>CM034147.1:194427703-199352703 GCA_019776745.2 Taxus chinensis | reverse complement strand
ATCTTGAACATAACCTAGAGTTTACTCTGTATAGATTTTTTCTCTAGGTCCCCATGAAGGAAGGAACTCTTAATGTACATTTGATAGACTTCCCTTATGTTAGTGGCATTGATGGCGAGGGTCAGTCAAATAGAAATCATCTTCAAAATGCGAGAAAAGGTCTCTGAATAGTTAACCCCAATAACTTGGGAGAAACTTTTAACTACAAGTCGTACTTTATACTTATCAGCATTCCCATCAGCACCATACTTCTTTTTATATACCCACTTACATCGAACCATTTTTCTTCCCTTAGAAAGAGCGGTGATATCCCAAGTATCATTCTTTATGAGAGAGGAATACTCCTCATCCATGGTAGAATCCCACTCATGAATCCCAGTAACCTCTTGAAAAGATCGAGGATCAGAAGTGGAGGCGAAGAATGCATTGGATCCAACGAACTCTGAACGAGTTCGACTCTCATACGAAGGATACGCTTTCCAATCTTTAGCACTCTGCAAGGTCTGCCTAGACCAATGAGGACTAGGAGGAGAATCAGGATCATAATCAGTCGAATCTTCACTCGAGTGAGAGGGAACATAATCCTCATCATCACTACTGTTAGAATTGGAAGATTCCAAAGCATGAGGAGTGGGAGGAGTAGGAGGATCAAGAGCAGGAGGCTCAATATGATCATTATTAGAAGAGTCAGAATCAATGTCAGAGAGGGGCATAAGGTCATTGGGTGGAGAAGTGGAAGTAGAAGATGACTCATCAAAGTTCACACTTCTCTTAATATAAAGCTGATGAATGGTGGGTTCAATAATCTATAGCCCTTCATGCTATCCAGATAACCTACAAAGATACAAGGTTTGGATTGCGGTTCTAAGGCCTTGCGGCTATTTTAGGAAATCCGAGCCATAACAGTTGATTTGAAGACATAAAAGTCCTCAACATCATGTTTGCGTCCACACCAAGCCTCAAAGGGTGTCATCCCTTTTACTGTTGTGTGGAATTCGGTTGTGAATGTAACAAGCACAATTCACAGCTTCAGCCCAATACTGCGGATGAAGGGATTTAGAATGAACCATACAAGTGGCCATCTCCTTAAGTGTTATGTTCTTTCCTTCCGCAACTCCTTTTTGTGAAGGGTTGTAAGCAACTATACACTGCACGGAAATCCCTACGAAGGTGCATAAATAGTTGAACATATTGCTTACATACTCGCCTCCATTGTTAGTTCGAAGAACCTTGATAGACCTTTCGGCTTGTTTCTCATGGAGAGCCTTGAAGTCTCGAAAGTGATCGAAAACTTCAAATTTCTATTTGAGAATGTAAACCCACGTATGACGTGAAAACTCATCAATGAAGGTAAGTATATAGCTAGCTCTAGTGAACAAAGGAGATGAAAAGGGGTCAGAAATGTCACTATGAACAAGATCAAAGAGATGAGAATCTCTCTAGGATTTTCTCTTGCCAAAACTTTCTTCGGGGTGCTTCCTAAGGGCACAACCCTCACAAGGACTCTTATAAAATTTGACTTGAGGCAACCCGTTGACCATCTCATGTTGGCTCAATTGTTCAAGGTAATGATAATTTAGATGACCAAAAACTCATGCCAAGGCCGACTAACCTCATCTGCATGAGTGAGTAAGGAAGTGGATGAAGAATCAAAAGTAAAGTGGGAAAAGGTGTACAACCAAGACTGGTGATCCACCTTTCCCCCAACCACTGTAGTCTCACTGTGAAGCTCACAAATGATCACTGAGTTAGGATTAAATTCCTTCACCAATATGAGTGATTTGGTAAACTGATAGGAGATTGGTAGAGAGATTGGGAACACTTAAAACATTGTTAAAGGTTCCACCATCTACTTCTATCGATTCACTACCAGCAACCGACACTGAATTGTCATCACCCAAAGTGATTTGGGACATACCACATAGTTTAATGTCGGAAAAATAAATATATGAAGAACCCATGTGGTGTGAGACATCAAAATCTATTACCCACTTCGATGTTGTATCAAATCTAGCTACAAGGGCCTTTCCTTTCTTCTTCTCAGATTTGGATTCCTTTGTTTTGGAAGACTCATGTTTCGGAGCATTTTTCTCGATAGACTTAGGAACACCTATGTTAATTTTCTCGAGTAAATGAGTTAGGTGGTGAATTTGTTTTCTCTTACATTGATGCTCTTCATGTCTTGACTTCTTGCAACAGGAACACTTACACTTTTCCTTCTTCGCTTTAGGCTCAGAAGTAGAAGTGTTCGGGTAAGGTTTGGTTTGAGTGGTCTTAGATTCTTTCTTAGGTTGGTCCTTTTTCTCTTTCTTCTTTTCCTTTCCTTTACCAATACTTGCAACAAGGGCATGTGACTTGGACTTGCTTTCTCCCATTTGAATACACTTGTCATGTTCTCGAATGAGTTGGGACAAAAAATTGTAAAATGTGGGCATCTTTCAAGCAGTCCCTAAATCTTCTTTCATGGCGTGATAAGTAGAAACGAAGACAACGTATTTGGGGCCAAGCTTAGAAAGAATGGATAAGATCAGTCTGGCATCTTTTTTTATCAACTCCACATTCTTTCAACAATAATCTAGTGTGGAATTTTTTTGAGAAGAAGTCCTATAGGTTATCAAAGTTACTAGGAATTAATCCTAGTAGTTCGTTCTCCAACTCATGGGCTCTCATGCCATCTTGTTTTCCAAACATATCGTCAAGAGTTTTTCAGGCTCCATCGGGTGTTGTGGAAGACTCAATGTGGAAGAGCAAGTCGGGAGAGATGAACATAAGAAGACCTAAGGATTCGTCACATCAGTTAAACCACCTAGATTTCTCGGGTTCGACTATTGGTTCTTTCTTCGCTCCCATAGTGATACGATGTAACCCTTTACCACATAATGTTATAATCATCTTAGATCTCCATTCAAAGAAGTTAAATGGCGTGAGCAAAAAAACATAAATAACATCCATCATGAGGTGAGAGAAAGCAAGAATGAAGAAAGAAGGAAAACACACACACACACACCCCAGAACCATATTTTCACTCCCCTGTTTGAGGGACTTTATAGTTTAGTGCGATGATTACAATTAGATGTGTTCATGCATCGTAAAACAAGCGACCACTCACCTAGCAATTGGCACAAAACACATAAATGTGGAGACCATAATAAGTGGTGCAGAGGTGGATACAATCTTACCTAAACTTGTTGATTAGATTGTTCCAAATGCAATAATGGGCCATCATGCATGACATTCTTTATAGATTCTTCATATAATTCTAAGAAAAGGTTTCGCTCATCACTTTTGGTTGGTGTTTCCAATCTTTCTCATCAAGTTTTGTTCACTTTCTTATGTCAACCCCGTTCATACAAACTCATACACCAACTTAGAAAACATGTTGTTTTTATTAAAGACCATTAACATTTTCAAGAATCAATTCCTTTCATAATACTTGTAAACATTATTTGAAGCTCTCTTACAGTCCTTTAATGCTCCTATACTCAACAAATAACCTTTCCCACATACACCTTTAAGACTCTTTTAACACTTCCATGTCCACAAGATGCTCTCGACTATGCTTCTTATCAAATGATATACTTGACTATCCTATTAGGTTTCTCTGACTCTTCATTGTGTTATTTGATTGTCCAAAAATGTGAATATAATCTCCCACTCCTTGAAAGTTGTCTAGCCGAATGCCCAACTCTTTATATGCCCTGTAATCAATGTCTCAGAGTAATGTGGATTCAAAGAAACATAACTTGACTGTATTGTCTGCCTTGTTTCACCTTCATGACCTCGTTGATCATCTTCTCTATCTTCGTCCCTTATCTTGTCACTTAGAAATGTCTTTATGCAATTTCAAAGATAAAGAGTACTAGAATGTACCTCAATAGAGCTAAAGCTCAGCTACTCTGCCCAAGACTGTAAAACTGGGGTTGTCTCAGTCAGTCTTTCTCTAATAGTTTTTCATTAAGATTCTAAGAACTCACTCCCTTGCCTTGTTTATTAAATTTTTAATTTTTTTTTCTTTTCCCATTAGTTCAATCTCCACTCATGACTTTCATACCCTGCAAAAATGAGTTAGTGTCACAAGTCTTTCTCTGATCATAATACCTTGTTTTAGTGTTTTTCTAGCCCTTTTACCTACAAAATCTCAACTAACCTTGTAAACTGACACTGTAACAAGCAAAAAACTAGGTGAAAACAAGAAGAAGGGAAAAAAGTAAGTTATGTGTGAGAAACAACGTCTCATGTCGCTTTGGAGCTCCTTTTCCGCAAGGTTGTGTCAGATGCGCTCACTAGCCCTCAAGCAATAATAAGAGCTTGAGTACAAAAAATGAATGCCAGAGGAGCCAATAACCTCCCGAAATGCAAAAAAACATCCAGGAAATGATAATCCCCTTCACACACACACGTTAGAAAAAAGGTCTAATAATGTTAAATTTTAATATCTTCCCGATTATTTTAATTAATCTAAAGGATTAAAAAATAATAAGGCATTAAAATTTAACTTACCACTATTAACAATTGATGACCTAATTCAAAAAACAATTCCCTCTTAAATAATCTTAACCTATGTTTTTAATAAATACAAGCTTAGTTTAAATGTTAATAAACTAAAGTTAAAAAAAACTACAAAACGAGGCCTTTATTTAGAAAACCACGGGCTTAGTTAAAGCAGGGGAAAATGTTTAAAAAGGTAAATGGACATGCCAAGTGGAAAAGGGGAGGGGCTCGAGGCGAGCTGACTCGGCGAGCGAGCCGAGCATTTACCAAACTTAGGGGAAGGTCAGTTGTAACACACATAAAATAGTTTTGAATGGGATGCAAGCAGGTCGGAAGAGCCATTGCGAGGAGGGAGGACCAGAACCAAGATCAAACCAGGAGAGTCTGTAGGAAAATGAACGAGCTCGAGAATGTTAGGCTCGGGGTCGACGGTACATTATGGGAAACCAAAGCCTGAACCAGGTTCATAGAGGTGTGTGCAAATGAGCTCGAGGGCTGAGAGGCCGAACAAGGTCAAACAACACAGGCACGAGCGGGAGAGAACTCAGAAGACCAAGAAATGATCTCGGGTAACACAACAAAGCTTGGAAAAAAGCTCAACAGAGGTATGCACAAGGAGACCGAGTTGGTGTCGAGCCCGAGGTGGCTCAACCACACCAACTTTGCAGGAGCTTGGGAGAGCAAGAAGTTGACTCGGTGAGGTAGGTAGGAGCTCGATGAGCTTGGTCGAGGAACTCGATAGGAGGGAAAAGTGAATGAGAACAAGGTGTAAGATATGATGAGGTAGGAGATGGCTAAGATAGAATTCAAAAAACTTAGAATAGAGCACAGAGCTAGATGAAGAGAAATCACAAACCAAAACCTAAGGATAAATACCTCCAAATTTAATTTCCTGCCAAAGATAGTTGTGGATAGCCATATTTAGTTGGAAAACACCTATATGCACAAACACAAAAGTAAACACCACAAACCAACAACTCTAAAAAAAGAGATTAACCCGGATAAGTACCAAAATGCACAAATCAATAATAGATTAAGAAAACTTGCACAAGAAGCTAAAAAATAACGAAACTAGAAGTAATTAGTAACGAACCAACAACAAGTTACATGTTTATTGAAACAATGCAACTCTGATACCATGTGAGAGTGAACCATGAGGATCAATGGAACATGTGCACATCAAGGTTGTTGCACTCCAACAAAAACAAAAAAATTCTTCAAGTAATCAGTAAGAAAAATTAACCATAGCCAAATTGTTCCTGCAAAGAGAATAGGTCTACTCATGCTCATAGATAAAAAAGAGAAGTACATAAGGGAGTGTAGTGTAACTCCCATGCTTGGACATGTCATACTCTGATGATGGAGTGAGGAGTTATAATGCTAGGAATAACATGTAACTCCCATATGATAATGACATAGACAAGGGGGATTAAGCCCTAGGCAAACTAGGCAGTTTCCTAGGGCACTAGCAATCAGGGGGCGCCTAAATCTAAAATTTTCTTTTTTTCAATTAATTTAGAATTTTGCTTTAAAATAATTTATCCAAATATTTAATATTGATCGACCTATTTATAGATACTATTATATAGTAACATAAATTTCATGCATACACATAAAAAGGTTTTGTAATATTTTGCAAGTAAAAGCAAATATCACATATTTATAAGCACATATGATTTTGTTTGTATTGTTACCCATTATCTGATGTAGCTTCATATTATGTAGGTGTGTAATTTATTTTTAAAAAAGGTTAATGTATTATTTATAATGTCACTGGATTATCTAGTAAGGCGGGTAAGTGCACCAAGTTAGGGGGCCAAAAGGGGGTCTTAAGTGGACACATTTTTTCTGAAAAATAAAAAACTTCAACTTGCACAAGTTTTTTGAAATAGTTACACTCAAAATTGGAAGATGCTATAGAAATATGAATCGTAGCATTTTGAGTCTAGTTTCTAAGCTACTAAATTTTATTAAAAACAGATAAGTTTAAGTGGGTCAAACAACTAAAATAACAACATGTGCTCCTGTTTTTGTCAAAAAACATAATAGAGTGAATTTTGTGCCCCACGGCATTTTTGAGCACCATTTAGTATTTTTGAAAACCCTTTGGTAGAAAGATAGATAGGAGCATCTAGTTTGTGTTAGAATTTTTTACGATTTTTTTAGCGAATATTTTTTTATTTATGATTTTTCTAGTACATAAATTTTATGTTTTGAAAAATAACAGAGCTCCAACCATGCCCCCCTCCACCTAACTACCTCAAAAAATATAAAAAAATTAGATTTTTTTTTAATATGTATAGAATTATGCCTAGTTTGTGCTAGTATAATTTTTTTTCAATTTCGATCACCCAAAAAAAAGATACACGATGAAAGATAGACATATTTAAACTTCAAAAAATAGCTATAAAAAGGCATAGTTAGAAAATAAATAATATGGAAACCTTATATTAGTTAAAAAAATTTGAAAAATTATATTTTTAGAAAGAAGAAACTCTGCTCTACGTCGTGGTATAACTTTTTTTAAATGGATCGATTGTTTTATTTTGATTTATCATAGAGGAAGTGGTAATTTTACATTTTCCTGCAAAAGCACGTTGTTTGTTGTGTTTGTGCAGGTCCATGCCTCAGACTTGGGATCCAAACCAGATACCAAGCCTTGAGGAATGGCTTGGAAAAAGAGAAAACACAAAACGCGTAGACGCTATTACACGTACGCAGTGTACGAGTTCTATATAGTATAAACATTGTATATGTTTTTTACATGCTTCTATTTATAATTAATTTTTAAGTATTATTTATATTTTATTATTTCTTATACTTTAAATTTATTTATGTAAATATAAGAAATTAGGGTCACTCTGCACCTTATGGAACTAGTCTCATAGCTCCATTAGTCACGGTTTAGGAGATAGTTTTTTATAGTATAATTTGGTTAGTACATAGGTAATTTTTAGGCTTTCAGCATTCAACCTAAATATTTTAGCATTTAAATTCTACAATCAAAACCCTAAACCCTAAACCTTAAACCCTAAACCGGAGGCCCTAAACCTAAACCCTAAACCCTAAACCATGATCCCTAAACCCTAAAACCTAAACCATAAACCTTAAACCCTAAATCCTAAGCCCTAAACCCTAATCCTTAAATATTCAGCCCTTACCCATGAGCCATAAACCCTAAACCCTAAACCATGAACCATGAGCCTTAAATGTTAAACCCTAAACCCTAAACCCTAAAAACTAAATCCTAAACCCTAAACCATAAACCATAAACCCTAAACCCTAAACATTGAATCCTAAACCCTAAAGAGTGAGCCCTAAACCCTAAACCATAAGACCTAAATCCTAAACACTAAACCCTGAACCCTGAACTCTGTGACCTAAACCCTTAACCCTCAACCATGATACCTAAACCTAAACTATAAACCTAAACCAAAACCATAATAAATCCTAAACCCTAAACACCTAAATCCTAAACCCTTAAACCCTAAACCTAAAACCATAAACCCTAAACCCTTAGCCCTAAGCCCTAAACCCTAAACACTAAATCTAGAGCCCTAAGCTCTAACCCCTAAACCTTAAACCAGTAACTCCAAACCCTAAACCTTAAGCCATAAACCATGAACCATGAACCCTAAACCCTAAACCCTAATCCATAAACCATAAACCCTAAACCATAAGCCTTTAACCCTACACCCTAATCCTTGAAGCCCTAAACCCTAAACCTTAAACCCTAAGCCCTAAGCCCTAAGCCCTAAATCTAGAGCCCTTGAGCTCTAACCCCTAAACCTTAAACCCATAACCCCTAAACCTTAAACCCTGAACCCTAAGCCCTGAGCCATAAACCCTAAACCATGCACCCTAAAAACCCTAAACCCTGAGCCCTGAGCCCTAAACCATAAACCCTAAACCTTAAGTCCTAAATGTTAAATCCTAAAGGTCCCTAAACCCTAAACACCCTAAACCCTAAAAACCATATTTACCTAAACCCTAACCCCTAAACCCTAAGCTCTAAACCCTAAGCACTAAATCCTAAACCCTAAAAAAACCCTAAACCTTAAACCCTAAGCCCTAAACACTAAACCCTAAACCCTAAACCCTAAACTCTGTGACCTAAACCCTTAACCCTCAACCCTTAACCCTGAGACATAAATCCTAAATTATAAGTTACCCTAAACCCTAAAACAAAAATAATAAACCTTAAACCCTGAACACTAAATCCTAAACCCTAAACCCTAAACCCTAAATCCTTAACCCTAAACCTTGAACCCTGAGCCCTGAGCCCTGATTTGTAAACCCTAAACACTAAATCCAGAACCCTAAGCTCTAACCCCTAAACCTCATATATTTCCAGTAGGTCTCATGAGTGAGTTCATTTTTTGAATATCTTAGGACCATATTTCCTAGTCTTGTGCCTAGAACCATCATTAAGTTTGCTTTTATAACTACCTTGTTTATGAGAGGTGGGCATTTCCCTCCTTCAAAATATCAACAGATGAAAGACATCAAATTTTGATGAATCTCTTTGAATTTTGTTCCTACGAAGTCGATGAACCCTTTTCAATTGAATACTCTCTGTCAATACTAATAAGAATGGGTAAGACACAAAACATTACAGTGAGTGAAATAGTTCACATGCAATGGGAATTTCCCTCCTTTAAAATATCAGTAGATGAAAGGCATCAAATTGTGATGACTCCCTTGAATGTTCTACCTATGAAGTAGATGAACCCTTTTTAGTTGAATACTCTTTGTCAATACTTATAAGAATGGGTAAGACATAGAACATTACAGTGACTGAATGGGTGAGCCTAATCCATGAGCCTTAAACCCTGAGCCCTAAACCCTAACCCCTAAACCCTAAACCTTGAGCCTTAAACCCTAAACCCTGAACCCTTTTCCCTAAACCATGAACCTTGACCTTTAAACCTTAAACCCTAACTCCTAAACCCTAAACCATAAACCTTAAATCCTTAACCCTAAACCTTAAACCCTGAGCTGTAAACCCTAAACCCTATACCATAAACCCTAAGCCCTAACCCCTAAACTCTAAGCCCTAAATCCTAAACCCTAAACCCTAAAACCTAAACCTTGAGCCTAAACCTTAAACCTTGAGCCCTAAACCCTAAACCCTAAGCCCTAAACCCTAGGCCCTAAGCCCTAAGCCCTAAGCCCTAAGCCAAAACCCTAAACCTTGAACCCTTAAACATAAACCCTCAACCCTAAACCCTAAAAACTAAACCCTAAGCCCTAAACCCTGAACCCTCAACTCTCAACCCTAAACCCTAAACCCTCAACCTTGATCCCTAAACCCTAAACCCTGAACCTCGAGCCATAAACCCTAAACCCTAACCTTGATCCCTAAACCCTAAACCCTGAACCCTAAACCCTAAACCCTTCTAAACCCTTAACCCTAAACCATAAACCCTAAACCCTAAACCCTAAACCTTAAACCCTAAACCATAAACCCTAAAAAATGAACCCTAAGCCCTGAGCCCTAAACCCTAAACCCTAAAATTTGAACTATGAGCCTTAAACACTAAACCTTAAACCGTAAACTAGTAAACATTGAGTCCTAAACCATAAACCCTGAGCCCCAAACCTTAAACATTAAATCATAAACCCTCACCTAAAGGAAATTCCTAATAAGATCATTCAACATGTTTCAGTGTGTAGGGAATAGTGTCTAAGGTGATCGATCGACTCATTTAGTTTTGATGAGAGACTACTTCCTCTGAAGGCCTAAAAAGGCATTTTTGGCCATTCTGTAGCTAATTGAACACCCTTAAGAACAAGCTAAAATGAGCTAGTCATGTCACCAAGGTATCAAGGACCATCATGTGTGAAGTATTAAGGCATCATTTGTCTCCATAAGAGACATATGAGAAAAAAACATGTATGAGAATCATGAATTTGATTCCATGAAAGGATGCTTTTAGAGCTAGGAAAGGTGAGGGGATGATCTTTATATGGAGCACCATGTTTCTAAGAATGAGCAATCATCTAAGTTCACTTGATGCAATTCACTTGGTACTATTCGTAACAACTCATTCAACACCTAGTAGTGTTATCACACCTTAAGGAGGAGGCACATTACAATCACCTCATTTTGGCCATAGGACAAGAATCCCATTCAGGGAACAATCCTCTATCTACAAAGTGAGGATCTCTTTTTAGTAAGAAGTAGACAAGCATCATAGAGTTGATTCATGGTCACTAAAGTGAATTATGGACCAAATTTAAAAATTGGTACCAATTCAAGCAATGGTAGGGCCAAAATCCAATTTAGAAGGTCAAAAAACCTAAAAATGACTATATGCTTTCCCAAAACAAATACCGAATACAATATATATGCCCTGAAAGTTTTAGGTCCTTTGCTGAAATCCTGAAAATAAGTAAGTACTGACCAAATTAGATTTTGAAAAACTATCTTCTAGATTATAACTGTTGGAGCTACGGGACCACTTCCATCAGGTGCAGAGTGACCCTAATTTCTTATATTTACTAAAATAAATTTAAAGTATAAGAAATAATAAAAGAAATCTTATACTTAGGAAATCTTAAACATTTATTTTTGTAAGTATAAGACACCCAAAAACACATACATGGTCATACTACTCAAAACACGTACGCGTTTTAACTTCCCTAAAACGTGCATACACGTTTTGTCTTCTCTAAAACACATAAGAATTTTGTCTTCTTTAAAACACATGTGCATTATAGGTTCGGTAATTACCAAGACAAGAAAATTAAAATGTGAGTGTGTTTTAGTAAAATGCATACGCATTTCATCTATTTTTCAGGTTTTTGTCCACTTTTTGGCCCCCCAACTTTGTGCACTTACCCTTAACTCATACCAAAAAAACCAATCATCTAGTGACTCCACTCATTCATGAACCCAATTCTCTCACTCGCAAGTCATTTCCATCCATTCTCTTCCATGTTTTTAATATGGTTACATTTTCATATCCTATTATTTCACCCATTAGAAATATAACCCTCATTTTCATGAGTAATTGTAGTAATTTCCTCCTACTCCCTACCATATTTATACCTCCAAATTCTTTGAATTCCACATAGATGAAAATTTTGATGGTGTATATGCATATACACTAAGTCAAAATCATGCATAATGATATCCTACTAAATTTGGTGTTTTTTAGGGGTATGAGTATGTAAATGTTGAAGGAAAATTCATCCCCAATCCTGAGAGGTGATATAAGATACAAGTCTTAGAGGAAAACATGAGGAAAGTGGAAAAACTAACTGCAAAAATGGAGGCCAAATATTCTCATCCAAAACAACCCTATCTATGTGGTAATACTTTGTCACACTATCAAAACCCTCCCACTCAATCATTCAAACCACTGCACTCATCTCATTCTATAGAAAATATTTTTCCCTCCCTTTTGGGATCTCATGAAGTTCCTTTTTCCCTCAAGTAGGATGATATACCTCAATCATTATTTATACCCCTATAAACTCAATCCAGTACACATTTACTTCTTCGTTTTATGAGTTCTCATATCCTATTCCCTTGCAACATCAAGCACACTCCCTTATTATCCTTCATTTGTATCAATATTGCATCCCTCCACTATCCCTTCCACCCAACCAACTGCTAGATTACCTCAAATGGTGCAAGCTTACCAATTTTGAGGAATCACAAGAGTAGAATAAAATCATGTCTAACCCTCTAGTTTCACTTGAGATTTAATAGTATTATCTTGAGGAGGATAGTTTCCTTCATTTATAGAGATATATTAGGGAGTTTGAGGTAAAACAAGCTCTCTTTTAAGAGCCAAGCTACATCCAGCCCATTTCAAGAACTCCATTTCCCACTACAATGACCTTCATTATTGGAGATGAATAGATAACCATCTCAAAGTGAGATGACTCCGAGAAAGAATATGAAGTTATATTTCATCCTATCCAAGAGGCGATTGGTGCCAACATTAATGATCCCAATAATAATCAAATCAAATCTAAGGGAAATGAGCACAAAGTTTAGGAGAAGAGAATCATTTCCCATAAGGATGATGAGGGAACTTTTGAGATTCTTTTAGAGCCTAGGATTGATTAAGAGGAGAAAAATGAGCCTCCAAAATTTTCATATCAAGATGGACTTTTGGAGGAGCACAAGGAAATCATGTACAATTTTAATTTCCCATGTAGACTATAGTACAGGAAAACTAGAGGTGTCATTGGATACCAAGGTTGATCTAATGGATATCCAATCAGTCAAGGAGGAAGAGAGTGAGCCTAAAACTCTATGTTTTAGGATAAAGAGGAGTAAGAATATCCCGAGGTGAAGAAGGGGGAGGTGTTTGTTGAGCTAAAAGTATATTGGGAGAAATTCATTGAGGTATAAGACTTTTAATGCCTTATGATTTCCATTATTTATCATTACAATGAAGATATCCCATATCCACTTGAACAATTCACATGGGAATACATCATTAGCAATATTAAAGCCCAAATCCTTAGATGGGAGATATTTTCTCGTAAGCTTTGTCAAATAATTTGAGTACAAATATGAAGATGGAAACCTACAAGGATAAGGTAGATCCTTAGCTTTGAAAATTGGGTTTCTTATTAGGCATCTAGAAATTTCAAATCACAAATCATAGTTACCACCTATTATGTGTACTTTAGCATATGAAGATGAGCCATAAAGCACCAAACGTCGTCTTACATACCTTCAAGGTCAAAGAACGAATCAAGATGAGGTGTATCATTTCATTGAAAATTATATTTTGGAGAAACAAGGCTTTCAAACCCTATTTTCACTCCTCACACTTGCCATGTCTATATAAAATATGATTTCATGGCCACATTTCATAAAAAATGGAAGCTACTTCTCTTATCTCGATTGTAACTTTGTATAATATTGTTTTGTAAGTTTTTATAGTAGGTTATTCTAGGTTTTTTCCTTTATAAAAAGTATGGTTTCACACCCTACATTTTCCACTTAAGAATTTTATATGCTCTATTTTTAACATAAATTTTATGAGTCACTCTTTTGTGAGTTGTTCATAAGTAGTTTCTTGCAAATTTTTCAAACTAGAGAACCAAACTGGAAGTTTAAGAGGTTTCCAAATTTATTTTTATCATATTTAGGTGTTTCATTTATAATCAATTCCCATGGATGTAAAATGTATTGGTATTTTTATTTAGTATGGAAATGACCCTTGTGATTCATCAAAAATGTTTCTAAAATAATCATCTTGCTTTATTTTCTGAAATGGATCACACATAACCCTCTTTATTTGTTTTATAAGTGGTTTCATGTCTTTACAACATTGTGTCAATATATTTTCAGCTTGTAGAGGTCTCTAACAGCCTACCTGGTTAGTTTTAGAGAAATTTGAGCCTAGAGTTGTGCTACATTTGGGTCTAGATTAGATTTTGAGCTTCATGGTGCCCTCATGGTTGGGCAATCACCTTGGGAAAAGTTGTGTTTCCACTTGGTTAGGTTATAGTTCTTTAGACCCTCGACAATGGTTGTCATCGTTTTGTTTTTTTGGGGGATTTATCCCACATTCAGCAAAGAGGTCAAAGCACAAGCCTTTATTTATATAACTGATTTATATGTAAAGTGGTGAAATGGCTCCACATGGCTCACCTTTTGGGTAGAACAGTAAAATCGAATAAGGAAAAGAAAGGAGAGGATAATCTATAGTTTCACCACATAGCTTGATCCCTTGAAGCTAGTGACCTACAAATGGGTTAGAAATGTTGTGATCTTGGGCCTTGAGATTGGGAAGAAATTGGTTAATGTAGAAAAGGATCCCAAATCCTAAAATCTAATATTATTCCACACAACGTGATCTTATGAATTTGGTCACCATTAAGGTTAAGAAAAGTTGTTGTTGTTTGAATATGTGAGTGCAAAAATGAGGTCCACGTGGCACAAATTTGGGCCTCAGAGTCCACTTAGTTGGAACAGTGTGGAGACCTAAATGGTTGATGTGTGGCCCCAAGCTTGAGGGAAATTGGTTAAGGAAAGAAAGATATCTAGAGCTTAAATTTTCATATTACACCACATGGTGTGATCTCATGAATCCTAGTACCATGAAGGGTGGAAGCTGTAGATTGAGAAACAGGGACGGAAGCCTGTGATATTTTATTAATCTCAATCAGTAAAACATTACAGAGGATGGGCTGCAATATTTATAGATATTGCACAGCCAAATACATCCGGGAAAATGAGTTACACAGGTGCAACCAAAAACCAGATTTCACAAGCTTCCAATAACATCCGAGAAGTAAAATTACATAAAGACAAATATATTGTTTATAACAATATAACAATGTGCAAACAGACAAATATGGTTGTTTAACCATATAACAATTTAATCATTAATTATTTAATTAATAAAATTAATTAAATAATCCTACTATGCATAATTAATAATAGGATAATAAAATTTATCCTAACATTCCCCCCCTTAATTGTGCATTGTCTGAAGAGATGAGAAGAGAAATGCTCTGAACAACTCGAACTTGTCACGTGCAAGTGAATTTTGTGAAAATATTTGCTCGTTGTTCAACTGTTGGACAAAATTGAAGCTGGATGTTGTGCTTCAATACATGTTCACGTATGAAATGAACCTGAACTTCAATGTGCTTTGTTCTCTCATGAAAAACTGGATTGCGAACAAGTTTGAGAACACCTTCGTTGTCAACATACATGGTGGTCGGTTTGTCCTATGGTATTCCAAGTCCTTCCAGTATGCAACGTAACCAAATTGCTTCACAGACAGCTTCTCCTGCAGAACGATACTCGGCTTCTGTGGAAGAGCGAGAAACAAAGTGTTGTTTCTTACTTCCCCGTGATATTGGTCTAGATCCCATAAAGAATACAAATCCAGAAGTGGATTTTCTATCATCAATGTTACCTACATGATCTGAATCCGAATATCCTGTCAAGAAGAAGTTTTCGTTCTTCTTGTATTCTAGACCAAGATCCACTGATCCTTTGAGATATCTCAAGATGCGCTTTGCTGCTTTCCAATGACAAACTTTGGGTTCCTGCATGAACCTAGATAGATAGCTCACTGCAAAGCTGATATCTGGTCTAGTGTAGGTTAGGTAAATGAGACTCCCAATCAACTGCCGATAGAGAGTGGCACTTACCTCAGGAGATGGATCTGAACGAGATAACTGTAATATGTTCTCTATAGGTGTAGCAATTGGTGTACAATCCATCATCCTAAACTTCTCGAGCGTTGTCTTGGTATATTTCATCTGAGAAACAAAGATGTGATTCTCTTTCTGCCATACTTCCATTCCAAGACAGTAGTGCATAAGCCCGAGATCTGTCATGTCGAATGATCGCTTAAGATCTTTCTTTGTTTCATC
Source organism: Taxus chinensis (assembly GCA_019776745.2). Taxonomy (NCBI): domain Eukaryota; kingdom Viridiplantae; phylum Streptophyta; class Pinopsida; order Cupressales; family Taxaceae; genus Taxus; species Taxus chinensis. The sequence continues at coordinate 199,336,848 of CM034147.1, read as the reverse complement.
AATCATCTTCACTGAACTGCCAGGTGATGACTAGATCATCGACATAAACTACAACAATCACCATCTCCCCCCCCTTGCTTTTTGAGGTAGAGATTGGGATCGTATGGATTTCTAACGAATCCATGTTGTACGAGATGCTCATCAATCTTGATGTACCATGCCTGGGGTGCCTGTTTGAGGCCATACAGAGATTTCCTGAATCTGCATACCTTTTCTTCTTGACCAGGTACAACATATCCCTCAGGTTGAGTCATGTAGACTTCTTCTTGTAAATCTCCATTCAGGAAGGCACTTTTTACGTCCATTTGGTGAACTTTCCATCCAAACTGAGCAGCTAGAGCAAAGGATCATCCTGATCGTTTTGATCTTAGCTGTGGGAGCAAATGTCTCCTCATAGTCAATGCCTTCTTTCTGTGCGTACCCCTTTGCTACAAGTCTTGCTTTACACTTGTCCACTGTCCCCTCTGCTTTGTACTTAGTTTTTGAATATCCATCTGCATCCAATGGGTTTCTTCCCTGGTGGAAGATCGACAAGCTGCCAAGTGTTTATTCTTCATCACTGATTGATATTCAGAATCCATGGCATCTTTCCAAGCTTTTGACTGTAGGGCTTCCTGGACTGTAGAGGGCTCGTCTGTTTCAATAACTCTACTCATCAAAGCAAAGTTAACTTCTTCTCTTGCTTTACTGCGATTCCGTGGTCCAGGGGTGAATGTATCCGGTGGAGCATCCAATCTTGCATCTCGTAATGTACTTGTACACCATTTAGGCATACGTTGAGCTGTTCCCATGGGTTGTGGTTCTATCTGATCAACACCATCATCCCCATCATCACTTTCATCTTCTGAGGGAACATTTGCTTCAGTTTTTACAACTGGTGAAAAATCTACATCTTGCGAGTCCGGAGGAGGAGTCTCCTGCTTCCTTCTTCTCAAAAAACTCAACATCTCTGCTTGTGTAGACTTTTCTGGTCTTAGGATCCATCAGTCTGTACCCAAGAGTCTCTTCACTGTATCCAATGAAGATGAGATTTTGTGACTTCATGTCCAATTTCTTTCTGTTCTGTTTGGGTATGTGCATGTTGGCTTTGCACCCGAATACTCTGAGGTGTGCAATGGATGGTTTCCGCTTTGACCATGCATTCTTGTGGTGTAATTCCATCAAGAGCAGTTGTGGGTGCTCTGTTTAACAAATACACTGTTGTTTTTTGCTGCTTCTGCCCAAAATGTCTTTGCAAGTCCGGAATCATCGATCATGCATCGCACCCATTTCCATGATAGTACGATTTCCTTCTCTCGACAACACCATTTTTGCTGCGGTGTGTGTGGAGGAGGCATTTGTCGACGAATCCCTGTGAGTTTGTAAATAGTCTCTGAACTCATCACTGGTGAATTCCCCCCCTCTGCATCTGGAGCGGAGAGTTCTGATGTGACGACCAGTTTCTTTCTCAACTGCCACTTTGAACTTTTTGAACGTTTCAAAGGCTTCACTTTTCTTGCGAAGACAAAAAAATCCACATTTTACGTGAATAGTCGTCAACACAGAGCATGAAGTACTAGAACCCTGAATGACTTGGCTGCATTGGACCGCACAGATCGGTATGAACCAGGTCAAGTTTTCCATGAGCTCGAAAAGTACTCGTTTGGAATGAAGCTCTGTGTTGTTTTCCTGCTAAGCAGTGAGGACACTTGTCTGTATCCTTCTGAAGAGATGGTAGCCCATGTACCATATTACACCGGCGAAGTGTGTCGAGATATTTGAAACTTACATGACCAAATCTTCGATGCCACAACTGAGCTGAGGTGGAGTTTTTAGCCACGAGTGCTTGATCATTTTTGTGAATGAAATCAAGTTGAAACATTCTTCCCACATTTGAGGCTTTTGCAATTATTTTCGAGCCTCTTGATTTATCTCGAATCAAACACATTTTCTTGTCGGATTGACTATCAAAGTCAATTTTCAAATTGTGATCTAGGAGTTGACTGACCAAAAGAGGGTTCTTTGTCAACCCAGGGACATATAGAACATCTGATAGTTTGCATTTGCGTGAACCAAGGGGTAGAGAAATGTTTCCAATCCCCTGTACTGTATATGAAGAATCATCTCCCAACGAAACATGATTTTTCGATGGCGTGTCCCTCATTGAAATAAACCAGTCTTTGTGGCCGGTCATGTGTCGAGTGGCTCCCGAATCAACATACCAGACTTCACTAGATGACGTGGATGGTTCACTTGATCTAGCAGTGAACAAGAAGTCTTCATTGTCTAACTGATCTTGTTGCTCAGCAATATTACCTTGCTGGTGGGGTCTTCTTTTCCAGTTCCCCTTTTTCTGCCCGTGATAATTGTTTGAATGTCCCTTGTAAGTTTGTTGTTGTTGAGGTCCAGCATTGCTTGATGAACCTTTCTTATATGTATTAAACCAACATTCTTGCAAGTCATGTCCTCTTTTGCAAATGGGACATCGCTTCTTCTGTTGATTGTCCCCATGATACTGATTCTGATGTGGGGACTTTCTGATAGGATTTAGGTTTTCCTTTACCTTTTCCTTTCCATTTTTGATGTGAAGACAGTGCCTGCTCCTCTTCATCATCCTTGTTGTGCATTGCTTCCTCTTGTTGCAGTAGGTTTACTAACTTGTCAAAACTAATTGTCCGTATCTGACAAGTTTAGAGTTGTGACAAAAATTCGGTAAGAAGAAGGGAGAGCTCTCAGAACAATGGGAACGAGAGACTCATCTTTGACCTCTTCTCCTAGGGCTAGAAGTGAAGCCCTCAAACTCTGCAACTCTTCTTAGGAAGGCTTCAATTTTCTTTTTCTGTTTGAATTTCAACGTATGTAACTGACTCTGCAAATTGAGTAATGACATTCTTGTTCTTGGCCTCATATATTGTGCTCAGTTTATCCCAAGCTTCTTTTGCTGATGTAGCATCTCGAATGTGGACTTGCACATCGTCGGATACTCCAAACAAGATGATGAGCTTTGCTTTCTGATCTGCTCTATCAAATTGTCGTTGTTGTGTTACATCCATTGGTGATCTGGTTAGAGTACCAGTCACAACAGGCCAGATTTCTTCAAACTCAAGCTGTGTCTTGATTTTTGTCTTCCAAGCTGCATAGTTGCTTCCTCTAAGCAATTGTGAATCCGGAAGAAAAAATTTGGGGGCATTGGTGCCCATTTTACAGAGATCACTGACAGGGTTTGGCTCTTATCACTCCAGGTATAAGGTCTCCCAATCTATATACCATCAGTCCGATATACTGAACCTTTCTATATATGCGCCCTTCCGATATACCCGTCGGTACGTGGAAGAAGCTCGCCCTTTCTATATACCCGGCGGGTACGTGAAAGAGGTGTTAACGTACGTGAAAGAATTCGATACGTGGTACCAAGACAGTACTGATGGGGTCTGTGTGATTATTGACACCAGCTCAAAGAAATATCCTCATACGCCACGCGTAACTTCGCTATATACTCTGGATAATTTCTCAGTCCGGATTTATGTCTTGCAATCATTCACAGACGGATGGGATGGTTCATAGTGTGTGCACTGTGACCTTATTACTCCCCGTCGATTTATAGGGACGATGCCCAGACGACGTTGTTGCAGCTATATTAGGTGTTAAGTGCAGTAGTAGTCGCGATGGCTTTACCCGTAAGCGCTTCCCAGAGGCACTGTATATACCGAACGCTGCGAATGAGATCTAGGATCTCGTGAGTGTTACAGAACCAAATTTACTATTTTTTATTACAATTCTGCCAGTTTCTGAGCAGTTACAAATTTTTTCAGTTGACTATGGCAACCTGAAAATTAGTACAATATACAATACAATTTGAATGACAGGCAAAAAATTTCAGTTTCGGGGTCCTGGTGACCTCCTGAGCCCTAAATGCTAAAAATTGCAAAAAAAATAGCTGAAAATGCAATTTTTAGGTGGGTCTCCTTTTGCAAAAAATGTCTGGAATGAGAAAACAGACCAAATAGGAGAAAAAAAAATTTACCCTAAATTAGGGATTCTCCGCTAAATTTAGTTAGTCATAACTAAATTCAAAAAAACCTGCTAAATTTAGCAGTTCTGCCAAAATTTCCGCCATATGCAAAAGGAGAGTTTTTGAGTGTTTTTTTTTTTTTTTTGTGGGATTTGATCCTCAAACCTCTCACTCCTAAGGCACATGCAACAACCAACTTGGCTACTTGGGGCGCTTGGACTATGGAAGGAAGAAATTTGAATTTATTGTCAAATAAATTGACTTACCTTAAAAAAATGCAGCTTGGTGAGCCTCCACGTGGCGCATGCTGGTGAAGGGGCGTTTATAGGGTTATATTTGCCCAAAAAAAATGGATCTAAAGCATTTTCTCCTTCCTTTGGCCGCGTGTTTGAGTGTTTGGGTGCGTTTTTCCTTCTGGGCCGCGTTTTTCTCCTTTGCCGCTGTTTCTTATTGCCCTGGCCGCATTTTTCCTGTTTTCTTTTGTGTGCAGGTGGATGCAGACGTCCAGCAGGCCGTGTGAGACAACAAAGGCGTTTCTTAGCTCCAAAAACAACACTTCCTTGATGCAGGCCGCGCAGGGACTGAGAATGGGCGCATATGTTCAAAAAAAACTCTTTTTTTTCACCTCCCACTATATATTTTCCAGCTTGGGCGCCTCTTTCTTCTTCTTTTTTATTTTCTTTGCTCTGTTTGTTCACTGCAGGTGCATATACATAGCAAAGCAATCCTCCAAAACAAAATATACCTCTAAATGCAATAAAATCAAAACCCTAATTGGGGAAAAAAAAAAATTAAATTCAATACCTGTAGCAATTTTTGCCTGGTGCTGAGTGCACCAGTGCAAAAAAAATTTGCCTTCCAAGTACCTGGAAGGAACAGGCGGATGTGGGGGAGGCAGGGATGGGGCTGGGAGTTTGCACGAGGCTGCACAGGCTCTCGAATGCTGCAAATACGTCTCCAATCTCCTCTCTCTCTACTGCTCTCTCTTCCACACCTTCACAGGGCCAGAATTTCGCTCTGGTACCAAATGTAGATTGAGAAACAGGGACGAAAGCCTGTGATATTTTATTAATCTCAATCAGTAAAACATTACAGAGGATGGGCTGCAATATTTATAGATATTGCACAGCCAAATACATCCGGGAAAATGAGTTGCACAGGTGCAACCAAAAACCAGATTTCACAAGCTTCCAATAACATCCGGGAAGTAAAATTACATAAAGACAAATATATTGTTTATAACAATATAACAATGTGCAAACAGACAAATATGGTTGTTTAACCATATAACAATTTAATCATTAATTATTTAATTAATAAAATTAATTAAATAATCCTACTATGCATAATTAATAATAGGATAATAAAATTTATCCTAACAGAAGCAATGTAGGGAATATTACAAGGCATAGGAATATAAAATAGTTTCACATGGCATAAATGAGGGGTCTTGCACATGTTTATCTTGAATGGAGATTGAGTAGAGGAAAGAGATAAGAACATATGTGACCAATTATAGCTTGTCATGTGTCTAAATGACTTAACATGGATAAGGCTATAGTTGAAAAATTAATTTTTTTCCTTAGGTTTTAATGGTTTCAAATTATAGGGTTCTAGTTTTTGGATCATATCTTTTGATTTACAATACCAAATTAGGAAGAAGTGGATTCAATGGAAAGCTCTTGAAGAGTCTTTTTAAATGGAATATATGCTAAGCTATAATCCACTATGTTTTTATATAAGTTCCTAATCAAATATCCTACTACCACTTTTCTCATTCAATACAATATCAAAGGCAAATGCAAAGCTAAAATGGAGGATTTTGATCTCTTGATCCCAACACCCATTCATGGAGAGATCGCATTCACCAAGGCACCACCCTTTTTTCATCAAATTAGAGGTATGAAATTATTTTTGAATGTATTTTATAGTTGCAAGTTTTATCTACTGCAGTCAATACTTGCAACCACATTAAGGTGAGATATTTGCATTTAAATCCCAATTTTTAGCTCTCTTCTTTTTCTTCTCTTATTTATCTTCTATAATAGAAAAATATTTTCATTTTAAAGGGTTCATGCACATGCCAAAAAATTATAGGGACATTTTTGTGTACTCAAATCCTCGTAGTTCTAGCCAAGGTCGTCAATATAGGGATGATGAGATAATAGACCACTGGTGTTGTGGATGGTGTGAGGATAATATGAAGAAAGAGGGTATAAGAGGATAAAGAACATGGTAAAGAAACGGAATATTCTCTAATGATATTCTCAATAAATTAATACATGTTATTTAATAGTAGTAAGTTCCTACGGTCTTTCTTACGATGGATGATATAGTAAAGAATAATAGCAATATAGATTTCTTGGCCAATGTGGTGATCAGTGAATGGGGTATTATTAGGTTGGGATAAGCGGATGAAATAGTTATTGGGAGAGGGTTCATCTTGATTAGGAAAGGTCATGTGGGGATTGAGGAGGAAGAATATGGAACAAATATTGGGAATAAGAAAGGATATTTAGATCCTTAGAGGAAGCAACTGTCTCTTGAGAAATCTGAAGAGATGGTTGTCTTGTAAATCCTCGCTGTCAAGAATGAAGTGTTGTGACATGATGAGTGTGGGAGACGGTGTGGATTGAAATACCTCTCATCCTAGCTCAGATAAAAAAAAATCTTGAATGTTCTATATATTATGAGGAGGAAAAAAAATGAGGGAAACATTTAAATCTATCTGGTAAGACTTGGCTTCCAAAATTCATTCACTATAGTAGGGGAGTATCCAATGTTCGATGCTAGCTATAATTGGAAGCATATCATGAATATAGCCGAAATTTGGGCTGTGTAGATGATGTAGCTATAACGATAGGTGTACATATGTGTGGTGGCTAGAACAGGAGTTTTTTAGGTAAGTAATGGCTTTAGTTAGAGTTGTACAGGGTGTTTCATTGATAAACAATATAAAAAGGTAGTTTTTTGTCCTATGGATCAGCAAGTGGTTTTGTGTGGTTTGTATGTGTTTAGAAGGTTAGAAATGTGTTATTATAATTTGGGAATGTTTTGGATTTTTTAAATGTTTTTAAACTTGTTTGGGATGAAGAGCAAGGTGTTTGGTCGTGAGGAAGTTGAGTTTTAGAATTGTTATCTGTATTTGGTTTAATGTTTATATTGTTAGCACTTGATTGAGATGAATTAATTTTATAGCTGGAAATGAAGTTCTTAAATATCAATTTTACTCAATTACAGGTAATGAAAATCAACAACTAAAAATATTTTTCACTATTTTATTGATGATATGAAAATGCAACTATGCTTTTGTTGTTTTTCAATATGGTTCATAACAGTAAAGGGGAAGCAAACTAATTAAACCCATATGTGTGAATAGTATGATTCCTAATGATTTGAATGAAACAAATAGCAAGAAATAAAAACTGCAATTGTTTATGCACCTAGGGAAAGGATGTTATGATGTATATGTATTGATGGAGATGTCGACATGTGGCACACATCCCCTTATCTTATTATATAATTCATTAATGCTATGCGCCTAGGGAAAGGATGTTATGATGTATATGTATTGATGGAGATGCCGACATGTGGCACACATCCCCTTATCTTATTATATCATTCATTAATGTTATGCACCTAGGGAAAGGATGTTATGATGTATATGTATTGATGGAGATGCCGACATGTGGCACACATCCCCTTATCTTATTATATCATTCATTTATTATTTATTATGCTTAGGAGGTCGGCCTCATGTAAGGATATTACTTGTATAGATAAATGATGACATATACAGCAGAATAACATGAGAGAACACCAAAATGTAGATAAATGATGACAATATGCTCATATAATAGCTTTGCCACTTCGAGGGGGCAACCTCCAATACCACTTCGAGGGGGTAACCTCCAAACTATACAATAACACTCCAATACTCAATATGATGATTAACTACAACCTTCTAACCCCTATATATACCAATCTAACCTATGGCCAATACTGAGGCCAACCTCCTAAGCATAATAAATCATAAATGAATGAAATAATAAGATAAGGGGATGTGTGCCACATGTCGGCATCTCCATCAATACATATACATCATAACATCCTTTCCTTAGGTGCATAGCATTCCTTCCCTCATTGACATGTTTCGTCCCCGAAACATAAGAAGAAACCATGTAATGAGTGTGTTGTAAATTTTTACACACTTTGCGCCATGATCGATCATCCATCCATATGTGATCATGGTAGATGATACATATCTTAACTAATAGCCATATTATGTTGTGCTACTCTGATTCCATTCATGACCATAGTTTATCATCCTTGGATTCCATGCATAACTAACATAAGGATTCAATGCATAACCATAATAAGGATTCCATGTATAACCATAATAAGGATTCCATGCTTCATAATTGTTGCTCCATTGATCCCCTGTATAAATAAAGTGATTATTCCTCCAATTACCTGTATATCAATATTGGTTGGAAGTATGATGTGCCCTAGGATATCTCCATGATTTTTCTCTCTCATGTTGACGTGGATTTCCATATGCTGTAGTTGTAGTATCCTCAACCTTATCAACATGTTTCTGAACTTTCTTTTCTTCTTCCACCTTTGCATTTGATATTATCTTTTTCTCTTGAGTAGATTAATCATCATTTCCTTATTTTTCTTCATGTTCCTCTTTTGAATCATCCTTATTCCCTTCTTCTCCATATTCTAAATCATCCTCATGGTGTATATTGACTTTTCTTTGATTTCCATTAAGCCTGATATCCTGTAAAGTGGCCTTCTTCTTTTTGTACCAAATCTTCATAAACTTATTTTTCATATTAATATTAATTTTCCCCAATGTCTCTAACCAAGGATACCCAAGAACAATATCTGAACCATCCATATATAAGGAAAAAAAATCTGAATGTAAATTATATTTGTCCATAGTAAGTTTTAAATCTTCAAAAACTTAAATGTTCTTACCATTCACTTGAGCTTCTTTAATATTACTTTCTTGAATATGTAGATGTTGAGCCATATCCTTGTTGATGAAGTTATACTTGTTGTTAGGGTTTATGGAAACAATTATCTTATTCCTTTGAATGCATCCATGAAACTGAAATATGGTATCTTCCTTCTTGGGAGCTATAATATCTTCTTTTGCATCAATATCTTGTTTTTCTTCGTCTTCTTCATAGTCTTCTTCAACTTCTTCTGCGTTTGATTCTTCAATATATGTTGCACCATCATCTTCCCTTGAATCTTATTCACCTTCCTCTTCATCTTCTTTCTCTCTTGATTCTTCAATATATTCTTCCCCATCATCTTCCTTTGACTCTTCTTCCTCTTTGTGGTCCCATCTATCCATAAAAAGTTGTTCCATTTCCTCCCAAGACCAATCCTTCCTATCATTTTTTTAACTCAGAAAACCAAATCCATGCAGGACCACCAAGATAATGTGAAAACCTATTCCTCGTCATGAAATATGAGAAATATATATTCTTAAATTTTATCCACCATTCTTTAGCATCCATCTCACCATTTCCATAAAAATTTGTTATCCCCGTGATCATGATTAGGGTTTAGGAATTCTGAAAATATTTCAGCAGATGGATAAAAACACAAAGAACAAACCCTAACTGAAATTTCAAGAGCTTTTCAAAAATATAAATTTTGCTAAAAAAATACTACAATTTGCTTCCTAAAAAGTGAATTTATGAAAAAACCTAAAACACTAATAACATCCGTAAAACATATCCAATAGAGCTGAAATTTTCAGATATTCTGACTTAGAGTGTTTCAAAATTATGATGCGAAAATTCAGAAAAAATTCAATACCCTCTTCAAGATATATTTGAAACAAAAAAATAGGGTTTTTGCCCTAATTTTGGCCAAAATCGCTGCTCTGATACCACTTGTAAGGATATTACTTGTATAAATCAAAACATATACAGCAGAATAACATGAGAGAACACCAAAATGTAGATAAATGATGACAATATGCTCATATAATATCTTTTCCACTCTGAGGGGGCAACCTCCAATACCACTTCAAGGGGGTAACCTCCAAACGATACAATAACACTCCAATACTCAATATGATGATTAACTACAACCTTCTAACCCCTATATATACCAATCTAACCTATGGCCAATACTGAGGCCGACCTCCTAAGCATAATAAATCATAAATGAATGATATAATAAGATAAGGGGATGTGTGCCACATGTCGGCATCTCCATCAATACATATACATCATAACATCCTTTCCCTAGGTGCATAGCACAGTTGGTAACTATGATTAAAATATATTTGAAAATATGAGGAAACATATAATATATGCCAGTCATATTTATGAATTTATTGGATAATGTAATAAAATTTGGAGTAGTGGGCCAATTCATACGCTGACCCAATTAGTCATTTTCAAAATGACCGAAAACTCGTTTAGCCATATGTTTCCATATTATCCACAAAAATAACCCAAACAATATAGTAAAAATGAAAAAATCCCCCTATGTGGGAAAGATATAAAAAATTTAATGCACACACAATGGTCCTTTCCACTAATAGATCCATAATATATAGCATAGAAATGTAGATCTGGATATAAAAAATATCCACATTATATGAATTATGGAGATTAGTAGACTTTGGATGTGTGTGAACACAAGACAAAGTTAATATCCAATTAAAAAATAGTAAAACATGTGTAAGGATCCAAAGGAATAATTGAAAGAAAAACACTTTGAGATAAAGATAAAAAATAAAATCCTGGGAAAATAAATGATCGATCAATGATAAGTAAATGAAAAATCATAAAGTAACAACCAAAATCAAATGGAAAAACATGGTCATTCAAGTAATTGAAGAAAAGTAAAGAAATGACTTGTCAATAATAGAAAACAAGAAAAAACATGAAATAAACAAATGAGCAAAAATCAAAGCTCAAGCACATAATTTTCGCTAAGTGCATAATGTTAATGTGGATTTTTAAAGGTCTACCTTTATAGTCTGCAAGGCTATATATTCCTAATTCCAAAAAAAATTATAACAAAAGGGCCCACCTAATTAGGCTAAAACTTGCATTTTTATTATTATCAACGGTAGTAAATGCTTGATTTTATTTCAATGTTTGGTCTTACTTCAAGTTATCTTGATCTAATCTTGTATTTTTGTTCTTGTAAACAATTTTATTTTCTTTATTTTATTTTAATATTTAATCTCTTACTTTTAAGTTCGCATGATCAAATCTTCTTGCGATAATTCTTCTTAATAAAATTCAGATAAAACTTCAAGGTTTTGAGGTGCTTAGTAGTATGAATCTATGTCTCATTTAACATTTATAACTGATGTAATATTTTTTCTAATTTTTGTCATCAATAGTTTCGTTGGGATGCACCGTTAGAAGTTCTTACACTTGTTCTATATGTTTGTAAGATGTAATGTATCTTAATACCAATTGTTTCCAAACTTTTTCAATATTTTGGATAAAATGTTGACAATACCTAACTTTTAACATCTTGAATTTTTCACTAATACCAATGTTAATCAATATCATATTCATTAAATAATGTTTATCTATCTTCCACAAATAGTATAGTAAGAAAGACATCCATTCCATCCAAAGTAATATCTTCGTCACTGTGAAAGGGCTCAATTTCCCCAAAAAAAGAGTGATCACTCATTATAAAAAGGATTGTATTTTTAAAATGATGCATAATTAATAACACATTATATCCCAAACATTCTACTATAATTACAAAAAGTGTCAAGATATGGTGCCTCATATGGTGCAATATAATGTATTAATCAGATATATATAACTTGGCGTTCCTCTTACTAAACACAAGTTCATAAATATGTATATTATAGGACATCTTCTTAAAATCATTTTTTGTGGAATTCTTGAATTGGTCACAAATATGTTTCATCAAGTTCATGTGAGTATCATCATGATTCGTTACTCCAAGATTCCTAATGTCTGCATCAAAAGGTGTCGCTTTAATTTTGACATATGAAACTATTTATTTTTCATTGTTGTATCTAATTCCTTGTTTATTCTTATCAATGATTCTAGAATAAAATGTTCTAATAAACATATGTCTTAACCCTTATAGCAACGTAAATTTTAGTGGTGAATATTTGTGAATTTGTGAATATTCCATTTGTTTGGCATATTTTCAAGCATAGGGATTAAAACCAGGTCGCCTAAATTGTCTCAATTCAAGTTACTTTTAGGGGTTGGTTCACCTAATGTTTACACCAATAGATGATTGTTTTAATTCAAATCGCCTTTAGCACAAAATTTAGATTTGCAATATATGTGTGTGTGTGTGTGTGTGTGTGTGCGTGTGTGTGTGTGTGTGTGTGTGTGTGTGTGTGTGTGTGTGTGTGTGTGTGTGTGTGTGTGTGTGTGTGTATAACACATTTACAATTCCAAATCTAAACTTCGAATATCAACCACACATCAAATTTTACTCACAGTTCCTTTACTTATGCTCTTGGTCCTATGGGCATTGACATTTGAGATCGACTGCATATTGTGATGCTTCGACATCAAGTTATTTTAATTGTTGATATGGTATTCTATTGAAATTTCATATGTTGCAAAATGTCACAAATGTTACCGGTCAATAGCACAGTACATGCTACCAGCCAATAGCATACTTTGTGCTATTATCCTGTAACACATTGTATGCTACCATCCAGTAGCAAAATACATGCTACCAGTCAGTAACATGCATTGTGTTACTGGTTAGTAGGATACATTGTGCTAATGGCTAGTAACACAATATATGCTATCGGTTGATAGCTCAAAATATACTACTAATTGATAGCCCACATTGTGTTACAGGTTGGTAGTACACACTGTGTTATCAGCCTATAATACACACTGTGCTACTGACCGGTAGTAACATTATGCTACATAAAAAAGAAAAATAAAGTCTAGGATTTTTTTTGTTTACAACATATTTTGTGAGGATAGATTTCTTGTCAAGATGATTATTTTAACTGTTAAATAAAAAAAATTGATTTTTCCCATACAACAATGGTGAAATCAACATTTTTTGCAACAAAACATTTTATTTTATTTTTGCTACCGGCGACAACATTATCAAATAATTCGCCACCTGTTCGAAACCCATTTCCTTCTGATTCACCATTATTTTGAAATTTGTTTTCACACATTCGCCAAGTAATATCTACCAAATTTTTTTGAGGGAGGGTCTTATAATTTTTCTTTCCTTACCACCCATTTTTGTGCACTTAAGTTCAAAGCCATATTTATCTGAAGTTACTTGAACAAGTACTTATATTTTTGCTTGTTTATGGTATTTCAACAATCATCTATCATAGGCCCTTTACTAACATCCTTTAGTTTTTCTTCGATAATATATGATAATTGGGTTGGTCTTCTACAATATTAGGATTAACAGAGCTCCAACATCAAGTACATGCATCAGTTCTATATTCCATGGGCTTCTTGGTATAAAATGTAGCTTTTATAATTGCCCCTTTATGTTATCAACTTGGTTATCATCATTTTCTATATCTTCATGAGCCTCAATATTTTCATTCAAAAAACTTAAAGGTTTCCATTTGATCCATTGGTATAATGCCTTAAGGTGCACTTAACTGTTATTTGAGACACTTTTATTCAAGTGAGAAAGTCACACAATAACATATTGAGGCTCAATCATTTTGAAAAACCTAAATGGCACTCCATCTATATGACATGCATAGATAACTCCCTTGTGTATGAACTTAAAGCATCTATGTAATTTGGACGGAACAACCTCCATATCATGTATCCTAGATCTCCTTGTAAAATGTTGTAACTCACATCATTATTTTTACCTTATGTTCTATAGTTACAAGTTTGGGTCCAAATGATATCTCCAATGAAATTTTCCTAAGCCCTTATATGAAGTTGAGAAGGTTTTTGTATTAGGGCCTAGTCATAAGAGAAATGTCTCACTACAAATGTTTAATCTTGAACCATTGTCTACAAATCCTATTATTGATTATGATTTGAATGCTAAGTAAAAATGATGATCAATTATATATTGATTGTGTCTAGCTTATAAATCTAGTAAAAGAATCAAAGTGAGAAGGTACGGAACAACTTGATAAAATGGTTTCCTCGAAGGATTTATAAAATATATCCTTAAACATATTGTATTTAATTACTCAAAGATAGATAAATTACCTTAAGTACTTTGATTTTGGTCCATCATATTGTAATATTTTCCCACACATAACCTAATATTGAGATTAAAGAAGATTTGGGTTGAACCCTGCTTGATGTTGAGAAAGACAAGGGATGATATTGTTTTATTTAAGTAAAATAACATGTTACTCACAAATTGTTATTTCTTGGATCAAAAAATATCATTGCTACATATAGTTTTAAAACGTCAAAAATGGGGCTGATTTTGTGTCATTCCCGAATGGAGTTTTCTTTTTTATTTTTGTAGGTATTTTCAGAAAAGAAAAAAAACAACTCGAAATTAACAACGCAAACATGGCATAAAGTTGATGTTATTAGTGTCACAATTGCACCACATTTGTGCCACCATAATCCCTAACATAAAAAGTAAAATCAAATGGACCCATCCACATCCTTTTTTATTTTACCCTAATATGTATTCAAAAAATATGGCAAAATAGAAAGTATATAGAAGGAGATAGAAGGGTGAGTGCGAGGAGAAGAATAGAACAAGTGGCATGCAAGGCAATATGGCCATGAAAAAAATATAGAAAGGTCATTGGGTTACTATGGGAAGGGATAGAAAAATATGGAATGCATGAAACCTCTTTAAAAATTTGGGAAAATGGTTGGAGGAGGTGGGGAACAAATTGTTGAACTAAATTCATATGGATTTTAACCAAATCAGTAAATTTTGTATCTCATTATTTTTTATTTCTGAAAAATTCATTTTTTTGTTTTTAGGTGGCTTTTAGAATGATTTAAATTAATAATTTCATGCCTAGGGTTTGTACAGAAATGGAGCTAAATATGGAAAGATATTTTTAGATTTAGATTCATTCCTCAATGAAAAACTACAAAACAATCCTTAGATAGGGTTATACGGCTTAAACAAAAAAATATTAGTAAGAAAATAAGTGTGTTACATATTCCATGTCATTTTCTCTCCTATGGAAAACCTAGAAAAATAATTTTAATTATAGACACCTAATTTTGACCACGAAATTTTACTACTAAAATTGCACTAATTGTATTCTTCCCATCATCGCACTATAATTTACAATCTTCCGAGCTAATTAGCTAATTTTCCCCCATCATGGATGTCAATTAACGTCACTTCATTAGTTAAAATATTATTTTAATTAATTAATTACCCCTTTCACAATCTTGTATTTAATTACTAAACCCTGTTATTAATTAAATGCCCCTCTCAAACCCCTTTAATTCCACTATTTCCTTCTAAATCATCTTCAAATAGCTTCTATAAGCTAAACATGGCCTATTAATTAATCTCAATTTATTAATTAAACCTTCTCTAACTCCCATGGGTCATTAATTCCTAATTAACCTCTTTTAAACATGTTTATTCACTCCTAATTTTACTCTTAATTTGTTGTCTGTGTTAGCATCCTTGCGACTTGGAGCTTACTTTTTTATTTTTTGTCACTTTTCATCACTTAATTTTCATTTTTTGAGTTGATTGTGTTTTTGAACTACTATTTTTTGTGTAGGTTGCCATACTCGCTTGCCAAAGACAAATTACTCAAACAAACAAACCAATTAAACAAAAAGACCAAGTTGTATGAACATCATTTTTTATTTTTTTTAGATAAGATAAAAAAAGGTTTGGTTTTAAACCGGGGACCAAAAAAACCCCATACAAAGAAGAGCAAGATTTTCAAAGACAAAAACTAAAACAGATCCCTGGAGGAAAATTCAAAAACACTTGACAATAGGCCCCCACACAAATGGGCCAAACTACAAGAATTTACAAATTAATAGAAATTTTGTTATCTTCATTCACGCTTTTGGTTGTTTTTTTGCTTATGAAATCACAATTTATTTCATGGCTTGGCATAGTATTATTGGATTGATCATCTTGTTAAACACATAGGTTTCTTGATAAAGGTTAAAAATATTGGGTTAATCATTTCCTTAACCACTTAGGCTTCTTTTTAAAATGTTATATATCATATTAACCTTGCTTTAACCACTTTTACAAGTGTGTTTGTTTCCCTTCAGCATATTTTGCTTCTTGATTATACCTCATCCTAATTTTGTATGCTATTTTCATGCGAAAGGTGATCTTGGAAATCAGAAATAGTTTCAACACTTTTTCTATTTTATTAGGATTTGGTGGTTAGGACGTCATTACCTAATCATTTGGACAAATCCCATGTACTTGTTGGTTATATAAATTCATGATAAGATCAGTCATTTTTGGCTAAGTAGGAATTCACTTTTACATTGATCCTATGAAGTGAGGGGTGCATTTACCTCCAATACCCAATCCCTAGACTGTATCCCACATGAGACAGCCATCATTTTTTACCAAGCTCCACTGAAACAGATGGAGTGAAGGGGAGGGGATTCGACCCTTTGAACCACATCTTAGATAGCATTTCCTAATTTCACATATTTGTTCCTCACATACTAAAAGGTATATTAAGGATGCCTTAGCAACTTGTTCATCCTAGCTAAATGTCCAAATCTTAGGGATAGGTTGTGATTGTTTTACTTCCAAAAAAATGTATTTATAAAAAAATGTAACCAAAGAGTGGTATTTAGTCCAAAATCCTTTATTCATTAAAACTCACAAGGTGAAACTTTGTCCAAGTTAAGACCTTTATTTTGACGAGAAAACAAAGTGAAACTCTTGTAGAGTTATGCCAAATGCGTTTTTGTAAATCAAACTTAGAATCACCAAAAACATCATGACTCGAAACTCTATCTGAGCTAGGGAACTTGTTTTGAAAAGAAAATAAGGTGATGTTATGTCCAAGTTAGACCAAGTACATTTTTTCTAAAGTCATGGACTTATTCAATATTTTTGACTTCCCCTATCAAAATGGCAAAAACATGTTATTCTACCAAAATTAAAACTTATTTGTTTACAAAACAAATCACAAGGGGAAACTTTTTCTGAGTTAAACCGTGTGTTTTCATCACAAATCCATCCATATTTTGACTTTATTTATCAAATTTAAAACCTTAAACTCTGCCAAAATTTGTAAAAATTTATTTGCAAAACTTGGCTAATTGTTAAAGTGCATTGTTACACTATCAAAATTTCTCTTATTTTCTTAATAAACCACATCAAAAATCTCAAACTTATAAAATCTCCATATGTTGCTTGTTTTTTCCTAGATTCCCTTTGAGGATTCACACAAACATCTGAATCTTTTTAAAATTTCTATTTTGCATTTGTTACGATGCCTGAATTGACCTAAGACTTTCTTCAATATGAAATAATTAAATCAAACAATCTAGATCAAGGTTTTCAAATCAAACAATGTCATCCATGATAGTTATTTTATATTCCCTGGTATCATTGGCAACAGGGAACATGTTCTACCTCTGTAGACACAAAATCACGCATTTGGGTACATTTCTAGGTCCTAAAAGCATACTAGCATTTACATTATTCCTATGCAAGAAAACTCGTGGTTGACAACTATTCTTAGCCTTTTTCTATGTTTTGTTTTCTATTTGGTCTTACAGACCCTATAGCCTAGTCATAACTTTATTGATTTATCTTTTATGGCATCAGACACCAATGCCCAGCCAGGACAGTAGAGCCTAGGTGCTCTTATCCCCTCTAGGTTCCCCTAACCCTTACTTACCTTACTTCTTTTGGCTCTCTTTTATATTTTGGTCATCCTTTTTACTTATGGGTCATCCTTCCAATTTTCAATTATAATTTCAAACAATGGAATCATATAAATACATAGTTATGTGTTCAAAATCAAGGACCGAGCACTAAGCATTACTATAATCACCTAACCTTGCATCTAATGGTGCTAAAGAACTTCAAAGGCATTCATCTAGCATCAATTAAAGGGAAAATGGATGCATACATAGCATAGGAAGGGGAAGTTCATTTTATTCCATTCACACACGTTATACATTTCTACATTTTAGATCTAGCCCGCTATCAAGTGCAACTTGCACTAGGGCATCCTAGGGAACAATTTCTACACACACTCATAAAAACCACATGGTGTTTGAGATGTAGTGCAATGCTTTATTGTAAGTTTACTCTCAGGGTGACCGCCGAGGTCAGTATGAATCCCCAATCTGCATTTTCCTTTTTAGGTTTGATGTGGTTTGTGGGCTTGTGTAGGTGAATTTTTCTTTAGTAGGTTACAGGTTCCCTTGGTGATAAAGGAGTGACCATCAAGTGACCAATAGGGAATAATTGCAACACATTTACGGCACATCAAAGGTCATATCTTGATCGCATTTGCAATCACCGATGCCCAAAAGTGGTCTCCAACACTCAGGTGTCCTTGCCTTATCACATGCACCCATGTCAGACCTCATCCTTTCATATTATAATTTGTATTAAGAAGTTATGAAAATATTCCTAGCATTTTCATCACTTGTCCCTACCTGGATCAGTTTCATATTGCGCAGATATCAGCTAAGTCAGCTTTTCTCTACCTCTTTCTTGGGGTTCCATATTTTACATTATAATTTTCTTGCATCATTGTTGTATTTTATCATTTATACATCAGTTACTCTGCAATATTAGATTTAATTAATTCAGAATCAAATTAAATCATTTGGTGAACCCCAAATCTTGATCGGACACTCAAATCTTTCTTTTACCTATTCTTTCAAAATTTTCCCAAATCCTAATTGTGTGAAGGTTCCTCTTTCCATTTATTCTAATATGCATCATTCTTCCTAGTGTTTCCTTCTCGCTTCTATCACGAATCTTAAAGCTCCTCATGTTTCCTTGTATGAATTTCTTTAAATGAAGCCACCTTGCAAAGATGTTATGCAAAAATCCCTAGAAATTATGTATCTCCCTCACAGTAAGCCACCCACTCAAGTAAGATTTTTTTTATCATCTATCTAATGACTCTATCAGTCCTAATCCTCCATCCAATAACCCATCTTAAAGTCAATTCAAGCTTTACATTGATTATTTCAAGATAAAATTCAAGCTATGAAAACAACGATTACATCTCCTAAAGTTTAAATCCAACATCTCAAGGATGTTTCTCAAGCCCATGCTAGTTCTCCTTCTACATCTCATTCTACTTCTATGTTTTTTACATGTTCTCATATAAGTGAACCAAAATTCATACCGCTACCAACACCTCTTAAGTTTGATCTCAATGTTAAACAACATGATATCCTTCCTCAGCTCCTCACTCGCCAGTTGATCAACTTTCCAAATACTCATTGTTACCCTCCTTATCAGCTTGCGAAGTACCAAGGTCTCTCATTTTGTAACTATCATAAAATTAATGGACATCATGAAAAGGATTTTTATGCTTTAAAATGATGAATTAAGAACCTTGAGCATCAGGGTTTTATTTCATTTGTTTCACAACATTCTACTACATGTTCATCTCCAATTACTAAATCACATTGGTCTCCCAAATCCAATCCCTTTGTCTAATGAGCATCAGGCCATAGTTACTAATGTTCCTTCTTCAGTCAATCGATAGCCACCTATCCAACCCATTCTAACTAAGCAACCACCTCTCAATATATGTCATTTTTCCCCGTATCCAACCCATTCTAACTAAGCAACCACCTTTCAATCCAAAATTCAACCCTGGTTCTACTCTTGCTCCTACCTACCATTGTGATGACACTTGGGGGACAAAGTACTTTCCCCCATTTTCTAGGACTATCAATTGTCTCTAGCACCTACTATAATACTTCACACTCCGTGCTTCATGAATAATCTTCTTACGCATTCTCACACCCTTTGATACCCACCTTGTATCATCATTACCCTATGACACACTCTAGTTCCATGGTTCATAATCAACTGCTGAGGGTCTAAATCTGAAATGAACCTCACCATATTCACTTATTCCTGCTCTATGCTTCATGATCTATATTTATAGTACACATTCTCAAACCATTTCCCGATGACACGCTCTTGTTTTATGGTTCATTATTGATTGTTGAGGGGTATTTTATAAATAAAACTCATCTCATACACATCTTCTGGGGGCACATTGCTCCTATCACATTCACACATTGCATACCATTCCATCACACTCGTACACTATATTTTCATATCTTGGTTGCACTTACTCTTTCTTGTTTATACTACTTACATGATGTACCCTTCTTACTATGATAGTCAGATACACAGTATGTCATTATCTTTCTATATACACACATGCCCGTTCACTTTCTCTTTTGGAGTGAATGCAAATCTCTTGCAGATTTTCACACAGTGCAATGATGCTCAACATTATATCCTTTTCTAGTCCCACTGAGGGGGAATCTACCTTTTCTACTCTCACACATTACATGTGATATTATTTCATTGTATACTACTTCCTATTCTTACCAACACATTACAATCCATTGATACATACACGTCTTGACATACTTTTTATCTTTCTAACATGTTAACAAGTGCTTCATATGTTACATTTTCCTTGCATAACTATATGCCACCTTGGGTACCTGATACACTTTTCTTGTCATTGTCTATTATGGTATGTTATTGTTTGCGGGATTTTCCCTAAGTCTTGTGTAGACATAAAATCATGCACTTTGGGTAATTATTTAGTCTTGTTCTCATACTATTATTCATATGGTTCTCAAGTGAAAAGAGCAATAATCAACCCATGTCTTTGGCCAGTTTGCATTATTTTTTGTTGTTACTTTTGTTCTTGTACCCATAATTTCCCAGTCTATACTTTCATATTGTATTTTCCCTATTTCTGACTGGGGCACCCCAGGCGCCTCTCATCCCCTCTAAGCTCCTTGATCCTCTTTACACTTTCCTCTAAATTTTTGGGAACTTTCTATCCATTTTAACTTCTTATATTTTTGGTGGTCGGCCTTTTCGGGGTTAATTACGAAATTAAAGTAATATAACCATATAAATATAAAGTTATGTTACCAGAATGACGGACCAAGCACTAAGCACCTACTATCACCACCTAAGGTTGCATCCATCAAGGCTTCTATTGTTCCATTTACATCCATCTAGCTCCATCACAAGGGAAAAATGATGGTTTTCTACATCACACTTCATAGGAGGGAAGTTATATGTTATTACATGTACACATTACTTACATTCTAAATCTATCTATTACTTGCTAATCACAAAGTGTGACACGTACAAGAGCACCTAGGGAAAAATTCCACACACACACACACCTATAACTACATTGGGTATGAGATGTATTACAGCACTTAGTGATAAGTCCATTCATTTGGTAACTGAGGACAATCCTACCCCTTCATATGCATCTTTCTTTTTTAGGGTTTTGATGCTTGGTATGTGGTTTTTCATGTGATAATTCTATTAAAGGTTTACCAATGATTCAATGATTACACAGTGACATTCACACAACAGGAAGTGAACACAGGAGAACACCCAATGGTACTTTAGAGGAGGTTCCCTAGTCATTTCCATAGACCAAGGAACCTAGATATCATACCAGTGCATCTCATGTTCCCCTATCCTTTTCCAAGTGCCTCAGTCTACTCAGAAAACTCTAATCTACATTTTCTTAGGCTCTTATGTGATGGTTTCCTCCTCCTTTTCATTCGGTTTCCACTGTGACAAAATTCTGTGACATCATTGAATAAGCTAAGTCCTTCTTAACCCTTTTTGCACATTAGGGTTTCACATTTCACTGCTTCGATTGTTTGGGTATTGTTTCAGTATTTTACTACTTCATTTATTTAGTTATTTTACTGCTCTTATAGCATTAGATTACACTATAATATTCAAATTTTAGTTAATCATTTTGGTGAGCCCCACTCATGATCGGTCATTTGTATCCTCCCTTAGCACATCATATTCTTTATCATGGATCCTCAAATTCCTCAAATTTCTTTTTGTGATTTATGTCAAATGCATCCTAATTGTCAATATGTTCTTCAAAAGGCCCTAGACACCATGTATCTTCCCTAAGATATGCCTCCACATCAAGTAAGTGTTATTTTTTATCATTTATTTGATGACCCTAGTCCTCGTGATCCTCCATTTAATCAACCCATGTTGGAGTCAATTCAAGATTTGCACTCTTTATTTCAAGAAAAATGTAAGGCTTTGTAATCCATGATTACATCTCTCAAATATGAAATCCAACATCTTAAGGATGCTTCTCATGCTCATGTTTGTTCTCCTTATACATCTCATCTTCATTCTAGTTCTACTACATGTTCTCATATCAGTGAGCCTCAAGTCATACCATTACTAGATCCTCTACCCTTTGATCTCAATGCTAAGGAACATGACATTCTTACCAAGCTCCTTAGTCATCAATTGATCACTTTATTGTCTACTCATTTATATCCTCCTTACTAGTTGAAAAAATATCAAGGTCGTCCATATTGCAATTATCATAGAATCAATGGACATAATGAAAATGATTGCTACGCTTTACAATGAAGAATCAAACATATTGAGCATCAAGGCTTCATCTCATTCACTGCACAACATTTTGTCGCATACCCATCTATAAATTCTACATCTCAATGGGTTCCTAAACCTAATTTGTTTATGTCTAATGAGAACCACACCATCACTTATAATGTTCATTCTACATAAATTCAAGCACCACCTAAGTAACCGCCTCTCAAAATCAATATAGCACCTCCTCCTCTCAAGACATCTACAACATTTCCAGTTCAAAGTATGTAACCACCTCTCAAAATCAATCAACTTTCTCCTATCAAGTCTTCTGCAGCGTCTTCAATTCCCCCTAATTTACCACAATTCAAGATTCATCCACATCCTACTCCAATTTCATTTCCAATTCATTTTTTCAAAGCAACTGCTCCTTCTACCGATGGTCAAGACACATTTCTACCACCTCTACATACTATTGTTTTTAATATTACCATGCATGCTTCCACCGCTTCACTCAAACTTGGTCTTTGGTAGGTGACTCTTGATAACACACTCATCATCACACACTTGGGGGGCATTGCACTTACACCCCCCACACCTTTTAGCATTATTGACACACATCAACTATCATACATCGTATACATAACATCTAGTCTTTTACATTTATTATACATATCTCGATACATTTACACCACCATTACCCAATGACACACTCTTATGCTTCAGTTCGCACTTTACTGTTGAGGGCATTCTACACACATGAACCCCACACACTGCATTATAGAGTCTACACATTGTGCTTCTTCATACATTTTACATTCTATATCTTACATTTTATTACTTAAATCTTTTCCTACATACATCATACGCGTTCTACACATGCCTCACATACTAACACATGGTCATTATGTATTGCACATTTTTCACACATCATACACGTCATCTTTAATTTTCTATCCTTCACCTTACATATTACATCTTATGTTTTACATCTACTATTTACACACCTTAGGTCATCTACGCATCATGTGTTACATGTTATACACCATACTATGCACATTACACATTTTCCACATTCTCTTCTACGCACTGCACTTACTACCCTATGACGTACTCTAGTCTCATGGTCCATACTGGACTATTGATGGTATACATCACAAATGGACCACATCACACTCACACATTCAACCATTCATTATTTTTATCATGCGAGATTCCTAGATTAGTTATAAATGCTTTAGGCTACAAGGTCACTTCTTCTAGCATCATCTTGTGATAGGATACATCATCCCTTTCACTTGCATCATTTAGTGGTATACACTTTAGGATAAATCACCACTCCTTTCTATTCATCTTTTCGTGATATATGCTTAGGCTACAGTGTCACGGACACTTCATCCCTATGTGGCATGTTATCACTACACATTCACCACAACATGCTACACACAACACATATTTCAATTGTTTCCCAATGATGCATTTTATGGTTGTCCTTACTTTTGCTTACTCATGCTTTTGCATGTACACTTTATTACACATGCAAGATAGATATCTTGTATGTCATTACTTTTACCATACACACATGTGTGTTCACTTATTTTTCTAGTTGTGATTGCAAACTATAGAGATCTATTACACGCAACATGGATGTTGGGATGTAGTACCATTCCCACAGCGGTTCCTGTGGGCGTCCACATTAGTACACTACATGTGATATTATTTATTTTTTTCATAGCATACTACTTTATTAGTTTACACATGCTTTGACATACGTTTTATCTTTCTAACATGCTAATGGGTGTTTCATGTGCATCATTTGACATGCAAGGATATTTTCTTCCATACTTGTTTTTTATATTATCTATTATTATTATTATTTTGTTTACAAGATTTTCCCTTCATATTGTGTGCACAATTGTTTGTTTGTGGCCATTACATCCTTTAGTGTCTTGTGACACTGTGAGTGGTGTCCCATGTTTACAACCCTCTTTACGTAACCTATATTGTCTTCTTGGGTGTTTACATTATCTGTTTGCACATTGTCTTAGTAGTTTACACTTGTCTTTTACATGCATGTTTGTTCATACTAGCACTTTTTTTCTAGACACCTTGTTTATGTGTGCCTTATTTTTTAACAAGCGCATCCCCTCCCCCTGTACCGCATATTATTAGTGGTCAGTCCTGTTTTAAACGTAATTCTCCTATTTGTAACATTTTATGCACCCACAAAGAGGGGGGGCATCATTTCAGTTTATATACACTACACAATGCAGTACTGATACAGTCAGTTTCATTTTTTTCCCATTTTCAGTTTTCGTCCATTACATAGCAAGTGGGTTCAGACCAATCTACAAAACTCCATACACATCAGATTTTACAGGGCAGATTTTCCTTAGCATTCTAAGGAGCAGTTATAGCTTAGGGAATAAAATAGACCTTCCTCTCTACATTACTTTGGCTAGTGGCATCAGATCACCTAAAAAAACCATGCATTACAGACATCCCTTCAGTTTTGGAAAGTAGTTACAGGTTGGAGGATAAATCATGCTTTCCTCCCTACATGTCTTCGGCCAATGGTGTGAGATTTCCTAAAAAACTTGTGCAGGTCAACATCATCTACAAGCTCTTTTCTACACCCTATTTCTCATCACAGATCACGTACACATGTTCCTTTTTCATTTTCATAGTTTCCTTACACAATTTTTACATATATACAAGCATTTTTACACATTATACATGTGTATTTGACTACTTGATCGTCTTCTCTTTTGAAACTCTATCTGTATGGGAAGCAAGTCGTCAACAACACACAAATATCAGGTACATCAAAAACATGATACTAACCACGCAGATACACCACACACATTGGCATCTGTTGGACACTAAATATTGCTAAGTACTAAGAGGCATACGCACAGGACCAAACAATAGAAGGGCACTTAGGGAAAAGCGTGCAAGAAAAGGGTTTAAAGGACTTAGCCATATTTGGTATTATTGAGTCACTTGAGGAAAAACATGAGGACCCAACTAGGCATGAAAAGTGGATAAGGTGTCAGCCTAGAACCTTGGAGGACAAGAAAATGATATTCCACATAGGTAATATTCACAAAGGCATCATTACAGTTAGTGGAAGGTTTTGCAAAGAGGATAAGCATTTACCTATGGAGTACCACATTGACACTTAGATGGTGATCTTCTCATGAGATAAGTCATGGTGGTGGGAATTGATCCTATTTAAAGGAGTGTTTGGGACAAAAGCATAAGGAGGAAGAAGGTAGTGCGAAGGCGCTAGAAGGTATGAGAGTACTAAGAGAATAAGGAGGGTAACGAGGTGCTGCAAAAATGTTAGGTAATGCTAAGGGTTTGGAGCTCATGATGTTATGGTTTAGATTTCTTGATGCTAGAGGGTTGTAAAGGATATCATTAAGCATATGTATGGGTGTTGGGGTCTGTAACAAGGGTTACAAGGGGGAAAGAATAGTTAGGATCTCTTATCATATTAGTTTGGAGGGGTTGGATCTCTGATATTTGATGTATATAATCTGAGATGGCCCTTTTGAATGTAGTATGGCTACTAGAAACTCTTTTAAATCAATATACATGGATATATGGTGTACATCTTGTTTATGGGTGTAAACCCTCATATTATTTGGCTTGTCATGACTCAGATTTGGTTCCTTGTGCTTCATATAATGTTTATTTACCTTTTTTGATGAATTGATGTGTAGATCTATTAGTTATATCTTTTTCCTTTTAAGTAGATGCATGTACTTATTTTTCTATAAATAATCCTCCATTAATGGTGGAACTATCTTACAAATTTCACATACAGGAGGGGCTCGTCACCCACGCGCGGCTCGAGTGAGCACCCTGCATATGTTGGGTGATATGCTGGTGCGCTTGGGTTTAGAAAGGGGTATTGAGGGTAAAAAATATGACTACATTTTGGTTCCACTGTCGTGACCTCTTTTCAAAGTTATTGTGAAAATGATGTGTAATGACAGAGCGTCTAACCTTGGACAGTGTCGAGACCTAGCTTAAAATCACAGAGGATGAGTTTGCTTAGAGGTTTCGTACTAGATCTGAGTTTGATGCATGAAAATGGGTGGAGGAGAACCTATATCATGAACTCTACGAGAAATTCTTATGGTGTTTCCTAGTAGAGTTGTATGAATTGCTCTCAACATATATATCACTTCAAGGGCATTGGGCCCTCAGAGGTTAGCTCAGCCACTCTTTACCCTAACCAATTCCCCCTTTCCACTTTCCTATTCGTATTTTACCTTAGTTTCCATGTTATATTAATAACTAGAAATTAAACCAAACAAGCATCAATTAATACACATTTTTACCACATCACCAAATCGCCAATTTATGATTTCATATTTCCATGTATAGAAAATATTTGGGAATTTAATCCATAACCTATATGCATCACCATTTTTCCCCCATGTTATGTACGACTTGTACATTAAATCATACCTAAACCAACCTGACTCAATCATGACTAAACCAACCTGACTCCCCCATGCCTAAACCAACCTGAATCAATCATGACTAAATCAACCTAAATCCACCATGCCTAAATCAACCTAACTCAACCATGCCTAATTCACCTACACTCAACCATGCCTAATTTACCTAACTTCATCCATACCTAAACCAACCTGACTCCATCATGCCTATGACCTAACCTCATCCTTGCCCAAAACCAACCCGAATCCATCATGCCTAAAGTACCTAGTTTCCATCATATGTACAAATCATAAAACAATACACACATTAGTATAACATCATACCATAAACATCACCATCTCTATATATCATCATAGAAATTTGTGTGTCCATACATGTATACTCAGATGCCAAATCTATACAAATATCTCAAATAAAGTGTCTCAATATCTTCAGCACACATTTTGTATCATAAAAAAAAACTCCAAAACTCTCATATACAACCTCTCTATAATCAGAACGTAGGTCAGTATATATCAAAAACAATCACAATGCTGGTGAACGACTATATCAATCGTCTACCCATTAGATGTTTGAGCATGTCTCTCCTGACTCCTTCTCTATTGCTCCCATACGGCACCCAACAACTACCTCACCACATGTTGTAGGTCTCGATCTAACCTTTGAGGGGCCCTCACCTAGAGCTTTCCTATGTGCACTGGTTACCTCTACCCGATCTTGTCACGGGGCTCACTTACCCCCTATACTCTCCACATTGTGCATGCGAGACTCGGTCCTCTCACTCGAGGCCTACTGTGCTCTATACTCTACATAGGAGGGGATATCTATCCCTGAAGCCATCAAGTGATCCTGATAATATCATGCCTCTCCTAAGGCATCCTTGAACCTAATCATAGGTACTGTCTATGATGGAGCCATCATCCTCTAACCTTTTACCTATCTCTCGGGACCCTGTCCCACTGGTACCTGTAATAAGGGACCATGTCCTTATCCATGTTCTTGTCATGCCCCTATCTATAAAATGGGACCTTGTCCCTGAGCCTATGTGGGTACATGTCCCTGAGCCTGTGGGGCTTCCTTTTCATGTACCTGGTCCTAAAGGGCCATAAGCTATGCATGTGCAATGGTCAACTAGCCCTATAGCCTTGCAACCTATGCTTGCAATGTGGTAACATGTGCCTCTGACTCCATCCTGACCATCCTTATCAACGCCCCGACCTGACCAATACGGAATTTTTGGTTTTATAAACCCACCCCAACCTTACCAACACCGGTCCTCTTTGTGCCCTAGCCAACTAACGTCAGTCACCCTCTAACCGGCATCATTCTACCCTGATAACTATTTGGCCTTGCTAAAACTACCTTTTTCCTACCCCCATTCACACCAACGCACCTTTTTATCATCACAGATCCCCATTGAGCCAAACCTACACACCCCACCTACCCCTACATTACCTTTGGTGTGTCTTAGGAGTTGTTATTTTACCTATACCTTGGCCTTACCCATGTCGTTACCTATCTACCCTAACCTAAACCACTTTTAGTGACCTTGACCTGACCTTTGATGTACCAGAACATACCTAAAAGTTCATGCACCTAACCTCCATTGTGTTTCCACACCATATCCTATACCTTGGATACCAGACTCACTTCAACCCTGTTTTGATAGACATGTCGACCTTAGCCGACGTAAAGTTTGAAAGCTTCGCACCCTCATACCATGTCGTAGTTTCCAACGTGTGCGTATGTTCAACTGCCACTACCTTTGACCTTGACCCATTTACTTTCTTACCCAATTTGACCTTTTTCCTTTACCCAATGTACCCACCGATCTTCATTCTCCCACCTCCTCATTTTATCAAACCATTCACCCCTTCCATCTCTTACCTCATTGGTTCCTAGTTTGAGGGGGTTTACCTTCACCCACACTTGGGGCAACACCACCTTCACTTACACTGAACACAACCATTTCCTATTTTAGTCGATGTTGCTTACCAATACAAGCTACGCAACAAAAAGGGGAAAAATGTAGACACCAAAATTGGCTCACACTCCCCTTCATTCCCTTTCGAAGAACCAACTCAAACACATTCACCTAACCAAGACCCTTATACCCTACATTAACATTAATTTAATTATTTATAGTTAAATTAAATTAATACCCATCCTCACCCCATTATTAATTTAATTACTTTAATTAAATGAATAGACACCTCACCTAGACACCTCATCTAGACACCTCACCATATACCTATTCATAGGATGTTTCCATAAATGAATAAGACTTGGTCCAAACATAAAAATCAAGGCCTATTATTCCTCTAACCACCTTCCTACTCATAAAAACGTAACGTCCGTTCTGATCCATGGATAAAGGAGCGAACCTGATCCAAAGGATGGGAGATCTGCCATTTTTATTAAACCTAGGGAATCCTACCTTAACTGATGTTGATCATCCCTAAACTAACGCCAGTCAACCCGGAACCGTCTTCAATTACCATTTATTCACCTTAGAAACCTTTTTTTGGGGTTGGAACATTCTGAGATCAAGGGGATGAGAAGAGAACTGAATGCAAGTAGAACCAAAGCCTTTTCACACCTACAGACATCCATAGCCAGTACCAAGACAAATCCAGAAGTATTGCACTCACAATGACATTCTGGGAAGCATCACTACTGCACCAAGCTCCATCCCACCAAAGAATCATCATCACCACATAGCTATTGGACATGCAACACAAGTGAGCACACATTTTATCTACATCATCTATTTCCACTTCAGTTTGTTAGGTTCTTCTATTCGTGTTATTAGTTTCCACTTGCACCCTCATTCTTCTACCACTGAATTTCCTATAAACCCAGTCATTCCTTCACCCACACCATAAAACCACCAATACTCGACTTCTGGATATTTCTGAGTGTTCCCAAGATCCCCACATACCTCATCATATCATCTATTATCTCTATCTAACCTCCGCTCAAACCCCATTAGTAAATCTTAGTGAATCTCGTTAGCCCACCTCTACCGATGTTGGTTACCCATAACCGTCATCGGTTCTACCTAACCATGATCGGCCATTCCTCAACCAGTGCGTGTCTTTGTGTTTTCCAATACTGTGTAAGCCAGCAACCACCTACCTATCAAAAAAAACCCAAACACCTCATCCGTCCCTACTAAGACCTTGTATGTGACCTGCAAACCACCTGACCAACCTGCAACCTAACCTGAAGACCCTGACCCGCATAGTTTTAATATTTAATCATCTTGATGATGATAGTGATCTGAGGTACCCAAATCAGAATACTAGCAATAGATTCATTTATGTATGTGTTTCATTAATTTCAATTTTTTTAATAAAATAGTGGATTGACAGCCTTCCAGGGAGTATTACACTTCATGGATCTAGCATACGCTAGGTATCCTACTATCATATATTGTTTAACTCTTCTTTGGCGGTCTTGTTTTCTATTTCAGGTAGTTCCTTCCAGCCAAAAGGAATCTCTCACAGTCAGCATTAGATCGAGAAGTCAGCACGCACGTATCAACCTCTAAACCAACACAATAGGTATTCCTCCTTGGCCCCTACCCTTATATGTTTTGTCACATTCCAAAAGCGTAAAGAAAGCAGTGAAACATTTTGGCATGCCCGGTGGGACCCATCCGGGGTTCCTTGCATTTTTCTTCATTCCTAGGTAAAGATTGTGTGTTTGTTTATTTTCTAAACGTATTCACACTAAATCTCTTTCCCTGGTAATACTCTCTTCTTCCAATTGTCTAAAACAACATCTATTTTCCGGTGCTTAAACAAACCATTTCTTCTTTCTTTCATTTGCATAAGTAGTGAAAGAGCACGTTCCTACATGTTCATCATTTGCTTCATCAAACGTAATTTGTCGATTTGGGTTTAAAATTAGTTGCATTTCATCCTTGTATGTTGCATTTAGCTCACATTAAAATGAGGGCAACCTATATGCTGGAATTCATGCCCAGTTGATGGTTGACACAAAGAATCGTACAAATCACTCTCTTTCTTCTTCTTCTACCAAACTACAAAAAAATGAAAAAATACACATCTTCTTAAACAACATCTCACCTGGAAGAAGTTTTCAATGATCACACAATCAGTGGATTGACAGTGGGTACCTAGCTTGTTACTTCTGTCCAGTCATTACCTCAGAGGATGGCCCAGCCATGCCATAACATAACCTAAAACCTCTCCCTTTAGATATTATTCTTCATAGGAAACCTTCCTCACCAAAAACTCTACTCTAAATTCATGATTCAGTCTTCTAAATAACATAAGCTCAGCACATTAAAATCACTTGTTGGATACGTGTTTTTTAGCCTTTGATTGACATACGTTTTGAGGTGTGAGGATACGTTTCTCCATTTTTCATTCTTTTTCCTTGTACACTCGACAATCACAGTTTGAGTATTATAACTTCTTTTGAGTGTGTCAGGACCTCATTATATCATCTCCAAGCTTCTGGGTTGATCATTCATCTGATCTTAGTTCACAACAATTTATTTTCCTGCATTCTTCAAATTTTCATAGTAACCAGCATCAGTTTATCCTTTAGCATCGGTTTACACCTCACCATCATCGGTTTTACCTAACCGTCGTCAATTCCCTATCCTTTTGGTTAACTTTCCCAAGGGATGCCTGTTACATCTTCTTCACTATTTTGAGTTTTTCTGAGTCTCTGTACTCTCTATATTCTAATAAATGGTCATCATACAGCATACCTATCTGACAGTCATCATTTTTTACCCCTTTTTGGTCAAATTATTCTTTTCTCACAGTAACCAACCTCGGTTACCCCTGAACTATGATCAATCATCTGTAACCGGCATCGATTACGCTATGTTGATTTTCAACTGATACATTACCCAAATCCACCTACAAACACCTATTTTTCTTGTTCCTATTACTTTCTGTGTCATTCACTAGCTACAGCATCACCTGATATACATTCATTCACATGGTGTTGACTCGCAACCGAACTAACGCTCTTATATTCTACATTATTCGTCAACCACTCCAACCTAGTCCTTCACCACCCTATGTCTTGTTACTCATGGATCTAACCCTGCCTACCACCATTACCACTAGTGACGAGGAGTTCACATGACTCCTCGATCAGAATCCCATAGCCTTACAATTCTACCTTTCCCACTCTTCCACTCAGTACTCCTCATGTCAGTTAATATATGGCATGCATGTATCCATCTCTCCTACCCTTATCCCCACTTCTACATCAACCCCTACTAGTTCAGCATTACCTTCACCTTATTTACCCCCAGTGGTTTCGCAGCTAGGCCCCATACCCGCTATGATCGTTGAATCTATAGTATCATTCACACCGGTAATATTTGTTGTTCCTTCATTGACCACCAAAACCATAACCCCATCCGCGCCCATTACCTCACATATGCTAGTTTCAACACAACCACCTGTGGTGTTTGTGACCCCTACCCCATTCCAGAATCTTGTCCTCTCCATCCTACAGTCTCAGCCCCCTATCGCTACTAGAGTCACTACGACTGCCCCACCTACATATATATTATCAACAACCCCCTATCTCATCTAGCATTTATTCTGGATATATGCCCTCTATGTCGATCCCTTATTCTCAACCTTCCTATTCGGCATCGCCATACACTGGAATGCCACCCAAATCACATGTTCAGTATCAACCTCTTATGCCATAGGAGGAGCCCTTCCATCAAAACCTACCATTCACCTCATCAAATTAATGATGGAATGGATGTAAACACCGAAAGCGTCTGTTTTTTACTCACGTAATTCTCTCACCTATGATTAAATCTATAATGAGCCCATTCATCCATCCATTCCTATTCACCCATATCATGTACATTGGGAAATGCCAAAATTCAACCACTTCAATAGTAAAGAAGACCCGCAGCAACATTTGTGGTCTTTCAAACATGGGTGTTACCTGATTACCCATGATGATGCTTTACTCCTACAAACCTTCCCAATGTCCCTCACAGAACCTGCATTAGATTGGTACAGTGGGCTACCCAGAAATTCCATCTACTCATTTAATCAAGTAGCCCAATCCTTCTTAGACCACTTCTCAATAAACGCTTTCAAGAAAGTCACCATGACTGATCTTTACTCCACATGACAGTATGACGACGAGTCTATCGCTGACTTTGTCACTCATTGGCACAGCCTAATTAACCAACTCACATTTCAATTACCTCAAACTGAGCTCATAGAGTTGTTTACCCAGGCTTGCGCTAGACACATTTCACCAACCCTGCAAGTGCATACCTTTCGCACCTTTGATGAGGAATTCACCATGGCATGAAAATTAGAGATTCATGTTATTGAATAAAAGAAGATTTAGTTACGTAACAAGAACATCGCATTCAAATCAAATGATGCTTTTTCATATTTGAAACCCCAGAAAAACTATTCAAAACCCAAAGGATCTACCAATGTCGTAGTTCTCAAGGTTGTATCCTCTCACCCATCAAACCAAGTGAAACCTTCTTCTAATATCTCTCCCATCCAAGCTTTCCAGTTCAGCTAAGAACAACGAAAGTATAAACCAATAGGGGAACCTTATTCTTCTGTTTTGGAAAATCTTATTAAGGTTGGTGCCATTACCCTTCCACCTATAAAACCACACATTGGTTTTGACCTTAATCACCCAATTCTCACGTGGTATAAAGAACATGACTTTTGCAACTATCATCGTGTAAAAGGTCATAGCGATGTTAACTGCATCACCTTCAAGAATATCGTCCAAGAAATGTTAGACAAAGGGGATCTAGTCTTGGATAACCCAAATTCACCCACTAACCAAAACCTACATATCTTCAAGAAACCATTCCCTACTCACGCCCCATCTTCCAATCAAACTAGTGACACTTCAACCGATGATAGCAATGTCTAGGAGGTCCATGTTATTTTTGATGAGATACCAGTTGCTTCGCAATTGCCCCTTATTCCTTCCATAGAAAAAATCTTAGCCCGAACTCCCCTGCCTACACAGGAACCTATTCCATATACTCCTCCACCCACAGAGGAACCCCCTTCATCTTCTCTTTCACCTATGGAAGATCCCATAATGAGCACTCTACCCGTGACCCCTCAAATTGTCAAGTAGTTGTCAGTGGCACCTCTCCTACTCATAGAAGATACATGTCCACAACCTACACCATCACAAGGAGATTCCACCTCATCTGGCCCATCTTCTCCTCTACCCATGGAGGATCCTGGAGAAATACCATTTCCTTTAGATGACCATTCTCCATCGAACCTCCAAGATCCTACTGATCTACTTTCAGATCTCTTACCCACATATTCTAAAACTATCCATTCCCCTGTTTCTCAAACACATTTTATGGGGATTGTTACTCGATCCACATCGACCCCGCTTACAATAGTACCATTTTCATGCTTGACCAATCTCCTGGACTATGTTGATAGAGCCTTACTTTGAGGATGTCTTCTACTTCCTACTTCAACCCAAATGTAGTTGTCACTCACTGACACCTCCACAATCTATCCAAAAGTGTTTCAAGTGACCAAACCAAATGCAACCATAACTATTGCAACACCTTCCATGTCATCACCCACATCCCAACACACACCTCTTCCCACAACTCAATATACATCTACACCTAAACACCTACCCATCTCTATATCATCTCCCTTACCTAAACCCATCACTACCTTAGGGGTCATGCCGACATCGAACCTTACTTACCCGCCCATCAAATTAGATTTAGCCACATCTTCCCAAACCAACACTAAACTTATTCTCGGCCCCTAAAAAGAAGACCTAACCTCCTAGGCCTCATACACCAACCTCACCTACCAAGTTGGGGACCAATTATCACCTTTTTACATTAAAAACAACAAAACATCCTTCCACGGACTTGAACCATCCATCCTAGGACCTCACCCCTCAACCCTAGCCAAACAACCTTGATTCCATCCCACCATGGTGAAATTATATACATGTTCAAACATTTCAAGAACAAACAAAGTAACTCTGTTTTCTTTATGTTTTCTCCTCATCATAAGAAATAAAATATTACTCTAAAAAATATACCCAAGAGTGATCCACACAACATCCCGTGCCATCGTTTTTACCTAGTCATTGTGACCTTCTTACCACCATAGTACATTTTTTCTAATTTTGAGTGTATGTATTGCTTAATCCCTTATATAACTTCTTGGCGTCCACTACCCCCTTTTTGTCTTGCTGCACACCCACCTACCACACCGTATCTCCTCTTCCACTCACACCCTTCTACCCAACCTCTTCCACTAGCAAACCAAGAACGCATCAGCTCCTCATCACAGATATCTAATATACCAGAGTGATCCACACAACACCCGCCGTCACCCGTGACCTTCTTACCACCATCACCTTCCATAACTTCTTCACTACCTCTGACATTATCTCCTCTTCCACTCACACATTCTACCCAACCTCTACCGACCACCTCCACTGCTATTCGGTTACCCCCATGGATAACCTGTCCCCTTCCACCATCTGCTTTTCCCTCTACATATCGTACTCCCATGTCACCTTTACTGAAGATGATGCAACCTAAAGATAAGAATCTTCTACCCTCCAATAGAGTAGTCAAACCAATCACACCTTCCATCATCCATCTCTTATACCCCTCCTTTCTCCAAACAGATTGACCTTCAAGACCTAAGACTACTCCACATAGCAAACTATTGAACTAACCCATTCCCCCTCTTGTAAATCATCTTCCTCTATAATCAGCCACACTTGTACCCAAACCCACACTCACCTCTCATTGTGATCCATTCTCAGGGTCCTGCGACTTAGATTTTAACAATCTCTTAAAGACTTTTGTCATCACATTACCACCGCTTCGACCTTATGATCCTCTCAAACCTAAACCAAAAGGGATTGATGCGACCCAGATTTGTGCCTATTATTGTGTGCTAGGACATGATGTTGAAAATTGTAAGGCCTTGAAGACCATTCTTATCCAACTTTGTCCTTCTAAATATAATTTTGACAACAATTATCTTCAGGATAAGGATCCCACTCCACCTTCGCCAATCTCCCCAAATCTTTGTCCATTACCCACCCATCGACCAGTATCTCCACCCCCACAACCCTTTTATCTGCCCCTTTGAGATCAACATGGTATGTATAAGAGAGTTATCCAAACCACCACCCAAATTCCAATGTGCCTTACTCATTTCACAAGGATCTTATCTCCCACTAGGATTTTGCCCCTCATGTTGTTATACCTTTCATGACACACCCTTTTCATCCACCTCCCCTAAAATTAACATGGTTCACATTACCACCCGTGCTCAGAAAGACAAGGGAAAAGAATAGGTGGCTAACCCATCAACCAACCCTTTACCCCACATACCATCTACACCCACACCCAAAGTCACCATCTGAGGTCCCACGTATCCTATTTCCGATGGGGTCACACATCGCACAATGCTTAAAAAATTGCACCAATCCTCCCTCAAAATTTATTTATATGACCTCATCCAAACCTCTGAGTCACATCGCCAAGCCCTAATGGAGGCCCTTCAATCTATTGAGGTTTTACAAAATGACCCCACGCACGTAGCCTCCATCATTACCCCTCATCACGTGGCCTCTCTCACTAAGTTTTCATCTTCCTTTACACCTTCACCTACTTACCAAGTAGCCTCCATCAATTTTTCAGATGAAGAGATCGTTCCCTTCTAGCCTGAGGACCCCAATCCCACTCTTTTAATCTCCATCCACATCGATAATATATGCATACGACACATTATGATCTATGTCGGTGCTAGTATTAACATCATCTCTTCCCATGCATACAACCAAATGTGCATACCTTCCAATTGCATGAATGGTAACCTAGTCATGCTCTGCTCCTTTAATGACGCCATGACCTCTACCCTAGGTATCATCGTTCTCCATGTCTGTGTAGGTCCCCACACTATCCCGAAACTATTCTATGTCCTAGGAGGAGAGTTGTAGTATAACTTGTTGCTCGGCCAACCTTGGATCCTTTCCATGGGTTGTGTCCCTTTGACTTTACACCGCTACCTCAAATTTGAACACGAGGGACATAACTACACCATTCCAATCAACCCATCACCTTTCAAGACTTGTAACATACTGTATCATCCCAATGATGTACTTTTCATAGTCAAGGAATTTGTCTTCACCCCTACTTCACCTTCATCCACAAGCCCCTCAACCAAGATTGCTACCACCTCTCACACATCTAACCCTATTATCCCTACCACCACAATAGCCTCTACTTCTAACTCACCTTCTTCCTCATCATCAAGCGAGTTATCTATCCACGCTATCCACATATCGACCATTGATCCCTTAGAAGGTGTCTTTTAATGCCTCACTCTGGGGCAATACCTCCTATACAACATCGACACATTCCTCACTCCACAAGATTATGGAAACCTACATCAGCACCCTGGTTATGACTACCACGTAGGAGAGGTTTTTCTTTATAGTCCTCCCCACTTTCACACTAATCTAACGTATGGGGGGCTTGATATTGCCACTTATAAACCTGAACCTCCATCCCAAACACAACCATTTTCATCTGGCCTGAACTCCCTCACTAACCACCGCTTCGCTCACACTTTCCTCCACCGGTGCACATGGAAAGGATTTAGATTTAGTTTTTACAAAAAAGGCCACCATATTATTATTTCCTACACCACTCGTAAACACAATGACCATAGTGGCATTGGCTTTGACACACCACCTCCCAATAAGGCTCGCGTTGACCTCATCTAGGAAGAAAAACCTTCCCCACCTCATTCACCCACATCACCATCTTCCCCCAAGGAGTCCATAGATCCTGAATCTATTCATCCTAAAAAACAATTGTAAACACCATTTCTCTAGGACCTATGACCTATCAACGTGATGGCAAGGATCCCTCTTCTCTCCCATTCCTGTATCATGATATGATTGATGACAATACACCATCTATTAATGTTATTCAATGTCAGCACAATGAGTCCATCCTCACCTACCTGGGTGCGGAAGATTCTTATATTCATCGGTTGTTACCTTCTGAGACACAAACCATGTTGAATGAATCGACCATTGAAATTAACATTCACACTTAGGACGTCCTGCACATTCTAAAGATAGGCCAATCTTTAGATGCTACTGAACAGGAAGCTTTTACCTCTTTCCTTCGGGATCATAGCAACACTTTTTCCTGTTCCTATGCCAAAATGCCTGGTATTTACCCAAAAATCCTAGTACACAATATCTTAACCATTCTTGATGCCAAACCCATCAAATAAAAGCTATGGAAAATGTATCCTCGTATTGCTCTTTTGTTCAAAGAAGAGCTTCAATGCACCTTCTCTCAGTTTCCTTCATCCTACCCATTGACTATCCCCATTATATTTCTAACATCATTCCTATCACAAAGGTGATAGGGAACTCTACATTTGCATGGACTTCCATGACCTCAACCTAGCTTGTCCCAAAGACAATTTTCCCCTACCAGGCATTGACCAACTAGTTGATCTCACCACCGGCCATGAAATGCTATCACTCACGGATAGTTTCTCCGGTTACAATAAAATTTTACTAGCCCCAAATGATCAACACAAGACTGCCTTTATCACCCCTTGGGGGAATTTTTGCTATCAGGTCATGCCTTTTGGCTTTAAAAATGTTGACACTGCATACCAACGAGTCATGACTTACATCTTCCATGACATCATGTATCACATATTGGAATATTTCGTAGATGATCTTCTTGCCAAATCCAAACATCGAACCAAACACCTTCATGTCCTTAAGGTCATCTTTTACCGCCTCATCAAGTATTGTGTTTGCCTTCAACCAAAGAAGTGCGTCTTTGCAGTACTTTCTAGAAAAATCCTGGGTTTTATTGTTTCTTTGCATGGCATAGAAGTCGATCCTACTAAAGTCAAGGCTATTCTAGAAATGTCTCCACCTACTAATCTCCATCAACTACGAAGCCTACAAGGAAATTTGCAATCCATTCATTGTTTTATCTCGCAACTCTCTGACCGTTGTCAACCATTTCATCATCTTCTCAAGAAAGATGTTTCCTTAAAATGAGATGAGGAATGCCATAAAGCCTTTGAAGCCTTAAAACAATACCTCCTTCAACCACTAGTGCTCATTCCGCCTAAACATGACCAACCCTTTTACCTATATATTTATGCCACTGACCATTCTTTAGGTGCCATGCTTGCTCATCACGATGACCAACACCGAGAGAAAGTGGTTTATTACATAATTCATACCCTTCTAGAATACAAAATTAGATATACCCATGCCGAAAAACTCTACCTAGCCTTAGTTTTTCATTGCCACCAAACTCTACCATTATTTTTCATTTCCACCATTACCTTCGTTATTACCAATACTAACCCCTTACACTATATGTACGCCAAAGCCTATCAACATCAATGTGTCACACATTGGCTTATGCTCCTTGCTGACCTTGACGTTGAATTCATTCATCAAAAATTCATAAAGGGCCAAGCTATTGCTGACCAAGTAGCTGGCACCCCCCTTTTTGGGAATCAACCCTCTAACTTTGATTTCCCAGATGAATCCATAGCTACCCTCTCCTTAGACGAACCTACTTACTAAATGACTCTCTTCTTTGATGGCTCAAAGTGTTAGCGTGGGGGTGGGACTGGTGTTATCCCCATTCCTCTCGAGGTTGAACCTATGTCTTTGTCTTTCAAACTCAATTTTGATTGTACAAACAATATTACTAAATATGAAGCACTCATATTGGGCCTCCAGGCTGCTTATGCCTTAGATGTTAAGTCCATCAATATCTTTGGCGATTCCCAACTAGTTATAAACCAAGTCAATAGAATATACCAGTGTCGTAATGAGATACTTCAAAAGTATAAATATCACGTAGTTATAGTTTTCACCACCTTTGACTACTACGAACTTCAAACCACCCCACGCTCTACCTTATAAATTTGTGGATACCATGGCCTGTTTGGATTCTCAAACACTTGCTTCGCTCACTGACTCTAAAACATTTTTCATGATATAAAGGCTACAATCACCCTCTTATTTACCTCATGAAGTCTACTCCGTTGGAACCATTGCACCTAACCCATGTGACCTTTGGTACAAGAAATATGCAAACTATCTTTCCCTTTCCATTCTACCCGTTGATCTCACTCGTAATGAACAACGTGCCTTTCTTAAAAGTGTCTCTCGTTATGTCATCATGGGTGGTCTTCTTTATAAGTGTGGCTTTGACGGTATTCTCTTACGATGCCTTACAAGTTCTAAAATTCCCTACACCATTAAGGAATTTCACGATGGAATTTACGGAGGCCACTTTAGTGGTTTAGGTGTCGAAAAACGCATTCTTCACCTTGGCTATTATTGGCCAAACTTAAACCATGATTTTTGTGATTATGTCAAACGTTGTGTGAAATTCCAGCAACATACAAATCTCCATCACACACCTAGTCATACCTTACAAGTCATACAAGACCTTTGGACTTTCTCTCAATGGGGTTTGGATCTTGTCGGTGAGATCAATCCCCATTCTTGACAATGCCACCAATGGATCATAACCGCTACTAGATATTACACTAAATGGGTAGAGGCCATTCCCCTCATTTCTACAAAAGCCGAGAAAATATGTGAATTCATCAACCATCACATCATTTGTTTCTTTGGTGTTCCTCACCGCCTCATCACTGATAATGAAAAGAAATTAAAAAATAAAACCCTACACAAACTATGCTACACTTTTGGCATCGAGCTCAGTTTCTCATCACCTTATTACCCGTAAACCAACAGCCAAGTCGAATCAACCAATAAAACCTTGAACAAAATTCTTATGAAGGTAGTCAACGATACTGGGAAGGATTGGCATACACACATTCATTTCGCCTTTTGGGCTTATCACTCTAGTATTCGCACTTTGAATATTGCCACACCTTTTTCTTTAGTCTAAAGTACCGAGACTATCTTACCTCTCAAATTCTAGATTCCATATTTGTGCATCTCACTACAAGACATGCTCAACAACGATGACTTTCACCAAGATCGTTTGGTGCAACTTGAGTTATTAGATGAATGTTGTCTCAATGCTCTTGACCATCTCCAAATCTACCAAAAATGTATCAAACTTGCCTATGACAAACATGTTCATGAACAAACCTTTCAGGTTAGTGATCTCATCTTGAAGGAAAATCAACATGTAACCAAAGAAGAAAAAAGTAAACTAGGGAAATTCACTCCTAATTAGCTCGGACCCTATATCGTTACCCATGCCTATGGATCGGGTGCTTATGGTTTGTCTTCACTCGAAGGTAAACCCAAACTTGAGCCCCTCAATGCCTTGCATCTTCGACCATTTTATTGTTGGCGTCAAGTCCTATATCACTTTTTGTCAGTTGATTGCTTGTCCCTTGAGCATTTTCCACCTTCCATATTACCCATTTTGAGGATCCACGACTAAGTAAGAACCATGTGATTACCCATCACCTGATAGCCTTGTCTTCAATATGAGTACCATGGCTCTACTCATATCATGATTCTCATAGATACTTTTCGTCTTCTCCAAGGTGG
Source organism: Taxus chinensis (assembly GCA_019776745.2). NCBI lineage: Eukaryota > Viridiplantae > Streptophyta > Pinopsida > Cupressales > Taxaceae > Taxus > Taxus chinensis. The sequence continues at coordinate 199,295,192 of CM034147.1, read as the reverse complement.
AGTATCATGGTCGTTCATCACTCATAACCACCTATTTCATAATTAACCTCTATGTGCTATGGTATTTTCTTCTAAACAAGAACCTAATCTTCCTCTATAGTCGTGTCCATGACTTAAATGTCCAAAAACAAAATGGATACAACTCCTTTAGTCAAACTTCTAGCAAAATATGACTCCCTCAAAGGGGACATCTCTTCACTCTATTTCCATAGTTATAAATAGACTTCTCCCTTGAAGGATGGCTATATAAATTCATTTCAAAAATACAATGAAAATATCCAAAAGCTTCCCACATTGATCAACTTCGTGAAGACCTCAAGGAGAAAATATACTCATACCATATAGACTTCCCACATTAATCAGTCTATTAAAAATTTTAAAAAATGAAAAAATGAAGAAAATGATGAAACTTTCGTCATGGACTTTCCTATTTTTGATCATGGGTTTCTTGCTAAGAAAAAAAAGATGTTGTCGTACACTAAGTTATGCTTAACCATCCACTTTCACCTCATTACCTTTTACACCCTAGTTTTCTCTCTGCTCAAGGGACTTGCCGCCAAATGTGACATTTCATGATCATGTGACTTTCTTAACCCGTAGAATATTCCATTATGCAAGGCCTTTAGGGTCTTACATTCATAATCCCATCTGGGGTATGGTAGACTCATTAGGGTTCTTATCAATTAAGAGGATCTTTTGCCACCTCTTACCATTTGCCTTCCTCATTACTTGTTGATTAGACTATACATGACTAGATCATCAACACCTACATTTTACATAACTCATCCATGCCTATGACCTACATTCCATCATGCCTAATACCTACCAACCCATTCCTCTACTACACCATAATATCCCCTAGCTTATGGGAGAATGACATCGGCCTAAGGCCCCTTTTCGTTGGGATATGTAGATAGCACTTCGAGGTTAGATCGAACACTCTTTACCCTAACCAATTCCCCCTTTCCACTTTCCTATTCGTATTTTACCTTAGTTAGTTTCCATTTTATATTAATAACTAGAAATTAAACCAAACAAGCATCAATTAATGCACATTTTTACCACATCATCAAATCACCAATTTATCATTTCATATTTCCACGTATAGAAAATATTTGGGAACTTAAGCCATAACATGTATATGCATCACCATTTAACCCCCATGTTACCTACAACTTGGACATTAAATCATGTCTAAACCAACCTGACTCAATCATGCCTAAACCAACCTGACTCCCCCATGCCTAAACCAACCTGACTCAATCATGCTTAAATCGACCTAACTCCACCATGCCTAAATCAGCCTAACTCAACCATGCTTGATTAACCTACACTCAACCATGCCTAATTTACCTAGACTCAACCATGCCTACTTTACCTAGACTCAACCATGCCTAATTTACCTAACTTCATCCATGCCTAAACCAATCTAACTTCACCATGCCTATGACCTAACTTCATCCATGCCCAAAACCAACCTGAATCCATCATGCCTAAAGTACCTAGTTTCCATCATATGTATAAATCACAAAACCATACACACATCAGCGTAACATCATACCATAAACATCACCATCTCTATATATCATTATCAAAATATGTGTTTCTATACATGTATACTCGGATGCCAAATTTATACAAATATCTCAAATATAGTGTCTCAATATCTTCGACACTCAGGTCGTATCATATACAAAAACTCCAAAACTCTCATGTATAGCCTCACTATCATCGACACGCATGCCGGTATATATCAAAAATAATCATAATGTTGGTGAATGACGATATCAATCATATTCCCATCAAATGTCTGAGCATGTCTCTCCTGATTCCTCCTTTGTTGCTCTTGTGCAGCACCCAACAACTTCTTCACCACCTGTTATAGGCATCGTTCTAACCTCTGAGGGCCCTTCACTTGGAGTTGGCCTCACACACTGGTAGCCGTTCACTAACCCTGTCTTGGGGCTCATTGACCCCCTATATGTGAGACCTGGTCCTCTCACTTGAGGCCTGTTGTACTCTATACTATGCATAGGAGGGGATATATATCCCTAAATCCATCAAGTGATCCTAATAATATCATGCCTCTCCTAAGGCATTCCTAAACCTGGTTATAGGTATTTTCTACGGTGGAGCCATTGGCCTCTGACCCTGTACCTATCTTCTGGGACCCTGTCCTGTTGGTACTTATAGTAAGGGACCATGTCCTTATGTCTGTCCCTGTTGCGCCCCTATCTGTAAAATGGGACCCTATCCCTGAGTCTATGTGGGTACCTTTCCCTGAGCCTGTGGGGGTGCCTATGCCTATACCTGGGCCTGTAGGGCCAAAATATGTGCCTGTGCAGTGGCCAACTAGCCCTGCAACCCTGTAACTTGTGCCTAAAATGTGGAAAATTATGCTTCTGACCCCATCAGTTTTCCCTGCACTATCCCCAATTGTGTGACCAGAGTCGCCACCTACCCCTGTAAAGCGTCTCTCTACACTATGATGGTGGCCAAATCGGGCTAGCCCAGCCTCGGTGGTACTACGCGTAGCTATGTTTCCCACCACTGTCTGTACCTATCAGTAACTCTGGTGTCATCAATCCACCGGTCTACCACCTGCTCCTCCTACCCTGTAGGCACCATCAGCTACAGTAGAGGCATGGGCCTCTCCATGTCATCCCTTCTGTACTGTGGAAATGGTGGCGGTATATCCTTGGGAAATCCCAACTGTCACCTAACCCTGTCAATGGGGTTCATCTCATGCTCACATGCACAATGTCCCTCTATCCACCTCACCAGTTGTAATCCATCCATCTCCATGGCCATCTGTCTATATGATGGGAAGCCCACATATGCCTTCCAAATGATGTCCACACCGGACAATCCCTCTAGTAAATGCATGTAATAGGCTACATCATGTGTCGCCCTGGCAACTCGATGCTCTCCAATCGTAGGTACTCATCGCATGTATCCCACTTGCAAAAATCTTGGCTTGAATGCATAAAATAGGGGCATGTCCATGAGACACACATACACAATGTGTTCATACACCCAATAGTGTAGTATGAAGGTACAGCATAGGCTGAACCACCGCAATCGCCCATAGGCCCACAACTCTCTATACAGCTGCACTGAGAAGGACGGTGCCCATGAAAATTGGGTCATGTCCTCCATAATATTATGCAGAACCCCCATCAATGATCATATGAATCTCCCACCCTCTACATCTAGAAGTACAAAATAGCACACTACCTCCGTCATCAGCACTACTAACCTCATCTCCTCCGGATGGGCTCGGTACATATCTCCATAACTCATGTCGGCGTTATGGAACCTCAACTCCACCAGCCCCTCCCCAAACAATGTCAGCATCATCTCCTCAGATGCCTCTAATGGAATCAAAAACACTTGCATCCCTACTATCAGTAGTCGCAGGATCCTATACACATCCTCCAAGGTGATGGTCATCTCACCTGTCAGTAAACAGAATGTGTTGGTCACCGAATCCCATATGTCAATGAGGGTGACCATCAAACTTGACTCCCAGACTACATATCGGTGGCATCTAACCCTAATCAGGTCGACCTCTATAATATTTTGCCACTCCTTGGCTATCACACTCCCTCGTACTGCTACTAATAGGGGAGGTACCCTATCCCTCATCCCTAACTGGTCACTCACCTCCATCCAACAAACCATCACATTATTACACCTTGACCATACTCGTATTCACCCTTGACCCCCCACCTATAACTATTACCCTGCATATTTTCATTCAATATTACCTTCCTATCTCATGCAACCACCCTTACTCATCTCCTACCCCATTTTTCTATCAATGAGGACCGGCAAAGATTCTACTTATCCGGCACCGGTCTCCCAAAACTGGCATCAGTGACCCCATCTGCAACTGATGCTGGCTAACTCCCACCGATGTCAGCCAACCCTTGACCGATGTCGGTCACTGTCGTGGCGAAAATCCATGAAACCCCTACCCTATTCCTCTCAAAATCCCCCATTTCCCCCTAATTGCCCACCCTTTCCTACCCAAATCCCCCTCAACCCCTCCCTCACCTTCATTCACCTTATTACACCCTCATACATTCCTATTTCACCCATTTTTCTTCCCGAATTCAAATTTAATTCACCCCCCAAATTCACTTCTACCCAAGCCCGATTTCTAAAAACCAAATCACCTAATCAACATAGGATGGGAGAAAATATCACCTTGTCACAGTGTCCTCTCCATGGAGGCACATCTGGCCATTATGTCGGTGGTCCACTTGACCCCTCTCCTACCTCCGCCATGCCAAAATCTACCTTGAATCTCTCCACCAATAAAATAAATCCCCCTGATCTTGTGAACTTGTCTACCTAGCTCCTCTCACTAATCAGATCTCTCCACCTCAGCTGAGTACAATGCCCTGTCCTTTCCTCTCGCAAGGAACCAAAAAGTCACACAACTCTTTCATTTTCACCAAAGGTACAATACAACAATGACTCTGAAAAATATGGAATTTCTGGTTTTATAAACCCACCCTGACCTGACCGATGTTGGTCCTCTTTTTGCCCTAGCCAACCAACGTTGATCACCCTATAACCGACATCTGTCTACCCTCCTAACTATTTGGCCTTTCTAAACTACCTTTTGCCTACCCCCATTCGCACCAATGTACCTTTTTATCATCACAAGCCCCCATTGAACCAAACCTACACACCCCACCTACCCCTACATTACCTTTGTTGTTTCTTAGGAGTTGTTATTTTACCTATACCTTGGCCTTACCTGTGTCGTTACCTATCTACCTTGACCTAAACCAATTTTAGTCACCTTGACCTAACCTTTGGTGTACCGGATCATACCTAAACGTTCATGCACCAGACCTCTATTGTGTTTCCACACAATATCCTATACCTTGGATACCGGACTCACTTCGACCCTATTTTTATAGACCTATCGACCTTAGCCAACGTAAATTTTGGAAGCTTCTCACCCTAGTACCATGCCGCAGTTTCCAATGTGTGCGTACGTTCAACTACCACTACCTTTGACCTTGACCCATTTACATGTTTACCCGATTTGACCTTTTTCCTTTACCCAATATACCCACCGATCTTCATTCTCCGACCTCCTCATTTTATCAAACCACTCACCACTTCCGTCTCTCACCTCATCAGTTCCTAGTTTGAGGGGGGTTACCTTCACCCATGCTTGGGGCAACACCACCTTCACTTACACTCAACACAACCATTTCCTATTTTTGTCAACGTCGCTTACCAATACAAGCTACGCAATAAAAAGGGGCAAAATGTCGACACCAAAATTGGGTCACGCTCCCCTTCGTCCCCTTTTGAAGAACCAACTTAAAAACACTCACCTAATCATGACCCTCATACCCTATATTAACATTAATTTAATTATTTATAATTAAATTAAATTAATACCCATCCTCACCCCATTATTAATTTAATTACTTTAATTAAATGAATAGACACCTCACCATAGACCTATTCATAGCATGTTTCCATAAATGAATAAGACTTGGTCCAAACCTAAAAATCAAGGCCTATTATTCCTCTAACCACCTTCCTGCTCATAAAAATGTAACGTCTGTTCTGATCTGTGGATAAAGGAATGAAACTGATCCAAAGGATGGTAGATCTGTCATTTTTAGTAAACCTAGGGAATCTCACCTTAACCTACGTCGGCTAACCTAGAACCGTCGTCGATTACCATTTATTCACCTTAGCAACCTTGTTTTTGGGTTGGCACATTCTAAGATCAAGGGAAATAGAAGAGAACTGCATGCAAGCAAAACCAGAGCCTTTTCGAACCTATAGACATCCATAGTCAGCACCAAGACAAATCCAGAAGCATTGCACTCACGGTGACATTCTAGGAAGCATCACTAATGCACCAAGCTCCATCCCACCAACCAATCATCATCACCACATAGCTATTGAACATGCAAAACCAGTAAGTACACCTTTTATATACATCATCTATTTCCACTTCATTTTTTTAGGTTCTTCTATTGTAGTTATTAGTTTCCACTTGCACCCTCATTCTTCTACCATTTACTTTCTTGTAAACCCAATCATTCCTTCATGCACACCATAAAACCACCAATACCTGACTTCTGTATATTTTTTAGTGTTCCCAAGATCCCCACATACCTCGTTATATCCTCTATTATCTCTATCTAACCTCATCTCAAACCCCATTAGTAAATATGCTTGAATCTCATCAGCCCACAGCTACCGACGATGGTTACCCATAACCTGTTAGGAAATAAGGGATAAAATATGTGGAATAATCCCTCGCAGAATCGCAATAGTAGAAAATAATATGCAGAAAATATTACAGATCTCAAATAAAATTTCAGAACAAAATAACACAACAAAAAGAGACAGTATTTAACGTGGTTCACCCAATTTGGGCTACGTCCACCAAGAATCACTTGCTTAGATTTTATTACAAGCCACCGCTCTCTTAATACAATACCCAGATCTATTTCGAACTATGCTTAACAAACTCTACAGAATTCACACCCAAATTCAAAACACATCTGCAATGTTACATTATACCTACCATATGCATAAAACCATATAAGTAGACAACTACTTAAGTAGTTTTACAAAACCATGGGCCAAAACCATCCCATAAACCTATGGGTCAAAATCCCATCCATATGGGAAAATCACGTTTCTCGGTATATCGGGCATGTTTTAAGGCCAAAAAAAATCTCGGGGGTTGCGCCCCCAAACCCTGGCAAGACAACTATGGAAAGTGTACAATACTCTTAGTGTACAATCTTCAACACTTTCTCACATGAAAACAGGGTCCATAACATGACAATCTCCCACTTGGAGACTAGTTTTCCTCTGAGCAAACTTCTCAACCCTTCACTAGTTTTTGTGAAGACCTACCAAACCTGAACACAACTTTAGTTTTTCCCTTGTGACCACCTTGGTCATCATGTCTACAGGATTCTGACTGGTATGAATCTTCTCCAGCTTCGACTTCTCTTCCTCCAAAGTTGTCCTGATGAAATGGTACCTTAACTATATATGCTTCATCCAAGAGTGGAAAGTAGAGTTCTTAGCTAGGTGTATAGAACTCTGACTATCACTATGCAGCTTTCCTTCCTCCTGCTTATGCCCCAAATCCTCAAGCAATTATTGTAACCAAATCATTTCTTTTCTTCCCTCTGTGGCAGCAACATACTCAACCTCTATGGTTGACAAAGCCACCTGCTTCTATAGTTGTTAAATCTAGCTCACTGTTGTCCTACCTACAATGTAAACATAACATGTCATGTTCCTCCTTCTTTCTACATCTCTAGCCATATCTGAATCTACATAGCCACTAAAATTGGTGTCTGATCCACTGTATCACAAAAATATCCCCATGGTCCCTCTCAAATACCGAAGGATCCACTTTATTGTCTGCCAGTGATCTCTGCTTGGATCACTCATAAATCTACAAACCGCTCCCACTGCATGGATAATATCATGCCTGGTGCACACCATGACATACATCAAACTATCAACCGCTGATGAGTAAGGTACCTTAGACATCTATTTTCTCTCTTGCTCTGTCTTGGGACACTACTCCTTTGATAACTTGAAATGGCCTGCCAAAGGAGTTCCAAGTGGTTTAGCATCCTACATATTAAACCTCTCCAAGACCTTCTTGATGTACTCTTTCTAAGATAAATTCAGCTTCCGTTCCTTCCTATCCTAAGATATCCTCATACCAAGGATTTGTTTTACTGCCCCCAAATCCTTCATAGAAAAGGATTCACTTAGCTACATTTTGAGTACTTTTATTTCCTACATGTTTTTACCTGCAACCAACATGTCATCCACATACAAACACAGAATAATATAACTTTCATCCTCAAATTTCTTTGAATACACACAATGGTCTTAATGACATCTAATATAACCTTGCTCCATCATGAATCTATCAAATTTCTTATACCATTGACGTGGAGCTTGTTTCAAGACATACAAGCTCTTCTTCAGTTTGCACACCATCTCCTCTTTACCTTTGACCTCATAAACCTTTTGCTGCATATATAGTTCCTCCTCCAAATCACCATGGAGAAATGCAGTCTTTACATCAAGTTGTTCTAAGTGCAAGTCTTCTGCTGCAACTATTCCTAGAACAGTACTAATAGAAGTCATTTTTACTACAGGATAAAAAAATCTAATCAAAATCTATACCTTTTTTCTATGCAAACCCCTTGACCACCAATCAGGCCTTGTATATTTTCTTTCCTCCTTCTTCCTCTTTGACTCTACACACCCACTTGTTCTGTAATGCTCTTTTTCCTTTGGGTAGCTTCACCAAATCCCATGTCTACTTCTCCATGAGAGCCTCATGCTCCTCATCCATGGCTTGCTCCCACTTCTGCCTGGCATCTACCCGCATTGCTTCATCAAATCTTTCTGGCTCTCCACTATCAGTGAGTAATAAATAATAAAGATAAGGAGAAACACATTCAAGTTCTCTTCTTACCCTAGAATACCTCCTCAATATAGGAGTTTGGGGTTCCTTTTGAGGAGATTCCTGAATTGATTCATGTGTCACTTTCCCATCCGTAAGATCCTCTACCGCTGCATATTCTTTCTTGGATTCTTCCTTGTTTTCCTGCAACTGTTGCTTATACATGACTTTCTCATTAAATACCACATCCCTAGATCGAATGATTTTCTTGTCCTTAATACTCCAACATTTATATCCAAATTCATCACCACCATAACCAATGAAAGTACATTTTTCTAATTTAGCCTCTAGCTTGGTCCTATCATCCTTGTCTATATGGACAAACACCTCATATCCAAAGACTCTAAGAAATGAATAATCAAATTTCTTACCATACCAAGCCTCCTCAGGTACGCCTCCATCCAAGGCACTTGAGGGTCCTCTATTTATCAAGTACATAGTTGTGCTCACAGCTTCTACCCAAAAAGAAAGAGGCAGTCCTGCATGTAACCTCATGCTCCTAGCACGTTCCATTATTGTTATGTTCATCCTTTCTGACACCTCATTCTGATGTGGAGTTCCTGGAACCATCTTTTTCCTGTGGATTCCATTCTTAGAACAATAATCATCAAATTCATTACTGCAATACTCCCCTCCATTATCTGACCTGAGACACGTTAGCTTAAGACCTATTTCATTCTCTACCAATGCTTTCCATTTAAAAAAAGTGTCAAATACATCATATTTTTTACTAATACAATAAACCCAAACTTTCCTTGTTGCATCATCAATAAAAGTAACATAATAACTTGAACCCCCAAGAGATGATACTTGAATCGGCCCCCACATATCAGAATGCACCAGCTCTAACTTTCTCTCTTTCTTTATAATTCCAACCTTGAGAAACCTTACTCGCTTCTATTTCCCATATATGCAGTCCTCACAGAACTTCAAACCTATTTCTGTATATCTGGGCAAATCCTTATTTATAATCTCCATGCCCTTATGTCTCATATGATCGAGCCTATAATGCCACAATGTTGTATCTACTTCTGAAGCCACGAGATTACAAGCATTAGTGTTATAAGTGGTTAAATAAAAGGTTCAAACCTTCTTACCTCTTGCCACAACAAGAGAACCATTTATAACATTCCAAGAGTCCGTTGTAAATATCACAGTACAACCATCACTTCCCAACTTCCCTGCCGATATCAAATTTCGTCTTAATGTAGGCACATGTCTGACATCCTTCAATAGCCAAGTATTCCCATTCTACATCTTAACCTGAACAAAACCTTTTCCAACTATGCTTCAAGGCTCATCATCACCAAGAAAAACATGCCCAAAATCTCCTTGAACATAATCAACAAAATAATGCCTATGTGGAGTAGCATGGAAAGAAGCCCCCGAATCTAAAACCCAAGATTCAGTAATATTATGCAAAGAAATAATCAAAGCATCCAGACATACATTACCCATTGCCACATTTGCCTCTTTGTTTTCTTCCTTTTGTTTCTTCTTGTCCCAAAGTTCCCAACAGTCCTTCTTTGCATGCCCAGTCTTTTCACAGTGCCAACATACTATCTTGCTTTTGGATTTTAACCTTGCCCGATCCTTTGATTTTTTGTGGCTTCCTCTATTCTTTCGTCTCCCTCTATTTTCCACTTTCAAAGCATTCCCTGAAGTAGAAGATTCCCCAGAGCTTTTTCTTAACATTTCCTCACTTAGAATCACCCCTAAAAAATCCTCAAACTTCAACTTTGAGTTAGCTAGAACCGAGTTGCTTACCACCATTACGAGGCTATTCCAACTCTCAGGTAAAGAGCATAGAACTAATAAAGCCCTAAATTCTTCATCAAATTCTATTGTAACCGAAGCTAGCATATTTACAACTGTATTAAAATCATTTAAATGATCTGCTACTGAACCATTCTCAGACATCTTCATATTAAACAAATTTTTCATTAAAAATATCTTATTAGAGGCAGAGGGTTTTTCATACAACTTCCCTAATGCATCCATCAGTTCTTTTGTAGTCTTTTCCTTTGAAACATTAAATAATACTGAAGAAGCAAGACATAACCAGATTGTCCCAAGTGCCTTCCTATCAAACAAATTCTATTCCACATATGTCATGCTCAAGGGTTTGTTCACCTTCTCAGCCAGCGGAATATAAAGATCCTTCTGATAAAGGTAATCTTCCATCTACATCTTCCAAAGACTAAAATTCTGCCCGTTGAATTTATCAACCCTAGATCTTCCATCATCTGCCATAGCTCCCACTCAAGATAAAACTTTCCCTGCGATTCAACACTTCAGCAAACCAAACTAGGCTCTGATACCAATTGTTAGGAAATAAGGGATAAAATATGTGGAATAATCCCTCACAGAATCGCAACAGTAGAAACTAATATGCAGAAAATATTACAGATCTCAAATAAAATTTCAGAATAAAATAACACAACACAAAGAGATAGTATTTAACGTGGTTCACCCAATTTGGGCTACATCCACCAAAGAATCACTTTCTCATATTTTATTACAAGCCACCGCTCTCTCAATACAATACCCAGATCTGTTTGGAGCTATGCTCAACAAACTCTACAGAATTCACACGCAAATTCAAAACACATCTACAATGTTACATTATACCTACCATATGCATAAAACCATATAAGTAGACAACTGCTTAAGTAATTTTACAAAACCATGGGTATCAAAACCATGGGCCAAAACCGTCCCATAAACCTATGGGTCAAAATCTCATCCATATGAGAAAATCACGTTTCCTGGTATATCGGGCACATTTTAACGATAAAAAAAAATCTCAGGGGATGCGCCCCTGAACCCCGGCGAGACAACTATGGAAAATGTATAGTCTTCAATATTTTCTCACATGAAAACAGTCTCCACAACCTAACATAACTGTCGTCATTTCAGCCTAACCGTGATCATTCATTCCTCAACCGATGTCGGTCTTTGTGTTTGCCAATACTGTGTAAGTCAGCAACCACCCACCTGTCAAAAACAACCCAAACACCTCATCCAACCCTATTAAGACCTTGTCTGTGACCTGTAGACCACCTGACCAACCTGCAACCTGACTTGAAGACCTTGACCTGCATAGTTTTAATATTTAATCGGATTGACGTTGATAGTGATCTGAGGTACCAAAATCAGAATACTAACACTAGATTCGTTTATGTATGTGTGTTAGTTATTTCATATTTGTTTTATAAAATAGTGGATAGACAACCTTCTAGGGAGTATCACACTTCCCGGATCTAGCATACGCTAGATAGTCCACTATCATATATTGTTTAACTCTTCTTTAGTGGTCTTGTTTTCTATTTCAGGTAGTTCCTCCCAACCAAAATGAATCTCTCTCAGTCAACATTGGATCGAGAAGTTAGCACGCGCACATCAACCTCCAAACCAACACAATAGTTATTCCTCCTTGGCCCCAACCCTTATATTTTTTGTCACATTCCAAAAACATAAAGAAAGTGGTGAAACACCTAGATCTGGCGGATAAGGTCCACAACACCATCAACAAGTGTTTTATGAGATGTCGCTCCACTTACCTGATTACAAGTGCATTGAGGATGTCACGAAACATGTAAACAAGTGTGAGTTACTATGGTGCAACGAAGGGAATCACTACCCTGGAGTGGAAGGAAAGTAAATTTGTAACCATGTTGCAAGGATGCACGGACATAGCTAGTACAGGAAGTAAGACCCACGCCAGAAAATGGTGGATTACATTACGCTGCGTAATGCCTTTTTGGCGGAGTTCCACATACCTAAGTTTGAACAAAAAATCATCAGTGGGTTGAAGGAAATTCATCAAGGAATTTTGGAGAGTGTACGGGAGTATGACGCATGTTTCAAGAGTCTCCTATCTAAGTTATCTTATTGCATTCACCCTTCTCGGCATGTTCAGTGGTTCATCGGAGGACTATTCACACTATTCAGGGGGGGGCTTTCATAGAATACTTTCTCATATCTACATGAGGTCTTGGAGGCTACCTTGTGTGCTAAGGTAGTATGAAGCATTGATGCAGGAGTTAACATGTTCCTAGAAGCCCAAATTGCTGCAATGGCAAAGCAACTGGAGAAATTGTCTGCAAACTTGGCTCATGAGACTCACAGTGGGTTATGGTGTACGGATTATGAGGTAGAAGGTCATATAAAGGATAATTAGACTCAGAGGTCAACTACATGTGATGACAGTAAACTATGAGATGTTCCACAGAAATCATGATGCAAGTAGTTTTCTGTTATTGCAGTGCACGTTTTGTAAGAATGAGTCTTTCTATTGTAAAATTTGTACCTCTACTACTCATGACACTAGGGATTGTAGATTGATTGACCAGATATATGATGCCATTGATATTGGTGTGCACCAGACCAGCATTTCCATTAGCTCTAAGTATGATGGTCATCATTATGAAGGGTGTGTGGATGGAGGAGGTCAAGGTAGAGGCTTTCAAGGAGAATTTAGAGGTCATAGAAATCACGGGGGTGGAAGGAGTGAATTCCCTTGTGGAACTTGCTATAACTATGGATCTACATAACATTACAAACGTGAGTGTCCTGATTTGTTCCAGTGCTCTTAGTGTGGCAAAAATCCCAAGTATGGGGAATTCCCAAAATTGTTTAAACACGTGATCTAAAAGCATCGGAAGGATAAGGGTGTTGGGATGGTGAGCATAAATTGTGTTGATCAATAGTGGATGACAAGCGTGGCACGTCAATCAGAATTAGAACCTGTATTAGTGACGAAGTGAGCTGAGGTTGCACACGTTAAGGAGATACCAAAGCAGAGACTATTGATTACAAGAGAAGAAGTGGTACATGGGAAGTATTAGGACCCTACGCAACAGAAGGAAGTTTATCAAGAAACCATGGATGTTATTCGAAGCCTATAAGGAGAGATCCAGTGCCTAAAGGAGAAATTGCGGCAGTTAGATTAGAAGAAGAGCACTGAGGCTCCACAGAAGGATATAGATGAAGTCAAGGAAGTATTTGAATGCTTAGATAAGATAATATCATCCCTCTATTAGGAGAGTGGTTGAGTGGAAAAGTACCAAGTTTTGGAGGAGAGTGTGAGAGGTAGGTTTTGCCTGTTAACCTACCTCCTCACAGCCTTGAATATGGTAAGGAGATTACCTTGAATGTAGTTGTTGATGGATGGCTCCTAAGTAATATTTTGATTGACACGGGTGTGGAAGTTAATGTTCTCACCCTGGATGCAAGGAATCAAGTGGTAAGACCTCCATTAAAATCATCTTCAAATGTGTTATATATGGCTAATAAGACAAAGGCAATGCCCATTGGTGTTTTAAAGGATGTTGATATCACTATCCAAGGGGTAAAATTCACTAGATATTTTGAAGTCTTGGCACTTGCTGAGGTGGAAAAATTTCCAACGTTACTGGGGTGCCCTAGTGCTATAAGAACAATGTTGACTTACGTTTCAATAAGGGGTATATAAGTTTTTAAAACAAGGAGAAACTTGTTATCATTCCTTTGACGGATGGAAAGTCAATGCCCTTTACTAAGCCCTTGGGAGAAGAAGACCTAGACAGAATCTATGTGTGCACTATCAGGATACTTTTATGTTGTGTAACCAACAAAGGAAGGTGGTATTCAGTGGGAAGACACTCAATCTATAAGTGATACAACTAGTGTGGCATGTGACAATTGGGCGCACAGGACATATGAGTTAGTCGGAAGATAGTTAAGAGGCATTGTGATGAGAGTAACAAAGGCACGCTCAGTCAAGTTCTTGGGAAGAAAATAGTTTCCTAGTTACACTGGGGGATCCAACTCTGATGTTTTATTGTGAGAAATGGAGACCTAGTGGAGAAGTGAGATTGAAAGGAGAATTATGTTTATCTATACTTTTCTCGATACCACAACACGTTGGTGGGTGACCCATCACAATAACCTTCTAAAGTAGCGTGAGGTGAGAATTGTGTTCTCTAGTAGGTTTCTCTAAAGTAATGCACCTACTATTATACAAGATTATCATGGGAAGGAACCTACCTCGTTTCATGTCTAGGTATGTGAGAAGACCTGGATGGAAGGCATGGAAGCCTTACCTCCATATTTATGGGTGCATAATCTTTACTCCACCTTAGAAGGTTATGCACATGCATGGTACATTCATTCATAGTTGCATCATCAAACAAGAAACTTGCAGGAGTTAATGGTTGATCTCCTTCAAGCTTTCAAGTATCGGAGTACTAAACCATCGATGAATGAGGTGTTATAGGTTGTTCAACACCTAACTATGGGAGATAGTGCCATGGCGGAGGATAGAATATTTGAGTTGTTGGATGAACCTGGTTTGGAAGTGTGCTTCAATGAGGAAGAATCAAAGGAGGTACATCTTGAGCACATATGCATGGAAAATGAGAAAGGAAAATTGGTCTACGTGATAGATGGTGAAGAGGTGGAAAACTTAGATGCTAAACATATTATTTGGTTTCACACGAGGTTATGGATAGTGCTGATGATCAAGCATGTGCCTACCATGAACCCTTGAAAACCAAGAAGGTTAACATTGGTTCAAAGGTAGAACCTAAGGAAGCTACTATTGGATATTACTGGACAAAAATAGAGGTTTCAGGGATTATTGATCTGTTGCGTGAATTTTAGGATTTGTTTCTGCGCAAGTACCATGATCTTAAAGGAGTTCACCACTCCTTAGGAGAAATGAGGATCAAGTTAAAGGAAGGTGTGCACCTAATTTTGAAGATACCTTATCGAATGAATCTAAATTTACACGTCAAATTCAAGGAGGAGATTGACAAGATGATCACATCAAACATCATTCAAGCTATTGAGGAATTAGAGTGGATAAGTCTAATGGTCATCGAAATTAAGAATGATGGGAGGATAAGAATTTGCATTGATTATAGGGATTTTAATGTGGTGTGTGTCATTGATTCTTTTCCAACCCGCTTCACTGAAGAGATCCTGGAAGGAGTAGATGGGTGCGAGATCTATTCTTTCACATATGGATTCTCAAGATATCATCAAGTTAGAATTGTAAAGGAGGACCAAGAAAATACAACCTTCACCATTGAATGTGAATTTTTTCCTATACAGTCATGCTTTTTAGACTGAAGAGCACACCTGTTTTGTTTTCGTGCATTGTGGTTCAAGCATTTCAGGACTACATCCATAAATTTCTGCAAGTCTACCTGGATGCCTGGATAGTATATGGATTCGTCAGAGACCATTGTGATAATCTGAGGCTGATGTTTGAGAGATGCCAGCAATTGATTATATCTCTTACCATTAAGAAATATGTTTTTACTACTCCATTTGGCACCCTGTTGGGACATATCATATGTAAAGAAGGCTTTTTGGTGGATCCCTACCAAAGTTTCTATTAATATGGGATTAGGGGAGCCTAGTAGCTAAAGCGTGGTGCACAGATTCCTTGGGCACGTGAGGTATTACCAAAAATTTATTAAGGGGAATGCTAAGATCGTCAGGCCATTGGTCAATTTTTTGAAGCACAAAAGTACATTTCATTAGGGAGAGGTATAGCAAATGGCATTTAAAAAATTAAAGAATAGGCTTATCACCTCGCCCATAGTATGCTTTCCCTCTTCAGATAAGCCATTCCATGTACACGTTGATGCTTCAGCGATGGCGATTAGAGCAATCTTAGTAAAACCTGGAGAGGGTATTATTAACCATCCCTTGTGCTTTGCTAGTAGGAAACTAACCCTAGCAAAACAAAATTATACTACCACGGAGCGTGAGGCATTATCGATGATCTATGCGCTAAAAAAATTCAGGTTGTATTTTCTAGCAACGCCTTTTATCTTTTACACGGACCACATGGCATTAAAGTAATTGGTGAACAATCCCATCTTGCAAGGGTGCATATGAAGGTGGGTCCTATTGGTTAAAGAGTTTGATTTTACGGTTGTTGTAAAATTGGGTAAGAGTAATTTGGGGCCTTATTATTTATCAAGGATTGACTCAGGAGAGGAAGTGTAGAGCATTGACGATACAATGTCAGATGCATAACTATTCAAATTACAGTGCACACCCTCTGACTTAGAAGATATCGTTGTCTTTCTCAAAACGAGTGTGGTGCCGAAGGGAATGAAGACTTTGGAAATGAAGCAAGTAGTCATATGTGTTGCACCCTACATATTAATTAGTGGAGACTTATACAAACTAGGTCTTGATGAGGTTTTGCGTCAGTGCATGCTTGAGCATGAGCGCACTACAATCATGGAAGAGGCTCATGTTAGAATTGTAAGAGGACATTATGCGGGGAATGCGACCGTGCACAAGATCCTTCTAGCAGGATTTTGGTGGGAAATGGTTTATAAAGATTGTATTGAGTATTGTAAGACCTATGACCACTTTCAGCACCTTCGTAAACTAGGGAAAAGAGATGAAATGCCATTAAGATCGATTCTCAATGTAGGGTCATTCAAGAAATGGGAAATTGACTTCATAGGTCCTATTTCTCTAGTCACACGAAGGACAGGTTCATGTTATATCATTACATACATAGATTACTTTAAAAGGTGGCTAGAAGTGGCACCTACAAGGGATTGCACAATGGGAGCAGTGGTTAGGTTCTTGTGGGAAAATATAATCAACATGTATGGATGCCCATTGAGCTTAATAAGTGATAGGGGTACTCATTTCTTGAATGAGACAATTACAATTTTATTGGCTGAATTCATGGTGGCCCATCACAACCCTACCCCTTATCACCCAAAATCTGGTGGGAGTGCTGATGCATTTAACAAAATTTTGAATCACACGTTGACCAAGATTTGTGATGTGGGAAGAAAGGATTGGGATGATAAAGTTTTTGATGTGTTATGGTCATATCGGACTACTTATAAGAGACTGAAAAAGGCCACACATTTTGAATTGGTGTTTGGCGCAGAAATTGTGTTACTTGTTGAATTCATGTTACCATTATTGTGTATAGCGCACACAGGAGGTTTAGGTGATGAACAAGCACTTGAGGAGAGGGTTAACAAGTTGATGTAGTTGGATGAGAGGCAAGCTATTGCTCCCTGGAGTTAGAAAACATAAAAAACTAGACAGAATGCATTTCATGATAGATAAATCAAGAAAAAGTAGTTTGAGGTTGGACAGATGGTTCTCTTGTACAAATCCAAGTTTCTGTGCCATCCTGGGAAATTCAAAGTCCATTGGTTTCACTCGTACATTTTATCCTATATACTTGATTCAAGCGCTTGTCAGTTATAAGCATTGGAAGGAACACGGTTGTCAGGTAATTTCAATGGAAGTAGGTTGAAGCCCTACTATAAATATGTCTTCTTTATGTAAGTAAATAAGATAGTATTTCCAGTTTGCCTAGCATTTTCTTTAATGCAGTTTCCTTTCTTTATGTTTCCCTTTCTCAGTGTTTTGTCTAGTTGATGTTGTTTTGTTTTGTGCACATTTGTGCATTGGTAGCCATGTATTATTTCAAAAACAATCTATGCATAGAGGACCATACATCCATTTTTGTGTGGGGTGGAGTGATGTGACAAGTGTTGGAAGATATGGTTGTTGATGGCCCGGGTTGAAAAATCAAAAACATGTGGATTGGAAGATCACGCTTAGAAGAGATAAACATGAGGGTAGGCTAGTGTTAAAAGGATTTATAGAGACCACGTACAAGAATGAAAAGTGTAGAAACAACATGAGGTAGGTGATGTCAAGAACCAGGATTAGGACATAGAGGAAGAATTCCTTCGGTGTTGTAAACGCACACATAAGGATCTATGGTCAGTAAGGGTTTTTGCGTGCTTGAAGGTTGTCAAAATTTTTCGCGTAGGATTGAGAGTGGAGGAAAAGCATTGAAGGTTGGTGTTGGAAAAATCCACCTTTATTGTGAAAGTATGTTGGTAGGTGGCATGGACTTTATTACAGAGAAAAGAAAAAAGTTATAAATAGAAGGTCAGGGTGTGTTATTATTTACCTTGCATTTTAAGTTATTAAAGATCTCTCATGAACTAAGGCATCCTTACAAAGAAGGTTTGAGAATATTTGTGAATATTTGCATGCATAGCTAGTTTGATCAGCAAACCAGATTGGAATGGAGTACATGTGCGTAAGAGGAGAATGTTGTGTGGAAGGATCTCGTGGGTGTTACGTTGTTTTGTGGAAAAAGGGATTTCCAAGTTAGGGTTGTATAGCTAAGGCATGGGATTTGGAGTAATTTTTGCAAAGGAGTGGAGCCACGAAGTTGAGCAGAGTCGGGACCAGGAAAGAGGAAGAAGTTTTAAGGACATGACGAAGGAATGACACCAAGGAAAGTAGAAAAATTTTCACTGAAGAAGGGAAAGGACAAAGGAAAACAAGCCATTTCTACCAATTTTAATGAATAATGGTACGCACAAATGCAGTACCTAGACGACGTATTACTTGGTAAGGAATGGGTGTCTCATATCACAAATATGGTTATAAGTGATTACAATCATCGAACGAGCACTATATAAAATGAGATGACACTAGATTCGGTTCACCCTATAGATAAGAGGACACTAGATGGAATGCCTATATATGACGACGAAGTGAAGGTGAAAATGAAGAAGGATGGGTTGTTGTAACTCTATGAGTTGTCTTATTTCGGAAAGCCTGCGCAGCTATACCAATGGTTGATGTCGTGCGTGCATGAAGACCACTTCTATTTTATAGGTCAAAGGATGCACATAACCCCCCAGCTAATTTCTATGTTCACTAGCCTTATCTATGAAGTAAAATCATTGGATGGTGATTTGGAAGACAAATAAGTCATTAAGAAGACCGTTGAAGCTTATGACTACAAGAAGGGTTCATGTTACTGCGGCATTTCTACAATCATTGACCTTATGATGAGGATGGTCATGCACTTGGTCATAAAGTTGAATGGGAAAGAGAGATAGAAATAGATCAACAAGGCCTGGTTGAATCTATGCCGCAAGATCTCATAGGGGACCATCTACAACCTCTTAGCTTTTATTGTAGAGGATATAATAAACACCGCGCGTGACGAAGAGAAGATCATGTTTGGTAATGTCCTCCTCACCATTGTCTTTTCAGAGATTGGAGTGTCTAATGGGCCTGATAATTTTGTTTGGGAATACCTAGAGGAGAACCCCTCCCCCACCAAGAGGTTTGAACAGTATAATTATGACACCATGACGACCGCTCATAAGGCGTGCCAGGAAAAGTGGTATAAGCGGATGCGCGACACATTAGGGGTTGAATGGAGAATACTCTAGCAATTTCCTTCATTAGTGAAAGGAGAGGCTGATTTTTCCGTATATCATCATTTTTGTATTGGAAAATTTACTTTGATAGATGGCACCAAGAGTCCTTGGTATAAGTTTCCTTTCTCCTTCACAGAAAAGTACTTCCAGTTCGGGGTCAATCGATTCAAAGAGGCCAAGAAAATAAAGTTTTATCTAAGT
Source organism: Taxus chinensis (assembly GCA_019776745.2). Lineage (NCBI taxonomy): Eukaryota > Viridiplantae > Streptophyta > Pinopsida > Cupressales > Taxaceae > Taxus > Taxus chinensis. The sequence goes on along the minus strand of CM034147.1, from coordinate 199,275,254 downwards.
ACAGTAGATCAATATTATCATGAGTTGCACAAAGAGTTAATATACCCCAAGAAGCACACCTATGTGGTGAATTATGTCTCCCATGACATGCATGTGTTGAAACCAGTAACATTTCTTGTTGCAAGGAGGAAAACTACGAGGGTGTATTTACACCTAAGGCCTAAGTATGAAAAAAGTGCTTATGTTTAAGATGATGTCTCCATTCCTAAGGACCCCACCATGAGGAAAAAGCTTGTGCCAAGGAAAAGAGAAAGAGAGGAGTCTCATGAGAGAAAGGTGTCAAGTGCACAGATAGTATAGACAGTAGGGGAACATGAGTCGGGTGTAGGCACAAGTATTTTCCTCTGCCAAAAGAAATCTCCCATTAGAAAAGATTCTTCGTAGAAGGAAGATCCGCTAGTAAGATAAGAGTCACCTGAGAGAGAAGAAAAATAAGTCCCCTATATTGGAGTCAACAGCAAGGAAGAAGCAAAGGGTCAAACTCAGGAGAAACAAAAAGCATGGAAGCTAACAAGGGCGATGAAGATGATGAAGATTGTGGTGAGGCTCAAAATCATTCTCCGTATAATATACATGAGTCAAATGAAGAAGGAAATGAAGAGAGGGATGAGAATGAAGAAGGTGCTCATGAAAACGGGGGAGTGAGGAAGTAAACATGAAAGATCATAAGACCCCAACCCCAACCAAGGAGCAGATAGATAACACTATAGAGAGGGAGGTGGTGGGTATTATCCAACAGTTAGTGGAGCAAGAAGTAGAGTGAAGCACTGAATAAGTGTTGAAGGACACTTAAGAGAGCACAAGTGTAGGAAAGGAGTATGGGAGCATGGGTGGAGACCCCAACTTAGTGGTAAGCTTCCCAACGGTAGTGCGCATAGGTGGGAAGGGCACAATAGTGGCACATGAACACGATATGACTTATATTAATGATCCAAGAAAGGTATTACGTACATGCTTCAAAATTACAGTGCACATAGACCAACTCCTTGCTTGGTATTCTTTTGATGAAGAGGGTGCGTGCCTGCACATGAGGAAAATGCTATCCTAGGCTTTTGAGTACCATTTTGATGAGCCCAAGTTCAAGGTACATCATGATGCATTGATGAAGACACTAGATTCCAAGGGAATAAACCCTCTTATAAATGCCCAGCAATTGTTAGATGAGCAAGTTTTTAATGTGCTCAATAAATTATTAGTGGAGATGGAAGCAAGACTCTTCGGAAAAAATGATAGAGTAAGGGTCTTGGAGGAGGATCTTGAGGAAAAGAATGAGGAGATCATTGAGAGGGACAAGGAGATAAAATATAAGGAATTTATTAGTACGCAGTTAAGTCACGAACTGAGGGATGAAAAGGCAAAGGTGCACGAATTTTATAAGAAGATAGAGGCCATTTCATATGTCATTATCCTGAAACACCCAGACTTGGCCCCGCCTGAGCAGAAATACGAGTCAAACTTGCACTGCTTGGAAGACATGACCCACATCCTCACCATGGAAAGTTGTTCACTTGCATTAGAGTCAGCAGAAGAGGCGATGGCACACCAAAAGGAGGAAGAAAATCTGAAGATTGGGGAGACAATGACTCGGTACTCTAAGCTCCTTTCTACAATAAATACCATTGTGCAGATGGCCAAAGTCATGTATGACAACTGTTCTGATAGAGATAGGATAACAAACATATTGGTTGCTACACATGAGGTAGATCTGAAATAATTTCAGGAAAAGAACGAAGGCAATAGGGCGAAGCGCGATAAGATCCTAGACGATGTTGAGAAGAATTTGGAAGCAATCAAAACCTTGCGGGGTTCAATTAAGAATAGGCTAAAGGAACTATACCCCCAAGTCACTTGCAGGATGGATGCGCTAGGCGATTGTAGCAAGCAACTAGGAAGCACTGTAGATACGTTGAAAGCTAAGAGTGATGAACTAAGTTTTGATGAAGTAAGTGCATTTTTGGGTGACTTACTTCAGCAGGCGCAGGGAGAAGTAGATGTTTGGGATAAGATTGAGGCATACATGAAGAAGGAATTCCCACTCTGCATGTAGTAGTAGCATATTCTTCCATTCTTTATTTAAATTATTTTAATTCCACTATTCTTTATTCTTTGAAGGATCGGAATGTTTCCAAGGACAGATAACACGCGTAGTGTAGGGTGATGTTGGACCCTAAAAATTTGCTAAGTACCAAGAGGCGTGCGTACAAGACCAGACAATAGAACGGCTCTCAAGAAAAATCACGCAAGAAAAGAGTTTAAGTGAAACCAGGTTGCACAAGGGAGGCAGAACAAGGGTTTAAAGGACTTAGCCATATTTGGCATCATGGAGTCACTTGAGGAAAAATGTGAGGACCCAGCTAGGTGTGATAAGTGGATAAGGTGCTAGCATGGAACCTTGGATATCGTTAAGCATATGTATGTGTGTTGGGGTCTGTAACAAGGGTTACAATGGGGAAATAATAGTTAGGATCTTTGATCAGATTAGTTTGGAGGGGTTAGATCTCTATCATTTGATGTATATGGTCTAATATGACCCTTTTGAATGTAGGGTGGCTACTATAAACTCTTTTAAATCAATATACATGGATATATTATGTACATCTTGTTTATGGGTGTAAACCATCATGTTATTTGGATTTTCATGACTCATATTGGGTTCCTTGTGCTTCATACAATGTTTATTTACCTTTTGTGATGCATTGATGTGTAGATATGTTAGTTATATATTTTACATTTTAAGTAGGTACATGTACTTTTGTTTCTGTAAATAATCCTCTATTAATGGCGGGACTCTCTTGTAAAGCTCAAATAAAGGAGGGGCTTGGCACCCACGTGCACCTCGGGTAAACACCCATTGTATGTTGGGTGATAGGTCGGCACACTTGGGATTAGAAAGGGGTATTGAGGGTAAAAACTATGACTACAGCATGTACACATGTATTTCCGCCCTAGGTTCATTTTTATCACTTTTTACACTTTTGCATCTTCAGTTTCCATGCACCACCTTTTTGTCACTCCACGTTTTGTCTAGTCCCTTGGCACATTTTCTACATCACTCTACATGGATATCAGGTACACATCTCTATCTAGTTTATTTTACCGAGAATTTTTCTCACCAACATAAAGTGGGGGAAAATGTAGACACAAAAGCACGCACTTTGGGTAATTTTTTAGTCTCGGTCTTATACTGTTGTTCATATGGTTCTCAAGTGAAAAGATTAATAATCAACCCATGTCTTTGGCCACTTTGTATTGTTTTTTGTTGCTACTTTCGATCTTGTACTCATACTTTCCCAATTTGTACTTTCATACTCCATTTTCCCTATTTCTGACTGGGGCGCCCTCTGGGTGCCCTGATCCTCTTTGCACTTTCCTCTCACTTTTGGGCACTTTTTGGGCACTATCTAGCCATTAGAGATTCTTATATTTTTGGTGGTTGGCCTTTTCATGGTTAATTATGAAATTAAAGCAAGAGAACCATATAAATATAAAGTTATGTGACCATAATGATGGACCAAGCACTAAGAAACTACTATCACCACCTAAGATTACATCCATCAAGGCTTCTATTGCTCCATTTGCATCTATCTAGCTCCATCACAAGGGTAAAAGGTTGGTTTTCTGCATCACACTTCAGAGGAGGGAAGTTCTATTCTATTCCATGCACACATTACTTACATTCTACATCTACCTATGGATCACTACTCACAAAGTGTGACATGCACAAGAGAATCTAGGGCACAATTCCGTACACACACACCTAGAACTACATTGGGTTTGAGATGTAGTGCAACACTCAGTGATAAGTCCATCCATTTGGCAATTGAGGACATTCTAACGCCTTCATATGTATCATTATTTTTTAGGGTTTTGATGTTTTTTCTAGGGTTTTACAGGTGATTCTTCTATTGCAAGTTTACTAGTGCTTCAGAGATCACACAATGACATTCACTCAATAGGAAGTGAACACAAGAAAAGAACCAGTGGCACTTTAGAGGAGGTTCCCTAGCTATTTCCACAAACCAAGGTGCCCATATCTCAGACCAAGCCATCCCAACCACCCCTATCCTTTTCCTGAAACCCCATTCTACTCAGAAAGCTTGGATATGCATTTTCTCAGGCTCATGTACGACGGTTTCCTCCTCCTATTCATTTGGTCTCCACTACAACACAGTCCTATGACATCATTGAATCAACTAAGGCCTTCTTAATCCTCTTTGCACATTAGGGTTTCACATTTCATTGCTTATATTTCTTGGGTATTATTTCAGTATTTTATTACTTCTTTTATTTAGTTATTTTACTACTCCTATAGCATTAGATTACACTAGAATATTCACATTTTAGTTAATCATCTTGTATGATCATTGTATGTTTTTGGCCATTTTGGCCTTGATTGTCTTGTGACATTGTGAGCGATGTCTCATGTCTGAAACCCATTTTTCATGGTCTATCTTGTTTGCACACTTTTTTGTTACATTGTAATCTATTGCATGTTTGTTGCTTTTTCTACTAACACATGTTACTAGGCATTTTAGTTGCATGTGCCTTGGTTTCTACCATGCACATCCCCTACCCCCTAAAGGTATACAATTCAACTCAGCATCAGGTCCTCTATTTTTGGTCACACACTCCTAAATTTTTTAGATGCACCCCAAATGAGGGGGGCATACATTGGGTGAACAAATCACCCCTACAATAGCTCATAGCTAAATTTTAGAATCTACACAGTACAAAAATGACACATAAACACAGTCATAGAATGGCCCAAAATCTGACTTGGGTACAAGACACAAAGAAGAAACTTGCACCCAATATCAGATAGTAACGCCTGCGCACTTGTGTCTTCCCCTAGGCGTTAATGTCTTGGGGGGAAATACAAATAATTTATCATTATAGCATAGTTTATAGCAGTTCATAAATTATTTTTACAGTTATATGCACAAGCCTTCGGATACAAAATGCATTCTATCTCCTACAATCAGTACAATCGAAACAAATTGGAACTAATTGAGACAAATGAAACAAATCAAGACGTACCATCTACAGTGGTGTTTATCAGGAAGAGCCATGGAAGAAGAGTAACACTAGATCTCTCTTCCCAACACTTTCTCTTGGTGTGAGATCACCCAAAAAACTCACCTTTGGCATGAGATTGCCTAAAAAACTTGCACTTGGCGTGAGATTGCCAAAAAATTCACACTTGCGTGAGATCGCCTAAAAAACTCGTTCTTCACAACATTTCATGACACATTTTTATTCTTTACACTCTTTTACATCAGGTGCACACTTTCCTTTTACTACTACATTTACACTCTTTTACATCAGGTGCACACTTTCCTTTTACTACTACATTTACGCTCTTTTACATACTTATGCGTACTTTACTCAGATTTCTCATATATAAGACTTTGACTACTCTTACACTCTTCTTTTGTAGGTATGTCTTTAATACGCAACAATAATTAACTTACTTCATCAAACACAGATAGTAACAGCACATCTTTATGCATACACTTCACCCCTAGGGTCACTTTTCTTTCTTAGTTTACATGCTTCATTTTTGACATCATTCCACACCTGACTTGTCCACTAGCACATTATTCATCGCACCTTCTACAGGATCATAAGGTATGCACTTATCTATTATGTTATCGATTATTCACTCAACAACATAAAGTTAGGGCAAATATAAACATAAAATCATGCACTTGGGTACATATCTAAGTCCTAAAATCACACTAGCATTTACATGATTCCTAAGCAAGAAAACTAGAGGTTAACAACTATATTTGGCTTTTTCTATCTTTTATTTTCTAGTTGGTCTTACACACCCTACAACCCAGTCATAACTTTACTTATATATATTTTATGGATTCAGACACCAACGCCTAGCCTAGACAACAGCGCCCAGGCACTCTTGTCCCCTCTGAGCACCCCTGACCCTTTTTACCTTACTTATTTTTGGTCTCTTTTATAGTTGGGCATTTTTCATACTTATGGTTCACCCTTCTAGTTTTCAATTATGAAATTCAAACAAGGGAATCATATAAATACATAGTTATGTGTTCAAAATCAAGGAGCAAGCACTAAGCATTACTATCATCACCTAAGCTTGCATCCAAAGGCATTAAATCACTTCAAAGGCATCCATCTAGCATCCATTCAAGGGATAAGAACTGCATACTTCTTCATACACATCATATGAAGGGGAAGTTTGTTTTATTCCATTCACACATGATAGAAATTTCTAGATCTATCTTGCTATCAAGTGCAACTTGCACTAGGGAATCCTAGGGCACAATTTATGCACACACTCATAAGAAATACATGGATTATGAGATGTGTTATAGCACTCGGTTGTAATTTCACTCTTAGGGTGACCACCGGGGTCTATTTGACTCCCCATTAAACATTTTTATTTTTAGGTTTGATGTGGTGTGTGGCTTGTGCACGTGAACTTTTCTTTTGCAGGTTACAGGTGCCCTCAGCGATCAAGGAGTGACCATCAAGTGACCAATAGGGAATAACTACGACACCTTTAAGGCACATCAGAGGTCATATCATGATCTCTTGCGTAGTCACCAGCACCCAGAAGTAGTTTCCAACACCCATGCGCCCTTTCCCTATCATAGGAACTCATTTCTGGCCTCATCCTTGCATCTTAGAATTTGTAGTGATTAGTTATGACACTCTTCCCAGCTTTTTCATCACTTCTCCCTATCTAGATCAGTTCCATATTGCACAGATATCAGCTAAGTTATCTTTTCTCTACCTCTTGCTTAGGGTTTCCATATTTTACATCTCAGTTTGCTTACATAATTGTCGTATTTTATCATTTAAACATCAGTTAATTTGCAATATTAGATTTAATTTATTTAGATTTTATTAAATCAACCTCTCTCTAACCAACCTTCATCATCTAATCAATTACATCTACAAACCATTGATTATAAGACCCCTGAGTCTCACCCAATTGACTGTATCCTAGAAAATAATTATTCACCCAACCTACATCTTCCCTCATTAAAAATCCTTGTCAATCCCAAATCATCTACTCAAACATCCAACTCAACCCATGTGTCATGATCCAATCCACTAGACACCATTATTATATCTACACTAAATCATCTTTTAAGTAATCCAATACCAATATATCCCAAATTTATACCTAATATGTCCCATGATCCATCCCAATCCACCACGTCTAATTAAACTCCTAAAACATATTGATCATGTAATCTTCATTTTTCCCTTGATTCATCTCCATCTACCAATCCAAATTCAATATCTCTTCGGCTTTTAATCCATTTAAACCATGCCTTATTCTCTCCTCACCAATCCTCTAAATATTGATGTTTTTGTCCACATCAAACAATTGACAAAAAAATATGTGTCAAGATATCTTTTCAAAGAACTATCAAGTTCCTATGTGGAAACAACAAGGTCTAAACCACCCAATTCCATCATCTACATCATAAAAAAAATTCTAAATCCCAAACATTTATTGGACCCCTTCCTTTAAATCAACCCTCTATCATTCACCAAAAATAACCTCCTTTTATCCTCCCACCATCCCATTTCACATTACATGGCAAAATGACTAGGACCATCTATGATCCATCTCCGAACCTCTCACCACCCAATCATCTCCTAGATATCACATCCCTTAAATCACAATAAATCCTTGGGCCACCTCATATTAGCACATTACCATCTCTCCTTGGTCCCCATCTTACTCACCCATCATATTCAATCCCTAGGCCACCTCTTACTAGCTCATTACCTTCTATCATTGGGCCGCCTCCTACGAGCCCATCACACTCTATCATTGAGCCAACTCCTACTCTCCTATTACTATCAATCCTTGTGCCATATCATATCCATCCATCATGTCATACCTCTCTTAACAATTTGACAAGCCCATCAACATCCCTAACAATTCTCTCGTTAATCCTAAACATCCACTTTCTTCTCACATTTCTAGGGACCAATGGAATCACACATTAGCTTATATGAAACAAAAATAGTTTATTCATCAAACTAAAATCAAAAATCCAAGGAACTCCAAATCTCAAAATAAATCCAACCACAAATCCAACACTCAAATGTGATTCAAAAGTCAAAACAAATGTAAACGTGCCAAGTATGGCAAAAAGTGTAAAAATCTATAGATAGGGAACTCAAGCTCCCAAACACACAATACAAATTACAAGACAAGTATAAATCATGTATCAAGTATGATCTCACCACTATAATTGAGATTGAGAGCCATGATATCATTATTGATAAGCAAAAACTCCTAGTCTCCCTCATCAACTAGAAATTGTAAGCATTGTTATTAGGTTCCTATCACAAAGAGTAAAATTATTGGTTCCAAATCTCAATCCAACCTATCCTATTCTTCCCACTCATATCATGGATATTTTTCCTCCATACCATTTGTTACTCCTTTCTATCCCCATTTCATCCATTTTTATCGTCTCCCTTGACAGTAGAGCAACTCTTCTCACCTTTGTGGTTTTCCCTTCGTACACTGTTAAAAATCCAAAGTAAAACGTTGTGATGAAAATCAAAAATACAAACATCAAACATCACAATAAGGCATTGTCATACAAATGGATGTTATTTTCATTTCTTTCCATTCCTATATAAATCACACATCATTTTAATCCCTTTGATTGATCTTTTGGTTGGGCTATTTGCACTCATTGCGTGGCATTGATCTCTATTGTATTCTATTTTACCTTGGTATTTCATTACCTCGATAAATTAAAGAATGACTAACCTCTTGTAGATCCTATCATTGTCATACATTTAATAAACTTGTTCCGAAGATCATTTAGGATGTATCCATTGACACTAGCTAATATCGTCAGCACAATCACTTCCACATCCCTCCATCAAGATATTAGTGGTTCTTAACCCCTGATCAAAATAGTTGATAAAGGTGAAATATTTTTTAAAGAGAAATCAAAGTCAAAAATCATAAAGCAAAACAATATGTAAAAAATATAAAAATAAATAGATATAACTCTCTCTGGGTTTATTTCTAATATCACTATCGGGGCTATGGACATCTAGGTTAGTAGTGGAGCTATGTCATGACTAGAATTAGATACATCTCCATCGTGGGCTATGGAAATCCTTGGTTGAAAACGGAGCAATGTATTGAATCTCCTTCCACCCTCTATTCACCAATAAACTATCCAAATCAATAATTCATCCACATTGGTTAGTTTTTCTTCATTTACTGACTATTAAATATTCACTTCAAGAAGCAATTAATTTTCTACATGCACACATTGGATCTCGATGAGTAACATGACTAATATGTTACCAGGTGTTGTTTGGAAATTTTTCTCACTCTTACTTTAGTCCATACTATGTCTCACAATTTATGCATTTAGCTTCATCAATTTTTCATCATCAATCTTTTAGCTAAATTTTTCCACATCCATCCATAACATTAACACTTTTCTTCTTCTTCCTTTAGAACACTCTGTCTGTATAAATTAGATTTGTTATTATGTTTTGGGGAAAATTTGTCCCCGTTTCAATAAACAATCTTGTACCTCTTCTTATCATTTGTTTCTTCACCATATTTTTGTGTCGTACATTATGTTGGGGCGTCCTACTACCAAAAAGAAGAATGTCACTTAATACCACACAATTGTGGCACCTAGGGTATGTCCTTTGGTGGAAAACTGGTTTCCAACACCATGGGATGATTTTATTGTTAATAAGCATCTTGTATTTGGGACCATGACGGTTTCTTCTTATTGGCATGGCCATTCCTTGAGTTTGTAATGGTTATTGTCATACCTATCCCTTGTTGGCCTTGATCCTGACTTGTCATGTTCTTTTATATTCTGTACATGGGAATATACCCTTGTATATTCCCATCTTTCATTGGGGGCATCTTGGTGTGTTTTTATTTTGTATATATTTTTTGGAAAACCTAGAAAATCCCTAAAACATTTGGAAAAACTAGAAAATCTAAAAACATTAAAAAAACCTATAAAATCCAAAACTTAAAAAAAATAGAAAATCCAAAATATCAGAAAACTAACAAAAACCCCAAAATAGTGTCTAATGAAAAAAAACTAAAAATAGAAAATCCATATTGCAAAACATCCTACTTCAGTCACTTTCTAGTTCTAGTGCACATGAAATGCAGATGATCTTATTGTATTCTTCCATCAAAAAATCTTGCTTACTTATTACTATGTCTGTCGTCTGAACATATATCATTTCTCGAGTCAGTTTCGTACTGTATATTTACTTTTCTCAGGACTTTTACGTCCTTTGTTCATTCCCTTGCATGTATCCTCACTAGGGGCATCATCTTAACCATTTTTGTATAACTACAACATTTGGGTATTGAAGCTGGATAGTAACAAAGATTGGTGTATTTGTTTTGAACATTGTTTGTTTGAGTGTGTTTACTTATACTGTTTTTATTTGTTTAGTTGCTTTTTTATTTACTTTATCATATTACATTGTTTAGGTATGTCACTTTCAGCCATTCATGTAGCATCTTGCAAATATTAGTAGTATGGATTTTCATTTCATTTTACCTTTTTGTTGTATCCTTACATCAAATAATAAAAGGTATTCCCAAGTTGTACCGGTGTGCAAGCTATAACATGGTTTACCATCCCCCCTACTCGTCACACCCACCCATCCTACACCATCATTTATCTCACTTCCCATTCCAACTAGCATTCCCTCTAGCTAACCTTTTCCATTTATTCTAACCTACCGCTACATGGTGGTAAAAATGATTTGTTTTTACCCCACCCTCCCTATAGTATAACCCTCACCATGATGCTTTCGACCACCACAATGGCCTATTGGATTTTTCTTCCACTGTGAGTCATTTTTCTCTTGCTTTCAAAGCGTCAATTGCATTCTCTCCTATCACCCTATTGATGCTCGAGAGGGTATCATCCATCCTACTAATTTTTCTTCTACCCATACAAAATAAAATTGTCTAATAATCTTTAAAATGGCGTTGCTTGCACTACACCACATCAAAGCAGGGGAAAATGTAGACGCTTATTTTCCATCACGTAATTTTAATATTTAAATTACACTAATTATCTTATTCCTTTCATCATGCTATAGTTAGTAATTTTTCATCTAATTAGCTAATATTTGTCATCCTCTCGATTAATTAACAATATCTCGTTAGTTAATTAGTTTTTTCCCATTCCGGATCTCAATTAACATCGCTTTATTAGTTAAAATCCCCTTTTAATTGATTAATTACACATTATTTATTAATTACCCTTACACAATCTTGTATTTAATTAATAAACCATCTTATTAATTAAGATAACCCATCTCAAACCCCTTTAATTATACTAAGTTACCTCCAAATCATCCCCAAATGACTTCTACAAGTTAAACATGGCTTATTAATTAATCCTGATTGATTAATTAAACCTTCCCTAACTCACACGTGGTTCATTAATCTCTAATTAATATCTTCTAAACATGCTTATACACTCTTAATTTCTACATCTCCATTATCCCACATTCATTAGGACGTATGATTCTCCCAAATTGGAAAGCTGTATAAGCAACCTAGTACCTTCCTATCAATCTACACCTTTACACATCATGTTACACCTTATACAGATCTTTACATACTTTGTTACCATACTCAAGAAAGAATTTCTATTATAGGAAGGCTTTCCAAATTGAGAAACTCCCATTAATTTCTAAAAGTTAGTAAGAGAAGATTCAAATATGGTATTTAGGACATTTTGAGGATATCATCTTCCCTTTAGTCATACATCCTTGATCATGTGTGGCTTTGCGTTCGACGTTAGAAGGGAATATATACATATTAGAAAGCACATCCAATTTCAAAAGGAGGTATTTGAATTCTTTATTTTTTAATGTTTTGTGCAAGTTCATTAACTTATTTTCATGCTTTATATTGATGTATTTGATTAAAGAATTAGGCCAAGATTTACTTTGTGTTAAATCCATTGTTAGTTAGCTTTGTTTCTTTAACATGCATATATATGGCATACGTTTGGCATACATATGTGTTGTCATGAGTTTTTTCAAGAGAAAAATTCAAACTTGAAAAGCATGACAACCATACCCTACTGTGAAAATTTTTACTTAAAGTTCATCTTGAGCCCTTCTCCAGATTATTCTAAACTTTGTATCACTCATATCCCATCCTTCAGAGTAGTCCAATGTGCCGGTTCATCATGTTCATATGTAATTTAGGGATATCAAGTCCATTCAAGCAGTTCCAAGTCAAGACCCTTCAAGACAGACTCTTTGAGAAGTTTAGGAAAGGTCATTCTCTAGCCTTCATAAGGATGGTACGTACCCTCCAGAGCGGAATGAAAGGATAAAACTCATCAAGGAGGAGTATCAGAGAGATAATAATGTTGTGTAACTAACTGTGGAATATTCTGGGAAGTTTCAGAGGTTTTGGAACAATTTCATCAAAATCGGGTCCTTGAGGGCGAAGCACCTTGTAGTGCAAAAAAAAACCCTAAGCTTAGGGAAGTGATTATGGGAACTCCGTGAAGATTTGGAAGTCAAAAAATATATTTTTAGAAATATTATTTAGAGCTCTAGAAGATGGTGGTCTTACATTTTTCACAAAACTCGAGCAATTCTACCCACAACCTTATTTCAGCATGCACAACCTTTGAGCCCGAAGAAAAATCCTAGTTTTTAGGAGGTTTTGGGAAAAATAAAGGTATGAGAAACCTCCCATTGTGTTAAAAAGGTAAATTCCAATTAATTTCATATAAATAAGTGTGGGAAACGTCAATTTTATCTCCAAGGTAAGGTTGAGGAGTTAACCAAATTTTCATGTGGACACATGTCACTCCCAGGTGGTGGTGCACGTTTGTGCACCAATCATCCCAAAAATTTGGGAAAATAGGGACACAAAACTCCCCATCCCCCCAAATAATCCCCCGGTCACCCACATGCCCAGGAAGTGGCTAAAGAGCTTTTTCCAAGCCCCCCTCCCTTTCACCTTGCAAATCATGCGTTGACACATGGACCATTGGGACAAGGTTGCACTTTTTTGCACCAACCATCTCAAATGTTTGGGATGTTTGGGATAAAAAAGTGTGATCCTACTCTTATTGAATAAATTTGTAAATTTTATTCTTTTATTGTTGCTTCTTGTTGTTTCCACTTCTACCTACATGCACACACGAGAAACCCTTGTTGCCGGATTTCTTTGTCTCTTCCATTGCTGCCATTTTCTTTCCTTAAAAATTGCTTCCCTCATTCATTTTCCATACTCCATTGCTGCAACATCCTATAAACCCTTGCTTTTCTTTCTGACACCATGGCCATTTTTTGCCAGAAGTTTCCATGACCAAGAAACGAAGAAACATTCATAACTCATGAACCGTGAATCAAATGCTCTTGAAATTTTGGCCCCATCTCTTCCTCCCAAACACCTCCAAGATGAAAAAAATAGAAAATGAAAATATTCCTCATATTATTAATGGAAAAAAAATCAAAATTTGTTCACTGGCTTCTTCTTCCTCATAGTTCCCATCAATCTGAAAAGCGAGTGAAGTTAAAATTGTGAACACGAAATCCAAGAGAAAAACCTATCTTGATGGAGTTGATTTCATTGCAGTCGGAGGTGGAAAAAGAACCTATCAAAAATCTCAAGCCTCTATTAATGGGTTTCATGGTAGCTTCATGTTTGAATCTTCACGAAGAAATTTTTTAGACTTTTATTTTTTAGCTTTCCAATGAGCAAAACACACTGAAAATTGGAGCACGAGATTACGACGAAGAGACAAATCCAAAATTAGCATTCCTGTTACAAACCGAGGCCGTTTTCAACAATTACTAAAAATAGAATATCCTATGCTCTCCCACATGCTAAAAATAGCAAGTCTCCTAAATTTCAATATTCATCACTCAGAACAATCAAAGAAGATGTAAAATGGAAAGCAAGGCAAAAAATAACAACTTTCCCAAAATAGTAGGTCCCCAAAAAGCAACCTCCTAAAAATATAAATGTGTTAAAAATAGCAATGCCTCTGCCATGGAAGAGGATGGAATGTTCCAGGAGGTTCAAAAGGTGAAATTGGAGCAAAACAAGTGAAATGCCCCAAAATAGTAGGTCATGGTCTCACATTCTAAAAATAAAAAATTTAGTTGTGAGTACAAAAAGTTACAAATGACCTTATTTTCACTCATCATTCTACTAGACTCTCCACGAGACGATAAGATGACCTCATGACTCAAACCAAGGAATGATAATTTCGCAAGGATCCTGGAAGCATCCTCTTGAGTTTAATTATGTTTGAAAAGTGGAGCAAGGCATCTCAAGGCGCAGCAGGTGAATTCATCTTCATCGCTCGGGGATTTGGGTGATTCGAAGGAAGTTGGTCAGGGTGAGTTCAATGAGTTAAGGAGTTCATCACTCAAGTATCAAGGAGGATCGTCATGATCATTTCCTGTGTTCATCCCGAGATCACATTAGGAATTCTTGGAACAATGTTTCTAAACACTCATTTCATGGCCCAGAGTTTTTGTGCATCATGCAGAGGTGGTGATCATCATTAGCAAGTTCTTCATCATAGGGAGCCTCTTCATCAAATATTATAGCATCTCCCTTCTCTATTTCTCCCTCTTCCTTATCTTCCCTTTATAATTCTTCATTGGGTGTAATCATTGTATTTCATCTCATTCACTTAAGTGACTTTATAAAGATACATTGTAAAATTCCCTTTGATTTATAAAAAGGGAACTTATTTCTCACTTCCTAGGAAGGTGAAAATTCATGAGTTTAATGAGACCATGAAGATTCATGTGGGGGGTAGGCAAAGAGTCAATTCACGTTGCTATAAATTGGGATGGCTTCTCCATTCCAAAGGATCCTGAAAAATTTTGTACTTTGTAGAAATAGTGGATTTTGATATGTTATTGGACTTTGTGTCATTAATATACATTAAATAAATCTACATTTCTCTTGCATGCTTTCTTCCTTTACCTTGAATTTTACAACTTGTGTAAATGACAATCAAGGAAGGAGTTTCTACCTTTCAAGATGCATGAATGTGTGAAACTTTGTGTGCATGGTTTCCTCTCATCATTGATGGCATAAGCATAGTTGTTATAAGCATCTTATGTTTCCTCTACTTCTCTCTTTTATGCACTTTGCAAGCATAGTGATCTTATATGGTGTTGGAGAGGAAATTCGTTTCCTTGATAGATGAATCCAAAAACTTTGTGTTTTACATTCATTGGTCCTACCAGATTCATTTTTTCTTTCTTCTATATTGAATATTGAACTACTCTGGTTACTGGGTGTGAACTCTGCAATTAGCCTACTCACGGTAGTAACCTTCCTTTCCTATTTTCTCTCCTTTCCCCCTCATCACTATGACTTCCTCCCGTGTACCACTTACAAGCACTTTTCCACATGTTTAGTGGAGTGTTCTTGTGTGATCTTTAGCCCTTTTTAGCCAACTGACAGTAATAGATAGGGTTATATTAGTTTTCATTCAATAATGGGAGTTGTGTCATTCAATACAAAGGGGCATATCCCCGTGAACATTGGTGGAACACCTAATTTTCCCAACTGAAAAATTTTCTCACCAACAATATGCATGCATATATCTTAGGTTCTTAGCATGCATACAAGTTCAAAACCACCTAATCCCATCATCTCCATCATAAAACAACATGACCGAAAAGATGTGCCAAGATATCTTTTCAAATAACTATCAAGTTCCTTTGTGGAAACAAAAAGGTTGAAACCTCCCAATTCCATCATATCCATCATAAAACAACATGACCTCATACATGGGGGCATGGTCACTCTTTCTTATCTTTTTATTGGCTTACATTCATAATCTTATTGAAATTTTACTTCTTGGCCTTGATTCGGCTTGTCCTATTCTTGTATATATGCATGGTAATTTTCCCCTTTTTATTCTCACCTCTCACTGGGGGCATCTTAGTGCTCTACTCTTATGTATATAGTTTTATTAAACCTAGGAAATCCTAAACATTCAGAAAACCTAGAAAATCCAAAAACATCAAAAAACCCTAAAAAGCTCCAGAAATATTTGGAAAACCTAGAAAATCCAAAAACATGGTAAAACAAGGAAATTCCAAACACATTGCAAAACGTAACACAAAACCCAAAAATAGTGTCTAACACAAAAACACTAAAAAACATCCTACTTCAGCACTTGCTAGTTCTAGCACATGACATGTGAATCATCGTATGATCTTCTTTCATCAACAAGCTTGCTTGTTTGTTATGTTTGTCTTCCAGGTATATATCATTGCTCGGGGTAGTTTCATAGTGCATGTTTATTTTTCTTGGGACTTCCATGTCCTCCATTCATTCCCTCATGCATATCCTCACTTGGGGCATCGTCTTAACACTTTTTTTATAACTCGAATGTTTGGATACTAAATTTGGATAACAAAAACAATGGTACAATTGTCTCGAATATTTCTTGTTTGAGTGTATTTGTTTGTACTTGTTTTTTTTTTAGTTACTTGTTTTTTTAATTCATCGTATTGCATTTCTTATGTATTTTTCTTTGAGTCGATCGTATAGCATCTTACAAATCTCGGTATTATGGATTTTCATGTCATTTTAGTTTTTTTTGTATGCTTACATCAAATAAAAGGTATTTCCAAGATGTAACAGTATGCAAGCTACAATGCGATCTTTCCAAACCTCATCACATCAATCCATATCCACTCTATCTAACTAATCCCCCATTCTAACTAACACTTGCTCTAACTAACCCATTCCTTTCCTCTACTCTACCAAGGTACAACAAGTAGGTGACATAATAAGAAATGAAATAACTAATCTATACATATGAAACATAAAAAACACCTTCATGCAAATAAAGCATATCTAGGAAATGAAAAAACTCACTTTGCACGATGAAAAAACTCGGGTGTCATCATCTCTACTCATTGCGGTCATCTAAAGCTCTTTTCTGGTAGCTAAGAAGGTGAAAATGACTTATTTTTACCCTCCCTCCCTATATATAGCCCTTGTCATGATGGTTTCAACCACCGCGATGGATTGTTGGCCACCGTGATGGGTTTTTCTTCCGTCGTGGTCTTTTTTCTATTCTTTTCAAGTGTCCATCACCTTTTTCTATCACCCCATCGACGTTCAAGGGGGCATCGTTCATCCTACTAATTTTTATTCTACCCATAAAAAATAAAATTGTCTACTAAATCTTTGAAACGGCGTCACTCGCACTACACCACATCAAAGAGGGAAAAATGTAGACATCTAATTTCAATCGTGCAATGTTAACATTAAAATTGCACCAATTGTCTTCTTTCCATCATCAAATTATAATTTGCAGCCTTCTGTTAATTAGCTAACTTTCCACCCATCCTGGATGCCAATTAATGTCACTTCACTAGTTAAAATATTTTTTTAATTAATTAATTACCCCTTTCACAATCTAGTATTTAATTAATAAACCCTCTTATTAATTAATTCCCCTTCTCAAACCCCTTAATACCATTATTTCCCCTTGAAAATCGTCTTCAAATTGTTTCTATAAGATAAACATGGTCTATTAATTAATCCCAATTGATTAAGTAAATCTTCCCTAACTCCCATGGGTCATTAGTTCCTATTTAATCTCTTCTAAATGTGTTTATTCACTCCTAATTCTACATCTCCATTGTCCCACATTCTCTAGGATGTATGCTTCTCCCAAATTAGAAAGTTATATAAGCAACCTAGTACCTTCCTACCAATACACACATTTACAATCTTGTACATCTTGTACCCATACTCAAGAGAGCATTTCTATTATAGGAAGGCTTGTGAAATTGAGAAACCCTCTTGGTTGTTAAAAGTAGTAAGAGAAGATTCAAACATGGCCTTTAGGCCATTTTGAGCATACCTCTTCCTTTTATCAAACATTTTCTATCGTGTGTGGCTTGCATTTGGCTTAGAAGGAAATATGTACATATTGAAAGTGCATCGAATTATGAAATGAGGTTTGCATTCTTTGTTTTTAATGTTTTTTGTAAGTTCATTAACTTCTTTTTATGTTTTACCTTGATGTATTTGATTAAAGAATTGGGATAGGATTTTCTTGTTGTTAAATTCTTTATTAGTTGGCGTAGGTTCTTTAACATGCATATAGTAATCATTCTTAATTCATGTGCATACCTAAAAATTATTATTTGATCATTTTCATGGAATTTTATAAGTCAAATTGTACAAATAAGAATGTTTTCCAAGTGTTTGACGAAATGTACAAACATTAAGATCTCTCTAGTTAACCCTAGGAAGGATGTTTTGAATGTTTTACTATATTTTAAAAAAAATTAAAGAATTGTTATAATTATTCAATTAATAGAAAGTGACAGTAGGTTTTATAAAAATAACTCCATTAATTCAAAGTTTGCTCACAATGTTAAAATATTTGTTATATACTCATCCAACCTTCTTAAATGAATGATGTCTACGGACAGTAAAAATTTAGGTAGGGTTCTTCGCCCTCGAAGCCTCAGATAAGGCGGTGCTTGGATAGCCCCCGTTACGACCCCTCTTGGCCACACCCAACACATACAAAAAACTACCAAGCAAGATATTTCCATATGCCACATCAAAATGCTAAAAATTGAAATATTAACTTCATCTACTAAATATGCCACACCAATATACATACATACATACATACATACATACATACATACACACATACATACATACATACATACATACATTTCGTACCTACAGGTTTACATACATACATGACATACATATGATATATATGCATATATATATATATATATATATTATAGACATTTCATACCCAAGGTTTGTTTGAAAATCGGTGTTTCCACGTTTTGTACCCATACGCGTTTCCTATATACATGTATATATATATGGGGGACTTTTTTTATGTATAGTTATAAATAATTAATAACATAAAATTTTACATCTGTTTGAACTATCACATAGTCGTTTGAATCTTAAATTAAATATCGCAGTGATGGGATACTCTTCATTGATCAATGAGGAGCCCATCCACTCCCCAAAAAAAAACTCCAAAATCACCATCTTAATAGGGTAGAGACTATTTCAAACTAAAACTAAAGAATCTCATGGAAGAGTTTAGCATGACTATAGCTTATTCAACACAAGGATGTAAGATGATGGCTTCTTAATTAATTGGATAAAGTGAGAAACATTGATGCTTAGGAAATTATAAATCTATAAATTAGTTAGTGAACTAAATTATGGAAGGAGCATATACATATGACAATGTCCATGAATTTCATCCACACAAATTGGTTACAATTGCAGGTACTCCATATAAAATAAATTAGAACGTGATAATAGCTGGTTCAAACTACAAGATTAATATTTTTAGGAATAGGTACAGGGTTAAGAGGAATACAAGGATATAAATTATTGTTCAAGTTGTGTGATAATTCAGCCCCTAACCCTTGTATTTGACGATTTTTCATTTTGAGACCAAGGAAGACATGGACGTTGACATTGTTGAAAACATAAATTTAGAATAAAAGAGATCTTTTTGTTCTATCAAAGGAATTTAAAACTTCGAATAATATGCCAACCCAATATGGTTTTGCAAGGATCTTAAAGTTGAGGAGGATGAATTTAAGACATTAGACTGAAAATAATTTCTATACTAGCAATTGCACATGAGTTACGTAAAATACATTGGCATGAGGAATGTTTCGTTATTTCTTAAAAGAAAACATGTCAATGTTTAAATTTATTTTTCGTCTTAGGGATAAAATTTTGAAGGGGTCTAATTTTGTCTTTGAAATGAGTTGGCTCAGTTGAAAATATGGCATGTGGAAAACTCCCTATTTGTACCCTGATCTCCCTTCATATCCCAAGATAATTCCTCCAACTTTTCATAAATTTTCTATTGATTGTCTATGCGATATGTCTTACACATAAAAAAAACCTTGTCCTATGTTGTGGACTTCGATTCCAACTACATCCATGCGTATTTTTTATTCCTCCACTCATAGCCATATTACGACTGGCATAATAGCTTACAAGGAGATTCGTTTCGAATATGTGTTGCTTTTGTCTCTTTTTCCTAACTATGTTGTGAGAAAAACCAAAGGGGGCAATAAATTTGCACGCATCCTCATGAAGCATTGCTCTTGTTTTACCAAATGCAACCAACATGTATTGGCCTCATGGACTACATTGATTGCATGATATGCACAAATGGGTTTTGTTGAAAAGGCCTTGGAACCTTTTTGGAAGACACAATTGGAAGGTGTATGTTTAAAAACTTGGTATACTTAGCTATAAGGGTATTGTAAAAATAACATATGCCAATAGTCCACTTTCAAATATTCTTTGATGGATATCCATAGTCTTTTCAAAAACTCTCATTTTTGTACTTGTTAGGAGTATGCTAGCAAAGGTTGTCGAGTTAAATTTTACACCAACTAATTCCATTTGTTTAAAAACCTCCAACGCCTTTTTATATAAACTCGTTTTTCCACTTACCCATCAATGATGGAATTTTATAACACCACATTTGGTTGAGGTGTTTTTTTGAAAAATATAAAATCCTTGTTAAGAACACCTATTTGTCATCCATGTCTATTCTATGATAATCCATCTACTCTCTTATAGTACTAAATGATCTAATCTTCTATTTGGGTGTATAACAAGGTATGTCATGTTAGACCTACAATGATGGAGTGCACCATTATTTGAAAGAGTTTATTAGCATTCTTTGCAAAACTCATTGGTAAAAAAATGACAAAATTTTGTTCTCCATAAAGATGGTAGACAAAACATTTCTATGGTTTTAGAAAACTTTTCCACCAACATTGCTAAGGGGGGGGGGGGGGGGGGGGGGGGGGGGGGTTCTAAACTAATCTAAGTATGAAATCAAATTCAAACAAGTAATGCAAGAATTTTCTATCTTGATAGTTCTCACAAAAAACTTAGCTGATACTTGATAGTCAATTAAAAACTAATTCATTTTAGGATTAAAGACAATGTAGAGTGACTCATTCTAAATTATTTTAAGACGCCTGTGCACCCAATGGATTCAAGTTATCACTATATATCAAGAAACTCAAAGAAGATTTGAGTAACACCATAAACCCAAGATGGCAGGAGAGAAGATCCATTTATAGGAAACAACAATCATTACCTTAAGACTACAACCATTAAAAATGAGTTATACATATATTACAACTAATAACAAAGAAGGAAGATAAAATTCTATGTTCAATGTTTCAAATTTCAAAATATATCACTGCATACATAAGTTAAAAGATGTGTTTGAGCAAAGAAAACCCAATACGAAGAAAAAACTTCCTTGCGCTCTTAGAAGGCACCAAAACAACAAATAGCTTTCAGGTCACTAACTATGCCTCACTGCTTCTATAGGACAGAGAAGGAAACGATATGAGATGATTTCAAATGTATTAATCGTCACTTTTTAATAAGTGACAAAGTTTTCTCAAGGATATTTCCACATAAGAATCATAGATGGTATAGAAAAGGCTTTAAGATCATGCCACTTTATGGGCCTCTTCATTATCTTAAAGAGAACCATACAATAGTTGATTGACTAGTGTTTTCAACTAGTCTTTCACATATATGTTTCTATTTTGAGTCAATATGGTTATGAAACATTACATTTACCTAGTCTATATTGCTTATTATGTATGATCACCTTGGTAAAGGAAATTGTATATATTGGTGTATATTATCTCATGGCATTATGACTTAGTATATATCTAGACATTCTGGATCTCAATGACACTCACTTATTAGTTGTGTATCTATCTATTTTGGGAGAGGTAGTTAAATGGAAATATTATAACATTATGATGTTACAAATGAAATTATATTTTCTAGCTATGTTACGTAAGCATATGAAAAAAATGTGATTTTTCTTTATAACAAGTATGCATTTGTGTTTCTCACCCATCTTTTAGCAATATCTTTCATAGAATCCAATAAATAAAATTTGCATGTGATGTATTTATTGTTGACGATTTTCTACATGGTCACAATGACTATATCCTCACTCATGTTTAAGTTCACATAGTGAATGTCCTATGTTCTATTTACTTTCAAAACCCACGCACCCCACAAATGTTACAAGAAATTTATGAGACATGGAACTTCCTATGTGACCTTTATCAAAAGCTATAAACCAAATAAACCCCTTGGAGATAAATGAAAATATGTATTGCTTACTCTTATCAATTAATCAATGAATAGCTTAGTATGATACACTTATATTTGCATCGCTCCCCATTTCAAAAAAAAAAAAAATTTAAAGATAATTGGAAATGACTTCATTGTTGTGATCTCCATAAGGTATTCTATTGAATATTAATTTTATTTAAGTAAACTCATTTATCTATCTTACTATTGAGGTGCATATAATTTTTCAACAATCCTCCTCTATGGTTTTTCATTGTGTTATATCTACTTGTCAATGGACACTATAAATTTCCTTTTTATATTGCTATATTTCAAAAAATCTAATTTACAACCCTATAATTGATTAACTATTAAATTTTTGACTTTTATTTTGCATAATGCTTTCCAGATTGCATTTTTCTTTTTCTCATGGGTAAGTCTTTCCTTTAATTGACTAGTAAATTATATCTATTCTTTACATTATTATGATATAATTTTTGTGTCCATATAATTAATGTAGTACAAGAATGGCCTAAAATATTTCTTTCATGGAAGTACTGAAAAGATTGTAAATACATCAGGCATGGGGTGAGTAGTTATAAGTTTTCGACCCATACCAATTCACTGAACTCCATTGCTTGAAGAACAAAGACATTTTTTACACTTATTTCTCAATAATATACGAGTGTGGATAATATATGACAACCTAACCAGGGGTATTTATTATTGAAATTCAGGTATGTTGTTCAGATCATGTACAACTATGTTTATCTACCCCTTTACGCTTTTCTGACACAAGTATAGTTGTCACCTTAGCCCAAATTGAAACCAAATTTTATTTATGCTTTGTTTGTTACAATAATACATTTTAAGGAAATGAAAATTTAAAATGTGTTACTTTTGCACTTGCAAATGGGAAAAAACATGAAAAAAACATATTTGATGAGCAAGTGCATAAGTCTTTGAAGATATGACACCATGGCACAAAGAGAAACATGAGGTGTAATAAGAGAAAATCAAGCATGGGAAATGATAATTTAACAAGCACAAGTGGAAATACTACTCTAACAAAGGGATCTTCATTCAAAGTAGCAAAAGCATGTACGACATGACAATTCCTTTACAACCACTAATGGCCTACCTTACTGGAACACATAATAGATCAAAAAAACTAAAATCAAGGAACAAACTTCCAAGATAAACCTACCCAAAATCTAGTCTTCAAGAGATAGCCAAGACAATTAAGATATGGTTAACCAACATGGAATATACCCCAGAGTAAATGAATCACCCAAAAAATAAGGCAAACCATATTGAAATGAAGATATATGCAGGGCTAAGCATCTACATCATACTTCATTCCCTCCATCTCATTCTAACAATGAAGGCCAACCTAAGTTGACTTGAACAAAAAACACCTGGCCCCCACCCACATAGATCAACTAACAATCACAACAAATCCAAGGTGAAATCTTCCACTTGACTTCGTATACCATGTACTTCATAATGATGTATTTACTAGAATTGACTCTCCTTATAATCAACTGTAGGTTCTCTTCAATCCCACTACGCAGATTAAATCTAGAAAAAATGAAGACCCCACCCCACCTCCAAGGAACCCACGAAAAGATAGCCATGTCAAACCTCAGATTTGGAAGATTTGACTAAGATAAACTAGGCACCGAAAATGGAGAAATAGAGTCATCAATAAAGTGTAAACACTCCTTACCATCTTTATCCGACTACACATCTCAACAAAGAATCTCACTCAAAAAAAATCTTCAAAAAAACTAAGAAATTTGTTATGTCAATGTTGATCCTAACAACTACTACTTCCCCCTTAACAAACTCAACCACATATCACAATGGGATTATAACACAACCATAATCCTCAGAAGATGACAGCAAGGTAGAGGTAAGAAGTGCACTTAGATAAAGGCCACACACACACACACAAATATATATATAAAAGATCAACTGCCCCACCTCCCACCTTATTTATAAGTAACAAGTAACTAGCCCTATCCTTACGTCTACATGTCTCAAAGTAGTCTCCTTCCAATGTATGAAGCATGGACAGACGTTCAAAGTCGGTACCAATTTGAGAAGGGGTAGGGTGTTTATCTCTATATGGAAAAGTGTAGTGAATCACTTGAGATAGTTAAGATCCACTTCTCTAGTTGGCCCTATCTATATAGCTGACTAGATAGTCCCATGTTTGTAAATATGTACTCATTGATCCATAAGAAAATAAGCATTGCCCACACCACTTCATCATTTCTATCAGTACTATGAAGGAAAAACAAAGAAAATAAGGAAAACGGAGGTTCTATCAGTTTTTAATAGAACCGCCGCTCTGCGCAAAGTGGCGGTTATAGAACCGTTTCCCTACAGGGGCGGATATCATGTCACTTTTGGTGGAAAAAATTAAAAAGACGTGGAAACGTTCAAATTTGAACCATCTGGCCTTATCTCTTCCTATCTTGTGTCCCTTCACAATCCTCCAATGCACAGAATGACGTGGGGAAAGCTATAAAAGCATGAAGGAGAAAGGGATTTGGCATTCGGAAGATCCAAAGAGATCAAGAAGCAAAGTATTAATTATATGAGAGCAAGTGAGAGAGAAATTCTTCAGTGCTAGAGTGGAATTGTACGAACAAGGTGTATAGAAAACAGAGCAAAAGTAATTCGAGAGAATGTTTACATTGTTGCTTCTTTTCATACTTATTGTAATCTGTAAAATTTGATTATTGGCCAATACAAGTGGGAAGCAAGAGCAGTTGCCCTTCCTGACTGGTTTTCCCTCAAAATTGGGGGTTTCCAGGATAAAATTCGTGTGTTGTGTGTCGAATTCTTTTAGTATTTCTCTACAATTATGTTCTAAACATTATTTAATCAGTCTTTAAGGCTCTACTCTTCATCAAATCTGTCATTTTCCAAAGAGAGAGTAAAACAACAAATTAGTGTGTTTTGTGAATTTCCAAAGTAGAAGTTTTACATATCACTCATACATAATATGAAGCTACCCTGATTCCATGATGACGTTAAGGCTTCACCTCCATGCTCGTGGGAAAAATCATGAGTCAATATATTCAAACAAGTGTCATTATCTTTGGAAGTTGTGGCGTTTGTAAACTCTAAGTTTTACACATCCAAAACTCCTACAAATGTAACCAACCAATTTAGAAGACCCCAAAACCTACAAAACTACTATATGTTTTTTCAAAACAAACACCAATTCAAATTAATACACCTTAAAAGCTTTAGGTCCAACCATGAAATCCTGAAAAACAGAAGTACTAACTAGATTGAATTTTGAAAAACTATCTTCTAGACTTTACCTCTTACAGTTACGAGACCAATTATGTCCAGAGCATAATAACCCTAGTTTGTTATATTTACTAAAATATAAGCTTATACTTAACAATTATTTTAGTAAATATGGTCTGCATGCACATACGTGCTTGTGGTTTTTTTGGCCCCCCATCTTCAGGAACTTCTCGACACACCCATCTTTTATATATTTAACATTAATGTAATATTAATTATTTGATATATCAAATAATTATATTACATTTTGTTTAATTTATTGAACAAATTTTGTGTCACTTTTCTGTTATATGATATTAATTTACCAAATGAAATTAGCGACACAAACTTGGTGCAAAAGGTAATACAGAAGTGACGCAAGTGAGACACAAATGAGACGCAATTAAAAAAATATCACGTCAAGTTTGCATCGCAGATTACATCACATCCATGATGTAAATTCCTTAAAGAAACACAGTCGAAAACCTCAAAATAAATGTCAATTTCCGATACAAATTTGACCCAAATAATGGCACTATTTGCCTACCACTTTACAAAGATAAAAACATATTGTGGGGTTACAATGGACACATACTAGGATGAGGACATGCCATCAATCCCCATAAGCACATTTGTCATTGACAACAGGCCTAAGGACATGGTGAGATATGGGCATATGTGCGAGTGTCATTGAGCCTACAAGGGAAATACCAAACATCTCAGTTGTCAACAGTTTATTTTATTTTATTTCAAAAATTATAATATAACCGTTGTATATATCCATAGCACTCAAAGATTCAATATATTGAATCCGAACAAGAGTTATGATGTTGTGTTGCCTTCCATTATTTACCACTCTCCCTCAAGAGTTTGACCTTGCTTTTATGATTTTTCTTTTCACCAAGTTAAACCAAATACCTAGAATTATAGAATTATAGACTACTCTCCAACAAGGATTTGTTCTTGTTACGTCGAAGGTGTTCCCCCTATGGGAAAGGGATTTGCAGACATTCACGGGGACTATGTCAAATTTGACAGTCGTGGTGAGGGTTTAGTTTTTCTCTGCTATTTTTGTAGATTTGTTATTTTTAACAATTTTATTTTTCCAATTTTGCATGTTGCGGCGGGTTTGCTATTTTTAAGTTTTCTTTTTTTTAGATTTTGTTAAATATTGGTCACTATAACACATCCAAACTGGTGTCGTCTTCCGCAACACCGTGCTTCTGTTACACCCTCATCTGTTTCCTTTCCTCTTCCACTAATGGAGAGAGCAATAGCATCACCACGCTATGGTCGTTTAGACTCGGGTCAGTCCACCGGATTTGTTTTCAACAATTGCTTCATCAACGAAACAGAGCAATACATGATGTATTTCTACACCAATCCCAAAATTCACAAGGCCTACTTGGGTCGCCCCCAAGAAGTTCTATTGCCATGGCCCCTGCAATGTGAGATCACATCGTTTCGTTGAAAGAAGCGACGGTGAGAATGACTTGGGGGAAAGTGGTGGCCACCTTTATGGTGTCGTTAAAGTGGATGCCTAGTCCATTCAGTGCAATTTTGTGCAGGGATTTCGACCACCATTCATATGGAAGTATACCCATTCTTTCTATGCCCTCTGTCATCGTGTTTAACTGTCCCACTTTTTCTCTAATGTCAGGCACAACGAAGTATCTACATATGATGTCTTCCACATGGTTTTTTACTGGCTGCAAAGTGTTGCAGAAGGCGTATGATTTGGTAACATCCCTATAAGGATTACAAGAGAATTTTATGGTAGTTCTTGCATTGGCATATGTGATTAATGGCACGAGGATCAGGATTGGTATGGAGAATGTTTTCATATTTGTTGTTGTTGCAGGATTGTAAACATAGTTGGAAGTGGGTGGTTTGGATGAAACAAGGCCCAAGATACCATTTTAATTTCCATGTAACATGCACTGAGACAGAATTCACATGCACCCCCATCGGTTGGTTAAATGTAATATTTTCAATTCAAAGTGTTATGGTTATCTATCCGTCGTTCCCAAATTATTACACCCAAATTGTTCCCAATTAGAATAGGGGGTGGCTCACTCACAGTAAGGATTGAAAATAATTACACCAAAGGCGTTTTGTATTAGAATCGGATGTGGCTCATTCTGACACCCTTTAAAATGTGGATGGCAATGGTTGAAGTTTCAAAGATGTTGACAATCCGATACAATCATCACCATCCACGTGTACATTGATGGCAATTCCCGTATCCTTCAACTCTGCCAATTGAAACATCATTTGTCAACAATTTCCACATACCCCTTATCACATCATGACACAAAGGTTTGGGTGCAACTTATTCATCCCGTTAAATCTTTTCGGGTTCCCTATAACTACGAAATTGTAATTCTAGGTGCCTCACCCATAATATTGTTGTCCACAAGTATTGGGTGAATTAAGGTTACATTAATATATGTCAATTGAAACATCATTTGTCAACAATTGCCACATTGAGGAGTCAAATCATTCATTCCAGCCTCGTTGGGTTTTACTTTTCCTATGATTTAGATCATCTTTAAAGGTGCCCTTGGTGATTTCCCATGTGATTGGGTGTAACCACAGGGTCACTGGGATCAAGTAGCCTATGGAAACCCATCTCTGTCTCATGCTAAAGTATTCCTATGCAACCTAGATTTGAACTTGGGCATCCTATTCTCTACTTTCCATTTCTCTGATCATGCAAAGGAAAGATTTCGAACCTTTTTACCATAAATTAAAATATTGATTATTGCGTAGAAAGATAAGTGATTATAACACCTCATACTTAAACCATAAGTAATTATGACTTCATGCTACTTAACGTGAATGAGTAACATCAGTCGAATTTATCATTGATATGTAGGCTTAATTTTTTCAAATGTAATCGCCAAACAGTCGAATGAAAGAAATCTTCTATTGCCAGAAAAATAATCCCAAGCACTAAATTTAATTGCAAATTTGTGACCTCCTACTATGTTGCAATGTTTTCAATTTACAGTACATTTGATCTTTATTATTTTAAGCTTATTCCTATTTTGTATCTATTATTTTTTTATTTTACATCATGAGTTATGAATGTAATAATGTAATCAGAGTTCTCTTTGATGATTTTAAATCTATATATATTTTAACTTTAATGAAGCATACAATCAAATTCCTTTATATATAGCTTCTAACACTTGAAATTCATTTACTTCCATGTTGTTGTTATTGTTTCTCATTTCTTTTAATTAAAGAGAGTTTCCTGTGAATTTGTGATTAGAAATGGACTCTCACTAATGTAATCGGTATTTCTTAAAGACTTGTAGAAGCAGGGATCAAATCTCGGAGTTTTATTTTTGTTGATATTATTGCTTTATAATTCAAACTATGAAACTTGAACTAACAATTGCATATGAATGTATGGTTAGTTTCTAATTGAATTGTATTTAACTACTGATAAGGTTGTAGAGAGCAGAGATCAAATTCAGAGCTTAGTTCTTTCCTGGCGCAAAAACTCTTTCAATCTTTAATAACAGTAGCACTGTCAATTTAGACTTGTACATTCCTATTCCCCTCTAAATTTTTGTAGTTCAGTATGGTGTTCCACATCCTTTAACCAGTTTTTTCTTCTCTCAGTTCAGGCACAAGTTGCTCTTTTTGATGTTAAGTCTCTTTTATGTCCCATCTTCATTATGAGCCTTCCTGCACTTTTTTCATTTCATCTTCTTAGATTTTCTCTGTAGCGCTTATTGCACTGTGATTGTCAACCTTAATGGTTGCAATGAATCCTCTTATGCTTGCCTTCTTAGCATTTACCATTTGCATGCTCCAATATCCTACTCTAGGGAACTTTTTGGAATTGCTCATGCTTAAAAATTGCCTTTTAAGTCCCAAAATTAACAAAGCCTACATGGGTCGCCCCCTGGAATCTTTATTGCCACGGCCCTTACAATGTGAGATCACATCGTTTTGTTGAAAGAAGCGACCATGATAATGACTTGGAGGGACTACTTAATCGTGTTCAACGCCATACAAAATGTTTAGAGCAGACATCATAGAAAGCAATCACATCTGCAGTGTAGGTACAACGCACCCTAGGCCAGGCAACCTACTTCATCCTTGCTCATTGAAAGTGATGGTAAAATTAAGTACCCCCCTTTGAGAAACGATGATAAACTAAACATCCACAATCAAACTATGATATCCATATGGAGAGTAAATGTCGATTGCCAACCGATACTTTCCCGCCATACAGTTCTTAAGTATATTGTAAAATATGCTTCAAAAGTAGAGCAACGTTCAGAAACCTATCACCAAATGTTATCCAAATTTTCAAGAGATGCTGACACGGATTCTCTAGCACACATTGCAATCCACAAAATGCTCACAGAAAGCATTGTTGAACATGACATAAGCACACAAGAAACATTACACATGCTGCAAAAATTTCCACTTGTTATGTGCAGTCGTTCGTTGTATCATTAAATGTTGGAAAACAAATCTTGAGACTTGTCATTGAAAGTGACGTCAATGTACAAGAAACAACCACTTTCTTGGATGCATAGAGAGTTCGCCCTACAACCATGGAACACCTACTACTTATTCAGGTTGCTCAAGATTAGAGCTACAACAATAACCGTAAAGGTGATAAATGGGAAATTGCGATCGACTCAAGCAATTGTTCGGGTCCACCCAAGATTTGTGGATGTCCGAGCTCAAGATTCAACGTCGTATGACATTTTATGTTGGTCAGAACTCCTTTTATACAAGCCTTTCATAAATATTACCTCTGAATTTGGATCAACCCCACATGACATCAATGACACTTAGGACATGTGCAAGCACAACTATAGACTGTGGCAGGTTTTATGCACTACCACAGACACAGGACATGCTACAGATGTTAGTTCTGACTCTAAGGTTGAATGTAGGAATCAACACAAACCATTACAAGAATGGCAGGGTTTCGCACAACTTCTTATGAGAAACAACACGGGTCTTGACAATCTTGAAATGTTGGGGAAACGAGAATTTAACATACATAATAATTGGAACATACATGATGTTTTGCATGATTTGCAGATAACTGGTTAATCATTCATCAAGAGAGAAAAGCTAGACACAATTAACACCAACATGCAAGCCACACCACCATCTTCCACACTTCCTTTGTCTTCAGAACAACTACTAGCTCTTGATACCATACTACACCATTCAACAAACAAAACCCTTCTACCTCCACTAAGATTGATATTTCAAGGAACAGCTGACACAGGAAAATCATTTCTAATAAATAAAATTTGGAATTCATTGCGTCAACCATATCTCCCTTACCTCTCCTTCTGCTCGCCCCTACTAGTGTTTCAACATTCAACATCTCCGCACCCACAATCCATGTAGCCCTCTATATTCCAATCAATGAACTCAAACCCCTTGAAGGCCATGCATTATCATTTTTTCAAGAGTTGCTAAAACATATAGAAGATGTTCTTATTGATGAAATGAGTTTCATCGGCCCAAAGTTGCTAGGCATAATTAACAATAGGATACACGAAGTTTTCCCACACTCAAAAACATCTAAATTTCTGAATAGATCAGTCATCCTCCTCGGCGACCTCGGGTAACTACCACCGGTTTTAGACAGTCCTCTTTATGCAAGTAATTCCTACAAAGCAACCCTTTGGAAGGGATTTCCAGTCTTCCATTACATTGCAAACAATATTTCGACAACAAAGAATAACCAATGCACAGGTTTCATTCTAGAATTTACTGTTACACATGCGAGATTCAACCCCTCTAATTGAGGATTGGGAACTCTTAATGTCTCGCACAAACACACACCTAACTCAACAAGAGCTCAACATTTTTAAGGACGCACCACAGTTGTTTGCAAAAAACGATCTCATGGACTCCCGTAACCTTCAGATGTTAAAGGTATTGAACGTTTTGATCGCCCAATCCATTGCTAAAAATAACATGCAGGTTGGACAAGGATATCCTGATGATGATCAATTGGAACACAAAGTTTTGTTGTGCAAACAACAAAAAATCATGCTTATTGTAAATTTATGGGTTGACGCAGGACTCATAAATGTTGCTGGTTTTTTGCTACAGGGGGAACAATCACCAACATTGTCTACAATGCATCAACGCCACCACCAGCATTGCCTTAATTTGTTGTCAAATTTGATAGATACAACGGCCCCATGTTAAGATCCCTCCAACCCGTTACATATTCTGATACCCCCTGTTTCGAGAGGGAATCGAAGACAATTGTCGCTTAAAATGGCCTGGGGATTAACTATCCACAATTCCTAGGGACTTACTTTGTATAGAACAACTGGCGACTTTAGAACCAAAGACAGACAGGGTCTAACATTCACAGCGTTCTCCAAAGTTCCCTTGCTTGCAAATTTGTGCATTTCGCCTCCTTTTTCATTCAAGAGGTACTCAAAAATGGTGCATGTACCAACACTGGAGCAAGAAAAAAAGGGGGGGAAGCAAGACTCCTATCACTCAACCCCGTCATAAATACTACTCTACTTTGATAACACCTCCACTATTTACTTTACTCGACACTTCTTCTATCCTAGGCGGCATTGTCTTTCAAGGGGTATCAAATGTATTCATGTTTGCCAGAAATAAAATTGCCCATAAAAGGCTACCATTCATGATATAATTCTTCAACTATACAGAGGTTTTTATGTATACATGTGTAATTCAGATGTTGTGATATAAGATTTGCAACTTTTTATATACAAATTTGTAACAAATTTAAATGTACGCATACAACATTTCAATGTAATGTTTCATTTATATTCCT
Source organism: Taxus chinensis (assembly GCA_019776745.2). Taxonomy (NCBI): domain Eukaryota; kingdom Viridiplantae; phylum Streptophyta; class Pinopsida; order Cupressales; family Taxaceae; genus Taxus; species Taxus chinensis. The sequence goes on along the minus strand of CM034147.1, from coordinate 199,242,933 downwards.
ACACTACCACTATCAATCACACACTTTATCGAGTGTACAAAAAAGGGTTTATCAACAAAAGACCAACAAAACAATTGATGCAACACTAACACAATTACTCAAAAATAAGTAACTATCCAAAACAGTATCAAATGTTCATGTTTACAATGAAAAAATTGGCCACAAAACGCTACCACTCGTGAAATAAAATCTACACATGCACAAAAGTCTTTGTTTATTCATGTTAAGTTCAAATAAAATCGTCTGCAAAACGCTACCACTCATAATATGAGATTTGTAAATGCATATGTATGAATTTCTAACAACTTTGAAATGAAGAGATGAACCCTTTAAATGAAGTGGTTCGTCTATATATCTACAATTACAAAATTACACATTTCAACATACATGTTCGATTTTTCCTTTTTATTATTGCTCGTTTCTTTATGTTAACCAACAATAACACATATTTAATGTCTTCATCATTATATTTGCACACAAATACCTTTAATTTTAAAATGCCGAAAAAGAACCATGCAAATTTATAGTTGTGATGCGCTAAAATTAGCAGGGACTTTGTACATTATATTATTTTGTGTGTTTTGAATAGTTTTAATTGGGTAAGACCCTCATATTTTAAACCACTTGTTTCAACGAGACTAACGCACTGGTCTACCATTTCTACCACATAGAAGCATCAATCGACCCATAGTTTAAGGTCTGAATTCCACAATCCAAAAATGCTACCACTCATAATATGAGATTTGTAAATGCATATCCCTACAAATTTCTAAGTTTGAAATGAAGACATGATACCTTTAAATGAAGTGGTTCGTGTATATTTCTAAACTTACAAAATTACACTTTTCAACATACATGTTCAATTTTTCCTTTTTAATGTTGTTCGCTTCTTTATATAAACCGACGCCGCATTTTTAATGTCTTCTTCATTATATTTGCACACAAATACCTTTAATTTTAAAATGCCGAAAAAGAACCATGCAAATTTATAGTTGTGATGCACAATTAGCAGGAACTCTGAAAAGATTATAACGTGTGCTCTGAGTGTCTAATTGGCTCCGTTTTTTTTTAAACCACTTGTTTCAACAAGACAAACGCACCAGTCAACCAGCGCTGCCAATTGGAGCATGTTTCGACACATTTTCAAGTCTGAATTCCACCATCCAAAAAATTAGTATTTAATTTGTAATTCATTTTTTTACTATTTTAGGGCATTGCGTTATTGTTAGTCTCATTTTAATGCATTTCATGGAATTGATAAAGTATGGCAATTCCTCTAATTTAAGCATTTAGAAAATGCGTGACAATTTATCTGCCCACACGAACAAATATGCGAACTTACTTTGACATAGCAACACTTCACATTCAACTACATAAAAATAGTTGATTTCCGCCATCTATAATAGATATTAGGTCAAAATTACATGTCTAGAATTTGCTTGGCAACTCGAGTTTGTATTCCTATTACTATGACAACTAACTGTTATCTAACATCCCTTCAATAATGTATTTCGCAACATCTAGTTCTAGCTTTAATAGAAAATCAATTTATTTGTCAATAGATTGACCCCTGTATCAGAATTTGGCTACATTAAGTAATAACTGTCTTATCTAAATCTTTGTACATTATATCACTTTTCTACATTTTGAATAGTTTAAAGGGTTAAGACCTCATGTTTACGCTTTTTAAATGAAGTGACTCATCTATTTTTCTACACATACAAAATCAATCACCCATAATTTAAACAGACATTCAACTAAAAAAGTAAAAACTATCCCTATAACACAAATAACATATACCATTTTTTGCATTGCAAAATGCCTCAAAGAAATGTTATTCTGTCTCAGTTTTAGTTTCATGGTTCAGATAATATGTTAAAGCACTTTAGTCATTCTTTTAATCTACTTTGACAACAACACTTCTACATTCACTGCATTCTTGCCAATGAGTGAGTATTAGCAAACTTACATGTCTCACTTGCATTTGTATTCAATTATTACACAACATAACTGTTATCTAACATCCCTTCCAATGCATTTCGCAACATTTGATCTAGCTTTAATAGAAAACTCAGTATTGTCAATCACACCCCTTATCAACATCAATTACAAAAGTAATAGTTGTCTTTCTACAATCTAATAACATATACTCATTCGTCATTCACATTGCATTGTACACATGAGATTGCTAGTCATATAATATTACGGCAGAGGTTATTCTCCACAAAAAATTGCACCACTTTTATAATAGGAGTCTTTTTATGTGTAGTGTAAAAGTGGTGCATTTTTGTGTGTGGCTAGCAAATAATCACAACAATTATGCCCATTATCTGTTTCATATAACCACAACATGGGTAGTCGAAGCAAAGATTATCTGTTTCAGAGTAATAGAATCACAACAGAATAGGTCACTGAAATTATGCATTTAAAGACCCTGATTACAATAAACCATAAATTCATGCTACAAATCGTGAATTGCAGCAAGTGATCTTTCGATATTCACATGTACACATAATTTGCTAGACAGAATGTTTGTGATTTCGTGACATAATACAATTTTTCTATTGATTTGTACTGTAAATTTTATACTTCACACTGCAAAACGAAGTGAATTTTTTGTGTACTCTTTGGATTTTTTCTTGTGGTTCTTTGTCGTTACTTGAAGTTATAACATACTTTGTAAATATTTGTTAAGGGTAGTTTCCTTCGGTTTTGGTTATTAGTTCATTATACTGAGGTTTTAGGGTTTTGGCCACCTAGGGTTTAGTCTATCGTTCATGTCTTTTGACAGATTTTTGAAATGTGTTGTATTCAGAAAGCTTATTTATTAGGGGAGAGGACCCTATAACCATGCATCTAACTTTAGGGGCATGTAGATATATGTAGGTATGTCTGTAGCATCAAAAACATTTATCATTGTGTAGCGTACTGATCATGCCATATCAACATTTTCGTTTCGTGTGTTTATTTGGAGGGAAAAGTAGTTTTAGGATTAGACTTAATATGAAGAAAATCAATATAAAGCATTTGAAAGAGGGACCAATGACTAAGTGCCCTATGTGTCACATTCTCATTAAATCTTAGAAAAGTGTCACTAACCAAAAAGTGAACAACTATTGGTACTTTTGTCAACAACCTATGGGTGAAAAGGAGATGTGCATGTTTTGGTGTATGCTCGGTTATAGGGTCCTCTCCCCTAGTTTTTTCAAGTGTTTGTTTCTCTCAAATCACCATATCATTTTTTTGGAATAATTCGAAAAGCCAAAGAATGGAAACGAGTCCTCATGAAAGTTTGTTAAGTATAATTTCTTTACAGTTAGGAATGTCATGACATGCACCATGTTTTACAATTTACTTTTTTTTTCTTCTATTGTTTTTTACTTTGAACAATGCTTTTCTGGAAGCACCATGTCATTTTTTAGATTTCGAAAATGTAAAGGCTAGAAATGAGTACCTGGCTGGATAATTCAAATACGTCCACGTTTTTTAATTGTGGGCAGTTGGTTCAACCGACAAGATGTGGGAGCGCAAAGGAACTGTAAGTGAAAAATATGGGATCCCTCAAGATGTGAAGGTAGTCTAAGTGGATTTTTGGAATGCATATTTAAGGTAAGGCAAAAGGTTAGAGTAACTTAATTGATTCAAGTCTAGGCAGAACACCTACCTTGGCGTTTGCATTTTCTATCCATGGAACTTTACATGTTACTATATATGTTTATATCAAATTTTTAGCATCTTGGGTTTCTAATGACTGGAGAAGAAGACGCTAGAACTACTCCTCAAAATCACGGGAACAGTACTCGAATAAGAAAATAACATGGGAATGAGTACAAGTTCAAGGATGGTGTCACGGTACAAGGGGGTAGGGTTATTTTCAAACTCATGACTAAGCTAGAGATTACCCCTGACATTTGTAATTCACTCACTCCACGTTCTCTTTGTAATCTCAAGTATTTAATCCTTCCATGGGTTGTTGGGCATGTTGAAGTAGGATTCAAACTCATGGGGATCTATGTGTACACCATCGTATATCTATTGTCATGGAGACATCTAGATCTAGGGGTCGAATTTGTGCCAATGCGTGTGTATTACCAAATAGCTCTTGCCAAAAACCACCAAATTTTATGGTTATCTCAAGATGACCTCCATTAGAAGCCATTACACTTGTAACATTATGTTGGTAATTACTAATAATTACAAGATTTTATGGTCATCTCTAGACGAATTTCATTAGGGTCATCCATTACAATTCTAAAAAAATTCCTCATTATTTAGTAATAACTAATAATTACAAGGTGAGAGGATTACTTAGCATACAAGCACATGTAAGCATTTGTTTGTAGGGAGGAACGACAAAGACTTTTGGAGTTTTTAGTGCTCTATAAATCACTTCAGGGTCTTGCCTCACAATTCTAACCAATGTGGGATTAGCCTAATTACAATTCAATCATGCATTTGTGTTAAGTACTTGAAGGCTTCCATGAGTATTTTTATTTAAAGTTATTATTTTTTTTGGTATTATACATGTGTTTTTTTAGTCATCTCAAGATGGCCTCCATGAGTATTCATTACACTAATAACAATTTCCCTCATTTATATTGGTAATACTTACAAGTAAAGAGGACCACTTAACACACAAGATCCTTTAAGCATTTTTTGGTAGGGGGAGGAATGAAAAATGTTAATCCAATGCTTTAGGCTTTTCACTTTTTTTTTAGGTTGTAGGAATAAATCATCCAATTTTTGGGGAGAGTTAATCAACATTGAGTCTCTCTTTCTCTCTAGCTCTAACATTACTTGACTTCTATTTTGTTGAAAGAGAACATTTCATACCTTCTAACTACAAAGGGGGTGGTAACTTAGTGGTAAAGTGCCTTGGGATGCTAATGGGAGGTTTTATGTTCAAACCCTAGCTAGTTGATGGAAAATAACCTCGTATTAGTGTTATTCTAACGAGTGTGAATTGAGCCTCAAAACTGCTTAAAGTCAGTTAAGTCATAGGGTTTGAACAAAAAGCGGAAAAGTAGCTCAATTTTAATGAGATTGTATGTGCTTGAGAAGGAAATGGTATTTATTTAAATACTTTTTTCTTACAAAAGTTGCACTGAGTATTCCCCGCGGTTCAATTTTAATGAGTTTAGTTTTGAGGGAAAATGCTCGAAGAGAAAAGTAATACTCTAAACCAAAATGCAATAATAACTCAGTGGTAGAGTGCTCCAAGATGATAATGGGAGGTTTTAGGTTTGAGCCATAGGTGGTCGATGGAAAATAGTATAGTGTTAGTTTCATTTTAATGAGTGTGGTTTGAAAGAAAATTTTGAAAGATAAGATAAGATAATTTTATTAATGTCCAACGAATGACCACAAAAGTAGGTCAATGGGACTGCACAGTACAATGCCAAAAGAACCAGCAGGGAGACCCGAGAGGGTCATCCGAACAACAAGAGAGGAGAGGAGAGGGAGGAAAGAAAAAGGAGAAGCAAGGACCACAGTGGCCATAGGAGTGCGGATGGACGGAGCCGACGAGGAGGCAGGCGGAAAAGCCCCATCTCCGACCCTATCACATAGCATCCGAGGCCGACTAGAAGTAGCTGGCAATATGCTTGTCTTGTATCTAAAACTGTGGAGAGCCTGGAATATCAGTGTCTGGGAGAAGGACGAGCAAGTTAGCCCTTTGAAGTCAAAAACATTGCTTAGTAATTAAATGGCATTTGCTTTAGAACCATTCCCCTAATAATGTGTACTGGCAGTTCACATTACACATCAAATGTCTCTCTCTCTCTCTCTAGAACCCTCTAAAAGTCATGTATAACAATTATAATTCAATGGAATGGCATGAAGGGAATTTTGCATACTAGAACCCTCGGAAAGTCTTTCCCTGTGTCAAATAGGAAAAAACTAGAAATAACAAGAGGCAACTAAAAGAACCTTAGGTAAAATTCACACCACCCAACAAAGATTGAGCCGTCCTACCTTCCCTCAACAATGTGAAAGAACTTCCAAAAGCCTCCCTTCAGCCTGAGGCAAGAAAAAACCATAAGCCTCAATACAACTAACGAAAAAACATTCATAGGCATCTCCATTGTTTTGGTCTCTAACATAGTAGAAGTGATCTTCAATTTTATTTTTTGGTAACAATTCACAGTGTGCTTTGGTCTCTAACATAGTAGAAGTGATCTTCAATTTTATTTTTTGGTAACAATTCACAGTGTGCTATGGTGATGGAATTTTCTGGAATCAACTAAATTGAAATTATATTCTCTGATGTTTCAGGTCTCTCTACAGAATGCATCATCAGGGATAAGGTTGTGTAATGTCCCCAATGGACATTATTTTACCCCTAAACGGATTTTAGGCAATCCCAACTTTAAATGCAACTTGTAGACAAAATACCAAACAAATATCACGCAGATCTGAATTAAATAAGAAAATTGCGACTTGGGTTAAGTGGAAAACCCACACCAATCAGCCTCTAAATTTATATCTTTCCACTCAAATCTAGTACTACTAATTTATAAAGCCCAAATATGCATAAAATTGCAGATTTCAGATGTAAACAAGGCTGCAATAAATTATTTAAAAACCCTGTCTACAACATAACTTTAAAAATTCATATCTTTTGCTAGAGAAGTCCAAATGCGCTGAAACTTTGGATCTTGGGCCACAAAAATATGAAGAATAATATTCCAAAATTAGTTTTCGCACGGCAAACACAAAACCCTAATTTTGCCCTAAAAAGTAGATCGCCCAGCACATTTAGGGCATCAAATCAGCTCCAAAAATTAAGAAAACAAGCTACTTTGATTCCTAAACAAATCAGCCCTGAATCAACTTCAATAATGACAAACTAGGGCGGATCTTTCACCACCGAAGAGTGTCCTACTAGCTAGGAATGGATCTCTCACCACCGAAGCTAGGGTCCTTGTGGAATCTTACTCCACAAGCTAAAGAAAATCCAAGCGTATATGCAAAAGCTACAAGCTTAAGACACAAATTATAAAATATCAAATGGTTATGCAATGTCTTCCCCTCAAGTCGACTTCTCCTTATAAACGAAGAAGAGACCCAAAACAACCTCTACAATATCCAATTAGTTCACCAGGATTTTCCCTATGCAAGCATTTAATATTTTCCCATATTAAATGCTTTTCCCAACAACTTTTTCTCTCCTAATGCAAGTCGCATTTTTCTAGGGGAAATACATAGTAAAATGGGCATTTATCCTTTTTATGTTCCCATTCCCCTTTCTAAGGCAAGTCACCTTTTCACCTAGGATGGATAACAATTTATATTTGAGCCTTTCCAATCCTAGATTTAATAATTATAAAGTCATATAAATTATTATAAGTGCTCTATATATTTTCTTTTCTTTTCTTAACGGCACTTTATAATAATTAAATATAACTTAAGTCACCATTATATTTTTCCTTTGGCCGTCGGGTTGACAAAATAGGCCAAAGGTCTTCGAATAGGAAGGGGATATTACAAGTTGAAGAAATTTTCAATCATTAGGCAGTGAGGAAATCATAGAACCCATACAAAGTAATCTTGACAAATGTTAATATGTTATATTCGTAATTGCTCCCCTTAGTTATTGCATTCTATTGTAACAACCTTCTTGAATTGTTATATAAATATGTAACACAACTGTTTGAGGGGGGTTTTCATTTACAGGTCGACAACCTTTAGAGCAAGAACCATATGAAGATGATGCTATACATATGCATCCATATGCATAAATACATATAAATTCTTGCACTATTCTATATTTCATTCTAGTCTAGGTGAATCAAAGAGGAAGCATTTTCCCTGCTGATCACAAGAGATTTAGCCCTTTTTATCCCTGTATTATGATGTTGTACATCATCTGTACTTATTTCCTGTATTCTCCATTAATGAAATTAGAAAGTGTTTCCTACGAATAAGACTATATTTATGCAACATCATTGAATGGGGTGATTGTGTTGCATCCAATAACTTGCATTTGCACTCTTATCACAATCCTTACTACTATCTCTAGCGTATAGATTGTCCCTTGCACATGGTCTCGGGATTTGTAAGTTTAGATCAAATTAGGTCATCACTACATTGTCTCTTTTACAAGAGGCAATTTCAAGCTTGCACTGTCTCTTTTACAAGATTGTTTTTGCATATTTCAGGAACTAGACGTGGGTTAAGATTAGAATTGATGATTGTAACTTCCATGTATAACAAAGTACATGTACAAGGCATCATTGCTTGACCTACATGCTTGAGGGCATATATCTACTTTTTCCTAGACGGAGTAGTGTTGAATTGTGTCGCTATCATGGTAGCCACTAATGATATGCGACCAGATGTCCATGTTGTAATGAGTACTGTGCCAGGTGCATAGTACAGATGCAACGGTCTAGATCTCATAAGGAAGAATCTGAAACCCTCATGTTAGGCATTGCCAACATAGGCGATGACTAGAGGCATTGTTTGAGATCTCTCAAAGGTATGTTGTTGTACAAGTGCTAGTGTAATGGAAGGTTGCTTACGGTGTGCATGATTTTACTAATCTGGTTCATAATCCATATGCAAGATAATTAAGGATTGAACTTTGCTTGTAGAACAGTAAAAGCTTAAGATGGTCCAAAGATAAAGCATCCCCAATTTTGTGAGATTGCTGTAGAGTGCCAGTGCCAATCTTGGATTAGCCACAGAGGTGATTTCTAGATCATACATGGATTCCTGCAGGTAATCAATGATGTAGCTTGTAGATACATTTTGGAAGTATCTATGCTTGACTTCGTATATTTTCTCCCTTGGCGTAAACTTATGGCTCAGTCAACTTGTGTTTGTGCAATGTGAACTATGATGCATGAGATGTGCATACAAGATGCTCAAATCGTAAGCCTGTGCGGCTCAGTTGATTTTTCCTATTGAGTCTGAAAACCTTAGATGAAATACAAAGGACATCTGGTAAACGACCAAAGTATTACTACGTTCATGTTAGGAACATGAATCAAAGTTGGTGTGGACAATGGTCAACACTGAATGGGCATACAGGTGAACTATTCATACCAAAAGAAATATAACATTTGCCTTGAGAAGTTGTCAATCAAGACCGCTTTAACTAATATGTGGCATTAATCATCTTGATAACTTGACTCTAAGGTCGATCTGTGGTGAAGTATTGTGGGCTACTCATCAGAACATTACCCGACACTCAAATCTCAATCACCACAAGAAGGCGGCCCATGACTCTAGTGGATTCTTGACTAGAGTATCTTGGTGAGCATGCAATGAGTACGATGCAAAAGTGACCTAGTTTACCAATCTTTAAAATGTGGCACAAGGACTACTAGACTTCTAGAAGGAGAAGAGCTACCCATATGATCTTGCCTTGATTAAAAAGATCACAAAAACAATTATGGCGTCGGATTCATCATCATTTGGTCCCATCTTAATGGATTAATCGACCTGTGCAATGCAGTTGGAAGCCAAACAAACTGGTTACTGTGATCAGATGTCTTCGTATTGTCATAGCATAAGCTCGGGTTGAGATGTCGTTGTGACGATGTTTGTACCTATTGCTACAAATGCTTTCTTACATCATACCTACAATAGACAAGTGCTAGTTGGAAATCTGAGCCATGAGCATTTGACAAGATAAGCTACTGTGTCCTGAGCATCTAACCAAAAAGTCTGCACCAAAATAGAAATTTGGGACGAGAACGAAAATTGATTTTAGTTGTATGGAGTTGTAGTCAGTCAGATGGCAAAGAAGTGATCATTGACAAGAAAATGGCTTAGTCCACTAGGTTATGGAAAATACACTGTAATAATAGGTTGAATACTTGCAGCTCTAATATACATTAATGGCCTTCTATTAGAAGCACCAATGTCATAGACCTCATAGTGGCATGACCTCGCAAGTGACCGCACTACCCTCCATGTGGACTTGGACTTTGTACTGCAAAGTGCAAATGTCGTCGATTGCCTGTTATATCTTTTGCCTTATTGGAGCCAAAGCTGAGGGGAAGTTTGGGATCAAGCATTTGCTTCATGAAGGTAATGACCTTAGTCATTCTGTAATGTCCCCTTTGTATGGGACATGTATATAAAGCAAAGGACAAGCTTTAAAACAAGGTGGTTAGCAGGTGTAACCCCTTGGCATGCCAAGAAGCTACATAGGTTAGTTTTCACTTTGGTGCCTCTTCCATACAATTCTCAACCATGGATTTTTTTTAGGTGTATCCCCTTAATAAAAGAGGACCTGAGATGTAATGTAAGGGAGGTCAACAAGACATGGGACAATACCTAGATAAGATCAACTCCTTTGGCTCAAATTGAAGAGCTTTTCTTGATCTAAAGGTCTATACAAAAAGGACTTGGGGCAACAAGGTTAAAAATTATCTCATATAATTAAAAGAAGAAAATTTTGTTACCAAATCCCGCTGGATCCAGATTCTACAGCCAGACTGGATAAGTTCAGTCCATGCCAGCCCTGATTTTCCAAAAAAATAGTTTTTATGCGATAAAAAGACACCCAACACTCCTATATTATTTAATATTTACCATATTAACATTGTAGAATATGTTACTAATGTTTTTCTTTGTATTTGTCAATTTTTGCAGATTTAAAAATTGTGCTCATATATAATACGCATATATTTCACACCAAATTTTTCCAAAGTTTTTCAAGAATTCTGGATTTTCAGATTTTTTTGCCCTCCCAAATGGATCCGGATTCCAGACTTGGTAACTATGATCTGAAAACGTATGTAAGTATTTGGAATAGCCCCATCTCCTTAATAGAGATAAAATTCCTATTCTGAAATATACTTTAAAAGATAACCTCCTTCGAATGCTGGGGGAATGATCATCTTATAAAGGCCAAATCAGGAGCCAACTCGGTTAAAGAAAAATATGAAAAGGCAATGTCAGCCAAGAATGTGTGGCTCGAACATGAACTTCCAAAGGCAAATTCCTTTCTATGGTTAGCTATTTCAAGTAAGGCACTGACATGTGATCCTCTCGCCCATAATAGATTTCAAGGCCCTTAAAGATGTCGTTATGCAAGAGCAGCTTAGAAAATGGGGATCATTTATTTTTTCATTGTCAATAGCATAGAACATTTGACAATGACTATTGGCAAGGCCAAGAAGTCTTCCGCGTGGAATTTCTAAGGCCACCCAGACAATAAGTCCAGCCAATATGATTTGTAATCCATGGCTCGAAAGAAACTCCAGAATTTTAAAGGAAAATGAAAATCCAGTGTAGAGGATATGTGAGAATAGAAAGGCTTCAATATCAAAATTGGCCAATACAAGGAAGCCCAGATCAAATAAGCCATTTGTAAATGACGTCAGAGTTCTGAAAAGACTGAAGCTAATTAATATACCCAATACTGGTTTTGGAGGGAATATGCTAATAAAAACCTAAAGATGTGTGGAAGAAACCTCCTTGAGATTGGAACGAGCTCAATTTTGATGGAGCTGCAAGGGGTGATGATGGACAATCTCGTTAATGTTTTCAGTTCATGTGAGACTGGTTACAAATAATAAAGTAAAAGTAATAGCTCTCTTACAGGGAATGAGAATGGCTAAGGAGGGGTGGGGGGAATTCAAAAGGAAGAGGACTTGATGCTAGTTATAAAAGCAGTCAAAAAGGGAAAGTGCAATGAATAGCAAATAAACAATATCATTCAGGAAATTGATATAGAAACCGACAATTTCAACATCTCATATTAAGAGGACAGGAAACATGGCAGAAGAACTAGCCACAAATAGGGTAGTGGAGAAGTTGGATTAGATGGTCTATACTCATCCTTTTCCCTTCATGGCAATAAAGTTAATCACAAAAGACTGCTAAAGCAGTAGTTTGCTCTTCCGTAAAAGTTGAAAAAAACTGAGATTAAAATTTTAAAATGGGAAAGGCCTCTGTACATAAATAATTGTCTTTATGTGCACCCAGTAGTACTGATAGAATATTTAGGCATAATTGTCTTTATGTGCACCCAGTAGTACTGATAGAATATTTAGGCAATAATATTAAATTATTGTGTTTGATTATGGGCTATGATGCCAGGAAACGCCTGGGGGAGTCCCGTTTCCCCTTAGAAACGTTTCCGAAACGTTTCAGGCAAAGAAAACGGGGGGGGAAACGGCAAAAAACGTTTCCGGAAACGCTCTGTGCCGTTTCCTGCACTTTTTACTTTTAAAAACCGACTTTACTTTTTTAAAAATGAAAAAAAATTGCATTAAATGAACCCTAACCCTAATACGACTACTTAGACTTTACTTTTCGGTGCTAGTGCTGTTCATTGGAGATGATTATGAGGAAATCTAGATGATATATTTTAGAATCTAGATTATTATTATGTATATGTGAATCCTTGAAATTGTAACCATGTTGAATGATGACTCTTTAGAACTTAGAGGTTCAAATTTCAATAAATTCAAAATATTTTGAGTGCTTTATCAATTATCTCTTATGGTCTACAATTATAAAATGAGTACTATGCATATATATATATATTGTACAGACGTTTCCGTTGACATTTCGTATCCAAAGTTTTTTGAAAATTGCCGTTTCTGCCGTTTCGTACCCGTTTCCGTTTCCGTTTCCTGGCAACTTAGATTATAGGCTTAGTTTGTTTGTTTGTTAAGGCCTATTTCCGTGCCTCTGTTTATGTTTTGTTGGTCGTAGGATTGTCTTTAGCCGTGTATAGGATAGAGGATATTATTGTTCCTATTCTATAGGAAATTTATTATAGCTATAGTCTTGCCTATTTAATAGGCTATTGCAATGTAATGTTTACGGCTGGAATTATACAGATTTTATACTATCAGAGCTTTTGGTTTAGAGAACTTGGGAGAGCCGGGTCAATTGCTTGAATGCATATGAGTATTTATTTTTCTTAGTAAGCCTTGAGGTGAGAGGAAGAGCTTAAATAGAAGCAAGGAATTCTTGCCTGGAGAGGAGTGAGAATAAAACGCCTGAAGTGCTTTGAAACCAGCTTGGAGGGAAGGCGTCTGAGACTTGCTAAGGCGCTACTGCGTGACTGTTAAATTCTGTGTGATACGTCATAGCTGTTAAATTCTGCGTGATACGTCAGAGTGGTCAATGGGTTGGGTCGCTATATTGCATCGCCCTGAACCAATACTGTGATAACTTTGTAACTTTAATTTTTACCAGTTCAAACCAGACACACAGCAGTGGAGGCAAGAAGGATTTTGGCAGTGCATTGGAATTGGGCTTCGTTTGAGTTTAGCAGGCCATGTATTGCTTGAATGCCTTTCTGTGACAGCTCTGGAATTATCAATTTTGTACAGAATTCTGCAATCGTATCAAAGCCTGCAATTTTATCAAAGCCTGTGTCCAGGCACAAGTGTGGGACGATTTCTGTGAGCAGAGGAGCACAGCCCAAGAAGAAGGTACAGGTTGATTTTCATTGGTTGATAACAGATTATATTATTTTACCCATAGTTTAATTGTTGTTATAAAAATCTACAGCAAAAAAACTATTTTTGTATAGTTCAAACCTTATAAAATTGACATTTTTGCCTCTAAAGTCTACCTGGAAGGCCATTGATTCCACCTACAGAAAACCATGAAGAGTAAAACCTTGAAAATTTGCACAGTTGTCTGGTTTGGTGTCCTTGCCCGCACGCAAAAGAAATTTTTGTAAACGGAACTATACAACTCCAGATTTAATTGTTTTCGTAATTTTTTTAGGCATTATTAAAGAAGGAAACTTAAAAATTTCACAAATGGTAAAGAGTTTTTTGCTGAAAACTGGCAGCATTGTCCAGTTTTAGATTAAGATTCAGTGTCCAAAAAAAAAATTGTAAAATTCATTATAGTTTTTCCAATTTAATTATTTTCATTATAGTATGCAACATCCGTTGTTGCCAGATTCTCAAAAACTGAATGGCAAAAATTTTAGTTTTTGGAATCATAAGATACTTACAATATGTGAGTTTCGGAAGCTATAGACCAAGTATGTACTTGACAAAGTGAAAAAGACTAGATTTTGATGAACTTTCAGCTGATGACCCTGATAACTATGAAAAGCGTCATAGAGAAGCATTGATTTTGCCAAAACTTTTAGTGGATGACAATTTGATTTCTTGAAGTTATAAATGCAACTAGAGCTTTGGATTTGTGGAAAAGTCTAACATCTAAGTACCAGGCTTCAGAAGCTGGTAAGATACTGTACTTGAAAATTTGGTTATTTTCCACTAAAATGCAAGAGGGCGGACTGAATTCTTGTTGCTGTTAAAGGACATTCGTGATTAGTTGAAAGCGGTGGAAAAGCCTGTAGATGAGCTAGATTTGATTGATCTAGTACTGCAGACCCTGCCAACATTCTTTGATTCATTTGTTGAGTCATTGCAATGATTGCGGAAACACAAACGATTGATTTTGAGAAGTTGTCTACACTTCTCGTGCAGAAAGAGAGAAGGTACTGTACTTGAAAAATTTGTTATTTGCCACTAAAATGCAAGAGGGTGGTTCGGTCTCTGAATTCTTGTTGCAGTTAAAGGGCATTTATGATTGGCTCAAAGCAGTGGAAAAGCCATTAGTTGAGCTAGATTTGATTGATCTGGTACTGCAGAACCTGCCAACATTATTTGACCCATTTGTTGAGTCATTGCATATGATTGCGGAAACATAGAAGAATTGATTTTGTGAAGTTGTCTACATTTCTCCATGTAGAAAGGAGAGAAGGAAAACTCATGCAGATTCCTCGACATCAATGGCTACAGAAAGTGCTTTTATGGCAAGGACAAAAGGCAAGGGAAAATTGATCAACAAACATAGATTCTTCAAAGAGCAATGTAAGTGATTCCAAGAAATCAAAATGGAAGTGTTTTTATTGTAAGTAACTAGGACATTTTAAGAAAGATTGCAAAAAGAGAAAAGAAGATGTGGTTAATTCAAACAAGAAATCTAGACATGCTATCATATTAGAAGAATCAAAAGAAGATACATCTTTTGAATTTGCCTTTGCTGGATAACATGACCAATCTAGTGAGTCTCGCACTTGGTACTTTGAAGCTTCAGGACAGAAAGTGCATGTATGGCGAGGACAAAAGGCAAGGGAAAATGGTCAACAAACAAAGATTCTTCAAAGAGCAATGTAAGTGATTCCAAGAAATCAAAATGGAAGTGTTTTTATTGTAAACAACCAAGACATTTTACGAAAGATTGCAGATAAAGAAAAGAAGATATGGCTAATTCAAACAAGAAATCTAGAAATTTTGACATTACAGAAGAAGCAAAATTTGCCTTTGCAGCGTCAGATGACGAATCCAATCCAATCCAATGAGTCTCGCACTTGGCACTTTGACTCAGGAGCTTCACAACACTTCACATGTCATTGAGATTGGTATGTAAACTTCGTCGAGGATAAAAGTAGTAATGAAACTCTTTCCTTAGGAGATGGATGGACACATGATATTAAGGGATGTGAGGATGTGCAGATCATATTAAATAATGAGTACAAATATACATTTAACAATGTTAAATATGTACCAAATATGAATAAAAACCTGTTGTTCATTAGTGAAATTACCAAAAACAAACAACTGAGTTAAGTTTGAAGGAAATAGATGTAATGTTACTACACTCAGTGATAAGCTTGTTGCTGTTGGTATAAGGGAAAGGGGTCTATACAAATTGTAGATCCTAAATTAGTAGAACAATATGCTTTAGCAACAATTGAGCAGGTTAGTATGAAATGTCCCTTTCTCTGAAATAACTGATTGAAGACCCTTAGCCCAATTCTGTTTCCCGACAACTAAGGGAGGAATAATAGGGAAACTTGTCATAATAAATTAATCATAAAGTGCATCTTAAAATATTATTATAAGCATTTTATTAATTTATTAATGACAAAGTGAAAAAAGAAAAAGAAAGAAAAGATAAAGTGATAAAATAAAATTAGAAAAAGAGAGTCACTTTATTTTGTTTTATTTTCCTCAAGGAAAATGCGACCCATATGGTGCATTTTATTGCATGTAAGAAGATAAGTGATGTGACGAACATTGCTATCAGAATCTTTAGAGAGGCATTAAAGATTGCATGGATTCACACAACATTGTGTCGAATTAGGATAATCAATGTTTAGGACATTTTGCGTGGACCACGGGAAAAAGTTGAGAATGAAGGCGACTTTGAGTTTTGCATATCACCCACAAATTGATGGACAAATAAAGGTTGTGGAGTGACCCATATAGAGAGCTGTTTTGGAGTGTTGTAGAGCTGTTTTGGATCATATCTGCATTGCTGGTCCAACATCAAATTTTTAGATACTAGATCAGCCACTTTGTGCAATTTTTTGGCCAAGGATATTGTAGTTTTCAGCCGTGTCTGAGGATATTCATCTGCAGATTTTATAAAAGTATTCCAGCCTGTTATGGATGCAAAATATGGTATTTTTCTCATGTTTTAATTCTTATAAAAATTGTTGATCTGTTTGGGAAAGAGATTGTGTTGTTTTACCTCATATTTTGTGAAACTTCACTCCTTGAGCAAGTCACACTTTTCTTTAATAATTCAGATCTGCACTATATATTTTGAATATTTCTTCTAGACTTGGCTGTTTCTGGTTGGGATTTTCGGATAGTCCATTTGGGGTTAGAAACAATTGGGGACAGTTACATAGTACTCTATCGCATGCAAGATATGATCATTTGAGTTACGAATATTTAAACATCTTGAATAAAAATAAAACGGTGCATGGACTTCCTATCTATTCAGGAAAATCAAAATGTTTGTGAAGGGTGTATGTTGGGTAAATATGATAAGAAAACCATTTCTTACTGGTAAAGCATGGATAGTATAAAATGTGTGTTATATTTGGTACATGCAGATCTTCATGGTCCTATGAAAACTAACACCATATCTGGTGCTCTCTATTTCTTGTTGATAGTTCATGATTTCTCTCGAAAAATGTGGGTGTATTTTCTTTAGAGGAAATCATAATGTTTTACTAATTTTTTTGCATGGAAAACACTAGTTGAAAATCATACATGTAAAAAGGTTAAGGCCTTTAGGTCAGATAATGGTAGAGATTTCGTTTCCAAGCAATTCAATGATTACTGCACAAAGGAAGGTATACACCGACAATATACTACTCCTTACACTCTACAACAAAATGGAGTAGTGGAAAGGAGGAACACAATTATCATGGAGATGGCACAATGTGTGGTGTAAAGTAGGAATGTACCCTTTTCGGAACTGGGTAGAGGCCGTCAACATACTACAGTGTTCATCTTGAATAGGGGTTCTGTGTAAAGTTGTGCAAGATATTGCTCCAGAAGGAGCATATTCAGGTATGAAAGTCTTGATGTCAAGCAATTTTCGTATTTTTTGTAGTATTGCTTTAGCGTTAATTCTTGAAGAAATAATGAATGGTTTAGAGGTTTAGATGCAAAAAGTAAAAAGTACATGTTTGTCGGTTATAACGAGAAATCCAAAGCATATAGATTGCTAGATATCTCTACAAATAAGGTTGTTATACGTAGACATGTAAAAATATATGAGAAAATCCCATATTTTTCTAATGATGGTACACTTACTGATATTAGTAATCTTTGGATTCCTAACGATGACTGTGAATCAAGTTCTGGTACTAAAAGGGAACATGACCTAAAAAGGAAAACATCAGAGAAGTTTAGCTCCATAGCAGGACCCAATGAAACAAACAGTGATCCAACCAGTCATCATAAAAGGCCAAAGTGGTACTATAACACATTGAAAGTATGTTCGCCCAAATGAGCTTCCAAAATCATTGGAAGGTAGATCCACCAGATTTGGGAAACAAGCAATATAAAATCTTGAGCAGGTCATACTTTGCTCTTAATTCAGCTGTTTCACATTTTTTTTTGAGCCGACCTACTTATACAGATGCTAAAGGAAATCCTGAATGGGAATCTACCATGAAGATGCAGTATGATGCTCTAATAAAAAATAGAACTTAGGTGCCATGAAGATGGACTGTGATGCTCTAATGAAAAATGGAACTTAGGTGTTGTCAAAGTTACCCCCAGGTAAGAAACCCATTGGGGTTGCAAATGGATTTACAAAGTGAAATCTACGTCAGATGGTTCTTTAGATAAGTATAAAGTTTGTCTTGTTGCGAAGGGTTATGCACAAGAAGAGGGGGTAGATTATGAAGAAACATTTGCTTCTACAACAAAAATGGTAACATTCAGAATGGTTATATCTATTGTTGCTTAGTTTGGTTGGAAGGTATTTGAAATCGATGTGAAAAGTGCTTTGTTCTAAATGTGGACTTAAAGGAAGAGGTTTACATGGTACAACCACAAGGATTCTAAATTCCTGGGAAAGTGCATCATGGTTTGCAGGTTAGTGAAGTCCTTGTATGGATTTAAGCAAACTCCTCGAACCTAGTATTTCAAAATTGATAAATATCTTGGAGAGTATGATTTTAAAACATGTGATGTAGAATCTACCCACTATGTTAAATTGGTTGGTAATGACACAGTGGTTCTAGTTGTTTATGTTGATGATCTTATCATCATCGGAAGCAGTAATGACTTGATTAAACAGGTGAAAACTTGACATCAGTTGTATGTTTGAAATGACTGATTTATGATTACATCAATACTGTTTAGGTGTAGAAGTTTTTACAGTGCTACAATTTTGGCTATACTACTTTTTATATCCCAAACAACGTATGCCAAATCCTTGTCAGAAAAGTTCTGAATCAATGATTGTAATCCAATAGCTACACCTATGGAAGTTGGGAAAAAAGTCTCAACAAACATTGATTCACTGCTGGTCAATGAAATAGTGCATCGGCAATTAGTAGGAAATTTGATTTATCTTATTACTACTAGACCAGATTTGTGCTTTTGTAGTAAGTTATCTTTCTCGCTTCATGAGCCAAACCACATGAAGAACATTAGCAAGCTGCAAAACAATGTTCTTAGATATGTCAAAGGAACTCTTGACTTTGGCATTGTATATAAGCAAAATATTGATTTTGAGCTAACAAGGTATATTGATTTTGATTGGGTTGAATCTGCTTGATTTTAGAAAGTCTACAATAGGCTATGTTTTTCACTCTTGGTTTAGGAGTATATTCATGGCAGAATAAGCTTCAAAGTATAGTTACATTGTCTTCTATTGAGGCCAAGTACAAAGCAGTGGTTAGTGCAGGTAGAGAATTGATGTGGATTCAGTCAGTATTGGAGGATATTCAACTTGAATTGTTAACACCTACCCCTATCTTCTGCGACAACCAATGTGTACTAAAGATGGTGAAGAATCTGGTATTTCATGCCAAGACAAAGCACATTGAAGTTCACCATCACTACATCCGACAGTTGGTTACTAACGAAGACTTATGTCTTTATTATTGCCCTACCTCTGCGCAACCAGCAAATACAACGGCTAAACCTTTGTGTAAAGATAAATGCGTAAAATTCCGAGATAAGCTTGGAGTTATTTCAGGTTCAGTCATTAAGAGAGGGTGATAAGCTTAGAGTTGTTTGTAATTCCGAGATAAGCTTAGAGTTGTTTCAGGTTCAGTCATTTAGGCAATAATATTGTATTATTGTATTTGGTTATGGGCTTCGTTAGTTTGTTTATTTGTTAAGGCCTATTTCCGTGCCTCTGTTTATGTTGTTGGTTGTAGGCTTGTCTTTCGCCTTGTATAGGATAGAGGTTATTATTGTTCCAATTCTATAGGAAATTTGTTGTGGCTGTAGTCTTGCCTGTTTAATAGGCTATTGCAATGTAATGTTTACGGCTGGAATAATACAGATCTTAAGTGCCTTATCATAATTGAATCAAATAGAGAAGAATGGTAAAAGAAGAAAGAATGTGATGGATAAATGATGAAAGCCAGTAGATTTTATTTTTGCTACCTTTGTAGCAGTGGTATTTATGTTGGGAGTTGGACCTAAACAATGGATATTTCCCTATATTTTTCTTTTTCGTAGTTTGGTTAGATAACACCAACTCGGACTTGGAATCTCGCCAACAAATCTTCGCAGTCTAGGATCCCTTAACCCTAGATACCTTCAGCAAAAATAAATATAAGAGAAAAAAAAGTCTGTCCAACAGGTGTAACTGAGTGGTAAAAATGAAGTGCTACCAAAATGATAACCGCTGGACATGCTTCTGTCATCTGATAAATGCTACAAGCATAAAAGAAGAGCATAGTAATGCGTCCCTTGGAGAAAAAAACATAGTAATGGGAGTGCCCTTATTGCATCCCATGGTTGAGGATTCTATAATCCTCGTTGACCAATGGAAAAAATAAGGAAAAATAGCATGCCAACAGTAATGCGCCCTCGGAGAGGTAAGCCAGGCAGGTCAATGCCCTTATTGCATTCCATGGTGAATGAGGATTCTATAAACTCACTTGTTGACCATAGCTTCAATAATAATGCAAAAATAGTGTTAACAGCTAGCTCGAGAGGTAAGCCAGGCAAATTACCATAGTGAATGGTTTAAAACTCACAGGCCAAGCTTCAATAATAATGCAACTGTGTTACATGCAGGTCGCCTATGCCTGTCCAGTTGGGACATCATATTGTCTCGATATTTTGAGAAGAAAAGTGTGTAGAGAGACGAAGGTCATTGAAGATGGGTTTTGCAGGACATCCGAAACATAAATGACATTCTTCTCTTCGCACACTTTCTCCAAAACTTGCCTTTAGCGAAAAGAAAACAATTAAAAAGAAAATACAATTACTTATGGAAAAAAAACTACGGCAAGGGTTTGGTGCCCGGATTGAGCGATATTTCAAGAAATACTGCCATGTTAGGGCGAATTCACCAGTTTTACACGGTTTTCTCCAAAAGAGTTGTCTTCATTAAGTAAAATAATTATAAAGAAAATACACTGCTTTAACCCCAAAACATTTTTAAAACTAGGGTTACGGTTTGGTGCCGATAATTTAGAGACATTCCAAAGAAACGCTACCATCCCAAAGTGAATTCGCCAGTTTTACACGATGTATGAACCCATTGTTGAACATTCATCTGGATGTCATACAAATCGATCTAATGAAAAAGGTTTAAATGCAAATAAAGAAGACCGAATTTTTCAGATCCGTAGTCACTAAAGGGTAAAAAGAAAATTTAAATGCGGCGAAACAAGCTGGAAAAAAGAAATGAAATTGTTCATACCTTTCGTCTGTAACCTCTCGCTTGCGCTTCGCTGCAAATGTAAAATGCCGACAGCCAAAAATTAAGGAGCAGACTCTGTATTTATACCGTTAAAAATCTCGATATTACAATTTTTCCGATACTTAAATATTGTTTTTATAATAACGCCCTGATGAAATTAAAAGGGTTGTAGACTTGTAGTGCAATTCATATGTTGGATAGTAAGGTGTGTCGTTCTAACATCCCGAAGAAACATTTCGAGGACCATAACCTTAACACCTTAACTTGGCATTAACTTCGCATCTACGTGGAGATTCTAGCAACTTAGATTTGGCAATTTATCATTTGGTAATGATAATAGTGGCTTTGCACCGCACACATTCCAAGCCTAGGTGACATATTTTTACCTTTTTTGCATGACTTGTTTTCTTGTTCACGTTGCTATGTCATTCACAAAGCTACTTGCATTAGTCCAAAGTAGCATATTCCTTACACGCATCATTCCCATAACTTTGCAGAATCTCACTGACTGCATTTATGAGATTGTTTATCTGGGACCAAACCATCCAATTGTTCGGTCTAATGCCAACAGTTTTGTTCCCAACCACCTAACAGTTTTCAATTTGAAATCTTTATGCATCAGTTCATATACTATAGGTTGGCTTTAATGCGAAACTAAAGTGACAAAAGCCTATATACGTAAATATAATTCACTTGAACTTACCTCATCTAACACTTTCATTCCCTCATATTGATATGGGCTACCATCCCTTTAACTGGGTTCATGTCCATACTTGGCTTATGAGATATAACCCACCTATCAATCCTAAATGTTTTTAGCTCAACCTCGACCACCTCCTACTTACATTAATGTACAATATGAGGTCATTCCTATTATTGTGAGGCATATAAGAGCTTGTATACATTCTTCTATTTTGCCCTTTACTCATCATAAGCTTATCCTAGGAGCAACTAACCTTTACCTCCACCACCCTCTACTCCCATCACTAATCCCAGTACTTCACTTAAAGGTTACAATATATTGGATCAATTGAATAATACACCAACTAAAATATATATTGTAGAATTACTTAAAAAGGCACTTGTTTACAAGGACATCTTATATGAGGCATTACAATCTACCATTTTATCCAATGATACTCAACCTTCCACCTTTCAATCTATTATGGGCACATTTAAGATTGCGGACAAGGTTATTACTTTTAGTCCCACTAAGATTCTGCATAAGCATATCGCAGATCAATGTCCACCATTACTCATTA
Source organism: Taxus chinensis (assembly GCA_019776745.2). Lineage (NCBI taxonomy): Eukaryota > Viridiplantae > Streptophyta > Pinopsida > Cupressales > Taxaceae > Taxus > Taxus chinensis. The sequence continues at coordinate 199,220,527 of CM034147.1, read as the reverse complement.
CCACATGAATTTAACAATTTCTAATTAAGCAAATTTTTACCAATAGTGGATCTGGTTTGAATGTCTGCCCTACCTCTTTGCTCCAACAAATGGGTATCTCAATGAATGCAGTTGATAGGACTACTACTATTGTTCGAGGCTTTGATAATGTATTGTGATCTACACTTAGAAAAATCACTTTAGATGCCCTTATAAACTACCTAACTATATTTCATATTATGGATAATGCTCTTTATTACAACCTCCTCCTAAAACACCCTTGGATTCATGTTATGGAAGTTATACCATCCACTTTTCGTCAATATGTCAAAGTCATACATGATGGCCTTGTGTTTTCTCCTTCACCTCTATACTCATGCTCCAAATTTAAAGCATTGTAAAAGATATTTTTTTATGATCTTAGTAAACTTATAACTCTAAGTTTATTGTGTAGTCCAATAATGTTGCATCATGTTATAAAGGAGGTCTTTACTTTATAAAAGGCTCCTAAAGATGTTGGTATAGATTTTCCATGAGAAACTATGAGATGTAGTTTCACAAATCAAGCTTAGCCTAAATCATAACTTTTGATTTATGGATTCTGAAGCCTTTTGTATCAAAAGGTAAGTTTAACATGATGAAGGTGTATAAATCCTTACAAAGTGATATGCTAGCCTAAACCTTATCTGTGGTTTAAGGATTGCAAATCTTGTTATATAAACAAGTAACGGTGGCATATGATCCCCACTTAATATTAAGGGGGAGTGTTAGAACATTAATATTAAGTGTTATAGTTATATAAACTATAGTTTATAATTATATAAATTAGAATACTGTAATTTTTAATTTATTTAATATAAACTCTATGTTTATGGTTTAATTAATTTTTATAAATCAATTATGAAAAGTTGGGGTGCTTCGCGAGAAGTCACACCCGGTTAAATTATTTAAATTGACCTATGGGGTCAGGTGAAAAATATATTCAATGGAATTCACATGGGCGAATTAGTTTGATGGAGAGGAATGAGGTGAATGGAGTTTTACTAGACTATAAAAACCTTGTTTCTATTTAATGGAAATCTTATCGAGTTTACACTGTGGTTTTTACCCTTTGGGTTTTACATGTTAAATTCATGTGTTTTTTGCTATTTATTTTTATTGTAATATAGGTTAAATGTTATGTATTGAATTAATTTAATATGTGTGCTCGAAGCTCACAGAGAACATAGCAGGAGAAGTAAGGATTGGAGCTTATTTCTGGATAGTCCTTTCTAGAAGGAATTTTAACTAGTTTTCCTTCAAAACAATGGCATACACCCTAGGAGGTGGCATGTATTTAAGGATCTTCTTCACAAAATGACTAGCTAAGTCTGGGGAAGTTCTCTGCCACCTTATTTCTACCTCGTCATCTTCTAACTCTCACCTTTGTTTTTCTTATTCTTCCTTCATTACCAACTACAATTTCTTAATCTTTATTTTCATCTCCCCTATAGCCTTGCAGGATTCTTCCGAAGCCTATGACTCCATCTGTCCCAAATATGTTTTGAAACTTTTTTGTTTCCCGTCCAATTTCCCCAACAAGGAACCCTTACACCCCTCACATATACTAGAAAATCTCCTTATAACCCTCCTAGTCTAAACTCCATTGGAGGAATAATTTGTAGGGAGAGAAACGTCATGCTCCTATTTCAATAACAATTATGTCACCCCTAATTTAGTAGTTAAACCTTCATCCTACACCCCATTTTGTTTACCCATTTCAAATTATTTTTCCCCTTTGTTGACATGTTTTTATTACCTTATAATTTCCTCTTCTTTGTGCAGATACAAGGTTCCCTATTTAAGGGGAAAAAATAATCCCAAAACATAAATTATCCCAATAAACTTTCATTTTATCTAGTTCCTCCAAAATAAGCAATTTAAACAAACCATGATGGGGGAGAACAATAATATTTCCTTTATGAACTTCCACAATAATTTTTTCCATAATTTTAAGCATAAATAAAGGAATGTTCGTCAACAAACCATGCTTGAGATGGGACAAAAGAAAAAAATGGTAGCCAAAAAGTAAAGAAAAATGACCCTCAAAAATCACATACTTAATTATATATTCAAACCAAAGGCCATATTAATGGAAAAGAAGTTCTCAAAATTCCCTACCTATATCCTCAACATCTTCCCCAAGTTGCAGGAAATCCTTCAGAAGTTTACCAATCCTTGTTTTATCCACGTATCATTTATTACCCATACTGGGTAATCCCATGACTCGAGAGAGGGTTTATTCATTCACTATTAATGTCGATCCATTCACCACTACCTTCTCACCTTACAAAGATTTGCAAAACTCTATTTTAATGGCTTCATCAAAACCACATGACTTCTCAAAGAAGGTAAGCCACCTTTCATTTATAAATATTCTAAAAACGTCCAACAATTTCTTCACATATGCATGTGCCTTTAGCTCACTTCGCCTCACTTTTCCCATAAAAACCTTAGCAAATCTTACCAGCATGTAATCACCTTCTAGAAATAAAATAGAACAAAAAAAATTGCATCAAGGAAACTATGATTTGAGTCTTATAAAAAAACCTCATCTTTTTACATCTTAGGTAGGATTTAAAAAGAAATCCCACAAGACTCCTCTCACATGCCCAACTCGTCACCTTATTTAAGGTAGAGGAGTAATAATATTTTGTTGACATCACTAAAAGTAACCACATCAACCTCCCTTACATATTTTAATATCATAATGCTACCACAACTCCCCTAAAAAGTGAATAGCATAAATATCATATGGAAGCATGATTAGGGGCTTATTACCCCAAATTTACATTAAAATTCTTCGCTTGGTGGTAGAAACACTTCTACCACCCTTTTTAAATAGTCAATGGGGTCTTAGTTGATTGGTAAAGTTCAGGTGTTTACTAAGAGGAGGTCCAAGGTTCAACTCCCATTGACATGCCCTCTAGCAAAAGGAATAGTCTGACCGATGTCCCTAAATGCTGCTGGAGTAGTCAAACCAATGTCCCTAAGTACGCAACAACTTACAAAGGTGTTGCTAGAGTAGTCCGACCGACGTCCCTAAGTGTGCGCCAGTTGTACAAGGTGATATGAAGTGTGCACCAGTTGTACAAAGGTAGGCATGAAACCAAGGCTTCAACTGAACAGAGGTGGTATGAAACTTGAGCACCTAGTGATCCCCTCCTCACGCCAGGTTAAAGTTAACTAAGGTTGGTAGAGACTACGCTAAATTGTAATATGTAATGATTCCTCTAATATCCCCAAAAAAAAAAACCACTTTAATAGCTTCCACGAATTCGTATGTTTATTTTTTATCAATGATTTTCTTCCTCTTTTCTTACCTTTAAGAGAAGCAAAGGGTAGATCTAGCCTTTCCAACTTAGTCTGAGACATGTATAGCTTAGGGTTTATTCTTTCCTTCCTCTGCTCTATCACCATCAACCTAAGAGCATTTATATCATACTTTTTGTTAAAAACATGATCCTAACTAAATTTGATTTGAAAGCATCTCTACAAACCCTTAAGTCTTTGAGTTCTAAAACTTGTTCAAAGTTAGCCCCTATAAGCTTGGAATTAAACTCCATGGATAATTCACTAAGGATTGATGCATTAATTAAGAGTCCTTAGTCAGAGAAGTCTCATTTAAGACCGTTACGTTGGTGACATTCATTCCTCCCTCAAAAACCTATATTGTTTGAGTTTAGATCTTAATCTCCAAAGGTTCTGAAGGAGTATCTTGAGTAGATTGTGATAGCCCTTCCACTTCCATAGCCAAAAAGTTATTCCTTTGCCATACCATTTTAGTATAAGATTATTGAGTTGTCCTAGCCTCCAATATTTTTGTGTGGTTGTCAATGGAAGGATGGGAAGAATGAGAAATTGGTGTATTCTTAACCCCTAGGGTAACAATATATCCTTTTTCATGTCAACACTTGATAGCTTGATCAAAACCTCATATTCGATTAGTTGGACTAGATCTTTCCCATCAAGTGTCAAACAAATGACTCGAGAAAAGGGACCACTTTGCTCCAAGTTAATCAACATTTGCACAAAGACGACATTTGTACCCATATATTTTGAATAAATTTTACAAAACCCACCTAAAGAGTTGATAGTGATTTAGAGCACCTACTTCTTCTGGTATTCCAATGGTGGTGAATAAATTTTAATCCAACAATATTTTGATGCAGAAGATAGTCCTAAATTCAAAAATGATTACAAAACATACAACATTGCTATGATCTTATATGGTTGATTTTCTTTGTGCTTCTTTCTTGTTTTCTCTTTATCTCTCTCTTTATGTCATGGTGTTTACCATGCACACTTTTACAGGAACAAGATCTTAATGGTGACCACCTATAGTAGCCCTCCATTTGATCCAATGTTGAATATTAAATACATTTGACATGGATACACATAATTCATTTTGAGGTGAGAATTCTATCTACACATCTTACTCACCTTAAAGAGAGGGAAAATTAAGTGAGGTTTATTACATTGATATTTATGCACATCAGGCACACCGACATAATTCAAACTTTGGTTACAAAATGACATAGGGTACAAATAGTTAAGAACATAATCAACTAAAAATAGGAACATATTACATACAAGGACAAAATCACTACATGTTATGGTCTAGGATGGACATTTTCATCGTGGGGGGCATATTTTTGACAAACTACAAATTTCTAAGATTCTCATAGACAATAACAAGTTTCTAACATAAATTTAGAAACATATTACATAGTTCGGTGTAGGGTCTATAACATTTTGGTACATAATATGAGGGTTTGAGTATTTATTTCCTCTTTGCCACTATATATCTTAAGCATAATTTCACTACAGGTATGGGGGCATGGGCTTTCTTATCATTTTATTATATTCAACATTACAAATATGATACTTTGGACACCAAAATTAGCATGAAATCGTTATCACATCATGTTTTTGGAAAGCGTATATATATATATATATATATATATATATATATATATATATATATATATATTCTTAAACAATGAAATTAGATCTTAGTGGCACAAGTCCTTTTTTACTCTTATATTGCGTGATCATCTTCTAGTTTTTTAGTTACATGAATCTTTCTGGACAAAAATGGGGTCATCCGTGGACGTCATATTGCAAAAAACAGTGAAATCTCAACTTGTAGGGATTATTAGCAATACACGCATTCAAAATTAGAAAAAAATATATAAATATGAATCGTAGCATCCGGAATCTAGTTTCTAAAATACTAATTTTTTTAAAAAATGGACAAGTTTAGCTATATTAAACACTTAAAATTATATGACTTGGTTTTTTTTTTTTTAAACTTATAAGATTGTAGTCCGTTTGCCCATGATTTGGATGACGAAATCTTGTTATTTTTTTTTCATTTGGTGAAAAGTTAGATGTAGTTGTCTATCTTGGGATGGATTTTATTTTGTATTTTTTTGAGCAATATTTTTTTTAATGATTTTTTCCGTGAAAGTGGTCTGAAAATATTTAGAAAACGGAGTGCTTTCCGTTTGCCCGCCATAACTATATCAAAAAATATCGAAATAATTTTTATTTTTTTAACGTGTATAGAATTTGTCCACGCTTGGGATGGTATAAGTTTTATCACATTTTGATAAGCGAAACAAAAGTTACAGTCTTAAACGTAGACATGAACATTCACGGGAAAATATGTCTTAAAAACCTATTGTTAATAAAAAATTATAAAATGATATTTATCTTATTCTATTCACTTTAAAATCAATATTTCTACGAAGCTAACAGTCTCCCCTACGCGATGGCACCATTTTTGTGAAATGTTTTCAGTTTTTTAGCATGGTTCAAGTCTTTGGAAGAGCAAATTTGAGGTTTTTTGACCTTTTACACTTCATAATGACCTTCCATAGCTTTGGTTGGGGAAAAACAAAGATTTCCCGAGGCTTAGGTTCGGCAGATAGATCCGCGATCGCGGTTTATAAAGCGCGATCATGGTTTTTTTAACACAAACCGAGCGCGCTTTAGAAACCGATCGTGGTTTATAAAGCACACTCACGGTTCATAAATCATATTTACACACATCCCAATGTCTGAATTACCATGTGATTTTTACTCTCTGACCTTACCGTATGAATTACTGTGAAATTCTATCTTTTTCTGCACGTTTTTCTTATCACCGGAAGCAAAACATCATGGGAGACAAGAAACAAAGTCAAAAAAGGAAGTCATTAAGTAAAAAAACACCAAACGAATTAGAGGCCAACAAAATTCAAAATGCTGAGCGAATGCGGAATCTTCGTGAATCAAGAAGAGGTTCATCTTCAACCCCAACTATTGTAAGCAATGAAGAACCAGGTAATGTTTCTACTGTCAATGTTGAAGTTGAATTAAATACTCGTGATGAAGATGTTTTTACTGTCAATGTTGAAGAAGAATTAAATACTCATGATGTAGCAAATGTTGAAATTGAAGGAGACAATGAAAATGTGAATAAGGAAATTCATGTTGAAACTGTAGACAGGCAAAATTTGACAAAAACACCTCCTAGGATTTTACGTAAGAAACCTAATTTTTTTATTGAAATTGATGAAAACATTTTGAAACCAATGTCTGACAAACTTTCTGAACGACAAATCAGAAGAAAAGCCACTGAAATTTGGGATAATCATTTTGAAATTTTAAATGATTCCCAAAGATGTCAGTTGTTGGTTAGTTTGATGAAATTGATTAAAATGAGACCTACATTAAACACCTTAGGATTGACAACATCTAATATACGTGGTCAAACCTCTACAATTGTTGAAAACCTTCATGATGCATATCACACTGTTGGTGTCAAGAGACGCACTAGGGATAGTAATATTGTGCGTCGTGTACTTGCTACTAGTGTTGTAAGTGAATCAATAAAAAAACAACGTTTGATTACGCAAACAAGTCGAATGTTGCAAGTTAATCGAAAAACTCTAATGAAAGCAATTGAAAGACGTAATATCCTTCAATCACTCAATAACGCCGATTTTTGGGCATTTTCTGCTAGAGCACCGCGTAAGGACAAAAATAATTCTGATGCTATAAGAGAAGTTGTTATTCAATTTTGGCATGATAACACTAGAGTTTCACCTAATACAAGAGATGTTATAAAATGGAGAGTTGGTTCTACTAATCGTGAACCACATCCAAAGCATTTCTTAGATATGACTCAAACTCAATTTTTTCGTAAGTTTGAACAAGAGAATCTGGAAATTAAAATTAGTCAACATTTTTTTGAAATGTTGAAACCATTCTATGTGAAAATCAACCACGCTCGCACCACTTGTTGTTGTAGGCAACATGTTGAATTTGCGATGCATTATGCTAAATTTTTACGTATTCGTTCTATTTTTCATTCTGAAACTATGTTATCGGAATGTGGTGTTCAAGTTCCACCAATATCTTCCAGGGATTTCATTCCTACTATATTTTGTGAAAAAGAAGTTGGACAATTTTTTTATAGTCAGGATTGTTTAGATGGAAGTTGTAGTACATGCGGCGGATTACCTAAATTGGAAAGTTACATCCATGAGAAAATTGAAGGTACAATAGGACATAATTTAGTTGAGTTTGATAAATATAAATCAGTTGCATACCAGTTGAAAGATGGAAAAGAGTCTAAACGGTGTGAGCTAGTTACAGAACAAATGCCTGTTTTCTAATTTTTGAGAAAATTTAAGGATGAAATTGTTTATGAGTATGCTAGGCATACACATAGAGCTCGATGGTTGGATGAACAGTTCAAGATATGCAAGGACACATTTCCTATTGGTACTATTGTTTCAGTGGTCAATTTTGCAGAGAATTACACATTGCAACCACAAATGGAGGTTCAATCGCAATATTACAACTCAGTACAAGTTGCCATTTTTGTGCATATAGCATTTCTACATTCTCCTGACAGTACAGAGAATGATCAAATTTTTTTAAGAGAGTACCACTTTTATATCAGTGATGATCGTACTCATTCTACTGAATTTGTGCAAGGGTGTTTCCAGTTATTTTATGGAAACTTGTCTGATAGGGACATCCACTTCAAACAACATTATATATGGTCAGATAATTACACGTCTCAGTTTAAGAATGCACGAATGTTTTATTGGATGAGCAGAATGCACGTCAAGATGGGTGTGCAACATATTTGGAGTTTCACTGAGGCTGGACATGGAAAAGGAGAGCATGACGGTGCAGGGGCATGTGTGAAAAGAGCTCTTGCAAGAGAAGAGTTGAAGTACAAAGATGGTGCTAAATTAAAAGATGCAAAGAGCATAGTGGAATGGTGTATTGACAACATGGCCCGAGGTTCTCAAGAAAATTCCACAGTTCGCAGATATTTTTGGTTGATAGAGGAACAACAAATTGCTAACTACGAGGATTGTATGACACTCACTGGGTCCAGTGATATGCACTCATTTTGTAGCTCAGACGCTACTTCGTGGGCCGTATGGACAAGAAAGTTGACATGTTTTTGTGCATCTTGTATCGAATTTGTCACTGCTGAGTGTGATTCACAAGAATGGGTGGATGGATGGATTTGTAGGCCTCTAACTCCGCTTCCTAGTTATCAACCTCCACAAGCATTACGACTTGTTTCTGCAGATGAAGTTGCAACATCCAAGGACTTTGACGAAATTTTGATTTTGGTGCGACAAGGTATTTATGGTTATTTATTTAATTTTTGTATTGAGTTATGTCCATTGAAATTTTAATATGTAATTTAAATTTGAGTTGTTCAACCTTTATTTTTTTGTAGGACATGTGTTTGCAGTTATTGCGACAGAAGACAATGAAGAAGGAACAGACTATTTCTTATGTCGTTGCATCGAGGAAAGAAAGAAGTTGACTTCTCCTATTATAGATGGCGAAGATATTGAGTATCCTACAGGGTCAGTGGTAGTTACTGGAACTTGGCTTCGACGGTATCCATTAAAAAACTCCTCTGTTTGGGTGTTTGAAGACTTTGAGACACACAGGAAAATACTCTTATATTCGCATCTAGTTCTAGCGACAAATATTCAGCTGTATAGATATCGAGGAAGGCCTAATAACAAGATTCTTTGGAAGGTTCGAGAGTCAGATCATGAAGCAATCTTGTCCGCTATTCAGAGTAGATCCGATCCTGATGGTTCATTGGAATGAATTTACAATGCTCATGTCTGGTATATATAATTTCTTTGATATATATAAATTTGTTAGTTAGATAGATTTAAGTTCATATATTTTATTTTAAATTTGTGTATTTTGTATATATCTAGTATGGTTTTGATTTGAAACTTAAATTTCTTTGACTAACACTTTTATGTTCAGGTTAGTGGTGCCAGAAAAGCTTCCACCTTCACGTGGTTGGCACTGTTAGTAGAGAATTTTAAATTCTCGAAGCTAAGAGAAGCTTTCATTGTTTTACAAGAAAAGAGAAGCAATTAACAACGATTTATGTACCCGTGGAGGGGGTTCTTGGCTCCGGAGGAGGTAGCCCAGAAGCACCTGGTGCTTAGAGAACCAAAATGACTCCTCCCCAAGTGTTTACAAGACCATACCTATGCGTGTGCACAATCGGTTTGGTGCCACGACCCACCGTTTGCAAAATATAGCGTTTGACAACCTTACACTGGCTCAAACTGCACTATTTCACGTTTTGCAAACAATAGGGCAACGAGACTATCTGAGAAGGAAAAAACTGAGAGGCTATTGTAGAGGGTCCCTACACCGAGGTGTCAGATCAGACGAGACATCTCTAGGTGCCACGGAGTCCGAGTAGTCACCCGTCGAAGTTGAACGATATTTTGGTCTCAGGGCTCTTAAGGGACTACGCCCGAACGAAGTAGCCCAGAAGCAACGACCTTGTCAAGCACCAAAAAACCACTTCCTCTAGCATTCACCTGGCCACCCAGACATGACAATGCATTCAGTTTGGTGCCACGACCCACCGTTTTATAAAATATAGTGTTTGACAACCTTACACTGGCTCAAACTGCACTATTTCACGCGTTTGCAAACAATAGGGCAGCGAGAGCACCGATCTGAGAAGGAAAAAACTGAGAGAGGCTATTGTAGAGGGTCCCTACACTGAGGTGTTAGATCAGACGAGACATCTCTAGGTGCCACGGAGTCTGAGTAGTCACCCGTCGAAGTTGAACGATATTTTGGTCTCAGGGCTCTTAAGGGACTACGCCCGAACGAAGTAGCCCAGAAGCAACGACCTTATCATGCACCAAAACACTACCTCCTTTAGTGTTCACCTGGCCACCCAGATGTGTCGGCACAGTTGGTTTGGTGCCACGACCCACCGTTTGCAAAATATAGCGTTTGACAACCTTACACTGGCTCAAACTGCACTATTTCACGCGTTTGCAAACAATAGGGCAGCGAGAGCACCGATCTGAGAAGGAAAAAACTGAGAGAGGCTATTGTAGAGGGTCCCTATGCTGAGGTTTTGGATCAGACGAGACATCTCTAGGTGCCACGGAGTCCCACCGTCGAAGTTGAACGATATTTTGGTCTCAGGGCTCTTAAGGGACTACGCCCGAACGAAGTAGCCCAGAAGCAACGACCTTTCGACCAAAACACCACCTCCTCTAGTGTTCACCTGGCCACCCAGATGTGTCAAACTGCCACGACCCACCGTTTGCAAAATATAGCGTTTGACAACCTTACACTGGCTCAAACTGCACTATTTCACGCGTTTGCAAACAATAGGGCAGCGAGAGCACCGATCTGAGGAAGGAAAAAACCGAGAGAGGCTATTGTAGAGGGTCCCTACACTGAGGTGTTGGATCAGACGAGACATCTCTAGGTGCCACGGAGTCTGAGTAGTCACCCGTCGAAGTTGAACGATATTTTGGTCTCAGGGCTCTTAAGGGACTACGCCCGAACGAAGTAGCCCGGAAGCGAAGTACCAAAACCACCTCCTCTAGCATTCACCTAGCACCCATGACCATTGTTTGGTGCCATGACACCAAAATATAGCATTTGACAACCTTACACCTCCTGCACTAGCATTTGCAAACAATAGGGCTAGAGAAGGAAAAAACCTATTGTAGAGGGTCCCACCTGAGGTGTTGGATCAGTCTCTAGGTGCCACGGAGTCCGAGTAGTCACCCGTCGAAGTTGAACGATATTTTGGTCTCAGGGCTCTTAAGGGACTACGCCCGAACGAAGTAGCCCGGAAGCAACGACCTTGTCACCTCCTCTAGTTTTCACCTGCAACCTTACATCAGCACATTTGCCACGACCCACCGTTTGAAAATATAGCATTTGACAACCTTACACTGGCTCAAACTGCACTATTTCACGCGTTTGCAAACAATAGGGCAGCGAGAGCACCGATATGAGAAGGAAAAAACTGAGAGAGGCTATTGTAGAGGGTCCCTACACTGAGGTTTTGGATTAGACGAGACATCTCTAGGTGCCACGGAGTCTGAGTAGTCACCCGTCGAAGTTGAACGATATTTTGGTCTCAGGGCTCTTAAGGGACTACGCCCGAACGAAGTAGCCCGGAAGCAACGACCTTGTCGCGCACCAAAACACCACCTCCTCTAGCATTCACCTAGCCACCTGGATGTGTCAGCACAGTCAGTTTGGTGCCACGACCCACCGTTTGCAAAATATAGCATTTGACAACCTTACACTGGCTCAAACTGCACTATTTCACACGTTTGCAAACAATAGGGCAGCGAGAGCACCGATCTGAGAAGGAAAAAACTGAGAGAGGCTATTGTAGAGGGTCCCTACACTGAGGTTTCAGATCAGACGAGACATCTCTAGGTGCCACAAGTCTGAGTAGTCACCCGTCGAAGTTGAACGATATTTTGGTCTCAGGGCTCTTAAGGGACTACGCCCAAACAAAGTAGGCCGGAAGTAACGACCTTGTCGCGCACCGAAACACCACCTCCTCTAGCATTCACCTAGCCACCCAGACATGTCGGTGCATTCAGTTTGGTGCCACGACCCACCATTTGCAAAATATAGCGTTTGACAACCTTACACTGGCTCAAACTGCACTATTTCACGCGTTTGCAAACAATAGGGCAGCGAGAGCACCGATCTGAGAAGGAAAAAACTGAGAGAGGATATTGTAGAGGGTCCCTACACTGAGGTGTTGGATCAGATGAGACATCTCTAGGTGCCACGGAGTCTGAGTAGTCACCTGTCGAAGTTGAACGATATTTTGGTCTCAGGGCTCTTAAGGGACTACGCCCGAACGAAGTAGCCCGGAAGCAACGACCTTGTCGCGCACCAAAACACCACCTCCTCTAGCATTCACCTGGCCACCCAGATGTGTCGGCACATTCGGTTTGGTGCCACGACATCCTGAGGCATGACTTCTCACTCCTCGCCTCCGTTCATTTCCTAGGACTCAAAACATTCAATGTCACTTGTTTACCTTCCATCTCTCTTGTTCTCTTTGGACTTGCCTCTATCCTCTTAGGTGCTTCATCACTGTCCTTGCTTTTCTCTCTTGAGCTATGTTGTTGTGGTGATCTCTCTCCATCCTCTGCTGCCCCAGCTATGTGCTTACATGCTCATTATGTTTGCATTGTAATATGGTCATGCTCTTGGCTACCTTGAAACTTTTTACATACTTTTCATCCCTTAATGGGTATCTAATACCCTAATTATCATGCTTTGAAGATTCACAAGAATAAAGCATTCCCTTGTTATTCTAATAGTGGATTAAGTATTTGAATATAGGTCAAGAATACTAAATGGAGTTGAAATTAAATGAGCCATAATTGCTAGTGAAGCAAGAACTAGTGAAAAGTGGTGAGTAAAGGTAAGTCATGTTAAAGGAATGAAATGCATTTATTCATTGTTTCTAATAGTATGGTGAGAATGTGAACATATGAATAAGATTATCAATAAAATGCTAAGGCAAGTAGCTTCAAGTTTGCATATTTGGATGGAATTTTAGAAGGAGAGTGAAGTGGCCAATCAAGTCACTTATGAAGCATGCTAAAAGAAGTGAAGGAAACAAATAAGTGAGAGCCTATGAAGGAATAAGAGGAAAATAGTTTCCATGCACGAGAAACATGAAGAAGAGAAAAGAATTCTCATAATGGAGAACATAGCACGAAAGAAGAATAATGGAGGAGAAAGGAAGTGCAAAATGAAATGCTTAGAGAATAAATAGGTACTCATTCAATATGAAATGGGAAACAAGAGGAAAGTGGCGAGAAAAGGTCAAATTTCAGTTTGAGGCAAGCATGTAATGGCTGTGATCAATAAATGAAGAAAGTGAAGGAGAGAGTGAATACTTGTTGTACATGAGGAAATACAAAGGCTTGAGGAGATATTTATGACAGGATATTCAAAGCAACAAGAGACAAGTCAAGAGAAAAAAGAGTGAACAATGGAAAAATAAGAAGGAGAAAGAAAGAAGTCTTGAATACATACAAGCAAATAAAAGGAAAGAGAGGATGGTAAGTCCAAGAAGAAAGAGACAAACAATGAAAATGAAAGAGAGAAGTGAATCTACTTTAAACGATAATCAAATTGAATGTTTAACTTCTTAGTTGATTGGCATATAGCACCAAATTATAAAGAGATAAGGTGTGTACATCTATTGATTCCCTTAATTTCTCTAAAACAATGTAAATGCTTCCCTTAATTTCTTAACAATTGTACCATGCAATGTTGCACCATAAGTAACGTTATATTCATATAGTTCAAGATGAACTCTACCTCGCTTATTTCTATCAATGTTCGCATTAGTTGATATGCAACAGATGAGTGTTAGCTTTAAAAGAAAAAAAAGTAATTACGTATTGCCCTTTTGTAGTTCACCTAGCATGGTTTTGCTTAATGGAATAGGTTTGCTTAACAATTGTACCATGTAGTGCTCCGGGACATGGTTTTTTAATTTTAAATCAAACATACATATCTAGAACTAATAAATGGTTATGAAAACATACATAGAAGGATATCATACATGCAATGAAATCGAATCAAACATATAGAAGTAATATCGTTATGAAAACCAACACACATGGATATATAAGAATCAAACAAAGTGTGCTCCAGACGCACGTCTCTGAAAATATGTAAGTTCATAACATGTGTACATCTCGAACTAAGTGTGTCATACATATAGGACCACATGCGGTCGCAAAAGGCTATATATATACAATGGACTATATGAAGAAACATGTTCACTAGGACCAGATGGCCCATATATATATCTATGTACATCCAGGTGGACTATGAATCTACTCATGAAACATCTTCCCTCTCTTCGCCCTGCTAGAAGTAGCACGTCCACGACCTGGGGATGTAGTGGAGGGAGATGCCACTACGGATTTCATCCATGTGGTCCTAGGCGTCTCTAAGCAGGTCTGCAACCTAACCTGCACATTCATAAACAACAAGTTTTTAACACCCAAAATTTTAAAATACATTCAAAATTTAGAAACTTGTACAATTTAGTTAAAATGCATGTGAAATCTTACCGCAATGTCATGATCCCTATCAATTTGTCGTTGACGCATCGCAGGGACAACAGTAGACTCACGAGGGGTAAGCTACATACAAATAATTAATTTTCAAATTAAATATTTCACATACATACAAAATTTGATATTGTAGATTTAAGTAATAAGAAATAATGAACCTCCAAAATTTAACAAATTTGAAAAATTGTACCTCAGTTAGTGGATCTGCAGATGCTATGGCAGTATCTACAGCAGCCTCCACAGTCTGCATATATGGAGGAGTCTCTCTGGCAGTCATAAGCTATACAAAAAACATGTACAAATCAATATTAAAATCTACATGACTGCACCACATAACAGAGGTCCAAAGCATGTAATCCACGTGAACTTCCACAATTAGAAACAAAGTGTAAAGAGAAACTAACCTGCGTAAAACTCATGTGAGGCATGCCAGTAGCCTTAGTTCCCAGAGCAGATGATGACCCGCCAGGCTCCTGTGTATAAAAGACAAACATATTAATATGTACAACATACACGTGAAACATTATAATAATAATCTAGTGCAATCAAATGAAATTAAAAATGTAAGTTTGTACAACTTGAAACTTACGTTTGAAACACGCCCAGCTGCAGTAGCTAGCATGTCGACGCCGGATGTTTCCTTCACCGGCTCTTGCTATTTAAAATAAAATAAAAAATTAGTTTTTTACATGTATGTACATGACGTACAATCAAATACATATATATTAAAATCTCAAACATGAATTAAACTATTGTATATATATATATATATATATATAATTTATATTGAAATTTACCTGTGAAAGACCAATATCAGTGGCACCAGTTCCAAAAACATCCCCCAGCATCTCATCTATAGAAAAGAAATCATGTGAACCAGCAAATGATGTCTCACCCGCAGTGCATACGGCACCACATGATCCACAGTGGTGTGGTGCGCTAGAACTGGTGCCTCCACCAACATCACCAGATGCAATCTGGTCACTATGCTGGGTCAGAGTGTCAGTGAGCTCCCTCAATGCATGCAGTGTGTCAATCTCCACAACCTCCTTCACTGTAGGAGGGATAACTGAAGGCAGTGGGGGTTTTGGGGCATGGGGGATCCTTGGTTGACCTATGTGTGCACCAGGTCTACTCTGTGCAGAGCCACCTCCTCGACCAAAAAAGTTAGAAAAGTCAAAATAATTCGGGACCTCATTAAGCACGAACTCGCAATATAATTTCTTCAAAAAATAGAGAGGAACCTCATTGTTGTTGCATGGTGGATAATCAAAAACCATCCACCATCGGTCCCAAAAATTGTTTTTGATTCGGTCATCGTGGCACCAATGGATTGGGAACCGTTTGCAAGTAGCTGCGGGGGGGCATTGGTTCTCAGGTCAGTAAATAATGCACAAATGAGGTCTTTTCCAATTTTTTTGTCTTTTACGGCCGCATGGGATAATTTATCCACATACCACCGCCTACAATCACCTCTAAAGGTATTCCATCTATGTATTTGGTTGGTTGCGGAGTCGACTTCGCCAATCAATGTTTGCAATGTGTTGGCTAAAGTCATGCGGGACGGATTTGTGGCATGATTTTGTCTTATAGTCTGAATAAGGTTCTCAATGACAATTTTATTTTCTCAGATTCTTCCAATGATATTATCTTGTGTTCCTGCTGGTTCAGTGGGGACAGAAGGAGCCACAGGAGGCGGATCTATGTTTGGAGGAGGGTTTTGAGGAATGTTCGGAGGGTTTTGAGGAATGTTTTGAGGAATGGTTTGCACGATTTCGAGCTTGCCGACCAACTGACAAAACAAGAAAATTGTATACATAAACAAACATTTCAAAAAACCCATGAAAATGCAAAAAAAAAACCTAAAATGCAAAAAAAATGATTAAAATCGGGGGCTTACCTCCTCGTCTTGGCAGCATGGTTGAATCTATCACGATCCAGAAGTCCGATGAGCAATTTTGAGGTGGTATTCAAAGCTCCAGTGAAAAACATCTAGGAGAAATCGCGGTTTGAAATGAAAAATGGGGAAAATGAGGACTCGCGGGACTTCTTTTTTGTCTCAGAGTTCCGTGATCACACCGCTCGTGGTTCTAAACCGATCGCGGTTTTAGGTTCGGTTATTGCCAAACCTGAAATTCAGGAACCACGATCACGCGGTTCCTGAATTTTAGGTTTTTATGTCCACGGAATTGTCCACCAACTTCGTGCACAGCATCAAAGCATACATCTAGCACTCACTCAAGGTATAAGGGACTGCATTTTCTGTATATACGCATAGGAGGGGAAGTTCATTTTGACATCCACACATCTATCTACATCGCTACATCTAGTTATTGCTCACTATCAAGTACATCTTGCACAAGAGCCACCTAGGACACAAATCTTTCACACACACACGAGAACTACAAGGAGTTTGAGATGTAGTGTAACACTTAGTCATAAGTTCACTTTGTTGGGTGACTGTTGGAGTCAGTATGACTCCCTATTTGAATATTTTTCTTTTTAGGATTTAATGCGTTTTGGGGTTTTTTAGGGGATCGTTTATTTTGCAGGTTACAGGTGATTTCTGCAGATATAATGTGATATACAAGCGACTAACAATGAAGGTTAGTGACACTCGTGTGACACAACAAAAATCACTTTCTAAGTATATTCACAGTCACATGTGTCTACAGAAGGTATTTAGTGCCTAAGCGCCCCTAACCCGGTCTAGGCACCCCAATCCAGCTTATTTCGACAGCTCTGAAAATTTATGTTTACAGATGCGATAGTTTCTTCCTCCGGTTCAACAGTTTTCCAGCGCAGCACACTTCGAGATTTGTTATAAAATCAGCTAAGTCTCTCATTCCCTCTCTTGCACCTAGGGTTTCATTTTTTTCTAGCTTATTGTTTAGGTTAGATCTGTACTTTATTTCTTATCATTTCATTGTGACTCTGCAATCAGGGTTTTACAACTTTCAATATTTGTTAAATCATTTAGTGAACCCATCTCATTCGAACACTCTTGGGTCTTCATTTCATCACTTATTTCATCCTCTCATCATGAATATATCCATTCACGATTTCTTGCTAGTTAATCATGATTGTCGAGCTAAAATCATTACTCTCTTGGCTAACACTCACATTCCTTCTACTATTCATCCAAACATAGTATATCAGACATTTGTCGATTCCTTTTCTCAATAACTTACTTTTCCATCCGATATAGTTGTCGATCTTTCTGTTTATGACAATGACCATCCCTTATATATATGCGTATGCATCAATAACATGGGTATCAAGCACACTTTATTCGATAATGGGTTTGAGCTCAATATTTGTACTTTATCATTCATTCAGAATATAGGCCTTTCCTTGGCTAATCTTAACCCAACATCTATTTCTCTTCTAGCATATGATTCTACTACGCATCCATGCATAGGAACTATTGCTTTACCTACCACAGTTGGGCCAAAAATGGTTCTTATAGTATTCTTTGTTATTGATATCCCAATTCCATATAATTGTTTACTCGATAGGTCATGGCTTCACAAAATGCAAACAGTGCCTTCTACAGTTCACAGGTGTGCTAAATTCTTACATGAGGGATTTGAATATACAATTCCCGTTGATAGTAACCCATTCCAATATTGCCACCTAGATCCAACCACTGCATTACCTATTATGAATTCTGCTACTATGCATATTGTTGTTGATCCACGACCCACAGACTATCCGGACAACTTGCCTCCACTTGAAGGAACCATTTGTGCATTAAATGTTATTCCATTCATTTCAGTATCACCCTCTCCTTCTATTAATGTTATGGTGCTTTATTGAGGGTCTGCCCATACATCGGACATCATACCACCTTCATTGTCTTCTCGTGATCAACCTGAATATGCGATCCCTCCTTTCACATGTACTTTTTTATGAATAATGCTTATTAGCCACACATTCCATTCGATCCCACTTGCTCTGACACTATTTGCACATATGATGGCTTCACTCAGCTCAGATTCACACTCGATGATCTCCTCACCCCGCCCCATTCACCCCATCTCTATCATGGATATGTTCGTATTATTGTTGCTTATGACCTTCATGTTTTCCTTCTATCAGTCTTTGTTACGCACACTTCTCTACTTACTCTTGGGTAGTCGTGGCTTGACTATATTGACAACACTTTAGATCCTAATCATTGTTAGGAATTCTTTGTTAGTGCTTCATATGTATGTTAGTTAATATATTATTGTTGTAACAATAATATACATAGTTTGTACGTGAATGGGTTAGTGTTTCAATAGTTGAACCAACCAACCTATTTCGGAGGATGAGTTGTTGAGACTCCATGAAAATAGGAACTCATATAACTCTTATAAATATGTAAGTTTCCATATGAATAATATAACAAAATTTATTATTTTGTAGATTTTATTTTGCAAACGCAGACTAGATTTTAGATTTGATATCAGAGCCGTGTCTGATCCTCATTGCTATAGAAGTATATTTTTTTAAAGGGGTAGTTGTATTGTACTTCACCCCTATCTATGTGATGGATTAGTTTTGTATCTATGTCGATTTCTTTTGCATGTATTAGCATTTTGTTTCATTCACGCTTGGAACCACATTCAGAGTCTGTGACTGCGTTTGTGATCTTGCATGCCGGCGGACTGCATTTCCTTGTTAATTATAAACTCTCTGGAATCTGTCGATTCAAAATCAAGTCCCGTTCACATCTCCTTCCACGAATTTCCTACTTCACTCCACATGCATTCTAAGACTGTATTTTACCATACAAAGTGTAAGTTCATATTAAAACGACGTGTATGATTCTGTTATATAACAAGATTTGTGAATTCAGTAAAGTGTTCTTCATTGGGAAGGGAGCTCACCGTGCATGTTACTTACAGTCTGATCGCCCACAAAATATCAACGTCCATTCTCTGTAAGATATTTGTGTCAGGGTCGTGTTGACTCTACTTCTACCAAATCAACTCAAAGCAGTTAGATCTACGTGAGAGAAGATCTGGTTTGGAGCATTTACAGGTGACTCGGAGCCTGCGTGAGAGACAGTTCTGTTGTTCATTCTTCTCGTTGGAAATCGTGTTAATATTTGTGGTGAACTCTAACTATTACTCATAATGCATAACGTCTGAAGTTAAATGACACATATATGGAGGCGGCTTGAGAAACAAAGTCATTGGTCTATGAGGATCAGTTCAAAACACTTTCTCAAAGCATCCTTATAGGTCAGTTTTTTTCTTTGTGAATTAAGTCAGTCATTTAGTTTTATTCTTCATAGTTAATAATTTGTTAAAGTCTCGTGAATCCATTCGAGATATGGTATTAATTTGTTTTACTTAAATAAGTGTCATGTTTGTAATGTTAAGGTATAAATGTGCCATTTTCATAAACTAGGTATTTACGACTATTAAAATTGTTAATCATTATTCTTTATAAGTTTAGTCATCTTTGTCTTACAAGAAATGTGACGTCATTAATATCTTTTCATCAATGTCATTGTGAGTCATATTTGTGTTGTCAAAATTATTGAGTTATTGAGTATATTATTGTCAAAGTAAAAAATAGTCAAAAATAAAAGTCAAATGTCTTTTGTTGTCAAAACTCAGTCATTATAAAAGTCCTAAAAATGATTTGTCTTATGGACGCATTTTCAGTTGAATCCGACGTCTATTTAAGACATGTTTTTGAGCTTCATGGTCATATTCCACTAAAGTAGAAGCAATAATTGACTGGAGGCTAGACGATACATGGAGGATGGAGGACAATTGGTGACCTCTCATCAGTCACCAATGACAATGCCACACATATGATGTGGTGACATGTTTTTTAGTTTGCATTTTTCAGTGTGATGTTTTCAGAATAATGTGTTATGGAACTTCACACTGTGGGTCAGTTTTTTTTATGCGTGGAATGATATGTTTGCACTATGATGGATTCTAATATGTAATCTCCTAAAGAGAATCTATGATGAGAGTCGAAGAATGCACTGACACATCACGATATGGTTGTAGGTAAACCATTTGAAAACCTTCACCCCTTTGGTTTTTGGTCAACCACTGGAAAACCACCTTACTCTCAGTTTTTGGTTAACCGATGGAAAACCAACTTTTGGTTTGTGATAATCCAAAGGAAAATCACATCGTGAAATCAGGTGCAATGTAGCGTGGACGTTTTCCCCATGTTCGCACTAAGGGGGGAATGTTAGGAATTCTTTATTAGTGCTTCATATGTATATTAGTTAATATATTATTGTTGTAACAATAATATATATAGTTTGTACATGAATGGGTTAGTGGTTGAATATTTGAACTAACCAACCTATTTCGGAGGATGAGTTGTTGAGACTCCATGAAAATAGGAGCTCATATAACTCTTATAAATATGTAAGTTTCCATATGAATAATATAACAAAAATTATTATTTTGCATATTTTATTTTGCAAAATCATACCAAATTTTAGAATCATATCGACATTTCATTCCCCATGCCCTTCGTTTTTGTTTTTATTTGCAATGATTCATTTCTAAGCTATTCCCAAAATCTTATTCAATGGTATGCACATGGATGTATATTACCACCTTTCACTAACGAAAAATATGCAATGGGCATGTACAATTTGTGTCATAATGGCTCTTTGTGTGATCAACCTCATACTATCACTTACCATGTCTTTGACGCATCTCCTTTTGACTTCAACCATGACAACAATGATCTTTTAGACGATGTTACTTGATTCTTCTTCACATCATACACTTAGGGGGCATCACACTTATCTTTCCCCCTCCTAACATTCTCGGTCATCTCTTCTTTCTATTATCTTGCTTCAGGCTCCACATTTAGTATTTCACACGCATTCTACACATCCTGATACACTTGTATTATCATTACCCAATGACGCACTCTTGTGCTACAATTCACACTTAACTCTTGAGGGATCCCTACATTCATGAACCTCACATCATGCACATGACACATTTCACATTCAACACATTCATGACACATCTTTCTTGCATCACATTGTCACACAACACACTTCCCTATGAGGCACTCTAGATCCATGGTTCATACTTGATTGTTGAGGGTCTAAATCTAAAATGAACCTCACCACACTCATTCACACTTCATGCTATATGCTTCATCGATTTATCTTTCTAGCACAAAAATTAAACCATTTCTTGATGACGCACTTTTATTTTATGGTTCATTCTTGACTGGTGAGGAGGCATTTATAAATGAAACTCATCTCATACACATCCACTTGAGGGGCATGTTGCTCCTATCATATTCACTTTTCATTCCATTCCATTCACACTCACAACATGTTGCATATCTTGGTTGCACATTTTTCTTGCTTACTTATACTCACATGTACACTTTGCTTACTATACTAATTAGATATTTAGTATGTCATTATCTTTTCTATATACACATACACGTTCACTTTCCTCATAGTTTTAAATGCAGAATTTCTACAGATCTCTACATGTAGCATGAATGCTTGACATTGTACCTCTTACCAGTTCCACAACGGCTCTTAGGGGCATTTACTTTCGTACACATCACAGGTTCTATTGTTTCATTTTATATAACTTCTTATTCTTACTAGCACACTATTTTATCGATACATACACATCTTTACATACTTTTTACCTTTCTAACATGCTAACAGGTACTTCATGTGCAACATTTACTTTGGAGGAACTATTTTCCTCCACGGTTGTCTGTTACTTTGTTTATTACTATTTTCCATTATTTGTGGGCTTTGACCTATGCCTTGTTTGTTCATTGCGTGTATGTTTTTGGTTGCTTCAAACTTGATTGTCTTATGACATTATGGGTGATGTCCCATGTTTGAAACCCACTTTTCATTTTCCACATTGTCTTCTTACTTACTAGCTTACACTTTGTCTTCTATATGTGTATTTGTCTTGATTGCATTAACACATGTTTTGAGCCACGTTGTTTGCATGTGCCTTGGTCTCTACCAAGAACATTCCCTCCCCCTGCAGCCCATCAATTTCAGATCAATGTATGGTCCTCTCCTTTAGTCTACATCCTCCTAGCGACACCCAAAATGAGGGGGGCATACATTGGGTGAAACAATCACCGCATTCAACAATACACAGTAACAGTTCAGACCCGCACAATACATGAACAACATAGTCTACAATATAGAAAGGGCTCATAATCTGACTTGGGTCCTTAGCATAACACAGATGCCAACATCCAGCTCTAGACACTAGCATATGGGTGCTCTTGACCTTTCCTGGGTGCCTATGACTAGGGGAAGTTATAATTACTTTCGCAGATTGACACAATTTTTAGTAGTTTACACAGAACAAGCACATTCCTCCAACAATCAACATGCATGTTATCTCATTTTTCTATTTGCATTAGATCGAACTGGATTGAAATGAATTAAACTGGAACAAAACAAGATCACACCATCTGTAGTGGTGTATAAATCGTCCAGAAGCATTTAGGGTTGGAGAATAACACTAGACCTTTCTCCCCAACACTTCTTTTGTTGTGGCGTGAGATCGCCCTATAAATTCACACTTGGCATGAGATCACCCAAAAAACTCGTTCTTGACGTGCGATTTCCCAAAAAACTCATTCTTCTACAACATTTCAGGAAAATTTCTATCCTTTTCACTCATCACAGATTAGGTGCACATGTTCCTTTTTGCATTTGTACATACTTGGATCAAATTTTTTCACATATACATGACTTTAACTACTCTTTCATTCTTCTTTTGCAGGTTTATCCTTAATACGTAACAAGAAGCAATCATTCATAAAGTGACAATGACAAATAGGTAAAAGCACAACACGGTGTAACTCATTACGTTTTTCATCCATAGGGTCACTTCCTCATTCCTAGCTTAGCTTCCACGCTTCATTTTTATCACTCCACACATTTTTTGTCTCCTCGGCACACTTTCGCCATCAACCTACATGGTTATCAGGTACACATCTCTTATCTACTTTATGTTATAAAGTATTCACTCAAAAAATAAAGTGGGGGTAAATGTAGACACTAAATCATGCACTTTGGGTACATTTCTAGGTCCTAATCACATACCACTATTCATATGATTCCTAAGAAAGAAAACTAGTAATTGACATCTACTTTTGTCCTCTTTGCTTTCTTTCTTGCTTTCTCTGTGGTCTTACACACCCCATGGCCCAGTCTGATCTTCATTGATTTATCTTTATTGACTTTGGACACTAGCGCCTAGCTAGGACGCTAGTACCCAGCTCGGATGCTAGTGCCCAGGTGCCCTCGTCCCCTCTGGGCACCTCCGACCTCTTTGTATCTTACTCACCTCTTTTAGGCCTCTTTTGCGCATCTTTTTTTCTTATGGGTCAACCTTTTAGTTTTCAATTAGGAAATTCAAATAAGGGAATCATATAAATATAAATTATGTGACCATAATAAAGGACCAAACTCTGAGCATCTATTACCATCACCAAAGGTTGCATCTAAAGGCATTTCAAGAGCATCAAAGCATCCATCTAGCACTCACTCAAGGGACAAGGGATTGAATTTTTTACATACACGCATAGCAGGGGAAGTTCATTTTTACATCCACACATCTATTGACATTGCTACATCTAGCTATTTCTCGTTATCAAGTGCATCTTACACTATAGCCACCTAGGGCACTATTCTTGCACACACACACACACAAGAACTACATGGAGTCTGAGATGTAGTGCAACATTCACTCGTAAGTTCACTATTTTGGGTGAATGTCGGGGTCAGTCTGACTCCCCATATACATTTTTTTATTTTTAGGATTTTGTGTGTTTTGGGGTTTTGCAGGAGATCATTTATTTTGCAGGTTACATGCAAGTTCTGCGGACATAGTGTGACATAAATGCAACTAACATTGAAGGCTAGTGAATCTCTTGTGACACAACAAAAATAATTTTTTGAGTATTTTCGTAGTCACATGTGCCTATAAAAGGTCTCTGGTGTATAGGCACCCTAGTCCAGCTTATTCTAACATCTCTAAAAAAATTATGTGTGCGGTTGCGACACTTTCCTCCTCCGATTCACTTGTTTTCCAGCCCAACATACTTCGGGATTTATTACAAAATCTTCTAAGTATCTCACTCCCTCTCTTACACATAGGGTTTCATTTTTATCAAGATTATTGCTTAAATCAAATCTGTACTTTGTTGCTTATCATTTTGTTGAGACTCTATAATTAGGGTTTTACAAATTTCAATATTTGTTAAATGACTATTTATCTATAATCTACAAGCTGGAAAATTAATAATTACTATAACATACTACATATAATGACACAAGGGAGAAAAGTTATGAATTCTACGTTTGCATACAAGGGTTTCAACTAGGGAAAATTAATTAGCCCGCTATTAGTGTGGAAACACAAGGGAAAAGATAGATGAAGGGTTTAGTTGCATGCACACTTACACAATGCACTTAGAGAACTACATTGAGTTTGAAATTTAGCATAGTGTTTGGTGAATCACAAATGAGTGACTGTTAAGGTCAATCTGACTCAAGCACTTCATATTTTTATTTTGTTATCTAATATGTACTTGAGCTTCTTTGCAAGAAGCTAGGGTTATTTACAGGTACATGCACAAATGTGAGGGTTTTGACAAAACTAAATATTTTAAAGCATGAAAAAAGTGAAACTAAAGTGGCAAAGGAAAATCCTTATTTTCCTTACAACAATATGCCATGCAACTTAGGCTTTATCCTAAGTTTTATTAACTTTAAAAACCACATAGCTTTCATGGTGGGGTGGGTTGAATTTCCACCTCACCTAATTAACCAATTACCATTACCATGTAAAAAACAAAGTCAAATTTCTATAACGCATAACAGAAGTGGTCCAATGCCTAAATACGCACACACACATATGTATGTATGTATGTATGTATGTATGTATGTATATATATATATATATATATGTATATATATATATATATATATATTGATGTATATTATTAATAAATTAAATCATCACCAATCACTCAATTAATTACACAAACTAGTTGATTAAGATAAATATGAAAATATATGCCTAATCTAAATGCTAATTATAGTAGTAATAATGAAATAATACAAACAACGTACATTACAGCTCTAAACCAAAGTAAGCTAAGTAATTAAAGTATTGAAACCCTAAGTGGAAGAGAAGGGGTAGAAAGTAATTAGTATGATCTCACAGTTAATCTTGGAAGACTGTTCCAAAGTGCTAACCAGAATTGATAAAGATGAGGAAAGATGCATTGCAAACAGAACCTTAGAAAAGTTATAGCAAGCTAGTTGACATTTTACCTAGAATTGGGGCATCTAGACTAAGGTTCAAAGGGCACCTAGGCACTAGTCATGACCTACTCATGGCTAACCTTGTGGCTATACTGAAAATGCCCAGAAAATATCCTCTATAGATTTTATAATG
This sequence comes from Taxus chinensis, assembly GCA_019776745.2. Classification (NCBI taxonomy): domain Eukaryota; kingdom Viridiplantae; phylum Streptophyta; class Pinopsida; order Cupressales; family Taxaceae; genus Taxus; species Taxus chinensis. Next base: position 199,194,603 of record CM034147.1, on the reverse strand, counting down.
TCACAAGTTGATCAGCCTTTGGTCACTTATATGTTCACATATATGATTGTTGAGATGTCATTGAAAACCTGCAACCTGAAAACAAGTGAACTGATGTAAAACCCCAAAAAACATCAAATATTCAAAATAGAAAATATGAAAATGGGGATTCAGACTGACCCTCAACTAGTCACCAACAGAGTGAAATTATGATCTGAGCATTACACTACATCTCAGTATCCATGTATTTCTATACGCTGTGTCTCTCTCTCTCTATAGAATCATGCCCTAGGTGGCTCTTGTGCAAGATGCACTTGATAGCGAACAATAGTTAGATGTAGGAATGTAGATAGATGTGTGCATAGAAAAATTAACTTCCCCTTCCTATGAAGTGTATGTAGAAAACACAGTCCCATGTCACTTGTATGGATGGTAGATGGATGCATTTGATGCTCTTGAGAATTCCTTTGGATGCAACCTTAGGTGGTGATAGCTAGATGCTTAGAGCTTGGTCCTTTATTATGATCATATAACTTTGTATTTAAATGATTCCCTTGCTTGATTTCCGTAATTGAAAAATAAAATGAAGACCCATAAGAAAACGAGATGATCCAAAAGATAAAAGAGGCCCAAAAGGGGCGAGCAAGATACAAAGAGGTTAGGGGTGCACCTAGAGGGGACGAGGGCACTTAGCGTGCTGGCACAGACCCAAAAGGAAATGTCTGCTAGTCAATGAAGATCAAACTAAATGTTGAAGTATTTAAAGAGGTGGGGTGTGAGCAAGAAATGTGTATAGAAAAAGTGGCAACAGAAAGAAAGTAAAGAGGCCAAAGACAAATGTCAATTACTAGTTTTCTCACTTAGAAATCATATGAATAATAGTATGTGATTAAGACCTAGAAATGTACCCAAGTGTATGATTTAGTGTCTACATTTCCCCCCACTTTATGTTGTTGAGTGAATACTCGATAACATAAAGTAGATAAGATATTCATACTTGATAACCATATAGATCAATGGTGAAAGCGTGTTGAGGAGACAAGAAAAAGTCATGGAGTGATAAAATGAAGCATGGAAGCTAAAGAAGAGGAAGTGACCCTAGGGGTGAAGCGTATGTGTGTATGTGTGTTTTACTTATCGTTCAATGTTGTGCTTGATGTATATGCTGTGCTGACTTCTTGTTTCTTATAAGGACATACCTACAAAAAAGAATAGAAAACAGAGTAGTCAAAGTCGTGTATTATGAAAAATTTGATCCATGTATGTAAAACCATGTAAATGTATGTACAAAATGTGAAAAAGTAGTAAAAGAAACATGTGCACCTGATCCGTGGTGAGTGTAAAGGATAGAGAGGGTCCTGAAAAATGATGTCGAAGATTAAGTTTTTTTGGGTGATATCACACCAAGAATGAGTTTTTTGGTAGATCTCATGCAAAGTTTGAGTTTTTGGGGTGATCTCATTCCATGGTAGAAGAAGTGTTGGGGAGAAATTTCTAGTGTTATTCTCCATCCCTAGAATGCTTCCCAAAATTTATACACCACTATAGATGGTGTGTTCCTACTTTGTTCCAAATACATTTTTATCCAATTCAATTTTAAGTAGAAAAGATGAAGGTAAAATGCATTCTGATTGCTGAGGACTGTGCCTGTACTGTGAAAACTGCTCTGGAGATTGTTGTGAACTGTACTGATATGAGAATTTTAACTATGTAAATTCCCCTAGTCATAGGCACCCAAGAAGGGTTAGGAGTGCCCAGAAACACTCATGTATTGTATCTGGGTGTTAGTGTCTATGCTATGTTGAGGACCCAAGTCAGATTCTGGGCCGTTTCTGATGACTGCAGACTATGCTGTTCCTGTACTGTACTATGTTTGAACTGTAACAACTGTAGCTAATGTTGTATGGGGTGACTGATCCACAAAATGTATGCCCCCTCATTTGGGGTGCATGTGACATCACTAGGAGGATGTGGCCCAAAGGAGAGGACCAGAATATGCTGACACAAAAAACTGATACCTCTATAGGGGCAGGGAATGTGCTATGGTAGAAACTAAGATACATGCCAAACAAATGTGGGTGGAAACATGTGTTAGTGAAAAACAAGAACAAATACACATATAGAAGACAATGTGTGTAAGCTATCAAGTAAGAAGACAATGTGTACCATGGAAAGTAGGTTTCAAACATGGGACATTTCTCACAATGTTGTAAGACAATCACAGCCAAAGTAGCCAAAAGCATACAAGCAATGAATAAGACAAAACATAGGGAAAATCCAACAAACAATGACATACAATGGAAAACAATAGCAAGACAAAGTTTCAAAGACAACCATGGTGGCAAATCAGTTTTGTGCAGAGAAAATGTTGTACATGAAGCACTCGTTAGCATGTTAAAAAGATAAAAAGTATGTCAAAAAATGTATGGTTTGATATAACAGTAGTGTGCTAGTAAGGATATGGAAAGTAGTTATAATAATGAAACAATAACACCTGCATATGTGTAAGTACAAATAGTAGATGCCCCTAGGAGCCATTAGTGGGACTAGTAATAGGTACAGTGCCAAGCATCCATGTTGTGTGTAAGGATCTGTAGTAAATTTTGCATTCACAACTAGAAGAGAAATTGAACACACATGTGTATATAAAAAAGATAATGACATACAATATATCTATGTCTAACATAGTAAGCAAAGTGTAACATGTGAGTAGAAGTAAACAATAGAATAAGTGCAACCAAGATATGCAATATGTTGTGAGTGAGTCAATGGAATGGAATGAAAAGTGAATGTGATAGGAGTAGCATGTACCCCTAAGAAAATGTGTATGAATATACATAAGATGATGTTCATTTATAAAAGACCACATCAACAGTTAAGAATGAACCATAGAACAAGAGTGCATCATCAGGAAATGGTTTGAATTACGTGCGCTAGATAGATAGATTAATGAATCATAGAGCAGTAGAGAGTGAGTGAGTGTGGTGAGGTTCATTTCATATTTAGACCCTCAACAACTCGAGTATAAACCATGGAACTAGAGTGCATCATAGGGTAGTGTGCTGTGTGAGAAGACAATGCTAGAAAGATGTGTCATGAATGCGCTGAAGTGTGAAATGTGTATGGTGTATGATAAGAGGTTCAAGGATATAATGTGCCCTCAACATTCAAGTATGAACCATAACACAGTATTGTGTCATAGGTTAATGACGATACAAGTGTATCAAGATGTGGAGGGATGTGTATACGATAAAAGATTAGATACATGAAGTGTAGAGTGTGAAAAGTAAAAATGCAAGACACCTGATAATACTAGAGAGGAGGGAAGAGTAAGGATGTTGCCCTCCCAATTATATGATGATGAATATACTATCTGACAGTAAGTTCAGTCTAGGGGATGCTCCATTGTGATGGCTTATAAGCCAGATAAAGGCGTGAGACCCATGCATTTGAGATCGGTGTTGGTATGAGACAGACGATGTATCGGTGAATTAGATCCTATGTTCATGCCATTGTGACCTAAATTTCAGATGGTGATTGCATACACTTCATATGTGAAGTGCAGACCATGGATGTAAGATGTACATTTATGTGTATATCTCGACCGTGGAGGTCATTGCAGATGCAAACATATGTGAAAAAAAACCATGGAGGTGATGATATAGCAATATGATGAAGGAAACCAAGGAGGTGATGTATACCTATGTAGTAAGGAGTCGTGTGAGTGGTGGACCTAGAATAAGTGGAGATATGGACTGGTAGAATTATGACTAATTAGAGTAGGAAGACATGTGCGGCCATAAGTGAACTAGTGATGCAAAAATATGCCACTGATAGATTTGAGAGGAATGCCAGGGGACGTAGATGATCTAATCGAATGTGCAATTACAAACCTCTAGAGTCAAGCAACCACATGGTGTAAATAATATTAGATATCTATCAAGATCATAATGATGTGTGGCTTATTCAGTATTATTTATGAATGTAGAGTTAGCATGTTGAATCTATGGAAGCAGTTGATGCATAAGTGCTCACGGAGAAGGATGAGGATACATATCATGCGATGTCACAATGTATTGATATACCACTGATTGAATGTACACATGGCTATTACACAAGAATGAGGGAACAAGCATTATCGAATTGACTATTCACCAGGTACTAACTGGAACAAGAGCACCTTGACGACATGCACACATATCTTGATTTAGGAGTACCTGGATCATCTAAATATGCTCTCCTAGAAATTTGGATAGTTACATACACATTTAGTAAGCCCACTAAGTTGTGGCAGCTGAGGTCAGAATTGTGACATAGTCAAATTTTGTACTTGGCACATTCTCTTAGGATCAATCATTTACTTATCGATCTTTCCTGTAGGTCATTCCTTCCATCTTGCATTGATTTGCACCCACATTCCGACGTAGTTCACAGGATATGGTGTAGTCATGATAGAATATGATCGGAGAACTGTAATGAATCCGAAAGAGAATGCAAACAAATCCAGCAACTATAACGATGTCTACAGAGCCCCCCGATGATACGGGTAGACAGCCAATATTCTAAAAGTCATACTCAGGGAAGGTGGACGAGGGGGCCCCCTTTCAAGTATAAAAGTTCCTAGGCAAAACATATTCCACATGTCTAACCGGATTAGCTCCTTTCACATATTAACATTATCCTAAACCTATCCATGGGATTCTAAATGAGCGCGGACTCACTCCTCACTTCCAGTTTCATAAAATCATTACTTGGTAATTAAATTGCGACAGTCAACAATCAACTCAGTGCTAGACCACCTCAATCTTTACATATTTAGGGTGTCATTTCATTTGACACTAATTCATTTAGAAAATCATTGGGGGATCATTTCCATAACTAACTAAGCATAGGCTTAGCCACGTTTTAGTCCTCATATGAACTAAGATTAACTATAACCCTAAAAGCATATAGCCTAGTTCTCCCTTAGCCAATCATTGTAGCTCATTGTAACAATGTAGTACGGAATGTGTGAAGCCAATAAATCAGCTTCGATGCCTTCGTAAGAAAAATACAAAGTTGCAACCATCGCCCTCAATATATGTGAACCCTCCATATGTGCATTTGATTGCTCAAACCTAGGATTTCTAGTTTAAATGATAGCTTAGGTCAACCTGATAATTTTGTACGTTCCGGTTCATTTATTTTGAACACATGACCATGTATGGTTACCATGATATCCATTGTTTGAAGTATGACAAATTGACACCATTGGAAGGATCTCGGCCACATTCTATGCCATGGAGATGATTTTTTTCCCCAACGAAGGATATCTGCAGACCCAAAATGAAGAAACCATCTTCAGGTGCCCTTAATACAGGGTCTATTTTCCCCCAGGCACCTAGATCAGACAAGATCTGAGCCATCGCTTCCTCTTGGCTACAAGGTGTTGAATAAGTATTTTGCATATAGACACAAGTAACATTCCGACTGGAAGCACTAAATTGTGTACTGAGCATTTATAGATGGTCCATAAGCTTTGAATATAAAAGAGGCCCGATACATCTCTCAATCACTAGTCTTCACCTCTATGGCATTTAGAATATCATATGAATCCAAGTAAGTGTTTAGGACCTAGATTGTACCTCAAGTATTGGACATTTGTATCCTTACGCTTTTTTCTAAGGACTTTATTTTGTTCACTGATTACTTGACTTAGATCTATCCTCTAGCTTCCTGAGTTCTATTAACCACCATGGATCATTGTAGCCTCTTTCATACATTCAAAAACGTGTCCTAGTGGACAAAAACGCCTCCAGAAGTAATTATGTAAACACCCCTCCAAACTTTCTGTGACAATCATAGGAGAGTGATCCTAAATGAACTCGTTTGTATTCCTTCACCTTGCCTTTTATTGTTGTAGCTTGTGTCATTGGTTGTGCTACTGGTTAGGATCCCCTACAGTTCCATGGTTGGTTGCAGTCCATGAGTCATCGTATATGGTGAATGCAATCTATATCGGTCTTTGCATGACTATGTAAAGCCTAGCCTCCTTTCACTTGATGCCCTATAAGCCTACACCCAAACCTCACTCAGAGTAGTGTATCCATACCTGTTTGTAGACCTATTTCCTTTTAGTATAGACCTTTCTAACTCTCATGTTTCAAGACATAAGAGTTTTTTGCCCAAACATCCTGCCAAATGTGACTTTCTTGCCACTTCTCATTCACAAGATTGAGTTTTTTAGGCGATCAGTCATGCCATAAACCGAGCTATTGCTCCTGGGAGATCTAATGCCGACATCGAGTCACTCTAGTGTTGTGGAGAGAATTCTAGTGTTACTCTCCTTCCATGACTATTCTAGACCAGAAACACCACTATAGATGGTGTGTTCTTGCAAAACAAACCCAAATTATCCCAATTGTTGTGGAGCTATATTACTTCACAGTTGAACATGAAAGTAGGAGATAAATTGTATTTTGGTATTGGAGGATTGTGCAACCATCAACGGTAAAAATAATATGGAACCGGCTTATGTGAACCAAAAATTGTCATCGGTTGAGATGAGACTGACATGAGTTAATGCAAGTGGGAATCATGACTTGTCATTGGTCAGATTTACAGACTCCCATCGGTCAGAGCAAGTCAGGACCGGCCACAGTTAGGTGCTAACCGACACCGAGTTACCTATACGCACTGGTGTTTGTGTTGTGTTGAGGACACAAGTCAAATTATGGGCCAGTTTTTTGACTAAAGCAAATCTATGCCTGGATGTATACTGTGGAGATAGCTGAATTGATCCTCTGAGCTTCTATAGGGGTGATTTATATCACCCAATGTATGCCCCCCTATTTGGGGTACATGCAACAAGTTATATGAGTGTGCGGGTCAAATGAGAGGACTTGATACTGATATGAAGCTTGATACTCTCACAGGGGTCGAGGGGATGAAGATGAAGGTAGAAACTAAGGCACATGCAAACAAAGTGGCTAACATGATGTGACTGTGTAGACAAAGTCTCCATGGATAGGACATGTGATAGAAGGACAATAGTAGGTACAATCTGAGTGGTGCAGAATAAAGTAGACGTCGTGAAAAGTGGTTTCCATACATGGGATTGTCTAGTCATCAGTGTCATAAGCTTACAATCAGGACTGCTAAGTGGCCATAAGAAAGTTTCAATCTTGTAGATCCACAAGTAAGTGACATAGGGTATTATAGATCTATGCAGAACAATAACATACAAGTATTGTAGATCAATGATAAGCAAAATGTGTCAATCAACCATGGTGGATCTATATAGTCCTGCAAGGTAAATGTTGAACATGTTTGTACCCATTCACATGTTATAAAGATAAAAAGTGGCTTACATAATGGCAGATGTAGGGTAGCTTCATGGTAAATGTGAGATATGGTTATGTTTGAAGAATAGGCACAGTAGTAGTGCACTCATGGTAAATCAATAACACCTGTAGATCTGGAAGGAGACACAAGTGGTGGTATGCCCCCAGGCACGGTTTAGTGGGACTCACGTAGATCTGGTTGTCGAGATCATGGGAGGACAGTGAGATACTCTTGTAGAGATGCATTGTACTCTTACTACAGTGAAGAGTTGTTTGTAATCTCTTGTTATATTATGTATATATGAGATCTCTATTTTTGGTGGACGTAGCCCACATTGGGTGAACCATGCAACATGATGTGTTATGTGTGTGTACTTTGTGTTTGATTTGGATTATTCTAGTTTATACTTCCAGTGCTATAGATTTTGGGGAATTGTTTAGATCACGTGTGCATGATTTTGTTTGTTACTAAATCATAACACTATTATGTAGTTCCGAATTCCCAACAACTGGTATCAGAGCTTGCGTCATCGGGTTATTTAAGATAATGTTTTGCTTCAGAAATTGTTAGTGGTTTGCTGATAGGTGTATAAGACCAAGGTTTGTTTTTCTGATGTGAAGATCATAGGAAGAGTTGTAATCTCAAGTGGGAGCTGGAAGAGTAAGGTTGCTATAGGAAATTACAGTGACTGACGTTGGTTAAGTGGCAACCGAGACATGGCACAGGGTAACCGTGGTCGGTTACAGGGTACCGTGGTCAACCTAGTTATAAACAGAAAATCACATGATTGAAGAAATTGAAAAGATGCATGGAATGTGATCTTATTTTTTGAGGTGTCCCTGGTTCTTGGAGGCAAAAGCATGTGTGGTCAGATTGCAGATCAGGGTTATTGAGGTATGGTTTTATCTTGGTATTGTCAGTGCTTATATTATTTTGGTTGCACATGCATGTTTAGGATTGCAGATCTAGATAGAATGATGAGAAAAGGAGTAGTTATGCATCCTTTGGTGCAGTTAGATGCACGGGGCTTATGGTAGAGAGGAATAATATAGCATGACAACATCGTGAAGACGGAGGTTTCTGAATAGAGAGAAGCGATGTTCTTCAGTTGAAGATGTGGGTTAGTATCTTGGTGATCTGTAAGGTGCTAGTTATTTCACCTTGATGCAAGTTTATATTGCATGGTATTATTGTTATAGACAATTTTTGTGCAAGATTTGGAATGCTTGTTGAAATGAATGGCTCAACTATCAGCTTTATTATGGATAGGCACCTAGTTTGACCTACAAATTATTCACCTGGCAGTGGTGTTAGCTTAGCAGCACCGATGCAGAGCTCAGGGAACCGACATTACAGAGGGTAACCGGTACTGGTCAACAAACCATTTGGTATCTGTGACAAAGAGTTTGCCACAATGAATGACTGCTACGCCCTTAACCTATTGCTTGTATTAGGATATGAGTAGCCGAATTGTGGCTTACCATATCATTTTATTATATCATTTATACTTTCTCATGCTTAATAGGTCGAGCCTTGGTGATGGCCATAGCATATGAATACTATATATAGGGGATTATAGGTAGTATTTCATTATCATTTGAGCATTTGAGTCTTATTATATGGTTTGGAGGTTGCCCCCTCGAAGTGGCAAAGCTATTCTAATTGCATATTGAGATCATTATTCTGAAATATTGTGTTATTTGGTGTTCTATTGTTGCTCTTAATCTGAATTATACAAGTAATTTCATTACAAGTGGTATCAGAGCTGCGATCTGGGCCGAAATTAGGGCAAAAACCCTAATTTTTTGTTTCCACCACATATTGCGAACCAGAGTGAATTGGTGGGAGATATTTTTACCAGAGTTGTGAAGAATTTCAAGTAAGGTTCCTTGAAAATTTCAGAATTTTTTGATTTATTTTGCAAACGTTATTACAAATTTAGGGTTTTTCATAAAATCGCTCCCTAGGGTGCAAATTGTGGAAAATTTTCAAGTTCTTTACATTTTCGAAAAGATCTCAAAAAATAGTATTAGTATCTTCTCTATGTTTTTTCCTGTTAGGCCGAAATTGTATCGAAACCCTAAACCCTAAGGTTTGACATCATGGTGGGGCCTTCCACAAGAGCAAAAAAGAATCTGGTTACTCCGGGTAAAACCCCAGATAAAGATGGGGTAGTGATTGAAGAGATGGAGTCAGAAGGGGTAAATATAGATTCCTCAGCACTAGGGTTTACCTCAGTTGATCATAAGGTGAGCCAACTTGAGTATGAGTTGCGAAATGTACAATCTGAGATGGCCTCTAAAGGAGACATAGCCCAAATCAATCATCGGTTGGATGATATCATGCAACATGTAAAGGGTAACCGGTATGGCCCAAATCTAGCCCATATCAACCAAGGAGGACCTTCAGTTCAAAATCATGGACAAACTAACCATATTGGATCACTTTTCCAGTCCCATCAGAATCAAACTTATTCGCAACCACGGAACATGATGCCGAAAGTGGATATGCACAAATTTGATGGTAAGGATCCCCTGAATTGGATAAATCAAATGGAGAACTTCTTTGAGTTACATCAAACACCATCAGGACAAAAGGTGACATTGGCATCCCTATATCTTGAACCCGACCAATTTGTTTGGTATCGTTGGTTATGTGCTCAGAGGCAGAAGAATGGTCTAGGTGTCACTTGGACAGTTTTTACCGAGGAGTTGTAATTGCACTATAGTTCCAGTGTTTCAGAGAACTACTTTAGTCAATTAGCAAAGTTACAGCAAACAGGATCAGTCAAAGATTATGTGCATCAATTCCAAAACCTATCCTTAAGGGTGGAGAATATTCCAGAAGAGAATCTGAATGACCTGTTTCTTGGGGGTCTTAAGGACCACATCGAGCATGAGGTACGTATGTTTAATCCAATCAAGCTTTCTGATTCTATTATCATGGCATGTCGTGCAGAGGAAAAAGTTCTTTGTAGTAGGAGGCCACCTTTCATTAACACCAGAGACCGTAGTATCTCTTCCCCTTCATTTGCTAGGCCAATTAGACTGACTCCTCAACAAATGGAAGAAAAGAGAGCAAAAGGATTATGTTTTAACTGTGATAGCAAATATGGACCGGGACATAAATGTGCTGAGAAGAAGTTGTTCTATATTGACGGAGGTAATGAGGATGATGAGGAAGCTGAAATTATAGGAGAGGCTGAGGAACCAGTAGAAGATGAAGTAGAGGATCACCAACCTACAATTTCTTGCCATGCATTGTCAGGTATTAGTACTCCTCAAACACTCAAGGTTATTGGCTATCTCAAAAAATAGAAGGTGACGATGTTGATTGACTCGGGGAGTACTCATAACTTCATAAATAGTAAGTTAGCTTCCCGCCTCAATTGTTTTATTTACCTAGCTCCAGAAATGCAAGTTATGATTGCGGATGGTGGGACAATCAAGTGCACAGGAAAGTGCCATAGTATCAAGCTTTCCATGGGAGACTACATGTTAGACTCACCTATGTTTGCTATTTCTATGGGAGGGGCAGATATTGTTTTGGGGGTCCAATGGCTCACAACCTTAGGTACTATAAAGATGAATTTCCAAGAATTGTTCATGCGATTTCATTCAGATGGAAGGACAATACAATTGAATGGGATGGTAGCTAAGTCTCCATAGATTATTAGCTCTCATCAGATGTAGAAGGTTCTCAGAAAAGGAGTGGATGGCTTTATAGCAAAGCTATTTTCCATAGAAGTACAAAATACAGAGTCTTCAATGCCACCCGATCTTCAGAAGATTGTGGATGCTCACTCATCTATTTTTGATGCAATTCCAAAGGGACTACCACCAGTTAGGGATCATGATCATGCCATTCAGTTGATTCTAGGGAGCCAAACACCTAACATCAGACCATACAGATACCCATATTCCCAGAAAAGTGAGATCGAGAAAATGGTGGAGGAAATGTTGAAGGCTGGTATCATCAGGCATAGCCAGAGTGCATATTCTTCTCCAGTGGTCATGGTATGTAAGAAGGATGAAACATGGAGGATGTGTCTAGATTACCAAGAACTCAAAAACTACACCATCAAAGATAAGTTTCCTATTCTAGTAGTTGATGATTTACTTGATAAATTTCATGGTGCTGTTTATTTCACAAATTTAGATCTTCGTTTAGGGTACCATCAAATTAGGATAAAAGAGGAAGATGTTCATAAAACGGCTTTCAGGACTCATGAGGGCCATTATGAGTTTTTGGTAATGACTTTTGGTCTTACAAATGCGCCCTTAACCTTTCAAAGCTTGATGAACACTATTTTTAGGCCGTTTTTAAGGAAATTTGTCTTAGTTTTCTTTGATGACATATTGATTTACAATAAGACATGGGAAGAACACTTACAACATGTAAATAACGTGTTGGAAGTTTTGGAGAAACATACTCTATATTCAAATCCATCCAAATGTTCTTTTGATGTACAAGAGGTAGAGTACTTGGGTCATATTGTATCCCATGAAGGCGTCAAAGTTGATCCTCAGAAGATCAAAGCTATGGTGGAATGGCCAAGGCCCAAAAATCTCAAAAATCTTTGTGGGTTCCTAGGACTAACAGGGTACTACAGAAGATTTGTGTGGGGATATGGTAGAATAACAACCCCACTCACTGCATTGCTAAAGAAGGATGCCTTCCATTGGACAGACATAGCCACTAAATCCTTTGAGCAGCTGAAGGAAGCCATGTGCAGCACCCCAGTTTTGGCTACTCCCAACTTCTCAAAAACCTTCATTGTTGAATGTGACGCTTCAGGATCAGGATTGGGAGTAGTTCTAATGCAGGAAGGAAGACCAATTTCATTTGAGAGTCACCAATTCAAAGGAAAAGATCTGCTCAAACCTATCTATGAGAAAGAAATGATGGCTATTCTTCATGCGGTCAAGCAATGGAGGCCCTATCTCATGGGTAGACACTTCAAGGTAAAAATTGATCATGATAGTCTCAAATACTTTTTGGAGCAAAGGTTATCATCTGAGGAACAAAAAAAGTGGGTAACAAAAATGTTGGGTTATGATTTTGAAATCATATACAAAAAGGGTAAAGAAAATGTAGTAGCTGATGTGTTGTCCAGAAGGGATACATCCGCAGATGCCTTACTATGTGGAATGTCCATGTTGACGGCCGATTGGGTGGATGAAGCAAGATTGGAATGGAATCAAGATAAGGATACACAATCTCTAATACAGGATATCAAGCAAGGATCTATGACATCTAAAAAATTTGAGTGGAAAGGTAATGCCCTATGGTACAAGGATAGGTTATACTTGAGTAAAGATTCTGAGTTGAAGCATAAGATTCTTGCAGAGCTACATGCCTCACATGTTGGAGGACACTCTGGGTTTTTGAAGACATATCATAGAATAAAAAGAGAATTCTTTTGGGAAGGACTCAAGGGGGATGTACAAAAGTTTGTATCAGAGTGTTTAGTGTACCAACATAACAAAGGGGAAACAATTAAGACACCAGGTCTGTTGCAACCCTTACCAATTCCTAGCCAGAGATGGGAGGAGGTCTCCATGGATTTCATCACTGGATTGCCTTGTTCAGAGGGTAAGAATGTTATTTTCATGATTGTGGATAGGCTCACAAAATATGCCCATTTTTGTGCCCCATCACATCCATTTACAACCAGTACAGTCGCAACTATTTTTTTGGAGACAGTTCAAAGGCTACATGGAACCCCAAAGATAATTGTAAGTGATCATGAACCTATTTTCACAAGTAATTTTTGGATGGAATTATTTTCATGTTTGGGTACTCAGCTAGCTCATAGTTCATCCTATCATCCTCAAACTGATGGGAAAACATAAGTGGTCAACAAATGCTTAGAGGGGTATTTACGTTGTTTTGTATTAGATAAGCAAGAAAGGTAGATTAAATGGTTACCACTGGCAGAATGGTGGTATAACACATATTTTCATACCTCTTCTCAAATGACCCCATTTTTAGCATTATATGGTTACCATCCACCTTCTATCACTTCCTCCTTGAGGGTGCAAACCAAGGTCAGAGATGTTGAGGACCACATTCAACATCCACAACAGGTTTTGGCTAGTTTGAAGGAGAATTTAACATTAACACAAAATAGGATGAAACAACAAGCAGATCAACACCGTAGTGAAAGAAATTTTGAAATTGGTGACTGGGTTTTTATATGTATCCATCCTTACAAACAACTGTCCCTAAAGCAACAGAAAAATAGAAACAAACTTGCTCCTAAATATTATGGCCCTTATTAGGTTCTACAAAAAATTGGTAGTGTTGCTTATAAACTAGAGTTGCCTCCATCTTCACACATACACCCAATATTCCATGTTTCATGCCTGAATAAGGTTATTGGACATAAATTTGAAGCCCATAAAGAGTTACCAGAACTTGACGAGGAAGGAAGAATCATTTTGGAGCTAGAGAATATTTTGCAAACACGTACTAAGAGGCTGAGAACTAGAGACATTAACGAATATCTGATCAAGTGGAAGAATCTGAGCATAGAAGATGCCACCTGGGAGGATGAGGGTTTTCTACAACAACATCCAGGATTATTCAACATTGAGGACAACACTGGTTTGAAGGGGAAGGGCATGCTACACCCTTAACCTATTGCTTGTATTAGGATATGAGTAGCCGACTTGTGGATTACCATATCATTTTATTATATCATTTATACTTTCTCATACTTAATAGGTCAGCCTTGGTGATGGCCATAGCATATGAATACTATATATAGGGGATTATAGGTAGTATTTCATTATCATTTGAGCATTTGAGTCTTATTATATGGTTTGGAGGTTTCCCCCTTAAAGTGGCGAAGTAATTCTAATTGCATATTGAGATCATTATTTTGAAGTATTGTGTTATTTGGTGTTCTATTGTTTCTCTTAATCTGAATTATACAAGTAATTTCATTACAGTATCAAAATCGGTTTGAGAGCTGAGGTTGGTCATAGAGGAAATGATATCAGTCAACTAACCGTGGTCAGTTAGGAGATGACCATGGTCAGTCTCTATGGCAACTTATATGTATAGGGTTTTTGTAGTAGGAGACAGTAGATGGTTTTTTGTCCTAGTTTGGAGGATCGCGTTTCTTATACAAAGTGTACATGACATAAATGGTGTAGATCACTTCATGGTTTAGATCAGAAAGAGGACGAAGTTGGCTTGGTTAGTCCATTGAGAGTTTGAGGCAGGTATCTCTATATGATTCATGTTTTATTTATTTTGTTTGGAGAAACTTATATTATGTTTGGATAGTGTGCATAGATTTACACCATATTTTTTGGTGTTGTTTAAATTTTATTTCCCAGTTGTGTGGAATCTTGAGGATAATGGTTTCTATTCTAAGGATGAGATTCTCAATGAAAAGTCATGATTAGAAACAGTTGCAAGTAATGAGAGATTTTGAGTACACACAGATGGAAAGAAGGTGATTCACCTTCTTCATAAGAAATCCAAATTTCTATGATGTAAATGTATTCTCAGAGAAGAAAGGGAATCAATTTTATAGTTCTTTCATCTAGTTTTATTTCTCACTGACATATTAGATTTTGAGCTTGGTGTTAGAGGTAGTCCAGAGGATTTCTCGTTTAGTGGGAGCAAGCCATGGTTGTTTGCATTGCAAGATTGGATACATGATGCACATGCGGAGTGAGAGAAGATTGCTACTATTCAGAGTGGCAGGAGGCACAAGTTGGTTTCAGAGGGAAGTAATGGATTTGTAGGTATTTTGAGTTTATTGCTTTGTGATGTCACTTCTGGCTTATTTTTTGGTTCCTAGATATTCCTATGGGATTGTAGTTGATGGTTTATTCAGCTGGGTTTTAGATGATAGAGAAAATTTTTAGAGTTTGAATGGTGTAGAAAAGAAAATATTATTGCTACAGAGACTAGTGTCAGTTAGGGGTAACCGTGGTTGGTCATCTGGTAACCATGGTCGGTCAGGAGTTGACCGGTGTCAGTTGGGAAAATGTGGTTAGTTAGGCTGCATGTTTGACAACAATGTTTATTTAACATTTATGGATGGTGCCCTTTTTTTTTATTTCATCTTGGTTGATTGTGTAGAGTATGTTGATGACATGTTTGCTAGTATTTTCACTTGGTATTAGTGGCACTGTTTAGCATGGATGTTTTTTATTGACATTGATGAGCACAAGATTCATATTCAAATTTGGAGTTAGTTGGTGGCAGACTTGGAGCTTCTTGAGAGCCTGGTGATATGGATGTATGTACATGGTGAGTTTGTACATGTGGATAGATTTAGGTTTGTGAGTTTATGCTAATGCAAATGTTTGATTTGCACATGGATGCCTTCATCATGAGTAAGGGATGTTTGTATTTCCTCTTGATTACTATGTTACTCCATGGGAGATGTTATCTATAGATGATTTTCTTAGAGATACGAGTTGCTTATGTAGGGTTGGATTTGCAGATTGCAATGTTTAGATTCTTTGAGTTATGCAGGTTTGTGGATTGATCACCCACTGTTGCAAGTAGAAATCATTTGGGTTATCTTTACCCATGATCTTGTTTTTCTTTCACATATTCTAGTTTGACTTGTCTTGGACAGTTGCATTGGTGCTTGCATGGAGACATGGATAGATGGATGGAGAACATGGTTGGTTTTACAGGTATGGCTATAGAAGTGATTGGGACTTAGTACTTCAGTTTGAGTGGGAGCTCTTGTAGGTGTGTTAGTCATGATGGCTTGTTGCATGAGGAGCTAGGTTGACTTAATTATATGATACCAACAACTGGTATGGTGTTACGATTTAGTGGGATCTTGATACTGGGTGTCACAGATCAGTTGTAGCTTCGTGTAGGTTTGGTAAGTCATGGTTTTATCTTCTTGGTTTGAGAAGATAGTTTGATCTTCCTGGTTTTATTTGTTGAGAGAATTGTTGAAGGAAAGAATAGATGGTCTTCACGGTGTGTAAAGGAAGGTGATGTACAGGTACATGTATAGAAGTTCATAAATTTATCTCCAAGTGAGAGATTGTTAGATTGTGGAGTTAAATAGCTTCATTGGAGCATAACCAACATTACAAATTGAATGGGTTATCTAGTAACTGACACCGGTCAGGGTGACCGATACTGGTCAACATTAGGGTAACTGAAACCAGTTACCTGTGCGTGAAAATTTATATTTAACTCATGAGGAATTAGATCTAAATTTATAGCATTAAAGTTGATCTATTAAGGTTGTAAATTCATAGCTAAGGTTACCCTAAGTTTTTCTAATCTTATATAAGCTATAAAAGCTAGGGTTATAGACATGAGGATTAAGAGGAAGAATGTTAATTATCTCCTTGTTTCCTAGATTAAGAGATGATGAAGAAGAAGAAGAGTAAGAAAGAACATTTACATGAAGACATGAGTATTTCATAGAGAAAAGCTAAACATAAGGAAAGTTAAGGTACATCTGAATGGTGAGAAGATGGTATTATCTTCTACTGTATTTCTTTTTTATTATTTAATGTCTCATGTAATGGCTTGCATACTATGGAAACAACTTAGATTTTTCTTCTTGTTAGATCCAAAATTTGTTATGAGATCTTGTTATTGATTATTCTTGTAGATCAACATGTCGTGATATCTTGTAGTATAGATCCATGAGATCATGATGTATTATTGATCCATAGGAATCTAGTATTGTAGAGGAAGTTGTCTTCATGTTTTCACAGGTTAAT
The DNA here is from genome assembly GCA_019776745.2 of Taxus chinensis. NCBI lineage: Eukaryota > Viridiplantae > Streptophyta > Pinopsida > Cupressales > Taxaceae > Taxus > Taxus chinensis. Next base: position 199,177,573 of record CM034147.1, on the reverse strand, counting down.
GGAGTGATGATGGAGAGGCTTATTTATTAGTGCATGGTTACGGTTGCACATTGGTAGACCCTTCTAGAGGTATTGTTTATAGATTCACATTACAGTGAGAGCTTGGTTGCACAGTGGCAGATACATGGTAGCTTCATGTATGAGAGATCTAGTGGTGTTTTAGAGGCATGATTGTAGTGCACTCTTGTAAATCTGGTTAGAGATATTGAGGACACAGGTGGTGGTATGGAGGCACAATTTAGTGTACTCAGGTAGATCCAGTTGGAGATCTTGGAGGAAGAGATACTGCTATAGAGATATATGTACTCTTGTGCAGAAGATTTGGTTTGTAATCTCTTGTTATATTATATTTATGAGATCTCTATCTTTGGTGGACGTAGCCCACATTGGGTGAACCATAGTACATGCTATGTTATGAGTGTGTAATTATTTTTATTTAGATTATTCCAGTTTATACTTCCACTGCTATAGATTTTGGGGAATTTTTTAGATCCTGTGTGCATGATTTTATTTGTTTATTAAATCATAACACTGTTCTGTAGTCCCAAATTCTGAATTGTAAATTGTATCTTCTCAAACTTATAAGATAAAATACTTAATTCATGGAAAAAAAAAAGGTCAAGAGTGGAATATGGAAATGAAGATTCATGTGAGGGAGGTGAAAGGTCAATTGAGATTGCTATAAATTGTAATGACCTCTTCATTTCAAGGGGTTCTTCTAATTCTGAAATTCTTCTAGCTAGTTGTATTCTTGTAAGTTTATGAGAGATATTTTTCTTCCTTGTGAGTGAAAAGATTTAGCCACTTCTCCCTATTCTCAATGTCTTCCATTCTCAAACTATGTACAATTTCTACTTGAGCATCAATACTAGAAGGAGTTACAATGAACATCTTGTGACCCTACAAAACTGAGTTATGCAACTTCTGAGTAGTCACAAGTGCCCAAAACAGGTCTCTGTCACCCCAGGCATCCTTGACCCTCCATAAGCACCCTAGTCCGAGCACTTCCGACACTCCTACATTTTCTTGGGTTTGACTACGACACTTTGAGTTCTTGTTTCAAAAAAAATTTAGTTTGACATACCTTTAATATTATTGTGAATCAAATAAGTCTTCCTATCCCTTCATTTGCAACTAGGGTTTCATATTTTCTAGCTTATCTTTCTTGGGTCAAATCTATACTTTATTGTTTATATTCAACGTTGTTACATAATATAATATTAGGCATTTATTTATTCAATATTTTCTTAATCAATCACTGAATGAGACCTATGTGCATGAGACCTAGGAGGCGATGGACACCTATGTGAAAGAGAACGCGGAGGTGATGAACACCTATGTGAAGGAAAGTGCAAAGGTGATGAACACCTATGTGAAGGAGAACACGAAGGCAATGAACACCTATGTGAAGGAGAGCGCGAAGGTGATGAAAACCTATGTGAAGGAAACTAAGGAGGTGAGGTATACCTATGTAAAAGATCCACCCGAGTGGTGGACCTAGACTAATGCGATGGACTAATAGGCCAATGAAACCGAGTAGGTCGTATGCGAAAAGGTAAGCTAGGAGCATATTGCACTTTAGATTTTAGAAGTCATGGGGACCTAGATGCTCTACTGAGTGTAACGACAACCTTAAGAGGAGGTTGCGACCACATTATGCCTAGTGGAATAACGTTTATAGTAATGACTTTCTTGTTGTGAACAAACTTTAGACATAAGTGATTCACGGAAATGATAGCTTGAGTAACACAGAGCCAAGTAAGACCTAAGAGCATATCACACCCTTTGATTGAAGGTGTCATAAGAAATGGAACAAGCATAGTAAGAGGACCGAATATGACTAGAAGCTTGACATAATCGTAAGATTTAACAAATATAAGAATTTATAAAACCCTAATTTTAGAGTCACAACACAATAATAAACAATGAAGTACAACTCTGGCCTAAGCAATAAGCAAATGTAAATTGAAGATATGGAATAAGAGACTTAGTTGATTTCACAATAATCATAAAGATGTACTGATATGAAAAATTGTTGGAACAAGATCACAGATTGTCGCAACTGAGCCCAAAAAAATGTAGAATTATCGTAAATGTCAGGACTAGGGCACCTAGGCACCATAGACTGTGTAGAACTTGAGAGAATGATTTTTGCAATGTCACAAGATATTCTCCAATGTTTGTTGTTGATCTCTTGTGTTGAAAGATCACTGAATTCGTGTGTAACCTACAAATCAAAAGACCTCATGTAAAACCCTAAAACACATCAAATCTTAAAAATAAAAAGATGCAAATGGGGAATCAGACTGACGTTGACAATCACTCAATAGAGTGAACTTACGACCGAGCACTGCCCTAAGTAGTTATCGTGCAATATGCACTTGAATAATGAGAAATAACTAGATGAAGTAATGTAGATAGATGTGTGGATGTCAAAATGAACTTCCCCTCCTATGCGTGTATGCAAAAAATACAGTCCCTTGTCCCTTGGATGAAGCTAGATGGATGTTTTGATGCTCTTGAAATGCCTTTGGATGCAACCTTAGGTGATAGTAATAGATGCTTAGAGTGTGATCCTTTATCACAGTCACATAACTTTGTATTTATATGATTCCCTTGTTTGAATTTCATAATTAACATCTAAAAGGCTGACCACCAAGAAAACAAGATGCCCAAAAGATAAAAGAGGCCCAAAAGGGGTGAGTAAGATAGAAAGAGGTTGGGGGCGCCCAAAGGAGATGAGGGCACCTGGGCACTAGCGTGTTGGCTGGGTGCTGGTGTCTGCAACAAGGAAAGGTAAAGCCGTGAAATTCAGACTAGGAAGTGGGATGTACAAGACCACATAAAAAGAAAGAAAGCAAATAAAAAGGCCAAAGATAGATGTCAATTACTAGTTTTCTTGCTTAGGAATCATAGGAATAGTGGTATGTGATTAGGACCTAGAAATATACCCAAGAGCATGATTTAATGTCTACAAAATCCCATTTAATTGATTTAGGATTAAATAAATACCATAAGGACATCACATGATTGGGAAATGAGGCAAGTCATTTCCTTTCAAATTTGTGTTATTCTTTTATTGGACCGACGAGATTTGTCTGTAGTGGTGTGGTATGTGGGAAGAATTTTTTTGGGGTGATTAGAAAGCCTTATGACATATTTCTTCTCACTTTTCAAAGGAGGAATTTTGAGGTGACTAAAAAACCCTATGACACCCCTCCTTGTTCTAAAAGGTTTTCAGGATGAATAAAAATTCTTTCGATGCCTCTTCTTTTGGTGTTGGGTTAAGCGATATTCAACTCTTTTGCGGCTCTGACATCTCCCACAACAAAAATGGGGAATGATCACCCCCAATCCTTCAACAACCTAGTTCAAATCCAACTATCCAAGTAAGACAAATTTGAGAGTGTCTACTCAGAAAAAAAACACTCTTTACTACTAACAAGTTTAATTTACAAGTTATAAATATATTTTCAAGGCTAAGTTAAAAGTTCAATTATTTTATGGCCATTACCTACACTTTGTGTTGTAAGTTTCACCATGGAGCATGCTAACATTTAAGTAGAATCAACAACCTCGAGCAAAGACAAAGTGTGTTTAATGTTTAGGTATCTTTTCCTTTAATCATGTAATTTTCATTTCATTTTGAGGGGGAATGTAGACACCTAATTTTAAAATAAAAATATTGGCTTTGCACTTAAAGCGTGACTTTCATGCACATTCTAAGCTTAGGTGACCTATCATTATATCCCTTACATGACTTGTTTCTCTACTTACACTTCTCAATCATTCACCTAAATAATTGCATCAATCCACATTAGCATATTCCTCTGAGACATCAATCCCAAAACTCTATAAAATCCCAACACATGCATGTGTGGGACCATCCATCTAAGATTGAATCATCCAATAGTTTGGCACAAATATAATGGTTTCATTTCCAAACACCCAATAGTTAGTATTCCAATTTGATATCTTTTATGGGTCAATTTGTATCATATAGGTTAGTCGTATGCCAAGTTAAATTTACGAAAGCCTATATTGAACAAAATAAATTCACCTATTTACCACACTTGGCACTTTCAAGACTACTCATTTCAAATACCATTCCAAAAGCACTTAAATCTCTCTGAAATCCCTTCAAAGCAGTAACACATCATAGGAACAATCCCTACATAGATATGTAGCAATCTCAACTAGTTTATAAAGTCATGCTTCCCAAGTTAGAGACCTCACAAGCCAAGTCAAGCTAAGCATGACAAACTATTATTTCTCATTGTCAAGTGCTCAAGTTGGAAAAGTAGTTGCGTCCACATAGATATCACATGATAAGTGGAGAACTGCGTGTAATTTGAGGCCTCTTTGAAGTAGTGTTGATGTAGGTGGTGCACAAAAAACACTTCAACCCAAACACAACCTTTTTGCAGGGTCTCCTACCCATGATTAGGGTTTAATTTTGTTTTGCATCGTATTGAGGGTTTCAAAAATGTGTGATACCTAGGGTTTCAGTGTGAAGGTCATCATATTCAATGGGAGATACAAAAAAAATTATAGAGCACCAACACATCTTTATACAAAATTGTCTTAACCATTTATTGTTTATATACCTTTTGAATAATTCCATACCTACTTAACTTCGCGCTCCACTTCCAGAAAGAAAAGCACTTCTAGGTCATATCAAGTTTTCATATTCACTATACACTACAAATTTAGCTTCTTATCTCTCTAATTGAATGAGTACATATTCTTCTTCATTTTTAGCAGTCGTTTCTATATTCTATCTTGCAAATTGTTATGAGTGTATATTATAAATTGGGAAATAATTTTTATTAATCAATTTGTATATTCCAACCTATTACTAACCTATTGTCATGCAAAATGATGATCATAATATTAAAATAAATAAGTCTAGGCCTCAAAATTAGAATCCAGATTAGTGTATAGATTTTCTAAGAAATTTGAACCCACTAAACAAGATGGATCATCCTCCTGATAGAAATATAGATCAGACTCCTCAGTGTAGTCATCTACGAAGAAATTTGAATACTCTCGTTTAATTTCGTACTGACGTTAAAAATCTGAATCAGAGTCTTCAAAGCTGAATTCACTTCCCAATTCTGATTTAGGTTCCTTATCAAAAATATTCAAGGATGTTGAATCAAGGACTTCATGCTTGATATTCAAACCAAGCTGATGTCAACCATAACTATGATATACTGTATAGTAAGCCTAAAATAACTCCAATGAAATTGATACCTGATGGACAAGATCCGAAGATGTAGACGGATAAGGAGGTCGATGTAGATAAGACGGGCGCACACGAGAAATTCGCACAATAGATCCGAGTAACCTGCAAAACATCGATGCTTGACAGAAAAAGATGGCGTTAAAAGATATTTGGGTGGACTGCCCGAAAAGTGGGTCCGAGAAGTGATAAGCTTCCTCAGCGGATGTTAGTCCACGTTTTCAATTAAGTAAAGAAGCATAGATGATAAAAGATGTATAAATAAGACTTGATTTTCTGATTACAGTAATGAAATCGAATCTAAACAGCAGACAGACAGCTACAGAAAATAGGAAACTATGAAAATAAAGCTAGATTTGTGTTACCTATGGCCTTTTACCTATCTACAGGATGATCGGCGTCGACTGATGTAGAATCGACGTCGATTTATGTGATCGGCGTCGACTGATGTGATCAGTGTCGACTGAAACAGAGATCGGTGTTGACTGAAGGTAGACCAGTTGATCAGGGGAAAATGCAAGAAGATTCAGGAATTGGGAAGTGATGGATGGATAGTTGACGTCTGCTAGATATGCCGAAGTTGGTGAGATACTGGTACAGAGTCACCAGAGGATCGATAGATGCGTGTGATGTTGATGTGATAGAAGTAGAGTAACGGTGCTCCTCTCAGGGATTGATTCGAGACAGGATCCTGCCCTCATTAGATACACTCGATGCTAAGAGATCTTTCTTTCTTACAACCTGTGTCTCTTTCGCGATCTGTCTCTTTCTCTCTCTCTATTCGTGCGCGTGTTCGTTCCTCCTTTTTCGTCTTTTTTTTTTCGGTCCCTAGAACTGAGTTCTGGACTTGCTATTTATAATCGGCGCTGCTCCTAGAAAATCGGCACCGACCGTATGGGGTCGGCGGCCGATTGCGGAATAGAACTCCCGAGATAGCCAAAATGATTGATTTCTGGAAAGGTATGAGAATTACCCCAAATACGGAAAATATCCCGCTTGGGGAAGAGGAAAAAATAGGGGTGATACATAGATAGAATAAATTTGGGGGTAGATACAGTGATTAGGATATCATGGGGAGAGGTGTAATTAAATGTTTAATATTTAATTACTCATGGGTAAGATACAATGGGATGAATTAAATTTAAGATAGGTGTTTAAATCACAAATTGGATAATATCCCAAGGGGATAGTGGTGTCGTAAACGTGCCCTAGGTTACCTAAGTAGGGAAATGAATGTGAGGGACACTAAATTGAGTAACCAATTTTAAGTGTCTACATTTTGCCCCTTTTTGTCAAGTAACTTGCGATAAGCAAGGTTATGAGACAAAAACTAAGGAGATAGAAGAAGGGAAGAATGAGTGATGATGTGATCCCCCCTCAAACTAGGGATGGGATAGGATGATAGAATAGACGATCCCAAGTTTGAAAGAGGTAGATGAAAATGCAGGATGCCCCAATCGGATGTCTGGAGTAGATTTGATCATTGATGACGCATAAAAATAAATAAAAAGGCAGCAACCTAAGGAACTCACATTGGTAGCGCAAACTAGCCGGTCTCCTCATGAGACGACGTTAGTGCCTACAGACTCCATGAGTGTAAGGAGAACTGCAAAATAGTCAGCATCTAAGAGAGACACATTGGTAGGGACAACTAGACGGTCTGCAAAGCAAACGACCGTTAGTGCCTACGCAGACCCCTTTAACTCTAGGCTGCCAAAAAGTACGAGTGTCCCACGCAAAGAGAACAAAACTCGAAATAGATAATAATATCAAAAAGATGTGCCGAAAGGCAATATTCAGCACACAATAATGATCAGATGGACAAATAAGCCAAGCATCAACACTATGGCAAACAGAAATCGGAAAATTGGCGTTGATCACATATCGAAATCGGCGACGACCAAGATAAACGGCATCGATCAGACAAATCGACGTCGACTAATCGTAGCGCATATAAATATGCGAACGGAAAACGTAAACGATTTATTTTCATTGTGACGACTGATTTAGAGAGAGGCAGAAATTTAGATTTGAGCATCATGGAAGCCTCTGGGAGTGGTCAGAAGTGCAGGAGGACACGACCTGGGGTAAGTGGTTCTTCTTGAACCTGTTGCATTGCTTTTATTTTTTTGGTTTGATATTTTTTGTGTGTTATGGAGGCCAAGGGGCTGATTTACGTCCGGACAGCCAGTCGGCGTCAATTGGTACAATCAGCGTCGATTGTTTCTTGAACGGCGTCGATTGATATTAATCGGCGCCAATTAGAGACAAACGACGCCGATTTTATTAAATCAACTCCGATGGGAAAAGATGATAGTTTTGTTGTTCTTTTGTATACTGCGATTCGAGTAAATACAAGACTAATGTTGCTCTTGTTGTTGTTGGTGCAGGCACGAGAGGCTCTACATATGAGGGATTCTATTCCCGAGTTACTAGAGACTATTCTCCCAGATGTGACTGATGCAGACTGGAGGCATCTTAGAGTTAGCCAAGCTTGGGGGCTTCAGATATTACAGACGAGTGCCGCGAGGATGTGGAGCTAATGTGGGCACTAGTGCGTTGGTTGGGACATCCACACGTGCACTTTTTGGTTTTAGGACGGGTGAGATGACCATCACCCGTGAGGACATATACAGGATTCTGAGGTTTGCTGATCACTGGGGACCCTATCGAGATTACACCGCAAGAGAAGCAGCAGAGGGCCCTACTTTGATTATATGGAGACAGGGTAGATGACTTCAGAGATAGTGTCTGGGGGCAGTGAGGATAGCCTCACAGTACAAACAGGATAGTCCCCCGGAGCAGACGGATAGTGCTGATTCAGATGGCTATATCCTACTTTGCTCTGCCAGATTCAAGAGGTGGGAGATTCCCACTATTGTTATTAGGACTATGTTTGCGACATTCTGCAGTTCAGGCAGGTGTTCACCTTTGTTGATGCCCTGATAGCTCAGATATACCATGAGCTATGGATGTACACCACAGGTCGGAGGACAAGTATAGATTGTCAGTTTTGTGCTCCATTGCTGGGCATACGAGCACATAGCAGTGATCAGGCCATCCGGTCTTCCTTGGATGCCAGCAGCAGTGGGAGGTGTAGATTATGGATTCTGGCAATGGCGAGCAGACATGGCCGCTGGGGGATACAGGGAGATCGGCTGACTGGTACAGCGAGCGTTTCAGGACGCTAACACCAGATCAGGTCATCTGGAGGCCATATCGGGCATTTCTGACATGGGCTGGTCAGGATGCTCACTTAGTGGCATTAAGACGGAGCAGGGTGGTTAGGGGCCCGTAGGCCTGATATGTGGGAGCAAGTCCCGTTTATGCGAGTTATTGAGACAGTTCGTCCTGGTGTAGACAGTATCAACCACGTACACGCCTTATAGGCGGGACAGCAGGGGGAGACCGATCTATCGATTTTTGATCTCGGCAGACCCATTGAGAGAGGCCCCACCCTCCACAGATAGTGACGATGATGCAGGGGTGGACGAGGGCTACACAACATGGTATGACACAGAGCTACCATGACATCTCCCGGCATCTATAGATGCCGACGAGGATGATATAGCTGAGATGTTGGATAGACTGGAGGGAGAGCATGCCACCCTGACACAGACACATCAGGTAGCTCTTGAGGATATCAGGGCTTTGACAGAGGAGAGGGATGCCCTAATTGTGGAGAGAGATACCACTCACCAGCAGCGAGATATAGCGATCCAACAGAGGGATCGCTACCTATCAACACAATGAGGCCCTCAGGGCCAAATATGGGGAGACAGGTGCCATTTCGGAGTCCGGGGTACGTAGGGTACGACCCTAGGAGGAGCACCACCAGCAGCGCCAGCAGCCCCAGCAGCACCATTAGCACCATTACGAGCGCCGGGGGGTACTGTGAGCCTGAGCACATATCAGTATCTCCTCGCTGAGGTGAGATACTATGAGGATGCCCTAGCGCAGCATGCCCCAGATGTGACTCGGTATGGGGCGAGGAGGAGAGCAGTGATGGCCACAGCGAGTGGGGGCCTCAGGTGGAGGGGAGCACCGGGAGAGACCGAGGGTGGGTAGAGACCTCCAGCAGCAGGTGCGTCCAGCTCGATAGGTGGCGGTCAGGAGAGACAGCCCGGTCCAGAGGAGGGTGGAGGAGATAGTGTCCTCCATGCATCGGATTTTACTATATAGGGATTGATAGATTTTGTATCCATGTAGTGATGTAGCCTCGATTGGAAGGCATTGTATAGATGGCTTGATTGAAAGCCTCCCATTTTTGTTGTACAGATACACATGTATATATAGATTCATCATTTCATTTGTCATATAATTGTTCTCATGCTTTTGATTTTGATATACATGGATAAATGTAGCGTAATTGTGATGGATATAGATATAGACTGATAGGTGATGAATAGATGTGATTGGATAAATATAGACTGATAGAGGATAGAAATAGATGTGATTTGATTTGATGTGATTGATATATGGATATAATTTTGATGAAAAATAGAGATAGATAGATGTAATGTAACTTGGATGTGCAAGTTTTTAAATATTTTGATGGATAGATAGATAGATGTGATTGATGTACTCGGCATGTTTGAGATGTTAATTTAATTTTGATGAAAATAGATGGCCAGATCCACATGTGTTGATAATAGATGCTTTGATAGGTAAGATGATATTAGACAGAGGATAAATTTTGATTGAAATGTGAATTTGACTGGATGAAAAACAAAGAATAATGGGGAATACTCTTTGCGAGAGCTAAGGAAGTAATGAAAACGACCTTGACTAGAAATAAAGAAAATATGCCTGGATAAGAAAGAAAATGATAAGTTGGACTCCCAACCGACCATAGATAGAATCCGGATAGGAAATCACAATATCATGCATGTAAGGCCCTACATGAGGTTAAAATAAACCTGACACTAACTAGCCGCAAAACAGATCTAGGAGGGAAACGAAAGGAACAGTAAGTATCTTATCAGAATTTACAAGGGATAGAATACATGTCCATAGTGGGAAAATAGGATTCTCCATATGATCAACAAAAGGTCTTAAATCTCAGCTTCATGATTTTGGCAGAAGAGCAAACTGATCAATGCGGGAAGTTTGCTTGATATGGAAAGACTGATCAATACGGGAAGTCTTTAAGTGGATAAACTGACTGAAAGGCTGATTAATTGCAAGAAGCCTTGAATATGTCTTTGAAAAACAGCCGTCCTTCCAGGGATCGGTCTGTATTTTGAATTTCAATGATAGCCATCCTTCGAGGGTATGGTCTATATTTTTTCTTTTTGATTCATTTGATAATGTATGGATAGATGTCCTTCAAGGGATCAGTCTATCTTTTTGGATAGCATCTTCTTCTTTTTCTTTTTTTTTTGAAAATCTTTTTTGGAAGAAGCTGAGTTTAAACCTAGATAGATTAGATGGAGGGGAAGAGAACATAAAGGAACATGCACTCATGCCCCGAGTAGATCCGACTAAGATAAGCACTTGGGACAGATGAAGTGGTGATTAAGGTATTCCTACCATGAGGAGGAACATATCCAAAAGAAACATGCAATGAGTAGAGCCGTGATACTCATATTTTAAGGTAAAAGAGGCAATAGGCGGAGAACCACATAGTTTCGAATCACCATGAAAGTATATGACTGGTTGTTTTAGACGGATGAAAGATCTGTGTTGCGACTAGACTTGTGTAAGATAGATTTTAACAGTAGAAGGGCCGTAGATGCAAGGCATTAAGAGGTTCCACTTCAAGTATACCATCCATGGAAGATAAACGATAAGCCCCAGACCCATATTTATGAGTGATAACGTACGGGCCCATCCAGTTGGGAGCAAACTTACCACGTTGACTTCTTTCGAGTGTAGTGACATTTTGATTTTCTTTAAGAACAAGATCCCCAATTTTGAAGTCACGGTGCTGCAAGTGCTTGTTATAAGCACGTTTGACACGCTCAAGATAGACTTGATGATGTTCAAGAGCGTGGAGACGCCGCTCATCTAATAATTCAAGTTGTGCTAGACGATTTTGACGATAGTCCTCATCGGAGACAAATTCTCTAAGAGAAACACGGAGAGATGGGATTTGGACTTCCAAAGGAAGGACAGCCTCAGACCCATAGACGAGGGAAAAGGGAGTAGCACCAGTAGGAGTACGAATGCTAGTCCGATAAGCCCAGAGAGTAAAAGGGATATGTAAATGCCAATCCCTACCAGCTCGACTAGTTACCTTTGCGAGGATATTACGCAAAGTTTTATTGGAAGCTTCGGCCTGACCATTAGCTTGAGGATAGTATGGAGAAGAAAAACTGAGTTTGATATTGAAAGCTTTGCAAAGGTTTTGCAAATCAACGTTCTTGAAAGACTTACCATTATCTGTGATGAGTTTGTGTGGAACGCCAAAATGACAAATGATGTGTTGATAGACGAAATCAACTATGGGTTTAGCCTTTGTTGAAGAAAGAGGGATAGCCTCCACCCACTTAGTAAAGTACTCAGTGGCAGTAATGATAGAATGATGATGCTGTGAAGAACAGGGATTGATGAGACCAATAAGATCAAGACCCCATTGCGAAAAAGGCCACAAATCTGCCGTGGGTTGTAAAGCTTGACTAGGGATGTGTGTGAGATTAGAATGTTGTTGACACTTGACGCATTTCTTAGTGTATTCACAACAATCTCGATTAAGAGAAGGCCAATAATATCCCAACGTAAGATGCACTTAGCTACAGCTAAGCCACTAAAATGTCCACCACAGATACCATCATGGACCTCCTGGATAGCTTTAGATGATTCATGGGTTTTGAGGCACCGAAGCAAAATGCCATCAAAGCCGCGTTTGTAAAGAATCCCGCCTAAGATGGTATAGCAATTAGCGCGTTGGATAAAAGATCTTCTACCATTGGAAGTTAGATCTGGAGGAAGCACCGAATGAGATAGATAATCAACAATCTGTTGATACCACTCATCCTGAGTATGGGTTGTAACAGCATGGATTGAAGTTAGTTGCCTAAGATGAGATGGTTGATCTAATCGTTGTACAGCCACATAAAGTCGCGAGTCCTCGGTAAAAGGGGGGATAAGTGAGGCTAACGAAGCCATTGTATCCGCGAATCGATTTGCAGTGCGAGGAATAGCTTGGATAGTGAATTTATCAAAAGATTGGAGTTGAGCAAGAACGATGTCACGATATTTTTGAAGGATATCATTCTTGCATTGATAGACACCCGTGACTTGATTAACGATGAGCTCAGAATCACCAAAGATGTCAATATGACGAGCGCCGAGATTAATGGCATTTTGAAGACCTAAGACAAGAGCTTCGTATTCAGCCATATTATTGGTGCACTCAAAGTTCAATTTGTGTGCGACTGGGATAGGCGTACCCCAAGGAGGAATCATCACGAAACCCGCACCTCCCCCTTGCTGACATTTGGATCCATCAAAGAAGAGCTTTACTTTAAATGGAGATAGACCAAAATCAATTTGTTGGATATATTCATCGGGGAATTGAGCAAGGGGGTCTTGAGTGTCCGGAAGAGGAGCATCAGCTAATTGATCTGCAATAACCTGACCCTTGATAGAATTTTGCGGGATAAACTCGAGGTCAAATTCTGTCATAAGCATGAGCCAACGAGTGATACGATCATTGTGATAAGGCTTTGCATGAATTGTCTTGAGTGGATTGACACTTGTGACAATGTAAGTTTTGTGATTAAGGAGGTAATGACGAAGCTTAGAAGTCGCGAAGAAGATAGCACAACACAGCTTTTCAGCTTTGGAGTAACGTGTTTCGTACTCATGGAGGGTGCGACTGATGTAATAGACAGCTTGTTCTTTACCACAAGTGTCCCGATGCGAAATCATGGCTCCCAAAGCATGGTCAGTCACAGAGATATAAAGATAGAAAGGCTCCCCCTCGCGTGGAGGTGTAAGCACAGGTGGAGAAAGAAGATAAGCTTTGAGATCATCAAAGGCCTTTTGGCAATGTTCATCCCATTCAAAATGAACATTCTTACGGAGGAGATGGTGAAAAGGTTGACAACGGTCCGACAATTGTGAGATAAAACGACGCACTGATTGAAGACGTCCTTGGAGACTGTGGAGTTGCTTTAAGTTAGAAGTGGGAGGCATCTCAAGGATAGCTTTTTTTTTGCGGGGTCCACTTCAATACCCCTAATGGAAATGATAAAACCTAAAAGTTTACCAGTGAGAACGCTAAACACGCACTTAGATGGATTTAGACGAAGACAAAAGAGGATAAGCCTCTCAAAGAGAGGTGCAAGGATGAAAAGATGATCCTGACGACATTTGGATTTACCGAGGAGATCGTCAACATAATCTTCCATAGTTTTGTGTAAGAGATCATGGAAGATGTAGGTCATTGCTCGCTGATAGGTTGCTCCTGCGTTCTTAAGACCGAAAGGCATGACGCGATAACAAAAGGTCCCCCAAGGAGTTATGAAAGAATTCTTATGTTGGTCTTCTGGTGCGATGAGAATTTGATTATATCCAGAGAAACCATCCATAAGAGAAAGCATCTCATGTCCCGCAGTTAAATCCACGAGTTGGTCGATATTAGGTAAAGGAAAATCATCTTTTGGACAAGCAAGATTAAGATCCCGGAAGTCGGTACAAATTCAAATTTTCCCATTAGCTTTAGTTACTGGTACTACATTGGAAACCCATTGTGGATAATCGATGGGTTGGATGAAGTTAGCCGAGATCAAGCGCTGCAATTCTTCTTTAACAAGAAGGGTTACTCTAGGGTGCATTTTACGTAATTTTTGTTTAACTGGTTTGATGTTGGGAAGAGTAACGATATTGTGGACCACAATATCGGGATCGAGTCCTGGCATATCCTCATATGACCAAGCAAAGGCTTGACGATGTTTGGAAAGAAAAGTGGTAAAATCTCCTAACTCCTGTGGATTAAGGGATTGGCCGACCTTAATGATGCGAGGGTCTTCAGAAGTCCCTATATTAAGGTCAACAGTGGCTTCGTTGAGAAGTGTAGACGTGTCAGAAGGAATAGTCTTGGGAAGATATGAATCCTCTGCCCCTAGATAGGTGAGGACAGAATCATCATCCGCACAGTGGATAGTGTTGATAGTAGGAGAGTCGTCTCCAACTATTTCAAGGAAGATTAACGGTATGGAAGCGGACTGGTTGTTAGTCTTATAGGCTAGCGGCCCTAAGGAAATGGTATTGATAAAAAAAAAAGTTAGGTGGGATGGAAATGTCATCGTCCACATCGAGTGATGCTTCTGACTTAGCGGGAGAAGATGGTTCTTCAATAGGAAGAGGCTCATCGAGAATAGTGATAGTGGCTTTTGAAAGAGGTTTAAATCCTAAACCAAATTTTTGATGTGGCATGAGAGTAGGAATGGATGTGAGGTCATGCACACCTTGTTCATATTTTCCTAGGCCAAAACCCTTCCACGCGCATCGATATAAATAGGTTTTTGCAAACGTGGGATTCTGTAGATAATCGAACCCTGTTAAGTAAGGTTTGGTCCTAGGAGGAGAATCCGGGCAATAGTGAGGTGTATCAAGACAACCGTAGAAGAAATTAGTCTCTTGATTGGGTAGACCAATGGTGACGATGTGACCGAGACCTGGTTGATATTTAGGTTGTTTTTCTGGTCTACCATACTCACTAGGTTTGAGATGAGCGTTGAAAGAAAAGAGAGGAAGCTCTCCCAGTGAGAAACGCTGCAATGTCTCTTCTAGATTTTGTAAATCTGGTAGTTTGGTTGTAGGTATGGAAGAAGATGAGGTCCCGTCAGGAGAAGAAGTATTTTCCTTTAGAGGGGAAGACCTTGTGGTCATGTCGCATTGTGTGGAAGGAAAAGGATCTCCTGGATGAGTATATATTTTACCCTCATATTAATATTTTAAGCATCGATGGAGGGTGGATGGGACACAATGCATCGTGCGAATCCAAGAGCGTCCGAGGATCATATTATAGTGGAATTTTCCTTCGACAATGTAGAAGAGTTCGTGAAGCAGCTTCTTACCTACTTGAATGGGTAAGACCACAATTCCTAAAGTAACTGCTAGCTGATCGTTAAATGATCGAAGGGCAAAGGGCGGGGGTGACACTACGTTCTTTGGTAACTTAAGTTTCTCGAATGTGTGCGAGGAGATGACATTGAGTGCAGCTCCACTGTCGATCATAACGCGTTTTAATGTAGTGTTGTCGATTTGGACTGTGATAAAGAGGGGAGTCTCCAAATCCTCTGAAGAAAGAGGAGGAATTTCCGAATCTTCAAAATAAATGGCGGTTGATGGTCTATTCAATCCAACAACCAACTCGAAGGGTTGGGGCTCATCTGAATTTACTGCGATGCGACGCAGATTATCAATCAGAGCCTGGCGATGTTGTGGAGAGGATTGGATGAGGTCAAAAAGAGACATTTTGACCAGAGCCTGGGTGAGTTGTTTCATAACACTCTCCTCAACTGACACGGGAATTTGAGCCCGAGGTGCAGCGCGAATAGAGACCTTAGGTCGTGGGGCTAATGAGGAAGGAGGAACTCCTTCAGGGGCTGCAGAAATGACAACATGTGGTCGAGATGTTGGAGATGAAGATGGATTATCATAGTGTTGGGTTCTAGTGGCGATATGGATTGTGTCAATTTGAGAAGGTGGAAGATCAATTGGAGTGGAATCGCTAGAGGTCTGAGTGGATCGTTGGGGCTCGGATGGGGCTAAGATGACAGGAGATACTTGTTCCTCCTCCTCCAGCAAAAGATCACTTTCTTCCAAAAGGTTGTTGACGACAGCTTGAAGAGCTTTACATCCCTCAGTATCATGACCCGAGGTACGGTGGTAAGCACAAATTAGATCAGAGTTAAACCAGGTAGGTTTAACTCCCTTAGGGTTATAGGGTTTAATCGGAGGAAGGGATATGGATGAATATTGGATAAGTTGGCAAAGGATTTCGGTGTAGAACCCGGTAGACGAAGATGAGGACAGATGTGATGAAGGTGCCTCTTTTACTTTAACAGACTGCCGAGGCAAAAGAACCTACATGTCAAGTTTGACAGTCTTTTTAGGGATCATCTTATTTTTTTGGACACTTGGAGGAGCAATCTTGGGCACTTGAGATGGAAGTAAGTGAGACATGATTGATTTTGGTGGAGGGGGAGCCCCTAAAATAGATTTTGAAGATGATGGAGATGTGACAAGTGTTGTGGTCTTCAAAGATAAAGGAGGTTGCTTGGTCGAATTTACTGATGATTTAGATAATGTCGATTTAGATGAGGAAGAATCTCCCAAATTAGGTGTAATCGGAGGGACATAGAGTGTCCTGGCTTTTGGTAATGAAGATGATGATCCTGATAGAAGAGGTGACGTCCTTTTAGTAGGTAAGTCGGCTTTTCGAGGTGTTGGTGAAGGATGTGTTGTAGAAGAAGATGATGGTTTTGATAAGTGTGTAGAAGAAGACGCCTTCTCAGCGGAAAAATCCAATCTTTTATGGGGCGTAGAGAGAGATTTTTGTGGGAAAGCACCAAGGGTCTTGATGGTTCGAAATATGGGCTTTCCTTTTTCAGGGATGGTGACAACTTCAACGGCATAAGGTGATTGTAACCTTTTCGGGGGAAGTAAATGGGGAGGTACTGATGGCACAACATTAGATTTTGGTTTTCTCAGTTTAAGTTCAGGAACCGAGCGTATAGGCGTTGGTGCTACTTCTTTTGATTTTCCCTTAATAGGCGAAGTAGCATTAGTGGTGGAAGAAGTGAGTGATGAAGAAGTAGTTCTTTGCGAAGGGACGACTTCTGGTGCAATAATTATGGGTGGAACTACTGTAGGAAAAGAGACGGGAAGAGTCAAAATCAAAGACGCTTCCGTCAGAGTCGGCACAATTATAGGTACGTTCACCAGGGGCATAGTTGCAGCGAGAATGGGAGCAACAGAAGTAGATGTATATGTAGTGGAAACTTGAAGGGATGTAATTGCCTCGAGCATTGAAAGAATGTTTGACGATGAGACAGATGAGGATGACACTGTCTCAGGTATGGATGGAAGGTCAGGACAAAGGAGCGGAGAGAGATGAACCCGTATCTAGCGATGTAGGAATATTCAAAGACGGGCTACCTGAAGATGGTGGAATTCCAGTGATTGACGAAGTGGAAGGAGGTTCTAATCCGATTGATGTGTTCGCAGATGACTTGGTTTCAGAAGAAGGTTCTTTAGTAGAGATGAAGTTGATAGTATGAGTGTTTGGTTTTTGAGACTCTGAAGCATTATGGTTTGGGGAATGATTGGGAAAAGGTTGTTTAAAAACATCCAGTGCCTAATTTGGGGGGGCATTTGGGTTATCCAGAATGAGCTCGCCTTTATCAATGAATTTCTGGACAAGATTTTTAAAGGTCTGACATCGTTCGATGTCATGACCTTTGGTTCTATGATAATGACAGAAATCATTTTCCCTATACCAGAATGGAAGTTCTTGGCTTTCATCAATATTCCTAATGGGGGGAAGTTCGATCATGCGAACTTCCAAAATTTTCTCTAAGATAGAGGCATATGATTCCCCCAATGGAGCGAAGGATCGAGATGATGAAGTCCCTTTTCGAGAAGATGAGGGGTCTCTTCATGGTGTTTGATTAGAAGTATTATCGACTCGTGATGTTTTTAATACGATAGCGTTGGTGGATCCCTGATTCTTGTTTTTAGAAGGGGAAGAATTTGGTTTGGTAAACTGAGAAAAATCAGGTTTATATTTAGAGCGAAGTTTTAGCTTCCCTTGTTCAATGGCGTGAGATTCAAGTTTGCGTGCCATCGTAAAGGCTTCTTCAAAGGTATGAAAAGTTTGGATCCTTAAAGTGGAAGAAATGTGATTAGCACAAGATCAAGTAAACAACTCGATTTGTTGGGATTGAGGAAGGGAAAAATACAATTGGTTGATTATCCCTCTCCAACGAGCGAAAAAGTCTGCAATAGACTCATCATCGAATTGACGAATGTTATAAAGATCTGTAATCGAGATCTTATGCGCGATATTTATTGAAAAGTTTTCAACAAACATCTGGGCCAATTGAGAGAAAGAAAATAAGGAATGTTGAGGAATGTTATTGTACCAGTCTAAAGCAGGACCTACGAGAGACATAGGGAAAGTACGGAGCATAAGCTCCTGATCCTGGACTATGAGGTAGCAAGCATGTTTGAATGCTCGCAAATGTTGTTGAGGGTCCTCTCGACTATGAAATTTTGAAAATTTAGGAAGTTCCCATTTGGGAGGATAAGGCATAAAAGCCATTGAGGGGTGAATGGGTTCATTACACACTTCTTCAAAGGAGTATGAAGGTCGAGCCCCTTTTGTGGAGGCTTCCAAGTCTGTGATTTTCTTGAAAATAATTTGAACCACGTCAGATTGAGGAGGAGGCACACTGGCATGTCCTACATAAGAAGCAAATGGTGGATGTTGTTGAGGTGTCAATAGGGGATTCATCTGTTGATTGGTAGGATGATAAGAGGAGTAACCAGGGGTTCTAGGTGACACCTGGTGGGGTATTTGCTGTGAAGTAGCTTGTGTATAGGCGGGCTGTGAGATAATAAGTGGTTGAGAAAATGAAGGTTGGATGACGGGTGGAGCCTGTGATTGGTGGACTCCTATGCTTGTTGATTGAATCGGGACAGATTGAGGAACATGAGTGCCGACTTGATTGGACATATTGGGGAACAAAACCTGAAAGGGGCCTTCTACTACCGGATTAGGCATTAAGGGTGCCGATGCTAGAGGATGGGCGAAGGTCACTGTTGCTGGAACATTGGAAGAAAGACCCACTAGAGGACGAGAAGCAGGAGCCAACTGACTATTCGGAGGGGGTTGGCTCATAAAGAGGTACTGACCTTGGGACACGATGGAGGGCATAGATGAATTAACAACAATATGTGGGTGCGCAGACGCATTCATTATAGCCAGGGCAGAGGACCTCTCAGAAGTAGGTTGTGGAATATTCGAGGTAACTGCGGTGTTAGGAATAGGTAAGGCTATTTGAGAACTAGTCAATATGGTCAGTGGAAGAGAAAAGGGAGGCACAGGGGCCTCATCCTTCTCCATGACTCGAGGCAAGAGAGATGATGCAAACTGTTCTACTAAGGCCTGGGATGGTTCATGAGAATAATCGTACACTTTCTGGATTGGTGGTCCTTGATCAGATATCTGAATAGACTTGTGTACTAGGTAGTCCATGAGGGATACCAGATTGCGATCGAGGAGCGCCTGAAATTCAGGATCCCCGTGAGGAACATACTCTGAGTCAGACGTAGATGATATTTCTGAAGGACTAGGGGAAGCTGGATGTGATGGGGTTACTTTGGCTTGGTAGAAAGGATTATATGACCAGGATGGGGAACCAACTAATAGCGGTCCCGAGGAAGATTTGGGGGGTTCCGAAACATCCACGCTAGTGGTAATCTCGGAAGAGGAAGGGGCCAATTGAGCCATTCTTCTAGATTGTAACCGAGTGATGACCGTCATAAACACACAGCAAAGAAGATTGACCTAACTAATGCACAGACAATTCAAGCAGCACAGGTGATTATCTCCTTTAAGTTTTGATGCTTTTAAGAAAGAAAATATTAGGGAAGGCTTTTTAGAACAGGAACTACGTAGATAGCCAAACTAAGGATGGTTTGGGGAATGTTTGGTGAGGAGTCCTGAAGGCACTTCAGTAAAAGACCGGTACGTGGCTTTTTATAGGGGCCTACCCCCACACTTCACACACCACTGCGATAAGGGAGTCGGGTGCTTTGCCAATATATACTAGAACTTCCGTGAATTTATAGCGTGGCCTGAGTACCCGCGTAGGCTCTTCCTCTTGGATGTCACTTCCAAGTAGGCGAGGCCAGGGAAGGAATTTTTGTTTAAATGCTTTATACCTAGTGATTTTGGCTTTGTGTGCAAGGGTGAAAAATAAAAATCAAATAGTGTCACTACCGATTTTGATCAATTTTCTAGCCTAATTAAAACTAGATGAAAAACATGCAGCAGCAATGACAAAGAAAAGGTTCTTTTTAAGCACTTAAAAATGAAGTGTTTGATTTTGATGAAGACAAGTCAAACAGATTCTTTCCCAAATGTGATTAAATTCCTTTTAAGCACCAAAAAATGAAATGTTCGAATGTGTTAGACAACAAACAAAGAAATTTTTTTTTAAAAATTTTTTTTAGTTCCTAAAAGGGAGAAAACACCGTAAAAGAGAAATACCTGTAGATTTAGCTCTCCAAGGTGTGTGGACTTCAAAAAGCGCGTTGTTGAGCTCTTCCCCTTGAACAATCCCACGAACAAGCAAAGGGCTCCGCAAGAAGAGGTTAAGCAAACACCAAACAAAATCCAGAAAGATATATCCGGATAATGGTGAAACGGAAATTTCTATTTCAAGGAACTAGAAAAATTTCAAGGAAATAACAATTTCACATAAAGAGCAAGATTAAAACGATGAAAGGAAATGCTCAAGCAAAACTGATAGAAATCAGTGAAGAAAAAGAACAAAGCTCAAAACTAGAAAAGAAATGAACTTGCCAATAAGGGACTTTGGTTCAAGTCCCACCGGGCGTGCCAGAATGTAGATCAAGGATTTCGCGCTTGTTACCTGTCCAAGTTAATGCACCAAACTAAACACAAAAACCCTGAAAAACTCCAATAAAATTGATACATGATGGACAAGATCCGAAGATGTAGACGGATAAGGAGGTCGATGTAGATAAGACGGGCGCACACGAGTAATTCGCACAATAGATCCGAGTAACCTGCAAGACACCGATGCTTGACAGAAAAAGACCACGTTAAAAGGTATTTAGGTGGACTGCCCGAGAAGCGGGTTCGGGAAGCGATAAGCTTCCTCGGCGGATGTCAGTCCAAGTTTTCAATTAAGTAGAGAAGCATACATGATAAAAGATGTACATATAAGACTAGATTTTCTGATTATAGTAATGAAACCGAATTTAAACAGCAGACAGAAAGTTACAGAAAACAGGAAATTATGAAATAAAGCTGGATTTGTGTTACCTGTGTCCTTTTACCTGTCTGCAGTATGATCGGCGTTGATTATGTAGAATCGGCGTCGATTTATGTGATCGGCGTCGACTGATGTGAAATGCGTCGACTGAAAGCAGATCGGTCAATCGGGGACAGTGCGAGAAGATTCGGAAATTGGAAAGTGAAGGACGGATCGTCAACGTCTGCTGGATGTGCCGAAGTTGGTGAGATACTGGAACAGAGTCACCAGAAGATCGATGGATACGTGCGATGTTGATGTGATAGGAGCAGAGTAACGGTGCTCCTCTCAGGGATTGATTCGGACAGGATCTGATCTCATTTGATACACTTGATGCTAAAAGATCTCTCTTTCTTACAACCTGCTCGTGCGCGTGTTCTTCCTCCTTTTTTCGTCCTTTTTTTTTTTGTCCCTAGAACTGAGTTCTGGGTTTGTATTTATAATCGGCGCCGCTCCTAAAAAATCGGCGCCGACCGTATAGGTCGGCGCCGATCACGGGACAGACTCCCGAGATGGCCAAAATGAACGATTTCTAGAAAGGTAAGAGTTACCCCAAATACGGGAAATATCCCGCTTGGGGAAGAGGAAAAAATAGGGGTGATACATAGATAGAATAAATTTGGGGTAGATAAGTGATTAGGATACATGGGAAGAGGTGTAATTAAATATTTAATACTTAATTACTCACGGGTAAGATACAATGGGGTGAATTAAACTTAGGATAGGTGTTTAAATCACAAATCGGATAATATCCCAAGGGGATAGTGGTGACGTAAACGTGCCCCAGGCTACCTGAGCAGGGAAACGAATGTGAGGGACACTAAATTGAGTAACCAATTTTAAGTGTCTACAATGTGAGTGAATTTACAACTGAGCGTTGCACTACATCTCATAATCCATGTAGTTCTAGTGAGTGTGTGTAGAAATTGTGCCCTAGGATGCCCTTTTCCAAGTTGCACTTGATAGCGGGTTGTAACTGAATGTAGCAATGTAGTAAACTGCGAGGATGGAATAAAATGGAATTTCCCTTCTTATGTTGTGTATGCAGAGTTGATGTATTTACTTGTCCCTTGAATGGATGTTATATGGATGTTTTAGATTGTTTTAGGTGCCTTTGGAATGCAAGCTTATGTGATGATTATATTCATTAGTGTTTGGTCCTTGATTTTGAACACATAATTATGTATTTATATGATTCCCTTATTTTAATTTTCGTAATGGACAACTAGAAGGTCGACCCATAAGTGTAAAAGATGCCTAAAAGATAAAAGAGACCCAAAAGGAATGAGTAAGGTGAGAAAGGATCAGGGGTGCCTAGAGGGGACAGAGGCACCTGGGTGCTTTTGTCCGAGATTGGGCACCCATGTGTATCTAAGCCATAAAAGATAAATAAGTAAAATATCGACTGGGTTTATAAGGTGTGTAAGACCAAATAGAAAACAAGAAACAAAGAAAAAAGGCCAAATATAGTCGTCAATTACTAGTTTTCTTGCTTAGGAATCATATGAATGCTAGTATGTGTTTAGGACCTAGAAATGTACCCAAGTGCATGATTTTGTGTCTACATTTTCCCCTACTTTATGTTGTTGAGTGAATACTTGATAACATAAAGTAGATAAGAGACGCGTACCTCATGATCATGTAGAACGTGTGATGAAATGTGTGTCGATCAGACAAGTAAAGTGTGGAATTATACAAAGTGAAGTGTGGAGACTAGGAAAGGAAAGTGACCCTAGGGGTGAAGTGTATGTGTTTCAGTTTACCTATTGTTGTGCTTGTTGTTGTCACTTCTTGTAAGGACAAACCTATAAAAAGAAGAGCAAAAATGTATTCAAAGTCCCATATATGATAATTCAGAGAAAAATGTGCATAAGTATGTAAAAGCATGTAAAAGTGTGTAAAAGGAAAGTGTGCACCTAATGTAGAAGAGTGTAAAATGATAGAGAAGTGTCCTAAAAATGTTGTGTAGAGTGTGTGAGTTTTTTTTCTGGCAATCTCACACCAAATGTGATATCATGCCAAGAAGTGTCGAAGTTTTTTCTCCATCCAATACTCTTCCTGTGATCTCACTGCCAAGTGCATGAGTTTTTTGCATGTATACTTTGGTGATCTCACACCAAATGTGATTTTTTTGGGTGATCTCATGCCAAAGAGCAAGTAAGCTCCATGGCTATCAAAATAGGAGAGAGGTCTAGTGTTACTCTCCATCCAATAAGAAAGAGGCTTCTTCAAGATGATGAACCTGATAAGCACCACTTTGCATTTACAGATGTAAGTATGTCCTTGATTTTCAACACATTCCTGAATTGGGATCTTGAATTATTTTTATTAAAGGTAACCGTATTTAATACATGTTTAGCAAGTTTGTATTGATTGGAACTGAAGAATATATGTACGATGCATTATAAGGGGATTAAATCTATATTTTGTTACTGGAGGATTATGCCTGTAACTAATTAAAACTTTTGACGATATGAAGAGAAAGGGGATAATTAGCACAATTTATGTTGGGCGTAACAGTAACTGTATGGTGATCTGAGAAGTGGTGATGAAGATGACCATGTGTGTCCTCAGAACATTAGCACTCAGAGGAGGACACAAACACCCAGACACTACTATCTAAGTCTAGGTGCTAGTGTTTGTGCTATTATTCTGACCTAAGTCTAATTCTGGGTCATTTTGTGACTATATTTTTGTGTCATTTTTGTATTGTGTAGATCTGTACTGTAGCTCTGAGCTATTGTAGGGGTGATTTGTTCACCCAATGTATGCCCCCTCATTTGGGGTGCATGCGACATCTGTAGGAGTGTGCGGCCCCAAAAAGAGGACCTGATGTTATCTGAATTGTATCCCTACAGGGGTGGGGGATGTGCATGGTAAAAACCAAGGCACATGCAAACAAAGTGGATAGAAACATGTGTTAGTAGAAAAAGTAGCAAACATGTCATATAAAAATGATGTAACAAACAAGTGTGCAAATAAAGTGGACCATGAAAATTTGGTTTCAAATGTGAGACATCGCTCACAATGTCATAAGACAATCTGGGCTGAAGTGGCCAAAAGCATACAAATAATGATCAAGCAAGACATAGGGCATAACCCGCAAATAATGACATATAAAAACAAACAATGGGAAACAAAATCTATCAGAACAACCATGTTGGCATATAGTCTTATAAGGTAAATGTTACACATGAAGCACTTGTTAGCATGTTAGAAAGATAAATAGTATGTTAAGGTGTGTATAAATCAACGAAAGGTAACGTAACGATATTAAAATGTAACTATAGAACATATGTAGTATGTGATAATAGTAAAAGTAGATCGCCCAGGAGCCTTGGTCGGTCTGGTAAAAGGTACAGTGTCAAACATCATTGTAGTGTTTGAAAACTCGTAAGAGATTTGCATTCACTTCAAAACACCATGTGAAAATGCATGTGTATATAGATAGCTAATGATATATTGAGTATGTGACTAGCATAGCAAGTAAAGTGCATCATGTAAATAGTATAAGCAAACAAGAGTAATTGCAACCAAGATATGTAATATTCAATGTATGAATGTGATGGAATGGTATGAAATATGTGAATATGGAAGGAGCAACGTGCCTCCCAGAAGATGTGTATGAAATGAGGTTCATTTATAAAAGACCCCTCAACAATCAAGAATGAACCATAGAACAAGTGTACGTCATCGAGAAACGGTTTAAAGAACGTGTGCTAGAAAGATAGATCATGAAGCATAGAGCTTGAAGAGTGAATGCAACTAGGTTCATTTCATATTTATGCCCTCAACAGTCAAGTATGAACCATGGAACTAGAGAACACATCATAAGGTAATGACGATACAAGGTGTGTATCAAAATGTGTAAGAGTGTTGAAAAATAATAAGTGTGAAGTGCAGAGTGTGATAGTATGTATGATATACAAACAATGATGTTAGGAGAGGGGGAAGAGAGTGTGATGCCCCCCAACTATGTGAGGTAGAGAAGAATCAAGTAAACTCGCCTAGAAGATCATTTGTGTCAGGGTCGTAACCAATAGGATCTAGATTAGAGAATTGGTAAGCAATAATGTGAGGTTGATCATGTAAAGAGCCTTTGTGTGTATATTGTACATACGAATAGAATATTCTTCATCAATAAAAGGAGGTTGAGGAAAATCATGTGCATACCATTGAGTGAGATTTTAGAATAGCCCAAGGAGTCATTTCCTATAAAGATAGATACAATCAAAAGGCAAGGAAATCTAATATCAATATGATTGTGATCCATTATGCTACCAATGTAATCAAGCCAGGACTGACCAAGTGTGAGTGGAGACGAAAGAGGAGTGTGTGTAAGGAAGACTATCAAATGGAAAATGCGGAGGCCATAAGAAACATTAATGAATACACATCCATGATATAAGTGAGCAGAGTGAGGTGGAGGAAGGATATCAGTAATTGTGAATCCTATCCAAGCCAGACCATCATGTGTGCAAACAGTCTTAGAGCAAGTAGAGTCAAATGGAACATGAGGCTAATAAGAATTATGAATGAAGAGAGTGCATGTGAAGGGATTTAAGTGCGGAGCAGAATGAACTTGGGGAGATGAAACAGGTGATAGAATGTCTAATGTATGTACAGTCCCTTGAAAAGGTATCATGGCATTAGTGGAAGGAGGGAGCTTCTTGAACTGGTATTCACTAGGGCTAATAGCAACAAAAATATCCTGAGAGTAGGAATTGTTGATTTCGATAAGAGTGAAGTTGAGATTGTGTAATGTGTCATCATTAAGCTTTGCAACATCAACCTCATCATCGGAATCATCAATGCTAACATTATATTGTTGTATAGTGTTATCAAGAATATTGGTAGGTGTAGAAGAAAATTGTGTTGGTATGCAAATGCAAAACTAAGAATTGAACTAACTAATTCCTTAAACTAACAGATCTATCAATCTACCTCCAATTGAGCAAGATGAGAAGGGATGAAGAGTATAATACATTTACTTACCTACAAGATTACAAGACTCCTCCCTTATTACTTTGGATGTACTCTTGATTGATTGATTATGCTTCAGATTAGTGGGATAATTTGGGCAACACCTCCCCTTGATAACTTGATAGCTTGATTGTTATATGCTTGATGAAAGATGGGTTGACTGGATTGGATGATTGAATATTGAATGATTGAAGAACAAAGAAATTGTTATGGATTATGAGACACCTTCCAACTAACTTTCATGGAAGAGCAGAGCTCAATTTATAGCTTGTGGGTGGAGGATTCAATGGTTAGGATGAAGCAATATTGGATTTGGATCAATGGTGGAGGATGCATGTGAGGATTGGAGAGATCTAGAATTGGATTATTCTAGAATTTAGAATAATCCTCCATTAAATTTTTAATTCAATTGAGGGAGGGATATATTTGAATTTTTAAATATGAAAGAGGGAAATTTAGAGAGGCTTATAGAAATATAATCCTCTAGATTTAAAGGTGTGAGAATGTGATTAGATTAGATTAAAAATATATGATTAGGGATGTGATTTGATGGAAAGGATAGGTATAGGGATGTGTAGGGTAGGTGGCAGGTGAGATGTAGGAATATTAAATTTCTATAAAATGTTAATGAAGGATTATAATGATAATTGATATAATAATGGATTAAAAAGATTAATGATGAAATGGGATGTAGTAATGAAATAAAAGGATAAGTGATAAATGATAAATGATGATAAAATGATAAAGGGTAAAATAGATAAAATGGATTAATAATAATAATAATTAATCTTGCGATGAATTTTTATATGGATGAGGTTGGGATATTTGTGGGACATATTAGTCATAATTAAGCATGTCGACATTTTAGATGTCTACATGAGGGATGAAACCAGATGCAGAATTGAGAGAGTGATGATAGGTAGAGTAGTAGCCATAAGGGTAGATATGATGGGTGATATCATATCATTAGTATGAGTAGGAAGGGATGGAGTGCATGGAAAATTAGCAGGAGGAGTACGAGCACCAGGTTGCCTAACATCACATGTACTTATATTATGATATGGAATAGGTTGTGATGGAGGGATAGGCATGGCGGTGACATGATATATATGACAAAACTTGAATGGCTTTGGGTTCACAATAATAGTATGTTCATAACCATCATATAATAATTTAATGCACCAATGAACTATAGATGGAACAACATGCATTGCATGAATCCAAGTTCTACCAAATAAGCAATTGAACTGGAATGTGGCATTGACAACAAAGAATACAATAGGAACAATTTTAGGCCCAACTTGTAGAGGTAGGATTGATAGTTCTCATACATGTGTGAGTAGTGGAATCATAGCCATGAATGCCTTGAGAGGATTTATTAATTAAATCATCAGTAATGCCAATTTTCCTAAGGAGGGATACAACACATAGATTGATAGCAGAACCATTGTTAATGAGCACAGGCTTAATATAAATAGTGCTAATAGTAGCAGTGATAAGCAAAGGTGTAAATGGATCTTCAGCAGTAGAAGGAGGGATATCCTCATCACTAAAATATATAGCTTTGGGTAGATTTTTGAGAGATTAAATGAGGTGAGTAAAGACAACAGGTGAATTATTGCTTTCAAAGTGAATGGAACGAAGAGTGTCCTCTAATGTATGACAAAAATCAGGTGCAGTACACAATAAATCTTAAAGATATATTTTTGCAGGTGTATTCTTGAGCTACTCCATGATGTCATAACCCTTAGAGTTAGTGGTAGAAAGTGTAGAATTGATAGGTGGTGGGAGAAATATGGGTGGAGCCGTAGGAGGATGAGTGCGGCGGGTGGTGACTACATTGATGGTTGGATCTGATATTGGAGTAACAAAGCAAGGAGGATGTTCAGTACGAACTTACATAAAATAAGTAACAATGATAGCCATGCCAGAAACCTCGGTTAGAGTAAACGAAGGATCAGAAGATTGATCCATGAATTCATAAGAAAGAGATAAATTTGGATACATTCTCAGAAGGTAGGGTTGGTCACATTGGGTTCACCAAATGATTTAATTTAATTTGAATTAAATCTAATATTACAAATTCACTACTGAACCAAATGATAAATAAATGTTGAAATATATAAATGACACAAGCAAACTAAGATGTAATATTTGAAACACTGAGAAAAGAAGAAAGAGAGATAACTCAAATGATTTATGTTTGTTCTGGAACCAATCTAAATTGGGAAAAATGTTGAATAGTCTAGGCAAAGCATCATTACAACTCATAATAAATTCTGGAACTCAAAAATATTGTTGCACATGGGCACCCACAGTAGGACATGGGTGCTTGGGCGCTAGAGATCAAAACTGGGCGTTGGTGACTGCGCAAATGCTCAGACCTAATTTTTGTAGTGTGACAAGATCTTTGTTGTTGTTTCATGTTGATCGCCTGAGAGTCACTCCTTGAATGCTGAAGGTACTTGTAACCTGTAAAATAGAATTTCACCTGCACAAGCCCATAAACCGCATCAAACCTTAAAAGCAATATGGGGAGTCGTACTGACCCCGAATGTCACCCTGACAGTGAATTTACAACCAAGCATTGTACTACATCTCAAAATCCATGTAATTCTAGTGAGTGTGCATAGAAATTTTACCTTGGAATGCCCTCGTGCAAGTTGTACTTGATAACAAGTTGTAGCTAAATGTAGCAATGTAGTAGAATGTGTGGATGGAATAAAATGAACTTCCCCTTCTTATGTTGTGTATGCAAAGTTGATCTAGTCCCTTTTCCCTTTAATGGGTGCTAGATGAATGCTTTAAAGTATTTTAGGTGTCTTTGGAATGTAAGCTTAGGTGATGATAGTAATGTTTAGTGCTTGGTCCTAGATTTTGAACACAAAACTATGTATTTAAATGATTCCCTTGTTTGAATTTTGTAATTAACAACTAGAAGGCCAACCCACAAGTGCAAAATATGCCCAAAAGATAAAAGAGACCTAAAAGGAGCGAGTAAGGTGAGAAAGGGTTAGGGGCACCCAGAGGGAACAAGAGCTCCTAGGCACTTTTGTCCTGCTTGATCACTGGTGTCTGAAGCCATAAAAGATAAATCAGTAAAATCCCAACTGGGCTGTAGGGTGTGTAAGACCAAATAGAAAACAAGAAACAAAGAAAAGAGGCCAAAGGTAGTTGAAAATTACAAATTTTCTTGCTTCGGAATCACATGAATGCTAGTATGTGTTTAGGACCTAGAAATGTATCCAAGTGCGTGACTTTGTGTCTACAGTTTCAATGTGAAGGTATGATTACCCAACATGATTGATGAATTAATTATGACTCGATAGGTGACAACTTCCTCTAGAGGCCTAAAAAGGCCATTTTTGTCATTCTACAGCTAATAAACGTCCTCTCGGAATATTAAGGGAAAATCTAAATCATCCGAGTGTGGAATCAGAAAACATTAAAAGTATCTAAGGTAATTTAGGAAATTTTAGTAAAGAAAATTTTATTCATGAACAATCTATTCAATATCGGGTAATTCAGGGTGTAGGGAATGAAATCTCCTTGGTAAGACCTAACTTCTTTGAATGATTCCAAGAGTTATAAAAGGATTTAAGAATAAGAAAAATGGAATTAAAAAGCTCTTGAAATCCTCTACAAGGTGGAAACATCAAATTTTCTCCACAACACAAAGGTTTCCTGATATAATTCAGAACATTGCATCTGCCCCTCTTGGTCAACAATGAAATAAGCCCTAAATTTTGAGTTGCAGGAATAATTGGGTCTCAATAATTGTTCCATTTATATCATCAGATGTCTTTTAGTTAAAATCATATAATACCTGACCCCAAAAAACTTTTCTAAGCTTCTGTGGTGAAAAAATTAGTTCCATTGTCCCAATTTGGAAATCTTAGGCAAAATTTGCTTTCCTAATTTAGCTAAGTCACACTTTAGACACCTTGGTGTTCCCTCTATCCCCCAAGGGACAAGTGGGACACTAAACTGTGACCTCACTCTCCTCCCCAAGTCACACTTTGGACTCTTAGGTATCTCAGGTATCCCCTTTGTCCCCATGGTGCAAGAGGGACACCAAAGTGCGACCTCCCTCTTTCTCCCAGGTGTCCCATTTGCCCACTTTATCCCCTAAAGGACAAGGTGACACTAAATTCTGACCCACTCATCTATGTATCCCTCGGACACCATGTGACCACCTTTAACCCCTTTGGAGCACCTTTTCAGGCCTTATATCTCACTTTGAGCCCCTTACACTTCTCATGTCGCACTTTAGACACCCAAGTGGACCCTCTATCCCCTCTATCCCCCAAAGGAAAAGTAGGACACAAAATTGTGACCTCACCCCTCGTGGGAAAAATTTTCTAACTCTTTGAAGTTGTTAGTGTCTCAGACAGGTCAAAAACACATGGAAATTTCATCAACTCTCCATCTCTTTGTAACTTGTCAATTTTCAACAAAATTGGTGTTAATTTCCCTTCCAACCCCTATTAATGATCAAACATGCTACAACATTAAATTTCATCAAATTTCTTTTTTGATTCTACGGAAATTTGTATGGTGAAAAACCTTGAAATTTGGAGTAGAGAATCTCAGAGCAAAACCCGAAATTTTGACAGTTGTAAGTGTCATTTCTAAAAACAATAGGTGTTCATGACTCGGGATGTCTAAAAATAGTAAATTTTCAAAAAGGGTGAATTCTCAGCACCCAAAACATCTCGAATGAGAAAGAAACATCAGAAGCTAAAAATGGGGAAAATTACTAAAAAAAGTAGTCCTAGATAGGACTCGCTAAAAATAGTAATTGTTGTAATTCAGCTCAGAAAACTATGAAAACTTCCATTCTACATATATCATTAATTTTCCATCATCACAAGGCTAAGAAGTTTTCTTATAGCCCAAACAGGAAAGAAAAATCTCACAGGCTCCTAAAACATCAATTTTGAGGTGATCCTGCATGACATAGTTTGATGCAAGAAGTTGGATGATCCAGATCATCCTAATTGTGGAAAAGGAGATTCATCTTGGTTGAATCAATACATAAAAGGGGCATCACGTGGATCACACCGTGACAAGGAACAAATTAGGGTGTCAATGTGTGTAAAAGACAGTCACTTAGACAATGGGTGCAATAAGGAAAATCGTGAGGTCCGCGAAGGATCTGAAACATCAAGAGCTCAATTGAAACTCGAGGTCATCAAGAGCATGATAAGATAAGATGACAACGAGTTATTGTGACATTCATCTCAGGATCACAAACAATACATATCTCACGATAGTGTTTCTAAACACTTAATCAATGTTTGGTGATGCGCTCACATATTGAAAGTCAGAGAGATCACATTTGCATTATTTCACTATAATGTGGAGGTCAAGAACATGGAACCCATTCTCAAATATCCCTTCAATTTCAATCTAGGGATCAATCATTCTATCAGGAGGAGGAAACCTATCTCCATGAGGAGCAATAGAGCAAAAAAGGTATTCATATACCATAAGTAATTTTCCACTCATGTGAAATCTTGGTCAGAAAAGTGAATTGTGAAGGGGTCATCATGTTCAAAGGTGAAACGTGAAGCTCGAGGAGTAAGTTGATGGTCATCTTATCCTGATGTTACCATTGTGTTCAAATCTCTTCAGAGAACAAATCAGAATGAGCTAATCAAGATGCCAAGGTAGTTGGGACTATCAGGTTTACAAGATCAAGAAGTCATATATTCCCATGAGAATCATATGAATAGTAAAGTGCATGATAATCCTAAGGTTTATGCCATTCAAGGATAATTTCGGAGTAGGGAAGGGCAAAGGGTGTGATCTTCATTTGGAATACCATGTTTGTAAGAATGAGGAACCATCTAAGTTTCACATGATGCAATTCACATAGCAGTGTCCTTAGACACTCATTTAACACCTTGTAGTGTGCTCACACCTCATAAGAGGAAGCATATTACAATCTCCCCATCTCAAATCCAATAGGTGATCATAGAAAAATAACCTCATTTGAGAAGTAATCTTTCTACCTATTAGATGAAGACATGTTTCAATGATTAACATACAAGCATAAAGAGATTTGAGCATCATGGAATTGATTTTTGGTCACTAGGGTGAATTGTGGAGGCTTATAGAAGTAATACAGTGATCCTTACCCCTACATTGTAGTAAGAAGAGATCATCATATTCCCATCACAATACAAATCTCATAATAATGTTTTTGAACACTTATTTGATGATCTGGAATGTTTCTATTATCTCACAGAAGAAGGAGATTTTGATCATAGTCCTCTAAGTCAAAAAATTCTTCATTAGAAAAGGATTCATCTTTATCAGATTGGTCAACCCTTCTCTCTCTATCTCTCTTCCTTCTTCTCTCTCCATATTCTAATTATCTATTAAGAATGCACTCTTTCCCTATTTTGTCTTATTCACTCAAGTTAACTTCAAGTTAACATTGTAAGAGTCATTTTTCATCGATAAGGAAAAGAATCACTTTCATTCCGTAGGAATGTGGAAAGCCACAAGTGATGAAGGGAAGTGAAAAATCACATGGAGGGTAGATGAAGAGACATTTTTATATGTTATAAATTGGAATGATTCTCCATTCCAAAAGGTTGGCAATTGTTGATTGTTGAATGTTTTAAGCTTTGTACCACGACTACATCAAGAAATAAAAGTTGGATTTCCTTTATTCCATCTTTTATTCTCATATATCCTCTCTACTTTCCAAATTTGCAAGCATAGTGATCTTGTATAACCAAGAAGGAACTTTTTGTCCTTGATTAACAAATTTTCATAACTTTGTGTCTCTAGTTTGTTAGTCGTGTTGATTTATTACATTGTTGTGCTCATCTAATTGAATGTGGACCTTCTCTAGTTGATGTATATGAATTTTTTAAGCATAATCACAACATTAACCCTCCCTTATTATTTCTCCAACTCCCCTTTACCTCTCTTCACAACAAATTCCTCCCTTGTACATTATAGAAGCACTTTTCCATAGGTTTAGTGGAGTATTCCTGTGTGATCCCTGGCCTAACAACCACCCGACAATTTTAGGTGGTTTAAATTCAATAATTACCCAAACCCAAGAAGGTTTCTTTTGATCCTTTTGGTAATTAAAAAATACTACTTTAATGTTGAAG
Organism: Taxus chinensis; assembly: GCA_019776745.2. Classification (NCBI taxonomy): domain Eukaryota; kingdom Viridiplantae; phylum Streptophyta; class Pinopsida; order Cupressales; family Taxaceae; genus Taxus; species Taxus chinensis. The sequence continues at coordinate 199,144,187 of CM034147.1, read as the reverse complement.
AGCCTTGTTGTAATCCAATTAAAAAATCTACATTTTTCAAAGTTGAATTGCTACCCAACACTTTGAACAAACTTGCAGAAAGAAGATACACTCAAGTTAATCATGTAAGTGGCATTGTTGACCCCGCATCCAAGGAACAAAAAAGAGCTGATTTCAAACATCTAGTTACCCAACTAGAAAGATAAGTTCCTAAAAATCATCTTGAAGAACCAGTTGTATAACTACTAGTCCTCATCCCTCCAGAAGAATAAAGATAAGAAGAACCAGAGGAAGAAGGAGAAAGGATGGTTGCGCCTCTGCCATGGGGATAAAATACTGGCCCCCTAGCTTTGGCTCTCTCCCTCCATGAATTATCAAAAGGATCAAAAGAAACCTTTCCCAAATTCTATGGACATGGACAAAAATGTCCACATGATCGTATTACAACTTTCATCACAACCTGTGGCATTCTTGGAATAAAACATGAAGATTTTTTTGTGTGGTTATTCAGGGAATCATTATAAGATGCCACTATGGTTTGGTTTTAGTACTTGCCATCACGTTTAATTACTAATTGGGATGATATGAAAACTAAGTTTGAAGAAAGATTCAAGACGGCAATAGATGTTCATGTATGAAGAAATAACTACAAGAGCCCATGAGATAATTTGTAGCGAAGTTTAATAGGTTGATTAACAAGATTCCTACTGATGCTCGCCCTACAAAGGATAATCATAAAATGTTCTTCGTGAATGCTCAATTTCCTGAATTCGGTTTCATACTATGGAGAGCGCAACCAAATAATTTGGAAAATGCTAAATAACGTGTCATTGATGTGGAAGACGATCTTATCATGTTAAGGAAGACCAAGAACCATTCAATGAAGGACAAGGCCCAAAATTATAAAGATGAAATATTTGATCTATTACTATAAATATTGTCCAATGATTTGACTTAATTGAAGAAGGAAATTACTCAACATGCCTTGCATCAAAACATGAACAGGAATCAGATTACAAGAGCACCCAGAAGGCTTGCCTTGGAAGCTCCACCAGTTGATGAAATATGTAGAAAATATGAAGATGAAGGAGAATAAATTTTTGAATCTAAAATTGAAGAGGAAGACAAATATAAATGTGCCAGGATTGGGTATTTTTAAAACTCACCGGATGAAGATTCTGAAGAATCCATGGCTGATATGGATAATAACTCTTATGCAATGTTCGCTCACTCACAAATGGAGAAAGAAACCTCTTCTTTTGCTGCCCAAACTAAGCATTTGAATCATTGAATGGTGAATCTATGAAAAATAACAACAAAAGGAGTATCATCATTGTCTCCTCCCATGGGATCAACCAAGAGAAAGCTTGAGACTACCTCAGTCAATACTTTTCCTACCTCTTCAAGTAAGTCTCTTTTACGTCCTCTTGATAAATTAGCTTTTACTTCTATTGATCTTGAGAATAAAAATCTTGCTCATGTAAAGGTTTCCATAGTTCGTGATGTGCTTACCACTTCTACACCTTTTGAAATCATTGATCATTGCAAGAAATCAAAAATTCATATTTATGAGTCTAAGTACTTGAGAACTCATCCCAAGCAATTTGATAGGCTTGTTCAGTTTATCAAAGGAACTAGTTCAAGTTCATGTTCCAAAAATTCCACTACAAAATAACTACCTCTCTCTCCTCGTATTTCTCCTTCTCATAACCTTCTTACTTCCACACTCTCCACCTCCAGGAAGATAGAAATTTTCTATCTTTTCTTGTTAGTCAATGGAAATAAACTAAATAATTTCATTATCGACTCTAGTGCATCTGACAATGTCATGTATGCAAAGGTTGTTAAAGCCCTTAGTCTTTCTCTCACTCCTGCTAGTGACTGTTGCTACTCCATAGAAAATAAAGAAGTACCCTTTGTTGGCTAGGTCAAGAATTCTCAAGTAGCATTTACAGATTTTCCTGACAAGAAGTTCACAATGAAAATACTAGTAGTAGACATGTCAACCTCATATACTATGTTGTTGAGCTAAAGCTTCTGTTAAGACGTTGGTGAGGATATACAAATTGTAGCAACCACTTTTATCACTTCATTTCTAGGGATTTTTTTAAAAAAATTCTCTTTAGCTTCATGCTTCACTGATTTAAATACCTAATATTTAAATTCTAGCATAAATATTAAATTGAATCCATCCGATAACTATCATAAAACCATGTGTAGCTGCATGAGAGTCTACAAATCCTTCTTGATCCCCCCCCCTCAAACACTTTTTACGAGCTAAACACTCTTTACGAGCTAATACATCATATGTATCATTTTCTTTCCTTTTCCATGTAATGAAAATCAAGAATAATTTTCTAAGTGCATGCCTGGAAATCATTCATTGAATCCCATCCTGGCATTAGGCATCTTAGATCATTGATGACTCTGGTACAGTGTAATCAACAACTTACACTACTTTGGACAAAGTTTCAGAGTCATGTATGCCATGCGCAGTTCCATGATGACACATTCGTTATTAGGAACTTGTCCATCACCTAATTGAGTTATATAGATTCTCTTCCATCTTATTATGTTTATAATTGATAACTTAAGAATTTATTTAAGTTTAAACTTATTTACTAGGTTCATTTAGCTTATCAAGACAAATAATTATCTTTGTACCCTATGAGATATCAATGTACCTTCATACTTGATTACATAAATCTGCATCCTCTTTAATTAATGCAAACAACTGACATTACCTCTTAATAAACAATCTACTGCTTATCACGATATAATCATGTCTTCCAACAATGTCATATGCTTAATTTTGCAGCCAATTTACGCGCAAGGATATCTTACCTAATAACATCGTTAGATTAGATCGTTTTCCCCTGCTTTATTGATAGATACCCACAATACCCTAACATGTCTTAACAATTTAAATGATCTTAAAAACTTCTTTAATTTTAAATCAAAGGTTTGTATTCCCTATTACGTAAGACATGCATGATCATCTTATGATATTAGTAGAGCCTGATACTTCATTAACACGACATGATAACTAGCCTGATCACAAGAGGCTTCCTTGGTATTACTTAGTTCTTCAAGGTGAGGTAAACACAATTAGTGCCTTAATATGATCATGTCATAAGTATAATAATAGATTTCTTTAATGTACATCATGTCGTAAATCCTATAAGGCAAGTCCCTAATCATATCTTGTTATATTCTTAGATATAAGTTATCTCTTAGATCAACCTTTCATTTCCATAGTTTTATCTTATCACAGTGTCCAACACTTCCTTGTTCATGTTGTTATTTCGAGATAGTATATTTTTTACATCAAATTATGCAAAGGTCACTTTGTTGTTATACAATAATGCACATAACACATTCAAGAGAACTAAACAACAATCATTGCATTCACATTTACTCCATTGGTACACAATGATATAATGAGTATTGGTGATAATATTTTAATACATTAAGCTCACTATTCTTATACCCTTGTTATGCATAACCTTTATAGCCTCAATAGGAAAAATTAAAACAATATAACCAAAATATCTAGTTTAAAATGGCAAATCTGAAAAGAAGTCTTAATTACAACTTTATGTTTTTCCCCTTGATATATACTAAATCAACAAATATTACACAACCACAAAGGACTTAACATAGAGTCATTATGTTTCTTGCTCCAAGACCCTTTTTAGGTTAATATTACAAGCAATCCTTCACTTTTTATAACTATCAATAGTTCCATTACAAGTCATAAGTGACCATTTAAGGAGTCCCTGCATGTTGAAGGAGTAATCCGACCAATGTCCCTGACTGTGCGCCAACTATACAAAGGCGGCATGAAACGTAAGCTCCAGCTGTATGAAGGTAGTATGAAACTTGCACACTTGGTGGTCCCTTCCTCGTGCCAAGCTAAAACTTACCGAGGCTAGGAGACTATGCTTAAAATTATAAAAATGTAATGATTCCTCGTGATAAAAAAAAAAGTGACCATTTAAAAATGGTCATGTAAAATAGTAGGCTTATCAGCCTTTATGTTTTATAATAAGCTCATTCACTTTACATTAATTGTTAACTCTATCAACAAAGTCAAAGAGAGTCTAACAAGGAAATAGATTACATTCAAGCCAAAAGACATTTCGTTTACAAATGAAATCTTAACTCATAATATGCTTTCAACACAATTTCACAAGTGACATAAAATGATTGTATAACCTTGCAGGCATTTTGCCCCTTTACATTTAATTCTTATTGTTCACATATGCAAGTGCAAATATATATTTCACTTAAATAAAACATGAATACATCTTCCATTCATGAGAAAAGGAACAAATGTTAAATGCTCAAACAATTCATCCCTTCCTTTTTCATCATGTGGTTCACATAATTCCTTAGCTGAAAAAAGGTAGTTGTACAAATTGTACATGGTCAGTTCGAGACTTGAACTGACATGATTTGAGTTACCTCTCCCCTAGCCGCTCTTACTATTTAGTATTTACCTAAATTAAACTCTGCATATGGTTGTGTTTGTTATATTTGATTGAGTTTTAAGTATTACTACTATTCTAGAAGTAATGTTTTACTTATAATGGTATCTGGGAATAAATAAGAGCTTTGAATAGTTGAAGTTTGTCAGTAACTGTGTATATATGTTTTATTTTGAAACCCTTCAGTGATTCCTTGGCTTGGGTTATATGAATCTTCTTGTAATTAAGGTTTTCTCTCTTAACATTAAAAATAACACTCTAGGCTCAAAAGAGGGAGTTTTGATAGCCCACCTTCTGTAAATTTTGGGTTGTGGGTATTTGAATATCGGTATGAGTCAGGTCAATTTTTGGTTATAAGAGGAATATTGTGCTCTCAAGCACATATGGGCTTTCCTGTTAGTTTATGGTTCGAGTATCGACTAAAATACTTAAATAAATGTGATAAAATCAAATCCATGATTAGATTTCAAATTTTTGCATTGCCCTTGTACTGTTGTTAATGGTCAATTTCAGTATTTTGGGTGACTGTGTTTTTTTTTTTTAATACATATATACAACTTGGATATTTATTTAATAAAAACAGATACCCACCTGATCTTGGGGGTCAACCATGGTATAACTATACAATGAGGGTTCAAAACCTCAATAGTAGTGGGTACTCCGGAAACAATAAGCTACTAAGTCCTTTATCGTTGTTATTGTGACCATATTTTGGTCTAATGATTCATAGAAACATTGGGGTCTCTCTCTGGGTGGTTATATAAATATTTTCTGAAACCATAAAAGATAACTCTCTTCCTCACTTGGGTTGGAGACTGTGAGATTGTAGCATTTGGCAAGTTTGTATGTACAGTTGAATCTCCGTAAGTTTGTATAATGTAAGAAGCTTAGTTTATGACTCTGAATGGATTTTTATGATAGTCTAGGTAACTGTGGGCAGTATTGTGTTGTACTTGATACCTTTATAAAATGAATTAATATTGAATATATGATTATATAAATATCCCTACTGATGATATAAAACATGTGGGGTTTAATGGCCTCGAATTCTTGAGCACTATTCTACTGGACTGTGATGTTTTAGTGAACCAAAAAATGGAAATTACATATATATATATATATATATATATATATATATATATAGGTTTAATGGCCTCGAATTCTTGAGCACTAGCTGCATAATTTATTATGTTTTTTTGATGGTGTGCTTACATATTATCCTATTGTATATGCATAAGTAAAGTTTGGAATACATGACAATGAAACAAATAACCTACTTGTAAATTTGATAATACCCATTAAGGCATTTATTCAGAATAATGTTGAATGAAGTGTTGATTACAGTTTCATTTAAGTAAATATTAAATAGCAAAATTTGTTATTTGATTATATGATTGAATCAGTAGAGTTGAATTGATCTAAATAATAACAATTCTTTACATGAGTACCTTGTTTAGGTAAATGGAATGGTTATTAAACATATAGAAGTAATACAATATGCATAATTATAATTGCAACCAAAAATTAATAGGGCTATGTTGTTCTATCTCTAATTAAGTTCATGACTACTTAAGAATGATTAACTAAAAACATAATAACCTAAGACAGGAAAGGAATCTATATAACAAAACTAGGTGGAAGACAGGTTCCTAATGATGAGTGTGACATCACGGAACCGAGCATGACATACATGTCTCTGAAACTTTTCACAAAGTAGTGTAAGCCATTGATTATACTGTCATAATTTCACCAAGGATCTAATATGCCTGATGTCAACATAAGATGCAATGTCTGAGTTCCAGGTATGCACTTAGAATATTATGTTTGATTCTCATTACATAAAAAAGGAAACCAATGATATACATGATGTACTAACTCTTGAAGAGTGTTTTAGATCACAAAGAGTTTTGAGGGGGATAAATAGGATCTGCAGACTCTCATGTAGCTGTACATGGTTTCATGACTATTGTCGGATGGATTTAATTTCAAATTTATGTTGGAATTTAAATATTGGGTATTTAAACCACTGAAGCATGAAGTTAAAGAGATTAAGATTGTGTTGGGTTTAAATATATGGGTATTTAAATCAATGAAGCATAAATTAAGATAAAAACAATTCCCTAGAATTGAAGTGACAAAAGTGGTTGTTACACAAATGGATTGGTTGCACACAACTATTCTAGTCAATGGTAAGATGAAGAAGTTCCTCCACATCAGGAAAATGAAATAAGGTGTTCAAAGACCAAATGACCCAAGGGCGGATATCCTATTTCAAGATTGAAGGTATTACAACTTCTTTGTAGCTTCAAAGGAAGATTTTGAGTTACCCATGTTAATGGAGGAGTATCCTGGTATGACAGAGCTAGTTGAAAAGCATCGTGGTGATCTGATGTAACTGGAACTTGATAGTGTGTTCTTCTCACTAAGCATTAATGCAGATTCTCTATTTGTTAGTGATAGAGGTCATAAATTTCTTGACCTACAACAAATCAATCCCAAGGTGGTGAGAGGTGTGGGTCATGGATGCATAATGATATCAAGCAACTTCTTGTCAGGTGAGTTTGATGTTTCAAGTCATGATCTCAATGTTCAGTATGAAGTTCCATTCAATGAGTATGTTTGTGAATACAAAGCTTTCTCTTTCCCATTTGGAGAGGATGGCTCCTTAAAAAAATGCATGAATGAAAAAATTCTTGGGTCTCTTGAAGTTGACTCTACTCAAGAATATGATGACTTCACTATGGAGATGAACTTCAAATTTTATAATGATCAAGATTGGGAAAATGATTATCTTGATGTTTCATTCCTAACCTTGTGCTCGTTCTTCTTTCATGAAGATGGAGACCTTCTTAATGAAGAATGGATACATGAGATGGTTCTTTATTCCCCTAAGGTTGATTCCATTTAAGATGAAGACCCTCTTAATAAGGAATGTATGAAGAAGAATGTGCTTGAATCTCTCAATGTCGACTTCACTTGAGGAAAATAGGCTTTCATCATAAAGATACATTTTGAAGATCAAAATGGCCAAGATGGAGAAGGCGATGTTTATCATTCTTCATATCTAAACTTGTACCCATTTTCATTTTAAGAGGATAAAGCCCAGTGTAAGTCACATCATAGCAAGTAACACAGTAAGAAAGAGTTGGTGTGTGTGAAAGAAGACATTTTGGATTGACTGGTAAACACGGAACATCAAGAGGCTTGTAGTAGTGTTGAATCTCCTAAAACATCTACCAAGAACCAACTCATGGAAAAAATGGTCATGAAGCAAATGAAAAATGATGAACAAATTCCTATTAAATTGAAAGGAACAATAAGAAGATTGTTCTAAGCCGTGATCTCAGATGATAATAGCACACCACATTAGATTTGTAAAATAGAAGAGCTAAAATACCATATATGGAAATCCATCATAATCCATAATGCTCAATGCATTACAATACAATCACTTCAATTACTCAATAAGAAATCTGTACATATAGGAGAAGGGAAGTGCAACTACTACCTAAATTAGTGGTGAAGAACTTCCACTAACTGATACTAGTAGTTAAGTTAACTCTAAAATACTAGTAAGCTAACTTTACATAACAGAGAAGCTAACTCAACACAACTAGTTAAGTTAACTCCACACAACTAGTACACCTAAGCAAGCTAACCCAACAAGTGTAGGGCTAACACAAGTGTACAAATTATCCTAATAAATAAATAAAAGGATAAAAATAACATTCATTAACACCCTCCCGTAAGCATAGCTTAGGTGGGAAAAAAAGAAGGTGGGTCCCGATAACAAGGCTTGATGAGGTACCCACTTATAACAATTGGGAAAAATAGACACCACAAGGTACTCAAAACCAGTAATAACAAAGTAGAGAGAGCAAAAACATGCTGCAAGATATCCTCAAAAGCTCGGCTCCAAAAACTTGTACAATCCCAAAGAAGTGTGGTGCGCACTGTGGTATGAATCCACTGCTTGATCATATAACTCAAAAACAACTGACACTAGGCTTCACCAGAATAGCTCCATGCAAGGAGACTATCAATGGAGTGATGTCAAAAATGCAAAAAAAACACCAAACATAATTTGATCAACTATTACAAATAGGTGTGCCACGATCCAAGAACAACCAAGGCAACAAGGTAAGGACACGAGATCCAAATAAATAGGAGTGCCATGATCCAAGAAAAGCCAAGGTAACAAGGCAAGGACATGAAACCCGAAGAAGTAGTATCAACACCACACCCTCCCATACTATTGACTGAGTAGAGTTATACCACAGATCTGTATGAGTTGCTAAAATCAACTACTTGAACACTGACAAACTAACATTGGGCTTCACTAGAATAGCTCCCCCACGAGAGAGACTGTCAACATGCCAAAAAAATGTCGAAAATACATATCCAAAATATCTCAACAAACAAGAGAGATATAAATGTATACACTCATAGATACAATAATGCAACACCCAAAAGTTTAGGATGTCGGGCTCAACTGAAATTGCGTCCACAAGTGATCACAACACCCTCCCAAATTTGGCACTTTATAATTGAGTGCGTGTAAACATTACAATGAGAAAAAATACCTTTTAAATTTGAAATATTTGTTTAAAATGTCTCCAATGCGTAGATATCGAAAAAATACACAATTTCAAAAAAAATATCACCTTAATCTGAGCTACAGATCAAAAGTTATGAGCTCTAAAAGGTTTTGCTATTAAAATAATATTTTAATGCTGATGTTTTTTTTAAAAGGTACACATGACACCCAGATGTCCAAAGGGTAAAAGAGTGCATCCACACGATACAGACTTACGACTAAAGGATAAAATTTCGCGCCCAAAACCTAAATGTCTAGAGGGTAAATCATTGCATTCAGAGGGTACATGTCAATATCCAATGGATAAAAGAATGTACTCAGAGGGTACAGATCTGCATCTAGTGAATAAAAGACTGCATCCAAAACAAAAATATCTAGAGGGTTAAAGAATGCATCTGGAAGGTACACACTTATATCCAATGGATAAAAAATACACCTAGAGGGTACAGATCTGCGTCTAGTGGATAAAAGACTGCATCCAAACCAAACTATCCCGAGGGTAAAAGAATGCATCCGGAAGGTACACACTTATATCCAATGGATAAAAGAATGCACCCAGATGGTACATATCTACATCTAGATTTTTCTATCTCAAAACATGGTCAAGTTTACAGTCGATTCTAGGGTTTTGGCACCTTCCAAATCCAATGTCGCACTCCATTTTGCATAATAATGCATGCTGCAGAAAATTGCTAACAAATTCTAAATACATGAAAATAATAAACCCTTGCTTGCAAAGAAAAACTTACAGATGGATGTCTACATCATCTATAACTCTGATATCATGAAAGAAATGATAAGAATATTGTTCCAAGCCATGATCTCAGATGATAATAACACACCACATTAGATTTTCAAAACAAAAGAGCTAAAATACCATATATGGAAATCCATCATAATCCATAATGCTCAATGCATTACAATACAATCACTTCAATTACTCAATAAGAAAGATGTACATATAGGAGGAGGGAAGTGCAACTACTACCTAAATCAGTGGTGAATAACTCCCACTAACTGATACTGGTAGTTAAGTTAACTCCAAAATATTAATAAGTTAACTCCGCATAACTGAGAAGCTAACTCAACACAACTAGTACACCTAAGCAAGCTAACCCAACAAGTGTAAGACTAACACAAGTTTAAGAATTATCCTAGTAAATAAATAAAAGGATTACTAATAACCTACACTAACACAAATATCATAGGCCTTAGTATGAAAACAATACGAATATGATAAAGACTCATTCTCACAACAGTGAAGGAAAATCAATAATTGGAGTGAACTTGGGAATAAATGAGAAAATGGAAATATGATGTCAAAGAAACAAAACAAATGAAATAACTAATTGTACACTCAATTACCAGAACAATCGTGCAAAATTTCTCAAGAAATTGAGAAAGGGGTCATATTTCAATGAGGTTGTCAACAAATTTGTGGAAGAAAGACATTCAATGACACTCGTATATGGGTAAGAATTGGTGCTACATAAAAAGTGGGTTTTCCACCGCATGTAACATAGGTGATTTAGGATGTTTTATCATGGTTTTCCTTTTGTTGTGTGTGCCGTTCCCTTCCATTTTTATGTGTTTCCTTTAGTTGTGTGTGTTTTGTCTTTTCCCTTTGTGTGTGTTTGTCATTTGTGTTAGTCATTCACTCCCTAATTTCACATCTGTCCTAAATAAATTAATTCCCCTTTCTCATTTCCCACAAAAATACACTTCAAATTAATCAAATATAATTTAATTAATTATCCATTTCAAAATCCAAAAAATAACCCAATCCTCACCACATGTCATTATTCTCCATGTTTTTCTACTTATTGAATTAAAAATTTAAATTCAAATCCTCACCCACCCTTCGTGGTCCCCACTCACCTGAAAATCCTCCACTTATGAATTAAAAATATAATTCAAATCCTCACGCCATTCTTTGTGGCCCCCACTGCATCTAATCTTGCCCACATTTTAAAACCATGATTACTTAAATTACTCTAAGTTAATCACTCCCCCAGGCTATAAATACAACCTTACCCCTCCCCTCTAAGGACATGGAGAATAAGCTTGAATGCCATATCTAAGTTCTTACATCCTTTGAGCAAAGAACATCCTTTTGCCTCATCCTAACACTCAAATAGCCTCATAATCCTTTTTCCCATCTGGTGCAAAGTAAGAGGATCGTTGTTGTAGGAAGGTCTTGCTCCATCTTAAAGAAAATCACCTACATATCACACAATCAAGGCTCAATCCAAGTTTCCTAGCCCATTCCGAGATTTTCTACGGAACGCGAAGAAGGAGGTATGATTATTGGCATTTTACTTCCTTGTTAGTAGTGTATTTTTCCTAGCTTACAGGTAAGAATTGATGCTACATAAAAAGTGGGTTTTCCACCGCATGTAACATAGGTGATTTAGGATGTTTTATCATGGTTTTCCTTTTGTTGTGTGTGCCTTTCCCTTCCATTTTTATGTGTTTCCTTTAGTTGTGTGTGTTCTGTCTTTTACCTTTATGTGTGTTTGTCATTTGTGTTAGTAGTGAGGGAATGACTCGATTTCCTAATTGAACTAGGCAGTGGTCTACTTGCCAAGAGAGTTTTGAGGTTATATATTTCCCCTTACATTCCAAAATCCCCAACCTAGAGCTAGTTGTTTTCATGCAAAATTTAAAGCATAAAAAATTAAAACTTTGAGCATGACAACTAAGCCCATGATTGAAAATCATGTTTCCCTATCGATGTCAATGCTTCCTCTGGCCATCCTGCCCTCAGTATCAAAATCACCTTGACTCAAAGGAAAGTGTTAACAAATTTTTTAAGTTTTTTTCAATGTGTGGGGATGATTACCCAAGATGATTGATGAATTCATTATGACTCGATAGATGACAACTTCCTCTTGAGGCCTCAAAGGGCCAATTTTTGTCATTCTACACTTGTTAAACATCCTATAGGAGTGTTCAAAGAAAATATAAATCATATGAGGTTGATGTTAAAGAACATTGAAAATATTCAAGGAAATTTTAGGAAATAAAATTTGATTTAGGAACAATATGTTCAATATCGGGTAATTCAAGGTGTAGGGAATGAAATCTCCCCAGTGAGACTTGACTTCCCCAAATGATTTCGGGAGTTCTAGAATGAGTTAAGAAGAAAAAAATAGGTGTCGTAAATATCTTAGAATCCTATTAAATTTAGAAATGTAAAATTTACTCCAAGACCCAAAGGTTTCCTAAGATAATTCAGAACACTGCAGTTGCCCCTCTCTGTTAAATATGAAATAAGCCCTAAGTTCTGAGTTAAAGGAAAAATTGGGTATCAATAATGGTTTCGTTGATCTCGTCAGGTGTTTTTGAGTCAAAATAATCTAAGGTTTGACCCAAAACACTTTCCTAAGCTTTCATAGCAAAAAACTCAATTATGATGTCCTAATTTAGACATCTGAGGCAGAATATGTTTTCCTAATCTAGATAAGTCACACTTTGGATACCTAAGTGTCCCATATATCCCCCGAAGGACAAGGGGAACACCAAAAAATTACCTCTCTCTCCTCCCCAAGTTGCACTTTGGACTCCCAGGTGTCTCAAATGTCCCCTTTTATCCCCATGGTACAAGGGGGTCACCAAAGTGTGACCTCCCTCCTTCTCCCAAGTCAAACTTTGGACACCCGGATGTCCACTATGTCCCCTTTGTCCCCCAAGGGACAAAGGGGGCACAAAATTGTGACCCACTCATCTATGTAGCCCCCGGACACCATGTGACCACCTCTAGCCCTTCTGGAGCCCATTTTCAACCCTTAGATCTCACTTTGAGCCCCTCACACTTCTCGGGTCACACTTTGAACAACCATATTTCCCCTCTTTCCCCTCTTTCCCTCAAGGGATATAGAGGACAAAAAATTGAGCCTCACCCCTCATGGGAAATGTTTTCTAACTCCTTCAAGTTATTAGGGTCTCAAACAAGTCAGATTACACATGAAAATTTCATCAATGTTCCATCTCTCTTAGACTTGTCATTTTTCAAGAAAATTGGTGTTGATTTCCCTTCTGAGCTCCATTAATGATCGTACATGTTATATCATCAAATTTCATAAAAAATATTTTTTAATTCTATGGAGATTCGATGGGTGAAAAACCTTGAAATTTAGAGCAGAGAATCTCATAGCAAAACCCATAATTTCAAGAACATTTTTATTGCAACCTAACACTTCTAAGTGCCATTTCTAAATATAACAGGTGTTCAATATTGGGTATGTATAAAAATAGCAAGTTTCTAAAAAGGGTGAATACATAACATCCTGAATAAGCAAGAAATATTAGAAGGAAAAAATAGTGGAAACTTACTAAAAATAACAATCCTAAATAGGACCTCTTAAAAATAGTAAGTCTTGTAATTGAGCTCAAAAATTTGTGGCAACTCCCACTATTCCTATATAATTTCTTTTTTCCATCATTGCAAGTCTAGGAGGTTGTCTCGTGGACCAAATAGGAAAGAAAAACCTCGTAGGATCCTAAAACATCAATTTCGAGGTGATCCTGCATGACATAGTTTGATGCAAGAAGTTGGATGGTCCAGATCATCCTAATTGTGGAAAAGGAGATTCATCCTGGTTGAATCAATACATAAAAGGGACATCATGTGGATCACACCATGACAAGGAACATATCAAGGTGTCAATGTGTGTAAAAGATAGTCACTTAGACAATGGTGTAATAAGGAAAATCGTGAGGTCTGTGAAGGATCTGAAACATCAAGAGATCCATTGAAACTCAAGGTCGTCAAGGATATGGTAATTAGGAGCATGATAAGATAATCTCACCATGAGTTATTGTGGCATTCATCTCAAGATCACAAACAATGCATATCTCATGAGAGTGTTTCTAAACACTTAATCAATGTTCGGTGATGTGCTTACATATTGAACGTCAGAGAGGTGACATTTGCATTATTTCACTACAATGTGGAGGTCAAGAAATTGGAACCCATTCTCAACTATCCCTTCAAGTTTCATTTAGGGATCAGTCCTTCTATCATGAGGAGGAAACCTATCTCCATGAGGAGCAATTGAGAAAAAAGGGTATTCATATACCATAAGTAGGTTTCCACTCATGTGACATCTTGGTTAGAAAAGTGAATTGTGAAGGGTCATCATGTTAAAAGGTGAAATGTGAAGCTCAAGGACTGAGTATGTGAAGCTCAAGCAGTGAGTTGATGATCGTCATATCATGACCCTGTCATTGTGTTCAAATCTCTTCGGGGAACAAGTTAGAATGAGCTAGTCAATATACCAAAGTACCTAGGACTATCAGGTTTGCAAGATCAAGAAGTCATTTGTTCCCATGAGAAGGAAAGTGTGTGATAATCCTTAATTTTATGCCATTCAAGGAGAATTTCAAATCAAGGAAGGGCAAGGGTGTGATCTTAATTTGGAATTAAGAATGAGGAACCACCTCAGTTTCACATGATACAATTCACATAGCAGTGTTCTTAGACATTCATTCAACACCTGGTAGTGTAATCACACCTCAGAGGAGGAATCTTAATGCAATCAACCCATCTCAAATCCAATGTGTGACTATAGAACAATAACCTCATATAGGAAGAAATCCTTCTACATGCAAGATGAAGACATGTTTCAGTTATTAATAGATAAGCATAAATAGGTTTGAGCATCATGGACTTGATTTATGATCACTAGGGTGAATTGTGGAGGCCTAGAGAAGTAAGAAAGTGATCCTCATTCTTGCCTTGTAATAATAAGAGATCATCTTATTCCCGATCACAATGTAGATCTCATAATAATGTTTCTAAACACTTATTCAATGCTCTGGAATGTTTCCATTATCTCACAAAAGAAGGAGATTGTGATTATGGTGCTCTAAGTCAGCAAGTTCTTCATCGACAAAGACTTCGTCTTCATTAGATTGGTAAACCCGTCTCTCTCTCTAGCCCTCTTACTTCTTCTTTCTCTATATTATAATTCTCCATTAAGAATGTACTTTTCCCCTATTTTTTCTTATTCACTTAAGTGACCTTCAACTTAACATTGTAAGAGTCATTTTTCATCAATTAGGAAAAGACGTGTTTTCATTCCATAAGAACGTGGAAGTTCACAAGTGATGAAGGGGAGTGAAAAGTCATGTGGGAGGTAGATGAAGAGACATTTTTGTATGTTATAAATTGGAATGGCTTCTCCATTCCAAAGGGTTGGCAATTGTTGATTGTTGTATATTGTTGAGCTTTGTATCACTACTACATCAATAAATAAAAGATGCATTTCCTCTATTCCATCTTCTATGTTCATATATCCTCTCTACTTTCCAACTTTTTAAGCATAATGATCTTGTATAACCAAGAAGGAACTTTGTGTCCTTGATTAATGAATTTGCATAACTTTGTGTCTCTAGTTTGTTAGTCTTGTTGGTTTTTTACATTTTTGTGTTCTTCTAGTTGAATGTGGACCTACTCTGGTTGATGTATGTGAATCATGTAGTCCTACTCACAACATTAACCCTCCTTCCTTATTTCTCCAACTCCCCTTTACCCCCCCTTCACAACAAATTCCTCCCTTGTACATTGTACAAGCACTTTGCTACAAGTTTAGTGGAGTATTCCTATGTGATCCCCAACCTAACAACCACCCCCGCAATTTTAGGTGGTTTACATTCAATAATGGGAGCCTCCCCATACCCAAGAAAGAGGATCTTAGCCCCGTGACCGTTGGTGATGACAAATAATCTGTATTACAACAAATTATTTCACCAACATGACCCTTGGATATATAAGAATACCAACCCGTCTTATTCTTCGTTTATTAATTACGTGGTGTAATCAAGCATTGACTATTAGGGGGTGTCTTATAAGGACAAAAATTCCCCTTACAAACTTCTAAATAATATTTGGATTATTGAACCCAATAGCGCCTTTGATCCAAATGGGACAAAAGATGATATATAACAATAACACTTGAGAATTATCCATGAAAACCCACTTTGACTCACTAATTAGCCACATGCGCCTCTATCTCTAATCTGTTGGTGTGTGTGACCTACCTCATCATCACTCAGGGTCTTGTCCACCTCACATGGCAAGTAATCTCACTTAGGTGATATCATAGGTCATAGGAGTTATATGACACATGACATATTCCATCATAGAATCTGTCATTGTCATATGCATCAGTGACATCATAGGAGTTACATTCCATTTTAGAATCATAACTCCTCTATCTCTTATAGAGTGAATGATTGTCTAGGCATGGGAGTTACACAACACTCCCATATGTATCCTTCTTTTGATTTATGAGAATGAGTAAACCTATTATTTCATGCATGATTTTCCTTGTTGTTCGATTTCACTTACTTGTAATTTGTCATGTGTCATATGCGTCAGTGGCATCCTAGGAGTTACATTCCATTTTAGAATCATAACTCCTCTATCCCATGTAGTGAATGAGTGTCTAGGTATGGGAGTTACACAACACTCCCATATGTATCCTTCTTTTGATTTATGAGAATGAGTAGACATATTCTTTCATGCATGATTTTCCATGTTGTTTGATTTCACTTGGTGATTACTTGGAGCGTTCACATCACCATTGGAGTGCAACCTCTTCAATGTGCATGGGGTTCCATCTTGATCCTCGAAAACCAATCTCATATGGTATCAGAGCGGTTGTTCAGTAAACACACACTCATTTTTATCCAGTTGCTAATTACTTCTAGTTTCATCATTAGTGTTTCTCATGTAATTTTTTGATTGTTTTTTGAATCTTGCTCATTGGTTTTAACAGTCTTGTTTTTAGAGTTTGTGTTGTTTTGGGGGTTTGTGCATGTGTAATTTTTAAAGGGGTTTCTCCACCAGATTTTGGTAGTTGCAACTAACTTTGGAAGGAAAGCTAACTTGGAGGTATTTTCATTTATGGTTTTATGAAATTTATTTTCATTAAAATTTCAATTTTCTTGGAAAATATTTGTTTGGAACCTGACCTTGCCTTCTTCCCTGTTGTCTTGCTCTTGGTTTACCCTACCTACCTCTCTCCTGCCCAACTCACCTAAGCTCTATCCAACATGGCAAGATCCCTAGAGATTTAGGCCACTCCTAGGCTCAGTGAGCTATTTCTGGGTTGATTAGTGTGCTTTGTCTTAACGAGTCATTTCTTGTTTTGCGAGCTCACGTTTGGTGTATTTGGATTGGGGTCAAGTTTTATCTTGTATGTTTGGATCCCTATCCTAGCTCATGTTCACCTCGTGTATGTCTCGTGTTTGATTATCTTTTCCCTTGCATGTATTTAGATCTGTTTTGATGAAGCCCTAGTTTTTGGCTTGACTTTGGTTGTGTTCATTGTTGGTTTACTTGTCCCTGCTCCATCCGAGTTACTCGGGCTCCCCTCACTATGCTTTCCTTGGCTCGGTTCGTCCCTACCATTGCGTTGTGTCCCTATTCTATCTTGAGCTCTCTTACAATTTGTTTTACCCTTCTCAGCTCCTCCTTCGGCTCATGCTCCCTGTTCGACCCTATTCACCTTGCTCCTAGTCGTTTCCTACCTTGCTTAATGAACCCAACTATTTAACCAAACTTGTCATCATGCTTATCCACTCCCACTTTCTTGAGCCCAACGCTCAATCACCAAGCCCCATGTGGATCCTCGTGCCCCCCTTGACCACCATTTTGACCCGCTTCAAAGTTTCCTTCCTGTTTTTTTTAAATAAGACCAATTTTTTTACATTTTGTGAAGCTTAGTTTTATTAAAAGTAAAGTAAGGGTTTCTTTTTTAAAAAGTGTTTAATTAATTAAGATCTAATTTAATTTTTAATTAAAGGAAGGACTTTATTAAAGGTTGGTCAATTATCTTTAGGAGGTTAATCTAATTAAGAGGCTTATATTTTAAGTTATTTTTCATTTTTTAATATCCTTTTAATTTTTAAAATTAAATTAATTGGAAAAATTAAAATTGTGGAAAATAGCATAATTGGAATTTTTTGTCACTAATTCGTGTTGAGAGTGTGTAGTGCTTCTCAAAGCCTTTTTTTTCTTTATAAGAGCTTTTCTTGCGGCCTGTGGGTCCTTTCGACTCGTTTTGAGTCATTTCTACATTGTAATAACACATGTTATTACTTGCTGGCTAGTGAGAATGTCTGCCACAACCTTGTAGCAAGGGGGTTTATCTTGTGACATGAGATGTTATTTATCACACAAAACTGTGTTTTTATCCCTCGTTCTTGTTTTAACATCGTTTTGTGCTTGTTTACGGTGTCAAATTGTCGCGATTGTTGAAACTTGATTGTGGTATCAACACTTGTGTGTTACTATGTTGATTGTAAAGTGAGCGACCGACTATTTCACCATGCACATTTGCACATGTTTGTAATCAACACACTATACTATAAAGTGTCACAAACAAGGGGTAAAAATATTGTTCTGGGGTGTGTGTGTGCTTCTTTTCCTTATGCATTCCTATTTTTATCTCTCTCACGATGGATGCTCTTTTAGTACCTTTGCTCACGTCATTTAAACTCTTCAAATGGAAATCCAATATGGTAATGAAACTAAAGGGTAAAGGGTTATTTTACATCATTATGAGAGCTAAGACTAACCCTAATGATGAACCCAAAAAATCTAAGTGGGTGAACCGATGTGACGAAGCCTTGGGTCCTCTTTGTATGTCTATTTCTCCTAACTCGCTCTTCCACATTGAGGCTTCCGACACACCTGATGAAGCATGGAAAAATTTAGATGGTATGTTCGGAAAACAAGATGACATAAGAGCACATGAGTTGGAAAATGAACTGCTATGATTAAATCCTAGTAACTTTGATAACCTACCGACCTTCTTCTCAAAGTTTGTCCACACTAGATTGCTCTTAAAGGAATGTAAAATTGTTAAAAAAATGCCCAATTGATCTTGTCGATTCTTTCTAAGTTAGGTCCTAAATACTTCGCTTTCATTTTGAATTTCCATGCCATGAAAGATGCTCTAGGAAGTGCTTGGAAAATTCCCTCATTTGACAGTTTTTCGTCCCAAATCATTTGAGAACAGGACAAACTCATTCAAATGGGGACACTCAAATCCAAGTCACATGCTCTTGTAGCAAGTAATGGTAAGGGAAAGGATAAGAAACCTGAAAATAATAAAGAGAAAAAGGACCAACTGAAGAAGGAAACCAAACCCAAACCAAATCTAACATGAATGCTTTGACTTCTAAGCTTAAAGCGAAGAAGGAAAAGTGTAAGTGTTCCTATTGTAAGAAGATTGGACATGAAGAGCACTAATGTATGAGAAAAAAAAATCACCTAACTCATTTACTTGAGAAGAATAATATAGGTGTTCCTAAGTCTATCAAACAAAATGCTCTAAAGTCTGAGTCTTCCAAAGAAAAGGAGTCTAAATTGAGAAGAAAGGAAAGGCCCTTGTAGCTAGAGTTGTTCCTTCATCGACGTGGATTATTGATGTCGGTGCCTCGCACCACATGGGCTCTTTGCATGTTGAGTTATCCAACATTGAGCCATGTGTCATGTCCCAAATCACGTCAGGTGATGATACTACGATGTCGGTTTTTGGTAGTGGATCGATATATATCGATGATGGAACATTTAACCAAGTGTTGAGTGTTCATAATCTCTCTGCCAATCTCCTATCGTTTTACCAAATCACTCACCTTATTGAAGGAATGCAAGTGGAATTTGGTCCTAACTCGGTGATTATCTGTGAGCTTCACTTTGACTCCACCATGGCTAAGGGAAAGGTAGATCACTGTTTACCGTTGTACACCTTCTCCCACTTTACTTCTTAATTCGATGCCCACTACCTTGCTTACTCATGCAGATGAGGTCTGTAAGCTATGTCATGAGAATTTTTCTCATTTTAACTATCGTTACCTTAAATAGTTGAGCCAAAAAAAATGGTCAATGGGTTACCCCACATTAAATTTTCTAAGGGTCTTTGTGAGGTTTGTGCCCTCAGGAAGCACCTCAAAGAATTTTTGGCAAAGGAAAAGCCTGGAGACCTACTCGTCTTTTAGATATTGTTAATAATGACATTTATATCCCTTTCCCATCTCCTTCATTTACTAGAAATCTTTATATACTTACCCTCATTGATGAATTTTCATGTTACACTTGGGTGTATTTTCTCAAACAACAATCTATAGTTTTCGAGCACTTTTGAGACTTCAAGCCTCTTGTTAAGAAACACGCTGAAAGGTCTATCAAGGTTCTTCAAACTGACAATGGAGGTGAGTATGTGAGCAATAGGTTCGAAAATTTATGTACGTCTAAAGGGATTGCTTTACAACATATAATTGCTTACAACCATTCACAAAATGGAGTTTCAGAAATAAATAATCGAATGCTTAAGGAGATGGCCACTTGTATGGTTCACTCGAAATCCCTTCCTCCATAGTATTGGGCCAAAGTATTGAATTATGCTTGCTACATTCAAAACTATGTTTCACACAAGGTAGTAAGAAGGATGACATCCTTTGAAGCCTAGTTTGGACACAAACTTGATGTCGAGCACTTTCACATCTTCAAATCCAATGTTATGGCCCAGATTCCCAAAAAGAAACGTAAGGCATTGAAACCATAGTCCAGACCTTGTATTTTTATAGGGTATATGTTATCCATTTTTCCCTACCCGCGTAAAATGGACAACGGGTATGTCACTAGACCCAGGCACTGAGAAGGGCTCCTAATGTTGAAATTACATTACAGGTGGTTTTCAAGGCTTCGGGAGCTCGTTACGTGAATTCAGGAGTGAAAATCATATTTAAGGATTTTTTTCCTCTTTTGGGTTTTGACCCTTGAAAACAACTTTAAAAATGATGGGGTGCGGGTTTGGCGGGTCCACATTTGATCAGAATAGGCCAAGTTTAAAAATAATCCCTAGTGAAACTGTTATTTTAATGACCATCTTGGTTTTAAAAATTCCCAAAGCTGCAGAATAAGGAAGACAAGGTGTTTCAGGGTCGAATGCAGTAGAATTTCATTGAAGGGCCCAGTGAGCTCTATTAGGCTATCGAGCGATGCGATGGGTGAACTCACTGACCTACTTGGCAAGTTGAGTCAAGGTTTCCATGTGGCAGGTAGAGAGTCGAGCTCCCCAAGCTTGGTGAGTTGAGGAGCTCACGGTAGACAAGCTAGCTGATTCGTGTGAGTTGGTAGTGATGGTTCGAGCCACTGAACGAACGAAGAGCTCGTAGCAGGAAATAACTCACTTTTGTGAGTCAAGATGGAATGATCCTGACATGAGGATCTGAGTATAGACCTAACTTGGGTGGGTGAAATAAGGTGAGCACTCGCTTAGTAAGTCAGAGAATGAATTAGCGTACATAGGAAGAATTCAACCCAATGAGCTAGGGCTGAGCTCCCTGAGCTCGGTCGGTTAAAAACATCGGTGGGCAATGTGGAAACCACTCGGCTAGCTAGGCAGGTAAAGTCGGTGTAGAGGTGACTATAGAGGACTTAGACGAGTCACTTGGTGGCTCAACAAATGTTGGTGAGGCCCTTGAGCTCGTAGATGGAGTGTCAGTGAAAGGAGGAAGGGACTCGTCGCTATAAAAGGAAAATAAGTCGGGATCGTGAAACATACGGAAGAACCAAGCTAATAATGGAGACTAAGAAGCCGAAGATCAATGCACAAGCTTGAGCTCGTAAATACCATCAGGGGGAACATCACCAAATGGTGAGGCAACAAAGTACATGCCCGAGTTATTCAAGAAATGGTTTGAGAAGATGGACTCGGGGTGTCGAAATCTGTGCGAGGCAGAAGGTATTAACTCGATAAAATGAGCTAGCAATAGGTGTTGAGTTCAATGTAACTAACTCATCCAGTAGCATTTATGAAATTCAATGCAAAAGGGGTGGCGAAGAGTTGCGGGGAAACAGAGGGTTGTTGCTAAAATAGTAAATGTTAGTCAAATTGACGCAAGTAAAGCAAGCCCGATTCGACACAAACCATAACGAGCCACTCAAAGTGTTAATCAAAGATCTGAGGAGTGAAGTCTTGCCTTGGGGTATGAACCAAGTTGAGTAGAGTAATGTGGATTCACGAGAATACAAAGGCCGAGTTAGAAGTGTTAAGTAATAAATTTCGGGGCAACAACTCGCATTGGGAAGTGAGTTAAACAAGCAGAGTAGGCCGAATTCAACGCATGGCAAGTAAGTGCATGCTAATTCATTGCGTCGTTTAAGGGAGATTTTGATAAAGAAGCAAACAAGGGAAAGTTCAACATAATTAATTCCAAGCCAAAGTCAATGCAACTCGGCAAAGTGAACAACTATTACTTCCCCGAAACAATGTGAAACAAGAGCAAGTGTATTTGACGATGGATAAGCAAAGACAAGTCAAATCAACACAATGATAGGCAAGTTGCTCATAATGCAAAGTGGTGATTTCAAGGACAATAGATCCAACTCGTCAAGTAAAGTGTGTGTCATTCAACGCAATGTGAGGGTGGATTGAACGAGCCAATAATGCACCTTCCATTCACCGAAATGAACTATAAATGATACAAAGTATAGTTATCAGTGAGAATAGTTGTTTTACTTCACAAAAAGGGTGAAGTAAAACAACTCAAAATCAACGATGCAAAAGCTAGTAATGCATGGTCAAATCGACGCAATGAACTAGGAAGCAACAGTAATGGCCTCTTGCTCTTCTGACTGGTCTACAATCTTCAAAACGACATAACTTTATCATCAGAGCTTTGTTTTGTGTAAAATTGGACTTTCTGGAAAGGTCACAGAGTCCTCTACGCACCAGAAAATTTATATTTCAGTTTTGGAAAGCTAAAAATGGTCAAAAATGACATTTATCCTTCGGCACTATAGGGCACTATACAACCATCTACCACCATTAATAGGGCATGGGGAATTTCTTGTCCCATAAGCTACAGTGTAATAGTGATGGGCTGCAAAAAGGGCCTCATGATGTTTTAATTGATTTTTGCACTTAGTGGGTGAGAGAAGTATGCATTTGAGAAATTGAATTCCTCTCTCCTCACCAAATTCTTTTATAAATTGTAATCTCTTTCATTTGAAAGAGGGGGGGATTCTTTGCTTATCAAAACTTTGCCAAAATTTGTCTAGGAAGTAAGTGTGTTGTAGGCCTTCATTTTGGACATCTTTCATGATGATCTTGGCCTTTCTATTTGATTAATTGGATTGTGTAAATGAATGAAGCTATGGATTAAATTATTGTGGATGTGTTCTTCCCTTTGCTTCTGTCTATTGTATTTGCTTACCTTTTCAATTCACTTGTAGCTGTATTGTGTCAATCCAAATCATTTTGTAGATTACATTTTTGTTCTGTTTTCATGGAAGAGCTAGCTTGATGTTGTTGTTGATTGTGGTGACTGTTACACCCTCTCTACACCTCATTTTCTATCACTTCCACACATTCAGGAGATCCCTTACTGTTCCCTTTTAGTGCATCACCTCCTTAGATTAGATTTCTTTCATTTTATGTTATTTCTCTCTCCCTGGTTCCTTGGAACTCATAGGTTAGAAGTAGTTGTTAGATTTCATTCAATTAGAGGTAGCTTTTGCATTAGCGTAGGAAGAAGAGCCAACTTTCTTTAGAGAATTGCTTCAACTACAAGGTCCCACACCTTGAAGCAATTCCATGTTACCCAGTCTCTCTGATTACATTAACACACTCACATGTTGAGCATCTAGAGGGTGGAGTGATTTGGTGATAACATTATCTTGATGGCATGAAGGGTTATAGATTGTTAAACCTTACTGCTCATCAACTTTATATTGAGGGAAATGTAAAATTTGATGAGTCATCTTTGACTTCCACTTTTCCACCCTTTGGATTCCTTCTACTCTCTGACACTAACTCTGACTCTTCAGATGATGATGATGCCATAGATCGTCCTCCTCATCCTCCTCATAATTCTCCTAGTCCTTCTACTCCTCCCTCTTCTCATGCTTCATAGTCTTTCACTTTTAATAGTAGTGATGATGAGGATGTTGTTATATATCACTCGAGTGAATAATCTACAAATTTTGAGCTTGACTCACCTCTTGGTAATTTAAAAAATATTGGAATTTGTGAAACCTTAATTATAGAGTCACACGTAATAAATAAAACATTAAAGTAGAGATATAATCTAAGAAATAAGCTAGATAAAAAATGAAACCCTAGGGACAAGAGGAAGGATAATAGAAGACTTAGCTTAATTTGGAATTGATCTCAAAGTATGCTAGACTGGATGAATGATGGATAGGAGGAGGAAACTGTCGTAACTGTGCCTGATAACTTTTGTAGCTGTTAGATATATCTAGATTGGGGCGCCTGGACTAGGTCAAGGGCACCTAGGAGTCAGAGTCTGCTCCTGGGTGGCTATGTTTGTGAAAATGGTTGGAATATAATTTTTCTTGTGTCACACCAATATCACTAACCTTTGTTGTTGATTGCCTACGTATCTCACTAAGTCCACATAATTCCCATGTAACCTAGAAAACAAATGATCTCTTGCAAAACCCCCAAAAATATCAAATCCTAAAAAGAAAAAGATGCAAATGGGGAGTTAGAATGACCTTGGCGGTCACTCGACAGAGTGAACTTATGCCTGAGTGCTGCACTACATCATAGAGTCCATGTAGTTTTGTGTGCGTGTGTGTAGAATCATGCCTTAGGAGGATCTTATGCAGTTGATAACGAGAAATAACTAGATGTGGCAATGTAGATAAATGTGTGGATGTCCAAATGAACTTCCCTTCCTATGAAATGCATGTAGAAAAATGTAGTCCCTTGTCCCTTTAATGATAGCTAGATGGATGCTTTCATACTCTTAAAATGCCTTTAGATGCAACCTTAGGCGGTGATAATAGATGCTCAGAGCTTGGTCCTTTATTATGATCACATAACTTTGTATTTATATGATTTCCTTGTTTGAATTTTGTATTTGAAAACTAAAATGCTGACACATTAGAAAACAAGATGCCCAAAATATAAAAGATGACCAAAAGGAGCGAGTAAAGATACAAGAGAGGTCAGGGAGTGCCATAGAAGGACGGGGGCACCTAGGCGCTAGACATCCTATGGCTAGGACGTTGTGTCTAAAGTCATAAAAGATAAATCAATAAATTATCAAAATGGGCTGTATGGTGTGTAGAGGCCAGAAAGAAGACATAGAAATACATAGAAAAAAGGCCAAAGATAGATGTCAATTACTAGTTTTCTCACTTAGGAATCATATGAATAGTAGTATGTGATTAAGACCTAGAAATGTACCCAAGTGCGTGATTTAGTGTCTACATTTGCCCCCACTTTATGTTGTTGAGTGAATACTCGATACCATAAAGTAGATAAGAGATGTGTACCTGATAACCATGTAGATTGATGGCGAAAGCATGCCAAGGAGACAAGAAAAAGCATGGAGTGATAAAAATGAAGCATGGAAGCTAAGCTAGGAAAGAGAAAGTGACCCTAGGGGTGAAAAGAGTAATGTGTGTACCATGTTATACCTATTTTCATTTTCATTCTTTTGTTTTTCTTAAGACTATTGTTTCTTATAAGGAAAAAACCTATAAAAAAGAAGAGAAAACGAGTAATCAAAGTCATGTATATGTTGAAAAAATCAATCCAAATATGTAAAAGTATGTTAAAATGTGAAAACCATGTGCACTTGATCCATGATGAGTGACAAGGATAGAAAGTGTTGTGAAATGCTGTAGAAGAATGATTTTTTGGGTGATCTCATGCCAAGAGAGAGTTTTTTGGGAAATATCATGACACAGGAAGAAGAAGTGTTGGGGAGAAAGGTCTAGTGTTATTCTCCATCCTTAACTCCTTCCCAAAATTTATACACCACTGCAAATGGTGTGGTCTTGTTTTGTTCAAGTTTGATCTAGTTTGGTCTAATTTGATCTAAGTATAAGAAGAATATAAAATGCATTATGGTTGCTGGAGGACGGTATGTGCTTGTACTATGTAAACTGTTATGTAAACTGCTGAAAACTGTGCTAATATAAAAAAATGACTATAACTATCCCCCTGGTCATAGGCACATAGGAAGGGTGAGGAGCGTTCCCATGTGCTCATGTCTATATTTAGGTGCTGGCATTTGTGCTAAACTAAGGACCTAAGTCAGGATCTGGATCGTTTCTAAAACTAAATTCTATGTTGATTCTTGTACTGTGAATTGTGCTATAATGTAAGATCTGATGTGTTGAATGGGGTGAATGATTCACCTAATGTATGCCCCCTCGTTTGGGGTGTATGCGACGTCGCTAGGAGGATGTGACCCAAAGGAGAGGACCTAATGTTGATATGAAAACTGATACCCTATAGGGGGAAGGAATGTGCATGGTAGAAACCAAGGGATATGCAAATAAAGTGGCTAAAAACACGTGTTAGTACAACCAAGACAAATACACATATATAAGATAATGTGTAAGTTAGCAAACAAGAAGACAATGTAGACCACAAAAAGTGGGTTTCAAACATGGGACATCACTCACAATGTTACAAAACAGTCAGGGCGGAAGTGGCCAAAAGCATACAAACAATAAACAAGCAAGACATAGGGCAAAATCCACAAACAATGACATACAATAGAAGATAAGAGCGAAGTAAAGTATCAGACAACCATGGTAGAAAATAGTTCCTACAAAGAAAATGTTACACATGACACACCTGTTAAAATGTTAGAAAGATAAAAAAGTATGTCAAGATGTGTAGACATCCGATAGAGTAGTGTGTTAGTAAGAATATGAAGTAGTACAAAATGAAACAATAACACCTCTGTAGTGTGTACGAAAGTAGATGCCCCTAGGAGCCTTGGTGGGACTTCTAAGAGGTACAATGCCAAAGCATCCATGTTATGTGTAAGGATCTATAGAAAGTATGCATTCACAACTAAAGATCAAGCGAAATGTGCATGTGTATATAGAAATGATAATGACATACGAAGTATTCTTATATCATAGTAAAACAAAGTGTACATGTAAGAGTATAAACATAAGTAAGAATAAATGTGCTACTAAGATATGCAAGTATGTTGTGAATATGAATGGAATGGAATGAAAAGTGAGTGGGATAGGAGCATCGTGCCCCTCGAGCGAATGCGTATGAATATGAGTTGAGGTTCATTTATAAAAGACCCCTTAATAGTCAAGAATGAACCATAAAACAATAGTGATTCATCGGGAAATGGTTTGAACTGTGTGTGTTAGAAAGATGTTAATGCTAGAAAACATGGATATAGATCAATGATATGCGAGAATAGAATGATAGAAATATGTATCATGTAGTGCGTGCGGATTGTGTAGTGTGTGAGGTTCATTTCAGATTTAGAGCCTCAACAGATGAACCGTGGAACCTGAGTGCATCATAAGGTAGTGTGATCTGTGAGAATGTGATGCCAGAGAGATGTGTTGTAAATGCGTAAAGTGTGAAATGTTTCGTGTGTATGATGTGAGGTTTGTGGATGTAGTATGCCCTCAACAGTCAAGTGTGAACCTTAGCACGAGAGTGTGTCATAGGGTAATGACGATACAAGCGGTGTATCAATGCATGTATGATGAATGAGGAAGACTAGATGCAAAGCACGACGCGTAATAGTAAAATTATGAGACACCTAATAATTATAAGAGGGGGGAGAGTAAACATGATGCCCCCTAAGCATATAATGATGTATAAGTTATCTGACAAAAGTGAAAGGTAAGGGTCCCCCACCCGATGCTTGTGGGGATAAAGGTGTGTGACCATGCTCTGAGATTGGTGATGTAAGAGACAAATAATGTATCAATGGATGAGATCTATGTGCATGAGACCTGGGTGGTGATAAACACCTATGCGAAAGAGACCAAGGAGGTGATGTTCACCTATGTTAAGAAGACCGCGAAGGTGATGTGCACCTATCTGAAGAAAACTCTGGAGGTGATGTGCACCTATGTGAAGGAGACTGCAAAGGTGTTGTGCACCTGTATGAAGGATTCATCTGAGTGGTGGATCGAGACTGGTGAGATGGACTAGTGGATTGAAGAGATTGATTAGGTCATGTGCGAATAGGAGAGCTAGGAGTAGATTGTGCTTTAGATTTGAGAGGTATTAGGGACCTAGATGCTCTAGTGAGTGCAATGACAACCTCAAGAGGAGGTTGGCCACGGTGTGCATGGTGAAATACCCTTGATGGTGATAACTTGCTTGTTGTGAATGAACTTTAGACACAAGCGATTCATGGAAATGATAGCTTGAGTAACACATAGCCAAGGAATACCTAAGAGCATGTCACAACCTTTGATTGAAGGTGCCACAAAAAATGACACAAGCATGGTAAGAGGCCAAACTATAACTGAAAGCTTGATATAACCATAAGATTTAGGAACTAGATATTAAAAATGAGATAGTGAATAATTAATAGCAACTAGAAGTGTAATAGAGCACACACCTATATGAATCGATGGATTGATCATTGCATTATTGATAGCATGAGATCCGATAGAAGCGTGAATATGTAATGTGCCAAAATAGAATGTGGCATGATAATCGTGATCAGATAATGCAATGAAGGGTGGAGATGCATCAACATGAGCAACTATAAAATCAAGATCCCCCGATGAAGGATGAGGCACTGCATAATATGCATGACTAGTTGAAGAGTCAGTCACATGCTTGTCATGCTTAGGCAATGGATCATTGAAAGTTTTGAGATTTTTGTTGTCTTTAACATGCATAGATGTCGAAGGTTCTGGAAGCTAAATTGCATTATTTTCGATCAGATATTGAATAAGATGTCTAAGTTTGAAACATCGATAAGTAAAATGTCCAATGCATTGATGATAGTCACATCTAAAATTCTTGTTATAATTGTGTCCTTTAGGTTGAGATGGATCCATATTAAGTGGAGGAGGAAGCGTAATAAGATTGCTCTCAACAAGTTGTGGCAATAGAATATGTGGAGTACAAGGAAATTTCGTGAATGTACTCTTTAGAGATTGTCATTAAAGCTATTCAGGAGTGGAGATAGTGTTAATAACTTTTGCTTTAACTGGGTTAGTAGATGGATTGAAAGTTGATTTGTTTTGAAACCGAGTAGAAGATGAAGCTTGATCATGATATTTGAGCTTTCCCATAGATAAAAGTTTTCTTTCCTATAGCTTAAGACTATGACATAGTTGATAAAATGATGGAGAGGTCTTAAAATGCCACTCTCTTGTAGAGGTGGTAAGAGACTTTAGACAAATATATCTTGAAGTTCAGAGTCCGTGAGTACATTAGACATCTTGGCAAAGTTGTTATTATATTGTAAAACATAGTTAGCTAGATGCTCATTAAATCCTTGTTTGATTTGTGCGAGTTGAGCATGGGATATCTTAAAACCAATATTGATTGAAAAATGAGTGAGAAAAGCATCAGACTAAATGCATAAATGATGTTACCGAATGAACAGGTAGATCATAGAACCAACACATTGCATAATCTTGGAGGCTTATAGGAAAGAGCTTTGCTAATAAAGTATGATCATCCACATAATCTAGACATGCCACATGAAATTCTTGAAGATGTTCTTGAGGGTCACCATGGCCTTTGAAGGTGGGCAACTTAGGGGTGATAAAATTTGGAGGAAGTGGGTAGGTGAAAATGGTGGGTGTGAAAGGATTGTGAAGGAGTAAAGTGGAATCAAGAGATGTATGTGTATGAGAAGTGGCTATTTTAAGTTGACAAATTTGAGTCTACAAATCCTGATATAAAGAATTTAAATTAGGAGTGTTTGAAGAAGAACCAGGTTGTGCATTAGAAGCATTAGGTCGAATGATGGGAGCGGTAGTAGTGGGAATAGAAGTAGGAATATGAATGGGTTGAGTGGAGGCCATGATAAGCCAAGGAAGAACTGACAAGATTGGTGTATAAGCAACATCTCGAGAGTTTTTAGTAGCAATCAAAGCATGGAGAATATGCAGAAGATGGTAGGATTGTCACACAAAGCTTGACGAAAATTGGTAAGCTTGTCTAATTGCTCTTGATCAATGTTGGTGTCTTCATCATATGATTGCTCACTATCAGATGTTTCAATGTCATGAAGAGGAACATTTTGAGAGGTGGCAAAGGGGTTATCAGATTCAACCATTGATTTAGAAACCCTACGGGTAGATGGAGGGAGCTCTATATGCTCAAAAGACCCAAAATGACCACTATGGGTGACGAGCATAAGAAGAAAACCCTAGAAAGAAGGTTGAATTCAAGTGATGAGTTCACCAAATGATTTAACAAATATTGGAATTTGTCAAACCTTAATTTTACATTCACATGTAATAAATAAAAGACTAAAGTATAGATTTGACCCAAGCAATAAGCTAGATAAAAATGAAACCCTAAGTGTAAGAGGGAGGATAGAAGACTTAGCTGATTTCACAATAATTCCCAAAGTGTGATGGGCTGGAAAACTGTTGAATAGGAGGAGGAATTTTTCACAACCGTACTCAGAAAATTGTGGAAGTGTCAGAATAAGCTCCACTAGGGCTCTGGAGCTAGGTCAAGGGCATGCTTAGGCGCCATTGAAACTATGCTTCTGGGCACATGTGACTGTGTAAAAAACCTCAGAATCTGATTTTTCTTATGTCGCACCAGGATGTCACTAACCTTCAGTTGTTGGTCACTTGTATGTCACACTATGATTGCAAAATTCACTGTAACCTGCAAAAGAAAGTGATCTCCTGCAAAACTCCAAAACACATCAAATCCTAAAAAGAAAAAGATGCAAATGGGGAGTTAGACTGACCCGGCGGTCACCCGACAGAGTGAACTTACGACCGAGTGTTGCACTACATCTCAGACTCCATGTAGTTTTTGTGCATGTGTGTAAGAATCATGCCCTAGGTGGCTCTTGTGCAAGATGCACTTGATAACGAGAAATAACTAGATGTAGCAATGTAGATAGATGTGTGGATGTCAAAATGAACTTCCCCTCCTATGCGTGTATGCAGAAAATGCAATCCCTTATCCCTTGAATGAGTGCTAGATGGATGCCTTTAATGCTCTTAGAATGCCTTTGGATGCAACCTTAGGTGATGATAATAGATGCTTAGAGCTTGGTCCTTTATTATGGTCACATAACTTTGTATTTATATGATTCCCTTGGTTGAATTTCACTATTGACAACTGGAAGGCCGACCCATAAGAAAACAAGATGCCCAAAAGATAAAAGAGGCCCAAGAGAGGTGAGTAAGATACAAAGAGGTCGGGGGTGCTTGGGTGTTAGCATCTTGGTAGGGCGTTGGTTTCCAAAGTCATAAAATATAAAGCAATAAAGTATCTATTGGGTTTTACGGTGTGAGAGGCCAAAAAGAAGACAT
Source organism: Taxus chinensis (assembly GCA_019776745.2). Taxonomy (NCBI): domain Eukaryota; kingdom Viridiplantae; phylum Streptophyta; class Pinopsida; order Cupressales; family Taxaceae; genus Taxus; species Taxus chinensis. Next base: position 199,112,821 of record CM034147.1, on the reverse strand, counting down.
GAAATATAGACAAAAGGCTAAAGATAGATGTCAATTGTTAGTTTTCTCACCTAGGAATAATATATATAGTAGTACGTGACTAAGACCTAGAAATGTACCCAAAGTACATGATTTAGTGTCTGCACTTGGTCCTTGGTGGGCTAGGCATACTTTGTAGAGCATTGGAGAGTAAATTAGGGATCCTTCAGATGAGAGACATACTAGTTCAGAGTTCACTGGACCACACTCCTTCACCTCTGCTTCCGAACATCAGTCTTTCCAGGAGGCTTCTAAGATTCACGAGTGGGATTCTTCTGTGGATGAGGGACATTCCTCGCTCACAAAGAATGATACTTGGGATCTCACCCCTCTTCTGAAAGGAAGGAAAATCATTTGGTGTAAGTGGGTTTACCAAACAAAGTATGGTGTCGATGGAGACATTGAGAATTTTAAAGCACGACTTGTAGTTAAGGTTTTCTCCCAAGTAGTTGGGGTTGATTATTCAGAGACCTTTATTCCCATTGAGAAGATGACTTTCATTCGATTGACCCTCACCATCATTGGCGCAAATAGATGGGAAGTCCACCAGACGGACATTAAGAGTGTATTCTTTCATGGGGACCTAGAGGAGGAGATCTATATGGAACAACCCTTGGGTTATGTCCATGATTCCTCCCTTATTTGCAAGTTAAAGAATTCTCTCTATGGCCTTGGAAAAACCCATCGGGATTGGTATGCCAAGATGGAATCCTTTCTACTTGCATTAGGGTTCACTCAGTTTCAATCCGACCCTAATGTTTACATTCTACGGCATTATGACTCCATGCTCATCCTTATCCTATGTGTTGATGACTCGTTGATTATGGGAAGCTCTTCCTTGATCATCGATTATGTGAAGATTACCTCAACCAACAAGTTCTTCATGACCGACTTGGGTTTTCTTCATTACTTTCTTGGGATATAGATTTCACAACTTGACTCGAGAATTGTAACTTCGCAAATTAAGTATGCCCTTGATTTGCTAGCTAGATTTCACATGACTAATTGTAATCCCTATCATAATCCTTTCCCTTTCGGGGTTAAGTTAGTTGTTGATTGCTCTACTCCCATAGTTGATGGTACCCTTTATCGCCAGTTAGTGGGGAGCTTGATCTATCCAACTCACACTCAACCAAATCTTTCATATATTGTTGGGATTGTGTTCGAATTTATGCAAGAGCATCATGAGTTGCATTGGAAAGTAACAAAGTGGATCCTTCACTATGTTCGTGGCACACACATTGATGACATTCACTACTTAAGAGGGATGTAGATTGATCTAGTTATATTTACAAATTTTGATTAGGTCGATGATCTTGATCACTAGAAATCTACCTCAGACTATAGTTTTTCTCTTTCTTCAGATCCTGTCAGCTATTCGAGCAAGAAGCAAAATGTGATTGTGATATCTTCTACATAGGCAGAATACAAGGGAGTAGTCAATGTTGCCACATAAGATGTTTGGTTGCAGGGAATTATGACATAGTTTAGTATTCACTTTCAATGGCCTACTATCATTTACTATGATAACATGAGCACCATCTCGATTTGCCAAAATCCGGTCCAACATCAGCGAACAAAGCACATTGAGATCCACTTACAATATTGTCAGACTTCTGATCACGTTTCAAATATTTTCACCAAGCCCTTCACTAAGGAAATTTTTTTGCACTTGCTGTCTTTTCTTGGGGTGAGGTCTTCTGCAGTTGCCCACCTTCTTCGGCCTTTCTAGTCTTATTCTCCTCTTCTACTTTTCTAGAAAGATGTAGTTTGCACGTGGGTACCTTATCAGGCCTTAGTTGTCGGGACCCATTAACACATCTTTCTTAATTGTCTAGAGAAGTTATCTTTCTTTTTTGACTTACCATGACCTCTACCTCAACTTCGATGAAGGAGGGTGTTGGTGTGTGTGACTTGCCTCATCGTCACTCAGGGTCTTGTCCACCTCGCATTGTGAGTCATATCACTTATGTGAGATCATATATTATAGGATTTATATGACATATTGCAAATTCTACCATTGATTTTATCATTTTCATATGCGTCAGTGGTGTCATAGGAGTAACATTCCATTATGGAATTGTAACTCCTCTTTCCCTCGTGGAGGGAGTGATTGTCCAAGCACAAGAGTTACACAACACTCCCATATGTACCTTTCTTTTGATCTATGAGAATGAACAAACCTATTATTTCATGCATGATTTTCCTTGTTGTTTAATTTCACTTGCTGATTACTTGGAGCATTCACATCACCGTTGGAGTACAACCTCTTCTATGTGTATGGGGTTCCGTCTTGATCCTCGCATAATAGTCTCACATAATCAACTCATGTCAACACATCTACCATAACTGTAGCCTGACCTTATGTGACTTTTTCCTATTGACACTCCCTAAAATGAAGATGTTGAACGAGCCTTATTACCCATTCCTTTGATCATTTATACTTGTACTACAATATGAGAATCATTATTGGAATTCCTAACTACATTGAACCTTATTTCAATGTCATGTATACATGAATTATGACAAACTTTATCAAATTCCCAACAACTCTGACCACTTTGTAAATAATCACATGCTTAAAAAACACCACTTTATAGACACTTTTGTGCTTACAACCCATGTTTGTATGTTAAAATTATAGAAGATTTACCGAAACACATACACCATCCTCCAATCGCTCAAGAGGTGTGAATTCTATGCATCATAAAATTACCCGATAACCATCCTCATTAATGATATCAATAAAGGATAACCAACATTTGAAAAGAACAAAAATAACACTGAATTCCTATCATATATAGAAGTTCCGACTACATCAAAACTCGATCCCATAGGTAGTAATAAATTCAATATGGATAGGTCTTATAGCTCTCTCAATCAGGTCGATCTCAATAGATCTATAAAGAATAAGATGTGACATTTTGATCTCCAATAGTATTGACAACATGAAAGTACAATGTTTCATCGATGTTATTCAAATAAGAACTACCTTATTTTAAGGTTAAAACAATACAAGGGTGTCAATTACTACTGAAACTACACTCTTTATACATTTAGTTCAAAATGACCTTTTACTGCATTTTTTTTTTCCAAAATGATTTGTTACTACACAATTATGTCTTAAAACAGAAAAGAAAAAGGTAGGAACTAAAAGTGGAATGGAACAATAGAAAGTATACAAGGCCATAAATGATTCAAGAATGAATAAATAAGGTAGTTACCACTCACTGTATAATTTCTTGAAATCCAACTTAGTTGACATATACTAAAATCTTCTATTTCAATCTTTACAAACAAACAATGTCCAATACTATCTTGACATTTATTGATGATTCCGACAACTTTAGAGTTGGAATTGTTTTCTTAGGAGATGTCCTTGTAGTCTACAAAATAATAGTCCGAAAAGAACAAAACAAACAATTGTTGTGATTTGATCTAACAGATGAAAGTTTGAAATGTTAGTTACTCATAATGTCACAAGAAAATTCATCTAAATGCACGAGCAATTTATTTCTAGGAAAAGTAATACAAATTACAAACTCTTACATCACTCCCAAAACTAGTTATGACTGTGGAGATTGTGACATGATATTATTGCTCAATGAGTGCAATACCATAGGAACTATTACTCCGATTTACACACAATACAAGTTTATTCTAGATACAACAATCAAACAACTACTAAACAATACTAAACCACATATGCAAGTGGAATAATTGGTGTAATTGCCACACCTACTAAGAAAAATGATTTCCAGCTCGTCCTAGAAATTAAAGATGGTTGTTCACAAGACGACACATCAAAGATAATCTTGTAATTTTCTATACAATTCACATTTTATATCCCCTCTTCCATAAAAAGCTAAACATTTTTCTTTGAATTTATAGTTCTACCTAGTTGGAACATTTGCACCTCTATTCACAACAATTGAACAACTACAAAGAAAACACAACCCAATCTACTTGTTGAAAAATCTAGCAAGATGAATTAGAGGTGATAAAGCATTAAAGATTACTTGGTCAACCCTCATCATGCCATTGACGATTGAAAAATCACTAGAGGACATCAAATCAACTTTTAACACAATTGAGGTAATCTATTGTTCACAATGTTATCTCATGTTTGCAACAAATTTCAACAAAAATAATGTTAGTTATAATATTTACATTATGATTACTTTATGCATTTATGCTTTTATCATAGTTATTTGAAATTGGTTCAACTTTAACATTGCAATTTTTGTATTGCCATTATGTTATGTTAAATGCATTAACATCATGGACTTGATCATCTATAGGTGCAAGGTACACTATCCATTAACAACATTTAATCAAAATCATCCAAAGTCACTTGTAAGAAATGTAACTTGTCAATAGAAATCTTTCAAGCCATACAAAGAGCCCTCATCCATTGTGATACTTGTCAATGTCAATGTGCATATGACTATAAACACATGCTAGTTTGCAGTTTAAAAACCACTAAAAATAAAAATTTGTAATGTATTCTCTCAGGTCTTACACATGACCATGATGCCTGCACTGATAGAGATCTCACACTACGAGCACTTAAAAACAAAACTGATATCATATACTCATTACAAGGATTCACTATCAAAGGAAAATTCACTATGAACCAAAGCAACACCATTGTAGATGTTTATCCACTAAACAACAACTAAGGCCACTCTCTAAACTAATTATGCCTTTACCAACTCATTTCTTACCCAATTACTTAAAACTCTTTCTCTTTTACATTCTTATGAAAGCTTCCATGCTTATTCTTTATTCATTCTCTCCAATTAAAATTTTTGCTATGATATAACAGGGAACAAAGAAAGACGTGGTCCATAATTTTAATTCCGACACAACAATTGATTGTTCAATTAATTGGCCAAAGAAATCTTCTGCCGCAACATGTAACGAGTCTCAACACTCCTTAGGTTTTGAACAACGACAACATATAAAAATCTAGAACATAAGATTTTGTATCATACAAAATATGCTAACATGTTATATACTTGTAACATTTGTCTCATTCAAAATCCACTACTTTTAATATACTTTTCTAATGCACATGTATCATACATGTATCACTTTTCAATGTTTAAGAAGCTATGACACAATATTTTGTATTATACAAAATGCGTTGACATATTTTGTTCTTGCACAACCCGTCTCTTCCAAAATCTATTATTACTAGTAGATTTTTCTTATGTACCCATATCATATATCAATGTGTAACTCTACAATATAGTGCGTTCCATTTTACAAAACCTTGTATACATTTTTGCAAAAGTATTTTTATACTGTGCACAAATTCCAAACTATGAAAAACATGTCAATTACATATTCCAATTCTCTCTATTCAAAGAAGAAGATAGAGAAATTACCAACTTAATCACTTAAAAAACACATAAATCTAAACAAAACAAAATTGCAATAAGTTACAACTTAAGTTCAATTAAAAACAAATATAGTATTCAACGTCACAAATGGTAGGACCGTTAGCTATGTGCTCTTGCTTAGCTATAAATTATCAAGTCGACATATATACTAACATCAAAAGCAATTAAATACACTAGATGTCTCTTTAATACTACTTTTGAATTGCGCTCTGTTTTAAATTACAAATATATGGAATTTTGTTTTTCGCAATTCTATTTTTTTCTTTCAACTAATTTGCAATTCTATGAAGCAAGAGCTTACTCCATAATGACTCTTGTTATTCATATATTTGTGGTAATAATCAAAGACGTCGATAACTATCACAAAATAAGAGACTTTCCGTAGTAGGAGAAATAGCCCCTTGAATCTCAAATAAAATATTGGAAGAAAATATTGGCAAGAACACTCAAACACACATGCCTAACTAGTAGAAAAACTCCCTAAACTTTTAAAATAGATTTTTCCCCAATTTTTATTTATTTTTACATCAAACCTCCCTTACATATAACCAGGACCAGTAGCCCCCAGCATGGGACCGCCCTCTGGGCTAATAATTACAACTGTGTTTCCGCGGAAATAGCCACGCGTTACAACCCGAAGAAAAACAGAGAGTTAATGGAAGTCTGCAGACACAGTCGTTTAATTTATGGTAGGTTGGACCAGAAGGCAATTCGTAATGAGATTCGAACAAATATCATAATTTCCAACAAAGATTAATTTCCCAGGTTTTTCTCAGCATTGTAAACAGATGAGAATGCCACACCTGTCAGTTGAAATCTTGATTTTTACACTTCTTTAACATGCAAATTTGAGCACAGAGGGGGAGTGAAAGCGTAAGAAAAGGTGGAAGAAGAAGAAAGAACAACAATGAAGGAGGAGATGCTGTTGAAGAAGTCCATGGCGTTAAAGATCCTGGGATTTGTTCTTCTGGCCTTCGCCTGCTTCTATTTAGGCAAGCGCTGGGCGACCGGATATGACCAGGTACTCATTGCCAGCACTTCGCCTCAAGATTTAGATACTTCGTTTAATCATGTCACTAGATCTCCTTTTGTTGCACTTGTCCCCAATGCGACTCGAACCCATGACCTCTCTTCCCTCAACATTTCAACAAACCCTCCTCCACTCCTACCCACACCTCCACCCCCAAGTTTAAGCCCACCCCCTTCTAACCTTCCTCCTCCTCCACCACCACCACCACCATCACCACCACCACCACTCTCTCCACTGGGTGTGGTAGGCCCTGATGGGGCAATGCAGGACGATTTCAAGATCGGTAATGAGGTTGATGATGATGGCGATGACATTGATCTTGATTCTGATCCAATGCTGAACGTTTCTGATCCATTGAAGAGTAGTAGTGATAATAGTGCCACATTTGACGCTGGTGATCTTAAATTTGATCGCTGTCCTGCAAACATGAGTGAGTATATACCCTGCCTTGACAACCTGGAAGCCATCAGGAGGCTCAAATCTACTGAGAAAGGGGAGCGGTTCGAGCGGCGTTGTCCTGACGGAGCTGCCCGGCTGCGCTGCCTTGTTCCCACTCCTGGGCACTACAGGACGCCCATTTTGTGGCCCAAAAGTCGGGATGAGGTATGTTGTTGTTGTCTATTTTGGTTATTTGAGGATATTGTGATAGTTACAATGGAATTATGGAGAAACAATGCACGCTCTTCATGACCTGCTTTAGTTGTTTGTTGACATTGATGGTTGTAGCGAAAACATTTGGAAACACTGCATATTCTGTATGGCATACTTTGGTTATTTGTAGACATTGATACAATTACAGTGAGAACCTCTGGAAACACCATATTCTGTTTATGACCTGCTTTAACTATGTGGTGACATTAAAACAATTACAGAGAAAATCTCTGGGAAAACTAAATATTCTTTATGATCCGCTTTGGCTATTTGCTGCCATTAATAGAATAACATTGAGAACTCCCGGAAATGCAGGATATTCTTTATGACCTAGTTTAGTTCTTTGTGGACAATTAATAAGATTACAGTGAGAACCTTTAGAAAGACTTTATATTCTCTATTACCCACTTTGGTTAATTGTGGACATTAATACGATAATAGCGAGAACCTATGAAAACACTGCATGTTCTTTATGAAACCAATGACACCATTGCTGTCACTTTCAATGGGATGAACATGCTGTTATGTTAAATGTTCACATTTTCAATACATTATGTTCCTGGGATTGGACGAGGGAGCATACTAAGGGGTAAAGTATTTTATAGTTTTAGCAAGAACTGTTGGAAACACTCCATATTGATATAATTTTAGCAGGAACTGTTGGAAACACTGCATATTGTTTATAATAGGCTTTGGTTATTTGTGTACATTAACATAGTTACCATAAGAACCTCTGGAAACACTATACCCTCTTTAAGACCTGCTTTGACTTTTTGTTGACATAAATAGAATAATATTGGAAATGCTGCATATTCTTTATGACCTAGTTTACTTATTTGAGGACAATTAATATTAGCAGTGAGAACCTCCGTTAAGACTGCATATTTTATGACCCACCTTTGTTACTTATGGACATTAATATAATTATTATATTATATTGAGAACCTATGAAAACACTGCATAGTCTTTACAAAACCAATATTACCGATGCCTTCACTTTTAATGGGATTAACAGGCTGCAATGATAAGACTTTCAGTTCGCATGTTCAATACTTTGTGTTCCTAAGATTGGACCAAGGAGCATTCTAAGGGGTGAATTTTTTTACAAGTATATAATGACTGGTAATCTTTTCATTTTGAATTTTCAGAAAGATCAATATTACGAGGTAATGTTTAGAGAAAGATACAGGATACTTTTTAGTCCTTGTAAATTTTGGAGAATCTAATAAGCTACAAGTCACCCATTCCATGGATGAAAGTCACATGTTGTTTTTTCCTTTAGCTATTAATCTCCTTATTAGCTGTTGTAAAAATAGTTATCCATGAGCATTGTAATATCTTCTTTAGGTCTTGTTGTCCAAAATTGCACCCCATGCAATTTTGAACAACTCATCCAAGTTGGGACTTAGGCACTTTTTGCTCAGGAAAGCCGTGGAACACTAAGTTAGTCTTATGCGGGATGTGTGAATGTAGTGTTCCACGGGTTAGGAGAACCCGCGGAACAAAGAAATTGGAGCTCAAGACTTAGGCGGATTTTTGATGGAGTTAGTGCTTTGTGGAGGTTGAAGTTAGATGTTAGACCTTCGCGGCATTAAGGAAGTCAATCTTCCGTGGACATCAAAATCAGTCTTTTGTGGGTTGAAGGCAAAGTCAGAGCACCGTGGTGTTTACATGCCCGCGAAAAGTTTGAAAATCGGCCAAGTTTGGGAATTTTCAAAGGCCGTGCAACAAAGAAAATCAGCGGAGGTTATGACAGAGGCTGCGGAACATGAAAAACTATTAAATGAAGGGAAAGCCCAGGATCAAAGCAGAATCATCTAAAATCCGCGAGGCATGAAAAAAGCCGCGCCTGTCTTGAACCAGACTCTCAACCACCTCAACGACCAAAATTTAATGAAGTATGTGCGCTGTCCTCGGGCACTAGCAATCTGATGGCGTGCAATTGGAGTAATGTCAGGTGCTTCTTCTCTCCTCCACTTTTCTTCTGATGCAGAGGAGGGTGGTGGACCAACAACAAATGTTAGTTTCAAGATCAAATTCCCTAAAACATGCGAAAATCTCAAGAATTCTCAAAGAGCATACAATATCAAATTTACAAAACAGTAATGATTCAAGGGCTTCATTCCCCTGTTACCCGCTTAAATGCATCCAACAAACATGATTAGAGCCTTCAAAAAGGATCAAGGCATCATCACATCTCATTTTCCTGTTTGACCTTGCTAGTATGCTAATAGCCCTTCTTAACTGCAATCCTTACTGTCTAGAACATTATACAGGTACTTCGAAACTTTTGGTTACCTTTCTAGGCACCCTTTATGGGTTTCCATAGCTACCTCTCAAAATTTTGGAACCCAACTCTATGTTTAACTCCCTCAATCTTCACTTTACCATTTTCCTATTAGGCCTTCTTACTAGCCTTATTTACCTACAAACCTTATATTTTAGGAACACTAACACTATCTCATGAGGAAAAAATTAAATATTTGGAGTATCTATTTATACTTTTCTATCTTTTCACCAATTTTTACAAACCAACTCCTGCTAGTACAGTCCTTCCAACACATTTGTCACCTCTCTCCAATTAACCCTTCTAGGCCTCTATTAGGTCTCCAAGTCCAAACTGCACCATTTACCAAGGTTGATATTCCCTCACCTATTGAGTTAACGCTCCAACCAACATGTTTTCATTAGTTTGATCCCTTTCTTATAAACTCCAACTTCTAGTTTGTTAGGTTCTTAAGTCTGGGTACTTTCCCCAATTTAACACTAGTATGCACAGTTTACTTGTAGGCTTCTTGGTTATCACCTCACTCTGTTAATTGTTAGTCTTTGTCTGTATTGTATGAAGTATGTCCATCCACTTTATAGAGTAGTATTTCTTTACCTTTATAGGCTTTCATTGTCACCTATATAACTTCCTTGGTTATGACCTAAATGTCCATCATAAAATGACTAGTTTCTACAAAAAAATTGTTTTAGTTCTCACATGGAGCTTAGAATGATGCAATCAAGATTAAGATCTTTAGAAAACTGGGTACTTAACTAGTCATTCTCTAGGATCCCATCTACAAAAAAAATCAGGTTCATCATCTTTAACACATCTTCCACCATACTCCTTCATACCTGTTCTAACAAGTTTCAAGACTATCTCTGTAATGTTTCTTGACCTTCCATAGTTGGATGAATTTCATTCTCTTAAACTTACTCTTGATTGTGTCAAAACAGGGCACAAGACCATAATCTATTTAGTATTCTCTCCTTAAACTTAACTTAAGCAATATTCTTACCAATCACTGTCTCACCTTCATAAAACATCTTTCCATGCATCTATAGTACAAGTTTCATTGGGCTTAAAACAAGAGGAATTACATGATTATTTCATCAAATCTCCTTGAGTCCAGACACTCAAAATTGGGTTTACATGGGACTCAGTACAGGACTGCAGTTTTGGATTTTTAGGCCTATCTCCTTTATTCCATTGTCCTTGAAACTTCATACACACCTTTCTTAACCCTAACACTCTGTCCTCTAAATTATAGCAAGATTCATTGATTGTGCTACAAGCTATGCATGTTTCTCTATTCATAAAGCCTAGGTAGGGTTCTACAGGCCGAGAGGACATATTTTGAGTATTATGTTTGCTTTATTTTTTAATCTACAAGCTTTGTAAAAGACTTTATAAATTCCTATAAAGGACCTTCGTCTCCCACATTCTTTCAAAGGTCCTTCAGATCTTTGTAACTTTGGTTCATATCCTTTACCATCCCTTGGTTTATCAGTATCATGCACATAGACTGTACAAAATAGTATTCCCAGATTCATTTAAGTTCCTTTTTCAATTATCTATATGGATATGCACTTGGTTTTCTTCACTGAATGTGCCAACACATTCCCCTATATTCTTATGTCATTTTATAATCTCCATATTCATTCATTAGCTTACAATAATACAAACACTTGCCTCATTTATCACTTTGGCCTCTATTCCTTGTAGGAAACCAGACTTCGCAGATGTTCTATTACCTTCAACACCTCCTTTCACACTCTCCTTGAACTTGTGCAATTTTCTTCAACCTGCAACAACACTCATTAAGCTATGAACAGCTAACATCAAACATCTTTCATCCATTATACAGATTCTCATCACATTCCACCAACACTCATCACATTTCACAAGGCTATACTCAAGAAATCCTTTTATTTAGATATCTCCTCGATACATTCTTGGACTCTTGAGCTCTTAAATCTGTAAGTAACTCTATCTTATTATCCTAAAACACCTATCTCTACCAGCTAACCTCCTCCTTCCATTTGAATAGCTTCTCTCAATAATTATCCAAAATGAAGGTAGCTAGGTCACTACTTTTCTTAACCCAACTATGGCGAGAGTGACCATAGTTGGTGAAACCAAGCTAAGAAGCGATGTCAAACACATAAATTAAACCTTTTAAAATGCTCCTTGACATAAATTTGTGACCGTTTATTCAACCTAACCTATTACTTAGACCCCTAGACACAACATTAGGAAATTCAAATATTCAAATGGTGGTTTTGGAGGGAAACTCCAAAATCACATTATTACATACCTAAAGAGGTCCAAATGGACTAGAATCCATCCCTAAACACCTAAGAGGACCTCCTACACCTAACATACTTATGAAAACCAAAATTTGATTATTTACATGAAATGATGCTCTTGCATCATCTTCTCTCTCTCTCTCTCTTTCTATAAATGCAACTCAAAACTCATTTTAAAGGATCCCTCTTTTGATCGTATCGACACCATGTCAAAATGGTGGCCGACTTCCCACGAGTTTTAGACCTCGGATTTGAGTGTGTGTGGTTCGTCCTATGCCTTCTGAGCGTTTGTAATAGTTTGTGCATATTCATAGCAACAATTTAATGAAGATTGTGGCTCGTTTCCGCCCTTTTCCTTGCATTGTTGTCTATTTGCCTTTCCTTTCATGCATTTTATGCTGTGTATGGATTCTACCCACGGATTCTTCATTTTTGTGTGTTCTTAATGCGTGGAATGGAAGGGTCGATGCAGGGTTGGTTTGTGGCACGTGTTTGCCCTCTCTTCTCTGTGTTTCCTTTTGTTCTTCCCCTCATGGAGAGCGATCCCCTTCTTTCTGGTGCTATCACCTCCTTTTTTAGCTTAGGTTTTATTTCTTGCATTCTCTCTAACCCTGGTCCCTTGCATGCTTAGATTAGGATTAGTTAGTTGTTTGCTTAGTTTAGGGGTAGTGTTAGCTCTAGGTTAGATAGGTAGAGGAAGCCGGCCTTCTCTGGAGGGTGGTCTCAACAGTCAAGTCCCACATTGAGAGATCATCCCATGTTTCACTGAGGTGCTGAACCTAGTTTCGGTAGGGTGCAACATTATGTGACAACAGGTCCTTAGATGATGCAATGTCAATGTTACCTTTAATTAAAAATTTCAAAGGGTTGATTAAACTGTAATCATACAAGTTCACACTGTCACAAGATCTAGAAAATAATGAACAAAAGTGGAAGTAAACAAACACCTGCACATGATACATAATATTTACATCAAAAAACATTTGGTAGAGGTGAAAAGCTCCACCACTGAAATGCAGAACTTTATTTATTCCTTATGGAATATTTTATCATAGAGATAAGTGTTAACTATGAAACAACCTGTACCATGTTCATATTACAGAAATATACAATGGCTTCCTCTGTTTCTGACTACATTTTATTATAGTTTTAGATGCTTCCAAGGATCTTTTAAGGTTGCTCCTCCTTCAATTTTTTGGAAGGTGAATCATCTATGTCGTTACATAGCCTTCTTGTCTTCTCTAGATGTGGTGGTGCAAAAGTATGTACCAACTGGTGGTTCAGGTGTTTTCGACTAAATAATAAACTAAGTTTCCTTGTTATTTAACTTATTTGCACTTGTTTTCTTCATGGATCATGTACACTACTCCACTTGGACCCATGTCTTGTTTTGCTTCAATCATGGCATGCAAATCTGCAATGTCTTGATGAAAGAGTTTTACGGGGCTCCATAGTGACAAAAATTCAGAAAAATCTGCAAGTACTCCGAGTAATCGCGCCTCGCCATGTTTCCTTGGCTGATTTGAAGCACCATGTCATTATTTAGTCAAATGTGGGCTTTGACCCAAAAAAACTCACGAATAAATCTCCCGAGTTCTTGAAAAGTGGTTCTGCTTTTTTTCTTTCAATTGTACTGTTAGTATGCCAATTTTTCCTGCATTTTCCCCAGTTTGATCCCGAGAAACTGAATTCCATTTACACTTTTAGATGTTTAGTTTGGTGTTTCAATACTGTGTAAATGTATTGCTACTGTCCTCAGAACCTTATAGTATAATATATCAAAATGACCAGCTTGGAGGGAAAGGGCCGCAGACGATGTTCTGTTTTCCAGCTTTTGTCAAAAACTGAAAACTCTACTTCTAGAACCCTTAAAATGGAAAACAGGTTTGCCTTCTCTGAGTGCCTCTTTTATTTCTTTATTTCTTTTTTTTTGGCTCTGTTTACTTTCCTTGTTATATGATGACTGTTTGTGGATCAAAATCAAAATTATATTAGTACTTTACCAAAGTCAAATATTTTTATAAGTTTTTGATATTTAGATTTGCAATTTTCTAAAGACTGGCCATAAGTCCTTAGATCCAAAATCACAGGTGGACTGGATTAGAATATATCAGTATATGTACGATAAGACAGAACAACCACAGGATAGCCATGTCAAACTTTGGTGGAGGCATTAACCATTCACAAGTACAGGGAAATTGCACATTACCAATCGAATGGATGCTTCAAATTTCCCTTTTAAAATAAATTTCATCTTGGTTGTCAATTTAAGGATGGCTAGAAGAAAAGCACAAGGCTATTTATGTACCTAATAAAGAAAAAATGTTCAAACAAAAAAGTGTTAATGAGTGATACAAGAACAAATAAAAAAAGAGAAACTGCAAAATCTCCATTATCTTGCAGAAAATAAAAAATATTTCATGATATTGTCTAAAAAGATTCTGGTAAAAAACTATGTGAGATTTTTAATTCGATGTTTTCGACTACCTTTCGCGGTCCATCAGGAAAGAGAATGGATGAGCGGTCACAAACTTGCAACTCTTTATATAGATATGATGTTAATAACTTAATATGGAATTCCTTGAAGCCGAGGTGGTGGAAGAGATTTCTAGATGATACCAACATACTTTGGCCCATAGTAGGAAAACTCGCCAAAACCAAAAACTCGCCAGACCCCAAAAAAAAAAACTCGCCAAAAACTCGCCAATATTCGGCCAATACTCGGGAATATTCGACAACTTAAAAATACTCAATTTTTTTTAAAAAACATAAATTTTAAGCAACACATAGCTACAAAATGTATCAAATGAGCCCATAAAATGTTGGAGAAGTGTTTTCTATTAGATTTGAATACAAATACAATACAAAATCGCATCATCATGCGAATACGACAACCGGCTGATAAGTAATATGAATTTATGATGATTGACATTGAAAAATATCATCATAAATTTCATATCTATGCAAGTTACAATATACAATAAATTACATTTTCCTCTTCCCCAATCTAGAGAAATATTGGGGAGAGGGTCTAGTGCCTCCGGCTCCACTAGTCCCCACACTCGGCTGCGTCTCCACGCTCCTCCTAGAAGGCTGCGAAACTGGCTCGATCCTGGAACTAGATGGTGGTGCTGGTGGCTCCTCTGCTGCATGTTGGAGATCAGCTCCAAAGATGTCATCCACTCCAATATCTCCTCGGAGTCCTGCTAGTGCTTCTCCCTCCATAGCCTCCCTCTCAAAAGAAGCAATCTCGTCCACTGTGAATGCAGGGTTTTCCTCTTCTTGCCCAGTCCACTCACTGTATGGATCTATCTCATCCAAATCAATGAGCTCCTCTGATGTCGCCTCAACTTTTTTTGTGCGAAGCCGGAGATTGTATTGCACAAAAACCAAGTCGTTGAGTCTTTTTTGAGTCAACTTGTTGCGCTTCTTCGTGTGAATGGCCTCAAACAAACTCTAGTTGCGTTCACATCCAGAAGCGCTACAAGGTTGAGATAGAATTCTGAGGGCTAACTTTTGAAGATTTGGGGTATTCCCTTCCCAATCCTCCCACCAAGAACCTACAAACATTTAACAAGATAATCAAAAATTTATAATTAATTAATAAAATCAAATATGTAACTAATAAGTAACTTGGTAAACATTCTAAGTAACTTGGTATTACCTGGTGACTGTGTGGTTCTCCCTCGAATAGCTAGCACCGATGAAAAGAGTCTCCCCCTACCATGTTGTAAACTCTGCAGCTCTAAAATAACGAGGTCCCTCGTCTCAACATCCGGTATCATCCTCTCAATACATGTCGAAAGGCCCTCCATAACCTCTCCATTCACATCTGTGAAGCTGTCAGAGTAGAAATACTTGGGGTTGAGGTAGTACCCCCCCCCCCCGCTGCATGAATAGGTTGGTGGAGTTGATTGTTCCACCTCCGATCAATAATCTCCCAAAAGGGACCATATCTGACAATATCCCCCCTGTAATAGTTTTGGATAGACTCTTTGGTCCTACCCATGGCCTCATATACAAACCCCATGGGGTTTTGCTCCCCATCAACCAAACGCAAAACTCTCACCAACGGCTCTGACACCTACACACAAATTAAAATGTAAGATTGCAAACTTACAAGTTACAATACATATTAGAAATGAAATAAAAAAGTGAAAAGTAGAACAATGTATTTAATATTTATAGTTTAACAAATTAAAATAAAGGAATGAAATATAAATCGAAGTTTGAAATTACCTTGATGATCTCTATAGCTCTCTTTGCAAAGATATCATCAAAAACTATCTTTGCAACCCTCTCTCCATCAGCTTTCTTTTAATATTGTGAGTCTAGCCATGCTTGACTCACAAACATTTGTTTCAAAGATGTCAACAAACTAGAAATACTTTGCAACGTCAAGAAGTTAGTTGCAAACCTTGTGACACCGGCTCGAACAAGTTCTTTCCCCTTTTTTGTGTACTCTCATCAAACTCAGAACCCAAGGGTGATTGTATATGTACTTCGTTATAGATCTTGCATCTTCTACAACCGGCCTCACCCAATCAATTTTGCCTATGTCCTCCAAAAGAAGGTCAGTGCAATGAGTTGCACAAGGAGTCCAAAAGAGTGATGGATGTCTCTCCTGCAATAGTCTCCCAGCTGCCACATATGCTGCTGCATTATCTGTGACAACTTGCACAACATTCTGTACACCAACCTCTAATACAACTGTCTCTAACATAACACTCAAATTTTCTGCATTTTTTATTATGTCAGAGGCATCAATAGATTTTAAAAAACACCATCTCATCGTTTGAAGCTGCTAAAAAATTAACAAGGGTGCGGTTCCTTCCATCCACCCATCTAAAAAGAATGGTGCATCCGAATTTTTTCCATTGTTTCTTGTGCTCTTCTAGCATGGTAGTGGGCATCTGCAATCGCACCCTCAAGTAATTTCCCGCTCGAATCTTTTGGAGAGGGTGCCTTGTACCCTTTCCCTACAACTGTCAACGCTGTCACCAAGTACTCCCAGTATGGGCTCTTTGCCACATTGAATGGCAGGTTGTTGTAGTACCAAAAATTTGCACAAGCTTTATCCACTTCCTCGTGCATATCTTTGTTCCAGAATGCACCATCCAATGAAGGTTGTGCTCCAGGTGTGTTCCTTGCCACAAAATAACTCGGTATGCCTTTGCTCGAACTCGATGAAGATGAGCCTCTTCCGGCTCTTCCTCTTCGTATGCGTGGACCACGAGTAGAGCTCCATGTCATTTTCTAGCCCCAGGTCTAATAGCTTGTGCTATGGCTGCCTTCAACCTTGCGTTCTCTAGTTTTTTCTCCTCTAACTCTGCCAGCTCTGCTTTAATCTCTCGCGTTGCCTCTTCTGACACGTTGGGGCAAACTGTAACATCTCGGCAAGGAATAGTTGAAAGGTGATATTTCAAACGATTGATGCCTCCATTCATTTTCTTGTTACAGAAAGTGCAAAGAATTTCGCCCGCACAACTTCCACGTACAGCATACTTCCATGCTATGGAACGGGCATTCGGAGGAACGGTCCCTACTAGTGATCCAGATGCCGAACCCGATGCCGAGCCTGATGCCATTGTTAAACTCTAATCTGTAACACAATGCACATTTAAAAAATTAGAAAACGTAAACTTAATTTAATTTTAAAAACAAAACATGCCTGAATAACAAATTTGCGTAAGTAAAAAAAATACATTACAAGCATTCAATTTTACATTACATGTATTTAGAATTACACAACGAATCGATTACAATACACATACATAAAATTTAACTAATTTACAATGAATTTGCGTTAATTAAAAAAAAAATACGTACCTCTAGCTGCAAATGAGTATTAAAAATTTACAAGTATTCAATTTTACATTACATGTATTTAGAATTACACAACGAATCGATTACAATACACATACATAAAATTTAACTAATTTACAATGAATTTGCGTTAAAATAAAATAAAATTACATACCTCTGGCTGCAAATGAGTATAAAAAAAGTACAAGCATTCGATTTTACATTGCATTGATTTAGAATCACAATAGGAATCTATAAAACCTAAATAATATATTCAAAATTTGGAAAAACTTCAAAGAATTAAAAAAAAAAAAAAAACCTACCTCCAAATGCAAATCTCCAAATTCTCTCCTCGAATTTGCTCCAAAATCCACTCAACACAAGCAATGCAAGCTCAAATGGTTGTGTGAGTGACAATGAGGGAGTTGAGGGCCTTAAAAAGAGTCAAAACCGTGTAAAAAGAATGTTTTTTGCGTGTGAAAAGCGTGTATCCGTGTACAGGCCGCGTCTGGCGAGTATTTAGCACGGGCTCGCCGAGTTTTGGCGAGTACTCGCTGAGTTAACTCGGCGAGTACTCGCCAAAACTCGGCGAGCCCTGTTTTGGCGAGTTTTATGGCGATTTAACTGGGTTTAGGTTTTTTTGGCGAGTTTTTCAAAAACCGGCGAGTTTTCGGCGAGTTTTCCATCTATGCAAGTTTGGCCTCATGGAAAGGATCTCTAGAACTCGTCCATTCACATATTAACAACATTCTTCCAAGGATTGAATTCACAATAGAGTTTGAGCAGATGCAATTATTAATTTTCTAGATGTATTGCTCAAACAAAATCTTGATGGATTTTCATCCAGGCATGATCAGGGGATAATTTTCGGTGTTAAAAGTTCCCTAAACTTTCCTAAACCATGCCAGTGTAGTAGATCCTTCAGAGAGCTTTTCGACGACTGTAAGAACGTGAAAAACGGACACTTTGAGCTCAAGATATGTCCAGTCAAAGTTCAGTGAACGGGAAAGTCAACTCTGGTCAACAGGTCAATAATGGACCAATAACACCGCAACACGTGGCAAAAGGATAAAAAGGGCAAAATGAAGGTTGTTCGAGTTGTTTTCAACCTCCGGTCTTCGACACGTAAAAGCGGGCCAAAACAAAAGGCTCAACTTTTATAATGGAAGGGAGCTCGGCCACCGTGAGGACGATTATATCATCGCCGACGTGGTGGGTCCTCAAGCCACCACGAGTTCGATTTTCCTATCAAGGATCGATAAGTGGTCCTTATTGCCATAGTCGAATATCATTTTATTACCTTTTTAATTATTTGGCATATTAACCTCCATGTCATTTTCTATGTTTTTCCAACTCGGTCAATGTGGGCAAATTATATTAATATAACTCGGCATATGACTCGAAGGATTAAACAAGCCACACGACCTAAACAACTCCAACTTACCTTATAAAGCTGCGCCCAAACCAACATTGGGCTTATTACATACAACTCGCCACTACGTGGCAACAACATAACTCGACCTAAATTGCAGAGGGCAATAAAATGATGCAGATGTGGCCTCGGCCACATATTATTTGGTGGGAATGGTTTGTTAATAAACCACCCAAATCTCCAATAGCGCGGGATATGTGGGATAAAACCCATCCAAAACAAACCAAAACCGTTGCAAAAGAAGGCCTCGTGATTTGAACTCCGCACCTCATGGTTCTAAGGCAATCCGCCAAGCCAATCCGCCAAATAAGCAGGTCGAGTTATAAATTGAGCTCGCAGATCTTTATTGAAAACAAGTGTCAAGTTTGTGTCAAGGGAATAAGGAGGCAGTTTTGGAAAAGTGCAATTTTGGGGCACTTTTGCTCACTTCCAGATTTCAAGTTATAAATGAAAGTTGCTCAAAATTTTGAGACGATCATGTTGTTGTGATCATTTATCTGATTTGAAGCTTTTGTGATAGAGTTATTTGCTATTAAAGTCACATGAAGGCGTAGAACCAAAGGGAGACACTGTTGCAAGTGGATCAGGAAGGTGAAGGACAGAGGTTGAGCTCCATTAACATCCTTCGAAGGTCTGAAACACAGTTTTGCAGGTTTTTGATTCATTATTGGTTAATGTAAATGTTATTGTATTTACATTTTTTAACATTATTAATGGATCGGTTCACCACGAACCCGGGGACGTAGGAATTCCAAACCCCGTAAACAATCTGGTGTTGTGTTCTAATTTTTATTTTGAGTTTCTGATATTTGCAAGTAATTTAAATTCAAAATATGAATATGGATGCAACTATAATCAGTAATTGATAAAATTGGGAAATCAATTAAATTTGAAACAGTGATTTTGGGGCTTTGATCAAACAGTGAAATTTTTGAATAAAATTGCAAACTTAATTTCAGTCCTAAATCAGAATTTGATCAATTTTTGGAGTATAAAAGACTTCAAGTTGATTAAAAATTAACAATCCTTGAAAACGTTTAGAAGTGGAAAAAATAAAACACCCGTTTTCGGATCAAGGCAGGTCTATTGAAAGGAGATTCACACAATTTGTATCTGTAGGCCTCTTCACATCACCACCCAGCTCCAAAATTTGTAGTTCTTAAGACTCCCACTACCAGTGCTTTGAGGATTGCAGGTGATTGTCACATTCAGCAAGAAAAGGATTGCCCAACAGAGGGTTTTAGGAAGAATGGTTATAAATAAAATTATAAGCAGAGCCTTTAGAGGATCTAAATCTCTAACCGACATCATGATAACTCAGACAATGAAGCTTTCCCCCAAGCTTTTTGGCCTGACATTGGAGGATTTCACACAAGATTGCAAAGATCTTAAGGATAAAGAAGATTAAGTCAAAATTTTCCTGTCATTAGTTGTTAAATAAGGGCTTAAAATGTGCCAGGGTCCCAGCTGATTCGAGACAAAATAGTGGGGTTTACACTATTTTGTGCTTCTGCGGTAAGACCTACATCGTGGAAATAGGACAGTCAAGGAGTTGTATGCGTATTTGAGGTTAAACAGAATTAGTATATTGCGTTGGCAAGAACATTCTTATTCCACTGGGCACCATATTTGCATTGAATATTCAAAGATCATCATTTTGGAGGATCATGAAACTGTAAACACCTAAAATTAGCACCGCTAATTCCAATGTCGGCGTTCGCTAGGCCCTTTCATTATCACATTACACCCCTCATATTTAAATCAACATCAAACATCGTCGCCTTACTCTTATAAATCCACATCCATCATTAATTAACATATTAACATATTTTTCATCTTAGATTATATATGTATAAACCTATACCGTCCATTAATTTAATTAAAGTCACCGTTGCACCATTTAAACGACATCCCTAAACCAAGGTCATTACCCCTACACCCCTTAAATTAATTCATTAATCCCTCACCTCACATTACCTGGGTCATATTTCCCCTCCCATGGCTAAAATAATTAATTAATTAATTAATTAATTTTATCCCTACACCTCACTCATCCTAACTCACTAGTTACTACTAGCTTAACTAAACCTTCTAAATATATTATCCTAACCACCTCTAACTTATCCCTACACCTCACTCATCCTAACTCACTAGTTACGACTAGTTTAACTAAACCTTCTAAATATATTTTAACCACCTCTAACTTATCCCCATAACCACCTCTTACTCTTCACTAGTTAGGACTAGATTAATTTGGGAAACCTTCTAATTTATTCCTACTCTATCCTAACTACCCCCATCCACCTCTAAACCTCACACTCGACATCTCTAACTTATCTAGTTATGATTCCCCTAGATCTTCAACCACCTAAGATCAAAATAGCAATTCTATCCTCCCAAACTCGAATTGCCTGCAATCGTCGGCGATTCCCCCAATCGCCGGCGATTTTCTCCTATTAACTCTATAAATACGAACTCGAAGCCTCCATTTTGAAAGGAGGATGGCAGGTGGATGTGACTCTAGGACTTCATATCGTATTCTTCTTGCATCATAGACCTCTCACAGAGCCAGAGATCATCCAACAACATCCAAAGCTTCTTCAAACGTCAATCATATGTCCAGAATCACATCATCAGTCTTCTTGCACCAACAATCTTTCTCTCTCGGGTACTATCACCTTCTGTTCCTCTTTTCTCAAATTATACAAGGTAAGTGCTTTCCCTTGCTTCACTACATTATTAAGCATCATTTATAAGCTTAAATCAGCCTTTCTAACATTTCTTTCAAGTCCTGTATTTGTCCATTTTCGGCCAGTACATTTTTTACAGCAATCGTTGGCGATTGCCAAAATCACCAAAGATTGGCTCAATTGCCAGCAATTCAGCCCCAATCGCCTGTGATTCTTTGCATCACTGGAAAGATCTTGAAGTCAGTTTTCTGACACATCTTTTGGTTTGCAAAACGGAGCTATGGTTCTCAAGTTATCATCAAAACATCAAAGGTTGGTTTTTTTGTCAGATCCAGAGCTTCACCATCAACAAAGCCATCATCCACAGCGTTCTCATATCGGGGAATATCATATTTTTAGTCTTATTAGTCAGTTGGAATCAGGTAAGTGCCTTTCATTCACATCATTGTCTCGATCATCCATTATTTAATAGCTTAAATCACTTCTTTTTATTCATCTATTTATCATTTATTTTATCATCACCTGATTAATTTCTTAAAAGTGGATTGAAATCCTTGCAAGGAAGTCCATTGACTTCCGGGGACTGGCCTTTGCTAGGCAATCTGCCATGAATATGTTTAATCCTGTCTTGTGTAGTGTCTGTGATTGTAGGTTCATTAGCAGGAGAGGAGCTTGATCTATTCTTCCATGAAGCGCAACATCGAACATCGTCCATCCACATCCGCGGGTATCACGGAAACCCTGCCATATCGAGGTTTGGAAGGTCTTATCAATTTGCTTGCAAACACAGGTTGAGGATTGGTAAGATTTATCCCGAACAGAAACAGGGGGCCAACTTAGAGAGACAGCTGAGATAGTAAGATGGCCTAACAACCTGAATGGAGATGGTGATTCGGGTTTGAGCCCATCATGGATTCCAGTTATCCAAAACCTTAGGGAGGTCTAAAGTTTAGTTTAATTAATTTATAGGGTTTTTATGTTTTGTCATTTTTTTCTTTATGTTTAGCCCCAATTAACTTATAAACTAGCTGTTGGGTTGTTGTTACCTCATGTTTATGAATGGAGTTATCTATACAAGAAGCACGAAGTTTGTGACCACTTATCCTTTCTTTATCGTGATGGATGACCACAAAAAGGTGGACCAAATGCTGAATAACAAATCTTGCACAATTTTTTTCCAGAATTGTTTTACACAATATGCATGGACTGTGGAAACCTACAATGTTGAGAGACATTCAAATTATCCATTTCTTGCAAAAAAATAACCACAGTAATTGCTAGAGTTGCCAAAGACCTTATACGAACTAGATGTAAGAACTCATGGTTATGTAATACATTTATGAAATACCATACGATTTCTGATTCCTAGAGAATTTGATTAAAAAAATAGATACAAAAATTAGGAAATAAAGATACCAACCTTAAAGCCTGCTGCTAATCTTCTTATGCCATTTCTTGTTTACACCTTCAATTGCAAATTGAAGAAGAGGAGTACCATTTAGATAATGTCAATCTCAATAATGTGGATAAGAAGAGTGTTGTGATGGACAAGAAAACAGAGAACAGAGATCAGTTGTCATGCAACATAATAGAAAATTTAGAGCAGTATTTGGAAATGCAAAGTTCAAATATATTTAAGAACTATTTCACTTGTGATCAATGCTGACCATAGCACCATAAACAATGGATTCCCTCAGAAAGTCATTTCTTTGTCCAGGGACCTTTTATTCACGATGTTATTATAGGATCCCATGAATTCCTGTATGTGAGGCATGTTTGAAAAATGTAGCCACCTCCATGAAATGGAAATCCCATTTTACTAGGAAACATGTCGGTGCTTTATCGGAGAGTTAGGTCCTGATACTACAAGTAGGTATTTCTGACTATAAAATTGAACGTTCTTTAGGTCACTCTCTGCTATTGAATGGATTTAAGGCCGGCCATACCATTGCATGTTTTTATTCTCGAGTACAACATGATCATTGTTTGCTTTTAAGAAAAATATTGCATTTCAATAAAATTTGTCAGATACTTAATTTCACAATTGCCTCAGAAGTATATGCCTTCAAGAACTTTTGGATCATTTTAGTTGTGTACCATCTGAAGTTACAATAGACGGAACTATGCATGATCAAATTTTTCTTAATTAGGTACACAACTAAAATGTGGTATTCATCTATGGCGACATTTTGTTTTAGTTTAGAAGCAGATAGTCACAAAAACTTCAATTCATAATGAGTAACATCATTACCATACCCTTTACTAAATATGCTTGAACATCATGTTTGTGTATATGAGGTCTGCGATGATGGTGCCTCACTTAAGATTTCAATCTACCTTTTGTTTACTAATACTTGGTTTGCTAATCAATACTGCATTTTTTGTTCGCGTATAACACACATTTTCAGGTATGGTTCAGCAATGTGCCACATCCACGGTTGGTGGAAGATAAAGGTGGTCAAAATTGGATTGAATTGCATGGAGATAAATTTGTATTTCCTGGAGGTGGAACACAATTCATACACGGGGCAGATCATTACATAGATCAGATGGCTCAGGTTCTCAGAAAAGAGTGTTTGCGTTTCTTATTGTTTTTTGAGTTACATCTAATTATGTTCAGATTCTGAGGCATTTATGGTGTGACTTGTTGAATTGCAAATCATCTCTACCTCTACTTGAATTCTGAAGATTTTTGTTTAATTATCTGTTCTTGCAGATGGTTCCTGATCTGGCTTTTGGTGCTCATACCAGGGTTGCTTTGGATGTAGGATGTGGTGTAGCAAGCTTCGGAGCCTTCTTGCTTTCTCGAAATGTATTGACTCTTTCCATAGCTCCCAAGGATGTTCATGAAAATCAGATCCAGTTTGCTCTTGAGCGGGGTGTTCCAGCTATGGTAGCAGCATTTGCAACACGCCGCCTTCTATATCCAAGTCAGGCTTTTGATCTGATTCACTGCTCTCGCTGTCGGATCAATTGGACGCGTGATGGTATGGTGTTATTATTCCTTTTTAATGTGCTCGGTATTTCAAAATGTGGTTTTCCACGCTTCTTGCATTTCTGCATGGCAACTGAAAGAGAAATTGACATATTGATGAAATATTAGGAACAATGCATAAGGATTTCTTAAGATAAGTATAAGCTCTAAAGTTGAGATATTAGCTTTACTAGCATAGTTGGTTTAACTTCAAACTTTAAACCCTTTCAACTAACATTTCTATTCCCGAGCATTATGTAACTGAATATCTACCAGATAGGCAAGCTTTATTTGAGAATTTCTTTGTTTTTATCAGTTTGTTTTTTTGATTTATTAAACAATGGATTAGGGGATCTTACCTTGAGAGTAACAAACAGTCAGGTCAGAAATTTACCACTTATGCCTGACAATCCAAAAAGCAAAACTGGGCACTGGAAAATTATAATGTTCAGTCCTGAAAGTTTAACATCGAAGTTTAAACAACAAAAGAGCTACCACAAGGCCCAGCACAGGAAACGGAGTAGTGAAAACAACCACAGTAAAAGATAAAACATAACAACCCCATAGCCATGACCTGATAGATGTTCTGAAAACAAAACTGTAGCATCGCTAATTGTGAACATCAAAGGGTTCTTTTGACTAATTCTGAGCAGCACAATGTTAGCAGCAGGGATTGCACAACTTTGTGTCATCCTCATTCCTTCCATCACCAGCTCCTTGTAGACGGCCCACCTAGACAAAGGGATGTTATACTTGGCCGCATTTTCAATATAAATGGCCATGATGGCACTCGCAGAACGGCCATGAAGCTCCGCAACCTTACAATAAGAATAAAATATATAATGTAATGATCAACTTCCAACCACATCCTCCTATATATACCATATTTAGGCTATGGTTACTCCATAGACAAAATTATCATGCCTAAGTAAAATGTTAGCTTGCCACAAGTAGGCCACACATATCCCAATACATGCTCTAGGTTAAGGGCGTAACATGCATAGGTGAGATTATTTACCAGTCATAGGGTTGGGGTGATTCCCCTTGTGATTGGAGTGTTCCCTTGGTCATCGGGACAATTTGCAATTGACTAGTACATATCCCTCTTGCGAAGTTGTTGCATAGTGAAGTACACAATGTTAGCTAAATTTCTAGTGACGTGTATTTTCATTCTTAATATGCATATAAATTTGTTTGTAAAATGGCCTGTTGTGTATTTGTTTCTTAGATTGCTATTTGACCCTTGACATGATCACCTGTCTATTTACGGAAATAGTACCAATATTGTTTTATATTATAGCTGCTTTGTTCTTATATTATTAATGAATTATTACTTCATAGACTAGATGAAGGGCCTTGACTCAGCCATGTTGGCTAGCTTGAACTTTGATCAATTGACTTGCAAATGTAAATCCGCACATCCAAAGCACCAAACTAGGGTGCTTGGCAAGGTACTTATAATTTTTTGGCTGCTCCCTTTGCATCTACAACCACAATCAATACACATTGAGAGATGGGGCATAAGAGTTTTTAAATGACTGTGCTTACAGTTACATTGCATGTCTTAGTTAAACTCCCTATTACTTCTGAGTCTATTTAATTGAATGGGAAAAAAATTATTGGGAGGAAGCAAATCTTTGGCACACCATTCTCAAAAACATGTATCTAATGCCATGGAAAGTAACCAAAACGACCGTTTTTATACCTGGTCATTTACAGTAGCGTAACGTGGTACAATTTTTCTAACCGCCTATTTTAACAAGGTCATTGGCTGCTATCACATCTGTAAACTACAACTTACAAAACCTTCTTTTCTTGAACATCGGGCCTTACAATTACAATGAGAGTTACAGTAGCTAGCATTATCTTCTTTATTATTAATGGGACAATTAAATTTATGTGTTAAGTCGTTAGAAATGAACAACTCATAATCATATCGCTCACCACATTTCTAGAAAGGCGACTAAAGCATAACTAGGGTTATGTTTCACCCAATTTTGGGCTCATACTATGTGATCGTGGATAGTAACTAGCTTGAAATTTTGTGCAGAGTGTCTTAAACTTATCTGGTAAATTTGATGGCTTGGAATTAAGGGTTGGACAAGTTCATTCGGTAGGGGACAAATTTGCCTAGTGAACGTGTTTGGGTATTTATGAATATCTCTTGTGATGTTTGAATCTGCAATCTACCTCTGGTACTTGCTTTGTCTGTCTCTGGACTTGTTTCTTGTATCTAAATCATTGCAATGGCGCTTTTCTACCTGTATGTATATTCTCTTTGTCGTCAAGCCTTAATTCTCCTCCGTTGACCTACAAAGGGGTTAATACAATTTGAGTTGGACTAACCTCACCGTGCTCTCATTGATGCAATGAGCGTTGCACCCTGTACAAGTACTTACAAGAGGGATCAAGCCACATGTTGTTCTCCAAATCCTATGACGATGTGGAGGTTAGAAAATGTAAACAAGATGGAGCCCTTAATTCAGCCCTCAACACTTGGCAGTTGTTGCTATGCTTGATTGTAATGCATAGATGTGTGATCTAGGGCAACAATATAGATGTATTCATATTTGAGTAGCTTTGCTATAATGTGTAGTAAGAGAGATGTGCTTCAATGTTTGGCTTGATGTCCTTCTTAGAGGGTGCTTTGATCATGTGATCCCTAGATGCTCCTAATAGGTAAGGGTGCATGTGTTTATATAGGTGACTGATTTTAATGATGTCCCGCTCAACTAACTCTAAGTTGACTAAGATAACTTGAGCATTTGAAAAGATGACCAATGCAAGTACAAGGGACATGTTCGTTAGCCTAGGGATAGATTCATTGGCCAAACATGCATTGGGCTCACCATAAAGACTTCAAACATGTTTCAATTTATGCAGTATGATGTAATGTCCCGAAGGGTAAAGTGAGGGTTTTAGAAGGTCCCACAACCTTATACAAAAATACCAGCTAGACAAATCAAGTGATGAGGATTACATTTAGAGAAACCCAAGATAATTCCAAAAAAAACCGAACAACCGAACATAACGAAAAGCAAAATTACAAAACATCAAAGGAGCTTCCTCAGCTCTTTAATGGTATGCTTAGCATGGATGGATCCTGACTCTTTGGCTAGCTAATCAGCAAGAGTGATTAGTTTAGAGCAATATTTGGTGATGGCAGCCCTAGTGTTATCTGTGAAAATTTTCCAAGCTTTAAGGATAGAGAAGAAACGTTGGAGCTTTACCATGATGGAAGACACCAATTCAACTTTTCAGTCTTTAGGTTGGTTACTAGTGTCAGCAGTAGTTCCATCATCATCACCTGCGATGCTCCCAGTCACAGTGTCTTCCACTTTTGAAGGAGCTTCCATCTAGATATAGTA
Organism: Taxus chinensis; assembly: GCA_019776745.2. Lineage (NCBI taxonomy): Eukaryota > Viridiplantae > Streptophyta > Pinopsida > Cupressales > Taxaceae > Taxus > Taxus chinensis. The sequence goes on along the minus strand of CM034147.1, from coordinate 199,084,867 downwards.
GGGGATGATCTCACTATCAACCATGATAAAAATTTTGGTACCACTCTATAGATTCGGCCCCTCCTCATTCGGCTCCTTATCCATGTCAACTAAACCCGATTCAAGGGATTCATGATACAAGTTAGCTAAACCCAGTAGTGTGTCCAAAAGACGTAGCTCTGAGCTTGAGACCAGGGAAGAATCATTAACCGTAGCATCAGCATCAGGAAGGACGAGGTAAATTTGGCCAAGAGAATGAGGAGGAATAAAGGGGGAAACAACGGGAGAAAAACCCACGAAGGAGGAACCCATGATTGCCACCTCAAAATCAAAGTCAGAGGAAATGTGCAGGCGGTGGCATTGGCTGGAAGTGGGATGGGAAGTAGGGGATAGAAGGGGAGACAAGGTGGGGGTATGGCGGGACTGACCAGACTTGGAAGGGAAACAAGCAATCTCAGCAGGAGAAGTAGCGCAGTTGAAGAGGAGGTAAAGAAGGCCCTGATGAATAAAGAGGCCTTCTCTCTCCTTAGCAAGATTTAAAGAATGCTCGAAAGACTAGAACAGAAATTCAGTGAGATTGATTTTTTTTCCCAGCGTAGGTGAGAAAGAATGAAAAAATGGGGCCCGAAGACCAACCTGTATTGCCCATCAATGGTGAAATATCTCATAATTACTTATGTGACCTTGTACCAAGGGGGGAGCAGGGATTCCCAAACATAACCAGAAATATACTTGGTCGACTTCTCACCCTTTTCGATGAAATCCTACAACTCCACTTGCTAGGACCTCATAAAGTAAACTGCCCCAGAGGCTGGAAGGCCAGTCACCGAGGTAATGGCATTGGTGGAGATGGTGAAAGAATTATTTCCAATTTGGACTCTGCCACGTGACTAGGTAACTAGGGCACCATAAGAAACCATGGCCGAGTACCCAGTCATTCTTTCCAGGAAAGTAGTTACACCATTATCCTTGAGAATATTCCAGACTTCCTGGTCCTCCATCAGTTTAGTGCAAGAAGTTGGTTCGATCCTTTTGAGCTTCCCACCCATGGTGATGATCCTATGGCAATGAATAGAGGTTAGGGGATGTGAGTTGGCTTTAAAAATCTAGCATAAATTGTGGGATTCATTCACATCAAGAACCCTCTTGTACCTGTTATGATTGTGATGTGAAAGTGTGCATCTCAAAACCAGATTTGTCTGACTAAAATAAATCTCATCCCACGTGTCCGTAGACCGTCACTTCATCATTATGAGATAATCATGACCACTTCCCTTATTAAGAGTGTGGTTCTTTTTGTTTAGCTTTCTGACATAAGGAACAGAAACCCACAACCAAAATAAGTTAGCTAGAAAAGGAGTAATCATTCTAAGTAATTTGAAGGAGATCAATAGTAAACTTTCCTGACAAAATTTTTTGAGTGTCAAGGAGGACACCAATGTTAGCCATGCAATCAGCAGGATTATTCCCTCCATGGAAGATATGTTAGAATTTTATCTGCTAGAAGTTCCTTTGAAGAAGACGGATATCAGCAATAATGTTTTTAATAGACCATTGTCCAAGGCCCTCTGAATTAAGGAGATTTATGATATTGAGAGAGTCACTTTCCACAATTAAAGGCTCATTGCCAATTTGGAGAGTCATCTCTAGCCCCTTAAGGATCGCTAAGGCTTCAGCGTGATGGTTGTTCCCCATGCTAAAATTAGCAGCAAGAGGGAAACCAGAAGAATTGCGGAGAATCACACCCCCCAAAATTCCCTAGGTTACCTTTAGAAACACCATCCATGTTAAGTTTCATCCAACCAAGGGGGGAGGGAGCCACCAAACAGCAGAGTGAGCCAGGGTTGAGGGTTTAGCCGTGGGAAGGATCGCAATCTGCTGACACCACTCCTTGCTATTACATAATTGGATTTTTTGTTGATATTTCTTCCATAAGAAACTATTTAGTTTATCTTGGAAGAGTATAGCGATATGGTTGGCCACCCTATTAGGTTCCAAACATTGGTCTTTGAAGATTATCATATTTCTTTCCTTCCAGATACCCTAGAGGCCGTGAGGGAGGATACATTTCCAAGCGAGGGAGAGGGCCAGGTGTGAGAAGGGGGAACACCATTGATTGAGGGTATCATGAATGGATTCGGGGAAAGTCTAGACAACACCAAAATGTGACAGAAGCCAATTCCAGATAACCTGAGAAAAGGGACAGTGAAGAAGGAAATGAGAGGAGGACTCCAAAGCTTTGTAGCAAATAACACAACGAGTGGGAAAGGAGAAGCCTCTTCTTTTTAAGTTATCTCCTAAGAGGAAAGCATTCTTGAAGGAGAACCAGGAAAAGAAACCAATTTTGGGAATAGTCTCTTTAGGCCAAATTTTGTAGAGAGGAGGTCCAGAGCTAGTCCGGGGATTTAAATCATAGGAAAATTTAACAGAGAAGGAGCTAGAAGGGGAGAGGGGCCAAATACGATCATCAACATGCGAGGAGAAAGGAATATAGAGAGGATAGTGCAATTCTCAACTGATTTAAACACTAACTCTGATGATTGTTGATACCCAACCAATCTGAGATATCCCAAGAGGTAATTGAATTCATCAATCTCCAGTAACCAAAAACTATCTTACCATGGCAATTGGTGAGGGTTATTTTGATAGAGTCCCAAATAGGGTTTAGGTATAGAGGTTTTTCCCCAATCTACCAATCTGACCAAAAATCTATTAATCTACCATTTTCTAGCCTCCACTTGGTGCCAGTACACAAAAGAGGAAGAGAGCTAGTGACCAAGTTCCAAATAGCTGAGCCACGAGGTGGGGAGGAGAGAGGAAATCTTCTTCTTGAGACAAATATTTGGTTCTCAACAACTGAGCTCAGTGAGAGTTACCATGAGCCACTTCCCAGCCAATTTTAGCTAGCAAGGAAACATTCATATTAGTAATCTATCTAATCCCAAGACCTCCCAAATTGGCTGACTTACAGACTTCATTCCAAGAGACAAGGTGTATCCGCTTCTTTTCCTCCACACCTGACCAGAGAAATTCCTTTTGGATACTCTCAATAGTTGATATCACTGAGGAGGGCATTTTGAGTAAAGACATAAAATAGATAGGTAAACTCTGAAGAGTAGCTTTAACCAATTGAAGTTTGCCTGCCTGAATTAGAATGGCACCTTTCCAAGTGGCCAGTTTTTTTTGGTATCTCTCAATGGCTGGATTCCATAGATTTATAGTTTTCTTTCCCTTGAAAAGGGGAATGCCAAGATAGGAGGAGGGTAAATCCATAATTCTTCAACCAAAGATGTCAGCAATCCCTCCTTTGAGTTTGAGGAGGGGTGTTTAAGAAGGATATACTACTTTTGGTGAAGTTAATCAGTTGCTGAGAGGCAAATTGGTAGTTTTCTAAAATTTCCTTGAGGGCATGAGCTTCGATCACTGAGGCGGCACTCAAGAGAAGGGTATCATCCGCAAATTGGCTATGAGTGGCCGCAGGGGAGCTAGAGGTGATTTTTATACCAGAAATGGCAGACTGACTCTTGGCAACCTCTAAGGCTTTGTTGAGGGTGTCCACCATTAACAAGAAGAGGAAAGGAGACAGAGGGTCCCCTTGCCTAATACCTCTGCTATTTTTGAAGAATTTGGCCATTGGGATGCCATTTATGAGGATCAAGAAACAAGGGGTAGTAATGCAAGAAAAAATCCAATTACACCATCTGTTGTCAAAACCATAACTTTTCAACACCCAGGTCAGGAAATTCCAACTAACTCTGTCGAATGCTTTTTGCATGTCTAATTTGAGGATCATTCCTGCAAACTTTGAATGCTGGGTAGATTGAATGGATTCGTGAACAGTGATGATACCCCCTTGCATAAAGCAACCGTTGATGAAATCATTCTGATGTGGTGTGATGAGGTAATTCATCAGCGGTTTAAGTCTAGTAGCCAACATCTTGGTGATGATTTTGTAGGAGGTGTTGCATAGGCTAATCAGTCTGAAGTTGGCAACAAACTTAGAGTCAAGGGCTTTAGGGGCAAGAGTGATGAAAGTAGTATTCCATTCTTTCATAAGGGAGTTACTTAGCTGGAATTCATTCACCATGTTAAATATATCTTGCTTGATGATTTCCTAGAAAATTTTGAAGAAGGCATCAGGGAAGCCGTCGAGGCCTGGAGCTTTGTTACCTTTCATGGTGAATATCGCTTTGTGAATTTCCTCTATAGGGAAGGGCTTTGTTAAATTGTCATTCATATCATCAAAGACTAATTTAGAAATGTGTTGAAGTATCTTGGACATAGCTTTCTTATTAGGGGGATTCTCATCATGAAGGAGATTAGAATAAAATGAGACTAATTCATTAGAGATATCAATGTTAGAGGTTAATAAATTACCTGCTGGGGTTATCAGTTCTCTAATTTTATCTCTGCTTTTGTGTTTAGAAGTTGTAATGTGGAAGAATTTAGTGTTACAGTCTCCATGATCTAGCCAAAGCACCCGTGATCTCTACTTCCAATAGGACTCTTCTTCTTTCAGGATGTTATGGAATTCACTGAGAAGAGATTTTTCTTTTTTATGGAGATGTTCTGATCTTCCTTCTACCTCCACAAGGGCTGAAATGTTAGCTATTTCCTAAGTCAACTTTTGTTTACGCAATTTGATGCTACTGAACACCTTGCCCTTCCAAATCTTAAGCTACTTTTTTTATTTCCTTAAGCTTACTAGAGAACTTGAACATATCAAATCCCTTAATTTTGATGTCCCACCAGCTCTTAATAAGAGGTTCTAAATGATTGTTTTCAAGCCTAGCAAGCTCGAATCTGAAGGGAGGATTCTTTATGTTCATCTTGTTGTTGGCACATAGATGTAAGGGGAAATGGTTGGATGCCGCATGAGACAAGGAACTGAGGAAAAAATTGGGGTAAATAGAGATCCAATCCAAAGATCCCATAGCCCTATCTAGTCTACTTTGAATATGATTTATGCCCACTTTGTGGTTGGACCAGGTAAAGGAGGCACCATGTAGGTCCATATCTAATAGTGTCTCCCCATGTATGAAGTCATCCAGAGCTTCCATGTTGGAAGGGTTAGTTGGCGTTCCTCCTTGTTTTTTAGATGGGTAGAGAGTGTTGTTGAAGTATCCCATAATGAGAACAGGAAAATTACCGCAATTTTTTATGAAATTCAAAATGTCTTGTCAAAGTCTTCACACTAGGTTTCCAAATTAGGAGCATAAACATCAATTGCTATCCAAGTAGAGTCAGAGCCTACCTCTTGGAAGACCATGCACAAAAAATTGGGGTTCTGTAGAAGGTAGTCACCTTTGAGAATTTTGGGATCCCAGAGAGTGCATAAGCCTCCCAAATTTCTTGTAGAAAGCTGGGACGTAAAGGAAGCTGCAAGCCAAATTTTCAAGAGACTATCATCCTTTTTAAGTTTGGTTTCCTAAAGCATAATAATATCAGGAGAGTGATTAAATTTCATATCCTTCAGGACCCTCTGTTTTTGCAGAGAGATAAGACCTCTTATGTTCCATGAGATCACCTTCATTTCTTGGATTGGGGTTTACTCCCCACAACCATGGGGATGGTGCTCTGGGTTCCTTGGGCCACATTCAGGGCTAATTCTTGTTAAATCTTGACATTTCTAGGGGTACACCCATGAAAATTCCCCATTCCAATATCAGGTTTCTTGCAGCTGTTTCGGGGCATGTAGAGGTTAAAGTTGTCCTCAAAGGTTTGAGTGGAGGGGGATATTTGGGAGTTAGAGAGGGGGAAGAAAGGAGGAATGGGGGGTGGTGTCAACAGATGGAAGCTCTGAGGAAAGGTTGGGGAGAGGATGGAGGGAGAGAAGAAAGTTGGAGGGGGGGAAGATGAAGGTAGAGAAGGGGGAGCAGAAGAAACCACTGAGGAGGGAACAACCACCAAGGAGTGGGGAGGGGAAGCAATGGGAACCTCCATAGGAATAGAGATCATAGTGGAAAGAGGTTGGGAGGTGAGAGGAGTTACCATGTTAGAGTCATTAGTGATCTCGCCTTCCTCTAGGAGAGAAAAGGGGTTGAAAGAAGGGATGATCGAAGCCTCTTCGGGAATCATCTTCAGAATATATTTCCCTTTTTTTTGGGGAGAGGCTATATGGGATGTGGGCTTTGGTTGAGGCTTAGTGGGGCATCTAGATGCTTTGTGGTTGATGCTTTTGTAGATGGAGCATTCTTGTGGAATATATTTGAATTCAATGGTTTGCTTCCATGTTCTAAAATCTGATAAGAGCTCAATTGATTTTGGGAGTGGCCAACTGACATCAGCGTTGACACAGAAATGAGCATGAATGAATCTAGTTTTAGCCTTGGTGGCATGGTCTATTGATATTAGAGAATCCATAGAAAGAGAAATACCTTTGATAACCGCAGGATGCCAGAACTTCAAGGGAATACCTAGTAGACAAACCCATATTGGGGCCTAAGTCATGGTTTCAGTGAGCGGGTTGAAGCCAGGTGACCATTTCTTGATGTAGAACCCTCTTCTACCGAGAAACCAAGGACCACCCAGAAGAGCTCAAGCGAAGTCTTCCTTTAAGCTAAATGAGAAAAGGATGACTCTGTTTGGCATCGCAGCTATTTCCAAAGCACCACAAGGGTTCCATTTTATGTGGGCCCATTTTTTAATATCTTCGAGGGGGGGTCTGGGACCCATCAGCTTACCCACTAGGGACAGATCTCTAGAGGTAGCAACCTCCTCTGTGATGTGAAAGGGGATATGAAGAGAGAAGGACCCATCAGAGAGTATTGGAGATAGCTTGTATATATGGGTTGCATAATTGGACCCTTCCACTACTTTTTTTAATACCTCGGGGGGAGGCTTAAGAGACAGGGCCCCAGAGTTAGTAGGGTGATACTCTCGATCTAGACCAGAAGGGTCCGGCATTAGAGCTAGCACCAGAGGACGCATGGATTTCAAAAAATCAACAAGCGGAAAAAAATCTCCTTAAAATTTAATCCTAACTTTCATGTTGGAAAACTTAAACATTTAGGCTAGTGATGTACCCCCTAGGCAACATGCAAATACCCCACTCCACATGTCGCAGGTAAATCAGGATATGAAATCTTGCGGGTTGGGTTTGAACCTGGGTTGTTGGCTCTATAGGATAAACACCCCACTAGTTCACCATAGGGTCATCCCCAACCCCCAAGGCAACATGCAAATGCCCTACTCCACATGCCACGGGTAAATCAACATGGATGACTATTACCACCTTGCTTATATGTTATATTTTTGGGTTGACAGGAGTATTAAGTGGCTTGGTGGGAACAAATGTTATGTTTTGTCGTTAAGGGGGGGACTCATGACACTTTAATGTTATAATCTTTCGTTGGGGGTCACTTAAGTCCCTATGGCGACTAGGAGGGGAAAAATAACTTAAGTTACTATATGTTTTTGTGGTTCTCCCTAGAAGGGGTCGATTGGGGTCTTTTTGGGCCTCTTGTTGCATGGAGAAATTATATAAGGTGGTTTGGGAAGTAATAGAGGTCATTCTTGCATACACACTTATGATTTTCATTGAGCAACTGCTGATTACTATCCTCTAGCTTGTGGAGTAAGATCCCACAAGATCCCTAGCTTCGGTGGTGAGAGAGCCATTCCTAGCTAGTAGGCCATTCTTCGGTGGTGAAAGATCCACCTTAGCTTGTCATTTTGTAGTTGATTCATGACTGATTTGCAGAGATTAATTTCAGAATTTTCAGAGAAGGGTTTGGAGGATTTTTGGGGCTTTTTGTGAAGAAAAATCAAGGGTTTTCAGATCAGATCTATTGCAGCAATTAGAGTAGGGTTTGGCGCCACATTTGGAGACAACTTTGAGGGTTTTTGGCCATTTTCCAAGGGGGGTGACTTATTTTGGGATTTTGCAGCGAGTTTTGGAGGGTTTTTCAGTGTGTCGTTTCCAGATTTGGAGGTTGGGTTTTCATTTGCATTGTTAGTAGATGTTATTTCCAAATTTTCAAAAATTTTGCACTTGTATTTGGAAAAATATAAATTTTTGAAGATTTCCAGTAGCCTAGGGCATTCTGTAATTTTCTGGCAGTTATATATTATTCGAAAAATTCCAAAAATATTTTTCTTGTGTTAGTTATCCTTTTAACAAGCTCTCTGTAAATTTTGTAATATCCCCTTCCCAATCGAAGACCTTTGGCCTATTTTGTCAGCCCGACGGCCAAAGGAAAAATATAAGGGTGACTTAAGTTTTATTAATTTTATTATATTGTGCAAAAAATTAAAATATAATAGCACATATAATAAATTAATAAGCTTAACATTAAAATAGAACCTAGAAAAGTGCATAAAAAGAAAAACACTTATTTAATTTGTATTTTCTAGGGAAAATGGTGACTTGCCTTAGGGGAATAATGGGAACTTAGAAAGGATAAAACATTTCTATTTTGTATTCTCTCTAGGGAAAAAGCGACCAGACTTGGGAGAAGAAAATAATTATTAAATGCCTTTTGTATTCTCCCTAAGAGAAATGGAGGGTGGAAAATGCATTGAAAGAATCATGCAAGCTGATTGGATATTTTGGAGGTTCCTTTGGGTCTCTTCTTCCTTTAAAAGGAGAAGTAGACTTGCTTGAGAGGCATTCAATATTCATTTGATAATTTCTGATTTGTGTCTTAAGCTTGTAGCTTTTGCATAGAAATATCTAAGGACGAAAACCTTTAGTATTTCCCTCTTGTGGACGAAAACCCCCAGGAGTTTGAGAGGAATTTCCATTCAGGAAATTCTATTGGGCTTTCACAAATTTCTACTATTTTCAGCAGTGTTGTTGAAGAATAAAATTGCAACAGTTGTATGTTTATCGTACCGGTTGGAGCGATCCATCTTTTGGCTGATTTGTAGTGTATTTGAGACATTCCAGGTCTGAAATTTATTGCTGCTTATTGTACTGAATTTTGGGAATCAAAATAAATTAATTTCATAATTTTTGGATCTGATTTGATGCCCTAAATGTGCTGGGCGACCTACTTTTTAGGGAAAAATTACAGTTTCATGTTTGCTGTGCGAAAACTAATTCTAGAATATTATTCTTCATATTTTTGTGGCCCAAGATCCAAAGTTTCAGCTCATCTGAACTTCTCTAGCAAAAAATATGAATTTTTGAAGTTATGCTGCGGACATGGGTTTTAAATAATTTATTGCAGCATTGTTTATATCAGAAATCTACATTTTTATACATATTTGGGCTTTATAAATTAGTGGTATCAGATTTGCGTGGAATGATATAGATTTAGGGGCTGATTTGTGGTTGTATTTCACTCCACCCTAGTCGCACATCTCATATAAAATTCAGATCTGCAGTGTTTGATTTGATAAGTAATTTATTATATTGCTTATGGGGTTTGGATTTGCCCAAAATCCAACTTGGGTCAAATATGTTCATTTGGGGACATTACAAATTTTCAAGTGATTTGAACAAGTATTTTGCGAGTTATCAATTTAAACCAGTTCACTGCCCTAGCTGGTTATTTTCTGTTAAAAATCAGAAATTTTGTTTGCTGCAATTTATCTATATTTGGTGTATTTTTGAGTGGTATCCCACAAGGGATATTTAAAAATCGGGAATACCATATACATGAAGTTTGTAACAATGGCGAGCTTGTGTATACGCTAATTGTGTTCAAGCTTATAGAAGGGCCTTGGTTCAATGGTGAAGTTGTTTGGCTTTGATAAAGCCCACCAGGGATCAAGTCTTGCTGAGTGTAAGGCTTGGAGATACCCGACCCGGAGAGTCAAAACGGTTAAGGCTAGGATCATGCCCTGAGTGACTTTGATGGCGTGGATGCGCCTTACCCATAGCTACTTAGGTTGAAGGTGCTCACTAGTTTAGTTGTACACTTACTCATAATTGTAAATCCGCTATATACTTCGTCCGAAGTATGAGTAGAGATGCCGACAATCTATGCAATCTAGTGCCCAATGACTCAATGAGTGCACTACTCATCAAAAAAAAAATTGTGTACAGGCTTCCACATCGCCATTATTTTAGGTATATATTTGCACTACAAAACAAACTCAACTTTTTGTTTCAAGCATATAAACTTGTCATAAACCTCATAAAATATTTGTTAGCTTGTTATTGTCTCTTATCATACCAACGTTCTTTCGGCACTTATCTTTGTTGTTGTTGCTTTGCCACCTCTAATCTTATTGGTATCAGCTATTGCAAGTTTGGCTTTAATTGCACTTGTGTGCCTTATAGTAGTAATATTTCTTGTGCTGTCAACTTTTGTCATAGTCCTATTACTTGTGCTTGCGCTACTTGAAAGTATGGTGATGCAATAGAGATTTGAAACACAACGGAGAATAATTTTTTCAGACCATATATTTGGATAGCTCTTTGTTTAATCCACTTTATTTAATCATTCTACTTTACCCATGCAACCTGAAATTGTTTGGCATTGGACAATAAGGAATAGGAGACAAAAAATAGTGCATAAGTTTTCCTTTGCCATTATGTATATTATGTATATACTATACATCCTATTTTTCACTCTTACTAATGATTTTCTTTGCAGGTTGTTGCATTAATCTCCTCGAGTGATTGCCTTAAGGGGCGTCATCGGGAGTGGGGTTGGGATGGTTAGCAATATCTAGTGAGAGAGTCGTCATGCGTGGCATAGCCTAGCTCGCCATAGGATGCCTCCTTACAGACTCCTTACTATCTCCTTATTACCATTTTTACTACTCTATTACTACCTTCTTACGAGCTCTTGATACCCTCAATATTATCAGAGTGACACCTACTTTTAACACCTTCATATCCTCTCTTCATACATTTTCCAATTATTAGTTGTGCCCCCATGCCCTTTCTGCTTTTACCTTTATGCTGAACTATTTGTGGGCTAGCAAAACCTTTTTCCAGCCGATGACATGGGTGGGTTAAGAGAGATAGTGACTTCAGGTTATGTTCCCCTATAGATAGGCGTCATTTGTTTCATTTCTCTAAGATCATCATCACATAGTCTACTTTGCTTTTACTTGCAAATCTTCCTATAAAGTTTTAAGAGGTTTATGGTTTAGTGGAGTCTATACTTGGAGGTTTACTTTGGAGTAGTGGGTTACTAGGAGCAACAAGAATAGGAGTTGCACCCACGAGGTCTACCAAGTCTTTTGAGTTCTCGACTTTGGTCTACTTAGGTCTTCTACCTATCCATTTTGTGATTTACCCACAGAAAACTTTCTCATGAGGTGCTACTAACCTGGGGAAGGGGGGGGTAATGCACCAACAATGTCTTCGCAAAGGTAAGTATCTCTAATCCTTCTCTTTCCTTAATGTTGGTATGATTATGTTGATGTATCATGTATTAGACTAGGATACAATAACATATATTTGTCTATTGCATTATTTTATTTCGGCCCTTTCCTATTATCCGTCACATTGCTTTGCAACCCTTAGTCTAGATATCTTATAGCAATTTCTTAGTATGCTTATTCTTGCAATCTAAGGATTCTAGTAAGATCCTATTCTCTATCCTAGACATAGGCTTTAGAAACCTATGCCTTTCATGGAGTGTGGATTACTATCTTGTAGGTCCACGATTATTTCACCTCTTGGCATTCTATCGTTGGCCGATGTGTTGGCCCTAGTATGGTCTTTTATTCATAGCCTAATCTATACTATTGGGAAGAGAGGGGATAATCATATTGATTGTCTTAATTAACATTCATATCATTCCTGTTTTAATTTTTAAATTTTTTAGTTTGACAGTTTTTTGTATATTTGGAAGAAATTTTGTTGGAAATGTTTGTAGAGCAATTCTACTAGTTTCTTTGAGTTGTACATATGCCTGTTTATGAATAAAGGCATGCATTTCGATTAGTGATGGTTATGATAAGTTCTCATACCAATCATTGTCAGCAATTGATATATGAAGTATTTTGTACCCTATGTACTAGTTGGGTCAATACACTCAGAGTTGTGCACCAAGTTTTACGTACAGATCTATATGTCAGTTGAGTCTTGAGTGTTTTCTTGAATGTGTAAATTACAGTTATGATTATCAAAGACATGTCTATTCATCTCATATAGTGCTATGTCTGTTTCTGTGTATAACTGTTCATATTTTATGTATTATAATTTGTTTGTATATATGTGATGAATGTAATGCTTCCGGTTGCTCCATTCTGTTTGACGATGTGCCAGGCTAGTGGTATTAAGCCAACTTCAGATGACCACTTACAACTGCTCAAGTTATAGTGATTTCTGAGACAGCCTTAACTATTATAATAGCTGACCATGCTCCTCTCTAATTATTTTATATTTATTCATAGCTCTTCTTAGACCTGAAGAAACTTAGCCCTGCAACATGTAACTGTTGCGAACAAACTAATAGTGACTGTGTTAGCTATGCGTTTCGTTACTCTGCAACCATGGATCATTGTTCTAAAGGCAGTTTGCCTTTATTATTTAGATTTGAAAATAGTGGTACAAGTTGCAGCACAATTGAAATCAGCTATGGAAGTATCTATATTTGGTTGAATAAATTCTTCATGGATGTTGCTCCATTGTTTTGGTTCTTTAATTAAGATCTGACTATTTAAATCTCATACAAACTGCTTTAACTCTTCTGACACAATTTCAAACCTCGTGTTTTGAGTAATTCTTAAAATACTTCATTTCCTGTGATGAAGGTGGTATTTTACTCCTTGAGGTTGATCGTATGTTGAGAGCTGGAGGCTATTTTGCCTGGGCAGCACAACCAGTATACAAACATGAGGCCAATTTACAAGAGGCTTGGAAAGGTACGGTAAAAGGAGGGATAAAAGTTCCATTGAAGATTTTATATTATAAATTTTGCAGCATATTTTTTGAGTCAGCACTTCCAATCATTTTGTCTTTTACACACAAGACATGTTTAAAACCAAAAATCACTTGAAGAGGTACATATCTGTTTTTTGTTTGTTTGATTACTTAGCTATCTGTATTTATGTTTTTTGTATGTTAGGTATTATGTCAGATTCTTAATCTTTTGACTACAGTACGTGAATTCTCCGTAAGATGTTTTTGTTCATTCCTGCAACCATATTATTTTCTAGGAAGATAGGGAGGAGAAAAATGAGTTCTTTTGATTGTCAATCAAGCAATTTCAAAAGTATGCATGTTGTGGTGGACTAACCAGTATCAGGTGGGAAACCGGAAATCAATTCAGAGTTTCCTATAAGCTGAAATCTACTTATACCTGTGTATATCCATGGTGGAGAGAAACAGGAAGTGTATGTTTGTATGTCTTGGGAGGGTTCAGTTGTACTCGAGCACCAAAGGGTGTAGATATTGAAGTTGTCCTACTAAGAAATTGGATTATGGCCGTCAACACACCTACCTGGTGAATCCTTCATAGATGCTATCTGACATTCATTGTTGGCAGCCCATTGGTGACGAGGCTCTCTGATTCATGGCTTCAGCCATCAGCCTTCTCTGTCATATCTATTATACACATTTCCTGTAAAATGTGTAAGTTAAAGAAATAGAAGATGGATCACATTTCCTTCTAACATGTCCATTATATAATGATATTAGACATAACGACACAAATGTTTGCAATTATAACCTGGTTCGTGAAATCCTAAATCAAGACATTGAAACCAATCTTGGATATTTTATTCTTAATCATATTACTTGTAGAAACAACTGTCTAAAACAATAAACACAACCTTATTAGGTGTTAGAGACCAAGTTTGGCATAAAGAATGTTAAATAATAAATAATTTTCCGTGGAGCCACTTCGCCACCCCTTTGTCTGTCTCTATCTCCATGGTATTTCTAGGATTTTGAGGGTGCTTTTAGGTGTCGCCATTTTGTGTTCAACCATTTCCCCATCCCTCCTAAAAGGGGACTCAGTGGAACATAGGAACTCGAATGTCATTTCTCCTGTAATTTTGTTGTTTATTATTACTTATGATTTGTTACTTCCTATTCAGGGCACTTCAGATCAGGCACTTGTGAAGAGTTGAAGGATAAGGAGAAAGAGAATGTTGACAAATATAAGGATAATACCAAGTGATTAGAACAGAAATGCAAGATTCAAATTAGTTTGTCTATACGTATTGATTGGTCATACAAACCAATTTGGTCTGAAGGACATTAATAGTCATACTCATCATCATCATGCCCAATAGAATAATAACACTAAGAAGGTTCTTATTAATAGTCAAGTCTAGGTTGCCTAGGTAGCCAAACCATATTGACTACTGTCCAAGGGGTGCTAAACAGACCAACCTTATTAGAGGACAATATCTCTTGAGGGACAGTGGGTATCCTAAACTTACCGAGAGATAAATTCCTAAGAGGCACCAAGCGATTGATCCTCGAACCTTACTACGAACAAAGAGCACAATTTTTGTAGCCAAAGATGATGAGAATATGTGGAAAAATGTAACCAAATTAGCTATATTTATAGATTTTTGTTACTACATTTAAGTTTTGCATGATGTTATTAGACAGGCTTCATTTGGGTGCGGTTCATGGTTGGCCACAAGGTTGGGTTCAAGAGCAGGTTTAGGGCTTAAAGAGGTGCTATTTCCTTACATTTTTACAAAAGGTAGATATATTTCATCATCGGAAATTTGGTAAAACATACTTTCTGATGGTATAATCCTAATTTCATGATTTTCTCTAATTTTACCTGCACCCTAGGATTTCATGAATGTCTTGGAATTGCATTGGGGTGTGACAGAATGGTTCATTTGTTTCATGATTATTTCTCATTATATAAGAGCCTTTTATCTCATATTGAAAAGCTCTTGCAATGTACATTGCCTGTAGTGCATAGATCTGCTACTATTCTCAAGGTTCTAGGGTCACAATATAGGTGAATTTATTTGTCACGTAATTACACATGGTCAATGCAATTCACTATCTCCACTGCCTTTTTTCCGAACCCTAAGCCATCTTTAACTGTTATCTCATAGGATCTGATAATTTATTTCTTATCCTTTCCTTTTCTGAATCATTGCTAGAAAGAAAAGAGAAACCTAGTCACCATATCTGTCAAAAATTTTCTAGCTTTAATGCTTTCTCAGGTTCTATTCTTTAACAAGATTGTAACAAATTGTGTTGTAAATGTGTTAAAATTTATGGTGACACTACATGGGCTCTCAAAAATAAACTTCAAATATTAAATTGATCCAAAGTTGTGCAACATTGGTGAGTTCGAAGTTATATGTGCCATGTTTCTACATGTAATTTTATGCGTCAATATTTTGGACACTGTATAAGTGTTTGAAATCATATGTGCCATATTCCTATATTTAATTTTATTTCTGGGTTATGCTTTTGTACATTAGTGATTTGTAAGAGATCCTTTATGTAGTTTTTTTTTCTGAGTTATGCTTTTGTACATTTGTGATTTGTAAGAGATCCCTTATGTACAAGTTAACTATGCTGCAAAATGATGAAAGCATACTTGCATATAAGTCTCAAAGTACATATTTTAAATAAATACTATTTCTGCACCATCTTTATGTGCCATGATTATCTTTAATCACTTTTCCTGCTACTTGTTTTATAAAATTATATATTGAACGAGGGCTTCATACCTTAGGTCTTTGGGCAAATGTCACTTTGTTGAAGCCGTTTCTCACAATCAGTTCATTTGTTTGTTAGTCTCTTTTACTGTTACAATTATTTCTTTTTATGCTTTGTTACACAATTCAAAAACTTATACTCAGCAGCCCATATTTTTACCCGGACTCTGAACTTGTCAATTAATCACTTGGCAGTTTTATCTCTACTCAAACAATATGTAGATTCATAAAATAAACTATAATAAATTAATAATATATAAAACACTGTAAATGGACATGAGAAATGAATGTAAAGAAAACATAGATATATTTTCTATTAGTTTTTAATAAAAAGAGTACAATGCCCATAGACTATAGTCATCAATGCATCATATTACATAATATACTAATACCATCTTATGCTTGTTGTCTGCTGCCCCTCAGAAGTGGAAGGTACAGGTTCCTCCTTTGGAACAAAATCATCTGCAAACATGTCATCCACATCCTTACCAACCCGTCCTGATGCCTCTGCTGCCCATGTCATTGTCACTTCCTCTAATGCCCGTATCACTATCGGTTCCTCTACTTTCCTCTCCAAAGCTACGACTTTCTCCTAGGTAAACATGGACCGCTCATCCACACCTACACCCTTAGACTCAACACTCTAGTCTGCATCCAAGTCAATTGTCTCATGATTTTCTTGTCCCCCCACTTGTCTCATGCGAAGACAAAGATTGCATCGCACGAAAACAAGTCATTGAGGCGGCGTGCTATCAACCTATAGTGCTTCTTTGTGTGAGTAAGTTCAAACATGCTCCAATTATGCTCACATCTAGATTAGCTAAATGATTGGCAAGAAATGTGGATGGATAGCCTCTAAAGATATGGTATTTTTGCATCATAATTATCCAACCACAAAATTAAATATACAAATAATACATTTATAACTTTGTAAGTATTAGTCAACTAGGCTTGCATTAATAAAAAAGGTTAATTTTTTACGAGCAACGAGACTAAAAACAAATGATTCAATTAGTTTTTACTTCGCTGCTGGCTCATTCTCATTTGAATGCAGATAGCAAAGAATAAAACCTCCTCTCCGCACTCTTGTAAATTTGTAGCTCATCAAGAATTGTGTCGCTAGTTTCTTTGTTATTGATCATCCACTTTATGCATGTGTTGAGGCCATTCATAACCTCTTTATCAGCCTTAAATGAATCAAAGAAGAAAAACTTGGAGTCTAAGTAGTAGGCCATTGCATGTGTATGTCAGTGGAGTTGTTTGTTCCATCTCCACTCAATTATGTGCCGAATGAGTTCACGTTTTCTTTTATTTTGCACATAGAAATTTGTTGTGGCCTCCTTGGCCCTGCCCATGGCCTCATACAACTAACCCATTGGAAGTTTTCCCCAGTCCACCAAGTGTACAACACTAACCAAAGGCTTCAACACCTAAAACAAAATTACACACAATTTTAAAATTAAAATTTAGAGAAATTTGAACCAAAAACTATGAAAACTAAAAAATAGTTATGTTTAAAGTTACCGTAAGGATTTCATCTGTGTTCTTTGCAAACATATCATAAAAGATGGTTCTCACGACCCTTTCTTCAACCATTCCTAGAATGGGGACTTTGACCACCGTGTGATCATAAACATATGTTTAATAGAAGTTAGTGAGGTTACAATGCTTTCGAATGTGATAACTGTTGTGGCGAATCACGACTCTTGCTTGCACAAACAACCTTCTGTTGTTTGCTCTCTTATCAAGCTTAGCACCAAGGATGATTATAGATGAACTTTATGATATTTCTTGCTTCTTCAACCACATTTTTCACCCATGTCATGTTTCATATATCCTCAGGTAAGAGATCGATGTAATGGGTTGCACAAGGGGTCCAAAAAATTGTAAGGTACCCCTCAAAAAGTCTCCTTGCTACTGCCTTGTTTGTCACAATTTGGGCAAAATTCTCCACTCCCACTTCCATGACCACCTTATCCAACATAACACACCGTAATTAGGGAGTGCAATTTAAACATGAGAGCGACCACAACAGATACCTCTATATAGTCTACGAGGAGATAATTTGTTGATTTGCGTGGACCAAACTACTACAACAACCTAATCCTAACTTCTATATCCCAGATTCACCATCAAACTACTACTGAAAAATAACACTCGTACGGAACTATTCCAGAGTAGAACTAATTGCTTGCTTGAGTGTTAAGATGAGTTCTTATAGAACCAAGCACCACCTACTTACCATATTGCCTTGCAGTAGCAAGTTATCCATATGACATTTATTGAAGCGTACAGAATTAAATGTATCCCAATCCTTTATTCAAGATAAGGCCCAAATATTCCGTAAAACACTTACAATCATAATACAACTTGAAGAACTTGATTTGGTTTAACATTTACAACTATGGGTTAGGTAAATCTTCATTGGCTCCTTCCATGTAACAAACAATTAGAATTTGAATTCTTGCACTTCTGAAGATCATGCACATGTTACGCCCTTGCACACAAGCCTTCCAAGCGAATTCTTGTGTGTTTGCTCAAATGAACTCAGATGGCTTTGCAGTTTCAAAGGTAGATGCATGCTATTGGGATTAACCTTTGTTAGTAATGCTAACCCTTGGAAATGACTTACGTGATACCGTGCATGAAATAAGTGATTCTTTGGACACAAATATAAGGATGACACAAAATTTTCTGTCTGAAGCCTCGTTAGGCTTGTGCCAAAGTATGAAGGCTTGTAGTCTTTTGCCAAGTTATGAAGCCTTGCGACAAGCATCTACAACATTGTGCCATCTATATGAAGACATGCATAATACGGAGATGTTGCAATGAAGCCTTATAGTATTTTGCCAAGTTATGAAGCCTTGCAACAAGCATCTAAAGCATTATGCCATCTATATGAAGACATATGCATAATGTGGAGATGCTGCAATGCATTATGACCCACCAATTCCTGCGTACTACCTTTGTTGTTGTCAGCCACAATTTTGTGTTGTGCCTTTGAAATAGTGGCTTGTGACAATTTATCAAAGATCTTTTGTACCCAAGAAGATATCGTGAACCATGAAGACATGGATAATGCGGGGATGCTGTGATACATTCTGACCCTCCAACTCCCGCGCATGACCTTTGTTGCTACCAATCACAATTCTATGTTTTGCCATTGAAATACTAGCTTATGCCGGATTCTAAAAGATATTGTGGACCCTAGAAGATACTGCGAACCTAATAAAAGTCCTTTGGAAACGCTGCAATTCGCATTAACTATGAAAACATGTAAATAACTACTCTTAACTGTATTTGGTTGATGCGGATTGCTTGTGAACTTGGATGCTCTTGCATCATACACCTTGAGTGAAAAAAAGTTCCATGAGCTGATGCTCTCGTGAGCTCTGTAAATGATATTCCATGTCTTACTTCTTTAGTTGCTGATTCATCTGCATCCTCAATATCTCAGGCTTTCCATTTGACCAAGTATTCTTGGTAATTCATGTTGCGTATCGTCCTTAGTCTTGTGTCTATTATCTTTTTTGCTTCTTTGTGCGCTTTCTCTGGAATTTGTGTTCTCCAATCCACTGTATCTGAATCTGTATTGTTTTACTATCTTGTTCTTTAAATTAAGCATATAAATCTGCCACATTGGAAATCATTGATATATCTATATCCTCTGGCAACTCGATCCCATATGCATTGCATGCAGATTTACTCAACACTCTGCACTGTCCTATCTTCTTCCACTTTAACTTATCATATGAACCTTTTGAAAATTTTCCTTCCACAAATGTGCTAAAACCATGTTTCCATTTTAAAATCAACTTGTGTTCTTTCCATATCAGCATGTTGCTTATACTTTGTGCTACTTTTCTCCAACTGCTTGCAAACTAGTCGGCACACTTTGTGCATATATTCTGTAAAATCCTTAGCTTCTGCACTCTTTGCTTGCTCACTCATGATTCGCAACTCCGTAACTCCTATAGGTCTACTATCACACACAATATGAAATGGTGTTTTCCCTATGCTTCTGTTCACAACAATGTTGTATGCAAATTCTGTTTGTACCAATATTGAATCCCACGTCCCTTGCTTATCTCCAACAAAACATCTTGAAAGATTACCCAAACTTTTATTTACAACTCCTATTTGTCAGTGTGTGGATGATACGCTGAACTAAATTGTAACCTTGTATCCAACTTCTTCCATAAGGTTCTTTAGAAATATCTGACAAACTTAACCTTTGTGTGTAAAACTATGCTATGTGGTAAACCATGTAGTCTTGCAATCTTCTAGAAAAATAAATTAGCAATCTTTATTGCATCGCTTGTCTTCTTACATGCTATAAAGTGTACCATCTTGGAAAATCTATCCACGACAAAAAAAGGAATCTAAACCTTTTTGTGTCCTAGGAAAATTAAAAGAAAATCCATCCTAAAGTCTTTCCATGGCTTCTTTGGAATAGGCAATGGTCGATACAACCCTACGATTTGACTTCTCCCTTCTGTTAGCTGAAAAATTCTACGCTGCACAAATTTCCGTACATCTGTACTCATCTTAGGGCAAAAGTAGTTTTCAACCACCAATGCGTAAGCCTTGTCATAACCAAAATGACACGCTAGACCTCCAATGTACTTTTTTTCAACCAAAATTATATTCAGTGATCCTCTTCAGATGCCTAACTAACTATCTTTAAACAATAATCCTTCCTGAATGAAATAATCCAACCAAGGTTTTATGTCTACACTTATTGGTGTTGCACATGCATGCCATGCTTCTTTGAAATCCTTATCATCCTTGTACAAATCCTTCTTAGAATCAAACCCTGTGACTTCTACCTTCATTTCAATCAACAAAATGTTTCTCCTACTCAATGCATCAACAACTCTATTTGACTTTTCGTTTTTGTGCTTCATTACAAATGAATAGCTTTGTAGAAATTCTACCCACTTCATGTGTCTATGATTCAATTTACCATGACTATTAATAAATTGTAGTGCTTGACGATTTGTATACAAAACAAATTCTTTTGGCAACACATAATTTCTCCACTTCTCTAGTGGTTGCACAATTGCATAGAATTCCCAATCATATACTTAAAATTTGCGCTTTTGCATTATTCATTTTCTCATTGAAGTATACTATTGTTCGGTCTTCCTTCTTAACTCAATACTGTGCCAACTGCTACTCCACTCACATCTCATTGACCTGAAAAACTAAAGAGAAATTTAGGAATGCTAACATTGGCTGCTTAATCACTTTCCTCTTCAATTTAAAAACTTTCTTATGCACTGGTTGTCCATGCAAATTCCTTATTATCACCTTGCATGACCTCTGTGACAGATGCACATATATTGTTGAAATTCTTATGAATTTCCTGTAGAAACTTGCCAATCCTTGAAAACGTCTTGCCTCAAAAGTACTTTTAGGTTTTGGCCAATCCAATATTGCTTTCAACTTTTTTGGTTCCATCTTCAAACCTTTTTGGGATATTACAAAACCCAAATATACAAGCTTGTCTTTCTTGAAATTTATCAACTTCTCTTCTTGCAACCAACACAACACTTTCCATAAGTGCATCAAATGATGCTCCTTTGTCCTATTGAAGATCAAAATGTCATCGAGATAAACTTTGACAAACTTACCCAAAGATGGCCTGAGGACCTTGTTCATGAGTTACATGTACTTGATGCGTTACTCAACCCAAATGGCATAATAGACTACTCATACAATCCTTCAGCTCCTTCTCATATGTGAAACTAGGGTCATCACTCTTCAAATCTATGTTTGTGAAATAATGTGATCCACTGAGACAATCTATCATGTCATCCATATGTGGCAAAGGGAACCTAGACTTGATTCTGATGTCAATGCACATTCTCTATTCTTCATTTTTCTTTGGCGCCAACACCATTGGTACTGTGTATGGACTCAAAGGCTCTCTGATAAACCCGTTATCTAACAAAATCTGAGATTGTTTTTGCACTTCAGCATTCACCTTCGGTATCAACTTTTATGCCCCTTTGTTTGGCAAAACGTGAACTTGGGATCAAATCCATGTGATAGCTTATATTTTTCATGGGTGGTAATTAATCTGGTAAATCTTCTGAAATAACCTCTGCAAACTCATTTAACAAGTCCTTCACTTCATGTGGAGATGCTTCTTCTTCCCTTGCTACCATGAACTTAGCATTCAGCTTTGTCACTAGTCTATCCAAATTTTTTATCTTGTCTTTACCTCTATGCACTCTCTTGGTCTGAACATGCTCCCACCATAGAGATGTGTGACCCTTCAACTTAGTGCAAACAAACTTAACTTTTTTGTTATCTTCCATGCCTTCATACTCAAATGTATTTTTCTGATTCTGTGATCCAATCAATGAGCTCTTCAAGATTTAGATTTCCAGAGTTACTTGGAATATCCAACTTGGGCTTACTTCCCATCCTCACGATCGCATACAAGAATCTATCTTCTTGTTCATCAATATGTTCTTCTGCAGCTTGATCTTGACGTCCTTCCATGGTGACTTCATCATCAATTATATCTTCATCCATTGCAACACCTTAGTGTTTGGCAGCTTCCATAGCCTCGAAACAAGCTTGCATTCCTCTCAATCAACAACTTTTCCAATTCACAACTCTTGGAGATGTGTGTGCTTTAACTACTCTTGCAATGATACCTCCTCTGTGTGTCAATTCTTCATCCCCAATATCAAGTAATTGCAGTCCTTGCAACCTCTACACCACCTACCCAACTCTCTTTGCTAGAAGATGTGTTCACCATGTTCTTACCACACTTGCGAATGAGGAAAACAAACAATCCATGCCGATTCACAAGGAAGAATATTGCACTTTGATACCAAATGATGCGGCCGCTACTTAGGGAGTCCAATTACAAAACTGTCATTCAGAGCTACACAACATTATGAAACAACACAACTCTTGATTGACTTGAGCCTTTGCATATGGAAGCAATTAGATTTGAAAAACTAAATTGATAATCTCTTGAGGAAAGAACTGCCCATGCATAAAACATGAGACCGATTGCACAACAAATACAACCTCTACACAATCTCCTAAATAGATACAACAACAATATTGTCAAATTGGAATGGATCCGACTTGACTACAACACTGCTACCTTACAACCTATATTCTAAATTCTATATCCCAAAATCACCACCGAACAACTACTGAACAGAAATAATAATATTGTAGAACTATCTCGGACTAGAACTAATTGCTTGCTCCAGTGTAAGGGTGAGTTCTTATAGAACCAATCACCACATACTTTACAATATTTCCTTCACAGCCTACAAGTTACCCATATGACATGTATTGAAGCCTCCTAAATTAAATGTGTCCCTATTCTCTATGCAAGATAAGGCCCACATGTTCCTTAACGCACTTACAATCATAACACAACTCGAAGAACTTGAGTTGGCTTAACATTTACAACTATGGGTGAGGTGAATCTTCATCGGCTCGTTCCTTCCACACAGAAAACAATTTGAATTTGAATTCTTGTGCTCTTGAAGATCATGCACATGCTATGCCCTTGCACACAAGACTGCGCACAAGCCTTTTAAGTAAATCCTTCATGTGTATGCTCAAATGAACTTAGATGGCCTTTGCAATTTCAAAGGTGGACGTGCATGCCATTGAGCTAAGATCTCTATTGGGTAACGCAAATTCTTGGAAATGACTTATATGATACCACACACGAAAGAAGTGATTCTTTGTACATAAATCTAAAGATGACACAAAGTTTTCTATTTGAAGCCTCCTAGTCTTGTGCCAAGTTATCAAACCTTGTGCCAAGCATCTGAAGCATTGCGCCACCCATATGAAGACGTATGCATAATGTATAGATGCCGCGATGCATTCAGACCCTTCAATTCTTGTGCATGGCCTTTGCTACTGTCAACCACAATTCTGTGTTTTGGCATTGAAATACTAGCTTGCGCCAACTTCTGAAAGATGTTCTGGACCCTAGAAGACACCACAAACCTAATGAACTCCTTTGGATATACCACAAATCACATTAACTATGAAAACATGAAAGTACAATTCTAATTGTTTTTAGTTGATGCAGATTGCTTGTGAACCCAGATGTTCCTGCATGAGAAGTGATCTTAGGAGTATTTGGTGATAACTTTTATTATAAGCTGAAGTGCAAATTGGTGTTACAAACTACATCAAAAAATAAATTCAAATAGAAAGTTTTTTTTTTCCTCTTATACTCGTCAGATATCAACAAATGATCATCATAGTGGGAAAAAAAAACTTGCATTTTACAATATGCGACAAATGTTTGCAATATTGAAACAACTATAGGTATTAACCAGAGGGACTTAGCAAAACCTAAAGGCTAAAGCCAAACCCTATAGACACCCTCATTGCTATGAGAGTGTTCATTTTTTTCATTATAATTTTAAAGATTTTAATATCTATACTATAGGTCAATATTCCTTAAGTTGACAAAAAACTGGTGTTAACTTATGAATACACCCAGTGCCTGGTAAAATTAATCTTGGATCAATCCATCTTTGATTCAATGTGTCTTTGGGGAAAAAACTTATTTAAGATCTAATTGTCTATTGTCTTCAAGGGCAAACCCTCTGAAAATGGGAGTGCATGTTGCAAAATTAATTAATGCCAATTGTTATAGATAGTTACCGTGTAAGGACACGCCCTACCTATGTGCCCCTTGTATTTATATCTTATCATGTTTTCTGTCTCCTACTTATGTATCTGATATATTCATCATTTCCTATTCAATATGTAAATACTTACATATTTTCCTGGATAGAGCCCTTTGGTATATAACAGTAAGTTTGCTGCTACTTCCATTTGACATACTTCCTAAATGTCCTGCTTTTATTGTGCTGTGTATTACGCTCTCTGTGTTTGACTGATAAAATTTGGAAATCTAGTTTTGATGTATACTTATCTCTGCCTATGGAAAATGAGCTATAAAGTCTCTGTAGTGGAATTACTAGCTATGAAGTCTCTGCTATTTTTCTCTTACATCTTTTAAAATATTGTTCAAATTATTCTATTTATGTTTGTAGATATGGAGGATCTTGCCACAAGACTCTGCTGGAAGCTTGTTAAGAAGGAGGGTTATATTGCAATTTGGCAAAAACCTTCAAATAACACTTGTTATGCTAGCCGAGATGTAGGAGCCCAGCCTCCTTTATGTAATGCAGATGATGACCCAGATGATGTTTGGTAAGCAACAAAACATCATGGCTTATTTGACAGTAAATAAACTCAGACTGGTAAACAAAGAGCTATTGGAGCATGAGTTTGTTTTAGTTTTTAATTAAACACAAATAACTTAATAAGTCAAACTGTAGTTAAAATTTCTTTCATTATAAGAAAAACTAGACTATTTAACTAGACAGACATTGCCACACCACTATTATACTTTGATTGACTTTTACTGATTGATTGGAGATGAGATTTTAAAAGTTTATTCTTGTTCTATTTTGGACTAAAATTAACAATCGCTGTGATGTAGGGTTTAGATCATCTCATTCTCCAGGCTTTGAAATGAAGCTTGTATATGATGAAGACATTTGAACTCTTCTTCTCTTTTATCATATGTTCAAGTGGACCCTGTCCCGTGTAAAGGTTCTTAACCTATTTGAGATTATTAGTAAACATGACCATCGAAGCAGGTGTAACATACTAGTTGCTGCTAATGCAGGGTTAATACCTTGCAAACAACATAGCTACTACCCTTTTAACTCATAGTTGCATGTCTGCAGAAATATTCCTTTTCAGCTGTATCTGTGTCCTTGAAACTTGATGTAACAATGATAAAATCAAGTTGTGATCAATGATAGTATTATAATCCTGCCGTTTTTGAAGCCATGAACTTGGTCTAAACAAGGTTGATTTCAATTACTTCAATGTACTGGGGAAAAGCCAAGGATGCTAGTTACTTCTATAAATTGTAATCCCTCCACAGTGGAAGATACGACGAAACGTATGCCAGAATATAAAAGAATGGAAATCGAAGTGTGTGAATACAATCATCATAGAAATGTTTTGTATTGCCAAAGTCTTGTACCCACTAATCTCTGCTGGACTAACATGTTTTGTTTTTGTTAGTCTTGCATTGTGACAGGAAATATACCATATTACTTCTCGATCAATTGACTGTACATTTTTCTTTGTAGCAAGAAGATTTGTTAATCAAAGGATACTTAGAATAATATTCAGGATATGATGTAGAATAGACTTGAAGAAATTTACTGTCTGGACTCTGTGAGTCTGTAGTTGTATTGGCATCCTTACCATCAAATTGTTGCCACCCAGGCTTTGGTATTTTGAACCTCAAAATTTATACAAACACAATGTCACAAACTAACAAACTAACTTGCTCTTGAACATAATGGCATGCATCCAAACTCATTGGTCTGTTGATGCCTAATGCTTCTGCTGCAAATGCATGCAAACACTACAAGGAATATATGGTATCAGTGATTTGATCTGAAGCATTTAAAAAAGAAAGTTGTAGCATACATTTTAATAAAATCAATATTTAATTTACTTGATAGCAAAACAATCAAAATTTCCAAAATGTTGGTGAACTGGTCTTAAAATTTGAAGTTTTTATGTAAGCAGTTTTGTTTCCTCATCACTTCATTGGTCAGGAATCTCAGCATTCTTTAAGAATTGGATATTTTCCTATATCTGCATTTGCTCCCATATTAATAACTATAGTATTATTTTAGGGAATCGTGTGAGATTTAAGGATCACATTAGGAACATCTGTTTTATATTTCAAATGTAGAGTATTTAAAATCCATTTCTTCTTTAGTATTATTTTAATTTTTCTTTCCATATTTTTGCAAATCTTTCAAATGCGGAGTAATAAAATTCCATTCCTGGAGTATTGTTTTTGTTTCCACAAATTGCTTTTTCTCAATCATTGTCATGCTTTATGCAGGTATGTGCCATTGAAAGGCTGTATTACATGGTTACCTGAAAATGGATTTGGAACAAATTTGCCCAAGTGGCCAGAACGATTGCATACAATACCTGATAGACTGGAGGCTGCCCCAGTAGATGCATATATAGCAAAGAAGGAAATATATATTGCAGAAACAAATTACTGGAAAATGATTGTGGAAGGTTATTTGCGCGGTATTGGATGGAAGAGGCAGCACTTTAGAAATGTGATGGATATGAGGGCAGGCTTTGGAGGGTATTCTACTTTACTTTTTAGGGAACTCAATTGTTTGTTGTTTTCAGAGTCAACTTTGAATTTCTCTATTCTGTAGAATAGTCCATAACATTAAGAGAACTGGATTGGGCATGTGGTATCAATAAACTTTCTTTTATCCAAGAACTTATGTGATAGGTGTGACATGACATAACTTGTGCAAGTTTGAAATGTATATTCTTAATCACTCGTCCTTGTTCTGTTTATACCAGATTTGCTACAGCAGTATTGGATCTGCATATTGACATCTGGGTAATGAATGTGGTTCCTGTAAGTGGACCAAATACGTTGCCTTTGATTTATGACCGTGGACTCATTGGAGTTGCTCATGATTGGTATCATTTCTCTTCCTCACCTATTTTTCCTCGTCTATTTTGAACTTCACTTTTAGCTTCAGGGACTCAATATATTGGTATAAATTATTCATCATAGTGATCATTCAGAGTTGGGAAAAGTAACATATGCTTATGAAAAAAATGGTTCAAGGAGGAAAGAATCTCAACACCTGAGCAAAGTAGGCATTACTTTTATTCTTTCCAATGCAATATAGAAATTTTCTCTTGAAGAAACTTATCTTGATATGTTAACTTTAAGTAGATGGATGTTGAACTACTTGTTTATGTTAATCCTTGAAAATTAGGAGGGCAAGATGCAATCCCACTATACAACAGTTCTGACAATCTTAGATGTTCAGATGACCAAATCAGAAAATCATAAAATGGAGGGCAAATTTGCTTCTATAAACATTGAACTTTAGAACTTGGGGGTGTGGATGGGGGAGAAAAGGTTCCCATCTTCAAATAAGCATGGACGGTTGAAATAATGCTAAAAAATAAAGTAAATGTTATGTCAAACTTTGGCATCTCATACACCCATTCATAGAATTAAGTGTGGATGGGGTTGGAAAGGTTCAGATGACAAGGCTATAACAAAATGTTGATGGTTTAATATTCAAATAAGTATGGATGGTTGAAATAATACCAAAAAACAAAGAAAATGTTATGTCAAACATTGGCATCTCATATGCATATTCACAGAATTAAGTGTTAGGGTTCATGTATGGAAAAGTGTTATCTTAAAGTGCTACAATTTATAAAACTAAGTCTTACAAAAGAGCTTGAAGTTTCCTTAGCAATAAAACTATTAGAAATAATGAAATATATAAGGGCCATTTGACTTTGTACAATTAATACATGGGAAACAGTTTAAATAACGCCTTTTGAGATTGGGTGCACATTTCAGATGAAGAATCGTGTTTCTATTACTTGATGCAGTATTATAACAATTGCAACATGTGTTGTCATGGATAGGTGTGAGGCATTCGATACATATCCACGAACCTATGATCTTCTACATGCATCTGGCCTATTCTCTGTTGAGGAGAAAAGGTAAGCAACAATTTTCTTATTTACCACAGTTCCCTGTGCTGTTAATATCTGATGTGAATTTTTTACTGGTTTGGTTTCCACAGATGTAACATAACAGACATTATGTTAGAGATGGATCGAATTATGCGTCCTGGTGGATTTTCATATATTCGAGATATGAGGCCAGTACTGACAAAAGTTGAGGTACTGGCAAAGGCAATGGGATGGAGTACACGCATGTTCGACACTGAAGAGGGACCCTATGCTAGTAGGAAGGTTCTATCCTGTCAAAAGAAGTCATCACACTCTTGAAATGTTTGAATATGATCTTTGATTGTAATATTATTTACCAATTTTGTATCGTAGTTTTTTTTCTTTCAATGTTTATGATTAAGTTATTTTTTGCAAGTGATATAATGGACTTCTTCGAAGTGGTGATTTTGTAGCATGAATTTGCTTACTGTATCTGATGTGGCATGACATCGTCCATATCATGATGAGAATGGATTTATACAGTTCTAATTCATATTCATTTGGATAAATGTAAAATATAAATAAAAAGATCATAAAATTGCCTCTATTTCCGTTCTTCCACTGTTTGAAAAAGGCAGGGAATGCAGAAATAAGCATATTGCAGTTTTTCTATCACCAACTCATATAACTCAATTCTCCAAGAATGATATAGGAATTGAGGCTAGAGTACATGTGCTTATGCAGCACTAAGAACTTCCAGTTTGGATCTATATAATCACAGCAAGTACTGCAGGAGTAATCTCTCATTCAAGTTTGGAGTTTAACCATATTTGTATGACTGCCACCTATTTTGGGAACAAAAACCAATTGGCCTATGCATGGGACAACTAGCTCCTACATGAATTTACTCAAGTGGCAGTATGAGCTGTTGGGAACTTCTTACCAGTGAATGCTTGGACACTGCTCCTTGTGATGCGTGGAAACTTCACTAATAACCGCAAGATGAAAGACCAACCCCACCTATCAGGTTTTTTTCCTGGGGCTACCAATCAAGGATATTTTATCTTGTCCTTTAGCTGAAAGAGAGTTCTGGTCTGTAGCTGCTCCACTAAAATATTCGGTCTAAGGATGCCTTACTTCAAAAGAGTTTTGGGTGACGCTGGACATCCTTTGCTTGTGAGAAATTATGTCCTTGCCCAAAAGTAGCTGGGCAGAGCCTATACAAATTACCCGAGCAAAATGAACCTCAAAATTAGTATAGTTTGTCGCAATTCCTGACTGAAAGGACATTGTTAAGAGGAACTATGCCACAGATCCAGGAACAATCAAAATTCTCTTGCTTTAAAGAAAAGGTCAGAAACTTTGATTACCATCAGAAAAAGTAGCTTACAGTAACTTAGGCAGTATTGAGATAGTCTACTGTGAACTTGAAGATGATGCGAAGAGTATGGAAGGCTAGGAAAAGGTAAAACAGTAAGGAGAATCCACCTGCTTTCCCCATCAACATTTTCTATCTAAATAATCTGTAAAATTATGCTAAAATAACATTCAACATGATCAATAAATCATTTTTTTACTGGCATTGGATGATATAATATCTCCAACATTCTAAAATAAACAAATATACTGGTCATAAATTTAAAGGTTAATTACTTTTTATACCACTAGACATGGAGTGAAAGGGGGAGAGGTGATATATATATATATATATATATATATAATTGAGAGATTTAAAACAAAAAGTACCGAAGAGCTGATCGGACTGAAACGATCCTGCACTGTTTGCAAAGTAAAACCCAGCTGCAAATGAACTCAAAACAACACAATTTCTATTTCTTTGGGAAACCTTAACGACGTCTACAGTAATCTTCCACAAATGGGCTGTTACCATCTCTAAACAGGTGCAATCTACTACAGGGGTGGTGTCTATAAATATACAAAGGGTTCCTTTTTGACTCACTCTGGTTCTAGCTTAATTCACACAATTTTTTGCTTTCTTCAGGTTAATTAGCAGCCTTCTGCAGCCTTGAATGTGATGTTTGATCTACCTCTTATCGGTACTTATTCCCGCTCTTTCCGCCTTTCGAAACTCCCTCAAGAACCTTCTCGCTCAAACTATTCATTAATTACGCCGAAGGCGTTGTTTATAGTGGGAAAGCCCTCGGGCTTCTGACAAGGAGCAGTGAAATCAACGGTTGGAGGTTCGGTTGTACACATGGACGTCGATGAAAACGTTTTGAACCGTTCATCCCCTCTGTGCTTCTGCTTTTTCTTCTCCATGGTCTGCGGGATATTTTAATGGCAGTCACAAGACGACAATAAACTGGCATAGTAATCATCGTCATCGTCCACGTCAGCCCGCTGTATAAGAGGTAGATCGCATGGGCAAAAGCGCTGTTCAAAATGCAGGCAACTTCCAGACCCCGTTGTGAGCACCTGTGCAATCAGCGCAGCCTGCCTCTCTGCAAACGTGTTCATGCTCTTCCCCTGCTATTGCTGTTCAAACCAACAATCCATTACGCAGACCCAAGAATAAAATCAGCTTGATTCTGCTACTTCATTTCAGCTACTAGGTATTTATATATTACGGACAGTACAATTTCCCTCTTTTAAAAAAAATGCAACACAGTAATGGCTTTGGTTTTTCCAACTGAAATGCAAAAACGGTTAGTATTTAATTTAATTTGTAGCAGGAAGAGGCTTACGCAAATTGTATGTGTCTTCTTAGCAATCAATGGGGGAAATAACTGTGATCTGCTCTGGCTGAAGCTACGTGGTGACCTGTGAGACATTTTAGGCATCGGGAGGGCAGATCTGAGCGCATCTTTGCCGAGACAGGGGAGGTAAATTTTATTAGTGCGCCATAAGAAGCAGATGATGATGATGGTAAACGGCTTTGCTGTGTTACAGTTGCCCACTGGCCCCACTCTAGCTGCCATTAAAACATTAACAGGTAACGGCTTTGGTATCATAGCCATCGGCAGCTGCTGTGGCTTTTCTCAATACTATTTTTAATAAGGCAACGCACGCGTTCCAACATTGAAATTGATTTCCAATATTATGCGTAGGATTCTCCCACCCAATGCGAAGGTGTCGACGGAGGTGAAGCATTACGTTGCCTATGATTCGCTGAATCATTCTTCGAAATGAAATCATGGGAGTTCATCAGCTTTATCACAAGCGAGGCATCAGATAAGAGTAAGGAGGAGAAACGCAAGACAATCAATGGTGAAGATATAGAATGGGCTCTCCACTCCCTGGGCTTTGAAAATTACAAACAGGTCCTCACAAAACTTCTCCTCAAGTTCAGAGACACTACCGTGGATACTGTCAAGCTTCCTCTCAAAGTAGAAGAAAAACTAGCCTTACCAGATGGAGCTCAACATTATTATTATCATATTAAGAAATCTTTCTTCTAAAAATAAATCACTTAATGTGATGGGATATATAAATAATAATAAAATATTCACCTGGTTTTTCTAAGAACTTTTTCTTGTATAAAATATTCAAAGACACTCACGGTAGATTGTACAGATTATACAAAGGTTTCACTTCTATCTGCTGAACCTGATAAAATCTATTTCAAAATTGATGATTTTTAAATTTTTAATTTTTGATAGAAACTGTGTTATGGTTTGTCTCAAAAATTTAAATTATTATTATGGATTTATAAAATTACAGTAAAGGAAATGTTTCCATAGGCTTATTTATTGGAAAGAGTTTTGAGTTTTTCTTTTCTTTCATTACATTAAATTGAAGAGAGAATAAAATCAGCCTATATGCTGTGCTTCGTGTATTTTTTTGTTTCCATCATATTTACGCCAAAAGGTGTTCCTTTAGTTGGGTTGAGGTTGAGGGGGTCTGACGCATGTCAGAAGCATCGACGGCAAGGATTAAGGTGCAGAGAGGACGTTGAATACGGACTGTTTGCAGCCGTTGATTTCTGGGAAACCGTATTTGCAGCTTGCTTGGCGCAAGGCCCTTCTGCAGGATTTTCATAATTGATGATTTTGGTAAATATTTTGGTTGGAGGAAGATCAGAAATAATGAAGACATTTTTGTTTACATTGGAGTAGCATCCACACACCAGATATCAGATGCGTGCCTGGAGTAGCACCCTAACAGCAAAGTGGCTTGCCAACATGGTCATGGTGTTCAGCAAAATCACGACCAAAACCATTGTCGACTATGAACAAATCATCAACAAAATTTGCAGAGAAATCAGGTTTGTTTCCAACGATGTGGGTCTCGGCCGACTACTGCAAAGTTCTCCTCAACATTGTGGTGACTTGTAGTGAGTACCATTGGCTTGCAAGTTAATAGTTCAGTTAGGTTGAACAAGTATTTTTGATGTGAATTTTAATAAAGTGCAGCAACAACAGTAGTTTGCAGGTCAGTGGCTAGTCTCGTCTTGGAAGCAATTTTAATAGGCTCTAATCTAGCTATAGATTTATGCTTGTTTGTAATCTTTCTATTTATTTTTTTAATTTATGTTTTAGCGATTTTGTGAAATTCTCTCATAGTCCAGTTGGGATGTCTAAGGACTACTGTCCAGTTGTAAACCTTACAGAGTTTACAGAAACTTAAAAGGGTGCCATGGTTCCCGAGTGCGTGCACAATGTTCTCATCTCCAAGGAGACTGTGACGAATGACTAGATTGCTGTAGATCGCAATACTCACTCGATTTGAACAGGGAAAAGAATTTGAACAAACAAATTACCTTGCCAATCAAATGAATCGATTGTTCGATTAAAATAGAAATAAGAAAAAATCCCAAGCAAACAATTGCAACAGCCCATGTGGTCGTCTGCTCCAGAGACAGAGAATCCGTCCCTCCTCCTCCTCCTCCTGATGCTGCTCCTATATGCGACGACAACAATCCATGTGGTCGTTATAACCAAGAGGTATTTCATGTGGCTGCAGCCACATCTTGATTTTATTTGTTTAAAGCCCATTGGGCCTAGCATGTAACTCATCATGGTGACTAGTTTGTTGGCGAGTTGGTTGACTTATTTGCTGAGGTGGCTTTGCAGGGGGCTTTGACTTTCCCAACTCGGTAGTGGATTCAACAGTGATGAGAAAACTTTATCTCCAAGCCGGCAATATGAATCACTTCCAGCTCGATCTCTGGCTCGAATGTTAGCTCGTTCTACAACTCGCTCTTTAACTAAGTCACGAGCTCACATATGTAACTCAATTACCAACTCAACGAGCTATTTGGGAAAAATGGTGATTTGGAAAACTATTATGACTCACCAACTTGATGACATCACTATAGTGACGAGGAGGCCGGGTCTCCCTCCTCATAAAAAGTGGATCCCATTTTTTCCAACTTGTTTGTTGAAGACGTTTCTATTTGTCAACTCTTAAAAATTTATTTGGTGATTTCGCGTACCTATTGTCGTTACCACTACACATGTTCCTCCCAGTTCTTCCCACTGACATATGATCTTGTGCAGATGATATCTCCCATGTACGGTGTTTGTTTTGACCCATTCAAAATTCACTAGAAATATGACTCTAAGATCTTGCGTAGGTAATAGGTTCATGGCACAAACCCGCAAGTGCTCCCACTAATCACTCGACATGTCTCTTGTATACTTTAAATAATGCCACTTGTTTCCACATTGGTATCACATTCTGTAAATATATGTTATCAGAGAATATTTAAAATTTCAAAAACATCAACATCAAAACATATTTATTTGAGTCACGCACAACTGCTTTAGCTATTAGATTGTCGTAACCACATCCTGCTGAAGCAAAGCTAACTCTAGTGAGGAAGTCGTGCGCGGTGAGGCGAGGGTCTAAATATGGCAACACCATCTGCTTAACTCCCAACGATGCAACTGTCTGACTGTGAGAGATGTTCGACAACACGTTGGATGAGCTCAACGCCACACAGTCCAACCTACAGAACGTGACCTTTTTGTCAATGTTGAAGCGTGCCGCTGACCTGAGGACTCTGCTGAGGATCGCCATTACTAACCAGTACATGTGTCTCGAGAGCTTCCACCTCTGCAATGGCCATCTAAAAGAAGACATAAAAGGCGGCCTACAATACTTGTCACACTTGGTGAGCAGTTCGCTTGACAACGGATTTTTTTAAAAAATAAATTTAAAAACTGCCTCATTTTTTATCAACAATGTGGACTTCGGATAAGGATTCAACATAAATATTGAGTATGTGTTGATAGGAATGCTTCTTTTTAAATTACTCTAATTAAATAATAATAATAAAAATATTTATTTAACGTATTTCGACATTAAACTATTAATATAAGGGTGTAAATTAATATATTTAATGAAGTATTGGTTTTATTAAAATATTAAAATAAATCCAATCAAAAAATTAGTTTTTAACTTTTGTTATGGAGACGACATTTATAATTTTTTTTTATTGAGCACCTCAAGGGGTGTCGTACAGTTGGGTGCTGGATTACATAGTTTAATCGCATTTCTGCCTAGGTTCCGAAAAAACATATAGATTCAACAATGTAAAGTAAGCGAAGAAACTAAACCAGTGATCACCTTCAGCTAAAAAACTACGAGTAAGGGGCATCCACGTCGTCAAAATCACCCAGGGCATGATTCTGACCTCGATCATTTGACTCTCTGTGTCGGGAGTCTCCACGCCTTGCACTCAACAAGAATTCATCCCTCGCGGGCTCATTGAAAGCTATACATCAAAACCAATAAACCAAAGGGCCCTTTGAATAATTAATATAATTTTAATTAAATAATAATTAAAAAAATTATTTAATGTATTTCGACATTAAACTATTAATACAAGGGTTTAAATTATACAACACCTAGTCATACTTTATCTTTTCGATGATTTTTTTCCACATAGATATAAACAATGGTACCTTCAACATTACCAGAAGATTCATGCCTTACATTTACGTATTTTCTTACCCAAAAACCATAAGACATAAGCTTGTAAACTACTACTATTAGCATGGACGCCCTTTCTCCATCTTATGATTGTCAAAAAATGACATGATGTTGTAGGCGAGTATAGTTTCCCTTTCCGCTTACCCTGGCCTACCTCGAAGTCCTCCTTTGCCCCTCTTTCTCTCCCCTAATTTCTCTCCCCCTGTTCGACTTTTTCGATGCATCCCCTTTGGCGTTTCCATCGTACATTTCAAGTACGATTGCTAGTAATGTCCAACCACCTACATCTGGTAGTTGAGAAGATCTTCCAGATTATCTGCTCAATTGGTCGTTTGTTCCCTTTATCTGCCACATACATCGTATGTTAGTCTCCACCTACCTCTTTTGTCATTTTCTAGCTCCGTTTCTTAGCGCCTTCCTTAACTACTGTGCGTTGCCCTCTTGAGAAGATCTACACAATTCTCATTTGCTCCATTGTGCAATCCCCGCGTGCCACCTCCGCAATTCCACGACTCCTACACATTACACACTATTGCACATTCCCTTTTCTCAAAATTCTATTGTGCACCATTTCTATCACGCACTTCGCAATCCATGACATTATGCAAAAACCTCCACTCATGCTCTTGAAATCACCCACACATATTGTCATACCTCCGTCATTTTGCTAGCACTTGTAAACCTTGCGTGCACTCCAATACTTGGCCAAAATTCCAAAAGACATGCAGTCTCCAAATTCCCTGTGATGCTCATGCATCAAAAACATATTTACAAAAGTTTTAAATTAGCCAATATTTTCTATTTCCTTTTTTTTTGAGAATAAAGTTTGAAAGACTCCGATTTTGCTGCCTTAGTTGTAAATTTGGCATGTTGTGAAATACCAATTCATAATTTGAAGTGCGACTCCCTTGCTTGAATGACCTCTATTTTTTGGGAGTTGTCACAACAATTAGGAGAGATTTAGTTGAAAATCTAGCTTGTGGCGAACCACCAATTATGAATTTCACTCACTTCAGATTTTTACTATCACATTTCTTGTAGACCAAACAACTCTCCATTTTGTTCAAGCATATTCGCATTTTCCATTCTTCTGCCTCCACTCTATATTTTCATTTTGGATTTTTAAAGTTCAATGTTTTGACACCTTTACAAGCGCCCATAGACCACTCCCACACAACCACATCAAGTTTTATTGGCAATTTAATGATAAAGTTTAAAGCTTACTCAAGATAACTAGCATGACCAAGAAGAGCGACCTTACACATAATGATCCA
Source organism: Taxus chinensis (assembly GCA_019776745.2). Classification (NCBI taxonomy): domain Eukaryota; kingdom Viridiplantae; phylum Streptophyta; class Pinopsida; order Cupressales; family Taxaceae; genus Taxus; species Taxus chinensis. The sequence continues at coordinate 199,048,592 of CM034147.1, read as the reverse complement.
TTGCATCCACAATGCATTAAGAACCAATCATGCTATTGAATTATTTACAACCCTTAACCATTAGGACTGCATGGCTCCATGGAAAGAAAGCACAAACAACGCTTACATGGTCAAGGTTGAATCCATAAGTGGTTCATCAATTCAAAGAGCATGCTTATTATAGTGATGGATTGCATATCTTGCAAGCATCAATGTGCATGATGACAAATTTGCATTATGCACTTTGTCAAACAAATTGTCAGTCTTCTATATGCTTCCACATTTTGCATAGATGTTTATTAGAGAATTTGTAACCACAATATTTGACAAAAACCCACTTTCAATTATTTTGGGATGGATCTTTGTGCCAAGTTCCAAAGCTCTATATTTGGCACAAGATGGGAGGACATTCGAAAAGGTTGTCAAGTTTGGTTTTATACTTTCCAATTGCATTTATTTTAAAAAATCCAAGATCTTTTCAATAAGCCCATTTTGAGTATATCAATAATTGGTGTGGTTCATGAGATGTCTTGCGAGGAGTGTTTTAAAAGAGGTGTAAAACTATGTATAGAAAACCATTTTGGGCAAATCCTACTATGATTGCATTCCACGAGACCATGTGAAGTTGATGCATTTTGTCAAACAATTTTCATGCTTCTTGCATAGATGTATATAAGGGCAGTTACAACTATGGTATCTAACAAAAATCTATTTTCAATCATTTATTGGATCTCCATACCTTGTTTTAAATTTCTTATTTTGGCACAAGTTGACATGGTGGTGGTAAAAATAAATTGATCAGGTTCAACGTGTCTATTGTTTTCTACTTCAAAATCTCCAATATTTTAAAAAAAAACCCATTTTGTGCATCATCCGCCATAATTACATTCTATGAGACTACATTTTGTTGTGGCCCTCTGTAATCTTCCACATTTTTTATGCATCACTATGATGAATTTGCAAAATTAACATCCTACAATAATCCACTTTCCATATGCTTGAAAGTTTCCAAGGCCTTTTCAATAAACCAATATAATAACATAACATAGAATAATTGGATTTATGTAATTGACATGTTTTTCAAGGAATAATGTTTGTGCGATTATTAAGACCCAAGGAAACCAATATTTCATTTTTTCTCTGGTAGGTCCGAAGACATGCTTGATAAGAACAATAGTTTCAATACCTCTCATGTAAATATTGTTGTCAGTTACTCCTACATTAAATATTCGTTCCAGAGTGACGATCTCGTGGGTTTTGGAATGGAAAGATTGGCACACTTACATCATCTTTTTTTATATTTTTTTCAGAGCTTTGAACTGGGTGGTTCTTGGGTCCCCTCACTTACAAAACATTGTATACACAATATTGAGAAGGCAAGACGACCCATAAACAAGAAAGTGAAGAAGTCAATACTTCGCTGCCCTGATACAACAACATACAAAAAAAAACCATACTAAAAGCTATACTATATGCTAATAATATCCGGAGCATGATTAATCTGATAATTACATTACTTCTTCTTTCACTTGGGCCTCCGGGGCCTCCGTTGGAGCTGGAACCTTCTGATGGGCGTTGGAACGATGACCCTGACCACTAGCTTGCACTGCCCTCAATAGGAAGGTATAATAAGCCTTTCCTTTTACCCTCAGCTTGGCAATGGGGTCTTGAATAGGGTTGATTGGAGTTGAGAGCGCTTCCAAGAGGGGAAATGTAGGCTGGTCCTTCATCTTTCATACAACATTTTTGATGAACGGTAATAGCGAAATTCCAAATAGTCTTATTCCTCCTTCCAATTCTAAAACATGAGCAACCCAATTCCCATCCCCTGCAGAGGAGACTTGCATAAAAGCCGAAGGCAAGCAAAAATTATCCATTGCTACTACTAATCCAACCGCATGTCTAGGTAGGATAAAATAATAGGCAATCTTCAGGGTTTCCTCCTTGTTACTGTCGAGAAACAATAGGTGGGTAACGAAAACAGAGACAATCTCTACGTTAACACGAGCTTGACCATTACCTTGGATGTAGTCCTCTCCCAGAATGCGCTCCACAACATTCTCCATCAAACTTGAGCCTATGCAGAATTTTTTTCGCATTTTGACAGAGGTGATGGGGCCATAGAAGGTCATCTCTCTCGAATCCCCCATGAGAAAAAGCCCAGAAAACAGAGGAATCACCATGACAACTTTGCTAATAGCAAATGGCCCTTGTGCAGGAAAAGAAAATATTGAAATGAAATGTCGAAGAGGGGTGTGGAAGCACTTAAAAAGATTTATTCGCACGAGTCAGATCTTATTGATTAAAGGGAATTGAACTTGCCTCACTCCTCGTAATGATGGCTAAATTGGGCCATTTTGCTACATCATTAGCGAGTAAGGTTTCCTCCTTTTGCATCACCCCAAAGTTAGCGAGGTAATCCGTTGCTACATTTGCTTCTCTAAATACGTGACCAATCCTCCATGTGTCCACCTTTTCTAGCCAAAAGAGAGAATTTGAAATATAATAATCCAAAGACCAATGGGAGGCCTTACCGTTTTTTATTTCTTGAATTATAATATGTGTGTCCTCTTGTATAAGGAGACGAGAGCATCCACACTCCATTGTGTTTTTGACCCCAAAGAGGAGTGCTTGAACTTTTGCCTGGTTACAAGATCCTTCTTGAAGGTGATACGATCTAGTGCCGATTAACTCTTCCAACTCATTGTGAATTATGCACCCAAGGTTTCCCTTAGAAGCCCCATCGAAATTAACCTTGCAAAACCTGGGGGGTGACAATTACATCATCTTTATTCTCAATTTCATGAATGATTTTTTCATGTTCTTGAATTTCTCCATTATTTGTCATAACACTTTCATCCCATTGATCCAAAATTTTGTTTGAATTTTGTGGACTACACACTAATAGTGGTGTTTAATGTGTTACGAAAATACATTTATAATACAATATTTGAAATTGTAGAATTAATGAACTGTACTGTAAAAATTAAATAAAATTGTAAATGTAAAAGTAAAATAACTTATATCTATGTAGTTAAGAAGGGGCAAAGCCACATTAAGGGTAGGGAACAAATCCACTAGTCCGAGGGGGAGAAGGCTGGGGGTTTGAGTACTTAAAGTAGTAATGGTGTGCTAAGAGGAGCTTGAATGAGCTATCAACTTTGATATGTGAAGTATTGGTGTCCAAAGGGTGTTTAATGTTGCATGTCTCGTGCGAGGTCTAGGTAAAAGAGGTGATCAACAAGGGGAATTTAGAGCTTCTCAACTCCTCTTATAGGGATATGCGTTAGAGGGAGGCAGTCTTGTGAAGATAAAAAGCCATACATTGTTGGTCTAGATATCCAAATAAAGTAGATAGAGTGCTATCATAGTCCCTGTAGAGATAATGGTATCTTCCCTAGATATTTGAAAATGACACGCTCCTCGACCTCCTTCTTGAGGGTGTAAAGATGACATATTTGGTCATGTAGGAGAATATGATGACCAATTTCAACGCATAATTTGTGAAAGCACATACTCTCATCTAGACAATGGGTTGGATCGGTGACACTGGAAATAGTGGGGGTGATGAATAATATGATCCACTACCTATAAGAAATGCCTAGCATAAAAAGAAATCTTGGGTTAATAAACACACGAGGGGATTCAAGTGGCTTGGAGATACTATCTGTAGATGTCATCTCTGGTAGCCTTGGTGATGATGTCCTTCGTGGGAAGGAGCCTAGGGATGGGGAGGAGGGGGGCATCTAAGGAGTGCATGAGAGGAGGTAGCCTATCAATGGAGATGCCAAAAAAAAAGGAGTAACCAAGCCTCAAAGTACTAACAATTCCTATAAGTAATTCAAAGGTTTATTTTAGAAGATTCAAATCTAAATAAAAGTAATTCTATATATACTTGAAATTGATTATAAGTTAAATATTAAGAAGTTTTATTGCTTCAATTCCTTGAAAAAAGAAGTGTGTGAAGTATAATTCTTTATTAAAACTCTTGTAGCTTTTATCAAGTTTTCTTTTTAAATAAACAAGGTTCTATTACAATGTCACACCCAAAAGAAGACAAAATCACCAACAATAACATTTAGAGTATAAGTTTGTCTATATACAGAACCATATTACGTTGTATTAAGAAAAGATGTACATTGTATTGTAGTAATTCAATTCACTTTGAACTAATATTTTGCAATTAATCTCTATGATAATTTTAAAATAGCAAGCGTACATATTTTTAAAATTTAAACACAATAATATTTCCCACAAGTCTACGACTCTCAACAACCTACAAGGTTGAAACACTACTAAAAGAACAAGAAGGTTACAAAACACAAGGGATTCATCTCGAAGGCCACAAATTTACAATATTGGAAACACATGGGAAAATCTACAACTTATGGATAGAGGTTACAAGTGAAACAGAGCCAAAATTATTTCAACACAAGAATCATCCAAAGTTAATACACATCTCCTAAACTCCAAAAAAACAACTTATAAGACAAAGAAAATGGCTTGCTCCAATAAATCCAACAATACTTTCAAATTGGCCAAAGGAGGAGGCTTGCCTCATACCTTGTTGGCATATCATCAAAATGAATTCTCAAACCTCCCCTAGCCTCCAGGGAAAAAGACACCCTAAAAATCCATTCAACATCACAAATCCCACAAAAAAAAAAAACAACCAAAATCTAGGGCAATGTGAGAGGGTACAGTTTGTCCATGGTAAGCAATTTAAAATATAATTGTTTCGGAAGCACAAAACCCTCCTTTTAAAGTTTGCAGGCCATAACTTAGTGGGGGAAGCACACATTAGTGGGCTTTGTGTGCAAGAAACCACTTTGAGATTTGCAAGCGAATTTTTAAGAAGTGCAAGAAATATTAGGAACTTGTAAATGATTTCTGGAGATTGAGTTTTTGAATAGGGGTTGCATCCTTCCCATTGATTTTGATTGACGTAGTTCTTTTGTTTTTGTTTTTTTTTGGTTTTTTTGGGTCAATCTTCTATTTCTTATTACCCATTCTTGGCTCATTTTAGAGTTACATGGATTTTTTAAAGGTTTTTCTTAGATTTTGGGAGTTGGACTCTAGAGTTTTTGGAGTAAGGAGAGCTTGGAGAGTAGAGGAAGGGCCTTCTCCATATTTTCTTTTTTATTGGAAATGAAATTTCTTGTTTATAGTATAGGGATAATTTTGTAAACCATAAAATTAAATTAATATATAAGTATATATTGTTATTATAAAATAATAATTAACAAAATTAATTATATTGGGTTTTATATATACAAACAAGTCTTAGAAATCACTGAATAAATAGTTGAAGCAATAAGAAAAACAAAGCTAAATTAAATTGTTCCCGAAATAAGCCATCAATTTTTCTTGTGAAACAATAAGATATATAATATGAAAGTAGTATGTTATTATGTTTTTATTCAATTAATGAACAAATGGTAAATTTATAAAAAGTTGTTTGAGTTTGTTTCAATAACAATATTGACATTGTTGAAATTGGAGCTATTAAATTTGGTAAAACAATAATTTATGAAGATAACTTAATGAAATTGTAAACAATTAATTTTATTGAAATTGTTTCAATAACTAGAAGAGAAATAATTTTAATATATAATGTGACTTGATGTTTACTGAAATTCAAATTAGTTATGATCAATGAAAAATAATTTATAATATTTTAGGTGTGATTAAAATTGAAAAACTTAACATGGTTAAAAAAATCAACTTTCCTTCAATAAAATCCAAATTAATAACCTTGTTAATCTTATCTCTTTATATTGTGTTTTATTTAGAAAGGAATATCATTGAACTTTGGTTTAAGTGTTGTATACACTGATTTTCAATGTTGTTTTTGTCTTTTAACTTGTTTTTCAATAATTTTTTTCTTTTTTAATTAATCAAATTCCTTTTTCCACTCTTTCACTTGAGATTTCAAATTTACTTTCTTAAATAAAAATTGTATTAGAGTTACATTTCTTATTTCAAATTAAACCATTGATGGCGAGGTTGCTTGTGTAAACTTATAGGTTACTATCCTATTTAATCATTTTCATTATGTGCGTGTGTGGGTGTACTTTTTAAGAATGGATTTTTATTTTTTATAATATCCTGATAAATTCTAAATGGAAGGTAAAATTTCATTGATTAATCTTTCCTAAAAAATGTCATGATTGGTTGACTATTTCATTGCCTCTTAAAAAAATACAATTATCTAACAAATTAAATGTAATATTCAGAATATGATATATTGACATCCCACATCTCTTCTATATTGCTTCTTCTCATAGTGACATATTTCTCTTTCCATTTCTTTAGAACATCCTCATGAATTCATTTTTGTAAAAGAAAAGACTATCATACCAAAAAAGGTCTTAAGATAGTTGATGTTGTTTTAAATCCTAGCCATTAAAATGCCTTAACATTAAAACACATTTCCTAAAATAGTCGAACTTAAAATATATTTTAAGTTACCTTTGTGTCAACAAACTTTTTTTTGAAATTTTAAATCACAATATAAAATTCAGACTTCTGACATTAATTCAACATTTTTTAAAAGACAAAATATTAGGTTGGTGTCGTATTAGTGTTAGGTTAAATTCGACGATGATAAGCCAACACCAAGCTAACTTGAACATGTGAGTACCTAAACATTGATAAGGGTTGACATTTTGACAATGTTACAAAGACCTTAATTATGTCAAAATTTAATGTGACTTTAGGGTTGCATTATTTAAGATAAATTTAAAATAATATTAATTTGAGTTTAATGTTTAAAATTACATAAAAATTAATATTACTACTTGATTCATTTAATTAATATGATTCCTTTTGTCCTAAAGGGAAAGAAATGGCTATATGACCCAATAATTCTTTAAGGGGTCTGATCCCACACTCAACATGTCACTATTATTTTATTTTCATGGCTTGTTAATATTATTTTATTTTCATTTTGTGAGAAATATAAAACATGGGATGACACTTAATAAATGGATTTGCAATAAAATTCATTATCAAAGAAGGACAAAGCTTAACTGTGTGTTAATTATGTGTTGAAACATGACTACATATTTATGTGAAGTTGTGTCAAATGGATGTGTGAGAAGTAATAGATTGATGTGCCTATAAAGAACCAAAAACAGATTACCATAGTACATGAAAATTATGACAAATGTGTTCTTGTAATGAAGATTATCAATTTGTATTTGATATTGTTGTTAGTATTGATAGATGTATATTATGCCACAACATAGTGTGATTTTAGATTCAGGCCTCACATTTTTAAAAAGGGTCTTCAAATGTGTAACTTTGGGAGAAATAAGGAACTCAAATAACTGGTTGATTTTGTGCTCAAAATTAAAGAATCATGTTTGAAATCAAACAAATGAAACAAAAAAATAAAAGTAATAAATTTGTAAAAACATAAAAAAATTAGTTATATTATTAAATTTTTTTGCTACAAATTATACTTGAAATCAATGAATGAAAAAAAGACAACATAAAATGAGAAGTTTTTAATGAAAATCCAAAAGATAAAGAGAAACTTTTAATAAAAAATTACATAGAAGAAAAAGTTTTAAAATTCATACAACTAATAAAAATCACTAATTATTAAATCATTCTAAAATATAACATAATATAAGATATTGTTATTAAAAAAAAATTAATTATTAAATTTATCCCTTCAATAAATATCATTCTAAAAATTATAGGTAATTCAAAAATTATCTGAAGAAGAATAAATCCATAATTTTGTTGCTTGAAATAATATTTATCATTTGAAATTAGTCAAACTTAGGGATTTGAATCTTTGCGATTGTAAAATAACAAAATCCTTGTAATTGAATAGGGAATAACAATTGAACTTCTATGTAAAACCGATATAATAAAATCCTAATATTTAAATATTTTAATTTTATTACATCTTTTGTTTTGTGGGGGAGATAATTGGTGGTCACGATTTAAAGTTCAAAAGTCTTAGTTAACTTAAAAAATTAGTCTATAATAGCATTATAATAGTGTGTGGTTTGTTATTTTTAAGCGTTAGAATATGTATTTTTTTGGATTGAATCTAAAGCTTATATGAGTTAGAAACATAGAAATTTTAAGTTTAGTTATCAAGGATTGAAGAGTTTCCATGTAGTCTTTTGTTTCCACACTCAATAGCTATGCGCGTTGGCACTTCATCCAAACATATCTGAATGCTCACCTGAAGCGCGCACAGCCACCAGGTCCCTCCTTTGTTATGCTTATTAGGAATTTAGCTTGCATATTCGTCATGTTATTCTTAGCCAAGACATTCATTCATGCACAATAATCAACATAAACATGACAACTGGAAATACATATAATAAGGAAACAACTCATTCAAGAAGGATAACAACACTGATATTGCCAAACACCATCATGAGAATAATTGTATTATATAACACATAGCTGATTACATTATAGATCAATATAACCCTATGCTGGACCATGCACACACCAATACCGACTCAAATCATACTCACTAAAGATTCAATTCGCACTCTAGACTTTCCAGCCTCTAACTCCAGAACTCCCTACACAATAGTACATCATCAATATTTATAGAGTGGGGACTTGCCCTTCACATCTTACATGCTTTCCTAATAATAGGCACACATACACAAATAGCCTACATGCTTTTACAAAGGCTGCTAATAATAAATTATCCTAAATATAGACCATGCTTTAGTCCTACATCTGGGCGTCCTAGTCTAGAATGTACCTATTTGATGTATAATAGTGTAATTGAGATTTCTAGTGTATAGTAATGTGATAAGTGAATGTATTTGGACTTGTGTAGTGTTCTAATGCTGTGTTTATTGTTGTTTTGTGGTGTGCAGAGGGATATTCACTCAAGGGAGTTCTGCGGTGGGCGTCATTTGAGTACTTTGCTTTGGTTGGGCTTGTCTAATGATGAGTGGGATGTTATGGACTGTGCTGGCCTGCGGCACATATCATGGATGAGGGATGTACCCCACAATATGCCTATGTTGAATGCCTTATGTGAGAGGTGGTGTGCGGATACATGTACGTTTTGGTTTCCTACGAGCGAGATGATAGTTACTTTGGAGGATGTGTATTGCATACTGCAATTGCCAATTGTTGGGGAGAGAGTACAGGTTATGCCATTGGAGGATATGGAGAGACAAATGTGAGCTACTAGACAGTATTTTGTGAGGACTCAAGTACCTATCGAGGCCCATATTAGTTTGGATGCTATCTTGAGGTCAGGGGTTCCGTGCTTGTGGAAGCTCATCGCCACTGTGATTGTTTCATCTATAATAGTAGAGGGAGGGGGTGTAGGCATATTATATAAGATGTATGATATATGCCAGTGGATAGAGGAGGAGATCACTAGATACGCGTGGGCATAATGTGTGTTGGCCCACCTATACAGGGATCTATACAGGTTTACTCACAATGAGCATGGTGGTGGGATATGAGCCACCAAACTATTTCATGTATGGGCGTATGAGCATATAGCCGTGTTGAGGCCAATTGGAGGTCCACGAGGAGAGTGGGCTAGGCCAGAGATATAGGCGAGGACATGGATTAATGTTCATGGGTAAAAGATGGACACATATACTTACAAGGCATTGATAGATAGGATGGGGCCCGAGGCAGTTGTATGGAGGCCATACTGCAATAATGGAGGATGACCAGAGGATGTTCTAGAGTTGTGGTGTATACGTAGGACCATGTGGTTGGAGCATCGATTTCCTGGAATGGATGAGATATTCCAAGTGGAGAGAGTATCGCGATAGTTTGGCATGGCTCAAGATGTGTCCCCAGAGCCATATATATATATATGTGTGTGTGTGTGTGTGTGTGGTTGAGAGCTATTAGAGCACCTAGGTGGGTCGGAGCTAGACTAGGGCCCACAAGAGAGCAACTAGTACCTATTGGGCTAGATGAGACAGACACGACGATAGAGCCGATAGAATCAGATGATGCAGGGTGTATAGAGGAGTACCACATATGGTGGACGCCACATTGATGGGTACTCTTATTTCTATTGTTCGGAAACATAGCAGGGTTACCGTAGGGAGGAGGAGAGGGGGAAGCCCATGCCCCCAATAATATAGTAGAAATTGTAGTTGAGCGTAAGTATTTGTATAGTTTTGTTGTGTACTTTTTTTTGCCTATGTTATAGCGATGGTTATCTAAGTCATTGAGTTATTTGTTCTGTAGGTGACACGTATTAGTCCCTGATAGTAGACACATCTATCCGCACATTGACGTGGAATGTGTCGACCAATGTACTTGGTGGAGGGATACTTGAGCATGTGGACGATATCGTGGGTGAGCATGCCCATTTCTTTAAGCCAGTTTCCATAGCAGTGACAACATCTACCGTGTTGCTAGGTGAGAGGGACGAGGCACATGAGGAGACTCAACGAGCCAGAGATGCGGTGGGTGGTGGTCCCTTAGCGTAGAATGTATTTTCACGATACGTGGATTTGTAGTGTCAGTTTTCAAAGCAATCTATAGAGGATGCCTTATTACGGAGGCAAGTGAAGAGGTATCGAGGCCGCGAACAATGGCACAAAGTTAGTGGTGAGGCATCTAGTTATAGGGCTCTCGTAGTACCTAAGAGAGATAGTGATGATGAGATTTGATTTGTATTATTTTATATGATGTGGGGGAGTTTCCCCGAGCGATGAATTTTTTTTGTAGTGATGACTGTATGTAATATATATATGGATAGATGTTATTTATATATGATGAGTTTATTTCGTTGTTTATTGATGTCACACTATGACTAAATATTTGTTGTTGTTAATGTGTTGTATATCGTTCGTACGTATTGATGTAGACTCGCACTATAATGTCGATAATGATAGAGTAAATGATGATAGATAACATATGTAATTTGATTGATGAGTTAAATGAAATTTTTATTGAATGGAATTTGTAATGTATAATTGTAAAAATAATGTGTCATGATGAATGATAATGCAATGGGATCGTACTATGTTAGTAGGAGGAAACTAGGATAGGGGAAATTAATGATGCTCCCCAGGGTGTGAATGAATATGATCATTTAGTTAAGACCCCTTAGTAATCAAGAATAAGCTGCATAAGTAAGATTGCGTCATTGAGAAATAATTGAGTTCGCTAGCTGAATCGATGAAGTGCGTGTTGAAAGGTTCTTAAAAAAACCCTAAAATTCGTGTAAGAACCATAAGAACACAAATGCATCATCAAGAAATGATTGAGTGCGCTAGATGAATCGACAAAGTGCATGATGAAAGTTTCTTATAGAAAAACCCTCAACAATCATGTAAGAACAGTAAGGACACAAGTGCGTCATTGGGGGATAAGGTGATAGTAATCACCTACCAGAGACCAAGGCAATGTAAAGTGGTGGAAGCATGTAACATGGAAGCAGTGTGAGCATATGAACCGATCTGAATATCTTGTGAAGCAATGGTGGGATGGGTGAATGTGGAGGGTTGTGGAAGCCAGTGTGACACGATAAAATGTTGTGGTGGATGAGACAAATGAAGTGGATGTGATATATGTGATGGTGTAGCAATGTATAGATGGGGTAGAGAGTGCACAAGAGTGGAAAGATACAACAGTGGATGTATAATAACCTTAACACTAGATGGTGGAGACAACGTAACCCAAGTAGAAGCGTGCAAGTGAGGTAGAGGAGAGATAGACCACTCGCATGAGCGAGAGCTAAAGGAAATGATTCCCTTATCCTCTAATTGCTGTAATCTGTCGTTAAGGGTGAAGTAATAATTGTCCTTATGACCATTGATGTGATGATAATTACAATAGGGTTGATCATGCTGACATTGTAGACAATGTTGTGGATGATTCTGATTAGAGGGAAAGTGAATTAATCACTTAGTAAGTAAAACACACAACACATCATGTGGTCAAGCATGATGAGAAAAGTCCAATGGTTCATGTGAAATAGATGGAGTAGATGGAGAAGTATCCTATCACGGAGGAGGAGGAGAAGTATGCTTCGGTGATGGAGTAGGTTGATCCTACTTGTTAGGTCGAGGTGGAGACTATTTAGGACACTTAACCGATGTCAATGGAGGAGCACTAGATGATACAATAGACATGGAAGTATGTGGAGGAGTGATGACATGTGTCAAAATAATATCTTGTTGTAGGTCTATGAAGTTATATCACAAAAGAATAAATGAATCACATGTATCATATTGCAATCATTGCTTAAACATGAGAATCAAACCACAACATAAAATGAATTACTTCTCTAAATCAACAGGTTTGAATACTAGTTGATGCATACAAACATTGAACCTTAAGATATAATCCTTGATAGATTATGATGAACCCTGATGTAACATAGGTAGGTGGTCATAAGTAACTCTAGGGCCATTATTGGTGATAAAATGATGGAGGAAAGCACCCTCCATATCATAGTAAGTACTAATGGACCCAAATGGAAGATGAGTGTACCATTGTAAAGCCTCATCAATAAGACTACGTCGAAAGGCCTTAAAAAATAACCTATCTTTAGAGTAGGGGTCCATAGCCATGTGGTAATGTTGGAGATGTAAATGAGGGTCACCAGTACCATCAAAACATGTGAATGTAGGCATGATCAATTTCTTAGGAAATGCAGAGTTATGAATCTTCTTGGGAATAGGGTTACCATGTAATGAGTTGTTGTCAATAGAAGCATAGTAAGCCCTACTTTCTAAAGTGAGAGATTGAACCTAAGATTTTAATTGACCTACGACATACATGAGGGATAGGATATCCTATGAAGGAATAGTAGAAGATGGCAATAATCTATTGAACAATTGTAACTTGCCATTTTGAGTGATCATAGAAATATCAAGAGAAGATAAAGGAGATTCTGATGTTAAAGGCACACTAGGAGTGTGTGCCAAAGAAAATATAGTAGGTGATATAGAGGCAATACTCATACCGGTGGTAGGAATAGAATCATAAACATCTGGAGGAGGTGAAGTAACTGATGGAGACACAATAATGGGAGAATATGAAGTAATAGGTGTAGATGATGTGATAAAAGGAGATTAAATGGTAGAAGAAGAATAACCAACAGATGGAGAGGACTCATGCACTATGCTAGATGTAACCTCAGGAGAAAGTGGTAATGGAGACTCACACTCAAAAGATTGAAAATTAGGAGAATCATGGCTATCAACCGTGTCATCAACATCTTCTAAAGGCTCAGATATGAGAATGTCATTAAGATTACTATCAATAGGGTCATCGACATAATGTGAAGGTGTATGAGAACTAGTATGTGATGAGTGATGAGAAGCAATATTAGAAGTGGAAGAATCATGAGATGGAACTATAATAGTTGTTTGACTAGGACAAGAATTGGTATACACATGTGAGCGATTGACAATACCAAGCATGTAATTGATAAGAGATTCATCTAGAATTTCTTTAGAAAGATCAGAAGGAGGCTCACTAGTAGCCATATATCATGATGTAAAATGAGTAAAGGATACCGGGTCCTCAACAATACTAATGCCAATAGGATAATTTTCAAAACTAGTAGGCACATATTGTTGACCATCTAAGAGTTGCTATTGGATGTCATCTGTCATATTAGGATTACTATAGAGAGCCGTGAGCTCAGCGATGCCAATGTCATCATAGATATGAATTACACTAAAATGAGACATGATGGGCTGATAAGAAGATGAAATATGCTTAGCCATTAGGGTTTGAAGAGGATCCTAGGGAAAAAATGTTCTAAAGTACGGGTTCACTAAAAATGATTAACTAAAATGATGGATTTTAGAAGTTAATATAAATAGCAAATCAATGAAATAACGGATATAAATTGAAATATAAATGTTAACTAAGTTTATTTGATATTTAAAATAAAATGAAATAATTGAAATAGGAGGGAAAAGGTAATAAACTGAAATGAACCTACCTCGCAGTGATCTATAACTATACTGGATGAGGCAAAAGCAAAATAAAGTATGAAAAGATATCTCAGGAAGTTGCAACAGATGAATTTGGCTAGACTAGGGCACCTAAGGGAGGATTAGGGCACCTGTGGGTGCCCTGGTCTGCCGTATGGGCACCCTGACCTATAAAACAACTCATAACCTGAGTTTGAGGTGTTCACTAGGTCTTCGCAATAACTCACCTTTTTCCGCATGGATGTCACACTAGCTTCACCGATGTTGTTGTAGATATTTAATGAATGATCTCCTATAAAACCCCACACAAAAGCATCAAACCCTAAAAAAGAAAGATGTAAATGATTGGGTCAAACTGTCTTGATCTGCCAAATGGATGGACTTACGATTGAGCACTGCACTACATCTGAGACCTAACATAATTCCATGTGCTTGTGTGTGCAATGATTTTCCTAGGGTGCCCTAACACCAATGACACCAAAGTAGTGGGCAATAGCTAGATGTAAGATGTAAATGTTGGATGGAATAGAATGAAAAAAACCCTTCCTATGCAGTGTGATATAGAATAGTGCCCAAATGCAGTCCCTTGCCTTAGTAGGTAGCTAGCCCTTACTAGAATATTCCTCCCTTAAGATAGTGTGTATGTTGTGTTTGTACAGGGATATCTTGCTCAAATTTCGAGACTAATGACCCAACATACCAATTAGTACCTAGGGGTATGAGAGGGAAAACCAAAAAGAGTGACCTTGAAACTATAAATGAGAACCACTTACAACTGGGAGCAAGGCACCTAAAAATGAGGACTGGGGTGCCGACGAGAGCCCCAACCCCTTCCTAGGTGCCCTAGTTAAAGACTAGAGATGACCAGCTGAGTAAATAATGATACCTAAGACTCCAAGAGAGATGACCAGAACCATGTGAATAACTGATGACCATGTAAAACAATCAATGACAATGGCTGACTAAACTACCGATAGGACTAAGGAATGAGCCATTAGTGAATACTTTTCTTACGCAGGATCCATATATAAAACAACATACTCGGCGGTATAATCATAGTAGTAAGTGCATGATTTTGTGACTATAGAAACCAAGGAAGGGGAGTAACATTGTGAAGAATCTCTCGATGTTTTGCACAAGAGGAAAATAAAAGGAGAAAGAAAGTGGCTCAAAAAAGTTACCCCCAGAAGAGGAAGGGGAGATGTGGCATGCAACTATAAGAGTGGATTGTGTGGTGAAGAAGTAAGAACACATAGAAGAGAAGGAACTATAGAATATGTGTGATGATGACGGTACAGTAGAGAAGAGGAGAATATGGTGGGGTTTTGACAAGGAAGCGAAGGATAGAAATATGTAAGCAAGTAAATAACATCTTGACAATGCACATACAAATGGATTTTAGCCCAAAAAGGGTTGTAACATCCATGTTATGATTAATCCAAATTAAGGTTTTTTTTTTCAAAACAACCCCTTAAGTAACATTAATGCCTTCAATAATTTCAACTTGCATCAATTAAATCCAACATAGTTAAATGTTTACAATCCATTTGATAAGAAACGATAACCAGGTGTAGTTGTAAGGGTCAACTAGATCTTCCCAATCACCCTTCAATCACTCTAACCGAGTGTGTATAACTTGTATAATTTTGTTTAAACCTTTAACATGTTATGAATACTATGTGAAACTCCTAAATGTCTACATAAAAAACATACAAGTTTTATTTTATCTGTTATCTAACACAACAAGTTGGGAGAATGGTGATTAGACAATGTAATTAGTTAGTTACACTACTTTGGCCAAAGATTCAAGCGTTGCTTTACAAGATTACTTTCGTGACCACAAACAAGTCAATGAAACTTATCTTCCATCATTTTAGAACCATCTCTACATAGTTTTCTATATTTCATTTCATTGTTGAAGAAACTAAGTTTCATATTTGAAGAAGTAGATATCATGACTTAACCTACTAATTGAAAGGATCCTGTCAGTCCCATATTAGGATCCCTATGGGAAAGCTAATGACTACGTAATAATTTCCATCATTACTTCCTCACTACCCTTCTTGTAGCCATCTTGAGTTGGCATGGGTAGGATACCATCGAAAGGACAATGGGACATAACACCTATACTTCATTTACACTTTTAGTTATGAAAGGACGATGGGCCATAACACCTACACTTCATTTACACTTTTAGTTATCTATGAAAGATAAAGTAGATACATTCATCTTTAAGATAGGTTACAATGTATCGTTACACAATATTAGTTTCTCAAAAGAGGTTGATAGTAACTCAATGTGTTACTATCTTTCATTATTCTTCTTTTCAAACTAACGCAATGTAGTGTTTTTCATTAAATATAGGCTTACTTAACCATGTCTCACATTGAGTTGATACATTCTTAACTCATTTAAGGATAGTCCCTAAATTCACAAGTTCATCAATTAATATCATTAATCCATTTTATTTAATAAGGTACAATAATAACTTATGTTGTTTTTTGTTATGTAGTTGTACTTATCATTCTATGTTCGTTCGTCAACATATTTGTTCATCTCAAAGTAATCAACAAAATTAGTAATAAATGTATATCATTTTATCAATCAAATTTATTTATACTCTACTGTAAAACAACATATGATTACTTTCATATCCATCAAAAAAAGTTACAAAAACAACCAAGTAATGTATTCAAACTTAATAAGGATATTCCTTTTTTTAATAAATAGTGTTATACAGTTCATCAAGATAATACATTAGAAAATACACCCATTGAACAACTTACGAAGATAATAAATCATAATTATCAAATAAATACAACAATCCTTATCAGATTTAAACAAATATCACATGACGTAATCATGTGTAAACAATCCAATCAATCACTTCATGAATGTCATTCCTTCTTGCACACTATAGGAGAGAGAAAATGTATATATGGGTCAATTCAAATAACTAACATTAGTTAACTAACTCATATGCTTGTTGTATTTAAATGAAATATTAGAATATGTTAAGGTTAACTTAATTGTAACCAAATAAACTTCCTAATTTATTTATAAGTTAACTATATTATATACAAATGATTTATCGCTTCATATTGTATGCTATGTTTTCAAACAATACAAGAATTCAATTGAAAAACATGACATTTAATTTGTCAAAGTATCATGTTATTGCAGATATTTATTATAATAAAAATAAAATAATATTTATAAAAACATCCATTAATTCCTTCATATCATCCATAAAGATTAATATCAACAAAGTATCCTTCAACTAAGCATGCCTGTATGCCCAAACGAATGATCATAATCCAACTCATTATCCATTCCTGTAATTGACTAAACAAATGATTCACTTAACTTAACAGTCAATAATAAAAAAAATGAACACATTTCTCATTCCTTAATATTTAATATTACCAAAAATAATACAAAGGACAAGAAACATCATCAAGCTTTATAAGAAATTTATACAATACCACGGTACACGTCTAACTTTCTTCCATTTAAGCAATAATAAAAACAATCCTCTCAAAAGGAAATAATCATTGCAAACAATCCAATAAATTAAAGGGTTTTATAACACTTCTGACATAAACCTCATATTATTTACTTCCCGAATGGTTCTGTTTGACAATTATTTCATTCAAGCTAAGGATGAACTAAAAACACTCTTACAGTCATGTCCAGTCAATAACGAAAATACTAGTGTTTGCAATCTCAAAAGAGGTTGAAATCACATTATCTATAAACCAAATCCTGATGCAACATAAAAGTTTAAGTAGTTAACAACATGCTCAGAGGGAGCTTGAAAAACTAACTTGGCAACCCAAAATGATCAAATACCCACAAACGTCCAAGCCTTTCTACGAGCTTAACAACAATGGAACACTCAACCATTCATCAAAGAACATGTTTATACAGATGGAACAACAACATGCTCGATATGAGGTACACTATGAAAATGCAAACAAGCTATTCAAGAGTTGAGTTAAACAATGTTATCAAAACCTTATAAGATATTATGATAAACAATAATATTGGCCCAACTCCTTGAGAGCTTATACATTAAGTGAGTTAAAGACTGACTCCATGGAAAATATAAAAATAAATTGGTTTCATCATGGAAGTACAACCAAACCCATTAGCTGAGACAACCCAAATAAATGATATAAAAAACCCACATGACGACAACTCAGGTTTTCTCAACAGACGCCCCTATTTCATTTAAAGACATTCACACAATAATTTCAGTTTTCCATTATCAGGAAACAAACCAATATTTAAATAGATGTCTCCTAAATATAAAGAACACATTTAAAGAGAAGAATAACATAGCTCTCAACGGGTTGTATTATTTAAAATAATAATACTATTCATATTGTTAATGTGCATATTCAATTTAATGATCACACCCAGAATGCTAAGTTAAAGCAAAAAACAGGTCTCACATCAACAAAAAAATCCATTTCCTTTCCGTCATTTTCTACTTGTTCTCTTTCAAAATTTCATAGTAAAATCAAAGAAATTGTTCAAGATTTTAAAACCAGAACATATTCCAAATTTCATGTTAAAAACAACAAAAATAGGAGAGAGAAAACCCATGCCTGGTTCACCCTTACTTTATCCTTCCAACTTCCTTGAAATATGTAAATCGAATTCCCACAAACTACTCCATAAAATCCCAAGCATAACTATTAAATACATATTTTACATTAAAAATAGCTTCGTTATTGCATGCAACTGATCAAAAATAAACTTCCAGAATAATCTTCCAGAATAATCTTCCCAAAAACCACATGCAGATATCAAGCCAAAAACCAACTGTAATGAAAAAAATGTGAATGGAAGGAGACTATACGATTGAAAATAAACATGTGACCTTTAGGCTCACTCGACAATCCCAAGGTCATGCCAAGACAACCAATGTAGAATGGATATATGGCTATGTGGAATGAAATACTCAAACATGGGTGAGTTTCGTCAACAAGTTATCAGGGCAACCGAATGTCCTCTACAGGCACTAAATGGATCTACTCGTCTAGGGAAATAAAAGCCTCTCTAACCTGGATGAGTGTAATGGTATGGTCAAGAAGGATACACACACGCAAGAGTCTATCAATGTCTGTGTGTGAAAATCTCTCAACTGGTTATGGGATTCATAGAAATTACCCTTCGTTCACCTCATAGAAAATTCCAGAAAAGGTGATGGAAATGCTAGAGGAAACATATGGATAAGACAAGTGAGTGGGCTATGGGCACTAGTTCTGCTAAGGCTGGTTCCACTAGAAGTCGTAGAATTTGTTGGCTTCTTCGTTAAGGATGTGCAATTGTGCGATGGTGACATGTGGAAGTGGTGAAGATCGAAAGACCATAATTCGAAGGTCCGTATCAATGTCTGTCTCAAAGTAAGTTGTGTTTGACTATGGGACTCGGGGATTGTATACTTCGTCTCTCGGTTGTTGTGGTCCGTGAATGGCCATATGGGATGTGTATTCAATTAAGCTAATGTAAGAAAGCAAACTAATTAAATAAAAGAAATCTAATATATGTTTTTGTGCTTTTTCAAGTATATAAAGGAAATACAAAAATAAACAACAATCTAAATTAATTAAACTAATCTTTTTGGATTTTATACTTTTTGGAAAATAACATAAGAAATGAAAGCAATGAAGAAATTGCTTCTATAATTTAATTAACATAACCTAAACAAATAAATAACTAGATGTGAATATCTATATGTGTAGAAACAAATCTAAGCTATTCTAATTAAGTAAAGCTTTTCGAAAATGTAATTATGGATGTAAATCCTCTGTTTTACCTCAGAGGCACGGGAAGAAACCAGAGCTTCTCAGAAGATTTTCTTCCCCTGCAACTTCCTTGGTAGAAGTAAATAAGGATTTAATGGAGAATACAACTTGAAATGAATTGTAATTTCCTAAAAAAATGTAGAATCTTTTCCTCTAGACAATATTCCCTTACAAACCCGCAGGGATAGGGATGAAAGCTATTCCACAAAAGAAATAAAATCTATAGTAATGATCTAACTATTGCAAAAATTTAAATTAAAATGGTTTTCTACTCTAGTCAATAATGTGCATACAAATTAAATAAAGAATTCAAGAAATCTTCAGGAAATACAAGTACATCCCCATCCTAGAATTTGTAGTACTGTGGCAAAGCCGGTTGTGGTTTACTCTTTTGTCCCCTCAGTTTCTTTTCCAATTTCAATGTTCACGTGTGTCCAGGGAGCTGTGTTGGTAGGACAAAATAAGAAAGGAAGAAGGTGCTGGAGCAATGGTGGCTTACTGACAATCTGGTAGCAATACAAGTAGAAGAAGAATAATGCAAGAGAACAATGCTTGGTTGTGTAATTTCTAGCAAGATAACGATAGCATAACAGTGCAAATCACAACAAAAATCTCTAACCAATGCTTCAGGAAGAAGCCTGGTTCTTATAGAAAAATGGTGGGGAAATGGTCTAAGACATTTGGCAACCATGGGATGCCACATAACAAGGAAGGGCTGTTAACTCTTAATTAACAATAGAAGAGGAAGAGGAAGTTGGTATACATCTATCAAGCCTACAAACAACCAATTTGACTAAGAAACATGCACAAAAGGTGAGTTGGAAGAAGTTAACACACGTCTAAATCACGCTTGAGAAGTCTCAGTCAAAACGCATAGGACCGCCGGTCTGTGCAGACTACGGTTACACAACCACTGGGGTAGTTACACAATTGTTGATGAGGGAAAACCGGTGGTTGTGTAATTGCCACAATAGTTCTATAACTTAAAGTCAATTGCTAAGGAAAAAACTGCAGAATGATAACGAAAGGTAGGAAAAACATGGAAATGAATAAGGAAAGCATAATAAGCCACAAATATACACTACAAACAAGAAATAAGACTTGAACACCGTTGGAAAATATAATAATCATTATAGGGGACTTTGAACTGTTTTCCGACAATGTAACACGTGTAAAATTGGGTGTGTACATATCGCCCCCTCAGAGAAGCATTCTAGCCTTAAAGAGGAGTAGAACGTAGAGTCCGAGTATGGCGTTACCAAAATGGGGAGTTAGAATTTATACCTAACACGTTCGTGTGTCAAAGTGATGCTAATCTAAACTCTTGTTACCTGTAAGAAACAAATGAGAATCAAGTGTAGATAGATATGAAATTGAAAAAACATACTAAAAACAAAATGACAAGAGGACTTACCATATCCATGGGGATAGAAACATACCTATGAAAACACTCCATCCCTGTAAAGAACACACACTCAAAAATAGAGTTAAAAACATGCTATATATAACTGAAACTGTTATTTTCAGAAATCATTTTCACTCACCCACTTAGAGAATTTGAAGCTCTGGATTACCTGTGATGGTGTCGTGCTTATAGAGTAAAATCGATTTGAAGAGCATTCTGATGTGATGATGGCCCCACCAATGAGAAGAGAAGTAGCTAAGAAAAAGGTGAGTAATCTGCACTTATTCATTTTAAATCCATACTATGAAAAATTGAAAAATATCAAACCTAGGTGGGTCATTTTAAAAAATTCTACTGTTAAAAATGTTCCTAAGGGGCGCCTAGATGTGTATGTATTTTATTTTGTGAAAAATGATGCATTTTTGTCATTATCTAAAGTTTTTGGGCCCCAGGGTATGACGCGCCATTTTTGACATGATTGCCACTCTATGCAGGCGGCAGTTACAAAACCACCACTCTGCCTAGAGCAACAATTGTCCAACCACCGCAGTAATTACACAACCGCCACTGTACACAAAGGGGAGGTTTTGTAATTGGCAAGGCAGAAGCTAAGTTGAATCAAATGTGATGTTTTTTTTTGTTTTTATGTCATTTTATAATGTTTTTAACGAGCTTACTATGCACGAGATGTTTCTAACTTGCTCTTTTTTCTTGTTTTGGTGTATGTAGAAGAGTTCCTACGTCTAATGGAGCCGAGCCAAAGAGTGTGATTGGCTTCTAGGAATCTTAGAGCAGTTGTTCTAGGCTGACAGAGACTTATTACACAGAGCAGGGTTATGGAGATTGTCTCAGACAATGTTAGTACCGCAAACTAGTCACTTGTTATGTGACCTTTTGAGCAATTGAGACGTAAACTAAAACACTTTCCAGCTGCTTAGGGTCTAAGGAGAGTGGACCATTACCTTAGAGGGCATGCATATGATTTTGGGTTTTCCCATGACAGGCAGGAGGTTGACTCTTGATAGTGTGGGGTCAGTGACGAGATCACGTAAGTGGGCTACCTACATGGGGGATGGTTAGGCACATAATGTAGGCCCTAAGAAGGGCATGAGACTTCTTTTTGTTACCTCCCCAGCTATCCATGCCTTACGCAAGGCCATTATTAGTATCTTGAATTCACGCTTGGTAGGAGACAAGGGTTGGGAAAAATTCCCTTACTGTTGGGCTCCCATTATCCAGAGCATTGAGAAGTATGGTTGGATTTACGCTTGGGGTGTTGATATACTGGGGGCTACTTATCATGATTTGTATCATGTTATCAGACTTCAAGAAAATTGCTCGAGCCATCCCACCTTGGTCATGTGTTGGGTGTATGAGAGGATGATCCCCTATCAGAGTGGAGTTAGGATAGACGATCCAAGGGCCATTAGGGCAGCAAGGGTGGACAGTCCATGGTTCCCCTCAGGGGGGCACATTATCTTATAGCCATGCTTTACTACCAATGATATGGTTGCACACATGACATACCAAGATATGGTCAGTTTCTATGGGGTTCGATGGAAGAGTTACATTTATTCTTGCAGTAGTATAACTACATTTGTATTGATAGGACAAGCCAATTTTGGGGAAGGCCCATCCTATAGAAAAAGGATCCACAACAGTTGGGAGGTACCGTATGTTGACACACTTATTTCTGCCCCTACATTCAATTGAAACAGGTGATAGAGAGGCTTGAGAATGGCCCTAGGGACTAACTTGATTAGAACGTTGTGACTCCTAGAGTACCTATTATTGGTATATTGAGCTTTGCGTTTAGATGGGGATAGCCAGGGAAGAAGTTACACTACATTTGTATTGTTGGGACCGCTATTCGCACATAAGTAGGGAGGAGGACTATGGCTGATATGATAGAGCATGGGGATCAAGATTGACATCTTGACCACTACATACCACGACTTATACAAGGTGGTTCACGAGTGTAGGTCCAAGATATTTGATCCATCCTAATCAAGTGGTTATGTCATTGGGGAGCTCTCTATGAAAGAGAGTTGTCCCTTATTAGGTGAAGGCGAAGAAGGTGATTGTCAATTCTCAGGAGCCTGTTATCCCGTGAGGGAACTAGGTGATGAGTAGTCCATGATGTCACATGTTAGATGCCTGACAGGACAGGCCATAGAAACTTTGAGGTACCTACTAATATGGTCCAACACCAGCCAAAAATACTGAGCCGAACATTCCTTGGATGCCATGGAGCTCCAAGTATGTAGGGGACTCTGCGTTGGCCTTTATTACTTAGAATTGCTAGTGAACTACACAATTGATCAACCATGGGGGCAGTTGTTGATATGCATCATATAACACGTCATTGCTTTTGCTTATAGTTTGGCCATCCATATGTTGACGCACTTCCCATGCTTCATATTTCTCGGAAGTATCCTGGTCGAAACATGTGCTTAGATACCTACGGGGCAGGCATGTGAGGAGCTGGATAGTGGATGTGGACCAAGTGTACCGATAGGGAACCGAGGACGCCGTACCTAGGTAGGCTTCACATCAGTTTGGTGAGAACATAGGATATTAGTCCTCTAAGATGAGGACGGAGCTAACTACCTGCTAGTTAGCTGTGAGGAGTCTCCCATAGAGGAGAGTGAGGAGGAGGATGACAGTGAGACACAAAGAGGAGACATAGGTGTTGGGGTTAATCACACCAATTGTACATATATATTATTCAAATCTAAGCATACAACACAATAAATATGGAAATAAACAAGAAGAAATGATACACAATATTTAACATGGTTCACTTAGTGTGTGCTACATCCACCAAGTAACAGCCAATTTATTATCATAGAGGAAATACAATGAAGATTTGCAATCTTCCACACCTTCTTGGATGTCATGTACTTTCTTCTCTACAAATTTCTCTTTTCTCTCAAAAGGAAACTTCTCTCTATTCTCAATTGAATTCTTTTTTTCTAAAAATAGTAGATTTATGATTATATATGCATCTATAATCTTAGGGAACTTTAGCTATGCAATTACAACCATTATATTCAATTTACAACTAAATATAGATCTAATTCACACAACTTAATTATAGTAGTCATGCATTGGCAACCGATGTGGTTTATCCTTAACCGATGTTGGTTCCTCCTCACCTAACCGATATTGGTCCATGGGTGATCGATGTTGGCTCCTCAACCAAGGTCAGTTACTGTGTATTCCATTAAGTCTATAAAATCATGCAAGTGAAGTGATTAAGCTCCAAAACTCAACAATATCCCACTTGGAGATAAATTACTGCATTGTACCATACAAGCTCCATCCTCTGATCCTTTCCTTTGGCCTATTTTTCTCCCTCTTTAAGTCTTAAACTCAAAGACCAAATAGAAGTGAAGTGTAGCTCCAACTTCTACTTTTCCAACATATTTCGTTAGCATATCCACAAGGTTCTCCTTTGCATGAATTTTCTCGAACTTCAGTTGCCCATCCTCCAATACCTGCCATATGAAGTGATATCTCAACTGAATGTGTTTTTTTCTAGAATGAAATGTTGCGTTCTTTCTAGATGAATCACACTTTGAATATCACTGTACAATCTGTAATACTATTTCTCCTTTCAAATCTCTTCCTTGAACCTACTCATTCATATGATCTCCTTGATAGCATCTATAGCTGTAACATACTCAACCTATAGAGTAGACATGGCCATAACCTTATGAAATATAGAAATCCAGCTAACTTTCATGCCACCTACTATGAAAACATATCCAGTGTTGCTTCTCCTCCGATCCAAATCACCAGCCATGTTTGAATCCACAGAGCTGTGTAAAGAATTATCTGACCCTCCATAACATAACTGCATGCCAGATGTCCCTCTCAAATACCTGAGAATCCATTAGACTACTTTCCAATTCTCTTTACATGTATTAGACATAAATCTTCTCAAAACTCCCACTGCCAGTACAATGTTTGGTTTGGTACAAACCTTATCATACATCAATCTCCCAATTGTTGAATAATATGGAACTTATGCCATGAAATCAACCTCCTCATGTGATGTAGGAAACTGATCTTTTCTCAATTTGAAGTTTCCAACCATAAGTGTACTTATAGGTTTTAATTTTTGCAAATTAAACCTTTCCAACACCTTATTGATATAATGATCCTGAGACAAATATAACTTCTTGTTCTTCATGTCTCTATGAATTTACATGCCAAGGATTCTCTTTACAGCTCCCAAATCCTTCATTGCAAATGTGTGAGAAAACTTTTCTTTAAGCTCAACAATGTCCTACATACTAGATCATGTAATCAACATATCATCTACATATAATAATAAAATAATATAGCTCACATTTCCAAGCATCTTGAAATAAAAACAATGGTAAGTTTCACATCTCAAATAACCATACTCATGCATGAAAATATCAAACATCATATACCATTGCCTTGGATCTTGTTTGAACCCATATAGGCTCTTTTTCAACCTGCACACAAAGTTTCTCCTTACCCTTGACTTCATACCCAAGTGATTGATTCATATAAATATCTTCATCCAAATCACCGTGAAGAAATGTTGTCTTAATATCAAATTTCTCTAAATGAAAATCTTCTACTGCAACTAAAATCAATACAGTACGAATAGAATTCATCTTAACAATAGTAGAAAATATTTCACCAAAGTCAATACCTACTTTCTATACAAATACCTTTACTACAAGCCTTGCCTTGTATATTTTCTGTCCACCCTCTTCTTCCTTAATCCTATAAACCCACTTGTTCTACAATGCTCTTTTACCTGCTGGCAACTTAACCAAATCCTATGTATGGTTCTGCTTACTAAGGAGTCCATCTCCTCATTCATTTCATTCTCTCATTGCTTGTGGGATTTATCATGCATTGCATCTTCAAATATTTTTGGTTAAACACTATCAATCAATAATAAATAAGACAAGGAAGGTGAAAATATTTCTAGAGTTCTACTTAGCCTTTGTGACCTTCTCACTGAGATTTGGGGTGCCAGAGGCTCAATCTGCTCATCCTGTAAATTTGTATCTATCTTGTGACAGTGACCAACGTTGGTTACCTTCTAGCCGATGCCGGTTCTACTAACTGATGATGCTTTGTTTCTTCTATAACTGACACTGGTATAGCGGACCGATGCCGGTTGGGCCATGTTGTCAGGAGTAAACTGATACGGTTACTGTGTAAACATGTAGGTGTTAATTTTAAATCTGAGAGTTCATTTTCATCCAAAAACTTCTCCACCAGTTCACCTTGGGTACCAAAACTTTATCCTTGTACATTCTCTTTTCATTTCAATCAATGTCACGACTCCTAATTATCTTATAACCTTCTAAATCCCAAAATCGGAATCTGAAATCACTAGAGCCATAACCAATGAAAGTACATATTTTGGATTTAGCATCTAATTTCTTTATATTTTCCTTATTAATATGCACAAAATATTCTGAACCAAATAACTCTAAGAAAAGAAATATCTACCTCTTTTCCAGTCCAAACTTCTTCTAGTATTCCACCATTTAGTGCACTTGAAGGTCCATAATTAATCAAATAAACCATCATGTATACTACTGCTCCCGCCCAAAATTGTAAGGTTAATCCAACATGTATCCTCATGCTTCTAGCACGTTCCATGATTTTCCTATTTATTCTATTCAAAACACCATTCTCATATGGTGTTCTAGGAATCATCCTTTCTCTGTGTATTCAATTTACTAAACAATAATAATTGAAAGCCTTATTACAGTACTCACCACCATTGTCAGATCTAAGGCATTTTAATTTTGAATTTGATTCATTTTCCACAAGAGCTTTCCATCTTTTAAAAGTTTTAAAAACATCATATTTATGCAATTAATACAATAAACTCATACCTTTCTTGTGGCATCATCAATGAAAGTAACATAGTATTGGGATCCTCCATGAGAAGCTACCTAGGTTGGTCCCCACACATCTAAGTGTACAAGCTCCAATTTATGATTCTTCTTTGCTTCCCCAATATTGAGAAATATCACTCTCTTTTACTTTCCAAAAATACAATGCTCGTAGAAATCAAGATCTACATGTTTCAGATCTGATAACTTACCCTTTGCCTTTAAGATATGCATTCCCTTTTCTCTCATATGGCCTAACTGATTGTGCCACATGCTTGCATTTGAATCTGAAGTAGATAGAATAGAAAAGGAATAAGTAATATAGGTAGATAAATACAATGATCCTACCTTATTTCTTCTTTCTACAACAAGAGATCCCTTGGTAACTTTCCAAGATTCATATGTGAGTGTAACCATGCAACCAGTTTCACACAATTGTCCTACAAAAATTAGATTTCTTTTAAGGTTTGGGACATGCCTCAAATATTTCAATATCCATGTATTTCCATTCTAAAATTTAAGATGAACTTCATCCTCTACCATTAATATTGCATGGTTCATCATCTCCTAAATAAACATGCCCAAAATTACCTTGGACATAATTCTAAAATAACCCTTATTAGGGTTGCATGGAAAGAAGCTCCTGAATATAAAACCCATGATTCAATTTTATTATCCAAGGAGAGAATAGGGAATCTTGCATTACCTATTTCACTACAACATTTTCCTCTTTACCTTTCTCTGATACATTCTCTTTGTTTTCCTTTAACCAACAATCCTTCTTTGCATGACATTTCTTTCCACAATTCTAGCAGATTATACCTATACCTCTATATTTAGAAATGCCAATCTTAGACTTTGGTTTCCCATTATTCTTGCTCTTGGATCTCTCCTTTTTCCTTCCCCTACTTTCTACATTCAAATCATTCCCAAATGATGATTCTCCTGTATACTTTTCCTGTGTATTTCTTCATTCAGGATTATACTAACCACATCATCAAACTTTAAAACATTAGTAGCAGACGATGTATTACTAACAACCATTATCAAGTTATCCCAACTATCTGACAAAACCATAATAATAAAAGTGCTTTCACTTCATCCTCAAACAGAATATTCACTGATTTTAATTAATTTACAATATACCAGAAATCAGTCAAATGACATGATGCCAGATTCACCTTCTTGCATATTTGAATTAAATAATCACTTCATCAAATAAACTTTATTTGAAGTCACTAGGTTTTTCATATAAATTAGCTAAAGATTTCATCAACTCTACACATGTGGTTGTCCTGCTTCGGTAATATTCGAATCCATAGATGCTTCCAGAGCTCAATCTTATAGATCCCAGACCCTTTCTATCAAGAATTTTCCATTCTTCATCAGTCATATTTGTAGGTATTTCCTTCTTATCCAATGGTATAAGTATAGATCCTTTTGATGCATATAATCTTCCTCCTGCATCTTCAATAATTCATAATTACATTCGTCAAATTTTTCAACTCTGCATTTACCATCTTCTACCATTGTAGTAGCTCCCACTCAATCAAAAATCCTCTATGAGTAAATCTATCAACACACAAAAACCCTCAAACAAAAAAATATGATACTAGTTGTTGGGGTTAATCACACCAGGGTGTACAAACACATTATTCAGATCTAAGCATACAAACAATAAATATGGAAATAAACCAGAAGAAATAATACACAAGATATAACATGGTTCATCTAGTGTGGGCTACATCCACCAAGAAATAACCAATATATTATTTAAAGCTTCACAGAGGATATACAATGAAGATTCTACAATCTTCCACACCTCTCCCGGATGTACAGTACTTTCTTCCTCATAAGCTTCTCTTTTTCTCTTTCCAAGGAATTCCTTCTTTACAAACATTCTAATGCTTAATGAGTTCTTTCTTTCTAACCCTAGATTTCTAGCTTATATATGCATATACAAACTTAGGGAACTTTAGCTATGAAATTACAACAATTAGATTAACTTTATATCAAAGGCTGGATCTAATTACCGTGAGTTAAATAAAACAATCGCGCACAGGCAACCAACTGTCCAGTTACCCTAACCTATGTTGGTTCCTCCTTGCTTTGATCAATACCCATCCCCAGGTGACCGACGCTAGTTATTGTGTATTATAGAAAGTTAATAAAGCATGATAATGTGAAGCAATTAAAATCCACAACTCAACAATAATTCCCCTTATGTCATCATGCGATCAATCAACACTTCCAATTCATCATTTTCAAACAATTACTAATCCATCATGCGACATTTCATCATTAATTCCCCTTAATGACCTAACCTAGGGGAAACACGTGTTAAAATATTTCCATGTGATCTGAGTAACCAATCAAATCAATCAATCAATCAATTTAATCAATGTGATCCATTTAATCAATGTGTCCGAATCATCTAACAATCCTGAAATCATATGGATCCCATAATATAATATAGGCACAATTGACCTCCTAGATGACCTAACTTGGGAGTTACATGTGCTACTTTTCTAGATGACCTAACTTGGGAAGTTATTATATATTTGGTGTTTGTTTCTAGATGACCTAACTTGGAGGCCATCATACACTCACATTTTCTTCCAAATGACCTAACTTAGAATCCATCACATTGTGGTGACACCCGTGGAGTGGGGGCAAGAATGCCTTTCCTATACCACTCATATATGGGTCAACTGTTTGATAGAAATTATTTGGATCCAAAAACCACAAAATGTTTGATCTAATTCTATCTACAATGGCTAGATCTTGAGGATATAGGTTACACGTTGGAGAATAACACACCTTTCTCCCTACACTCTTCCTCTGGCAATAGGATGTCCAAATCCTCTAGTCAATTATTCGTATACACGTAATTGGGTTGGTAACTGATCACTCCTTACCCCATCTCATAATCATCATACAAAATTTGAAATCATCAATCATATAACATTACAATCATCACTCTCATTTAGTGCACTCCATCATGAAATTACATTTCTTGCTACGTTACATGGATCAACATGTTGATCTATGATTTGACACGCTATATAGTTCATTCCGCATGCTTTTATACTACATTTACACATTCTACTACAACATGGGATTCTCCATATTCTCTCAGGTATGCATCTCTATCTACTTTATGTTACCGATATTTACATTCACCAACATAAAGTGGGGGAAATATAGTGACAAAATCATGCACTTACTACTATAATTATGCCACCTAGTATGTTTTTTAAAATATGGATATATTGGCTGTCAAACTTACACTTGTGTCTCAGATCTGAAAGAAATAAGTTGTTTGAGTTAACAATGGGACTGTCTCCAAGTATGGGACCTTACATGCTTGAGACAGAACTCTGGATAAGACTGTTTCCTCTATCTATTTCTACTGCTACCATTACCGCTAATGCTAGAAGGGAAGACTAAGCTAACAATGCCAAGGGACCAGGGATAGAAAAATAACATGAAAAGAAAACTACACTAAGGAAGGTGATAACACCAGAAAAAAGAGTCGAACACTATCTGTTTTGAATGAAAATGAAGGAAAAGGCATCAAGGGAGGCTAGCACATGTAGTACAAACTAGAATGCATTCACCCTATCGATTTCATGAAACACATCTAGAAAATGGAGCTTGCAAGAGATTTAAAATGACACAACAAACATGCAACGCAAAAAGAAGGAAGGAAAGAAGAATATAGACACGTTAAGGCAAAGAATAGCCATAAAACGATGCTTCTATTATTTCTAGGTATGCATAGTCAATTACAGTGGCGTCTGAAGGTTGATATCTGCATGCACGAACAAGATCTAGAGGTATGTAACTCAAAATACAAAGATATAGAGTCTTAGAAAACACTAAGGGATCCAAAATGTCCAACCCTTTACAATGAGCTATTCTCTTACATTTATAAATGAATCGATGAGAAAGAAGAAGAGGAGAAGGAGGGAAAACTTAAATTTTAAACACAACCACCAAAAAAAACATTCAATGCCTACAAATCCACCTGCAAATCTACCAAATGCACTTCCTCCATGTGTGTTTTTCATGTAGGAGAAGGAAAGAGGCAAGATCCATATCAAATTGGGCGGTTAGAGAAATTAGATCTGCTCATTAATGGTTGAAAGATATTTTTTTTCCATATTCTCAACTACCAAATCCCACTAAAATTTGAATTTGAATGGTCTAGAGTGTAGCCCATGTCAGCAGATTTCAAATGAGACTGAGTGCACAAGTGTGTCAGAGCCATGTAGCAAAAGTTATAGATGTCAGAATATATCAGATGCCAAACTCAACACACAAGACACATGGCACACATTGATTGACTGAAATAGTGGCCAACTGTGTAAGTATTTTTCATTTCTTGCCAAGTGTCACTCATTGGTTTGTTACAAGGATTCGGCACCCTAGTTGTTGTGATTTGATTGATTGCATGTAGCACAATCAAGCTATCTAATAGATGCCATGTGGCATATAAGATGCAGAAGAAGGCACAAACAGGCACATGTGCATGGAAGAGTGAGGCACATGAGGAGAATAAAGGGAAGGTGCATGCAAATGATAACATGTGGGAGGAATTGGACAAATACCTAATAGAGGAATGTATGGTCAAGGCACAATTATTACAAAGTAGTATGCAGCACGTGAAGGAAAGGGGCACGCTGCAGGATAATGCCAAGGACTTAGCTAATTTTGAAAGCAAGTTCCAAGGCACGTGAAGGATGCATGAACTTCTGGGAAGAAGGGGAATGCATAGAGAGTGCACAGTGAAGGGGAAAATGGAACAAAGAGGAAAGGGAAAAGAAAATAAATAAGGAAGGAAAAGGAGGAGCATGCAAGAGAATGTGCAAGAATTTGTAACCAAGGGAATGTACCAAAGGAGCAAACTGAAGTGTGCGCAAGCTACAATGTAAATCCTTAGAGCCAAATGGAAATGTAAGTTATCCAAATAACTAGGGGAGTTATTTTGGATAATAGTTTGGAAACTTTTGGGGCCATCTACCTACTAGATGAAGGAGATCAGTAGCCTAAAGCATCCATTGGGCATGGATTCTACTTGGAATATGAAATTTTGATCTGTGAACCTTGAATAACTGCCATTGAAGCCACTTTAAAACATGTTCTGAACTCTGTTTTGAATCCTGCAAACCTCTGAAAACTGTTGGAAAAGAAAATTGACATCCTGGAAGCAACAAAAGAGTGCAAGCAAGGAGCATGTGAGAAGAAAGAACTATGTACAAAAAAAATAATGTGCGCACAATGCACTTAGATTAATTGAAACTACTATAATATATACAAAATGAAGGAACAAACTTAATGTAAAGGTTTGAGATAGATCCCATTGACTAGGATTGATAGCGTGCCTCCATCAAGATGGGTTAACTCAAAAGAGTTAGGATTCTTGCAAGAACATGATAGTATTTGGACCACTCCAAAGTGTATCAAACTTTGAATGGTGCCCTGGTTTGGCTCTCTATTAGCATCCCACTTCAAGAATAAGTCCCCAACTTTGAAATCTTGAGGCCTAGCCTTTCTATCAAACCACTTCTTTGTTGATTGATGATGTTGCTCTAGCTTGATCATGGCATAGTTCATTGATTCTTCAAGTTCAACGAGCTCTACCATTCTGATTTCTCTCTGCTCCACCTTCGAATTCCAGTTGTTGGGCAAGTGCTAACAAATTCAACTCAAGTATCAAAGGAAGTGTAGCCTCCTTGCCATAGACAAGCTTGTAAGGAAAAGTTCCTATTTCCTTTTTCACTATGATTCTGTCTACCCAGACTATGTGCAAGACCTTTTTATGCCACTGTCTTTGGTTGATGCTCATTGTGTGCTTCATGATTCTGATTAGGTTCTTGTTTGTAGATTTTGCTAGACCATTTCCTTGAGGGTAATAGTTGGAAGAAATTTTCAAGTATATACCAAGACTAAGAGCCCAATTAGTGATTCTAGTACCAAGGAAGAATTTTTCATTATTTTAAATAATGGTTTGGGGAATTCCTTACCTTATAACAAGCCCCTTGAGAAAGTCAAGGATGAAGAACTCAGATGATTCCTTGAGCGCGACATCTTCTGTCTATCTGGTGAAGTAGTTCATAGATGTTAGCACCCACTTATGGCCAATGCTTGAATTAGGAGGATTGATCATGCCTATGAATTGAAGACCCCATTGCACAAAAGGTTGATCCACTTGGATTGGTCATAGAGGAAGAAATTTCTTCTTTCCTTTGGTCATAGGGGAAGTGCTGAAAATTTCTTATTTCCTGCAAAGAAAGTACATTCTTTGCATTTTACGACCCATTCGTGCGCATCTATGAACAAGGTATGCCAAAAGAGTCCTTCCATTATGATCTTCATTGCTGTAGTCTTGGTAGATAATTTTCCACTAGAGAATCCATCATGAAATTTTGCTAACACCTTTTCAGTATGTGTGTACATCGTCAATACACCTCAATGACACACCATCAAGATTCTTCTTGAAGAGAAGGCCATCAATCAGAACATATGGAATAGATTACAAACTTAGGATGTCTTCTCTTTGATTTGTTCAGAAGCAAGAGGGTATGTGCCCTTGGAAAGGAATGTGATCATGTCCTTCATCCAATCGCATGTGTTAGGGGATTCATTATGTTCAAGTTCAATGTGTGGAGATCTTCATCCAGAAATAATGAAGCCTCAGGTTCATTTTGCACATCCTTAACAAGCTGCTTATAGAGCATGCTGCCTCTTACTAGCTTTGATGGCTTTGATAGTCACATCATACTCCATGATTTTGGTCACCCACCATTGCTCTTTTCTCACTGATTTCTAACTCCCATGATGAAGTCTCTAACACTAGGAGTGAGAAACTAACACCTTGATATGATTATGTGATGAGCATGATTTTTGAACTTCTTGAGTGCGTGCATAATGGCATAAAACTATTTCTCCGTGTGACTATATTTTAGCTCATAATCCTTCAGTTTATGACTGAAGAAAGTGACTGGCTACTCCAATCCTTGTTCAATTTCTCATGTTGAGACACTAACAACAATTACATCAGTGCCATAAGCATAAAGGATGAAATCCTTTGAGTAATCTGGTTTGATGAGTGTTGGCGCACAAGTAATTTCTTTCTTGATCTTCATTAAAGCTCTCTTTTCCATCTGCTATCCATTTGAAGGCTGTGTCCTTCTTGAGCATGAGGGTGATGGGCCTTACTAGTCCTATAAAATTAGGAATGAAGTGCCTAACAAATTTGATTTTTCTGAGGAAGGACTACAATGCTTTCTTGTGCACCGACAGGGAAAGAGCCAGGATACCAGAAACATGCTCGGGATTGATTGTGATTCCATCCTTTGAAACCACATGGCCCAGTAGATTTCCTTGTGCCACTGTGAAATTGCACTTCTTGGGGCTAAGATAAACCACATAATTTATGCATCTCTCAAAGACTTTCTCTAGATGTGCCATATGACCCGCGCTCTACTTTGAGGAGACTATAATGTCATCTAGGTAAACCAAGATGAACTCATTGATGTAATCTTTGATGGCAATGTCCATGGTACACTAGAATGTTGCACATGTGTTTGATAGACTAGAGGGAATCTTCTGATATGCATATATTCCCCATTTGGTTTTAAAAATTGTTTTGAATTGATCCTCTTCCTTGACTAGGATGTGGTTGAAACTTGAGTACCCATCCAACATAGAGAATATCTACATGCTAGCCATAGTCTTGAGAATTTGATCCATAGAAGGAAAAGGATAATGATCCTTTAGAGATGCCTTGTTTAAATCTCTGAAATCAACACATGAGTCTAATTTAATCATTCTTCTTACACACTGGAACTAGATTCGTGACCCAACTAGAATACTTGATCGAAAAAATTATCTTTACCTCAATGAGTTTAGACAAATCTTTCCTCATAAGGGGTTCTATCTTCGGATTGACAAGTTTTTGCTTTTTTCTGATGGGCTTGATACCAGGATCAAGGTCAATAGAGTTTTGAGAAACACTTGGATAAAAAACTTTGAGGTCTTCATAATCCCATGAAAAGATATCACTATATTTTTGGAAGAAACAGATGAAGGTTTTCTTATCATCATGCGTGCAAGCTTTACTGAGAAAGAAATCCTTTCTATGTGCAATAGTGACTAGGAGCTGTAGTCTTCTTGTGACATGTACATATACTTTTATTCACCCTTAAAATCATCATCAGGGATAGATAATTTCTCTAAGCTAACCATCCCTTTAGGAAACTTGTTTGTCTTGAGTTGTATCACTTGGTCACCATAGTTGTCATGCAAGTCATCTTGCATGTTTGATGAGAACTCAAATTCATTCTATATGAAGTGGATGATCTACACATCATTGTTGAACAATTACCACCTTGTGTTGTTGTCTGGAATGGATAGCCTGATTACCATCTTAACATGTTGTGCATGTCCTTTAACAAAGTCTTCAGCTGGGGAGAATTGCGAACCAAGCATGACCATCTGATCAACTTATTCCTTCATCTTGTGCGGCACCACGTACATATTTAGAGCATCAAAGCTCTCAAGGAGGTCCCAGAATCTATGTCTATAAGCTTTAAGAAGCTTACTATTTGCTATGTACTTATTGGTGAATTTGTGGATAACCAATTCTGTGTCCTCAAATATCTACAATACATTGATATGTTTCTTTTCTGTAAATAAAAGCCTATGTACCAATGCCTCATACTATATCACATTGTTGTAGCATGCAAACTGTAACCTGTGCATGAAGAATAACTTCTCATTCTTGGGAGAAATTAGAACAACACCTGCGCTTGCACCATTTCTGCTTCGAGAGCCATCGAATTATAACTTTGACAGACCCCGCGTTTTCTTTATTTTTCTTGAGCACGCATGTGGCAAAAAAACTTCTTCTTTAAGGATGCAAAATGTCCCAAGCCCAGTTTCAAATGCTTCAAGTTCATCAGCATATGGATCAAATTTATGGTTCCTTTCCTCGCATTCATCTAGCACTAGATTAGGTACATGAGATGGAACATTCTGCTCTTTGGAAACTAAAACTTGTTCTTCTTAGATTAAGCAGTTGGCTCAGAGAGGGGGCGGGTCATACGAATCAACATGATAGGAAAATATTGGTTTGGATTTTATTGTAAACCAGGTACCACACCTTGTCTTGAGTAACATATGGGACCAATCAGAAGACATGTAACCACCCACCTCAGCAGTAAACTCTCTTGACAAACATAGGGAAAATAAAGGAGGTAGGTCAATAATTGACACATCTTGAGTTATAGTTAGGATTGGACATATATGGAAGGTTAAATCAAGATCCTAGATGAATCCTAAGGTGGTGACAATTGAACCATCAAGTTGTAGGAATACCTTGGACAAAGGGTTATACTTAAGACCTAAAACATCAACTATTTTCTTTGGCATGACAGAAGTACTAGCACTTGAGTCAATCATGAAACTGTGCATGAGATGTTTTCCTATGATCAAGGACATATAGAAGGGTGGTGTTTTAATGACCTTAATTAATTTCTTTTCCTCCTCTTAGAAGATGTTCATAACAATGCACAGTTTGTGAACAATTGGATCAACACATGAAATTTGGGCCAACTTCATGCAATTGGTTGCGTTGAGATGGAATGGTTAAGGAATCCTACATTGTCACATTTATATTTGTCTTTTCATCTAGTCCACAATGTTGAATGGAAGACCCACTTGCTTATGTATTTAGGGTACAACAAAATCTTTCTTTGATTATTCAAGTACAGAGGTAGGGGCCTTAGTTGGAGCAAATGCTTGACCTATCAAAGGATAGGCACACATTGCTTTAGGAGAAGCATTGTGTGGAACCTCGCATATAGGAACTTGTGCACCTTTATTGCTAGATTCCTTAGTTGCATCCTTCTACTTTTGAGGGCCAGCCAATGTTGCTAGAATTGAAACTTGAGTAAGAATTGAGCATTATGTTCTTGTACCTTGTGTTATCAGTAACTTGGGTGCATAGTTTGTTTGTATCATTTGCAGCTTGGTTGATTGCACAAAAGTCATCAGTGCCAAAGAATATCAAGTTTGCTCTAGGAGGAACTTTTGGCCTTTCTTGATTTTTGGGCTCACTTGTGCTTATGGAAGGTTCATAGTTAGAAGCATTCAGGATCATGTAATCCTAAGCACAAGCATCATTAGCACAGTGATATTGACTGTGAGGTATGTTGCAAGTAAAGCACCATTAAAAATCTTGTGCCATATTTTTCTGAATAAGGACAAGTGCTTGACTTGTGTTGGGTGTTGGAATAGGTTGTGTAGAAGGAAATTATTGCAAGGGCATATGTGTTCTAGCATGCCATCTATCACTCTGCTGGTTTTGTGCATATCCTTGGTTTCCATACTGATTCTTCCAAGGTTGATTTCTTTATCTATATGCCTGAGTAGAACTGTTTCTGAAGGCTTGTACATGCTGCTTCTCTAAGGATATGACCTTATTGGAAAAATTCCTAGTTATGGGATTCATTTTTTCATCTTCTTTTTTCTACGCAGGAGAGTAGGATGTAGATGCAATAGGTTTCACACTCTACACTACAACATGAGCAATACAAGGCTGGGGAACAAGAGACATATCTAGAAACAAGGGTGCATGTGACCTAGGTGTTAACTTTATTGCTTGGATGAGACTTTTCTCTGCCCTTATTGTAATGATATATTCAAAAGGTAAGGTTCTTCCTCCCATGGATTGAATCATGACTAAGATGTCAGTATTCAAGGCCCTTAGATAGTACAAGAAAGCATGTTGGGCTGTAGGCCTTACCACTTGAGGAATTTTTTCCCAAGTCTTCTGGAATCTGATGTTGAAATCAATCATTTTTCATTAGGCACCCTACTTGTTGTAGTCATTTGCTCCACCAAAGATAGGTGATATAAATTTTCCTCAAAGTAGTTTCATAGAGTTGTTCCAAGCTCATCCCAAGTAGAAAATGATGCATGTCTCAAACCTTGGTACCACTAGAGTGCTTTTCCTTTGAATGAGGCTGTAAGGAACCTAATTGCTACATCATCATGCATGATCAAATAGACAGAGCATACATTTTCCACATCTTGGATATGCTCAAAAGGGGTGACTTTATTTTTTCCAGTGATTTATGGGATGCTCTTGAGCGCGGATATTGGCATTCCGTGTTGTGCATTGAGATTGAGAAGGCTTCCACCAGTGAAACTAGAAAAGTTCCTCAAAGGAGTAGGTGGTTGTAGTGCCATGGTAGGGTGAGCAAGTCTATTTTTAGGAGGAGTTGAATGTGTGTGGTGTGCTAGAGATAGAGATTTGCACGTGGATATTTTTCTTCGTACTCTTCTTAGAGATAGTTGGAGATACTTGATATACTCTTCAGTTGTTGCAATTTTCCTTGTGTACACTCTTCTCATGAAGGCACTTAAGACTGCTAAAAACATGAGATCTGGAAGTGTCAGGAGTTGTCAGATGTGTTAAAGTAAGCCTCCAAAGGATGGAAATTACTAAGTCACACACCAGAACTTAGTAACATGAAAGTTAAGCTTTCAATGCTAGTCGTACCGGGCGTGCTAGAAACTTTTGGTTGTTTGAATTTACCCCCATGTCTTGGATCTAGAAAAACCAAGTTGTTTGAGTCAACAATGGGACTATCTCCAAGTGTGGGACCTTGCGCACTTGAGAAAAACCTCTGGAGAAGGCCAATTCCTCAATATATTTCTACTACTACTACTACTCCTAATGCTGGAAAGTAAAACTAATCTAACAATGCCAAGGAACCAGGGATAAAAGGAGATCCGAATGGAAAACTATACTAAGGGAGGTGATAGCACTAGAAAAAGAGGGATGAAAACTATTTTTTCTAAGTGAAAATGAAGGGAAAGGCATTAAAGGAGGCTGGTAATGAATAATACAAAATAGAATGCATTTACACAATCGATTTCATGAAACACAACATGAAAATGGAGTTGCAAGAGATTTAAAATGACACAACAAACACACAACACAAAAGGAAGGAAAAAAATAAGAATATAGACAAGTTAAGGAAGAGTATAGCCACAAAACAATGCTTCTATTACTTCAAGGAATGTAAAGTCGATTATAATGGCATCTGAAGGTCGATATCTACATACATGAACCCAATCCAAAGGTCTACAACTCAAAATACAAAGATATGGAGTCTTGTCTAACACTAAGGGATCCAAAATGTCTAACCCTTTACAATGAGAAATGCTCATACATTTATAGATGAATCGATGAAAAAGAAGAAGAGGAGAAGGAGGGAAAACTTGAATTTGAAACACAACCACTGATAATAAGCATTGAATGTTTGCAAATCCACCTACAAATATGTCTAATGCACTTCCCCATGTATGTTTGGTGTGTAGGATAAAGAAAGAGGTGAGATGCATATCAAATCAGGTGGTTGGAGCAATCAGATCTGCTCATTAATGGTGTGATAGATGTTTTCCAGCTTCTCACCTACCAAATCCTACTAAAATTTGAATTTGAAAGTTCTTCACTGTAGATGACATCAACAACTTTCTAAAAATGCCAGTCACATAAGGATCTGATCATTGGAGCAAAAGTTATGACTACCAAAAGATCCGTAGTGCTAACTGAGCATGTAAGAAATGTGGCATGCACTGATTAAATGGAATAATGGCCAACTATGGAAGTGCTTTGTCATTTCTGCCACGTGTCAATCATTGATTTATTGCAAGGATTCGAAACCCAATTGGCATGCTTTGATTGGTTGCATATAGCACACTCAAGCTTGTCAGATGATGATGTGGCATAAAATGGAGCAGAAGAAGGCACAAAGGCAAGTGCATGGAAGAATGAGGCATAGAAGGACAACAGAGGGAAGGTGCACACAAATTCAACATATGTGGGAGGAATGGGAAAAACACTTTCCGAAGGAACATATGGTTGAAGCGTAATTATTACAAAGTAATATGCAGCATGTAAGGAAAGGGCGCGTGAGGATACCTAGGACTTAGCTGATTTTGAGAAGCAAGGAAAAGGCGTGTGTGAAGGGTGAATGTAATTTTGAGAAGAAGGTGAATGCGCCAAGAGTGTGCGTAAGGGGAAGATGGAACAAAGAGGAAATGGAAAAAGGAAAAAGGAAGAAGACATGGAAGGAAGGAGCATTTGAGGCATGTGGGGAATCTGCAATAATGGGGGTGTGCCAAAGGAAGCAAGTGAAGTGTGCACAACCTGTAATATGAAACCATAGAGCCAACATGGGGATATAAGTTATCCAAATAACTAGGGGAGTTACTTTGGACAACATAACCTATAATCTAACTCTACACATAGTTTACTACATAGTTTAGAATGTGATTTTCTTGCAAGTTTATCTAGACTTGGAACCGTAGATGGCCTCTTGATTGAAAAAATCTGGGTTTAACTCTCTTGGAACATATAAATTTATTTCACTTTCTTGGGATTTGAAGTTT
Organism: Taxus chinensis; assembly: GCA_019776745.2. Taxonomy (NCBI): domain Eukaryota; kingdom Viridiplantae; phylum Streptophyta; class Pinopsida; order Cupressales; family Taxaceae; genus Taxus; species Taxus chinensis. Next base: position 199,008,094 of record CM034147.1, on the reverse strand, counting down.
TAAAGCACCTTTTATTTGCTAAATTGCTTATACGTTACTGATTTATTATGAAAGACCCCATACACCTTGCCCCATGCTACTAGTAAGAAGCATGGGCTCATCACCAAGGACAAGATGTAGGCGAGTAAGGGTAATTCCCTCCTTTCCCAACCTCATGCCACTAGTATGAGGCATGGGATCATATCCAAGGATTGGTAGGGAAATAAAGTGTAGTTTTATTTGTAAATGAAAGTTTTTTGCATTTATTGATTAACTTATATCATTTATTATTAATAGTATTTAAACTTTGAGTTGTGCTTTTGGGAGGGAGAGCTTTCCCCTAGCCTCAACCTCTCACAACCAATAAAATGTGAGGGCTCATCACCAAAGGCTGAGATAGGTAGAAAAATGATTTAGTTAAAGTGTTTAAAGTTCTTTTGTTACCAAAGAGGTTTCTTGGGAAAGATATGACATTAGGAAGCTTCTAGAACAGACTATGGACAAAGACACATATGCTAGAATAAAACTATGGGTAGAAGAAAGTATGTAGGCCTTGGTAGAATCAATGTCAAAATTCCATCTTAACTTGCTAAGATGAAAAAATGATTAGAACCGTTGATGATAATATGGTGGATATTTGAAGAAGCATGATTGAATGATTTTGCCAATGCTTAAAAGTTATGGAATTTGTTTTAAAAATAAGTTTCTTCACTACAATCTTACAATATGATTTGGAAGATGAAATGAAGTATGGATGCAATAATGTACATGTGGAAATGCATATGGATCATGCGTAAAAAGTGTTTTAGATGAAGTGGATTGAGGAATTTTCTGAATTCCACACCCTCTAATGCACATAAGTGATATCCACCATTCTATTAGTCCTCCATGACTTGATGTGGACCCAACCATTTAGGTCTAAATTTTCTTCCTTCACTGGTTTTCTTATCGATCCAGATGTCTAGTCGTAGCAATAGGTCTCCTACCTATATCTCATGTTCATAAACCTTTTTGTTATATTGACAACACATCTTGTTAGCATTAAATTTGTGGCACTTTTCAGCTCTAAGTCGAGCTTCATCAAGGGTTTCCAATTGCACCAACTGTGCTTCACAATACGTGTCTTCATCTAAGATGCATTGCAAAGATATGTGAAGGCTTGGTAACTCAACTTCTAGTGGTGGAACCGCTTCACATCCGAAGACTAAAGAAAAGGGGGTTGCCCCGTAGGTGTCTGTATCGATGTCCTATAAGCCCACAAGGCTGGAAAGAATGTCAAATGCCAGTCACATTTATTCTCCTTAACTTTTTAAAGGAGTATGGACTTCAAAGTTTAATTTTTCACCTGAGCTTGTCCATTAGCCTAAGGATAATATAAAGAGGCTGTGTGATGTGATATTTTGAATTGTGAACACAACTCATGCACCTCTTCATTTTTAAAGGATGTGCCATTATTCGAGATAATGACATGTGGGACTCCATACCTATAGATGATCTAATTCAATATGAATTTGGTGATCACAGACCCAGGTTTAGTGGTGAGAGGCATGGCCTCGATGCACTTTGTGAAATATTTTGTGGCCATAATAATGAAGTTGTGGTCATCTATCAACGAGGGTGAAATCTTCCCTACCAAATCTAGACACCAAGTAAAAAATGGCCAAGGTGTCACAATTGGCTGTAGAGCCTGAGTAGGAATGTGAATCTCATGTGTAAAATCTTGACACTTGTGGCACCTACGTACATATTCTACGACATCGTGCTCTAAAGTGGATTAGAAATAACCCATCTAATGAATCTTCCAAGTAGTAGCATGCCCTCCAAAGTGACCCCCATAGATTTCACTATGTGCTTTAAATAGGATCTTTTCTGATTATTCTTTGTCCATGCACCTCAAAAGCATGCCATCAAAGGCTCTATGATAGAGAACTTATTCTACAATTGCATATTTGAAAGCTATGATGCGTAACCCCCAGCCTTTCTATGAGGTTGCTCGCTCAGGATATGCTCGGCCCGCAATGTGATTAATGATATCATAATACCATGGACATGATTCAATGGGAGGATTTTCTTCCATGTAAAACACACACTCATAAGGGAAATCTAGGTCTACTAGCTCCCCACAATCTAGCAGGTTGTCTTCCAACCAGTCAGTAATGATTTGTCCTTTAACTAACTCTTGATTAATGAATGTGAGTTTGAATTCACCCATCAACGTGAGGAAACATCCGACCTTTTTAGACAAGGCAAATTGAGTTAAGAAGGTTCGTAGTTATTTAGACTTGACTATTACTCACGTTTGGTTAAGCATGTAATGCCTTAACCTTTTCGTTGTGAACATTATAGCCAGGCATATCTTCTCTGCCTGTGTATAACGTGTCTCATAGTCTAGCAAGGTATGACTAATGAAATAAATAGCACATTCACGCTTATCATCATCTTCCTGTGCCAACATACATGAAAGTGAGACATCGGTAGCTTGAGAGTATAGAATTAGAAGACGGTTTGATTTTGGCGGCACGAGTGTGGGCTGCAACATGAGGAAACATTTTACAGACTTGAGCACCTTGTGACACTTAGTTGTTTAGTATTTACAACAATCCTTTTTAAAAATTTGTTTATTAGATGAACGACGCAAGTTAAATCAGGAATGAACCTACAGATTGCTCCAAGCTTACCAAGAAAGGACCTGATGCTTGACTCATATGAGGGTGGGGTCATTTCTAGGACTGCCCGAATCTTTTTTGGATCTACATATATCCCTCATGAAGAGATATTGTATCCCAACAACTTCCCTCCCGTACACACTTTTTCAGATTTAACGTTACCCAATATTCAATGAGACAAGAGAGGATCACGTGAAGTACCTCAGGGTGATCACAATGCTTCCTGGCCTTAGCTAGAAGATCATCAATGTAAGATTCCACAATCTTATGAATAAGATCATGGAATATGTAGGTCATCACTCGTTGATAGGTAGTTTTGGAATTTTTTAGGCCAAACGACGTGACCATGTAAATAAAGGTCCCCCAAGGAGTGGTGAAAGTCATCTTTTCTTGATCCTCCTCAGAGATTCTAGTTTGGTCATAACTAGAAAAATTGTCCATAAGTGACAACAACTCATACTAGCTATTACATCTAAAATGACGTCAATGGAAGGCAATGGAAAATCATCTTTAGGACACATTGTATGCAATGGAAAGGTTTGCAAAGCTATGGGATGAGGTTAAAGAACCTCAAGATTGACTAAACTCAACCACAAACCATAAGATTATAGCTAAACAAGAAACTATCTATGCATATATAAATTTGAGACAAACATTCAAACCCTAGCATGTATACTACTCTCTACTCCATAAAATCTTAATAAAAATGAACCTAGTTAGATTCGAAGCAATCAAATTAGATGTGTTGTTTGCTTCAATGGAGGTGAAGAGGTCTCTCTAAAATGGCTACAAGACCAAGTTAGATACCCTCCTACTAGAACCTACTATTAAGTTATGGATGTGAGATGGAAGAGCTTCAACAATGGAGGATAGCCAAGATCAAATGCCTATTAGCTTGGCTAATGCAAATGAGGTCTAATGCCAATATCTCCAAATGTGAGAGAGAAGGACTTGGGAGTGAAGTTGTAAGTTTTTAAGGGAGGGGTGATCCTTCTATTTATACATTTCCAAATGAGAGAGATTTGGAATTTAGGTGCATGTGGGACTAAAGCTCAGAAAGCACTTTTAGATTAGATTAGGATAAACATGTTTTAGGCCTAGATAAACTTGGTTTAGGCTATTTAGCTAGGGTTTAGGCTACTTAAACTTGATTAGCAAGTGATTAGAGACTCATTGAGAGTTAGGAAGGGGTCTAGATAACCAATTGTGACTTATAGATAGACCTACAAAGCCAATAGAAGTGGTCTAAAGAGGAATAGCGAGGTTTTGAATGGTCAAAAGGAGGAATGTTTAGTTAATAAGGGAGATATTAGCTGAACAAGCTGCTTATAGGAGGAATATGACAGAGAAGGTGTCATGAATGGGCATCCGAGAATAGAGCGAAGAAGGTTTGATTAACTGAAGTGTCTGTCAATTTGCTTGATTTGGAGGAAATGTTAAGTGTAAGCATATTTAGGTGTCTACATTTGCCCCTCTTTGAGGTGGCGTAAGTAACGTCACTTCAAAGAAAGTAGACAAGCATAAACAAGTAGAAAATTTTGAAGGGATAGAAGAAAAAAAGAGTGAAATGAAGTATGCCCCCTCGATTTTCGATGGGGTGATAGAAGAACTCGATTGATGATCCAAAAGATGATAGAAAGAGAACAAAAGAAAGAATAGTGTGAAGAAGAAGAAAGGGATAAAGAAGAAAAAAGGGGGATAAAAAAGAAAAAGGAGAATGAGGAAGGGGGAATGAGCCAAAATCCATCCAATTTCTTTTAAACAACTTTATTTTCATCATATTACTAATGATCTTCATCATCGGTCCTTATTAAAAAGAATGAACAAAAGTGTAATATGATATGAAAATCCATATACGAACAACTGTCCATTACTAAAAGCACTAAATCCATGCAACATACAGAAAGCAATGCAATACGAGGAAGTAAAAAAACTCATTTAATAGGGAAATAAGTACAATCACACACACTAAAACCAACAATGTTCAAGATAGTTACACAAATATTTTGTTATCAAGTTGTAATCTTGAATGTTTTGATAAACGAAAAAGGGTAGGAATGATGCCCCAAGAAAATTGTGCATGCAACGGAAAGGATGGAGGAAACTTGGGTCCGATTAAAAAGTAATGTGCATGATGAAAACAATACCAGACAACTGATAGTGCCCTAGAGTACAGACGAAGTAAGTAGCGTAGATTTTGTAAATGGTTGTAGATCAAGGTTATCTACAATTCATTGTTTCAAAACAAATGAAAATTCCTAGCAAGATACGAGATGAGTGCCATGTGAGAGACATAGATTTCAGTCACGAATTGAGTTGATTACCAATTTTTGTCCATTTTCGAGGTGTTTACAATTTTTGGATGGTTTTTTAATTTTAAAATTTTTGATCAGTCAGAATAATTTAAGAGATAGGAAATCTCCTAAAACTATGTGTAAATAATTCAAACATGCCCAAGTGGTGCAGAGATAAGTGCTAGGTGCCAAATAATGCCCCAAGATGGTGTAAATGTCTTGTACATGAGATATTTTGGTAGATGCTAGCACATGGGATGATACTAGATGATATTGGTGTGGGGGGATAGATTTGTGATCATGCGCAACCCCTCTTGCCCCCATTGATGATACAATATGTGATGATTAGTTGAGCATACATGCGTGATGTAATACTTATCATTTATGCATATATGATGTAGTAAATGACGTTATATGTGATGATTGATAGATGATAGATGTGATAACAAACAAATGTGCAATAAAGAAACACACAAGAAAAAGTCAACAAAACTAAATATACAACCAAAACTATACAAACTGACAACTAAAATCAATTTAACCACTACTTTGTTTTTACAGGACAACATTGATGTATTTTCTGATGTTTTTGGGTTATCTTGAAAGACAACTAAAAGTTTTGTCCCTAGAAGGGAGATTTTCTAAATGTTTAGATTCTTGCATATCCATTTTCTGAATGTTTTTGCATTTTCTAAGGTCATGTTCTGAAAGCAATGTAAAAGAACAAAGAAGCGTGGATGCCCCAACATGATGTGGGAATATAAAAATGGTAGAATGCCACATGTGTATTTACAAGACAGTGGAATGTGAAGGTTCCCCCGGTGTTGGATGGAAATATAAGAAGGTAACATCCTTCCTGTATATACAAAAATAAAACAAGCCAGATCACAAGTTGTGCAAGGTAGACTTGGTAGAGTTCCTAGACCTAGCAAGGGAAACTAACCCTAGAAAGTGATGAGAATTACCCATCCCGAGGTAAGAGTAACTTGTGAATGATGGATCCTCCTTGAGATCCAGAAACCGGTTTTCTCTCAAAGACTTTCCCACTGCGCCACAATTGTGTGGTTTTCACATGTGGATGACCTATTTTTTCTTTACTGTTTTCTCAATTTTCTATTTTTTTTTGCTTGTTTTCTCTTTGTTTTTCTATTTTTTAGTTCTTATCTTACATTATCTTCTTGCCTAAGTGTAGAACCGCTTGAGGTGCATGGTGTTCATAGGCTCTGGAAGCTCTTCACCATCTGAGTATGCAATTTTATAAGCTCCTGATCCATACTTAGCAACCACTATATAAGGGCCTAGCCAGTTAGCTTCAAACTTACCTTTCTTTTCTCTATCCTTGACAGTGTTCTTTTGATTTTCCTTCAGGACTAGATCACCTACATCAAATTCCCGATGAATGATGCATTTTTTGTATCCCCTGGACACTCTGTTCTAATAGACTTTCATGTGATTGAGCGCTCTGATATGCTTTTCATCTAATAGTTCTAACTCTGTTAGGCGAGTAACTCTGTAGTCCTCATCTTTATCAAGATAGTCTCTGAGAGATATTCTCAGGGAGGGAAGCTCCACTTCCAAAGGTATGATGGCTTCAGTGCCATAGACAAGTGAATATGGGGTCACACCAGTAAGAGTGCGAATGGAAGTTTGATAGGCCCATAGGGCGGGATGTATCTATAAGTGCTAATTATGAGCAGTTTTACTGACCATTTTCTCCATAATCCGTACAAGGTTTTTATTAGTAGCCTCTTCTTATCCATTACCTTGAGGGTAATAGGGGGTAGAACACTTGAATTGGATATGGAAACGTTGACATAATGTCTTTACCATTTTCAGTGACAATGGATGAAGGGATACCGTAACGGCAAATGAGATGGTTCATGATGAATTTTGAAATTTGTGCACCGGTGACATAAGTAAGAGGAACAACCTCTACCCATTTTGTAAAATACTCAGTGGTAGTGATAATGTGAGTGTGGCCAGCTGAAGAAGAAGGAAGGAGCTTCCATATGAGATCCAGGCCCCATTTAGAGAATGGCCAAGGTGTCGTTATAGGATGCAAGGCCTGTGCTGGCGCATGTATTAAATTTCCATATTTTTGGCATAGTTCACACTTCTTTACAAAGTTGCAGCAATCTGATTCCATGGTAGGCCAATAATAGCCCACTCTCAATAGCTTCTTAGCTAAGACCATACCGCTAGTATGCACTCCACAAATACCACCATGTACTTCCTTAATAGCGTGGATTGAGTTAGCAACATCCAAACAACGAAGTAGATTCTTGTCGTAGCCACGACGATAAAGGGTGCCTCCTAGGAGGGTATAATGGGCTATGCGGTGGATAAGGGCTTTCTTTTCAGAATGAGTAATGTCTGGTGGAAAAGTGCAATCTTATAAGTATCGAAAGATATTGTCATACTAGGGGGATAATAGACCAACAACTTCACATACTAAACATGACTCTGGCATATCATATGCGGGCACTTGTAAATGCTCTACGAAGAAAGGCATTTACTCTCCTCAGGTGGGATGTGTAACAGAGACCCAATTGTAGCCATAACATCTATGGATCTATTATGTGACCTTGGCTTTTGCTCAAATATGATCTATGTAAAGTACTCCTTCAGAGTTTCGACCATTTTCTTATATGGAATGAGTTTCTCATCTTTAACCTTGTACTCATCATTAACTTGTTTAATGATAAGTTGAGAGTCTCCAATGACTCGTAATTATATGATGTTCCAAGTAATAGCTAGCTTGAGGCCAGTGATGAGTGCCTCATACTCTGCAATGTTATTAGTGCACGGAAATCCCAACCAGAATGCTCTTGGTATGACATCGCATGTGGGAGTGATAAGCACCACTCCTGCTCCTGATCCATGGAAGGTGAACGATCCATCAAAATGGACCTGCCATACTATGTATTCTTCAACGTACATCATAGATGCATCTGGCAGATCCAGACACAAAGGTTATGTACCTGGTAGAGGTGCTTCTGCCAACTGATCAACTAATACTTGTCATTTTAAGGACTTCTGATTTACAAACTCAATATAAAATTCACTCAGGAGAATGATCCAATTAGCCATTCGGCCTGTGAGGGTAGGTTTAGATAAAAGGTATTTGAGAGGGTCAACTTTGGATATGAGTTTGGTTTTATTGTTTAGGAGATAATGGTGAAGCTTTTAGAAGGTAAAGACAACTGCTAAGCAGGCCTTTTCAATTTGCGGATAATTTAACTCATAAGCAATCAAGGTGCGACTAAGATAATAGACTGCTCTTTCTTTATGGCCTAGATCATATTGGGCAAACAGTGTACTAATAGCAAACTAGGTAGTGGATATGTACAAGAGGAGAGGTTCACCTGGGGTAGGCGACATGAGTACAGGTGGATTGATAAGGTACTGCTTGAAAAAATGTAAATGCCTTCTGATAGTCAGGTCCCCAGTTGAATGCAACATCTTTCTTCAGTAAATGAGTAAATGGGTGACACTTATCCACAAGCTGTGAAATGAAGCACCAAATTTCCTGAATCTTTCCTTGTAAACTCCTCAGTTGCTTGAGAGTTGTGGGTGGTGGCATTTTCTGTGATAGCCGTAACCTTAGTAGGGTCCACTTCTATCCCTCTCTGTGAAACTATGAAACCCAAGAGTTTTCTTGATAAAACACCAAAGACACATTTCTTAGGATTCAAGCATACCTTATAATCTCTGAGACACTGAAAAATATGCCTAAGCACTTTAGGGTGCTCTCCCCCGCTCTTGGATTTTGCGAGGATGTCATCTACATAATCTTCCATGATGTCATTCATCATATTATGGAAGATAACGGTCATGGCCCGCTGATAAGTAGCCTTGACATTCCTGAGTCCAAAAGGCATGAATTTATAGCAAAATGTCCCTCAAGGGGTAATGAACGTTGTTTTATGCTAATCTTCTTCTGCAATCCATATCTGATTATAACCTAAAAATCCATCCATTAAAGACAACATTTCATAGCCAGCAGTGGAATCAACTATCATGTCAATGTTAGGAAAAGGGAAATCATCTTTAGGGCATGCCTTATTGATGTCACGAAAATCAGTACAAATTCTTATACTGACAGGCTTCTTCTGTACAGGGACTATGTTGGATATCCATTCTGAATAGTCGATGGGTTTAATAAAATCAGCAGCTAACAGTTTTTCCAATTCTTCTTTGACAAGGAGCGCCACCCTAGGGTGCATCTTTCTCAACTTTTGCTTGATGGGTTTGGCATCTGGGTGCACAACGAGGTTGTGCACAACTAAATCTGGGTCCAAACTAGGCATATTTGCATATGTCCACGCGAAGATGTCTGTGTATTCCCTTAAGAGCTCTACAAAGATCTTTTGTTCCTGAGCTAAGAGTGAAGCCCCCAACTTTATCATTCTAGGCTGCTCTTCTGAGCCAATGTTGACGTTGATTGTTTCCTCAACAAGCATCTTAGAAGCATCTTCCATCCATGTAGGATTAGGGGGAAGAGTAAGATCAGCCTCTTGTGGTAGCTCATTATCATCTTTAAAGGGATAAACTACTTCATCCATAGACTCTTTGTTTTGTTTATCTATGAGTGTTTCAAAGAGTTTGTCACTATGAGACTTTCATCTATCCTTTCTGCAAGGTTTCTCTGAAGTGTTTGTATTCTTGCTTACCACCTTCTTGTTCAAATGTACACACATCTCCACCTCTTCTCCAAAGTACGTGCATGTGTTTAGTTAAATTGAAAATCCTTTCTTGTGGTCTCTAGCCGGAATAAAATCCTCGAGTCCCATGAACTCTACAAATGCTTCATCATTCTCAAAGAAATCAAGTGGTATGTGAAGTTGTTGATCCCAATCTATAAGTTTAGGATACACTAGGGTTATTTGATGATTGGTTAGGGGGTTGGATTCAGATAAGGTAAGGACCGCTGAATCTGGGAATAGGTTAGTGGAAGCAAGATCCTCATAGAGGCTACATTGGGAATCTGCGTCGCTATCAGAATGAGATGAAACTTCCTCACATGTTCAGAATAGGTAGCGTCAATCTCAGAGGGTAGAGTATTATGAGGCCTTATCCCTAGGCCATGTTTATCTGACTTAAAACGAGGGATGGGAATAGGCTCTAGCTGGCCTTGTGCATTAATGCCACATCCAAACCCACTATATCCCATGAAAAACATCATGCGGTGACCTTTGATATACTGGGGTGATTGATGGCATGAAGCCATGGTACCTTCTAGCACTCTACTAGTAGGATCTTCTAACATTTTCTCCTCAGATAGGAGACCACTAGAGACAAATTTTTCCAATGGTTTAGGACATTGCTCCCGAGCTCTTGAATTGAAAATAAGGCTTACCCCTTGTTCTGGGAGACATTGATAAATTTTATATTAACAAAGCCTTTTCAAGAGTGAATGGCTCACCTGGGCCATATTTTGCCGATGTTGCTTCCCATGAAGAGAACTGGTTGACCAACGAAGGAAAATCCTGATTGCAAGGCATGAGTGATTCTGGATCTACCTGATTCTTAATAGCTTCCGTTTGTAGAGGGATGACAACATCCATTGAAGGAAATTCATAAGCCGCATGAGAGAAGCTGTACAAAGCCCTACAATGTGTGAATGGTTCCGGGTCACCCAAAATGGTAACTACTTTACCTTCATGACACAACTTGATGCATTGATGGAAAGTCGATGGGACAACCTGCATGGCATGAATCCATGGGTGCCCCAAGAGCATGTTATATGGAAGGTCTAAGTCAAGGACATGAAATGTCGTGTCATGACAAGTTGGGCCTACCTCCATGGGAACTACTATAGTACCCGTTGATTCTCGTTCTTCATTGTCGTAAGCCATGATCGTGATAGTCTTAGCTCCCAGATCTGTTTCTGAATGGCCTAGCTACTTAACCAACTTCAAAGTGCAAATGTTTAGACCAGATCCACCGTCCACAAGTACCCTCTTGATTTTGTGATGAGTAACCACCACTTCTAAGTATAAGGGAAAGTTAAGTTTTGGTTTGTTACGCAGGATTGCGGTGCAATAAAAAGTAATATGATCATTGGAGTCTAAGCGTACAATCATGGCCTGGAGGTTTGTGGGATCTACATCTATAGAAACTCTTGAATTTTGCAAGGTTTTATATAGTATGTTCATGTGGGTAGTAGAGATTTTAAGGAGATCGAGAATAGATATCCTAGCAGGTGTTTTCTCTAACTGATCTATTAAGTTATACCAACCTTCCTGAGGGATAGGCATGGGATCTGGTATGATTAAACGAACACATCTCGTTCCTACTGCGTAACTCTTTTCTAAGATACAGATAGTGTTGACCTATTCATCAGAGGAGAAAGTACATCCTATGAGAGAATCAAAGGAACTATCATTAGGGTAAACATAAACAACAGTTCTATAGTCTTTAGAGGTTTTTTCATGATCTGGCTTCCTTTTCTTTTTATCTGCATGATTAGGAAAAGGCTCTTTATAGATACCCATTTTCTATTTTGGTCCTTGTCCTGAGTCAGGAGGAGAATCTATGGCTATCTTACCCTCTTCAATGAGGTCTTGTATGTAGTGACGCAGTCTTAAACACCTATCTGTCTTGTGTCCTTTAACACGATGGAAGTCACAGTATTCATGGTCTTTAAACCAAACAGGTTTTGGAGCATCCTCTGGGTATGACACTGTCGCAGTTGGATATTCCACCATTTTTACATTATCTAACTGCTTTAGTATGGCCGATAGGGATTCTGTTAATGGCGTGAATGTGCATTTAGTGGGCATCTTGGGACGAGGTCCTTGTGAAAGCTTTAAAAGCGGGCCCGTCTGTATGGTTTGGACTCTCTTGGAGTTCGTAATACCATCACTAATAACATGTTTATTCTTATTGAAGAATTTTGGTTTGTCTACGGATTTGGCTTCATGTTTGTCTTTAACAAATGGTTTAAGTGTACCATTTGTAATGAGGGCCTTCTCGATTTGACCGCCTTTCTCTATGACTTCTTCGAAGTTAGAGCCACAGTGCATTTGTAAATGGAAGGAAATTTCTGGGTTTAAGTTAGGAACAAAGATGCTCACTAACTACTTTTCAGGTAACGCACAAGGGAAATGGATTGCCAATCTGTGCCATAGTTGCAAGAAACTTGCAAAGGTCTAATGGATCTTTTGTTTGGCATTACAAAGGTCATTCATTGTGATGTAGTTTTCCATGTTGAATGAATAATGCCAAACAAATTTCTCTGCTAGCGCAGGCCATGTTGTAATAGATCCTTTAGGTATGCTAAAGAACCATTCTGATGCTAATGCCCCTAGACTAAGAGGAAAGAGTCGTATCAAGAAATTATCACTATATGCGACCTCTTGGCAAGCCATATAAAATTATTTGATGTGATCCTGAGGATCACCCTTGCTTTTATATTTTTCAAACTTTGGAACGATGAAGTGCTTTGGGAAGGGTTGTCGTAACATGTCCTTGTCAAATGGGTAAGGGCACAACTCCTCATACAAATATTTCCTACTATGGCCCACGTTTCCCTCTTGTAGGGTAGTAAGAATGTCTTTCATCGATTGTAACTCATTCTGAATGATTTGTTCTTTATTAGGCGACATTGGTCTTTGTATTTGAGTCACCTTAAAGGTATGCTCAGTGTATGGATCAAAGTGAAACTCGCTAGGTTTTGTTTTATCTTTTTCTTTGTACGTGTTTCTTCTTGAAGAGCCTAAGTTTGCTATTTTTTGGCTCAATTTCAAGATTTGCTTTTGAAGGATCTCCTCAACTAGAGGGTCCTCTTCGTCATCGAATTTGGGAGGAGGGGAAGCTTTACGCTCAGTTTTCACTTTACATGCAGCTTTGTAGTGAGGTCTTTGTGATGGGTCCCCTTCGACAGTGGCATGATGTTGCCCCGAAGTAGAAGCGTATCCTGTCTCAAAGGGATTGTCTATGTCTAAGAGTGATACCCATCCTCCTGCTTTAGGATTAATGACCTTTGTTTCTGCTTCACACTCTTGCGGAAGTTTAGCTCCTAATTCTAAGACTCTTGCGAGTAACTTGATCTTTATTATAATATAGGAGTTCATCAAATCTACCTAGGTCTAATCTTTGTTGTTCTCCGGAAGAGTCTGACTCTTCTCCACTATGGTCAATTAATGGCTCCGCATCCTTGACTTGAGAAAAGAGAGGCGCTAAATTGTTGCCGCTAAATGGGAAGGTTTCGAAAGGGTTTTCTCCTAAGTCATGCTCATTTGATTTGGTTGCCATCTTTGTGATTTTAGGCATTACTAGCCAACGTTTATATGTAGCTAGCGTGAATCCTAAAATGTATGATTTTTTACAAGTCGTCTAAGGTGATGTTTGAAATATGTCACAGTGTGTCCTAGATGCAAGGCTATGCATTTGTTTTATCAAAGAACACTCATATGAACACCTAGATGTAATGATCATTCAAATTTGTCGATATTCCAAGTCTACACCCTAAAATGAATAGTGACAATACAATATCAATATGTAGGTCAAGTTAGAATTCTAACAAGGCCTAAGCATTGATGCGGTATTGACATAGTCTCTCGACGAGATATACCAAAACTAGTTTGAGTGTCAATGAAAGCTAAGTTCTCTGAAAAGTGGAAGTCGCGATTAGATATAACGTAACAACGTTATCCTGATACATTAACCGAGCAAGCAAGGTGTTAGTATCAAGACAACATTATTGCGATATATATAAGGTGATTATCAACACTTTTAAGAAGACTTAGATGACGTCAAAACTAAAACCAAGTAATGAATATAACAAGAAGATTTTTAATCATGCAAGCAGTGTAACCTTGCAATAAAGGGACTTATATCACGTTCTCAAGAAATTGAAAGAACGATGTAAGTACCTAGATTGTGTGACTAGAATGCGAGCAGAATTAAAAAATCAAGAAGAGACAAGTGATGAACTGAACTCGCAGTAGTGAAGACAATCTTGAAATCAAGATTGGAGGACTATCAAAGATACGAAAATGTACCTGCACACTTTAGATGTTTAATAACCCATCCACAAACATGGATGGGCGTAAACGGACAAAAAAATGGAAAGTACCATCTTTGAAAAAACACACGAGGTATGCTCCCTTCTCACCCCAAAAGTGGAAAGTGAGAATGCATGGGTATAGATCAAAAATATGAAAAATAAACTAAGCGCCACTTGGGCAGAGCTTTTCCTCGTCCGAAGGTGAGAAAGAAGCTAAGCTAAGTGAGACATCGTCTAATTTTCATGGTAAAAAGCACTTAGATCAAACTTAAGTGGACTCTTTTCCTTGTTTGATAAACAAAGTTTAGACTCCAAGTAAGTTTCCACTTCGTGACGGCTCGACATGACAAAGGACTAGCAAAGTGGGCTCCAAGATAGAATGGCCTCCCTAATAAGATCTCTTAACTAGGTGTTACAAAGCTGTCTTAAGCGAGCGTGATTTACCCAAAAAGTCACAATGACTAATTTGGGAGTATCTCGGATTTACTTTACCCCCTTCAAGCACAGTGGGCAACAAATGCATCCACGTGTACTCTCACTGGGGTCACTATATAGACAACTGGTAACACTAACTCACAAGGAAAACTAGTCAAGTGGGTAAGTGGAGCGCTTCCTGTTTCATCCACAAGGTTACACAACGGTGGATTAATTTAGGGTTCCTGGAACCACCCCCATTGTTGTAGCTTAAGGCATTATGCCAAAGGGGTTATGTTCCAGTTGAGCAGATAGGGACGTACCCGTTTTTGAAACCTACAATACAGTGTGATGAAAGTGGTGTGTTTTTATCTTTTTAACTTAAATGTGGTTTTAAGTGGCACACCATTTGATAATCTGCATAAAAACACTTGTATTAGAGGTTTTGTATTGTTTTGTTTTGACGCCTTTCTTTGACAAGAAATTTTGGTCCTACATACCAAGGTTAGTAATTTTCCAAAACATCATATAAAGGAGATAAGATGTTGTTTTTGATTTCCCAGATCATCCTAAGACGCAAGGAAAGAGCATACACAACAAGGTATCTCACTCAAATTTACAATAAATGGAAAATTCCTAAGTACAATGTGAAAAGAAGTTCCTTTTAACCAACTTTTAAAGCTAATTAAACCATTTTTGCAAGTATGAAGAAAGTAGTGAAATGTTTCTGATTCCCAAGATCACCTAAAAAGGCGCGAGGGAAGAGCATACGCATTTCAAACCTTCACAAATAAAGATGCAAACATGTTTTTTACTAAGTACAAAAAAAACTTAATGTAAAGGAAACCTTAAAACCATTGTTAGAACCCTGCAAAAAAGTTAGAAAACCAAGGAAATTGAAAAATTCCAAAAATCTATTTTTAGCAGTTTTTAACAGTTTCTAGTAATTTGCATTTTTGGAGGTCTTTGGGGAACTTTTGGAACTTTTATGATTGAAATAACTATACTGAAGGTATTATAATTTTGGACATTTCTTCACAAAGTATGCTTCGTTCTCTTTCCGACATCTATTCAAACTCTGAAAATGGGTTAACGAGTCAAAATATATGATCAAAACAAAGAGCACTAAAAATTTGTAACCAAAACCGGATTTAAACAAACATATATGCGCCCCCTCAGGGCATGTGCGCGCCCTTTTATGCATGTGCACACCCCCTTACAGAGACACCTATATGCGGGTTGGGGTGTGTTGGTCGTCAAATAGGACTTTACGAAGAGCAACAGTCAGGGGACAAGAAGTCCCTCCTCTTTAATGGGAGAGGTTTCCTTATTTAGAAACGAACCTATTTACAAATATACAAAACATGATTTCCTGGTTAAACTTAGATATTACGAAAGTGTTTTCTATAAAGATCATCAATTACAAAAGGACTGAGGAATGAGGATATGAGAATGAGCAGAAAGGCAACATGCAAAATTATAGATAACAGAGTAATTCTTTATGTATGCGAAGTTACAGTGAATTGAAACAAGATCATTTGTATCATATAAATAAGATGGAATTTAAAGACACAAAGTTCTGTAAATAACATCTTGCTCAGAACATAACACAGATTCATTAATCAAGGACACAAAGTTCCTTCTTGGTTATACAAGATCACCATGCTTGCAAAGTTGGAGAGTATGCAATCAGCAAGACTAACAAACTAGAGACAAATGATCTTCACAAAAATAAAAATGAAAGCTTAGGAATAACAGAGATCAGATAGACAAAGAATGGAAAGCCCTTCTGTATTGATTTCTTTATGATCTATTTACACTTTCAAAAAATAAAACCAAGTTCTTCCTCCTTCAGAATGGCGTAGAGAGGCCATTATATAGCTTACAAATCAGTTACTCTTCGTAACTGCTTCTTTTAACTAAGATTAGTTAAGGACTGCCAACCGCAATACCTCAACTTTTTACAAAGAAAACGGAAAAAGAATGGGAAGAAGAGAAAAGAATAAGGAGAAGAAGACAGGTGGTCAGTTACTGGGAGGGACCCACTGACTTCAAAATCCACTGCCTGAATCTTTTCAACGCCTCAGCTATGTCTCTGCCACGAGGGACTGACGTGTTAGCTGTAGACTGACCCCAAAATCTGAGACACTTTTCCATTTCTTTATCAAACTCGACATGAGTATGATAATCTTTATTTGCTTCTTCAATGGCAGATTGAAGAGAGCAGATCTCCTTCATTTTCTCTTTGGAGATGGAGCTTTCCTTGAATAGATTATCTTTAACAAAAGCTCTGAATTGAGCTTTGATTTCTTGCAAGGAAAGAGGCACACCAGAAGTTTCATCTTGAAGATGACAGTGTATATCTTTGAAAGCAGATACAACCAGTGTCTTGAAAGCTTCACCCTTCTGCCAGCTATTCTTCAGCTCTCCCAAAGCCTCCTCCAAGACTTTGATCTTCCACTCCATGCTGTAAACCCAGGACTTTGACAGATTATCCTTTGCATCATCAAAAACCTTATTTTCCAATAAAATGTTCTCATCTGTCTGTCCCATGAGACGGAGGTCTACTATGCAACTGCTCCAGAGTTTGAGCTCTTTATCTATGACCCCGATAGTGGAGGAGAGCTTCTGTTGCAAATTGTTCACCTTTCCATGGAGTTTGAAAGCTTCATCGATGAAGTTCAATCCTGCAACAAGCATATCTTCCACCATGGCCTCCATAGCTCTACCATAGACAGAATACTTGTGCATGTCTTTGATACTCTATACTTCATCTTGGCTCAAAATTACAGGTGGTGGAAGAGTAGTCAATGGGGTAGGGTCCAAAACTTTGTCTTAGACAAAAGAGATTGATGAAACCTGTGAGAATCTGGGCCTTGTTCCTCCAATTGTTCAATAGTTTGCTGCCCTTTCTCTACCCTCCCAATGACTCTTGTGACTGTTTCCTGGAGGTTGTGGGATCTCACCTTCAGGAGTAGACTCTCCCATTGGAATTCTTGAGAGCTCTAAGTCAGATGTCTGCAAGTCCTGCTCTGATTTTGTCCACTGTAGGCTTAGCAATCTCCAGGAATTGCTGACCTTGAGCATCAGACACTATTCTGGAGGTGGTTCTTGGCTTTCTTGGCACGAGAAGGAGTAGTGCCCAACAAGGCTGCCACAGCATAAAAACTTGGCCCTGAGCTCCGAGAGGAAGATTTCCTCTTTCTACTGTCAACAAAAGGTTGAACCCACACAAAAGAGGAAGAGGAAGCAGCAGGAGGGGCAAGAGGACCAAGAGACATAGAGCTCATGATGCTCAAGGTTTGCACAGTTGTGGTCTCAAGTTGAGATGTGAGTGGGGCGCTGGAGACAATTGCTGCAGAAGAATCAATAGCACTTGGAAGTTCAGTGCTCTGGACTTCCTTATCTTTATCTATTGGATCTTCAGGAGCATTTGCAGGGGCTGACATTTCACTCTCTTCACTTTCACTGAGAACAATGATGTTCTCTGGTCCCAAAGGTACTTCTCTGCCTGTTTACTTTGAGGATCTTTTTCCATAGGCTCCTTCTTAACCTCTTTGAGTTTCTTCTGGTACACTTGAGTGGATGAAGAAGGAGTGGAAGCTGCAGGTCCTTGCATTGATGAGGCAGGAGGGGTTTGCACAGGTGTGTCTGATATGGGAGTCGATGCTTCCCTCCTTGGTGTTGAAACATCCTTAGAAGAGGATTCTCCTGAGTGCCTTCTGAGCTCTCAAACTTTCCTATCAAACCAGACCTTAGTCCTGACTAAGACTGGAGCTAGGATCTCAGCCAGATCATCTTTCTCTTTCCTGTTCCAATCCAAGTCCTCCAAGGGAGTGTGTTTAATCACATTGTCATACTCATATGAGTATAGATCAGAATTTTCATCCTGGAGTCCTTCAGGAACTTGGTACAAGCTGAGTTCTTGGATCAATTGCAGAGAGAACCTGCCACAGTGCCTTCTCCTAGCCTCAAAATCATCTACACAGTCAGCCCAGTAGTCTTCTGTATCTGCCCTATGATGATATATTATCTTGATGTTCTGCTCAATGAACTTCTTCAAGTCGAAGCAAGTTCTTGGTTTGAAGAAATGAACAGTGATAGGGACCAGGGCTCTCTCTATATTCTGTGCGTCCAGGGCTGTTTTACAAGTGTAATTTCCCAAAGAGATGGGAAAGTGCAAACCAGAAATCTTCTTGTCCCTGCAGGTTCTGTGTAATTTGTCTAATTGCCTGCATATCTCTATCAAAGCCATCTTGTCATTGCAGAACATGGGTAGCCTCAAAGGAGTGCTCTCATAGCCAGCAAGCCTGATATAAGAGAATTTTCTAAATTGAATAAAATAGGCACCGTAGTGCGATATCAGGTTCATGGCTTCATCTGAAAACCTTCTAGCAGTGTCACCCTCGAGCAGCCTGACCACGTACATGGTGAAAGCATCATTTACTCTTCTGAAATTGCGATTGCTGGTCTCTAGGGTGAACTGCGGGCAGTAGGCATATATGGGATCATCCTTGTGGGCATCAATGTAAGAAAAACCAAACCATTGTCTTGATGCCACCAGAGTATACATCAGGTACGAAGTCATGTAGAACTTCTTCGTTTGCTGTACATTGGACAGCTGCTCCGCCAAATTCATGCTGATGATTTCTGCCCAGTTGATATTTTGAGTTCCCTCGCACACCATGCTGATGAGCGGGCACATCCAGAAATGGAACTCGTTAGTAGAAGGTAAGCCCATCACCCGAGCCAGTAGGATTATGAAATCTGACAACTCTTCATTGAAATCTACTCGGAAGAGAGTCTTGGATAGGTGAGACGCTCCCTTCTTAGGGTTTTTAAGCCATGACTTCACCACCCGCGCCTTGTATTTGTCGCTGTCTTGGTTAAACAGGGCCTGTGCTTGATCCCGGGAAACAACTATGGCATTATCCATCTCTGGTATCCTCAAAGCAGTGCTAATGGCGGCAGCATCTAGCTTGGCGATGAGTTCCCCGTGTACATTGGTTAATTCACTCGAATCAGGGTCGAAGTGAGCTCCGCATGAAAGCACTATATCAGCACACTGTACCGAGATCGGGAAACCTCCAGCGAAAGCCAAACCACTGTCGTGAATCATTTGCGCCATAGGTGTAGGGTTTGCATCCGCCATCCTTGCCCAAAAATCACCGAAATCAAGATGACGAGCTTCACTGTCCCCAACATTGGAAACGGCAGATTCTAGTGGCGAGATTTGCTCCTGTCCCTGAAATTTGATCTTCATATTGATAGTAATTCGGAGGACAGAGACGCGAGCTAGACTTTGGGAAAGAATTACAGAGGGAAGGGGTACACACGCAGGAAATTATATTGCAAGGGTTCGAGCAAAGGATAGCATGGAAGCAGTGTGAAAAATGCATAGGGGGTTCGTTCATTATATAGCCGATTAGGAGAGAGAAAGACAATGAATGCACATTTAATACATACCTACCAATTTGAATAAGCATGATATTCGGGTAGAGCGGGAAAAATAAGCACGAATGGCACTTGGTTCATTTGGGACATGTGAGACGCGAATGCGTGAAACACGCGACTCTACCGGATCAGACGAAAAAGGTGACAATGGGTCCGGAAGAGTTTGGGACATTTGGGACGCAAAAGCGCGAAGTACGTGGTTCGGGCGAATCGGCCGAAAATGGAACAACTTGGCCGATTGAACTTGGGACACTTGGGACAAAAAGTTCTGACGGGCCCGAAAAATACAAACTTCGGGGAAATCGGCCGATTGGGGAACAGAGCGCACTTTTGAACTTGGGACACGCAGGACAAAAATGTCTGACAGGCCCTAAAAACACACAAAATAACCCAAAAATGCAGACTATCTCAATTTCACGACTTTTAACATTTTCAGTACAATAGAGAAGACACTTAAACTCAAAATTTTCAAAATTCACTTTCTTAAGAGCAGGGAATTTTGAGTGGACAACAGGGTGCATGCATGCCCTTTTATGCGTGTGCACGCCTCTGAGAAAAATGATAGTTGGTTAGGTTTGTAGGGTGCCTGCATTACTTGAGAGATGCCTGCACTACGGTTTGGGCGTGTGCGCCACGGTTGGATGTATGCACCACAGTTTGGGCATGTGCGCCACGGATTGGGTGTGTGTGTGCCTCTGAGAAAAATGACAGTCGGTTAGGTCTGCAGGGCGCCTGTGATACTCGAGAGATGCCTGCACTACAGTTTGGGTGTGTGCGCCATGGTTGGACGTATGCGCCATGGTTTGGGTGTGTGCGCCACGGTTTGGGTGTGTGCGTGCCTCTGAGAAAAATTACAGTCGATTACGTCTGCAGGGTGCCTATGCTACCTGAGAGATGCATGCGCTACAGTTTGGGTGTGTGCGCCATTGTTGGATGTGTGCGCCACGATTTGGACGTGTGTGCCAGATTTAGTGTACCTACGCGTGGGTTTGGTGCCTGCACTGGCAAAAAGATGTATGTGCGCCCTTCCCTGTAGGTGGCTAAAAAACACGAGATTTTTCAAAAAAATCTCCAAAAATGTCAAAATTTCATCATTTTGGTTCAATTTTAGCAGTAATTTACCTCCCTTGATCTTGCAAAGAGCACAAAAGCAAGACAAACCTAGCTTAACTAGTTAGGAAACCTAATTTTAGCCATTAATACAAAAAGATTGGTAAGACCAAAAACTTGAAACTAGTCTTAAAAATTTTGACAAATTAATCTAGAAAGCTTAAAACTAATCTAGAAAGATTGGAACTAGAAAAAATAGAAACTAAAATAAAAGCTTCAAAATGACTCCATTAATGGAGGATGGACCAAGGGTCCCACCGGGCGTGCCAAATGTATGCAATGGAAAGGTTTGCAAAGGTATGGGATGAGGTTAAAGAACCTTAAGCTTGACTAAACTCAACCATGCACCATAAGATTAGAGCTAAACAAGAAATTATCTATGCATATATAAATTTGAGACAAACATTCAAACCCTAGCATGTATACTACTCTCTACTCCATGAAAGCTTGATAAAAATGAACCTAGTTAGATTCTAAGTAATCAAATTAGATGTGTTTTTTGCTTCAATGGAGGTGAAGAGGTCTCTCTAAAATGGCTACAAGACCAAGTTAGATACTCTCCTACTAACCTAATATGAAGTTATGGATGTGAGATGGAAGAGCTTCAACAATGGAGGATAGCCAAGATCAAATGCCTATTAGCTTGGCTAATGCAAATTAGGTCTAATGCCAATATCTCCAAATGTGAGAGAGAAGGAATTGTGAGTGAAGTTGTAAGTTTGAAAGGGAGGGGCGACCCTTCTATTTATAGATTTCCAAATGAGAGAATTTGGAATTTGGGTGCATGTGGGACTAAAGCTCAAAAAGCACTTGTAGACACCTAAAATATGCTTACACTTAGCATTTCCTCCAAATCAACCAATTGACGACACTTTGTTAATCAACCCTTCTTCGCTCCATTCTCGGATGCCCATTCACGACACCCTATTAGTCGTATTCCTCCTATAATCAACTTATTTGGTTAATATCTCTCTTATTAGCTAAACATTCCTCTTATTGACCATTCAGAACCTCCCTAGTCCTCTCTAGACCACTTATATTGACTTCGTAGGCTATCTATCAGTCACAATTGGTTATCCAGACCCCTCCCAACTCTCAATGAGTCTCTAATCACTTGTTAATCAAGTTTAGCTAGCCTATACCAAGCTTATCTAAGCCTAAAGCATGTTTATCCTAATCTAATATAAAAGTGCTTTTTGAGCTTTAGTCCCACATGCACCCAAATTCTAAATTCTTCCAAACTAAAAACTATAAATACAGGGCTAAGCCTACCCATTCAGCTTACACCTTCACATCTAGGATATCTTATTAACAATAAGACCACCTAGTTTTGGGATTCCATTTGTATTAGCTTTAAGCTATAAGACATCTGATCTTAAACTTACTCCCTTAATTGATCTTGAGCAAATAACCTCCATTTGCATCCATAATCCAAGTTTTGAGTAAATAGAAAGGACCATTGGCCTTGAAGCCATTAATGGTGAGACTCCATTCTTGAAATCTTGAGAACCATAAAACAACTAATCACACTTTGATTGCTAATTTGATCTTCTTAGGTTCAATGTTTAATTAAGTGATCTAAAGAGTAGAGAGTAGCTTTATCATATTAGTTTAGATTTGATCTAGTTCATACAATGATATATGTTAGTCTTGTTTATCTCTTATCATGATGGTTTAGTGTAGATTAGGTTCATGCTTTGAGGTTATAGGTTTTAACTTCATTTCCATAGGATATCTAATTTATCCATGAACATAGCTCTTTTAGATTAGATTAGGATAAACATGCTTTAGGCTTAGATAAGCTTGGTTTAGGCTAGTTAACTAAGGTTTAGGCTAGTTAAACTTGATTAGCAAATGATTAGAGACTCATTGAGAGTTGGGAGGTGTTTGGATAGCCAATAGTGATTGATAGATCACCTACGAAGCCAATAGAAGTGGTCTAGAGAGGACTAGGGAGGTTCTGAATGGTTGAAAGGAGGAATGTTTAGCTAATAAGAGAGATATTATCCAAATAAGGTAATTATAGGAGGAATATGACTGAGAAGGTGTCGTGAATGGGCATCCAAGAATGGAGTGAAGAAGGGTTGATTAACGAAGTGTTGTCGATTGGTTGATTTGGAGGAAATGCTAAGTGTAAGCATATTTTAGGTGTCTACACACACCTTGTTTATGTCCCTAAAGTCAATGCATATATGAATTTTCCCATTCTTTTTAAGAATGAGAACTATGTTTGAAACCCATTTTGAGTAGTCTACTGATTTAATGAATCCCACTTGTAGGAGCTTCATAACCTCCTCTTTGACCATCAAAGCTACTTTCAGCGTCATTGGTTTCAATTTTTGCTTTATGGGCTTAACGTCTAGCTTGGTTATGAGGTTATGAACTACAACATGGGGAGAAATTCCTGTCATCTCCTTGTAACTAAAAGTGAAGGCTTTCAAGTGTTTCTTGAGCACCTTTGTATGTGCTTCTATCTCATCCAGAGTAAGAGAAGAACCAAGCTTAAAGATCTTTGGTTCCTCCTTTGTCCCTATATTAATATCAATGGTACCTTTAATCAAAGAGGAATTACCCTATTTGAATTCAGGTGGGGCTGGAGGTAATTATAACTCTTCTTCCTCTATCTCAAAGATCTCTAGACCTTTCGATGAGGAAGGACACAATGTGCGATCTCCAAAATAGGAGGAAGGGTGAGGTCTAAGAGAAAATCCTCTCTTATGGTGAGCGGGATATAGATCATTATATGCATTGAGGAATCCTAGGATTACCTCATCATTCTCTGTAAAGTCCATAGTGGCAGGCTCATTCTCAGCCTCGACATTTTCTAGAATTGGATTAGTTCACATTCTTTGAATTAGAGGTTCAGGTTAGACAAAAACAGTGAACTTGGTTTCTTTCATGTCTTCTCTTAGACAAAAGCAAGAAGATGAAGTAGCTATAGAGTTAGCTAATAGGTTTTGCTCACATGGGATAACCTCAATAGAGATGAAATCAAAACCTTTTCTAAGGTCAACCACAACGGTCTTATAGAGTTGTAGATGTCTCGCTCTAGTCTCATAAAATTTTGAGACTTGATTGGAGACAAGTTAAGAATCACCTAGAACCCTAATGTTGCAAACACCCATCCTCTTAGCCATGATAAGGCCAAGAAGAAGAGCCTCGTATTCAGCACCGTTGTTTGTACACTCAAAATTAAGCTTAAAGGTGAAGGACACGACCTTACCTTCAAGGGATGTTAGAATCACGCCTTCCCCAACACCAAAATGACATTTTGCACCATCGTAATTGAGCGTCCAACAATTGCTAGGGAAGATAGAGGTTTTATCATCTTTGGATTCTTCTTCCTTTACCTTTGAGACTTGTTATCCATTTTACCCCACATGTAAAATGGATAACAGGGTAGAGTTGAGCCCAGGC
This sequence comes from Taxus chinensis, assembly GCA_019776745.2. Taxonomy (NCBI): domain Eukaryota; kingdom Viridiplantae; phylum Streptophyta; class Pinopsida; order Cupressales; family Taxaceae; genus Taxus; species Taxus chinensis. The sequence continues at coordinate 198,983,747 of CM034147.1, read as the reverse complement.
ATCAGATAGGGCATCAAAATAGAAATATGTATTACAGGTCAAGTTTCATGCTCAGGTAGCACATGCAAGGTTTTTTGGGAAGATTTGGGTTCATTTTGGGTTATTACGGGTTCAAGAACTCCACGGTTAAAAACATACCCTAGGGACCTAATTTCGAGAAAAAATGGGAAAAATGACCCACCACAATAAAATTTCCTTTAGGACACGTCAAAGCCTCTCCCTCAGCTTGCGACATCTAAAAAATTTGAAATAAACCCTGAAAAATGTAAAATTTGTGTAAAATGCCCATAAGGCCTCTAAAGGGTGATTGAGCTAAAATTTAGCTTGGCAAGCTGGCACCTTGTAATGATGAGTCAAGATCATATATAGCTCAGTAATCTATTCTCAAAAGTGAGGGTTATAAATGATCTCGACCGATCTCCCTTTGGTTCAGGTGGTGTGGACAAATGACTCGCTGAGGCGAGCTAAACATTGAGTTGGTTGGCAAAACTAAGGCGTTCAACATTGGGCGTGATGCATCAGGGTCGCGGGAGATGTTTGTATAGACATGCGGAAACACTTGATTTTTCATTGCACATGAGAGCTTAAAGTAAGGTAACACATGGCGTTAATGGGGTAAACTCACCAAATGCATGACAAGAGGTGTGTCGGGGTCGGATCAAGATTTTTAATGACACGTTACATGTGGGTAGTGGTGTAGGAGTTCATTTGGGCCCGAACCCACTTAACCAGCGGAGAATGTGTCAAGAGGAGGCAGGTCAATAAACTTGATGGTGTGTCAGTTCGGGGTAATTCATATGTAATGGTTGAGGATGCATGATGCAAATACATCCTGATTCCTTGATGTAATTTTAAATGAAAACCCACCCCGACAATGTAAATGGATCAATCGTTGAGCTAGAACAATGAGGAAGTGGAATGGGGTTTACATCAACATGATGCATGAATCACCTGATGAAAATTCAATATCGACCCCTAAACCCAACTCAAAGTGGATCTGTGCCCAAGATGGAGAGCTCAAGTTAGGTGGGGAGTTGAAGCGGTAGGTAGGGGAGTTGAGCCCTAAGCCAAAAGACCAAGCAATATTCAAATCCTCATAACTTTTTCTCTTCTTATCAGATTTAAGAAAATTTATAGTTGATGGAAAGCTCTTTTAGAATCCCACATGATGGAATGATTAGTTTTGTAAAATCTAAATATTAGGTGGGTGAAAATTTGAGGTAAAGTCAGAATGCAAGGGAGGCCATGCCCAGGTGTAGGAAGCCATGATGAAGGTATGATAGCCATTTCTTACTCCACAAGGACAAGTACAAGAAGGCATGGGCTATGCAAGAAACCCCATCACTGTTATAGGTGCCATGATGATTGTTGGGAGTGGTAGAGGCATGATTTCAGATTTCTCTCCCCTTCTCTCATCTTTTCTTCTATAAAATATAAAGGGGTTGCATAATAAAAAAAGGGTTGGTCATTTTTCCTCCTATGCACCCCTATTCTCCTTTCCTTTAGCTGGGATGTTGTGAATTTCATGGATCTTAAGGCCTTCACACAAGATTTGTAATGGTATTTTTACCTCTCCCTACTGCAATGTATTGTGTAAATTCATATGGAGTAATGAAAATGTGTTTGTGTTAAATCTTCGAGCCTTTTATGGTTTTATTTTCTTTCTTGCCTTTCTTTGCTACCTGGTGTTTTCTGTAAATTAATGTTTCCATTACAAGGTTTTGGTGTTTTTATGTCTATTTGGAAATGGTGTAACATGTGCAAGATGGTTTATGGTGCTTGACCACCCTCTCCAAGTGCATTCCTTCTCTACTTTTCTGGGTTGGGAATATATCTAACACCTCCTTTTCTTGGTGTATCACCACTCTTAATGTAGGTTTCATTTCAAGAAATATCTCTCCATGTCTCCTTGGAAGGTTAGAATAGGTTTAGATAGGTATTTAATTGCATTAGAAGTAGTTGTGGCAGGTAGGATTAGGAAGAGGAACTAACCTTATTCATAGATCTATCTCGTTTCACAAGGTCCCACACTTAGGATAGCTCCATGTTATGTAGATTACACCGAATCTTCCATTCACCATTTTTCCATTCGAGGGGTACTATAATTTTTTAGTAACAGTTTTGGCACACCCGGTGGGACATCACAAAGTCAAAATTCTATTTTTTAGGTGTTGCACCACAAGAGATAAAGTGTTGCACAACTTTGGAGGCACTTGCAAGCTAAATCAGGAGTTCAAGGTCAAAAAACACCAAAAAGAACTAAATCCTTCCATTTCGGGATTTCATGCATGCAAATCAAGGTCCAAGTTCTGAATCCTAGTGTTTTAGGTTTTAGAGGTTGTAAAATAGGTCCTAAGTTCTGAAATCCTTCATTTAAGGTTTCAGAGGTTGTATTACATGCCCTAACTTCCGAAAGTGCATTTCAAGTTTTCACAGCTACAAAACAAGTCCCAATATCTGACAGAAAGGAAACAATGTTTTGGGATTTCTTACATGCAAAACATGTTCTAAATCCTGAAAGCTAGTGTTATGGGTTTTAGAGGTTGCAAGACATGAAGTGAGTTCCTCTCCATGTGTTTCAGGGTTTGGGAGTTGCACAGTAGGGTCCAAATATCAAATCAAAGTCTTGTTCCCTTCAAGGTGTTCACTCTAGTACCCATTTCATTTCATAAATTTTTGTTGTGCTCTTGGTGAAATTTCAGTCTTTGGAGACACGTGTAAGCACAACTGGCGACTCCATGTGGTCAATAAGCCACTCTCTAAGTTACAGACTTTCCTTCTCTTCCATCCATTTTATTTTCATCTCTTTCATTTTCTTCCATTCATGAAGTCTTGCATTCATGGCTTTATTTGCGTCATGGGATTCACACTTGTAGCAGCAAAAATGTTATGCAAACCCTCCTCCACACTTGCAAAATATATTTCTAGGGTATTCACAAACCCCTCCATTTTAGTACCAAGATGAAAACCAACCATGGGCATACTCCTACGAGTAAGATGTAAATTAGTTTGGTTATATGCTAGACTATACAATTGTTGAAGAGCATGGGTATACAGATTTTGGAGGATATCTTCAACCTGGGGATTTTTAGTTGTAGCTTAAAGTTCAAGAATTGGAGGAAATGATGGTGCAGTCAAGGGCTATGTCTCAGATACAAGCATGCAAGATTGGTTTTTTTCCATGGGTGGGCCCTATTCCAAGACATTATAGCCCACATCAGAAGCTTGAATTTATAGTTGAGATGTTTCCAAGGCTCATAGATTGGATCCAAGAGATAGAATATTTTGTAGACAATGCTAGTCAATCCTGTCAATGGGGGACCCTTGCATTATCATCCCACAACTCTCTCCCCACTCCTCAATTGGCACCATCTCAGCCAGAGCCTCAGTTTCTAAGCTTCTCATTTGCTTCCTCTATTGTGGAATCCACTTCTCCACCCCCTAATATTCCATACCATCTCAATTTTTATGCCCTTTTCCCATCCAATTCCAAATCCCCTCCACAAGAACAAAATGTAAAACCTTCCCCTTCACTACTAATAATGCAGACATCGGTTGAGTCCCAACCCATCACTCCTCTTGCTCTCCCTAATTCATGTTAGGTTGAGGTCTAGGAAACTAGTCAAGAGGCACAACAAGAGAAAGATCCCAATAGAGATGAAATGACAAGATTTTCAAGGAATTGGGTTGCAAAATTTGGAATAGAAAAGATTCCTCTACTGGTAAGGCCTTTGGAGGAGGCTAAGGTTGGAGAAGAACATGCGGAAAAATCTGAAGTTGCAGCAGTGGAAACAAATCAAGATCAAGAATATGATCAACAATCTGCGTGTTCAAAGTGTAGTATCCATGAGGGCACTCTATTTTCAGGGATTGTTGATCAACCATTTGCTGCAAAATCAATTAGGGAAAAAGATAGAGAAAATCCAAATCCAAAAGAAAAGGAGCATGTTCTTTCCATGGAGAAAGAACATGTAGATTCAAAGGACTCCAGCACAAGGAAAGCCATGCAAGAGACTCCAAGTGCTTCTCCTATTTCACCCCCTTTGGATTCTAGTTTTGAATATGAATTTGAACTATCAAATTTCATGTTAGGGGGTAAAGATGACCATGGTGAATAAGCAAAATATTCATAATCCATCGTAAAGGAAGAAGAGCATATTCACACCATGGAAGAGAACAAGCTAATTTCAGAGACTCTATAGGAGGAAGAGATCATAGAGAGTTTCTTTCTCTCTTGTGTTGATGAAAATTTTGATTTCCCTCTTCCTTTGTCCTTGATTGAAGATAGCTTTTTCAATGAATCCAATGTTGAGAAAGGTTAAGAGAACCTCCTGGCACATAGCAACCCTCAAGAGCAGCACATACATGAGTTTAATCTTTTGAACTTCATGTTAGATGAAGAATATGTATGTGCAGACTAGTCTTGCTTTCAAGGCATTGAGGAGGAACTCCAAGATCCAAACAATGAGCAACAAAGTTCAACTACTTATAGCAAGCCATCAATTTTTTCATTAGAGGCTACAAGCAGTCCTGAATAGCTGCATGCCATAGATAAATTTCTAGTTACCACGGAAGGGGACACATGGGAGCAACCCATATCTCACAAGGATCTTTAGAAAAAATTAGAGGAATTGAATCTTCCAAGTGCCATAGTCAATGAAGAAAAGAAAGGGAATGAGGACATCACCACTTTCATACCATTCACCAAGGTGACACATCAATTGTCTGTAGATGTGTAAAAAGAAGAAAATCCAATTACAGATAGTCACCTTTTCTAGGAAAGTCTGCATAATTTTCTTATTAAGATTGGAATCCAAAACAATGGGCAGGTTCAACAGATTAGGCCATGCCCCATCAAATATTTGGCTTCATTAGAGACAAAGGAGAAGCCATAACTAACCATGTCCACTCCAGGGCATGTGGATGAGTCTCGAGTACCAAGGATCTAATACCTCAACTAGAACACCCCATATAGATCATTATGAGGAGGTATTTGTCTTGTTTTCAGTTGATTCCTTAAGAATTTGGGTGAAAAGTTGCTACTATATCAAATTTTCACTTTCATACACAACCATGTTCAATGTCAAATTATTTACATGGCTGCAAGTTGTGAGAAAGGGCAACTACTTTGCCTTCCCAGTATCAACTTTTGTTTGGGTTTCTCATTTCTCTAGTTAGAGTAGGGTAGGTAGGTTGTTTCCATCATAACAAGTACCATACACACTCTACATATCTCACTTAGGATGTGTATGATTTGATATTATGTACATAGTTTTTGGTTTGTATTGCTCATGATACTTTCATTGTTTCAATATGCCTCCCACAGACCATTTAAAGAAGCTTAAAGCTACAGAGAATAGTTGCATTTCTTAAAGGATTTCAAATGGAGAGTAACTAAAATCATATGAGGGACAATTTTTAGTGTTTCTACTCTCTTGCCCCTCGAGGTCAATCAAACTTTAGTTTCTAATTCCTCCTAAAAATTATTTGGATTAGAACAATTGGGTGATTCCATCCCCACATCAGTACTTCGGGGCATCATTCAGAAGAAGAGAAAAATCATATTTTAATAGAGTTCCATGATGTCCAAAACCAAAAAATGTTTTACTCAAAATTCTGCAATATGCTACGTAAGCCAAGAAATCATCAGTCATAGGTACATAAAAATTGGCTAGAATCAGATGTTGGTATAGTTTCATGTATCCATCACACAGTTCCGTAGATCAAGATTACAGAGAGGGAAAGATGTAAACCCAAGATCAAGATAATTTTCCACTCTCACAAAATCTTAATTCAAAAATCTTGTAAGAGAGATGGTATACAAGTCAACTTAGGATCATAGTGTTTCAGGTAGAATCAGGGACAAAAATTACAGGGTTCATATCAGTTATCGGGCCATAACAGTGAGTCCATGCCCAATGGATGCTATAAGGTAAAATGGACAACATGGTAGAGTTAATCCCGAGCACCAGATAGGAGGGAAAATTTTAAGGAACCCCCCTTGAAAAAAACTTATAGAGATTGTGGCGAATACACATGTATCCAATTTCATGGTTTTGGCGAATATCCATGTAACCTGTTTCATTCTTTCAGGAAAAATGGTAAAAATATTTAAAATAGTTTGACATCGAATGACGAATCTCATGTAACTTGTTTGGTGAATACCCTCTATTGAATTTGACTGTAATGAGGCCTAAAAATTTTCATTTGTTTTGCATGCCTTACCTTTATGCTTAAGTGTCTAGAATTTTTGACACTTGGCCACTCAGAGGAATAGAAAAATGACTCATGGTATCTTCTGATTGCTCATTGCCACTCTACCCTGCCTCACCGACACCGCAAACCTGAAAATTCATTGAATCAGTTCATTCAGTGGGCTTGGAGTCTAGGGAATTCCTTTGACTTGGGGAGGCTCAAAATCCTACCACGTGTCTATCTGATGGGTAGGGAAGGATTGATAACTTTAATAATGAGGCAAAAATAACTTATATTTAATAATCAAGGATACGCCGTTGGTTGCTATTAATTTTTTTATGTCTAGTATGGGCAACAGTAAGATTTTTTTTAATAGCATGCAGGGGGTAAATACAATGATATGGAGAAGTAGTGCTCGTAACATGTGAAGGAGATTTCTACATTGGTATTTGTACATGTGTGTGCCGATAAACATGATCAAGATTTTGATTTTTGAAACTTAAGTTTAATTCAAGTCCAAGAAGATGAATTTATTTTAAAGGAACACATTGGAAATTTGAGATCTCAGAGGAAATAACATGTAGCAAAGGAAAATTTATCATGTCTTAGGCTCATTCATTTAACTTTTGTGACTGATTATTTCTCTGGTGTTATACCCATAGTTGATTATAGGTTCTTCTACTTTAAAAAAAATAGACAATTCAATGATTACTCTTGCTTAATACTTATAAGCTTTGGCAAAGACAAAAAGAAAGCTCGATATATATTTATATATGGATATATAGTAGGAGCCAAGTAGTTCTCTCAAATCAGCTTGGGCTTAAAGGCCATGCCATTGTTATAACACATGTCGGTTGTGTTTATATATTCTGGTAGCCACGACCAAGCCCCTTTAAATGAAAACAAAGGATGATGAATTTTCGGAAAGCAACTTTCTTAAACACAAGAACTCTCCCGCCACAGTGCAACTAAATAAGAACATCCTTTTCCTTGCAGAAAATCACTGGCACATTGCATGGGGCAGCCTTGCAATTTCTTTCCAAGACCAAACATTGCCTCTCCTCCCAAACTCAAGCTCAAGCTCAAACACAATTATTTCCTTCAAATGGTCCCCATCCATAATTGGTGCTGCAAGTAACACCCTTTCTTCAAGTACAACCAACCTTGGTATGTAGTGAGGGAAATGGTCTCTGCCATATCTTATAGGTGATAACACAAAATGCATAGTAGCAAAATCTTGAATGTTATAAATTCTCACACCCAACACAAGTTCATATGACATTAAGAAGAAGAAATTGTTGCTGAAGACAATGGGTCCATAGAAGAAACAATCTCTCAATCGTGCCATAATCCTCTAAGTCCCCATAGAATAATCATAAATTTCTATAGTACATTGTCTGGATTAACTCCAGATATATTAGTGCATGCTTGAACCACTTTGTAATCCTTGTTATCATCCACAACCAGAATGCCCCGCGCATAAATATAAAAGTGCCATTCATTAGGATGAGTTGATAACATCTAAGGAAACTTGAAGGAGGTTCCAATATTCAATGTATTACATACCCTTGAAACATGACTCGAACAAAATAAGATTATCCCTCGATGTGAATCTTCAAACCATACCCAATCAAAGCATGATAACCACGAAAAGTTGAGAATTTTCCATGTTGTACTGTAAAATTCGTATCTCAGCCAATGAGACCCCCATCATGATTTAAAAGCATCCATGGATGTTTGTTCCTGTTGTCACTGTAATGCCTAAAAAATATGTGGAAGTCATGAGTGCTTTCCATTCCTTAGAAACTAGAGAGAACCTACATATGGATTCTAATGGAAGAAAAATCAATACGTTTTTCTAAACATCTTGAGGTAGTGAATGATCCCACAGAACATGATTTCCATGTTGTTCCTCATTCTTTGACATTAAATCATCATCCATTTCCAGGATTTCTCTTTTTCCTTTTCACAGTGACAACTAGAAAGAAAAGGAAATGTAAATTCAATGATGACTGATGATGCTAAAGGGAAACACGTAGCAAGCACACGACATGAGCAGGGGGTCGGAGGATAAATGGCTAGGTAGGGTTTTGGCGAATGGGAAATAAAAAATGTAGCCAATGGCACACACATGTGAAAGGATGGAAAAATACGGGGTTCGATGAAGGATGAATAAATAGGAACATGGAAAGAAATAGGAACATGTGAAATTGAAAAATATTAAGAATTTTAGAAAGAATAGAAGCAATATTGGAAACAAGATAAGTTTAAGATAGAAGAAATTTATAAACAATTTTAAAAATGACTACATACATGTCACATATTGAAATCTATTTCAATTTGTAGGGATTTTATCACAGTTACCAAATATAATTGATTTTTACAAATTTACTGTATTTTTTCATTTTCTTCCCTTCACCAAATGAAACTCCAAAAACTTCGGAATTTGGTAGTTTAAAAATAAGAAAAAGTAAAACCCAGTCCTACGACTGTAAATAATAATTTTTTTACCAAATCTGTTTCCCAAAAAGCCAAAAAATGTGGTTAGAAATAATATAAAATCAATCGAACCTGTTTGGAATTGATGTTATATTTATAATAGCCCGTTGATATTAATTATTAAAATTACTATATTTTTTATATATACAATTTACCGTATTTTTTGTCGTATTTTTTCTGTGGACCATTTTTTTTCCATATTTTGTGTCCATCGTTTAATACTCTTCGTACGAAAGTTGCTACTATGGATTTTATCTATATTATAAGTAATTATGTATTCATTCATTATTTATCTTATAGAGAATCTCTGAGACTATAAGTTATTAAATTATTAAATAATTGAATCCTTTGTTACTATTGGAACTGCCCTTTATATTAAATATTTGAATCCTTTTTGAAATATATAACATCTCAAAATAATTTCATAATTTAATAACTTAATAAATTATAACATATATTTCAAAATTATAAGTTATTAAATTATTTTTAGATGTTATTAATTTTGACATTTATTAATTATTTGTCCATTTATTATATATTTCTCAGTTCTTACTTAAGCTGTTTTAACTGATAAAAAACATGAGTATGGAGGAAACATTGAGGAATATCTAATTTAAATATTATTGTTCTCAAACTAGATTGTACCTTCCTCAGGAAAAAAATACAATATTTGCATACAATTTAGGGCATACCTCTCATATATTTGTTGAAACATAAACATTACATTACAAAAAAATTACATATCATAACATAAACATTACATATCATAACATAGGCATACCAAAAAATCTATAACTATATTATAACATAAATATTGTACATATCATAATATATTTCTCAGTTCTTGTACCGCTTTCCTAGATGCATCAGTATCGATCTTCTCCAGCATAGTGTTAGCCAAGGTTAGTATCCTGACACATTCTTTATCAATGATAGCTCTGCTGGTGTCTGTTAAGTCTTTCCATGTTTTAAACACTTCAAAATATCACTGCACCTTTGCAAGGATGGAAGACACTATTTCGACTTGACTGTCCATTTGAGGGGTCACCGCCAGGGATTGATTTTCATCAATTTCCATATCCACATCATTTGTAGCAACATGTGGAGAATCCATAGGCTTTGGGTCTAGGGATTCTAGATAAAGAATATAAAGTTCTAGTAATACTTCAGGGATTGGCTGCTCAGACAGGCAATCTGGTTGGAGCTTTGTATGAGAAGTTCCAAGAGAATGAAGGGGAATACTGGTTGCGGTCGACTTACTAGGAGAGGAGGGGGTGGAAGCACCATCACAAGGAGAACTAGAAGTAGAGAGGGTGAAGGATTTCCCAAAAATAACCTTGTCTAAGTCTGTATAAAAACTAGAAGAAACCACAACGTATTCATGGCTTGATACTAGTTTGATGCGCTTAATTTATTCCCCCATGATTTTGTAAAAGAAAGTAAGTGTCAAAAAATGTCCATGGGCCTTGAATTTATAATTTCCAAGTGAGTTCTTCAAATGGACCTTTACACGTGTCCACCAAACCTGGGTATGAATTGATGGTTAATAGCAAATGCAAATCGTGGTGAAAAACTCACCTTTAAACCAATGTCACTAACCCACGTGCCTCTGCCTTTTAAACATCCTTTTATCATGTTGAATATGATATCATTAAGGATATACATATTGCGATTCGAGAAATATATTAAGGGAGAGGAGATAATCATCGAGCATGGACCAATAAATTATAATGGTATTGGTGAGGGTAGATGTAAATACTAAAGATAAGGACTAGTACTTGCCGATTTATCACTTAAAATTTGATGCAAAAGTAGTCAATAAAATGTGTCACATCAATCAAATGTTACTACAACTTTGAGAAATTATTCAAAAATATTCTCATAACAAAATGGGGTTCTATTTTAGGGGGGCCTGTCATTGAAAGCATATATATATACATACATACATGATATTACAAAATACATGTTACAGATTTCTTTATAAAGATTAAATATAATAGTCATTCTTCTGAATATACAAATGCATCCTGAAACACTAGAGCACATTTTAGCATCATGTCCCTACGTTGGATAAACACGTCTTTGGCCACTGCGGTGAAAATAAACTTGATATCTCCCACTAAATCCTGTAACATGCCCATAGTTAGAAGCTCTTGGACTCCCACCCGAGGCCCATTCAGTATTTCGGTGAATTCTCTTTTCCTTTTATGTAAGTTTACCCACACAGAAAGAGAGTCTCCCCCTCTTATGTATGCTTTGGTTTTCTTCCCTGAAGAAAGTCAATCTATATGGAATTGAGGAATTCTGCTAGTGCCAGAAGAGCCTTCCCTCATGATCCTCCTTTTCTTGAGAGGAAAGGCATGGGTGCTTACCATGTACTGTACTTCGGCGAGGGTGGTTTCTAATGTTGTTAATTGCTTATTTGTTTCCTTCTCTAACAAATTTGGGGGTTTTTCTTCCCCCTGTTGTGTAGGTAGTGAGATTGGTATTGAGAGCTCTATGGTCAATAAATGAGGTTTATAAACATTTAGGTTGAAACCCCATTGATCGCCTAAGACACAGGGGCAGTGGCATATCCAGTGGTACTTTAATTGTTTGGTGTTCATGTGATAATCTAGGTGAATCAGGTGGAAATGGAGAGCTTGGAAAACAAGAAATGAAGGACATAATTCAGATAAGCGATGTAAAAAAGATAAAAGCATGTCCTCCAGAGAGGAAATATTTGGAGAGCCAACCCTGGTTTCTGGTATGCTGAGAATGTGGTGGACGAGGGCCCCATTTGGCCTTGTCAGCTAGAAACACTCACCCAAAAAGGTGAGTTTTCATTAAGAGGATTCAATTATGTAGATGAAGAAGACATGGACGTAAGATGATTGATTGAAAACAGATGGAGAAGGACTCTTGGAAACCTTATGTGGTAAGTTGGTAGTATGTCATCACCAGGTTTAAATAAGCATGCATTTTGAGATGATGTGTGAGGCAGAAATCATTTCACCATCAATGTCATATCCTCCTAAAATCGATAGCCTCAGCCCTCGACCCGAATTTCAATTGAAATTAATTACCTATTCATGTAAATTGTGCTGCCAGAGATTTAATCGACAACCTTGCAGGTAAGAAATGTCTTATCAAATTTAATTCTTGGTCATGTTATATTTTCCAGCATGAAGGTCCAGGAAACAAGATATTTGATAAATATGGAAAATACGTTTTTCATAAAAGTGACATATTTAATAAATATGGAAAAGACTTTTTCCATAAATTTAGTCTTTAAAGTGATGCATTTAAATTTTATTATTTAGATTATTTAGATTTCATCACATTTATGAGGAGACACGTTTGGAAAAAAAAGGAAACTAACTACATATATAAAATATAAGAAATGATATTTTAGAAATTTGGAAGTGACATATTTCAACTTTCATGTATATTCAAAAGTTACTAAGCTTTATGAAAAGTGCACTTGCCTGCAAAATATATTGAAACGGCCATCATTGCATTCAGTGATCAAATTTGAAGGGCTCCCTGTACTTTAATTTGATTGGCTAGGTTAAGATTTACCCTTCGTAAATGAGATATTAGAAAACACATTACCCTTCAACAGAAAAAAATGAAAAAGTTAATTTTCTTTCAATATATATTTGATTAATTTGAATAAAATAAATATGAAAAATTTCAAAATTATGAAATATATAACATCTAAAAATAATTTTGAAAACACTATATAAATGTGAAAACACTATATTTCATCAATAATGAAATCAACAATTCTCAGTTCTATTTAAAAACAACATTTTCATTAGTTACTTCAATTCAAATAGTAAATAATATTAAGCAACATTCGATTTTATTCATATTTATTTTCTTTAGAAAGACTTCCTTTGATCTATTGTCATCTTTGGATATTTGGTTTTGTATTTTGAAAATTGAACTTGTGATATCTTTTTAATTTATTGAAAACTTTAAATTAATTTAAGAAATCAATAATGTAAATACTATATATATCTTATTTAAATTAATTTAAGAAAGAAAGAATTTGATTTAAGAAACCAAGAAAAGACAACATCTTCTGTTGTTCGGGAAAATCTGTTATAGGATGACCTCTTTTCAAAATGTGAAAAACAGTAGCTAGTTGAATTGTTTTACCAAAAAGACTGCTTTGAATGATCCTGTTGAATTGAAAGGTAATTGTCCCTCCATTCGTTGCAACTATTATTTCATTTCTCTTGTGCTCTTCAAATTATTTTTCATACCTAATATGCAAACAAACATCCGCAGTTTTCCATCTGACAACATTCTTCTCAATGTCATCTACAATTATCTTTTCATATATCTTTCTTACATGCTTCTCAATAGTATCCAACTTAAGTTGCATTTTATTTTCCCTGCCTAATTTCCAGCTACAAATTGTACATTTGCATTCTTTTGGAGGTTCAAATTTATTCTCATTTTCAAAAAATTCAATAAATGGAAACTTAGAAATCCACTCTAACATGAAACTCCTTCCCAAGTCCCATTTTCTTTCCTTTCTCTTTCTTCCAGAAATAGGTGTCTGTTGAGTATTTGCCTTGGTGGAATTTATATTTCATTGACTGCCACTACCAGAAGTTTCACCTCCAACATTCACTTGGGAACTGACAGGTGATCCAATGTTATCTTCATTCAATTGGGTAGGTGGTACAGTTTCAAACTCAACATCATTCAATGGAATGTCTTCAAGGGGAGGCATTTCATTGTTATTTTCATTGAAAACATCATGAAAATAAAAAATGAACACATTCTCATTCTGAGTTTCATTTTGAATGTAATCATTATCCCTTGATTGTGATGGTTCTGCTGGAGAAGGATAGGTTTCCTTAGATGGTTTCTCAAAATAAGATGTTATTTTTTAAATGCCATTACCATTATTAGGAGGGGTTGGAATAACATTTTTTCCTGAGGCTAAGCTTCCCTTTTTAGGTGTTATTTTGTTGAATCACTAAATCCTATAGAATTGAAAGAAAAAATATACATGTTAGATTAAATGATATTGATATGTGCACAAACATCTTAACATGAGAAATATGTATAAGGAAAAAATTAATGCATACGAATGCTTTCATATGAATAGATTTAGGTAGAAAGACAACAAAGAGAAGAAATTCATCATGAAGCATATCAAAGGCACTGTCATTGACTTATTGCTAATGTTAACATTGATTACAAAGAAGTGATTTCAATGTCCATATATCATGTTCTCAAAACAATAGATAGTGCATCTCAAGATGTATCATGTAATGGATGTCAATTGACAGAAAATACACAAAATTGTTGTAATGAATATCATGTAATGGATGTCAATAAACATTGTATCTTATAAGAAATAGAAAAATATGAAATGATAAATTAAAAGTGTTGGGAATTTGGGACTGTGGAATAGTGTTATGATTAAATAACAAACAAATCATGCACAAAGGATCTTAACAATTCCCCCGAATCTACAGTAGTGGAATTATAAGCTAGAATAATCCAAATCAATACAAAGCATACACACATAACACAACATGTACCATGGTTCACCCAATGTGGGCTACATCCACCAAAGATAGAGATCTCATATATATAATACAACAAGAGTACAAACCAACTCTTCAATACAAGAGTACAATACATCTCTCCAAGAGTATCTCCTCTCCTCTAGATCTCCAAACGGATCTCCATGAGTGCACTACAACTGTGCCTCCAAACACCACCAAAAAATCTCGCATAACTAGAAACTACTGCATCTCTGAACTGCTACCAAGTTCTCTACGACTCTGCAACAAGACCTCTCATATGGGTCTACCATATGTGTAACTATGACTGTGCACCAAGAAGTAAGTCTGTCTCTTCATCACTATATAACCCGTGCAAACATGAAGACAACCTCCTCTACAATATCTAGATCTACGTGGATAAAAAATACAATGTGATCTCATAGATCTACAATACAAGACTAGATCTACATAGATCTATAATATAAGATCTCACCAACATGTGGATCTATAAGAAGAAACTCTATGTGCTTTACATACTATGTAAGCTATTACAATGAGACAATAACTATACAAAGAAATACAGTAGAAGACGTTACCCTCTTCTCACCATTAGATGTACCTGTTATTTCCTTTAATCCATCTCCTTTCATGGAGACTATGTCTTCATGTAACTAGTCTTTCTTTCTCTTCTTCTTCTTCTTCTTCTCAATATAGGAGAATCAAGGATGTAATTCAATCCTTCTCTTAACTCTACTTCTAAACCCTAGCTTTTATGCTTATATAATTGTTTTTAGACTTAGGGCACTTAACCATGCAATTACAATCAATAAATCTATTTTAAAGCTAAAAATAGATCTAATTCCCGAGAGTTAATTAAAACATCATCGCACAGGTAACCAACGTTGGTTAGCCTTAACCATGGTCGGTTCCTACTTGCTCTGACCGATGTCGGTCCTGCCTGATCGATGCCAGTTCTTGGTGACCGATGCCGGTTTCACCTTAACCGATGACGGTTGCTTTATTTCCTAACAACTTTGTAATGCATGTTATCTGTGAAGCTATTTATCTCGAAAACCTAACAATCTCCCACTTGGAGATAAATTGTTGAACCTCTGTACCTGTACCTGTACATCACCATCCTCTACACACCGTGAAGACCGTATTTTCTTTCCTTCAACAATTTTCTCAAAAATAAAACCAGGAAGATCAAACCATCTTCTAACACCAAGAAGATAAAACCATGACTTACCAAACCTGTACAAGGCTACAACTGATTCGTGATAATTGAGTTATCCATACATCAAGCTCCAACTGAATCATAACACCAAGCCTCTCATGCAACCAAGCCATCATGACTAATACACCTGTAAGAGCTTCCACTCAAATTGAAGTACTGAGCTTCAACTATAACCATAGCCATACTTGTAAAACCAAACATGTTCTCCATCCATCTATCCATGTCTCCATGTAACCACTAATGCAACTGTCCAAAGACAAGTCAAACTGGAATATGTGAAAGCAAAACAAGATCCCGGATAAAAACAACCCTGAATGAGTTCTACATGCAACAGTGGGTGATCAATCCACAAACACTTGCATAACTCAAAGAAATCCAAACACTGCAATCTGCAAATCCAACCCTGCATAAATAACTAGCATGTCCAATACCTTCATCTGTAGATAACATACCTATCAAGGAGTAACATAGTAATCAAGAGGAAATACAAACATCCCCTATTCATGCTCAAGGTATCTAAACTGTGCTCGTAGGCATCCATGTGCAAATCAAAAAGTATGCATCATCATAGACTCACAAAATTGAATCTATCCACATGTATAAACTCACCTATACATCCATCCATATAATCAGCTCTCCAGAAGCTCCAAAACTGAATATAAATCTATGCTCATCAATGTCAACAATAATAACCATGTTAAACCATGCAACTAATACGAAGTGCAAATACCAACATACATGTCATCAACATACTACACGAACCAACCAAGATGAAAGAAAACCAAAGGGCACCATCTAAAAATGGTAAATTAACATTATTATCAAACCTGTGACAAAACCAACCATGGTTTCCCCTAACTGAACATGGTCTCTGTCTGACCGACCACGGTTACCAGATGACCGACCACGGTTAACCCTAACTGACATCGATATCTGTAACTAGCAGATTTTCTCTTTTAACCCTTAAAACTCTAAAAAATTGCTTTATCATCTTCACCCAATTGAATCTAACCATCAATTGTAATCCCATAGGGATATCTAGGCACACAAAATAAACCAGAAGTTACATCATAAAGCAATAAACTCAATATACCTATAAATCTGTGACTTCCCTCCAAAACCAACTAGTGCCTCTACCACTCTGAATAGTAGCAATCTCCTCTCACTTTGCATGTGCATCATGTATCCAATCCTATAATACCAATAACCATGGCTTGTTCCCACTGAACATGAAATTCCATGCACTACCTCTAACACCAACCTCAAAAGCTAATATGTCAATGAGAAATAAAACCAGATGAAAGCAAATATAAAATAATTCCCTTCTTATCAAAGAATACTTCTACATCACAAAAGTTTAGACTTCTTGTGAAGTAGGTGAATCAAATTCTTTTCATCCTGTGTACTCAACATCTTTCGTTATTTGCAATTGTCTCTAACCATGACTTTTCATTGAGGATCTCATCCTTAGACTAGATATCCTTGTCCTCTATATTCCACACAACCAGGAAATAAAAGTCAAACAACACAAAAACATGGTGTAAATATGTGCACACTATCCAAACATAATATTAGTTGCTCCAAACAAAAGAAATAAAACATGAACCATATAGAGATACCTGACTCAAAGTCTCACTGGACTAACCGAGCCAAATCCATCCTCTTTCTAATCCAAACATTGAAGTGATCTACACTATTTCTAACTGTACACACTGTGCAAGAAACATGATCCTCCAGAATAGGACACTGAACCAAATATGTCCTCTTCTACTGTAAGAAACCATGTGCAAACTCATTGTCACAGAAATCGACCACAGTTCACTGACCGGTCCCGATTACCCTTTGTGACCGATGTCAGTTCCCTAACTAACATCGATGCTGCTAGAACTAACACAACACCACAAATTGACATAGGTCACCAAAATAGGTGCCTACTCTGACCAAAGCCGATAGTTGTGTTGAGCCAGTCATTTCAAGAAGCACCTAACCTTGCACAAAAACTTAACAGTAATAATACATGCAATAAAAAATTACACCAAGATGAAATACATCATCTTATCAGCACCAAAATACTCAACCACATCTTCAACCAAAGTAATTACCTCTCTGAAGGAAGCCTCATCTTCATTATGTGCTATTATAATCTACCTCTCTAAGAATCACATGCATCTAACTGCATCAAGGATGCATAACTGCTCCTTTTCTCTCATTCTCAGATCTAGATCTGCAATCCCAAACATACATGTGCAACCAAAATAATAGAAGCATTGTAATACCAAGATAAAACCATACCTTAATAACCGGATCTGTAATCTGACCAACATGCTTGTGCCTCCAAGAACTAGGGACACCTCAACAAACAAGATACATTCCCTTCATCTTTCCATTTCTTCATATATGTGATTTTCTATTTATAACTAGGCTATGTAGTAACTGACCATGGTCACCTATAACCGATCACCGTCACCCTATAGTTGACCACGGTCACATCCTATTGACGCCATTTTCCACTTAACCGACGTCGGTCACTGTATTCTAGTAACCTTCCTTTTCTAGCTTCCACTTGAGATTTAATCTCTTCCTGTGATCTTCACATCAGGCAAAACAAACCATGCTCACATATACCTGTCAGTAAACCACTAAAAATATACTAAAGCAAAACCTTGCTCTGAAATAACCAAGCTAATGAAGATAACCTTGTTAACCATGCTCTGATACCACCAGTTGGGAATTCGGGACTATGGAATAGTGCTATGATTAAATAACAAAAAAATCATGCAAGCAGGATCTTAAAAATTCCCCAGAATCTACAGTAGTGGAATTATAAACTAGAATAATCCAAATCAATACAAAGTATACACATATAACACAACATGTACTGTGGTTCACCCAATGTGGGTTGCATCCACTAAATATAGAGATCTCATATATATAATACAACAAGAGTACAAACCAACTCTTCAATACAATAGTACCATACATCTCTCCAAGAGTATCTCCTCTCTAGATCTCCAAATGGATCTCCATGAGTGCACTACAACTATGCCTCCAAACACCACTAGCAAATCTCACATAACAAGGAACTACTACATCTCTGAACTGCTGCCAAGTTCTCTGTGACTCTGCAACAAGACCTCTCATATGGGTCTACCATATGTGCAACTATGACTATGCACCAAGAAGTAAGTTTGTCTCTTCATCATTGTATAACCTGTGCAAGCATGAAGACAACCTCCTCTACAATATCTAGATCTACATGGATCAACAATATAATATGATATCATGGATCTACAATACAAGACTAGATCTACATAGATCTATAATACAACATCTCACCAACATGTGGATCTACAAGAAGAAACTCTATGTGATTTGCATACTATGCAAGCTATTAAAATGAAACAATAACTATACAAAGAAAATACAGTAGAAGACGTTACCCTCTTCTCACCATTAGATGTACCTGCTATTTCCTTCAGTCCAGCTCCTTTCATGGAGACTCTATCTTCATGTAACCAGTTCTTTCTTTCTCTTCTTCTTCTTCTTCTCAATCTAGGAGAATTAAGGATGTAATTTAATCCTTATCTTAACTCTACTTCTAAACCCTAGATTTTATGCTTATATAGTCATTTTTAGACTTAGGGCACTTAACCATGTAATTAAAATCAATAAATCTATTTTAATGCTAAAAATAGATCTAATTCCTGAGAGTTAATTAAAACATCATCACACAAGTAATTGGTGTCGGTTAGCCTTAACCGCGGCTGGTTTCTACTTGCTCTGATCGATGTTGGTTCTGCCTGATTGATGTCAGTTCTTAGTGACCGATGCCGGTTTCACCTTAACTGATGACAGTTGCTTTATTTCCCAAAAACTTTGTAATGCATGCTATCTGTGAAGCTATTTATCTCCCCAACCTAACAAAAAGAAGAGTTGTCATAGAAACCTAGAAGAAGTTTAGATGTAAAAATAAGAAATTCAAGGAGAACACAATGTAACTAATCCCAATGGAATTCTTTAAAGAGATTTGAATGCTTTTCAAATGATTTTTTGACATGGGATATTTAATATTGTGTCACTTAACATGTACTACTTTTTGCAAGAGTGTTACATTAGTATAAGAAGAAATTACAAAAGTTTTTCCACAATTTTTCATGGTTGCTTAATTGACATGATACATCAAATTGGATAAGGATTACCTACCATTTATTCAGTTTCAATGCACTTGATCTATATTAGTATGATCTACATGTTTTGGTACAAAAATAAAAGGGTTTGACTCTTTTGAAAGAAAAAATTGATATAGAACAAAGTGAAAGGATGAGGTGATATTTTTATCTATCTCTCATATAACTTAGTTAGAAGGAATAAAAATATTACTACAGTCCAAATTAGAGCATACATCAAGCAAAATGAAGATGTGTCAGATGTTTGAGAAGAGAATAAGCTAAATGATTTGTTGAGTAGCCAATTACCAAGAGTGTTCATCATTTCAAAGGAGCTAAGATAGAATATATGGTCTTCCTTCTATGAATCATTGTGGTATGAGACTGTGAATTCAAGGTTGAGAATGTATGCAAGGTTCTTTGGCTTGACAATGAAATTTCAATGTGTCAAAGCTAGCTAAAGTATCATTATTCTTGAGAGAATATTGAATTCTTTAAAATGATGTTTTACATATGATACAATCATGATCAGGGTATTCTTTGTATACTTTCTTGTTCCTACTTGGAGAATGTGTTCAAGAAACTTGAAGGATGCAGGAATTAAAAACATCCCCGGATATTGGTGTTTTTCCTTTATATTAAATATTATAGACATGTTTTTTGGACTACAATAAGGACAAGAAAAGATGTCGAAGAGTGATCCCACTTCTGCAATCTTCATGGAGGAAGAAGAGGTGGTGTAAACCCCTACATTATTTTTTGGAAAATTCTTGTTGTAGAGAGATAGACTCCAACTTTGCCTCAATATTAATAAAAGTGAATTAGTATTACTATACAATTTTTGATGGATTTATAACACAATTAATTTTCACAGGAAGTGTCAAAAGTGAATGTGAAGATAAAGAAAGCATTTTTTCCTCCTCACATTGTTGAAGGAAATGCATGCTTGGAGTACATTCAATATGTTATGTTTCCATGGTTTAAATTTTTTGAAGTACATCGTAGTGAGGAAAATAGTGGTAACAAGTAAGCATGCTACAAAAATGACAAGAAAAGATGTCGAAGAGTGATCCCACTTCTGTAGTCTTCATGGAGGAAGAAGAGGCGGTGTAAACCCCTACAATTATTTTGGAAAATTCTTGTTGTGGAGAGATAGATTCCAAATTTTCCTCAACATTAATAAAAGTGAATTAGTATTACTATATAGTTTCTGATGGATTCATAACACAATTATTTTCACAGGAAGTGCCAAAAGTGAATATGAAGATAAAGAAAGCATTTTTCCCTCCTCAAATTGTTGAAGGAAATCCATGCTTGGAGTACATTCAATACATTATGTTTCCATGGTTTAAAAAGTTTGAAGTACATCACAGTGAGGAAAATGGTGGTAACAAGTAAGCATGCTTGTGACAAGATGTCTGTACTTTTCCCACAACTACTATTTTCTATCTTTAGTTTTTCCAAATGCTAATTATCTAGTTTTTGGTTCATTGTTGTAACTTTTTCTCTTTTTCATTTCTTGAATTTTTAATTTTGGATATCTCTGTATGGTCTCTATTTCATACATTATTGTTTTTCAGCATTCCATTAACCTCCCATTCCGAACCAAATCCTCATAGTGGACGTGAACCCTACAGAATGAGCCAGAATTGATAAGTTTTTGGGTCCAGAGTGGGTCCCGCCTCCCGGGAGGTCCATGCCATGCTTCACCATTCTGTCAGTCTCCTAAGGAAATTTCCCCAACGAATGTGAAACCTGCTGAATGTATCAAATTTTATATATCTTTTGGGTCCGTTGTGGGATGAGGCAATGCCAGTGGACAATGATAAATGGTCATGGTATTGGTCATGGAATAAATGGAAAGTGAAACCGCATTATAACTATATATATACTGCAGAAGAGAGAACATTAACAAAAAGATTCATAGAAGATACACTGATAAAGTAAGGAATATACAGAGAAACAACTCGTGGGGATGTATAAAGTGATTTCAAATTATATATATATATATATATATATATATATATATATATATATATATATATATATATATTACGTAGATGTATCTAAGATAGGAAAACTAGTTATGATTCTCTGTAAGCGGAGGACTATTCTAGATGACATAAAAAATCATAGTGGTTATGAGGATGAGGATGTTCAGGATTTGTGTAGACACAAAATCATGCACTTTAGGCATTATTTATCCTCGTCTCATACAACTATTTAGAGGGTTATCAAGTGAAGAAAGTACTAATCAAGACCACCTTTTGGCCATCTTATTTTTATAATTTATTTCATCATTCCTGCGTATTTTCTTACAAATATCCACCTATTTCATAATTGTCCTGTCATTTTAGCCTAAATTGGGGCACCTAGGCCTGTACTGGGGCGCGTTGGTGCACCCTAGTCCCATCTGGGGTGCCCCAATCCATGCTTCATTTTCCCATTTCTTTTTGGGGTCTTTCTAGCCATTTTTCATCCTTATCCTTTTCCTAGTCAGACATGTCGGGGTTAATTACAAAATTAGAATTAGAGAACTCTATAAATATAAATTTATGTGACAATAATGAGGGTCCTAGCATCACATAATACTATCACTTCATCTAGAGTTACATCCATTGCATCACTTACATCCACATAGTGTCATGCATCAAGGCTAGGATATCTACATCAACACACACACAATAAGGGGAGGATTCAATTTTATTCCATGCACATGTGTTATTACATTTTCTATAGTTATTATTGCTCACCTCTTCACAAAGTGTGACTGACATAAGAGCACCTAGGGCACGACATGCACACACACACACACACTAAAACTACATTTAGGTCCAAAATGTAGTGCATCGCTCAGTTTAGTAAGCCCACTATTATGGCAGTTGAGGTCAGTCTGACCCATTCATTTATATCTTTTGTTTTTAGGGTTTTTGATACTTCTTTGTTACTTGTAGGTTATTCCTTCATCGTGTCATATTTCACACACTTGGCGCAACCCAAAAAATCCAGTGTGACATACATACAGTGTTTTCAGTTAGATTGCAACCCTGCAGAAATATGTTTCTGAGCATTTTCAGAAACCAGGGTGCCTATTCTGTAGACCAAGGCACCCCAGGGTACCCTAGTACCTTCCTAGGTGCCTTAGTCTACTCTAATCCTCCAGATATAGCCTTTTTAGGACTTCTAGATATCCGTTCCTACTTCTGGATTTGATTATCAGACCTGCAACAGTCTTCATTGATCAACTAAGTCATTTCTCCCCACTTCTTTGCACATTAGGTTTTTGATTTCATTTAGTATAATTATTTACATCATTTCATATTGTCTTAGTATATTTTACAACATTTTAGTCCTCCTATTTTAGATTAACTAATTGATATACTCCCATAACATTATATTCTATTTTTAGTTAATCACTTTGTAATAACTTACAAAGGTAGAATTGTAGATAAAGCAATGCAAAATGAAAGAAAACATGTCTCAAATAGATTGAGGACACACCTGTAGTAAGTTCTTCTAGGATGTAAACTACAACATAGTAGCCGGGCCCTGGGAAGACCTAGATTTATTTGAAATTTTGCAAGTAAATTACAATATGCCAATTCGCTAAATCCCTTTCTACTACTTCAAAAATAAGTAAATTGGAAAATTGAGGGAAAAAATCACCTCTGTGTATATATCAGGAAAATTTCAGCAATGTTTTCTTGGCCAAATAAGGGTCCATAGGTTTCTTGGCAAAAAATTAATGTTTTCAAATCCTGGCACATCGATTTCTTAGCGAAACATTAATTTTTTCCAATCCCGACACGTCGATTTCTTAGCGAAACATTAATGTTTTAAAATCCCGACGTGTCAATTTCTTGACGAAACATTAATGTTTTCAAATCCTGGTGCGTTGATTTCTTGGTCAAACATTAATGTTTTCAGATCTCTGTGTGACGATTACATAGTGATTTAATATAAAAATATACATTGGGATTGGAAATTCCCTGGTGATTCAAATGAGACAGATTATTATTTATGAAATTTTTTGGCAAAACCTGGGTACTGTCGTTGCTGTAAAATTTGTCAAATCAAATTCCCAAAATTCTACTATTCACCAAACTAAAAATTTTCACCACTAAAATTTTCCCTACTAGATAGGGCATCACAACAGAAATCTAGATTACAGGTCAATTTTCATGCTCAGGGAGCACTTACAAGTTTTTCGGGAAGATTTGGGTTCATTCTGGGCTGTTTTGGGTTCAATAACTCCTTCACAGTTGAAAACATGCCCCGGGGGCCTACTTTTGATAAAAAAAAATGGGAAAAATGGCCCACCATAATAAAATTTCCTTCGGGACACCTCAAGACCTCTCCCTCAGCCTGCAACATTGAGTTTTTTAAAGAAACCCTAAAAAATGTAAAATTTGTGTAAAATGCCCATAGGGCCTTCAAAGGGTGATCGAGCTAAAATTTATCTCACCGAGAAGCTCAGCGAGCTGACACCTTGTAATGGTGAGTTGGGCTCATATATAGCTTAGTTGAGATATTCTCAAAAGTGGGGGGTTACAAACGAGCTCAACCAAGCTCCCTTTGGTTCGGGCGGTGTAGACAAATGACTCGCTCAGGTGAGCTAAACACCGAGTTGGTCAGTGGATGCAAGGTGCTCAATATTAGGCATGATGCATCGAGGTTGCGGGAGATGTTTTTGCAGACACGTGGCAACAAAATATTGGTTAGCACATATGTGAGCTCATGGTAAGGCAACATGTGGTGTCGATGGGGTCAACTCACCAAATGCACTACGAGTTGTGTGTCAGGGTCAGATTGGGAGTTGCAACGACATGTTACATGCGGGCAGTTGTGTAGGTGTTCATTGCGGCCCGAGCCTGCATAACAAGTGAAGAACATGTCGAGAGGAGGCCTTTGATTTTGTTTTTGTTATGACTCTTAATTTCTATTGTTTTTTGTTTTTGGTTGTTATAATTAAAGTTTGAGGCCTCTGGCTTTGGTTCTAGTATAGGTATTGGTTCAGATAACCGCTTGATTACCAAACAGACTCTTGGGCCTGGACTTGTTGAGGTGGGGGAGGAGGACAACTGAATTCCACCATATTAATAGAAGGAGAAAAGTTGTTACTCCTTTAATTATTTCTATTCACATTGTTTTTACCGTTATTCACGTTGCTAGTGTTAACAACATTTGACTTCTTAGATTGACCTGTTATGTCATCCGTCGTAGCACCATGGTTCTTAGTGAGGAATTTTGGTCCTTTGTTATTGTTGTTTGAACTATTAGGGTAGCTTGAATTACCCTGAGAGGGGTTGACCAATCTCCCATTTTAGCCATAATTTTTCTGGCCACTATTAATCACCACTTGGTCAATGCGGAGAGCACCCTCTAAAACCTCCTTGTAGCTTCTAAGAGTAAACTTTTGGACATCCTCCTTATTTTCTTGGTTAAGAGATTGAAGGACCAAGTTGTAAAGTTTTGGTTGGTCCATGTTCAAAGCACTAGTGTAGGAGTAGAGGACTTTCCAGCATATTTAAATGAAATGGGTAGCAAACTCATTGTGTTCTTACTTGATATGGAGAAATTCTCCTATTCCTGTTCACAAGAGTTTTTTCATATCAAAATCCTTTACAAACTCGGAAATGAGTTATTTGAATGAATGGATCAAGGCTTCTGGTATCTTGTATTAATCAAGAGTGATCCCATCAAGGGTCTTGAGGAAGATCTTAGCTACAACTGCATCCCATGGGAGTAGCTCTCTGACGGTAGTTGCATACACTTTAATGTGTGCATTTGGGTCCCCCTCCCTTTTGAACTTTAGAAATTTGGGAAGCGGTCATGGAAGCATTATGCTTCAGATGGTAAAATCAAGGGGCTCCTTAAGATATTTAGCATATGTACCCAATGTATAGGATTCTACTGTAAACGACCCTAGGTGGGGAGGTAGAAGATGCGTAGGAGGTTAATATGGCACAACGTAAACATTCATAGAGGCGTAAGGTATCCCATGAGTCTGATCGTATGAGCCAGGAAAAGAAAACATGTCCCCCTGCGGTGATTTGGAATACATATGCAAATACAGAGGAACATTATTCTGGTACGGAGTGGTAGGCACAAAACTAGGGAACGTCACATTTCCATTTGGGATGGCATTCGAGAACGCACTTCCAGTTTATGCTTGTTGAGGGTATCCATATGAGGTGTGAGGGGGCATACCTAACATGCCCGATCCAGTGAGGAGATCTCCGGTTCTAAGAACACCCGTGTAAACTGGATGAGGTGATGGCACAGAAGGCACATAAGTAGGATTTTGAGCATGGTAAGGGACCTTGCCTTTCTCGAGAAAATATGAAACATGAGACAACTGAGCAAGCTCCAATTTCCTAACTCTATCTACCAGTGTAGAAATTACATCTCCCGAAGATGGTGTAGTATTTTGTTTGGGTGCATTTTGAGCCTTGTTAGGAAATATAGGTATGTGTTGTCCTGCTATAATTTTTTCTCTGGGAGTCCACCCCTCTTTGGGTATATTTTTTGTTTTAGAGGGAGGGGTAGTAGAGTTGTTTTGAAACAGAGCATCAATATACTCTTGCATCCTTTCTAAGGACTGGTCCATGGCATTAAAAGACTCATGGCTTTAGGCAAAGCATGCAAGGAGTTCATCATTAGATGAGAGGTAGGAAGAGAAAGGATCAGACTGAATGCTTACTTGGGGCCTCAACAAGACCTGATGATAGAAGCCTTGTTCTCCAGTGAGTGTCATATTGTTTGAGTTGGAGAACTTTGGTTGATCGATCTCGTCAATCCTAACAGATGAACCATTGTTGGTGCCTTGAAGAAGAGGATTGTAATGTGAAGATAAGTTAGAATAATAATTGTCATCCCACCCTGATGATGAGGGAGATCATTTCATACCTACTTGGCAGTAATAAGCCTCCAACCCAGGATGGGTCTGTTGTAATCCTGACCCAACATATTTGGGCGGTATATGAATACCCACAGAATAATGGGAGAGGAGAAGGATGGATGAAAGAAGGTAATACAATGGAAATGAAAAGGAACTAGTCATTCACATCGGGTTCACCAATTTATATGACTAAAAATCAACATGTGACCTTCAGGCACAATCGACCCCCCAAGGTCACGTTGCGACAACCAACATGGAATGGATAGATGGTTATGTGGAATGAAATACTCAAATATGGGTGAGTGTGGTCAATAGGTTATCAAGGAAACCTAATGTCCTCTATGGGCACTAAAGGGATATTCTCATCAAGGGAAATAAAATCCTCTCTAACTTGAACAGGGTGATGGTATGGTCAAGAAGGATACACACACGTAAGATTATATCAATTTCTATGTGTGAAAATCTCTCAACTAGTTATGGGAGTCATGGAAATTTCCCTTCATTTGCATCGTATAAATTTCCAAACAAGGTCATGGAAATTCTAGAGGAAACACATGGATAGGATAAGTGAGTGGGATATGGGCACTAGTTCTTCCTAAGCTGGTTCTGCTAGAAGTCATAGACTTTGTCGAATTCTTCGTTAAAGATGTGTAATTATGTGATGGTGACAGGTGGAAGTGGTGAAGATCAAAAGACCATAATCCAAACACCCGTATTAATCTATGTCTCAAAGTAAGTTGCATTCGTCTGTGGGAATCAGGGATCATATACTTTGTCTCTCGATTGTTGTGGTCCCTGAATGGTCATATGGGATGTGCATTCAATTAAGATAATGCAAGAAATAAAACTAATTAAATAAAGGAAATCTAATCTATGTTTTTGTGCTTTTTCAATTATATAAAGGGAATACAACAATTAACAATAATCTAATTTAATTAAACTAATATTTTTTGGATTTTATACTTTCTGGAAAATAATAGAAGAAACAAAAGAAATGAAGAAATTGCTTCTACAATTTAATTAACATAACCTAAAAAAATAAATAACCGGATGTGATTATGTATTTGTGCATAAATAAATCTAAGCTATTTTAATCAAGCAAAGATATTCCAAAATGCAATTGTGGATGTAAATCCTCTGTTATGCCTCAGAGGCATGTGAAGAAATCAAAGCTTCTCATAATATTTTCTTCCCTTGAAACTTCTCCTATAGAAGCAAAGAATGATTTAATGGAGAATACAAATTGAAATGAATTGTAATTGAGTAAAAAAAATGCAAAATATTTCCTCTAGAAAATCTTCCCTTACAAACCCGTAGGGATAGGCAGGGAAGCTATCTATCACCAAAATTTCTACAGAAGAAATATAAGCTACAGTAATGATCTAACTATTGCAATGATTTAAATTAAAATGGTTTTATACTTTAGTCAATTATGTGCATACAAATTAAATAAAGAATTTAAGAAAGCTTCGGGAAATCCAAGTACATCCCCAACCTAGAATTTACAGTATTGTGGCAAAGCCGGTTATGGTTTACTCTTGTGTCCCCTCAGTTTCTTTTCTAACTTCAATGTTCACATGAGTCTAGGGAGTTGTGCTAGTAGTAGAGAAGAAGCAAGGAAGAAGGTTTTGGAGTAATGGTGGTTTACTGGAAATCTGGTAGCAATGAAAGTAGAAGAAGAACAATGCAAGAGAATAGTGCTTGGTTGTGTAATTTCTAGCAAGATCGTGACAACATAATGATGCAAATCACAACAAAAATCTCCAACCAATGCTTTGGAAAGAAGCTTGGTTCTTATAGAAAAATTGTGGGGAAATGGTATAATCCATTTAGAAACCATGGGGTGCCACATCACAATAATGAGGGGCAGTTAACTCTTAATTAACACTAGAAGAGGAAGAGGAAGTTGGTACACATCTATCAATCCTAAAAAAAACCAATTTGACCAAGAAACCTGCACAAAAGAAGAGTTGGAAGAAGTTAACATGTGTCTAAATCACACCTGAGAAGTCTTGGTCAAAACACACAAGACCTCTGGTCTGCACATGCTGATTGTTATGCAACCATTAGAGTAATTACGCAACCGCCGGTGAGGGTAGACTGACGGTTACATAACCGTCATGGCAGTTGCGTAACTTAAAGTCAAGTGTTAAGGAAAAACACTGTAGAATGATAACGAAAGGTAGGAAAAACATGGAAATGACTAAGGAAAGCATACTAAGCCATAACTATACACTGCAAACAGGAAATTGGACTCGAATTCCATTGGAAAAGATAATAATCATCATAGGGGACTTTGAACCATTTTCCAACAATGTAGCACATGCAAAATTGGGTGTGTACAGAGACCATGCATGTTTTGGATTCTAAAGGAAGCTACCGGTTCCCAAAAAACACTGCTCAATAAATTTCATTAAATACAGTCTGTGCCACTTTGTGGCCTCACTAAAACTGAAACCTCTTTTACATCCAATATGGTGTATGACCATTCAAACCTTTAAACAATATCAATTACCTTATTATATGCCTCATATTCTATGACCAATTTTTCCAATAATAACCATTGAACAATTACCTTTCCAAATGGTTTATGACCGTCATTGACAATGCTAAGGAGGGATGGTCAATTAACATAGTTTATTTACTAAACATCAAGATTAACCAAAATTCAACATTATTGATAAGTGGTCCAAGACCCACCTCTATAAACATTAAACTTTAAACAATTTAATTTCTTAGTGGTCTAAGACCAAGTATTTAATCAAATATTAAACCGGTGATCCTTTGAAATCATACTGAATACCATTACCTTAAACAATGCAAACATCTTTGAACATTGCAAACAATGGTGGAGTTTAAACAACCAAATTCCTTGTAACAATGCAAATAGAAAGTGGTTATTAAACCCTGATTACTATAATCAAATGGTGAAACACATTTAATATTAACTTATGAATCACAAGAATGTGTGTGTGTGTGTACGTATATATATTTTTACATATACTTATATACATATATATAATTATATTAAATATAACGTTATTAATTAATTTGATCAAATATCTCAAGTTGCGTTATCGATATCATATTAAAACTTTGTGCATTACCATGTTTTCGACGTTTATCATAGCTTAATCAACCACCAACCTTCTCGATGAAAATTACATTCAATATGGGGTGTTACATACTTCCACTCTTACAAGAATCATCGTCCTAATTACTTAAACTTAGATGTTATCAAACATAACTATCGAAAGAATCTTGACATCAATGTCAAAACAAAAGAAGTTCATCATTTCATAAAAATCTGAAAATTTTCAGAATTTCAGTCAATCATAGTTCAGAAAACTTGGTTGTAATCATCCTTATCACATAAATTTATTTCAAATTAGTCAACAATATAGCTTAAACTACCATTAAATTCATCATAAGTATCAAATAATATATCATAAATCCATAATAAATAACAAATAATTGTTTTTGTTCATTGGAACAGAAAAGGGAATGCAGTTTTTATCTCATCCAACCTTTCCCAAGTTGTGTTGACCTCAGAATATTGGTCCCATTGGACCTTGCATTATGCAATATCACGATTGTTAATATGCATCTTGTAATTTTCTAGCACTCGTATAGGTTCAACCATGACGATTCTTAGGTATTGAACCTGTAATGAATTCCAATTTATGACATGTTTTATATCTCGAAACATACTTTTTAAGAAAAGAAATATGAAAACATCATGCATTCTAGACAATATGGGAGGTAATGCTAGTAATGTAGGCCACCAGACTTATAACTTCTAGAATTTTGAAAGGTCCCACATATCTAGGTGACAGTTTGGCAACTTTTTCAAATGAAATAGAACTCATTTTGGGTTTTACCCTAAAAAAGACCTTGTCCTTGCTCAAATTTTCAATCAACCCTTTTTAATCAACGTAACTTTTCTACCTATCGGTTGCTTCTTTCAACCACTCATGAATGAGATTTACTTGACTCTATTTCTATCAACATTTCAGGCCCACTACCTCTCTTTTCCTCTATGGTTATCCATACTAATAGGAGTTCTACACTTTCTCCCATACAACGCTTCAAATGGAGACATTTTCAGCGAAGAATGGTAAGTGTTATTATAGGAAAATTCAACCAATGGAAGATATTCCTCCCATTTGTATTGTTGATCCATGCAATACATTATGAGCATATCCTCCATAACCTAGTTAACTCTTTATGTTTGACCATTTGTTTTAGGATGGTAGGTTGAACTAAAGTTTATTTTTGTATCCAATGCCGAGTTTAAAGTTTTCCAAAACCGAGAGGTCATCCTAGGATCCCTGTCTGAAATGATCAATTTTGGAACTTCGTGCAATCTAAATATTTCATGCACAAACCATTTTACAAGTACAAGGGAATCATCCTTTATATTTCTTGGTATGAAGTGAGCTACTTTGGTCAGTTTTTCAACCACTACCAAAATCATGTCATGCTTGTTCTTGGATAATGGAATTCCTTGCACAAAATCCATGTTGATTACCTGCCTTTTATAATGCGGAATACTATGAGGATACAACACACCAGCAAGATATGTGCTCTGCCTTAACACGTTGACATTCAAGACAATGTGCAACATAAATCGTCATATCCTTCTTCATTCCTTTCCAAAAGTACCGTTATTTTACATCGACCAACAATTTCGTAACTCTGAGATGCCCAAAATATGGAGCATTATGAAATTCCTTAATGAGTTTCATTCTAAGATCATTTCTTAAAGGTGCATAGACTCTGTTATTGTATCACAAGACTCCTTCATTATCAAACTTAAAACATTTATATCTCATATCATTCGGATTTTTTGCTAACATAGTTTTCACATGTTGATAATACATATTAGTTTGTAGTTGTTTCTTTACTTCTTCCTTAAACTGTGTTCTGAGGGTCACAATATCGTAAATATGCTTCATGTGACTCAATGCATCATCCACACGGTTCTCCTTACCTTTAATGTAACTAATGTCAAATTCATATTGGGAGAGAAAATACAGCCATCTACGTTATATTCCATTTAAATTTGGCTATGTAAAGATATATTTCAACCCCAACTGGTTTGTTTTCAGTTCAAATGACTTTTCTAACAGGTAATTCCTCCAAAATTTTAAGAAATGAACTATGAAAGAAAGTTCTAAGTCATGGGGAGCATAGTTTTTCTCATGCACCTTCAATTTTCTACTCTCATAAGTAATTACATGATCATTTTGAAAAAGTATTCCACCCAAACCTTCACCTGAGGCATCAGTTACCACGTTGAAGCTTCCATTGAGATCCAAAACCTTCAAAATAGGTGTTTTTTTAATTTTCTCTTTTAGTATATTGAATGGATTTTCACACTTATCATTCCACACAAAAAAAAAATTATCCTTTTTCTGTAAAGAAGTTATTGGTCCAACCACTCTTGAAAAGTATTTTATGAATTTTCTGTAATAACTGGCTAGTCCCATGAAGCTTCTTACTTCATGTACGTTTTTGGGTGCTAGACACTCAGTAATGGATTTAATTTTTGATGGGTCAACTGAGATCCCATCTTTGTTTATGATGTGCTCGAGGTACTACACCTCATTCTGATAAAAATAACATTTCAAAATCTTATCATACAAATTCCTTTTTCTAAGCACATCTAACACTATTCTCAAGTGTTCATTGTGTTCCTCTATGTTCTTCAAATAAATTAGAATATCATCAAGAAAAAATAGCACAAATTTATCTAAGTATTCTTAAAACATATTATTCATAAGATTCATAAATGTAGCAGGTGCATTAGTGAGTCCAAAAGGTAAAATAGTAAACTCATAATGCCCATATCTTGTTCTGAATGTTGTCTTATGAATGTCTTCATCCTTTATCCCTAGATAATGATAACCAGATCATAAATTGATCTTTGAATAGACAGATGCATCCCACATCTGATCAAAAAAGTCATCAATCCTTATGAAGGGATATTTATTCTTAATCGTTGCCTTGTTAAGCATGTGATAATCAATGCATAGTCTTAATGTTCCATCTTTCTTCTTAATGAAAATGACTGGTGCTCCCCAAGGAGACACACTAGGTCGAATCAGTCCTTTAAACAAAATTTAATGAATTTATGCTTTCAGTTCAACTAACTCTGTTGTTTTCATTTTGTATGGTGTTTTTGATATCAGTTTAGTTCCAGGTTTGATGTCAATGGTAAATTCAAACTCACGTTTAGGAGGAAGTCCAATTAATTCCTCTAGGAAGACATCCTTATACTCTTGTAACAATGAATAATCCTCCAAGGGAGTCTTACCTTCCTCACTAAAATCAGAAATTTTGATTGCTTATAACAACATGCATCATTTATTTTTTAGCTTTCTTAAGTTGCATTACAGAAAATTGCATAACTTTGAAACCTCTTTTTATGCCTTGAATGCTAGCTATTTTCTATGTTTCATCTAGACATTCTATTTGCTTTTCAAAATAACTTATTGTTGCCTTGTGTTTGGACAACCAATTTACTCATATAATAATGTCATAAGACCCTAAGGGAGTCACGTACATGTCAAGTTCAATAGTAAAACTAGGTAATTCCAATGTTGTGTCAAACAAACATTGGTCTACCATATGAATAACATCATTCCCATATTGTACAGTCCATGTATTTTCCATATATCCAACTTTCTTAGATAGTTTTCCAGCTAACTTACTAGAAATAAAGCACTCGGTTGCACCGGTGTCAAATAAAATAGTAACATGAAGTCTGTATAACTTACCTGACACTTCAATAGGAGTAGCATGTTTCTCAGTTTGGCGGTTAGCCACTGCAGCATGAATCCTTTGCTACTGATTGTTCCCTTGATTCCTTTGGGGACAATTATTATCATAGTGGTCACCACCACATTTAAAACATCCAGCTACAAGCCCTTTCTTTTCAATTTTTTTCATTAACTGTAGCATTGTGCTTCCCATTTCTCCTTGTATTTGTAGCAGTTTTAGTTGTATTATTTATGGCAGTCTTCATTTTGTTGCCTTCCTTTTTCCACCATGTTTTTCTAGGAGCTAATGGTGCAGGTGAGTTGACACTCTTCTTATGATTTTCCTTTCTATGAGTTAAAATTTCTTGTAGTTTTTGTTCTTGCCTAATGGCTTTTTCAAACACTACTTCCATAATAGATGGTCCATGCATATCTACTTCTCCTCCTATATTTGGGTTCAGCCCCATGATAAACTTATGAATTTCAAATTTTTCATCTTTTTGGTACCGTGGTACATATTTTAGTAGCTTGGTGAAATGTTCCCAATATTCTACCACACTCAGTTTACCTTGTGTTAGGTTCTGAAACTCAGTCATTTTCTGATCAAAGTACAACTGAGAAAACCAACATTGATGAAAGTAAACTTTGAATTGTCCCCATGTGATGTTAGTAGTATCAACTCCTAACTCCACCTTTTAGTTATCCCACCAAGAGGATGCCTCTTTGGAGAGTTGGAAGGCACCCCAAATTACTTTGGTTCCTTCTGAAAATTCCCTTGTCTCGAAATACTTTTCCATATCTCTCACCTAGTTCTCAACCCCATCCCCAAACGTTGTTTCATCAAACTTGGGTGGGATGATCCATTTGATATTCCTTAAGAGTTTAGCTACCAAGCGAGATCTTTTATTTCCTTGATTGATTTTCAGCATTAGTTTGATCTAGTTTTCTCCTCATTTGATACATTTGTTATACCTCAAGGTTCTTCCTCTTCATTCTCATCCACAAACTGTTTCTCTAAGGCAGCTACCCATTTTTGGGTGTCCTGAAGGACTGCTAAGATTTCACCTAGCTTTTAGGTTGTTGTATTCTCAGCTTCATTTTCACCCTTCTCCTAACCATCATATCCTGTTTATAAGAGGATAAGATGTCATGTTAGCATTATGAACCCATTAAGTCCAAGAGTTGATAAACCTTCAACTCTGATACCAAAATGTAACACCCATGTTATGATTCATCCAAATTAAGGGATTTTTTTAAACAAACCCCTTAAGTACAATTAATGCCTTTAATGATTTCAACTTGTAATAATTGAATCCAACATAATTAAATGTTTACAGTCCATCTAATAAAAAATGTTAATTATGTGTAGCTGTAAGGGTCAACTAGATCTTTCTGATCTCCCTTAAATCACTCTAACTGAGTGTGTATAACTTGTATACTTTTGGTTAAACCTTTAGTAAGTTATGAGAACTATGTGCAACTCCTAAGTGTCTACCTGGAAAACATACAAGTTTTATTCCATCTAGTATCTAACACATCAAGTTAGGGGAATGGTGAAAAGACAATGTAATCATCTAGTTACACTACTTTGGCTAAATATTCAAGTGTTGCTTTGCAAGCTTAGTTTCATGACCACACACAAGTCAATGAAACTTGTCTTCCATCACTGCACAACCATCTCTACACAATTATCTAGATTTCATTTCGTTGTTTAAGAAATTAAATTTTAGTTTTGAAGAAGTAGAGCCCATGACTCACCCTACTAATCAAAAGGATCCTATCAGTTTCACTTGAAGATACCTATGGGAAATATAGTGACTACGTAATTATTTTCATCATTACATCCTCACTACCCTTCATGTAGCCATCCTAAGCTAACATGAGTAGGATACTATCAAAAGGAAGATGGGACATAACACCTACACTTTGTTTACACTTTTAGTTATCCATGAAAGATAAAGTAAATAAGTTCATCTTTACGATAGGTTATAATGTATCGTTACATGATATTAGTTTCTTGAAAGAGGTGATAGTAACTCAATGAGTTACTATCTTTCATTTTTCCTCTTGTTGAACTAACACAACGTAGTATTTTTCATTAAATATAGGTTTACTAACCATGTATCACATTGAGTTGATCCATTCATAACTCATTAAGGATAGTCCTTAAACTCATAAGTTCATCAATTAATATGATTAGTCCATTTTATTTCATAAAGTACACTAATAAATTTACATTATTTTTTTAGGTAGTTGTACTTATCATTCTATGTTCATCATTCAACATTTTGTTCATCTCAAAGTGAATCAATAAAATCAGTAATAATTGTATATCATAATATCAATTAACTTTATGTATACTCATCTTGTAAAATAAGCATATAAATACTTTTATATCCAGAAAAATAAGTTACAAAACAGCCAAGTATTTTATTCAAACTCAATAAAGCTAACCCCTTATTTTTGTAAATAATGATATACTATTCATCATGACAATACATTAGGAAAAATTTCCATTAATCAACTTGCGAAGATAGTTCATTCACAATTAACAAATAAATACAACAATCCTTATCATATTTTAAACAAATATTACATGATGTAATCATGCATAAACAATCCAATCAATTACTTCATGAATGGCACTCCTTTTTGCACATTGTAGGAGAGAGAAAATGTATATATGGGTCAGTTAAAAGAATTAACATGATTTTTTTATTAATGGTAAATAGTTTTGAAGGGACTATACCCTATTTACAAAGAGGGCCTAAAAACTAGATACAACATTAATAGGTTCCATAAAAAAAGGATCACCATCCAGAATAGGCGTTATATCCAACCGTAACCAAAAAGTTACAACATAAAGGCAAAACAATGCGAGCATTGCAACCATGCAACCATAAAACAAAAAAAAATAGCAAAAAGATCGATGAAGATCAAAATCTACAACAAAAACCTCCTTTACTTCTTAGCAGCTTTGGTAATTTTGGATTTAATGGTTTGTAATGAGGTAAAGAGAGCCACCGTTTTCATGTGAGTAGGGTCCTTAGCATCCAGCTTTGCCATGGTTTGACTGCTCTCCTTGTATGTTCCCCACAGAGTGTCTGGGATCCCACTAAGCACAAAGATGCTACAAACATGTTGTTCAAGAAAATCACTGATAGCATTAAAAATTGCCATGTTGTGGTCATGGTGATCCTTTGCTCTTCCCATCCGATTGTCCAAGGAGTTAAACTTTTTGTAGATGTCCTCCACTTGTTTATTGTCCATCTCAGTATCATCTTCCATCTTCCTTTTACCTTTTTGCTTGGCCAAATGCTACACTTCTTCTTTCAGTTTCATCATTTCATTCTCCAAGGCTTCCAGCCTTTGGGGAGTGTTGTTTCCTTCTTTTTGTAAGGCCTCTTCATGGCCTGCATTACTGATGTGCAGTAGATTTTAGACAACTTCCATTTCCTTACTGTTGCGAAGGACTCTGCCTAAAACAGGGGTGGCCAATTTGGGCTTCTTCTATTTTCTAGTTTTAGGCTTGGACATGTTGGAAGGGATGGGGGTGGGGGTTGTGGTGAAAGGGATGGGGGTGGGGGTTGTGGTGGATGGAATGGGGGTGGGGATAATGGTGGTGGGAGAGAGAGGAACTGTGCTGGGGGAGGATGGGAGACTAGGGTATTTAGTGACACAGAGCTTGTGCAACAAGAAAATAAGTCCTTGATGCAGAGGGGTAGCATGGGTATGTTTTTGAAACTCCAAGATGGAGCATTCGAGGGAGTTCAAAAGATAATGTGGGAAGTAGACAATGATTTGCCTGCAGAAATGGTTAAGGAATACCAGGTGTTTAGTAGGGACAATGACATATCTCCCTTCCAAATATATGTACTATACCATCATACGAGTGATTTCATCAAAGGGTGATGGGATATAACTTACCCGCAAACCCGCAGTAACAAAAACCAACTCCTCATTATCAACAACAAACTTCTTCTCCTCAGCCTTTTTGTCGATCCTCTTGCTGAAGAAATGGAGGCCTTCCATCTCCAGGCCAGTAGCTTTGGCAATAAGTTCTTCATTAATGGGTATTTTATGCCCTCCATACTCCACTTTTCAATCCTTCCAATCCATAGCGAATTGGATTGAAATGTTCTGATCGTGCCCTTGAATACGATCAATGAAATTTGTAATTCTACCCTACTTAAGGAGGTTCCACAGCTCCTTGTTGCTCTTCCATTTTGGGTCACTACTGGGTTCAACCTGGCACGAGGCTCCTCCCATTTTTTCCTCTCTGAAATGCTTGCAATTATTGCCCTCGAAGCCCTTGTTTAAACTGTTGTATGAAACATAGTTGTTTTTCTGCATGTCCTGAATATTAAGAATCCCACACACATGTTGGGAGTGATGAGAGTAAATGCGGCCATAGGTTATTTGATATTTCCCACATGGGTGATCTTTTAGCTCCTCTAAATCCCACTCCAAATAATCATTATTCTTACTCCATACTTGAGTGCCCATAAATTTCCACTTGAATGTTGATTTGTACCTTCTCCGGGATGTGATTAACATCATTCCAACTAATTAAATTATTATTTATGCCATAATTGGCCAATTCATCAGCAACCTTGTTTCCTTCTCGGTATGTGTGCTTGATTCAAATATTTTTAAAGGTTTGACAAATGCTTATAGATTCCATGATGAAATCCTTGATATTCCAGCTTGGAGGAAAAGACTGATTGAAATGATTAATAATATTTAATTAGTATCCTTCCAGAATAATATTCTGAATGTTATGTGTCTAAGAAATTATAAGCCCCCAAAGAGTATCCAAGGCTTTAGCATAATGGTTAGTTTGAATCCCCATTTTACCAGCATAGGCAACAATCATACTACCTCTATGATCACGAATCACTCCTCCCCCTACAGCAATCCTAGGATTACCCTTGGAAGCCCCATCAAAGTTCAACTTGTGCCAGTTGAGATCAAGAGGGTTCCAATGTATCAAAGACCCGTGAATGTTGGAGCGGATGCTATTCTGAATATCAATTTTCCAGTTGGACAAAATACGCTCTTCATTCTCAGGATACTTCTTGTTCTTGGGAGGTTTGAATCTTTTAATGTTCTCTTTGACAGCATTAGTAATCTTGACAAAGCTGAACTTGCATTGTTGTTTAATGTTTCTAAAAAAATTCTATCTTTCCATATCCTCCGAATAATATGGGGCATTAGCAGTTTCCAGAGTCTTCTCACAACACAGTGTTTAAAAGGAGGATTCCATTGAATCCAAAGCTCGATGAAGTCCTTCGACACAACCCAGGAAACTTTGAAATTAGAAAAGGCAACACTCCAGATTTTAGTGGCATACTCACAATGAACTAACAGGTGTCTGATATCCTCAGATTCTTTTTTGTAGAGATGACATCTATTTGGAATTATGAAACCTTTTCTTATCAGGTTGTCATTGGTGAGAATTTTTCCCCTGAGAGAAAGCCAAAAGAAAAAATTAATTTTTGGTGTGAGCTCAGCCATCCAAATCCTACTCCGGTTGAACTCACTCTGAACAGTTTCAAAGAAAGAATTATATCCAGATTTAACAGAGTAATCTCCATCAATAGAGTTGTTCCAGACCGATTCATCCTGAACATACAGTTGACTTAAGGGGATAAGGTCTAAATGTTCTTGCAAAGAGGACATCATGTGATTCAAATCATCCCTATCAACAGAGAGTTTTTTTCCATTTCTTCTTGTTACCATCCCTGTCAATGTAATCCATGATTCTAGTACCATACTTACATTCAAGGTTGTCTCTAATTGCTCCAAATCTGTCAATAAGACTGTAGTTAGACCAATTATCCCCCCAAAAATTTATATCTCTGCCATTCCCCACTTTCCATTTGCTTCCATGTTTGATGAAATTCCTGATCTAAACTAAATTATTCCAAAAAATGGATCCAAAAGGAAGGTTCTTTCCCTGAAGAAAAGAGATGGTTGCTTGTTGATTAAGGTATTTAGCCTTAATTAACTTAACTATAACTATATAAAAAAGCTTAACTATAACTAAATAAAATTCCTAGTTTATTTATAAGTTAACTATATTTTGTACAACTGATTTATTGCTTCATATTATATGTTATGTTTTCAAACAATACAAGAATTCAATTGAAAAACATAACCTTTAATTTTTATAAGTATCATACTATTGCGAATATTTATTATAATAAACAAAAAAAAGTATTTATAACAACATCCATTAATTCCTTCATATAATCCATAGAGAATAATATCAACAAAGTATCCTTCAACTAAGCATGACTATATTTCCAAATGAATGATCATAATCCAACTCATTATCCATTCATGTAATTGAATAAACAAATGATTCACTTAACTTAATAGGAAACAATCAAAACAATGAATGCGTTTATCATTCCTTAATAAATATTTATTTTTCCCATAAATAATACAAAGGACATGAAACATCATCAAGATTTACAAGAAATTCATAGAATACCACAATACTCGTCCCCCTTCCCTCTATTTAAGAAATAAGACAAACAGTCCTCTTAAAAGGAAATAATCATTAGAAACAATCCAATAAATTAAAGGGTTTGATAACACTTCTGACATAAACCTCATATTATCTACTTCCCCAATGGTTATTTTTGACAATCATTTCATTCAAGATAAGGATGAACTAAATACACTATTACAGTCATGTTTAGTCAATAACTAAAAATATTAGTGTCTACAATCTCAAAATAGGTTGAAATCACATTATTTATAAACCAAATCCTAATGCAATGTAGAAGTTTGAGTAGATAAAAACCTGCTCAAAGGGAGCTTGAAAAACTAACTTGGCAACCCAAAATGATCAAATACCCACAAATGTTCAAGCCTTGCTACGAGCTTAACAACAATGGAGAACTTAAGCATTCATCAAAGAACATGTGTACATATATGGAACAACAACATGCTCAATATGAGCTACACTACTAAAATGCAGACAAAATCTTCAAGAGCCAAGTTAAACAATGTTATAGAAAATTTCTAAGATATTATGATAAATAATAATATTGGCCCAGCTCCTTGAGAGCTTATACATTAAGTGAGTTAAATACTGACTACATGGAAAACACAAAAAGAAACTGGTTTCATCATGCAACTACAACTAAACCCATAGCTGAGATGACCCAGCTCAATGATACAAAACAACCCACATGAAGATAACTTGAGTTTCCTTAAAGATTTTCCCACTTCATTTAATAAGAATCACACAAAATTTTAGTTTTCCATTATCAGGAAAACACATCAATATTCAAACAGAGGTCTCCCAAATACAAAGAACACATTTAAAGACAAGAATAACAGATCTTTCAACAAGTTGTATTATTTTTAAACAAAAAATCATCCTATTTATATTCTTAATGTGCAGATTTGATTTAACTATCAGACCCAGAATGTTAAGTTAAAGCAAAAAATAGGTCTCACATCAACAACAAAAATCCATTTCCTTTCCATCATTTTATACTTGTTCTCTTTCAATTTTTCATAATAAAGTCAAAAAAGTAGTTCTAGATTTTAAAACCAGAACGTATTTTAAATTTCATGTTAAAAATAATAAAAATAGAAGAGAGAAAACCCATGCCTGGTTTTTCCTTGCTTTCTCCTTCCAAGTTCCTTGAAATTTGTAACTTGAATGCCCACAAAAAACTCCACAAAATCCCAAACATAGCTATTAAATACATATTTTCCATTAAAAATTGCTTCGCCATTGCATGCAACTGATAAAAAAGAAACTTCCAAAATAATCTCCCCAAAAACCAATTGTAATGTCAAAAATGTGAATGGAGGAATACCATGCATGTTTTATCTTCCAAAGGAAGCTATTGGTTCCCTAGGAACCGTGCTCAATAAATTTCATTAAAGACTGTCAGTGCCACATCGTGGCCTCACTAAACCCAAAACCCCTTTTGTATGCAATATAGTTTATAAGCATTCAAAACTTTAAACAATTTCAACGACCTTATTATATTCCTCATGGTCTATGACTAATTTTTCCAATAATAACCATTAAACAATTACCTTTCCAAATGGTCTATGACCATCATTCACAATGCTAAGGAGGGAGGCTTGATTAACATAGTTTATTTACCAAACATCAACATGAACCAAACTTCAACATTATTGATAATTGGTCCAAGACCCATCCTCTATAAACATTAAAATTTAAACAATATCTAATATGCTAAATAACCTTAACAAACACAAAACATGCTTAATAAATGCAAACAATGGTGGAGTCAAAACATATCAACATCATGCA
Source organism: Taxus chinensis (assembly GCA_019776745.2). Taxonomy (NCBI): domain Eukaryota; kingdom Viridiplantae; phylum Streptophyta; class Pinopsida; order Cupressales; family Taxaceae; genus Taxus; species Taxus chinensis. The sequence continues at coordinate 198,942,158 of CM034147.1, read as the reverse complement.
ACCATGCAAGCCAGAAGGTGGTCGTCAACAACAATACATTCAAACATAACTGATACATGTATGCTTATGTATACTTATATATGCATATGTATATGTTTACACACACACACACACACACACACACACACACACACACACACACACACACACACACACACACACACACACACACACACACACACACACACACACACACACACACACACACACACATGCATATATTTGTATATATAACTATATATATCTTAAATTAACATTTTTAATTAATGAAGTCATTATCCATCAATATTTGTGATGAAAAATACATTAAATATGGGGTGTGATAAGGGTTAAGAGAAGGAGAAGTGAAGGGGAAGCCTATGAGAAGATATCAATAAAGGAGATGAAAATTGTGTGGAAGAAATTCACAAAGAAGAGTGCACAAGAAATCGGATGCTCATGGAAGAGAATCCCCGGGTAGAGGAGAGCAAAGGATAGAAAGGGGACTAAGAGTTGGAAAATTTATAGTAGGTCCAAACTCACAAGTGTGCCAAGAGATAAATTTGTAAATGAGATGAGTGCAAGAGAAATAAACGCAATAGATAGTGTGAATAAGAGGTGTGCATCTAATAACACAACCAACAAATGTGGAAAGGGAAAATTTGCAAAGAGAGGAGGTAAGGAAACTATTGTGGAATGAAAAAAGGAGTGTACCAAGACAATTTTTCACAACGCAATCCCATGCATAAAGGAAGGGCGTGAAGAAGGAGAGAGAAGAAGAAAATATCATAGAGAAAGGAATCCCATATATGAAGTGGTTTGGAGTAAAGAAAATTCTTGAAGGATTCGGGTGGAGGTGGATGGACATTAGTGAGCACAGACTCACATAAGAGAGAAGTCAAGGTGAGTGTTAACTTACAAAGTAAAAGGATCGACAAGAAATCCTTTTAAGGATAAGGATGGTTTGTGGTAAGTGTATGCTTACAAGTGAGAAGGAGGATTGTGACAACCATAAACTTGTAAAGGATCAAGGAAAGGGATCCATTTGGAGGAGGGGTAGGGATATGCTCGGTTAAAGCTCACTGAAGTTGCAATATAATGTAGAGAAGTCACCAAGAAGTGACAAAGGACTAGAAGATACCCCGAAGGAAGTGACGAGGGTGGGATAAGGCTCAAAGGATGAAGGATATGGGACTATCAACCTCAATAGTTGTAATATTGGTTCTACCAATCACTCAATCTACTTGAGGTGAACCTTAAGTTTACGTACCTTAGGTGTTTGATGCAGGACCATCCAAGGTTTCAAGGAATCATACACATTTTTTTCAAGTTTGGGTGTGCATAAAAGTTAGAGAGTGTGTGGAAAGAAAAATGAATCACAAAAAAATAAGGGGAAGTTTGCACATAAGTGCACAAATAATTTATGCAATAGAAATCAACAAAAACACAATGTGCGTGGAGTGTGCATCAGAAGTGAGTACACAATAGTGTGTGGTAGGTTTGTGAAAGGTTAGATGGGGTAGAGTAGGTGTAAATAATAATGCAAAATTGTGTGTGTGGGATTATGAGAACACAACAAAGGAGTTAGTCCAATTTAAGATATCGGAGGCACACAGAGATCGCAGAAAGAGTTATGCGTAATGCAGAAGAGTGATTATAGTGTATAGGAAGATTAAAGGAGGAGTGACGCAATAACATTGATTATGAGGGTCATGTGAATTTTTTGAAGAAGGCTTAGGAACCCAAGGATAATATGCAAAATAATCCTTAAGTGAAGCTTGAAGCCTAGAGCATGTGAAAGAATTGTGAAAATTCATGACAAAGGAAAGAAATGAGTGCACAACATAGTTGGTGGTTTGTATCAAATAAAAAATATATCAGATCTATCATATCAAGGTCGATGACAATGACTTAATGGTCAGAGGATCCCAACGACCATATTGACATGGCACAAGGATGGGAAAATGAAGGAAAGGTGGTTTAGATCATTTATGGGCTCAAGTTCAAGTTTGAGTTTGAGTGAGAAGATTTGAAAGTTCCTAGAAGGAGCCAATGAGGGGAGATATGTGGTAAAATGTGGCTATATAACTAAGGAATATTTCACCATTGATGGAGTTATTCAAAAAAAGGAAGAATCGCTTGAGGAGCAAGAAAAGGTTGAGTGAGCCAAAGGGCCAAAGTTGTTGAAGTGTGTATGAAGTAAAAAATAGTCTAGGTTAGGTCCTTAGGGAAACATTAAGATTATGTAAAAGATCCATTAGAGGTTTATAAAATGCATAGATAACAGTTGTATGTAGATGTCATTTAGGCCATTAAAGAAATAGAGAAAAACTTGTGTTTCGTTTAATAGTGTGAGATCTGTAAATGGCCTGATTCGTCCTAAACATTGCATCATCATCACATATACTTGAAGTTTCCAAGACATTTTCAAAAAACCCTTTTCGTGCATATCCTATAAGCATTGTGATATATGAGATCACATTTATATTAGGTATTTGGTTGAATAGTTCACATATTTTGTGTATGCTTCCACATTTTACATACATATCTACTAGACACTTGCAGCCACAACAACTGACAAAATTCCCTTCTCCATTATGTTTTGGATTGTTTATTTTATATTTTGTTTGTATTCAAAGTGAAACAGAGCATAGAATAATCACATTTATGAAATTTACATGTTTTTTAAGGAATAATGTTTTTGGGATTATTCAAACCTGGGACAACCATTATTTCATTTTTCCTCTATACGGTCCCAAGACATTGATAAGAATAAGAGTTTCAATGCCTATCATGTAAATATTGCTGTCATCTACTCCTACAGTAAATATTTATTTCAGATTGACAATCTCAAGGGTTATTGATAGGAAATATTGGCACAATTACATTATCCTTATTATCGATTTGGTGAATGACTTTTTTCATGTTCTTGAATTCATCCTTAAGTTTTCATAACACTTTCATCCCATTGATATGATTTTTTTTTGGAATTTGGTGGACAAGACACTAACAATGGCATTTAATGTGCTATGAAAATGCATTCATAATACAATAACTAAAATTGTAGAATCAATTAATTGTATTGCAAAAATAAAATTGAATTGTATTGCAGAAATAAAACTATTATTGTAAAAGTAATATAACTTTATTAAATATTACACAAACTGGGAAAATTCTATATGAGAGATGTATGCCAAATCTCTTTGCAATTGAGAATGGATGCAAAATGGGTAAACTCAATAATAGGGATGTATGTCTCGCAAATCTATGTAAATGAAGATGTATACAAATGGGAAAAATTTATATGAGAGATGTATTCCTCAAAACTTGCAAACATTCAACCTGCAGCTTATGTCTACAAAAATTTTCAACTTGCATACTTGTGTATTTATTCAAAACCATCTTATTTATAGTGAAATGATGCAAAATATTAAAGGTTGTTATGAATGGTATATGAAAAGTTCCAAATGAAATCTGAAAGGTCATCCTTCATGGAGATGATGTCCATAAAACTTTAAGGTGAATTTGAATGGGAAAAGAGGACAAAATCTGAAAATAAAAATATTATATTATTTATTTTTAAAGTGCTCATTTTCGGGGTTATATCTCCCATAACTCATTGACCAGATTGGCATGCTCTCATATTCATTGGAAAGATAACAAAGTAAACTTGAAAATAAAAGCTATAAAAAATAGACTATGCTATCATCATACTATCTAAATCCCATAAATTCTTTGAATACCCTTGAAAAATGCAAATTACCAATAGATGTCAAAACTTGCTAAAAAATAGATTTAATAACTTTCTAAAAATATTTTTTTTTAGAAATAATGTCTTGATTGTTGATATGGAATGTTCCTACTCGGAATACCCACCTAGATCATTAATTGCTACACATATATATTGGTAATTTATAAAAATATGCACTTGTTTTGTAAAAATAAAACCTACATACTCTACTCTAACCAAAGGAAAAGGAAGCTAAACAAAACCTGAAATAGGCTAGGAGAAGTAGCTTCCTCTCCTTACAAGATGTGGCCATGTGATCGGTTTGGCAACTAAATCACATGGTAGAAGTGTTATTATTTCTTACACTTCGTGGTTGTATAAAGTATTAACTGAAAATAGGGTGTATATCTCCTCGATCTCATTTCCATTTGGCTCTCAGAGGTGTAACAACTAACCTTTAGTACTTTGTAGCTCTTCCTCATGCTCTAAATGGAGCATGACTGGTTGCAACTCCTTCTTTATCTCTAAACTAGCTAGATATATTATTAGGCATGGGGTGTTTTGAATAAATGGAATGATCATTGTAATCTGCCCATCTCTTTGAAGCTCAACCCCGTGAATGGGTTCATCCTAAAAATATTTCTCATGAAGGAGACTATTTGCAAGCTGAATTGGAATGTGCTCTACTTAGAAAAAGGATTATGCCTCCTTCTGATCTGAATCCTTCTCGTCAAAAAATAAGTTTGATAAATCAATCCTCTTCTCCTTCTCACCATGAATCTCCATTTAATTTGTTGCAGCATATGAAGATGTTCTTATTTGATCACTACGATCATTCAAAAGTCCTTACTGACTTGGAAGTTTCTCTTCCTCTCATTGAATATCAAATTTATCTTCACACTCACATGAAATCTAAGTCAAGAAAAAGGCCTAAAACCATACAATAAAATTTTAATTTTCAACCATTCATTTTGGAGTGAAAATGCATTGCAAGAGAATAAGGAGGAATTAGGAGATAAAACCAAGTCTAACACCTCCTTATTGATCAAAACTAAGGTCCTAGACCTACCTAAGCCTTACCAAACCAAAATTTAGATCTATGTATATTTTGATGTTCCTACATTAGTAATAATATGTATATGTCTACACGAGCACACAAACATGCATTCACAACTAAGCAAAAGTTGGGAATGCTTTTTTCTTCTACTCCTTGTTTTTGGTTGATGCAAAATTTCTTGTGAACCTAGATGCTCCTACATCAAAATGTAAAAGGCAGCATAAAAAATACACCAAGAAGCTCAATGTTGGCCCAACCCAACATGTGTTTCTGACAAATGAGTTGGTACTTGTACAATCAGGAGGAATAAATACTCCTTGGGGATATACTCCCTATCAGATTGCTCCATGAAAAAACAAGAAGTTCCTCAGCTACACTATTAGAATCAATCCATTCCTCAACAAATATTTCATGGTTGTCTATAGCAGAATGCACCTCAAATGATTTTGTGAAGTGAGGGAGAGGTTGAGCTAGCAAGGGTTCAAAAGATGGATAAGGGGAAATATTGGCTTGTTTAGGAGATGTGGATTTGGAAGAAAAGAGGATGGAAATTGGAGACGAGAGGGGAGGGAAGGATATGGAGAAGAGGAATCCTTTAGAGGAGTAGACATAAATCTAGGAACATCGAAAGTAGATTGAGGCGGTGTGGGTTAGGAAGAAGAAATGGGAAGGCTATAAAATTCTAGTGTAGCATTGCCCCATTGGCAGGGTTGCCTACCACTAGATTCACACTCTTCCATCTTTTCAACCACATGTATCATTACATTGAAATTCTTAGCCATAACATCCAAGGCTTTATTCAATACCTCTAGCTTCTTTTGAGGGTTGTACTAACTTGGAAAAGGAGCACCCAATGGATAGGGTTGATCAAGGCCATGTATTTTATCCACCATGAGTTTGAATATATCCTATCTCTTGATAAAGGCTGCCTCCATCTTGTGAATCTACTTCTAGAAATCAACGACATCCATGAATTTTCCACCATAACCTGCATATCCCTATTATTGACAAGAATTTTGGTGAAAAGGATAACCATATGGGTCAATTAGGGTTCAGTAATATGCATCTTCAATACGATAGGCCTCATAAAATTGATTTAGATGAGGATTTTGGAAATATGGAGATGGAGGGGAATGATACTTCTCTTGGAAATGAGGGTTCTAATGAGGGAATGAAGTCATGATTGCACAACTTCGTGAAAGAGGGAAATGAAATGATGAAAAGAAAGGAAATGTGTTGACTGGGTGAAATATTGACTAAGTATCAAGAGATCATTTGATAATGGCATGAAGGAAGGGGCACGTAGAAAGGCACGAAGGTTTGATAGAGTTGCACCCTGAGGATTCATGTCCAGGAAAGACAGAATTTATACTTAGTTGTTTTTACATGGATCAGGCTGAAAATAGGATAGAGTGCTGAGATGCATTGGATAATGAAATGAAGAATTAGAGGATATGCAAAGCCTATTTTGGGAACATGTGGAAAATTAAGAGTCATGCAGAGTTTGAGCTAATAATAGGAATAAAACTGAAGTTAATTATAGATAAACTATTATTAGGTGAATCTTGCATGCTTATTTAGTTAGCCTTATAAGAGGTGCATGGCTATTTTGGTCATGCCCTATTTTGAGAGTGCATGGGTGGTTAAGGGAAAGTCCCTACCCCTTATATATATGTATTGATTTGCACGGTTTAGAGATTTTGTAGTTGAGGTCTAAATTGAAACAGAGTTATGTTGTTGGTATGATTTTGTGCGCATGACTTTGTGATGGTAGTTATGATGTGTTCAGCTATTGGTTTGTGATGAATTAATATAATGGATTATTATGGATGGATATTGATTATTTATGTCTCTACTTATGGCTATTCTATGATGAATCTGGAATTAATCCTCATGTGATCTGTATGTTTCCCTTATTATGTGTGTTTTCAAATTGAGCTCATGGATCTGATTATTAGAATGGGACATGCACTTTGAATATGGTTATCATAAACATGCATGCTAGCACCTTGGTAAGACAATAACAAAGAGGGACTTGGTTCCTTTGCACACTTTGGGTGAGCACTTAGATCTGTCTGAGTGATGTGCCAGTGTGTCTAGGGTTTGAGTGGGAAAATAAGATTACATTTTCCCAATTGAGATATGCAATTGAGATAATGGGTTATTTGGAATAATAAAGGGAAAGGTCTACAAAAGTGTGAGTTGTTATGGTGCACTAAAATAATCACTACTTCAGATATGAATTCGATTCAATTTTCTACTTCTCTTCAAGGGCGTGTATATAGTTGGTATAGAAAGTATGACCCGCACCAGACTGCAATTGATTATGATGCTTTGTGCTCTACATTTTTAGCCAAGTTACATATCCCTAAGTTTGAACAGAATAGTATCAATGCACTTAAGGACATTATGTAGGGCTTATCATAAAGCATTCAGGAGTATGACGTGCATTTTAAGACTTTTTTGTCAAAGTTGTTTTATAATATACACCCTAGTCAGCATGCACAATGGTTCGTGGGTTGTTGACTCCTTTTAGAAGGGTACTATCTCATAAGAATTTTGTAAATCTATGTGATGCTTTGAAATTAGCTCTGCGTGCTGAGTTAGTTGGGAATGTGGACAACAGTGTGAGTCTTTTTTAGAAGCACAGATTGCAGCTATGGCAAAATAGTTGGAAAAGCTCTCTACTAATTCAGCTCATGAGATACACAGTGGGATATGGTGTACAGATTGTGAGGTTGAACAACATACTAAGAATAACTATCCTTGCAAGTCAGTGCATGCCATGTTGTTAGATTGTGAGATTTGTAATCTAGACCATGATGCGAGTAGATGTCCTCTTTTGTAGCACGTAATCCAAAAGAATGTATCTATGTATTATAAAATTTGTAAAACTCATACTCATGATACTTTTAACTACATATTGATTGATCATATTCATGAGGCTATTGAAATGGGTGTACGCTATACTAGTGTAGCAAGTGGATCTAAGGAACAAGGAGAAAAACATAATGAAGGGCACGGTAATAGGGATAACAGGAATAGAGGCTTCCGTGGCGGATATAGACATCGAGGTCACAGCCGTGGAAGAGGAGGATTTCCTAGAGGAACTTGTTTTACTTGTGGATATCCTTATCATTATCAATGTGAGTGCCCTAAGAATGTGGTTTTCTCATGGTGTGGAAAACAACATAAATTTGAAGAATGTCGAGACTTGTATGAGCATATGAGCAAGCAACACAAGCAAGACAAGGGAGTAGCTATGATTAAGATACAACACACAGTTGGAGATCAATGGATGTCGAAGGTTGGACTGGATTTTGAATTACAACCCATGTTAGTTACTACACATGTTGAGGTTGTGTGCACTCGTGAACCTCTAAAGTATAAGCTAACTATAACAAAGTAAGAAGTGATTAATGTGAAGTACCCTTATATTGAACATTAGAAGGAGGTTTACTTGGAAACTATGGATGTTATCAAGAATCTACAAGGAGAGATCTAGAGTTTGAAGGAGCATGCATGTGGATTGGAATGTGCTAATAATTTCAAAATACCATAGAAGGATGTAGATGATTTAAAGTAAGTTTGCAGAATGTTGCGTTAAGAAAAGATAATCCCTCTGTTAGGAGATTGGTTGAGAGAAAAGGTACCACGTGCAGGTAATGAGCATTAAAGGTAGATAATTCATGTAAATCTGCCTCCTCATAATCATGAGTGTGATAAATATATTACCATGAATGCAGTTATTGATGGATGCCTTCTGAGAAATATTCTGATAGATACAGGTGCATAAATTAATGTACTCACATTGGACGCTTTGAATCAGATGGGCAAACCACCATTGTAGCCTTCTTCGAATGTGTTGTATATGGCAAATAGAACTAGGGATAATCCTATAGGGGTATTAAAATATGTGACTATTATGATCCCGGGAGCCAATTTTATTAAGTATTTTGAAGTATTGGAGCTCACAGAGGTAGATAGTTTCCTAGCGTTACTTGGGCAACTTTGGTGTTATGTAAATAATGTAGATTTGCACTTCAACAAGGGGTATAGTAGCTTTGAGAACATAGAAAGAACACGTTATTATACCATTGACAAATGTAAAGGTTTTCATGTATGTTGAGCCTTTGAGTGAAGAACATTTGAATAGAATATACGCGCTTACAATCAGAGACCCTGAGGTGATTGAGCCATCTAAGGAAGGAGTAATACAGTAGGATGATGTTCATTCAATTATTGATACTACAAGTATTGTTTATGATAACTATGTGCATGGGACATATGAATTAGTTGGGTGAGAGATCAAGAATACTATTATTCGTGTGATCAGGTCATGTGTCATTCGACGCTTGATTCAAAACTAGGTACCTTGGTACACTGGTGAAGGGAATCCTGATGTATTATTGCACGCCATGGAATCTTAGTGGACAAATGCTAGTGACAGAATAAATATGTTAGTTTATACCCTACGCGGGACAACAATGTATTGGTGGGATACCCACAAAGACAACCTATTGGAATGGTGAGAGGTGAAAATTTTAACTTTAAATTTCAATCAACAAACAACTAGAAAATATTGAATCCTACCTCAACACAGCATCACCTCCTCGGTGGAACATCTGGTCTCTGAACTGGTGGTCCTCTAGCATATTCTCCTACCTCAGCCATGCCTAAATCCAACTCTAAGTCCTCCAGCCAATCAAATCTCCCAGAAAGATCTCATGGACCCATCCACCTAGCTCCTCCAAGTACTCAGCTACCTCCAACTCAACCTGATTACTATCCTTGTCCTTTCTCCCATTCAAACTTCCCTCTCTGTCATTTTCCAAAACTAACAAAGTACAAATGAATCTGTAAAACACATATTTTACCTTTTTTACCCCAAATACAACTCGACCGACATCAGTTTATCTTGACCGGTATTGGTCACGTGCCCTAGTGTACTGTGGTTGATTTATCTTGACTAGAATTGGTTTCCCTTGACTGGTATCAGTTAGCCTATTTGAGCCTCCTACACCACTTATCACCACAAGTGATTTCCTGAAACCATTTTTGTCATACCCAAGTCTACACCTAGCCTTATCACTCAACCTAATTGTCTAATTACCTATCGCCAAACCACCTAGTCATTTGGGGCATCTTGTTTCCTCTACCAAGACCTTACCTCTTACCCAACCTACCTACGCCTATTTGACACTTGAATTCATTTTCGTTATACCTTGTGATGACGCAGCTCATGTTGTTTAGCTTATTGACCTTGCTTTGCCTAATGTCGTGTTGTTTATCTCGACCAAACCTTTTGGTGTTTTGGAACACACCTAATTCCTATTCCATAACCTATCCTAGTTGTTTTTTAGAACCATATCCTATACCTTGGATACCTGAACCACATCAACTTTGTTTGGATAAACTTATCGACCTTTGACGATGTAGAGTTTGTGTGCTCTTCAACCTAATACCTTGTCACATTTTATATACATGCATACATTCGAATGCCACTACTTATTACCAAAACTGATATCACCATTACCTATACCTCATTTTTCATCACTTCTTCCTATATCAAACCACCCACTGACTCAGTCTATTTCTTCATCAGTTCCTGGTTTGAGGGGGATCACCTCCACCCATACTTGGGGCAACCTAACCTACACTCATACCTAGAGCAATGACCTTCTATTTTTGTTAGCATCGCTTATCAATACAATCTACGTGAAAAAAAGGGGCAAATGCAGACACCAAATTTAGGTCACACTTCCCTTGGTACCCTTCAACTAATCAATGCAACGCATGCACCTAGCCATAACCCCTTTACCCCACATTGATATTAATTTAATCACTTACAATTGAATTAATATTCATCCTTGCATTATTAATTAATTAAATTAATTTAGTCCTCACACATCCACCTCATTAGGACACCTCACCCTAGACCCATTCCAGGGACATTTAACTCACAATGACCAAGTCATCACTCCCAGTGCTAAGTCACCACTTGACCAAACTAATTGAGTCTTCTTCATAAACCAAATAAGACTTATTTTATGATCTTCCTACCTTTTCTAATGATAAATCCACTTCCCTAAGCAGACCCAACTTGGAAAATGTGCTAAATCTAGGACGATCTACCTATTTATGATAAAAAGGACTATTTCACCCTAACCGATGCCAGTTTATCCTCAACTAGCGTTGATTACCTAACCACCATCGGTCACTTTATATACACTTTCACAACTCTTCACCCGGGTTGGTCATTCAGTTATTGGAGACTTATTGCATTCAAGATCGAATCTTCAAGTCCTCCCACATCCAAATGACGAACACACACAACCACAGTGTAAGACAACAAGTTGGTTCTCCTTCCAGAGCATTAGAATACTCACAGGAGCACACAGGTTGCACTGTAGCGGCACTAGATTTAGCCATCTCTTCTCTGATCAACCACCAACCATCTCCATTCACAGGATTTGTAAAATACCAATTAAGTATTCTGATATTCATCATTTGTGCTTATTCAAGTGTATATCTCTTGCTTCTTTATGTATTTCATTTCTTCCATTACCCGCATATCACCTTCTTCCCACCAACCCAGTTTTCGACCATTCCAAGACTTTTCATCCTTCTTAACCTCTTTGTTAGCATTTATGAGTCTTCTTAAGCCATTACGACCCTATCCACACCACCCTCACTCTCTATGCAATCACAGAGAGGCTAAAATCCATTTTTAATAGTTTATCACCTATTTCCCTTACTGATGTTGGTTACTTGACAGCCATCGGTTCTTTCCCTATACCGACATCGGTCACCTGACCGATACCAGACTATGTGGCTAATAATATTCTTAGACCAGCTAGCCTCCCATTCACCCAAACTCAGCCCAAACCTCAACCCACCAACTTCATACCCTTACCAGACCTCTGACATACTTTCCTCACCTGAACAAACCCCAGTTCTTATTAGATTTAGTGTTATATTCGATATCTAGCATATAATCTAATTTTATTATGTGTATGAGAAACCTAAATCACTACATTACAATAGGATCCATTTATTTAATTTTCATATTTACATTAAATTATTATTAAATAGTGGATTGACAACCTTTCTAGGAAGCACCACGCTTCCTGGATCTAACATATGCTAAGCAGTCCACTATCCTGTGTTATTTAATACTATTTTTTTTGTCTTGCTTTGCATTTACATGTAGTCCTTCCTAGACAAAAATAATCTCTCTACATTCGGCTTGGATAACGTCAACAACGTACACATTCTACCTTCCAGCTTCACTTCACAAGTATTCCTCCTCACATTTACCTTATATGTCTTGCTCATACGTACGTAATTTTTTGGTGAAACACTCGGAGCCACTCCACCTTTCAGTTTCCATTCCTTCTAAACCATCGCAGAGCCAGGTTTTTTTTTCAATTTTTGAGAATTCAAAGATTCTTGCTTCAACTTCTCTTCCTCTGTGATGCTCTTGCAATCCACCTCGAGAGGTGTCCCATTGTGTGCGAGGGGATAATGGGGCCAATCACTACTCCTTTCAAGTCGAGCTTTCTGATTCATACTAGATTCCACTTGCCAATCCATTTTTCATTCTTGGGTTGGAGGATGGTTTTGAGGATGTGCAGAGGAAGTTTGACATGTCTTATTTTTCATAAATTTCATCTCATGGAATGTTCAGGGTCTGACAGATCCATCTCAAAAATTCTTTGTTTATTTAGCATTCCAGCGTATTGACAATTTAGATATCATTTTTTCACAAGAAATTAAAATTTATGGTTTTTTGCTTTAGAATACTCTAACTTGCATTGCCCAGATCTCACGCATTTTCACACACAACACATTGATGTTAAAGGTGGTGCTATCATTTCCATTGTGCCGAATGTTTTGGCCTTAATCACCACATCGGGCTAGGATCCTGCTAACCGGGTTGTGTGGGTGATTATAGCTATTAATGATATTAATTTTGGTATTCTTATTTTTTATACCCCTAATGATGGCTTCGAAAGAACAACTTTATAGAAATGGTTAGGTGATAACTTACAACTTGTTTATTGTTTGGTGTGAGGCAAATTTAATATGACAGAGAATCTGGATTATAAATGCGGTACCCTTCCTATGCGTTGGTGTGTCAGTAAGTGCGTGGCCTAGTATTTATTTAAAATCCATTGGGGCATTTCCGATCCATTTCTCAGATGGCAACAGGAGTTTAAAGCCCAAGATTGGTATACTTGGACCAATCTTCGAGAAGGATATGATCGGGTTTTTAAATGCCTCGACCATGCTCTTCTTTCATAGGAGGTCTTTTTTATTATGGTATGTAAGGTTACTTAGTTATCAAGGTATGGTCTGACGCTATTTTTTCAGATCACCACCTGATTACATTTAAGGTTTTTTAGCATGGGGTCCCTCTCAAATTTCCTTCTAATCAATTCTATCTTAATGTCACTTTGTTGAGTCACCTTGAGGTGGTCCCTCTCATTACCAAGGTTTGGAACATGGCGCCACGTCCTCCCTTTTTTACAGCTGGATCTCATGGTAGGAAGCGGTGATTCAGCGTACCACCCAGTTTCTCTGCCAATTCAAAAAATAGGTGGCCCGAGTATGTAAGTGAGCCGATTTGGCTCTGCACAAAGAATTCAGATGGATCTTGTTGTTACTGGAGGTAAATCCTTTGGATATTCCTCTCTAGATTTAGGCAGCTGAAACTTGGTACAAGCTCAAGCTCATCAAGTCTCATTCAGCTCATGATGCTCAGATCTTGTCAAGGTTGTATTGGCTTAAGGTGGGAGATGAAGCCTTTAAAATATTTTTCAAATCTCTCTACACTAAGCATGCTTATCAACAAATCAAAGCTATCTATTATTCACATCAGCGCCTCAGTGTGCTTCCAAAAATCACTAATGCTTTTGTCGAGTACTACCATTTGGTTTTTCAAGCTCAAGAGGATTTAATTGAGTAAGACATTACCTTGCATAAATGTGTTGATGTGGTGCCTACTAAGCTTTTTCCTAAAGAGTGTGCATGCTACAATGCTCTACTCATGTTGGAGGGGCTCCATACAGCCTTGATCTACTTAGTTGATGACAATCCACCTGGTGTAGATGGGTTCCAATGCAAATTTTACAAATCCACTTGGTCTTTTGTGGTACTTGATTTGATGTGTGTCTATAATGAAGCTCTTCAATACAATTCTCTTGGGATTTTCATCAATCAAGACAACATCAAGTTCATCCCTAAAGGTGGCAACTAGATTAGATGCATAATTAGTGTCCCATCACCCTGTTAAATGTTTCTTATAAAATTATTTACAAGGCCTTAGCTCTTCATATAACTGATCTATTGTTAAAAAAAATTTGTCTGAAACAAACTGAATTTATTAAAGGTTGGTACATTCTTGATACTCTTATAATTGTGTAGGAAGTCATGAAATGGGCTTAGGTGTCTCTACAGAGGCCTTTATTTCTCAAAATTTATTTTGAGAAGGCTTATGATCGTATTAAATGGCCATTTATTTTGGCCATGCTCAAATCCCATGGCTTTGGTGACTTCTTCAGATTGGCTATCAACACTTTGTTTTCTAATGCTTCGGCTCACCTTACCATCAATGGCCATTAGTCCACTAATTTTGACCTCTTATGTTCTATCATACAGGGGTGCCATCTTACGCCAGGCTTATTTTTTCTTGCTACTGATGCCTTAGGGTATCTTATTGCTCATCATACAACTCAAAGTCACATTCGTAGGATTTTTCTTCCTAATCATGAAACGTAACTCATCAATGGTCACTTTGTTGATGATTCCTTCCTTACCATTATTGAATATGAACAAAAATTTTCCAAGGTTTTTGACTACCTTGATACGTTTTGTCTTACCTCTAGATCTATCATTCAAATGGCTAAGAATTTAGGCTACTATCAAATTTTCTTACCTATCCTGGAATGGTTGAAATCTTACCCCTAGAGATAGATCAAGGGTGGCAAGAAATTCAAATTTTTGGGCATTCCTTTTGCCTTTGACAATGACTTCACCACTTTGTGGTAATATGTTATTAATAGAGGGAGCTTAAGGTGATCAGGTGGTCTTCCAGACCTCTATCCCTGGCTGGTAAATTCCAAGTTTTTACTAAGATCCTTGTCGCCACCCATGTGTATTACTTTTCTTATTGGTTACCTTCTTGCTCTTCGTTCACCAAACTTACCAAGTTGTTGCAGGAATTTTTATGGTGTAAAATTTTTGGTTTAGCTAGCTTTCATAGAGTGTCCTAGGAGGTCTGTTGTCTCCCTCGTGAGCAAGGCAGCATGGGAATCATTTATGTCTACTGGAATGGCGTGGTTATTTTTTATAAATGGATAGTTTTTTGTTTGATGGCTAACCAATCCTAGAAACTCTTGTTGCGACACTACATTACATCCGGAGCTTTGTATAGAAAGAAATGTTGGAATAATATTAGGTTGTATACCCTTATTATCACTAAGGTTCCTATCAAAATCACCGGCACTTTTGTTTCCAAAGGTATAAAAAAATCCTTTGAGATGGTCAAGTCGTGGATGTGATGGATTGGTGATGGTTTTTACACAAGGATTTATTTTAATTCTCAAAATCTCTTGTGGTTTCCCATCATCATCGATAATAATCTTATGCTTTTGAAAGCTTCGAGAACCAAATCTCTCCAACTTTCTCACAAGGGCATTCATACCATTCAGGATTTGGTTACTCGTGGAGATTGGGTGCCTTGGCCTGAGCTTAAATTGAAATTCAATCTTTCCAATTCAGACCTCCCCTTGATTTGTAAAATTTAGGAACTTCCACCCAATTTTATGCTCCACAAGTTGGGGCTTAAACCCTTGGAGGCTTGGAGGCATGATTGACGGTGGAACCAGGAAATTTCCTTCTTTTTCTACAATGCTAGAACAACCTACCATATGTTAAGTCCGCTCTCACCCATCATTGAAAACTCAATACCCAATGGGGTTTACAATCTGTGCAGTCCACTTGGCTTCGTAGGCTTTCTCGTACTTGGAATCCTCTCCCTGAGCTCAAAGTTAATCAATTCCTTTGGTATCTAGTCTATCAAGATCTACCTGTGGGTGAATGTCTCAGTCGTATCAGCATCCCTAATCCTAAATGCCCCTTTTTTCCTTCCCCAAGTCATTTGAACCATATTTTAGTCATGTCCTCATGTCCATGCCATATGGAATTAGATCCACTCCTTATTCCAGCCCTACCATCCTAAATTCTTTCATTGGTGTCTTGCTTTATTTGGATATTTTAGTTCTTGGCCTCATTATATTGATATTGTTTGGCAATTATTTTGTTCATGTATTTTGTTTCATATTTGGAAAGTTCACAATGATTTAATCTTCCAGTATGATCGATATATTTATTTATTTTCCACTAATGAAAAAGTTGTGATATTATCTACTGTTCACATACAGATTCAATCTCAAGTAGTGAAGGTTTCCCTAAAGTTCACTCATTTACAAGAGCTTCTATATCACTGGAGTAGTGTACGCTACACTATGAGTTAGGTCCTACCGGATCCTCTACCACTGCTACCTCAGCCTTCGCCTCCACGATGGCCACCACCTGTAGGACCACATCATAGAAGTTGCTTGTGCAACCACCATTTTGCCTCTCCTCAGGTCCACCCTTCAGCTTCATCCTTGTCTAGACCTGGATGGATCCCACCTTCGAGGGGGAAGGGAATTGTTAATTCTCCATGGTGGGGCTCTTCGCCACCAAGCTTATAGACTATAGATGGTTTGCCTCCCATTGGATGTGGTATTATGGTTCCTTTACAAATGTAAATGTTATACCATGATGGCTAACAGGTAGATCCTCCTTCGACCGAGCCCAATAGTGGAGTGTTTATCCCTCCTTGGGATGACCCTCCCGGTGCTACAACATGTGTTTGATTATGTTGGTGTGATTTTTTTCCTATACTTTTTGCTAGCCCTTTAGGCATTTCGATGTATTCCACATGACATTTTCTATTTTTTTGTTTCCCTTATGACGTTTTGTGGGACCGTGAGTTTTTCGGCCGCCCTTGCCAATGTAACTCTCTTTATTTTAATTTAATATAAAGGGTAGTTCTAATATTAAAATATACATCAAATCCTAAGAAATGAATTTCCAATCACATAAACTATCAAATATGTAAAATAGTGATTGAATAAATCACAAGATATATATGAAAAAGTGGTAAAAGATAACATTCATTCTAAATATAAACTACACTCATTCTCCAAACTTGTAAAATACATATATGTGACAAACAAAAGGAACATTATAAACATATACACATAGATTACACTATTAGAATTTAACTATTTTGTTATAGGCTAGAAGCATCCCTACGCATAATAATTACAAGTTTGTACAAAGCACACAACATTTGTAAATTCCAATAGGTTGAGTGGTCTTTTAGAACTTTCCAATGCTCATATATGAATCATCTACACAATGCAAAAACAAGCACTAGAGTGGGACACAACATATTTCAGAAATCATCCACATATCTATGCATGTCTAAACTACTCAGGAATGGAGATTCAACCTGCAAAATCAAGTTTGAATTGGTTTACAAACCCATATATCCAAACATATAATAAACACCGCCCAAAGCAAAATGAAAAATGTGCTTCGCCCTTAATCATATATCTTACATTGGATGTATATATCTGAATTATGGCTACCATAACTTCTTATCATGATGTATATATTTCATATATGTTATATTATCATTAGTGGGTTGGCCTTGGTGATGGCCATAAAAATAAGAGTAGTATATATAGAGGTTAGTAGGTAGTATTTGATCATCATATTGAGCATTTGAGTCTTATTATATGGTTTGGAGGTTGCCCCTTTGAAGTGGCTAAGCCATTCTACTTACATATTGTGATCATTTATCTACAACATTGTGTTCTTTGGTACTCTCTTGCTTTTGATATTCTTATTTATCCAAGTAATTTCCTTACAAGTGGTATCTGAGCTTGATCTTAGCTAGAACTGTGTCAAAACCATAATTTCAAGGGATCAAACATATCCCTAATTTGTTAGCGTTTTTTTGAATTTTTTTTGGGGTTTTGTGAAATCACTCAAGTAAGCTCCTCTCCAAATTTTGAGATATTTTAACTTGTTTTGCGAAATTTACATCAATTTTAGGATTTTTGATAAATTTCCTCTATTGACTACAAACTGTGGAATTTTTACAAGTTCTTTAAATTTATAGAAAGAGGATAACATTTGGGTTTGAGTTCATTCTTTAAGTTTTTTATATTTGGCTGAATTTATATTGATATCCCAAAACCTAAATTTTGACCTTGATCCCTAAATCCTACCATTTTGGGGCATCATTACGGGGACTTCCACAAGAGGAAAAAAGAATCCCATCACTCTGGATAAAACCCCAGAGAAGGATGAGATAATAGTTGAGGAGTTAGAGTCATAAGGGGTAACTACAGAGTCCTCAGGGCTAGGGTTTACTTCGATGGACCATAAGGTAAGCCAACTTGAGTTTGAGCTACAAAACCTCGAGTTTAGAATGGCTAACAAAGAATATGTAGAAAAGATTGGAAAATGATTGGAGGATTTCATTCACCAATTTAGTTCAAATATAATGGGTCGTCATCTTCCTCCTAATTAGCCACAACTCAATCATACTAATATTAACCAAGGTGGATATTTAGGTTAAAGTAATAGACAAACTAACTAGGGTGGATCTTTGAGCATGCCCAATCCAAATAAAAACACTCTGCAGGCCTGTAACATGCTTCCAAAATTGGAAATGTGTAAGTTTGATGGAAAGTATCCACTCAATTGGATTAACCAAATGGTGAATTTCTTCTATCTAAATCAGATTCCTTCAGGACAAAAGGTTACCATGACATCCTTGTATCTCAAACTTGACCAATTCATTTAGTATCATTGGTTATGTGCTCAAAGGAAAAAAAATGGTCTCAATGTTACATGGAAAATCTTCACCAAAGAGTTCTAATTGCATTATAGTTCTAGTGTGTTATAGAATTATTTCAGTCAGTTAGCAAAGTTAAGACAAATAGGATCAGTCAAGGATTACATTCATCAATTCCAAAACCTTTCCTTGAGGGTGGAAAATATTACTGAAGAGAATCTGAATGACTTATTTCTTGGGGTTCTTAAGGAAAACATTGAGAATGAGGTGCATATGTTTAATCCTTGTAAGGCTTCTGATTCTATTATCATGACACGTAGGGCGGAGGAAAAAATATTACTAGCAGGAGACAAATTGTCACTAATATAAGAGATCGTAGCACCTTGCCACCATCATTCCCTAGGCCAATTAGAATAAAAACTCAACACATTAAAGAAAAGAGAGCCAAAGGGCTATGTTTTAATTGTGACAAAAAAAATATACTAGGACATAAGTGTTCCAAAAATGTGTTCTACATTGAGGGGCCTGATGAAGAAAAAGAGAATGAAGAAGATGAAGAGGTAGAGCTAGAGGAGGAATTAGGAGATCCCCACCCAACGATATCATGTCATGCAATTTTAGGTATTATCACTCGCCAAACTCTCAAATTGGTTAGATTCTTAAAAAATAGAAGGTAACATTGTTGATTGACTCAGTAAGTACTCACAACTTCATCAATCATAAGTTGGTAGGATGCTTGAACTGCTTTGTTTATCTAGCTCTAGAATTTCAAGCAATGATTTCTGATGGGGGAACTATTAGTTGTTCAGGAAAATTCCATAACATTAATTTCTCCATGGGAGATTACTTGCTAACTATCCCTATGTATGTCATTTCCATTGGAGGAGCAGACACTATGTTAGGAGTTCAATGGCTTACCACCTTAGGAACCATTGAAATGAATTTCAAAGAGTTGTTCATGTGATTTCAGTTAGAAGGGGGGACTTTTAAACTAAAAGGATTAAGAAAAAAGTCTTGGAAGTTGGTGAGCTCTCACTAGATGAAAAAATTTCTTAGAAAAGGTACAGAGAGGTTTTTGGCACAACTCTTTTCATTAGAAGCATATCAAGAAAACACATTTATACCCTCAGATATACAAGCAATTATAGATGAGCACTCGGTTTTGTTTGGAGATATGCCAAAGGGTTTACCTCCAAAAAGAGACCATGACCATGCCATTTAGCTACTACTAGGGAGTCAACCACCCAACATCATACCTTATAGGTACCCCTATATGAAAAAGAGTGAGATTGAAAAGATAGTACAAGCGATGTTAGAAGCATGAATTATTCGTCATAGTAAGAGTGCTTACTCTACTCCTGTAGTGATGGTACATAAAAAAGATGAAAATTGGCACATGTGTCTATATTACAAGAAACTCATTAAGTACTCAGTCAAAGATAAGTTTCTAATTCCTGTAGTTGATGATTTTCTAGATGACTTGCATGGTATTTTTTACTTTACAAAACTTGATCTTAATTCTGGATATCATCATATTAGAATCAGGGATGAATATATTCATAAAATATCCTTCAGTACACATGAAGACCATTATGAGTTCTTGATAATTCCTTTTGGAATAACAAATGCACCCTCTACATTTTAAAGCTTGATGAATTCTATCTTTAAGCCATTTTTGTGGAAGTTTTCTTTAGTGTTCTTTGATCATATATTAATGTATAGTAAAACATGGGAGGAACACCTACATCATGTAAATAAGGTCCTGGAAACTCTTGAACAACATCAACTTTATACAAAGTCTTCTAAGTGTTTTTTTGGAGTCAATGAGGTTGAATATTTGGGTCATATCATATCTTACGAAGGTATTAAAGTGGATCCTAATAAGATAAAAATCCATGCTTAAATAGAAGGTTCCCAAAACCCTAAAAAACTCTGAGGATCTTTGGGGCTTACAGGCTTTTATTGTAGATTTATAAGGAATTATGGTAGCATAGCAACACCACTCATAGATTTATTGAATAAGGACTCTTTCCATTGGAATGAGGAAGCTACTACGACATTTAAGAAGTTGAAGGAGGCCATGTGCACCACTCCAGTTCTAGCCACCCCATATTTTTCCAAAACATTCATTGTTGAATGTGATGCTTCAGGGTATGGTATGGGGGCAGTACTCATGTAAGAAGATCAACCCATTTCCTTTGAGAGATCATTGTAAAGATAATAATATATCAAAACTAATTTATGAGAAGGAAATGCTCGCAATACTTCATGCGGTGAAGCAATGGAGATCATATCTAATGGGTAGACATTTCAAATTAAAGACAGATCATGATAGTTTGAAATACCTCTTAGATGAACATTTATCGTCTAAAGAACAACAGAAATGGGTCTCCAAAATGTTAGGGTATGATTTTGAGATAATATACAAGAAAGGGAAAGAGAACGTAGTTGTTGATGTTCTATCTCGGAAGGATGAATCAAACAAGGCATTATTGTGTGCCATATCTATATTACAGGAGGATTGAATGGAGGATGTAAGTTCTGAATGAAAAAATGATCCATGTACACAAAATATCACTAAGAATCTCCAAAAGGATCTAAGACTGTCATAAAAACTTGTATGGAAAGGAGATTCTTTATGGTACAAATATAGATTTTACCTATGTAAGAATTCAACCTTTAAAAATAGGGTTCTATGTGAGCTCCATGCTTCTCTAGTAGGGGGAATTTTGGATTCTTGAAGACTTGTCATTAAATCAAACATGATTGGAAAGGGATAAAGGGGGATGTCCAAAAATTTGTGGCAAAATAAATGGTTTGTCAAAAAAATAAGGACAAAACAATTAAGTCCCTAGGTCTTTTACAACCTCTATCTATTCCTAGCCAGAGGTGGGAAGAGGTGTCCATGGACTTCATCACAAGATTGCTTTAATCATAAGGGAAAATATAATCATGGTGGTGGATAGACAATATGCCCAATTTTGTTCCTTATCACATCCATTTTTTTGCAAGTACATTAGCAACAACCTTCATGGATGTAGTTTAGAAGCTACATGGGACACCAAAGATTATAGTAAGTGATTGAGACCCTATCTTTAATAGTAATTTTTAGACTGAATTTTTCTCATATTTGGGTACGCAACTAGTTTATAGTTCATCTTATCATCCCTAGTCTGATGGGAAAACAGAGGTGGTAAAAAGTTCTTGGAGGGGTATCTTTGTTTTTACCTCAGATAAGAAATTAAGATGGGTCTAATGGTTACCACTAACAAAATGGTGGTATAACACCCCCTTTCATACTTCTAAAATGTCACCCTTCTTGGCATTATATGGGTACCATTCACCATCCATAACCTCATCTTTGAGAGTTAAACCAAGGGTTCAAGTAGTTGAAGAAC
Source organism: Taxus chinensis (assembly GCA_019776745.2). Lineage (NCBI taxonomy): Eukaryota > Viridiplantae > Streptophyta > Pinopsida > Cupressales > Taxaceae > Taxus > Taxus chinensis. Next base: position 198,920,070 of record CM034147.1, on the reverse strand, counting down.
ATATTCAACACCAACAAGAGGTACTTTCTAGTCTCGAGGAGAACTTGGCCATGGCACAAAACCACATGAAGCAACAAGCAGACCAACATTGCAGTGAAAGATATTTTGAAGTCGGTGATTGGGTTTTTGTTTGTTTATAGCCACATAAGAAAATTTCCTTGAAACAACATAAAAAGGATTAAAAAAATCACCTAATTATTATGGCCCTTATCAAGTGTTACAAAAGTTTGGAATTGTAACATACAAATTGGAACTTCCTCCAGCCACTCGAATACATCCAGTCTTTCATGTATCTTTCCTGAAGAAGGTAATTAGAAAGATGTTATCAACCCAAACAATGTTACTAGAGCTTAACGAGGAGGAAAGAATCATCTTGGAACCATAATGCATCTTACAGACACACACTAAGTAATTGAGGACAAGGGTCATCACTGATTATTTGATTAAGTGGAAAAATCTAGACAATGAAGACGCAACTTGGGAAGATGAAAATTTCTTGTAGCAACATCTGGAGCTTCTCAACATTGGGGACAATGTTTCTTCTAAGGGGAGGGGCATGCTACACCCTTAATCATATATCTTACATTGGATGTATATAGCTGACTTATGGATATCATAACTTCTTATCATGATGTATCTCTTTCATATATGTTATATTATCATTTGTGAGTAGGCTTGGTGATGGTCATAACATAGGAATAGTATATATATAGGTTATTAGGTAATATTTGATCATCATATTGAGCATTTGAGCCTTGTTGTATGGTTTGGAGGTTTACCCCCTCGAAGAAACTAAGCTATTATACTTACATATTGTGATCATTTATCTACAATATTGTGTTCTTTGGTGCTCTCTTACTGTTGATATTCTTATTTATCCAAGTAATTTCCTTACAAAATTTAAGAAAGATAAAATGTATCAACTATGTTTTATTTCAATAAAGGGGAGAAACATGACCTTGAGCAATTTTTATCATGGGAAATCTAAAATTAAATAGAATTATCAGTACACATACCTAATATCAATTGCATTTGTATATATTAAATATAATATATACATGAACGCCTCCTCCTCATGGCCATATAATTAAACTTGCATTTCCATTTAATGGCATGAGTGTATTCAAACTAATATACTAACCATCATCACATTTATTTTTCACACTTACCTGATTCAAAACTTAGGGGTTTTGGGATTAAATGAAAGAATAACAATTATGTCATATGTAAATAGTAAAATTATCTCTGAAAAGAGATGTATATTACTCAGAAGACTATGATTACAATAATTATCTTTGTAAGGAGATGTGTGTTCTTCCCTTGAGGGTTACATAAACTTATATACTAATTTTAGAAATATGAAGAGATATCAAGAAGAATGTGGAAGGTCACTAATCTTGAGGGAGACGAGGTAGTTCATCTTCCATGAATTACGCATGTGAACATTTTGTGAAATTACTATTTTTAGACATTTTTTTAAAAATTACAATTTTAGGCCTTTAGAAGCATATTTTGGGGGTTAAATTTTGATTAAAAAAAAGTTTGCACCCTTTCACCATATTCTACATGTTCCAAGATTTCCAACATATTTTGAGAAGAGTCAATCAGAGCTATGGTGAAAAAGGTATGAATCCCATAATTTGCCCCAATAGAATTATTGTGTGGGTTATTTGGATCATTCCTCCCTCCTTTAGAAGTAATGGTCCTTATTGCACCAAGGGGTCCCATCAAGTGTTGAAATGGTTTCTTTATTTACTACGTAATGAGCCACTCACCTTGATGACTAAGATTTCCTTTCTTGATCACTCGATAGAGCTGAATAAGATGTCCTTTGGTGGTCTTTTTCCAAGTGTCCACAATCAAATTTTTCTTCAACCAAAGAAAAGATTTATTGATTGAGTTTGGATATGTCCAATCATTATGCTATGACTGAGGTATCCAAAAGAGGTGGGTGATATGGTTTGAGGAGGCCCAAATTGAAGATAGGATGCATACCAAGATAGGGTGGAAGATTCAACTCGAAAGCATTTTCACCTACTTTCTTGGTGAGAGTGTAAGGACCATATCATAGAGGTAAAATACTCATGCGTGGACATGCATGCCTTTCCTTCTAAAGTTGCAGCCAGACCTTATCACCAACCTTGAAATGATGTGGAACCCTATGTTGATCATGGTGTTGTTTATAATTTTCATTCATCTTCTATAAAATATCATGGACAAACTCACATATCTATACATTTAAAAAAACATTATTCAATTTCATGCACAAACATCAAGAAACAAATAAAAAATTGTAAGTGATAATATAATGCAAAAAAGGCATAAAAGACACTAAGTATTTCAACATTTTCAAACCATTTCACATCGATTCTTATTTTAAATCTTAGAGGATGTTTTAAATTATGATACATGACCAAATATTTAAAATAATAAACTGAAACTATAGTAGCTAACTCACCTCAAGTGCTGATTTTTCTTTATTCAATGTGAAGAATGAAAAATTAAGATGCAACAAATGTGCTTAGAAATTCCATAATCTTAAAAAAAACATTTTAGAAAAAACATAGCAATAACAATAAATTGAATTGAATTTCTTCCTGAAAACCTCCAATCAACATTTGCTTATTTATTTATTTGAACTTCATTATAGTTTTTTCATTAGAGTTTTTGACAAAACTTCTAATAGAGATTTGATATTTATTACAATATAGGATTTTAAATCTCATTTCCATCTTATGAAACTGTGGTTCCCTTAGTTTAACCCGGTGACTGATATGTTGATAGGGAGGAGAGAAAAAAATGTTGTAGAAGGAAGTGGAGTGATGATTCATGAAGAATGATGCAGAGGGAGGAGATTACAATGAAAGGGAAAACATTGGAGCGAGAGAAGGTTGTCCCCTTATTTATTTTAGAAACTCAAATATGTAGAGTCCAAAACAAAGTGGGACAAGCGGGACAAATGGACGCAAACCGGCCGAACCGCCTGAAATCATCACAAGCAGTCCGAAACAAAGTGGGATAAGCGGGACAAATGGACGCGAACCGGCTGAACCGCCCGAAATCAGCACAAAGAGCACTGTGCCAAATGGGACAAAGGGACGCGTGGGACGCGAAAATCCGAAGGAGCCGAGGACCAATCAAATCATGACACGTGTCACAGGAGGAAAAGTCAACGTTTGGTCCGGAAACTTCAAACGGCCATAACTTTTGACTCCGAGCTCCGATTTCTTATTTTTAATGAGGGTAGATATATTTAAATAAAAGAAACATATTCGGCTCCAGTCAGTCAATGCTCTTTCCCGTCAAATGACAGAAAACGCCTGTCAGGCCCAAAATAGCTGCCCGCACTCAGAAGGCCATAACTTTTGCATTTCTCAACGAAATCACACAAAATTGGTACCGTTGGAATTGTGGTTCCGAGCCCGATGCACAAAAATCAAGAAATTCCAGATTTGATCAGAAATTGATCGATATTTTTAAGAAAACGTGGCCGGGTTTAGAACAGTGTTTTATTTGGTAGCTGGGAGTGCAATTAAGAGGCATGGTCATCATTCCTTCTCTGCTGCAGCACATGGGACAGTATGGGGAGCCTTTTACAAGTAATGTATACCCATTCCACTCAATTTAATGCCTCTTATAGGTGGTTGAAGGACAGATTTCGGGATTTCCATTTTTCCCTTCTCTTTCCCTTCTCATTTTTCTATAAATTGGAGTGTTGGGCTCATTGTAAGGAGGAGAGTTTTTGGGTAGCAAAGCTGAAGCCAGTGTGTTGCAGGCCCTTGTAGTGGACTCCTTGCATGGTGATCCAGGCCCTTATCTTGTAATAGATTGAACTGTGCATACCAGGAAGCAATAACATACAAGTTTGTGGATATATCCTCCCCTGCTGTGTTTCCTTGCATTCTTCTTGCCCCTTTAATCTTTCTACAAGTATATTGTGTCTATCTATTATGTTCTTGCAGGGATTCATTATCATTGTGTATGCTTGGAATATTATTGTGAATGCATTTTGCTAGATTATGGTGAACTGTCATCACCTCTTCTAGTGTGCACTTTGCCTCTGTATTTCACACATTTGGAGGATACTCTCTCACCCTCCTTTTCTGGTGTATCACCTCTTTAGTGTAGGCTTTCATTTTATGTATTCTCTTTCCCTGGTCCCTTGGAAATTTAGATTAGAACAGTTAGCTTATCCTGCATTAGAGTAGATTGTGGCAGGTAGTTTAGGAGCAAGAACCAGCTTTCTCTGGAGGTCTATCTCAAGTAGCAAGTCCCACAACTTGGAGATAGTACCCATGTTATCCAATCACACTGTGAGTTCAAATACATGCACAGGGGTGCTGTGATTCGGTGATAATAGACATGTCATTTATGTGAACTACTTGAAGCAGATATGGAGTAGGGCATGCAAATCCTTAAGCCAACATACTCTAGAGATAGCTTTGAAAATAAGTACTTGTCATGCAATGCTCCCAATGCTTATGCCAACTTTTCCACTGATAGTTGATTTCACCTATATGGTTAAAATTTATAAGGGTAGTAAATGATGCTAGATTATTATAATCAATTAGTTTTCAATGCTACTTAAATCTTCAAAAACCCATGTGGTGAAGGAGTCTTACAAAACAAATATTAGTTAGGTTGTGGTCACCCTTGTGCATCGCTGACATCACCACTACTCCAAAGAGAGCTCAAACCACGCGTTGTTCTCACCTAGCATGTGATATCTAGAATGTATGCAACCATATTGATAACCATGACCTTGCAACAATGAAATTGTACATGAACCTTTACCCTAACTTGACTTTGATAATGTGCCTTTTGTACTTGCAAATGTGAGTGGCTAACTACACTAAAATGAGTATCCAGAGTATGTGAGGCTCAAGGGATTCTTGGAGTAGCTTTACTTGTGATTTCTCTTAGTATTTTCTCATTGGAATGCTAGGAATCAAGTATATAGAATCCCCTCATTAATGGGAGATCAATAATTTTCTTATATATGTGTTCTGGATCTTGAAAACTTGAGAAAGATCGACTAGAAATGTACCAAAGAGATTCAAACCAAGAAAAACACTGTTGGAGGGAAGGGACCAAAAAGATAGGTCAGCCCATAGTATATGGACATTATGGTCATAGATTTGTGTGAAAATAATTTGAAATATGGGATTGTAATGTGTGAGGGTATAGCTTGATTTGGTGGAGTAATGTAATGTTATGCTAACAAATAAGTTGTTTATGCAAACAAGGATGAATGAGATATGGCTAGGGACAACATATTTGGCCATACTAGTCAAGTGTAGGCTACTACAAGAGTGTTGTACAATTTGTGTTGTTGTAAGACATGAATTACCAAAATGAGTGTCTACATTTCCCCCTTCTTTAAGTATGGAATTGAAAATTGTGTGCATAAAGGAAAAGTCACCTAAGTGTGTAGACATACTTTACCTTTGTTCGGAGTGCCTTATTCTTGTGTTAGGACTTTGTCTTTGTTTTGGTTGTGTTTGTTTTTTCAAGATGAGTACTTGTAGAGTAAATTGTATTAAATGTCCATGTTACATAGGAAATCGAACTTTAACATGAAAACTTTGGAATTATTATGAAAATAGCAATATGTAAATATAAAATAAAAATAAAGGAAAGAGTACACCTGATTTTTTCACAAGAGAGGGAGAGAGAGTACTCCTACTACAGTTACCATGGAGATTTATTGAAATTTGTGTTAGAGCTGGTAGGAAGGACCTAGGGGCGATCATTCCCCAACTAGAATGTGCCAAAGATATAAAGAAGTGTAAATTCACCATGCATGGTGAAGAAAATTGTATAGGGAGCATTCTAGTTACTTCACATCCCTCCACAAAAATATGAGCAACAAGAAGTAAAGTCTACGAGGGTAATAGTCACTTAGACACTTCCCAAGATCCACAAATGAGTTCCACTGTAGATGTGTTGGGCCCTAGCATATTGGCTAAGTACAAGAAAGTGTGTGGGGGTGCGAGACCTCATTGAAGAAGGGTGCACAGGGTGAAGGCGCGTAGGGAAGAGTTCTAGCATGGTTTTGCAAAACACACAGCACGTGTGCAAGGTGAGATAGATTTTGGGGACTTAGCCATATTCAGTGTTACAGGAAACACATGAGAAAAGTGTGACCCATCCAGCATGTGGAGTGGATAAGGTGTCAGCCTGGTGACTGTAGGATCAAAAAGGGAATATTCCATACATGCGATGGAAGATTCTAGAAGAACATCATTGCATAAAGTGGAGAGCACGGATCAAAGGAGGCATGATCCATTGGAAGACCACTTGGACACTTAGCATCCGATCAATTACCTTTGAAGGCATGGTAGTGGAGGCAGGAAAGCTATATATATTGAGGTGTGTGGATGGTAGAAAGGGTGATGGGTATGTGTGCTAAGAGAAGAGATGCAAAGAGAATAGTGCAATGGAAAAGAGGAAAAGCTCTACAAAAATACCATGGAGGATTTTATGGGTTGGGATTATGAAAATATAGGAGTGATAACATATTTAGAGGGATGGGTTTGTATTCATCTTTGTAATGTGAAGGACATAGTGTAGTTCTGATGCATGACTTTGCTCTACATTGTTGCATGGGTCTGTTATGACCTCAAGGATTGTAATGTGGTCACTGGACTCATTAATATGAATATAAGACTATGTTCTAAATCATATATGTGTTCTTGAGTATAATCCTTATGCATTTCCTTTATGTATGAACCATTTCTATATGTTTTATGTTATTTATCTTCTATGGATGCATTGATGTGATAACTCGTCCTAGGTTCTCATAATGTTGCATGGTTCTTTTCTACTCATTTACACTTGATTTTCTGTCATAATGCGATGTATTCTCACAAGACGCATAAAGGAGGGGCTCAGCACCTGCGCGTGCCTTAGGTGAGCACCCAGCTCCCGGTGGGTGATAGGTCGGCACACATGGGATTTTATTGTTAATCTAAGGGTATAAAAATGACTACATCTTGTTTTTGTTGCCGGGATCTCTTTTCAAAGTTGTTGTAAGAAATGACATGCATCTTAGTCCCTGTGATGTGTGATGACAGAACGTTTGACTTTGGAAAGTGTTGAAGCATGGTTCAAGAGCATGGAGGAATAGTTTTCTCAAAGATTCATCATTGGACCTGATTTTGATTCGTGTAGGTGGGTTGAAGAGAACATGTACCATGAGTTATATGAGACATTCTTCTGCTATTTCCCAGTAGAACTATACAAATGGTTGTCAGCATATGCATCCAGATCGAGCTGGTACTACAAATCGCACATATGGACTCAAGATGATTATCAAAGACTGTAGGATGCAGATCCGACTTGGACGTGTGTTGTTGATCACTAATGGAAAGGAGTGTTGACCAGTTATACTCTAGAATATGCCATTTTTATGTATTCTTTCCAAGAAGTTGTTGAGTTTGAGTTACTGAGGGAGCCCAGAGGATCATTTTTGCATGTTATTCCTTTGGCTATGAAGATATTGGTCATTACCTTGAGTTTAGAGGCATTCCCCATGGTTGGCTAAGCTTCTTTGAGTGTTGGGTGAGGAAGCTAGGGTGGAGGAAGATGGAGACATTACAGCTGAGAAGGAAAGGGAGGAGAGATGACTCAAGTATAGTGAATCTCATGAAAGGGAGATGACTAGACAATGTGAGGTTGCAAGTGTGATGGATCTATGGAGGTAGACCTTGCAGGAAGGAGTTGAGTTTCATGCAGAGGAAGTGGAGCCTGAGTAGTCTGTGCTACCCCATCTTGGTAAGTGTGGGAGGGAAGCCCCTTCAGCTTCTGATGAGAGTGCATCACATGGAGAAAGGAGAGTCATCAGCGTGCATCTGAACCCACCTGGTGACCAACCCCTGGTGCTTGGTTTTCTAGATCAAGGGAGAAGTATTGTTAACCCAGTTGGTATCGGTGGGAGTAACCAATTTGTGCCCAAGAGATATAATTTCTCATTTGGAACATCCATGGTTACGTAAGCCATTCCTGTATTTGGAGGAAACTTTGGACAAGTTGCAAGTATGCAAGGTTTGGGTATCACGTTTGGGAGTGGCGCGGGACATGTGATTGGTAGTGGGACAATATAAAAAACAATTAGTGCACAGTTTAGTGGGACATTGGGAACAGAAGGCGAAACCACTTCAGGCCATTTTCTGGCTACAGGAGGTTGATTTGGTGGTGTAGGGGTTGGTGGACCTGGTGGACCTAGTGGATCTAGAGGATTTGGTGGGTTAGGAGGAATGGGACCTGTGAATCTAGTGGATCTGGTGGTGGAGGAAACACCAAAGGGAACCAAGGCTCTGGATCAGGAAGACAAGGGCCTCAGCCACCCCCACAATTTTTTTGAGATGTCATTGCACTTACCATACTACAGGGGTATTTAAGATGTTGTAGAGCATGTGCACAATTGTGAATTACTATGGCATGTGAAAGGGATCACTACCTGATCAGGGGATCATTTTTAAAGTTCCCTAAACATCCCTAAATGGTGTCAGTGTAGAATATCATCTCGAGATTTTTCCAACGATTATGAGAATGCGAAAAACGGACAACGGGAGCTCTAGATATGTCTGGTCAAAGTTCAGACAACGAGAAAGTCAACTCTGGTCAACTAGTCAATATTGAACCAATCACACTGTGACACGTGGCTTGCCACCTGTTGGTCTGAAAATCTATCAGGTGGACAGATCTATGGATAGACGAGCCAACAGTGTGCAGGGTATAGCCCCTCTTTGAATCAGCAAAGTGAAACTAGTTTATTGCTATTCTACCAGTAGGAATTTGTGCAAGTCTCACAATATTTTACCTTCGGGGGTTGGGATCTCATCCCAGTAGAGGTATTTCCAACTGTGAAAAGAAGGGAAAGAAACAAAGTGGAGAGATAGAAAAGATCTGAAGGGAGAAAAGAAATGAATTCCAAAGCAGAAAGGTCAGAGGGTCTATGTTTTGGGCTGGTAGTAAACAGAGCCGAACCTACTTGCATAGACGAACAAAGCAATACTGATGAATAAATGAAAAAAAAGTAGAGATAGATTCAACAGAATAAACACATAAATCTGACATAAGAAATATTAAATGCTCATAACACACATATTCAGCACAAAGTCTTAATATTTGTATTAATATTTTCTTCTGTTACAAAAAGCTCAAAGTCTTTTCTTACTTCTATTTTTCATCTAAAAAGTATCCACCACCTTGGCAGTTATAAGAGGTGCACTGCCCATTTTCTGCAGGATGAGGTCGTGGAGAAGATGTTTGTTTTGTTCGGGAGAGGTGATGTGGAACTTTTATTTCATGAATTTACTGATCATTGGCTGAAGTTGATCCTGGGCAGGACCTCGTATGATCTCGATGACTCACAAGTTTCCCGCTTATTGAAGTTTCTTGCAAAGGGAATCCACCGTAGATAGGGCCTCTCCTTGAAAACTTTCAGAAGACGTTCCCATTGTGACTTGGGTCACTGTATAATTTGTCAAATACAGATCCTTTTTACCCTTGCATGGTCTAACTTTTTGGAGATAGGTCCTAAAGGATCAGGATATGCAATCTCCATTACTCTTTCTCCCGATGCACTTTGAGAGAATTGGGTTATAGGATTTTGCTTCTTAGCCCCCTTTGCTTTCAGAAGACGTTCCCATTGGATGATGGAGAAGTCCATCAGTGTGATAGGGACTTTCCTCTTAGCCCCCTTTGCTGGGATGACGGAGAAGTCTCAGTGTGATAGGGACTTTCCTCTTTTGGGCTCAGATGCTGGGATATCCATATTGGACTTAAGGGAATGGGACCAGAGGTAGAAGAGGGAGTAACTGCAGTGGATGAGGGGAAATGGGTAGAGACACTTGGTGGTGGCATCGAGAGGGAGGCCGAGAAAGTGCTCATGGGAGGAAGGGATACTGCAGGGGAGGTAGACGCGGGAATGGAAGGGAGTTGAGAGATGAGAGAAGAAATGGTGGGGGGCAACTCCGCAAGAGAAGAGAAAGATGTGGCAGAAGGTGTTCTAACTGGCACATCCACCCAGGGTGTCGCTGCTACTACAACTGCTGAGGTCCCTTCTATCCCTTCTCCCTCTCCTCCTTCCCCTCCTTGTGTGACCCAAGCGACCATTCCTTTGGTCATTTCCTCTCCCCCATCTTCTATTGTTCCCCCTTCCTCGTCTATCCATAGATCTGTCCACCTAATAGATTTTCAGACCAATAGTTTTTGGTGACTCCTCTGGGGATCAAACAGATCTATCAGAATCTCTGATAGTGGTATGATAGAAAATCAGTAAAAATCAGAAAAATCACTACCTGTTTGCAAATTTTAACTTTTGTTCAAAATCCACAATTTTTGCAAAAGTGATCCGAATTGAAAATTTTCTTCGGGGATCCATAGATCAGGACTAATTAGAGATCTTTAGTTCACTGAGTTTTTACAAAAAGCCTGTATTTTTCCGTAGATCTGAGTTCTTGACTGTTTTGCAAAATTTCAAACCATTGCCAAAAGTCAACTCTAAAATCTGAAAATCAGCCTACTAAGTTGGCCGTTATTTTATCCTCATTAACATTTGTCATTAAACCGCAATCGGTTTTCAAAAGAGGAATAAAATTTAATATTTAGAAAAGTACATGCTGCTGGTTTTTGTCAGAAAATTCTGAAAATCAGCAAGTACAACCAAAAAGAGTTTTTAGGATTTGCTCCAATTATTGCAGATCTGGAAGGTACGCTGGTGGGTGAACCGTTCACTCGTAGCAGAAGAGCTCATGGAGTAATTGATCCTACTTTTGATCTACTTCAAAGGCACAACTTCAATGTTACACCGGCACGCTTCCCATCACTAAGTTCAACTAATCGGTCATCCAGGAGTGTCTCACCTCCATGAAGGAAGCATCTCTCACAAGGAATATCCTCATCTCTTTGTAGCGCCTTGCTGCTTAGTGGAACTGTGCTTCTGGCTCACATCCTTTTTCCAGCCATCCAAATTGTAGTGCCATGGGGAAATGCTATGGGCCCACTCGCTTTGCCACATCTTGTTCATGCGCTCCCTCATGAAAACTGAAAGAATTTTCCTAAATTTGATGGTAGTGGAAACCAAAGCACGGATTCACACATATCCGCGTTCATCATGTCATGCAGTATCCTAGATGTGGCCCATGAATATGTTTCGGTTCACCTTTTTCTGGAAACCTTGCAAGGACCAGCAGCGGAATGGTTTCAGCATTTGCCGACCGGATCTATTACTAGTTGGGCCACCTTGCGAACTACATTCGAAGAAAGATATAAGCCTTCAGAGGACGCGTTCGTGTTACTATCCAAGATCACTCACCTGAAGAAGGAGGTCAATGAAACCATGCATGATTTCATCACCAATTTCAATTCACTGATCAACCGGGTTCCACCTACCATGCTGCCAATGCCAAAAAATCAGAAATGTTTCTTCGTTAACGCCATGAGCTCAAAAGTAAGTTTCTTACTCTTACAAGAACAAGTCACTACCTTGGTTCTCGCCCAAGCTGCTGTCATACGAATTGAAGATAACTTGCTAATATCTAGTGAATTAAGGTGAGAGCCATCCAAGCTGAAAGTTTTAGCTCCTTCTCCTGCCACTTCATCTGATCCGGCATTTCAAAAGATGGCAAATGACTTGCTCGCGTTAAAAAAGTAGCTAGCTCAGTCTTCTCTCGGCTCTTCATACTAGGATATCCCACGGAGGAATTTTACTTCTAACAACGTCTCACAAAGGCCGCGCCTACTTGCAGCTGCTCCACGGTTGGCACTTGAAGCCCCTCTGGTCAATGCTTTAGCCAAGATCGAAGAAGAGGAACAAAATTATGAAGAATCTTCATCACCAAGTGAAGATGATCAAGATGTCGGTGAACCGACTGGCGACTCTACTATCGGGTATATGGAATTTGATGAGGAAGAATTTGACAAAGAAGAGGGTACCCAAGGATATGCAAGCGGGCAGTCATATGTTGTTTTTATCTGCTCGCAAGGAAAAGAAGCAGAAGTGGCTGCCAATATGCAGAAAAGAAAAGGCCGTGTCACACACACCTCCAACCATCGCTAAATGAGGTAGTCCCCTTCCGGCTCAACCTATTGTTAAGTATTTTTCAAAAAGGTCTTTTTCCCCTATCTCCCCTCTGCATCAGTCCCCACATATTCCTATCAAGACCGGTAATCCTACCCTACCATCGCGAAATGAGGGACTCACTCCTTCATCAATGCAACCCTTGGCCGCGTTTGACATAATCAATCACGTTAAAAAACCAAAATCTAAATGTCTGAAGCCAAATATCTTCAGTTAAATCTTGAGTAGCTTGTAAGGTTGACCAAATACATCTAAAGCCAAGCTGTCATAACTACTCAGGTTTCCCCAAAAGGAATCCTTTCTACTCCTTCTACATCTCGCATAAATGTTGCCTCGACATCTGCGTCAGGCAAGATAGAACCTTTCTATCTCTCCCTCCTAATCAATGGCCACAAACTAAGCACCTGCATAATTGATTCTGGAGCTTCCGATAACATCATGCCAGCAAAGGTCGCCCATGCCCTGGGCCTCACCCTTACCAAGCCTTTTGGCAGATGTTATTCCTTGGAAACCAAATAGGTTCCACTGATCGGTCAAATTAAAGACACGCAATTTGCATTTGCGGCGTTCCCAGAGAAAAGAGTAAAAATGACCATCCTTGTTGTCGATATTCCGGCAACATACGGAATTCTATTAGGAAGGATTTTTTGCAGTGAGGTTGGTGGAGAGATTCATATGGACTGGTCTAAGGCTAGAATCCCCGTCAAAGGTATAATGCAAACGTTGGAGCCAAAATCAAAAAAGAAGTACTTGGTTACTAACTCTAATGACCCCAAAGCCCAAATTCTCTTCGAATCATTAGGGATGGGAAACTATTTCTTGTCTACTGAGTTTGAAAAAATGGAGGTCCTCGTCCAAGTAGAAGATCTTAACAAGATCTGGACATTACAGTTTGATGGCAGTTGCGCGACTAGTGGGTGCGGCGCTAGAGCCGTGCTAATATCTCCCGAGGAAGAGATTATCCCTCTCTCTTTCAAGTTGTAGTTTTTCAATACGAATAATACTGCTGAGTATGAATCTTTGCTACTGGGCATGCAAGCCATAAGAGAAAGAAGAATCAAGAATCTGAAAGTACATGGTGATGCAGAGCTGGTCGTAAATCAAGTTAAAAGGATATACCAAGTGAAGAATGAAAGGCTCATACATTACCACAACATAGTATGGGACAGTATTGAGGAGTTTGACACTTTTTCAATAAAAGCCATTCCGATAGCTCAGAATGACATTGCCGACTCGTTAGCCGTCTTAGCATCCCTCATGCTCCCTCACCCAGGTTTGAAAACAAACACATATACCATTGAGGTGGTTTTCCGCCCAAGCGTGCCGAACAATTCTCAGCACTTGTAGGTATTCAATGATGACAATCAACTCATTGCCTTTCTTGGAAAAATAGAAAATTTTAGTGAGCTTCATTTTGAAGGATCCACTTCCGCATGTCGTGAGTCTGTTACTGATCAGGACGGGGAATCCGAAGGAAGCGACGACATATGTCAGCTCAAAGGAAATAAAATTTTGAAAGGCCTGGTTTCTTTAGAGAGGCTGTTCGACAGGCACGATCATTTTGTCAAGAAGAAAAGGTGAGATGATCCTAACTCCTCCCCAGAAATTGAACCGGTCAATCTAGGTTTGGTAGAACATCCGCAGTTTGTGAACATTGGAAAATGTTGCACACCCGAAGAGAAGCGGAAATTCATCAAATTGCTGAAGAAATACATGGATGTATTGGCATGGTCCTATGCCGATCTAAAGTCTTTCAATCCAAAAGACGTCCAACATGACATCTCGTTGAAAGAGGGTGTTAAACCCTTTTGCCAGAAACAGAGGCACTACAATCCTAAGATCTCAGGTACTATCCAGGCTGAAATTTAGAAAATACTGGACGTAAGGATCATTTTTCCTATCCATCACAGTACCTGGGTGGCAAACATTGTTCCAGTATGCAAGAAGAATGGCAAGATATGCATATGCATGGATTTTCGTAACTTGAATCAAGCCTCCTTGAAGGATAACTACCCCCTTCCCATAATGGATCAGGTTCTGCAAGCAATAACTGGATCAAAAATGTTATCTATGCTTGATGGTTTTTCAGGCTACAATCAGATTGAAGTCTCACCCGAAGACCAATTCAAAACCGCATTCACTACCCCTTGGGGTACATTCACTTATAGTAGGATGCCTTTTGGTCTGACCAATGCCGGTGCCACTTTTCAATGGGCCATGGACTTTGCATTCAAAAGTATGATGGGAAAAGTCATCGTAGTCTACTTGGATGACTTAACTGTGTTTTCTAAACAGTGAAATGATCATTGTGATCATTTGGAGCAAGTATTGATTAGATGCCGGGAACATGGAATCTCCCTAAATCTGAAAAAATCTATTTTCAGAGTCACAGAAGGAAAGTTGCTGGGACACATTATAAGCAAGGAAGGGACAAAGATAGATGTCGAAAGGGTTAAGGCTATTCAAAGCCTTACTTTACCCACAAGCAGAACTGGTGTTCACTTTTTCTTTGGAAAACTGAATGTTCTCAGGCACTTTGTCCCCAACTTTACTGAAAAGACTCACCACATATCAAACATGATGAAAGGATCACCAACTTTCCGGTGGAGTGAAGAAGGAAAGAATTTGTTTGAAGATATAAAAGCCTCCGTCACTCACGCACCAGTCCTGGTATGTCCCGATTTCTCCAAGGATTTTATCATGTATAGCTATGCATCTGAGCATACTATATCGGCTATCTTAATGCAAAAGAATTTTGAAGATGTTGAAACCTCGATTGCGTTCATGAGCTCTCCTCTCAAGCCTCATGAATTAAAGATTTCTCAGTTGGAAAAGCATGCCTTCGCCGTTGTCAAAGCAGTCAAGAACTTCAGGTACTACATTCTAAATTCTCACACATTGGTACTGGTCCCTGACAGGACAGTCAAGTCAATCCTAACTCAACAAGAGTTAGGGAGTTTGCGAGGAAATTGGATTGTAAAAGTCCAGGAGTATGATCTAGATATAAAACCAACCAAGCTAGTAAGAGGTAAGGGCCTATGTCAGCTCATGGCTGAAAACCGGGATTCAGAAGGCCCTGAGGAAAAAGATGATTGCACCAAGGGAGCACAAAGCCAGTTGGAGAAAGTCAATTCTCTACCCATGGTCCTATTTGTCGCCACCAACGATGAATGGTATTCTGATATCGCTTTCTTTCTCACTTATGGTGAGTGTCCAGCTCATCTAACTTCAAAGGAGAAACGTGCTATAAAGCTCAGAGTGGCCAAATATGTCATCTGGGATGACTGTTTATACAAATGCAGAATAGATGGCATCTTCTTGCGATGTGTTGACAAG
The DNA here is from genome assembly GCA_019776745.2 of Taxus chinensis. Classification (NCBI taxonomy): domain Eukaryota; kingdom Viridiplantae; phylum Streptophyta; class Pinopsida; order Cupressales; family Taxaceae; genus Taxus; species Taxus chinensis. The sequence goes on along the minus strand of CM034147.1, from coordinate 198,904,646 downwards.
CCACATCAGGTAAAGTTACTTGAGAGTTTTCATGATTCCGCCTGTGGTGGTCATTTCTCCTCTTCCGTGATGGCACACAAGATCATTCAGGCCAAGTACTATTGGCTGACGTTGTTCCAGGATACAACCACCTGGGTAGAAAAGTGTGAGCTCTGCCAAAAATTCGTTGGCAAGACAAAATTAGCTATTTTTCCCCTCAGGCCAGTCGTTATTGATGAACCATTCAGACAGTGGGGAATCGACTTTATCGGAGCAATCCATCCCCAATCGAGTGTTGGACATAGTTATGTCCTGACAGCAACAGATTACTTCACCAAATGGGTGGAAGCCATTCCTGTCAAGAACACCACTTCTGAGTTTGTTTGCAATTTCATCAAAGAGAATATCATCGTGAGATTTGGCGTCCCACACAAAATCATTGCTGATAATGCTTCCAACTTCTCCTCACGAGAAGTTGTTGGTTTTTGCTATGAACATGGGATAACCTTAGCCCACACCTCGGATTATTACCCCCAGGGAAATGGTAAGGTAGAATCCAGTAATAAAAACTTAGTGACCATCATACGGAAGCTAGTTGATGAGAGTCAGCGGACGTGGCACAAGTCATTGTACGATGCTTTGTGGGTGGACCGCATTACTCCCAAAAGGTCTCTCGGTATGTCCATTTTTCAAGTGTTATATGGGATCGACGCCGAACTTCCCATCTATGTAGAGCTCCCCGCTCTGTGCTTGGCACGAGCAATTGAAGATGAGACTTTCCAAAATTCCCTTGAAAAGAGGATCATGTATCTATCAGAGCTCGAAGAAAAAAGAGTAAGAGTGGTCGACATGATCACCGAACATCAGAATCAAGTAAAGAGATTGTTTGATAAAAGGGCTAAGCAAAGAAATTTCCAAGTGGGAGATCTCATCCTTTTGTGGGACAAACGAAGAGAGCCAAAGGGCATGCACGGGAAATTTGATTCTCTATGGAGGGGGCCTTTCAAGATCAGGAAGCTCAACAAAGAAAATAGCTTCTATCTCTCGTATCTAGACGGAACTGATCTCCCGCTTCCCCATAGCGGGTGACATCTCAAAATATTCAGGAAGTAGAGCTTGCTCTCTCCCTTGTACAATTTGCTTTATGTTGTGTGTTTGCTTTCATCGTCGCCCTTATTTTTGACCCTCTTTTGCCCAATGGATAGGCACATGTTAATCTGGGGTTCTCTACCCTTGAACTTCGCTCAAAGATAGTCCCCAGAAAGAGCCAGCTGTTATCCTGTAAGATTAACAAGGGCAATTTTACAGGTAACCATACCAAAATTTTGTCCTGGTCCCTCGTCAGGGACCCCTCTGCGTTTGGAACGTTATAAAATCCCTTTCTGGGAAATCTAGTTCTCCGAACTTGGTCGTTTTGGTCCCTTTTTTGGCTGGGCGCACCTTTTATATGTGTAACACAGACTAAATTTTTTCCCCCTTCGTTTCCTTTGGCACACCCTTTGATGTGTTGACACATCAATTGATGCGCCTTTCTGTGATGTGCCTTTCTTGCATCCGCCAAGGCGCATGCGCCTTCATGTTAACAACTAAATTGTTGCGCCATGTTTTGGTGCGTCAAGGGGCTCAAAATGAAGTGTTGATAGTCATAAATTTGTCCCAATGGCGCAAATATTTCCGTGTTGACACATGTTTATCCGCGCCAAAGGGCACAAAGTTTTACGTGTCGACACATGTTTTGGTGTGTCTCTTGAAAAAGTGGTTGGCACATTTATTGCACCTTTGCCTATATATAGGTGCACCCGCCCTGTCACTTTCACAATTAAAAACACGTGATAAAATTTATTCCTCTGCACCTATCAGCACACCCATCCTCCTCATATCATGTTCATGGACCCCACTTCATCTCTCACTTTCTATATATTTCTGGGTAAGTGGTCCTCATCCCTCTTGTGTTTTCTGTTATTGGTTGTTTGTGAGGTTGAATGCATTGTATTTGAGGCTTAAACCCCCCTACCATTCTTGCAAATCTCTCTTCCCAAGCTGCTTCCATCCTCTTTCCAGATCTACTGGCCAAGAGGGCTCTGCCTCGAAAAAAAATCCAAACCTCTTTGTTGTGTTCCTCCCACTGTCAAAATATGTCAAAGAAAACCTGTAAATCACAAACAGAAGTGTCAAGAAACCTAAAAATTGTTTTCAGGCTGCATGTCCCCCTTGGCGCAATCACCACTCCTGCTGCACAAAACACAGTCGCGCCTAAGGTGCACTGTTTCTACTTGCAGCACACATTATTCTTGCGCAATACAAAAAACTAAGTGTCTTTGGCATCGGCGCATTCCCGTTTACAACAACAAAGTGTCATGCAAGCTTTCCCTATGCCGCGCCAAAGTCCCCCTTTGCGCACACAATTTTGGTGTCACACACATTATTCTTGCGCCCTTCGGTGCACCAAAGTCTCATGTGACACACAAGTTGCATGCGTCATTGGCGCACCCTGCCCCCATGCAACACCAAGATTAATTGCGCCCAAATATAAAACTGCATAAATGGCGCAGGCACATCCCTGCTTACAATAACAATAATGTCATATGCAAAATCCTTGCACCTTGCGCCCTTTGGCACTGATTTTTTCCTTGTAACACTCTAATTCAGTGCGCCATGCTATTAACTCTGCAGCCTGCAGTGTCCCTGCGCCCTGCGCCCTAAGGCGTTAAAATTGCTAACTCCTCATTCTGTAGTGCTTTAATGGAAGATCTGACAGCTAATATGGCTCTTTGGCGTTGGAATTCTCTTCTCCTTCTTGCAGATCAACAACTGAACTCGGATCCATATATGTCTACATCAAGCAAAAATCTAACCAAGTCAAAGGGTAAGGCTAAGCTTACAGAAGAAGAGATGAAGTATAAATCCTAGAGGGTCAGAATGCCCGAGTCCCAGGCAGAATGTGACCTGGACATAAGAGACTCTGAACTCGGTCACATCGACATGGAGGATTTCTGGGCCAGAACCAGGAGAGTCAAAAGAAGTCCTTGGATGGACAAGCTGGTGGGAAGTGGACTACATTTTGCTAGGGGGATCCCCGTCAGTGTAGTAAACAACGAATTTATGATGGTGGTGGCCCGTTGTTACAACAAAGACACAAGGTGTGTCGAAAATGAAAAGGGTGAGGTCATAATCAACCTCATTTCCCAGCACTTCGAAATCATGCTAGGCATCCCTCACCACCGACACTTTGTGGCTGTAAGCCAAGAGGACTACACCAAGGCATGGGAGGATAATGAAGACAAGTGCATGCAGCTGATGAACAAAGTATACTTGAAAAACAATAAGGTAATAACCAGATGGCCACAGGTTATTCACCGCAGTGACTTCTCTGAGGAATTGAGCGACACCATCACATTCCTAAGTAGAGTTTTTGGGCTTTCTGATGCCCATTACTTTCACAAATGGATGCTTAGGTACCTTGAAACTATGAACAAGAATGTGCTAGATCAATGCTTTGAGTGGGCGGAGATCATAAGCGGCACCATATCTGAGAAGCTTCAACAACTCACCACAACGGGGAGGTTCTACATGAACTCCTATGTAGTCTACGCTGCGGCCTCAGAGAGGGATTATTTGACACTTAGCTGATGTGGGGTTTGGCCCCAGGTAAAAATATACAAGTACTACCTAGAGCTGAAATTGGAGAATAGCATCCTGCAGTTTACTAAAATCAACGATGCTTTCTTCTATGGCATTGTCTGCCTTTTAAGGACAAATATGACTCATGGTTAGATGACCAAGAGCATAGTCACAGTGACGAAGAAGTGGGGAGAACTATTTACCTAGTTCCCCACCTTCACCTATCTCAGAGTGGCTAACTTCTTGGTGGAGCCCACAAAATTGCCTAGATACGCTGGCCCCAAGTTGATCCTGTTGGAGCTGTCTAGACAGCTCATAACCTACCATGAGAAATGTTTGAAGAGAAAGAAGGGAGGAACTCCTTTCCCCATTACAGTGGGCAAATACACCTGTGTTTCTCACCATAAAGCTCAGGAAATTTTTGCAGAGCTAGAACTGCTCAATCTAAAGCACAAATTCCCGGCGAGGCCCACTTTTGATCCAAGGAATTACCTTCCCAAGGCAAAACTCGATCCAATCCACATTCCACAGATCAAGGATATCTATATCAACCTGTTCTCATGAGGTCGAACTTAGAAGGAAGGACCACTCCCACTTGGACTTGGCAGAGATTATTCAATACGTAGTGGCCATTGTTCCAAAGGGTCAATCAAACTACTGATCAAGAAATTGATCAGGTGTATTTGGACACAGATGGAGACAACTGGCCGTTTGCCGCAATTGACAGGACAAAAGCACCCCAAACCATTGAAGAAAGGATCAAAGAGACATTGTGGAGGACAAAACACTGGTGCAGAATGAATGGCCTTATCTACCTCGGGGTAGATTTCACTACATCCCCATTGGGCAACGCACCTGTCAGGCCTAAGCATCTGCCAAAAGTCAAAGGCAAGGATAAAGAGGGCGAATCAAGCTTTGCTCAAGAAGGAGCTCCTGAAAGCCCTCCTTCCACTACACAAGAACAGATTGTAAGTCTGGTATCCCCAGTAGAGTCACCAAAAACCATTGGTTTGAAAATCTGTCAAGTGGACAGATCTATGGATAGCAATAAACCAGTTTCGCTTTACTGACTCACAGAGGGGTTATGCCCTGCACACTGTTGGCTCGTCTATCCATGGATCTGTCCACCTGATAGATTTTTGGACCAACACCACCACACTGATCGAATTCACTTGATTTTCCTATCAGGAGATGACAAGTGGACTACATGATGATTGAGTTAATTATTTTCTATACCCCATGGTATGGGTCGAATTTCTATTTACTTGGTAAGTCCACTTACACACTGATTTTCAAATGCCACGCATTATGCCACAAACCACATATATTAATGTTCAAACATTAGTATTCAAATTACCACTTACCCAATTAAACCGCCACATGCTAAGTCCATTTGTGAAGGAGGGAAGCAGTGGTGGGGGCATGCAAAGCCATCCACATGGAAGAAGGTGGTGAAGCGGTGGAGATGGGGGCGGTTAAGCCTAAGGTGGTCCTTTGACCACTATAAAAATGCATGGAAAGGCTTAATAAAGCCTAAACTATTATCCCACCACCCTATTTGGGATATTTATCCCATTAAACATGCTTCTTCGCCAAAATGGGGATGTTAATCCCATTTCATATGCAAATGTGCCAAATTGGGATTGTTTATCCCATTAACAATGCAATCCACCAAAAATGGAGATAAGACTATCCCATCAACTATGCTATGGGCTATGATATTTTCAGCATTAGGATAAATGGTAATTGCATTTTTTAAGGGCCCTAAAATTGTATAAATAGGGAACCCATTCTATTGTAATGGACACACATTAGTCTGAGAAGCTTATTATTTTTAAAGCTTATTTGTGAGATGTGTCAAAAAAAATTGTTTATTGGACTATTATTTTAGACAATAGTAGACAAAATATTTGTGATCGGGAGTAAATTATAAACTACCCAATAGGCCCATTGAGCCACACCAATTACTTGCAAATCCTGGATTGTTGACCAGAGTGCTAGCGTCGCATTGATAGCGTCAGGAAGGCTAATCGAAGCTGAAGGAGATTATGCATTAGGAAAGTGAAGAATAATTCGACTGATCATCAGAAGTTTTCAAAGAGCTAGTGTACTGATAGGCAAGTAAAATTCCATTAGGTTTTCTTTTCAAAGTACTATTGTAACTTACAAGTTTTGACTAGTGGAACAGTTCAACCACGAACCTAGAGACGTAGGCGATTGCCAAACTCTGTAATCTATCTTTGTGCAATTGTCTTATTGTCTTGCATTTATTTTAAAACTGATTACTTAAAAAGAGAAAATTGTTGGCAACTAATTAAATCCTACAAGGGTTTGAGATCAGGTAGTAATAATCTGATTATTTTTGGATCAAGTTGGTATCAGAGCTAGTTCTTGGACTTCAAACCTACTAATCTCTAAGCAAGTTTGGTAACAGAGCTGGTGAATCTAATTAACAGAGTGATTTCTTCAAGTTTGTGCAGTTGGTTCAGTTTGTGTGAACAGGGTACAAGTGCACTATGGGAAAGATGTCTAAACAGACGAAGCTCGATGAGATTGAAGCGTATAATCACCAGGTCTAGGAAGAGAATTCTCTCCTACGATCCATGTATTACTCCTTGGAAGAGGAGAATGCTCGTTTGAAATCAGAACTGCAAACCAAGGATGAGCTCTTGGCAAGGTTGTAGTGTGCTGATCAAAGAAAGGAAATTCCTTCAACTTCAGATGCAGTGACCATGGCAGATGACTGCACTGAAAGTTGTTCACCACTAGAATCTTCTTCTTCCTCCCATTCGGTTTTGGATTCAGGTAATGAAGTTTTTGGTTTGTTTGAAAAGCATACTAGAGGCATTGGATCCAAATTAATAGATAAAATGGGATTTGATGGAAGAGGCCTTGGGAAAAATGGCCAAGGCATTGCTAACCTAATACAGGTCAAGTATCATCCTCATTTTGCAGGTTTGGGTTATCCTAGTGTGGGAATGGATGTTGGAGAATGCTCCAAGAACACTGATGGGAGATAAGCTTCCGAAAGTAAAGAGAATACCCCATTAGTCCTGCAAGAAGATTCTAAGTAGGAAACTTGTGCTTCGTCATCACAGGTAGAATATGGTAAGAGAAATCAGCGAAGAGGTAATGAGATTCCACCTCCAGTTTCTTACCATAATCGTAAGCATAGTAAAACTTCTTATCCACTTTTTCAGCTTAAGAAGTATGGTTATGATTTTCAGAAGATGTGGAATGCCTTTCCATGTACTTTTTATGGATTGCATAATCATTCTATGGCCAGATGCTGGAGGAGAAGGACATTGATGAAGAAGTTGATGTCGTTTGTCAGGAACAAGGAAAATCAGAAAGACCAATCTTGTTATGCAGAGTCGAGAAATGGAAAAAAGAGTTCCCCATCTCAAAAGGAGTTTAAGAGGAATTTTTGTGCTCATTGCCAAAGGAATGGGCATTGGGTGGATAATTGTTGGAAACTGCATCCATCTCGCCATCAAAGTAATGGCAAGCCAAAGATGGAATGGAGGCCTATTGCAAAGGCAGAAGAAGTTTCTACTCCACCACAAGTTGACAAGTCAACCCAGGACCATGTAATACCTGAAAGTGAAAGTCCTTTAAAATGGGTAAGTCAACAATTTTTCAATTATATATTGCATAATTCAGATTGATGAATAATATGCAGTATTAAGTTTGGAGATCAGATTCTATGAGAAAAAGCTAAGAGAAAGTTTTACAATACTCAGTGGATTTTTTTACTTAAAAAATTTGATTAATGCTCTAAACCTATCTCCTAATCATCTTGTGAGTACCTGTTATAACTTGGATACAGGATTTAACTCATGTAAAGCTTGGAGATTTATCTACCATTTGTGCAGAAAATAGAGTTCCCAGAGGTCAACTCGGAACTTCATTCTGTGTAGAGGCATTGTGACCTTGCAGTAGAATGGTAGCTGAATCACCATTGGCATTAACGTCAGGTCAGAACTTCATTTTGTGTAGAGGCATTGTGACTGTGCAGCAGAGTGCTACCTGATATTAGTGTGTCAATAAGAGGATCTCTCAAAAGATCAGCTCAAAACTTCATTCTGTGTAGAGGCATTGTAACCGTGCAGCAGAATGGTAGCTGAATCACCGTTGGCATTGATATCAGGTCAGAACTTCATTCTGTGTAGAGGCATTGTGACCGTGCAGCAGAATGGTACCTGATATTGTATGTCAACAAGAGGAGCTCTAAAAGGATCAACTCGAAACGTCATTCAATGTCAAGGCATTGCGACCACACATTCAAATGGTAGTTGATCATCATACTTAACATCATGCATTGGAGGCTCGAGGTCTTGAAAGAGGCTTAACATCATGCATTGGAGGCGTTGATGTCTGAAACAGACTTAACATTGTGCATCGGAGGCTTGAGGTCTTGAAAGAGGCTTATCATCATGCATTGGAGGCGTTGAGGTCTATAAAGGGACAAGGCATTGTCCATCACTAACATCGGATCAATCATAGCTCTATGTAACATGGAATTCCTTCAAACCAGTTTGGATTCTACGGAATCAACTCGGAGCCAGAAGCTATGTTATAGAGTCAAAGAAGATCCTTGTTGTTAGATATCAAGAAGCTTAGCACCACACAGAAGGAGCGTTGAAGTTTCATTCAGAAACTTAGCACCATAAAGCAAAGGCGTGGAGGTCTTCTTCGGATATCAGAGTGGTGCAACAAAAGTGTCATGGGCCCATAACCCACAGGTCCCAGGATCGAAGCAGAGTTTTCGAAGTGAGAAGGTTGCAAGAGAAGACCCAAGGGTGTACTACAACAACACTTCTGAGGTGGCAGTAGAGTTTTTCAGATTCAGGACAGTATGGAAGCTTTTTGGGACAAAAAGCCTTTCTCAATGGGGAGGTGTGATCAGGGGATCATTTTTGAAAGTTCCCTAAACATCCCTAAATGGTGTCAGTGTATAATATCATCTTGAGAGCTTTCCAATGACTGTGATAACGAGACAAACGAACAATGGGAGCTCTAGATATGTCCGGTCAAAGTTCAGATAATGAGAAAGTCAACTCTGGTCAACTAGTCAATTTTGGACCAATCACACTGTGAAACATGGCTTACCACCACACTCGTTGAATTCACTTGATTTTCCTATCGGGAGATGACAAGTGGACTACATGATGACTAAGTTAATTATTTTCTATACCCCATGGTATGGGTCGAATTTCTATTTACTTGGTAAGTCCACTTACACACCGATTTTCAAATGTCACGCATTATGCCACAAACCACATATATTAATGTTCAAACATTAGTATTCAAATTACCACTTACCCAATTAAACCGCCACATGCTAAGTCCATTTGTGAAGGAGGGAAGTGGTGGTGGGGGCATGCAAAGCCATCCACGTGGAAGAAGGTGGTGAAGCGATGGAGATGGGGGCAGTTAAGCCTAAGGTGGTCCTTTGACCACTATAAAAATGCGTGGAAAAGTTTAATAAAGCCTAAACTATTATCCCACCACCCTATTTGGGATATTTATCCCATTAAACATGCTTCTCCACCAACATGGGGATGTTAATCCCATTTCATATGCAAATGCGCCAAATTGGGATTGTTTATCCCATTAACAATACAATCCGCCAAAAATGGAGATAAGCCTATCCCATCAACTATGCTACGGGCTATGATATTTTTAGCCTTAGGATAAATGGTAATTTCATTTTTTAAGGGCCCTAAAATTGTATAAATAGGGAACCCATTCTATTATAATGGACACACATTAGTCCGAGAAGCTTATTATTTTTTAAGCTTATTATTTTTACGCTTATTTGTGAGATGTGTCAACAAATATTGTTTATTGGCCTATTATTTTAGGCAATAGTAGATGAAATATTTTTGATTGGGAGTAAATTATAAACTACCCAATCGGCCCATTGAGCCGCACCAATTACTTGCAAATCCTGGATTGTTGACTGGATTGCTAGCGTTGCATTGATAGCATCAGGAAGGCCAATCGAAGTCGAAGGAGATTGTACATCAGGAAAGTGAAGAACAATTCGACTGATCATCAGAAGTTTTTGAAGAGCTGGTGTATTGATAGGCAAGTAAAATTCCATTAGGTTTACTTGTGAAAGTACTATTGTAACTTACAAGTTTTGACTAGTGGAACGGTTCGACCACGAACCCAGAGACGTAGGCAATTGCTGAACTCCATAATCAATCTTTGTGCAATTGCCTTATTGTCTTGCATTTATTTTAGAATTCATTACTTAAAAGGAGAAAATTGTCGACAAATAATTAAAGCCTACAAGGGTCCGAGATCAAGTAGTAATAATCTGATTTTTTTAGATCACTACCCCGAAGTGAAAGGCAAGTCATTTTGCAATGACATTGCAAGGGAGCGTGCATAGTTGGTATTGGAAGTATGACCCCCATTAGATGATGGTAGACTACACCTCATTGAAGAACACCTTCCTAGTAGAGTTCTATATCCCCGAGTTTGAGAAAAAGAGCATCAGTGCTTTGAAGGAGGTCTAACAAGGAATGATAGAGACTGTGTGGGAGTATGACGTGCATTTCAAGACTCTCTTGTCAAAACTATCCTACGATATCCACCCTTCTCAACATGATCAATGGTTTGTTGGAGGATTGATAACACCGTTTAGAAGAGCTCTGTCGCACAAGACTTTCACAGACCCATGCGAGGCTTTGGAAGCTTCCCTGCGCGCTGAGGATGTTGGGATCATTAATACTAGTGTTAGTCCTTTTCTGGAGGCTCAGATTGTTGTAATGGCCAAGAAATTGGAGAACTTGTCTGTAAACTCAGTTCATGAGGTTCATAGTGGGCTTTGGTGTATACACTATGAAGTAGAGGGGCATGCAAAGGATAGTTTCCCTCAAAATTCAATACGCACCATAGTAGTAGACTGTGAAATTTTCCATGGGGATCATGATGCAAGTAGGTTCCCTCTACTACAACACGAAATCCATAAGAATGTTTCTTGCTATTGTAATATATGTACCTCTATGACCCATGATACTAAGGATTGCAAAATGATTGATCAGATCCATGATGTTATTGATCTTATTATGCACCATACTAGTCTTGCAAGAAATTCCAAGGATGATGATCGTCGCTATGGAGGGTGCGCAGATGGAGGAACGCGTGGAAGTAGTTTTTGTGGAGGATTTCATGGTTACAGTAACCGAGGAGGAGGACGAAGTGAATTCCTGTGAGGAACCTATTATAATTGCAGATCTATATAGGGTCGCCATTGATTGTGGGGATCCATCTATTTAGGTGAAGGAAGGGTGACGAGTTCAAGGCAATGAGACCTTATGAGGTAGAATTAGTGGTTTGAGAGGTGAGGACGAGATGGATAAATAGGCAGGTGGACGATAAAAAATATTAAATAAAGGTAAAAGGGAGGTGAAATTATTAAATGTGGGCCTAGGAAAGATAAAATGGAGGATTTAGGGAGAATAAATGAATTAAATGGGGATTTAAGATAAATTAAAGATGACTAAGGATGATTAAGAATAATTGATGATGGAAATAATGGTAAGTGGGATAAATTTAATTTAGGAGGGAAAAGGGATTTCGAATGAGAAGAGAGGTATGTATGTAGAAAAATACGATGAAGAGCAAACATGAGATGAGGGGTAACAATACCAAAAATTGGTGTCTACATTTACCCCTTTTTGTTGATTGATTTACGTTAAGCAAGTCATAAGATAAAAGCATGAAGAGATGAAAGAGATAAATGAAGGAAGAAAGTGTGGAAAGGATGAGAAAAATAAGATGATGACATAAGATATCCTAGACGAGGATAAAAAAAACTAAAAATAATAAACAAAACTATGACGGTGATTTTAGAATCACTTCGGTACAGAACAAAGTATGGCCTCAATAGAGATGATGACAATGTCCTATGGACCTATGAGTCGGAAAAAACCACTAAAAAATGGAGGGAATCCAAGGGGAATCCGCTCAAAGGATGTGTAAGTCGTGGGACCAACGAGTTAAAGGTAAACATCAAGTATGTGTAAAAAAATGCAAAGATGGTCAATACCAGGGCCGAAAAAATGAGAGAGGGGGGCCAAAGCGAATGTGATATCCTTCATATAGGAGGAATTGAAAATATGCGTCCAGGTGGGACAAAGAGTAAAATAATGGTGCCCCAATAAGAAACACAAAAACGGCCACAAAGGCAAGATGTTGGATGAAAAATGAACTCTGAGATAGATAACGAAGCCTGGTGGGGAAAAAAGGTGTTGAATAAGCAACACAAGGCAAAAATGGAAGAAAATATAATTTTTAAGGTAGGATTGATCAAGGGGAGACAATAATTAACATTGATTGAAAAGGTAAGGCCATGTCGACGGCGAACAGGTATGGTCGGTGGCTAATAGGGGTAAAGCGGTAAATGCACCTGCCCCTAGGGGAAAGATTTGAGGTTATCGTATGTAGAATTTACAGATTTTGATGAGATATCAACTTTGAGGTAGGGCTCTTAGTGGCCTATCATAGATGTATTGATGTATTTGGATGATGATATATATGATTGATTTTGTCATGATTTAGCATGTGCCATGTGTTTATTTGATGGCTTTGATGATGTTAGATTGAGATGTTGTATGGATTGTGGATGTGATTATGCTTATGTTGGATTTGAATGTTGTATGATGATTATGAATTTGATTATTATTTCTTTTAATGGTTTTTTGAATTAAAATGTGGATGTGATATGATGTTATGTTTTACTAGACATGATGCATGTATAGATGTGATTGGAAATGGATAGATAGTTGTTAGACATGATTAGGAAAATATAATGGGCACAAATGATGTGATGGATTTAGAAAAATGTTAGATATAGATGATATAGTATACACATTTGTGGTATACAAACATGGTATATGTTAAATGAATAAGTATAATGAATTTTGAAACATATACATAGTCATGGATGAGATGGTTAGACTAGAGAAAAAATGGAAGATAAATGATAGGAGTAAATTAGATATGAGAGAAAGAATTTGAATTTGATATAAGGTGACCAAAGAGAGATAAACGACACTCCATCATAGTAAGGGGTACATGAAGAAATGATGCTTCAAACTGGATTGGAGGTAAACAACAAAAGGATCCAATCAAGGCAATGCACTTGCAGCCAATAACAGGTGTTAACACGTAACCATCCGTAGTTAGTAATCCCGGAGGATCATGAGGGAAAGTATGAACTTATAGACCTAATGTTGACACAACACAAGGGGTTTAGATGTAACTCGTACGAGAGAATAGGTTCTCCTTAGGTGGGTGTTCCTATGTCTATGCCCCAGCTATGAGTAGAATGGTACAAACTGATCAATGCGGGAAGTTTTCCATGGATGAGAAATCTGATCGATGCGGGAAGCTTTCTTAGGATATTTTATTTTGAAGCTTATGCTTTTACTTATGAAATAGATAAGGCTGATCAATGCGGGAAGCGTTCACTGTCCATGATATGAGATGGTATCCATCCTTTGAGGGAGTGGTCTACATTTTGATTTTTTCTTTTTAACTATGGATTTTGATTTTATAAATGGCAGGATAGAATATTCATGATAGTTATCCTTCGAGGGATCAGTCCATACTTTTGGATATTTTTACTTTTATGAACAACAATCCTTCGAGGGAGCAGTTTGTTTTCTTTTGATAAGATAGATTTTAAGATGAGCATCGAAGGAATTTTGAATTTTTATGGAAGAGCTAGGGATAACTAGGTAGACCACTTAGGAGGGGATAAAGAATGTACAAGTGACACATGTGGACCCTTAGCATGGTTCCAGTAGGTAGAAAAGAAAGTGATGAATGTAATGATTATGGGAGTTCCTCACCTAGAAAGGAAGAAATTTTCATTAAGTAATATGTTATGGGTAGAGTCATGGTGCCCATATTCAAGGCCACATATGGGAAAGTAACGGTGGGCCAAATAATTTCAAATCATTACGATGAAGGATGGAGAAAGGATAATTATGGATGTATGACCACTGAGATGACTAAGTTCATGTTGATAGGTATGTTAACAATATAAAGGCTATAAGTGTAATGCATTAAGAGGTGTTGTTTCCAGTTTTCCATCAAGAAAAGCCAATTGATAGTCTCCATACCCATACTTATGCATGATAATATATGGTCCAATCTAGTTGGGAGAAAACTTTCCGTGTTGAATCCTTTCTAGAGTAGTGATGTTCTAATTTTATTTAAGGACAAGGTCACGGATATTCAATTCGCGTTTCTTGAGATGTTTATTATAATCATGTTTCATGCGCTCTTGGTAGACGCGATGATGTTCAAGAGAAATAAGGTGATGCTCGTCTAACAATTCAAGTTGTGTTAGACACTCTTGGTGATAATCTTTGTTAGAAATGAAGTCACTAAGAGAAACACGTAAGGATGGGATTTGAACTTCAAGAGGAAGAACGACATCAGAACCGTAGATGACAGAGAAAGGAGTAGGTCCTGTAGCTATGTAGATGTTAATTCGATAAGCCCAAATAGCAAAGGGGATATGAAGATGCCAATTACGACCTGATTTATCAATATTCTTGACAAGAATATTGTGAAGGGTTTTGTTAGTGGCTTCAGCTTGGTTGTTATCTTGAGGGTAGTATGGAGAAGAGAAGCTAAGATTAATATTGAATGATTCACAAAGCTTCTAGAGGTTTTTTTTAAGGACTTTCCATTATCCATGATGATTTTTTAGGGAACGTCGAAGTGACAAATAATGTGTTTATATATGAAATTAATGATTTGATTAGCTTTAGTATATGTGAGTGGGATTGCTTTAACCCACTTGGTGAAATACTCAGTAGTAGTGATGATAGAATGATGGCACTGAGAAGAGCACGAATTGATGATACCAATAAGGTTGAGACCCCACTGTGAGAAAGGCTAAAGGTCCTAAGATGATTGCAAGGCCTGACTAGGAATGTAGAATCATTGCTTAACATACTCATAGCAGTATTGATTAAGAGAGGGGCAATGAAATGCAACTTTTTCGCTTGCCAAAATTCTACTAATTCTTGGTGAAATCTCAATTAGCGGTAGACTGATACACTTTTTAAATTCCTAATATTATTAAATTGAGTAGTTATGTCAAATTACAGTAGATTATATGCTTACTATGCTAAACAAGCTAAATCGGTTACAGTCGTAGTTGATTAATATTTATAAAACAATATATAAACCTAAAAACATAACCACACAACAAAGAAAAATACGCAAAAGGTAGAAAATACCTGCATAACAAAGAAAATCCCGCACAAAGAAGAAAAACATCTGTAGAACAAAGAAAATGGAATGAAATCCGTGAAACATTAAAGAAAACCATGGAAGGAGGAAGAAAACCATGAAGTAAACCAAAGACTAGATAAATTCGGGTCTAGATAGATTTGTGAAAGCAAAGGAGGAAGACAAGTGGCAATAATTAATTAGCAATGATTATATAAGTTTGACACTGCAAAATAAGCCAAGTGGAACCTTTTTACTAGTTTGCATTTGGCAAAACAACATAAGAGATCAGACTATTTAATAACAAGACATATTGGTATACACGTGGAAGCATCTAAATGGATCACATTTCACATATTGATATGGGTCTAACAATAAATGAAAAGACATGGATAACTTAGATTGGTTTGTATTCTGACAACCTGACAAAAGACTAACAAGGTGAAATCGGTGGTTAAATCTTATTGTCTAACAATTGTCAAGGCTGACACAAGACTTACAATGTGAAATGCAACATGACATGGGCATTTCGATTGGGTTGGGTTTCACATTAAATTGAGATTGGTTAGAAAATTTCTAAATCTACAAAGGATGTAGAATGATCTAGTTTGATCTTACTTCGCAAAAATCATAAAAGACTGACAAAGGCTTGACATTGCGAAGCTATTAGTCGTTCTCTCATTGGTTAAATCTTTGTAATTTTTAGTAATTTTGATAATTCAATAGTACATGGGTATTTTTTATTGGCTAAGACTTCGCAAAGGTACCAAGACTCTAACCGCGTGAAGTATGCTTGGAATGTTTTAATTGGCTCGAGCTTTGCAATATTATATATTGCACTTTATCAGGTGGAATAATAACATAGTATTAACTATATTTAAGGGGACTTTCGGGTCCAAGTAATAAAATACAGTAATACGAATGTGGCCAACCAGAACATATAATAGAAATGACCAGAAAATACATACTGCAAATAATTTTAGTCTGAAACACCATTAAATTGTAAGAATATATTGTAAAATATTGTCCATTTCATATAACAGTTCATATTTTGCATTAAAACAGACAAATCATCTTATTTTGACAGACATTCATATCTATTTTAACTTATTTTATTAATTCCTTATTGTAATTCACTATTTTTGATAACACAAGCACATATTTTCATATTATACATAACAAATTAACATAATATATCCATTTATTTTATTTATCAAGTAAAATAGAAGAGTTAACTTCTTTATATTAATATTATACAGATATTTATAGAGCTTTTACAGATATTTACATAGCTTTTACAGAGAGGAAACTTATCTGAAATAATTTCATAGGAATTCTTGTACCAAATTCCAACCCAGACTTAGGCAACAAATACCAGACTATGGCCACACTATGAGAGGACTATTATACACCCCGTGTATGTTCACCTTGCCCTGGCCAAGACCATCAAAGGTTATACTATGTACCCCTAGTTATGACACCATTGGTGCCCCTCTCTCTGCCCACTATGTGCATGTACCTAGCTAGCCTTGGAATTTACTTCCACAGACTCAATTCATAAGATTCTTAAGCACAATTTGATTATATGTTCTCATAATCACAATGATTCAATATAATGTCACTCCTTTCAGTTTGATATGCCTTTTATAGTTTTTCATTGGCAGTTAATAACCATCACGTTGGTTGTTCACACCTTTTCATAAATACATTAAAAATATTTAATCAAAATCTCGTGACATTCTTTACATCAATAGTTATTTACAATGTATTTTGCTTAATTGAAATTTGATCTTTAATAATCCACAAGTCTCTAGTTATTTTTAAGCCTCGAGGATTTAGTCACGTAACATTTCTCCCCTCCTTGAATCAGCTATTGTCCTCAGTAGTTCCAAGTCTATTATGAAAATCACATATCAAAAGACAAGTCATTAGTTAAACAAATCAGGATATTTCTCTTTCAGGAAATCTTATCTTTCCCAAGTAGCAGTTTCCACATCAAAAAAAGTCCATTTTACTTTAACTTCTTTAATTTGTCTATTTCTAAGGTTCTTCCTTCAGGTTTTATTTTAAATTCACAAGAAGGTTCAATAAATATATTCTTCCAATCAATAACATGATTTGGATTATACACATATTTCTTTAGCAAAATGACATGAAACACATCATGCATTCTAGACAATTCATGAGGTAAAGCTAATTTATGAGCCAAATTTCCTATTATTTATAGAATTTCAAAAGGTCCTAAAAAATGAGGGGCTAACTTAGCATATTTTCCTAACTTAAAAGAACTCTTTTTAGGTTTAACTCTAATAAATACTTGATCGCCTACTATAAATTCTCTAACACTTATGTTAGAATCATCCCAATGCTTATGTAATGCAAAAAAAGATTAGTGTTAGAATGTGAGAAAACAACAAAATTGCTTCCCTACTCTAATCTTCTGCAGAAAAACCTTAGATAGAGCAATGGATGGAAAGAGAGGAAAGATTCAATACCTGCACTTACCCACAAGTTGCTCAACTCCACCTTTGATGTGGTGGATTTGCTCTTGGATTTAAGTTGATTGCTTTGCTTCAAATTTTGTTGTGAGATGCACTTGGGCAACACCTCCCCTTGATTTTGCTTTGATTGATTGTGATTGATGAAGATTGAATTGATTGTGGATCATGGATTGATGGAATGATTGATAAAATGGATTGATTGAGTGATAAAAATAGCATAGTTTTGATATGGATTTTCAAGATTATCTCTCATGGAGGAGGAGAGCTCAATTTATAGCTTGTGGGTGGAGGATTCAATGGCTAGGATTGAAGCCATGTTGGATTTAGATCAATGGTGGAGAATTGATGAGAGGAATGGAGGATTCTCTAGAATGGAAATTCTAGAATTTGAATTCAAAATCCATGGAGGGAAGAAGCTTCCATTGAATTAAAAATTCAGTGGAAGGAGAAGGTTAGAGAGGCTTCTAGATTTCTAGATTTAGAGGTGTGAGGATGTGATTAGATTAGGATTATATTAGGTTGATTAATGATGATTAGGGATGTGATTTGATGGAAAGGCTAGGTGTAGGGATGTGTAGGGTAGGTGGTAGGTGAGATGTAGGAATATTAAATTCCTATAAAATGTTAATAGGGATTATAATAAGATAATATGATATAATAATGAAATAAAAAGGATTAATGATGAAATGAGATAAATGATAAATGATGAAAGGGTAAATGTGATAAAAGGGATTTTTAATGGGATAAATGATAAAATGGAATATTTAGATAAATGATGAAATATTAGAATAAAGGGATTAATGATGAAATTAATAATAATTAATCTTGTGATTAATTATTATATGGATTTAGATGATGTTGCGGGATAATTAATCGTAATTGATCATGTCGACATTTTAGATGTCTACATTTTGCCCCTCTTTGAAGTGTTATTGCGGAGCAATGACAGTTCAAAGAAAAAGAAGAGAAGATGTTATGATGGTGATATGATGCCCCTCGAGGGGTTAGGCGGGGAGGAACGAGGTGGGTAACCACTCGAAAAGAGGAGAGGCCCAAGTTAGTAGATGAGAGAGGATTAGAGGATGGGAAGATTTGAGGATTTATAGGATGAGGATTAGAGGATTAGAAGATTTTAGGATTTAGAAGAGTAGAAGATTAGGAGGATTAGAATATTAGAGGATTAGGATTAGAGGATTATGAGGATTATAAGATTTGAGGATTTAGAGGATTAGAAGATTAGGAGAGAGGATTAAGAAGATTAGAAGATTAGAGGATTAGGATTATGATATTGAGATTTTGGATTTAGATATTGGATGCCCTAGTCAACGGATGTATGACAAGGGTGGAATATTTAGGATTTTGGATTAAAGGATACCTTGGATTTGATGTATATTGGATGTTCTATTGAAGGGGTTAGGATTTTAGATGTTGAGATGTTGGATTAGTCAAAGATGTATGAGGATGTTGGATTTAGAAGATTTGAGGATTTGAAGGATTTGGATTAAAGGATGTGTATGACATTTGAAGATGTTAGATGTTGAGATGCCCTAGTTAAGGGGTGAGATTTTGAGGATTTGTAGATTATAGGATGTGGGATTGTTGGATTTGAAGATGTTAGATGTTGAGATGCCCCAGTCAGGGGGTGAGGATTTTGGATGTGGAAATTGATTGATTGATGAAAGGATTGAGTGGATATGAGGAGGATGATAGATTGTTAGTTGGATGATGATGAGGGTTAGGTGTGAATGATGATAAGGCTAAAAGATGATGATAGAAGGGGGTGTGCTACCAGAAAGTGCCCATTGTTATCATCATTAGCAGTGTTATGAATGTGGCATAAAGAAAGATGCACCAAGGTATAAAGACCATGATGACTGAGTTGCCAAATGCCCTTGTCCTCATATCATTGGACAAATTAATATTAAAGATGGTCCTCATATCATTAGACCGATGAACATAAAAAATATGGTCCTCATATCATTGGACCGTGCAAATAAAAAGAAACAAAAGAGGCCTCATATCATCGGCCAAAATGAAAATGCAGACAAGCAAATAAACACACAAACAAAAACACACACAATACATTTTTGTATTTTTTGTTTTGTTTTGATTTTTTAGATTTTAGATTTTGGATGTTTAGATTTTAGATTTTGGATTTTGGATTTTGGATGTTTTGGATTTTAGAGATGTTTAGATGTTGGATTGTTGAGATTTTGGATTTTGGATGTGTATATTTTTAGATGTCTTGATGGAATTTGGATTTGGATGAGATTTTGGATTGGGTGTTGGATGTCTAGATTTTTGGATTTGGGATGGGTGATGGTGGAAGATAGGTAAGAGGAAAGGATTCATGATGGGATAGCTCATGGGGGATGAGAAGTGATGTGAGGTGGGATGTGACTTTCTCCTATAAGTCCTAAAGTGTGTTTGGGTAGGATGAAAGGGAAGGAGTGAGGGAAATGAGATAGGTTGGATAGAATAGGGTTTGGTTGATGGTTAGGATTAGATGGGATATGGGATTAGATAGGATGAGGATGAGAAGATAAGATGAGGATATATGGAAGATGATAAGATATGCCTCTAGGTATAGGGAAGATGGATTAAGGGATAGATGTGGTGTGCCCCCAAGTGTAAAGTAGGGTGGCATGTGTGGATGGATGGATGGGTTGATTTTCCCCTAGGTGTAGGGTAGGATGGGAAGTGAGGGGTATCTAAAATGGATGATGCCCCTAGTGGATGGTAGTAAGGCTTCCCCCAGTCATGATGATGACATTTGAAAAGGGACATGAGGAGGATTGGATGAAAAGGAAAGGATCATCGTCTACCCATGAATGTTTGATCGTAAGGGAAAAATATGTGGATGTGTTAGCTAGAAGGAAAATGACATTAGTGATGAACAAAAGATGAGCCTAACAGACACATGTTGTAAGGAAAGAGTGGGACTAAAACAAAAGTGTGACTAAGGTCTAAACAATACCTGGCAACATGCAAGCCCTATGTCTCTTCGAGATCAAAGTGTGTGGGATTGTGATGGTTAATTACTGCTTGAAGTGAAGACTTAATGGGTAGGATGTGAAGAAAAACTAGCCAATATATAGGGTGTGATTAAGTCAAGTAGTAGGTTGATGGAAGGTGAATGGAAGGTTAAGCCATGCATTGCTCTGTTTCCAACCAAAAATCCATAGCCCCGACAGAAGATACATCTGATTCTTGTCACAACATTTCTCTACTACCAGCCAGGCATCCATAGCCCCAATAGAGTTGCTGGAAACACCCCTAGAGAGAGTCTTGAGGTGGATTTCATTTGATATTTTTTAATTTTGATATGATTTTTTACTTTTTGATATTTTTTTTTTTTTGCATAAAGAGGTTCCACTCTCTTGAAAACTCTCAAGGGGTTAAGAATCACCAGTGGCTTGATGGGGGGATGGAAATGAGTGTAGTGATGACATTGGCTAGAGTGTCAAAATATGCACCCAAGGGTCTTCACCACAAGTTGATTAAGTGTGTTAAAGTGTGTGGATCTCTAGGAGGACAACAATGCTTGTATGTTGGAGTTAATGATAGACCAAGGTCACACAATTGCAGTAGGTACTATTACCTTACACATGTGTGATTAAGTTGATTGAGTGTTCAAATGAATGGATTGGAAGAGGATATAAATGGATGTGATGATAAGAATGGATTAGATGTAAAGGGATTTAGATGTTGGATGGAAGGAGGATGGGTGGAAAGGAAATAACATTTGTGCACAGGTGACGAATTATGTGCTCAATCCATTTTTAGGTGTTTGGTATTTGTAGGGGGATTAAATGATTTGTGATTAGGTTGAGTGGTTGGGATGGTAGGATCAACAAAGAGGAGTGGTAGAAATGGGTTGTGATGGAGTAGTGGGAGGGACATTGTTAGTGTTAGGTTTATATCCTAAGCCTAAACGACCTGGATTTTGATGAAGGGAGATGGGTTTGTGAATGCCTTGTTCATGGATGCCTAAGCCTTTACCTCGATGTTTCATATTAGCAAACATATTTTTGGCTATAGGATATGAAGTGGATGGGTAGATGATGCCATGTGGTCATCATGAGACTGGGGGTTGTAATTTTATTATCCACTAAGAGGCCTGAACTTAACAAAAGATGGGATCTGAGATTTGTGTTGGTTGTTGGTCGGTGAGGGATGTTTGGATGTACGATGAGATTTAGATAACTGATGATGTTTGGATGTTGAGTGGGATTTGGATGATGGACGATGGTTAGGGATAGGATTGGGATGGAAAGGTGGTGGATAAAGAGGTACAAGGATAAAAATTCCTTGGTTAATGAGGTTTTGGACATAAGACCTAAATTGCATGCAACGATTGGTCGAATGTCCATGGGTGTGATGGAAGTCACAATAATAGTGTTCCCATACCAAGATGGTTTTGGAAAGTTTTTATTGCATGATTTTACTGGGGGATGGATGATCATGTTGAAGGTTTTTAGACGATGGAAGATGGTGGTCAAGGATTCCCCTAAAGGATTGAAGTGGTTTGTGTTAAATGGTTTAGAGGGAGTAGGAAATGGTTTAAAGGGAGTAGGAAATAAAAGTGTAAGATTATGTGGATAATGAGATGATTTATTTGATTTGGATTTGTGAGTTGGATTAGATTGTTGTGGCTTGTGGATGAAGGGGATGGATTAGGCCTGGGGGGCGAAGTGGATGGTTTGGACTTAGAGGCCAAAGTATAATTGGTTGATTTTGGATTGGTTGGAGTATGTGGTTTTGAGGTAGATAGTTTTAGATTAGGATTATATTGTTTGGGAATGTATATGGGGATGGGGTAGATTTAGATGAAGGGGATGGTGTGATATGGGGGTCACATTAGATTTGGGTGATGTGGAGGATGAAGTAGATTTGGGAGATGGGTGTGGTGTAGTAACCACATTAGATTTGGTCAGGATTTAGGGGATGATGTAGATGAAGGTGGATAGGAGCCTCACTAGATTGGGTAGGAGGTGGGGTGGGGAGAGGATTGGGATTAGATTTGTTAGGTTTGGGAGGTGGTGACTTAGGAGTCACGTTAGATGTTTTAGGATTGGGGGATGGAGATGAAATGGGATTAGAGGATATGATAGTGTTAGGTTTAGGTGATGAAGGGGTTAAGATAGGATTAGGTGTGGATGAAGAGGATGAGGGTGGAATAAGAGCCACATTATATGGTTTGGAATTGGATATAGAAGGGGATAGGGGTGACTTAGGAGTCACTGTGGATGAGATAGTTTTGAGAGGATTGAGTTTAGGTGATGAAGGGGATGAAATAGGTTTAGAGGTTGAATTTGATGATGGATTAGGGGATGTGGGACTATCTAGGAGAAATTCCATAGGATTGGATTGGAGTGATGAAGATGATGAGGATGGAGGAATAAGATGAGATGTGGGGGATAATGATTTAGGATTAAGTTGTTGTGATTGTTTTGGATATGTGAATGGGACTCGATGATAGGTTGGATGATGATTGGATTTAGGGGTTGAAATTTTAGATGGTGGTACATGAGTTTTGATAGGAGGAAGGTGGGGCTCATGATGATGGATAAGAGATTTAGATGTTGGAATTGGGGATGACGGTATAGGTTTGGGATTGGTGGCAAGATTAGAAAGGACATAAAGGAGGTCCTCTTGGTCTAGGTCAAAGTTAGTGAGGTGGTCAAAGTCAATGTAATTGGATTTTGGGGATAGATTCTTATGTTGTTTAGGTCGTGGTGTGGATTGGGATGATTTGGTTTCCTTGAAGAGGAAGTCAATGGGGTGAGGGGTAGGGATCTTAGGAAGGGAAAATTGTGGATGGGGTTGATTGGGAGATGATGGTTTAGGGGGTGATTGGTTGATTGAAGATTAAAGGTCGAATATTTGTTGATTAAGATGTTGGATGATTTCTAGGATATTAGGATCAACATGTTGGATGATTGATTTGGATGATGAGGAGAGGATTGATTAAGATAGGATGTTAAGTTTGAGATTTGTTTGTTAATGTGTTGGATAGTGTGTGGGACTTCGTGGTCAAAGTGAAATGGTTGACTTTGATGGGTGGGGGATGATGGGATAACTTGGTTGATTGATTTAGAAAAGAGATAGGGGTTTGGGTGTTGGTTTAGAAAGGATGGGGATTGAGGATCAAAGGCCATGGTTAGATAGGATGTGTGGGTGATTAGTTTTGGATTAGGATTTATGGTGATGGGATTAGGATTTGGATGTTGTTTGATTAAGGATGGTGATAGGATTATGGTTGGGATCGTGTGATTTAGGATGGATGATTATGATAATGTTTGATTAATTAAAATTTTAAATTAATGGGATGGTTAAGGGTGTTTACAAACATACAAAAAACATGCAACACACACCCTAACTAGTCAAGTGGGTTTGCAATCAAGCTATAGCCCGCTTTCAATACCACACACCAATGATGGTGCCATAATTGGCTCTCCACCTATGTTCCAGTGTGGGGTTAGATAGCGAGTAATCTTGGGGAGTGTGAGCCTCCTTGCACTATAGCTCAATATGCAGCCAAATGGTTGCCTAATCTAGGATGCACGAGCTTACTAGGGGCATCCCCAATATACCTTGTGGTACGTGGGGCCCAAGTCCATGTTGCAAGGATGTCGTCTAAGGCCTGCTATTGGGACGTGGAAGCCCCTCACTTCACACCGGTCTTAAAACAAGCAAGTGCTTAGCCAATAACGACAGTTGTCCTTGAATTTATATACCCTACCAGAACACGAGGCATGTCTACGTGCATGGAGATGAAGCCCACAGTCATGAGACCCCTAGGACTATGAAAAGTGTGTGGATATCACTTCCACATCATGTTGCCCCTAAAAAAAAAAAATGGGAAGGCTAGCCACTTTTGATCCTCAAGATCATCCTAGGATGTGAGAGGAGAGCATACACGGTGTTTTCTTCGGGTTTGAAACAAGCAACAACAGGAAAACACAAAAATGATAAATGTCCCAAGAAAATGATGTAAGATAAATTTAAAATTTTTGTATGATGGTCTTCAAAAGGAGGAACCTATAAAACAAAGGATTAGTAGTTTTTTATAACCCCAAATTTCTTGGACCAAACGAGCTACAAAACAAAAAGGTTAGTAGTTTTAGATTGATTTTTTGATCTTTGGTAGGTATATCCATGCTGCACACAAAGTGTTAGTAAATTTGGAACAAGAAAATATAAATCCGGTAATGTGTAGTCTCCCCTTGTTTCTTAGAAATTCCTAAAACCATGAATAAATTAGGACTTTCAAACACCACTAAAAAGTAAAAAAGTGTTTATTAGCATAATATTTTCAATACCTTTATGGGAAAAAAAAATGGAGTAGTTTCAGAGTCAAAATGTGCTACTTTGCACAAACGCACTAATTTGGTACAAATGTGCTACTTCAAACAGATGTAAATGCACATACTTTAGGTGTAAACGCGCCACTTTGCACAAACACGTTGCTTTATGTCATGTTACAAATGTTATTCTGTGCGCAAAAGATAGAAGCAAAAAAAATTAAAATTTTATGGTTTTAAGGGTTAAAAAAATTATTGAAGTGTTTACAAATGTGCCACGAGGTCCACAAAAGCGTTGTTTTGGGTTAAAACGCACTGAAATAGGTTAAAAAAATATTTCAAAAATTTAAATTTTAAGGTGCAAATGATCACGAATTTTTTTTTTAAATTTGGACAACTTATTCTATAATACTGAAATATTACTAAAAATAATTAAAATTTTGGGGGGTAAGCCCCACGGTGGGCACCAAAATCTAATGCAAGAAAAGAGGTAGTTGGTATAAAATGTAAACTAAAATAAAAATTGCTAAATCCTAAACTAACACTTCTCTATTGCTACCTCAGATTGAGCTAGATGGAAAGGAGGAGAAGAGAAATATACCTTCACTTACCTACAAGTTGAAGTCTTCCTTCCTTTGTTGTTTTGGATTTGCTCAAATGGATGGATTGTTGATGAACTTGATTTCTTGCTTCAAATTTTGTTGGAGACACTTGGGCAACACCTCCCCTTGATTTTTTGATTTCTTGATTGATGAATGATGAAGGATGATTGTGATGAATGGATTGATGGATGATAAATGATGGATTGAATGAGTGATAAAAATGGCAGAGATTTGATATGGATTTTGCTAAGTTGGCTCTCATGGAGGAGGAGAGCTTAATTTATATATTGTGGGTGGAGGATTCAATGGCTAAGATGAAGCCATGTTGGATTTAGATCAAGGGTGGAGGATGCATGAGAAGAATGGAGGATTCTAGAATGGAAATTTCTAGAATTTGAATTGAAAATTCATGGAGGGAAGAAGATTTCCATTGAATTAAAAATTCAATGGAAGGAGAAGGTTATAGAGAGGCTTCTAGATTTAGAAGCCTCTAGATTTAGAGGTGTGAGGATGTGATTAGATTAGGATTAGATTAGGTTGATTAATGATGATTAGGGGTGTGATTACATGGAAAGGCTAGGTGTAGGGATGTGTAGGGTAGGTGGTAGGTGAGATGTAGGAATATTAAATTCCTATAAAATGTTAATGAAGGATTATAATGATAATATGAGGATATAATAATGAAATAAAAAGGATTAATGATGAAATGAGATAAATGGTAAATGATGAAAGGGGAAATGTGATAAAATGATTTTTAATAGAATATTTAAATAAATGATGAAATATTAGAATAAAGGGATTAATGCTGAAATTAATAATAATTAATCTTTTGATTAATTATTATATGGATTTAGATGATGTTACGGGACAAATTAATCGTAATTAATCATGTTGACATTTTAGATGTCTCCCAACTCATCAAACAAGGATCTCCATAAAGAAGAAGTAAATATAGGGTCGCTATCAATCACTAAATCCTTAGGAAGAACATGTAGATGAAAGATTTCTAAAAGGAATGATAACCAGATCGTACCAAGCCAAGAACACAGATGTTAATCAAACATCACGATCTATAAGATGAAAAAAATTCACCAAAATAACTTTACATAAAACCTTTACAAACAAATGAGCATAAATATCATATATTATTATGGAACTCAATGAAATACAATGAGAATGGGCCTTGCTTATATAGGAAAGGAATAACAATCTAAGAACCAGTCAAGGTCGTAGATCAAGCCATAAATCAAGGAAATAACTAGTCATCAAAGAATTAGTTAAGACCGTAGATTTAGGAGAGAACTAGACATCAAGGATCTAGTCAATGCCATAGATTAAGGAAATAACTAGTCAATAACATAGATCAAGGAAATAACTATACCTAACAACTAGATAATATCTCCTAATATCTAAATAAGAAAAAGAAATATCCACACACATAAGTGGGTGAGGATAAATACAATAAAGGTAAATAAAGTACCTAGGTGAACATGAGCTAAGGTAAATACCTACTCTAACACCCCCTATCAAGTCAAGCTAGGGGCCAAAATAGAAGTGGCATGTACACAGTATGAGTCCTGACAACTAGACCTGATGAGGTACTCATGTACAATAACTAAGAAAAAAGGACACCGCAAGGTACCCAAAACTAGTAACAACAAAGTAAAGAGAGTAAAAGCCAGCTGCAAGGCATCCCAAGAAGCTCGGCTCAAAAAACTCATACAATGCTGAAGAAATTTGGTGTGCACTATGGTCTAAATCCACTACTCAATCACAAAACTCAAAAACAACTGACACTGGGATTCACCAGAATAGCTCCATACAAGGAGACTGTCAACGAAGTGATGCCAAAAGTGTAAAAAAAACACAAAACATAATTCGATCAACTGCTACAAATAGGTGTGCCATGATCCAAGAACAATAACCAAAGCAACAAGGCAAGGACACAAAATCTAGAGTGTCACGATCCAAGAAAAGCTAAGGTAATAAGGCAAGGACATAAAACCCGAAGAAGCAGTATCAACACCACACCCTCCCATACTACTGAATGGGTGAAGTGACGCCACAGATCTGTATGAATTTCCCAAAATCATCTACTCAAACACTGACAAAATAACACTGGGCTTCACCAGAATATCTCCCCCACAAGAGAGACTGTCAACATGCCAAAAGTGTCAAACATACAAATACAAAATCTCTCAACAAACAAGAGAGATACACTACATCTGCTAAAAAAATGCTCAAAACAAGAAGCATTACAATGCATAAGGTATAGAACTTGAATACAAAACCCTCAAACATGGTGTCTAACACTGAGGATTAATGACTTTTCTCCAAAGATGGAAATGAGTTGAATGGAGTGTCGCACTAGCAAAAACTGTGAATTATGCGAAAATCGTGAAAATAGCAAAATCTACGAAAAAATGTGAAAAAGGCAAAAAGCTTGTTTTTTAGAAAGTAACAAAGGTTGTGGTGGGAGATGGGTTTCCCGCACTGGGTTCTGTGGTCCTCACTGGTGTGAACAAGATCCCAGTGGGAAATTTTTGGTGAGGCGGCATCCATGGATCAGCCAGTGAACTTGAAGCAGAAAAAGTTGTGCTTGAATTGATAGGACAATTTAGTGTTAGCTTGGCTATCAAAACCCTAGTTTCTTTGTTCATAGAGCTGGTACTAGAAAACATGGCGACAGAAAAAAGTATGGTGTAGGCTGATCCGACCTTTGAGGTGATACAGGAGGTCCCTTTCAATTCATCCCCAGTTGGGTCTAATAGGCTAAAGAGCTTAGAAGACTTCAAGGTTAACGGAATCGATTTCAAAATCGATGCAAAAAGTTTACATCTCTCGATGCCTCCTCCTCCCAAAGCTGATTTTTCTTATTCACAGGTGAAAAGAGTGATTTTATACAAGTCTGTAAACACCCATTTCTCTCGGAGGAGGATTTCAAGTTGGTTCGCGCGCTTCTGGGGCTCAAATGCTAAACCAAAAGTCAGTTTCCATGCCAACGGATTTTTCCAGGTATGTTTCTCCTCCGTTCATTTGCTAAATTTGGTGCTTAAAGAAGGACCCTGGTTCATGAACTCTTCCAACCTATACTTTCATCCTTGCTCACCAAATTTTGACCCCTCGAAGGAAAAAATTTCCAAGGCCCTGCTTTGGTTAAGCATTCATGATCTACCTTTGGATCTCCGCAAATGGTCTATTCTGAAGCCAATTGCGAACTCCCTAGGGACCCTCGTGCCCATCCGTAATCCTGCACTAAATATCTGGCATAAAAGCTCAATGCATCTCTGTGTGGCGATGGACCTGACTACCCCTCTGCCACCATCTTTAACTCTCCAAACAAATTCTGGCCCCAAGTGCTTTACCATTGAGTATGACGGTCTAAATGCAAAGTGTTTTTATTGCGGGTAGTTGGGTCATCTGAGTAAGGCTTGCTCTTTGAAACTGGCCAAGACTTCCAAGGAGTTGGATTATGAGAAGGTTAGCTCTATGATGAAAGGGTTGAAGGAGAGTGAAATGGCATCACCCTTGGTGGGGGATATTTAACCTCTTTCTCTTCTAAAAGAAACTGAAGAAGTGCATAAAAACTCTGGGGAATTGATTTCCCTTATTAAGGAAGGTTTCAATCAAGGGAAATTGGCTTCCCTGAACTCACTACAATCTTGGCTCCTAGATAAAGTTGAGAAAAATAAGATTTAGTCCCTTTTAGGTGATGGTGTCTTAGAGGAAGAAGAATTTGAGCCGGATTTGCTGGTACCGGCTTTAGCTTCCTCAAAATTGGCTTTGGTTCAAGCAGGGTTGAAGGAGGCCATATGCGGATCAGCCGGTAAAAAAGGTGTAAAATCCAAACAAGAACTGACACTGTTGGAAGTGGATGTTGGCAAACAAAGTGTCCTAAACTTTGCCAAAGTTGTGCCCGAGAAGGCGAATTTCCTTCCCTCTCCTAAATGATAATACTTTCTTAGAATATCAGGGGTCTTAACACCCCTGATAACCAACACTTGTTTAAGCGTTATCTCTTCTCCTCGGAGGTGAGTGTGGTGTTGCTTCAAGAAACAAAGATGGTCATGGCAGAAGCTGTTGCACTCTAGAAAAATTTAGTTAAGGGATGGAATTTCTTCTTGTCCGATGCTACCAGGGCCTCATGGGGCTTGGGATTCTGGTGGAAGGAATGTCAAGTTCAGGTTGATCTTATCCACCTGAATCATAGTTGGCAGTTGGGTCGAGTTTGCCCAGAACGTTCTCATTCGGTATTCTACCTCCTTAATGTGTATGGTTCAAATATCATAATTGGAAAAAGAGAGGTTTGGCATGACATCTCCAGGTCTTTACTCCCCCTCGAGGATCAACTGTTTCCTCTTGGTGGTGATTTTAATGCTATCATCTCTGAGAAAGATAAAAAAAAGGAGGTATTTAAAGAAATTGGCAATCCCAGGAAGATTTTTGTTCCTTTATCTCTGAAAAATCTCTTTTAGATATCGAGCCCAAGCTAGGTTGATTCACATGGAGTAATCATAGGAAGGGCTTTAGTAATATTGTTGAAAGGATCGACAAGTTCTTAGCCGGCCCCAAGTGGTCTCTAAATAATGTTGTCTTAGAATGCTCGATTCTGCCCTGGTCTGGCTCTGATCACTTCTCGGTTTCCCTATCAGTCAATATCGACTCTGCCCCTTGTAAATCCCCTTTTAAGTTTGAGCTTATGTGGCTGAGGGATGCCTATCTAGAAAATAACATTTCACAATGGTGGCACTTCTATTAGGTTGAAGGTTCAAAAATGTTGGTGCTTACACAAAAACTAAAACTTCTCAAAAAGGATCTAAGATCTTGGAAAAAATATTGTTTTAAGAATATCTTCCAAGAAAAAGCTAGAGTGGAAGCC
Source organism: Taxus chinensis (assembly GCA_019776745.2). NCBI lineage: Eukaryota > Viridiplantae > Streptophyta > Pinopsida > Cupressales > Taxaceae > Taxus > Taxus chinensis. Next base: position 198,874,489 of record CM034147.1, on the reverse strand, counting down.
GAGCTGAAAGCTTTGAATGATTTAATTTTTGTCTCTGGCATGGGGGAGGCAAAGTTTCTTTTGGAGAAGTCTTTACTAGCCGAACTTGGTGAATTACTTATGTGCGAGGAGGTCTTTTAGAAACAAAAATTACAGGAATTATGGCTCAAGGATGGGGACAGGAACACAATTTTTTTTCATTCATCCGTAAAATCAAGGCGGAGCTCATCTTTCATCTTTGAGATAAAGAGTCATGATGGTATTGTCCTCTCTGATCAAAAATATATTTCTGATGAAGGGGTTTGGTTCTTTACTTCCCTCCTTCAAGGTGACATCGCTTCCTTTGATTTAGAGAAATCCTCTTTCCTTGAAAATATTCCGACGCTGGTAACTGATGCTCAAAATGTGGCCCTTCTTAAGCCCTTCACTATGAGTGAAGTGGAGAAAGTGGTTTTCTTTATGGCCAAGAACAAAGCTCCGAGTCTAGATGGTTTTCAGGCTGATTTCTTTCAAAAAATTTGGAACATCGTTGGCTATGATGTTTGGGTGGCTGTGGAAGAATCTCGCAGATCCTGTTCAGTGCTTAAATCACTAAAATGTACCTTTATAAGTCTCTTCCCAAAGATCCCTCAACCCTCTTCATTTGCGGAATTCAGGTTGGTTTCTCTGTGTAATACCTCCTACAAAATCATCTCGAAAGCCATTGCTTCCAGACTCAAAGGGTTGCTGGAACCTATGATCTCTCCAGAGCAATCTGGTTTCTTATCGGGGAGGTCAATTTTTGATGGTATTTTTCTCTCTCATGAACTCATTCATTATCTCTCCTATAATAAATCCCCAGGTATGTTACTAAAAATGAATATTAATAAGGCCTTTGACAAGATCAACTGGCATTTTCTAATCAGAATCCTTAGAAATTTTGGTTTTTTAGTTCAGTTTTATAATTGGGTGTTTAGTTGCATAGTTAGGCCTTCTTTCTCCATGTTAATTAATGGTAATTTTGAAGGTTTCTTTAAAGGTAATTGAGGTATAAGACAGGGCGACCCTCTTTCCTCCTTTCTCTACATTTTAGTGGCTGACTCGCTGAGTAGGGCCATCAACAATAAAGTTTGGGAAGGCAAACTGTAGGGATTAAGAATTACGGAGAGGGTGGATCCTATTTCTCACCAGCAATTCTCAGATGACACTTTCTTGTTTGGAAAAACAAACTTTTAGGAGACCAGAGAACTGAAGGGGTTTCTCGATGCTTATGCAGTCGTTGCTGGACAAGAGGTTGGCCATGTCAAATCCTTCATCTTCTTTTTTAACGTCCACCCTTCTCTGGAAGCTAGAATTCTTGGCATCTTCAGTTTCAAAAAAGGCTTCCTTTCGGTCAAATATCTTGGTGTCCCTTTATTTGGTGGCTCGGATCAGAACTCGATGTGGAACGATCTCCTCTCTTTGGTTAATTTGAAACTCAACTCCTAGAAAGGAATATGGCTATCACTAGTTGGAAGACTGGTCCTCATCAAATCTGTTCTCAGCACCTCCCCCTTATACATGATTTCCATACTGAAAATCCCTAAAAGTGTTCTATCAAAGCTTATCGGGATTATGTGAAAGTTCCTATGACAAGGTCCCTCCATGGAAAGGAAAATCCCATTGATCAGCTGGGAAACTTTGTCCAAACCCAAAGATCTAGGCGGGGCTAGCATTCTCAACTTGGGTATTCAAAACTTGGCCCTAGGTGCCAAGCTTGTATGGAATCTCCTCACAAAACCTCTGTGTCTTTGCAGCCAAGTGGTGGAAAAAATATTTGGGGGCCCATCTTCTAGAATAAGTTCTCCACATTGTTAATCCCCCTCATGGTTCTCATATATGGAACTTCTTAGTTGAATGTCAGGAGCTCTTCTTATTCAATGCAGCCTGGAAAATCAAAAAAGGTGATAGGGTGTTATTCTGGGATGACCCTTGGAATGGTTTTCCCGTGCTTGGGGAAAAATCTAAGTTTGGGGAAATCAAGAGGCTCTTAATTGAAGAATGGGGACAATATGTTTCCAACTATGGGCTGATTTCAGAAAATTTTCCTACTCTATTGGAATGGAAAAGTATTGATCACCTAAATCTCTCTTTGGAAACTAAGGATAGTTTTTGTTCAGATCTGCAAGAATGAAAAATAGTGCTTTCTGGGGGTAATGATGAAATTATCTGGATTGCAACCTCTTGTGGGAAATACTCCTTGCGTTGTGGCTATAAATTATTACATGTTGAGCAGGAAGTTGAGGCTCTAATTTGGAAGGCATACTAGTCCCCCTCGTGTCCCCTAAAGCTAGCATTTTCACTTGGATGGTCCCTCAATGTGATTTCTATGTGAGAATCATGAGGAAGATCATGATCATCTTCTGCTTCATTGCCCATTCACAGCTGAATGATGGAGTTGGTTGTGTGTTAGGCTCAATCTCCCGTGGGTCCAGCCCTCTACACTCCTGGTAGCCATTTTGGCTTGGCCTGTAAACCTCCACTTTGGTGCTCTATCCTCGATTTGGCTGTGTGGTATTGTGCTACTTCTCTGGCACATCTGGTGGGAGCGTAACAAAAGAATATTTAGGGAGGAGTAGAACTCAGTGGATAGGGTCATTCTTAGGTTGGAATGGGCTATCTCTGAGGTGGTTTGTACTAATTGGTCCCGCTTTCATCACTTCTCTAACATTCACATGGAAATCGAGCAAAACTAGCCTAGAATTTTCAAGCCCAGAATAGGTTCTCAGCGCCCTTCGATCTCCTCATCCTCGCTCTTTCGTTTAGCCCGTTGGCTCCCCTCACATGGGTTTCCTCAAACTAAATTTTGATGGAGCGGCCAGAGGTAACCCGGGCATCTCCGATGCTGGATGCATTATAAGAAATGAAAAGGGATTATTGGTCGGTGTCGCCTCCTAAAAGCTTAGGGAGGACAATTTTAATTTGGATGAACTACAAGCTCTGAGCAAAGGTCTAGATCTAGCGGCCTCCTTAAAGATAGAAACATTGGAAATCGAAGGGGATTCGTTAGTAATTGTGAATGCCATTATTAAAAAGAAGGCCTTGTCTTGGAAACTGGACCTAGGAGTTAAAAAGGTCCTTTGGTAACTTGGGAATTTCAGTGCCTGGAACATTAAGCATGTGTTTCAGGAAAGTAACAATTACACGGAAAATCTAGAGAATGCAGCGATTGAGTAAGCACAACAGGAGATAGTGGCATTCAATTCCAAAGCATGGGAAGGATTGGGGATATTGATCTCACACAAGGTAGATTTTAGAGCACACGTTGTCTAATGATACACTTGCGTGATGTGAAGGGTCTATTTAATGCTTTGGACAAGGGCTCCTCATATGTTTTCTCCCTCCTTTTTCTAGCTATGGTTGTCCCTCGTCTGCTGTGAATTGCCTTGAGCTATAATCTGTGTGAAATGGCATTTCGTTCTAGGATAACAGACAACCGGCTGAAAAGAATTTTTCGTCTCTCCTGTGTCAAATAGTTGGATGCCATTAAAGGATTCTTAGGTGAAGCCTATCTATCTATTATTGGTTTTACATGCATCAACAGTGGCATTTCCTTTGTCTTAATTAAGAACCTGCTGATAATTCGTCCCTCTAAAATGGATGTTGTGAGTTTGGCTCTGCACTAGCTTCAACCGGCATATTGTGGCAACCTGGCCTCTGAAGTGGCGAATTAGTGTCTGGCGTTCTAGGCTGTGTATGATTCTTTGCCGAGCACATTAGAGGTGGTTGTGGGTGTCTTCAACAAACTCAAAAAATAGTTTGGCATTCTCCTGGCCTTCACTGAGAAGATGTTGGTGTATGCCCGGGATCAGGCTACCAACCATGCCCGCCTGGTGCTTCCTAATCTGAAGACCCTATGTGCTCCATTGGACCCTATCCTGCTTGGATGGACCGAGTTGTGGCTGTCTGCGGTAGGGGCCTAAGAATTTCTCTAGAATAACTGGGTGAATTCTGAAGTGAAAGTTGAAATGGAAGATGATACCATCCTTGGTCGGGTGTCTCAAGCTGCTAGTGTTGCTGTCACCTTGGGGTCTAGAGAGTAATCCCTCTCTTGCCTAGTATTATAGTTATAGTATATCTCAGACATTGTTGGCCTATATTCGTGTATATCCAGCTACTTTTTTGCTCTTATCATTTTGTTATTTTTCTTTGAAATCTTGAGGTCGAGCCTCTATTTATGTAAATAGGGAACGAGTCCCTTCAACCCGTTTTATCTATAAAAAAAACAATGCAGAAGGTATAGAAAGTGGAGCAAGAGGCGGAATGGTAGAGGAGCCATGCCTATAGAGTCCTCTCAACGAATGCCTATGTCACCACCACGAGTGATCAGATATCCATCCCAAATCAACACGGATGGATGAAGAAGATGCTTGCATATGACTTTGTGTAAAATGCACAATGGGTGCATGCAAAGGAACATCAGAATGTGTGTCAGGTTGATCATGTCTGACAGTTAAAATCTCAGGTTTCTCAAGCCTGAGTGAAGGTGAAGAACTCATGTGTTGCTCATGATCCTCAAAAATAGACGAGTAAATAAAAATAGGAGCTCTGTCAATGTGTGATCCCAATGAAGTATCTACTCGAAAACCAATGTCATGGTGAGAATTTCACGTAACATGTGGAATACAGGGAAAAATACCCTGTGAATTTCTATCAATACCTCTGCCAGTGAAACCCATAGAATGGAGCATACAAGAACTGAATGTAGTGGTATGCTTCTCAAAAGATACATGCATATGAGTAGAAGTAGGATACACAACATGTGTTACTCTAATAGGCATAGATGTTGAAGAGTATGCAGTAACAAACCTCATAGGCTTAGGAGTATCAGGAGTAGTAACAGGCTCAAAGACTGGAAAATCAATGTCATTAGGTACAAGAGTAACAATTGCAAGTGGATTAGGATTATGTACATATTTTTCCACAATATGATGGTGATGTTGTAGGCTAGCAAGTGTTTGTTGCAGGGAGTGTATTAGTGTATCCTTATCATGAATGAGTGATTATATAAGAGAATTTCACTTCTTGAGCGATCTATTTTCTTCCAAAAAATTTACAATATCCTCTTGAAGTCCACACACTTCAGAGAAAAACATATCATTCTTAGAATCCATGATAGATACAAGAATGCAACTCCCAAAAGTTTAGGACGTCGGGCTCAGCTGAAATTGCATCCACAATTGATTACAACACTCCTCCATATTTGACACTTTATAATGAGTGTGTGTACAATATGGCACTTTATAATTATAGTATAATTCTCAAAATAAATATTTCCAATGGAAAGAGCACAAAAAAAAGCACTTTTGCAAAAAACAACACTCAAAACCGAGTTACCAATCAAAAGATACAAGCTTTTCAATATTATGCTCTGTTATTTATGTAGTTGCCACTAAAACAAAATAAAATGTTTTTTACTTCACCACATAAATAAAATGAAAGGGGGTTGGAGTTAAACACCTACTAGTATGAATCATAAGATTTAAGCCCTCATATGACCATACCATATGACCAACGGCTAAGGGTTTCAATGATGCGTGCCTCTGCAACAATAAAAAACCAAAAAAATGACTACCTCCAGAAATGGTCGAGTATACAGTCAATCTTAGGGTTTTCCTGCCTTCCGGATCTAATAGAAGCCCTTTTTGCATAAAACCGCACACAACAAAAAAATACAAACAAATCCAAAATATATGAATATACAAAAAAATTATTTACAAAATAAAACTTGCAGATGGATGTCAACAACAATCTCCTTCTCTGATAGCGTAAAAAGAACGATAACCAGATCGTACCAAGCCAAGAACACAGATGTTAATCAAACACTACGATATATAAGATGAAAGCAATTCGCCAGAATAACTTTAGGTCAAACCTTTGCAAACAAATGAGCAACATTATCATATATTATTATGGAACTCAATTAAATATAATGAGAATGGGCCTTGCTTATATAGGCAAGGAATAACAATCTAAGAACTAGTCAAGGTCATAGATCAAGCCATAAATCAAGGAAATAACTAGTCATCAAAGAACTAGTTAAGACCATAGATTTAGGAGAGAACTAGACATCAAGGATCTAGTCAATACCATAGATCAAGGAAAGAACTATACCTAACAACTAGATAATATCTCCTAATATCTAAATAAGAAAAAGAAACATCCACACACATAAGTGGGTGAGGATAAATACAATAAAGGTAAATAAAGTACCTAGGTGAACATTAGCTAAGGTAAATACCTACTCTAATACCCCCCGTCAAGTGAAGCTAGGGGCCAAAATAGAAGTGGCATGTCCACAGTACGAGTCCAGGCAACTAGACCTGATGAGGTACTCGTGTACAATAACTGGGAAAAAAAGACACATCAAGGTACCCAAAACTAGTAACAATAAAGTAAAGAGAGTAAAAACCCGCTGTAAGGCATCCCAAGAATATCGGCTCAAAAAAATCGTACAATGTTGAAGAAGTTTGGTGTGCATTGTGGTCTAAATCCACTACTCGATCACAAAACTCAAAAACACCTGACATTGGGCTTCACCAGAATAGCTCCATACAAGGAGACTGTCAAACGAAGTGATGTCGAAAGTGCAAAAAAAACACCAAACATAATTCGATCAACTGATATTTCCTTAATGTCTCAAGCACTAGCCTAACATGTTTCTCATGCTCTTCTTCATTTTAAAAATATATCAAGATATTATCTAGAAATACAATCACGAATACATCTATAAAAGGTCTGAAAACATCATGCATCAAAGTCATGAAAGTGGCTGGAGAATTTGTTAATCCAAAATTCATAACAAAAAATTCATAATGACCATATCTAATCCTAAAAGTAGTCTTTGCAATATCAGCACCCTTTATTCTAATATGATGGTAACCAGAACATAAATCAATTTTAGAAAAACATCCAGCACCATTCAATTGATCTAAGAAATCATCAATTCTAGGAAAAGGGTATTTGTTCTTAAGAGTTAGCTTATTTAATTGTCTATAATCAATACACAATCTCATAGTACCATCTTTCTTTTTAACAAACAATACTGATGCACCCCAAGGAGAAACACTAGGTCTAGTTTTTCCTTACTTTAATAATTTAGTCAATTGTATCTTAAGCTCAACTAATTCATGTATAGACTATCAATAAGGTGCTTTAGACATTGGTTTAGCTCTAAGAATTAGGTCAATAACATGTTCTACATATCTTCTAGGTGGCAATTCTACCACATTAGATGGAAATACATCCATAAATTCTTGAACTACAAGATGGACATTTATATCTACTTTAAGTTTATCATTATGAGTAATCAAAGCACAAAAAACTTTACATTTTTCTTTCAGACTCCTCTTAAGTTGGACAATAGAAATAGTTTCCAAATTTAATTATCTTTTAGTTCCCTGTCAAATATGAGTATTTGCATGTTGATCTTGAATACAAATTTGTTTATTTTCACAGTTAAAGAGAGCATGATTCTTTTCTAGCCAAGTCATCCCTAAAATAACATCATATTGACCTAAGTTTAGCACATGAAAAGATTCACTAGATACAATATTATCTATTTAAAAATCTAAATCTTCAACTAGCTCCTATTTTCCTGATTATCCTTCCATCAACCATTTCTATAGTTACTGGTTCAATTTTTCTGGAAAACAAATTCAATTTTTCAACTAAGTTAGGAGAAATAAAGCTATGACTACTACCTTAATCAATCAAGAAAACAAGGTTTCCATTTTTAATAGACCCTATTACTTCAATTTGAGACACTTGTTTATGAACTGTACCTGTATCAACAACAACATAAACTTCATATTTTTATTCTCTTCTTTAGATTTATCATCAATTTTCTAATTTTTGTTTTGATCCCAAATTTTTATTTTCTTAGGACAACCCCTAGCATAGTGGTTATCTCCACAATTCCAACATTTAAAATCTTCAGATTTTGTCTCGACATAGTCTTGTTTCTTTTTTTGATTTCTAATTTGAGTATTTTTCCACTTGATAGTTTCACTAAATTGTCTTTTCTTGTCCTTAAAATGAAAATTAGAGTGCTTTCTCTTATTGTCATTTTTATTTTGATGAACTACAATCTTGTATTTTTCAAATTGTTCTGCAATTTAAGCAACCTCATCTACTAAAGTTTGTTTACCACACTAAACACTAGATTTATATTCTTCCCTTAGACCATTGATGAATCTAACAACCGTGTCTGTCCCAGGAATAAAAGGCATAAATTTGTTTAAGTTTTCAAAGGCTTTCTTATACTTATTTAAAATTTTAAGACATTTTTTTAGATCAAAGAATTCATTTTGTCTTTATTGCAAGAAATGTTCAGACGGATATTTCTTTTTAAACAACTTCTTAAATTTTCTCTAGGAGACTTTATGAGCTTTAATTTTCTCAGACCTTAATGTGTCTTCCCACCATTTAAGGGAAACATTTTTCAATTAATATGAAGCTATTTGAGTTTTGCTTAGCTTATTAGTCTTTTGAAATTCAATATATCTTTCTAAGTTAGATAGCCAAGTTTCAGCTTGTTCCCGTGTTCCTACTTCTTCGGAATATTCATGCAATTTAATTTTTCTTAACAAATTTTTGTATGTCTTCAAAATTCTTACTTGAACTAGCTTGATTACTATCAGATGAATCTGAAGAACTAGAAGAATAAGAAGATTCATTTAATTTATCATGAACATAATCATCATCTGATGAAGAATGATTTATTTTTCTTAATTTCCTTTCAGACTTATTACATTTCTTTTCTGATTTAGTGCTTTTATCTTATTTACTAGACTTATCAGCTTTATCAATCACAGCTTCTGAAAAATTGACTTTTTAATGTCTCTAATTGCTCAAAAAGATAATTTACTTCCCTACATAATTGTTGGTTTTGTGGCTCAAATTCATTGTAATCCATGCCATTCTATGAATACATTCCATTTATTTTGTTTGCCATTCTGTGTATATACAAAATTTTAGATTTGTGAGAAAATCACCATAATCTTTTACTTTACAACATATTTACTTTTCTTTCATCAATTCAACAGTAGGACATCTTTTAATGAGGATAATTAGCTTTGATACCAAATCAAATGCAACTTTTTTTGTCGCCTAAATTCTACTAATTCTTGGTGAAATCTCAATTAGCTGAAGACTGATATGCTTTTTAAATTCCTAATATTATTAAATTGAGTAGTTATGTCAAATTCGAGTAGATTATTTGCTTATTATGCTAAACAAGCTAAATAGGTTACAATCATAGTTGATTAATATTTATACAATAATATATAAACCTAAGATGAATTTTCAAATCCGCGGCAAAAAACATAACCGCATAACATAGAAAAATACACGAAAGGTAGACAATACCCGTGTAACAAAGAAAATCCTGCACAAAGTAGAAAAACATCCACAGAACAAAGGTAATGGAGTAAAAGCCACAAAATGCTAAAGAAAATCACAGAGGGAGGAAGAAAAAACACGAAGTAAACTAAAGACTAAATAAATTTGGGTCTGGATAAATTTGTGAAAGTAAAGGACGAAGACAAGTGGCAATAATTTATTGGCAATGGTTATATAAGTCTGACACTGCGAAATAAAACAAGTGGAACCTTTTTACTAGTTCGCATTTCGCAGAACAACATAAGAGATTAGACTATTTAATAACAAGACATATTGGTATACACGTGGAAGCATCTAAATGGCTCTCATTTTACATACTGATATGGTTCTAACAATAAGTGAAAAGACGTGGATAACTTGGATTGGTTCGCATTTTGACAACTTGACAAAAGATTGACAATGCGAAATCGGTGGCTAAATCTTATTGTCTAACAACTGTCAAGGCTGACACAAGACTTACAATGTGAAATGCAACATGACATGGGCATTTTGATTGGGTCGGGTTTCACATTAAATAGAGATTGGTTAGGAAAGTTCTGAATCTACAAAGGATGTGGAATGATCTAGTTGGATCTTACTTCACAAAACTCATAAAAGACTGACAAAGGCTTGACATTGTGAAGTTATTAGTCGTTCTCTCATTGGTTAAATATTCGCATTTTTTAGTAAGTTTGATAATTCAATAGCACATGGGTCTTTTTGATTGGCTAAGACTTCACAAAGGTAACAAGACTCTAACCCCACGAAGCATGCTTGGAACATTTAAATTGGCTTGAGCTTCGCAATATTATATATTGCACTTTATCGGGTGGAATTATAACATAGTATTAACTATGGTTAAGGGGACTTTCGGGTCTAAGGAATAAAATACAGTAATACGAATGTGGCCAACTAGAACATATAACAGAAATGACCAAAAAATACATACTGCAAATAATTTTAGTATGAAACACCATTAAATTGTAAGAATATATTGTAAAATATTGTCCATTTCATATATCAATTCGTATTTTGCATTAAAACAGAAAAATCGTCTTATTTTGATAGGCATTCATATCTATTTTAATGTATTATATTAATTCCTTATTGTAATTCACTATTTATGATAACACAAGCACATATTTTCATATTATACATAACAAATTAACATAATATATCCATCTATTTTATGTATCAAGTAAAATAGAAGAGTTAACTTCTTTCTATTAACATTATACAAATATTTACATAGCTTTTACAGAGAGGAAACTTATTTGAGATAATTTCACAGGAATTCTTGTACCAAATTCCAACCTAGACTTAGGCAAAAAATACCAGACTATGGCCACACTATGAGAGGACTATGTTATACACCCCGTGTATGTTCACCTTGCCCTGACGAGGACCATCCAAGGTTTTACTTTATACCCCTGGTTAGGAAACCGTTGGTGGCCCTCTCTTTGCCCACTGCCTACGTGTACCTAGCCAGCCTTTGGATTTACTTCCAGAGACTCAATTCATAATATTCTTAAGCAAAATTCAATTGTTTGTTCTCAAAATCACAATTATTCAATATAATGTCTCTCCTTTTAGTTTGATATGCCTTTTATAGTTTTTCATTGGTAGTTAATAACCATCAGGTTGGTTGTTCACACCTTTTCATAAATAGATTAAAAATATTTAATAAAAATATTATGACATTCTTTACATCAATAGCTATTTACAATGTATTTTGCTTAATTCAAACTTGATCTTTAATAATCCACAAGTCTTTAATTATTTTTAAGCCTCGACGATTTAGTCACATAACAGGTAATAATAACCCATACGAAGGATGCACTTAGCGACATCCAAACCACTAAAATGACCACCATAGATACTATCATGGACTTCTTGGATAGCTCAAGTGGATTCATAAGACTTAAGGCAATGAAGCAAGATGTCATCGAAGCCACGCTTGTAGAGGATGCTGCCAAGGATGACATAGTGGTTAGCACATTGAAGAAACTACCTCCTGCCATTTTTAGATAGGTTAGAGGGGATGACAGATTGAGAAACAAAGTCAAATATTTGAGAATACCAAAGATCAATAGGATTAGATTCTATAAGGATGATGTCAATGAGCTTGCTAAATTGAGGTGGTTTTTCAATTTTATGAACAATGATAGAGAGCTTAGTTTGTTTCGTAGTCCAAAGGATAATAGATGCAGAGATGTCATAGTTTCTGCAAAGCACTTGGATGAACGAGGGATAGTCTGAAGGGTGTAGAATCAAATGCTCTGAGAAGGAAGTTGAAAATGTCTTTATACTTTTGAAGGACCTAATTTTTACATTGATAGATGCCTTTGACTTGATTAACGATGAGTTGAGAATCCCCATAGATATCAAGGATTTGGACATCTAGTAATATAGTGGTTTAAATAACTAAGATGAGAGTTTCATATTCAAACATATTGTTAGCGCATTCAAAATTAAGCTTATAGGAAATAGGGATAGGACTAGCCCAAGGAGGAATGATAGTGACACCAACACCTCCCCCTTGTTGATATTTAAATACTTCAAAGAAGAGCATCATCTTAAGGGGAGAGGACTCCTAATCAATAGTATTAATAGATTTGTCTTAAAATTACTCATGAGGAAGATGATTATTAGGAAGAGGGGCATTAACTAGTTGATCTATGATAGCCTGATCCTTGATTGATTTCTTAGAGATGAACTTTAGGTCAAACCTAGTCATGAGCATGAGCCATCGAGTGATGCGGTCACTATGATAAGGCTTTGAATGTATGGTATTGAGAAGATGAAAGCTAGTGACGACATAGGTCTTATGATTTAGAATATAATGATGAAGCTTGGAAGTGGTGAATAAAATAGTGCAACATAACTTTTCAGATTCAGTGTAGTGGGTCTCATAATTGTGAAGGGTGCGACTGATGTAATACACAACCTGTTCCCTACCTTGCTCATTGCGATGTGCCAACATGGCACCCAGAGCATGATCGGAGGAAAAGACATAAAGATAAAAGGCTTACCATCGCATGGAGGTGTAAGCATATGAGAGGATAAAAGATAATGTTTGAGATCGTTAATGAATTTTTGACATTTATGATCCCGCTTGAAGTCGATGTATTTGTGAAGGAGATGGTGAAAATGTTGGCAATGGATAGAGAGTTGTGAAATGAAACAATAAACTAACTGAATTTGACCTTGAAGACTATGAAAATGATTTAGATTAAAAGGAGGATGCATCTCTATGATGGCTTTGATTTTGGTGAGGTCAACTTCAATACCCTTGATAGAAATGATGAAACCAAGGAGTTTTCCAGTTAGCACTCCAAACACACACTTGGTTGGATTGAGACAAAGAAAGGAGCAGATAAGGAACTCAAAAAGGACTTCAAGGATGGTAAGGTGGTCACATCGATGCTTGGATTTACCCAAAAGGTCATCAACATAGTCCTCTAAAGTCTTGTGGATGATATCATGAAAGATGTAAGTCATGGCTCATTGATAGGTGGCTCCGACATTTTTCAAATTGAAGGGCATAACATGATATCATAAAGTCCCCTAAGGAGTGATGAAGGAAGTCTCATGTTGATCTTCTGGTGTGATGAGGATCTTATTATACCAAAAAAAATCCATCCATAAGATAAAGCATCTCATGGCCTGTGGTAAGGTCTGTGAGTTGATCGATGTTGGGAAGAAGAAAATTGTCTTTAGGTCAAGCGAGATTTAAATCTCGAAAGTCATTACAAATGTAGACTTGTCTAGAGGCTTTGACAATGTGTACAATATTAGAAACCCATTACGGATAGTCAATATGGATGATGAAATTAGTTGAAATAAGGCGTTGCATCTCCTCTTTAACAAGGAGGGCAACTCGAGGGTGCATGCGGTAAAGATTCTGCTTAATCGACTTAGCTTCAGGAAAGGTAATGATGTTATGGACAACATTTTAAGGGTCGAGACCTGACATGTCAGCATACAACCATGCGAAGGCTTGGCTATTTCAAGAAAGGAATGCAATGAAGGAGTCAAGATCATGTGGATCAAGAGATTGACCCACTTTGAGGATGCGGGGCTATTTTAGAGACCCTATGTTGATGTCAATGGTGGATTCGTTAAGAAGGGTGGATGAATTTGGTGGTAAGGTCTTATGAAGATAAGAATATTTTTCCCCCATGTAGGAAAGGATGGAATATTCTTCGGTGCACTAAAGAACATTAATGATAGGGGAATCTTCCTCTATCATTTCTGAAAATTGAAGAGGGAGGGACCTAGTTTCACCTTCACATTGATAAGTGACCAGTCCCAAGGTAATGGTGCATGTTAAAAAAAAGCTAGAGGAGATGGATACGATGTCATCTATATCCATAACCTTGTGGGGGAGAAGATAGAGGGTCGATGTTTATGAGATCTAAAGATAGAGGGAGAGGGTCGGTAGATTTTTCTTTAAAGCCCAACCTGAATTTTTCATGGGGTTTATGAGATTGATCAATAATGAGGTCATACATGACTTATTCATTACTCCCCATTCTAAATCCTTTCCAAGCATAACAATAAACATAAGTGTAAGAAAAATATTTTTAGTAAAGAAAATCAAGCCCGTTAGTATATGGTTTTGTGTGCGGTTGAACGTCAATGTGGGAGGAATGGTGATTGATACCACTATAGATAATATTGGTGCAAAGATGAGGTGGATCACAGGGAACAACATCCCTAATGTCAGGTTGATACATTATATATTTATTGGGTCTACCGAGTCGATGAGGCATAGGAAGAGGATTAATCATGAGAAGATGATATTGCCCTAGTGAGATACGGTCCATCAATTTTTCGAGTCATAATTGGGAAGCTTAGATGCGAAGGAGGATAAGCTAGTGGATGCTTCAGATGAATCTTGTTTTGGGATGAGCAGGTCATTAGGTCGATAAGTCATGTGATATGATTTGAATGGAGGAATGTTTACGAGGAGAGTTAGGATCTTCCCCTCATGTTCATACTTGATGCATCGATGAAGAGTGGAAGGAACGCAATGCATGGTGTGGATCCATGGTTGTCCAAGAAGGATATTATATTGAAACTCCCCTTATACAATATAAAATACCTCATGGAGGAGTTTATAACCAACATAGATAAGAAGAATAACTATGCCCATAGTGGGGAAAATGGCATCATTGAATGCATAAAGAACCACAAGTGATTGGGTGATAATGGAAGTAGGGAGTTTGAGTTGATAAAATATATGGGATGAGATGATATTTATGCTAGCTCTATTATCTATCGTATAACGAAAAATGAATGTATCATTGATACACATAGTGATGAAAAGGGGAAGGTCCTTCTCTTTGAGTGATATATCAGTAATTTTGGTATTGTCAAAAGATATGGAGGCAGAAACAACAAGTGCTCCAACATGAGATGCAAAGGGTTGAGCCTCATCATTAGGGGTGGGGATACACTTGAGAGCTTCATTGAGAGCTTACTTATGATCCAGAGAGCTTGGGTTGAGCTCATAGAGTGACATCTTAACTAGGGCCTAATGGAGTTGTTTTATAACACTCTATTTGATAACAATAGGCCGAGGGGCATATAAAATAGACACCTTAGGTTTTGATCAATAAGGGGGCGGATTATGGTCACTAGAGGAAGCGGTGACAATGACTTTTAATTTTGATTGAGTAAGTGGTTGGAAGTCACGGGGGGTGAGAATGGGTCATAATCCAAAGAAAATTAACAAAGAGAGGAGGACCTTCTTGGGGAGAGGTCATGGTTGGAGGAGGGATGATGAAAATAGTATTAGATGAATGAGGATATTTATAGATTTTGGTGGATGAAGAGGTGAGATTAGTTGATGGAATAGGGTGTTCCCCTTCAACGAGAAGATCATCCTCATTTATAAGATTATGGATAATAGTTTAGAGATCCTTATAATGTTCGGTGTCACGTCTAAGAGCACATTGACATGCACAAATGAGGTTAGAATCGAACCATGAATATCTTGAACCATGTGGATCGAAAGGCTTGATAGGTGGGAGGGTGATTGTAGATGTTTGGAGTAGGAATTATAAGATGTTTGTATAAGAACCAATGGGGTTTTTTAAAAAAGAGGTTACATATGGAGTGGTTTTGATAATGGTGGATGAGGGAATGAGAGATGGTTTTCTTTTGGGAGGATTTATGGGAGCCTTTGATTTTTTCTTGGACTTGGAAGGAGAAGGTGATTGTGTCTTGGTTTCAGTTTTGATGATTAGTGACTTAGATGACTCAGATTCTGATTTGGCAATTGAGGATGTGGATAATTTTAAAGAGTGATCAAATTTTGAGGAAGGATTAGATTTTTTTGGCTTAGATATGTTGATAATGGGTGTCTTGAATGAAGGGACTGACCCTAAAATGGAAGGAGATGCTCCTAAGAGTGATGATGTGAAATTAAATTGATTTGGAGGGTTAATCTAGAGAGGAAGGAGATCCATCTTTTTGTGTGGGTGTGTGAGGGATTTTTGAATGGGCATGCCAAGGTTATTAGGCTTTGGTTGTGCAAATTTACCTTTGGCAGGAATGATGATGATTTCAACTGGGGGATCTATGGAGACAGAGCTAGGTAATATAGATTGCGTTATAGAAGTAGATATTGAAGGTGGAAGTGGTTTATGTAGGATGTGGATGATGAGATCTAAGATGATTTGTAGATCATATAGGTCTAGGATTTGTTGGTGTAGGAATGATTGGAATTGTAGATGGGGTGAGAGTATCATTTGTAGTTATGATGGACTGTGGATGTGTACATGAGATATGATTCAAGATATGGTATGGATATGGATATAGATTTGGGATGTTAGTATGAGTATAATCATGGTAGCAGACTTGGATTGATGAGGAAGTGGGTGTAGATGTAGGGATGTAATATAAATATGTTAAGGTAGGATGTTGGAGGTATATATAGGTGAAGGGACTAGATGTGATAGGTGAGGATGTGGTAGATATGGATGAGTAAGTGGGTGTAATTAGGATTGGTGTGGATATGGTAGTTATGGACATAGTTGATGTAGATGTAATAAGTGTAGGGATAGATGTAGATGTTGATGAAGTTAGTGACTGTGGGAGAAGAGCCTGAGATAGGTGTGAGATGCAATGGAAAATGAGATGATGGGTGTAGGTGATGGGATTTGTTCTTGGTTTATAGTATTGATTGTGTGGGGAGTTAGGTATTTTTGATGTGGGGGTAGAGTTTTGATTATTGGGAGGATGATTGGGAAAAGGTTTGTTTGAAGATGTCGAGAGGATGATTAGGTGGTGCATTAGGGTTATCCACTTAGAGATCACCAAAGTCTATAAGTATTTTGGATGAGATATTTAAAAGTGCAACAATTCTCAATGTCATGGACAAAAACTTGATGATACTTATAATAATTCTCCTCATGATACCATGCTTGTTTTGGTTGTGATTCATCAAAGGGTCGAGATGGGAGGAAGTCGAATAAGGTGGACTACCATTAACTTATCGAATATTGCACTATAAGATTCTCCAAGATGGGTATAGTAAGGAGGTGGCCTAGGAGCTATTTTTGGAGGCTCCATGTGAGAAGTGGATGTGGAGGAAGATTTAACCACGATGGTATTTGTGGCATTCTTAGATTTTCCACCATACGCAGAGGATTTAGTGAATTCAGGCTTGGGTTTATTTGATCAAAGTTTGAGATGGCCTTTCTTAAGGGTGTGAAGTTCAAGTTTTTGAGCCATAATAAATGCCTCTTCAAAGGTTTGGAATGATTGTATTTAAAGAGTAGAAATATGCTTTGTACAAGACCACGAGAAAAGTTTGATTAATTCAGACTGTGGAAGGGAGAATGATAGTTGGTTGATTATGTCATGCCATCATGTGACAAAATTTGTGATAGATTCGTCATCATACTGTCTAATGGCAGAGAGGTCGGTAATAGTGATCTTGTGTGCAATATTGATTAAAAAGTGTTCTAGGAATAATTGCGTAACTTGAGCCAAAGGAAAATAATGAATGTTATGGGATGCCATTGTACCAATCCGACATGGGACCGACCAGTGACATGGGGAATGTACAAAGCATAAAGTATTGATCACAAACAATGAGGTAACATGCATGCCTAAAGGCACAAAGGTGTTGTTTTGGGTCCTCATTGTTATTGAACTCAGAAAATTTTGGAAGTTCCCAATAAGGGGGAAAGGTTTAACGAGAACCGAAGGATTGATAGGTTCATTACAAATCTGTTCATATGAGAGAGTGGTCTTGCATCTCAAGGTAGTGGCTTCCAAATTAGCCATTCTACTCAATAACACATGCATGTGATCCTTAGATGGATGGGGTTGAGAAGCCAAAGGGTGAGATACATATGAGGTAGATGGGTTAGGTTGTTGATAAGGCTGATATGTTTGAAGATGAGTAGGCGTTTGTGGAAGTGGTTGATAAGGGGGAATGTAATTGAATCATTGTGATTGAATGAGTTACGATAAAGGTTGTTGTTGGGAAATGGGGATGTGCTAAAATTAATGAGATTGAGTTGGTTGTTGAGAGATGGGGACATTTGTTTGGTTTGATATAGGATGAATTGGAATATAAGTAATGGGTGGTTGGGATACTTGAGTTGACTGATTGGGAAGTATGTAGCGAAAAGCACCTCAAGGAGGAAGTTGATTGGTTTGGGTTAATTCATAATGATGGATCTATGAACTAATCACATTTGCATGGACACGAGAAGTGGAAATAAGGGGTAAAGTTGAATTATGTTGTTTGGGTGGAGGAGGAAGAAGATGATACTCTTGAGATGATTGGATAGGAGCACAAGTGATTGTAGCAGATGATGAGTTGATATGGATATAAGAGGTGATAGTAGTGTTAACGCGAGGCAAATTAGGGGGGATGTGAAACAAAAATTGAGTGGTTTGGTGATTGTGAGGGATTGAAGAAGACGATTGGGGAGAATCAAGCTCATGTTGTGCCATAGCAAGTTCATTAATAGCTCTAGGAAAGAAAATGACAAGTTGTAATGTGAGGACTTGGGTGGAATCAGGATTGGAATGGTAGGCATAAATTTGTTGCAGAGGGGGTCCATCAACAAGGAGGTTGGTATACTTGCGAAGGATATAGTCATGAAGAGAAACTAGATTAACATCAAGAAGCTCTTGGAATTTCACATGCCCGTGAGGGATCATAGGAGGCCCAAAAGCTTCGATACAGGTGGCGGAAGGGGGTGTTGCTGGTCTAGATGGGACAAAATGATGATAAAGAAAGGGATTGGTTTTAACATGGGTGTTAGGTTGGATGATTTGAGACTCTTGAAGAGAGGAAATGGGAATCATGGGTTAAGTAACCATGGAAGAGGTGATCAAAGGGGTGGAGATAATGATAGAAAGGGCGGAAGTTTGTTAGGAAGCGATAGTGGAAATAGGAATGTTGGTAGATGACATGTTTTGTTCCATTTTTATTACTTGGGAGCGTGTAATAACTGACATGAAATAAAAAACAAAAAAAAACTATGCTAATTTTTTAATTAACTCAAACAAGTCATGCAATAGAGTTTTGATTATCTTGATTATTAAGGATGTGAAAAAGAAATTAAAAATGGGCTTAAAGGAAACATGGGAAATGACCAATCTATGGATGGTTTCAAGTAGTTTTGGTTGGAGTCCTCAATATACCCAAGGGTACGTAAGGCACAAAAATGTGATGACTATGGGTACATGGCTTGGTATTAGGGTTTATCCCCTCACTTCACTGAGCCTCAGTGATAAGGGAGTCGAGTGCTTAACCAATATACCGATAGCCAAAAAATATATAACTTGGCCAGAACACCGCGGTGACTTTCCTATTAGGTGATGAAATCCCAATAGTTCCACCCAGAAGGAGATGCTTAAGATGTGTAGTTTTGATGTGTGTGATGAAATTGTATGCAAAGGATTCACCCCTAATTAAACTAGATTACCAAACAAGAAATAAAGGAAAGTACGATGCAAAAGGAGCAAATAAGAAAAAAAGAGGAATACTTGGATAACGGTTTTCCTTTTTTATTATTTTTAATTTTTAAGCAAACAAGAAAATCTAAGAAAAGCAACCCACACACACAATCAAGCAATCAATGTGCCTTCCTGCGAGGTTAGTAGAATATGGATAGAAGAAAATAGAAACCAAAGACAAATAAAAAGACTCGCAAAAGAAGGGCGGGTCCCACCGGTGTGCCAGTATGTTGAAAAAATTTACTCCCTACTTGTTTCAGATTAGTGAATTTGCAACAAGAGAACAAACAACTCCAAGTATTAGAGGGTTTAAGGTACCTTTATATGGGATAATGATGGATACAGGTGCAAATGAGATATTCTCCTCACAACAAGCTAGGTGACCTGCATAACAAAGAGAAACTTGACAGAAAATGGATCAGTAGATAGATGGGTGGGTTTCCCGATAATGTCGGTCCCTAGAAGTGAAAACTTACTACGATGGATGTCAACCCATGTTTTTGATAAAGATAAGATAAAATAATGATTGATAAATTGGATGCAACAAATAATTGAGTTATGAGAGAAACCTAAAATGTAATAAAGATGATAAGATGCAGATATGATCCAAGCAGATTAAACCAAACCTATGCAGGTAGACGGAGACTCAAGACAGTAGGGCCTAGTCTATGGCAACTGGAGCAAATCAAGTGAAACAATGACAAAACATGTAGATCTAAAGGCCTTGGAGGTAGATCTGGAGTTGATAATGAGGCTGAAATGAAAGACAAGAACTTGCAAGAGATATGCAACTAGATTTGATAGAAAGGATGTAATAAAGTCATGAAATCTGATGGTGAATGCAATGAAGACTGGTTTGGTCAACAACAACCTAGTTGAGTCAGCGGTGAAGAGAGTTGACAGAACAAATTTAAAGTGACAAAATAGACAAAATGGCAAGATTTGAAGTCTGAGGGACTGTGGGATTAGAAAGGGGGTGATTGGTAAATTGAATGATAAAAAAACCAACAGAATGGGGACCGGGTCGACGACAACCAGGCAGGGTTGACGACAACTGGGGATGAACCAAGGTTAGATGGAAAGGGCTGGATAAGAACAATGATCTACAGATGGGGATTAATATCTGAGAGAATAGAGATAGGGATCATGGGAGATTGTTGAACCTGTAAAAGATATGATAAAATAATAGGATGATGGAATTTACAACAATAGGTCCAAATCATACAAGAGAGAAAACTATCTCTAATTTTCCAAGAGTGAAGCACAAGATCTCTAAGGTGATGATGAAAGTTGCAAAAGAGAACAACAAACAAAGGTAAGATCACAAGAAAGCCCGAAGTCTCCAAAATTGCATTTTAGGAAAAGGAGGGGTAAGGGAGGCTTTATGGGGTTGACAACGACCCAGATGGGTCGCCGCCGATTGTAAGGATCCATCCGTTTAGGTGGTAGAAGGGTGAAAAGTTTGAGGCAATGAGACCTTATGAGGCAGGATTAGGGGTTTGAGAGGCGAGGAAGAGTTAGGGTTGCTTATGATGGATAAATGGGTAGGTGGAAGGTGAAAAACATTAAATAAAGGCAAAGGGGAGGTGAATTTATTAAATGTGTGCCTATGAAGGATAAATTGAAGGATTTAGGGAGAATAAATGAATTAAATGGGGATTTAATACTAATTAAATATGACTAAAGATGATTAATGGATGATTAAGAAGAATTGATGATGGAAATAACGATAAGTGGGATAAATTGAATTTAGGAGGGAAAAAGGATTTTGAATGAGAGGAGAGGTATGCATGTAGAAAAAGACGACGAAGAGCGGATGTGGGATGAGGGGTAGAAATACCAAAAATTGGTGTTTACTGTAACAAAGGAGTGGACTTTAGAGTGTGGTGTAGATTCCAAGGTGAAAAGCCAAAAGGAGTGTATTATAAATGAATGCATCAGGTTCTGATGCGAAAAAGAAAAAAAAAACAACGTGGAGATCACAACATGCGCTGGATCAAATTCAAACATTGAAGGATACATCACACGTGATTATTTTTAGTAGATGTCTTTTTGTAAAATACAATACTCTGAGATTTATTCAAATGACATGTTCTAACTCCAAATCAAATTACTTGATAATGAATGGGAACAATTACAGATGTGCTTATTTTTATCGCCTTGAAGAAAATATTGGTTCTATGATAAGTAAATATGTGATCAAAATTCAACAACTGTAATTTGGATATTACAGTTGGATTTTTTCTGGACGGTCAAGTACTAAGGCAAAAAGTCAAAGTTAAAATTCATGTTTGACGAGGATAATGTTCATTTCAAGTTTTCCAAGGGATAAAGTTTAATGTAAAACACATGTTTCGGTTCAAACAATCATGTATTCTTTCATTTTTTATTTTGTGAAAAAACATAAATATGTTAGAGGGACATAGTGGCCAACATCAAATCAATTTGGAAGGAGGGACTATTTTTGGGCGGGCCTGTTGGAGTAGATCAGTTTACATGCGATATCCCTGAAACAAGTTCTAGTTTCCTTGGGGGCTCCGCCTCTAATAAGCTCAAGTCGAGAAGTGAAAGGGATGTGGGCTCTAGCGGAGGTAGGGAAGATCTAGCTAGGATTGGTCATGTCATGTCTGCTGAGGTGGCCACTGGTTTTGGTGGCAACAGGGAGGTGGATGACAACGCTGGCATGACATTGACTAGGCTCAGACAGGTAGTGTGTTCTATTAGGGTCCTAAACAGGGGTGTTGAATAGAGGTTTGAATTACATGTTCAATAGTTGCTGCCCTGGTCTCCCTGCCTTACACGAATGTATTTCTAAACAGTGATGTCCTCTCATTGAAGGTAAAGTCAACATTTATCCCTCTACTCAGGGTATTTTTTTAGCAATGTTTGATGAATCCTCTGACAAGGATGTAATTTTTGGGAAAATATGGGAATTCCAGTTGCATCTTCTCCTCATGAAACCCTGAGCCCCCCACTTTAATCCCTTAACTGAAATATTTAATATTAGACCTCTATGGATAAGGTTTTCTTATTCGCCTTTGCATTTTTGGGGTTAGGATTGCTTCAAGGCTATGGGTGATGCATTGGGTAAATTATTAGTTGTAGATCCCAAGACTAAATCTTACGATCACTCCACATATGCTCATATTTTGGTGGATATGGATATGAGTGTTGAATTTCCAGCTATCATGGAGCTTAAAGTGAAGGATACAATATGGACACAAAAATTGGATTATGAAGGCTTTCCTTTTAGGTGCAGAACATGTTTTTCCCCGAGACATCTGAATTCTGATTGTTACATTGTCAATAAATAGATTAAGGGGCGGGTCTTGCAGTGGAAGGATTTTAATCCGAATAATTTAGTGGTATATGCTCAAGAGGAAAGTGATAAAGATAAAAAATTAGTTAATCATATGGATAATCATGAAGAGAGGAAGGGTGAATCTATCTCCTCTCCCACTAGATCGGTTATTGATTCACAACAAGTTGTAGGTAAGGGGGAGGCCTCTTTGCAGCGACCCCCGAGATCCTTATAGATCCATAGTCCTAAAAATAAGGAGGTTTTTGAAATTTGTCTACCTGTCCACCCGAATGAGAACGTGGATCCTAATGGGGGGATGGATGGAAGGTATTAAACAACAAAAAGAAAGGAAAAGTTGGAAATTCTCCTCTTAAGATGAGTTTGAGATCTCATTCGAGGAAATACCATGGTAGTTAGGGTTTCTCTTGTTGTTGGTTGAGTAACTTTGACCAGTCTACTTTGAGGATCCCTTTCTCCATTTTGGTGCTTTCTTATGTCTAGTCTTTGGCTTATCTATTTGCTTCACCTTTGACCTATAGAGCCTTATTCCTCGAGTGATGCGCCAAAATTAACAAGAACTTGACAAGGTCATAACTTGAGCTTCGGGTGTCCGTTTGAGTCCCTTTTTTTTTGAAACTGCGTGTTTCAATGAGACGAATGTAGAGGTAACCCGCCCTATCGGTTAGGGCAAGTTTTTGACATGTTTTTGGGCCCTAAATCTGCCATCTTGAGGCCGAAAATTAGGATTTAAGTTATAGTTCAATTTTTTCCTATTTTTGGGCATTAGTTAATTGTAGTCTATTAGTTGCATTATGAGTTAGAAAGTTGGCAATTCCTCTAATTTAGGGACGTAGAAGATGCGTGGCAATTTCTGTGCCTGTAGGAATAAGCATGCAAACTTACTAAGAATAGCAAGTTCTAGTAAACTACTAAAAATAGTAATTTCCGCCACTTAGAGTAGATTTAGTCAGAGTTAGTTAGAGTTTACTTAGCAACTTGAGTTGGGATATGTTTTCCTATTTAGGAAACATTGTAATTCATTATTCAACAACAAAGAAGGAGATATATTTTCTTTGGAGTTCATGTTATTTGCAGTAAATCAAGTTGGTTAGAATTTGGCTACATTATCAAGGTCTCATCTTTTGTGCCTAATTGCTTATTTTTCGGTTGTACAGGATTCTTGATCCCTTCAAAATCTACTTTATTACCTTATCTAATAAAAAATAGTGGCCAACATCTTTTATCCTCTGCTTCTAGTTGCTAAATAATGTAAAAACATGTTGATAATACTAAAAAAAATTAGGAAACAAGAGTTTTCTTGATGGGGCCAAGTCCTTTGTTTGTCCACCTTCCAAACCTATGATGCATGCAAAGTCTTCTCCCACAGTCTTGAAGCAATCCTAACCCCAAAAATGTAAAGGCGAATAAGAAAACCTTATCCACAAAGGTCTGATATTAAATATTTCAGCTAAGGGATTAAAGTGGGGGACTCAGGGCTTCATGAGGAGAAGATGCAACTGAAATTCCCATATGTTCCCAAAAATTACATCCTTGTCAGAGGAATTGTCAAACACTGCTAAGAAAATACCTCAAGCAGAGGGATAAATGTTGACTTTACCTTCAATGAGAGGGCACCACTATTCAGAAATCCATTCATGTAAGGCAGGGAGACCAAGGCAGCAACTATTAAACCTGCAAATCAAACCTCTATTCAACACCCCTATTTAGGATCCCAACAAAACCCACTGCATGTTTGTTTACCTTTGTTTTTGATGTAGTTTTGGTTGTGTTTTAGTTGTCCCTATTTGCCGTTGGTAGACACATACCTTTGTGATACTCATTGATATACTTTTTTCTCCATTGATACTTATTATAACGGGGCAGGGTCCCCTCAACCCTTTTTTTACCATTAATTAAAAATAAAATACTTACACAAATAATGGATAAAGTTTGTGTCCATGCTCTATGAGAATGAAGTTTGGTAAAATTAAGACTTTTTTGATAAAATTTAGTGCACCTTGTGACATAAATCAGGTGTACTACGTCTCTCATATAAAGACACCATATCTATACATAAGGTGAGTCATTGAAGCAATACGTTTGTTGGAGAAAAGTGAAGGGTTGTCTTAATGGAATATTGATCATAAAGGATATGCTATTTCAGTCGATGTTAAATCTAGTTCCATACATATTGATTTTTATGACTTCACTAAAATTGTAATGTTCTAGTTGAAGAATTCAAAAGTGATTTCAAAATGCAGTAGCTATAAGTGCCATGAAAAAGTAAAAAAAGTAGCATGGAGATCACGACATGTGCTGGATCAAATTCGAACGTTGAAGGATGCGTCACACATGATTATTTTTAGTAGATGTCGTTTTGCAAAATACAATGCTATGAGATTTGTTTAAATGATATGTTCTAATTCCAAATGAAATTACTTGATAATTAATGGGAACAATTACAGATGTGCTTATTTTTATCGCCTTGAAGAAAATATTGGTTATATGATAAGCAAATCTGTGATCAGAATTCAACAAGTGTGATTTAGCTATTACAGTTGGAATTTTTATGGATAGTCAGGTACTAAGGTAAAAAGTCAGAGTTGAAATTCATGTTTGACGAGGATGAAGTTCATTTCAAGTTTGCTAAGGGATAAAGTTTGATGGAAAAAGCATGTTTCAGTTTAAACAATAATGTGTTCTTTCATTTTTTATTTTATGAAAAAAGCATTAAATGTTAGAGGGACAAAGTGGCCAACATCTTTTGTCCTCTGCTTTCAGTCGATAAATGTATATGCACACACATTTTTAAAATAATGCATAAGCATGTTAATAATACTTACAAAAATAATGAATAAATTTTCTGTCCATGTTCTATGAGAATGAAGTTTGGTAAAATTAAGACTTTTTTGATAAAATTTAGTGCACCTTGTGACATAAATCAGGTGTACTACGTCTCTCATATAAAGACACCATATCTATACATAAGGTGAGTCATTGAAGTAATATGTTTGTTGGAGAAAAGTGAAGGGTTGTCTTAATGGAATATTGATCATAAAGGATCTATTATTTCAGCTGATGTTAAATCTAGTTCTATACGTATTGATTTTTATGCCTTTGCTAAAATCGTAATGTTCTAGTTGAAGAATTCACAAGTGATTTCAAAATGTTGTTGGTATGTGTGCAGTGGTTTTGTGATTAGGAGGAAAAGGATTACACTCCTTATATGGGTTCTATGGGTTTAGAGACATGTATTGATGATAATCTAGAAGAAGAGGTTGAACATATTTATCTATTCTCTAGGAGGGCAGTGTCTTCTTTGAACATAACTTAGCAACTATCCAGAGTGAGTTTGTAGCCATCATATTAATTTTATTCTTATGTTTTTTGTTGTGTTTTCCCTTGAAATTTATGTGTGACGTCCTAAAATAAGTACTCTCTTCACGAAAATAGGGGCCAAAAAACAACTTCTTAAGAAGATCTATGAATATGAAGAGCTTGCTCGCATAGATCCCTTTGTTTTGAAAAAGAAAATAACATGTTGGAAAGAGTCCTCATATGAAGATGAAAATGGAAACTATAGGGACAAGGATTTATAGGAGATGGGTGATATATAATATCATGCTTGAATTTCTCTTTTTCAAGTTACCCAGAAGAAGAGGAAATGGAGTGGGAAGCAATACAAACAGAGGAATACATGTGAGGAGTTTTTAGTCACTCTAGCAAGTTCAAGTTCAACATGGGATTGCCACCACTCTTCCTTTGTAGAAGATATAAACACTATTTTAATTTGTGCTCTAGACTCTTCATTTTTTGGATCTCAACAATCTTCATTTTTAATTGTTATTCACAAATTTGAACATGACTATATGAGTTGGGGCTCGAAATGGCTCAGAATGATGAGGCTTTTTGTTAAACAGTTCACGTAGTGTGTGTATGGCTCGACATTTTACATACATATCTACCAAAGCACTTGCACCTACAACATCATATAACAATTATTTTTAATTATGCTTTGATGGATGTCCAATATATTAGAAACCCAACAAATGTTCAATCAATATTTGAGAATTGATCTTCTACGACATAGTTAGGTTGATCAACATTTTCCAGCTGTAGATATGAATTGGTAGCAGAGAAGAGGGACTGGAAATATCCTGCACATGATTCATGTAATCTAGCAGGATTTCATGTTGTGCATCAATGGTGCATTGTTTTAGTTTTTCTATTTATTAACTTGAAAAATATATATGTAATTATATCTAAAAATAGTATGTACCATGGGATCATTCCCCTGCGTTAAAATGTTTTTTTTAAATTTCTTTGCAGTATCTGCAAAATAGATTTTGGATTTAGCCTTAAATTTATGAAGAGTATAACATGAACAAGAAATTGCTAATATACAATTGTAAGTATGCGAGAAATTGAGTTTCAAAGGAATATCAATTCTTTCTATTCACACTCCTAAATAGTTTCCACTTATTATTCTTTCTATTCTGAATACTGACAAAAGAAAAAAATTAGAAACAAAATTTGATAACTCACATCAACAAACTTGAATTAAAAGACTTGTAAGGATTTGTTGAAGTAATGGTCTGTCAAAATTCGAAGAAGTTTTCATCCTGCTCCTTATGCTGCTCTTGGGACCGTAGTTTTTTCTCTCTATGTCGATGAAAATGGTAAAGAAAATTTGGCATTCTCAAAGCAAACAACAGACATGTTTAACCTCGAGCCGCACAACAACAAACAAACTTATTTCATACACAGTGACTATATTAAATGCAAGCTAAGACAACCACTTTTCCCTTGCACAATGACAAATAAAGGGATCGACCAATAAAATAGAGCCAAAATAAAAAAAAATTGTAGCATAAAACTTTAGCTCAATCTCATTTAAATACACATTACAAAATTTAATTGAAAATCATCGAAAAAAATATTTATTAATGTGAAGACAACCTTCAAATCGATAGAAAGGGTCCTTCACAACTTTCCATACTCTATCACTAACCACCATACATTATTGTCATAACTCAATCTTTTACATCCAATACTCATTTTTAACATCATTTAAAATAGGAAAACCAACAACAATATTACATGCATCAAAATACTTATCACACTCTAAACCGAACCTGCCAGTAACAAAGTAGCGGACTCCTGAGTGTGGTGCAGATTCCGAGGTGAAAAGCCAAACGGCATTTATCATAAATGACTGCATCAGATTCTGATGCGAAAAAGCTAAAAAAACAGCGTGGAGATTTCACGGCATGCGCACTGCGCAGGATCAAAGTCGAACGTTGAAGGACAGAGACCGTATGTTGACGGGACGGTCATTTTCGTGTCACATTTATGTGTTCTGTCCATTCTGTTTCTCGTTATTTTTGTTCCCCGTTCTGTCTGTTCTGTATTGTGTTTTTTTCCATGTAGGGTTTCATTTTTGTTGTTCATCTGTGTATTGTGAAGGGGCGTGTATATTGTGCATGTTTTCTGTGTTTATAGTTTGTTTGTGGCCACTGGCCACTATATACATTATTTCCGCTGAAAAAACAGAGAAAAAAATGGAGGCGGCATCTTATCACGAGGTAAGTTAGGGTTTGCTTTACTTCGGTTAAATATATGAATGCGGCTTTCTTTATTTTTATTTATTTTGGAATTTCTCATTTTTTTGTTCTGTTTAAACGCACTGCAGACGAGAGCGGTTGAGCGGCCATTAATTGCGCAGGGTAGACAGAGAAACAGAGACCAAGAGTTTCTTCGATTACTTCAACATTAAGAGTTCCCTAAAAATGTTCAGGGTTTCTGGGCGTTCACGTGATTTTTTGGAGTGTTCTTTAGGGTTTGGAATTCGGCTTTTGGATTTTAAAATATTTCTTTCCCTCGCAGGGGTTTTAAAATTTTCTTGCTGTCGTAGCATTTTCTTTCCCTGTCAGAATCTTATGTATTGTATTGCACATGCTGGTAATTTTTAATCCAAATCATACTTGTTTTTGTACATATTAAAATTTGCTGGAGTTTTTTCTGGTGACGGTTTCGTATCCTATGCTATTTAGCTCGATATTTTAAATTTCATGTAGGCATATATTTAGAAAGAAAATATTTGAAATTTTAGTAGGCATATATTTAGAAAGAAAATATTTGAAATGATTTACAATGCATTGTGTATCTCCTGAAAGGCTCGGCCTATTCCATGCGTCATTTTCCATGGGATGTCCTTCGGGCCAAAGCTTGGAAAATTCAAATCTCCAGAGTGTGCTTGGTTTTGGGATTAGTTGCCTTAATTGAATTCCTTCAATAGGAATATCTTTAGGAGGAGGTTCCACATACCTCGAATGTCTCCACGGCCATTGTAGAGTGGAGAACACCATTGGTTTTTGCTTGGTGTAAAACTCTATAGTCGGAATCTCAGGATCAACAAACCTAGATGCAACCTCTGTCATATTATAAGGAGAGACAAAAATGATTCCTCATGAGAGTAGCAAGTGTTGTGCTTCATATGACATTTCATTGTCATTCCTTTCTAGAGATGTAAGATAGTTTTGGCAAGTAGAAGTATTCCAGATTGATTCAACAAACTCATGTGATACCTGAGTAATATTTATATTTGTTGAATAATTTAATTCTGTGCTAGCAAAATCAGCAAGAGAATTATTTTTTTCTTTTATATATTCAACTTCAAAACTAAAGTTATCAAACCACATTCCCCAGCGTTGAAGCCTATTGAATGCAGTTTTGTTTGCAGGATCACCATTGTTTAATTTGACTTTAAAATCCTTTAAGTCAGAGTGTAGAATAAAATGTTCATTCTGTATAAAAAATAGGAAAGCCTTTATGGCCTTCTTAGCAGCCAAGATTTCCTCATGATCAGAATGATATTTTAATTCTCCTTGAAATGATCCAGATGTATATCTGCAAACCTTTTCTGTTCCATTATCTGTCTTTTCTTTCAAAACAGCTCCCCAATATTGCTCACTGGCATCTGTTTCTATAATCTTTAATCCTTGTCCAAGTAGGGACATTGTAGGGAGATTTTGAACCTGTATTTTTATTTTTTTCACAGCCTGAGTCATTTCATTTGACAAACTGCGTGCATTCTTTCTTAACCTTTTATTGAGCAGAATCCTGTCTGCAACAATATTCTTATAGAAACCAGCAATGTAATTAATACAACCCAAAAAATTTTGTAATTGAATCTTCTCTGAAATCTAATCTGGGAAATCCTGAATCTTAGAGACTATATGAGTTTGCATTTCTATTGATTCATCTTTGATTCTGATTCCTAAAAAATTCATCTCATCTTTAAAAATCTCCATTTTGGTAGGAGACAGACATAAACCATTCTTATATACTGTTTCATAGCATTTCTCAAGATGATCTACATGATCTTTGGGAGACTTAGAAAATATCAAATCATCAATATAGACTATTAAGAAGTCAGCTAATTCACCAAAGATAAAATCCATTTTTTTATGAAAGGTGGATGGTGCAGTCTTCAATCCAAATGGAAGAACTTGTCATTCATATTGTCCTCCAGGAACTAAAAATGTTGTCTTGTAGGTATCTTCTGGTTTCAAAAATATCTGCCAAAAGCCACTCTTCAAATCAAACTTGTTGTATACCTTAGATCCTTTGATTCTGGCAAGTAGGTCGTCCTTGGCTGGAATAGGGCACTGAACTGCTGTCATAAAATTGTTCAGAGGCTTGTAATCTACAACAAGTCTTTTATTTTGGCGGATTTGTTCACTTCTTTTGTTTACATAAAATGTTGCACATGCGCAAGGAGAATTAGATTCTTTGATTAAACCCCCTTGAATTAGCTTTCTAATTTCTTCATGACATTCTTTTCTTTCGGACGGAATCATGCCCTTATGATGTACTTTGAATTTAGGAATGATATCATTCCCTTTGTCATTTTTTATCAACTACAGATCAAGTGAACAAATATGTTTTTTTCTATTAATGAAAACATGAGGATTCTCTGAACAAAGATCTTTCTTGATCTTTGTAATGATATCATCAATATTTTCTTTACACAAGGCTATGGACTTGTGAATCCATTCATGATTAGATTTCTTCTTTTGTTCTAGTAAAGGAATTATTGTTCTGAAAGAGTACTTTCTAGGTATCTGAATATCAGGTTGAATAAAGATATAAAATCTTTATTGAGATTGAAAGTACCACATTTTTGCAATGCATCTACTCCTATCAGACAATCATATAAAAACATGTCATGTTGATAGAACTGTAATGTTATTTCATATCCTTCTATTCTAATAGGAACATATGTTTTGTATCTAGAAATCACCTCTTATCAAATTTTATTTTCAAATAAGTCTCAGTCCAACAGTCAGGTGGTATGGCTCTGGATCTAAGCAGACTTATGTCTGCTCCAGTATCAATCGTTGCATCAATAGAATAGGGCTTGATATTTGGAATACAAAATGTGATGGTAATAAAAGGGTTTTGAGCTCCCTTTACAGTACATACCTCTGTGTTGAATTCTTCAGCTAAGACTGATGGTTCTGCATCTTGATGCAGTATTTGCTGATAAGCTTCTTCAAATTGTTTCTTCGCCTTCAGCTTTTTTTAATCTCTATCTGCTTCTTGAACAAGGTGCATATACTCATTTGTAGCTTTAACAATAACCTTTTGAAAAAAATCTATTATATTCCTTCCCCATAATCTCATTGTTTCAGGAATTGGAATGACAACATCTATACTAGAAGTAGTTACTTGAAATTCATTCTCTAGATCTTCTTTTGGGAATAGAAATGGAAAGTTCCTTCTTGGTGGAGAACATCTTCCTCCTCTGCCACGACCTCTTCCCCTGCAGGGAGTTTGTCTTTGTCGGACTCGTCTTTGTATAGGAGGTCTTGAAGTTGATGGTGATCTTTGTTGAAGAGACCATTTTTGTCTTTCTTCCTCTTCTTCTCTTCTTTCTTTGGCTTTATTCTTAGATCTGACTTGGATTGAATATTTTCTTTCAAGTTCTCTGAATTTTTGTGAAAGAAAAATTTTCTTTGCAGTGTCCCATGGGGGACAATCTTCAAATTCACTTTGCCTTAATTCCAACTGCTTGAGAAGAACCTCAAAAGATACAGGGATAAAAGGATGAGGAAAGCTGATAACCATATTTACAAATGAAGGTAAAAAATCATATCTAGATTCAGTACTATTTGAATTAGATTCAGAGTGTTTTATAATATTGATCAGGAAGTCTTCATCAGAAGAAACATATGAAATATCTGAAGAATAACAATAAGAATCGAAGACTAAACAATAATCTTGATTTGTTATTCCTTTTGTTGTAACACTGTTTATCTTTTCTTTACCTTTATCTGTATTCTTTTTCGGGAATCATTTGTATAATGTTTTCCTTTACAGATAAAGCAGGTAGGTATGAATTTTTTCTTTTTCCCCATATATTTCTTCCTTCTGAAATATGGCTTTCTATATGGGACTAAACAATAATCTTGATCTGTTATTCCTTTTGTTGTAAGACTGTTTATCTTTGCTTTACCTTTATTTGAATTCTTTTTCGGGCAATCATTTGCATAATGTTTTCCTTTATAGATAAAGCAGGTAGGTATGAATTTTTTCTTTTTCCCCATATATTTCTTCCTTCTAAAATATGGCTTTCTATATGGGACTTATCTTGAATCTTTGTGTGGAAAATTTATACTTTCTTTTGTACTTATGACGACCCTTCTCCTTTGAAAAAGATGAACATTTTTGACACGACTTTTTTCTCTGAAACTTGTTCAGAGGCTTACAACCCAATGTGTCGAGATCTATCATCTGACATAATTTAGTTCCTAAGGCTTTTTGGGCCTTAGCAGCTTCCTTTCTATCTTTTTTTTCTTGACAGAGACGAATGCACCAAAACTTAGCTCTTCTGTGCTTCTGCCATGTAGGGCTTTCTTATATTTGGTAGCAAAGAAAGTAAGAAAAAACTCTATATAAAGAAGTTTCATAGTAGGATCATTAGTTTTGCATATAACACTGATATTCTTTAATCCTACTCATGTCACACAATTTGGCTCTTAAGAATAAAAAAATATTCTTAAGTTTATCATTGTCAAGAGTTCTAAAAATTCATGAGCAAGAGCGGTTGTTAGGAAAACATATCCTCCTGAGATAATTTCTTCTTGTTGTAGGTTAGCATTCCACCATTCTTTTACTATCCCTACAAATCCATTTGCTATAACCCCAGCTATAGAATGTGGATCTTTTTTATACAACAGAAGTTGAGAATTAGCCCATTCGATCATTCCATGGATCAATTTTTTTTACTTGCTATGGAGTGGAACAATCTAACTTATACCAATTAGGCTGCAAGGTTTGAGTTTTTGCAGTATGATGAAATGAATGTTGATGCTCCGGATGGTTCTCCTAAAAACATACTTTCAGCTTCCTCTGGAAGAAGCTTTGCCATACTGACTGATCCTTTATCTGGGTTCTTTTTATCTGTGATGAACAATGGACTATGTTCCAGTAGAACAATTTTATGTTTGGTCGTTGATCCTGAACGATCAGCAACTTCTTTCCAAGATACTTTCTGGGACCAATCAGGTTCTATCTCTTCTGGCTTTTTAGTATTATCCGGAATCTTTTCTAATTGTGGGACTATCTCAATGATAGGACTGACAAATGGTTGGACTTGATCAACTTTATGACTCAACTCCATAGTGGACTCATTTAACTGAAGCAAACTACTTTGTACAAGCTTGTGAGTAGTACCTAACTTAGAAGAAATATCCTTCTTAATATATTCAGACTGACTAATGATGGCCGGATGCATTGTATTTACAAGATGATAGATAATCTTGTAATGAATAGCTAAAGGGCATGCACCAAGCTTCATATGTAATCCTGTAGTAGCAAGGTGTAGACGCAGGACTTGCTTGAGAAAATCTTCTTTTTGAAGGCTAACAGGATAATTTGGATAGACCTCAAAGGATATGGGGCCATTATGAAGACCAGTGTGGATAGCAGCTAACATTGAATCTTTAAAGGTTTCAAAACGCAAATCTATAAGACAACATAATACAGAAGCATTTAAGCTACGACGAAACAAAGAGTAATACCTATTTGCACACAACCTATATGAGCAAACTTGAAGGTTTTTTGCTTCTTAAGGGATTAATATCAACAAGATCTATCAAAGGAATATTATACTCATGACTAGATGTTTGAAATACTTGAATAACAGACTCTCGGGTCTTTAATGTAGTAGCAACAATCAAATGAAAAACACTCAACTTATCATATACTTGGTTATAGGGGATCTTAGGCAATTTCCATGTCGGTAAAGGGTCTGATTAATGTTGTATATCTAAAACAGAATTTACGGGAAAGACGTCAAATAAACTTACAAGATCTTGATCTTGATGTTCTTCAGAAAGATTGAGATGATCTCCAAACTCCATATTTGGTAATGATAAGCAACTTTTCAGCAGGGCTTACGGTATCGACCTTCAACCTAAAATTGCATACATCCACGACGACTTACAAAGCGGGAGGCTTGCCTTTTTGCTTGACTTACGAGGTATGAACTTACTTCACAAATGAATAAAGAGAACATACAATAGATATTTAAGACAAAATATAGCAACAGTATATTGTAAATTTTATTGATCTCATAAAGCTCTATTACATAGAGAACCAACTCTGATACCACTTTATAACACAAGTAGCACACGACCTCCCCACTATCTAAAGGTGTTATGTTGAGTGGCATGTACTCAATTGTCTTTTCCCACTTTTCTCTTAGTGGAAATCTTCGTGTTTACATAGGTTGCCGGTTTCTGGTCTCTAGGTTGCCCATTAATCCGGTGAAAAGCCTCTCGCATTCCTATATAAGGATATGTTGAGACTCATTCACTACATCGAAGATTTGGGATTGTTTATGTGAGTCAGTAGGAAAAATATATAAGATTTTTGTGCTATTTATTAGAGTTGGTTCTCAATATGTAGAGACTCTTGTAAATGTTTATAACGCACTTGAGTTATATAGAATGGTATCAGAGTTGGTTCTCTATGTAAAAGAGTTTATCTGAAATCAATAAAATTTGCAAGATTTTGTCTCAAAGATCTGTTGTATGTTCTCTCTTTCTTCATCTTTGAACTAAGTTCATACCTCGAAACTAGGCAAAAATGTGAGCCTCCCGCTTTGTAAGTCACCGTGGATGTGCACATTTTTAGGTTGAAGGTCGATACCGTAAGCTCTGCTATTGCTAAAGAGTTTCTTAACAGTACCAGATATGGAGTTTGGAGATCATGCTAGTCTTTCTAAAGAACATGTAGATCAAGATCTTGTAAGTTTATCTGACATCTTTCCTATCAATTCTGCTATAGATGTACAACAGGAATCAGATCCATTACCGACATGGAAATTGCCTAAGATCCCCTATAACCAAGTGTATGATAAGTTAATTGCTTTTCATTTAATTGCTGCTACTACATTAAAAACCTAAAAGTCTGTTATACAAGTATCACAAATGTCTAGCCATGAATATAATATTCCTTTAATAGAACCTGTTGATATCCAATCCATAAAGAAGTAAAAGACCTTTAAGTTTGGCCATATAGGTTGTGTACAAATAGGTATTACTCCTTTGTTTCGCCGTGGTTTAAATGCTTCAGTTTTGTGTTGCCTCAAGGATCTACGTTTTGAGAGTTTTAAGGATTCCCTCTTAGCTACTATCCAAACTAGTTTACATAATGGCCCCATCTCTTTTGAGGTCTATCCGAATTATCCAGTTAGCCTCCAAAAGGAAGACTTGCTTAAACAAGTCCTGCGTCTACACCTTGCTACGATAGGTCTACACATGAAGCCTGGTGCTTGCCCTTCAACTATCCATTATAAAATTATCTATCGTCTTGTTAATACAATGCATCTGGCCGTTAAGCATGGTATTTCCAAAAGCAGCAACGTGGTGAGTCATGCTAGCTTAGAAAGTCAAAAAATAGAACCTGAGTTGATTTCATGGTCCCAGATAAAAGTTCCCAAGGAATGGACCTTATCCAAAAAAATTATTGACAAAAATCAACCTAAGTTAGAAAGTGCTACAGCGATGAATGAATCTAAGTCTAATGTTACTTTGTCTTTCAGATCTAAGAAACCCGTGTCTGAATTGTCCAGATCTAGTTCATTTAGATCAGATACCTTTGTCTTCTTGATTGGTGAACCTTCGAAAAAATCTCTGAAAAAACAAACGTATATTTGTAGTCATAATAGTCTAGTTCATGACCCAAATAAAGATTATCTATGGTGTAAAGATTGTGAGTAAATTATAAAACAAAAATATGTCCCCTCTAATGGTCCAACCATTAGTATGGCTTCTAGAGAAACTAATATTTCTCCATCTTTTCCATCCTTGGACAGTAGTGAAGTGTTGTCATCAGATGAAACCCAAAAAGCTATTTTTTGGTACCAAAGATCTGTTGATAGACATATTGATCCCTCTGAGTCCTCAAAAATGCTAAATTGGACTAACAAAAATGTTAAGTCTGTCCATGATCGAGTTCAGTCTCAATAGCCTATTTTAGCTGAAATGGAAAAGACTTTAAAAGCCATTAAACTTCACCATAAAGGAGATGTATCCTCTGCTCTTAGATTGCTGAATACTAAGATTGATGATGTTAATTATCATATGAAGAAAATAGATAAAAGTCTTGAAAATAAGACTAGATATGTGTCCACATGTCCTGATATACCCAAAATTGTAACTAGAGAAGTTATTGATGTTGTCCAACCCATCATCAGTCAGACTGAGGATGTTAAGAAAGATATTTCCTCTAAGTTAGGTACTACCCACAAACTTGTACAAAATAGTTTGCATCATTTACATGACTCCACTAAGGAGTTGAGTCATAAAGTTGATCATGTCCAAGAATCTATCAGTCCTATCCCCGAGATAGTTCCTCAAATAGAACAGATTCTAGATAACACAAAAAAGCCAGAAGAAATAGAACCAAATTGGTCCCAAAAAGTATCTTGAAAAGAAGTTGTTGATCTTTCAGGATCTTCAACCAGACATAAGACTGTTCTACTGGAACATAGTCCATTGTTCATCACAAAAAAAAAGAATCCACATAAAGGATCAATCAGTATGGCAAAGCTTCTTCCAGAAGAAGATGAAAATATGTTTTTAGGATAACCATCCAGAGCATCAACAT
The DNA here is from genome assembly GCA_019776745.2 of Taxus chinensis. Lineage (NCBI taxonomy): Eukaryota > Viridiplantae > Streptophyta > Pinopsida > Cupressales > Taxaceae > Taxus > Taxus chinensis. The sequence continues at coordinate 198,837,639 of CM034147.1, read as the reverse complement.
CAGAGCCCCTGCATAATACTGCAAGAACTCAAATCTTGTAGCCTAATTGGTATAAGTTAGATTGTTCCACACCGGAGCAAGTTAAAGAATTGATTCATGGAATGATTGGATGGGCTAATTCTCAACTTTTTTTGTATAGAAAAGATCTGCATCAAAGAGCTGAAGTTATAGCCAATGGATTTGTTGGCATAGTAAAAGAATGGTGGGATGCTAACCCACAACAAAAAGACATTCTAGCAGGAGGATATGCTTCATTAACAGTTGCTCTTATTCAAGAATTTCTTGGAACTCTTGACAATGATAAACTTAAGAATACATCTTTAATCTTTAGAGCTAGACTGTATGATATGAGTAGGATTAAAGAATATCAATGTTACATGCAAAAATTATATTACAATTCTGGTAATATTAATGATCCTAATTTGAGACTTCGGTATATAGAGTCTTTTCCTGCTTTCTTTGCTACAGAATATAAGAAAGCCCTGCATGGCAGAAGCACAGAAGAATTAAGTCTGGGTGCTCTAAATTAGATAATAGATGAGACGAATGCTCGTCTCTGTGAAGAGAAAAAGGATCACAAGGAAGCTGCTAAGGCCCAAAAAGCCTTACGAAATAAATTTTGTGAGATGATAGATCTTGACCCGTTTGGTTGTAAACCGCTAAACAAGTTCCAAAAAAAGAAGACTTGTCATGAATGTTCATCTTTTTCAAAGGGGAAGGGTCACTGTAAGTATAAGAAACAATATAAGTTTTCCAGAGATAAACATTCAGGAGAAGTCCCATATAGAAAGTCATACTTTAGAAAGAAGAAGTATATGGGGAAAAAGAGAAAATTTATACCTACTTGCTTTATCTGTAAAGGAAAACACTATGCAAGTGATTGCCTGAAAAAGGATACAGATAAAGGTAAGGCAAAGATAAATGCACTTACAGCAAAAGGAATAAAAGATCAATATTATTGTTTAGTCTTTGATTCTGATTGTTATTCTTCAGATATTTGATATGTTTCTACTGATGAAGACTTCCAAGTCAATATTATAGAACATTCTGAATCTGATTCAGATAGTACTGAATCTGGATATGATTCTTTACCTTCTTTTGTAAATATGATTGCTAGTTTCCCTCATCCTATGATGTCTGTATCTTCTGAGGTTCTTCTCAAACAACTAGAGTTAAGGAAAAGTGAATTTGAAGACTATCCCCCATGGGATACTGCAAAGAAGTTGTTTCTTTCACAAAAGGTCAGAGAACTTGAAAGAAAATATTCTCAACAAGTCAGATCTGAGAATGAAGCCAAAGAAAAAAGAGAAGATGAGGAAGAAAGACAAAGATGGTCTCTTCAACAAAGATCATCAAGACCTCCTATACAAGGACGAGTATGACAAAGACAAACCCCATACAGAGGGAGAGATCATGGCAAAGGAGGAATATTCTCTCCACCAAGAAGGAGTTTTCCATTTTTATTCCTAGAAGAAGATCCATATAATGAGTTTCAGGTAACTACTTCTACTATAGATGTTGTTATTCCAATTCCTGAAACAATGAGATTATGGAGAAGGAATAGAATAGATTTTCTTCAAAAGGTTATTGCTAAAGCTACAAATGAATATAAGTGCCTTATTGAAGAAGAAGACAGAGATAAAAAGGAAGCTGAAGGCAAAGAACAATTTGAAGAAGCTTATCAACAAATACTGCACCAAGATGCAAAGCCATCAGTCTCAGCAGAAGATTTCAACATAGAGGTATGTACTATAAAATGAGCTCAAAATCCTTTTATCACAATCACATTCTGCATTCCAAATATCAAGCCATATTTTATTGATGCAATGATTGATACTGGAGCCGACATAAGTCTGCTTAGGTCTAGAGCCATACCACCTGATTGTTGGACTGAGACTTACCTAAAAATAAAATTTGATAAGAAAGAGGTGATTTTTAGATTCACAACATATGTTCCTGTTCGTATAGAAGGGTATGAAAGAACATTGCAGTTCTATCAGCATGACATGCTTTCATATGATTGCCTGATAGGAGTAGATGCATTGCAAGAATGTGGTACTTTCAGTCTCAATAAAGATTTCATATCTTTATCCAACCTTGATGTTCAGATACCCAGAAAGTATTCATTCAGAACAATAATCCCTTTACCAGAACACAAGAAGGAATCTAATCATGAATGGATTCATAAGTCCATTGCTTTGTGTAAAAGCAATATTGATGATATTATTACAAAGATTAAAAATGATCTTTGCTCAGAAAATCCTCATGCTCTCATTGATAGAAGAAAGCATATTTGTTCACTTGATTTACAGCTGATAAAATATGATAAAGGGAATGATATCATTCCTAAATTCAAAGCACATCATAAGGGCATGATCCCTTTAGAAAGAAAAGAATGCCATGACGAAATCAGAAAATTAATTCAAGGAGGTTTTATTAAAGAATCTAATTCTCCTTAGGCATGTGCAACATTCTATGTAAATAAGAGGAGTGAACAAATCCGTCAAAAAAGAGACTTATTGTAGATTATAAGCCTCTAAACAAGTTCGTAACTGCAGTTTAGCATCCTATTCCAGCCAAGGATGACCTGCTCAACAAAATCAAAGGATCTAAGGTATATAGCAAGTTTGATCTGAAGAGTGGATTTTGGCAGATATTCCTGAAACCAGAAGACACATACAAAACAACAGTTGCTGTCCTCGGAGGACAATATGAATGGCAAGTTCTTCCCTTTGGATTGAAGACTGCACCATCCATCTTCTAGAAGAAAATGGATTCTATCTTTGGTGAGTTATCTGACTTCTTAATAGTCTATATTGATGACATATTGATATTCTCCAAGTCACCCAAAGATCATATAGATCATCTTGAGAAATTCTATGAGACAGTATACAAGAATGGTTTATGTCTCTCTCCTACCAAAATGGAGATTTTTAAAGATGAGATGAATTTCTTAGGAATCAAGATTAAAGATGGATCTATAGAAATGCAAGCTCATATTGTTTCCAAGATTCAGGATTTCTCATATTAGATTCAGTTACAAAGATTTCTAAGTTGCATTAATTATATTGCTGGTTTCTACAAGAATATTGCTGCAAACAGGATTCTGCTTAATAAAAGATTGAGAAAGAATTCACCCAGCTGGTCAGAAGAAATGACTCAGGCTGTGAAGAGAATAAAAATGCAAGTTCAAAATCTCCCTACCATGTCCTTGCCTGGACAAGGATTAAAGATTATAGAAACCGATGCCAGTGAGTAGTATTGGGGAGCTGTCTTGAAAGAAAAGACAGATAATGGAAAAGAGAAAGTTTGCAAATACACATCTAGTTCTTTTCAAGGTTCAGAGTTGAAGTATCATTCTACTCATAAGGAAATCTTGGCTGCTAAGAAGGCCATAAAAGCCTTCCTATTTTTCATTAAGAATGAACATTTTATTCTACGCTTTGAATTAAAGGATTTCAAAGCCAGATTAAACAATGGTGATCCTGCAAATAAAATTGCATTCAATAGGCTTCAACGCTGGGGAATGTGGTTTGACAACTTCAGTTTTGAAGTTAAATATATCAAAGGGAAAGATAATTCTCTTGCTGATTTTGCTAGCAGAGAATTAAATCATTCAGGAAATGTAAATATTACTCAGGTATCACATGAGTTTGTTGAATCAATCTGGAACATTGCTACTTGCCATAACTACCTTGAATCTCTGAAAAGGAATGACAATGAAATTTCATATGAAGCACAACACTTGCTACTTTCAAGAGGAATCATTTATGTTTCTCCTTATAATATGACAGAGGTAGCATCAAGGTTTGTTGATCTTGAGATTCTAACTACAGAGTTTCACACCAGACAAGAACCAATGGTATTCTACACTCTACAATGGCAGTGGAGACATTCGAGGTATGTAGAACCTCCTCCTGAAGACGTTCCTATAGAAGGACTTCGGTTAAGACAATTGGTCCCAAGACCAAGCACATTATGGAGATTTGAATTTTCCAAGCTTTGGCCTGAAGGACATTCCATGGAAAATGATGCATGGAACAAACCAAGCCTTCCTGGTGATAGGCAATATATTGCAAATCATTTCAAGTATTTTCTTTCTAAATTTCTGCCTACTAAAGTTTTTGATAGTCCTTTACTCAATATAGATCTTGATACTGTCAAAAATATTCTAATTAATTGTAAAATACTTTGGTATGTAAAAGTTTCCTATTATCTTAGGACTAATCCTTTACAAGGTCATCATGCTCATCCAAACGGACAACTATGGAGAAAAATCTATCTTCATCATAAGATGAATGTGCATCCACCTGCACTGGGTCATTTCCTCCATATTCTTGATCATTATCTCTTTCCATCCAGAAGGTATCCAGCCACAGAAAATGATGGAATATCATCCTTATCCAGATTATGGTACGAGTGAAACACCCGTGACATTCACTTTGCTAAAAGACAAGATTGGGAAGATTCCTCCAGCTCATCGGATAATGATAACAGTCCTAGAGTCCGTTTCAGTCCTTAAAACTATGATGACAGGCTTGTTGTCATCTTTTTAATAAAACTCGAAGTGACTCCTCTTTTGTCATTTCGAAAGCATGGTGGACCTCCCCACTATCTAAAGGTGTCATGTTGATTGGCATGTACTCAATTGTCTACAGATATAGGTTTGTTCTTTCAGAGAGTTTCTTGAGGGCTCAACGGTCGAGAAAATAGAAGTATCTGATCTAAATGAACTAGATCTGTACATATCAGATATGGGTTTCTTTGATCTGAAAGACAGGGTTACGTTAGTCTTAGACTCATTTACAATTGTAGCATTTTCTAGCTTAGGCTGATTTTTCTCTAGAAACGTTTTTGATAAGGTCCATTCTTTTGGGACTTTTATCTAAGACCATGAAATCAGCTCAGGCTCTATTTTTTGACTCTCTATACTAGTATGACTCACCACGTTGCTGCATTTGGAAATACCATGCTTGACCGCCGGATGTATTGTATTTACAAGACGATAGATAATCTTGTAATGAATAGTTAAAGGGCACACACCAGGCTTCATATGTAATCCTGTAGTAGCAAGGTGTAGACGCAGGACTTGCTTGAGAAAATCTTCTTTTTGAAGGCTAACGGGATAATTTGGATAGACCTCAAAGGATATGTGGCCATTATGAAGACCAGTTTGGATAGCAAGTAACAAGGAATCTTTAAAGGTAATACCTATATGACAACATAATACAGAAGCATTTAAGCCACGACGAAACAAATGAGTAATACCTATTTGCACACAACCTATATGAGAAAACTTGAAGGTTTTTTGCTTCTTAAGGGATTGAATATCAACATGATCTATCAAAGGAATATCATATTCATGACTAGATGTTTGAGATACTTGAATAACAGACTCTCGGATCTTTAATGTAGTAGCAACAATAAAATGAAAAGCACTCAACTTATCATATACTTTGTTATAAGGGATCTTAGGCAATTTCCATGCCGGTAAAGGGTCTGATTTATGTTGTACATTTAAAGTAGAATTTACAGGAACGACGTCAGATAAACTTACAAGATCTTAATCTTGATGTTTTTCAGAAAGATTGAGATGATCTCCAAACTCCATATTTGGTACTGATAAACAACTCTTCAGCAGGGCTTACGGTATCGGCCTTCAACCTAAAACTACGCACATCCACGGTGACTTAAAAAGCGGGAGGCTTGCCTCTTTGCCTGACTTACGAGGTATGAACTTACTTCACAGATAAAGAGAGAGAGAGAGAGAGAACATACAACAGATCTTTAAGACAAAATATAGCAATAACAGTATCTTGCAAATTTTATTGATCTCATAAAGCTCTATTACATACAGAACTAGCTCTGATACCACTTTATAACACAAGTAGCACACAAGTAACTCTTTACAACAAAATGCTCACAAGATGCTCTATATGACACAAATAAGAGCAAATAACCTTACTTCTACTAATTCCAATAAACAATCCCAAATTTCCGATGTAGTAAATGAGTCTCAACATATCCTTATATAGGCATGCGAGAGGCTTTTCACCGGATCAATGGGCAACCTGCAGACCGGAAACCGGTAACCTAGGTGAACAAGGAGATTCCCACTAAAGAAAAAGTGAGAAAAGACAATTGATATATTAAATTAATAGTTTGTTTGCCAAACACCCATATGTTAGCCATTATAGCCATCTTTTGTCTAACCTTTTGTTTAAATAATGTTTGTTCTTTGTTGGTGACCAACTTGTATTTTTTCCAGGAACCTCGTTATCCATTCTCTAATGGGATTTTGCTTATGTAGTTTAATAAAATCCACTTTAATTGTATTTAAAACCCTGCGTTTCAATATCATATTCTAAATTGTTTTCCAAGCCTTGCAATATGACATGATTTTAGCAGGTTACTGTCAACTGATGTAATTTGTAAAATGTTATGTGAGTGCAATTGTGCTCTGTGTGCAATGCAACATTTGGCATTAATCAAATATTTATATGATTGCAATCATGGACTGTGCATGCAATGTGACATTTTGTATTTTACAAAATACTGTAGTTTAATAGAATCCACTTTAATTGTATCTAAAACCTTGTGTTTCAATATCAGATTCTAAATTGTTTTCCAAGCCTTGCAATATGACATGATTTTAACAGGTTACTGTCAATTGATGTAATTTGTAAAATGTTATGTGAGTGCAATTGTGCTCTGTGTGCAATGCAACATTTGGCATTAATCAAATATTTATATGATTGCAATCATGGACTGTGCATGCAATGTGACATTTTGTATTTTACAAAATACTGTGTGAGACTGCAATTGTGCACTGTGCACAATGTGACATTCTAAATGGTTCTGTGCAACAACCAATAGGGAAACTTGCGCCCTCTTGAGGAAACCTTGAAATCTTGTAGAGAAGGTCCACTAGTTGAATTTCTTTTAATCAAGTAAGCAACTTTGATCCATCCCTTAGTTCAGGGTCCGTCCTTAGCTTATGTTAGACTCAATAGTTTAATAAGCATCAACACCTTTCTTTATATGTATAAATTTACACCCATTGTTTTAAGTAAATGAATATCTCTATATAAATTTGATTTTTTTGCAGAACTCCCTTCAAGGCGCCTTCTTGAGGAAACCTTGAAATCTTGTAGAGAAGGTCCACTAGTTGAATTTCTTTTAATCAAGCAACTTTGATCCATCCCTTAGTTCAGGGTCCGTCCTTAGCTTATGTTAGACTCAATAGTTTAATAAGCATCAACACCTCTCTTTATATGTATAATTTTGCACCCATTGTTTTTAAGTAAATGAATATCTCTATATAAATTTGATTTTTTTGCAGAACTCCCTTCAAGGCGCCCTCTTGAGGAAACCTTGAAATCTTGTAGAGAAGGTCCACGAGTTGAATTTCTTTAAGTAAGCAACTTTGATCCATCCCTTAGTTCAGGGTCCCTCCTTAGCTTATGTTAGACTTAATAGTTTAATAAGCATCAACACCTCTCTTTATATGTATAATTTTGCACCCATTGTTTTGAAGTAAATGAATATCTCTATATAAATTTGATTTTTTTGCAAAACTCCCTTCAAGGCGCCCTCTTGAGGAAACCTTGAAATCTTGTAGAGAAGGTCCACTAGTTGAATTTCTTTTAATCAAGTAAGAAACTTTGATCCATCCCTTAGTTCAGGGTCTGTCCTTAGCTTATGTTAGACTCAATAGTTTAATAAGCATCAACACCTTTCTTTATATGTATAAATTTACACCCATTGTTTTAAGTAAATGAATATCTCTATATAAATTTGATTTTTTTGCAGAACTCCCTTCAAGGCGCCCTCTTGAGGAAACCTTGAAATCTTGTAGAGAAGGTCCACTAGTTGAATTTCTTTTAATCAAGTAAGCAACTTTGATCCATCCCTTAGTTCAGGGTCTGTCCTTAGCTTATGTTAGACTCAATAGTTTAATAAGCATCAACACCTCTCTTTATATGTATAATTTTGCACCCTTTGTTTTCAAGTAAATGAATATCTCTATATAAATTTGATTTTTTTGCAGAACTCCCTTTCAGGGATTCAGGGCTCTTCGTGATGTTTAATTTAGTCAAATTTATTCTTTAACTCGTGAACTTCGAAAATCAAGGAGCCTTGCCGTGTAAAATTTCATTCATGTGATAGTTATCTTTACTGTTAAATTGTGAAAAATAAGCTACTTTTAGTATGTCCCTTTGCATGGCATTGATTCTAATGTTTCATTTCTTTATATATTTCAGTTGAATTAATTTGTAGCTATATATGCCTAACGATGTCTATAAGCTAAGGTGTTAATTCGTAGTTTTATATAATTGGACTGTCCCATTTATTCTTTCAATGTCAAATTCAGTTTATTGATTAAATATATTTGTTGGTGGATTTCCCTATTAAAATGTCTCTCAGGTAAAAGATCTACATAACCTCTGAAGCATGCTCTCATGTTTAGCACTGGTAGAATGCTTCATATGCAAAGGTGAGGCATGAACTGTTGTTAAGATTCATCATTTCCCAAGGGTTTTGAGAAACATTCTGATTTAATTTAGATTTAGTTTCATTAGTAGTTATAAGATATGAATGTAGTAGAAAATTTAACTCTTTACACCATAAATGTTAATATGTAGAGAACCAACACGAAACAAAATAGTTCATTTTGCACGATGATTGTCAATGTGTAGAGGAAAGTAACACCAAAAAATACACAACACCAAACAAAATTTAAATTTTTACGCAATTGTGTAGAGAAAGTAAAATGTTACATTTCTATATAATTTAATCTATCAGGTCATCTTTAACATCTACATTGAATTATTTATTTAAAGGTATAAGTAGAGATTTTTAGACTGCGTATTGGAGATATTAGTATTTTCTAAGACTTTAATTTCATGGTTGCAATTTTATATTATTTTCTTTTTTTAAGAAATGCCTTACAAAATGTATGAAAATGTTCTCTCTATCTATACACATAGATATTGGATTGACTAACCTTTGATGTATTTGTGCATAGTTGTAAGTAGTTTAAATGTTAGACTGAAAGTTTATATTTCTATACATAGGATTGTAAAATATCTTTCGATTCTATTTGGATATTGAATTATTTGTATAATGTATGTGGATTTTATTATATAAGTGGACTTGAATTTTGAATTTTTTATGGACTTTATTAGATAAGTGGATTTGAATTTTGAATTGTTTTTGTATAATTTTTTTATGGATTTAATTATAAGTGGGTTTATATATTTAAATGTTGGATTGTGTTTTTATATTTTTTTTTGTTGATTGGAATTAGCTTTGAATGTTGAATTGTCTTTGTATAATATTTTGTGGATATGTTGGATTGTCTTTGTATAATTCTTTTGTGGATTTAATTATAAGTAGATTTGACAATTTTTTGTGAAGCTAATTATAAGTGGATTTGAATGCTAGTATATTAGAATGGTAGAGTGTCTTTGAATATATTTATGGTGATTATATTACAAGTAGGAATGTTTGTATGTGATTATATTACAAGTAGGATCTGATTATAAGTATATTTCAATGTTAGATTGTCTTTATACAATTTATTTTCTTGTGAGTATATTTACGTGGATTTGTTTGTTTGTGGATATTTTTTACAAGATTATTTAAGTCTTATTTTTTTATTTGTTTTGATTATAATTTTTTAATATGTAGTTTGTATTAAAGTGAATTTTTCCTATTTGATTGTACTTATATTTGAATGTTGGATTGTCTTTTGTATATTTTTTTTGTGTGGATATGTTGGATTGTTTTTTATAATTTTTTGTGGATTTAATTATTAGTGGGTTTGACAATTTTTTGTGGATTTGAATGCTAGAGTGTTAGAGTGGCTTTGTATATATTTTTGGGGATTATATTATAAATAGGATGTGATTGTAAGTATATTTGAGTGTTAGATTGTTTTTATTCAATTTATTTTCTTGTGAGTATATTTATGTTGTTTGTGGATATTTTTTACAAGATTATTAAGGTCTTATTTTTTTATTTGTTTTGATTATATTTTTTAATTTGTAATTTGTATTATAGTGAATTAGTATTACGTGGATTTGTTTGTTTGTTGATTTTTTTACAAGATTATTTAAGTCTTATTTTTTTATTATATTTTTTTAATATGTAGTTTGTATTATAGTAAATTAGTATAAATGTTTGTTTTGTGTTTGATTGCAATTAGATTTGGATGTTGGATTGTCTTTATATGATATTTTGTGGATATGTTGTATTGTTTTTGTATAATTATTTGTGGATTTAATTATAAGTGGATTTGGTTGCTAGTATATCAAAATGTTGGATTGTCTTTGTATATATTTTTAGGCATTATATTACAAATAGGACATGATTGCAAGTATATTTGAATGTTTTTTTTTTCTTGATTGATAAACGCTTTTGACCGGAGCTATGAACCGGTGGGGAAAGGGCCCCATCCCTACAACAAAGAAGAAATGAAGGGAGGCTGCGAAGAGAAGAAAATCGGAAAGAATGAGAAGAAGGAAGAAGAAACGACGTGTAAAGAAGTGAACGCCGAACAGGAGCAGAACAACAACTGAGACCGAAGGACAGCTGAAGCGCAAGCTAGCTAACCCAAGGAGGAACCTGTGCGCGAGTTGGCGGCCTGAAGCAGTAGATAGAAGGCGGAACTTACACGATCCTTAAGTTCATTCAGGTGATCGACCGTAGAATGGACTGGGAAGAGAGCCGCATCGACGTCAACCACAGGGAGGAAGCGCTGATCAAGAGTAGGATGGAAATTTTGAGAAAACGTCACTAAGTCCCGGTATTGCCCACAAAACCACTGAATGTCGCGTCCATAGCCGAGAGCGAGCTCATCAACTTCCTCAACCCACAGAAAGGAATCCGAGGGAGAAAAATCAACCAGTTGGTCGTGCAAGCCAACCCAATGGACTGCGTAAATTTGGTCCACGGCTACACGTTCAACATCTACAAAATTTGAGTGAAGAAGAAGGCCAAAAGAGACAAACGTGGAGGCAATGTCAGAGTCAGTGCGCGGGCGACGGGCATGAAAATGAAAGGAATCACCTAGAATCATTTCGATAGCCACGACTTCCTCCTGCGAGGAGAATTTGAAAACCATAGCAAGGTGTCGCCGGTCAATGGTAGAGGAATTAGCCAATTCCCGAAATTGGCCGCAGAGCGCAACGAAGGGAAAACCAACGAAAGACATGAAGACAAAGAAGATTGCACAGAGCAAAGAAGCCGAACAGGAGATGACGCCGAAAGAGGAGAAAACAACATAAAAAAGTGCAGAGAGCGGGGTGAGCCAGACGAAGGAGACAGAAGCCGCGTGAGAAAAATTGCCTGCGGAAGCGAAACAGAGATCCGCCACCGAGAAGGGAGGGGAAAGGACAATTCTCACAAAGAGGACCTCAACACACGAGCGGAGCCTCTGCCCGACAACTAGGACGAGCAAGCCCGATCGTGGGAGAGGAGGTTCGATAGTTCGTGCCAATCATGAGCTGAACCGGAAATGATGTTGACGGTAGGATGATCGATGGCGTAGTTTACAAGGAAGTCAACCGCGTGATTTGCTTCTCGAAAGTATATTTGAATGTTGGATTGGCTTTATACAATTTATTTTCTTGTGAGTATATTTATGTGGATTTATTTGTTTATAGACTCTTTTTTAAAGATATATAAGTTGTATGTTAGATTTGTTTTAATTATATATATATATTTTTTATATGTAATTTGTATTATAGTGAATTAATATAAATACTTGTTTGTATTTTTATGACCTTAAACAAATTATTGTATTTAAAAGTGCAATATATTTAATATTTAATTTTGATTATGTTTTGGAAATATGAACCTTTTTTACATATATTTATACTTATAAATTGAGTGTAAATCTATTTTTTAGACTTTGACACACACACATATATAGCAGTTTGCAGTTATATATATATATATATCAAATTTCTGGTATAAATATTTGTTTGTTGTGATACCAATATTTGTAATATTTATTGTTGGATGGTAGATTGTATTTGTATAATTTCATGGTTATATAACTGAGTTTGCACATGGTTTTTAATGTGTTCGTCTGGTTTTTACTTGTATTTATAAATAATTGTGTATTGTTCAGATTCTTTTTTGAAGATGATGTTAATTGAAGATGGTGATAAGTGTGTTTTCCACGTTATGAATTTTTTTATTAGATAAGGTAATAAAGAGTGATTTTGAAGGGATCAAGACCCTGTACAAATGAAAGATAGGCATAAAAGCAAAATCCAAGACATATTGAAGCAAGATCAAACGACCCAAGACAAACCAAACGGAGATACCACTGAAAACCTAGGCTAGACCAGAGCAAAGGAGGATTCTAAGGGAGCCAAGTCAAAGAAACTGAACATACTTCCAGTGAACATTTACATTTTGCACTATTAGCCTAGTTAGAAGTTTGTAATAAGAAGAAAAAAGAGGATCAAATTCAAGTGATAGCCCAAGCAGCTACGTCCCGAGTGACCCATCGTGTGCATATGTTTGGAGTGGACCGAAGTCCACCCCCACCTCCAACGTGGAGTCTGCAAACCCCTCCAACAAATCTATTGTTCCTTCGTCACCCCTCCCCAAATCCACGAAAAGGCATCCATCTTATGCTACATCATTTTCCATAAAATCATTAACAGCCTCCAGTTGTCTACTGAAGTCCGCCTAACATGAATCACGCTTCATTTCAAAATTTGAATAGTTCTCTCCCACCCACCATGACCTGATCACAGCCCACTGGCTAGGAAATCAAACTGCCTGTCACCTACACTAGCCGATCACTCCCTCCAGCCCAATTCAAATCCCATAACATAGCTTTGCAGCAACAACTCTTTGACCACATCCTCACATGTAGCCTATCCCAGTCACAACACCGACAACTCCCATCTCTACCACCTACTGAACACACCCCTCCACCGCCGCTCGAATCCCTAAAACCGTAGGGCTTTTCAAACCATGATCCATAGAATCCTCAGTTTTTTCCTCACTCGTTCCTGCATCCTCCTCAGACTCCACCCCTATCTCATCATCCCCCTGAATGAATGCAATCTCTAGAGGTGGCTCCTCAAATGCACAACATTCCTTCATCTTGTATCTGACCCTTCTGTACTTGTTGTAGAAAATCTAAGAGCTCTCTTCTTCAATCACTTGTTCTCGTTTACCAGCCAGAGAGTGCAAGAAGATTTTTTTTGGTACTTTAAAACCCACCAGAATATTAATGCATATCCTAGCAAAAGATAGCAGGGATCGATCCCTGGCAATCGTATCAACCGCAATCAGCATTCCCATCGATCTAGCAATCCCCAGAAATACTTCTGGTTCCTAAAACTCCAAAGGAAGGCCCGGAAGGCAGATCCAGACAGGAAGAACATGGAAGCTAAAATCATGTGGCATTCCCAACTCCCAACAGTGGAAAGTAAATACAACGTTTCCATAAAACTATGGACCCTCTTGCAACCCTTTTTGCATTTCCAGCTCATTGTGGAAGCTAAAGAGAAAGCCTTATCCAACCAATGTTTGTACTTCAACTTTGCAGCACCATTTTCTTCTACCCTGATCTCTCACAAAATCAATGTTTGGTCGCAATCCAACAAATCTGCCTACAATTGAAAATCTAAATCTTTCTTTGAATCTGTCGATGATGAACTTCAGGATATCCAGCTGTGGTTTCGCCACCTTCCAGGAAGGGGTGAGCTTGGCAGTCTCACGTCTAGCCTCCCCAAACAGCTTCTCCGCCCAAGTGCTTGCCCCCACCATTGCAATCCACATTATGAAATTATTACTGTATTTTTCTTTATGATTATTGCAATCTTGTTTTTATTTTGCAAGTTGAAATAAGTCTTTTTGGAACCCTATTAATTACATTTTTCTATATGTAGTTTGTATTAACTAACACACACGCACGCACGCACGCATGCACGTATGCACGCACGCACGCATGCACGTATGCACACACGCACGCCCACACGCACGCACCCACACACATGCACACACCCACCCACACACACACGCCCACATGCACGCACCCACACACGCACACCCACACGCACACACATACACCCACCCACACACCCACACCCACACCCACACACCCACACGCACACCCACACCCACACACCCGCCCACACACACACACCCACACCCACACGCACACCCGCGCGCGCGCACACACACACACACACATTGTATTTTTATGGTCTTAAACACATTTTTGTATGTAGAAGTGCAATATATTCAATATTTAATTTTGATTATGTTTTGAAAATATGAACCTCTTTATATATATTTATAATAGTAAGTATAAATTTTGCACTGTTTTTTGGTATAAATATTTGTTTGTGGATGGTAGATTGTATTTGCATAATATTTTGAGTATACATAATTATATAACTTTGCTTGCACATAGTTTTTTTTAAATATTTAAACGCTTTTATCCGGAGCTATGAACCGGAGGGTTAGGGACCCCACCCTTACAACCAAAAGATTCAAACAATATCTAGCTCCAAAGAGCGCCAACATGACAACCTTGAAATTTAAAAAGACAAAACTACAAAAAGGGGCAAAAAACACCAAGACAAGGCCCACACAAACTGACTGAACTAGACAACATGTCCCCACAAAAAAACATTACTCTTGCTTACGCCACCCATCCGAAATGATAATTGCTTCGAAACCATTCTAATCCTCTAACTTATCTAAAATGATTGAAACGTTCGGTCCATCCACCGCCCAATTAGCTAAATGATCGACCACTTTATTGGCCTCTCTAAAAACATGCTTGATACTCCAACTTTGGAGTTTCCCTAGCCAAAATAGAATGTTGGATATGTAAAAATTAAAGTGCCAAGATAGAGTTGAACCCTTAAAAATCGCATGAACAATCACTTGTAAGTCCCTTGCCACATCGAGTCTTTCACAACCTCTTGACATCGTCAATTGACTCTCTCTAGTAGTGCTTAAGCTTCAACGAGATTACAAGTCCCTTGACTTAAAGGAAGAAAACCCGCCACTACCACCTTACCCTTCTCATCTCTAACAACGTACCCCGCCCTTGATTTGCTCGGGTTACCTCTAAAGGCCCCATCAAAATTCAATTTGCAACCCCCGGGGGGGGGGGGGGGGAGTGAAGACCATTTCACATTTTTCCTTCTCAATTTTTTTTCGAGCTGAGACAAACCGCACTGAATAATCGAATCGGGAGCTGGGAATTTTACCAATGGCCATGCTTGCATGATAGCTGCGTCCATAGAAGAATAATTAAAACATTGGGAACTTTGAGAATTAACATTCTCGAAGATTGTCGTCTTTCAATGTCAATAGTTTGTTCAGCTCTATCTAGTGCATCAGCCCGTACTTCTTGCTCTGGCATATTTGGTGGGAACGCAATCTTCACCTTTTCAGGGAGCAAGCTGTTGATCTTCTCGCTTTTCTCAACAAGCTTGAAGTGGCTATTTCAGAGCGCGTTAGTGCAAACTGTCTTTCCTTCTCTACCTTCTCTTCCAGGTATTTCTCAATCTTGCATTCTTGGCCTCTCATCAAGCTCCCCACACCAAGATCAATAGTTAAAAAAGGACTCTCACAAATTGAAAAATCCATCCAAAGGAAAAGAGCAAGATGGCGTCCCCCCCCCGCAGGGTCATTGGAAACTCAATTTTGACGGCGCCTCTCGAGGTAATCCAGGTAAATCTGGTGCTGGTTGCATTCTCAGAGATGATCACGGTAATCTCATTAGAGCAGGCTCCTTCCCACTCAAAGAGGGTACATGTAACTCTGCCGAAGCCCATGCTTTACTGGAAGGGGTCAAGATGGCTGCTCAGCTTGGTTGTCCCCTTCTTTCCATCGAAGGGGACTCCCAAATTATTATTTTTGCGGTATCCAAAGGTTTATCCCCCTCATAGAAAATTAATCTTTTCATACCTCAGATCCTCTTTTGGCTGGCCAAAATCCATTCTTGGAACATCTCCCACAACTTTCGAGAAGCAAATCATGCGGCTGACTTCCTTGCAAACTACGTCATCGATCATCCTACTGTCAGCATCATTTCTGGTTCAGCTCATGATTGGCATGGACTATCAAACCTCCTCTGCCATGATTGGGCTTGCTCATCCTAGTTGTCGGGCAGAGGCCCCCCTCGTGTGCTGAGGTCCTCTTTGTGTGAATTATCCTTTCCCCTCCCTTCTCGGTGGCAGATCTCTGTTTCGCTTCTGCAGGTGATTTTTGTCACGCGGCTTCTGTCTCCTTCGTCTAACTTTCCCACTCTCTACCTTCTTCATTTCTTCTTGGGATGGGTTTCCCCCGTTTTTCACACGGTTTCTGCACTTTTTATGTTGTTTTCTCCTCTTTCGACGTCATCTCCTGTTCGGCTTCTTTTCTCTGTGTAATCTTCTGTCTTCATGTCTTTCGTTGGTTTTCCCTTCATTGCGCTCCGCGGCCAATTTCGGGAATTGGTTGATTCCTCTGCCATTGACCTCCTCTCCCACGATCGGGCTTGCTCATCCTAGTTGTCGGGAAGAGGCCCCCCTCATGTGCTGAGGTCCTCTTTGTGCCATTTGTCCTTTCCCCTCCCTTCTCAGCGGCGGATCTCTGTTTCGCTTCTGCAGGTGCTTTTTCTCACGCGGCTTCTGTCTCCTTCGTTCGGCTCGCCCTCTCTCTGCCTTCTTCATTTCTTCTTGGGATGGGTTTCCCCCATTTTTCGCACCGTTTCTACACTTTTTATGTTGTTTTCTCCTCTTTCGGCGTCATCTCTTGTTCGGTTTCTTTGCTCTGTGCAATCTTCTCTGTCTTCATGTCTTTCGTTGGTTTTCCCTTCGTTGCGCTCTGCAGCCAATTTCGGGAGTTGGCTGATTCCTCTGCCATTAACCGGTGATGCCTTGCTATGGTTTTCAAATTCTCCTCGCAAGAGGAAGCCGTGGCTATCGAAACGATTCTAGGTGATTCCTTTCGTTTTCGTGCCCGTCGCCCGTGCACTGACTCTGACATTGCCTCTACGTTTGTCTCTTTCTACCTTCTTCTTCACTCAAATTTTGTAGATGTTGAACGCGTAGCCGTGGACCAAATTTACGCAGTCCATTGGGTTGGCTTGCACGACCAACTGGTTGATTTTTCTCCCCCAGATCCCCTTCTGTGGGTTGAGGAAGTTGATGAGCTCGCTCTCGACTATGGACGCGGCATTCAGTGGTTTTGCGGGCAATACCAGGACTTAGTGACGTTTTCTCAAAATTTCCATCCTACTCTTGATCAGCGCTTCCTCCCTGTGGTTGACGTCGACGCGGCTCTCTTCCTGGTCCATTCTGCGGTTGATCACCTGAATGAACTTAAGGATCGTGCAAGTTCTGCCTTCCATCTACTGCTTCAAGCCGCCAACTTGCGTGTAGGTTCCTCCTTGGGTTAACCAGCTTGCGCTTCAGTTGTCCTTCGGTCTCAGTTGTTTTTCTACTCTTGTTCGGCGTTCACTTCTTTGCACGTCGTTTCTTCTTCCTTCTTCTCGTTCTTTCCGATTTTCTTCTCTTCGCAGCCTCCCTTCATTTCTTCTTTGTTGTAGGGATGGGGCCCTTTCCCCATCGGTTCATAGCTCCGGTCAAAAGCGTTTATCAATAAAAATAAAAAAAACATTCTCATAGATAATTGTTTCCAGCTTCGTAAGAAAATTTCGAAGATATGAAACCTCCTCCCTGAAAATCCTGAGTTTACACCGAGCATAAATCCATATAGAATTTAAAACACCTTTGCCCCTTGGTCTCAGCCAAGACACCAACGAGTCAACAATATTACCTGCTAGGAACCCAAGCCAAACCGAGTTTAAATGTTAACCAATTCCAACAAGCATCCGCAAAAGGACAGAAGAGCAACATATGATTTATATCTTCTTCAACATTATTACATAACACATAGTTGGTTAGTATTTTGCCTATCCTTCTTTCCTGGGTTAGTATTTTTCCTTTCATAACCAACAATCCGAAAATGGCAACTTTAGGCAAAATTTTAGAATTCCAGCACCACCCTATCCAACTCAGAACCCCTCTACCCGATTGGATAATTAACTTATTATAGCTATCTTTAACTGAATAAGTTCCCGAAGGGGAACCCAACCAAATTAAATGATCATCCTAATCCCTGTAGGCTACCTTCCTCTGAGATAGAAGCTCTGAAAAGACCCGCTTCTCTTCTACAAAAAGACTAATATCATTTGCGTCCTTCCATGCAAAAGGAGAACCATCCATCGTTTGTAAACCGTAATCATTTACTTGATCTCCTTAGACTTCCTTAGTAACAAACTTGACGTTTTTGAGCACTAGAACATCCTTAAGAGGCTCCTTCCCATTCCAACTGTCTTCCCAAATTTTCACCCACACCCCATTACCGATTTTCCAGGAAACCGAAGAAGATAAAATAAACCTGCACTTCGAAAGGAAGTTCCACATGTGTGAGCCAACAGAGAGCTCTTCACTGGAAAATAAAAGCTCTAGTCTTCCATCCCCCAAATACTTGTGCAAAAGGCCCTGAAAAACCAATCTACTTAGATCCGACACAAAATTCCAAAGAAACTTAGCTTCGAGCGCCACGTGTTGAAGGTTTAGATCAATGATTCCCAAACCACTTAAAGATTTCGGTAGTTTGACATTATCCCATTTCACCAAATAAAACTCCCTCTCCTCACTACTTCCCTACTAAAGGAAAGACTGAAGAATCTTTTCTATCTTTCCCAAAACCACTTTAGGAATTTTCATCACCGACAACATATAAGTAGGAAGAGCACTCACAACCGACTGAATGTGAAGGACTCTTCCAGCCAACGAAAACATTTACCTTTCCAATGATGAAAGCCTGGAATCAAAAGAATGCAAAAGATCCTCCCATAGAGAGCTTGCCCTACTCTCGCAAACAAAGGAATTCCTTGATTCTTCTCTGCAAACTCGACGAAATGTTAAAAAAGAAGATCACAAATTTATGAAAGTTTATGAGTTGATTGGAGTAGTTGTCAAGAATGGAGCCCAAAGCTTTGGCTTCAAGCACCGATGAAACATCGAAAAGAAAGATGTCATTTGCAAATTGTTGGT
This sequence comes from Taxus chinensis, assembly GCA_019776745.2. Taxonomy (NCBI): domain Eukaryota; kingdom Viridiplantae; phylum Streptophyta; class Pinopsida; order Cupressales; family Taxaceae; genus Taxus; species Taxus chinensis. Next base: position 198,818,539 of record CM034147.1, on the reverse strand, counting down.
GGGACAAAGGGGGAAGACCAACAGAAATCTTCTTATCATTGATAGATAAAATCTTCTTTTCATTCATATGTCCAATTCCTTTAGGGACTCGATTATAAATGTTTGTTCATGCATCGCCTTATTTTTTTAGTTACTTGAGCTTAAAGTTAAAAAGTGTGTGTACAAAGTGCTAAAGAAGCAGATAGTGTGGTAAGGTTTTGAACTTGGACTCTATTAAAATCTCACCAATTTTTATTTTGATCCTTTTAAGCTCACGTTGAGATTGAGACAATTAAGCGGAGCAAAAATAGCATATATTATTTAGTTAGGAACATTTTTCTCCGTGGAAAAGTGTGGGACATGCAGACATTTAATTCCCACCTTTTAATTTCCAAAAATCAATTTATATCTACATATTACTTATTAGAGTAAATGTCATCAAACCGAAAACCTTGATATCGTGAAATAAAAAATCTTGATCGATAAATAAAATATACCTTTTGCTCATATGTTTGATCGATTTAGAGCCTCAATTATAAATGGTGGCACACACCACCTATTTTCCTACAATTACTTGAGCTTACATTTGGAAATTGAGGCTACAAATTGCTACAAGATGTAAACATATCGGTTTTGTTTCTAACCTTCTAAACCTTTTCAAGTTTCCCTATTTTTAATTTTGTCTTCTTTATGAGATTGAAATGATTAAGTAGAGCACAAATAGCAAATAATATTTGTGTAGGAACAATTTGATTTGTGGAATAGGTGTGGGACATGTAGGTATTTATTTCACACCTTTTAATTTCCAACTCCATTCATGCATGTCTTATCTATCAAATTAACCATCATTCAGTCGAAAACCTTGATGCCATGAAAAAAAAGATAGCAAAGCTTGATTGGAAGATGAAATCTACATGTTAGTTTGAGGGGCTCAATTATGAATGATTATTTGTGCGTTGCTTATTTCCCTATAATTACTTGAGATTGCAAAATGAAAGGGAGGTTACAAGTTGCTAGAATAAGAAAACATATATTCCCAAATTTGTCACCTCTAATTGTTTATGTAAAAGTAACAAGTCTACCAAATTTAGTATATTGAATTTTATATTATTAAAAAGTTCCATGATTTTAACTAAAAAGGGGTGCTATTAAACGCTACAAGAAGCAAGCATTGTGGTTGGTTTAGACAGTGAAACCTATTGGATTTTTGGCATTTTTTATTTTGACCACTCTGAGTGCAAAGTTGGCTTGTGTGAATAATGTGAACGAGATCAAGATGATACAGTGGAGCATATATAGCAGGTGTTATTTGGGTAAGGAACAATCTGAGTCAAGGAATATGTATGGGATATTCCATGTTTCGACTATGACCTTATTATTTGCAATTTTTTTGTTCATGTATTTGCCTTATCTAACATATTAAATATCACACAACTAAAAAACCTTAATGTTGTAAAAAATAAAATTAAAATATAACAAATCTCAATTGGTAGATTAAATATTCCTTTCGATCGTATGACCATCCATTGGAGGGGCTCAATTATCAATGATTTTTCATGCATCACATTCTTTTCTATAATTACTCGAGTTTAAAATTGTCCTCAACTAACATTTATGCATTCAATATATTCCATTTATTAAGATATGTTGGCTCATCAATAGATTATAATCTTAAAACAAATCAACCAATATTCAATTTGAAACACTCCCCTATATTCAAGGATCAAAGGACCCTAGCGATAACAAAAAAATTGGACATCAAGTGGGGAAATGCATTCAATATATTCCATTTATTAAGATATGTTGGCTCATCAATAGATTATAATCTTCAAACAAATCAACCAAATTATAATATTGAATCTGAAACACTCCCTATATTCAAGGATCGAAGGAGGATCCTAGCGACAACAAAAAAATTGGACATAAGTGTGGAGATGCATTCAATATATTCCATTTACTAAGATATGTTGGCTCATCAATAGATTATAATCTTCACATTGTGCAAATGAATTATGATCTTCAAACAAATCAACCAAATTATAATATTCAAGCTGAAACACTCCCTATATTCAAGGATCGAAGGACCGTAGTGACAACAAAAAAATTGGACATCAAGTGGGGAGATGGAAATGTCATAGACAATTTCGACGATTGTGTCGACAATTTACTGAAATTCCCCAATTTTTTATTTTGGAGCCTTAAAGCATAAATTGTACTCACGTGAATAGTTTGAACGAGATCAAAAAATTAAATGTTATCATGGTAGGAATAATATGAGCCATGAAATAGGTGCGAGACATGCATGAATTTAATTCTTTCATGTTTATTTCTAACTTGTCCTTCTGTCTTATCTAACAAATTAAACGTCATGAAATCATAAAACTTGATGCCATAAAAAAGTTTAAAAAACAAAGCTCAATTGATAGATAAAATATTTTTGTCATTCACATGTCCATTTCCTGTAGGAACTTAGTTATCAATGTTTGTTCATGCATCGCTTGCTTTTTTGTAGTTGCTCGAGCTTAAAGTTAAAAAGTGTGCCTATAAAGTGCTACATGAAGTAGTAAGTGTGGTAGGATGTCAAACTTGGATCCTATTAAAATCTAACCAATTTTTATTTTGGGTCCCTTTAAGCTTACATTGGACTCGTGTGAATAATGCACATGAGATTGAGACAATTAAGTGGAGCAAAAAATAGTAAATAATATTTCGGTAGGAATATTTTGCTTCGTGGAAAGGTGTGGGATATGCATGCATTTAATTCCCACCTTTTAATTTCCAACATTCCATCCCTGTCTATGTCTTACCTATCATAGTAAATGTCGTCCAATCAAAAACCTTGGTATCGTGAAATTAAAAAAAAAACTTGATTGACAAATAAAATCCACCTTTTGTTGATATGTCTAATCGCTTTGAGGGCCTCAATTATAGATGGAGGTTCACACACCACCTTTTTTTCTACGATTACTTGAGCTTACATTTGGAAAGCGAGTCTACAAATTTTTATAAGATTCAATCATACTGGTTGGGTTTCTAACTCTAAACCTTTTCAAGTTTGCCTATTTTTAATTTTGTCTTCTTTGTGAGATTGAAATAATTAAGTGGAGCACAAATAGAAAATAATATTTGGGTAGGAATAATCTTATTCGTGGAATAGGTGTGGGACATGCAGATATTTAATTCACACCTTTTAATTTCCAACATCCCACTCATGCATGTGTCTTATCTATCAAATTAATCATCATTAATTCAAAAACCTTGATGTTATGAAATAAAAAGAAAAGAAAGCTTGATTGGATCATAAAATCTACATGTCAGTTTGAGGGGCTCAATTATCAATGATTTTTCGTGCACTGCTTGTTTCTTTACAATTACTTGAGTTTACAAATTGAATTGGCAGAATAAGCAAATGTATAATCCCAAAATTTGCACCTCTAATTTTTTTTATGTAAAATTAACCAATCTAACAAATTAGCATATTGTTTTGATATTCAAAAATGCCATCATTTTCACTAAAAAGGGGGCTACAAAATGCTACAAGAAGCAAACATTCACATGAAACCTATTGGATTTTTGGCATTTATTATTTTGACCAACACTAAGTGCAAGTTATGCTCGTGTGAATAATAAGGATGAGATCAAGATGATACAATGGAGCACATATAGCAGATGTTATTTGGGTAAGGAACAATCTCAGTCTTGGAATAGGTATGGGATATTCCATGTTTCGATTTAGACCTTTTTATTTACATATATTAGATGTCAACATTTTAATTTCAACTTTGATTCGTTAATGTATTCATGCATTGAAAACAAACATAGTCACATGTTGCATAACTATATCATTAGCCTTCAAGTGATGAGTGGACTTCCTTGAATACATAAAGACAAGTAACGTGAAAGCTCATTATCTGGCATTCAAATCAAACTATTCCTTTCGATGCACCATGTCCATCCATTAAAGTTGCTCAATTATCAATGATTTTGCATTCATCTCATGTTTTGCTATATTTACTCGAGTTTAAACATTGTCCTCAACACACATCCATGCATTCGATAGATTCAATAAACTAAAACTTAAATTTGTCAGCATGATTAGATTGCATGTGGAAACCATTCACATGTTAATAACATAACATTATCATATATTACATCACAAATCAACAACATACATAGTCAACAACTATGCATCATTTAATCTATAAAAAAACTTAGATCAACCTCATGGGATTGCAAGGAGGACATAAATGACAGTAAATAAAATCGACACCCAGTGGGGACATGGAGAATATCATAGTACAAATTAAATCTATCATTGCGCTTCATAAATAATATAAACAAATATATATTGAAACATCATGTGTATGTAATTTGTATCATTACTTATTTTGAAACATAATGTGTTAATTTTTTATTTATTTTATATCATAAATATTATGTACGAGTATATATTGAAATATCATGATCACGAAATATCCATTTTAAAGGCATGAAAAAGAAATATCTTCTGAAGGAGAAGAAAATGAATTTGACTAAACAATAAATTTGAAGATTCCTTGACCTCTATGAAGACATCTGCATTTGAAATTTTCAACGTTATTAAAGTGGTCAAAAAATAAAAATATAACACATACAACAAAAAAAATATTATTAGTTTGCTACACACAATGTACCACATACCATCAAGAAATATATTACAATATTTTCGATGTCACCTCTTGGTCATCTCGATCCTAAAGGAAATTACAAAATATATAATATAATTAGATGGAAATACAAAATAACTTATAAAATATGAAACTAATTAAAAATGATATTCTAGACACCTTTGATGAGTATTGTATATTGGTTGTATAAGAATCAACGCTCATACTACTTCATGTCGTAAACCCATGTCCCTTTTAGCATTCACAAAGCATCCGGGTTTCGGCTATTCCTTGGATATAACTAACGAGCACCATATGTTGTATGTTCGGTTTACACAACAATTCCATTCATGGTTGTTCTATCACTTTGAGAAATGAAGGTCCCCGTTCAGTAGACGACACCATAAGTGTCATGTTAGTAGCCATATAACCTTATCGTTGACGTGATAGCAACCATACAAACCTGTCATCTAAATTGTGCATGAATATCACTGTGTGTGTGGACTCAGAATAAGAATCAACTGTAAGACATCTTCTGCGTATGAATTCTCATCGTCATTTTCAAATGTGTATTCCAGTCGACACTTACAACCTCTGGTACGTGGTGTTTCATGCATAAATATTTCCATATGCTAGTATGACTCGATAACCAATATGTACAACCGCATAAGTATTAAAATAGAACTACATGTAACAATTGACAGGGTAGTGTTTCACATGGGTGCCTCATTCCACATTACTTGTTTCCTTAAAACATCTCCATCCTCAAACCATTTTTTTTCTTTTCTTTTTTCTTGGTAAACCATTTTTTCTATGAAATGTACTCCATTTGTCGAATTCTTTAATACAACCCCCTGTTAAGGTTGTGTCATCATACATTTTTTGTATGATGGTTACTACGAATACAACTAAGTTAAAACTTATAAAAAATCATGCTTATATTTTTGGACATGGTGAACATTTAAACACTATTGTATTTTCATGCAAATGAATATTCGTAATGGCCTGTACCACGATGGATTGTTCCACCCTCATCTCTTACTCCGTGTTTTCAAATGTTATGCTCGCCAATATATTATTGTACACTTTACCTGTCTTCGTTGTCAATATATTTGAGGAGAACCGAAAATATTGTGTCTTGTTATTAATATTGACACTTGCCTGTCTCTGGTCAATATTTATGAGGAGAATCACATGCACAAGTATTTGCTCATTAATAACTTGGTGAAGGTTATCTTAGACTCATAATTAAAAACTTGCAAAACATTAATTCTTTGGCTATTCATGCTCCCTTCGTGTGTAACGACCCAAAATTTCACACACAAAAAACACAGTAAAATACAGGATAAATTTATTTTTTTGACACAGGCCACATAGCAGTCCAACCACATATCACACTTACAGCTAGGGCAAGACACAGTAAGACATTATTGAAGGTTATTTATTTTGATAAAACACCCTTTACTCTTAACTTATGTTTTCAGAGAGATTCAAGATATGAGTTGCATAATTCGTCTTACCAAATTGAATTATTTTCTTATACATTTCAGAGAAGTTCACTTAAAAGTCTTCACTTTACAATAATTAGTTGTTTAGTTCCATTATTTAATAAAGGGGATAATTTAATTCTACAAGGCTATCTGTCCATACTTACGTTACTAAAATTTGCTCATTACCTTGCTACAACAAGAATTCTTGTTCAACAAAATCAAGAGGAACTTACAAGCATCATGGGAAAGAGTTAAGGAGATAAGGTCAAGTTAAATTCCTCTTTAAGACGTCATTAGTTATTACCAAGGTTTAATTGGAGCTTGGGGTTTTATACGTAATTATTAACGCTTTTACTTAGGCTTCACTGAAAGAGCTTATCAAAAGGAAACTACTTACTTTCAAATAGGCTGAGAGATAAATTTCATGGTTTCTAAATTGTTTCTTCCTACTTAATAAATCTTATTATATTCTAACAACCATTGGTTTCCCTTAAACTCGTTTAAGAAGTCCCCATATAAAGATAATGTTTGCTAGCTTAGCTAGGGTTAACAAATTATAAAAATTTACTTTACAAGGATAGTTTCACCTTTGATTACTTCAGGAATCTCTTGTTCTCAAGTAAGTCATCTCTACATTAATTTATCTGAATATATATATTTAGCTAACTTCTATAAGGGTTAACCACTCCATTTAATTTTACTTATATCACATCATTACAAGGTGTCAGAGAATTTTGACTTAACACTTTATTCTCAAAATCAAGGTTTTACAATACTTATGCCAATGTAATGATTGAATATCATTTCTCACCAAGGTAAGTTACTAGTCTAACAACAAAAGGGAAAGAACACTTCGTCCACGTAGTTTTCCACAACATACCAAGACAAGAGATCTCTCTAAACTCCTTCCAAGCAATGTTACAAAATTTACAACGCATTGAACTTTCTACAAAGAACTTCATAATTTGAACTTGATGAAACTTTTACACTCTTTTCCTTTAATCTACTCGCATAATCCATCTGCAACAAATATTTACTAGAGTCAGTTCGCTAGAACTGAGCATGATAAGATATAAACCTCACCTAATAACTTATGCCATCTAGCATTTAAATAAATGAAAGTTTGCAATACTCCCTATCAAATAATTCCTAATCATGTATTCAAATCTTAACTGCACATCTCATGATAATACATTTCATACCCATTATTGTTCACTTCCCTAAAATCTGCTTACATATGAACAAAAATTCCAAGTGGAGAGATATGCAACCTTAACCTTGCATTTAATCATAATTAAATTACAGTAGTAATAATAACGCTCACCTAATACCCTCAACCTACTTCACATATATAAGTGTCCAACAATATTATCTTTCAATTAAATAAAAGCACCAACGACATTAAGTTTATATAATAAGTACAAGTATCAACCTTATATTATTCATCGATATTACCCAAGTATCGAACCTTAATAGATAATCAATGATATGTAAGTATATTTTTGATATTTATCCACGTAATTTAAAGAGTATACTTATGTTAAGCAAGGGTTTCCACAAATAAGTAAGTTCATATATTATTTAGATATCCTATCGGTTGCTAATTATCATGTCTCTATATGCCTCTATCTAGTATAAGAGTCCAACTCATAGGAATGAATTACGATCAACAATATTGTCATCTTTTGCTAATATGTCCTAAGATACATTTGACTAACTAAGATATGTAAGCATGGTCCAAGCCACTATAAATACAAGTATCAACATTACCTCAACTCCTGATTGAGATGCAAGTAACTAACATAATAATCATCATAAATGCCAGAAAATATTCCATTCGTTAACCGCGTATTGAAATAACATATTTATCCTTACTGGTTACCTGATAACAAAATATTTCATATTATATAATTCAACCTCCACTTGCATATCTCAATTTATGGGTATTAATTATTGTCCTATATAATGAAGTTAAATAATTTCAGGTCGACTTCTATCCCTTCTATCATATATGGTATGTACAGTCCCATTATGGTAGTTGTCACCTTTACTTAAGGCTGTGTATGCATCCATTTTAGGGTAGTTCTCATAACTTCCCTATTCATCTGTTTTCCTACCAAAAAGCATTTCAACAAGCTTTGAAGTCAAAGTATAGGATAAATTTATAATCTCATATTTCAAGCATTGTCTGAATTCATATGCCTGAGGGCCATCACATGTCAATCCAACTGGAAGAATGTACACATTCATGAGAGTTCGATGTATCCAATATTACTTTAACTGATTCGAAGATCTAAGTAGTGCCTCAAACTTAAGCCATATAGTTATCCACACAAGCTAACGTCTTGAGTGCTTACCGTATTCAAAAAGGTCACAAAATAAGAACCCCATTAACACATGCTTCAGGAGCATTCCAATCTAAAAATAAGCTCATAGTAATAATAATAACAGAGGGCCTGGTGAGGGGTTTTCAATAGTCCCCAAAGTAAACGATAATCTAAAGAGTCAGATAGTATTTAGAAAGACCCGTAAAACCAGTACGACTCTCCCCAAATAGAAGCCTCCAATCCTAATGGGGGGGTTTATATTATTATCAATCCACATTAAAAGACCAACATAGTCTTCCGAGAAAATTTCCCGTTTTCAAGCCATGTTCTACATAATAAAAACAAGACAAGAAATATTCTAAATCTCATTCACACACCACAATATTTTCTACAGAAACCACTGTTCACAGGAGTAATCATGGCAAAATGATAAACCAACTTTATAAGATCGATAAGCGAGAATCACTGGAGAGAGATCAACTCATGCAATTATGATTAAAAGTCATTCGAAAACCCATCTCTTTTTGGGCATCTCTTTCCAAGAAAGAGTCAACATATATATGTAAATAAATATTAAATAATATCAAGAGTCCAAACGTTATTTACTTAGTAAAAAAATAATAACACATTAACAATCCAAAAGAAACTCACGTCTACAGAATTCAAACAAAATTGCAAAGATTGATTTATCCAAATGTTAAAGGAAATAAATCATTAAGAGAGAGGGTTAGGGCTTATCATGCCTTTAATGCTCTTCCCAAGACAAGGGCACGCTGAAACTGAAACAGGCCCTAAGAACAAATTTCCGAAGACAAATTGTGCTTCATGAATATTCTGATATATCATTCCAGCAAAATACAGATCCACCTATTATGACTTGATTCTCTTCCATGAGTTACATCGTGTGAAAACAAGTAAGGTCTCAATAGAGAATCTTTGTAATGCAAACACTTTCATCAGGTCTCCTGGTAACACTCTTACTGTCACTTAATCGATTTTGATAAAAATATCTTAAAGGAGAATCCCGAATTGAGGATGTATTCGATACTGAATAGGTAACAACATAGTTGGACAACCTGCTTGTTGGAAGCACTCAAAAGGCTTCTACTATACTGCAACATGCCTGCTACCTGGCTAAATACTGTTGCAGGCCATTGCTGTGGATCCCCGACAAGAACACACCTCGCAGCACCCAATGAAAGTGGAGGTAACACGCCTACTTCACTAGCTTGTAGCTTCATCTATAACCACCATATCAAACCCACGCGGCCAGCAGGGAAGGGTTCCAACAGTCCTGCGCACTCAGAAAACCTTCCTCCACATTTTCCAAACGCCCCCCCTGAGCTCCAGGCGTGAACAGGTCTCAACATGGCCAAGAGAAGGTGAATGAAACAAAGGAATCAAGGAACAGGCGCACAGCAAAAAGGAGGAAAACTTTTCTAACGTTTTTCACCATTCACAGTCAAATCGGCCCAAGGAGATCCCACGCCGCCAGAGCAGGAAGTTGCAAGTTTGTGGAAAGGAGAGAAGTGTGGCCAGCAAAGTTAGGGCCAGTTGGAGATGGCCACGTAGCAAGGAAAGAGACAAATCTGTACAGAAAGATCCCACACATTAGCCCCAAAACAAAACTAATGCGGGCCAGGAGGAAAGAGGCGTCCCTTTCCAGCTAAGAGGTCAAAACATGATTTCAATAAAGTTAACAAAGAACAATTTAGGCGGCCCAAAGCAAATTTACACTTCCTCCACCAACAAGTCAGGTAAAATTACTTATCCACAAAATGAAGTAAATTTAATTGGTCAGAATTTCATTTTAAAAATTTGGTTAGATCGACAGACTGACGATAGTATACAACTGACAAGTCCAGGGAACCGACGAGATTCGCATATTTTAGTTAATGAAATTCTTCATAATTGAAAATGTGCAATCCTATTGGTCAGCGTATTTATCCGACAACATACAGAATACATTTACGTGACCAAAAACGTCTTTTATTTATCTCAGTAAAGAAAACAATGTCTCCGATGCCAAGTATGAGGATAAATTAATGATAGAAATTTACCAGCTGGTGGATGAGACACCTCAACTAAACAATAATTCGCAGTAAGGCATGCGCACGGCCCGAAAAGACTTAATTAATTCAAAAATGTACTTTTATCATCTATATACACATAAGAATAAAACTGATACCCGCTCCTTTACTATTCATTATTATTATGTTTTAAAATGCTGCGACACATGACGGGGTTCGAAAAGTCGTTTAGGACCTAACATGATAGTGACAGCAAATAAATATTAGGATTATAATAATAATAATTGGAGCTGTACCATTCAATCGAGGGGTAACCGAGCACGAGAGTGATCAATACTACGGCAAAAAAATATCTGGCAGGCAACAAACAACAATCGTGAACAGGAGGTTCGATATAGCAAGAACAAGGTCTTCCTTTAATAGGATAAATCGCGAGGGATGCTACGGGGGCCAATGCAGCCAAAACATCGACACCGACGCAAGTAGGTAAGCTCAACAAGACGAAGACACCAACGTTTCAAAGGAAACACAACGGCGTTCAGCCCTTAGAAGCACGGTCGTCACAGAATAATAGAGCAATGACGAATGGGGGCATTACAAAAGGCCCTGACATCGTGAAAAAGGTGTGGTACATGAAGTTGTCAGAAATTTTTACCTTTTCCCATACTTTCTATGGCCATATAAGGATGCTCACACTTCATTTTTGGGGACAACTAGTCTTAAGGTAAGACTTGGAGGTTAATTGATCTCATGATTTGTTTATGAACTTCTCTAGCACTCTAATGGCTTATAATAATTATCATAATTACTTTCACACATCTCTTGCTCCTACAACTGTAATCGTGTATAATGTACTCGATATTAACACTTTTTTTAAGTGGGGTTAAAAAGTTCTACATGAAGAATAGTAGTGTGGTTGGGTTATATATACTCTGCAACTTGTTTGGATTTTTCACATTTTAGATTTTGTAAGTATAGATTTTAAGCTCAAATTTACACTACACGTGATATAATGGAGTCTCAGATCAATAAAACACTTTCACTCACTAGACATATATGGCCAATCATTATGGAGGAACTCAATTATATGATTGATGTGTACATGCATCACTCTATTGTGTCTATTCTAATTACTTGAGCTTAAGCCCATGTTAAATGGTTTTGCTAAATTTAGCAATCCATTGTAAGCAGAGCATTTTGATTTTTATGTTGAGAGACATGTAACCTATTGGATCTATCCCCATTGAAAGTGTTTGATGTTTGTCCCCTTTAAGCACAAAATGTGCACTCATGTCGTGCTAATGCAAGCGAGGGATGATGAAGTCGATAAAGTGGAACACAATTAGTGGATATTCATCATCTGCATGTATACAATTTGAGCTATGGAAAATGTGTGGTACACATAGGTAAATTGTAATTTTCTTACTTTTTAATCTTCAAGATTTCCCATTGATTTTGGAAAAACGACTTATCATAACAAATAAGAACGACATATCCTATCAAACAACCTGGTGATGTCGTAGTCAATGATCACAATTATTATTAGTCTAATGAATAAACATGGCTTAGTCTCGCATGAAATAAATATTGGAGGGGAAAAACAGAGGTGATATTTCCAAAAGATATTCACCATTTTGTCAAGGAAGGATGATTTCTGTCAATTAAGTAGTAACGGTTGGCACTACATATCGGATAGATTTCATTACGGGTTGTTTTCCAATAGATTGAACAAGGTAAAACATATGGGATAAATGGTAGGTAGGAGTTCAATGATCATGGTTGCAAGAACGTTGGGGATGCATAATTGGCCTTAATGTATAAGTCCACTGATCATTGGATTTATATAGAATGTGAAATTCAATGGGGTTTGCGGGTCGCAATCTAGACAGGTTAACGAGGGATCCGTGATTCTTCAATCATGATCTCCACTTTGCAGTGACATTTTGGTTGGGGTTTAGATACATGGTATGACCTATTGGATTTTCCAAACAATTTGTATTTTGGCCCCTTTACAGTTCAAATTTCACTCATGTCACTAATGAAAATGAAGAGGTCGATTCGAGATGGAAATGTGGTAGCACTTATCGCATATCATTATTTGACGACTGTCTACAATAACCATTTCAGATGAGTCGTGAGAAAAGGTCCGGTATGCTTGCAAGAATTTTTAATTGGGGACTTTTTTATTTCTAACTTATGCTATCGCTGCCACTCTATGTCATGTATCTCACATAAATCAAATGTCTGTCCAATAAAAAAAGATGCACAGTACATTTTCGTTTGGGTTTTGCAGATCTAAAACCTATTGGATTTTCCCCATTTTTTATTTTGGCCCCTTTAATGAAAATCACTTTGCAGTCACAATGAATAATCCTGAGACCTGATATTCGAGATGATAATTCAGGAACACACATAACAAATATCTATGTTTTCAATGTTACAATATTGATTAGTGGACCAAATTCACAGTACATGCAAGTATTTGACATTTTTGATTTATTTTCCAGCTTTCCATTGATGATCTTCATCTTGGGTTCTAGAAAATCAAATAATTTGGAAATATACAACAATCTTGACTGGCTTAAAATGTGAATTTAGATTCAAAAAAATAAAAAAGTTTGTTTTAGATATTTTTATCTTAAGTTTGGTCACTCATATGCCCAATCACAATAACGGGAATCAATTATCAGACTTATTTGTTCACTCATCAAAAATGCTATTATTCTCATGTAATGTGATTCAAGACATTAACTTGATCTTAAACATGAACTAAAGGGGGCTACAAAGTGCTACGTGAAGAAAGCATTGTGGTTTGGTTTCGAATGTTGGAATTCACGTAATGGATTTCAACCTCAGTTTAATCTTTTGGAACATTTGATCTGAAGACTTGAAAATTTACTCACATGAATAGATTTTGAGTCTCATTCTAAAACTTTCACTTGCTATTACATGTTGTGATCATTACCAAATATTGTAAGATGAAAAACGACAGACATTATAAGAAATTGTTTTGACGCATCCCAGTCGTACACATTTTAGTGGATAATTCATTCGTTAATTCTTCGAATATTTGGGTTTGTGTGATTATTTAGATTTGGCTAATTTTGCCCTACAGGGGTTAGGTCGATTATACTATCTTCAGCCTAAATTTTCTAAAGTACAATGACTATGACATTTTTGTGGGTTGAATCGCCCAGACGTTTACGGTAATAGCATTTTCTTTTATATTCAAAATGACCTTTACTGCATATGCACAACACTCAGACTCATCTAAATTGGTCTACCATCGGTAGCACTTTCAATGACTATCAGCGAATAGTCTGTCATATCGGCCATCTACATCTTCCTCGTCTTAATTCGTGGCTATCTCATTGTCCTTCGTACTCACTTCAAAATTTGTCATTTATAGAAATTGATCCATAGTAACTATCTATGGTTATGTGTTAAATGGTTATTGCGAATTGGGTCACCTTGCAAGCATCCACTACTAGTTAACCTGTCAAATTCCATCGAGATTAAAATTCATAAATGGGGCCTAAGAAGAAAAGCTGATAAGAAGGTTATAATTTATGTTGTGTTTCAAACTTGGAACCTATTGTGGATTTTCCCTTAGAATTTTACCTTTAAGCGGTGTACAATCTGATGTCTTACATATACGAAAGGTGAGGTCAAAAATCTGTTGAGATAGAGATGATATAATGTTTGAACACAACTATTCGGGTCATCTGTCATTGTTGGCTGTTATAGTTTGAGCCAATGAAAAGGATGTAGGTACATTGAAGGTATTAATTTTTGGGAAAGACCATTATTTCCAATCTTTCCATTGTTGCTCTTGTGTCTGTATCTAACAAATCAAACATCGTCCAATCAAAAGCCTGTAACGTTGTATCCGGAAGATTAAATGAAAAAATAGATAATATCTTGAATGGAAGATAAAATCTACCTTTTGCTTATGATGACCAGATTCATGCTGGAAGATGGTGTACATTACTAATGTAATGCCCTGTTCTACGTTACACCTGTTGGCATCCTGTGGCGATCGAGTGCTAAGACATGGAGTTGTCGTTGTGCCTTCGTACGACCTCGAATTGCTGACCATTTCATGGACTATAATTGATAATTATTTTACAAGCTGTAAAATGATACATAATGTATGTCTATCGACATGATAATAATAATATTTTTCATTTCTTATTAATTGTAATAGTAATATCAATATTAGTATTAAGATTACTATCGGTGATGATTGGTGATGGTGGTGATAATGATGATGAGGCTGATGGTGATGATGATTATCAACAATGACAAAGACGACAATCACTATGATGATGAAGATAACGATGACAATGACGATGGCAATCATGACGATAAATACCAATGAACTACGTGGGCATGAATCCTTATTATTAATAATATGAGTCTTAAGTCGCCAACTTGATAGGTTCTCATCGATGCCATTTATGCACAAACTAAATTCCCACCTTTACTTGACTTTATTTTTGGTATCATTTTATGTATAATGCAACTACCGTGGATGCTACTAGCATACTTATATTATATAAATATATGTAAAATATGCTGAGAGGTATAGTTTGGAAGGCGTTTATTCCACTTATGTTACACATCTAAAATAGACACCTCATGAATTATACCTCTTGACATATTTTACACATCTTTTGATTTATGTTTATATAGATATATGTATTTAAAATATGTCAAGAGGTATAGTTCGCGAGGTGCCTATTTTAGATGTGTGAAATAAGTGGAAAATTAAGCGCCTTGTGAACTATACCTCCCGACATATTTAATAGGTATGCTAGTTATATAATATAGGTATGCTAGTTTATTTTATAAAGCTTTACAATGGAATCGAAAATTACAGAGGATAATTTTTTGCGATGTTTGTTTGTGTTCTGTAGCCCCATTTTGTTCTTTATTGTGTAGGGTTATTTTTGTTCTTTATTGTTTTGGTCTGTGTTTTGTATTTGTTTGTTTGTGACGTGTGTCCGTGTAATGTGTAGGGGTCATTGTTGCATTTGTATTGTCTTTGTTCCTTGTGCTTGTGGTCCTGTTTTTGGCTACTATTATCATCATCTCACATGACAACACAAAAAAAATGAATGTGGCATCTCACGAAAATAAATACTAGCGAGGTAAGTTGGGGTTTACTTTGCATGGACTTTCAACTATCTTTATGCAACAATCTTTGTTTTATCTATTTCGATGGTTCTCATTTGATTTTTTTGGCTCTTGTGAAATGCTTTGTGGATGAGAGGAGATGAACAACCATTAGTTGTGCAAGACAGAGGTAGAGGTTAGTATAGGTTGCCGCCTCCATTTATGTTATTTCATTTTTAGGCTTTAATAGGTCTTCGACAGTCCGAGTTTACTAAAACTTTAGGCTCTTGTACATTCACTGTGCTTGTCTTGAAAGACACACGAGATTTGAAATTTTATTTGAAGTTTTTAAAATTTTATCGTCTTCATAGGATTTTTCAATGGTGTACTATTTTGTAGAGGTTTATTTTACATTTTCTTACACGTTTTTAGAAAATAATTTTATTGCATCTTAAAGAATTTTTAGAGATAAGCCACATTTTTGTAGAGAATAATTTGCCGGAAAGGTCTATATGTCCTAATAACCTTAAATTTAAATAGTTGCCTGGTGGTGGTTTACCATGCCATCATAGCTTATTTTTTATTTTTTATTTTTTATTCTATTTTTATTTAATAGAAATTGTGCTTGATTCTCACAACAATGTTCCCTTATTTTTATTCAATTCTATGTTTCCTTTTTAAATTACAATGTTCTGAAAAGGATGGTAACCCATTTTTGTAGATTTATTTAAATGTCAGGAGCATACCTACTTTTGTAGATTTAATACATTTTAGGATTCATTTCATTTTGCTGAAGTACATTATTGGCAAAATTTGTCTATACTGTTGTGATTATTTTAGTGAGGGTAGATTTTTAAGGAAGAATCTGCATTTCAGTAATTTTGTATTTCTTTATTTCATTCTCCTGTTGTTTGTGTTGAGTAGTTGTGAGATTTTGTAGATGTTTTCTTTCAAGGGTTGATACTATTTCAGTTTCTTTATTTATAATAACTAAATTGAGGCTTGGATAATTTATTTGCAATTTAAAATGTAAATTCTTTTTATCATTTTTTACTAAGTTTTTTTTCTTTTTTGACATATGTTTCAATGTAGCAAGTTAAAATTTTATTTAATATCTCAAACATGCAATTATCTTTTGGTAATATTGAATAACATCAAAGAAATTTGAATGTTTGATAACATGTCTCATCATAGGCAAAGCAATAAAATGTCAAAGCTTTGGACGAGTTTTTAAATATGATTGGAGTAACAATTACTAAGAGTTAATTGCTTTTATTTTAAAGAAGTACAACAACCCAATGGGGAGATGGGTAACATCATTGGGTTATCTCTTTTTTTTCATGTTGATTAAGTTTTATGGTGGTAGATTTTTAGTACATTTTTTTTTGGAATATAGGGTAAAAAGAGGGTTTTAGAAGGTCCCACAACCTTTTACAAAAGAGCCCAAAAGGCTAGATTTTTCCGTGAAAATTACATATAGAAGATACTCGTAAAGATTCCAAAAAAGGACAGCAAGAAAAGTCAGCAAAACAAAAGAGATAAAACATCAGATGAGCTTTTTCAACTCAATCACAACATTTTTGGCACTGGGGGAGCCCGAATCTTCAGCAAGCTGGTCCGCGATAGTGAGGAGCTCCGCACAATCTTTGGCAATTGCAGTTCTGGTGGAGTCAGTGTAGGTCTCCCAGGCCTTAAGGACCGAGAAGGAGCGTTTCAGCTTGTTCAAAATGGAGGAAACCAATTCCACCCTACGGTCATCCCTCTGGTTTCCAACGTCAACAGGCTCAGCTGGAGTGACTTCTTTGTTCGAAGGAGAATTCAGAATGTTAGCAGGGGGCTCGTTGTCAGTAGAGTCAGAACTAGCAGAGTTTTTCTTGATTGAAGGGTCTTCGTCAGGCTGATCATCATTCTTTTCCAAATTCTTTGAGTCCAGGGAGTCAGGGTAAAGTTTAGCAAGACCCAGAATATCTTCAGCAATGAGGGGGTTAGGGCTGGAGACAGGGGAGGATGCAAAGGTCCCCGTGCCAGCAGGTTCCAGAAAAAGGCACGAATGGTCAAGAGGGTGGGTGGAGCCAGCAGGAGGAGCGGAGGGGGTGAAACCATCAAGAGAAGAGCCCAGGATGGCCACCTCAGAGTCTGAATCCGAGGAGATGCGCAAGTGGTGGCGCCGACTGGACGAGGGGAGGGAGGCGGAAGAGGGGCGGGGGGACGACGTGGGAGAGCGGCGGCGACGACCCGACTTGGGGGGAAAACTAGCAAATTTAGCAGGCGGGGTAGCAAATTTAAACAAGTACAACAAGCCCTGGTGGAGGATAACACCCTCCCCTTCGCGGGCGAGATGGATGGAATGCTCCAAGGACTGAAAGAGAAAGGCGACAAGATTAATTTTCTTTTCCCAGCGAAGATGCGAAAGGATAAAAAAGTGGGGACCAAAGACCAGGCGGTAGCGGCCATCAATGGTGAAATAGCGCATGATAACTTCCGCAATTCTATCCCACGGAGGGGACAGGGAATCATGAATGTAGCCCAAAAGATACTTGACTGGCTTCTCCCCCTGGGTGATGAAATCCTGCACTTCCGCTTGGAGAGAGCGTTTGTGATAGACATCTCCAGAAGCAGGGAGACCAGTGGCTGCCGCAATGGCGTTGGTGGAAATAGTGAAGGAGGTGTTGCCGATGTGAACCCTTCCACGCGACCAGGAGGCCATGGCAGTGTAGGAGACCAGGGCTGAATGGCCCGCCATCCTTTCAAGAAATGTGGTAACGCCATTCTCTAAGAGGATGCTCCAGACTTCCGCATCCTCCTTCAGCTCACTGCAGGAAGCAGGCTCGATACGCTTCAGCCGCCCTCCCATGTTGTTGTTTTCTTGAAAATGAGTGTGAGGGAAGGGGCTCTAGGGGACTTTAAAAAGCCCACCCAGAGCATGGGAGCTGTCCACCTCATCATCATTACACTCCCATTAGTATGCGAAGTTTTTATGGGGAGGAATGGCGCATCTCGTGGAAAGATCTGCACGAGTGTGAAAAACCTCATCCTTCGAATTCTGCATCGCCAATGGTCTAGTCATATTAATTAGAGGATCATGACCGCCACCTTTAGGAGGCTTAATAATGGAAAAGCTGACATCCAGGACATCCGCCCCGCCCTCCACAAGCTAACACGAGGAAGTAATGTCATTCTGGGTGATTTGAAGGAGGTTAGCCAGGAAATTATCTAACCAATTTTGTTGATCTTCAAGGAGAACACCAATGTTGGCTAAGCAATCTGCCACTTTTTTACCTTCGCAAAGGATATGCTGAAACTGGATTTGTTGAAAGTTCCATTGCAAGATACAAATATCTACAATAATAATCTGAATGGACCATTTCCCGGTGTAAGTCGATTTCAGGAGATTTATGATGTTGAGAGAGTTGCTTTCCACAAGAAGAGGATCATTACCAAATTTGAGAGTCAGCTCCAAACCCTTGAGGATGGCTAGGGCTTCCGTGTGATGATTGGTCCCATAGAAAAAATTTGCGGGCTAGTAGCAGCAATAGGGACATCGGAGGAATTACGAAGAATGGCTCCCCCTCCAGAAACTGACTAGGGTTTCCTTTCAAGGCACCATCAATGTTTAGTTTTCTCCAGCCAGGGGGGGGGAGGAAGCCAATGCATAATCACACGAGCTGGAAACAGAGGCCTTAGCCAAAGGAAAGAGTCGCCAACTGCAGATTCCACTCCTTATTGTTACAAAGCTGAAGTCTTTGTTGATACTTGTTCCAGAAATAATTGTTGATATTATCCTGGAAGGTTATAGCGATTTAGTTGGTCACTCGTTCGGGGTCCATACTCTAATATTTGAAAATCCTTATGTTTCTTTCCTTCTGAGATTCCCCAGAGACCGTGGGGTAGGAGAAGTTTCCAAGCCAACGCAAGGGCAGGGTGGGAGAAGGGGGAGCACCATTGGTTAAGGGTGTCTTGAATGGACTTGGGAAAGGTCCAGAGCACGCCCATACATGATAGAAACCAATGCCAAATAGCTTAGGAGAAGGGGCAATGGAGCAAAATATGGGAAGAGGATTCCACAACATTTGCACAAAGCATACATCCAGTGGGAAGGGAGAAGCCCCTTCTTTTTAGAATTTCTCCTGAAAGAAATGCATTCTTGGAGGAGAGCCAGGAAAAGAAGCCTATTTTGGGAATAGATTCTTTGGGCCAGTTTTTGTAGAGGGGAGGACCAGAGCTGGAGCGCGGCATGGATAGGTAAGCATAGCTTTAACCGAGAAGGACCATGAGGGAGAGAGGGGAAAAATAAGGTCATCCTCAAGAATGAAGAAAGGAATATAGACAGAGGATAGCTCTAATCTTAGCAAATTCAAGAGTTGAGTCTAATGTTCCTTGATTCCCATCCATTCCGGGATGCTTTAGGAGGGGATGGTGTTCGTCAAAGTCCAATATCCAAAGAATTTCTTGCCATGGCGATTGATGGGGGTTATTCTAACAGGATCCTAGGTAGAGTTAAGGCCCAGCGACTTAACACAAATCCAATGATCATACTAGAAGTCAATAAGTCTTCCATTTCCTAACCTCCATTTGGTGCCAGCACACAGAAGGGGAAGGGAGCTAATGACAATAATTCCATATAGTCAAGCCACGAGGCGTAGGGTAGAAGAAAGTAAATCCTCATTAGGAGAAAGATACTTGGATCTAAGAGAGTTGAGCCCAGTGAGAGTTACCTTTCACGACTTCCCAGCCCATTGTAACAAGGAGGGAAGCATTCATGTTAGCCAACTATCTTATCCGAAGGCCCCCTAGAGAGGGCGGCTTACACACTTCATTCCAAGAAATAAGGTGGATTCGCTTTTTCTCTTCCACTCCTGACCACAGAAAGTGTTTTTGAATTCTCCCCGCCACCGTCTTCACGGAGTTAGGAATTTTGAGAAGAAACATGAAGTATATAGGCAAACTCTGGAGAGTGGCTTTGACCAATTGGAGTTTGTCTGCCTGGTTGAGCAGAGCCCCTTTCCAGGCTGTAAGATTTTTTTGGTATCTTTCGATGACGGGATCCCAAATATTTTTGGTTTGCTTACCCTTGAAGAGCAGGATGCCCAGGTAGGAGGAAGGGTCCAAAATTTTGCATCCAAAAATATCAGCAATCTTCCTCTGAGTTCTAGGAGGGGAATTAATGAAGGAAATGCTGCTCTTGTTGAAGTTGATGGTTTGCTGAGAAGCAACTTGATAGAGAGTTAAAATTTCTAAGAGCGCACGGGCTTCAATAACAGAGGCAACACTCAGCAGAAGAGTATCATCAAAAAATTGACTATGGGTGGCTGAAGGCATGTTGGAGGTGATTTTCATTCCCGAGATGATAGATTGGCATTTAGCAGCCTCCAGAGCTCTGTTGAGAGTATCAGCCATAAGAAAAAATAGGAAGGGGGATAGGGGTCACCTTGCTTGATCTCTCTGCTGCTTTTGAAGAAATCGACCGGGATGCCATCTATGAGAATTGAGAAGTAGGGATTCACAATACAAGAATATATCCAACTGCACCATCTTTTATCAAACCCATAACTTTCCAGCACCCTGATCAGGAAGTTCCAGCTGACTCTGTCAAAAGCTTTTTGCATATCCAACTTGAGGATCATTCTAGAGGATTTTGAATGATGGGTAGAGTGGATTGCTTCATGTATTGTGATGATACCCCCTTGGATGAGGCACCCGTTAGTAAATCCGTTCTGATTCTGGGAGATGAGAGTGTTCATTAGGGGTTTAAGCCTAGACGCTAACATCTTAGTGATGATTTTGTAAGCAATGTTGTATAGGCTGACGGGTTTGAAGTTGGAGATAGCCTTAGAGCCCATAACTTTGGGAGCAAGGGCTATGAAAGTGGTGTTCAATTATTTGAGAAGGCCGTTACACATATGGAATTCATTAACAACCTTTAAGAGGTCCTGTTTGATGATCTCCCAGAAGGCTTGGAAGAGAGCAATAGGGAAGCCATCCAGACCCGGAAGCTTTGTCACCCTTCACGGTGAAGACTGCTTTGTGAATTTCCTCTATAGTAAAGGGTCTGGTTAAGTTGCCATTCATCTCAGCTGGCACCAGATGAGGGATATGTTGTAGCATTATAGACATCATTTTCTCAGAAGGGGGTTACTCAACCGGAAAGAGGTTAGAATAGAAGGAGACTAATTCATTAGAGATGTCAATATCAAAGGTTAATAAGTTACCTGAAGTAGAAAACAGCTCTACTGATTTTGACTCTGCTTTTGTACTTGGAGACTGTGATGTGGAAGAATTTGGTGTTACGATCACCCTACTCGAGCCAGAGTGCATCGAGATCTTGCCTCCAATAGGTCTCCTCTTCTTGAAGGGTATTGTGATATTCACTAAGAAGGGAGTTTTCTTGCTTGGTGAAGATGATCCAATCTTCCATCAATCTTCCATTTGTGAAGAGACTTTAGCCAATTTCCTGTGTTAGCTTCTGTACTGTACGAAGCTTGATGTTGCCGAAAGACCGTGTCGACTTCCATATCTTGAGCTATGTTTTTCAATTTCTTTGAGTTTGCTAGTAGAACTCTAAACATGTCTATAGCCCTTGACATTTTGATATTCCCACCAGCTTTTGCAACAAGAGGGGTTCAAGTGGTTGTTTTCAAGCCAAGAAAGCTTGAACATGAAGGGGAGGATTCTTGGTATTCAGATTGTGATTGTTTTCACTCAGAGCAGAAGAGGGCTGTGGTCAGAAGGCATCCCGAGGCAGGGAGTTGAGGCAGAATTCTGGAGAGAGAGACATCCAGTCCAGAGAGCCCAAAGATCTATCCAAGTCTACTTTGAATATGGTTCCTGCCCAATCTGTGGTTTGACCACGTAAAGGAGGTACCATGGAGTTCCATGTCAAGAAGTGAATTCTCCCTGAATGAAGTCAGCCAGAGCATCCATGTTGGCAGGTCATGAAGCAGGAATGCCTCCCTTATTTTTTAGAAGGATAGAGGGGACAGTTAAAATCCCCCATTATTAGGATGTGGGAGATTTTACCACAAGTGATGATGAAGTTTGTGATATCTTTCCATAATTTCCCACGTTGAGACTCTAGAGTGGGGGCATAAACATTGATGGCAATCCAGGGGGAATCCGAGCCAACTTCTTAGAAGAGTATGTATAAGAAGTTGGGATGTTTAAAGATACAATTACCTTTGTGATTTATGGGGTCCCAGAGGGTGCATAATCCTCCCGAATTCCCTACCGAGGGTTGAGACACAAAGGAAGCAGTAGGAAAAATTCTCAAGAGGTTATAATCTTTTTTGAGTTTTGTTTCCTGCACCATTATGATGTCAAGAGAGTTCTAGAACTTCATATCCTTGATGACCCTCTGTTTTTGAAGAGAGTTAAGGCCTCTTATATTCCATGAGATGATCTTCATTTCTTAGATTTGGGCTTACTCCCCACCACCATGGGGATGGTACTCTGTGTTCTTTGAGCTACATTAAGGGCTACTTCTTACTGGAGCTTGACACTGCTCGGAATGCGCTTACCCGTGCTTTCTCTGTTGCCAATATCAGGTTCCTTGTTGCTAGCTTCAGGTCCAAGCGGTGGATTAAAAGAGTCATCAGAAGAAAGGCCCGAGGGGGAGGTAACAAAGTCCAAAATAGGGGGAAAGAGGGGAGGGTCCAGGGGGGATGAGTCCCAACAGGGGGGATCAGAGGAAGGGATGGAAAGAGGAGGGAGGGAGATCTGGAGAAAGGAGAAAGGGGAAGGCAGAAAGAGGGGAAGGTGAGGAGGGAGCAAACCACAGAGGGGGGAACCTCCTCCGAGGAGGGGGGAGGATGAGCAATGGGATCTCAGTGAGGATGGAAGACGCAGATGGGAAGAGCCATGGGGACTAGATGGGGAAGCCTCGGATCAGGGTCGGTATTTATCTCACCTTCTTCTAGGAGAGCAAAGTGATTGGAAGTAGTGATGGTCGGAGCCTCTTCAGAGGATGACTTTGGGATATAATTTATTTTTTTTGGGATGTCATTTGGGTATTAGGATTAGGTTGAGGCTTCGATGGGCATCCAACAACTCTGTGTCCAATGCTTTTACAGAAGGAGCAGGCTTGAGGGATATATTCATAGTTAATATTTTTCTTCTAAGTCCCAAAATCAGATAGGAGCTCTATCTCTTTTGGGAGAGGACAGCTGACATTGACGTTAACACAGAAACGGGCATGGATGAATCTAGTTTTTGCCTTAGTGGCTTGATCTATAGCTATTAAAGAACCCATAGTGAGAGAAATACCTTCTATGACTGCCGGGTGCCAGAACTCCAGGGGGAGTCCAGGGAGGCGAACCCATATTGGAGCCTGGGTCATGGTTTCAGTGAGCGGGTTGAAACCCGGGGACCATTTCCTGAGGTAGAAGCTCTTTTGCCAAAGAACCAAGGACCACCCAAGAGAGCTCTAGCGAAGTCTTCTTTCATGCTGAAGGAGAAAAGAATGAATCCGTTAGGCATCGCTGCTATTTCAAGCGCCCCGCAAGGATTCCATTTCAATCGGGCCCATTTTTTAATATCCTCCAAAGGGGGTCTGGGACCCATTAGCTTTCCCACAAGAGAAAGATCCCGAGATGCAGCAGTAGCCTCAGTGATGTGGGAGGGGATTCGAAGGGAGAAGGACCCATCTGTCAGCTTTGGAGAGAGCTTTTCCGAATGAGGGACAGAGGTGGAACCCTCCACAATTTTATTCCAAGATTCGGGAGGCTTGGGAGACAGAGCCCTAGAGAGGAGGGACCCCCGATCTGGACCAAAGGGGTCCGGTATCCGAGCTAGCACCAGAGGACAGTCAGGCGGTATCAGCCTTCAGGACTAGGTTTCCAGGCCAGCGACCTAAAATTTGTCGTGACCTGCTGTTTAGCTCAATTAGCATTGTTATCGATACATTTAATGACTTAGGATGTAATTTAATTAACTAATAAACCTAATATAAATTAGTTATAGGTTAAATAATAAAGAATATAAACTATATTCTCATATAGCTGCAGTAATTAAATTAATATAACTGAATATTATGAACACTTAATATTAGGTGGTTCTTTAACATAAATATGTCCTCATAACTCTTTAGCCACAATATAGCTGTAGTAATGTTCTTATGTGTATCTTGTCTTCACCTTCTTGATTTTGCTAAGGTTACCATGAAACACCACCAATAGTTTCTTGTGTAGAATTGACTTGAAATACATCATAATATCTTCTCTGATCATGTCAAATCACTTTTCCCATGCTTGGATAGGACTTATTTAACTCTGAAATTCATACCGACAACTCATTCTGCATGTTTTAGGACTGGGAATAGGCCTAGAATGATTTGAATCAACCATGAATAAACCGTGATTACTTGACCATAATTCACCATGATATATACACATGTACAACCTCTGTATGACAAATATACATAACCTTGTTTGACATCATGAAATCCTTAAAGTATATACATCTTTTTTATTAACCATCCATGATGGCTCCATGGACCTCAAACCATGCCTAGACACTATAGGAACATGGACCAAATCAAGACACTACCAATCAGACCTGTACATACTTGACCTTAATTTAAACCTCATGGAGATTGGGATAGTGTACACCATACGAAACACATTTATCCAGTCAGTGGATTTGACATTAATGACAACATAAGACACAATGGACAACATAAATTTTAGGCCAATGGGAATGAATCTCCTTATGGAGAATGCATGCTCCAAACGTACCTGGAGGGTCTTAGTCGTACCCTAGCCACTCTAGGGCACATTTTTGTGTCAAAATTCATCAGCTATGTTTTTTGGATTTTCGTATCCAAGATGGGTCAGTTCCTGATCCACTGAGGTATACTCATTGAGAAAGTTTACATATATTATCATTCTCAATAACTCATTCAAGCATTCAGTTGCATTGTGTAGAGAAATAATGAGAGCTATTCTAGCGGTACTCTTGTTTAGTTACATAAATGGAGAACGTATGCAATCAAGATATACTCCCAAACTAAAAATTATTAATTGGCCCAACTAGCAAAAATCTAGACTATACGCATGTGAATGTGGATGCATGCACAATCTACCAAGCTGGACCAATAAAATTGTGACAAATAACACAAGTGGTATGAACTATAAAATTTGGGTTCTTGATGTCGGTCTTCGACACTCAGGTTGCAATATAGAATTTGTACACCAGACTCCTTTGTTGGCTAGGGGCCCTCAGATGCATGGAGTCAAGCACACTCGATTGTGGCAGGGTTTCCTTGTGCCTCCAATATTCATATTACGCATTGATATAAGATTTTGTATATAACATTGATCAAGTTTCTTGTAACTAGATGAATGTGGTTACTATTGTAATGTATTGTAAACATTCATATCACTTGAATCTATCTTTAGTGGACAGCATGACTCGGTGAGTCGAGCATGACTCGACCGACCTAATTTGACGTGCCCACTTCACCGAATAGATACATAAATACAACCTATTTAAGCAACATAACTCACAAACTAAAAATTTATATTCCAAACTATGATACTGGTCCTCACCACTTATCTAGAGACCTCACCAAAGAACTTATCTCCTGTGCCAACTTGAACAATGTTAATATAGAATTTGTAAACAAAACTCTTTTTTAAAAGGGGTGGAGAGATGCATGGAGTTAAGAACATCAAAGGCTTAATCTGCATGAATTACATACAGACACTTATCCCACAAGAAATTTGTTTCCTTGGGCCAATCAAAGACCAATAAATCTCCATAAGAGTTGTCACTTTTTACACACAATGACTAATTTGAGTACTTTTTTGTGCATTTGATTGTTGAATATCAAATGAAATCCCTAATTTATGAATATAAGAATGCTAGTTCTTATAGTTTAGTCGATATCACTATAGTTTTTATCGGAATTTAATATATAACAACATTCACATTGTGTTTAATTTAAGTATCTAACTTGTAAGATTGTAAGTTTCTAAGTTTTAACAAATTATGACTTGTCTTTTGTGGTTTACTTAGTACACGGAAGTCGTTTCTATTTGAGATCCATCCTCCTGACTTTGACACCCGAAGAGGAATCTCAATAGTGCATGCGTTGGAATCTCAATAGTGCAAAGTGGTCCATCGGACTTCTATTAGGTCCGATGGAGTAAAATATGACGCCTGTCTTTGTACAGTTTGGAAGAATGAGACAACTTCTCATGGAAAACGATTATGGCAGCGTATAGAAGACGTGGGTTCCCTCTCCACGACTTATGTCAGGTCCAATGGAGTAAAATGTGACACACGTCGTGGAGAGGAGGGAACCCATGTCTTTCGTATGCTACCATAATTGTTTTCCATGAGAAGTTGTCTCATTCTTCAAAACTGTACAAAGACATGCGTCATATTTTACTCTCCACGACGGGTTCCAAATGTGGGTTCCACGACTTATGCCAGGTCCGATGGAGTAAAATATGACACAAGTCTTTGTACAATTTGGAAGAATGAGACACCTTCTCATGGAAAATGATTATGGTAGTGTACAAAAGACATGGGTTCCCTCTCCAGATAGGCATACTGTTTAATCATATGCAACAAACACGCTTCCAACCCGATCAATTTACATTTGCCATCACACTTCTGCATACAACAAAGAAAACAACAGTAGTTTCATGTCAGAGACCTTTGAACCCGCTATAAATACAGAAACAAAGTCAGATCAATCAAATTGTATATAGATTTATCTCCGTGTGCACATCTGATTTAACCCATAATGGTGTTGATTTTAGGATGGGTACTAACGAGAGCTCTGTAACACGACTTATCACAATCTTGAACCATAACTAAAAGGCATGCCCATGCATCTCAAACCTTGTGTAGAGACTTCCAGTCCCTGCTGCCCCAAATTTTTGATACCCACATTCACCATCATTAAAATCTCCCCTTCCCTTCTCTGAATGCAATTATTTATTAATAAGGATTTCATAGAAAATTCTATTTGATTGGGCATTGCAGCAGTCAACAACCGTTGCATTGATTCAACATTCTTTCAATTTAATGGCGTCTTTTAACATCGAAAAAATAATGGCTTCTGGATGTGCAAACCCCCACGGAATTGAGGTTCATTTTTATTAGAAGAGAGCTAATTGTATGCATCTGCAATAATAATATATTGACTTTTACCAATCCTCGTCTCGAAAGCTTGTTACTGGCATATCTCATAACATGGTTGCTGGAGACTAGTTCCCCTATTTCACGGTTGGGCACTTCGAAAGCTTTAAAATATTTCTGTTGGCCTCCTTTGGAGGCCACAGAGAGCTTTAAAATACTTGCTTTTACTTTTCCATTAAGAAAATAAAATAATTCTTATTTATTTAATTTCTTCATCATATCTATTGTAAATTTATGAGGAAATAGATCAATATTATTTGAAAGTAAAAAGCTTTCTCTTTGATAATGATTTGGTGAGTATCCACAACCTATATCGAAACTTTTTTACTGGCACAGGTTAGAAGCTTGCTAGCAAATGTGAAATGATCATATTCCATGTGTTGGGTGCACTTGGTGATACAATGTCAATGTTGCATGAGAATACCAACATGTTCTATTCGACTCCAAGTCAAAACAACTGATATACACACAATGATGATGGATTCAGTGGTCAAGAAGATAAACGTGGTGAATATACACACAACTCAAGTCAACTGCCATCATCGCCATCTCCATAAATAACTCAGGCTAGACACAACCTCCAATACTAGTCAAGATGTTGGAAGTTACGAGGGGATAAGCAAAAAAAATAGAGAAACAACTTTGGTGCTATTGCATGGTTGGACCTTAGGACGATAGTTGTTCGAGGTCGGATTCTTTCTCTAAATTTGTTGACAACACTATTATCGCCATTTGAAGGGAAACATCACCAATAAGAAATCCCACTAAAAAGATGATGTTTTCCAACCAGGGCTTCCTTGGACATAGAGGTACAAAAATCTTGGTGTTCATCCACTTGGAGGTTACAATGGCATAATTTTATGAGCAAAAAATAAGACCATTGTTTTTCTGCCCATTTATAGGAAAAATACATAGAAACTAAGTAGTTGTTATGTCAGTCATTAGAATTTATGGTCTCCAAATTGGGTGAAACATTTTCATATGTGTGAGAAAATTTAAATTTTAGCTTGCTACAGATTATTATGTTGTATGTTTGTATGTGGCTTTTCCATCCTATAAAGTTTTATAGACTGTATTTTAGGTATGCGAACTTGTATACATGCGCACCTATATTTACGAGGAAGGCATTTCCAAACTACACTTAAGGTTGAGGTTGTTGACTCTAACAAACATCATCACAATAAAGTGGAGGGATACATTCAATATTGACTGGTGTTTCATATTTGTATACTGAGATAAGCCATAGTCACAAGTAAGGGTTGATTTTGATAACCGTTTAGATGTTTTTGTGATTTTAATCGTTAAATACTTGTGCACATTTGAGATAATCATCACATATGACTTGTATACATTCAATATTGACTGGTGTTTCATATTTGTATACTGAGATAAGCCATAGTCATAAGGGTTGATTTTGACGTTGACTGGTGTTTCATATTTGTATACTGAGATAAGCCATAGTCGTAAGTAAGGGTTGATTTTGACGATTGTTTAGATGTTTTTGTGATTTTAATCGTTAAATACTTGTGCACATTTGAGATAATCATCACATATGATTTGTGTACATTCAATATTGACTGGTGTTTCATATTTGTATACTGCGATAAGCCATAGTCATAAGTAAGGGTTGATTTTGACGACCGTTTAGATGTTTTCGTGATTTTAATCATTAAATACTTGTACACATTTGAGATAATCATCACATATGACTTGTATATTTAAAATACAACCATAATTTCAAACTTTCCATTCATGTATTTCTCTTATCTACCGAATTAAACATCACCAATTTGACGACCTTGAAGCTTTTAAACAATACATTAAAAAAGTACAATGTACATTAAGTACATAATTTCTCTCTTATGGCCATCTATTAGATACAATAAATTTTCAACGATTATTCTTACATTTCCTACTTCCTTGCAATTACTCCAACTAAAAATTTAAAAGGGGGCGAGCAAAGTTCTACAAGAAGCTATAATCTCAAACAATTGCTCGCTTTAATAGTACTTTTAGAGCACTCCTTATATTATTTTATGTCTCGGGAAACACTTGCCCTACGTTTTATAGAGCACAAATTTTCTCATTCGTTTGATAGCCATTATTGTCATGCTGCTAATCAAGGTTAGACTTTTGTATTTATCGCTGGATCGACTTTCCTCTCCCTCAAACTTTTCCACACTCGAATCCTACATTTTCGTCCCTCTTCCTCTCCCATTGTTTATCTCCCTCCAATTGACTTCATCAATTGATAATCTTCGGCATTTCTATTGTACATTTCACATACGATTGCTAGTTTAGGTTAACCTATAAGTTATCTACTTATCTTGTCTTTTATCTTGTCTTTCATATGCATGTTAGTAATGTATGTTAGTAATGTTTTATATGTAAATTTTATTTTTACATTGATGTTTAATTGGTGTTTTAAGAATGTGTGTTAGTGTGTTGGTATGTAAGTTTATCATGCACATACTTTTTTTTATGAGCAGTGCATTTATTTGGGTACTAAATTATATAGATTGTCGACATATTTGATCATGTTTCGATGGAAGTATATAGCGGATTTACAATTACGAATAAACGTACAACTAAACTAGTGATTATGTGTTTCAGCTTAAGCAATTAAGAGTAAGGGGCATCCACGTTGTGAAAGTTATCCTAGACATGCTCCTGGCCTCAACCGTTTTGATTGTGTCAGGTATGTCTAGGACTTGTACTCCGAAAAACTTGTTTCGTGGTGGGCTCATTGAAAGCTTAATAACATCACCAACATACCGAGGGCCCTTCAATCCTTAGCCTCAACTATTTTGACTCTTTGTGTCGGGTATCTCTAAACGTTACACTCAACAAGCCTTGATCCCTGGTGGGTTCATTGAAATCCTAACATCATCACCAATAGGCCAAGGGTCCTTCAATCACATAATTTATTTTGATATTAATTTATTTGATGTATAGATTTTTGCAAATCTACTTATATCTATGTTTGTATTTTTATTAATGTTTTTTAATGAATGTGATGATTCTTTTCATATACATTATAGTTGTATTTTTATTAATGTTTGTATTTATGTTATGTGGGTGTTTACATAATTATGTGTTTATTTTGATGTGTGCTTCTATATTTGATCTCGCATGTGAGTTGTTTCTTGATTGATTAAATTTTTTTTTTATTTTTGGGTGTTTGTATTGATGTTTTTTTTTTACATGATGCATGTGGGTGTAAGTGTTTTTGTAAGAAGAGCCACATAAATAATAAACGTAGTTGTATTTATTATATGTGAAATATTTAGGAAAACAAGTTTGTATAGGTATGTGTACAAAGTGTATTATTATTTTTAAGAGTATAGTTGTATGGATATGTTTGAATGTTTGTAAAATGAGGTTTGTGTTGTTATTTTATTTATAAATTTAATATATTATATATATGAATATTTATTTGTTATAAATTTTATTTTTTTTCAAGTATGTATGTTAGTATGGTTTTATATGTAAAATTTAATTTTTATATTGTTGTTTATATGATATTTTAAGAATAAATGTTAGTGTGCTTGTATAAACTTGTTTGACGTTTTTTTAATATATGTAAATGTTTGTTAGTAAATGCATGTGTGAATTTTTGTAAATCTATTTATATCAATGTTTGTATATTGTTTTATTTTTATTAATGTTTGTTATGAACGTGTTTCTTTTCATGTGTATATTTGTATTTATTTCATGTGGGTGTTTACATAATTATGTGTTTATTTTTAAGTTGTTTTCTGCATACAATCTTTCATTGTATGTGAGTGGTTTATTTGTTTTATTTTTTATTATTTTGGGTGTTTATATTGATGTTTATTTTTTATGTGAGGCATCTTGGTGTAAGTGGTCATAAAAGAGTTTTTTTATTTTTATTAATGACAAATTATTTTTGACTAAGGGCATACCCAAGAGTTATACGAAGAGGGTCAAAAATCAGATAAATTGATAAAAGCGAAAGAAATACAAAAAAACACAACTGCTCAACAAGAGAACAAAAAAGAAGCACCAAGATTGCCCTGCAACGGGAAGACATGAAAACAACAAGACAACCGCAAAAGTGAAGGCAATCATCCCCGAGAAAGAGAAGGTATTTAGATAATTATGTGTTTGTTTTATGTTTGTTTCTGCATACAATCTTGCATTGTATGTGATTGGTTTTTTTGTTTTTATTATTTTTTATTTTTTTTATCAGTTAGGGTGTTTGTATTGATGTTTATTTTTTTACGGGAGACATGTGGGTGTAAGTGTGTCATAAAAGAGTTTTTTATTTTTATTAATGATAAAACTTATTTTTGACTAGGGCCATACTCATGAGTTATACAGAGAGGGTCAAAACCTAGATAAATCGATAAAAGCGGAAGAAATACAAAGAACAACTGCCCATCAGCAAGAGAACCAAAAAGAAACACCATGATTGCCTTGCAATGGGAAGACATGAAAAAAATAAGACAACCACAAAAGAGAAGGCAATCATCACTGAGAAAGAGAAGATCTTTTAGATTTTCTCGATTGCAATTATTATGCCCTGTTGTGTTGCTAGTTGTTGTCATTGATGTCAAAGGCATTGATGGCAAAGGGAGAATGCAATAGCAACCTTCTCAGGTGTTTCTTAGAGGTTCAAGGTGAATTCATGTGTTTTCAAGAAGACAGGGTCTTGAAAGGTGAGTGGCAGTGCCTAATGAAGTGTAGCATGATGGTACAGGAAAGAACAAGCAAGGGTGAGGCCAGGAGTTAATTTTGTATGTTGGTCAGAAATGGTGTTGAGAACAA
Organism: Taxus chinensis; assembly: GCA_019776745.2. Lineage (NCBI taxonomy): Eukaryota > Viridiplantae > Streptophyta > Pinopsida > Cupressales > Taxaceae > Taxus > Taxus chinensis. Next base: position 198,786,014 of record CM034147.1, on the reverse strand, counting down.
GCATTGTTCATGCATGCAAATGAGATGGGCTAGACAATTTTAGACCTATTCTTTTCAAATAAATCATGGGAGATGATGGAGGAAGGTCTCTTGGTACTTCATGCAAAATTTCAGGCCAATGTTAGATCATTTGAGCAAGTTACGTGAGTTTTTTGTAAAATAGGTCTTTTGAAAAGCTCATTTTGAGTTGCCTGACTTTTTAGCCTTCAAGCAAACATATATAGACTCCTTTGAATAAATCATATAAGGAATTTTTGGAGTAAATTGGCATAGAAATCATGTACAAAAAGATTTTTTTTAAAATAAGGTGTGGTTGAAAAGTTTTGAGCATTTTGGTGGAGTAATTTTTCTCTCTCTTAGGCTGTGCACCAAATCGATAAGAGCAAAAAGGTGTAGTTGGACTCCAAGTATTGCTTAATCACTTCTTGAGTATCTCCACAGTCCATTCATGGTGTTTCTCATGCTCATAAGGTATTTGAAGTCTTTGCTTCTTGAAGGTACATGTTATTGCCTGTGTCACTCTTCTTGGTGTGAATGCTCCTGGCATGTAAAGGTTCTAATTGTTGTCATTGGATTTATTGCTCAATAAAAGCTTATACTTCATCCACAGGTAATTAATAATGTGTTTGAGCATCTTCAATCCCCGTTGGTATGGTTGGTTGTATGATCCTTGATAGCTCATGTTGTTCTGAAGAGCACTTTACTCACTGCATCTTAAAACAGTGTCCCAAGGGTCTTGCTTCCAAATTCAATGTTTTGATCAATTTATCATCTTTGATACAAAGTAATTAGGAGGTAAAGGATATGTTTTGTATATGATATCACTCATTTAAGATAACATGCTTGAAAATCTAGGTTGAGTAGATTCAGGATTGTATGGCTGGTGTTCTCACTGACCCATTTGAAGACCATTCCAAATCAAGTTCATAGCCAAATGATGTGAGACAAACTCCACCCAGGAATGAAGAATTGTAAGGTCTATATCATCCACATTCAATGCTTTCTCTTGGTTATAGAAATTATTATAGTTCTCATCAAGCTTTCTAGACCACCTTTATAGTCAAGTGCTTCAGTATTTGCATAGAAATAGGGTTTCAAGTGATGCAAATTCCTCCAAGTCTCTAAACTTCATTACTTTGAAAAGGTGAAAACATGTCTTAAGAGTTTTTAGACACCCTCGCACTCCAATTTCACACAAATTTTGGAGAATAAATGAACTAGCTCGATCTATTGAGTAAGAAATTGTTCAATACCTTGTCCTAGGGTTTCGTTGAAGAGGTTTTTGGTCATTGTGAGCATTTTATCCAATACAAATCAATGGAATATGAACAGTAGCTCTGTATGAGTAGTATCCAACTGTTGCAAAGGTTTGTTGGTCAAAATATGGAGTGAGGAATGAGATTTATATCTCATATTTCGTGTAATATCATGCTCATGTGACTGAGATGATTCTTCTTTGCATTCTCAGGAGTTTTTGAAGAAAGTGATTAAAGTTTTTTGAAGGGACAAACTATAGAAGCATATATGGAGGTTGAATATGAACTCCTAGTCATGAATGAGCTTAAAACATAGGTGATTAAATGATTGAGTGCTTCAAAGACAGTAACAATGCTATTGAACTGAGAAAACATGTATTGTCTCTTTGTCATAAATCTTGGTCATTTCAAAACTACCTCTTCCAATTTGTTGGAGTATCAAAGGGATCTCGAGACTTTGGAAGTCCTTTGTAAGTTTGAACAGGTCTCCTTCAATATTGACCTCTAAGTCTTAAACAATCCCTCTTAAGGGTATATGTTAGATTATATTAAAAGCCATACTTTGTATTGCATCACAAAGTAAATTGAAAAGCTACAAACTAGTATAAATGAATGAGATACCTTGAAAGTTCGAAAGAGAAGGCAAAAAGACATAATTCTTGTCTCATTCATAATCTGCAAAAACCTTTTAGTCTTACAAGAAGTAACAAATAATAAAGTTCTCTTGGCTCTTTGAAAAGAAGTCAAAAAGACACATAGAATGTTACAAGTTTGATAGTCTTTGCAACTTGAATTTGAGAAGAAATGGAGGTGTGAAAAAAGAAGTGCAAGAGTCATCTTTTGGTCTCATTAGTCTCTCTAAAGATGTATGAAGGGTCAAGGGTATTTGATCAATCTTAAAGGAGTCAAACTGAATGAAGACAGACAACGAGAAGACAAAAAGATAGATGCTTCTTGTTAGCTCAAGTTGTAGTGGGGAGTTGAGAAAAGTGAAGAGTTAAAAACTCTAAAATCTTGAAGCTTTGATACAGTAAGTAGTGTATACTATGATACAAAAAAAGGAAGCAGATTGTCTTGAATGGTAGCTTGAATATATAGAGGTTGAAATGACAAGAGAGCTAGTGAAAAGACAAGAAAAAAAAAGGAATGTGAAGAATTATCTTCTTGGAAGAGAAAGATAAGAAGTTGAAAAGATATTTTGGATGAGTATGAGTTACAAAGATGCAATATAACGTGAAAAAGGAATAAGATATGACAGTGACATAAAAGACAGAGACAATGAGTATGCCAAGATAAATTAGTGTAGAATGAGATTGAGTGAATAAGAAAGAAGGTTGCAAGACATGAACATAGGCTTGAATATATAAAAAAAGGGTGAATAAGGTATAGATGAGACCAAGTAAGATCATCTAATAGTTCAGGTACAATAATCCTTTTGTCAGTAAAAACATGAAATGGTTGAGATAAGGAGAGGGAATAGATAATGAGTGTGACATGATGCAGAAGAAGATGAAATAAGCAATAGTGTGTGCACTTTCCAATGAAAACAATGTTCGAATTGGAAGGTTTAGTAATTTATGAAACAAATCATTTTAAAGTAATGTGGTAAGAGTGTGAGTTTCAAGTTCAAATGTGTGATGACAAGTTCTAACAGCAAGTTTGAGATGTTGATGATATGAATCAAAAACTGTACAGGATGCAAAGTTGTTAATAACATAAAATGTAGAAAGAAAAAGTTGTGACAGAAATATATGATGAAGAAATTGAATTGATGAGCATGCATACTAAATTGAGAACACCTTGAGAGGCCAATATCAGCAGGATGTATCAAACTCAGATGATTGAAGATGTTAGAGAATTGGTGATAATAGATTGATTGAAGACATATGATCAAAAGAGAGTGTATCAAGGGAAAAATTGTGAAGCAGAGAAGATTAAGAAAAGGGAGCAAATATCAACTGTTGAATACGGTAAATCAAGGGTGACCAAATTGTTTGTACAAGTCTAAGTGGCAGCTTAACAGCTGGGGAGTTTAAGCTTCCTTATGAGTTGAAGCTCACTAAAGATCAGTAGAAGCTGATTAAATTATTGGGGGTTGAAGCCTCTAGACTAGGTAGCAACTTAGTCAAATTGAGGAGTAGCAACTCCTAGTTGAGTTGAAGCTCAATCTTGAAACTAATGTAACAGAAGCAGGATAAATTGATCCTAAGCATAGTTCATAGTTGTATTGGGTTTTCTTCCCTTTTTGGGTTTTCCACATTAAACCTCGTGTCATTGTGTGCTCTCTTATAAATTGCTTGTGTGTGTGTGTGTGTTTATGACTTTATCATATCAAATTTAAGAAGGTAAAATTGTGAAGACACTGATTCACCCCCCCTCTCAGTGTCCTAGTTTCTAACAATTGGTATTAGAGCATGGTCCTCCTGAATCAAGCCTAACAACTTGGAGGTGATCCCGAAGACACAATCATGGGTACATCAACATAATCAATGTTAAAGAAGAGGTATGAAATTGATCAAGCTCTTATAAAGGAGTTAAAGGAAGAAAACAAGTTTAAGGAAGTTAGTCATGGCCAAGAATTAAATGAGATGGCTTCATTTGTTGAAAAAGTGTCAAAGGCCTTAAAAGATAAAGAAATTGCTTGCCTTAAATTTGAAGAGGATCTAAAGACCCTGAAGATTGAGTTGGTACAAGCTACTAATCAGATTAAAAACTTGCAAAGCAAATAAGGACATTCTAGTCGAGTAGAGCATGAGATATGTTAGGCAACTATTCCATCCATCCTTTGACTCTACCAGATCCTTGGTTGATGATTTTATATGTATAGAAGAGTTTTTTTTATATGTATATTTGCAATTTTATTTTTAGAAGTGTTTACATGTTTGTATTGATGATTGTTTGTGTGAATGAGATTGCATTGTGTATTGTTTGTATTTATGTTTGTTACAAATTTAGGTATTTTTTTAAAAGAAAGATTGTGATTGTTTTTATTCATAGCTATACGGTTATTTTGATGGTGGTTTTTATTATTTGTGTTTGTATATTTATTTATTTTTTATGAATGTTTGTTATGAACGTGATGTTTCATTTGCATATGTATATTTGTATTTATTTTATTTGGGTGTTTACTTAATTTTGATGTTTGTTTCTATATGTAATATTGCATTATATGTGAGTGGTTTTATTATTATTTTGGGTGTTTGTATTGATGTTTATTTTTTACATGATGCATGTGGATGTATGTTTTTATAAAAGCGTCACATGTGCATATTTATTTATATTGATGTTTGCATCAATAATTATAATGAATATGTAACTTTGTTATATATGTGTGGATGTAAGTATGTTTGTATAGAAGTGTCACATGTGCATATTTATCGTATTTTAAACATATGATTGTTTGTTAATAAATGCATGTATAAATATTTGCATATTTATTTATATTGATGTTTGCATCAACAATTATAATGAATATGTAACTTTGCTATATGTGAGCTTGTTTTTATATGTATATTTATATTCTTATTTTTATAAATGTTTACATGTTTGTATTTTCCATTGTTTGTGTGAATGAGATTGTGTTGTGTGTTGTTTGTATTGATGTTTGTTACAACTTTATAGTATTTTTAAAAAAAGATTGTGATTATTTTTTTACGTATTTTTTTAATTCATATTTATACGATTATTTTAATGGTGGCTTTTATTTTTTTGTCTTCATATTTATACGGTCATTAAATATATATGTGTGCTTGTTTTTATGTGTATGTTTGTATTCTTATTACTATAGGTGTTCACAAGTTTCTATAAGTGATTGTTTTTGTGAATGAGATTGCATTATGGATGTTTATTAGAAATTTAGAGTTTTTTTTTCAAGATTGTGATTGTTTTTATTTGCATAATTTTTTTGTATTCATATTTGTATGTTTATTTTGATGGTGTTTTATATTCTAGAATTGATGTATATTTGTTTGTATTGATATGATATTAATTTGGTAGTTTTTTATCTGTATTTAAACATATCTTAATTTGTTTTATGGATGTTTGCATATTTTATATGTATATTTGTGTTGAAACATATGTTAAATTGTTTTATGGATGTTTGCCTATTTTATATGTATATTTGTATTGAAACATATGTTAATTTGTTTTATGGATGTTTACATTTTTTTACAAAAAATTAAACATATGTGGGACACCACCCATTACAAACACTAAAAGATGAGATGATGAAACACTGACCAAAAAGGAAACAAGAAAAAAACAAACTACAATACTCATAGCCAAAAGACCACAATAGAACTATCATATTAGATTAGTCATCATTAAAAATTCCGATGGCCTCTTCCTTTTACATTGAAAAAAGAAAAGAAAGATCTTATAGAGCTACTCCGAGTAGCCATACGACAACAACCACCACTAGTAGTGGAAATCTTTAGCAGGAATGTGTAGGTGGGATGCAATAGCTCTCGCAATGTCGAAACACCAACAAACTCGAGGCGGATAGGAGCACAAATTTTTGATAAATCAATGAATGGAAGATGAGAAGGCCCTTGCAATAAATAAATAAATGGAAGATGGCAAGACCCTTGGTTTGTGGATTCACAAAATTCATTGATAGCTTGCACGAACTAGGAAAGATCTCGATTCCTCTCCACCAAACATTCAGCCAAAGCAAGATGAACCCAACCAAATTTTGTGTCACGGGAACATGGACAAGGTGTTGAGATTACAATGCTCCAATTCTTCATCCAAACCTATGAGAGGGAAAGATTAAAAAATAGGCAATCACTTCTTCCAATTTGTTACGACTAATCTGAAGTAAATTTGAAACAAACACCGAAGTAATTTCAGAGTTAACTCTATCTCTTTAGGAATAACAGATAAAGCTGTCACCCATAACATGTTCAATGGCAATAAATAAATTGATGGAAGATGACAAGACCCTTGGTTTGTGGATTCACAAAATTCATTGATAACCTGTACGAACCAGGAAAGGTCTTGATTCCTCTCTGCCAAATGTTCAGCCAAAGGAAGATGAACCCAACCAACTTTTGTGTCACGGGAACATGGACAAGGTGTCAGGATTACAATGCTCTAGTTCTTGTTCCAAACCTATGAGAGGGAAAGATTAAAAAAAAATACAATCACTTCTTCCAATTTATTATGACTAACCTAAAGTAAATTTGAAACGAACACCGAAGTAATTTCAGAGTTATCTCTAGCTCTTTAGGAATAACAGAGAAAGCCGTCACCCATAACACGTTTAATGGCTTCATAGACAAATGACAAACCAAACCTAAAAACCCATTTAAGACTTACCAAGAAATGAAATTGAAGAAGGCCATTTCTCTTTTGTTGCTTCACAAAACAGAAGGGAGAGGAGTCAAAATGTTGAAAGAGGGTTGTTGTCACTTCCTCTTGAGTTGTAAATTTTCATCTCTATTATTTGAATTTTTTCAGGTTTGGTGATTGCTAAATACCTTTGTGGAGGTCTCCTAAGAAAGAGCTAGTTCCAAAAAAGTTAGTCATTTTTCGAAATTTTGAGTTTCGATGCTTTTTCAATCTTTTGTGGGTGTTTCGTTTTTTTTGTCCCTCATGTCCCAAGTTCATTTGGGTATCTGTTCCTCAATTTTCCACTTTTGCTGATTGGTTTTGCTTTTCCTTTATTGTCGGCTATTTCGGCTTTGCGCGTCCCAACTGTCCCAATGTGCCAAGTGCGGTCAGTGTCAAATTTTTCAACTTGTCTGATTTCAATGTATTGTGGGTGTTTCAGACTTTTATGTCATGTGTATTGCAAGTGCCGCTTTACTACCATTTCCCTGCAAGCCTGTCTTTATCGATTTCAATTCATTGTGGGTATTTCGGATTTGCGTGTCCCAATTGTCAAGTATTATCAACAATTGTGCAATATTTTTTCTGCTTTTGCTACAAATTGGCTATTTCGGTTCCGTGCGTCCTAAATGTCCCGATGTCCCATGGGACAATTGTGCACTTTTGGCCCACCTTACCAAATTTTCATTATTTCAAGGTCAACATAAGTATTAATTTCCCCATTTATTTCACCCCACCGACCTACTTGGGTTTAAATGCTTATAAATATTTGGGTAACCGGTCATTTTCACCACCTCACTTGCGAATTGCTATTGACCATTCGAGTTTCCCTCCTCTACACTATTCATAGCCATGGTCGAGTCTTGTTCCATTGTTTTCGAATCTGCAAGTATAATAAAAAAGTCGTGAATCTTCATGATATTGATCGAGGAATCAGAGGAATTGTTCTCACAATGATCTTCTACTCCTGTTTCAGAATCAAGATTAGTTTCAAAGGGAATGGACAACTCTCTACCTTAGAGATTGCTATACCGACATCAATGATAGTGAGGCTCAACATCTGGATTTGGATGATTTCTAGGCACGCCTTAACTGTCAAAACCCTACTCCCATTGCCTAATTAATCAAAGATAGTGGAATTGTTGAGGTAGGTGGTTTTCCCATTTCAGTCTAGTGTGTTGATACAGTTCTTGCTTGTAGTTCTTGTTTCAACCATGATACAAAATAAATTATTGATCCTCAAGGTCAGGCGGTGGATCGATTAGATGAGGATTGTATTCACACCGCATTCTAGATTCCCGCAGTTGAAGGGTCAAATATCCTTACCATGGATCAAGCTCAAACTCTTTTTGATTAGGCTAGCGAACAATACAAGAGTAGAGTAGCCAAGTCCTGGTTCAAGGACCCTAGGAAAGGAGCTTCAAGGTTACCCAAGACCATGTTCAAGGTTGATTTTTATGAGGAATTGTCAGATGTCATAACCCTCCTAGCCAAAATTATGGAATGCCCTCCACTAATGAATAATTTAACTAATAATAGCCTTTACTTGCTCAACAAGTCTTCTTCAATGCAAGTGCATGATCTTTGTCTTCTTGTGCATGATGTGACACATGTGTATTCACCCACCTCCAATTTTTGTCTTTTTCTCTGTTTTTTCCTCTTGTCGTTCTGGATAAGTGTTGTTTCATTGTATCATATGCCCATGTCTGGTAAACATTGTTGTGTTTCTTGTTATGACCATTGAAAGTTCCTTTGCTTGATTTATTTGTAGTTTGAAAAAGCTTTACTGTCTAATCATTTGTAGTGCAATGTGTACCATGAAAACCAATAGCACTTTTCAACCTTCTGAACCTCAGTTGTTAATACTTGCAATCAATATTGTATCTAAAATTTTTCTGTTGATTGTTCTAAGAATGGTGCCTTGTGGAATGTGCTTGTTTGTTCATGCATACTTAACAACCTCTGATTTCGCAAACCTTTTCCTTTTGCTATAAGATGAAGCTTTTTGATTTTAAGTCTACATACTATATACTGGAACTCCTAATAGTTGTAGCATGCTTCTACTTTCATGAACTCCAAGGTGTCTCTTCTATATGACATCATTACTTGATAACCATTATGGATTTGTATTGCTGTTATAACTCATTGTTCCCTTTTCACTCAATTTTTTGGCCAAATGCATGAAAGAAGACTTATCTAAGCATGTTGTAATTACTATTAATCTTACAAGAAGTAAGATCATTTATAGATTTTGAGAAGCCTTATTTTGATGAACCTTTGGAAGCTTGGGAATCCTTGGAAATTGAAAATGATGTCTTTCTGTGGCTATAATTTGTATCCCTTGATAAGATGCTAGCTTTGTTTGTTTGTCCATCTCGTTTAACGCAAGGATCTGAAATTGTTTCATAAGTTTGAATATCAATGTGTCCACTATTTGCAACAAGTAATATTGTATACCAATTATTTCTTGGCACTCATTCTCAAACTTATGTTATTGTTTGAAACATATAACAAGTTGTAATGTAGGTCTTCAACATTATTCCATTTATGCTTATTGTTGTGAACTCTGTAATGCATTTGAGAGTGGTGAATCTGGAAACCATTCTTATTGTATTAAAGACATAAGGTGGGCTCATATATTGATGTTAAATCTCCATGAGAAATCTCCTCCTGGTTGCCTATGTTTTAAAAACTAATGTTGTACTTTTGCAAATGTCATGAAAAACTTGCATCTTTTGTTATGAAGATTACAACCTTTATTTCTTTTTACTTTTGATTTAAGCTTTGAAGTAGTTGTATTCCTTCCTTCTATTTTCCCTCATGTTGATGCATACCTTAGTATCTTTCCTTGACATGATTTCATCTTTACTGTAACCTATCTCTTCCTATAATGTAATATTTTACTTGTACCTGCACACTTATCAATCTTGTTAGAAAATATGAAAGCCATAAGCTTCTCTTTTATCATTTGGTTGATCTCTTCCTGTGTTATGTTTACTGAAATTGATACTTTGTTTATGATTTTTTTGTACTTGTTTCTGATTTCAAGTGCATTACTTGAAAGTCCATTTATTTAACGATGTGAATACAACAAGACTGAAATCCAAAGCTCTAACAAAAAATATTCTCTTTCAGGTACGATGGTAACAACTGGATGAAGATGGTGGAGAGGAGTGGCGAGGACAACTCAAACCAAAAAAATGGAAATTCAGGCAATGATGGATTCCATTCTTCCTTTGTTCACAACTTTATGTATATGTACTTTCATTGATGTTCTTGTTTTCAGAGTTATTCCCACGGCTTGTGTGGGTTCACTGAACTTAATAATTATGAAATAGATGAGAATTTCTTCATGTGATGAGCTGTGACTTTATATGTTATTCTTTCACTTACATGATGTAAAATGAAAAATGTACAAGTCAAACACACTAGAAACAGTTCATTTAATCATAATTAATGAACTTAAGATAATTGATAAACACTGAAAAGTGAACAAAGATGAGCTGAAACATCCTTCATCCCTGAAGTGGACTGTCCCTCTACAAGCTTTGGGTTGTCCATATTCTGCTTATTGTGTCCTTCTTGTTTGTATCAAGGTCTTGCACCGTTTCTTGAGGGATCTGGTGCAAATCATGACAAAGATGTGATGGAAAGACATGCTAAGCAGTAGATAGGAATTCTGAAACTCGGTAAAGTGACATTTCATTTCTCTTTTCCTTCCTTAGTTAGGTTCATCCAATCAATTTCTTCCATCGAGAACAAAGTTTCAAGTTGCCTATTTTTGCACAAGTGCAAAAATTGTCAACAAAGCCTCCTTGTCTTTAGCCCCCTCTTTAAGTAAAAAAGGAATGTCCTTTCCAAGGACCTTGATTCTCTGTGCATGCTTTTTTATTTGGGTCTTTAGATCATGACTGACAGAAGGGTCCTGAGCAATTTGGCATATAGACAATAAACTCTCTACAATGGCCAAATCCTTACTTTTGTCACTACTCTGGAGATCATGTTTGGCTGGCGGAGGTTTATGGTTTTTTGTTTTCACTTTATGATGCACATGGGGTTGCACGGGAGGAATGAGATGGGAAGGGTCGTTAGTAACAATATCATAACAATATTGGTGAAAAATAAGGATACCTCCTTGAAGGAGTGAAAGGCCACGTTGGTGGGAGTGGACTTCAAGAATGGATTTTTCCAAGGAGTGCAGAACATAATACGATAGACTCACTTTGGGGGACTTATGGAAATGGTTCAGTAGAAAAAGATGATGCAAAAGAAGGGTTGAGAATCTACCTTCAAGGGTGATATATGTTACCACCATTCGAGCAAGCTTATCAAAAGCAGTAGGGATGGAGGAGAAAACAAGTCTTTCCTTGACATATTTGAGGGTTTTAGACTCTTCAACAATTTTTTTCTCCTCCGCTTCTTTATCAAATTTGTTTCTAAAAAAACTGATTCCTTTCATTTCTAGCCCCATAATAAAGGGTATCAAATTTTCAATGATGGGAAATTCCTTACCTTTGTTTGTGACTACCCTATCCTTCAAGTGTTTAGCAAATGTCACAGATATGTGCTTGTAGTGGCCCTTGATCCGATTCATAAAGGTTTTAAAGCCGTGCACATCCAACACCTTTTAGAGCTCTTCATTTGCTTGCCGAGTTGGTTCACAAACCAACTTGACTTTTTAGGCACAATCTACCATGACTATGGAAAGGACAATGTTCCCGAATAACAGTGCATCCACAGGTTTTTGATGACGGTCGAAATGCTTCACAACACATCAACAATATTTTGAAAAAAATCAATGTCTTGATTATATCACAGGGGGAGAGCACGACGCATGTGTGCAAAGTACTCATGTAACCAATTTCTTACTTGCCCGCTCCAATTGCAAGTACTAACCTTTAGGAAAACTGGCCATTTTTTCTTTAAAATGATTTCCTTTGGGATTTGGGAGATTTCATTATTATCATGCCAATAACATAAATGATTTCTAGACACCTCGAAATTTGTGAAAGAGTAAAAACTTTGTTTCCCTCTCTCTAGGTGTGACAAAGTTTGAAATTTGTTAAAATATTACAAATACTAATGGCCTCATGAATAAATTCCCTAACAGTCCAGCTTGGAGGTTGAGTACCTTTAAGATGGTTAATAATATTTAAAGAGTCACCTTTAATAGTAAGATTAGTGATCATGTGTTCTTAACAACTCTTATACCCCATAAAGTAGTAAGTGCCTCAACATAGTGGTTGGATTGAGTTCCCATAGGGCTTGCATATCTAACAATGAGATGACTAAGATGATTTCTAATGATGATTACACCATCAGTAGGTCCTGGGTTACCTTTAGAGGTACCATCAAAATTTAGTTTGGACCAATTTTCATGAGGAATCCGTTGAATGAGGGAGCATTCAATAATGAGATTTCTATCTTGAATATCCTCAATAGAAATATTCTAGTTTTGTTTATTAGGAGTCCTAAATTTTATGATATTTTCCTCAACTTCAATGGCTAGCTCTTTTAGAAGTCTCTTATTGATATTCTTGAAAATGATAGAGTTTCTGGCCTTCCAAATTCTCTATTTAGCATGAAGAAAAATAAGACTCCATAATTTCCTAAACATACTATGCTTGAAGGGGGTTGCCACTACTCCCAAGCATGTATAATGTCTTTCGAGAAACACCAGTCAACTCCAAATCATGCAAGGATGAGCTCCCACAAGCATGAAGCATAAAAATAGTGAAGGAAGAGATTGTGAATATTTTATGCCTCTTGCCTACAAAGGCAACACATGTAAGGCATGGTGGAGCCTCTCTTAATCAGATTATTATATTACCCTTTTGTTCAACACCAACCAAAGAAAATGGTTATTTTAGGAGTTAATTTTTTGTGCTAAATTTTGCTTCAATTAAAGTCACAATGTATGTCTCTTGAGAGGAATTGGTATCCAATATTTTGTTTGAATAAGATCCATCAAAAGACTTAATCCAGATGAATTCATCTGTAGTCTGAATCTGTCTAATTGGATGTTGTTGATAATTTTTTGAAGAACATCAACGAGGTTTTCAAATTCAGGCATTCCAGTATGAAGATTATTCCACTGAAATCTCTTATTAACACAGCTGATGTAATCACTTATCTTGTGACCAAACTCAGAGATGAGGTTGTCTTTTAACTAATTTCAAGATTTGTTACTCTTAAGGTTATGAAAATTTGTCCAATTATCTTTCCAGAATAAAACATCTTCTCTATTTCCCAATTTCCATTTGTTCCCCTTCTCAAAGTTCCTTTTTGTTTTTATTATATTATTTCATAATATAGAGCTCAAAAGAAGAGTTTTAGAATTCAAAAAGTTTTAAGTGTTGTCTCGGGCTAAATATTTAGCTTTTATTATTTCAGTCCAAGGATGTTCTTCCTTTAGAAGCCTCTAGCTCATTTTGGATATGAAGTCTGCATTAATAATTTTGATATTCTTTATACCTAATTCTCCCATTATCTTGTGAGTACAAGCCTTCTCACAAGCCACAAGATGAAAATTTCCTCTGTACCTGTCCATAGAAAATGTTTCTGAATTTCACAATTCTGTCAGGCACAACTGTTGGAATTTAAAACACAGACATAATATAGATCGAGAGATTTTGCAACATGTTTTTAATGAGTAAACATTTCCCAGCATTAGAGAGAACTACTCCCTTTCAACCTGCAAGTTTTTTGTATAACATGTAAAAAAGAGCATTCTAAATAGCCATAGAAACTTTTAGTTCGTAAAGGAAGTCCAAGATAGGTAATATGGAGAGAATTTGTCTCACACCCAAAGTATGAGCAATCTTCATTTGTGAAGTGATCAGAGTATTGAAGAAATAAAGAGATCTTTTCTCGAAGTTGATATGTTGTCTTGAAGTATCTTCATAAATTTTTACAATGAGTTTTATTATCTTAGCTTCAAAAGATAGAATAGGAGAAAAATAATGGTATTGTCAACAAATTGTTGATGTGAAACAATAATTTTCAAGGAAGTAGGTTTGAAACCTTTTAGATATCCCATTGAGATGACTCTAGTAATGGTGTGGTTGAGGTTATCAACCATTATGATGAACAAAAGAAGAGAAATAGGGTCTCTCTGCAAAATTCATCTATTTCTAATGAAGAAGCTCAAAGGAGAACCATTTACAATGACAAAGAATCTAGGTGTGGAGATACAAGAACTGATAATCTTTCTAAAGTGAACAACGAAACCAAATTTATCCATTGATTTGTCAAGGAATATCCATGAAACCTTATCAAATGTTTTATTCATGTCTAATTTAATGACCATACCTACTTTTTCCCCCCCATAGAGTGAATGGTTTCGTGGACCATCACCAACCCATCTCTAATGACCCTACCTTTGACAAATCCTCCCTGTTGTTTAGAGATCAGATTTGGTAAAAGAGGCTAAATTTTGGTAGCCATTTTCTTAGTGAAAATCTTGCATAAGACATTATAAAACTTACGGGTCTAAAATTATTGAAATCCTTGGCACTATGTTTCTTAAGAACTAGAACAATTAAAATATTGTTGATCTCTTTGACTAATTTTCTAGTTTTGAAAAATTCATTAACAACCTTAAGTAAATCCTTCGAGAAAATGTCCCAAAAAAATTGGTAGAAGTTAGCTGGTAAACCATCAAGTCCAGGGGATTTGTCACCTTCAAGAGAGAAAACAATTTTTTGTAATTCTTCAATAGAAACTAGCTGGTGAGACTAAGATTTTGTTTTAGGAGATAAATTATTAAGAATAGAATCAAGTAAGGTATCCCCAACAACTATAGAGAACTGAGTATCATCATTTAAAAGCTTTTGGTAGAAAGATAGTGCTTCTTCTTTGATGAAATTCATATTAGAAGTGACAATACCATTAGCCAAGGATGCTTATGAAATTTTATTATGAGCTCTAAGTTTAAGAGTAGTCATGTGAAAAAAATTAGTATTTCAGTCTCTTTTTTTTAACCACAGTGCTCTTTTCTAACGGAAAAAAAATTGAATTTTTGCTGCAACCAGGATGTGGTTGGCATACCTACTAGCTTCAGTGGAGTTGGGGCTGACAAATCTACAAGCAGAAATCAAGCTGAGGGTAACAAATCTATTAGCCTAGTGTTGGAAAAAGTGACATGGTTGACCAAGCCAGACACGTGGTTAGGGCTTTTCAAGAAACCACTTGACAAAAATGTGGACCCCAAAATTTGAGGACTACCTTGCACTTTTTTTGTCTTCTCTAGCTCAAAGAACACTCAAGGAATCTCTCATATCCAAATCCCTGAGGATAACTTACATCGAGCGATCCAAAAGAACCAGATGGCATTAGTAGGTAAGTTCTTTGGGCCTAGACCCAATATTGATAATCTTAGGAAATGGGATACGAGAAAATGGAAACCCTTGGGGGATATGTGTATTTCTATAATGGCTAATGGTTTTTTTTTGTTCAGGTTCAATCTTCAAGATGATTTTGATTCAGTTTTACTGGGGGGACAATGATGCATGGGGAATGTGGGTCTTTTTATCAAAAAATTGTATCCCTGTTTTAACCCTAACACAAAATATTCATACCATCTTGATTTGGTGTAGACTTCCTCATTTACCTTTACAGTTCTAAGATGGTGAGATCCTTGTTAGTATAAATAGATCTATTGTATCTCTTATAGGTTCAGATAACTCTACAATAAACAAATCCAAATTAACCTTTGCTAAATTCTGCGTGTCGTCGAACATGGACAAGAAGCTACATGATCATGTGGTGTTGCAAACTAAGTTGGGCATCTGGAAACGACCTATTGAATATGAGTCCTTCTAGATGCGATGCTCAAAGTGCCATAAGCTAGATCATATCACCATAAAATGCCCAACTTCCAGAATCTAGGAGGAAAAGAAGGAAGTGAAAGATTCTACCTTGGTTCCTAAAAAAGACAAGGACTCTGACTCAACCTCGTTCTAGAAAGGTACAAAAAATTCTAAAGAAGGTAAAATTCAAGTCCGTAACTCTCCAGGGTTAAAATACAAGTAAAATACTGGTGACAATGTTAAAACTCCTTAAAAACCTCTAGTTTGTAGTCATCTATGGAGACCAAAGACTCCCCAATCCAAGATCCATAGTAAGGAAGGGGATTCAGGTAAAAAAAATCTTGTTGATCTGCTTTTCCAAGTGGACAAAGATAACAAAATGGTGAAGGTGCACTTAACCCAAAGGGAAATACAAATTGGTAACCTTATGGAAGGTAATAACCTTTAAAAGGGTAACAAGCTAAAGGATATATCTATCTCAACACCTCTAAAGGTTGGTGACTTACACCAAGGTTTATCTCTGGAAACTATCCCTGAAGAACTAGTCATGCAACATATTAATAATTCCCCCATCTCTTCAGGGATGCAAGTTGGTTCGGATGTGATTAGTAGCCTTGCATCAGCAAATGACAAGTTGATAAAGGCAGACATTGTTATGTTTGTGGAGCCTATTTTCATGTTAGAGTGTGGTACACCTTCTATGTGTTACGCTCGAGTATTTTTACGGTGGTCCCGCTCGCCGGTGAGCGGGTTAGGGGGTTCAAGGGCGAAGCCCCTGAAGCAAATTTACATGGGTGGTTTATTAACCCATGGGTAATGGGTAACCGTTATGGGCTATTTTTGGGCCCGTAGTTTTTCGGTACCCATTGTTTTGATACCCACGATTTTTTCTCAAACTGCTTAAGCAATTGTCTATTTATATGGTCTTATGCATATGATACATAGACAAGAAAATGTATTGCAGATGTATTTTGAATTCAGGTGTGAATTCTGTAGAGTTTGTTGAGCATAGCTCCAAACGGATCTGGGTATTGTATTGAGAGAGTGGAGGCTTGTAATAAAATTTGAGCAAGTGATTCTTGGTGGACGTAGCCCAATTTGGGTGAACCACGTTAAATCTTGTCTCTCTGGGTTGTGTAATTTATTCTGCACTTTTATTTGAGATCTGTAATATTTTCTGCATATTAGTTTCTATTGTTGCGATTCTGTAAGGGATTATTCTACATATTTTATCTTTTATTTCCTAACAATTGGTATCAGAGTCTGGTTTGGTTTGCTGAAGTGTTGAATCACAGGGAAATTTTTATCTTGAGTGGGAGCTATGACAGAAGATGGAAGATCTAGGGTTGATAAATTCAACGAGCAGAATTTTAGTCTTTGGAAGATGCAGATGGAAGATTACCTTTATCAGAAGGATCTTTATACTCCGCTATCTGAGAAGGTGAGCAAACCCTCGAGTATGATAGATGCGGAATGGGATTTATTGGATCAGAAGGCACTTGGAATGATCTGGCTGTGTCTTGCATCTTCGGTATTATTTAATGTTTCAAAGGAAAAGACTACAAAAGAACTGATGGATGCATTAGGGAAGTTGTATGAAAAACCCTCTGCCTCTAATAAGATATTTTTAATGAAAAATTTGTTTAATATGAAGATGTCTGATAATAGTTTAGTAGGAGATCATTTAAATGATTTCAATATGGTTGTGAATATGCTAGCTTCGGTTACAATATAATTTGATGAAGAAGTTAGGGCTTTATTAATTCTATGCTCTTTACCTGAAAGTTGGAATAGCCTGGTAATGGCGGTAACCAACACGGTTTCAGCTAACTCGAAGTTAAAGTTTGAGGATGTTGTAGGGGTGATTCTAAGCAAAGAAATGGAAAGAAAAAGCTCTGGGGAATCTTCTACTTCAGGGAATGCTTTGACAGTGGAAAGTAGAGGGAGACAGAAGAATAGAGGAAACCGTGGAAAATCAAAAGATCGGGCAAGGTCAAAATCCAAGAGCAAGATTGTATGTTTGAACTGTGGAAAGTCTGGGCATGCAAAGAAGGACTGTTGGGAGCTTCAGGACAAGAAGAAACAACATGAAGAAAACAAAGAGGCAAATGTGGCATCAGGTAATGTATGTCAGAATGATTTGATTTTTTATTTACATAATATTATTGAATCTTGGGTTTTAAATTCAGGGGCTTCTTTTCATGCTACTCCACATAGCCATTATTTTGTTGATTATGTTCAAGGGGATTTTGGGCATGTTTTTCTTGGTGATGATGAGCCTTGCAGTATAGTTGGAAAAATTTCTATTCAGGTTAAGATGCAGAATGAGAATACATGGCTATTGAAGGATGTCAGACATGTGCCCATAGTAAGGAGAAATCTGATATCGGCAGGGCAATTGGGAAGTGATGGTTGTACTGTGATATTTACAGCTAACTCTTGGAAGGTTACCAAGGGTGCTCTTGTGGTGGTAAGAGGTAAGAAGGTTGGAACCTTGTATTTATCCACTGATAGTACTAATGATTGTAATCTTGTGGCTTCAGATGTAGATACAACATTATGGCACTATAGGCTTGGTCATATGAGCCATAAGGGCATGGACATCATAAAGAATAATTTTCCTAGATATACATAAACAAGTTTGGAATTCTGTGAAGACTACATATATGGGAAACAAAAGCGAGTAAGGTTTCTCAAGGTTGGACCTACAAAGAAAGAGAGTAAGTTAGAGCTGGTGCATTCTGATATGTGGGGACCAGCTCAGGTATCATCTCTTGGGGGTTCAAGTTATGTTATTTTTATTGATGATGCAACAAGGAAAGTTTGGGTTTATCGTATTAGAAATAAATCTGATGTATTTGACACTTTTGTTAAATGGAAATTCTTGGTAGAGAATGAAACAGGTCTTAAGCTAAAATGTCTCAGGTCAAATAATGGAGGGGAGTATTACAGCAATGAATTTAATTATTACTATTCTAAGAATGGAATTCGCAGGAAAAAGACGGTTCCAGGAACTCCGCAACAGAATGGGGTATCAAAAAGGATGAACAAAACAATAATGGAATGTGCTAGGAGCATGAGGTTACATGTAGGACTGCCTCTTTCTTTTTGGGAAAAAGCGGTGACCACAGCTGTGTACTTGATAAACAGAGGACCCTTAAGTGCCTTGGATGGAGGCATACATGAGGAGGCTTGGTATGGTAAGAAATTTTATTATTCATTTCTTAGAGTCTTTGGATGTGAGGTGTTTGTTCATATAGACAAGGATGATAGGACCAAGCTAGAGGCTAAATCAGAAAAATGTACTTTCATTGGTTATGGTGGTGATGACTTTGGGTTTAAATGTTGGAGTATTAAGAACAATAAAATCATTCGGTCTAGGGATGTGGTCCTTAATGAGAAAGTCATGTATAAGCAACAATTACAGGAAAACACGGAAGAATCCAAGAAAGAATATGTAGTGGTAGAGGATCTTCTGGATGGGACAGTGACTCATGAATCAGTTCAGGAACCGACTCAACAAGAACCCCAAACTCCTAAAGTGAGGAGGTCTTCTAGGGTAAGAAAAGAACTTAAACATTTTTCTCCTTCTCTTTATTATTTGTTACTCACTGATAGTGGAGAGCTAGAGATATTTGATGAAGCAATTCAGGTAGATGCCAGTAAGAAGTGGGAGCAAGCCATGGATGACGAGCATAAGTCTCTCATGGAGAACCAAACTTGATATTTGGTGAAGCTATCAGA
This sequence comes from Taxus chinensis, assembly GCA_019776745.2. Lineage (NCBI taxonomy): Eukaryota > Viridiplantae > Streptophyta > Pinopsida > Cupressales > Taxaceae > Taxus > Taxus chinensis. The sequence continues at coordinate 198,766,873 of CM034147.1, read as the reverse complement.
AGGCAAAATAGCATTGCAGAACAAGTGGGTGTACAAAGTTAAAGACGAAGAAGGAGGAAAGAAAAGATATAAGGCCCGGTTGGTGGTCAAGGGGTTTGCATAGAAACAAGGTATATATTTTGATGAGATCTTTTCTCCTGTAGTAAAAATGACTTCTATTAGAACTGTTCTTGGAATAGTGGCAGTAGTAGACTTACACTTAGAATAGTTAGATGTAAAGATTGCATTTCTCCATGGTGATTTGGAGGAGGAACTATATATGCAGCAACCAAAGGGCTATGAGGTCAAAGGTAAAGAGGAGATGGTGTGTAAACTAAAGAAAAGCTTGTATGGCTTGAAACAAGCTCCACGTCAATGGTATAAGAAGTTTGATAGCTTCATGATGGAGCAAGATTATATTAGATGTCATTCTGACCATTGCGTGTATACAAAGAAATTTGAGGATGGAAGTTATATTATCCTATGTTTGTATGTTGATGACATGTTGGTTGCAGGTAAAAATATGCAGGAAATAAAAGTACTCAAGAAACAGCTAAGTGAATTCTTTGATATGAAGGATTTGGGGGCAGCCAGACAAATCCTTGGTATGAGGATAACTCAGGATAGGAAGGAACAGAAGCTGACTTTATCTCAGGAAGAGTACATTAAGAAGGTATTGGATAGGTTTAACATGTAGGATGCTAAACCGGTTGGGACTCCTTTGGCAGGCCATTTTAAGTTATCAAAGGAGTAGTGTCCCAAGATAGAGCAGGAAAGAAACTAGATGTCTAAGGTACCTTACTCATCAGTAGTTGGCAATTTGATGTATGTTATGGTGTGCACTAAGCCTGATATTTGCTATGCAATGGGAGCTGTGAGTAGATTTATAAGTGATCTAGGTAAAGAGCATTGGCAAGCAGTAAAGTTGATCCTTCAGTCTTTGAGAGGGACCATGGGGATATTTTTGTGCTATAGTGGATCAGACACCACTTTACGTGGTTATGTAGATTTAGACATGGATGGAGATGTAGAAAACATGAGGAGCACGACAGGTTATATTTACGTTGTAGGTGGGACAACAGTGAGCTAGATTTCACGACTACAGAAGCTGGTGGCTTTGTCAACCACGGAGGTTGAGTAGGTTACTACCACAGAGGCAAGCAAAGAGATGATTTGGTTACAACAATTGCTTGAGGAGTTTGGGGCATAAGCAGGAGGAATGTGAGCTGCATAGTGATAGTCAGAGTGCTATATACCTAGCTAAGAACTATGTTTTCCACTCTAGGATGAAGCATATACAGTTGAGATATCACTTCATCATGATAGCTTTGGAGGAAGATAAGTTAAAGCTGGAGAAGATTCATACCAGTCAGAATCCTGCAGACATGATGACCAAGGTGGTCACAAGGGATAAACTAAAGCTATGTTCAACTTTGGTTGGCCTTCGCGGATGACAGTGAAGAGTTGAGAAGCTTTCTCGGTGGAAATCAGTCTCCAAGTGGGAGATTGTTATGTTTGTGGAGCTTATTTTCATGTTAGAGTGTGGTACACCATCTATGTGTTACACTCGGGTATTTTTACGGTGGTCCCGCTCACCGGTAAGCGGGTCAGGGGGCTTTGTCTATTTATATGGTCTTATGCATATGATACATAGACAAGCAAATGTATTACAGATGTGTTTTGAATTCGGGTGTGAATTCTGTAGATTTTGTTTAGCATAACTCCAAATGGATCTGGGTATTGTATTGAGAGAGTGGAGGCTTGTACTAAAATCTGAGAAAGTGATTCTTGGTGGATGTAGCCTAAATTGGGTGAACCACATTAAATCTTGTCTCTCTATGTTATGTTATTTATTCTGCACTTTTATTTGAGATCTGTAATATTCTCTACATATTAGTTTCTACTGTTGCGATTCTGTAAGGGATTATTCCACATATTTTATCTCTTATTTCCTAACAGACATAAACGCTAATCCCTAGCTGGATCTAGTCACTAGCTTAGAAGAATCAGTAAAGGAACATCTAGACACTTCCCCCACTTTGATAGGAAAGAAAACCGGTTCAGATGATACTTGTAGCCCTATAACAAGTGTACAGTTGTTAAACAGAGATACAATTGCCGCCTTCCAGCTAGATTTGTAAAAAATTAACAACTGTATGTTAGACATCCTTAATTGCTTGGACAAAGAATAAGGTGAGCTAACTCCAGTGAAGAAGCATGTTCTAGCTGTCACCACTAACTCTCTGACCCATGACAAATAAACAAAAGTTAAAACTTGAAGAAACAAAGGTTTTGAGGGGTTCCTGAATGCATTGTTATTTGATAAAAAGAAATCTCCAGGAAATGGGGAAGCTGCTTGCTCTAGAGTAACCAAATCAGCTAAAAAATGTGAACACAGGGGCCAACACTCTAAAAGGAATACCTTCAAACAATGATCAAAGGAAAAGAGAAATTAATAAAAACATTACAGATGGGACCCAAACTACATTGGACCATCTGGTAAATCTCCCCTAAAATTTTCCAATGAAGGTGGTATCTTGGAACATTAGAGGCCTTAATGGAGGTGGAAAGCAGAGGATTCTTAACGAGTTAAGGAAAACTAGTAGACCTGCCATTATGACCATCCAAGAAACAAATATGAGTTATGAAACTATGAACATTTGCAAAAAGATTTTATGGAAAAAAGTGGACATTTCTAGTGTGGACTTTAGAGGTGCTTTAGGAGGTATTGTTGTACAATGGGGCCCCTCTATAGTTTCTGTTAAAGTGATACTATCTTCTCCTAATCATCTTGTTGTATTTCATACTTTTGATGACTCACTAATTTGGATTCTTTCAAATATCTATGCTCCTAATACTCTTCATGGTAGAAGACAACTTTGGAAGGATCTGATTTTTTTTTGTTTAAATTGTGTTCATTTACATTAGATGTTCATTAGTGATTTCAACACCCCTCTTACTCCAGCTGAACAAAATGAGGCTCTTCTGATTGTAATGCTAGTATGGATGACCTTGCTGACTTCATCTCTTCCTCTAACCCAATGGACTTAGATATTCATGGCAATCCTTTCACATAGTCTGGTAGAAGATTAGGGGAAAATAACATTCAAGTAAGGCTTGATAGAACAGTTATTTCTATTGAATGCATTTTGAATCAAGGATTTCATCTTTTCTCTCTCCCTAGAATTGGTTCAAACCATAACTCTATTGTGCTAAGTATGTTTGATTTGGATAAATTGACATATTCCTATTTGAAGTTTGAAAAAATTTGGTTTGATCATTCTAAGCTTAGGGACAGAGTTAAAGATTGGTGGAATCTTGAGGTAAAAGGCACATCCCAATTCAAACTCATTCAAAAGCTAAAGAACGTCCAAAATAAAGTTAAAATCTGGAATAAGACAATCTTTGGCAATGTCTTCATCAAGAAGAAACAAGTCAAAGATGAACTAATCTCTTTGGAACAAAGGGTTGCTACAGTTGGTATGTCTCATGATGATTATCTTCTTGAGAAAAAAACACTTAACCGAGTTTCATAACATATGTTCTAGGGAAGAGTCGTTATGGAGACAAAAATATAGAGCTCTTTGGCTAAAAGGAGACCAAAATACAATTTTTTTTTACATGACTACTCTTAAACATAAAGCTCATAAAAAAATTTCAGAAGTTTCGTTGGCTGATGGTACTGTCACTTCTGATTTAAGTGTCATCAAAGTTAAAGCCCTTGTTTTCTACAAAAATCTTCTAAATGACAATATGCAACTCTCTTCAGTTGTTGCAGATACCCTTCTTGATGCTATTGCTAACAATATTTCTCCTAAGGAAGACTTTCTTAGCCTTACCAAGCCAATTTGTATTGATGAATTACAAAATGAGGTGTTCTCTCTTGAAGGACATACGTCCCTTGGACCTGATGGTTTCTAAGTAAACTTCTATAAAACATTTAAGGACATTTGCTCGAAGGATTTTCTTAAGGCTGTAAATGAGTTTTTTATAACATGGAAATTACTCAGAGAGATTAATAATACTTTCATTGTTTTATTTCCGAAGAAACTCGGTGCCGAGGATTTTAAAAATTTTATGTCTATTAGTCTCACTAATGTTCTTTAGAAGATCTTCACTAAGATTATGGCTACCAAAATTCAATCTATTCTACCGAATTTGATCTCTAAGCAGTAAGGTGTATTTATCAAAGGAAGACTCATCTAGGATGATATAGTAATGGTCCACAAAACCATTCATTCTATGGAAAAAAAATAAGAAAACTGTTATGGTCGTTAAATTAGGTATGAATAAATCTTTTGATATGGTCTCATGGATCTTCTTTGACACTGTTATGGAGAAACTTGGGTTTACTGCTCATTTTAAAAAGATCATCAAATCTTGTATCTCCACTCTAGATTCTCTATCATTGTAAATGGTTTTCTAGTGGGATTCTTCACAAGCAATAGAGGAATTCGACAGGGTGACCCCATTTCTCCTTTTTGGTTCATTATTATGGCCGATAGTCTTATCTACACCATTACTAGAGTTATTGCATTGGATTACTTTAAATGTTTCAAACCCACTTCTTTAGAGATCATTGTTTCACATCAGCTATTTGCTGATGATACTATCATTTTTCTCCCAACCTATCTTATAGAAGCCAAGATGATGAAACTCATTCATAAGATTTATGAGGATGCTTCAGGGTAGCATAGCAATTTTGAGAAATGTTATCTTTGTTTCTTCAACACTCCACTCAACCGACAAAGGAAAATTGTCCAAATTTGGGTTCTGAGATTAATTCTCTCCCTACTACCTATCTTGGTCTCCCCTTGGGTACTAATAAATTTTTTATGAATGTTAGGAATTCTCTTCTTGACAGGTTCCACAAAAAAATTGTAGGTTGGAAGGGTGATGTTCTGTCTAATGCTGTGAAATTCTTATTTATTAAAAATGTGCTGCAAAATCTTCTGATCTATATTGTGTCTATGTTTTTCATTTCAATAGTTGTGATAGATAAAATTAAGAGAATTCAGAAACATTTCCTACAGACAAGTAAAAAGGAAAAAAATAGGTTTCATCTTGTGGTTTGGGACAAAACGTGCACTTACAAGAGAGTGGGAGGATTATGTATAAAGAATATTAAAAATATGAATGTAGCCCTTATATCCAAAATGCGTTGGACACTTATAAAATAAGAACATCCTTAGACTGAAATTATAAGAGCTAAATATCTAGTTCAAGACAGTGTTCAAATCTTTCTGAATGAGGAAACTCTTCCTTCTAGCTCCTTTTTTTGGAAAATCTTGTCAAAACTATAAAGGATTTGTAGAAGGGATTTAAATCAAAACTGGGAAATAGAGAAGATATTTTATTCTTGAAGGATAACTGGGCCGAATTTGAAAACCTTAAAAGAAGCAACTCCTGGGACCAGTTAAAAGACAACCTCGTAGCAGAGTTTAGACATAAGGTAAGTGAATACATTAGCTTTGTGAATGACAGTTTTCAGTGGAAGAATATTCATGTTGAAAGGTCTAATTTTAAAAATCTTATTGAAATCATTAAAAGAATTATCACCAACATCCATATCAGCTAAGTTCAAACTAGGGATGAATTCATTTAGGTTGAATCTTTTGATTGTCCTTATTCACTCAAAACAGGGTACTAGTTACTCTCAGAGGCCACACATTGTGATTTTTATTGGAAAATAATATGGCGTAAAGAACTAACTATAGAAATAAATCATTTTTATGGTTAATTATTAACAAGATGATACTTACCATTGATAATTTGATCAAGAGAGACTCTACCATGCCTAACATGTGTTGTTTATGTAGAAAAGATGTTGAAGCTATTCACCATCTTTTCGTTCATTGTTCCTATGCCTCGAGCCTTTGCAAACGCATCATGACTAGATTTGGAGTGGACAGGTCTTTCTCATAAGACATTATACATGTTTGGTAGTAGTGGCAACCCCCTTTCAAGCACAACATGCTCAGGAAATTATGGAGGCTCATTTTTCCCATGCCATTTGGAAATTTGGAAGGCCAAAAACTCCATCATATTTATGAATACCAAGAACACTACCAAGAGACTTATAAAAGAACTAACCATTGAAATGAAATAAAATATCATGAAATTCAAGCCTTCCAAGAAACAAAGCTTCCCTAAAAATGAAGAGATATTTCTGCTCAATTGGAATATTGACGTGGAAGACTTTTCAATATAGTACTATTACTATTGACCGCTACCTCATTCAATGGATTCCTCCTCCTAAAAATTGGTGCACACTAAATTTTGATGGTGCCTCTAAAGGCAACCCAGGGACTACCGGTGGTTTTGACATTATCATAAACTACTTTGGTAATCTCATTGTTGCGTATGCAAGTCCTATGAGTACCCAACCCAACCACTATGTTGAGGCACTTGTTGCTTTATGGGGCATAAAAGAAACTAAAGACCACAAGATTGCTAATCTCATTATTTAATGCGACTCTCTCAATATTATTAATCACCTCAATGGCTCTAGCCCTCCTAGTTGGACTATTAAGTATTTTATTCATGAGACCATAAGTGTTTGTAATGACTCTATAAATGTAAAGTTTTGTCACACCTATAGAGAGGGAAACAAAGCTGCCAATTCCTTTGCCAACTTGGGTGTTTCTAGCACTCACTTAAGTTATTGGATTAATATATTTTAAATTCCCCAAACATCAAATGAAATCATTGCTAAGGACACATCCAGCAGTTGTCCTAAAGGTTAGTACTTGTTATCAGAGTGGGCAAGTAAGATCTTGGTTCCATGATTATCTTGCACGCTTAGCTTGTGCCTTTCCCCTGCGGCCTTTTTAAGGCTTTCAAACCTTTAACCATATCATTGATCTTTGTGCTACTGCTATAAAGCTCTTTGACTATCATTCTAAACCTATGGGTTCCCTACCTTCTGATGACATCTCCCTTCGTACTACCATGGGAGGCCCACCCTGCAGAATCAAGCCAGTATGGAGAGCTATGGAGGGTGTTGGACATGGATGGTTTCACCACTTTCATGAAGTGGATGAAGGGTTTTATGAGAAACACATTTTTCTCACTTTTGTCAAACATTGGAAGGATCAAGTTGTCACCTACAAAGGTAAATATTTCTCCATCACCGCAAATTTTATTTCCTTTATTAAATTTTTGGGTATGAACATTATCAAGTTATTTAGAAATAAATTTGATAAGGGGGCAGAGGACATAAAATTTGTTGAGGGGCATGAAACTCTACAATATGTCAAATTGAGTCTTGTGTTCTTTTCCATTCTTCCCTCACCTTTGACGATGTTGATAGAATGGTGGTTAGGTATATCATGCTTGAGGTAAGATTCTCAACCCTTTATCTGAACCACCTTGTGCTTCTGAATCACTTCCAAAGGTATCCCAGAGTCATTTTGTCCTACTACATTCTGCAGTCTCTAGAGAAGTCCATTTTGGAGGTTCACTCCCACCAAAGAGGCCTTCCACTACATTAGGAAGTCATCCTACTCTTGCACCAATATTTTCAAGACGTTGTTGCCAATATCCCTTCAAACCCAAGTCTACCTGTCCAACCTCCTTTGCTTCCTAAAGTGAAAAACAAAAACCTCAGGCCACCCTCTCCACCACTAGCTAAACAGGATCTTCAGAGTACTGTTAAAGGAAAATATTTAGCCATAGCTTAGAGCCTACTATGAATTAGTCAGGCCGATCCAAATCCCTTTGCCAACAATGATATGCAGAACCAGTTAAAGGAACATGCAGAGAAAATCAAGGTTATTGGGGAGGATGTGACTCTTCTTCTCAAAGAGGGGGCCAAAGGAAAACATGCTTCAGATATAAACCTTAAGATTGAAAGAAAGATTGAAGAAATTGGTAAAAATCAAAAGGCAAAAGGCCTTCCTTGACTTTCTCCAAGTGCAAGTAAAACAAACATGGGCAATCAGTTATATTCCCTCTGGTATTTGGAAAGGATGCAAAGAAACAAAATTGGAAATGACTTCCTTCAGCAAGGATCCCACTCAATAGATAAAACTCAATATTTTCAAAGCATTGGAGGATGTCAAAAAAGTTTTCAAAAAATTTCTTAAATGAAGGTTGCATGGTTTCTACTATCTTGGTCCTTTTTGCTAGTATCCTACAGATTTTCAATTGTTGTGATGCTATTATTTAGCTATTTTTTGGCTTCTTGATGGCAGATTATCCTCTGCCATTTTTCTTCTCTATTTAATATGACTGTTAGGCATTATTTTATGGGGTTTGGTCCCCACTTATAAAAAAACCACTCTAGTTTTCTTGTTTCATCTGACATTTGGGATTTTTTGTACTTTGGGGTATGGTCCCCTTCAAAACCATTAATAAAAAACCATAGTGCTCTTGATTTTTGTCTCCAAAATGATTTTTCCCTAGCACACTGGTTATGAAACTCAAATAAAAGAGATTTCTCAAGAAGATAATCATCATGAGACATACCGTTGGTAACAACCATTTTCTTCAAAAAGGTTAGCTCATCTTTAACTTGTTTCTTTTTGTTGAAGACATTCCCGAAAACCATTTTATTCCAAATTCTCAATTTTTTTTTTACGTTCTTGAGATTTGAATGTCTCTACCATAACTTTATTCTATCCTTAAGATCAAGGTGATCAAACCACATTTTTTCAAACTTGAAAGAGGAATGGGTTGGTTTGTCAAAATTAAGCATACTTAAAACAATATGATTGTGGTCTGAACCAATTCTAGGGAGAGAAGAGATAAAAACCTTGGTTCATGATCCAATCAGCAGAAATTATTGCTTTGTCAATCTTGACTTGAATATGATCATCACCTAATATTCTATTAGACAAAGTGAAATGATTTCCATGAAGATCTAAGTCCACAATATTTTAGAAAGAAATTAAGTCAACAAGGTCTTCCATGTCAGCACTAAAGTTAGAGGAACCCCCTTTTTCAGCTAGAGTAAGATGGGTGTTGAAATCCGCTATGATCATCCAATGAAAATACACAATTTATACTAAAGCTTTTCAGATAATTCCAAATTTGTCTTCTACCATGTAAGGTATTTGGAGCATAAATATTCAAAAGAATCTATATCAGATAATCATCCGACGTATGAAAAGCTACAACAAGATGATTTTGAGAAGAGAAAATCACTTTAATAGAAACTATAAAGGGGTTCCAAAGTACATCAATACCTCTAAAAGAACCTCTAGAGTCCACACTAGCAATATTATCTTTTTTCCAGATACTTCCTTTGTAGATGTTCATGGCTTCAGAGTTCATCTTTGTTTCTTGTATTGCCATAATGGTAGGTCTACTAGATTTCCTTAACTCTTTAAGAATTCTCTGCTTTCCACCTCCATTAAGGCCTCTAATGCTCCAAGAGACAACCTTCATCGAAATAATTTAGGGAAGATTTTTTGGGGAGATCATCACCTAATCTTCTATTAGACCAAGTGAAAGGATTTCCATGAAGATCTAAGTCCATAAGATTTGAGAAAGAAATGAAGTTAACAAGGTCATCCATGCCAGCACTAAAGTCAAAGGAACCCCCTTTTTTCAGCTAGAGTAAGATGGGTGTTGAAATATGCTATGATCATCCAATGAAAACATGCACAATTTCTACTAAATCCTTTCAGATCTTTCCAAAGTTATCTTCTACCATGTAAGGTATTTGGAGCATAAATATTCAAAAGAATCTAGAACAGAAAATAATCTGATGTATGAAAAGCTACTACAAGATAATTTTGAGAAGAGAAAATCACTTTAATAGAAATTATAAAGGGGTTCAAAAGTACATCAATACCTCCAAAAGAACCTCTAGAGTCCACACTAGCAATATTATCTTTTTTCCATATACTTCCTTTGTAGATGTTCATAGCTTCAGAGTTCATCTTTGTTTCTTGTAATTTCATAATGGTAGGTCTACTAGATTTCCTTAACTCTTTAAGAGTTCTCTGCTTTCCACCTCCATTAAGGCCTCTAATTCTCCAAGAGACAACCTTCATCAGAATAATATAGGGGAGATTTTTCTGGATGGTCCAAAGTAGTTTGGGTCCCATCTGCAATGTTCCTATCAATTTTTTTTTTCTTTGGTGATTATTTGATGGTCTTCCTTTGATTTTGTTAGCCCCTATATTCACATTCCTTTTGGCTGATCTAGTTACTCTAGAGTAGGAGGCTTCCTAATTACCAAGTGTTTTCTTTTTATTATAGAATAGAGCATCTAGAATCACCTCAAAGGGTTTATTTCTTCAGGTTTTGACTTTTATCTGCTTAAAATTAGGGGTCACAGCATTGGTGTTGTCTACCATAACCTAACTCTTGGCTAGAGTTAACTCTCTTGTTTCCAAATAGTTTAGAATGTCCTGCAAAGTGTTAATTTTTTCTAGATATGGCTGAAAGGTGGCAATTGTATCACCATTTATCAATTGGTCACTTGCTGTTGCAGAGCTGCTAATACCATTTGAACTGACTTGCATCCCTAGAGAGAGTATTTGAAATGGGGGAAGTATATGTTCCTTGACTGATTCTTTAGGTATAGATTCTAAAAAATAATCCTTAGTACAAGTCACTAACTATTTGTGGGGTTGAATGAGATAGATCCTTCATCATATTACCCTCATCTCAGAATTTTTCATCCATGTTGTCTCCAACATTCTCTGTCCTTTGGGTTATGTGAATCTTGACCATTTGGTTATCTTTGTCCACTTGAATGTGTAAATCAACAAAAAAAATTCTCCAGAATCATCTTCCTTACTTTGAACTTCGAGATTACCCATCTTGTGTTGAGGAGTCTTTGGTCTCCATAGAGTTCTACAAACTGGTGGTTTTTTAGTTAGAGTTTTGTAGTAACCACCAGGATTTTTCTTGTATTTTAGACCCAGAGAGTTAGAAAATTGATCTTTGCCTCTTTTAGAATTTTTTGTACCCTTCTGGAACAGGGTTGAGTTGGTGCCTTTTTCTTTTTGAATATCCATAGTTGTTTCTTTTGTTTCTTTCTTTTCATCAGAGATTTTGGAATTAGGGCATTTTCTAGTGAAATGACCAAAATTGTGACATTTTGAACATCTCATCTGTAAGGTCTCATATTCAATCGACTGTCTCCAGATGCCCATATTAGTTTGAAACATGGCATGATCATGTAACTTCTCGTCTATATCCGTTAAAACATAGAATCTAGAAAAATCCAACCTATATCTTTTCCTTGTAGGGTTATCAGCGCCTACATGTGATCCAATAGATCTAACTATGTTAACAAGGATCTTGTCATCCCATGATTGTAAAGGTAAACCAGGTAATCTTCACCAGATCAAAATGGTATTTATATTCTTTGTGCTAGGGTTAAAGCCATGATACCGTCTTTTGATAAAGAGTCACGTATTCACCATGCACCATGGACCCCCCAGCTAAACAGGATTAATGTCTTCTTGAAGGTTAAACTTGATGAAAAAGAAGCCATTAGCCATTGAGGAAATGATCAACTCTCCCAAGGGGTTCCGTTTTCTAGTAGCATATTTCCTAACATTATCATTATTAGGTTTAGGCCTAAGGAACTTACCTACAAACATCATCTAGTTTTTTTGGATCGCTCGATGCAAGCTAGCCTTAGGGATTTGAATACGGGAGATTCCTTATTCATTCTTTGAGCTACAAAAGACAATATATGCATGGGGTAGCCTAGGGATTTTGGGGTACACATTTTTGTCAAGTGGTTTATTGAAAATTCTTGACCACGTGCTTGGCTTTTTCAGTCTTGTCGCTTTGTCCAACGCTACGCTAGCAGATTTGTTTTCTTCAGTTGGATTTCCGCTTGCAAATTTTTCTTCTACATCTCGAGTGCAACTTGCAGGTTTGTCTACCACAACCCGATTGCAGCAAAAATTTAATTTTTTTGTCATTAGAAGAGCAATTACAATGTTCTCCAAGAAGACCTTAGTATGCTAAACTATATTGCATTGTAGGTGTTGTTTGTATTGATGTTTGTTACAAATTTAGAGTATCTTTAAGAAAGATTGTCATTTTTTATATTTATTTTTATTCATATTTATATTATTAAGTATATATGTGTGCTTGTTTTTATATGGGTGTATTGATGTTTATTATGATTAAAGAGGTTCAATTCCTTGATATGTAATTAAATGGGTATTTAATTTGTAACTATATGTGATTTTTCTCTATGTATGGATGTATATTTAAAAAATTTGCATTGCGGGTTTTGTTTGTATTGATGTATCTTACAAAGTATTTTTAAAGAAATATAGTGATTGTTTTTATATGCATTTTTATTCATATTTATATGGTTATTAAGTATATATGTGTGTGCTTGTTTTTATATGGGTGTATTGATGCTTATTATGATAAAAAGAGGTTCAATTACTTAATATGTAATTAAATGGGAATTTTATTTGCAATCATATACGCTTTTTCTGTGATTGTGGGTGTTGTTTGTATTGATGCTTGTTACAAATTTAGAGAATTTTTAAAAAAGATTGTGATTGTTTTTATATCCATTTTTATTCATATTTATATGCTTATTAAGTATATGTGTGTGTTTGTTTTATATGTATGCCTATATTTTTATTTTTATAGGTGTCCACATGTTTGTATTAGTGATTGTTTTTGTAAATGAGATTGCATTATATATATTTTTATAAATTTGTTTGTATTCATATTTGTACATTTAATTTGATGGTTTATATTCTTGAATTGGTGATTATTGTTTGTATTGGTATGTTATAAATTTGGTGATTTGTTTGTCTATGCCGAAACATATGTTAAATTGTTTTATGGATGTTTGTATATTTAATTTTATAATTAAGTAAATGTTTTATGATTCTTATTTTTACACCAAATAACATTTGAATGAGGTGCATGTATCTTGTGTATGTATGGATGAATTCTTATTTGTCATTTAAATATAAACATCTTAAAGATAAATTTTATGTATGATTAAAAGTATGCATGTATGTATGTTGATTTGGGTGTATCAATGTTTATTATGATAAAAAGTGGTCCAATTCCTTTATATGTAATTAAATGGGTATTTTATTTGTAATCATATATAAATTTTCTCTATGTACATTTTTATAGGTATTTGCATGTTTATTTGGTATTCAATTTAATTTATAAATGTTAATTATAACATGCGGGTGTAAGTGTGATAGTTGCACGTTGATGGAAAATATTTTTGATAGTATTTTGTAGAATTATTTGTTTGCATTGGTGTATTTTTTATATAGTACGTAGTCATTATTACTTGTTTATATTGATATATGTTTTTATGTACCATGTCGTAGTCTTTATTTTGTTCTGACACAAGTTAATTCTATGAATTTGTTAGGTGTGCATTTATAAGGTTATTTGTTTCTATTGTTTTGTTTTAGTATTTACATGTTTACTGTGTGTTGATATAAATTTATTCTATGAATTTGTAATGTGTGCATATATAATATGGTGCAAAGGTGTTAGGGATGTTTGGGAAATTGTTGTCTTCGAATTTCAGTGGAAAAGCGGTCATGCATCAGGAGCTCAACATTTGTCCTTCCTGTCTTTGATGCGGGTCATAAGGCTCATGCCCTATAAAAGTATGGTGGTCTTAAGATTGTCATTATAGATCTTGTAAATTATATTTTTTTGTGAAGAGAGGGGTAAATTTGGACCTAGATTCATAAAATGGATAAGTAGCTCAAGAAGAATGTGTCGAGGGTTTCCAATAGTCATCTGGTGCGTGAATAAGGTTAGGTGGCTTGGGAAAGTAAATTTAAGCTCTAGGGTTCCCTAAGGTTCTACAAAGAGTCAAAGCTTCATATAGTGGTCATAGGGGTTTGAGAATGTGTTGGATGACTCCTCAATGCTAGGGTGGGTGGGTTTGTTATTAGTGATTGTGTTGCTAGGTTTTGACTGTTGGATTCCAACCTTACATAACTTGACGTGCCGAGGGGGGGGAATTTGGACCTAGATTCATAGGATGGATAAGTAGCTCAAGAAGGATGTGCCAAGGGTTTCCAATAGTCATCTAGTGCATGAATAAGGTTAGGTGGTTCAGGAAAGTAAATTTAGACTCCATGGTTCCCTAATGTTCTAGAAAGAGTCAAAGCTTCATCTAGTGGTCATAGGCATTTGAGAATGTGTCGACTGACTCCTCAATGTTAGGGTGGGTGGGTTTGTTATTAGTGATTGTGTTGCTAGGTTTGTGTTGTTGGATTCCAACCTTAAAGTGTATGTGCCTGTTATGTGGACATGCTTGAAGGTACTATCTCATATATCTCTTTGTTAAGTGTCGGTATTTCATGTTGGGAGGAACAAGATTGTAGGCTGATTTTCAAAATATGTCATAGTAGTTTTGTCATCTCGTCCTTCCGAATTCTGGTGAGGGTAGAGACCTGCATGAGTTGTCATTTTGTAGCAGGGGACATGGTCTTCTTTTGCTCACTTTTCCCTTTTCTCCTTAGAAGTGACAGGGAGGCACATGACGGAAGCTGTGGATGTTCACCTTGCTACTTCAAATGGGTAGAGTACTTGCAAAACTTTACCATCACAATCAAGCATAAGAAAGGATAGAGAAATAAGGTAGTTGATTCTTTGAGTAGGAGTCTTATTAGTAAATTAAATTTAGCTTGAGAGTGTTGGAATTGATTCACTCAAGGGATGTATGAGGAAGATAAAGACTTCAAAGTGGATTATAAATCTTGTAAGCAACCAATAGTGAGAAACAAAGAGTTATGGTTAGACTAGCTCATTCAAGATGGGCTACTCTTTAAAGAAATAAAACTTTGTGTGCCTAAGAGCTCCATGAGAGAGAATTTGATTAAGGAAAAGCATTGTGGAAGCATGACATGCCATTTTGGGCTTAATAAGACTTTAGAACAACTCACTAGGTAATTTTTTTGGACAAGGATGCAAACATATGCAATAAGATTTATTGTATGTGTACAACTTGTCAAGTGGAAAAAGGAAAAAGTATAAATGCATGATTGTATCAGCCCCTTCCAATCCCAAATAAGCACTGGGATTCCATCAACATTGAATTCGTGACTGGATTACCTATAACACAAAGGCGTTTTGAATCTATTTATGTAGTTTTGGACAAGTTTTCAAAAATAACAAACTTCATTCCTTGTAAAACAAATGATACCACTCATATATACGATTTGTTCTTTAAGGAGATTGTTAGACTTCATGGACATGTTTTCAAAAATGGCACACTTCATTCCTTGTAAAATAAGTGATGTCAGTCATATAGAAATTTTTTTCTTTAAGGAGGTTGGAAAATTTCATGGACTTCCAATGAGTATAATATCAGACAGTGATAGTAAGTTCTTGGGACACTTTTGGAGGACATTGAGGAGAAAGCTAGGAACTAATATTTAATTTTAGCTCAGCTTACCATCCTCAAACTGAAGGTCAAAATGAGGTTGTTAATAGGAGTTTGGGGAGCCTACTGAGGTGTCTATCTAAGGATTATCCCAAGCAATGGGTTCTTGTACTACCCCAGGTAGAGTTTCCTTACCATGACTTATTAAACATGAGTGTAGGCATGTCTTTTCCAAGTAGCGTATGTTGTGCAGCCTAAGGGCATGTATGAGTTGAGAGACATCAATAAAATGGAGAAGAGAAATGTGGATGGTGAAGATCTTGTAGTAGCCATCCAAGAGGTATTAACAAGTAAATAAACACCTATAAGCTAGTGTGGAAAAGTACAAGAAGCAAACAAATTTGAAGAGAAGAGATGTTGACTTTGAAGTTGGTGACTTAGTTTTGTCTCACCTTAGAAAGAAAAAGTTTCCAAAGGGTGAGTATAATAAACTAAAGATGAAGAAAATAGGTCCTTGTAGGGTGCTTAAGAATTTTTCTAGTAATGCATATGAGATAGAATTTCCTAGTGGAGTAGGCATATCACCAATTTTCAATGTTGCATACATATACCCCTATAAAGAAGGTGAGAAAAGTGACAATATGGCAGAAAAAACAACTTCAACAGGTCAATAATGGGTGAAACAATTGTCAAAGGTCAAGACAAAAGAGATAGAATGCATTTGTGACAAGAAAGAGCTCAAGAAGACTAGAGGCAAACAATATTGATAAAACTGCAACCGAAGGAAAACAAACAATGAGTTGTTTATGCAAAGATTTGGTCCATGAAGCTGGTTTAGTGCCTTTGTACCTAGAGCGTGATACAGGTGGTTTAACATAAATTGAATTAAATTTTAATTTAAAAGTAGCTACTATAATGTATGATATGTGCAAGTGGTAATATACCATTTGACGCAAGCAAAAAATCATGTACAATATGAAAACCTAAGTAAGTGGAGGAGATAGAGTGACTTCCCTGATTTTTCAAGCAATTTGGAGGTGATCCGGGAAGGGATGATTTGTTCAACCAATACTGTAGCTATAAGTTGTAGGGGTGATTTATTCACCCAAGAGATGCCCCCCCCCCCCCGTCCTCATTTAGGGTGCATTAGAAGATTGTAGGAGAATGCAGTCCAAAAAAGAGGACATGATACTAATTTGTAGTGGATACTTGTAGGAGTAGGGGATGTGCATGGTTGAAACCAAGACACATGCAAACAATTTGGGTTAGTAATAAGTGTTAGTAAAAATTAGTAAGCATGTAATGGATGACAATGTAACAAGAAACTATGAAGACAAGATGGACCGCGAAAAGCGGGTTTCAGACATGGGACATCTCTCTCAATGTCATGAGACAATTAGGACCAAAGTAGCCAAAAGCATACAATGATCACACAAGATATAGGGCATAGCCTAACAATGATGGAAAACAAAAAGGAAGAAGTGACATATAGCCATAGTTGTGTGTGACACTCACACATCATTTTCATATCTTGGTTGCACTTACTTTTTTTAGCTTATTCTACTTACATGTTACACCGTGTTTCCTATGCTAGACGAATTCTTAGTATGTCATTATATTTTTCTATATACAAATGTGCGCTCACTTGGTATCTTGAGGTTAATACAAGACCTTTCATAGCTTCATAAATGATGCATGATGCTCGACACAACCATTTACCGGTCCCACCGAGGCTCTTGTCGACATCTACTTTTGCTACACCCATACTCTACACATCACAGGTCCTACTATTACAATATTCACTTCTTTTCATTAAGACCACTTATTCTTTCGTTGATCTATACAATTTTTGACATACTTTTATCTTTCTAACAAGTTAATAGGTGCTTCATGTGTAGCATTTGTCTTGTAGGATCTACCTAGCCTCTTGATACTTCTTTATGGTCCACATGCACCCCCTGCACAATGTCTTCGACCTATGTGTGTGGCATGTTCTTAGCCACTTCCTTAGCCCAACATTACCCCACACTAGGAGTATTGTTTTTCCTCTTAAATATAATGAATCAATAACATGGAAAATAATATCTTGAAAGAATCTCTGAAATACGTGGGAAACACCCCCAATGAACACCAAAAATAAAGAATTTTCTCCTCTGTGCGCGTCAAAAAATCATAACTATGGTGATGGTATAAGTTTTCAGAACTATCAGCTTATTTCCTTCTCCAATTTCTTCCATCCTTCAAGCTCATTAGCTACCTTGTATGGCGTTGTCTCAACAATATCTGGAATTTTATCCAAATTCGGCTCATCGGCCTTCTCCTGCATCTCTTTTATCACCACATACAATACTGAGGCGATGCCCTCCATACTATCTACAATTCACATCACCAAACTTTGAATTTTGTTAAGTATTTCCTCAATTCTATTGCGTTTGGATTTCATTATCTCCTTATTTTCTCCAACTTTTTGTAGAAACTTCTTATGCTCAGCCTTATTTGTCTGCAATGTGGCTTGTAGTTTATTTAGTTATCCCTCATCTTCCTCAGTGCACGCACTCGGTATTCTCATGATATCCTCAACATTATTAAAAATATTTTCAGCCCTCTATGCGGTCTCCTTCAGTTACACACCCAAGACAATATACTCTTCTATAATTTTCTCTACCTTGGCCTTATTCAAACAGGACAACTCTTCTACCGTAGACCTTGGCCCACTATTTACTTTAACCAGTAGTAGGTGTATCAGCTCCTCCAAGTATTTCATCTATGTGTTATGATCAAGTTTGAAATGTATAACAACATGTAGTCATGCACGTGCAATATTATTGATAATGTCGGTTGCCTTATCATAAGCATCATCCACTCTTTTCTTCATGTCAATCAA
This sequence comes from Taxus chinensis, assembly GCA_019776745.2. Taxonomy (NCBI): domain Eukaryota; kingdom Viridiplantae; phylum Streptophyta; class Pinopsida; order Cupressales; family Taxaceae; genus Taxus; species Taxus chinensis. The sequence continues at coordinate 198,748,700 of CM034147.1, read as the reverse complement.
CTCCTTAGTGGGATTGTGATTTTTCTTAGTATTACACTCTATGTCCTTCTACATTCTCTTTATTGTGGTCCCTTTATCAATATTTCACCTTCTAACCTTGACATCCATCTTATTTAGAGTGTTTCTTGTTTTCTCATCTGAGAGTCTGGTAGAGTCAATTAATAGGAAAGATCTTAGTTCTTTCTTCGACTTTAACTCCAAAACTAACTCTTTTCTCACCTCAAACTCGAGTTCCTCCATATGAGTCTTTAAACTCCAATAGAGCATATTCCTTGTCCATGGATGGGCTTCGGCCTTATCAAACATGCCCCAACAAAATAGATCTTTGGTGGGTATCAAAATTTGAAACCTTTCCCTTAAGAGCTTTGAAGGATCATTTATGTATGGCATTTGAGGTGCCTAGAGGGAGCTTCTTAGCCTTCTTCCTCCTATGTGTTGCCTTCACAATGTATCTTGAGTAATATCAAATTGTGTGTGGCTTGTCTCCTTGCTAGTGCCTTAGTTTCCCTAAGTCCTTTTTCCTCCTCATTGTGTACATATTGTTCCTCCTTGTGCTCCTCTTCTTGTGTGTGCTCTTCCTCTTCATTGAATTCTTCTTGTGCTTCCTCTTCTTGATCCTCTTTCACAGTATGATTTACATCTTCCTCTTCCATGTCCAATTCATGTATGACATGAGGTTGTTATTCCTCTATTGGACCTTGCCTTTGTGCTTTTGTTAGAGATTTCATAGGAGCGCATGAGGTGCTTTCTTATTGGTGCCTCCTCTGCATCCTTATCCTTGCACTATGGTCCATCACAAACTCCTCTTCTTATTCTTTCTATTTCATAGGGGTGCGTTCACACTTGCGCTTTGGGATATTCACCGTTTTCCTCCTTGGAGTTTGTGGAAGCTCTAGGTCACGCACGTCAATTACTTTTCCATCCTTAATATTTGGTCATAGATAAATATAAACCCTACAAGCCTCATTTCCAACTACTAGGGTCATAATTTGGTTTAAGTCCATGTTGTCTGTCTCCATGGTTTCAACATATGGTGTCTTTGACTTATATCCATATGTTTTGTGCATTGTATGATAGTCATCATCTACCTTTTCTATGTTGAAATTCAACTGTTGTGCATCCTTTATATAGCTCACGGTTCTCTTAAAATACTTGGTTGTGAGTTTGAATGGTAGTTTTCACCATGGTCCCATCTCCCCATTTCTCTATTAAAATCTTCCAAGGATGATGTTTTGCATTATTAAAAACTCCACCTTTTCATTTAACAATGTCGGTAGTTCCCTGGGAGCGTATAATTCATTCTCTAATGTGTTGTGCATTATCCTATACCATTTCTCAAGGTGCAACATATATGGATTAGAGATTTCTCCCTTGCATGTTTATGTGGAAAACCTCAGTGTTGGAGACTTTTTCTCAATTGGGTATTCCCACATGTTATCTTCTAGACCACAGGGCACTCCAATCTCCCAAAACGCTATTAACAACATGATAGAACCCCATGTGGTTTTATCTCCTTTCTTTGTTTGGGTATTTGTTTCATCTATGATGCGTTCTTCTTACGAACAAGGAAATATTATATTTTTCCCCTTGCGTCATCATATGTGTGCAATATGTAAAAACTTCTATGTTGACTTCTAGCTATCATTCAAGATGTGCCAAGTTTTACATCTTACTAATCACACAGATTGCTCTAGTTCTCTAGGTCGATAATGTGGGAAACATGGAATTCGTGATTTCCCCTTTGATACTTCGGTTTAGTGGTTGTCTCCTTTATTGTGATGCCTCTTCACATAGGTCAAGTGCTATTTCATTTCCGCTATCTCTCAACCTTGTTACTTTGTTAATCATTTACGTTGTCAAGTGCATCCTTCTACCCACAAAGTAGAAGTAATCCTCATGTTTCCTTGGATATGAGCCATTGTTACATGCACGCAGGACTTACCAATGAATGGTAAATTTCAAATAATTGTAGCACATTGACAAACAATCAATGTTTTGTGCGGACCTTCTCATTGAGAATTATCTTGTCATGTACGATAGTCAACTGTCATGTTTCTTCTATCACATCCTTTCTGGATGTCTATTTCATGTCTTGAAATGCGTGGTGATTACACTCACTTATCTTACACTTCCTTAGATGCGATTCCCATTGGTTTTCATTCAATTACATATCTGAAGGATATTGCAGTCTCAGAGAATCTAGTCGTTAGGAGAATCTATTTCATGATCTTCTTGGTCCTTTCGCATCTTCTTTTCTGGCACTCATTGTTCACTTGTAAAATCCTTGTGTAGCTATTGTTTAACCTGCAAAAAATTGTAGAATTTTGATGTCCCTAGGTGCTCAAAAACCTATCAATTTTTGCTTACTCAAACCGGTGCTCTTCAGTTTGATACTTGATTCAACTGTGCACCATAGCTCAAATCCTGTGAATCACTTCGTGCCACTCTTTTCCCTAAAAACATTATTCATTACCCTAGCTCTGCAACCTTAGTCTCCACAACTCTCCCTTCAAATCCTTCCACTTCACAGCTCCAACTTCTCACAAGGATCTCTAGTCTATAGTTTTGAAGGTTCTATGCTTAATTTATTTGTCATGCACTCTGGTTTTCTCTGATTCACTAGTTCGTACGCATGTTTGCAACTTGTTATCTAACTTTGCAATATCTCTTTCACACACAAGTTCTCACTAGAAAGGTAAAAATAACTTACACTTCACCCATCATTTTATATGTTTTCCAATTTCTAACCTCATTAATTGCACTCATCTACCACTGCATTTATCTTCAAAATCAGTTTTTCCATTGTTTTCCCAGCTGTATTCTTGTGTTTTCCCATCTTTTTCTCACCTAGGAAAATTCCTCTGTGTGCACACCATAGTGCATAACCTTTTGGTGCACAAGTAATTTTTAGGTTGCATACCCCTTTGCACACACCTTCTTGTGCCACACCCATTCTTCCTCTGACACCACTTACCAAGTATTTTTTCCTCCGCATGTTGCCTCCCTTGCATTACACTGTACACACTTCATCCATTCATTATGGTCTTTACATGACCAATTCCATCCAAATTTAAACACACTGCACACCTTACCCATCCAACCATAGGAACAACTTTCCTTGGGTGCATTTAAATTTTTCCCCCATAGCATGCCTTTCACCTTTTTCCACTGCGCACCTTACCTTCCTAACACGCACTAAAAGCATGTGACATCCTTTGTGCATCAATCTAAAACACATTGATCAGCTCCTAGTGAAAGAACATGTCTTATTACATACCAAACAGAAAAAAACAAAAAATGAAAGGGAAACCTAATCTAAATGGAAATATTACCTTATTGACAAACATACAATGAAAGAATCCTTATTTATAATATAGACTTCAAGCCTACCCCCATTAAAGTAACCAGGAAACATTGTACCATCCAATCGCCTGTAACTGACATGTTCACTTGACTCCAGTATCTTTTTTACTTTAAATGGTCTCAACAAATGAACGTTGAGCTATTCCTCAGGTGGTGCATAAAACCTTAGAGTCATACAAAATCACCATCATATTGACCACAAAATAACTTGTTTTTAAATATGTCTATCATGTCAAGCCTTCTGTCTTGCTCTTTATTGTCTTATAGACCCCACGCATACAATTGTCTCATCGTTCATCTAATTGTATTAGTATGTCAATGTGCTCATCTATTTCCTTATCATCTATAATTTCTCTTGTGTGCGCAATACATAGGGATGCCAACATGAATTCAACCTCTTATAACAATCGAAAGGGTGTTTCCTTATTCATCCTATTATAAGTAGTTATGTATGCCCATAAAACAGTTGATACTTTTTCATCCCAATCTTTTATTCCTACATTACAGACTTTTGTAAATGTATGTCTCAGTATCTTATTGAAGGCTTCCGCAGTACAATTGACTTGTGGGTGATAAGGGTAGTCTTATGGTCAGCTACCATAAACTCTGCTAGTGATATGTGAATTTTTTCATTTATAAAATTTGTTCCCCTGTCACTTGTAAGGCTCAATGGACAACCATACCTATTAATAATGTTCTCCTATAAGAATCTTGTTGTTGTAGTTGCAGTGCAATCCTTTGTGGGTGTTGCTTTCGCCCACCTTGTTAAATAATTTTTCTTGTGATAATGTAGTGCGCACCTATCCTCTGTGCGGATGGTTTTATTGGGCAACAAAATCAATTTCCCATTTCTCAAAAGGCTCTACGCTTGCTATAGATCACAATGACATCTCATCAGGGTGTCCTCATTTTCCTATTCTCTGGAAATGATCATAATTTTTGACAAATGATTTAGTATCCTTATATATTCTTCCACCATAATCATATAAGTAGTAATTTTCACATTGATGCCTCACCTGCATAATGTCCTCTTTCTATCCCTTCGTGCACTTCCTCCATGATGGCTTTGCGCTCATGTTCCAAAACACACCTCCACAAAACTTTGTCTCTCCCCATCTTGTGTAGGTCTCCATCGACCAACTGATAGGGTATCACGCGAAAGACAAGTTAATTCTTCTCCAATTTATTCATTCCCTCAAGTGCAACCCCTCGGGCACAACTCATATACTCTAGAATACTACAATGTCCTCCAAATCAACTAGCACACATTGTAATCAGGGTAGATGGGCACAAGTTAATCCGTGACAAGTGATCTGGTCCCAAATTTCTTTTACCAGGATTAACTATAATTGAAAACTTAAATTCTTGGAATAAGGGTATCCAACAACATATGCACCCTTGTAAAACTAACTTATTAACCAAATACTTAAGTGTCATATGAATGGTGTTTCCATCAAATATTGTCGGAACTTATGAATCACCTACACCATGGATAATGCCTCACACTTTTTTAGTTGTGTAATTATGTTCAATTGGTGTCAACTTCCTGCTTACAAAACAAATATGATGGTCCACATTACCTTCCCCTAGTTGAGTCAACACCATTGTAATGGTTGTTTTAGAGGCATCCACTTGCACATGAAATGGTATATTCCAAGAAGGGAAGTATAAAATGGGTGCGGTTGTTAGTCACTCATTTAAAGTCTTCAATGTGTGTTTTTACACATCCCTCTAATAAAACTTGCATTTTTCCTTCAGTAGCTCCTCTAGTAGTAAAACAATCTTAGCATACCCCTTAATGAATTTCCTATAGTATCTAGTATGACCAATAAATTTGTGCATTTCACTTTGATTGGTTGGCTCCTCCAACCCCAATATAACTACAATCTTGGTTAAATCTACCAATAAGCCTTCCTTACAGATGATGTGTCCCAAAAAAAATTTGAATGGTGTTACAAAGATACACTTATTATTATTTAGGATTATGCTAATTTTTCTACATACTTCAAACATTAGTCACAGAAAATGCGTGCACATACACCATGTTGTCTAATCATCCAAATACATTTGGAAGAATTTATGTATGAAGTCTTGAAATGCTTGCACAACAATACGTGAGAACATTTTTGGTGTATTCTTCAATCCAAAATACATAATGGTGTAGGCAAAACATCCCCATTTAGTCAAAAATGTTTTTTCTTTTGATCTTTGTGTGCAATCCTAACCTGATGGTATCCTTATAATCCATCAATGAAAGAATAGATCTCGTGCCATGCAACACTCTCTAGGATATCTTCAGTGAATGGTTTGGGGAAAGGATCAATGATGCATGAAGCATTTAAAACTATATAGTCAACACAAATCCTTATCCACCCATCCTTCTTGATGTTGATAATCATTGGATTGATCAACTCTGACTCTTCTTCAATGGGCTCAATAATTCCTACCTTCAGCATTTTTTTAGTTTCATCTTTTACCTTGACGCGCTAGTAGGATTCATCTGATAAGGCCTCTTACAAACTAGTTGTGTGCCATATTTAAGCTTTATCTTCATCTCACCCAAATATGAACGGACACCTTTTAACTCATGATACCCTCTCGAAAATAAATCTTGAGATTCATGTTAAATTTTGATTATTTTTGCAACCTCTCCCTCAAACAATAGTCACCAATTATTGCTTCATTTGGTGTAAATTCAATCCTAATTTTTACCTTCTTGGTCTTCAGTGGTACATGGTATGTGTGCATGTGTTCATCTGTAGTGTCTAAAACCTCACACTCTCCTTCTACATTTTCTATGTTCAGATCCTCGACCTCTTCATCATCAATAAGATAGATGAGCTTTCCCATTTCCTTTTCCTTTTAGGTGCGCCCCATGATTTTTTTATTAGAGGTCATCCAATTGCAAGAATTCACGTGCTCAGCTAGAGAAGTCTCACCTTAAAATTGAGTTACAAGCTCTTATGTCCTCACGTCATCACGTAGAGTGATACACTTCATTATCTATAGAGATTCATTGACATGGGGTTTAGTAGAAAAATAATCAAAATTGTGCACGATACTTGAAGTTAAGTCATTCCAACTCATGGTATCTTTCCTTAACTCTGCATGTCTTTACCATGTGTGAGCAGATCCGCACATTGTAGAATAGAACTTGTGTACCCATAGTGATGGTGGTAGTGAGTCTTGTCCTTTCATCTAATTTCCTTCACAATTTCAAACGTGTGTCATGGGAGAGGTCTTCCCTTTAATTAACTAAAATAGTGAATTATAACTAATTCTATAGTTAATCTAACATTAAGGACAACAATAAATAATAGACTAATGTATAAAGAAAATGACCCAAGCAACTAATAAAGTAGATATGTAAAACCCTTATGTGCAAAGATATTTAGAAATAACTCATATGATTCAAGGAGCTTGTTGGATTGTGTCACAGAGATGGATGGAGAAACAGGAGGAGGAAATGACTGTGCTGAGGTCTAGAAAAGTACATAGCTAAGTAATCTGAGTGTACTAGGACTCCTAGATAGGTACAGGGAAGCCTGGGGGTGCCCTAGTCTAGAATATGGGTGCCCTAGTCTGTGAAAAAACTCTATAACCTTTCTCTGAGGTGTCATTTGATGGTTTCCTACCTTCACTTCCTATTGCATTAACCTTTTTGTACTCGGTTTTATTTCGCTAGTAATCAGTGATGAAGAATAGACCTACAAAACCCATAGAATAACATCAACCCCTTAAAAAATAAAGATGCATATGAAGGTTTCAGACTGACCTCAACTACCACAATGGTGGACTTACTGAGTGTTGCATTATATCTCATATTTGATGTAGTTCTATGTGTGTGTGTGCAATCATGCCATAGGTGCTCTTGTGTCAATCACACTTTGTGAAACTATGGAGCAATAACTATGTGTAGAAAATATAATGGAATGGTGGATGGAATAGAATGAAATTTCCTCCTATGCAGTGTGATGCAGATGAACCAACCTTGTGCCTTGTGATGGAACTATATGGATGCAACCTTAGGTGATGATAATAGTTCTTAGTGTTTGGTCCCTCATTATAGTCTCATAAATTTATATTTATATGGTTCTCTTGTTCTAATTTCCTAATTAACCTTGAAAAGGCCGACCACTAAAAGGGTAAGAAGCTCAAACGATCATAAAGTTCCCAAAAAGTGGTGAGAAAGTGAAGAAAGGCTCAGGGTGCTCCAAAAGGGACCAGGGCGCTTGGGCCACCCCAGCATTGGGTTGGACGCCCCAGTTAAAGGTAAAATGATTTCAAATGACAAAAACAAACTGGGCAAGTATGTGCTAAAGTTTGGTAGTGACGACAGAAAGAAAATTAAAATAGCCAAAGGACATGGGTTAATAGTACTTTCTTCACTCAAAAACCATATGAATAGTAGTATGATACTGGGACTAAATAATATCTGAAGTTCTTGATAGAGATAAAGATCTCGATAACATAGAGTAGATAGAGATCTCGGTAACATAAAGTAGATAGATATGTGTACCTAATAATCTATGTAGAGTGATGTAGAGATGCATTGAAGGACTAGACAAAGTTTGGAATGACCAAAATAGTGGAGCGTGGAAACTAAAGATGATAAAAGTGAAAAAAGTGGTGAGAGTGAGCATAGGGAAGAAATGTGTGTTTAGTTACCGATGTGTGTGGTGTACCTGCATGGTTAGTATCATGTGTGCTACCGCAGAATGTTGTTATTGTTAACCCCGTTGTTGTATTTGTTGTTTTTGACTGCTTGTTTCTCATACGAACGGACTTGTAAGGAGAAAACAATTAAGTAGTCAAATATGCATATATATGTAAAAACACATGTAAAAGATACATGTATACATATGTGAAAACATGCAAATGTAAAGTACGTAAATGAAAAATAGAACATATGCACCACGAATTTTTTGGGTGATCTCATGCCACATTGGCCGAAGAAGTGTAGGGAGAAAGTTGCATTATTCTCTAGCCTGTAACTGCTTCCCAATAAAATGTGAAGAGATCTCTATACTACTTGGTTTTTTGGGTGATCTGACGCCACTGGTTGAAGTAGTGTAGAGATGAAATCCATTGTATTCTATAACATGTAACTACTCCCTAGAATCATAAGGACAACCATGTCCTGTAAAATCTTCTTTGTACGGAGTTTGTAGACTGGTATGAACCCACTCGTTGTATAACCCACATTATCAAGGACATAAAACTGAACTGAACTAAACCGGTAGAGAGTTTTGTGTAATGTGCAAAACCCCAAATGAGGGTGTATGTGACATCGCTGATAGGAGAATGTGGCCCTAGAAAAGGACTAACCACATAAATTTTTCCCTGCAGGGGGAAGGGTATACACTTGGTAGAAACCAAGGCACACACAAACAAGTGGCTAGAAATAAATGTTAGTACAAAAAAGCATGCATGTAAAACATAAGTGTATGCTACGCAAACAATGTAGAGGCTAAAATGCAAGTAAAAACATAAGAATACAATCATATACCTCCAAATCATGTTTCAAACATGGGACATCACTCATGATGTTGCAAGACTACAATGGTTGCATACAACAAACAAGTGTGCACACCAAACAAAGGGCAAGGCCCGCATATAGTAGTAAACAAAACAAGCAAGTGCAAACAACAGATAACCATGGAAGTAAGTAATCCTACAAAAAAAATTGCACATGAAGCACCCGTTAGCATGTTAGAAATATAACTCATATGTCAAAAGCATGTATAAGCAAGTAATGTAGAGTGATAAGTATAAAATGAAACAATAGCACCTGTAAGAGACGAATGTGGATGTCCCCAACAACCATTATAGGAGTGGTAGTAGGTGAGCATCCATGTTACGTGTAAGAGACTTGTATCTACAATCACAACTAGATAAATACATGAACGCGCATGTGCGTATGGTATAAAGAAATGTCATATAAGATATCTAACTAGCATGTGTAGTAAAGTGAACATATACAAGCAAGTGTAAGCAAAAGTAAATGCAACCATAGAATGCAGTATGGCATGGATGGATGGAATGGAATGCATAATGGATGGTAGGAGCCACATGCCCCCTAAGTGAATGGATTTGTATGAAACGATGTTCATTTGGTTTTCCTCCTCATCAGTCAATAATGAATCGTAAATGAGAGTTCATCATAAGAAAATGGTCGAAGTTTGTGTTATGTCTAATGCGTTGTGATGAATGTGTATGTGTATTGATGACATGCGACCTAGAGAGGAAATGTGTGTGAGCCGTATAGCCTAAGCATATATCACGACAAGATGATTGAAAGACTGATGATGTAGCCTAAAGCGTATATCACTACAAGATTAATAGAGGGAGTGGTGATGTAGCCTAAAGCATATACCACTACAAGATTAAGGAATAGGTGATCATTTAACCTATAACATATGTCACTAACCTTGGAGTGTCGCATGGTAGAGGGATGAATGATGATCATGTGAGTATGATTAGGTCCATTTGATTTGTAAACCCTCGACAGTAGAGTATGGACATAGGGACTAGAGTGTATCATAGGGTGGTGAGTGCAGTGCATAGAAATAAATGTAGTGTGTATGATGAGAATAAGCGACCATATGATGAGATAAATGTATAAATATGTTATGTGTAATATTTCATGCAAGATGTGTAGATAGACTACAAATGTGAGTATGAGTGTGATGTAGTAGGCATGATGAGTAGTATGTAATGCTAGATGGAAGGACAATAGCAGTGTGACACATGTATGATGAAGACTAGTACGATGTATGATGTGTAGATGTGTAAATTTCAAAATGATATAGACTAACTATAGGATGTGTGATGTAAGATACATGATGTGTGAATAGACACAGTGTGTAGTAACTACTATGTGGTGTGTGGGGTTCATATAAAGTAAGCCCTTAATAGTCAAGTGTGAACGGAAGCACAAAAGTGTGTCATCAGGTGGTGGTCGCAAAGTGTGTAGATGAATGTGCCTATGTTGTGAGAGTGATGTCTACCAATGCGAAGATGATAGATGTGTCCAAGATAAGATGTGTTGGGGGAGAATGTGTATTTGATGGCATGCCCCTAAAGTGTGCATGAGTGAATGATCTATCCAAATACAGTGAAGGAAGAAGGTCTTCCATCTGATGAATGTGGCGATGAAAGTGTATGACCATGTTCTAGTAATTGTGGTATAGTAGATAAACATTGCACAAGTGAATGACGACTATATGCATGTGATTGATGAATATACGATGACTGTGTAGGCACCATAAAATGTGTAGGTGATGGAGATATACATGAAGTTGAATGTGGAGGTGATGGACACCCACGTGGAATGAAATGAGGTGGTGACCTACGTCGAGATGCAGTAATTTTCCTAGGAATGGGCATGTGCCAATGTGTAGGACTATCTAAGTGGTGAGGTCACACAAAAGATGTATGGGTAGGTGACCTAGGAGTAGATTGTGCTTTTAGTAATACATATTGTGATGTGTGAGATGAAGTGGAATATGTGTGGATCGATTTTTGTGTAGATGATGACCATGGGGTAGATGGGGGTACTTCATCAATAGAGATGAATTGATTATTGGGAATGAATTTGAGTCACAAGTTATTCATAGAGATAATGGATTGAGATCTATGAATCCAATTCATTCTGAGTAGATATTGATAACCATCAATTGTTTGAACAACGAGGAAAGGGACAAGAAAAGTGAGAGGACCAACTGTAACGTGTATTTTGACAACACCATATGGCTTTTTTAGAGGGTATTTGATTTGTGATCGAGGGTAACCAATAACATCAAGAAATGGAATAGAGCATGCATTAATAGACCATGATGGGTCAACCTTAGTATTATTTATGGAGATCGAGCCAATAGATGCGTTGATATGTAGGTGATCAGATGTAAAAGTTGCATGATAGTTGTGATTAGAAAAAGAGATGACTGGTGGTGAAGCATTAGTATACACAACTAATATTTTTAAGGGCCCCTGAAGTAGGAGGAGACACTTCATGGTATACATAGTTAGCGGATGAGTCAGTTGTTTTTGTATCATGTTTGAGTAGAAGGATGTTGAAGATTTTAAGATTATGATTTTCATTGACAGGTGGAGATGTTTCATATTCTAGAAGCTCAATTTTACCATTGTTAATCAAATCTTGAATGAGATATCATAGTCGGTAACAAAAATTGATAGAATGTCCTACACACTTATGATAGTCACAACGGGATTTTTTTTTAAAGTTGTGCCCTGTTGGTCGAGATGGGTCGATTTGTAGTGGAGAGGGTAGTATGATGAGGTTACTTTTGACGAGTTGTGGTAGTAAAATATGCGAGGGAATACTAAAATTAGTGAATATATGTCATTTTGGTTGCAACTAAAGTGTCTTAGTAGTATAGACTGCGTTAATAGTGGCTTTTGTATCCAATGGTTTAGTTATAGAGGTATTGAATGTTGATTTACCTGGAAAATGCATGGATGATGATGCGTTTTCTTAATACCTAAGCTTTCCTATAGCTAAGAGCTTAGTTTCACATAGCTTAAGAGTATGACAAAGTTGGTCAAATGGAGGAGAGATTTCAAAGAGAACACTTTCCTGAAGTGGTGGTAAAATATTTTGAATTAATAAATCTTGAAGCTCAGCATCCGCAAGCATATTAGACATCTTGGCTAAATTATTTTTATAGCGTAAGACATAATCCGTGAAGTGTTCATTAGATCCTTGTTTAAGTTGTACAAGTTGGGCATAAGATATCTTGGAGCCAATGTTAATGGAAAAGTGTGTAAGAAAAGTATAGGCAAGATGTGTGAAAGATTTTACCGAGTGGATAGGTAGGTCATAAAATCAACACATCACATAATCTTGTAATCTACAAGGAAAAAGCTTAGCTAGTATTTTAGAGTCATCTGCATAGTTTAGGCATGCTATGTGAAAAGCATGGAGATGTTCTTGTGGATCACCATGGCATTTAAATATGGATAACTTTGGAGTGACGAAATCATGTGGTAAGGGATAAGTAGATATAACAAGTGCGAAAGGAGTATGCAACAATGATGTAGAGTCTAAAGATGATGATGCATGAGAAGTATCAATTTATAGCTTCTGAATTTGATTTTGTAAATCGTTATACAAAGAAGTTAAGTTAGGAGTGTTAGAAGAAGATCCAATATGCATATTAGGTGTGCTAGGGTGAATGACGGGAGTGGTAGTAGTAGGAATTGAACTTGAAAAATAAATGGGTGGGGTGGAGACCACGGGAGCTAAAGAAGGAGCCACTATAGAGATAGAAGCATTACGCGTGTTCTTAGCAGTGATCAAACGATGGAGGACATTCAGAAGTTGAGTGGGATGATCACGCAAAGCTTGTATAAATTCAATAATTATGTTGAGTTGATCTTGGTCAACATTAGTGTCTTCAACATAGGAATTTTCACTATCAGACGCTTTTATTTCGTGAAGAGGAACATTGTGTGAATTATCCAAAGGATTGTCAATGGTAGCTACAGAAGTAAGGATATCATCCATTGGTTTGGATGACCTACGAGTGGATGAAGGAATCTTACAATATTGAAAAGATCCAAAACATCCACTACGAGTGATGAGCATACGAAGAAAAGGCCCAATGAGAAAGAGTATTCAAAGATCGGGTTCACCAAAATGACTAACTAAAATAGGGAATTATAAATAATTATATAGTTAATCTAACATTAAGGACATCAATAAATAATAGATGAATGTATAAATAAAATGACCTAAACAACTAAGAAAGTAGATATGTAAAACCCTAAAGTGCAAAGAGAGTTAGAAAGAACTCAATTGATTCAACGAGTTTGTTTGACTGTGTTGCAGAGATGATTGGAGAAACGGGAGGAGGAAATGACTATGTTGGGGTCTAGAAAAGTGTGTATTTGGGCAATCTGAGTGGATCGAGACGGCTGGATAGGTACAGGGGCACCTTTGGGCTCCTAGTCTACAATACAAGTGGCCTAGTATGTGAAAAATCTCTATAACCTTCCTCAAAGGTGTCACTTGATGGTTTCCTGCCTTCACTTCCTGTCACACTAACTTTGATGTACTCAGTTGTATGTCACTAGTAATCAGTGATGAAGAAGAGACCTGTAAAACTCCAATACAAACATCAAACCCGAAAAAAGAAAGATACATTTGAAGGGGTCGGACTGAATTCAGCTATCGCAATGGTGGAATTACTAACTAAGCATTGCACTACATCTCAAACCCGATGTAGTTATATGTGTGTATGTGCAATCATGCCCTAGGTTCTCTTGTATGAGTCACACTTTGTGAAAGTAGCAAGCAATAACTATGTATATAAAATGTAATAGAATGGTGGATGGAATAGAATAAACTTCCCTCCTATGTAGTGTGATGCAGATGAACCAGCCTTGTGCCTTTTGATGGAGCTAGATGGATGTAAATGGATCCTTTGATGGATGCAACCTTAGGTGATGATAGTAGTTCCTAGTCCATGGTCCCTCATTATGGTCTCATAACTTTATATTTATATGGTTCTCTTATTCTAATTTTTTAATTAACACCAAAAAGGTCGACCACTAAATAGATAAGAAGCTCAAACGGTCAGAAAGTGCCCAAAAAGTGGTGGGAAAGTGTAGAAAGGTTCAGGACACCCCAAATGGGACCAGGGTGCCTAGGGCGTCCCAGTCAAAGGTAAAATGACACCAAATGACAAAAATAGATTGGGCGTGTATGTGGTGAAGGTCAGCAGTGATGATAGATTGAAAAGTAAAATGACCAAAGCACATAGGTTAATTAGTACTTTCTTCACTCAAAAACATATGAATAGTAGTATGAGACCGGGACCAAATAATGTCTCAAGTGCATGATTTTGTGACTAAACCCATCATAATCTGGTATATGTGAAGGAACTTTATTCCTTACAAACCTTGTTAAGAAGATAATTCTTATTTCACACCAACCTATCAATTTGTCTCTATGCCCAACCCACCAATGTGTTGTTGTCCCTCTCACCGAGTAAACCAATATATTCCTTCTATCCACTTTATTGTGTACGTGTGCTTCCATTGCACGTAGGAAAGATGCAGAATTTGTAGTCTCCTTATACGTCTAATTTCTCTTTAAACCCTAAACACATCAGCATATCACCCAGTCTGAGTGTGAACTCACCCGAGGCACACATAGGTGTCAGGCCCCTCCCTTATATGAGTTTTGCAAGTATGTTTATGAACATGGGAGGAACAACATTCAGATATGACTGAATGTACTCAAAGACAGAAAATAAAGAAACTAGATCTAAGCATCAATGTACTATAAGACAGATGAGAACATCACAACCAAAAGGAGGAAATAGATATAAACCATGATTATTATCAATAACACAAGGATTCAGGTCCATAAGCATAAAATAATATACATCGATCGATATCCATAACACATATGTTTAGAATCACTCCATTATATTAATTCATCACATTACAGTAGCCAATAATACATTAAGGATTCTATGGATGGAGATAATACAACAACAGAGCCTCAACATGCTCTAGATGATAGCTTCATTATAGAGCTTACAATCACATATCACACACACATACTCCATCTTCTACCCATACAAACTCTTCTCTATCTGAATATCATGCAAAACCATAAAAAAGAAAAGAAATTCAATCAATCTCCTCTAACTGCTCAACATTACAAGAAAAGGCCTGAAGGAATCTTGTATGATCACCTCACCACTACCCAAGAACATACCAAATGTCATCATTTGTTTCCCTAATCAAGTATCCTCAATATGCAAGTGCCAACAAGTCCCTAACAAACTAGGCTCCTTATCCTGTTATGATAACTGTAATGATGCCTTGGAATATGATTTTCTTGAGCTACAAGTCTCCATATCTTAACGTTAACCATAACTGTATTTGGTTGATTTTTCATTCATTCCCCTAACGTGACTTTACTCATAGTCCAAAATAACTAATTCTCGAATCCAACCTGCCTAGGTGCGATCCTTCGCACATCCCAAAAATTTACTTCCGCACGTGCCTTAGCGCCATGTTCTTGCATTCCACAACCCTTCACACCTCGAGTACTTGGTCATTTTAAGAGTTCAACATCACCCCACACTAATGCAATTACCTCCCATAGAAATCCCTTACGCTGCTTCAAACAAAACTTTAACGTCCAAAATTATGCAAGAATCTACTAAGGCCAGAAGGGACATCTAGGCTACTACTGCCTATATGACCAACTGGATTAACTCAGGGAATTTCTATTCTACGTATCCCTTCACCTTCTCCCATGCCTCCAGCTCTTTCAATGCTTTTCCCAGTACTTCCCCTGTGATGTTGGGTACTTGATCCAGGGTGATTTCTTCTATCTTCTTCTTCAACTCTTGGATCAGCACTACCATCTCCATGCAAATACCCTCAAACTCATCCACACATTCAATGATGGAGTCTTGAAGTTTTCCAATCTGGAACTCTATCTCTTCACACTTGGTCTTTATTTTATCCTTCTGTGCAGTAGTGTCGACAATTAACTGCATGCACTCAGACTTGTTGATAGGGATTTTCTCCTGTAATGCCTTGAGAGCGGCCTCTTCCTCAACTACCTACGCATCAGTTATGGGCTTGCACTTCCCACAGTTTTTGAAACCCATGTTTGCTAAGATTTCTACCTCCTTGAGATGATTGAGTAGATCCTCCAACTCTGAAACCCTGGCCTTAACTGCGACTTTTTTATTCTCCTTCTCCTTGGAAAGGTTTGCGACTGTCAACCCCATGCCATCATTGATGTTTGTCAGCAACATCCCCACCAGGTCTTCTAAATATTCCATATCGTCACCATAATCTATCCTGGCCTTACTCACCAATGTTGGAAATTGTCCCAAAATTCCTTTAACGATGGTGCCAACTTGATCATAGTATTTTCACTTCCTGGAGCTATCTAACTTCTCCTCACTCTCTTCTTCTTCCACAACTACCTCCTCATCTTCCTGAACCACTTTCATAGGCGGGGTCAACATTTCTCATGGCTTGGATAAGGGGGCATTTCTAACATCCATCTCAACTCCTCTCAATGTCTTGGGGTGCAGCTGTATGAACACCCTCTGGATGTATCTATTAATGGTAGCATTGATCTACGGGTACAGATCTAAGAATTCAGGATCCAGGGTCTCCACATATACTGGTCTCGAGTTGTATTTGTAGGTTACACACAAGGTGTGAACATTTGTGTCCACCTTATCTATGTCGAAGGTCAACATTTGTGCATCCTTTAACCGGTTGATGGCACATTTTAGGTACTTAGTGGTGAATGCAAATGGGAGTTTGTACCATGTCCTTTCTCTCCTTTGGCCATCACAAACTGTGCCAGACTAAAATGTTGCATGACTACAAACTGAACTTGGTCCCTAATGATCTTTGGAAGCTTGTGTGAGATGCACCATTCATTTTCAAAATTTGTGTGTAATCTCTCATACCATTTGTTCATTTGTGCCTTGTACGCATTAGATATACTCCCATCACAAGTGAATTTTTTGAATTATACTGTAGGAGATAGGTGCGCCGGTGGGTAAACCCACATGTTATCATCTGGTCCATCTGGGACACCATTTTCCCAGAATATAATTATTAACAGGACGGACCCCCAAGTTATCTTTTCTCTTAGGTTGTTCTACACTTGCGCCTACTCGATGATACTATCTGTGATAAACTATGCAAAATTTTAATGTGTTCGCTTGGACAACTTGTATGCAACGTACATGAACCTCTTGTTTATGTTCGTCCACCTCTCAGATGCACCCAACTTGCAACTAATGAGTTGGGAAGCGACGCTCAATGTTGGGTCCATCTTCTCAAAGAATATTTTATGATCGTCTCACCACTACCCAAGAACATGTCAAATGTCATCATCTATTTCCATAATTGAGTATCCTCAGCATGAGAGTGCCAACTAGTCCCTAACAAACTAGGCTCCTTATCGTGTTATGATAACCATAATGATGCCCTGGAATATGCTTTTCTTGAGCTGCAAGTATCCATAGCTTAAAATTATCCATAATTGTATTTGGTCTCTTTTTCATTTGTTCCCCTAATGCGACTTTACTCATAGCCCAAAAATGACTAAGTCTTGAATCCATCCTGCCTGGGCGTGAGCCTTTGTGCATCCTTAAAAGTTACTTTTGAGTGTGCCTTTGTGCCATGTTCCTGCATGCCACAACCCTTCACGCCTCGATTACATGGTGATTTTATGGGCTCAACATCATGCCACACTAAAGTGATTTCCACCCACAACAATCCCTTGCGCTTCTTCGAACAAAAATTTACCAACCAAAATTTTGTAAGAATCTATTAAGGCCAGAAGGGACATCCATGTCATTATCACCTATACGACCAACTAGATTAACTCAGGGAATTTTTCTTCTACATCTCCCTTAACCTTCTCCCATGCCTCCAGCTCTTTTAATGCTTTTCCTAGTACTTCCCCTATGATAATAGGTACTTGATCCAGTGTGATTTATTATATCTTCTCCTTTAGCTCCTAGATCACCACTACTAGCTCCACGTAAAGACCCTCGAAATCATCCATGTGTTCAGTGATGGAGTACCAAAGTTCACAAATCTATAACTCTATCTTTTCACATTTGGTCTTTATTTTATCCTTCTGCATAGTAGTGTCGACAATTAACTGCGTGTGCTCAGACTTGTTGGTAGGGATTTTCTCCTGTAATGCCTTGAGAGCGGCCTCTTCCTCAACTACCCGCACATCAATGGATTGGCAGATGTGTTTGGATATGGTTAACAAATTCTTTGAGAATATGGACTATTGGGAGACTCATTCTAAAAAATTAGCACAAAGGTAGAAGAACGAGTGGTACAGTGTATAAGGTGTTCAAATTCATGCGGTTATAAAGGTATGTTGAGAAAATTTTAAATAGCACGTAGAAGAGAAACAACGATCATGTAGTATAACAAGAGGAAGACGGCACCATGGGGAACTACTTGGTGAACAACGCAAAGGTTTTGTACTTCAACACAGTGATGTGTGCGAAGGAGATATGTGGTAGTGAAGTAGTATTGGAGCCTTAGAAGGTTATAATGGTGACACATGAAGGGGAGTTGAGAAATTTTATTTAAGTGAAATAAAGTGCTTTATTAAAAAAATATGTTAAGACACATGGTCGAAGGAACTTTAAGGTGTTGAAAAATTATAAATCAAGGGTAAAGGTAGTCATTTTAACTACTTTGCCTTAGCCAATTTTTATGCTTCTGACTTGAAGTACGAAGAAGAGAGAGGTACTTGTCACGAACCAGTAAAATTATGTGAGTTGTGGCCTGATCTTGCAATATAACAAGTAGGGAAGAAGACAACAGAGCATGAGGGGGTTGTGTGAGAGAAAAGTGTGGAGGTCATCAAGTTAGGGTAGAAGAAGGAAACATTAGAAGCACCTAGAGCATGGAAGAATGACAGAAGAAGGAGATGGCATCCAAAAACGCTCGTATAAAGAGACCAGTAGGGGAAAAGGAAGAACCGTGGAAGTTAATTCGGAAATGCAGTATCCCCTAGGGGTTATTAAGGTAGAGAAGTTGAGCTCGAAGTTGTATAGATGAAAAATCAATGAATTCAACCATAGAACCACTAACTATGACTATTTAATGTAGGTGGATCTCTACAACGAGCTACCAGGGTTGGATGAATAAGGAAACCCTAGGGTAGAAAATTTAGTGAAGAGGGAGTTGCATAAAATTGGGGTCTTGCAGCTTTGGGAGCTGTCATTTTTTTCTAAACCAGCACCATTGTTCAGATGGTTGATGTCACGAGTGCATGAAGAATTTTTCTACTTTTCAGGGAGAAGGATGAGACTCACAAGAAATTTAATCCATAAGGTAATGGGCCTGCAAAATAAAGGTGAAGACATGGCCCTCAATTTAAGTTCCGTTGCAAAGGTAGAAGAGCTAGCCAAGTAATTAAATTATGAGAAGGGGGGAAGGGCACAAGTTATTGTGGATCTACCGAACCTAGCATTAAGATTCACTTTCTAACTCATTAGTTACAAGATTTCTCATTTGTGAGGTGGTTAGGATCCACCATTTGGTGTGTCTCTCATCCCTTCTTATTTAGGTGAATGGTCTTGATCGTGTGATCACTGACCTCAAATTATGGCTCTTCTGCATGGTAGTGTAGGTTCCAACTTATCATCTTCCTTGTTCTAGGCACACCCCCTTCTTGATCCAAGATATCCCACACACGTAGTTGTTTTTGGGGGAAGGGGTCCTGAAACCTCGTGTGTAATACCTTCATGGGGTTATCCACAAATTCCATATGGGGTGACACAAGTGTCCACATTTTCCTTGTCAGCTTAAGCTTTGAACATTTCTTCTTCAATCCCAGAGTGAACCCCTTATCCTACTTTATGACAAAAGAGTCTCCCTTACTTTTTTCCTCCGAATTAGTGGGCCATGTAGGAGAAGACTCTTACGTTGGGATCTTCTTAGTTTCTTCCATAGAATGAGCCTTCTCCTTGGTGCTCACATCAACTACCACCTTGGTTTCTACCTCCACTCTTCTCTTCTCTTCTGCTTCGAGCTCAACCTCGAGTTCTTCCTTGAAGGTTGTGTTATCTTCCTCCGACCTTGTTTCCATTACCTAACTGGAAACCTCATGCATCTTGTGCTTCTTCTATTCTGGCTCCTCTTCTTCAAGTAACTCTCCTCCCTCATGCCTTGCTTCAGTGTCCTTAACGCTCCCTGGATGTGAAGAACTTTTGCCCCCATGCTACCTCGGCGCATATATTATTTCCACTTCTAAGAGGTGTCCAACTTCTCCTGACTCTCTTCTTCTTCCACTACTACCTCCTCATCTTCCTAAACCACTTTCATAGATGGGATCGATGCTTCTCATGGCTTGGGGAAGGGGTCATCTCTAATGTCCATCTCAACTCCTCCCTGTGTCTTAGGGTGTAGCTGCATGAACACCATGTGGATGTATCCCTTGATGGTAACATTTATCTATGGGTTTAGATCTAAGAATTCAAGCTCCAGGGTCTCCACCTATATTGGCCTCGATTTATAGATGTAGGTCATGTGTATGGTGTGAACATTTGCCTCCACCCTATGCATCGAAGGTCAATAGTTGTGCATCCTTTAACCGATTGATGGCACACTTCAGGTACTTAGCGGTGAATGTAAATGGGAGTTTTCACCACGTCCTTTCTCTCCTTTGGCCATCACAAACCATGCCAGACTAAAATGTTGCATGAATACAAACTGAACTTCATCCCCAACGATCTTTGGAAGCTTGTGCAGGATGCGCCATTCATTTTCAAAAGATGTGCGCAGTCTCTCGTACCATTTTTTCATTCGTGCCTTGTACGCATTAGATATACTCCCATCACAAGTGAATTGTTTAAACTGTACTGCAGGAGATGGGTGTGCCAGTGGGTAAACCCACATGTTATCATCTGGTCCATCTAGGACACCAAGTTCCCATAATACAATTATTAACAGAATGGAACCCCAAGTTATCTTTTCTCCTAGGTTGATATGCACTCACGCCTCCTTGATGATATTATCCGTGATAAACTGTGCAAAATTGTAATGTGCTCGCTTGGAGACCATATATGCAACATATATGAACCTCTTGTTTATGTCCATCCACCTCTCAAATGCACCCAAATTACAAATAATGAGTCAGGAAGCGACTCTCAGTGCTGGGTCCAGTAGATCCACAATAACTTGTGCCCTTCCCCCCTTCTCATAGTTTAATTACTTGGTTAACTCTTCTACCTTCACAATGGCACTTAAATTGACGGCCATGTCTTCACCTTTGTTTTGTTGGCCCATTAGCCCATGTATTAAATTGCTTGTGATTCTCATCCTTCTCCCCGCAAAGTATAAAAAGTCTTCATGCACTCATGACATCAACCATCTGAACAACGGTGTGGGTTTAGAAAAAAATGACAGCTCCCAAAGCTGCAAGACCCCAATTTTCTGCAACTACCTCTTTACTGAATCATCTACTCTAGGGTTTCCTTGTTCTTCCAACCCTAGTAGCTCCTTGTAGAGATTCACCCGCATTAAATTGTCATAGTTAGTGGTCCTGTGGTTGAATTCGTTGATTTTGCATATGTACAACTTTGAGCTCCACTTCTCTACCCTAATAACCCCTAGGGATACTACATTTAAGAATAGACTTCCATGGGTTCTTCCTTTTCCACTACTAGTCTCTTTGTATGAGCTTTCATGGGTGCCATCTCCTTTTTCTATCATTCTTTCGTGCCCTAGGTTCTTCCAACACTTCCTTCGTCTGCCCTAATTTGACGACCTCCACATTTCTCTCTCACGCAACCCCCTCCTGCTATGTTGTCTTCTTCCCTACTTTTTATACTGGAAGATCATACCACATATCACACAATTTTACTAGTTCATGACAATTACCTTTCTCGTCTTTGCAAAACCATCGTCGCATTTCAAGTTGGGAGCACAAAAATTGGCTAAAGCAAAGTAGTCAAAATGACTACCTTTACCCTCTATTTATACTTTTTCAGCACCTTAAAGTCCCTCCAACCACGTGTCTTAGTCTATTTTTAATAAATAACTTTATTTCACTTAAATCAACTTTCTTGACTCCCCTTCGCACATCACAGTTATAACCTTCTAGTGCTCCAATACTAATTCATTGCCACAGATCTCCTTCACGCACATCGTCATGTCAAAGTACATAACCTCTGCATTATTCACCAAGTACTTCCCCATGGTGTCACCTTCCTCTTGTTATATTGTGCAATCGTTGTTTCTCTTCTGCGTGATCTTTAGAATTTTCTTAACACAACTTTATAACAGCACAAATTCAAACACCTTATACATTGTATCACTCATTCTTCTACCTTTGTGCTAATCATCCAGAATGATTCTCCCAATATTCCATCTTCTCAAGGAATTTTTCAACCATATCCAAACATATCTACCAATCCACCCCACACTAAATGTATGCACAGTCCTCTATACATGGAATCACTTACAATGTAATTAGCTATTGGCACACCAATGTGCAACATAACACCAAATATAAAAGAAAATAAAAATGACGACAAAAGGAAACACACAAAAGGGAAATGCACCAAGGGAAACCTAATCTAATTGGCAATATTGCCTTATTTACAAATACAAAAAATCTTTATTTATAGTAGGGATTCAGCCTACTCCTAGTAAAATAACCTAGAAGCCATATCACATCCAATTCTTGTAAGTAGTATGCACCTAAATCTAGTATAAAGGATATAAAATAAGGCCCCAACCAAGTGAATTTGAGCTTCCCGAGATGGCGTAGAAACTTAGAATCATAAAGTAAAACCCTCTACCCAACATCAAATTTATTTTTCTTAATGTGACGATTGTGTCAAGCCTTTTGGCGTGCCTCTCAGTCCTTTGACTCCATCTAGCAAGGGATTTTCATTCATCCAATTGTATTAAGTTATCATTTTTCTCTTGCAACACCTGTTCATCAGCCAATCCTCCTATGCATGCAACACGTAGAAAGGGTAGCATGAACTCTACCAAAAAAATAGCTTCTGTGCCAAACACCAATTGAAACAGTGTGGCTTTGTTTAATATTTTACAAAAAAAATTATACGCCCATAGCACGGCCAAGACTTTTTCATCGTAGTCCTATTTCCCAACATCACAAATATTGGTCAATGTGTGACTCAAAATTTTGTTAAAGGATTATGTTGTCCCATTAGCTTGTGGATGATAAGGGGTAGACTTGTGATGGGTCGCCATCAATTCTACCAATAGAATTATGATTGTTTCATTTAGGAAATGCGTACCCCTATCACTGGTTAAACTCTGTGGGAACCCATATTTGTTAATGATGTTTTCCCATAAAAAATCTAGTTATTGTGGCCATCGTGCAATCCCTCATAGGTTTTGCCTCTACCCACCATGCTAGATAATTAGTATAGGTAATGATATTGTGTGAACTTGTCCTTCGTGCGGAAGGTGAAATAGGGCCTAAAAAATTGATTTCCCATTTCTTGAATGGTTTAGCACTAGCTATTGGTCTCAATGAAATTTCATCCCTTTTTCCTAGCTTACCAATGTGTTGGTAATGATCATAGGCCTTGCAATATTCAATACAATCTCTATAAATGGTTTCCCACCAAAGTCCTACCAATAATATTTTCCATGCAGTGGAATTTTTTACATAGTGCTCTCCTAGAATCCCACCATGTGCTTCCTCCATGATTGTAGCATGCTCATGCTCTAGTACACACCAACACAATACCTCATCCTAACCTAACTTATACAGGTCTTGATTGATTAACATGTAAGGCGCAGCACATACAACTAACTATTTCCTCTCCAAGGCCTTCATCCCTTCTGGTGCCACATGCATTCTTAAGAACAAAACGCTATCTTCCAAATTAGAGGATGTGCATTGTAATCTAAATATTTGTGCATCTGGCATTTTATCCTCAATGGTGTGTGCGTCCTCTCTAGAGTCAATCCTTGATAAATGGTTAGGCCCCATATTACTCTTGCCCGGTTTTACCACAACCCTAAACTCAAACTCTTGAAACAATAGGACCCACCTACATATGTGCCCTTGCAAGACGGGATTGTTCACCAAGTACTTTAATGCCATGTGTTCTGTATAAAAGATAAAATGCATTGCTAGAAAATACTACCTAAATTTTTCTAGTGCATAGATCATAGACAATGCATCGTGCTCCGTGGTGGTATAATTCTATTATGTTGGGGTTAGCTTCCTACTAGCAAATAAAAAGGGATGGTCAACAATTCCCTCCCTAAGTTGTGTTAGGACTACTCCAATCGTCATCCCATATGCATCAACATGTACGTGAAAAAGCTTATCCTAAGAGGAAATGCATAATATAGGCACAATAATGAGTTTATTATTCAGTGTGTCAAAGGTCGTTTGTTATGCCTCTCCCCAATATAACTTATTCTCATGTTTTAACATCTCCTCCAGTGGTGTGGCAATCTTGGCATAGCCCTTGATGAACTTCTTGTAATACCTTGTATGTCCAAGGAATCCACGCACCACATTCTAGTTGGTAGGTTCCCCTAATCACACGATAATTGTAACTTTGGCAGGATCCACTAGCTAGCCTTCTTTACATATGATATGTCCCAATAGGGTGCCAAATGGAGTAGTGAAAAACACATTTCTTAATGTTGAGAAATATACTCAATTTTCAGCACATCTCAAACATCAACCTCAGATTTTCACAACAGTCCTTTACTAGTCCATAAACCATCCAATCATCTAGGTAAACTTCAAGAAAATTATGGATGAAGTCTTAAAACACTTAAACCAAAATGCATGTAAAAACATAGCATGGAACTTTCTTCAGTCCTAAAAGGCATGACTGTATAGGAAAAACTTCCCCATGCAATTGTGAAAGTTTTCTTTTATTAGTTTTCCTTTGCGACTCTAACCTAATGATACCCCAAAGAATCCATTTGTAAATGAATAGATCTCCCGTCCTGGTTACTCCTTTTAAGATCTCCTCAGTGAATTGGTTTGGTAAAGGATCAATGAAACACATCACATTCAACTCCTTGTAGTCAACGTAAATCCTAATCCTCTCATCCTTATTAATGTATAATGACCATCAGACTTATCCACTATGATTCCTCAATAGCCTCAATGATGCCTAATGCGATCAACTTGTCACTATCCTCCTTGACCTTAATGTGCATAGATTGGAATTCATGCAATAATGTCTCTTCTGAATTGGAAGTGCACACCCTCCTTAAGTTTGATCTACATCTCTCCTATAATGAGTGGTGAACTTCCTTGAGTTCGTGGTACCCACATGCAAGAATAAATCTTGGAATTCATGCAACATATCAATAA
Organism: Taxus chinensis; assembly: GCA_019776745.2. Lineage (NCBI taxonomy): Eukaryota > Viridiplantae > Streptophyta > Pinopsida > Cupressales > Taxaceae > Taxus > Taxus chinensis. Next base: position 198,723,451 of record CM034147.1, on the reverse strand, counting down.
TATTTAAAACCTCCCTTTCGAACCAATAATCTGCCAATAGTATCTTCCTAGGGTTCTACACGTCTGAGCCATTGTTAACCTTGTTAGTCTTCAGGGGTTTTTCGTAAGCATGTGACGTTTCCTCATCAGCACTATCCATAACCTTGCATGTACCCATAGTATGGCTAGCATCTAATTTCTCTATCTATTCACCATCTATAACGTGGACCAAATTTCCTTTCTCCTTTTCCATGCAAGCATGCACTCAAGTTACATCCTCCTCTGATTCTTCCTCATTGAAGTGCACATCCAAACCATGTTCACCTAATAACTCTAGTAATTTTTCATCTTTCATGGCACTATCTCCCATAATTAGGCACATAAAAACCTATAGCACCTCATTCATTGATGGCCTAGTACTCCAATACTCAAAAGTTTGAATAAGATCATACCATCAACTCCTACCAATTTCCTAGTCTGACGACGCAGCTCTAAATGAATGTACCACACACGTGCATAGCCTTGTAAGGTGTAGTACCTTGTAAGGTGGAGTAAAGCTTATGAACCTATACTAATGGAGGCAAGGCTTCCATGCCTTCCATCCAGGCCTTGTCACATGCCTGGATGTGAACCGAGGTAGCTTCTTTCCCATGATAGTCTTGTATAGCACTAGGTGCATTGATTTGGAAAAACCTAACAGAGAATGTGATTCTCACCTCACATGCCACTCTAGAATGTTGTCTCTAATGGGTCACCCACCAACGTGTTATGGTCCTGCATAATTTATAGATAAACATGATTCTTTTTTCGAATCTCACATCTTCACTGGGTCTCCATTTCTTGCAGGAAAACATTATGGTTTCCTTCCCTAGTGTAACTTGGTAATTTCCTTCCTCTCATGCACCTATTTGAGGTTCGCCTTTATTACTCTAATCACATATCCTCTAAATTTCCTTCCTACAAAATCATATGTCTCTGTGCACCTAATTATCACATGCCATAGTAGTTATATCACTTATATATTGAGCATCTTCCCACTGAACAACGCCTTCTTTTGTTGGATTGCATAACCTCAGGATCCTTGATAGTGCACACATAGATCCAGTCTAGGTCTTCTTATGTTAAGGGCTCAGTATATGGTGCTGACTTTCCATCCGTCAAAGGAATGCTAACACACTCACTCCTTGTTCTACAAACTTTATATACTCCCTTATTGAAACATAAGATAGACATTATTCTTATAGCACCAGGGGTGCCCAAGTAATGCTAGAAATTTGTGTGCACCTCAGCAAACACCAAGTACTTCGAAGTCTTCAGTGAATGTCACCCCTTGGATAGTTATAGCAACATCCTTTAAGACACAAATTGGGCATCACCTTTATATTTTTATCCATATACAACACATTTGAATATGAATGTAATGGAGGTATTCCCATTTTTTTCCATGTGTCCAAAGTGATAACATTAAATTCCACACCTGTGTTAATCAGAATATTACTTAGGATGCATCCATCAATAACTACATTTAATGTAATCTCCTTATTATAGTTAATACTGTGAGGAGGTAGATTAGCATGCAAAACCCTATTCTCTCATGCACCCTCCTCTGGTGCTTAGTACTTTTCTTCTCATCCACTTTCTTTATAGAGGGATGATATTTTATTAATGTAGCATCTTACATTCTTCCTTGACTTCATCTATATCCACCTAAGGGACTTCAGTGCATATTTCTTCTACTCCAAATTATGTGATTTCTCCTTCAGGCATTGAATCTCCCCTTTAAGACTCTTAATCACCTTCATGATCTCTTGATAGACTTCCTTCTGATGAGATCAGGTCCAGATGACTTCCCATGTATCACCTCTTCCCTTATAACAAGTGGCCTCTACTTTGGTGTCTCCCTGATGTGTACAGCATTATTGCCCATGTTGTCAGCAACATAGGTTATAATTTGGATTCATTCACCACCCACAACATCCACTGTTGATCATCACGCTTTACGCTAACCATCCCAGCGCCCTTATCCTTCCATTTCTCATGGCTCATATGTTCATATAACTCTAGGCATTCTTCATACTTGTGTTTCTTCCCACACCAAGAGAACTTTAGAAAATTGGGACACTCCCACTTGTAATATTTTGTAGACCTATAGTTATAGCAAGTTCCTTGGGGAAATTCACTTCTCACCCCTCCATGGTTGCCACGGCCTCGAAATCCACCTCAAAAGCCTCTTTCATAGGCTTCCTCCATACACATGCGCCCTTCATAATGATGACCATCATCCTTGGAACTACTGGAAATCTTGGTCTGTCGCATACTAGTATCAATGGCATCATGGATCTAATCTATTAACCTATAATCATTTTTCTCATGATTAATAGAGGTGCAAATATTGCAATAACAAGATATATTCATCTGGATTGTGTGTTACATCAATAGACACCTACTTGCATCATGGTATCCATGTAGTAATTTTCAAAGTCCGCTGAACATGGCACGCACACTGATATTCGTGGGTAAAATATCCTTTGTATATCCCTCTACTTCACAGTCTATGCACCATATCCCATTGCGAGTCTCATAATTTGAGTTTGTATATAGTTTCTCCAGTTTCTTTGACATGGCACATAAATCTAGGCTTCAAGAAATTGATTAATACTGGTATAAATGCTTCCCATAGTGTCATCAGTGCACAAGGTAGCCTCTATTGCCTCGTGTAGATCTATGAAGGGATTATGTGAAAGTTCCCTCCTGAATGGAGAGATCAGCCCTCTGAAAAACCACTGAGCGTGCTGAGATAGGTGAATATCATAAGAAAACTTAGACAAGAGAGTTTTGAAGTATGCGTCATACTCCCATACACTCTCCTCCATTCCTTCTTAAATTTCCTTAAATGTTCTAATTCTATTTTGTTCAAACTCAGGGATGTGGAACTCCACTCAAAAATGCATCACACGGCGTGATGTAATCCACTATAGTCTAGTGTGGATCATACTTCTTGTACCAACTATGTGCACACCCTTGTAACATGGTTACAAACTGACTCACCTTCCACTTTGGGGTAATAATAGCCTTTGCATGCCATATCAACTCCCATTTGTGCACATACTCTACAACATCTTCCACACCCTTGTAATCAAGGAAAATGTAAAAAAATTTCAAAAAATATCTTTTAAGGTGGTCAAAGCCCTTGACCACCAAATCTAAAACCCTGGCCTCCTCCAATATCTCCACTACCTCCAGAACCACAAGATTCACTAGTGTCAACTCCTTCAAACCCACCACATCCTCATTCAGTCACATGTATGGGTCCTAATGTAGTTGAACCCTGTGATCCCACTCATCATGCTAAATTATGTACTGACAACAGTCTATAAAGTCAACCCACTCCTAGATGTGGTGCTCAAGCTTTGCGTACCCCCACCTTGCCAAAATTTTGTACTAGATATGATGCCTATGAACACATAGGAAATGATTGTGTGGACATTTATGTACCAAATGAAATAATTATATCTCCTAGGTGTCTCTCAACCACCAATACCAAGACCAATCAGGTTAACAATACTTATCTACTGGATCTGGAAAACTAAGTGCACAAGGTTCGGTCACTATGTGGACATAGATGCGTGCCTATGGCTTTCCCTTCTCCACATGAAGAAATTTCACTAAAACCTCGAGGGGGTATCCCTCCTATGCTTTCCAAGATGGGGTAGCATAGAATGCTCATATTCCAGGCCCTCAGTGCATGAACCTCAAATCACTTCATGTAGCGTCTGCCTCCATAAATCCATCACTCCAGTAACCTCACGTTGTTATCTCCAACTCCCTCTCCTAAGCCTCATTGTACTTGAGCCATCTTTCCTCTCTTTCTATTTCAGCCACAAGGTCTGTCATCTTTCACCACACTAGCTTCCATTCCCCATGCACCTAGCAGGAGCTTAGCCAGCCATAGGAAAGGCTTCCAAACTCAAATTAATAACCAGAATCTTGATAGCTAGTGGAATAACATGCAAGAACGATCCTCTAGGCTCCCTCAAGAACTCAAACTCAGTCAACCTCCAGGAAAGAATACATAGAAATAGTGTATTCTAAGGTATAACTAGTCAGCACTCTACTCTACCAATGATCAACAACACGGTTCCAGGTCAAATCAGTATCATGCAGCCTTTGATACTCATCTTAGGTCCATACATGAGTTCTATAGTACCAACTTGGCCTAGATGCATATGTTGATAGCCATTCATACAACTTCATAGGGAAACAACAACAAAAATGTTTCATACAACTCATGATACAAGTGTTCTTCTAGCCATTTATGTGCATCAAACTCAATTCCGGCGTTAAATATCTAAGCAAACTCATCCTCCATTATTTTAAGCCACACTTCGACACTATCCAAATTCAAGCACTCCTCCATTACACATCATTCTCACAACATCTTCAAAACGTGGTCCTGGCAATGGAACCAAAATATAGTCTCCTTTTGCCTCTAACTTATCTTCAAACCCTAAACATGTCGGCATATCACCCAGTCTGACTGGGAGCTCACCCAAGGCACACGCAGGTGTCAATCCCCTCCTTTATATGACCTTTGCAAGAATTTTTATCACCATGAGAGGAACAATGCTCAAACATGACTGAATGTACTCAAAGACAGAAAATAAAGAAACTAGATCTAAGCATCAATGTACCATAAGACAGATGAGAACATCACAACCACAAGGAGGAATTAGATATAAACCATGATTATTATCAAGAACACAAGGATTCAGATCCATAAGCATAAAATAATATACACAGATTGATATCCATAACACAGATGTTTAGAATCACTCCATTGTATTAATTCATCACATTACAGTAGCCAATAATACATTAAGGATTCTATGGATGGAGATAATACAGTTACAGAGCCTCAACATGCTCTAGATGATAGCTTCATTATAGAGCTTACAATCACATGTATCACACACACACACACACACACACACACACACACACACACACACACACACACACACACACACACACACACACACACACACACACACACACACACACACACTCCATCCTCTACCCATACACATTCTTCTCTATCTGAACATCATGCAAAACCGTAAAAAAAGAAAAGGAAATCAATCTCCTCTAACCGCCATCATTACAAGAAAAGGCCTGAAGGAATATTTTATGATCCCCTCACCACTAGCCAAGAACATACCAAATGTCATCATGTGTTTCCATAATCGAGTATCCTTAGCATGCAAGTGCCAGCTAGTCCCTAACAAACTAGGATCCTTATCCTGTTATGATAACTGTAATGATGCCTTAGAATATGATTTTCTTGAGCTGCAAGTCTCCATAGCTTAACGTTATCCATAAATGTATCTGGTCACTTTTCCATTCATTCCCCTAATGCAACTTTACTCATAGTCCAAGAATGACTAAGTCCCAAATCCAACCTACCTAGGTGTGAGCCTTTACGCATCACCAAAAGTTACTTCCACATGTGCCTTTGCGTCATGTTCCTGCACGCCACAACCCTTTGTGCCTCAAGTAATTATTCATTTTAGGGCCTCAACATCTCCCCACACTAATGTGATTTCCTCCCATGGAAATCCCTTACACTACTTCGAACAAAACTTTAACGACAAAAATCCTGTAAAAATCTGCTAAGGTTGTAAGGGACATGTAGGCCACTACCGCCTATACGACCAATTAGATTAACTCAAGGAATTCTACTTCTACATCTCCCTTCACCTTCTCCCATGCCTCCAGCCCTTTCAATTATTTTCCTGGTATTTCCCTTGTGAAGTTGGGTACTTGATCCAATGTGATTTCTTCCATATTTTCTTTCAACTCCTGGATCACCACTACTAGCTCCATGTAAAGACCCTCAAACTCATCCATGTGTTCGGTGATGGAGTCCCAAAGTTTTCTAATTTGGAACTCTCTCTTTTCACACTTGGTATTTATTTTATCCTTCTACGCAGTAGTGTCAAAAATTAACTGCATGTGCTCGGACTTGTTGATAGGGATTTTCTTCTGTAATGACTTGAGAATGGTCTCTTCCTCAGCTACCCATGCATCGATTATGAGCTTGCACTTCATGTAGCTATTGAAACCCATGTTTTCCAAGATTTCTACCTCCTTGAGCTGGTTGAGTAGATCCTCCAACTCCAAAACCCTGGCCTCAACTACAAATTTTGTATTCTCCTTATCCTTGGCAAGGTCCGCAGTTGTCGGCCCCGTGCCATCATTGATGTTTGTCAGCAACATCCCCACCCTTCTAAATATTCCATCTCGTCACCATAATCTATCCTGGACTGACTCATCAGTGCTAGACATTGTCCCAAAGTGCCTTTAATGATGGCGTCAGCTTGATCATAGTATTTTTGCTTCTGGGAGTTTTCCAACTTCTCCTCACTCTCTTCTTCTTCCACAGCTACCTCCTCATCTTCCTGAACCACTTTCATAGGTGGGATCAACATTTCTCATGGCTTGGGGAAGGGGGCATTTCTAACATCCATCTCAACTCCTCCCAACGTCTTGGGGTGCAACTACATGAACACCCTTTGGATGTATCCATATGTGCGTATATTTGGTTAAGGTATTCCTCAATTATTGGTTCTATGTAGGGTGTAGTATTTGTGTCATCCATTGTGATCACAACCCATTCTTCATTGTTCTTGAATATTACATAACTTGATCTACATTATTATCATAACACCAAGGTCAGCCTAGAAGCGCAAGAAATTTGTCTACTTGAGTTAGCTCCAAAACCTCAAATTCACCTTTGAATTTTTCTCCTTATATGGTGATAGTATAATTCTTCAATACTCCAATGGGCATGGCCTTTGCCTTGTTTTCCATATACAACACACTTGAATATGGCTACAATGGTGGCCTTCCCATTTGGTTATGGGGATTAAGTGTAAGTACATTTACCTTTGTGTCTGTATCAATTAAAATGTTACTTACCAATTATCCATTTATAACTGCATCTAAAGTGATCTCCTTGTCATACTCATGGTACTGAGGTGGTGAGTTAGCATGTAAGATATGTCTAACCCTTTTTATTACTGTGTGCAATACATTTCTCCCACAACTATTCTCCAAACATGGAGATGATATTATCTTCTCTAAAAAATTTGCACACTTGCTTGAAGTCATCCACATATTTTTCAAGTACCTTAGCTTGTTTGGCACGTTCCATGTCCCACACTTGTTAATTCAAGAACTGTATCTCCCCCTACATTTCTCTAACCGATCCCATGGTTTCTTGGAAAAATTCTTTCAGTTTTTCTATGTACAGGTATTTATTTGGATGTACATTCTCATCCCATTTGATGAGTGGCCTCATTCTCCCTTATTCACGTGCATGCAAGGATTCTCTGTGTTGTAACTAATAATGGTTGTTTTCCTACTACAGCCAAAGTCTTAAGTTACCAATGTCCCTGATTAGAGCACTCAACCTATATCATATTTTTTCCCCTATCCTTTTTGTTTTTACACATGGGCACACAGATCTGGAAAATCCTCCACCTTATGTGCCTTCCCATAGTACACACAATACTGGTTCTTGGGACATTTATGCTGATAATGGTCTGGTGATCCACATGTAGAAAATTTTCCCCGAGTGAACCTTCCTCCATGACCACCATGGCCTCTTCCATGATATCCACCTCTAAATCCTCCATTGTTTTTATTTAACCCATCATTATTTTGTCCATCATGTGTCAATGAGATACTTTTTGTGCTATTTTGGCATACCTTTGTCTCAAAAGCCTTGTGGATATGACCAATCACATGGAAATTGGATCTTTCATGTGTGTGCACATCACAAATCTTGCAATACAAGGAAAAAATATTTTGTGTAATGGGTTGCAAAAGTGTATAGTTGTAGACATCATGATTCTTATGGAAAATCTCTCAAGTTGTCAGTGCATACACATTCTTGCAAAAATAGTTATCCTTTATATACCCCTCTACATTGCAATTCGTACACAATCTTCCACTACAAGTCTCATGTGTAAAGTTAGCAGATAACTTCTCTAACCAAGTATCCATGACTGTAATCTGAGCTTTAAAGAACGGGCTTACTCCAGTTTCCACACTTCCTATTGATTCTGTATGCAAAGATGCTTCTAAGGCTTCACGCAGGTTGGTGAATGTCTTATGCAACAACACCCTTCGAAATGGTGTTAGAAAACCACCTATGAACCATTGTGCATGTTGGATTTAATGGATGTCATAAGAGATTTTAAACAATAAAGTATTAAACCTCATGTCATATTCTCTAACACTCTCAAACAATCATTGATTTATATCCTTAAGCATGTTGATGCTTTGCTGCTCAAACTCTGGGATGTGAAATTCTACCTAAAAGCTGATGTTGGAGCTCAATCCAATTCCTTGGATTGAGCTGGTCTTTTTCAATGATTCCCCATGTATTTAACTATTTTTGTGTGTTTCATATTGTTCCCCATGCCTTAAATATCAGTCAGATTCAAAGAGAGCTATCATTTTGAAATAGATTTCATACCTTAGCCAAATAAATGAGAAGATTCAGCAAAAATGTCGGGGGACTAGTTTAATTGTTTGGTTATTCAAAGGAAAAGCTTCAGACATACGAGTGATGGGGACTATCTCTACATCTTTTGTAAGAACCTACAAATTAACACCAAAATGATCCAAACTACTCCCAAAGTTTGAAGCTCTGAAGGTCCAAAAGCATGCAACTCGAAGACTTATCCATTTTAACAGAGACTGGAATGTTCAAATGCTTGTCAATTTTCATTGCCCGAAATCACTGTCCGTTGGCATTTGAAAACTTGCAGGAGGCTCACTAGAAATTTATTTATAAAATCCTGCATGACGTTCATTTGGCCGTCAAATTCAAAGCCAAGTACCTAACAAGGGCTATCTGGCGATAGATCAATGGTTCAAGCAATAATATGTGTCACCATTCCGGCACTTCTCAATGCGATGGGCCTTGGAATACGTCAAACTCTCGTAAGGAGACGTATTTTTAAGAGTTTTGAGTCCTCGATGAGGTAGGTTGGGTCAAGGTTGGTCAACAAAGACAGATGGCATAAACAGAGACCAATACATGGCAAGTATATAATGGCTGTCAAAGGACACATGTCACCATTCCGACACTAGGTGAGTAGATGGATCCTGAAGGACCTCAAGTCTGTGTAATTAATCACGTTAAATGATCTTTTGGGTTTGGAAGTGGGTAAGGGCGGTCAAAATTTCAAACAAGTAACACATAAGCAAATCCCGACCTCACATCCAACCAAAGACCGATACGTGGCGAGGGAAAATTAAATCACACATAGTCAGAATCAATCTCCAAGGCTAATCAGAGGATGCCACATGTCAAACTCTTATTCATCCCAACATGCAAAACATCAGAGGGCCATATCTTTCGATCTAGAGCTCCAAATCTTACAAAATTTATATCGTTCGAAAGGTATCTTCAAACCCTTTATTTTGGCATCATCAAATTCAAGAATTGATGATAGTTGGTGGGAGAAAAGGTAGAAAATGTGTTTTGCATTCAATTTGTAGTCCCGGTATCGGTCAACCACCTAAATTAATGAATTATGGTGTAGAAGGAGATTAGATTTTTTCTTCTATCTCTGTGACACCCCAATAACACTATGTTAAACCACCAACAAATAACTAGAAAATTACGATTTTTTTTTAAATATTAAGAACGTTAATTAAATCTCGATTACATTATTCGTAACTAAATAAAAGCTTACTTGGTCAATCAAACATTCTCCCGCTAGATTAATTTAGTTTATCAATCCCAAAATGATAAATTTATAAATGTTTTATCCCATTAATTAATCCCACAATTAAAGTTATTTAATTAATTCAATTGATTAACTAATCCATTTGGATAATTAATTTCTCCTTACATTTGTTTTGTTTATTCAACATGAAATTATCATTTCCATTTCCCATAGCATTGTGACAATAATTACTTTTTGAATTTAAATTAATTAGCTAACTCCATTAATTAATTAAATAATCCACAAATTAACTTCATTGATTCTTCCCACTACGGTTAATAATAATATTTAAATAAATTATGTCTAATTTATATTTATTAACTAACATTAATAAAACCTAGCATGATAAATTTTATTCAACTTAATTATTAGATTTCCCTCAAACACTTGTAATTAAATTCCTAACAAAATAATTCCTACACCTTACTTTAATTAATTACATTTCCAATGAAAACACTTTAACATTCACAACTTAATAAAATAATCCATGAGCAACTTAAACAAATAAAAAATAATTAATTAAAACATTCCCAACGAAATAAATTCCCCCCACTCGTGAATATCTCTTATGGGTTCCATTAATTAAACTTTCTCAAACATTATAAAGTTTATTAAAAATTATTCACCCATTATGAAGGGAGGAAGGATGTGATTCAATCCTCTCCCTTAGATCTTATGTCATTCTTATTGCCCTAAATTTCCTTATGCATTCCTATATGATTCATTTCGAACCCTAAGTGCCTCCATTTGCACAGGTCAAGCTACAGGGGTACAAAAATGGAGGCAAGGGAATGAGATGAGAAACTATGTGGAAGAAGATGTTACAGAGTCAACAATGGGAGGATTTTATGACCTATCCTCCATGCTTATTGATTTATTTCCTTAAAAAATTCCACGGTTCTATTATTTTATTTCTTCCAAGTTTGATAAATCTGCACTTTTATTTTTTTGGGTATAATTCTACCCTAAAAGAAATGTGTAATTTCTTTTACCAGATTCAAGAATGGCAATATATGTATATGTATATATATATATATATATATATATATATATATATATATATATATATACACACACACACACACACACACACACACACACACACACACACACACACACACACACACACATAGGTGTGTATAAATATACACACATATATATATTTACTTGTCTATAATTTTTTAGTGTAAAAGCGATGTTTTTAGCCTGATTAAATGCTAGGCGTGGCAAGGAAGGCGGCCAGGCTACATTTTTTATGTTACAGATTTGGCTGCGGATCTGCTGAGTCGCTGCTATTTTTATGTTGTTAAGCTATTTTTTTGTTGTATTTCAGGCAGTTGGTTTTCTACCACTGGGCTTTCATGTTAAACTTGATTTTGATCTTTTTTATAGTGTCTTTCATATGATCAAAATGGCTATACCAGCCTGCAAATATAAATGTATAAATTATATATATTCATATGTTTTAATATATGTATATATATGATATATATATACTCAGGTTTATAAGCATGAATTTGGGGTTTTGTCAAAAGTGCAAGGAAAGAAAACATGGTTAATATGAATAACATTATCATTTCCATATCTATATTTTTCCACAGTGATTTTAGGTTGATTTCAAGGTACAAACATGCATTTGAACTGGTTTACTTCCAAAGAGAAGAATATAGGAAGTAAAAGAAACAATTTCTTTAAAATCTTGAACAAGGAAGTAAATAAAAGACATAACATCACACAAATCAACCAACAACATTTTCCCTTAAATAATTTACTATATTTCCAATATATTTACAGAATTTTAAACAACTTTCCACTTGCCTAATAAGGAAGAATATACAATGATTTTCTAATTAATTATAGACTGTCATTTCTTTCCAAGTCTTACAAGGTTTTAAAGAAAATTTCTAGAATTGCCTCATAGGCAAATTTTACAACAGTTAAGCAAAATACAAACTTTTCAATGCTTGAAGAGAATATAAATTTTTAAATAGGGAAGATTTTTCCAATAAATACATACTTCCAAACACTTTAAGTATTAACAAAATTACAAAAAGGATTAAAATGCAAGACTATACAATCCCTCCACCAAAAATGGTGGAGACAACATGCCAAAATTTCTTCCAAAGGAATCCTGCAACTCCACCAAAACTGCAACTCTTCCATCACATCTTTTGCACACCAACAAAGGAGAGAGAGCTAGGAAACACTCTCCTCCCAATCAAATCTCAATGAAGGGGTGAATTCATTCCCCTTCATTGACCCCCAAGCTCTAACCAAGTAAAATGAAGAGAGTTCACAACCATGGCAACAACAGGGGCTTCCACATAAAAACATACAGACACCACAATTTCTTTACAACATAAAAACAACACAAGAAACTTGCAATTTCTTTACATAATTTACAAAGGCTCGTTCTTAAAGGAGAGAAGAAGCATGGGCATCCCGATTTTACCTCCCAATTAGGTTGAGTGTCCACCTTGAAACCTTCAAAACTCCCTCATACAAAATATCTTATGCCTCCCTCAACTCTTATGACTCCCTTTAGTAGATTTTACAAAAATAATCAAGAATTTTCCCTTATCCCTCTACAAGGTGCAGCACTCTTCCCACAAATCCCTCCAAAAAATTACATAACTCTTATGCCTCCCTCATGGCTCCCATTTTTTTTCCCTACACCATCTTAAGTGAAACTACCCAACCAAAGTATTATACATACATACATTCAACAACATTTACATTCCATAAACATAAAATAAGCAAAGAAAAGGAATCAAGGTCCTACCTTTCCATTGCAAATATCTTCAATCCACAAGAAACAACTTCAACCCTCCCCCAATTCTAAGACCCCAAATCCAAAAGCAAGCTCCCAAGCTCTACAGAAATAACTCAAGCAAAATTTCAAAGCCAAGTATAAACAAGTAAAACCAAGTAACCCCAACATCATCCAAAAGATGCAATTAAATAGAAAAGAAGGATGGAGAGGTGATGTGGCTCCATGTAGGATGTCAACTCATCTCCCTCAAATCCACATCACCAAGCTCACACAAATACCAAAGCATAGTTAAGAGGTAGGTTAAGGATATGACATTGCCAATCTTGCACACAAGCTTAAATTGCACATTTCAAAACCAATTTAGGAGACCAAAAGAAAGAGAGAAATGATTGCTTCTTTTCCACCAAAATATCATGATTAGGGTCTAAATATGACCCGTCAACTCATAGGTATGGTTGGGAAAAGGAATTAAAGAGTGTGGGACAAGTAAAACTTGTCCCACAAGCCTTCAAAATTGGGCTCAAAGCCCAAATCCAAATTTTGGGTTTAGGGTGGCACACATACCAATGCAAAATTAGAAAATTCAAACAAAAAGAGAAAGGAATAAAGAATATTCCAAGGAATCTCTAACCCTCCCAAAATCCACATCATCATACTAACCATAACCCTTACAATTAATCATAATTAAGCTCAAAGACACATAACATGCACAATAATAAAAAGGGAACATTAGCTCACACCTAACAGTTTACATATCTAAATTAGGGGTAAATTTGCCACATAGAAACATACATGGGGTACATAAGGACATAAAAAAATCACAACATCCATATGAACATAAACAACATAACCACATACAAATAAAATAACATAACTATAAATACCCATGGTCACATGGTGAGGTGCTCCCCATAGAGACCTCCTAAAAGATGACAACAAGAAGACGACGCAACACAAAACATGAAATTTGTCAAGGTGACCATGTTGTGAACTCGCAGCATTCCTTCATGATTGGCTTTCCTAGTCTCTTTTTGTTTGTGTGATCTTTGTTTCCTTCAGTAAAAAATAATACCACCTTCGGCCTCATGGCCGCATCAATACGTCACAGAAATAAAACACATATAAAGCATCATCATATATCACAGTACGTAATTATATTCTAATTCAAACATTTACAATGGGTCATGATCACAATTTACATTTTACGACAATCACGCAATCCATATATTGATCATCAAAATCATCTTGGAATCAATAAATCCATAATATCAATATAAACATAGTTAGACAATACATCAAAACATAGTCGCAACTGTTATGTATCCAAGATGTCAGAATATAAGTAAGCAATATTAAATCAACATGTGATACCATATCTAAACAGTGTCTATTAGGCATCAAAACAATCCACGATAAGATTTAATCATAATATGCCATCCAAAATAATATATCAATAAATGTGTTTCTAGCCAGCTAGTAAGCAAGAGTATAACAGGAACAAGTGTCGAAGAGAAGTGGGAATTACAATCTCTCTCTCTCTCTCTCTCTCTCTCTCTCTCTCTCTCTCTCTCTCTCTCTCTCTCTCTCTCTCTCTCTCTCTCTCTCTCTCTCTCTCTCTCTCTCTCTCTCTCTCTCTCTCTCTCTCTTTATATATATATATATATATATTGTAAAGTCTACCATTGTTCCCGAGGAGACGAATTGGGGATAGTTTTAGATTTTTTTACTAAGTTCAATTTTTTGTTTTAGTTTCTAGTTTCTTACAAGACGGTATGTGTCTAGTTCTGTGATGAGGAGCTAAGGTGGTTGCATTGTACAACCATTAACAATTTTTGAGGGAATTTTTTGTGTCTTCTTGCCAAAACTTACATGAATAGATTATGATTGTGTTGGATCAAGCTATACTTTCATGTTTCTTATGTTTCGAATGAATGAACGAGGCAATATAGTTTTGTTACTATCTTGCATTAGATTTACATTGTCAAGTACACAAGGATCTTTCTTGGTTGTTGCATTCTTCTGGTCACTATGGGCATTGTAAAATAGTGAGTATTTTGTAGTGGTTCAGCTCAGTTGTAAAATCCTAAAGGCAACATCACTTTTTAATAGCTTTTGTTATCCTTTAAGGGTCTTTTGGGAGTATAAGACAAATATAACAAGTGTTTTATCTTAGCTCTAACTCCATGATTTGTAGTTAGGATTGTGAAGACTGTAGATGAATTTTGTGCACATTGAGTATCAGTGAATGCAAATGTTATTTCACAGATCATGTTAAATTGATTGTTCTTTTTAAAGCATAACAATTAAGGATGGATTCATTCCATGGGAACACTATTAAACAAAAGGAAAGTAGTTTCCCTCCCCCCTTCAAATCTCAATTAAAAACAACCATTTATCATTATACCTACTAAGCATATCATACTGCAAACCATACAAAGTTGAGTTTAAAAGTTATCCATTACTAATAAAGTTTTTCCAAAAATCCCACCAAGTTTGTGATCCAATATCATTTAAAGCAATCTTGGCCAAACAATGTTATTCAAATGCAATATCTGAAGTTGTTTATTATCTATCTTTGGATTTGTGTTTGATTGTCAAGTGCTTACAATAAATCAAGTGACAAATCTTTTAAGAGAAGTATTGTATTTGTGGTTGCACTTGATTCAAATTGATTTACACCAACCATAAAGGAAACTAAGCCTTGAAAGCTTTTCCTTTATTCAGATATCCCAACTAGGTCCTCTCACATTGGTTTAGGCAAAGCTAAAAGTAGCAGGGTAAATCCATTCCCTTTGTGAACATTCCTCCATATCACCTCTTTGATTTGAATCATTGAGTTGAGTGTTTGATAAATCTTTGGCTATTAACGACATGAACTTTTCATTTTTCATAACTCTCTCAAAGCCAACCCACTCAAGTTATTTTCTCATCTCCTATGGGTGATATTTTGGGAGCCAACACCCGATTAGCGTCGTTGTCGGGGACTATATATAGAAATTATACATGTTTAGATTTTCTATTTATTTCTATAATTTTATATTCTAGTCCTTAATCCATAAAGAAAAGCTAGGACAGACTAGTTTCATCCCATTATAACTATTGGTCTTATTTCTATTTTTGCACACTAGAAGGATTACAGTCTTATTTCAATTCTGATTCAACATAGAAATTGTTTCCTGAGTTAGATTTGCTTGGCGAAGAAAGTATATGGAAGCCTATAAATGATCAAAGTTCAAAGAGAAGTCGTAGTCAAGATAATAAGATTGATATTCCACTCGTTGATGACTTCTCTAGCGCATCTGACATTTCTGAAGCATCTAATAAGCCTAATCCTATATTTTCATTTATTAAGGAGAATTAAGAATTTGATCTATAATCTATTCCTTCCTCAAGATTTCATCATACTTTTCAAGAACCATTTGAATAGTAGGCTCCTGTTCAACATTGGCTACAACATCCTCTACCTTCAGTTCCTGTGAAGAATAACATGATTGACCCCCCTCCTAGAGAACCTTTTAGAATTAACTCATATAACCCTATTAATTTTGATGACATGGAAGGTTATCCAAATGAGTTCCCTAATGAGATTAGAATGAGATTGCCCAAGTTTCAAGGAAATAATGCTATCAGTGGTGATCATCATTTAAATCTATTTCAATATCTAATGGAGGATTATGAGGTTGAGTTTGAAGATGTATGTGTAAATTTGTTTGTACACACTCTAGAATAATATTCTCTTGATTAGTTCAAAGTCTTGCCTGATGGATCAATTGATTCATGGCAGGAGATGCAAAATTCATTCAGAGTTTCATATAGTGATAGAACTGATCCTAGGTTTCTATTGTTTGAGTTTGAGAACATTAAATAGAATCTCAATGAGTGTTCCTAAGACTTCAATACAAGATTCAATAAAACCTTGACAATATTACCTACAAGTATAAGACGTAGTGATGAATCTTGTCTTATTAAGTATTCATATGCATTTGATATGAAAGCAACATACTACTTAAGAGATAAAAATCCTAGAACTATGAGACAAGATTTTATCATGGATATCCAGATTGAAAATAATATTAAAGTTATTGGAAAACCACCAAAGAAGGAGAATGTGAAGTTGCTTAACCCATAAAATCCTCAGTCTAGTAATACAGTTGACCTTGAAGAAGTTGTCAAAACTTAGATAGATAGAGAGATAGATATCCATAGATCGAAAATTCTTATAAATTAGCAAGAGCTGAAAAATTATTATCTCCAAATCCATGTAATCAACATCAGAATATTGGACATAATAGATTTATCAATCAAGCTAGAGGAAAGCACCGGGATGAGGATAGAGGAAAAGGACCTATAGGTCACAATAGCAAGCAACAAAATTATAGAGATAACAAAGCAGTTCCTGACCCTTTAGTGGGAAGAGTGGCTGCTATTGAAGAAGAATATGCCATTGATTGGTGTGACAAATACTTGTTGCCCCACGTGCCTAGTAATCCAACTGTAGATGATGACAGTGATGAAGTTGATTTCAGTGATGTATGCATGATGGAATTTTAATTAGAATGTGAGAAAAGTGTATCTTCGACTGACCTCCTCTATGCCCGAACTGTTCCTGATTTCTGGACTTGTGTTGAAAATATTAAGTCTCTACCTATTTAAATAAATGTTGAGTATGATATGGCCCAAGTTTTTGAATTTCCTAATCATGATTTTGAGTATTTAAGAGCTTTGATGATCAAGAAATATGATGGTAATGTTCCTTCCAGCGAGGATAGAAAGTTATTAATCAATGTTGTAGTTGCTCAAGAAAAATAATACAATCTTAGACAGACAAATTAAAGTACCAACTCCTGCAACTAAATCTTGGATGCCTATTCTTTCTAACATCCCCAAAGGTGCTTCTCAGAAAAATGTGTTGAATATAACTCCTGTAATTCATCTTAAACCAATAATTTCTACCCCAAACCCCGCTAAAAAGAAAAAAAATCATTTGATAAAACTATAACAGTGCCTTCTAATACTCCTTTTCCCAAGTATAAGGTATGTGATATGGCTCATATTTTAAGTCAAATAAAGATTACAATTCCCATTTTATAATTGATAAGGATCCCTGAGCATAAAAAGTGGGCCTTTGAGTATTTGGGATTTAAAGAAGATGAGATTGTTACAAACAAAGAGTCTGATAATGAGAAATCGTCTCTTGTCATTGTTGAAGTCGAGGTACAAGAAAATGGAGAAGATATGGAAACTCCTCCTGAGGTATATTTGGGAACTTCTTTAGTAGAAACACAATTGGATGTTGACCCCTTTTTCACATCACTTATTATAAATGGGTGCCTTTTACACAATTATATGTTTGATTCTAGAGTTTCATGTAACATCATGCCTCTTGCAGTCATGAATGAGTTAAATCTCAACATAACTATTTCTTTTGGGAATTGCTATGCTATGGATTCTAGAGAAGTACCTATGGTGGGCTATGTGAAAGGATTGATTGTACAATTGGAAGCACATCCAGGGAAGTACTTGACTATGAACGTTGTCGTTGTTGACTACCCTGCCAAATGGGGGATGTTGTTGTCAAGAAAGTGGGTAGCTAGTGTGGGAGGTATTTGTTGGGAATATTATTATAGTGTAAACATTATATTATGAGTTGTTATGGAACAACAAATAATTACCTGGAATTATATGTGAAGTTTTTGTAAACAACTTCACGTATTTAGCTTATTGTTTGCAACCACTCCTAAATTATAGGAGGTTGTTTTGCTATTTGCTTGGCTATTTATTAGCCATGTATTGTGCGTATGTTAAAGAAACGAAGATCAATACATTATGTTATTCTGACTTGAACCTTTCATATGGTAGCAGAGTGAGTTTGATGATCTGAGAATAATTTTGAAGGGGCATTCGATGATCTCTTGCCCTATGTGATGGCTATGTAGTGTGGAGGTGTCGTGTCCTTGGAGAACGCTCGCTGTGCAGCGTGAAGTGTCGTGTCCACATAGTGTGGAGGATGTAAAAATTAAACGCAGGTATCTAAAGTTTTATTTGCTACATAATTTTCCACTCAGCCATAAGTTTTGAGTCTTACTATGCATCGTTGGAGCAGTCCATGCAATTGGAGAACGTAGTGAGTGACAGTTGGAGAAAAGAACTATTATGTAAGCTAGCAATTAGCTAAGACTCGTTTTATATTTTATATTTCAGTCGCAGTTATATCTAAGCGTGAATAGAATTATTATTGAAGCCTGAGGAGATTGTATGGACATGGCATATGTATTTTTTATATGCTACACAGTTCACATTCGCAGTCGCCACTTGGAGCAGTCACATTTGTTTATGGGTTGCAGTTTTTCAGTTCTTTTTTTAAAAAATGTCCCAGACAAATTAACAGAGCATTGGATTCCGAGCTGGTTGTCTTTCCTCTATTGACCGAATATCCATCTCAATTCTGAAGCTAGATCCTAGTAATGGTGTGAAGAAGGGATCCTTCACACAACAAACGGTTGTATACAGCGAATTGAATTTTTTAAGATTGATTAAATTGTTTAGAGTATTTAAAAAGTAATTTCTCTTTATTACTTTTTAAATAGTGATTTATTGATATAGTCTTCTTGTAAAACGTATTATATCCATCAATTGGAGTCATTTTGTTTACAAATACAATAGTTGTGAAAATGGAGAAATTGAGCCTCGTTGAGAAGTTCAAAGGACGTGATTTTCACACTTGGCGAATCCAAATGCAGTTGGCTTTGATTGAAAAAGATTTGTGGGATGTGGTCAAACCAAATGTGACAACACCAACAAATCCAACAGATCTCACGAAGTGGAATATCAAGGATCAAAAGGCCTTGGGAACTATTGGTCTCAGTTTGTCTAAAGCATACCTGCACCACGTAGACTTCACAAAGTCTGCAAAGGAAATCAGGGAGACATTAAATAACCTATTTGGATTTGAAGCAGAAAGTGCAAAGACAACACTGAAGCAAAAATTATACGGGTTAAAAATGGATGAAAGTATAAAAATGGCAGAACACATCAGCAAGTTCCGCTCTCTTCTTAATCAGCTTGCAGGTATTAATGAGAAGGTAAAATATGATGATGCCAAAGCAATTCTTTTGAATAGTTTTCCTAAAAAAAGTCTCATATGGTTTTTACTTTGACCAAGATTAAAATTGGTTTAGAAGGAGTAGTTTCTACTCTTCTTGATCAGAATGAACCTTCAGAACCAGAAGAAGAGGTCTTATATGTGCACAATAAAGCTAGTACATCATCAAAGAAGGGTAAGTACAATTCAAAGCACATTCCTACAAAGGGACAAATCAAATGTTACTGTTGTAAAGAAGTGGGGCATGTGATTTTAAATTGTAAAAAGCGGGTACAAGATCTACTAGATGATAAGATTGACCAAAAGGCTTATATTGTTGAAGAAGAAACTGACTGGGAAGATTATGCAACTGATGAAGAACTTTCTTGCCCTAGCGATGAAGATTATCTCTTCTAAAAATAACCAAACTGGAGGTAGGAGGAAATGGAGGATGGAGGCTACTCAGCGCCTCTCGTCAGTCGCCAACAACGAGGTTGTATTTTGTGGTGGTGACATATTTATTTCTAGTTGTGTGTTTATTTTATCTGGTGTGCAGAATAAAGAGCAACAGTTTGTGTATGTTTGCTTGGTACATGCGAGTATTCCTATATGTTCTCTTGAAGTGTTGTGATGTGGCGTAGAAGGTGTCAGTCACTGAAACAGTTGTATAGGAGGGCAGCTGGTGTCCAGAGGAGAGGAGCAATATGCAGACCTAAAAATATGCGCAGGCATATGATTCTGGTTTCAACTACACTTCACCCCATGTTCACACTAAGGGGGTGTATGTTGGGAATATTATTATAGTGTAAACATTATATTATGAGTTGTTATGGAACAACAAATAATTACCTGGAATTATATGTGAAGTTGTTGTAAACAACTTCACGTATTTAGCTTATTGTTTGCAACCACTCCTAAATTATAGGAGGTTGTTTTACTATTTGCTTGGCTATTTATTAGCCATGTATTATGTGTATGTTAAAGAAATGAAGATCAATATATTATGTTATTCTGATTTGAACCTTTCAGTATTGTCCAAATGGATATGTCATGCACTTCCATACCATTGGAATGAAAATTGGTCAAGTTATACAAAGAAGATAAGATGTTACACCTCATTGAATATCCTAATAATGCTTCTTATGAGGTGCTTTTTACTGATGTAAACATGGATAATTTTATAGGCAATGTTGATTTTGAAGACCAGTGTATGGATGAAAATGCTCATTTTGAAGACTTTGAGGTCCCATGGACCATGACCTTTGATGGACCTTTCTCAAGTAGTGGCAACGGTGTAGGAGTGGTGTTGAGTTCTCTAAATAGTAAGTCTTTCAATTTTTCTTTTAAATTGAATTTTTAATTCACCAATAACGTGGTTGAGTATGAAGCACTATTGGCCAGCTTAAGAATTGCTTATAGACATGGAATAAAAGACCTCATAGTTAGAGGGGATTTTGAGTTAGTGATTAAGCAAATCATAAAGTTATATTTAGCAAAAAATCAGAGGTTAAAATAGTACAAAAATATAGTTTGGGATCTCATTGAATGTTTTGATTCATTTAATATTGAATCCCATGAGAGAAACCAAAATGTATTAGCTGACAAATTGGAAGTCTTGGGTTCACAGTATGAAAACAAAGATTCATCCCCTTATTGCAAATTTGAAGTAGAAATACTGGTTCGACCCTCTATATTTGATAATATACAACACTGGCAAGTATTTGATAATGATTCACACATCAATAGATTTCTTAATTGTCAGGATGAGTTCATTAACCAGATCATTGATTTAGAACCTATGATAGAGGTGTGTGATGAGAAAGAAACCCTCTTTGGTAAGGAAGTAATTTAGTTAAAAACTAATGTAATCCCAAGAGGATTGGTTAGTTTAGAATCTTCCTTTGATAGTGTTTATAAAGCAGTTTGTGAATCTACTACTTGTCAAGGAGATGTTGTGGAGAGTAATTTGGGTTTAGTCCAAGATCCTAGAAATGTGTGGCTAGGGAGTAATCTGAATAAGAATGAAAGAGATGATTATACTAAGTTGTTAAGAAATTATCAATAGTACCTTGCTTGGTCTTATTCTGAGTTAGAAGCTTACAAAGAGGACTTGTTTCAGCATGAGATACCCTTCGCACCCCACACTAAGCCTTCCAGACAAAATCAGAGGCCTATTAATCTTATTCTTTCAACCAAGATGCAAGAAGAGTTGAAAAATCTAAGGGATAGTGGGATAATCCAACCCACTAGATATTCTTCATGGGTAGCAAATTTGGTACCCGTCAAAAAGAAGAATGGAGACATAAGGCTTTGTGAAGATTTAAAAAATAACAACAAAGCCTCACTTAAAGATAAGTATCCATTAACAAACATGGACAATTTATTGCAAAAGGTAACATGATCAGAACTGTTATCTACATTAGATGGATTTTATGTATATAACTAAGTGGTAGTGAAATCATCAGAGCAATTCAAACTACCTTCACTAACCCGTGGGGAACTTATGTTTATGTCAAGATGTCATTTGGGTTAATGAACGCTGGAGCAAATTTTCAAAGGGACATGGATGTGGCTTTCTCTGGTCTTATCAATGACTTTATTGTAGTATATCAAGATGATATAACTTTTTCTATAAGAAGGGGGGACCACTTGGGGCACCTTGAAAATATGTTATTGAGATGCAGAGAGTATGATATTTCACTAAATCCTAAGAAGTGTCATTTTGGCATGAAAAAACAAAATATGTTGGGACACATTGTGTCACAAGGAGTCATGATTGGTGGGAGCGGTTTGGATCATTTTGGTGTTGATGTGCATGTTCTTATGAAAGATGTAGACATAGTCCCCATCACCCATCTGTCTGAAGATTTTTTTTTGAATAACCAAACAATTAAACCAATCCCCCAACATTTTTTTTGAATCTTCTCATTTATTTGGCTAAGGCACGAAATCTATTACAAAATGATTCCCCTCTTTGACTCAGACTGATCTTTAAGGCACGAGGAACAATATGAAACACACAAAAACAGTTAAATACACAGGGGAATCATTGAAAAATACCATCTCAATGCAATGAACTGGATTGAGCTCCAACAACGGCTCCTGCTCAAGGATGGACACCCCCTATGGGTGTCATACGAATAAAGACCATTGCGCAACATAAGATATAAGATAACTAGGTAGATCACAACACATATACCAACAATAAGAGCTTTGATCATTCATTCATCAACATAAACAATTAGCAGTAGGATTTGAACTTCAATTACACCACGTGCATCCCTTCTAGCCTTGGCAATCCATACAAGGTTATCCATTACAAACACAATTCTTTACATACACCATGCACATTGCACACACATGCATACACAAACCTCCACTCGTTAATTCAGATCACTAGGAACTGTCAACATAATAACCATAATCCCCCATACAAGGGAAGGTGACACATATATATAAGATGGGAACTTGTCCTTCACCTCTTACATTCTTTAGTTCTAACAATAGACTCCTTAATTATAGATTGCATGCCTTTGAACTCCTTCTTTACTCCCAAATATGTGTTATAAACAGCTCGATATTACCATTCCTACATCATATAATTAGCTCCATCCATGCATATTCTTTGTCCATCCTACATGTTTTTTATCCCCTATCAGTGCCTTATCCTCGCTAAGTCTATTTCTGGACTTTCCTTTCCAACCAAACAAACTCTACTTTTCTCTATTTTAGCCCATTCTAAAATCTGACTAACTCTTGAAATCTACCTCTTTACATGGACCTCTGCGCCCTTGTTTTGTACCTACATTATTTTCCTATCCTCACTCCTACTCCTGTGTGTTCCTTACTAGCCTTTTGATACTTATTTATGGTCCATACGCGCCCCCTGCGCGCTGACTTCGACCTTCATGTGCGGTTTGTTCTTAGCCAATTCCTTATCCCAACATGTATATACAACCTAGCTTGTACATATCATGTTTAAAGTTCTTATCTACTAAATATTAAGTTACATTCGTTCAATATTTTTTATTTCCTCATGTTATTCTTTGAAACACTTTCCTTTTCAATCTTGCATGGTTTTTCTTAACGATCTCGTACGTATTACAAGAACTTCACTTTCACATTTAATTATTTTCCCACATTTCTTCTACCCTTTTATCATTTTCAACGCCTCAAACTAAATTTCAATTTGTGTTGTCATTATTTTATAGGAAATATACATATGCTACAAGTTCTCCTAATCCTCATAAATTTCATGCAATTGATTCCAATTCCTAACAATGGAAATTACCGCAGACTTATTACTGATAGCACTCTTTCACATACTGCATAGGCACCGAACTAAACAGGGATGGAGCCAATCACTAGCATAAAGAATTTCAATTCTTACAAGACTGGTTGGACTATCGAAATTTACATTATAAAAAAGGGTTTTCTTCATAAACTCGACAAAAATAAACAGCGACAAGTTTTTTAGTTTTGATCTTGTAGACAAGGAGGGAAACAACATAACTATCACTTCTTTTGACCAAGCCGTAGAAGTTTTCTACAAGCAAGTACAGTCTGGCAAGGTTTACGTGATCTTTGGGGGAACCTTATGGTATTCAAAGGAGTAAAACCAATCCAAAAACTCGTCTGAAATTGTCCTCATCTGGACATCATCTCTCAAACTAAGTATAAAAGAAACGCCATTGATACCAACTTACCAGTCTCACTTAACGTCCTCTGCCAACTCTATGGTAGACATCGTTTTTGTTGTTTTGTCTGTTAGTCTAACCTCCACAATTATGAAACTAGATGGCGCAACCAAATAAGAACAATTATCCTAAAATATTGTTCAAGTTATTGCATTGACACAATCCTTTGGGGTGTCTTCTATGATGAGGAGGGAAAGGTTCTGGCAGGCTTACGTGCATCCAAGGCATCGTTGAAACCAATACTTGCAATCAATAAAGGAAATATAACATCATAAACGGGAAAACTAGTGGCATTGGTTCCAACACACAATACTTCATCAATCCAAATGTGGTGGAAGCACACCATTTGATAACTCGGCTTGATTCATACGATTCTATTGTACCATCTACGTCACTGAAGATTGATTTTACTAAGGCTAATGACATCACAAGAATTAAGATTCCATGTGTTCTAGGAAAAAAATAGATTTGTAGTTACAACAATGATCATCCATATACAAATGTAAAATTTCTGCTACCCCATTTCTTTAAAGGAAAATATACAATGTAAGGAGAAACTTGTTCAAAACCCATATAGGTCCTGACACTGTGAAAAATACAAAAATTATGTTAGAAAATGTGAATATAAATATGCATTAAATTTTTTGATAGAGGATGACACATGAACAATGGGGTTACTAATTTTTGGAGTGGCCACAAAAATCATGTCCATCACCACGCAAAATTAGCAAATGGTAGACTTAACACCTAAAAAAGTTTGGAATGTTCTCAAACTAGTGCGCTTCTACAAATATCATTTACAGTTGCAATAAAGGAGTTGTATAACGAAAAAGAACAAGTCCATTATACCATTCTCGAGGCGCAGAAATATGTATCTACATTCAGCCATGTAGATTTCTTGGATGCATTTGTTGAAGACTCGTCAACATGCATTATACAATGTATTTTCCTTCGTATTACGCTTGTTTTCTCACATGTAATGCAAATCCCTCCTTCCCGAATGTTTATATCAAATAAAGAAGCATTGCTTCCATTTTCCCATCCAAATATTCATCTCAAGTTTCCCATGGTTCTATAGGCACATGGTTCCACTTCATATATGGTCGTGCTCTTATTTGTGTAACCCTTAACACATTTGCAAAGTTGAGTACCTTCATTTGAAGCACAACATATGCAATTGCTATATGTTTTCCTCTCCAAATTCCTTTCAATAGTATATAGCTATACACAAGCGCATATTTATTAATTTTTTATCTTCATGTAAACATAAATTTTGAGTACAACTAGCAATCGTACATCAAATGTACGATGGGAACGCCAAAGGAGATAGAGCGAAGAATTAAAATTTGAAGAAGTGAATAAGAGGGAGAGGGTGAGGGGCAAAAAAGATGGGGTACGAGGGAGGAGAAATGCATTGTGTTCTCCTGAGTCTTCTCTATCTTGGTCACATTATTTGTTTGAGTGCAATATATGTTCGAAGGGGATGAACTAAAAAATAGAGGAAAATTGTAAATGTTTAACAAACGTTTTAGATTGAGGATCGATTATTTATATGATTATAATTTAAGGCTGAAGTGGTCAAAATAAGAAATGGACAAGATTGAATAGGTTACAAGGCCGTAACCTAGTTCCAGATTGTTTTAACCTTGATTAAATATAGGATTAATTGTGAAAAAAACATGGGGCATGAACATTCGTTGATTAGCCCCTGTAACTTTTAGTCATATAAGGGACATGTATAATTTATTTGGCAGTCGAGCCTAAATTGTAAGACCCAAATAAGATCCTTTATTTGTGTTCCACTTTATCATCTAAATGTAACTTGTGTTATTCACATGAGTGCAATTTGCTGTTAAATGGGGGTCAAGATAAAAATTGGGGAAGATCCGATAGGCTCTAGGAGGGTAACCCAACTGAGAATGACCAAAATATTTTTTATTAGACAATTTCTAACTGGAAAAATGCCTTGGTGCTACACGGTATCCAGCATGACGAACATTCCAAAGACAGACGAAAATCGTTGATGCACCACCATCCATTTGTCTGACCTTTGCAATGTTTGTATTCTGTAAAGGAAAACATACCAAGAAACAACTTGTAGATTAAATCCGAGCTGCAACCATTGACGGCTCCTCTTACAGAGTATTTAAATAAAACCGTCGGATAAAGTTGCAAATGGCCATACATGGTTGCCAAATTTATTAGTCGTATGGTGGATGGGAAGCAGGGAGACAACACATTCACATGGAGCAGTTTGTTGTTTCAGAAGTGGAGATAGCGCCATCGACAGACTTCAACGCATTCCCTCACACTACAATCTTTGTTGTCCACATTCTAAGTGATGTTAGAATCATCCACCCCGCGTAATGACATTGATATTATTTCGAGTATAAAAATTACCAACATCTCCAAAATAAAAATTTTGTTAAGTTGAACCTCCTCCTATCTAAATATAACTTCAATCCGCACAAATATCAAAAGTATGTGATAATGCGCGATTCTGAAGTAGAATTCAATGAGCAACGGTCCATTAAACCTCCAATTAACTTGTAAATGCAAGCACACATACCAAACTTGGAGAATTCACTATGCTATTTTTGTTGTAGTTT
This sequence comes from Taxus chinensis, assembly GCA_019776745.2. NCBI lineage: Eukaryota > Viridiplantae > Streptophyta > Pinopsida > Cupressales > Taxaceae > Taxus > Taxus chinensis. The sequence goes on along the minus strand of CM034147.1, from coordinate 198,696,509 downwards.
TTGTCATGGTTGGGCTCTCTTGTGATATTAAGTTACTCTTCATCTTTTCGTCCAAACAAAGGATTTGGATTTCTACGTTATTTTCTCTTCAATTTGTACTATTCTTGTAATGGATGTGCTACCACTTCATTCATTCTATTTTCATCATTTCAATATAAACTTCACAGAGTTAATATTATGGCTCGCTTCTTCGTGTGGAGCTTTTCAATTGTTTAAATGTGGGAGGTATGTGTTCGGATATCCTTTCAGAGGAAGAACAATGGTCGTGGTGACTGTGCATTTCAGCTCAACTGTGATTATAAAAATATTTGACATTTCGAATGAAGGGCTCGAGTAGGGATTTAACCCATATTGTAACGCACATTCCATTTTTCGCATGGACTTATCAAATGCTGCAAAGAAGGCATTATGGTTCTTTGTAAAGCGCTTCACCCTTGTCTTTGTCTTGTTTACTGTAAAGAGAGCCTGATCCGACCTGAACACTCCTTTGCTTTGTATTAAATGTTTATAATAAGCATTGTCAAGGCAAGTGGTGAAGGAATCGAGAAATACTCCGCTTGAATACTTCATGCCAACAAACAAATTAAATTTCGTTTGCATCAATAATATGACATTAATCAACAAGAATATAGATGGGAATAAATGCAATCCTTTGTGGAGTTAGAATACAAAGAAATTGTGGTCCAACCCTTAATTTCATATTAGGGATGGATATGAAAATTTAACTCTGCCGCAACGGTGCATACCTGAAACCATCAAGTACTCATCTCCATTACCATGTAACCATAATTGGTACTGTAGTTCAAAACTTGACTTTGGTTTGCTTAGTAAATGTAAGTCACGAGTTGTGCTTCCATTCCACAAGTCAGACGGATGTTCTCTAGAGGAACAAAGTGTCGATGGCATCCACTTCTGAATTGAATGGAATCTAAGTGAAAATCGCTCGGTATGTGATTCGAAAGGTGGCGTTTGTGCTTATGACAATCATTCGATCCACTTTTATTGCGAGTGCAGTGCGGGGTTTTTCGCAAACAGATGCTCCCATGGTAGGAGATATATTTCCTCATGCCAACAAACAAATGAGAGATGGATATCGATCTTTACATGACATTAATCAACACAAATATATATGAGGATAATTGTAATTCATCCACCAATAACGATACAACGCAATTCTGGTCTAACCCTCAATTTCATATTAGAAATAGATATGAAAATTTATCTCTAGTGGAAGGTTGCGTCCCTGAAACAATCAGAGATTTGTCTCCATTCCCATGTAAGCATAGTTGGTACTACAGTTCCAAACTCGACTCTGGTTCGGATACCAAATGTGAGTAGCGAGTTGTGCTTCTGGTCCAAAAGGTATAAAACCGACCTATTCATGATCTAATTCGTGACGGGTTCCAGTTCTATATCACATGGAGTGTCAGTGTAAATGGTGTCAAGCAGCATGATGACCCACACAAGCATACTGAGAAAAGTGTTAAAGACGAAGCCCAAACAGAAATTACGAGCGAGAGAGTCCCAATAGGTTTATTGCTCTAAACCTGCAACGCCCTGGGAGGAAAATGGGTGAAATGTTACCTAAGAGCAATAACAAAGATTCAAAAGTGAGAGTCAGTCTTGTGCGGAGCGTGCCTGCTTTCAAGTGGCATGCTCGTAGCAGAAATAGAGTTGGCTTGTTTGGATTCGATGCATTCGTCCCCAAAAAAGAGAGCAAAACGCCTCAACAAGCCCACTAGTCTCGTTCGGAGCAAACCACCTAAATTGTTTGTAAGATAAATTTATTCTTTCCCTAGCCAATTCTAGTAGGCCTCTTGTAAATTAGTTATATATTCTAGAAAAATATTCATTAACAACCTGTTTTCATGGCTTCAGACCAAAACCGTTGTCGGAGCTCTGAATTCAAATAAATGTGAGGGTGTAAATTTCTTGTAAACAGTAGATTTCCATTGCTTAAAAGCTTATTATCAAGTTGTGCACAGATTATTGTTAAGTAGTTGGACTTATTTGTTAAAAACTCCAATTTGCAAATTGAATTTGGCACCAAATTCCACATGAGTTTGTGTTGCAATATCTCACGCTGCATGCACGGGCTGGTTAAGCCTCGCCTTATCGACTCTGGGCATTTGAAAGGTAACTTTATTCACAAGATCAACTTGTTCATGACTGGACAAAAACTAACCCATTCTCCACTGTTGAGACATGCACCCAGTACTGGGACTCGACCTCACGACATTCCAAAATAACTTTGTTGCCCAGCGGGGTGACGGACTGGGGGCTAAACAAAAGCTGCTTACACTTCGATAAGCCGGCTAGAAAATGCATCAAATGTTGGCATTGGAGCGGACCATGGAACCACCACTCCAAGTCGGGGGCAAGAATCCTGTGCACTATAATTGCATTGCCGAGGGCCAAGGCATAGTACAGATTTCTAACTATGCCTGTGTTTTTCACTTTTACATCTTCTCCCACCTTCGAATGCACGAAGATTGAGTTGGCCAATTTCAGCTCTTGGGATTTGAACTCGCGACAATCCAAGAATCTCGTCAGAATTCTTTCGTTTTCGACCAAAGGAGAAGTCATTCCTGGGACAATTATGTCTCTAATTGACAATCCCACCGAGATTATTACTGATAAGTCACAGAAATCAAAGGATAAAGAGGAGGTCGAACCCTCAAAACCGGCTCACCAGTCGTGGGTTCGAGTCGTCGTCAGTGCATTCGGGTTCTCTAGGGTAAGTGCAACATTTAGTATTCGCCCCTCGATTTTTAGCTGTAAATTTAAGCAAAAATGATTTTTTTTTGGGGGGGGGGGACTGATTTCGTTGTTGTGACTATTGTTTTCAGAGCCAAAGTGGAAAGGTTCAACAAGTACCAATAAAAAAAACAGCCATGGTCAAGTCGCCCAAAATTCACACAGTACAAAAGACCTCAAGTCCGAGAGATTTGACCCTGGAACCGGTGGAAAAACAATTGTCGGAAGCCACTCATTCTAAACCCCCACTCAATGCAAAAACAAAAGGTATAAATCTTCACAACAAGATCAAAGCCCACGCGGCCAGCGCATCTTGCAGTCCCATGAAATCTCGCAGAGCAGCCGCTTAGCCGGCGTTGACTTCACATATAAATCTTCCTCCCAGTCAGTTGTCCGATGAAATCTCATCGGATATGACGTTCAACATCCAAAGGTCATCTGTAGCAAATAGGGCAACCACGTTGAAAGGAAGCAGTTAAACTGTTGTAAATTTGGAGTTTACAGAGGGATACGATGCGGCCATCGGTGCCTCTGTTTTGAGCGTTGTGATGTTGTGTCTGGTTTTTTCAAATAAATTGGTGGCCATTATATGTACTTTAGTATGGTGTTTTGCAGTCGTGGTCAAAGACATGGCGAGATCCAATGAAACCCCAAATTCAAAACCCAGTAGAGTAAATAAACAGATGACCAAGAGAATTGCGTCAGCATGATGATGGAGACAGCATGAACACCGTCGGATTTCAACGTACCCTATCAAACTCAATCTTGACCCTCCAATTTTTGAAAAATGTCAGACCCAACAGGTTTCATCTCACTACAAGAACACCTTTCGGTGTAACAAGCAGCACAGGACAAAGGCATTAGTGTATAAAAATGTGAAGAGAAAAATGTGTAATGCATACCCACTCATGGCAAGAAAACATGAAGTGATCAGCTTCGCGGCTACCGTTCCAAAAGGAGTACTTGTAGGCAACCATGTCGATATAATCACTCACAAATTGTTTGGCGAGAGTCAAATCATACGTGTTGGGCCTGTAAATGTAGATCACCATCATGACTATACTGAAGGGAAGGAAAAATATATGTGCCTCCTCAGGGTTCGATGTGAGGAAGGGGTTACCCAACTCAACCTCAGCATTGAACCGCCCTTCTGTGGAGTATATATCATTACTAGGCCCTGTGTTGAATAGGAAAAATCAGCGAGTACCATAATCCTCCAGCCCCTCCTCAAAGCTTTCCCCTAAATGAAACAAACTTCTTATTTACTAGGAAAAATTCTAAATTTTATGTTATACAGCATTTTAATTGTTCTGCATGGAACCGCATGCCACAATGAATTTACCTGTCTAGATTACAGGAAGTTTTCACATAAAACAAGAAATCAAAACTTCAATTTAAAAAATATATTACTACACGGATATCCCTCCTCTATAGACCAACTTCCAATCCACAAAAAGTTTACCGGCAAAGAATCCAGTGCTTCGAAATTTATGGAAAATATTTCATATTTCTGTTATAATTCACAACACCGCTTCCACATCAAAAGAAGAAGCGCCAATATCTGCATTGTACCCGCCCAAAGAAATTTACATAACTTAAAAGAACAAATAAATATCGCTCGCAATGATAATTTGTGTAAATTTTGCCTTTAACAACACTCCCTTAAATCTGGTTGAATTAAATGAAATATTCAAGAATCTAAAATCTTTATTTCTTAAGTGCTAGTAGGGGACGGATTCGAACTCATACCACTGAAATGTATAGTCATTTCTGTAAATAAGACATGACCAAAGTACAAATGCATCCTCAAGGCCTATGTACAAATGAATCCACTACTACATATAACACATGCACATGGTGGACAATACAAGCACATCATCATCTTTATGTAGGATATCTCCTCCATCGTCAACCACCTGCCACATCGTGTTGGAGACTTGGATATCTTACTTTTCAAGAGAAGTGGGTCTAAAATAAGGCATATGAATGCTTCATGAGTAGATCTTGCATCCTCAAGGTCTTGTGATTCAAAATAAGACATGACCCAAAGTACAAATACATTCATTTTGAACAACATGTACTTTACGCCCTTCTCTTACAATCAATAGATATCTCTTCCAATATACATTTCATTTCTTTCGAAATACCAATCGTGGAAGGTATTGAACCAAAAACAAATGAGGACATTGATACATCAATAGGTGCACGTGTTCAATAGTAACTATCATCGTTTGTATCCTCCCTTTCAATTGGTCAAATTGAATTCGAGCATATTACAGCGTATGAAGACGCCACAAGTCATAATTTCCCCCCACCTATCAATTGGCTAACTATCAACTCTTCGTCAATTAACGAATACAACATAGATGGCTTATTTTCTATGGTATTTTTGTGCCTTTTCCAACAAGGGATTCCATGTTCCAAAAGCCACACAATAATAAATTCCACACGTATGACTATGCTTACATTTGTTGCGATACCATGATAATAGATTCGGCTCTCACCCACATTTCCACTACTTCATTTTAAGCCTTTTGATGTGCCACCGTAGCCAAGCAACATTTGTGGTTTTTGCAAAGAGAAATATGAAGGACAACTTGCCTACAATAGTTCTTACACTGCACCAGCAACTTCAATTCATTCTCGAGGCACACATTGCAGACCAACTCGTGTGTTTCACGTCCACCCTACAAGGAACCCGATCCTACCGGTCCAAGTGTAATTACAAACTCACAAATATGCAGGGACACCTTTACATCAAGAACTACTGGTACATATTAGCGTATACAACATACCCTACATTTCTCTCCACACACTAAATTTTGAATTTGCCTAAATATCCTTGCTGGTGAAAAATAGGTACGAAAGACAACATAGAGGGTCTGCACATATCCCCGATTTCCTACGACTAGAAAATGCACCGAACATGGACTCAATAGATTGGAATGATCCTTGTTGATTGGATGTCGCAAAGTGTCTTCAACTAGCTCATAATAACCTAGAATCCACGAGGCCTAGAAAAGTACAATTCTTCTCTCCATCGGTCCAGTATTGACGATCATTGATTGCTCTCTACCAACGCAATTTTAGCATCCAATGTTCTTGAATATTACAAAGAACTCCTAAACCGTTTATAATGCCACACTAAATACAATACGTCAACATGCCTACAATGGAAGTGTAAAACTTTGAAATGTCGATATAGGGCCAAGTGGCCAGTACAAGACGCATCAAGAATGCCCATCGATGATGAAGGGCACAAAACATACACAACGACATAAAACGATGTAAGAGTAAACATCTGTAACTCTGAATGATTTCCATCTGGCATGTCAACATCGACTGTCAGTCAATTTTCTCGCACCACGTAGTATGCAACGAAAGACAAAAAAAACAGAGAGTTGTACCCATATGTTGACGAGAATATCTAACACAGTTGACAATGAGACCCCTGCAAAGATACAATACAGTAAGTTCATGCCAGAAACTATTGTTGACTATGACATTGGTGCACATGGAAATGCCACATGCTGTAAAGACTCCCTATGTCCATATGCAATCATGCCTTCATCACATTTTCTGTAAGTAAAAATGTATTCAAGTGTGTCAATGCAAACAATGCAGCAGGAGACCAAATACCATCCTTCATAGATGCCTACATGAAGCACCCTACTCTTCTGGAAACGTTACCATCCTCATTGAGGCTGACAGATCTTGGTTTCTATACAAGCAAAAGAAGGGAGATCCATAGAAAAAACACAAAATTCCTGCAATCGTTCGTGTGTTCTCGTATTACTCTAGCATACCAGAAGTCAACTCCCCTTCATATGAAGACATCTGGTGGTGAGAACTTTTGCTTTACAAACCATTTTGACATATACATATAGACATCGGTATAACCATGGAACAGATTGGGGCACATTGGGATCAAACTCAAAGATGCATACACTGCATGACATAAGAGAAAACACTTGTAGAAACAGAAACAATTTCTGAAACAAACATGAGAAACACCAATGTAGAAGTAGAATTCCAAATTGAAGTGCAACTCCAAGAATGGGAGTTATTAACAGGGCCCGCAACAATGAATGGCCTAGATGTGTTAGGGTTTAATGAATTCAACAACGATGACTGGCCACAACATGGCCTGACAAGTAACTTGCACCATACCTAATCACACTTCATAGATTTATCTCATGCTGATAACCAACCCCAACACCCTGTTGACTTGAATCCGCCCACACCATGCTCTCATCTACCAGACAATAGGTGGCCTACAAAATAGTTATTGAACACACAGCCGACCGCAAACACCACCCCTAAAGATGATCATTCAAGGGACTATGGACACAGGAAAATCATACTTGATCAGTTGCATTAAACATACAATACAAACAACCACAAGTGGACGTCAATCTCCTCTCCTCACTCCAATTGGCATCGTAGCATTCAACATAAAGGATACTACTATACATGTCGGGTTGCAGATTCCTATACAAGAAATGATGATCCTAGAGGGACAAGTATTAGCACTCTTCCGAGAAAAAATGAGACACATTGAATATATTCTCATAGATGAGATTCGCTTCATAAGCCCAAAAATATTAGCAATATAAACAACAGATTGCGTGAGGTCTTCCCTCGACGAAACAACAAAGACTTTGGGGACTGCTCTATTATACTAGTGGGAGACTTCGGGCAACTTTCTCTCATGAAAGGCATATCAATGTATGCAGGTAGGTCACTTGGACATACTCTCTGGAAAACATTTGACACAATCATAACATTGGACAACAATTTCCATCAACAGGGGTTTAGTGTTGAACAATTGCAATTTAGACACTTGGTATCCAACATGAGAAATACAAAACCAACAACAGGGGACCGGAATATTTTCATGTCAAGAATAGACTCGTATATGTATGTAGAAGAATAAAAGAGCTTTAAAGGGTTCAAACATCTATACACAACAAATAATATGTATACACTACACAACAAACAAGCACTTCACGCTCCCATCGTGCTAAGCATAGCCAAACATATCTCAAATCGGTCCTCTAGAACTCAATGACACTAAGCTTGAGAAAAATGTTCTTTTGTGCATAGGGAAAGAAATTATGTTGGCATCCAACCTATGGGTGCAAAGAAGGTTGATTAATGGGGGCCTCGCATAGGTAGTTCATGTCATCTACCATCTAGAATCAATCCCCCCGACTTGTCACTCTTTGTAGTTTACTTCAAAAAATACACTAGACCAACATGAGACCCACAAAATGGCATGCAATTTCCAATACCTCCCATAACTCGTAGGAATCATCAACAGCCATTCAAAATGTTGTGGGTGATTTCAATACATAAATCACATTGCATGAAATTTGATAAGGCAACAATAGATATTGGAAATAGTGAAAGTCAAGGGTTTACATTCATAGCAATCTCACAAGTGTGCTCCTTAATAGACTTGCACATCTCCTCAACATTTACATTCAAGCGTTACAGACGCATGTTTAAGGATTTGCATGTTTCTCCGAGAAAAAAATGAGGAAAGGACTTGCGCTCAAAACCCCTTCCTCTCCATCTTCAAAACATATAACAACAATAATATATTTTGCAACACATAGGCATCATCACAAAACATTGACATTGTCTCACAAAATGCAACCGACAAATGTCCAACTTGAATAGTTCATCACTAGTAGCTCACACACCCATGTGCCCAAATAGGAGCTCAAAACAATGCAATGGACATCCATGAAAGTGTAGCAAAGAAGGGGCTTTTCTCAACAATGAACAAAAACAATTAGATATGTATAGAAAATGTGGACGCATGCAAATTTATGTGAATTGCTCAACAATGAACAAAAACAATCTAGCTACTAATTTCATACAACATAGGAAACAAGTTGTCTCATGACTATATTGACAAATGCTATGACAAAACATACATTTCAATCCCAATTGTTATATCCACTTTTATTTAAACATTTTTGTGCTAGTTATTGTCCATTTTTTTATAGAAACAATTTATACATGTTTATGTAGGAAAACTCTCCTACAAAAGATTTTGATGCAAGTATCATTTACATTTTCAATACAAAATAAAGGGTTTTATAAATATTTTATTCATGGTTTTATAATATTTTCACACCATAGCCAATTTAAGATATTGATGGTTTTTATATTTGTTCTCTTACACTTTTGTTGTGTTCGCCATATGATGTGAATCATTATGCTCTAGATCTCTTTCTAATTTTGGTCATCTAATTAATAGATATATACCAACTTTTAATAATAAAGCAATATGAAATGGGTACCAAGTATTCAAAAAAACTTAAAATACTTTCAGTTACTAGAGAATGCTTTATAATTTCTCAAGACTAACAAACAAGCATACATGCATAAGAGCGCAATGCTAATATGAGAATCTCCTACAATGCACTCAGACCCTACTCTTCTTTACGAGTTAGATCATCAAAAATATTGCACCTTTAGTACAGTATGATCTATGTCGAAGCACATCAAAAGAAACATTGCAATTGTGGCCCTTCCGGCATTTCTTGCACCTCAAGTGCAATTACTAGTTTGTAAAATTGAAAAATGTTGAATCGCATAAAAAACCTACCAAAATTCAATTCTAGAAGTACAAGCTTAAGATAACTTTACCAAGGTAGATAGTGTTTAACACATTAGCATTGTAATTAGCTAGATCAATGAATAAATTAATAGTGACAATTGTTGTAAGTTACGAATATGAATTACGTCCTCCACCGAGTTTTCTTTCTGTTAAAATATAACACATTATATAGTATGTAAAACAGTTATGTAGTTGTTCGGTTGGTAACTGTACAACCACCTCTCTCTTCAATAAATAAACCTCTGCCTGTATCATTTGTACAGCGCAGTTTTTGCCTTCAATCTTCTTTCTTCTCTTTGCATATTCCAACATTGGTATCAGAGCGTTCGGTTCGCAGTTCGAGGAAGCCTTGTAACAGGCACAAACTGGAAGTTTGGGGAAGCCCTAGTAAGGCACAAACTGAAGAAGATAGATACGTGGATCGTGGTGAAGAAAAACGTGGGCAGAAACAGTCGTATTTTGCAAATCATGTGAAAGGAGACAATTGTAGAAACCGTGGAGCAAAATCGCTAGTTCATCTTCACGAGGGCAGTGCAAGACAGACGAGGGCAGCACGGGACGCAGGCAGCTAAAGAAAAAAAAAACACGTGAACAGTGAAACGCGAACAGTAAAACGTGACGTGAACAGTGAAACGTGAACCATAAAACGTGAACGTGAATAGTAAAACGTGAACCCTGCAAAAACGTGAGCAGCAAACTGGAAAATCGTGGAGAAGGGAAGAGGTAAACAGAGCAAGGCTAAAGATTTTACAAAACTATTTAGTGTTTTTAATATTTCCTTGCCTATTCATAAAAATATTTGCATAAAATATTTTCCCATAGCCACGTATATTGCTAGAGTAATTCATTTAATATTATTTGTTGAAAAAGGATATTTTTAAGTGTGAGGCAAATTATTATTTTATTATTTTCCGTTACTTTGGAATAATAAAATGGCAAATATATCACACTTAACGTTGCCGGAGACGCAAAAATTAACAGGCACTAATTTTAATGTATGGAGTCATAAGATTTTAACAGTCGCGGAGTTTCGTGATTGTGATAAAATAATCAAGGGTGATGAAAGTCGACCAGCGACGAACTTCAACGATTATGACAAACATCAAAAGGAAGCGTTATTGCTTCTCAAGTTATTGGTGTCGGATGATTTGATACCGGAAGTGCGGAATGCCACTGTGGCAAGCACGTTGTGGACTAGTCTGAGGGATAAATATCAGATGTCAGAGAAGAGTCGGGTTTTATACCTTAAAAATATGCTCTTTTCCGTAAAGTTACAAGGTGGATCGTTGTCTGATCACCTACTTCGGATGAAAGACCTCCGAGACCACTTATCTTCCATCAATAAAGAGGTGGATGACAATGATATGGTGGCTCTAGTTTTGAACAGCTTACCTTCTTCGTATGAGTCATTTGTGGAGGCATTCAATTTAATGGCTGAAAGTCAAACACTCACGTTTGACAAGGTGAGTTCCTACCTGTTGCAAAAGGAGCAGAGACAACTTCAGGAAGAATCTAATTGTGACCATTCAGAGAGTGCTCTTGTCACTCAGTCAAAGGGAAAGTGGAAACGTCAATCTGGTGAATCTTCCACTGGATATCAGGTCACATGCTATTACTGTCACAAGGTTGGGCACCTCAAGAGGGAGTGCCGAAAGCGGATGTATGATCTTTCGAAGCAGAACAAAAAGCCATGTAATGAGGAACATGTGGCAGCAGTTGCAGAAGAACGAGATTCGGATGACGGGTATGCTCTTTACTGTCTTACGACATCATGCTCAAATGATAGTGGTACCAGTTGCTGGATTATTGACTCTGGTGCGTCTACACACTTTTCATGTCATAGGGACTGGTATGTTTCATTTACTGCAAATATTTGTTTTGAATCAGTAGTACTAGCTAATGGAGAATCGCTTGCAGTAGAAGGGATAGGAGATATATGCATTGTATTGAATAATGCTCATAAATTGTTGGTACGGAATGTTAGATATGTACCTTCTTTACAAAAGAATCTTCTATCTATTCGTCAATTGACTGAAAATCCCAATATTTCTGTGGATTTCTGTGGAAAGAAGTGTGTTGTCTCTGATGTGAAACAGAGACGGATAATTGCCCTTGGTATTGGGGTAGGTGGTCAGTATCAGCTTGTTGATCCGGCTGCGATCAACATGAATGCACATGTGGAGGACAGCTCCACCATTCAGGATGTGCAGGAGGCTGCAATGCCTTGGGAGGAAGCCATTCCTCACAAATCTGTTGACTTGGATACAATCAACCTACATGCACCTATCGTGGAGGGAATATCCACTATACTAGGTGTACGGGAGGCGGACATGCCTTGGGAGGATGGATTTCCTCATTCTGAAGAACAATTTGTTATGGACGGAGACTCCACTATTCCAGATGCATTGACGGTGCATGGTGAGATGGCATGCCCAACCACTCACTCAGAGGTTCTTGCTCAAAGGACAATAAAGCATGAACAAGTTGCTCATTGTGTTGTGAAGGATCTTTCCCAACAGAGGGGGATAGATGAGCAGATAGATAAAACGGAGATGGTTATTTCTCCTGTTGAGACGGAGACCACTGCTGAGACGGAGATGGTTATTTCTCCTACTATTGAGGAGTTGGTTCTAACTCCTGCATAGATGGTCGCATTCCTCTTCTTGAAAAAGTCGGATGAGCACTACATGGTGGTGCAAGGACGTGATCAAGGTGACTTCGATCACAAGACAATTTAGTCTTTGTACAGACTCCAGCAGGCTACACAAGCCTAGAATAGATTTTTTAATCCACATCTTCGAGGTTCTGATTTCAGCACTCTGGAGATGGGGCTGACACTCTCAGCGATTGGTGATTCATCACTGGTCAATGAATCACAAAACAGAGAACCAGTGTACCACTTGCCATATCTTTTGTTCATGGGACCAGATTTTTGTTTTGCGGTTCATCTTCATTCAACAACTGCATCACAGTTAAGGACTACGGATTTTAAAGTACAACTTATGGCACAATCTGTAAATGTAATGACTAAACACATGGGCTTTAGGAAATTTGTAAAATTTCGGGACAAACTTTGTCTTGTTTCTGGTTTAGTCATTAAGAGGGGGCGTTAAAATATAACACATTATATAGCATGTAAAACAGTTATGTAGTTGTTCGGTTGGTAACTCTACAACCACCTCTCTTCAATAAATAAACCTCTGCCTGTATCATTTGTACAATGCAGTTTTTGACTTCTGTCTTCTTTCTTCTCTTTGCATATTCCAACACTTTCTAGCTTGAGCCTACCACAACAAATTTGATGTCAATCTTTGGTCATTGCATCCCCAATTCCCTATAAATGAAATGATCTTCTGCCTCAATCTAATCAATGTTGCCAAGGTTGTAGATATCAGTCTTGTGCCATTCATAGAACATTTGATCTTGGTCAAATTGAGGATGCACATAGTAGCTTTTTCTCTTGCATGAATGTGAGATTATAATCTAGCCAACTATAGTTTCTCAAATGTTAGTACCATATTTTTACATTAATCTTTTCAAAGGTATCTCAAACATGTATGCCATATATTAATGAAAAATAAATGAGATGAAACCTAAAATATCAAGCCACTGCCAAAAGTTGTATCTTGTTTGGAAACAGGATATCCACATTCACGTTATAGACACGTTAAAAATAGTATCTTGCAAAAATTGTACATTGTTGGAGCCAATTCAATTACTACATGCTAGGTAGTCTACATTTACTAATCTGAAATATGATTTCAAGTGCTTCACTTATTAGTTTAACCATTTTCATATACTTATTAAAGAAATCTCAATTTCTGTAGATTGTTCAAATTTGGAGTAAATAATTAAAATCTAATTTTAAAAATGAATATAAACAGCAAACAACTGATAAAACAAATAATAACATAAACCAAACTTGATAATGAAGTTCACACCTGTTGAGTTACATCTTTGGGTCTGAAAAAACTCAGACTGATAAATTGATGTATACAAAAATTACATTTCATTTACATCAAAATATATCCTCAATCTACAAATTATTTGTGCTTTGTCCTTAGAAAACCTGCAATGCCAACTTTTAGTCTTCAATCTCTTTCGTACAATAAGAAAATTCAATTCTTGCTTTGCTCTCGTTACCAAAAATGTCTAAATATGCATCCCCTTAAAATATAAATTCATCCTTCGGATATTGTCTCGACTCATGTGGTTCATTGGTTAAAGCACTTACCCTTTGCCCAAGGATAGGGGTTTGAATCTCTCAAGCGCCTCTCCTTTGCTTCATTTGGAAAAACAAATCCCGCATTCATCGTATAACAAACAAAACATGGTATTTAAAGAGCCTTTTGGCTATACATTGACGTCTGGTATAAGCCACACCTTGCATAGTTTATTTGGTTGTTGGGAGTATATCCCCTTATGCAGTAAAATTGGTCTTGGAAGCTTCCAATTTGGTTGGGCGCTTTGGAAAAACAAATACCGCATTCATCGTATAACAAACAAACATGGTATTTAAAGAGCCTTTTGGCTATACATTGACGTCTGGTATAAGCCACGCCTTTCATAGTTTATTGGTTGTTGGGAGTATATTCCCTTATGCAGTGAAATTGGTCTTGGAAGCTTCCAATTTGGTTGGGCGCTTTGAGTGATGTCACATGGAGGTTGGACTTGGAACTAAGTTTGATTGAGATGCCACCTATGGAGCATGGTTGAAGTCACATTGTATTGAGTGGCAAGTATTTGAACACTGTAGAATTTAGTCCCACATGTATTACATTAGGTCTTCAAGATGGTTTATATCCAAAATGCTTGCAATAGAATGTGAAGAAAAATATAGCAGGATCCTTTCTTATAAAAAGGGATTTCCACTTGTTGATGTACACCCAACTAGCAAATAGTGTGGGACCGACACTCGAACGTCGAAGACCAAAACTAAAACTCTTGTCGAATTACACTCTATCATGTATCAACACCCAATTGGTCCACATGTCAACCCTGATTGTGCCACATCATTATTGTACAGCTGATTTATTTATTTTTTCAAGCAGAACTTTAATGGGCCATAACTTTTGCATACAAAGTCCATTTGACCTTGTTCAAATTGCATTGAACAGCATCATCACAATTGCAAACCATCTTATATGTTCGGTGTGGGAATCCTCTTGGATTATTTACAGCCTGTAGACATGATCCTAACACTCATTAACCAATTCAAAAGCTTAAATCAAGACCCTAAGGCAACATGGAAAACTTTGTTGGAGAGGTACTAGGGCCACCTATTTATGTGCAAGAACTCTTAAGAGTCGAACATAACATCTAAACTTCATGCATGCATCCAAAATACGTGATCACCTCCTGATTCCTTGAGACTTATCATATGGTCAACAAGCATTTCTTTTGGAAGGTCTTAGAGGGGATTCATTTGGAAAACAATACCGTGTTGCAATATATTAATATAGCAACATGTATATAAGACGGACAATCTACACATGAAAAGTCACAAGCCTTGTCATTTGACTAATTATCACAAGATAGTTATATCTAAGTATCTGCTGGTAATAAGCATAAAAAGAATTGTACAGCATTTTTTTTTAATTTACAAACTCCATATGTTCGACTATTTATTCATGTTTCAAACTTTTTCTACATAAATTACAAAAACAACCAATTACATGGAATAGAACTTTTCATCCATCGGCATGCCATCAAAATGTAGCCTGTTCTGGATAAGCTGTAATATACACTAAGAATGAAAAAGGATATCACGTGGTCAGGAAAAAAATCACACAAAAAGGAACCGAGCTTATCTTCGGCTTTCAAGCAATTTACTGTGCTACAAAATTTATGAAAAATCCATTTATGTTGAAATATGTTGTTTCATGTGTTGAGGGATACTGTTATTGCTAATGATGTTGCCTAGCATTGTATCGTACAGCAGGATGCTCGTGAAATTTATCAACTGTGGAATGTAACTACCCACTAGCTAGGCATGTTGCTGCCATCCAGTGATCAACACTGGGCTGGAGGCTGGTAAAACATACATTTCCATGTTTCATGACTGTTAGACTAGACATATGAGGCAGCAAAAGACATTTAGTCGCTTGAGGCACATTATAAGACAAATTATGGACCCACTTGTGCAAATATTTGTTTTCTTGACAAATGCAGAACTAGTTGGTTCATAATACTGCAGCATGCATCTTAAACCTCCCACATAAAATAAAAAAGCATTTCATTCGACTGATCATAACAACATGGTTATATCCATGAAGAAAAAGTCTCACAATATCAGCTAAAAAATAATGTAACAAGATTGTAAGAAACAAAAATATTGTGCAAGACATATGTCATCCGTGTTGCAACTTTTCACCACATAAAATACTATACAAGTTCCACTAATAGCTTGCATAGATGGACTTGATTGTCACAGTCGCTTACCATCAGCATTCAACTTGTGTTGGGTTGGAATGAAAATTCGCATTTAAAACAAAGAAATTAGATAGTATGCCAATTTCAACCATTAAAAGCCCTGTGGACCACTCCTTGGCTTCCAGATTTTTCCATTTGGACTAGGGATTGTGGAATCTGTTGTTGATAAAGGTTGTTGCTTCCTTTCTGATAAATATTGTCGTTGCTGAACCCGGTGGCTAGCACTGTATGGAAGTGAGGGCTGAGCCTGATGCCTATAAATTGAGTGTGATGTAGGAAAAACATTTGGCTGTTGAGGCGTACTCCCTTCTTCGACAGAACAATCCTGGCTAAAGGATGCTGTTAGGAAATCCAAAGATTTGGCTGCTGAAGGCTGCGGCTGCCATTGCATTTTGTTATTATATGTTGTCTCAGAAACTCTAGTTTCTTGAGATGGTAACGCATACGTCGTCCTTGGCCTCCCGTGAGGTGAACCAAACAAACTTTGACGTAATGAATCCATATCAGAGAAAAAAGAGAGCATTTGAAGAGATTGATCTGTTCTCACAAATTCATCAGATATTATCTTAAGTGTTGATTCAGTCACACTTCTTGCACAATTTTCCTTACGGTCAAAAGGGTCTTCAATCTACATACCTCGGAAAAAGAAAACAAAAATGAGTTCTCAGAATGACAAGGAACAACTTTCAACTCTCCACTGCAAAATACATTTCAAAATGTTAAAAAACAATAAAGCACTTTCAAAATCTTACAGTTATTGCATATCGCTTCTTAATCCGGCATTCACTGCTAAATGTATTTATCCACTTGCCAGTGAATGTACATACTGCGAAGCCTGTTAACCACTTTTCTGCAACAGAGGTATACTGCTCAATAGAAAGGCACATAAACATACAATATGATTAGACAAGAGCAGCTCATGGTACATGAGACAAACATAAAATTTATTCTCAAATTTATAGAATAAATTCCCTCAAGCATTGGACGAATATATGCTTGCACATAAAGTTGCCACCTATTTACAAATAGTGCAGAAAAATATTCTTAACATACAACATATTGAGAAAAAGGTAACCAGGACAGAAAAAGACGGATGCCCTAGGATGAAACATAGCACCCAAAGTGGGCTCCGTGGAATCAAAGGCCAAGAACAATCCTCCATAGAACCCCATTATTTTGTTTAAATAAAACAAGTAAGATTCTTTGCAGAACTCAGCAAATAAATAAATCACAACCTTGACTAATCCAGTAGAATGATAGTTGATCAAGCTAACATTAAAATCTGCCATTTGGGAAGCACCAG
Organism: Taxus chinensis; assembly: GCA_019776745.2. Classification (NCBI taxonomy): domain Eukaryota; kingdom Viridiplantae; phylum Streptophyta; class Pinopsida; order Cupressales; family Taxaceae; genus Taxus; species Taxus chinensis. The sequence goes on along the minus strand of CM034147.1, from coordinate 198,679,383 downwards.
ACATGCATAGAGAAATATTTACTTGAAAATAAATATATGCAATAGATACGTGTATTTTGAGCAACGGAAAGAAATTGCTTCCAAAAATATTGAAAATAGACATAAATTTGCCATTTATTCCACATATTGGAAATATCTATGGCAGCACTTAACAATTCAACAAATTGGCAGACAACTAAATGAAATGAATGAAAAATCTTCATGTAGAGAGGCTTTCTATTTTGTTGAATAAAAAGAAATTTTCGTTAACGCAAGAAACTAAAGATGCTTAAAATTTGAAACAGAATATTCTACAAAACTTAGCCTTTTAGGACACATGATGGTCGGTTATTTAAGAGGAATAGTTTTGAGAGGAAAAGAATGGGAATATAGGTGATTAAAGAAGAATACCTGAGCAAAAAATGAAACAAATAGATCTACAATGGTACTCTTATTCTCACTACCAAATCCCTGTTGTTTGAATTTTCGTGCATTATGTATGCATCTGTTCTCAATCTGCATTTCATTCATGCCATTCATCCCTACAAAAGGGAATCAACGGCTGAATGTTATATCGTAGTACACAAATAGAGACCTGTGATGTATACATTCTGTTGGACTTGGGACAAATCAAGCACTCAACAAACAACAAACCGTAAGCAAAGCAATAAGCACCTTGTATAAAACAGAAATGAATCTAAAACCTAAGAGAAAAGTGAATCCTTGCCTGATATGTCACTAACAACATCTCCGTCATATATATCCTTGACTGGTGGAAGAATTGGAGGAGACTGTGTCTGTAAGATAGATTGACAATTCCATCATACTCCAAATACAAAAATATTTGTTATTTTATGTGCAAACTTCAATTTATGAAAATATTGATGTTTCACAGTTCAATATATGCTGAAATGGTATTGTACATCCAACCAAAGGAAATGAACAAAAAAACAGAAAAGGGACTGACTTGTAAATGAAAAATAACGAGCAAGCTAAGGGAAAATGAATTCAATGTCCCTGTCTTTGGATCATTTATGTTGTGCGCCTTAGCCCAGTATTTTATCTGCAATAACAAAACATCATCAAAGTCTAAGTTTCTGCCACAGAGAAAACAGACTTGAAGAATTTTGAAAACCTACCATGAAAATCAATTCTCTGCATCTGGAGTCTATTTCACTTATCCAGCACAGGAATTTCGACTTGAGAAAGCCAGAGCCATTATTGATGGAGATATCACAAGAAATCTGAGATTGTGCATCCTCAAAGATGAGCAACGGGACCCTTGCAGTTGGAATGAATTGCACCGATCGAGTGACACCTGTATCTTACAAGTACAAGTATTATAGTTATAGGTAGCTGATACATGGTATGGTTTGGGTTTAGGATCAGGTACTTCTGTATGACAATTTTTTTGGGGGGAGGCAGGGGCGCGGGTACGGCACTTGAGTGCAATCGTACAAGTAACAAAATAATAAAAATATTAACAAATGTAGCCAAATAAGTAAAAATAATCATATACATGCATAGAGTAAACAAAATAAGTGAAATAGCCACAAAACATGGTGACAATTCAATGCATTTTGTCATGATATTCATTGATCAAACTTAGAACAAGCACCCTGTTCAAATGTTGTAATGTATATATAAAAATCATGATAAATCAGCACACTAATTATAATCATAATCAAAATCAAATGGCTCTCCTCCAATGTCTTCAACCAGAGCATCATCACCATCATGTGGTTCATTAGAACCACAAACATCACGATTAAAACCACAAGCATCAGCAGTGCCGCTCCCGCTAGCTCTTCATACGGGTTCCTCACTTGCCTATTGTTCTCTACACTAACCATTCCAAGCTGCCACATCAGTCACAAGCCAGTAGAGGCTCGTATTTGCCCCTCCTCACCTCCACTACCCAAACGGCACTCACCTTTACACATTCCTCAAGCGGCAATAAAGGTTCTCTTTAACTTTATATTGCTAAAATTTAAAGTCAAATATTATATTTCTTATATGTATCTTCAAGGCAATCGACTGGCATAGTGGAAATGAGATATTTTGACAAAAACCCCAAATCTAGGAAAGCTTAGGTTCAAACCTGTCCCTCTTGCTTGTCAATAACTTTTGAAAGAGATTTTTAAAGTTTAGGAGTGGTGGCAAATGTTATTTAAAGGGGGTTATTTACAAGCGAGGGAAAAAAATTGAGAGCAGTGGTATTTTTATAAAGTAGCAAAGTGTGCATCAAATTTGTAAAAGGGGGGAGCACATTTTTTTCTCGGGGGGTTGCCAGGAGGGACATTGTATATTTTTCATCCTTGCAAAGCCACATATTTGTAAAGAGGGAGTCATTTTTTCCCCGAGGGGAAGATGTTGGTGGCTTATGTCCTTTTTCAAACTTCTCCTCTTCTTCTGCCTATTCCACTGACACCCGCTTGTTTGAACCCCTAAAGAGCTCCAATTACCATGTCTAGAGACCCGAGATGCAACAGCTGTTGCAATCCAAGGGCTTGTGGAGAAAGTTCTAGGAGTCGATTCTGAATTTCACATTGGAGAAAGGTAACTATGGATATGCTAGTAAACAAGATGAAGCACTAGGTTGATTGGCTTGTGTCAAATAATTTGCTTTTCCACATTACAAATGCCAAGTCCCCAAAAGAAGTCTAGGAAACCTTTGACAAATTATTTGGAACAGTAAATGAGTTCAGAATGTTGCAGTTTGATGCAGAATTAACTTCTCTTGCCCTTTGACTTTCCGACAATTAAAAAATTATTTGCCAAATTCGAGTCTTTTCGATCACAATTGAAAACTTGTGAAAAACACAAGCACAACAAAGAGGCTATTTTCTTGATTTGGTCAAAATTGGAGGGTTCCTTTAATGCTTTTGCTTCCACTTTCTACCCTACAATGGATGCCTTAGGTGATCAGTTCAAAATGCATTCTTCGAGTTTTTTTGTTAATGACTAACTAGAGAGCAAACTAAGTTGGTGAGTCTTGATGCTCTTCTTAGTTCTAGTCATGCAAACCAAAACCTAAGCCAACGATAATGCCCTCAAATAAATCTACTTCTCAGTCTCCTAATTCCACTAAGCACAAACAATCATGTAAATAGAAGCAAGCATATGATCCTTGTAGCTTTTGTAGCAGGAAAAATCATCCCAAGTTTGGATGTTATAAAACTAGCAATCGCACGTGAGGTGTGCGATGTTAACGCCGAAAGTGAAATATGGGAGAGGAGACAAGGGAACTGGAAAACATAACAAATAAATATGATATTTCTACCCAAAAAATGAAGAACATAAGGAAGAGGAGGGAATGGGAGAAGTGGAAAAGACCAGGATATGACAAGAAGAGGTGAATCATGAAAAGGAAGGGGCAACGAGGAAAAAGAGGGGAGAGTTAAGGACTGGGAACATCAATTACGAGACCTAATTCAACAGAAACAATTGTAGAAAAGCGTGATTTTCAATGACTGAATGAAAAGGGCGGTGAAAATCAAAGGGCGGACAAGCAGGGAACTCTTGATATAACTATGAAGATAAGCCCCTCTCTTTCAGAGCCCTTAATGTCTATACAAGCTCTCTACAAAGTAAGCCCTTGAGATTTTTAGATGGAAAATACCAAAGCCATAGGTGGAACTGGAACATGGAAAGGGTTGAGGTTATCGTTTGATGAGGGATCCGCGTAGTTTCAAATTTCTATGCAAATAATAATGAAATTGACGTGGACTGTGACCAAAATGGGCTCCATGACCTTCACACATAAATCTTACCCCTCTTTTCCTACCACAGTGGACGTTGCAGATACAATTGACAAAGTGGACGGTAACGATTTCGAAGTACATAGTTGACGTTAACGAAGAAATGAAAATATTGCTGAGCAGAAAAGGAATTTGAAATGGAGAACAAAGCACCATGTTTCAATTGAATTTGATGCTGAGAAGTAAAGGGAAACCAAGCGGGCACACCTTAGACCATTAAACCTGACATCCACATTCTCCCTACTCTCATAGGATTTGCAGAATTTACTTCTCCACTATTTGTAGAAATGAATCTTTTATATGTTTGAATCCAACATATATTTTCCCTTTTTGTGACATGCCCTCTAGATCATCCTCATTGTCTAGCTTATTCTTTATGTTAAGCAGAAACGTAACATCGACAAAATAAATCAACATTGTCGTTGGACATATGGATGTCGAAGCACTTGATTCGGTGCCCCTAAATAGAGAGTATATCGTGTTTCCACTTTTTTGCACCATTTTTTGTTTTCCCTCCATGTTTATGGTATAAAAAAACATTAAATGTAATTACAATAAACTCTAAAAGTCGCAAATCTAATTAAAATGTTTTTTCATGTTTGTGGCTATTAAGATAAATTTAATGTTTAAGAAAAAATACAACCACATTCTCCCCAACTTCTGAGGATTTTCACCCTCCTTCACCCCTCCCTACAAATAGGAAGCTTGCATATGTTTGAGCCTGACATGACTCTACCCTCTTGTTGTGTCATCTAAATCATCCTTGCAATCTAGATTACTCTCTATGTTAAGAGGCAACATAACATCAATAAAATCAAATAGCCTTTTTTTTGTTGGAGCTATTTCATTAAATTGTAAAAGTTGTTAAGCCAAATTTATTTTTCAACATACATTGCACTTAAAAAATGATGTGGTGATGGTAAGAAGTGACACATGATCCATATTGACATTTCTAGTGCATAACATGGGTGCATTTGCTAATTGCAACAAACAATTCAGCATAACTCTTCCATCATGATACATTCAAGTGGAAAAAAATTTCTTGGCATGAAATCCTTTATGGAGTAATCTAAGGACATCATAAACCATCAGTTTCTTAATTGAAAAATAGCCAAAACAAAGATTTTTTTTCTTGAAATACTCTTGGGAGTGCATATGAACATCAATAATAATACACTATAATGATTACATTCATTGCAATATTTTAGATATAAGATAAATTATATATAAAAAAAGAGGAATAACCATAACCTACAAACACAACAATAATGTTTATTAAAACTAATAATAATAAAAACAAACAAACGTAAAAACTTACCATCTATCAACTAATAAACATATAATTACTATTTTGTGAAGCTATATTAAAAAAACTCTTTGTTACAATATATTAAATAATAACTTGTTGTTAAAAGAAGTCCTTGACAAGTTACTAATTTAACCGTACCCAGCTCAATAATATTTAATGACGAATTATTCATACGAGAGGCAATTTATTTTACATTCTATTTCATTTTTATGTTCATTATTTGAAAATGCTAAATATATGTTTGAGAGGCTAAGTTATTAGTATTTCAAGTGCAATAAGGTATATATTAGCTTTATTGTGGGAACTTCTGTTAAATTTGAATAAATTCTATTTTTGCATGTTAACATTCACTTAAGAGGATGCCCTTTGCCTCTAATGGAAAAACATGTGGAAACTATTTGAGGAGCTATTAAGGAGGTGGTCTTAAAGCCATAAAAATGTATGTATTGTTCTTGGGCATTTGGGAAAAGGTAGACATATCCTATTACTACAAGGCAATTTTACCTTTGATGCCCAAAATCAACCTGATGTAGTTGTACATCATCACAACCCTATGAAAACAATATCCATTACTTCCCCGTCAAAATAACATCCACCCCAGTGCAACAAAAAATCAGTTTCTCACGGCATAGGAAAACACATGAACACGTACATGCATGAAGAGGAGGGGGACTCACATGACTGTTGGCTTTGCTACTTAATAATTCTCCCCTGCATTCACAATATTGATACAAACACATCATAAGAGCTTGCTTCCTCTTTACCTATATATCCATCTCCATCACAATCATATATATACAACACAACATCAAGAAAAACTAATATAATTCCATAATGGAAAGTAAAAGTATTTATGGTCATGACAATAGTTTGTGTGATATTAAGGGGAGCCTATGGTGTAGGTGCAGATTTAGAGAGCGCATCACTTGCTCCAGAAGTAGGTGGTGCAACACCATTGTCTTCGTTGCCCTCCATTATTTACCTCCCATTTTCTTCTCTCTTTGCCACTAACAGAAGCATCTAGTATGGAAAAAAGCATCTGAACGAAGGAACATTATCTAAAAAATAGAAAAGCTAGTAGAAGCACATAGTTCTACGCTGGAAACAGGAAGCAAACCTTATTACTTATATTTCACATCTCCCAAGGAAAATTCCATTGCAATTGATGGTGGTATGGGTTTCTTTAATTTCAAAATGGGAAGCCTCATGCCCTGCCATTATAGAGCACTCACCGTAAATGAAACTCTCGCATGTAATTAATCATGTCAGACTTTGCAGTGGTGTTGATCTTCCTTCTGATCTGCGTACGCCAGATTTGACATGATTAATCAGTACAGAGCTGGACAATAAGGCCATCAAGGGGTTTTCGGTTGTTGTATACAACTCAACTGGTGTTTCAAGAAATATAAAAGTTATTGGATTCATTTTGGTGGGTGTGAGAAGCAGTGTAACTCTTGCATTCCTTGTTTTGGACGTCGTTTGAAACATTATTACCAAAATGATGAACACCAAAGTGTGTATGACGTTTGTTCAGGTGTAGAAATGGTTCGTAGAAGAAGAAAACGGTGGAAGCACATTCATGAGCATGCTTCAAAGATTGGAGAACAAGAGACAATTTAAGAAATTATTATGAAAGGGATATTCTCGTGGTGTTATCATATATACCTTTTGGGGAAGAGGCAAAGAATGTAGTAATGGTAAAGAATCCAACTTTTAAGGGAGAAGAGAAAATACACCGCCCCATACCACTTTAACTGATTGTATAACAACTACTTATTTGTATATTATTTTGTTGCATAGGAGGTGCAGAATAAACGTGTACTGAAAAGAATTGAGAAGGAAGATTGCATGACATTTGTGGAGGATTTCAACTAATTATAGAAAGAAACATTTTCTACGAGGGAAGGGACGACAAATTAATGATTAAGGAAGATTTAGTGAAAGTAGACGATCTCAAAATAATTTTTATGAGTGAGTTGTAATTGATTCCGGCTACTGTGTGGTGAAGAGTTGTGGGTGATTTCAAAAGTTGTTGCACAAGAAATTGTTTTCAAATGATTTTTTATAAGATTTAGATGTTTATTCATTTTGAAATAATTTCTTGTTAGTTTCTTGAGATGTATGGTTGAATTGATCCCCTTTAATTTTAGGAGTTTTAAGAAAAAGAGTTTGAATTTGTCTCCTCCAATTTTAACTTTTTTTTCTTAGTTTTTTTAACAAGTATATTATATATCTGCATGTGCATGTGCAATATGTGTGTTTATATATATAATAATTCAAATTTCATTTATAAATATAAAAGACATAGTCGACCGTTAAGTGTAACAAAAGTTTTCCAGTTAAGAAAAACTTAAATCTGACCCTAACAACAACTGGGCAGGAGATGCTATTAATCCAACTCGAAAAGTAGACGCTAGTGCCGAGGGAAAATAAATTTAACTATATAACTAAAAGTAGTATTTTAAAAGTAGTTTTTTAACAATAAATAATCATGAAACTTATATTGTAAAATTATTATTTTGACATCTAAAATGACTAAAAAAACGTATACATGTGTTGCAAAATCAAACACATGCCAACATTTCACATGAAAGATTGTCATATCCTCTATACTTACATAGTAGACTATACAAAAATAAATATTTTTCTCTAAAATTTCACACATTTCACAAATTTGTAATGTTGTTTTGAAATACATAAAGTATCATTGACATTCCTTTCTAAAAATAAATCAATGTATGATAGCTAGATTGGACTGTTAAAGCATAGTTATATCAAACGTACTCATTGTTCTTAATGAAGTTCGAAAATAATTGAAGAAAATTAAAAACTCAGAAACACCCTTCATAATGGCGGAGTTAAAGCTTTCGTGGAGAGATGAAAAGCAATAGTAATTTGAAGGTCAATATCCACGCATGGCGGCCACCGAGCAGTTTCTAAATGGGTATGGAAGGTTGCCTCTGTCCCAACCTCTCCCGATTTTGCTCAAAGCCCACATAACAATTTTTGATCAGTAGAGTAGAAGCTGCAGGAGTCGTTCATGGCTGCTTGGTGGGAGGAGGTGTAAGACAAGTGAAGTGGAAGAAGGGTCCAACACTACAAATTCTTCTCATAACAAGTCTGAGAGTGATAAAGCCAAAGGTGATAATGTTGGTAATGCCAATGTTGATAATGTTATTAAATCCAAAGCTGTTCATTATGTACTAGTTCAGGGGGAGAAGAATAAGATGGTCAGTCCTTGCTGTCAGGAAGAAGAAGAAGAAAAACACTATCAAGTTGAGGAAAATGAAATGGGAATGAAAATATTCTGATAGAAAATAACCATTGCTTGGATTGATGTTGTGGAGGTCTGGGGGTGATTGATGTGAACAACGGGGGATTTGGCAAAGAAAAGGCAAGGTCATGAAAGAGCACAGCCTAGTCCTTACGACTCATGAGGTGCAATATGGGTTGGGCATGAGGGAAAATGTTGTGAAAGCGCACAAGAATCATATTACAAAACTCGCATAACAATGGAGAAATCAAAGGATTGCAAGGCTCGAATGTTTATCCTTCAATCCAAACCAGAAAAAAAAACCTTCATTGATCCAAGTCAATCTTGTAAATAGAGTAGAAATTCACAATTCATTAACTTTTATTATAATGCTATTATGTTTATTAACCATCAGTTGGCGGCTATAAATGAAAAGGTTGACTATAAGAACAAAATTAAATTAAGTTTGATTACTCAAGTAGACGACCAAGATTTATTTGATCGATGACCTGTACAAGTTATAATCACAACTGTTGATTTTCCCTGTGCATATCAGAGAGAGATCGGGCTTTCTACCGGTGACAACGCCTTTCGTCATAATGAAATCATTAAGAAAAGTAAAAATATAGATGCGTGCGAATAGAGTTGAGATTCAATGCACGTCCTTGACGTTTTTTACCTATTTTAATTGTAATTTACACTTTGTAAAATAGTCATCCCATCCCTATTTGACATGAATGAACTTGGTAAAACAGTCATAATCACTATGAACACATAAATATAAGTGTAACATTACCTAGATATTTAAATAACATATTTTGTTGAAAATCTGTTTATATCGAGTGTATAATCCCTAAACTCACATGTCACTTATAAATACATCTAAAACAAATCATATATTTTTTAAATTATTAAATTAAAAAAAGATATTTAACAATTATTCAAATCCTGGATTTCAAATCCCGGATTTCTTGTAATTTGAAATTTCAAAACCAACCATTATTTTATATAACATTATTTTTAAATTTAATCAACTTAAATATTTATTAAAAATTGTTAAAATAATACAAAAATTCATTTTTTATTAATATTATATTATTCTATATATTTAAACAAATAATATTAAAATATAGTAGTCACTAAAACAAAATTAAACCGAGAGTTTAAATTAAATAGTCTCCTATATTTTTTATACAATTCTTAAGTGACCTTCAACATTACTTTTCAAAACATATTACTGATACAGTATTGTGCAAATACAACATAGTTAATAACAAACACAATGCATGAAAATGTACGAGGGTGTACACAAATATAGAAACAGATGTCGATGATTGGAGGAGAGAAATATTTCAATAGACAGGTGTCTTGAGACATGCGATACCCATGCAAAAGAAGCCTCCTCTCAGGCTCTACTCGGGCGTAGGCGCAAGTTCATTTACATGGATGCATTTAATTGCGGGGAAACTAGAGCTGCTCTTGGTTGATGACAAAAACAGGGTACGAGTAGTAGAAATCCAGGAGAAGCCCATGATGAAGGCAAAGCATGTTTCTCTTCCAACGCAGCGACCTCCTTTTAAAGCACGCATCTTTGCTGATGGCTATTTCTTCGTTCAGTTAAGGAAATTCCAACATTTTTCTGATGGCTATTTCTTCATTGTGTTCAGGCAATTCCAATGTTCAGGTGATGCCGGAAGAAGACATGCAAGTCTTGGGGTGCTCCTGCATGTGTTTTGAATGTGTTTTTCTTGCTGGGGTGATATGTGCTTCCGCAGCAAGCAATATGGGGCAAGCAATATGGAGGTTCCAAGTTAAGCCACGACTACAGGATGTCAGTGCCTTCAGGAATGTTGCCTGCACCATGTCAGACGGTACCACCATTTGCACGGAAAGTGACAGCCTGGCAGTGCGATGGCTATCATGAAACCGCCTTGCTCCACCGTTAGATCTTATTAAATTATATTATGTCGACGATGCACTTATACAATCATAGCCGCTAACGTGTTATCCGCTGTCAGAGGGGGTCGGGGTTTCTCCCAGAGAACACGCCTTTTGGCGTAAAAATGAAATTATCAGAAGCAACAATAAAATAACACAAGATTTTTGTTCCCTCTCTTTCTACTCCATCTTCGAGAAAAGGTAAGGCACTTTCTACTAGGGCACTGTCTGCATTGCCTAATAGCTAGACTTTTTTATTCTAGCACTTCTCACCATCTAACACATTCTAGAGATCTCATCACATCTCTTTATGATTGCAGCTTTTCTTAGATTGTAGTTGGCAACTCTTCTCGAGTTGATATTTTGGGCTCCAGCTCAGTTCATATGTAAGATGGCTGCATCAATGATATTATGTAGGATGGGTGCATTGCGAAGATTACTGAATTTTCTCCACATAATGTAGTTGCAACAAGTGTTGTTGATCATCGTTCAAGTATATTGAGAGATTTGAGCCCTCTACAAGTTCATCTTTTGTTGCTCATGTTGATTCAGTGAGTAAATTGTGGCATAAATGTTTTAGTCGCCTGAACTCCAAATATCTCTAGCAGTTGAGAACACAGAACTTGGTGTTGTAAAAAGAGAATTACAGGATCCGCACGATGTAGTTGCAACAAGTGTTGTTGATCATCGTTCACATATATTGAGAGATCTGAACCCTCTACGAACTCATCTTTGTTGCTCATGTTGATTCATTGAGTAAATTGTGGCATAAATGCTTTGGTCACCTGAACTCCAAATATCTCTAGCAGTTGAGAACACAGAACTTGATGATAAGCCTTCCTAAAACCTCTTGTATTGATAGTGTTTGTCATGGATGCATGCTTGACAAACAACACCAAGACCATCTTCCATAAGGCAAGGCTTCTTGAGCAAAAGCTCTTCTCTTGGTGCATAGTGTTCTTATGACATTTTGTACTTGGTCATTTCCAAGACCAAAATATGTACTCACTTTCATTGATGATTTTTCTCATAGGAGATGGGTATATTTTCTCCACTACAAGTATAAAGTCTTTGAGGATTTCAAGGCATTTAAAGCCTCTATTGAGTAGCAGTAGTCTCTTCCACTCGAGAAAATACCAACAAATAATGAGGGGAATATGTAAGTAAAGCCTTCGAGGAATTTTGCACTGAGCATGGCATCTTGCGCCGATTCACAATGCCCTATACCCAACAAAATGTTGTTACTAAGCGGAATAACTGAACTTTGAAAAAGATGGGTGAATTGTGTGATTCATTCCAAAGACATGGCATCTAAAATTCAAGGTGAAGCAGTGAATTGTGCACACTATATCCGAAACCGCATACCCACAAGGCAGTGCGGAATAAGACTCTTGAAGAAGTTGTCAAGTAACAAGTCTGATGTTTCTAGTTTTCGTGTCTTTGGAAATAAGACAAGGGCATTTATTCTTAATGACAAGCGTAGGTATATGGAGACGAAGAGAGCAACCCGCTCATTTTTGGTGGCCGTTGCGAGGATGTTAAGGCTTATCGTCTATTTGATCCATTTACTCATAATGTCCAATTTCAGCAAGACATCAAGGTTAATGAGAGTTTCAATCCACTAGAGCCAACATCTACCACTCCATCCCTAAACCAACTCCTTAGTTTATGCCAACGTGGGCCCATACTACTTTGCAAGACATTGGTCCTTTAGTTGGTGATCCTTTCAATCCTCGCCATACTCACTCTAAGACTCCTAACATTTCTCTTCTAAGTCATGTTGTTTCAAGAGATTTTGTATTGTTTTTGAAGCAATAAGTAAACAAGAGTAGGATGTTGCTATGCAAGTGGAATATTCTTCTCTAATGAAGATAATACTTGGGACTTCGTGCCTCTTCTTACAGAAAGAGAACTTGTGCAATTAAAGTGGGTCTATAAGACCAAGGACGCAATTGATGGTTTTGTTGATAAGTATAAGACCCATTTGGTAGCAAAGGATTTCTCATAAGTTGGAGTTGACTACTCTAAAACCTTTGCCCATGTTGCCAAGATGGACTTAGTTCTTATACTTTCCCTCGCTGCAACACATTGTTCGTCAGTATACCAAATGGATGTGAAGAGTGCTTTTCTACATTGTGAGCTTCAAGAAGAGATCTATAATGTGGGACTCTTCAATTGTATGCAAGCTCCATCATTCTCTCTAGAGTCTCAAGCAAACACCGCGAACTTGGTATGAGAAGATGGATAGTTGTTTGCTCAACTCTAGTTTCATACATGTTGTCACTCCAACCACAATATTTACATCCAGAAGTAAGGAGATAACTTCAGATATTAATTCTCTATGTTGATGATCATATTCTTATAGGCAGTTCAAACCCCATAATTCATGATGTCAAGCACAAGTTGATGCAGCAATTTGACATGACAGATCTAAGAATTCTGCACTACTTTTTTGGCCTACAAATTCATCTATCTTTTGAGGGGATCTCCATTGGGCAAAAAAAGTATGCTCGTGATCTGCTTCATCATTTCAACATGACTAATTACAAGCATGTCCCCACTCCATTTCAATCAGATGTTGTCTTGTCTACTCACTATAAAGCTCCTAAGGTTGATCTGAAGTTGTATTGACAACTTGTGGGCAGTCTCTTATGCCTAACACATACATGTCCTGATCTTTCATTTGTTGTTAACCATGTCTCTCAGTTTTCCCATGAGCCTCATGAGAGTCATTGGCAAGCAGCCAAGCATATTTTGCACTATATTTGAGGCACTGCACACCTAAGGATTCACCACAAGAAACTTCGAAGATTGAGAGATATACCAATCAAATTGGGCATGCAATGTTGATTCTAGCAAATTTACCTGTGTATTTGTCTACAACCTTGATTCTAGTCTAGTTGCATAGGCTTGCTAGAAATAAACTGCCATTGCATTGTCCTCCACTAAGGCTGAGCATCAAGGTGTTATTAAGGTTGGTCAGGAGGCTCTCTAGCTTCGACAGTTGCTAGGTGAGTTTGGTTTCCCATAGCATGATCTCACTATTGTTTGGTATAATAACCAAAGCATGATTAAGATTGCTCGCGACCCAGTTGAGCACTAGCGTACAAAGCATATTCAGATTCACATGAACTTAGTTAGGAAGCTCATCCAAGATGGATTGTTAAGTTGGATTTTATACCTACCACTAAGCAAGGTATCGACATCTTTACTAAACCCTTGGCATCACCTTGCTGCTGTCACTTGCAATCCATGCTTCGGAATCCCTCCTTCCTCCTTACTCTTTTGATTGCACATCAGTACCTTATCAAACCTAGTAGCTGCAGCCCATATATGATGTTTCTTCTCTCTCCCAAACTTTCGCTTGCAAAAGGTTCTTGGAGTGTTCACATTAGACTAGGTTTCAGTTAATTAGTCTAGTTTAGTGTTAGTTCACACTAAATAACACTAAGCTCTAAATATAGGGAAGTTAGTCAAGTTTTATTCAACTCAAGTGCACATAAAGATTTTCTTGTATGTTGGATTTTAGGAATCTCTAGTATTATTTTGTTTTATACCAATAGTTTGTTCTGAAAACAAACCATCCTTGTTATATAATCAAGGACCTCCTTGTAGAATGCATCGCATGTATTTGCAAGAATACTAGTACAAATACCTTAAATACATCTACTTGAAATACACCAAGAGATATCAATCTTGAGGTTTTGTTCTCGGATTTTTCACATACCACATTGATTAATAACTTAATTACCTTCTCAACAAATTTCCCAATAACTAGTAACAAATAGCATCCATATAGCCACACCTCTGTTGGCTCAAAAAAAAACATTGTGGGAAACAAGGCCTCCAAACTCCACCAGATGGTCCAATATTATGATTTTTCGATTGACTTCTAGCCAAACGAAAAAGATTCTAGGTGATGGTCATATGAACGTCAAATTTAAAGTCAAACATAAAAGTGAACAATTCACTACATTACACTCCACACGCTGGTATAGTAGAATGCCTATCGGCATAAATATTTACTTGTGAGTTTCATTTATTGTTTTGATATTGGCATAAGCATCTTTGTTTGTGGTGTTGTACTTAGGAGTTGATCCTATGGATGTGTTAAACCTCCTACTTGCTCTTTTAATGGGGTGTTTGATGCAGGAGAATCAACTAGGACAGGTATGTTTCATCAAATTTTGTGTTCTAGCATCTTAGGAGGGTCTAGATAGGCTTAGAGAAGTGTTTAGGTCTTTAGGTCTCTTCAATTTCAATTTTTGGCTTGATAAGTGTTTTCCCGTCCAAGTTCAAATTTGAATTTCCTAGTTAAGAATTGGGCATTTTGAGCAATTTTGGTGTGAATGAATAGTCTATGATGTTTGTATAGGATGTTTTAGGTCATGTTATGTGTCTTGAACATCTCTTAGAAGGTGGACATGAGAAAATTGTAGCATTTCATCAAAAGTCATGTTTTTCTCCTTTATGCATTTTTAGTCTTCTTGAGCTAAAAAGTGCTCTCAATGTAAAAAATATAAAAACTTAATGTAATGGTTCGATGAAAAGTTAGTTAGGTATATGAAAACATGGAAACAAACTGGAGAAGGTGGTGAAGAACTTGTTGGACAATTGAAGAAATAGCTTTGTTTTAGAAGAAGGTTGTATTCAAGGAGATCAGGGTTTTGTATGAAAATTTGAATAAAAAAATCGATTTTTTGAGTGAAAGCTAATCTTTCTTTGTGCAAACATGTTAATGAGAAGGTGTTATTGTTGTTTTCCAGTCTATTATTGAATCTTGGAGCAAGAAAGACCGCCAAACCATTCATTTTCCATGACTTTGTTTTTCATGGTGGAAACTGTCCTATTCTAGTAAGTTATTTTTCATTATTTGAAACAAACTTCTCTTATTCTAACTACTCAGGAAGTAGTAGTAGATTGAAAAAGGTCTACAGGTGGAATTTTAGAGCCTAGAAGTTTGTAAAACTGTTTAAAACCCTAGGTAGGGTTTAGTGTAAAAATCAAGATTGGAGAACTTTAACATTGAATCTTGGACTCAAATTCGCAAGAAACCTTCTATTCAACCCCCTGAGGCAAATTTTTAAGGTTTTAGAAGCTTTCAAGGTTCCTAGTGGGTGCAATTTATGACAGTTTGGTTTCTAGGAGGAAGGGATCTAATAGAGGCCTAATTGGCAAAGACCATAGTTACCTAAGTCTCGGGGACAGGGGTTGAAGGGACGGAGGGACAAGGTTTCTGGGACAGCAAAAAAATTCCTAAATTTTGGGGACGGCAGGGGGCAGCTATTAAAATATATATAAAAAATTAATTTTCGAGTATTTTAATTGTATTCAATGAAATTTAATGATTGTTGTCCACTCAAAATTCCCTGCTCTGTCAAAGGTAAAATCCTAGTGGGTGCAATTTATGACAGTTTGGTTTCTAGGAGGAAGGGATCTAATAGAGGCCTAATTGGCAAAGACCATAGTTACCTAAGTCTCGGGGACAGGGGTTGAAGGGACGGAGGGACAAGGTTTCTGGGACAGCAAAAAAATTCCTAAATTTTGGGGACGGCAGGGGGCAGCTATTAAAATAATATATAAAAAATTAATTTTCGAGTATTTTAATTGTATTCAATGAAATTTAATGATATAAACCGTACTTAGTGTAATTCATATACTTTTAAGATTATAATTTAACATTCTTGGTAAAAATAGCAGCATTTTAAAAGTAAAAATATCAGAAAACTTTTGAAAGATTTTTAAAAATAGGGGACGTCCCTCTAAGTCCCCAAGTCCCTGAAATGTTTAGGACGTTTGGGATGTCTGGGACGTCACCAAATTCTAGGGGACACATCCCTACATAACACTAGGAAAAACCAACTTAGCGAATTCAGGGTTAGACTGTGAGTTAGGATCTAAAATTTTGCAGTCAGCAATGTTTACTTTTTCAGGATTTCATTGCGGTTCATTCCCAACAATAAGACTTGTGTCTTAGGAGGGTCGATAGCCTTATAGGCAGTTTTAGAGAACTCGGAGCAATTTCACCAAACAAGTATGGTTTTCCTCTTTCTCTCTGCATCAACTATGGTATTAGAGCAGGTTGATACCAAGAATCAATAAGAAGTGTGATTGTGAAGAAGAAGCAAAATGCCATCTAGAAGAATTGTGAGAGGTGGTAGAGGAGGCATCCAAGTGGGAGATGCCATATTGGAAGACTTGAGGAATATGAGGGTCAGTTTTGATGCAAGACACACAGCAATCGAAGCCAATCAGAGAAGAAGAACTATAACAAGTGATGTAAGTGATAGAGAAGAAGAACCACGGGCTGTTTTAGCACAGGGAGAGGTTGAAGAACCAAAAGAAAGTGAAATAAACAAATTACTTAAGATAATAATGGGACAAGGATCTAAACCAAAGTTGGAAATTCCTACATATGCAAGTAGCCTTGATGGAGAAGAGTTTATTGATTGGATTACTACTTTGGACTAGTATTTTGAATATGAAACTATTCCCGAGAAGCATAGAGTAAAATTTGCTTGTACAAAATTGAAGGGTCATAAAGCACTTTGGTGGGAATTTATACAAGATGAAAGGATCAAACAAGGGAAAGGGAGGATTAAAGCATGGGACAGAATGGTAGCAAAGATTAAGGCCAAGTTTCTACCCAGTGACTATCAAACTAATTTGTACAGAGAGTTAGAAAATTTGAAACAAAAAAATGAATGTCAAGGACTACACAAAAGAGTTCTACAAGTTAACAATCAGATTAGGACATGTGGAAGAGGATGTAGAGAAGATTGCCAGGTACCTTAATGGGATGAGATACAATAATCAAGATGAACTCCGTTTGGTAAGTCTAAAAACTCTAGAGGAATGTTACCAATATGCTTTGAAAGCAGAGGATAAACTAAATAGAAGACAAAATCAGCAAAACAAAGGAGGGGCAGAAGGAAGAGGACAGCAAGGAGGAAGAAGCTCATCCCAAAGAACCAGTGCAAAGGCAAGTAGTTCACAAAAGCATCTACTTCAAGAGGTGGATTCAGAGGAAGAAGATTTTATTATAAAGGATATATGCAGACGGAGAAAGGAACTACAAGATTCACAGGTAAATGTTTTAAATGTAATAAATTTGCATGTCATAGGTCTTGGGAATGTCCAAAAGAACCTCAAGTTAGCATCTCGAGAACTGAAAATAGAAATTAGTTGGTTCAAACAGAGGAAGAAAGTGTGGGTTCTCCATCTCATGTAGAGGAACCAGAGGTTAGTGAATCTTTGTTGATGAAGAGAGTGTTGATCAAACTACTAAGGAGAAGGAGCCTGCAAAAAGGAAGACACTATTCACAACAATTTGCAAATCACAAGGTAAGTGTTGTAGAATAGTAATTGATTTAGGTATTATTGATAGTTTGGTGTTATTGGAGATGGTAGAAAAACCTGGTTTAAAAAGATTACCACATCCTACACCTTATAAGGTTTCTTGGCTTCAAAAAGGACAACAAGTTCTTATGAGTGAACAATGTTGGGTGGATTTTCAGATTAAAGGATACAAGGATAGAGTGTTATGTAATATAATGCCAATGGATGTTTGCCATGTACTTCTAGGAAGATCTTGGCAGTATGATAGGAAAACCACTCATGATGGTAGAAAGAATATTTATACTTAGCAAAAATATGGTATGGGCCACACTCTGCTGCCTTTAAGAGAAGAAGACAATGAGAAAGGAACTGATTCGAGTGTGATGATGGTAAGTGAAAAGGAATTCTTGGCTTATATGAAGGAAGGAGAGTTGGATTTTGGAGGTGTAATCAGACCAAGGATTGTTATGACAACCACTATATTGCATAAACTACCTCAAGATAAACAAGATATGTTGGGAGAATTTGTTGATATTGTGGTAAATGAGTTGCCACCAATAAGAAGAATTAGTCATCACATTGACTTCATTCCAGGTGCAAGTGCAAATTTACCAAAGAAAATTGCCTATAAGATGAGTCTTCAATAAAATGTTGTGATCAAGAAAGCAAATACAAAAACCTTTGGATAACAGGCTAAGTAAGGAAAGTCTTAGTCCATGTGCAATACCAATTGTTCTAGTGCCTAAGAAAGGGGGAGATTGGAGAATGGGTACAGATTCTAGAGCAATCAACAAAATCACCATAAGATACAGGTTTCCATTGCCAAAAATTGAAGAATTGATGGATTGTTTGAGTAGTGATGCCTATTTTTCCAAAATAGGTCTCGAGAGTGGCTATTATTAGATAAGGGTAAGAGAGGGAGATGAATGGAAAACTGCATTCAAAACCAATGAAGGACTCTATGAATGGCTTGTCATGCCATTTGACCTAACTAATGCTCCTAGTACATTCATGAGACTTATGAATGAAGTCTTAAAACCTTTCATTGATAAGTTTGTTATTGTGTATTAGGATGATATTCTAATTTACAGCTCAACCAAGGAAGAACATCTTCAGCATCATAGGAAGGTATTACAAAGATTACAAGAAGAAAAACTATTGATTAATCTTAAGAAGAGTGTGCTTATGAAAAGAGAGCTGGTATAGCTAGGATTTGTGGTTTCATAGGGTGTGCTAAAGATGGACCAGGACAAGGTGAAAGCTGTTGTTGAATGGCCAACTCCTAAAACAACATATGAGGTAAGGAGTTTCCATGGTTTAACCAATTTTTATAGAAAATTTATCAAAAAATTTAGTGGTATTTGTGTTCCCATTCTTGATACAATTAGGGGAGATAAGAAGAAGTTTATGTGGACTGATATGGCTGAGAAGAATTTTCAGTTTTTGAAGAAGAAAATTACAAAGCAACTAGTGTTAGCACTTCCTGCTTTCAATAAGGTTTTTCAAGTGGAGTGTGATGCAAGCGGAGTGGCAATAGGAGCTGTCCTAAGTCAAGAGGGCAGACTTGTAGAATGCTTTAGTAAGAAGCTTAATGAAGCAAAAAAGAAATATTTTGCTTATGATTTGGAGTTTTATGCTATGGTTCAATCTTTGAGGAAGTGGAGGCATTATCTAATGCCTAAAGAGTTTGTCACAGATAATGAAGCACTACAGTTCATAACCAGCCAGCCCAAGCTAAGTCAGAGGTATATGAAGTGGGTGGGAGTATTTGCAAAACTTTACTTTTGTTATAAAACACAAGAAAGGTCAAACTAACAAAGTGGTAAATGCATTAAGCAGGAGAGTTTTGTTGATTAGAGAGATTCAACTTGAAAGTGGAGGAATAGATGCACTTACGAAACTCTATGAGGCTGATCCGGACTTCAAGGAAGCATATGAAGCTTTTAAGTATCCTACTTTTCAAAGTAAGGAACCATGATAAGATTATATGATACAAGATGGTTTGTTGTTCAAGAGAGTGCAGTTATGGGTGCCAAAGAACTCTATGAGGGAAAATTTGATTAAACAAAAGCATTGTGGAAGTTTAGCAGGTCATTTTGGTCTTGATAAGACCTTAGCTCAGCTGAACACTCATTATTTTTGGCCAAAAAAGCAAGCAGATGTAAGCAAGTTTGTTGAAAAATGTAAGGTTTGTCAATTTGCTAAAGGAAAAAGCACTAATGCAAGTTTGTACCAGCCTTTACCAGTACCTAATACACCATGGGATTCGGTTAGTATGGTTTTTGTATTAGGCCTACCAAGAACTCAAGGTGGGCATGCTTCAATTTGTGTGGTAGTAGATAGGTTTTCAAAGATGGCTCACTTCATACCATGTAAATCAACTAATGATGCTACTCATGTGGCTAATTTGTTTTTCAAGGAGGTAGTTAGACTACATGGAATTCCAAAGAGTCTTGTTTCATATAGGTATACAAAATTCATAAACCATTTTCGGAGAACTTTGTGGAAGAAATTAGGAACAAATCTGAATTTCAGTTCAACCTACCACCCTCAAACAGAGGGACAAATTGAGGTAGTTAATAGGAGTTTAGGCAATTTGTTGAGGTGTTTGACCAAGGACAATCCTAAACAATGAGATTCAGTCCTTTCCCAAGCTGAATTTGCCTATAACAATTCACCTAACAGGAGCACAAGAATGAGTCCATTTCAAATAGTTTATGGAATGCATCCAAGAGAGGTTTTTGAGTTGAGAGATTTAGGTAAGATGGATAAAAGAAGTGTTGAAGCAGAAGCGTTTGCTATTGCCATGCAAGAAATCCATGAACATGTGAAGAAACAATTGGAAAATAATGTAAACAAGTATAAGCAACATGCAAATCTTAGAAGAAGTCGATTTTCAAGTGGGAGATATGGTACTGGCTCATCTCAGGAAGAAAAGGTTTCCAAAAGGACAAATATAACAATCTAAAAATGAAGAAAATTGGTCCTTGTAAAATCCTCATAAAATTCTCCAATAATGCCTATGAACTAGAATTGCCAGACAATGTTGGAATCTCTCCTATTTTCAATGTTGCAAACATGTATCCATTCAAGGAGGGGGAGGAGAGTGATCATAGAGTTGGAGAAAAAACAACAATACAAGAGTGGGCAAAACAGTTACCGCAAGTAACAAAAGAAGAACCAGAGTCAATCTTAGACAAGAAGGTAAGCAAAAGAACCAAAGAAAAAGAATATTATCAGTACTTGGTGAAGTGGAAGCATCATCTTGTAGAGGATGTCACTTGGAAGACAGAAAATGGTATCATCAAGCTTGGTAGTACTCTGGAAGATCTCATGAACAGGAGTTCATGAGTTAAGTTACTTGTTCCTAGGGAGAATGATGCAGGAGCATCAACTTCAACATGTGTGTTTCTTCAAATTTTGTGTTTTAACATCTTAGGAGGGTTTAGATAGGGGCTTAGAGAAGAGTTTAGAGGTATCTATGTCTCTTCAATTTCAAATTTTGGCTTGAAAAGTGTTTTCCCACCCAAATTCAAATTTGAATTTCCTAGTTAAGAATTGGGCATTTTGAGCAACTTTGGTGTGAATTGAAGGAGTGTAGGACGAAGACCTGGAAGGAATTCACGAGCATCGAATAGTTGCGCTTCACCAAAG
This sequence comes from Taxus chinensis, assembly GCA_019776745.2. NCBI lineage: Eukaryota > Viridiplantae > Streptophyta > Pinopsida > Cupressales > Taxaceae > Taxus > Taxus chinensis. Next base: position 198,658,151 of record CM034147.1, on the reverse strand, counting down.
TGTAAGAGTTGCGAGATTAAAGCAAGTAAGCTTTGTAAAGCAATGTGCATGCATATGAGAGCTCAAGATTCGAAAAGTGGAGTGGAATAGAAGCCTTAGCTTGTATTGGCTTAACATAGATCAAAAGAGATGGTGTACATATAGGGGAGTGAATGTGTAACTCCCATGTAAGAGAAGATTCCTCCATAATGGAGAAGAGAAGTTACTTTCCCAAATGGGAATGTAACTCCTATGACACACTTACACATATGACAGATTTTGTAAGAGAATCTGTCATAACTAAGATGACACCTAGATCCATGTCCGCCTAAGTGAGATGACTCACCTGGTGAGGTGGAATAACACTAAATAAGTGAATAAATATACCACCTACACCAACACCCCCCTTCATCGTAACTTAGGATGAGGTGGCAAGTCAGAAACGAGAAATGGGTCCCGGCACAAAGCCTGATGAGGTACCCATGTACAGGAAAGAAGTCCCAAGCAATGAAGGAAAACCCAGTGGGAAAAACATCCACCACAAGAGAACAAAACACTCTCTAGTCTAAGAAAGATGTCGAATATGGGTCCCAGCTCTAGACGAGCCTGAAAAGGTACCCATGTACAAAGAGGCAATCTCTCGGAAAGAAGAAGAAGAGAGAAGAAGAGGGAGACGAGAGGAATGCAGAAGATGCCATGGATGGATCTGAACTCTGCAGCTCTAGGAGGTCTCCCAGAAGAATGTCGATGACGAGATCGTCTGCCTCTGGACTGAAGAAGAGCCACCCGCAACGAACTATGTGCCTGCCCTTAAGAAGGACAGAAATGACGTGTTGGAAGTCCGCCCACTCCATAAAGGAAGCTGAAGGCAACAACACGAAGAACTCTGAGTCTGGTCCACGAAAGTGTGACATAGGTCTAGCGAATGAGTGCCAAGGAACGAAGGTAATGCCACGTGCGTAGAACTGTCATAGTGAAGAGGAACACCCGCAGAAAGGATGTCCAAGTGATGTGAAGGGAACAAAACATCCTCCACAACAGAAAAGGGATCCACAGCTGAGGGTGGATCAATGAAGGTCTCCGGAAAAGTGGAAGTGGTAACAGTCCTGGAAGGGGCACTCCCAACAACGGAGATGATGAACTCCTCTGAAACACCTGTAGATGGATGAGAAACCTGTAGTGTATCACAAGTGTACTCTGCGAAAAGACGACTAAGGTCAGGCAGATACTCATCCCAATGAGGGGGCTCAACAAACAGAAGAGCGATGTCAGATAGGTATGAGTCATCCAATGAAGGTAGAGGAGTGGAATGGGCCTCGCACACTGGAAGTGGAAAGGAGGCTGGTGTAATGACGGTGTGAGACTAAGTATGAGACTGCTCGATATCTGATGAGATGTGGGGGGTGACAACAATGTCTGGAATAGTGAGAGAAAGAGGAGAAGAGTCCTCTGTAGTACTCTCAACATTAGAACTGGATGCACAATCCTCGTCATCAGAAGTAGAACCAAGCAAGCCTGTGTCAATGAAACTGTCGTCACACGAAGAAATGGAGGAGACAACTGAATCAGCAGCAACAACAATGGCAGCAGTATGTGAAGGATCTCCATACAAGGACTGAAGAATGCTCCAGACACGGTGAGGTGGATCTGAGTCTGCCGCGTGAAACTAGAGAGAACGAGAGACATGCATCATCATGTGACCAAAAACATGGTCGCAAGTGTCGAGGAATTCCTCTAGATGACGATGATCAGTGGGTGTGGGAACAAGCCCAAGTAAGAAGGCTAAAAGACCCTCATAGGCGAAGTAACGTTCCATGGAAGCACGCCAGGCTGAATAGGTCTCTCTCCCGGTGAGAAGTGGCGGAGGCTGTAAGGCGATCCTACGACGCTCACGTCTTGAAAGAGCACTCTCCATGATGAAAAAATGCAAGATGCAAGGTGCAAGACGTCGGACTCGGCCGATAATGCATCTGCGTGTGTAGGCCCAAGAGTACAAGCAACCCCCCCAGAATGCAACACTTTATAAAAGTAGTGTGTTTACAAATTTAGTAATGCCATCATGTAGTGTGCGAAAAATCATGCAACTTTGACCAAGGAAGCGCTCAGAAACGAGCAACGAGTCAAAAGTTATAGCATTAAAACGATTCCCGCAACTGATGGAAAAAAGCACTAGACACTGCAAACACATTAAAAAAATGCCTGAAATGGGTGCAAAGGGTGTCGTGTGACTACTCGTTGGAAACGGCATCAAATTTTAGCAAGGGTTTGTTTTGCTTGCGAGGGGGGATTAGCCTCCTGCCAACCCCAGACCTCGCCCTCCGTCTTCGACGCATGTAGGAAGGGCATGATACAAGCAAAATTAGAACCCAGAAATTATTACAATGCCATAAAGAGTGTTTTTATCGTCAAAACATCAAAAAAACGGATTGTTTTAACCTCTAAACAATGTCTAAAAGGAAAGTGGGGCCAGAGATGAGCTGTTTGGAGCGTTTGAAGGCTGAGTCCACGTGCAGATTGTAATTGTTTGCTGCATTTGAAGGCTGAGTCCACGTGCTGAGAGCTGAGTGTGTTGGAGATGCGCCTAGGTCAGGAGCTGAATGAGGGGTCAAATGCCACGTGTGGCTGGCTGCACAAACAAGTGAAGACCCAAAACGCCCCAAAAAACACCTAAAAACGCCAATAAACGTTGAGCAAAGTCTGTAATAAGTGCCAATTCTGCAGAAAAACGTCCAAAGCACAGGAAAAACGGCCACTGTGTTTGAACGCAGGTGTTGAAGCTGAGGAGGTATGCCAGAAGGTACGCAGGAAACAACGAGCCACACCACTAAACAGCAAGCCAGATTTGCGGCCACACCAGTTGTTTGACCAGGATGAGCAGCAGAGTGGAATGAACTAGGGCACGAGCCACGAGCCAAAGGTGGACAAGCAAAAGAACGCAGATATTTGAGCCACAGTAAATGCAAGAGGCACGAACCAATACCACGGATCGGTGCAGAGTGCCGAGCAATTAAGTGATTGAATGCAAACACGCCCACACAGAGGACAAACCCGAGCTGCAGCACGAGTAGAGGATCCTGAAACACCAATGCAAACCGTCCACTTTCAAAGGAGCCAACGTTCCAAACAAACCACAAGCCCACGAGATCAAGCAAAGGCCAAAAAACGTGTACAGGCACCCAATCAACGAGTCAAAGCATGCACAAAGCAGCTTACAGACCAATGCAGAGGCTGGACCAACACGTAGCACGAGCAAGCTGTAGCCGAAGGGCAGGGAATACGTGCTCATAAAAAACACCTCCAAATGTGCATGCAAACACGAAGAATCGAGTGATCAAAGACACTAAACTCGAACACTTGAAGAGCACAAACACCCGAAAAATACACCCACAGAATCTCAAAATATGCAAGTAGAGCACATGCAAAAGCGAGAGCTTGCACAAGAAACTACACAGTGGAGCAACGATGGTGAGCAACGCGATTCCGGTCCCCACGCTCTGATACCATGAAGGAGTGTAGGACAAAGACCTGGAAGGAATTCACGAGCATCGAATAGTTGCGCTTCACCAAAGTGTAGGAGTTGCGAGATTAAAGCAAGTAAGCTTTGTAAAGCAATGTGCATGCATATGAGAGCTCAAGATTCGAAAAGTGGAGTGGAATGGAAGCCTTAGCTTAGCTTGTATTGGCTTAACATAGATCAAAAGAGATGGTGTACATATAGGGGAGTGAATGTGCAACTCCCATGTAAGAGAAGATTCCTCCATAATGGAGAAGAGGAGTTACTTTCCCAAATGGGAATGTAACTCCTATGACACACTTACACATATGACAGATTCTGTAAGTACAGAATCTGTCATAACTAAGATGACACCTAGATCCATGTCCACCTAAGTGAGATGACTCACCTGGTGAGGTGGAATAACACTAAATAAGTGAATAAATATACCACCTACACCAACATGAATGAATAGTCTAGGATATTTGTATATGGTGTTTTAGGTCATGTTATGTGTCTTGAACATCTCTTAGAAGGTGGACATGAGAAAATTGTAGCATTTCATCAAAAGTCATGTTTCTCTCCTTTATGCATTTTAGTCTTCTTGAGCTAAGAGGTGCTCTCAATGTAAAGAATATAAAAAACTTAATGTAATGGATAGATGAAAAGTTAGTTAGGTATATGAAAACATGGAAACAGACTGGAGAAGGTGGTGAAGAACTACTTTTTGGACAAAGGAAGAGATAGCTCTGTTTTAGAAGAAGACTGTATTCAAGGAGAACAGGGTTTTGTATGAAGATTTCAATAAAAAGTTCATTTTCTGAGTGAAAGCTAATCTTTCTCTGTGCAAACATGTTAATGAGAGAGTGTTATTGTTGTTGTCTGGTCTATTATTGAATCTTGGAGCAAGAAAGACAGGCAAACCATTCATTTTCCATGACTGTGTTGTACATGGTGGAAATTGTCCAGTTCTCGTAAGTTATTTTTCATTATTTGAAACAAACTTCTCTTATTCTAACTGCTCAAGAAGTAGTAGTGGGTTGAAACTGGTCTACAGGTGGAATTTTGGAGCTTGGAAGTTTGTAAAACTGTTTAAAAGTGATTTTCATCCTATTTGGGCCTGTCAAGACTCAAAACCCTAGGTAGTGTTTAGTTTAAACTTCAAGTTTGGAGGACTAACATTGAATCTTGGACTCAAATTTGCAAGAAACCTTCTATTCAACCCCCAGAGGCAGATTTTTAAGGTTTTAGAAGCTTTCAAGGTTCCTAGTGGGTGCAGTTTATGACAGTCTGGTTTCTAGGAGGAAGGGACCTAATAGAAGCCTAATTGGCAAAAACCAACTTATTGAATTCTGGAGTTAGACAGTGAGTTCGGGTCTGAAAATTTGCAGGAAGCACAAAGGCCGTAAAGGGTATTTGGAACAGTGTTTACTTTTTCAGGATTCATTGTGGTTCATTCCCAACAATAAGACTTGTGTCTTAGGAGGGCTAGTAGCCTTATAGGCAGTTTTAGAGAACTCAGAGCAATTTCACCAAAGAAAATGATCATTCAAGTACTCCAGGAGCAATATCTCAAAAACTGGGTTTTCAAGCAATCCTAAGAAGGGCTATCATCAGCCTTCCTATGACAAGTTCATGATCTCTAGAGTTGTGTCGAAGGCCCAAATTCATCAAGGAGGTGTATTCAAGAGCTAAGGATCGACTGTGCAACATGATTTAGGAACATTATGGAGAAGATTTGAAGGTTTAGGAGCCATTTCACCAAAAGTGGGTTTTTGAGGCTGAAGAAGCTTGCATCACAAAAGAGCACCTAGACTTCAAGAGGTAATTGTGGAGAGCTCCAAAATGATTTGTGAGCCAAACAAGATATCAATGGAAAGTAATTTTCAGTCCTCTTACATGGTGGTAAAATCAAATCCAATCTCAAAACCCCATACATTTTTCTAGACAAGCTCATTCTTTCCAAGCACAATTGGCGATCCCCCGAGAAAAATGAAGGAGGTTTTTAAGGGTGTTCTCAGTCAGAAACGAGGCATGGGACCCATACTCATCCTTCTCAAAAGGTCCCTTTTCCATGCAAATTTCATATAAAGAAGCGTGAAAAAAGTCATCCAGGAGCTCAAGTTATGGTCATATCAAGTTGTCCCTCCAAGGTATGTATTCGATACTTAGTCAAATTTTTTGGGGCACATGGCATCATGAGGCTGAGGAACCTTTTTGTGTCCTCATTGTCCCTCTCCTTGGGGACAAGAGGGACAAAAAAGTGCGCCCTCCCCCTTTTAGGCATGTTGGTCACTCCATGTGACCCTGATGACTCAGTCTAGCCCCTTTGACCAACTTTGACTAACCCCCAACTCCTCATTGCATGCATGCCACTTGACAAGTGGCAATCCTAGGCTAAAGCGCCTTTTTCTACCCCTATTGTCCAAAACCAATGGGGCAATGGGGACAAAAAAAATGCGCCCCACCCCTTGGTTGCCTTCAGATTCCTCATATGACCCTAAACTAGCCCCCAAGTGCTTATTTTTAGTTCCCCCCTCCTTTCCTCTCGTCAAATGAATGAGCGCCACTTGTCGCAAAAAGGCTAAGGCACATTTTTGTGCACATATTGTCCCAAACCAAGGGGACAATGGGGACAAAAAAAATGTGCCCCACCCCCTCTCATTGTGCCAAAATCTATATATATTCTGGACTTAGCCTTTTTTGCATTCATTCCCCCACACTCTCCCTCTGCTATTGAAACTCTGCCAAAAAATTTCTCGAATCTATCCTCCACCATTTTCATGCTCCATCCTTTGCCGCCATATCTCTATGATCTAAAGAAGAAGAAAACACGAAAAAATCAAGATTTTTGAAGGCCTGAAGAACTTCATAACCCGCGAACAGAAATTTCTCATAACTAAAAAATTGGTGCACAAATTAAGGCAGGGTTTTTTGTAATCTTCCAGTTTTCCAGGCGCCTTGAGAATCCAAGCAAAAGATTTCACATGCACGCCCCAAATTTTTTGCAATGAAGAAACCTCAATTGCAACAAAATTTTGAAATTTTAAATCTCTCGTTTTGGAGACCGGGTAGACTTGAAATTTCACAAGGTGAAACAAAGAGAAAAAACCCATATCAGAAAAATTGATTTCGTCGAAAACCCAAGTCCAAAACACCACATTCTAAAAATAGTAAGCCTCCTACACAAGGACCTGCTATCTTTAGTAAGTCATCACGAAGGGCAATTTTGGCGGAAGCAGTGTGCACAAAGGTCATCCAGACGGACAATTCAATTGATCAAAGTTGGGGGTGGAAAATTGTCATTTACTAAAAATAGTAAACCCCCTTCTCAGGTGCAGGAAGGCGTCTCAAGAACAATGAAATTCAAGTCTACAGGTGTGAAACCAATTCAAGCTCTTTCATCCGAGTATTCAAGTGTGAGGGATAGCAATGTCACTCACAAGGACTTCGAAAATCCGAAGAATTGGATGTTTGGAGATCCAAGAGAGAGCTCTGGAGAATGAAATTTTCACGAGCAGATTGATTCCAAATTGTGGTCATCTGTGTCCTTGGGATGACAGAATTATCATGACTCCATTGTCTAAGGAATTGTTCCAGTTATCATTCAGGTGTGTAATCAGAAAATCGCACAGATGGTGGTGCTTCATGTTCATGGAACGAGCATTCTTCACTGTCATCAATGGTGTACTCATCAGTGTTTATTGCTTACTCTCTCGATGTGTATTGGCAAATGCACCATTCCCAGATGGATCTTTGTCGGCGAAACATGGCACAATCAGTTTCGATCTTCGTCTGCTTCAGAGTGGACCTCTGTGAACAACGCCCACAATCATCGAGGCAATCATTCGACAGTGTTTCTAAACACTTGATTCAAGGTGTTCGTACATCATCTGAAGGAGGTTTCTCATGGTGTAAAAGGTTCAAGAATCCAGAGTTCATCACATTGGAGCATTCCATCGGATCATCAAAAGCAGCTTTTGCATCGGCTTAGTCCTCTCTCCCTTCTTTCTCTTTCTTCTCTCCCCCCATTTTCTCTCTCCTCCATGTTCTATTTCTTCGTTGGGGGTTACACTTTTTCATTATGTCTTATTTATTTAATATGACTTTAATTTTCAATGTAATAAGTCACCCTTAATTCATAAAAGGGGACTTAATTCTATTCTTAGGAATACAAAAAGTCATAAGTTGTGTAAGGCATATGAAAGGTCATGTGGGGGGTAGGCAAAGAGATTTCCTAGATTCTATAAATTGTAATGACACCCTCATTCCAAAGGGTTGTCAATTTTGTGTGTTCATGAGAGATTATCACTTGTGAAGAAGCAAAAAGATAACATTTCCTCTATTTCTCATCTCTATGTTCTTCCCACTCTTGCTATCTACAATTTTGTTCAAGCATCAATGAAGAAAGGAGTTTGTTGCCTTTTTGACTAGGAGATTTATTGAAACTTTGTGCTCTAAATCTTAATTGGTCTTGTTGCCATTTGCATAATTATTTTTCTTCTAATCTATGTGTGTTGAAATTTTCTGGTTAATGGTTATAGGAATCTGATTTTCTACCTATAACATCAATCCCCCTCTTTTTTTCTCACTCCCTTTCCCACTCTCCTAGCAAAGTCCTCTCTTGCAAGCAATTGCAAGCTTTTTCCACAGGGTCAGTGGAATGCCCTTGTTGGATCCCCAATCGTAAAGCCACCACAGAAACCAATTTCACACGTGCATAATTATATGGAGCTGCATAATTCAAGTAGAGGGACTTAGATTCCCAGAGCGTTGGCAAGATAACCACCAATTTGTCCACCCAACAAATTTTCTCGCCAACAGAATGATAAACAATGGTCCCAAAGGGATACTCCTACATGACGGTCTCAAACATGCAGGACCACATTATTTTCCCAGGATGCTCCTACATCAAATCACGTGCAACTGTAGAGAGAAACTGGTCAAGATTTTCCTTAAGCAATCTGATGCAAATACGGAGAAATGTAAATAGGCATTCTTCCCAAATACCAACATTTAAGTACAAGAGCACGGAATTATAGAGAGAAACTAGGTGACATCTTCACTTATTAAATTGAGGGAAGGAGGGGATTGGGTTGGTGGGAAGAGAGACATTGATTTCAAAAGGCACTGATAATAAGAGGGTGGGCATCAAAGGCATGATAAGGACACAGTTAAATGGGATAAAAGTCTATTTGGGGCCATTCTCTTGAGTACATCATCAAACTTTATATTGATATTACCACTTTTCTCTTTATTTCTACGGGATCATTAGACTTGGATTTTAGGAGGCGCACTGGACCATGCTTCTTCCCAAGATTTTTCAGCCAAGCTCTTTCAACTGAAGCAATTCTCTTGAGGACTTCAAAAGGCTTTGTATTGCCATTTTTGTGGTTATCGATAAGGATTCTAGTTCTGCTACTATTGAATCTAATAATGGCCAGAGATTTTATCAATTCCCTTCTATTGGCTCTATGTTTTATTCTCTTTAACACGGGGCCTTCCTTTTATAGGATTTTTTTTATCATATAGCTTTGTGTATATCAATTTGTCAAGTGTGTCCAAGGCGATGTATTTTTAATTATTTTGCTGTTTGTATAACAAACATCAAGTGTGTCCGAAGTGTTGTGCTGTAATTGTAAAGTGGTGCATTTGTACTTAAGAGTAACTCAACTGCAAATCCCCGCATCACAATACGATGACCTAAAACTCCACGGACACATGCATGTGTAATAACATGTCCAAGACTGGGTCTTGTTCATCCTAAAAACCAGTTTGGGCCTTGTGATGTTCCCAGCTGCCTTTAAGCAAAAAATGTCTACAATGATTTGACCAAGGTTTCCCATTTGAATTTAGCCCCTTACTGAGTTTCTTTTAAAACTCTTGCACACATTTCCTACTTGGGTGTTTCATGGATAATTTAATTCCTTTACTTCTACTTCTGGAAACATTTATACAGATTTGAAGTTGTCTGTAGCTTCCCTCTGAAAATATTGAAAGAAACAAGCCCCTTCGTTGAAGTACCAAGGTTTTTCTTTTCAAAATTATCCCTAGGTATCTCTCACATTCAAATTTGCATTTACATTTTTCCTTGGATAATAAGCAATTTTTTGGATGATATATCACTGCTTCTAAGCTAGGATGTCAATGTCATCAAGTTATAAGTGATAAAGTCTATATACATAGGGTATGTAGCTCCGCAAATAATTCAATTATTTGCAGCCATTTCATCATCTAAGATGATCCTTTATTAAACAAACAGCCTTGAAGATTGGTGATGTAAAATAAGACATTCTACAACTAGATGAAATAAACTAATACAGCAATAATTCTCTCCACTTTGTTTTATATTATGAAACCTAGAATAGTACAGCAATAAGTCAATAAGTAGATTTTCGATGAAGCCTTAGAATAGTTCTTACGTCTTACCTCTTTTGGTGAGAGCCTGTTTTATACTGCTCAAGATTCTCCTCTTCTTGTTTTTTCCAACCTCCAAGGATTGTCGTCCATCAGCAAGCAACTCAATGGAAATATCTAGATCTCCCCAGCGAGTGTAGAGATTGGAGACAAAGGATCCAAATGGTTTGATTGAAGCGCCTACAACCATTTGAAAAGATAATACTCAAGACATTATCTTCTCAAATGTTTATGTAACAACTGCTTCAAATCAATTTCATTAAAATATAAGAAAGACGCTAAGCTCAGACAAACTTTATTAGCTGCAAATGCCCAATACAAGAAATTTCTCAAAATAACAAAATGAGAAATTTGAATATCATAGGTTCTCATTCTAGCTCAGAAAATTACACTTCCTTCATTGTAAATCGTATTATTTCCTCTACTATCGTTGATCTCACTCAAGTATAATATGAGTTACTAAATATCGACTCATGTTTTCAACCTCCTATATCATTTCAGATAACAGAAAACCATTCCCAAACTTGAGACAAACAAATGCAGCTTCATCAATTTCACAGACTGGGTCATACCATCATCATAAAATAAGCATCATAAAGAAGCAAAGCATAGGAGACTGATTCTCAATTAAATTTCTACCCATCAAGTCTATGCCAGTAAAAACCATATTCAAAAAAATACAATTGACAGAACCACAAAACAGAAAAGCATAATTCATTTTAAAAGCCAATATACTAGTACAAATATCTTGAATAAATCTATCTGAAAAATGCCGAATTATCAATCTTGAGATGCCTATCTTGGATTTGTCACATACCGAATTGATTAATGACTCCATTACCTTCTAAGCAAATTTCCCATTAACTGGTGACAGATGACCTGAACCTATATGATCCAAACTCCACTTTATGCCCATAATATTACGATTGTCGGATCAAATTCTCCCAGCAAGAATAAAAAAAGCATATGATGGTCAGATGAACGACAAATTTCAGGTTGAAACTGCTGTATAACGGTCAAATGGACATCGGCCATTAATTATTAACATCTCATGGACATTAAAGTGCACCAACACTCCTGGTTGCCATTGTACGTTACTCCTCTCGGTGTAATTAAACTATATGAACTGCATTCCTGATTCAAGAAAAAAATACACGTCCTCTTTCACAATAAAAGAATGGTCTTTGGGTGAAACATTATCCCATGGAAGTGTAGAAAAGAGAAAAGCAATAGTATAATTGGTATTTGATGCTTTAAACGAAAGCTTTCCAGTCAAGAAAACTGTTCTGAACCACAAAAAAGGGAGAGTGATGGGTTCAAGGAGAAAACCATGATCTTAGTTTTGTATTTTTTTGTGTCAATACCCACATCCTGGCAGAAGACTTTTAGGGCCATTGAATTCTCTCTCAAGTAATATCTTTGAAATTAAATGAAATCATCAACATATACAGTAGTTTTGCCACATACATGGCTAACTTCTAAGTGAACACCTCCACCGCCTAATCTGCCAAATAATGGGGAAGACAAGGATCAACCCTACTTGACCCTGATATCATTATTGAAGCATTCTGACAACCCTACATGTGTGTTGATTTTTTTTCAAACTTGCATATAGAGGCTGTGGACTGATGCTCTATAGTCATAAGGTATACTTAGTTCTTCCATTCTACTCCAAGGTTTACTTCTAGGTACTGTACGAAAGGTTTTTTTGGAGTCAATGAAACAACAATATATTTCTCCTTGGTCATTCTAGATTTTTTAAGCGCTTGAGAGTAACACAATGGTCAATTGTTGAGTGTTTTGGCGTGAAATCACTTCCCGTTTTATCCTCCTACCCTGCTCTTCTATCCACATGCTAAAATTGTGTTGCCCATTTAAACAACATCTGATACTAATATTTACTAGCACAAATATCTTAAATATTTCTACCTGAAAAATGCCAAGAGATATCAATCTCATGGCCCTTATTCTGGATTTCTGCATACCACATTTATTAATAACTCCATTACCTTCTCTACAAAGTTCCCACTAACTAGTGACAAATGGTGTTAATCTAGTTGCACCACTGTGTTGGCCTCGAAAAAATCTTTCTGGGAAAACATATGAGCTTCAAAATCCACTGTATGGCCAAGGTATCATGTTACACCAAGTTTCCAAGACAGGAACGGCAAAGGAACTGGGGGCATTTTTTGGACAACTATTAAAAATAAGCAATGTTCCATAGGGGACGCGTCCACCCAAAATTTTGACATTTTCAAAGACAGGGACGTCCCCAAGACTTGGGGGCTTTTGGGAAACGTTCCCCCACCATCCCACCACCACCACCACCAAGAGTCAAGGGACATGCCCGAGGTGCCCCCTATAGTGTGGATGTTTCCTTCTCAAAGGGGACATCCCCGAGACTTCAGGATACATAACTTTTTTGGATGTTTGTGTTCCCAACTATAACCCTAATAGTTTATTGGGCCCCACCCATACTTTAAGCACTTTAAAAAACTATAAATGAACCTCAAACCCTTAATCCAAGTCACTATCAGAGCTTGAAAACATTGAGCAGCTGCAAGTGCAAGAGTGAGAGCACAGAAGGCTACAAGAGTGGGAGGTTGAGAGCATTAGTAAGAGGGAGAGAAACAACAAGAGCTTGACGAGCAAGTGCCATTAGTTCAAGTGATGAGGAGTTTGGCACAAACTTTGGGGATGATTTCTAATTAGAGGAATTGGACCATTGGCCAATTGTACATGAAATTTGGATGTATTCATCACTTTGAATATGAATTATGATATAGATATTAATATATTGATATTCAACCTTTTCATTGTTCGATGAAAAATGTTTAGTATTTCAATGTTGAATTTGTTATTCCTCATACATTTTTTATGACTAATTTTTCAAGTACTATATATTTGCACCATTGTCCACTCGTTCCAAGACCCTATGGACCTATGAAAACAAGGGAAAATTTAAAAAAATAGGAAATTTCAAATATGCATATGAAAACATTGATAAGGCATTCATCATATACATTGAGATAAATTCACATGAGTGTGTACATCATCGTACATAATCCTAGGTCTAAGCAATAAGTGCAAATTGTGTAATAATATTTTACATTCTTATTACCTAGATACATTAGAGGTTGGACAATCATCTTGAAGATGAACTAAACAGTCATCTCATGTTGACAAATATGTACTTTTGTAAGCATCATAAAGTACATATTTCCAAGTGAATGAGAATTGGGTTTCACTCTTCAATTTCCATTTCATTTTCACGATCCATTTTCTGGCCTTACATTGATATCAGAGCACCAAGGAAAAATAACCATTGAAAGAAAATAAATTCGCTGTAACATTAATTTGCTGCATTTTTCCATTCCTCTATTCAGAGGTTTGGCTATTTTCCACTCACAACAAATAAATAAGCAAAAATAAAATATTTGCTGAATTTTTTCAATCCTCTATTTCATTTAACGACAATTTTCACTCTCGGAAAATAAATTAGCAGTCAAAATCTATTTGCTTCATTTGTTTAATGCTTCAATACTATCTATTTGAAACCCCCGCATAATTCTCACTCCACAAACTCAAGTCTTCACCAAGTCAATACCTTGGATGATGACAACAAACTGCAGAAGGGAAAAAGCTATCACTTAGGTCATACCTTTTGCAGAGGACTGTATTTCAAAACAATTTGAAGATAAATGCATTTTCAAACAACAGTTTGAAAAATGATCAAGACCTAGCAAGGAGCTTCATATCAAAAAATGAGACGCTAGATACATAGAAAAAGTTTCCAAAATGGGCAACACAACACTCATTTCACAACCACACTTGTGGATTAAGGAGGGGATGTAATAAATGTAATAATTATATTTTACATTATTATTACCTGCATACATTAGAAGTTGAACAGTCATCTTGACGATGAACTGAACAATCATTCATGTTGATAACTATGTACTTTGTATCGCATTTTCAAGTGAATGTGAATTGGGTTTCCCTCTTCCACTTATATTTCATTTTCACGGTCCATTTTCTAGTTTTACACCCAAAACATTTCCTATAGGGGACAGCTGAAAATGCAGGGGGCGCATCCCTGGGGTACGCTGCAATTTTAGGATTGACTTCTAGGCAAAAAGAAAGAGCTTCTACGTGACTGGCAAATGGTCATCAAATTTAACATTGGAAATCAATTGTTAACAACTCACGAACATTACAGTCCACAACCACTACCTCTGGCTGCCGCTGTAGAATATGGATTCCTTATCCTTCCATTAGTTCATACTTGGGTTTCTATGAGACAAATGTTGAAGTGTATTGTGAATGCATATTATGTTCATTGTTTAATTTAACCCTAGTTCCTCTTTATTGAGAGCATTAATCTGTTGATATTCCAGTTCTTCTTACAAAAACTTGCAACTTGTGACAGTCAACAACTCTGATGCTTGCTGCCGTTTGCCAATGAAGATGTTACCAATCAATTGTTTTCTTCTAAGTATGTGTATTCTACAAGACTTCCATTACCAAATTCACCATATGCACATGAAAACCATATAAATTGGTTCCTAACAATAGAAACCTTGTTTCCACTACTATGAGCTTTTTCACCACGATGAAGAGTCCCTACATTACCTTTTGAGGAATAGAGGCCTCTTATTTATGACTTCAACATCATACAATTTAAGATTTGATGCATAAGTAGACGATGGAAAGGTGCATTTAGTTGCGTTCCATTTGACATGAATTACAACCTCTCCCAAAGAATATAAAGACAGGTGATCCATGTCTATGATAGATTTGATCTCTCACGCAAGAGTCAATTGTTCATGATAGATTTTTTCTTCAGAAGGTTTTTGCCCTTTGATGCAAGTCCTTGCAAGGAGCCTCAAGAACACCCAGCTGATTACCTCTTTCTTTCAGCCATTCATGGAGGTTGGCAGCATAAGTGGCCTTTGGATATTGTTGCTTCACACATTGAAGGAGGTAGGACAATGAGGTGGTGCTCGTCTTGGAAGATCACTACTACTAAGGTGCCCCAGCACACTACCTCTACGCAACAGGGATCTACCTTGCTCTTGGTGACAGGGCTTCAGCCCTACTCAGAGCCATAGAGACTCCTCGGTGTCATATCTCTACTCCTTCACACCTGCTTCCTAGGTCACATGAACAAGCACACATTACAAGTTTCTTTTCTACCACAAGAGTTTCTTCAGCCTTGGATGTAAGGAGGGATTCAAGGGGAGATTCTTTTCTTCCTCCTAGGATTGCCCAACTAGGCCCCCTTAGCCCTATACATCCCAATGAACATTCTCAAATTCTAAATTGGCCCTTTCACAGTGATAGATGATGACATAAATGATTCTTTTGTTTTGGGTACAATCAAGAAAGTTTGATGGATCAACAATCCAATCTTTCCGACCTTCATCAGCCCAAATGGCTATTTATATTGGCACCCTCACCACATGGGTTGGGGGCTTTACTTACATGGGTTTATCCCACATTTATTTTTAGGGCTTTTGTTCTTCTTGATCCTAGGGTACTTTTACCCTAGTATTTTTTATTGTCATTGTATGTATTTTCGAGTCTCATTAACCTAGTTTTGGTCATTTGTGGACATTAATATAAATTTCCTTAATTTATTTCTTTCTCCCAGACATGGGCAATCTATATCCATCAAGTGGATCGCGTGACAGTCTCAATGAAATCACAACAATTCTCACATCAACCCAAAAAGTGTTCATCAAGATTCAGCACACCCGCTTCAGATCAAGTCTAATATCTACCTCTTGGCATATGGAGAATTAAAATTCTCATATGAAAGGGGTGAAGTCCAACTGATGATTGCTCACATAGAGCCCGCCAAGGTTAAAATCCCTGGAGGTACTGAAATAAAAGATGAGGTCGGTTACAAGCCCCAAGCTACTTTGGTGAAACGCATACCCTAGGTACATTGGCACTGAGCCAAAGGGATCAATTATTTGTGCACCTAATACCATGGGTTCGTTTCTTCTCCAATTGAAAAAATTGTCTCATACCAATGTTCACAAAATATGCTTGGGCAGTGTTAAGGAATTTTGGAATGGTGAAAAGCAAGTCTTAAAAAAACCCCGTGGAGGCACAGTTGAAATTATCCTCCTTTGATGATTCACAACACGTTTATGAGACTTTGTATCAAAGAATGGTTAGCGGCCTCATTTAAACGACAAATACTATACCAATACTTTGTAGTTCGATCAATAATTTATTAATCTTAAAGTATGCTCAACGCAATACTTATAGGAATGCAGTGAAACAAAAGCTATGTTATGTGAAAGACACATTGCGTTCACAGTTGAGAAGAACTAAGTAGATTGATAGCTTACCAAAATTCAGATTGAGCTGGAAAGACGTGAGAGAATAAGTCTACCTCTGGATATGCTATTGGCATGGATATACATACATGAATGTTCTTGGATCAGCAAGAAGGAGCCATAGTACTCTCATCAATTTGAGCAGCATATAGGGCAGCTAGCATGGTGCTCTCATCAACATAAGCAGCACGCAGGGCACTCATGATTTGTGCATGTAAGATTTGTTACAGTTAAGCTCTGGAGAATCGTGGATGATTTCAATTTGCCACAAGTAAAAGCACAACTAATCTTTTTCGACAATCAAGGTGTGATTAATTTGGAGAAAAGATCAGTTTATCTGGCCCACAGTTAGTATGTTAAAGTCCAAAAGAGAAGACACAAGATGGAGATATCAAGTTAATATTATGTGCAACTCAAGATCAACCCACAAATATTGTCTACATATAACTTACAACAGTCGTAGGATATACCATATTACAACTTAAAGCCATTGTATATATCTAGTGTACTAATTTAGAGTTTTAGTTCAATTTGTATTTGAATCATAGCATTGTAGAATATCAAAAGTCATAGGTATCTTTAGTCTTTATTTGAAAATGAATGTCTATATATTTCAGCATTTATGCGAACAAGGAATGCACAAAGCTTTGCAAATCTTGTACACGTTGCTTCAGTTTCAAAAACAAAAACCTACATATTTAAATGCAAACAAACAGTGTCAGGTAGAAGCACTGAACAAAAGAACTATTTGGGCTTCCTTTTTATTTAAGTGGGCATTGCATGGAATAAAACTAAAAACAAAGAACCCTCATGATAAAGAACTAGACCCTGTCATGAATTCTCTCGCTAAGCATTCATGAAAGGAACCTTGACAGAAAATAGCAGATTACCTTTCAATGGTTCCAAGTCTTGAAGGACTGCTGTGATTTTGGCAATTATCCTCAGTCGTTTATCATGATCTTCCTGTAAAGGTTGAATATTCAATAAAACATCCCTAAGCAAGAATTCTAAAACAGTAACAGACCCCCTGTTGCCATCTGGAACAAAAAATGGTTGCCCAGTGTTCCTCTTTAATGCAGTTGCCACAGAAGGGCGTCCTGAAATATTCATCATCTTCCTGTCTCTACCGTATACATTAACCCTCAGTATAAATCATACAATATTCTACAATCTTTGACAGTGGTTTATAACCATTAAAATGAGAGGTAATGAGTTTGCTTGTTTGAATTCTTCAGCCAAGGTTAAAATGCATACATCATCCCACCAAACAATGTCAAAAGAATATCTATCATTGGCTGAGCAAATGAGAGGAGTATGCTAACTGTAGCGATGCTTCAGATACATGTATCTGTTTTCAGAAACATCATTCCTTCTTAAATGTAGCACCATTCAGGCTCAAGTATAGACAAAGTAAACTCACAAATGGACCAGCTTCCTTCATCCTGAAAGGCATGACAATTCCTGAAATTATAAAATTATTAAGGAATCAAACGCACAAAAGAAATGAACGATTTTTTATATTTTTCCTCAATAACCTCTTTATTATGTTTTTCCTGCATGGGAAATTAAAAGCCTTAATTATTTGAAAAGGAAATAATGAAGTCAAAACAACTAAAATTTTACATAATGAGAGTCTGATATCAGCATTCATAAAATATCAGTGATTGTCTAACATTAGCTGTACCGACAAAAATTCGGAGTTTCTAGTCCCTCAGATATAGATCATCATCAAATACAGAATTTTGAGAAATTATCCCAACAGCAATGAAATTTTATTCTAGGTAATTAATGCACGACTGTATATGGAAAATATACGTGCTCAAGATAAAAGGAAAATCAATAATAGCAAAATGGTAATGCTCAAGATAAAAGGAATATCAATAATAGCAAAATGTTAACTTATCATTAGAATCAGATTCATTGTTTCTCAGATAGATGAAACCGCTTTATGGACATACTTTCAATTTCCAAAGGCACAGGCACAATTGCCCAAAATATTATGCATCATAAACAAAAGAAGCTTTTTGTTACAAAATGGCAAAAGAATCCTTGAATTACTGGGAAGACATGATAACTCTCAACATTTTTCCAAACACATCTCATGTATAAGGTCAAGACATACTCCCAAACATTGCTTCAATGTCACTTGTAATCTCTCTATTAGATGCTTGGCTATGTTGCCAGGATACGGGTACGATACGTGGATACGTCAATTTTAAAAAACCCTTGGGTACGATATGTCTTGGATACGTCCGTACATATATATTAAAAAATCAAATATATATATATATATATATATATATATATATATACATCTACTCACTTTACTCATTTTTTAGTCCATAAATAACTGACATAGTAATAAGAAACTTGAATCAATGTTCAAAACATTCAATATACTTAAGACTGCATTTTTATTGATCATGTGGCTGCCATACGTATCCTTGGCGTATCAGTATCCGTATCCATATGTATCCGTATCGGATGCGTATCAGATAGGAAACGTGGGGGGTCAAGGCGTATCCTGGCAACATAGTGGTTGGCCATTTCCCTTTTGCTATGGAATATTTGGAAGGAAAGAAACAAACGCATTTTCAAATCTGAAAACCGTGACAACTAGTATATTTTAGATGTGACAAAAACTAATATATCAGAAACTATTATACACAATCTAAAATTACCTTTTTCCCTCTCCCTCGCAGAATGGAAGGCTCTGCTACAAACATTGAATTTGGGCAATAGACAAGTGCTGATAAAGCAGGTAACCAAACATGGAATTCCTCATGCTCTTCAAATATGGCAACCCCTCCATTCGGAATAATTAAAATAAACACTGATGGGGCTACTAGAGGTAATCCAAGACCAGCCCATATGGGAGGGGTAATTCATGATTCACTGGGAACTCCTCTTCTTTTTTGCATATCAGCTAGGATACTATACAAACAATGTGGCTGAAATAATGGTTGTCCAATGTGGTATCCAAGAAGCTACTAAATTGGAATGTCCTAGTATCATTGTTGAATCGGACTCGAGGGTGGTTATTACAATGCTTCAAGATCCTGGCCATCATCCCTCCAATAATTGGCTTATTGCCAAAAATCAGGGTCAGTTACAATATATTGCTAGATAGTTCCAAACAGTTAAATACTGTTAAATACTGCCACGATCCGAGGGAGCAGAATAAGATAGTTGATGGATTGGCTAACAAGGTATTAGATCACTCTAATCTAATAGATTTTGGTCCTATACCCTTGTGGTGGCCTCAGGCGAAACGGAAACAAATTGAGCGGATCTTGTCTCTAAAATCTCATGATGGATAAAGCACAGATATGCTCTCTTTTCTTTGTCATTTGTACTTGGAATTCTAAAGATATCTCACCTAGTATGAATATAATTGCTTGGCATTGTAATACGTATTTCATAAGTTGATCAATAAAATTTGATGGTGTGTTTTTTTTAGAAAAAAAAAATGTCTTTGAAATGGAATATAGTCGGGTTATGGTTAACAACTAAACATTTTTAAAGAGAAAACAACAAAGAAATTAATTTTAAAAATTTAAAATTTAAAAAAAAATCATAAGTCCTTGAAACGTCCCGAGGACATCCAGACATCCCCAAAAAAAGGGGACTTCCCCGAAACGTCCCCTGATATTCAAGGGCGTCCCCCTATTTTCCCGCCTTTTTCAGAAACGTAGGGGGGACATTCCCCCCCTATTCCACCGTCCCCAGGACGTCCGGGACTTCTGGTTTTAAAGGGGGGCGCATCCCCACGTAACACTGCTCTGAACATACAACCACATGTATCTAGAATTGGCATCAAAAGCTACCAAAGATACTCAAGACCTAAAGTTGTCGCTAATGAGGCAGACCACTCCACCTCAACCATGGACACTACCAGATCTATGAGTTTGTTGGGACCCAAAAGTAGCATGTGACTAAGGGAAGCACCCACTCAGAGCTCTAATGGGTATCAATAAGGAAGACGAGGTCTCACAATGCAACTACATCCTAGAAGTCACCTGGAGAAGACCACACAATACCATTACATTTCCAACAACCAATGAAGATACCACTATCATTGTCTGAGACCCCCACACGCCATTTTTTACATGGTAAAGGATATGACAACTTTATGGGTGAGGTACAAACCACAGCCTTGCAATTCCTAAATGAACACCCATTTGTTTTCTTTCCTGGCAGCAACAACCAAGGCCTGAGCCATTTAAGGCTCCTCCATTTGGAATCTAGTGCGATCAGCCTCTAAGTAGGATTTTATTAAGGGAAAAGAACTTGCTTTTAGATTTCAGAGCTCTTAAACAATTTTCAATCCAAACTTGACAAAAAAAAGTCTTATCAAGAGTCGAGGGAGATACCATTCAAGTCCAACGACTCCTATAAAACGTTCTGCCTGGATTGCAAGGGATCAGCAAGCTGAGGCAGCCCACCATTTATGAGTATATATATCTACATATGTGTATAGTTTTATCCTAAGTCACGAGGTTTGAATTCGCATTCATGTTCGACAAGGATAAAGTTTGCTTCGAGTTCAACAAGGAATAAAGTTTGAGAAAAAAAACATCTTTAAGTTTGAACAATTTTTTTCTATCATTTCTATTTTCTGAAAAAAATACATAAATATGTCAGAGGGAAAGAGTGGAGAGAGCTTTTTATCCGCTACATTTCAGTCAGTACATGAAAATATGCATACATTTGTAAAATAATGCAAAATCGTGTCAAAAACTTCCCATGTAAAAATAATGAATACAGTTCGAGTTCATGTTCGACGAGAATAAAGTTCGGCAAAATTCGAACTTTTTCGATAAAATTCGGAGAACCTTGTGACATAGGTTATATCTACAAATATACCTTCTTGAGGAATTCAACTGCTATACGTCATAAAAATATATCAAATGTGAACCACACTTCTACCAAGTCATTCAACGTTGACATTAATAAACAAACAAATATGGATATTATTATAAGTCAAGTCGATAAAGAGGTTGAACAAATTGACGTATCTGATCATGACAATAAGCTCTTTTCCGAAACCATGTTTATTACAAGCCATTGTTAATTGCTCTCAGTACTGAAGCCCATGAAAAACTTTAAAAATCACCAAAGCACTAAGCCAGCGTACCAAAGATCTTAAGAAGGAATTTAGTGCCAAACTAAAAAAACATGAAAGAAGCCATGGAGCTTGTTCACATTAGCAAATCATTTGAGAGAAACAAATATACAACTCTCTGCCACAGACCTTGGTTATAATTTTATTAGAATTGTAGAAAGATACCAGTTCAAAAAAAAGTGATTGAACTTTCCTATGTACATTAAAGTGGTTGCTCTATTCTATATATTTATATGGTAGCATATGAATCGGAGATGAAGGAATCTAAAAAGCCAAAACGATCTTCAAAGTGTTGACTTTAATATGAAAATGCTCCACCTACAGTAAAATCCAATAATAATAAGGGTCATGTTATGTCATGACAAGTCCCTGCATGTGTTTGGTAGTAAAATTAATTGTTAGTATTTGCTTAATGCCTCACAGTCACTGATGTACATGTATATAATTATGTGCAGAGCGGGTCAACAATAAAGTCGACTTAAGTAATAAGGAAAATAAAGAAAACAAGTTTTTAGATTTAAGATGAATGAAAGGAGGTAGATTAGAAAACAATATTTGTGAAAATACAATTTCAGTGCATTAGCAAATTAAGGACTTTATAACAAATTGCAGAAAGAGAGATTAGAAACAAATGTTTAAGGATTTGAACGTATTAGAGAAAGAGGAAAATACTAAAAAGCAGAATTTGTGAACTTTAACTAATTATAGAAAACGAGAAGATTAAACTGTAAGATTAGAGAAAGCAATAATGGAGAATTTTAATTGATTAGAGAAATACATTAAATATTAGAAAGCACAATTAAAGATAACGAAAATTAAGGACTTAAATGAATTAGAGAAAGAGTGATTTGAGGCTTTTAGACAATTAGCAAATTTGAAAAATTACACAGCGTATTTTTGAATTGAGAAACTTACCTAAACTGAGAAAGAGAAAAAGATTTTAAAAGGTATTATAGAAAGAAAGATTCAAGGACTTCAGAAATATTAGAGAGAGAGAGAGAGAGAGAGAGATTTGAGAACTCCAGCAAATTATAAATAAACGAGAAATGTTATAAAAACCAATGTTTAAGGACTTTAATGAATTACAGAAAAATAGACAGATTAGACACCAAAGTTTAGTTGACTTTAGCAAATTAGGGAAAAAGACGAACACAATGAAAGAAAAATTTCAGAACTTTTGCAAATTAGAGAAAGATAAAGATAAGGATGCAAGATTTGAGAACTTCCGTGAATTGGGAACCTCAGTCTAGCAATTTGAGATCTTTAACAAATTAAATAAGATTAAAGGAAGCGCAAGATTAATGAGTACAACAATTTAGGGAATGCATCACTTTAGCAGAACAGAACTTTAGTAGTGACAGTACATAAGTGAATACAGCATAAAATTAAAGAAAACACAAGTTTAGCAATCTAAATACTTGAAGAAAATAAGACCAAATATGAAAGCATGAATTATTCTATATAATTCTACACATTTCTGTTGACATTGGCTTTACAATGCTTGGGGTTCTGAATATAATTGAACATGAACATGAAAACATGCCTTATTTTTTACAACATTGAGAATGGATTTACAATGCACTAGGTTCTCAATACTTAAACTAATTGAATGTAAATTGAAAATGTAACAATAATTTTTACAATCCTAAGGACTTATAGCTTTACAATGATTGAGGTTATAAAAAGGGGAAAATAAAAGATTTGTATACTATTTGAAACACCAATGAATTATGAACTATTAAAATCTTAGCAATCGCCAAATTGTAATGTCCCCTCTTTCTGAATGAGCTTGGACGAAGACCTTTGGCCCTTTTTGTCTACCCGACAGCCAAAGGAGGTTTCTAGGGTGACTAAGTTTTTATTATTTTATTATATTGTGCTAATGTTTTTAAAATAACATTATAAGTTGCACATATAATAAATAATAAAGCTTATTAATAAATTGAAAAATGTCAATATCAAAATATAATTAAAATTAATTGTATTAAAGGAGGAAAAGTGCGACTTGCCTATTGGGAGTCATAAATAGGGAAATGTGTCATTAAGCCCATAGGGAAAAATGCGACCAGCATAGGGAAAAGAAAGAATGTGATTGGCTGGTTTAGAGGTGGTGGTTGGGCTGTTTTCCCTTTATATGGGCAAGTCGACTTGCTTAGACATATCCAGATTTTTATTATCAGATTTTGCATTGTTAAGAGCTCTTGCTTTTATCATAAATTCCAAGGACGAAAACCCTTGTGGATTTCATCTCTTGTGGACGAAAACCCCAAGGGATTGAGAGGGGATTTCACTCAGAAATTTCCAGCGTTCTTAATCAGATTTCCAGGTTAATTTCAGCAGTGTTTGTGAAGTGTTTTGTGAAGGTATTGGCAGTTGTTTGTGGCAGCAGTTGGGTCGATTTATTATGGATGGTTTTGACAACATTTCAAGAGGTATTTCCTTCAAAATTAATTATCAAATATTCTCCATGATATTGTAAACCAAATTGCTGCATTTTCATAATTTCTGAAGTGATATTTCAAGGGTTTTAGGCAGATTATTAATCAGATTTCAGATCTGATTTCTGGGTTATTTTGGCCACAATAAATTATGTTTTTTGCATGATTTGGCTTCTAAAAATACCATTAATCATTTGGGATTCACAGTATAACTTTTGAGTGTTATTTGCATTGAGATCCAACTCAAACCCTAGTCGCATTTTTTTAATTAAATTCAGATCTGCATTAGGGTAATTGCCATAACCTCCATAAATCTGTATTTGTTGTTTTTATTTGATTTAAAATTCATTGGAGTGTAAGGGAGACCCATTGGGGATTTTTCAGTGGTATCAGAGCAACGATCCTCCCACCTGGAGGGTTGTTTGATGCAGCCTAGAGAAGTTGGGCCACACAGGTATCATACAAGGAGGCAGGCTCGCATTCTAGCTGATTTGGATACAGAGAATAGTACTGAAATCATGGCCAGGAGAGAGGGATCACACACTCCTCCACGACAAGAGCGAGTTGACCCAGATCTTCTTTTCAGAGGTATGATCGACTCCCATCAGGAAATGATACAGACCATGAGACAGATGATGGAGAGTATGACTATGGATAGGACAAGAAATAGGCATGATAGAAGGGAAAGATCTGCATCCATAGCCAGCAGCCACAGAAGGCACAGCAGGGCACCTACAGAGGTGGGTAGCGTAAGAGGTTCCCCTCCACGTGATAGGAGACATACGTAGGAGAGGAGATCCACGAGGACTGCGGATAGACCTATGCAGCCTAGATTCCTACAGAGGGAGGAGCCACCATTAGTTGAGGACCAACTTGAGGACATAGTCTTTCAGGATAATGTGATGGTAGCTCATGATGAGTGGAGAGCATTACCGGAGGAGGTATGGAATGCCTTTCCCCTTCACCAGTATTGTATTCAAAAGAGAGAAAGCTTGAGAGCTAGACAAGCACAGAGACCTAGGGCCCAGCAGAACAGAGAATTGAAGCAAGTTACCAGCAAGGTGATCCTTTCCACTTTTGATGGCAGTGGAAAGATTAGTGCCAGGGCATGGATTCACAAGCTTGATACATACCTCACTCTCAAACCTATGCAGGAACAGGAGGCTATTCAGTTTGCTACTCTACACTTGGAGGGAGTGGCATACGATTGGTGGCACCATGGGCTTATCACACAGAGACATGACCTACTGCGGTCATATAGGGAGTTTAGTGAGAAGTTGATTGCCAGATTTGATCGCAAAGATGTGGAACTTTATTACAGGGATTTGGCACAACTACGACAGAGTGGGCACGTTGATTCTTACATCAACGAATTTCAGCGGATTGCAGTGATGGTACCAGAGATGCCCGAGAGACGTGTGGTGATGCTTTTCATTGAGGGTCTGCATGACAGGTTAAGAGGATTGGTCAAGGCCCTTAGGCCTAGGACATTACACGATGTTATTCAGACAGCATTAGATTTGGAGACATCTCCCACTTCTTACCAGCCTAGTAAGAAGCCTTTCACGAGCTCTAAACCGTTTCAACGTTCCACTAATCAGCAGAAGAGTGTCCCCCCTCCTAGGATGGATCAGGAGACTCGGAATGAGTTGAGGAGGAAGAAACTTTGTTTTCATTGCAAGGACCACTAGGAGCCTGGACACAACTGCCTTGGAAAAGGCAAGGTGCATCTTATTGAGGTCATTTCAGATGTGGAGGCAGAGTCTTCACCAGATACAGATACAGAGGACAGTGATGATGATCACGGTGCACATGAGGAGCAGCCCCAGGTAGAGCTTGGAGAGGGAGATACATCAGGCTCAGGTACTATTGCTTCACTTTCTGGAGTCCCTAGGTACCACCCCTTTCGTTTGAAAGGAGTACTTAAGGGCTAGCGAGTTGTTTGCTTGATTGATAGTGGCGCTACACACAATTTCCTTGATGAGGGGTTGGTGATGAAGCGGGGATTGCAGGTTGAAGAATTTGAGGGGTTCAGTGTACAAGTGGCAGATGGCTTTGCTCTGAGCTACACTAGACGGGTTTCACAGCTTAGTATCCAGCTAGGAGACTACACATTGACAGATGACTTCTACATAGTTGGACTTGGGGAGATTGGTTGGAGATAGATGCAGTTTTAGGTATTAAGTGGCTTCAGTCTCTTGGGAGATATGTGCAGGATTTTAGAAGGATGGAGTTAGAATTTATAGCAGATGGAAAGATTATTTTTCTATAAGCCCTTTTAGATGGTGGTCCTAGAGTTGTTTCAGCACATCAGATAGATTCTATCATCAGACATGGAGAGGTTGCATGGGCAGCCCAATGTTTCATTTCATCCAAATCTTCTTCAGATGATGGACAACAATGGCATACAAATATTCAGACCATAGTGGATAAACATGGGTAGGTTTTTGGCGACATTCCTCCAGGAAGACCGCCAGACAGAGGGTTTAAGCATGTTATAGAGTTGGAGGAGGGTGCTAAGCCAGTGATCACTACACCCTATTGTCATCCTAAGAAATTTAAGGATGAGATAGAGAGGACCATCAGGGAGCTTCTTGATATGGGGCATATCCGTCCTAGTTCTAGCCCATTTGCTTCTTCGGTGGTGTTGGTGAAGAAGAAGGACGGGACGATGAGGATGTGTATTGACTACCGGGCCCTCAACAAGAAGACAATCAAGAACAGGTATCCCATCCCTCGTATTGATGAGCTTTTGGATGAATTGCATGGGGCCATTTACTTTTCGAAGATTGATCTTCGATCAGGGTACCATCAGATTCGTGTTTGAGAGGAGGACATCCTCAAGACAACATTCAAATGTCGCTACAGGCATTATGAGTTGTTAGTGATGCCATTTGGTCTCACTAATGCACCTGCCACTTTCTAGTCATGCATGAACCATCTCTTCAACAAGCAGTTGAGGAAGTTCGTGCTAGTTTTCTTTGATGATATCTTGATCTATAGCAAGACATGGGAGGATCACTTGAGGCATTTAGATGAGGTACTTGGCATTATGGAGGTTCAGTCTCTATTTGCTAAGATGTCCAAATGCGAGTTTGGACTTACTGAGATACTGTATCTTGGGCATGTCATTGGGGCCAATGGGGTCAAGGTCCATCAGGAAAAGATACAGGCTATGCAGGATTGGCCTTCACCTAGGAAACATATCAGAGTTGCGGGGATTCCTAGGGCTATGCGGATATTACCGGAGATTTGTGAGAGGTTATTCAGATATTGCTGCGCCATTGACAGATCTCACACGGAAGGGGGCATTCAGATGGACAAATGAGGCACAGATGATATTTGATAAGCTCAAGGTGGTGATGAGCACATGTCCAGTCCTTGCTCTTCCAGATTTCTCTAAGCCGTTCATTTTAGAGTGTGATGCTTCGGGCTCAGGTATTGGTGCAGTTTTGATGCAGGACCGTCATCCCATTGCCTACGAGAGTAGGAAGTTGAGGGAGAACAAGAGGTTGTATTCCACCTATGACAAAGAGATGCTCGCCATCATGCATGCATTGGCGAAGTTCAGACAGTATTTGGTGGGAGGGAAGTTCGTAGTGAGAACCGACCATAACAGCTTGAGGTACTTCTTGGAACAGAAGGAACTCAATGAGAGGCAGCAGAAGTGGGTCAGCAGGATCCAGGCCTATGATTTTGACATCGAGTATGTCAAAGGGAAGAAGAATGTTGTGGCTGATGCACTTTCGAGGAGGCCCCATATTGCTGTCCTATATTCCGTGAGTGAGATTTCTGCAGATTGGAAGTCTCAATTGATGGTCGAGTATTCGAAGAACACCTTGGCATGTGAGATCATGGATGGCAAAATTCAGGATGAGCGCTACCAGGTAATTTCTGATTTGATTTATTATAAGGGTAGAGTTTATTTGGTACCTGAATCTAAGCTTAAGGGAAAGATTCTACATGCACTCCATGATGCACCATTAGCAGGACATCCAGGTTATTTCAAGACATACAGGCAGGTTAGAGAGAGATTCTCTTGGAAGGGTCTCAAGGAGGATGTTCTACAGTATATTCGAGAGTGTGTGACTTGTCAGCAAAACAAGTCCGAGCATACTTTCCCTGCAGGTTTATTACAGCCCTTACCTATTCCAGAGCAGAGGTGGGAGAGTATATCTATGGATTTCATTACAGGACTACCAGTTGTGCAGGGCTATGATCGCATTTATGTGATAGTTGACAGGTTGACTAAGTATGGGCATTTCTTTGCCATTCCCACGAGTTTTAAGGCACCACAGGTGGCTGATTTATTTTTTAAGGAAGCTATTCAGGTTGCATGGGCTCCCGAAGAATATTGTCAGCGATCAGGGACAGCAGGTTTATGAGCACATTTTGGCAAGAACTCTTTAGATTGGCAAGCACTGAGTTGACTCCGAGTACTAGCTATCATCCGCAGACTGATGGGCAGACGGAGATTGTGAATAAGTGGATTAAGGGGTACCTACGCAACTATGTTTCAGGACAGCAGAGGACATGGGTTAAGTGTAATGTCCCCTTTTCCAATTGAAGACCTTTGGCCTATTTTGTCAACCCGACGGCCAAAGGAAAAATATAAGGGTGACTTAAGTTTTATTAATTTTATTATATTGTGCAAAAAATTACAATATAATAGCACATTTAATAAATTAATAAACTTAACATTAAAATAGAACCTAGAAAAGTACATCAAAAGAAAAACACTTATTTAATTTGTATTTTCTAGGGAAAATGGCGACTTGCCTTAAGGGGAAAATGGGAACTTAAAAAGGATAAAACATTTCTATTGTGTATTCCCTCTAGGGAAAAGCGACCAGCCTTGGGAGAGAAGAAAATAATTATTAAATACCTTTTGTATTCTCCCTAAGAGAAATGGAGGGTGGAAAATGTATCGAAAGAATCATACAAGTTGATTGGTGGTCTTGAAGGTTGTTTTGGGTCTCTTCTTCCTTTAAAAGGAGAAGTAGACTTGCTTGAGAGGCATTCCATATTCATTTGATATATTATGAATTGTGTTGAAGCCTAAAGCTTTCACCAAAAATATTCTAAGGACGAAAACCCTTAGTATATTGCCTCTAGAGGACGAAAACCCTCTTAGAGTTTAGGAGGAATTTTTGCACTGGATTTTCCATAGAGCTTACACAGAATTTTAGTGTTTTTCAGCGGTAATTATGGAGTTTTTGCAATAAAAAGTTGATTACCAGAGTTGCAGCAGTGTTGTACTAATTTTTTGTAATGGAGCGACTCAAATGTGGCTGTTATGTGATGTTTTGAAGTCATTCTAAGGTCTGATCCTTGCTGCTATCTGTTGTATTTATTTTTACAACTCAGGAGAAGGTATTTTCAATACTGCAGATGGATTTATATTATTGTTTCAGCCTCTTTAGATCTGTAGATTTCTGATATAAATTTCCGATTAATGACAACTCAGAAAAGTCAGATTTTATATGTATTTTACGCTGCCAATACACACAGGTCAGATTTTATTTGGTTTGATTGCTGTTGTGGGAATTTTATATACCAAACTAGCAGCATTTTTTCAGATCTGCATTAGGGAAAGTGCCATAACATACGAAAAATCTGTATTTGTTGTTCTGTTTGATTTAAAACTCATTGGAGCGTAAAGAGATCTATTTGGGGATCTTTCACTGTAATGTCCCCTTTTCCAATCGAAGACCTTTGGCCTATTTTGTCAACCCGACGGCCAAAGGAAAAATATAAGAGTGACTTAAGTTTTATTAATTTTATTATATTGTGCAAAAAATTACAATATAATAGCACATATAATAAATTAATAAACTTAACATTAAAATAGAACCTAAAAAACAATTTGTACATCAAAAGAAAAGCACTTATTTAATTTGTATTTTCTAGGGAAAATGGCGACTTGCCTTAAGGGGAAAATGGGAACTTAGAAAGGATAAAACATTTCTATTCCCTCTAGGGAAAAGCGACCAGCCTTGGGAGAGAAGAAAATAATTATTAAATACCTTTTGTATTCTCCCTAAGAGAAATGGAGGGTGGAAAATGCATCAAAAGAATCATACAAGCTGATTGGTGGTCTTGAAGGTTGGTTGTTGGCTCTTTTCCTTTAAAAGGAAAGTCAACTTGCCTCTTCTATATTCCAAATTTTTATATGATATTTCTCTTGCATTTGAGCTTTGAGCTTTTGCAAATTATATTCTAAGAACGAAAAACCTTAGTTTATACCTCTTGTGGACGAAAACCCCAAGAGTTCTCTTGTGGACGAAAACCCCAAGGGATTGAGAGGGTTTTTCACTCAGAAATTCCCATTGATGGTTATCAGATTTTCAGTGTTATTTTCAGTCATTTCCAGCAGTGTAATTTGAAGGCATTTGAGGAATAAAATTACAGCAGTTCATCTTCTATTGGATCGACCCAGTTGAGGCAGATTTGGCTTTGTATTTTGGAGGTATTTAGATCTGATTTTAATTGCTAAACCATCTACATATTTTTGAGAAATAAGCCAATTAGTTTCATAATTTTTCAAAGGGTTTTTTACCAGTTTTATAATCAGATTTCAGATCTGAAATCTGAGTTGATTTGGCATCCGCAAATTCTGATTTTTATATGAATGAGTTCCTAAAAATATAAACAATCATCCGAGATAGAGAAAATAATTTTTGGGGCTCATTTGATGCCCTAAATGTGTGGGTCGAAATAGTATGAGGGTCAGATCTGCATGTTTGGTAGTTGCTGTTATAATTTGGTTTACATCATCTTGTTCCTTGTATTTTTCCAAGTTCGGGCATATGTCATTTGCCTAGATCGGAGTTGTGTAGAGAAAGTTATGCTATCTTGAAGATTGCAGCAGTTAGGGTTTCAAATATAAATTATTTTCCAACTGTTGAAAAATCTATTTTTTTTCATAATAGTCATAAATCAGCCATCCTTTAGTGTTTTTAATTGATCTAAAATTGTTGGAGAACAAGAGAGACCCATTTGGGGATCTTACATTAAGCAGCTTTATTTGTGCGAGTATTGTTACAATACTACGTACCATGTCCATCGGTATGACCCCTTTCCGAGTTTTGTATGGTTATGACGCGAGATCCTTTGTGGATATGGCGTTTGGAGATAGTAGAGCTCCTAAGGCTCGAGAGTGCTTACAGGACAGCCAGGATATCCTTAAAACCCTTAAGGATAATATGCAACATGCCCAAAATCAGTAGAAGGTGTATGCAGACAGGCTCAGGACTGAGCTATCATTTGACGTGGGCGATATGGTCTTTTTACGACTCCAGCTTTATAGACTGAGTACTCTTAAGAAGAGTGGAGCAGAAAAGCTTAAGCCTCGTTTTTACGGTCCATACAAGGTAGTGAGGAGAGTTGGACAGGTGGCCTATGAGTTGGAATTACCTTCTGAAAGTAAGATACACAATGTTTTTCATGTGCCTTGCTTAAAGAAGGCATTAGGGCAGCATGTGACTTCTTCAGTAGAGTTACCACCCTTGGATGATGAGGGAAGATTGGATTTGGTTCCTAAGGAGCTTCTAGATTGGAGGGAGAGAAAGTTGCGGAACAAGGTGACTCGAGAGTATTTGGTTCGTTGGAAAGACTTACCTTTAGAGGATGCCACTTGGGAGGGTGAGTCTATTCTTCAGCACCCAGCATTACTCTAGTTGTTTGTGGGCAAGCAACTCCGAGGAGGGAGGACTGTAATGTCCCCTCTTTCCGAATGAGCTTGGACGAAGACCTTTGGCCCATTTTGTCTACCCGACAGCCAAAGGAGGTTTCTAGGGTGACCAAGTTTTTATTATTTTATTATATTGTGCTAATGTTTTTAAAATAACATGATAAGTTGCACATATAATAAATAATAAAGCTTATTAATAAATTAAAGATGTCAATATCAAAATACAATTAAAATTAATTGTATTAGAGGAGGAAAAGTGTGACTTGCCTATGGGAGTCATAAATAGGGAAATGTGTCATTAAGCCCATAGGGAAATGCGACCAGCATAGGGAAAAAAAAAGAATGCGATTGGCTGGTTTAGAGGTGGTGATTGGGTTGTTTTCCCATTATATGGACAAGTCAACTTGCTTAGACATCCCGATTTTTATCATTAGAATTTGCATTGTTAAGAGCTCTTGCTTTTATCAGAAATTCCAAGGACAAAAATCCTTGTGGATTTCATCTCTTGTGGACGAAAACCCCAAGGGATTGAGAGGGGATTTCACTCAGAAATTTCCAGCGTTCTTAATCAAATTTTTAATCAAATTTCTAGGTTAATTTCAGCAGTGTTTGTGAAGTGTTTTGTGGCGATATTGGCAGTTGTTTGTGGCAGCATTTAGGTCGATTCATTGTGGATGGTTTTGCAACATTTCAAGAGGTATTTCCTTCAAAATTAATTATCAAATATTCTCCATGATATTGTAAACCAAATTGCTGCAATTTCATAATTTCTGAAGTGATATTTCAAGGGTTTTAGGCAGATTATTAATCAGATTTCAGATCTGATTTCTGGGTTATTTTGGCCACAATAAATTATGAATTTTGCATGATTTGGCTTCTAAAAATACCAGTAATCATTTGGGATTGACAGTATAAATTTTGAGAGTTATTTGCATTGAGATCCAACTCAAACCCTTGTCGCATTTTCTTAATTAAATTCATATCTGCATTAGGGTAATTGCCATAACCTCCATAAATCTGTATTTGTTGTTTTTATTTGATTTAAAATTCATTGGAGTGTAAGGGAGACCCATTGGGTATCTTTCAATGGATAGGGCCAATGAGTCTATCCAAAACTATTACATGGGGGATATCATCAAATATGGTCCCTTTTGAGACATTATTGATAGGAGGCGGAACAATCAACTCCATTAACCTATTCATGCAGTGGGGTAATACCTCAACCCCAAGTATTTCTACTCCGACAGCTTCACAGATGTGAACGGAGAGGTTATGGAGGGCCTTTCAACATGTATTGAGAGGATGATAACAGATGTTGAGATGAGGGACCTCGTCATTTTAGAGCTGCAAAGTTACAAACATGCGGGGAGGCTCTTTTCTTCGATGCTAGTTATTTGAGGGAGAGCCACGCAGTCACCAGGTAATAAAAATTAGAATGTTTACCTAATTACTTATTAGTTACAGATTTGATTTTATTAATTACTGATAATTTTTTGATTGTCTTGTTTGTAGGTTCAAAAGCTAGCCCTCAGAATTATATCTCAACCTTGTAGCGCTTCTGGATGTGAACGCAACTGAGTTTGTTTGAGGCCATTCACACGAAGAAGCGCAACAGGTTGAGTCAAAAACAACTCATTGATTTGGATGAGATAGATCCATACAGCGAGTGGACTGGGCAAGAAGAGGAAATCCTTGTGTTCACAGAGGACAAGATTGCTTCTTTTGAGAGGGAAGCTATGGAGGGAGAAGCACTAGCAAGACTCCGAGGAGATATTGGATTGGATGACATCTTTGGAGGTGATCTTCAACATGCAACAGAGGAGCCACCAACACCACCATCTAGTTCCAGGATCGAACCAGAGTCGCAGCCTTCTAGGAGTGAGGAGACGAAACGAGTGTGGGGACTAGTAGAAGCACTAGACCCTCTCCCCAATATTTCTCTAGATTGGGGAAGAGGAAAATGTAATTTATTGTATATTGTAACTTGCATAAATATGAAATTTTTGATGATATTTTTCAATGTCAATCATCATAAATTCATATTACTTATCAGTCAGCTGTTGTATTCGCATGATGATGCGATTTTGTATTGTATTTGTATTCAAATCTAATAGAAAACACTTCTCCAACATTTTATGGGCTCATTTGATACATTTTGTAGCTATGTGTTGCTTAAAATTTATTTTTTTAAAGAAATTTGAGTAGTATTTTAAGTTGTCGAGTATTCCCGAGTATTGGCCAAATATTGCCAAGTTTATGCCGAGTTTTTTTTTTGGGGGTCTGCCGAGTATTTGCCGAGTACGAGTATGCGAACTATGCTCCTGCCATTTCCAAATTAGGTCAATTTGGCTTGTTGTTCATAATACTATAAAATAACTCAAGCACAAGAAAATTATCAAGCCCCTTTATTTTTCACTTATACAGGAAGGCAAAAAAAACATATCTTTGTCTATTCTCGTGAGTGGGTACAACCTATCATAAGGCATTTATGCACCTTGTATAATATGAGAAGTGTGCTTACTAGCATTTGTGAATGCTTGCATAGAATTAGTGACTTGAAGGTCCCCTTGACCAAATTATCGTGACAGATAGCCTTCATTGTAATCTTGTCGTATATTAGAATGGGCAGGAATGTGGTTATTTTTAAAATAGCCAGTGTAGCCTAGAGAGGTTTAGAGAAGACCCAAACCTACCTTCCAAACACTGGTTCCAGTCCTTTGCAAGGAGAAACTTAATATATAGAGAGACCTTAACAAGTGCTATGCTCTACCACTACTAGGGATTTGGATATTACGGTGGAAATGTTATTGTTAAACTTAGGAATTTTACAGAAAATGTGAATTTAGTGCCCCTCGACTTTGCTTTGGCATATCATCAGCAAAAACCTGACTACTATTAGCATCAAGGGCATTAACATAAACCCTATACAAGGGTGAAAAATAAAATACACAAAAGCTTTGGGAATAGAATGAAACAATATACATAACTCGCAGTTCTCATTACAGGACTGAAGAATTTCAGGAATACATAGTTAAACTTTATTAAAAATTATGGGGATCTCCTCCCCGTGATGTAAGGGATGAAGGGCATATGAGAAGCCAAGGATTTGTTGATTAAAGACATTCATAATTATCTTATGTTACTTCAATCCTGGTAAGTTGTCCAAATTAATGTGAAATTTGATTATGACACAAGCTCTCTGGCATTGAATGATATAAACTATGCTCAACAAATTCAAATCCTTATTGAACCCAAATACCCTCGAGTTTCAAAACCAAGACCGAGGGATCATACCCAACAGGGCTTGAAACTGGTCATTGGTCATCATCATAATTCATGGCAATCAATCCACCAGACCACCTTAGCAACAAGTTGTGGCCCTTTACTCCTCAACGCATCAATGCAGGTATTTCCAAGAAAACAAACAGGATCATCCACAATAATTGAATAAACAAGCATCCTCAAAACATGCATCCAGAATATAGGCATCCCGGAAGATCTCAAAAGACAGAACTCGCTCTTTGTTTCCCTCACTGCCAAGTTAGCCCTTTCTTTCTGCTTAGAAATTTACATAGCACATTCTTAAGGAGAATTTGTATTCTTTCATAAAATGAATACTTCCATAATTCAATTTTTTTTTTATTACAAATCCCTGTCTTCATCTGTCTACTCTATTTTTATCCTCTATCCCCATCTTCACCCTCTTAACACTATTGATTCAACTATTTCCAAGTAGAAACACCAAAAACAGCAATTTAATTT
This sequence comes from Taxus chinensis, assembly GCA_019776745.2. NCBI lineage: Eukaryota > Viridiplantae > Streptophyta > Pinopsida > Cupressales > Taxaceae > Taxus > Taxus chinensis. The sequence goes on along the minus strand of CM034147.1, from coordinate 198,622,894 downwards.
ATCAATAGTCCTGAATATGTGTCACAAAGTATGACCCGAACATCAACAAAAAAAAATACAACACACCCTATTTGTTCAACACCTATTCCAATAGCAGATCTTAAACTTAACCCCACTCTAATTTACAATGCTCCCACATCAAGCATGCACCATCCATTATTCACTACAATTCTCAGCCAGCATAATACCCATCTTGTCTATGTAAAACTCCATGTCTATTGAACCAAGAAATCTCATGTACCTAAAATCTATAGCATTGAGCAGAAAAGTGGAACTAATGAGATATGAAAATGGGACCTCACAATCTACGAGAAGCCAAAGCCAGTTAAGTTCAGCACAATGAACATCATCCTATCCAAAAAAACGTATGCATATACATACACATATATAGACACACAATATATGGTTCAATAAATGAAAAACCCAAGACATCTCCTGTCCCTATAACTACCATTGAGAAGAACAGTGACACTTACAGGATTTGAACACGATACCTTACAATCTACAAGAAGCCAAATACAGTTAAATTTGGCACAAAGTACATTTGTTTAACCCCAAATTCGATCTACCCTAAAAAAACATATGCATGTACACACACATTCATATACATATATGCGTAAATACATATGCACATACAATACAATTCATGGATTTTCCTATATTGATCGCTCTTTATTATATCTCAAATTAGCCTGAAACCATGGAGTGCACCAGCTGTTACTGTTTCTGTCTGCATATTGCTTGCATATACACCTGGTATGTATCCACCTTTTCTGTGTGCATATACATTTACATACACAATCAATGATGTTCATATATACAATGGATATACACACAAAATATATATGCATTGTATATATACACAAAAACAGTGTAACATCTGCTGCACTCCATGGAATCGGGTTAAATCGAGATCAATAAAGAGTGGGCAACTTCGCAAAATCCGTGAGCTATAATTCACTTGAACAATTAAGAAACCAGGATACTAAAGATCCCGCAGCTATGAACCCTAATTGAAGCAGTAAAAAGCGCATATTTTACCTGTGTAATTGTAAGCGTGGAGTATTCTCTGGTTCGTTGGATTCAAAGGAAATGGAAAAATAAATCCGTTTCGAAAAATCGTAAGCAGAGCAGCAAAGATCTACTCACTCAAACTGCCTGGTTTGGACAATTCTGTAATTTTATATATGCCTTTCGTGCTTTCTTGTCAGCCGTCGATGCTTTCTTCAGTTGATCGGGTTCGTTGATTTTCCCAAAGCTGAGGCGTCCTAGGCAAGATCAATAAACCTCGGATTCTTATCTTAATACCATCGAATTTTGTTTTAGGTCGTCTTCTCTTATTACTTACCTCGAATAGACTTTTTCGTGGGCCTGGCCTCGGCCTAATTTTCTTTTAAAAGGTCCTACACACAAATGGGATGTAAGACCCGTTGGTGAGGGAGTCCACTACGGCGGAAGCTATTCTTCCGATAGAATGCACAGGGTAAGATGGATGCATATCACATGGTAGCGGATGGTCATTGATGTATGTATGTATGTTTTTATGTATGTGTGGTGCATTCTATCAGGAGAATGACCTCCACCGTCCACTATATAGAGGTCTAGTGTCTAACACCACGAGTGTTAGACACTAAAATAGTACATATACTTGATATCTCATTCATTAAGGTACATATATTTGGTATCTCAATCTTTATCATGATAGTTAAGGAATTATCATTTTTTGTATTTTTAAATTGGAATGCACTATATGTGATGCATTTGACTTCGTCAAAAAATAGAATACAAACAGTTACGATAAAAGGGTGTTTGGTTGGTATTCATCGTTTAATATCTATGTCAGAAAGTCAGGACTCAAAATACAAAAAAATGGAAAAATGCACTTATATAACAAAATATGATATCAAAATCCCAGTTTAAGTTGTTAGTCAAAAATAAGTATCATCAGGTGGTGGTATTTATGTACAATGGATTCGAATTTAGATTTCTTTTTTCACACTTTTTATATTTAATATATAGGAGTGGGTAGACCATCAAGACCCAAATTCTTGTTTTTGGTCATGGAAAACAAAACTTTTTCAAGTTCTTCAGGGGTAAGGAGTCGATCAAGCTCTTGTCTCATTTCACTAGAAAGTTTTAAGGGTATACAACTTTGAACAACTTTATCTAGTTCAAATCGGGTATTGTGTTTAAGAGGAGTAACTGAAACAAGCTTTGAAAATGAGAAATCAACACATAATTAATACCTTCAATAGTAGATTTTATCTTTCCATCAACATCTAGAGGAGTAGAGATGCATTCCTTTGCATTTATGATTGGACAATGAAAAAAAAATTTAGAGTTTTTAATCCCTTTGTTATCCAACATAAGCGGGATTTGATTTTGGCCCCATTCCCCTAATATACATCAAGTTTACGAAGCTTAGTTTCTATAGCAATGACATTTTTTTGCAAATAAATGTTGTCTAGCTTAAACATCAAAGTTGTTCTATTCTTTATGAGTTATTTTTCAAGCATTATTACCTTCTTCTCCTATGTTTATCTTTTAAGTTGTCGTACTATCTGATGAACATAATACATTTAGAAAGCATAAAACACCACCATTTGATCCAACTTTCGTTGTTTTTTAAGGTTGGAGAGAGACTTCTAGAGTGAATTAAGAACATGCATGCAGTCAAGATTTTTAAGATGAGAGGCGTGTAGCTTGATGGAAGTTCATATGAAGCATTCATACTTTCAGATAAGGGAAGTAGGTCAAATTTAGTGTATTTTTGTACACAAGTAAAATATTTCTCACAAACAAAACTTGACTTTAAATGTATAAAGTGACCAAACACATATTTTTAAGAGCTTAAATATATAAAGATACAAGGCATATGTAATATTTATAGAAATTTAAAGTTTGTTAATTATTTTTAAGATAGTAGTCAATATTTAAAATATTTTATACCACTTTGCAGGACATTGTATAATGCTTTAAAACATTGTATTTGTTCTTGTGTATTTATATATAATTGAATTCAAATTCATATCTTATTGGCACGTAAATTGATGTTTAACAAGTTAAATTGACAAAGACATCGAAAGGGGTACAAGTGCATCCTTAGTTAATAAAGATTGGTGAGAGCAAGAGTGTCGTGATCACTTTTAATAGGTTTCAAGAGCGTTGGTGCCACTTTGGACATATGAACCTAGAGGCATGAGGGAGGGGGGTTATTTAGGGAAATGAGATAGGGAGAATCATCGAAAGTCGACAAACACACTAATAACACTTACAATAGACTAACAATCCACAAATAGACAAGCCCACTAAAAATACATAAAACAACATTATATGAATACATTAAAACTATGTTTAAATGTATACAAATGCGTATAAGATGAAATTTGAGTTGGTTGCAAACTTAATTATATAGTTTAAGTTAAAAGATACAAAATTTAAACAAACACACAACCCTCCCCTTTAAAAAGTCACATTAAGGACATAACTTTAATGATATGCATAAACCTAGTTGGATTACAATTTTATAAATATTGGAAAAAAATAATATCAACCTCTTTTTAATATTGTATTCAATAAAGTTATCTTTAAGTTGTTTGAGACTCGCACCTAACCTTGTCTAGTATTTTAGTGTTTATATTAAAATAAAGTTTGGTGAAAAAATATTCTATAATTTATTAGATATTTTATGTTGGCTTTTAAAAATAAATTTTTAATTTAATATTTATTTTTCAATAATGAGAAAAAATCAAGTTGGTCTAGCAACCTCAAATTATAAAGTTCTAACATAAAATGAACCTCCTATTCGAGACTGTCTAAATTATACTCTCAATACAAATTATGTGATAATCACATTTCATAATTTCTCGTTAAAAAATACCATTATTTTCAAGTTGGTCTAATAACCTCAAATTGTGAAGTTCTAACGTTAAATAAACCTCCTATTCGAAATCGTCTAGATTAAACGCACGATACAAATTATGTGATAATCACATCTCGTAATTTACCGTTAAAAAATACCCTCATTTTATTAAAAAATAAAAAATAAAATACCTTTCATCATGCTCATTAACTTCACTTGTTGGTTTGTTTCTCATTTCCAAGAAGGTACTCATTAAATATCTTGAAGAGATGTGCAAAGGACAATAAAAGATGAGGTTTTAACTTTTTCTTTTTGGTGGAGTACGTTGGTGGCATGGGTCTTAATTTTGTGATCATTTTTTTTAAATTTTTGATGTGACCTTTGTTAAAGTATTTCGTGAGTTTTTTTTTAAGCTATTATCACACGCTCGTGGAAGGTGCCTTCAGTCAAAAGCGATAAACCATAGAGTCAATTAAAGTAAAAGTTAAATTAATTAATGACGTGGAAGGGAATATTAATTGAAGGAGACTAGAAATTACCTAAAGTTAAAAGCTAGGGGATGCTCGACCAACCACGAATTTTTGGTTATTAAAAAATAAAAATTAATAGCTAAAAGTTATGATTGTGAAAGAGTCATGTGATTGGGTTCTTGTAGTAGGGGACAACACTCACTTCAATAGTGGAGAGCAAGAGTTAAATTTGTTAGTGGTTTAGATCTTTTTTAAGATTTTGAACCGTAAAATATAATCAAATTATATTTTCAATTGTAGTAAAGGACTCGACAATTTTTTAAGAACTTGTCATATTGATATATAGATGTAAAAATCAATCGTTTGTATAATTTCATATATGTCAATTTACTAATAGTTAATAGGCATAACATAGGCATTGAGAATTTGGGCAGCGGGCCATGGTAAATGTGGCAAGATTGTTGTCAATCATTGTTTGGCAGCGTATTATACATCTATGTAGTTAGGTTCCTAGTTAGCACCGCCTACCTCCAATACTAATTTTCATTCTATGAGTCTGAAGTGTGGACTAAACATTGATATAATACATGTTACTTACATACTTTGTCAATTGCCAATGGTCCAATTTTTGAGACTTCAACTTCAAAGTCTTTGATGAACCAGTAAAGACCGGCAGTAGTATACCATTTAATAATATGTTATACACATTTGCAATAAATATTTGTTGTTTTATGAGGAATTGAATTTATGAATTAGGTACAAAAATAATTGAAAAGATTCTAAACTTCAATTTGGACTCACATCAATGTCCATGCGGATACATGTTTAGGTAAAGCTGAAAAACATTAAAATATGGGAAATTTCATAAGTTTGATTTTAGAAAACATGTTGAAAACACCGATACATATATCATGTTGTATCTCAACATGAAAATGGATTTGCTTCAAAAGCATTGTTTCCTTGGTAATTGTTGGAGCTCAAAATTGCACCTGTCCTGAAACAGGATGATTCAAAGCTTTGAGGCAACATGGGACTATCTCCAAGTTGTGGGACCTTGCGCTTGAGACAGACCTCCGAGGAAGGTCGACTTCCTCTACTTATTTCTACTACTACAACTATTCCTAGGAAGGGAAATGCAACTATCTTACTCTACTCTATGATTCAAAGGGACCGAGGTGAGAAGAAAATGCATAAGATTGGAAAATCCTAAGCTAAGGGGAGGTGATAACACCAGAAAGAAGGGGATGAACACTCTTAGATGAGGGAAAATGAGGGAAAATGGGAAAGAAGGGCAAGCATGTTTGCCACAATCCAAAACAACATTCAAGCTCTCATTTTTAGGGAGCACAACAGAAAAGAAACCCTACAAGAGACATAAAACATGCACAGCATACCAATATTGCAAAAAAGGTCAAGTAAGATGCAATAAAACATGAGCTAGGGCGGAAGATAAACACAAAACACAACTTCTATTGCTTCAGATGAATGCACAGTCGATTAGAATGAGAGGAGAAGGCAAGAATCCACGTGTAGTGAGCCATATTTGAGGCCTGCAACTCAAAATGCAAAAGGCACTACTCTGAATAATGCTCTTGCAATCCAAGAGGGTCCAACCTTTACAAATGAGGCATTATTCTACAATATATAGAATTTCTAGGGAAGAATGAGGAGGGAACAGAGGGGGAAAACTTGGATTTCCAATCACAACCACCAACAAATGATGCAATAAATGCCTGCAAATCCACATAAAGCTCTGACAAATCCACCTCCCCACGTCAATTTGCTTGTGGAAGAAAGAAAGAGGCCAAATCCCATGAAATCCGGGTGCTTAAGTTGACTGGAAGTGTGCATTAATGACCAGTGACATTTTCCCATTTTCACCTACCATATCCCACCAAAAATCTGATTTTGAAGAGCCTAGGTTGTAACCCCGCGCCAACAACTTTCCAATGAGAGGAAGGTGCGCATGATTTTGAGCTTTTGTGGAAGGAGTTATGGTGATATGTAATTAATTGCAGTGCAAGAGCAATTCAGACACTTGCGCGATTGCAAAAGGTATTTTGGTTGACACTGGGCGATTAGTAATTGTCTCTGCAGGAAGTTTGCAAGTTGACTACATGTCATTTGGTGCATTACGTGTCACACTTCCATTCGTCGTGATGAGGTGCACTTTATCTAACAAGTTCCCAAGAGTTGGACATGTGGCGCATTCTTGGATTGGCGCGGAGGTCACAACCTTGGGTGCATACGCAAGAGCAGGAGGCAGGGAAGTAAGAATGCAGGAGACCATCGGCACGCGCGAGTGGGTGCGTGAGGGGAACAAGAAAGGGTTGCATATCTGAATGGATGTGGAAAATGTACAAGAGGCTCGAAGGTTTCGGTAGAAGTTGGCGCGCGGAGCATGCCAAGAGGAAATAACATGTGCGCAGCGTAAGGGTGCACGGAAGGAAATGCGAGCGTGCGAGGAAGGGAGCGCGAAAGCAAAATACGCACGGGAATAATGCAAAGGGGAAAGTGAGTGCGCACACGGCGATGCGCAGGGCTCGGGGAAGAAAAGGTATGCGCATAGGGCACACTGAGGACTTGCAAGAATGCAAAGGAAATCTGCAAGGTGCACGTGATGGGGTGTGCGGAGCTAGGAAGGAGGAAGGGGATGTGCAAAGGAATGCGCGTGAAGAGAGAATTGAGAAAGACTTGCAGCTATCCAAGGTAGGAAGAAGCGTGCGAAGCATGCGCGAAAGGTAAGCTAAAGGAAAGGAAAGCAGCAGGGAAGTGTTGAACGGGGAGAGTGCGCGAGGGTACAGCGTAAAGAACTGCAACCATGCAAATGCGCCAAGGAAGGAAACCAGCTGTTGGAAATATTGTCATTGATGTCAAAAGAGGTGCTGAACTGGTAAACGGAAAATCTGTCAGATGATCATAATTCGGAATTATTGACGGAAATGGTAGAAAGTAACGGAAATAACCTAGCAGTTCCATCTAGAAGGGTAGAAAATGCAAAAGTTTAAATCCACATGAAAAGAAGCGTCTGGACTTGCATGATCGATTACTCACGGTTTATAAGCGAGATGATACACATGAAATCTATGACATGGGAAGATTGGAGAGATATCCGCATTTTAAGGTGTGAGTCATATGCAATGTTTTATGGTGAAAAAAGCAAGATTTAATGATGGCTGGCAGCGATTTAATGATAACAATGATTTGTCTAAGGAGGGGCAGCGCTCCTATCAAGTTGGTTAATTGAAGTTACATTGATTTGAATGTGCGATTTAATAATTAATGACACGTGCTGTGATTAATTATTGGGAGTTTGGTTTTAGCCAACTAATGCATTTTTTCTTAATTAAGTTGTGTTAATGGAAAGGTTGTGCCGTCAGTTGGACACGATGTGATCTTTTTCGAAAAGTGTATCAAAGGCTATATGAACGAAGCCCTCAGTTTGAGACTTACTAAGCATCCCATTTTAAGACTAGATCACCCATCTGAAAAAGACAGAAGCTCTAGCCTTCATGGTCAAATTGTAGAACAGCAAATCTGACAACTAAGAAGAAGAAATTCTAGGTTATTCGTTGAGGATAGCAATTCATATGTTCAAAAGTGAGAAAGCAAATTTTGTAAGGATCTAGGTTTGTGCCTTCATATTCGAAGAGATTTTGTCTCTTGCTGAGTGGTGCTTGCACAAAGGGGTGGGATGCTCCATTGTTTTAGGTTGGTTGCCTACTAAAACCGTAACCTAGCGATGCATTGGATGTCTCCAGTAGGTTGGTGCCTACAAGAGAGCATTTTTGAGAAATATATTAAAGTATCCTAGTTTCTCCGTGGTTTTCTCCCGAAAGGGTTTCCACGTATATCTGTGTCTACTTGCATCTTGTTTTCTTATGGGTTGAACCTTTACTTGTCAATTGCAAAATTTAACCAAGGGAATCATATAAATATAAAGTTATGTGACCAAAATAAGGAACCAAACACTAAGCATCTATTATCACCACCCAAGTTTGCATCCAAAGGTATTCTATGAGCATCAAAACATCCATCTAGCTTCACTCAAGGGACAAGGGACTTCATTTTCTACATACACACATAGGAAGGGGAAGTTATTTTTCCATCCACACATCTACTTACATTGTCATCTACCTACTATCACGTGCGCTTGCATAAGAAGCATCCTAGGGCATGATTCTATCACACACACAAGAACTACATGGATTCTGAAATATAGTGCAGATCTCAATCGTAAGTTCACTTAGTTGGGTGACTGTTAGGGTCATTGTCCAACTCCCCATTTCCATCTTTCCTTTTTAGGATTTGAAATATGTTTTAGGGTTTTAGTAGGATATCATTTGTTTTGCACATTATAGGGCAATTTTACGAGCATAGTGCGACATAAAAGTGACAAACAAAGAAGGTTAACAACAATCTAACTGACACAAGAAAAACTAATTTTTAAGTCCATACGCGGTCAAGAAGCTGGCATCCAGAAGCCAACAAAGGCGCCCTAGTCCTGTTCTAGGCACCCTGGTCCAACAACATGATTTGATAGTCGCACAGGAATTTCCCAAGAACGGTTGTGATAGTCCACCCTTCCATTTCATCAGTTTTTCTAGCCCATTATACTTCAGGATTTCCATCAAGGTGAATCAACTAAGTTTGGCCTCTTCCTCTTACACTTAGGGTTTTAATTTTTATCTAGCTTATTTTTTCGGTCATATATCTAGCAACTTTGAATATCATTATTCTATTTACTCTGTAATATTCTAAGGTTTAAGAAATCACCCATTCTATGTTTGTTAAATGTCAAACCACATTTATCTTTTTATACTTGTTCCAATCTGATCATGGTAGAGGTATATTGATTCTTCAAGTTCAAAAACATATACCATTCTAATTACATGCTTTAGGATACTGCGGTCAAATCCAACTTACATGTCAGTTCTAATGAAGGCAATTCTAAAGACAAAGGAATTTTAGCTATCCTTGTACATAAACAAGTTTTCAAGGTGAAGTACCAATTGCCTTCTTCACATGATTCTGTCTGCCCAGATACTGACATACCTTTTTATGCCATGTGCCTCTTGGTTACTACTTATTGTTCTTTTCATGATAGATGATCATGTTCTAGTTTATTATGATCAGCTAAAACCATTACCTTGAGGATAGTAGTTACGAATGAAGTTCTTCAAATATCTTGTGAGACTAAGAATGCCTAATCAATTCCTTTAGTATAAGACAATGCTTTCGCATTATCTAGATAAATGGTTTGAGGAATCTTGTGAACCTTGTGTCCAATGTTTGAGAAAGTCAAGGATGATGTGAATCATTACTTCTCTTGTAGGCCTACATACCTTGATGTCCATCTAGTGAAGTACATTCATGTGGGTTAAAACCCATGTGACCAGCAACTCTTGAAGGAGGATTGATCATGCCAATGATACTCAAGACCCCATTGTGTCAAAAGGTATGATTTGTTTTGATTGGACGGAGAAGCGGCCAATTTCTTTTTACCTTAAATTCTAGAATTGTTCTTTACATTATTACTACCCACTTGTGCGCATATGCAAACAATGTAGGTTCAAAGTAACCGGCCATTAATGATTTTCATTGTTGTAGTTTAGGATCAAAGAAAGGTGTCCACCACTTGAACAATCTACATCACCTGAAATTCTGTAACACTTTGTTGACATGGGCACCATCAATACATCTCAGCCACACACCATCAATGTTATTTATGAAGAGTGCCACCTCCAACACAATGAATAGACTACATACCTCATATGTCTTCTCTTTACTTTGTAAAATTAAATAACTTAGACAAAGTTGTCATGAGGTATCAGATCCAGATGTGCGCATTTACAATTTTAATTTTGGCAACTTCACACATGGAGGTTCTGAATCCACAAAGAAAGGATAGTGATCTTGATATACATTCCTAACGCCTATAATAAGTTGCTACCCTAGAGCGCATTTCCTATAACCATTTTTATAGTTTCATGATTTTTCATCATATATAGATTTTGGTCAATCCAAGATCTAACTCTTTTTTCATTGAATTTCTCACTCCCATTTCAAATACTAAGTTCTAGCAACAAAATATAGGAGTTTTGAAACTTAGAACATTCTTAGTTGATCTTTTCCTTTAGCATGTACTTTTGAATTTCATACTTAAAGGGGGCATGATGGTAGAAACCCTATTTTAATTTACCTTTTGACACTACTTCAATTATAATCTATACTGTCTTGACTAAAGAAATACACCCACATCATAGTCACTTATTACATGTTGTTGTGTCTTTCTTAACTTTCACTAGCATCAGCTCCATAAGCATAGAACATGAAATTTTTTAAATGCAATTCATGATTGATAAGTGCTTGAGCAATTTCTTACTTGATAAAACTTTCAAATTTCATTCCCCTTGTTCACTTTTTAAAACCGAATGGATTGGTCATGTTGCATTAATTTGATATCCTGGTCAAACCCGTAATGGTCATGAATTACACATCTCCTAACTCTAAGTTGTATATGATCCAAAAAAATGATCAAGAACATGCACTCCTTGATGAGCATCAAAGAAAGAGACAAGGGTATCGAGGAAATGAGTAGGAAATGACAATGTATCCTTTGAAAATACATGGGGATAGAAGCTTAAAGGGGATGCAAATGAGCAAAGGGACACTGTCTTAGAGGGTAAAAGATCCATACACTAGGTAATTCCTAGGGTCTCTCAAGGCTCACAAGATGTAAGATAGAAGAAGGAACTCCTATTGAGATATCAATGGTTATGTCATGAAGTAGGTATAGGATCAATAATAAATGAAGCAAACATACATGATATAAATGAAATGAAAATGAAGGAGTTGATAATGGAGAAGATTATTATGCTAAATAGGCATCCCAACATATCAAATACTAAGATAACATAACACAATGAAGAAGGAAATGAACTTACCTATGAAAAATGTCAAGAGATGGTTAACTAAAAACCTGGTGAATGTAGAGTAGTTAATCTAATCTAGAATGGGATGTAAATGTGTAAATGGTCTAATGCTAGTAAAACATGTAAATGACCCAAGTAACTAATCTAATGGAAATGCTAAAAACCCTGATGTGAAAGAGAGAAGAGTAAAGAACTCATCTGATTTGATGATCTTATGGGACTGTGTCGTAGAAATGATTAGAGGAACACGAAGTAGGAACGGATGTTGTAGAGGTCCCAAAAAAGATGAATCTAGCTATTAGCTGGACTGGAGCATGCTTGGAGAGGGACCAGGGCACCTACAAGTGGGTGCTTGTTATGTAGAATGGGCACCTGGTCTATGCAAAAGGTCCAGAACTGAGTTTCACAGGTTTGGAAGGTGATATGAAACCCTTGTTGTGTGTTGCATCATATTTTCTTGCACTACTTCAGGTGTCGCTGATAATCCAAGATGAATAGAAGACCTGCAAAAGACCGGAAAGAAGAGTATCAAAACCCTAAAAAAAGAATGCAAATGAAACTGACCTCATAGTTGCCACAACAGTGGGCTTACTAAATGAGCATTGCACTACATTTTGAACCCAAATGTAGTTTTGGTGTGTGTGTGTGTGTGTGTGTGTGTGTGTGTGTGTGTGTGTGTGTGTGTGTGTGTGTGTGTGTGTGTGCATCATGTGCCCTAGGTGCTCTTGTGTCAGTCACACTTTGTGAAGTAGTGAGATATAACTAGATGTATAAAATGTAATAGAATGGTGCATGGAATAGAATAGAATCCCTCCCCTATGCTTGTGTGATGCAGATGAACTAACCTTGTCCTTGTGATGGAGCTAATGGATGCAAATGATCTCCAAATGGATGCAACTCTAGGTGGATGATAGTAGTGACTAGTGTTTGGTCCCTCATTATGGTCTCGTAACTTTATATTTATAGGGTTCTCTTGATCTAATTTCATAATTAACCCCTAAATGGTCGACCACAAAAATTATAAGAAGTAAAATGGCTAGAAAGTGCCCAAAATGTGGTGAGAAAGTGTGAAAAGGATCAGGCACCCCTGGTGGGACCAAGGGTGCACCATGGGCAGCCCCAGTACTATCCTGGGTGCCCCAGTCAAGGCTAAAATAACATAGAAATGATAAAAATAGACTGGGCATGTGGGTGTGAGAGGTCAGGAATGATAATAGAAATAAAATAAAAATGATGGCCAAGAGACAGGGGTTAATTAGTACTTTCTTCACTCAAAAACCTTCTAAATATTAGTATTAGACCAAGACTAAAAATGTCTAAAGTGCATGATTTTTTGTCTATATTTTCCCCCACTTTATGTTGGCGAGCAAAAAGCTCGGTAACATAAAGTAAATAGAGATGCATACCTGATGTCCATGAAGATTGTAGCAGAAAATGCACTGAAGGACTAGACAAAGTGTGGAATGACAAAAAAATATGATGGAGTGTGGAAACTAAAGATGAAAATGTAAAAAAAAGTGATGAGAGTGAACCTAGGGTAGAAATGCATGTGTAGTTGTTGATGTGTGTAATGTACCTACATGGTTAGTATGGTGTGTGCTATCGCAAAGTGATGTTGTTAATGTTGTTGTTGTTACCCCCATTTGACTGTTTGTTTCTCATAAGGCCGGACCTGCAAGTATAAAATGATCAAGTAGTCAAATATTTATGTATGTATGTGTAAAAATGTAATGTAAAAGATGCATGTATATTAAGTGTAAAAATATGTGAATGTAAAATATGCAAATGAAAAAGTGTAAATGGAATATGTGTACCTGATCCATGTCGAGAAAGAGAGTGTAGAAGGATATCCTGTACTTCAGGATTTTTTGGGTGATCTGACGCCATAGCCAAAGAAGTATAGGGAGGAATTCTGCTGTATTCCTCCAACCTGTAATTGATTCCCTGAACATGTGTGAAGAGATCTTTGTACGTCCTGGTTTTTTGGGTGATCTAACACCACTGGCTGAAGTAGTGTAGGGAGGCATACCCACTATAACCTCCAACCTTGTAACTGCATCCCAGAATACTAAGGACAACCATGTCCTATAAAATTCATTGTGTACGGGGTTCGTAGACTGGTCTAAACCCACTCGTTGTATGTAACCCACAATGCCAAGGAAAAAAGGTGCACTAAACTGAACCGGTGTAGAGGCTCTCTGTAGAATGTAAAACCCCAAATGATGCCCCCCTCTTTGGGGGTGCATGTGATGTCGCTGATAGGAGAATGTGGCCCCAAAAGAGGACCAACCACATGTACTCTGAAACTCTACCCTTGTAGGGGGAAGGGAATGCACTTGGTAGAAACCAAGGTGCGCACAAACAAGATGGCTAATAAAAGACAAGTGTTAGTATGAAAAAGCATGCATGTAGAATACAATGTGTAAGTCTACGCAAACAGTGTAAAAGCTACCAAGAAAAGTATGTAATGTAAATATGTAAGAAGAAAGTAAGCCGCACAAAGTGGGTTAAAAACATGGGACATCACTCACAATGTTGCAAGACATGTGAAGGCCATCATGGCCACACAACAAAACAAGTGTGCACACCAAACAAAGGGCAAGGCCCACATACAAGAAAAACAAAGCAATATAATAAACAAGTATGGAAGTAAATATCCCTGCATAACAAATGTTGCACATAAAGCACCCGTTAGCATGTTAGAAAGATAACTAGTATGTCAAAAGCATGTATAACCAAGTAATGTAAAGTGCTAAGTATGAAATGAAACAATAACACCTAGAAGAGACGAATGTGGATGCCCCCAACGACTAGTGTAGGAAGGGTAGAAGGTGAGCATCCATGTTGCGTGTAAGAGACTTGTATTTGCGATCAAAACTAGAAAAATACGTGAACACACATGTGTGGATGATATAAATAAATGACATACAAGTAATCTAACTAGCATGTGTAATAAAATGACCATGAACAAGCAAAATTAAGCAAGAGTAAAAGCAACCATAATATGTAGTATGTTGTGGATGGATGGAATGGAATGAAAGATGGATGGTAGGATCCACATGCCCCCCTGAGTGAATGGAAATGGTATGCAATGAGGTTCATTTGGTTTTCCCCTCAGATAGTATTCAAGAATGAACCTTAAACAAGAGTGTGTCATCGGGAAATGGTCGAATAGTGTGTGTTGTGTCTAGCGTGTTATGATGAGTATGTATGCACAGTGATGAGATATGCAACATATAGAAGAGACATGTGTGAACCTTATAGCCTAAGCGTATATCATGACAAAATGAACAAATGAGTGATGATTTAGCCCTAAAACGTATATCACTATAATATGAATAGGATGTGCGATGATTTATCCCTAAGCATATGTCACTTTGAGATATGAAAATAGGGAGTGGTGATGTAACCTAAAGGTGTATACCACTACAAGATGATAGAGTAAGTGATGATTTATCCTATAAGCATGTGTCACTCTCCTAGAAATGTCACATGATGAAAGGTGGAATGATAAACGTATAATGAATGTAAGGTCCATTTGATTTGTAAACCCTCGACAATTGAGTATGGACCGAGGAACTAAAGTGTGTGATTGGGTAGTGAGTGCAGCACATAGAAGATGTATTATATGTAATGAAGATGATAAATGACCATGTGATGTGTATGTAGTGTATAGTATTGAATGCAATATGTGTAGTGTGCCTAAGAATGTATAGTATGTAGGATGCAATGTAGATGAGTATGATGAAGACTAGTATGATGTATGATGCATATGTAAAATATTGAAATGATATGGACTAATTATGTAGAATGCATGACATAATGACATGAAACATGTATGTGTGGTGTTTAACCTATAGTGCAGTGTGTGGGGTTCATGTGTAGTAAGCCCTCAATAGTCAAGTGTGAACCGAAGCACAAGAGTGTGTCATCGGGTAATGACGATGCTAAAACGTGTGATGAGTATGCCTATGTGAGAAGATTGATGTATGGGAATGCAAAGATGATAGATGCATAGATGTGGCGATGGGTGGGGGGATATGTATTAGATGATATGCCCCCCAAGTGTACATGAATGAATGAGCTAACCAATAACCGTGAAGGATGAAGGTCCTCCATCTGATGCATGTGAGGATGAAAGTGTATGACCATACTCTAATAGTGGTGGTATGGCAGATAGCCATTGTGCTAGTGAATGAAGTCTATGTGCATGTGATGGATGAATGTATGATGAAGTCATGGTGCAAAAAAATGTGTCGGTGATGAAGATCTACATGATGTGGAGTGCGAAGGTGATGAACATCCACGTGGAATAAAACGAGGTGGTGAGTGACGTCAAGATGCAGTAACTATCCTAGGGATGGGCCTATACCGGTGTGTAGGACTAGCAGAGAGATGTGGTCATGTGCAAACAATGCTCGAGTAGGTGAACTAGGAGTAGACTGTACTTTGAGAACATAGAGTGTGATGCGCTGGATGAAGTAGGTAATGTGTTAGCTACCGTGTGAGGAGATGACGACCATGGAGTAGATGGAGGGACATTGTCAATAGAAATGACTTGTTTTTGTAAATAAAATTGAGTCGTAAATGATTCATAGAAATGATAGATTGAGAGCGATGAATCCAATTGAGACCGAGAATCATGTCGCATCCGGCAATTGTGTTTCCAACAAGGAAAGGCACAAGTAGAGTAAGAGGACCAACTGTAACATGTAGCTTAACAATGCCAAAGGGTTTGTTGAAAGGGTACTCAATTTGTGATGGAGGATAACCAATAGCCTTAAGAAGTGAAATAGAGCATGCACTAACGGGCCATGATGGGTCAACCTTAGTGTTGTTAATGGAGGTCGAGCCAATAGATGCATTGATATGTAAATGATTAGATGTGAAATTTACATGATAATCAACGTTGGAGAAAGAAATGATTGGTGGCAAAGCATCAGTATTTATAACTAAGAAATCAAGAGCTCCTAATGTAGGAGGAGACATTGCATGATAGACATAATTAGATGATGAATCGATCATTTTTGTGTTATATTTTGGTAATGGGTTATTAAAGATTTTGAGTTTATGTTTTTCATTGATAGGTGTAGATGTTGTGGATTCCAGAAGCTCAATTTGACCATTTGTTAAGCAAATCTTGAATGAAATGTCATAGTTTGAAACAACGATTAGTGGTGTGTCTGATGCATTAATGATAATCGCAATAGGAATGTTCATCAAAATTATGTCCTACCTTTGGCCATGATGGATCTATTTGAAGAGGATATGGTAATGTAATAATATTACTGTCGATTAGTTGTGGTAACAGAACACCCAAAGGTGTACTAATTTTAGTAAAAGGACGTCTATATGGTTGTGATTGAAGATCCTTATGAGTAGATATTACGTTTATAATAGTTTTTCTATATGTGGGTTTAGTTGTGGCAGGCTTAAATGTGAGTCTTGTTCTTGAAAAACTAGTGGAGGATGATAATGTTCTCTTGATACTTAAGTTTGCCTATTGGAAGGATTTTAGTCTCACGAAGCTTAAGAGTTTGACAAAGTTGATCAAATGAAGGAGAGGTCTCAAAGAGAACACTCTCTTGAAGAGGTGGTAAGAGACTCTGAATGAATAAGTCCTGAAGCTCAGAATTCGTAAGTACGTTAGACATCTTAGCTAAATTGTTTTTGTATTGCAAGACATCATTGAATAAGTATTTGTCAGACCCTTGCTTAAGTTGTGCAAGTTGAGAGTAGGAGATCTTAGAGCTAATGTTGATAGATAAATGTGTGGGAAAGGCATTGGCCATATGCATGAAAGATACTACCAAATGTACGGGTAGGTCATAAAACCAATGTATCGCATATTCTTGTAAACTACGAGGAAAAGCTTAGCTAGTATAGCGTGATCGTTCGCATAGTCAAGGCATGCTACATGAAATGCCCAAAGATGCTCTTGTGGGTCCCCATGGCCTTTAAAGATAGGTAGCTTAAGAGCAATGAAATTAGGTGGCAATGGATATGTTGATATGGTAGGTGCGAAATGAGTATGCAACAATAAGTAGAACTAAAGATGGTGTTGTGGGAGGTAGCTAGTTGAAGCTGACAAATTTGGGTTTGCAAGGTCTGATATAAAGAGGTTAAATATGGAGAATTAAGGAAGAAACTTGGTGTAGATGAGGAGTACTAGGGTGAATGGGGGGAGTGGTGGTTGTAGTAATGGGAGAAAAAACATAGGTAGGTAGAGTAGAGACCATGGGAGTAGAAGAAGCAATTACAAAAGTTAAAGCATCACGAGCTCTCTTAGCGGTGATTAGAGCATGCAAGACATGAGGGAGATGAGTAGGGTTTTCACACAACACTTGGCGAAAGTTAGTAATAGCGTTAATTTGATCTTGGTCAACATTAGTATCCTCATCATAAGAATTCTCACTATCAGTTACTTCTATCTCGTGGAGAGGGAACAATGGGAATGATCTAGAGGTGTATCAACAATAAATGAATCATATGGTTTGACCTAGAAACTCTACGATATTAGATGATTCAGCTAAAATTAGTAGTGATCCAAGAATGAGTTATCGGTAACATGCATATAAGTCCTAGAATGATAAGGTATGAATGAAGATCATATAAGTGCATGAGATCAGGTTCACCAAAATGATTAAATAAAATTGGGGAATATGTGGTGTAGTTAATCTAATCTAGAAACATGGGGGTTAAAATATTTTACCCAAGATTGCATCTAATGGGTATGATTGAGTCAGGTCAACCAAAATGATTAACTAATAAAAAGGAATGTGTGTAGTTAATCTAATCTAGAATACATGCAAATAATAAATAAATATGAAAAATGACCCAAGCAACTAATCTAATGAGAAACTAAAACCCTAATATGTAAGAGAGAGTTGGAATGACTCAACTAATTAAAGGATGCTTACTTGGATACCTATGTCATAAAAATGACTGGAAAAAAATGAATTGCAGGAACGACTGTGCAGAGGTCTCGAAAAGGATGGATCATGAGATATCTAGGTGACTGGAGAGCCCTAGAGAGGGACTAGGGATCCTGTGTGCACTTTGGTCTACATAATGGGTTCCTTGGTTTGTGTAAAATATTTGGAGTTTGGTTTCATAGGTTTGACAAGTGGTCCGACACCCTCACTATGTGTCACTTTAACTTTTTTGCACTACTCCAAGTGTCGCTAAAAATCCAAGATGAAAGAAAGACCTGCAAGAGACCACAAGAAGTATCAAAACCATAAAAAATATGAATGAAAATGAATGGATCAGACTGACCGCAGCTACCACAATACTGGGCTTACTAACTAAGCATTGCACTACATTTCACACCCAAATGTAGTGTGTGTGTGTGTGTGTGTGTGTGTGTGTGTGTGTGTGTGTGTGTGTGTGTGTGCACATCATGTTCCCTAGGTGCTCTTGTGTCAGTCACACTTTGTGAAGTAACGAGAAATAACTAGATGTAAAATGTAGTAAAATGGTACATGAAATACAATAAAATCCCCCCCTATGCTTGTGTGATGCAGATGAACTAGCCTTGTCCTTTGTGATGGAGCTAATGGATGTAAATGATCTCCAAATGGATGCAACTCTAGGTGGATGATAGTAGTGACTAGTGCTTGGTCCCTCATTATGGTCTCATAACTTTATATTTATAGGGTTCTCTTGATCTAATTTTGTAATTAACCCTAAAATGGCTGACCACCAAAAAGATAAGAAGCTGAAACAGCTAGAAAGTGCCCAAAAAGTGGCAAGAAAGTTCAAAAAGGATCGGGCGCCCCTGGTGGGACCAGGGCACCCATGGGTGCCCCTGTGCTAGTCTGGGCACCCCAGTTAAGGCTAAAATAACAAAAAATGATGAAATCTGACTAGGCATGTGGGTGCAAGAGGTCGAGAATGATGAAATAAAATAAAGTAAGATGGCCAAAAGACAGGGGTTAATTAGTACTTTCTTCACTCAAAAACCTTCTAAATAGTAGTATGAGACCGAGACTAAATAGTGTCTAAAGTGCATGATTTTATGACTACAATAACCATCTAGCACTGAGAACCTTTGTGCGCCAGCCACAGTCTACAAAATCTACTCCATAAAAGGCAAAGGATAATGATCCTTTAATGAAGCCTTGTTCAAATCTCTAAAATCAACACAAAATCTGATTTCACCATTCTTCTTTCGCACCGGAACAAGATTTTCTACCCAAGTAGAGTACTTTATAGGAAAAATTATCTTTGCCTCAATTAGTTTGGATAACCCCTTCCTCGTGAGGGGTTCTATCTTGGGGTTGACAAGCCTTTTCTTTTGTTTGATAGGTTTGATGTTGGGATCAGGGTCAATGGAGCATTGGGCAACACTTGGATCAAATCCTTTAAGGTCTTCATAGTGCCATGAAAATATATCACTATATATTTGACATAATGAGATGAAGGCATGCTTTTCATCATTTGTGCATACCTTTCCAAGCAATAATTTTTTGTCACGCACAATAATGCCTGGTTGGCAGTCTTCTTGCTCTCCTCACATGTTACTTTCTTCACCCTTGAACTCATTATCAGGAATGAATATATCTTCTAAGGTGACCAATCATTTTGGCAATTTATTTGTCTTGAGTTGAATTACTTGATCACCATAGTTGTCATGTAGATCAAATTGTATTTTTGGGGAAAATTCAGCTTCATTCAATATGAACTGCATGATATATGCATTGCTTTCAAACACTTTCCAGTTGGTTTTATTTTTCTAGAATGGATGGCCCGACCACCACTTTGATGTGTTGTGCATTGCCTTGAAAAATATCCTCAGTCAGTGATAATTGTGACCCAAGGGTGGTCATCTGATTTGCTTCTTTGTTCAACCTCCTTGGCACCATTTACAAATTTAGAGCATCAAAGCTCTCCAAGATTTCCCAAACGATGTGTTTATAAGATTTCAAAAGCTTATTATTTGTTACAAACTTGTTTGTTACATGGTGGATGACCAATTAAGTGTCTCCAAAGATCCAAACTATCTTGATTTGTCTCTTCTCAGTAATAATAAGACCGTGTACCAATGTTTCATATTTTGCTACGTTGTTAGAGCATGTAAACTACAACTTGTGCGTGAAGAGGAACTTCTCATCCTTAGGAGAAATGAGAACAACACTTGCACCTATGCCATTTCTACTTCTAGGACCATCAAAGAACATCTTCCATAGTCCAGAAGTATCATCTTTTTCTTTCTTGAGCGGTGTGGGAAAAGTGGTTTCTTCTTCGAGAATGCAGTAAGTTCCAAGTCTAGTTTCTATAACTATATCATAGGGATCAAATTCATAGTGCTCTTTATCCCATTCGTCTAATAAAATATCAGGTATGGAAGGAGCAATATGTTGTTCTCCTGAAACTAACTCTTTTTCTTAGTGTTATTAAATTAGGCAATTTGATTGGAGAGGAGGAGGGTCGTATCAATTAACCTTATAGGAAAATGTAAGCTTGACTTATATGGTAAATATGGTACCATACCTAGTTCTTAAGAGCATATGAGACCAATCTAATGACAAGTAGCCACCCAATTTGGCTGTGAAATATCTTGAAAAGTAAATGGAAAACAAAGGATGCAAGTCAATGACTGACACATCTTGAGTTATAGTTAGGATTGGACAAGCATGAAGGGTTAACTTAAGATCTTTAATGACTCCTAGTATGTTAACAACATAGCCATCAAGTTGTAAGACTCCTTTAGAGACATGGTTACACTTAAGACCTATGCTATCAACAATTTTCTTAGGCATGACAAAAGTACTAGCCCATGAGTCAATCATACAATTGTGAACAAGATGTTTTCCTACTATCAAGGACATATAAAAGGGTGGGGTTTTTACAACTTTGCTTACTTGTTTCTCCTCTGTTTGGCATAGGTTAAAAACAAATTAAGTTCTCTGAATAACTAAATTAGCTTGTGGGATCTACGCAAGATCTTAATGCAGAAGGTCTCGTTGTGATGGAATTTCCAAGGCATTCCACATTGTGATATTCACAATTGTTTCCTTCATTTGATCCACAATGTTGAATGGAAGGCCTATGGACTTGTGCATTTGAGGTACAACACTCTCTTTTCTTGATTGTTCAAGTGTTAAAACATGAGTCGCATGAGGTCACATAATAACTTGATTTGCAGAGAGAGGAGGTGCATGTAAAACTTCATTTATAACCTTGAACAAAACCTTGCACGTGTAAGTATGTGCACCAAAACTGTTGGCTAAAGATGCACCATCTTTCTGCTTGTGAAGTGGGTCACTCTAACTGGTAAATGATGAAGGCTATGTGTTGGCTTCTAACATTCTCTTTTTGGACCTTATGTTGTTAGCAACCTGCGCGTGTGGTCTATTTGAGTTGTCCATGTCTTGGTTCGTCACACAAAAGTCATCAACCCTAAAGAACACGTGGTTGGTCTCATGAATAACTTCTGACATTTCTTCATTATTAGGTTCACGCACGCTCATGGATAGCTCATGACTGAAATAATTTTGGATCATGAAGGCATGCACACGTAAGGAATTTGCACAATTATATTGATTTTATGGTAAATTACAAGGAAATAACCATTCTGATTCTTGAACCATGTTGTTCTATACTAAAACCAATGTTTTGCTTGAGCTAGGTGCGAGAAGGGGTTACATAGGACGAACTATTTGAAGAGGAAGATGTGCATTATGACCCTGTCATCTATCATTCTACTAATTTTTCCCATACTTCTATTTTGGATATTGACTTATGTAGAGTTGATGGCTTTGACTGGATCCTTGATTAGAGTTATTTCTAAAGGTTTGCGCCTATTATTTTTCTAAGAATATAACTTTATTAGACAAATTTCTAATCAAGTCCTTCATCTCTTCATCTTCCTTTTGATTTAGGGGAGAATATGATATGGAGGCAATGGGTTGGGAACTTTTCTCATGATTTGGAACAATGGAAGGCTGAGGTGCAGGAAGCAATTCAGGAAATAAAGACATATGTAACCTAGGGGATATCTTACCAACTTGGATTAGATAAAAATTCTGCCCTAATGGCTATAAGATATGCATCAGGTAGTTGTATAACACCCGTTGTTTATCAAATTTTACCACTCATGTTTCAAGTTAATGGAATGATGACAAGAAAATAGGAAACCAAAATCATGGGAGGGTTTAAGGCTACCTCCTGATATGATTTGATGATGAAGATATGGTGGCGAAGGTCCTCTCTGCGGCGAGCTAGATAACCTACACAACAAAGAGTAACTAAAGAAAAAAATGATTAGTAGATAATATGGTGGGTTACTTGACAAAGTAGATCCTAAGAAGTGATAACTTCCTAGGGATGGATGTCAACCCACTTTGATAAAGTATTGATAAAAGATGATGGATGAATATGATTCAACAAAAAACCAAATAAAATAGATATCAAAGATATGTTATAGATACTAAGATAAAGATATGATAATGTAAATGATGACAAAGATGAGGTAAGAAAAATCAAACCTGGCCGGGTCAACAGTGACCTAAGACTGACATGGACAATCAACGGTGACTACAGTAGAGCAGATCAGAAAAAGTGTAGAAAACATATATGAAATAGATTCTAAAATGTTGAGGATGTTCTAAATCTGATCTTGGGATGCTGAAGAAATAGAAAGGATGCAAGAAAGATGTATATTTGATGAGAAAATGATAGATGTCAACTGAGTGGATGGAAATTATGTTGGATCAACGATGACTAGGGCCAAAAGGTGAGGTTTGGGTAGTAAGATGGGTGGATCTCCAAGACAAGGGGATCTGAGGGTTGGAGAAGCAAAAAAAATAGATCACAGATGAGGCAAGATGCATAGAATATGGATGATGTAGACTGCATCAATGGTGACTGAGCTCGATCGATGATAATTGGTGTAATGAAGATGAGATCTGAAACACCAAGTGTGAAAAACAGATGGGTTGGAAGATCTGAGGCACTATGGGAGCTAGAAATAGGGGGTAGAAAAGGTAGAAGGTAGAAAATAGGATAGATATAGATCAAGTTGATAACAAATGGGATGGATCGACGAAGAACAAGGGTAGACTTAGGGTTTGAAATGATTTGATGGATGGGAAAATAGCTATGAAGAAGAAACAATGATGGTTGATATGGAGGTAGATCCCTAAGACAGACATAAAACCTATAAGGTTGATGCAAAGGATGATGAAATGATGGTGGGGGCTTTAAGTAAGAAAAATAATTCAAATCTCCCAATATAGCATGTAAAATCTCCAAGATGGCTCTAATTTGATTGCTACATCTCCCAAGAAGAGAAATAAGGCCGAATATGCAAAATTTCATCTTCGAGAGGGGGGGGAGGTATGGGCATACTTATAGGGTCGACAAAGACCCACATGGGTCATCGGTGATTGCGGAAGACCGTTGATTTGGGCAATGGAGATGGTACTCAACTCGATACAAAGGGCCTTAAAGGGGTAAAATTAGGGTTTTGAGTTATTTAGGTGGGTTAGGATTACATGAGAGGATAAAAGGTGGTTAGAAGGTGGGGATGTATTGAATACTGGTAGATAGGAGTCTAGGGATGATAAGTGGGGGGTTTAGGGAAGTGTTGAGGATAATAGATGGGTTTATGGGTGATTAACTGTGATTAGAGGTGGATTAGGGAAGATAAAGATGGTGATTAAGATAGGAAAAATGGGGATTATAAGGGAAAGGGGAATTCAAATAGGAAGAGAGGTATGTATGTGCAAAATGACGATGAAGGGGAGAAAACACAGGATGAGGGACAAGCGTACCAAAATTTGGTGTCTATATTTGCCCCCTTTTGTCAAGTGTTAAGCAAGTTGCGAGACAAAAACCATAAGTGATAGAAGATGATAGTTGAGGTGCTCCCCCTCAAACTAGGGATTGATGACACGAAGAAGAATCGATCATGAGGTTGAAAGAGATAGATGAAAGGGTGGAAGGGATGAGAAAATATTCCGTAAGAGGAGAATAATATGACCATTGTGAATAGGAGAAGGTAAAAACAAAAAATAAAAACAAAGATGGCAATGATTTTGGAATCACATCGGTAGGGAACATAACACGGCCTCAACGGAGACAAAGTTAATGTCATATGGACCTGTGAGTCGGTAAAGATCACTGCAGGATGGATGGATAAAACTAAGATGGAAAGAACCCTGGAAACACTTTGGTAGGGAACATATCACTTATGGGTAGTTGTGTTCTCCAATCATTTAACTAACAAGTTTTTCTGCTAGTGTCATTATAAACGAAGACTATGTGTCCAAGGTTATATGCAATGAAGCTCTATACAACCAATTATGTTGTTGGGTCTTTCTTTGGGGGGTTTTCCCTATTAGATCTTTCTTCATTTCCTACTAATTTATGGAAACTTAATCTTAAGCTATAGAAACGACATTATTGTAATGAAATGCATCTACTAGAAATACTTTACTAGAGTTATAATGCACACACTAAATTAATATACTGAATTCAAATAATGCACACTCTAAATTGAATTTGTAGAATTAAAATAACACACTCAGAATTGAAATTGCATAAAAGGAAACATACATTCTGAATGGAAATTGCGATAAAGGAAATAAACATACTAAATGGAAATTGCGGTTGAGGAATTGAGTAAATAATGACTTATCAGAAAACCACATTCATGCGCAAATGTAAACAACCTCCAGTCACCTCAATCAAGTGGGCCCTTGCTCTCCCTTGGGATAGAGGTGATCTTAACAACAAGAGGTACTCAGAACGATCTCCACTTATATTGATTCAAAGAAGTTCTATGACATATTCATTGCTTCTCAAAAGTAAATACTAACTGTTATGAACTATATCACAGATTACCAATACTATCCAGCTACTACATTATTCTTCAAGGAGATGTCTATATATAGACATAGTCAGTTACATATCATGCCAAAATGATAGGAACCAAGTTCTGCCACTAATAGTATTCGATTAAGGTTCATAAAAATCCTACAAAACTTTCTAGAAACAAGACCCATGTTTATAGGTCTGTTAATGGAAAAAGTACTCCACGACTGCATACTGACTTCAGACTCAGAATCCTTGACTACACACCAAAACTGGTAGTAAATGATCATTATTCTCCTGCACACGTTTACCACATTTCACTTATAAAGGCAATTAGTAGGAAGTTATGCAGTTAATGGGTTGTAAGAACAAAGACAAGGAAAATGCATTAAACTCGCTAAGATATAACCATATAAAGCATCCCCATGCACTAGTGAATCATGTGTAAATGAAAAATTATCAATCATATGAATGACATAAATAAGCCAAATAATGTACTCATCATCTCCCTTGAACTTTACTTGTTGCATGTCCCAATGCAACTCATCTTTGTCCTACCCTTTGGCCAAGATGTTGAGCCATGTCATACTCCTCAAATTGATCGGCATGTTGTTTTCTAGTTCCCTTACATCCTCGATTGTTTGAAATTACTTCTACCCAAGCTGTGAAACTCTCATTTGACTGTGTAACATTTTTTTACTAGGTTGTAGTGGGGCTCGAGAGGATATGTGGCCTCACCTGCAGTCCTACCCATTCATAATTGTATTGCTTGTCATTCTTTTCTGATAATTGCCAAATTATTGTGATGATGGCATCACCTCATCTCATACTCCAAATTAAATTTTAAGGAGAGATAACCTCTCTCCTTTTCAAGGGTAAACTCAAAGTATCCCACCTTTTTTCACAAGCCTGCCTTGCTGCCCCAAAATACCGCTGACTGTAGGCCTCAAAATACTGCACACATTTCAGTAGAACTTTGGAAGTATTATCCACAATACCAACCTGATAGTAAAGAGATCTGAAATTGTTTCTCATGGCCACATCATTGTGATGAGTAGGCCTAATGTAGAAACTAATTGTGCGAGCTATTTGATTAAAAATGTCCATTTTCTCTCCCCACACAATTTGATTCCTAAGTAGTGACTAGAAGGTTTTTAACTGAAAATCTCCCCTGAATAGGTTAATAAAGAAGTTAGGAACATTGGTTAATATCATATTGTGGAGGTAGAATTCACATAGTTGATTTTGTATGTCAGGGGGACCGTATTGATAAATTGATAGAAATGTGTTACCATCAGGAGCTTCATAAGTTTCTTGACTACACAGTCTCAATAACTGCCAAGAGTAAAATTGTTCTTGAACAAACATACTATAGGTAGAAGAAGGTTTCCTACATGCCATAAGTTTACAGACCAAAGGAAAAACAGAGTCCAAAAGAGATTGTAACTTCCTTTTCTCATTTGTGTTGGCCTCAATCTCTTCCTTTAATTTCTTGTTTTCCTTTTTTAAGTCTTTATTTTGAATAGATAATTGATTGAAATCAGCCAAAACTCTAAGGCCTAAATCTTTTTGTCTTTTGAGGCTGTTAAATTCTACTTGTAAAGTAGTACTTTCTCTAACCTTTTCTATTGTTCTCTCTATGAATGAAATTTGCAAAGATAAATTTGTTTCTTGCATACCTTTCAATTTTTCCTTGAGAGAGGAAATTTCTGTTAAATAACACCTTGGTACATCACCTTCATGCAATCCACAGACGTCAATCTTCATCGCAACCAATTCTAGAGTTGAGGTATGTGTTTTGGGTACTAAGGGTATTTCCAAAGCTGCTGAGTGGATTTCCAAAGATGCAGGCATATCATAGCTCTATGTGGCAGGGATAGCTGTGGTGAATGCAACGTCCTGAGATTGGTCAGTAGGGACAGTAAAGGCACCAACCCTTTCCTTTTATTCCTGAATGGGAGTAGAATCATCCTCAAAAATTTCTGGACGGGAACTTCCAGGTCTGTGTAAGGTATATGACGACCTTGGCCTTAACAAAATAGAAGAACAAATTGGCAAAGTGCTCTTACCCTTAGAATTGTAAGGCGTAGAAGATGAGTTCCCTTAACTACCAGGTTCCTCCACTTGTGAAGGGCGAGAGGCTGACTCGAGCTTGGGTTGAATAATGGAAGATGGTCCCTTTTTGAGTTTCCATGGTTTAGAACTCTCCCCGCACTTATCTGTTCGAGCTGTCTTTTCAGTCTGTAGAAAGCTTGATGCAAGCAGAGCAACTGAATAAGCTCGGGATGTTTCCCTGCTGCCTTACCAGCTCCATTCTTATATTTTTTCCCAACTTTGATGACTACATTGGCTAAATATTCAGGTAAATTAGCCCTGTGTGCAGGTTTTGTGCAGCCATGCCTTAAATGAATTAGAATTTTTAGCGAATCCCCACCAAGAATAGACAGTTGTCCATCACAGATGAAGTATCGATTGACCCATTTAGCTACCTCTTTCCAAATGCTAGGAAAACTTTCCCTCTTAATCCCTTTTTGAACACCATTGGAGGTGAGGATTACCTCTAGAAAAGCTTCATCATCTTCATGAAATAAGGGAATCAAATCCTTAAGAGGAGCATTGGTCATGACTTTGAGACCAAAATCCAGAAAACTAGATAACTCTGAAACAATTTGACTATTGATTTCTACTCGCTTGCCCCCAATGCATGAGCAGGTGGCGTCAAAATTTACTAGGAACTCATCTATTAAATTTTCATCAAACCCTTCGAATTTCCTAATGAATTCCAACTAACCTACATCATAAAATACCTGAGAAATCGCAGCGTTCCGGAGCAATGGGTCCGGAGAGACTGGTTCATATTTTTTATTTTTCCCCGTAGTAGAAACGAACCCTAATAGAAAAAAGGACAGAGACAAGATTGTGTTCAGATGCATAGAGTAACGAAAATAAGTGATACATGAGTCACAATTTGAAATACACCAAAATATTTTAATTATCTGTAGTCAGTGTAAATTTTAGCAGCGTAAAAAGTTGATAGGACCATGTATGTATGAGAAGTTTTAATGCATGGTACGACACATATCCCACCATTTTAAATAGTAATGCCACCTGTCCCTCCTATAAAGAAGTGTGTCCCTTACATAATAATTCGACACATGTGATTTCCTCAGTAATTATGACTCATTACACCCCACTTTGTATTTTAAGATTTGGATTCATATCCATGATAAATGTATTGAACATTATGTAGTGATTTAATCATACTAAGTACATGCGATGGGGAATTGCTTCAGATGGAAATATCCATAGTGAAGTAAAATGCACTTACCCTTGCCTGCTTAGCTTTCTGATATCCATAGATTTCCCACATCCTACACTCTGAGATAAAATGTGATTAGTGTTCATTCAAATAATGAATATTTCTTCCTTATTGAAAACAAAACATCTAACTAAGGGAAGAAGATTGAAAGCATGATCATGTTCCTTTATTCAAATTAAAAAAAAAAACAATTACTCCTAATAAAAGGAGCCGAGTGCCTCTAATGAATCCATTTCCTCGCATATCAACATATCTTTGTTGAAGGTTTCCTTATCCAGGGGACGCTGATACATTCTTAGTATGTGTCCACTCACAAGAAGATTTTTTGTCTCCATCAATTGGCAATAGTTGCACAGAACCATTATCAAACACTTTTTCGATCTGGTATGGTCCCAACCATATTGTCCTCAACTTGCCTTTGAACTGTTGATACTTTGAGTCAAAGAGTAAGACTTAATATCCCTCATTAAACATTCTATATTTGATATGAGCATCATGCCACACTTTCCTTTGATGTTGAAGAATCTTAGTTTGTTGTTGTGCCTCTATCTGCATTTCATCTAGCTCGTTCAGGTGTATGACCCTCTCACGTTGTGCTTCTTCCAAATCGATGTTAAATTCCATTTCTATTCTCCAATTCTGTAATTCAAATTCAATGGGTAACATCGGATTCTTCCCATACAGTAGTTCATATGGGGAGACACCCGTAGTGGTCTTCCAGGTCGTATTGTAGGCTCAAACCACTTCTGGGAGTTTTGGTACCCAATTTTTTCTGTCCGCATTGACCACTTTGGTCAAAATGTTCTCAAGTTCTCTATTGGTGACTTCCACCTGCCCGTTGGATTGGGGGTGATTTAGTGACGATTTTTTTCGCTTGATTCAGTAGATTTCTATTGCAAGGTGTTTGGAATCCATAAAGGCTCGCCAGGTATACGCTTGTATCCGACATGCCCTACTCAACCTCCGCATGCTTTGTTTTTCCATTTCCCCCCCTTTCTTCTTGTGTTTTGTCTTCAGTGACAGAACCACAGCCCTGCTTAGGCGGTGGTCCTGTGACCACCACCCAGGAC
Organism: Taxus chinensis; assembly: GCA_019776745.2. Taxonomy (NCBI): domain Eukaryota; kingdom Viridiplantae; phylum Streptophyta; class Pinopsida; order Cupressales; family Taxaceae; genus Taxus; species Taxus chinensis. The sequence continues at coordinate 198,593,417 of CM034147.1, read as the reverse complement.
AGGGTGGTAGTCCCGTAACCGCCGCCCTACATAGGGCGACGGTTTTGTTCACGTTTTCCAAATTCCTCTGACGATCACGTCAAACGTAAATCTTCAAATTTACATGCTTTCTTCAACCACTTTGGCTTGCATTAATGTTTTATGCTCCCCTTTGAATAGTGTTTTTCCTTTGTTTATAGTAAAAGAGATCAAATGGGAGTTACCCTCTAGTAAATGCATTGGTTATAAATAGCCAGCTTGTTTTCAAGCAAATGGCCCCTCATCCTCTCAATTCTCTTGTTCAGTTTTTCAATTCCTTGCTTAGAATTCTATTAGTTTCATGTTTTTCTTCCATTATTGGAATTTTGGAGGTCATATAATCTTCTTGTTTCAAGTCTTAAATTTCATTGCTACTTCATGTAGTTAGTTTAACATAGAATAGCTTCATTTCTAGACTAGAATCCATTAAAGTTGTAGGTTTTGTTTTGTCACAAGGATAGTTTATGAAGCTCTCAGTACACTTGTGTTGTATTCCCATAATAAATCCCGCTAGGAATTACATAGTCAAGCTCTGTTCACTTGCGTTATCCCTCTCCTACTCGCATTGTATTTGGTCTATATCCAAAGTTGCCATTGTTCGATTGCTATCTTCTATTGATACTATCATATACACACTTTTTGGATTCACGAGGACATGAAGGAACGAGGAGATCACACTGAGGGGACGAAATCACACACAACTGGATTTACCATTGTTCTATAAACATCAGGTTTGAGCTATCAAAGTTCTAGTTACAACATATCAAATAGAGTAGTGAATCATTTTATTTCAGTTAAGCTCACTTTCAATATTGCCAGGGAAGTTGTGGGGAATGATAGTTTCTGAGAAACTATGATTTTTTCCTCACTTCTGAGGTAGGATTGAAGGTTTTCAATTAAGTTAATTAGCTTTATTTTATCTAGATTCACACATCTGCACAGGTGAATAACCACACCAAGTTATCTCCCTTGTTTAGTTTTAGTATAAAAGTAGTTTAATTACTGTTTGTAATTATAACTTTTCAATCATATATTTTGTTTAGATTAGTTTCCTTTTCACAGCAGTAGTATAAATTGTTATTTTCAGTATAATTTAATTCGGAGTTTTCAAACTAGATTAACACTTAAATTCTAGTTAGGAGGATAAACCATAGGGAATTTATGCTACCCGTTCATAGCCTCTAATCTCCCCTTTCCCATTTAGCTATCAGGAGATCACACTACAAGATCTTAGTCACTGATCCTCCTACAGTTAGCTATAGGAAAGTGACTTTCCTATTCTCATCCTCGCATGTAGCTTTCCTATCATTGAAAACTAGCCATAATCCTGGCTGTGACAACTGGCCATAATACTGGTTGTGGTTTCATCTAAGTCACCCGCATTTCAAACCACCGGCTGTCTCGGCACGACCTCGAGGAGGTCGGGTACGGGGAAAAGTCACTTGTACCGATTATCATCCTCGCATGTCACTTTTCTGTCGTACAAAATTGGTGAACCCGACATGAACAAACAAATCTTCCTCTTTTATTTTTCATTTCTTTCATCCACCTTCACTCTTTCCCATTATTCTGCGGGTATTCATATACCCCCCAAATATGTCGGGATACGATGCATATGGCAGACCTCTCTCAGGTCTTGAAGCAAGCTATGGTCAAACAAATAGACAACCATTGCCCTCACTTTCTACATGAGCTAATAACTATTTGAGTAATTAATTATCATCTCAAACTCTCCCTCACAAGACTAGCTCTAGTTCTTCATTCTGAATCAAGGAATTTGATCAATTTTCACAAACACAATATCTAGATCCATTAGGCTCTAACAATATGACATTTACTAGAGAATCCACTTCATCTCCTCGAGTCTTGTTCAGACCATAGATTAGTAGACAGTCAGACCCACTCCCCTTTTTGGATGAGGAGTACTTAGCGCACTTCGCTAAAAGTGAACAATGCTTCCAAAATATGTATCCACCTATAGGGAACCTACAAATACAGTCTGATGCCCTATTCCAGGAAAACACCCCCATAACTCCACCTATGGGAAATACCCTCAGTGAAGCTTAGCAGGGTAATGATCAATTCATAGCAGGGTATCATACCCCTTTACAACCTCAAGCTATATAACAAACACCCTTAAGGAAAAGCACTGTGTCTTTGCCAATGGAGGTCATTTCAGCCTTAGCTGAGAAGGTTAGAGGGCTGGAGCTTTCTCAAGCAAACCAAAATACATATTTTGGGCAAGTAGGAATCCCCAACCCTCTACATCACCCCAGTCAGGTCGACATCCTTACAGGAACATGCATGTTAGGCATGCCTCCTCAAAATCCTTATAGTTACCCACAACAAACACCAACTAGGACCATGTTTTCAAACACCACTCCAGTTGAAAACATGACACCCACGGCTTGGCACCAAACAGCCCGTACCACAACAATGCTCCTCCTTATTTAAACATTTATTCAAAATCACCACAAGGAGACATGTTCTCTTCTCCCGGGATGTTCATTCAACCATAGGGATTCCCTTATGTTCCTACAAATGCATATGCTATGCCATATCAACAACCCGTTCCACCTCAACCCCCTCAGCAAGCCCCATCAATGGTTGAGGCCTACACAGTAGGGACTTATTCAGAATATTTAAAATAACCCCTATACTTCACCATACAAAGCGTTATGCTTCCAAGACCTCTTCCTGATTTGCCCAAATAAAAAGGGGAAGGAGACCCAAATGCACACATTAAGGCTTATGCCACAGCCATACGGGAGTTACTCCCTTGGGATGGGGTTGTCGCTAAAATATTCCCTAAAACCTTATAAGGTATTGCCCTTGATTGGTATTACAGAATACCTGAAGCCTTGATACACTCATTTAAACAACTCGTGTCAGAATTCATCAAAGCTTCTGACATGAACAAATTGTTAAGAATGGGAATAGAGGAGTTCTTGTATATCAAACAAGAACATAATGAGTCTGCTACTCATTTTATTCAAAGATGGTATATGGTTCTCTACTCATTAGTGAGTGCTCCAAATATGGATCAAATGGAGCTATGTGATTTATTCCTTAATTCACTCAATAGAGAGATAAAGGAAGAAGTCCAGAAGTTCCCACTAAGAACTTACGATGAAGTACTCGAGAGTGCTCTCCAAATCAACCAAGCAGTAATAGATAGTGGTCGTAAGACATATGGGACAAATGGGAAATTAACCACTCCCAATCAAAACACCATGGCCTATCCTAATACCAGGAACGCTAATCAAGGACCTAAGATCCTTAACAAGAACCGCGGGGTTACAACAGATGGAGTAACTGACCAAGTTAAAAGGGAAAATGTTGTAAACATTTCGCCACCTGTTAATAATCAGTGAAATAACAACTTTACTCCAACAATCAATGCAATGGATTTTAATCATCCACCACGACAACAACAACAACAACAACGGAAAATTCAAACACAAATTCCAAATCAAAACACAACTAGATATCAGAATCAAAATCAAAGGCAACAACCTCAAAATTTTAACTCTAACAACTAGCAACCTTATCAGAATTTCAGGCCACAACAAGTTTTAAATCAACAGCCTCAAAATTATAATCCCAATCTATATTGTGGCTTCCACAAGATTCAAGGCCACGATACTAGGACTTGTCATGAATACAATAAATTCATGCAGCATTTGCCAGAAGATCAAAAATAACTCTTTATATATATGTTTTTAGCAAATTATGTAGTACCCACGCCAAACACTTGTACAGGGGTAGTTTCCCCTCAAAATGCATCCCTCAAAATCTTTAATGATCCGCTCCCAAACCATTCTAATAACAGGTTAGATCCTAATGGAACAAACAAAGGTGTCATGACAGGAAACAATGATCATGAAGCTTCAACTTCATTAAATCCACCAGTCGCACCTCAATTAGGAACTCAACCCCAAACTAAGATAGTTGGTTTAGTAGAGTTAGACACTGAAATACCTGTAGAAACCATAACAAGAACACAAGATTATTCATCCCAACCTACTCCAAGTTATCCGTTGGAGCCAGACAATAGTCAACAAACGTTGGTAAAACCCATAGGTGCCTATGACTTAATTAATGATTTGACTAAAACCTTCTCTCACATCTCCTTTTTGGATTTGTTAAAAAACTCTCCCACCCACAGAGCTACCCTCTTAGAAGCGTTAGGCCTTGGCCATTTAATTAACATCACTCCTCCCTCAGAAACATGAAGTAAACCAGGTGGATTTTGACATTTATCCTCTGGGGCAGCCAGATAGGGATACTAGTTTATATTCGATATAAGCAAAATGCCAAAAAATGCTGAAATTACATGAAGAGGCGACCTAGCTTTACATTTACAAGTTTGGGTCTACAATAATTATGTTAAACGTGCAATGGTTGAAGATGGGGCAATAGTTAACATAGTCCCCTTCACTTTCCTTCAAAAGTTAGGATATGGAGAGACAAACTATTCCACTACGTGAAATACGCTAAGAGGTTATGATAGCCTCAAAGCCACTTCGATTGGAACCATAGTTTTACCAGTCACTTTAGGACCCAAGATGGTCCTCACCGAGTTTTATATTATAGATCGGGAAACCAATTATAATATGATCCTTGGTCGGCCATGGATACACCGCATGAAGGCAATCCCTTCCACGCTATTCCAAGAAATAATATTTCTACACTTAGGGAAAATATTCATGGCACAAGGTGACCCAAAACCCTTCAATATACACCTAGCTGATTTGAAGAAAATACCGGGTATCCACTCTGAGTTTGAACTTCCAGTAAACCAGCTTGTCAAACCAACTAATTCACAACCAAAAGAAAAGTTGATACCCACCACTGAGTTGGAAATTTCAAATCCAGCTGAGGACATTCCAGTACTCAAAAGTGAGACCAATGCTATAAAAGTAGTATCACTAGGGACTACCACAAAAAATTTCAAGTTGCTAGAGAAAGACTTACCTATTCTCCTACCATTTGATTCCATGGGTATGGGACACACCCTGGGAATCACTTCTCTTCCATCAGACAAAGTTTTTATGGTAGAGGTAACCAAAGCAAAAGAAACAACTACGACAGATATCCCAACATCCATTTTTCCAAGTGAGTATTGGACTCTCCACTTCAATGGAGCTAGATGTCACTTTGGAGTTGGGGCGGGGGTGATCTTTACTTCACCTGAGGGAAAGATCCTACCTTTTGCCTTTAAATTAAACTTTGAATGTACAAACAACGGAGCTGAGTACGAAGCTCTCCTCCTTGGCCTCATCCTAGCTAAAATAATGGGTGTCAATGACATTAGAGTGCTAGGAGACTCGCAACTAGTTGCAAACCAAGTCTCCGAGGTATATGAAACTAGGGCTGAACATTTACAACTATACAAAACAACCATGTTAGATCTAAGCAAGGGATTCAACTTCATATCAATTGAAGCAATCCCATGAGAGCAGAACCTTCTCGTAGACTCAATAGCAACCTCAGCTTCCCGTTTCACCCCAAACAGTGAGTTGGAGGACACAAATTTCATGGTATCACTTCGTACCGAGCCATTAGTGCGTAAAATACCAACAAACTCACTCCTAACTCATGGAGAAGCTGAGGATGATTTTTCTATCATGGATCACTTTGACGATGATAGAGTCACTCTTGAAAATCTAAACACCTATACGGAGCTACATCTTGCTCATCGTATAGTTGATCTTTCCCTAATACCACATTCCTCTTCCTATTTTGGAAATCCCATGGTAGAGTCTCCTCCACAGAAGGATCTCGATATCTATGAGGTAGAAAATGGAGAGAGCTTGGAATTACCTCCAGCCCCACCTGAATTTGAAGAAGGTAACACTTCTTTAATAGAAGAAACCATTGACATAAACATTGGAACAGAGGAAGAACCAAGAATTTTGAAGTTGGGATCCTCGTTAACTCCGGAGGAGATAGAAATACATACCCAAATCCTCAAAGAACATCAAAATATTTTACATTTAATTATAAATAAATGATGGGCATTGCACCACAAGTCACGGTACATAATCTTGTCACTAAACTAGATGCGAAGCCAATCAAACAGAAGTCAAGACCAATGAAGCCAAAAGTGGCTCTCATGGTAAAAGAGGAAGTAATAAAACTTCTCCAAGTAGGATTCATCAAGCCCATTGACTATTCACAATGGGTATCTAATATCGTCCTTGTTCTAAAAAAGAATGGGAAGATACGCATTTGCATAGATTTTCAGGATATTAACAAAGCTTGTCCCAAGGATGACTTCCCATTACCATCCATTGACGTTATCGTTGATGCAACAGCTAGATTTGAACTACTATCCCTCATGGATGGGTTCTCAGGGTACAATCAGATTAAAATATCTAAACAGGATCAAGCCAAAACCACATTCATAACTCCCTAGGGAACATATTGCTACGTTGTCATGCCATTTGGTCTTAAGAACACTGGTGCTACATATCAGCGGGCAATGACTTATATATTCCATGATCTTATCCATAAAATTGTGGAATCCTATGTGGATGACTTGTTGGCCAAAGCCAAGAAATGTTGTGATCATCCAGAAGTGCTCTGTATCATCCTCTCACGACTAATTGAATATGGTGTCACATTAAACCCAGAGAAGTGCATGTTTGGTGTGACCGGAGGAAAACTTCTGGGCTACATTATATCTTCATGAGGGATTGATGTTGATCCAGCCAAAATACAAGCTATTCTCGAAATGATCCCACCATCAGATGAGTCTGGAATCAGGTCATTTCTTGGGAAACTCGGTGCAATCCGAAGGTTCATCCCAGACTTAAGTTTTTTCATTCATCCAATCAACAATCTACTGAAGAAAGATTATAGCGTTGATTGGACTGAAGAATGCAACGAGGCCTTCGAAGCAGTTAAACGCTTCTTGTTGTCTCCACCCATGCTAATGCCTCCCAAACCAGACCACCCTTTGACCCTATATTCCCGAGCCACTCATGTCTCTCTAGCCTGCATGCTGGCTCAAGAAGATAATGATAAACGAGAACACGTGGTCTATTTCATTAGCCGAACGTTGCTCGATTATGAAACACGTTACAGACAAGCAGAGAGAGAATGCCTTGCCATAATTTTTGCAACAAAATGTTTGAGAAATTACATGTTAAACCAGGAAACAAGGGTCATTGTAAAGACAAACCATTTACAAACATTTCTCACACAAGGATCTTTATCTAAAAAGGTTGGCTATTTCATAACCTTAATGGGATAATTTGAGTTAACATTCGTGAACCAGAAATTTGTTAAGGGAAAAATCATTATAGACTGGTTAGCTAGCAATCCACTAGATGGAGGTGAGCTGGTAAATCTAAACTTTCCTGATGAGTGTGTATACTTCATCGAAACCAGGCCCCCCCATTTCTACATGCCCCTGGTATACTGATATCATCAATTTTATCATGGACCATACATACCTGGAAGGTGCCACATCACAACAAAGAAGGTGGTTACGCATTATTACCACTAAGTATGTTTTTTTAGACCAAGTACTCTATCATAAAGCCTTCAATGAGCATGCTTCTAAGATGCGTCGACATAGAAGAATCCAAGAATATTCTTTATGAGATCCCACAGTGGGATATGTGGAGGCCACTTCAGTGGTCATGCCACCGCTCACAAAATACATCAAATGGGCTATTTTTGGCCCACTCTCGAGCATGAAACAGTGGAATTTGTGCGTAAGTGCCAAAAATGCCCAGAATTCTCTCACGAGATTCACATGCCAGCACAATCCCTGCAACCAATAGCGACCATGTGGCCCTTCTCCACGTGGGGGCTAGACTTGATAGGGAAGTTCTCTCCCTCATCAACCGATGGTCATAATTTTATAATTACAGCCACAAAATACTTTACCAAATGGGTGGAGGCCATGCCTCTCACCACAGTACTAGGTTTGGTAATTGCCAAATTCATTCTGAACCAAATTATCTGTAGGTATGGCATCCCACAAGTCATTATCTTAGATAATGTCACATCCTTTAAAAATGATGAAGTATATGATTTATGTAGTAAATTCAAGATAAACCATCATACGACCTCTCTTTACTACCCTCAAGCCAATGGGCAAGCCGAAGTAACAAACAAAACGTAAAAGCTATTCTCCTCAAAATTGTCAAGGACAACAAATGAGATTGGCATTTAAAACTATATCTGGCCTTGTGGGCTAATCGAACCTCAATAAGAACACAAATAGGAGCAACTCCTTTCTCACTGGTATTTGGAGGTAGAAGCAATTCTCCCATTTGAGGTTGAAATACCCAGTCTCTGCATCTCATTACAAGGGATTTTGGACTAAAAATATTATAGGGAGGCACACCTCTCTCAACTAGAAATCCTTGACGAGGCCAGGTTAAACGTCGAATAGCGGCACAGAGCCTATGCTGACCGGATGTGCCGGCAGTATAACAAAAAGGTCTATGAGTGAGAAATATATTAGGGAGATCTAGTTCTAAGACTAGATAGCCGGATCGATAAGAAAACCGATGAAGGAAGAAAGTTCTGGCCCAAATGGTTGGGCCCATACCGAGTCATGACGGACTATGGAAATGGTGCATATCTTTTTTACACACTAGAAGGTGAAGAATTCAATGAAATTGTTAATTCCTTGCATTTTAAGTGGTTTTACGCATAAAACATCAAAGTCATTACTTGTCCATTATAGCTACCTACATTGCATTAGTCTTTTAGCTGCTTCGTTCTGTCCATTTCGTATAAATGGTAGTCCAGGAGCTTACTCTTAAACAATCTGTTACAAATTTCTGAAAATATTAGCAAAAGCATTCACATCACATCTATTCGAACATCATCAATTATTTTCAAATCTTCTCATCAAGTTTGATAGACAAGTATTAATGAAAACCATACCAAGGCCTGCATAATTGGCTTTGCTCTTTCTTTCTACTAGGTAAAGTTGTCCTTGCCTACGGTCTATTCTAGAAGCTTCTTGGTGTCACATCTATCCCTCTTAAATCTCTTTGAATGAAAGGATATCCCAAATTCATAGATTAGAAATGTCAAAATCAAATGAAATCAAAAGCACCAAGCAGCCAGAATATTTTCTTTTACACACTTCTTTGCCCCATCAACCTTCGGTGATAATCCCACATTCCTTACTAGTGGTGTGAGGTTGGGAAAGGAAAGAAGTGCCCTTACTCACCTATATCCTGCCTTTGGTGATGAACCCATTCTTCTTACTAGTGGCATGAGGCAGGGTGTGGGGGGTCCAGTCACACAAATTAACAAATCTTGGTATGCTAAAAACACAAATTCACCTCTATTAAGAGAAAGCACATATCCAAATATCCAAATTCCAAAGAGATCAAATCCTCAAAACCAGATTTTGTCAACCAGGTTGTCATTCATGAATCTAAGTCTAGATAAACTAAAAATTAAGTGGCTTTCTAAGCGTGGTAGTAGTTCTAAGTAGGGTGGGTGTGTAGGTCCAAATTTGGTTCTTGTTACTGGTTTGTCTGTCTCTCATCATTCCATTCAATCAAGCTCATACAACTTGTGCCCTTCCTAACTCTTGGTGTTGAGCCCTCGCGTCTTACTAGTTGCGTGGATTTGGGGACTATCAAAGAAGATGTTACAGATGGGGAGTGGGATTGGGTAGATTTCACCATTATCAGAGGGTTCCCCAGGACACAGGGTTGATCATAGCCTTGATAGACAGATGGGATCCGAGGACTAGTACCTTCATGTTCCAGAATTGAGGGATGATTATCACATTGGAAGATGTGTATCATATTTTTAGATTACGGATCCACATGAACCGATAGTTTCGATTATAGTGGAGGGTATGATGGCTACGTTGACATGATTATTTTGAGTAGAGGCCCTGTAGATTGCATTTATGTCAGGGACATTCCATATTGAGACATGTTATTAGCCCGTGACACATGGGAACTAGTTGATTTATTTGATTATTATGGAAATTTCATGTTATGCCTTACCAAATTCATGTGGATCCCGATTTCCATGGGCCCTAGTAGGGGTGGTGGCAAATATTGTCAAGCATAGGACAATATTTGCTTTTGGAGTAGCGCTCTTGGCACAGGTATACTATGAGCTCTAGATGTATATGTCGGGGAGGACGTTAGGAATGGATGTGGGCTTCTTGATACATTGTTGGCTGTATGAGCACATGGTTGTAGTGAGGCCATCGGTTCTTCTTTGGTTCACATGGGATCATATAGAGTTGACAGTTGGATTTTTGAGATGGAGAGTTAACCAGGCTCATGGAGACAGGGGTGAGAGGGGCAAGGACTGGTATACGGGGAGGTTGGGTAGCTTGGAGGTGGACGATTTTAGATGGAGGCCATATAGAGGTTTCCTTGCATGGCTGGGCACATATGTACAACTTGTAGGGATGAGGAGAGTTAGATGGGCATATATGTATAACTTATACACCTACCATAGACATGATAAGGGGTTTAGATTCAGCTTGTACGGGGGATGTAGTTTCCCCTCAGGTGATTTTCCTTGGTCTATACCCCATCTCTAAGCAATATGGTGAAAATTGATCAATGCGGGAAGTTTGCTTTTGATGAGAAAGTTGATTGATGTAGGAAGCTTTCCTATGATGTTTGCTTTTGAATCTTGCTTTTGTTTTTAGATATTTAGAAGGTCGATCAATGTGGGAAGACTTCACTGCCATGATACAAGAAATGTAGCCATCCTTTGAGGGAGTGATCTACAATAGTATTTTTGCTTTGGATTTTTGACTTGTCCTTTAGGTGGAAGGATAAAATACATGATAATTGTCCTCCAAGGGATCAATCTATACTTTTTACATTATTTTCTTTATATGAACAACTATCCTTTGAGGGAGCAATATGTTTTTGGATAAGATAGCTTTTGATATGAGCATCCGTGATTTTTGAATTTAGGATAGAGCTGAGAATAGCCAAGTAAACCACTCTGGGAGTAGAAGTAATGTGTTAAAGCTAAACATGCGGACCCTTATCATGGTTCCAATAGCTAGATAAGAGGGAAATAAATGTAATGATTGCGGGGTTCCTACCTAAAAGGAGGAACTTTTCCATAAGGAATATGTTATGGGAAAAGCCATGGTGCCCATATTCAAGGTCATATATAGGAAAGTGACATGAGACAACATAATTCTAGATCCTTATGATGAGAGATGGAAAGGATAATGATGGAAATGAGACCTTTAAACATGACTAGGATCATGTTGGTAAGTGTATTAACAATAGAAAGGCCACAAGTGTATGACGTTGAGAGGTTTTGTTTCTGATTTACCATCAAGGGAATCTAAATGATAAGCCCCAGACCCATACTTATGTGTGATAATATATGGTTTGATCCAGCTGGGAGTAAACTTTCCATGTAGGATCCTCTCTAGAGTAGTGACATTTTGATTTTTTTAGGAAAATGTCACTGATGTTAAATTTGTGTTCTTTAAGATGTTTGTTATAGGCGCGTTCGATGCACTCTTGATAAATGTGATGATGTTGGAGAGAGATTAAGCAACAATCTTCTAGTAACTCAAGCTGTGCTAGATGATCCTAACTATAATCCTCATTAGAGATGAAGTCACGAAGAGAAACATGAAAGGATGAGATCAAAACTTCAAGGGGAAGAATGAATTCAGAGCCATAAATGAGAGAGAAAGGAGTAGCTCTCATAGAGATGTGGATGCTAGTATGATAAGCCCAAAGAGTGAAGGGGATATGTGGATGCTAATTTTGACTTACTTTATCAACAATTTTGGCAAGGATGTTGTGAAGAGTCTTGTTAGTGGATTTGACTCGGGCGTTAGCTTGGGGATAAGAAGAAGAAGAGAAGTTAAGCTTAATATTGAAAGATTCACAAAGCTTCTTGAGGTCTTTATTTTTTAAGGACTTTATGTTGTCTATGATAATTTAACGAGGAATTTCGAAGCGATAGATAATGTGCTGATAAATGAAATCAACGATTTTGTTAACTTTGGTAGATGCAGGTGGAATGGCTTCCACCCATTTGGCAAAGTATTCAATAACAGTAAGGATGAAGCTATGACACCGAGAGGAGTGTGGGTTTATGATACTAATGAGGTCGAGGCCCCATGTGAGAAAGGCCAAAGATCTTGAGCCAGTTGTAAGGCCTAGCCAGGGACATGGATGAGATTGGAATGTTGCTGGCTCTTGACACACTTATTAACGTACTCACAGTAGTCTTGAATGAGGGTGGGTCAATAGTATCCCATCTGAAGAACACACTTGGCAATGACCAAACCACTAAAATTTCCACCATAGATATTTTTTTGGACTTCTTGAATAACATAGGTAGATTCATGATATTTAATACATCGAAGTAACATTCCATCAAACCCATGTTTGTAAAGGATGTCACCAAGGATAACGTAGCGGTTATCGCATTGAAGGAATGACCTCCTACCATTTTTGGATAGGTCAAAGGGAATTTTGGACTGAGAAATATAGTCAAAGATTTGGGCGTACCAGATATCAGATTGATTGGTGTTGATGAGATTGATGTGACAAAGCTTTTTAGTATAGAATGACTGATCAATGCGATGAACAACAAAAAAGAGTTTGGATTCTTCTGTTGTCAAAGGGATGAGGGATGTGAGAGATGCCATAATGTCTACAAAATGATTGGATGAACAAGGAACAATTTGGACTTTGTATTGATCAAAGGATTCGAGAAGGAAGTTGACGATGTCGTATTTTTGAAGGACTTCATTTTTGCATTGATAGATTCCCCTGATTTGATTATTGATGAGATGAGAATCACCATAGATGTCAAGGATTTGAATGTCGAGCATGATAGCGGATTCGAGGCCCAAGATAATGGCTTCATACTTAGTCATGTTGTTAGTGCACTCAAAGTTTATCTTATAGGTAATGGGGACAGGGGTTTCCCAAGGAGGAATGATGATGATGCCAACACCTCTCCCTTTCCGACACTTAGAGCCATCAAAGAAAAGTGTAATTTTGAGAGGAGAATACGCATGATTGATGGTGTGGATGGATTCATTAGGAAATTACTCGTGAGGAATTCGATTGCCAGGAACAAGGGCTTTGACAAGTTGATCAACAATAGCCTAGCCCTTGATTAATTTTTGAGAGATGAAATCTATGCCAAACTCGATCATGAGTATGAGCCATTGAGTGATACGATCATTGTGGTAAGGATTGAAATGCATGGTTTTGAGAGGATTGAAATAGTGATGAGATAGGTTTTATGATTAAGAAGATAATGGTGAAGCTTGGAAGTGGCGAAGAAAAGAGCACAACACAATTTTTCAACTTAAGTGTAGTGAGTTTCATAATCATGGACAATGCATGTAATGTAATAGATAGTCTTTTCCATGCCATGGTCATCATGGTGTACCAACATGGTGCCTAGAGAATGGTCAGTGGTAGATATGTAAAGATAGAAAGGCTCCCCCTCGCATAGAAGTTGAAGCATAAGAATGAATAGAAGATAATGCTTGATTTTATCGAAGGTGTTTTGGAAATTGTCATCCCACTTGAAGTGAGTGTCTTTGTGAAGGATATGATGAAAAGGTTGGCAATGGACAGAAAGTTACAATATGAAATTTTGAACTGATTGGAATTAGCCTTGAAGACCAAAAAGTTACTTAAGATTAAAAGGAGGAGGCATCTCGAGGATAAATTTGATCTTGGTGGGTTTAACTTCAATTCCCCTGATAGAAATGATGAAACCAAGGAGATTTCCAGTTAAAAATCTAAAAACACACTTGGTGGGATTCAGATGGAGGAAGAATCCAATGAGATGCACTAAGAGGATTTCAATGATAGAAAGATGGTCTTTTTGATGCTTGGATTTTCCCAAGAAGTCGTCGACATAGTACTCTACAATTTTATGGATAAATTTATGGAAGATGTAGGTTATGGCATGCTGGTAGGTGGCCCCTGCATTTTTCAAACCAAAGGGCATGACGCGATAGCATAAGGTTCCCCAAGGTGTGATTAAAGAGGTCTTATGTTGGTCTTCTGGCGTGATGAGGATCTGATTATAAACCATCCATAAGAGAAAGAATCTCATGGCCAACGGTGAGGTCAACGAGTTGATCAATGCTAGGAAGAGGAAAGTAATCTTTAGGGCAAGTAAGATTTAGGTCTTGAAATTTAGAAAGGAAGGTGGTGAAGGACTCTAGCTCTTACGATCAAGAGATTGACCGACTTTGAGGATGCAAGGCTCTTATGAATTCCCTATGTTGATGTCGATGGTAAATTCATTGAGAAGGGTAGATGTGTTGAGCGGTAAGCCCTTCTGAAGATGATAATATTTTTCCCCTATATAGGAAAGAATGGAGTTATCGTCATTGCATTGCAGAATGTCGATGGTAGGGGAATCCTCCTCTACCATGTCAGGGAATTTGAGATGAAGGGACCTAGTTTCACCTTCAGTCTGATAAGTGACCAATCCTAAAGTGATCGTGGAGATTGAAAAAAAGTTAGAAGAAAGGGACACAATATCATCCATGTCAGTGGGGTCGTTGGATGGAGAAATATTGGATAATGGATTAATGTGCATGTGAGATGTAGAAGAGGTAAACATGAGAAGGTCAATGGGTTGCTCTTTAAAACCCAATTTGAATTCTCACGAGGCTTGTAGGATTGGTCGATGATAAGATTATGCATGCCTTTCTCATAATGTCCAAGACCAAACCCCTTCCATGTGCATTGATGAAGGTAGGTGTGAGTAAAGGATTTTTGTTAGCTATATTTTATACACGGTTAGATACACAAACCTAGGTAGTCATGGGATAAATCCCCTTCTTAATGGTGAAGCTCCCATGTAAGGTATTTATTTATTCTAATTATTTTCCAGGGGTATTAATTTAATTACAAAGCTCATGAACCATAGCTTAACAATTTTGCAGTAAGTAACCGACTGTGTTTTGGGAATAATGTGGGAAAGAAAAGGATGTATAACAGTAATGAGAAAAAGAGAGGATGTACTTCGTAATTAGTAGATCACAAAACTTATTGCATTTGTATAGAATAAATAAATACTTAATAAATGTCACAATTTTAGTAGATGAAAAGAAATTTATTTAGATGAAAAGTAAAGATAACACAAAGTTTACCATAAACTTATTCACAGAATGCACAACAAGACTTCTCAGACACAAAGTTCTTTAGAAATTTGCCTTCTTCTTATTCAGTTCTAGCCAAGTTATACAAAGAACATTCAAGAATCTCAACACAAAGTTTGAGATATCTCAATTCGTGCACAAAATTATGATAAATGGTTGCCAAAAAGTTCCATCCATTGACCCGTGGGCCTCTCTCTCTATTTATAGCATCTAGAAAGAAGATACAAATATGATAAATTAATTGTGCCTTCCACACGTTCTAGCTACAAATCTGTAGGTAGTTGAGAATTTGTCTCATTGAATCTCTCTTTTCTTAGCACGCATGATATTCGAATGTTCTACAATCTAAAACAAAGTCAACTACTTTGCATGTAGTTTCATCTATTACTAAGTAATTGACTTTTTCAAATAACTCGAAGTAATGGCTTTTAACCAAATTACTTAAATTTTACAAATAAACCCAATTACGACATTACATTGTCCGAGAAATGAGAAAGAAGAAGAAGAAGAGAAATGAAGAAACTATTCTAGCTATATAACCTCGGTCATGCTTTTCCCCTTTTTTGTTGAAGAAGAAAATTGCCCGTACTGCATTAAATTAGGAAGCACTATTGCTTGTAAATATTCATTTCATACTGGAAGTGGTTTTTCCATTTTTATCTTAGATACCATTTCCAAAATTATATTTTTTAGATTCCATGATTTAGAGGACATTGAGATCTTTCCATAAAGTCCAAGATCTCAAAAAAGGGAGCACCAGAGCAAAAGTTATGGCCAATCAGGTTTTTGACCCCCCATTACTGCTTTCCAGTGTATTGTGGGATTCAACAACTACTTTACTTATTACTTCTATGAAGTAATGAGCTGTTGCAATTTCTTTCTTATAGGGATTTTGACCCCCATTACTTATTACTTCTCATTAATGTGTTGAAGAAGTTTTTGCAATTTTTGTCCCAATCACTCAAACCAAAAATTTATTTTCATGATTCCATTGCACATAGGACATCGAGATATTTCTGGAAAGTCCAAGATCTCAAAAAACAGACTACCAGAGTAAAAGTTATGGCCAAAATAAGTTGTCAAAATTCCCTTCTTTGCGTGAATTTGACCCCGCATTACTTATTACTTGTAAAAGTAAAGTGACTTCTCTCCTTTGCGGGATTTTGACCCCCCATTACTTATTACTTGTAAAAGTAAAGTAACTTATTTTTTTGGATTATTCTTGTTTTCTTCCCTCTTCTTTGTGGGTTTCTGCAACTGCTTTACTTAGTTACTTTTAGAAGTAAAGTAACTTCATTTTTCTGGTTACTCTCTTCTTTTCCCTTTTTTGCGGGTTTTAACAACTGCTTTACTTTGTTATTTTTAGAATTAAAGTAACTCCGTTTTAAAGCAAAGAAGGAAATCAAAATTTTGGAGAAGCATTGCTTAATTACTTTAAGGAGTAAAACAACTATGAAAACCCGCCAGGCGTGAAGTAGTGCAAATCGAGTTTTAGATGACGACTTACTGCAACTTTGAAGTAATGTAATTTAAGAAACCTGATTACTTAATAGAGTAATTACTTAGATTTTTTTGAGAAACTTTGGGACATTTTAAGCAAATGTGTATTCCTCCAACTGCTTCCAAACAACCTTCTGGAGAATTCTAGAGCAAATCTGTAAAAAAGTTAAAATGGGTATCCCAAGATTTCTAAGTGAAATCTTGGGGACACCAATTTGTTATAGAGGAAGTGAAATCCATTGGTATATGGCTTAGTTTGGGGTTTATTTTCAATGTGAGAGGAAGTGTGATTGATGCCACCATAGATAAGATTGGTTTTCAGATGGGATGGACCAAAGGAAACGATATCCCCGACATTTAGTTGATACATAGGAGCTTTTTTAGGATTATTGAGTTGATTGGGTGTAGGAAGAACACTGAGGGCAAGGAGTCAATATTGCCCCAGTGAAAGACGTTGCATCACAGTGTTAATATATTCATCATTAGGCATCTTGGATGCAGGTACATATGAGCTACTGGATGCTTAAGAAGATGAATCTTGTTTAGGAATGAGCACGTCATTTGGCCAATAGGTCATGTGTCATGCTTTAAAGGGAGGTAGGTCAATGGGGAGCGTATGGATTTTACCCTCACATTTGTATTTGAGACAATGGTGAAGAGTGGAAGGGACACAATGCATGTCACAGATCCATGGACGTCAAAGTAAGATGTTATATTGAAACTTCCTGTCAACAATATAAAAGAGTTCACAGAGGAGTTTTTCACCGACATGGATGGGTAGGATAACTATGCCAAAAGTGGGGGCAACAACATCATTGAAGGCCCGAAGGACCATGGGTGATTGAGGGACAATGGAGTTGGTCAAAGGTATGTGATGAGATGATATTGATACTAGCACCATTATTAATCATAGAACATCAGATAAAGATGTCATTGATGCAAACAATGATGAAAAGAGGAAGGTCGTGATCTTCATGTAAGATGTTGGGAATTTTAGAATCATCAAAAGAGACGTCGGTAGAATATTTGACAGCTTTGATAAGGGCTACAAAAAGTTGAGTCTCATCAGTGCAAGGTTGTAATGAGATCATGTGGATGATTGGGAGAGCTTTAGATGAACTCATAGAGAGACATATAAATGGGAGCCTGATGAAGCTACTTTACAATGATTTTTTCAACGACAACAAGATTTTGAGTACATGGGGTGGATAAGATGGATAACTTGGCCTTAGATGAAGATGAAGATGGGATATGCTCATTAGATGGAGCAACAATGAAAGATTTTGATTGAGGTTGGGTAAATGGTTGAGGATCGTGAGGGTGAGAATGAGTGAGGATTCAGATGACATTGATAACAAGAGGGGGTCCTTCTTTGGAAGAGTTAGTATTTGGAGGAGGGATTGCGATGAAGGATTTGGATGAAGAAGGAGATTTAGAAGTCTTAGGAGGTGTAGATTTGATTGGAGAATTGTGTTTGGATATGGATGAACTAGTAGATGGAAGAGTGTGATCTTCTTCAATAAGAAGGTAATCCTCTTCTATGATATTGTCAATGAGGGTTTTGAGGGCCCTACAATGCTCTGTGTCATGTTCATGGGTACGATGATAAGCACAAATGACGTTATAATCAAACCACATAGGTTTCTGCCCACGTGAATCAAAGTATTTGATAGGGGAAGGGTGATTGCAGATGCTTGAATGAGATGCTGAAGGATTTCAATATATGACCCAATGGGGGTTTTTGAAGAGGGGGTTTTATGGATTGCAGATGGATTAGATTTGGGAGAGGAGGATAAAGAAAAAATTTGTGCCTTACTCTTATGAGACTTCATGGGAGCCTTAGATTATGATTTGGGTTTCCAAGGAGGGATGGATGGTTTTGATTCATATTTAGTGATGAAGATTTTAGATGAAGGGCATGGTCCCAAAATGGATGGGGGAGGCCCTAAGATAGATTATGAAATGTTAAATGACTCAGATTGTTGGGGCTTTGAAGGAGGGAGCTCTAATTTCTTATGAAGATGAGTGAGAGATTTTTGAGTAGGGATTGTTAGTGTATATGACTAGACTTGTCATCATTCAACGTCTTGTCCACCTATTTGGTTAGTCATATCACTTAGTGATAATAGGTCATAGTTTAATAGGTCATAGGGTTGTGCACATGTTTTATGCACATGAGTTACCCAACACTCTTATATGTACCCCTTCATTCTAATTTATGAGCATGCCATACACTATGTTGTCTTTTATGTACTTGATTTTCCTTGTGATTCATGATCTTGCTAATGAAGAAGCGTTCGTATCTCCATTGGAAGTACAACCTATCTTCAATGTGCACGAGGTTCTAGCATTGATCCTCACGAAACAATTTAAAATGGTATCAGAGCAAATGTTCTGTAAATGTATACTTGCTTGAAATTGTTTTTTGATTACTTCATTCTTGGATTTATTTCTTTTTGTGCATGTTATTTTCTGCCACTTTTGGAATCTTGCTAACAAATATGATAATCTTGTTTTTTTGAAGTTTGTGTGGTTTTCCGTGTTGCATGTGCAGGTTTTAAGGGTTTTGCAACCAGATTAAGCTAACTAAAGCCAAATTTGGAGGCATTGCTAAACTTAGAGGTAGGGTCTTCTAGTTTTCTAATCTTTTTTTTTGAAAGTGAGTGATTTAAATTTTTTTTTTCTAAGTTTTAACTCAATTTAAAAAAAAAAGTGAGTGATTTTTTATATAAAATATGCTTTTTAATCGGTTTTTAACAAAAAGTGAAATTTATTTATTTTTTCAAAAACCTGTTCTCTTTGCCCCTGCGAGACCTCCTTGCCCTACCTAGCTTGGTTATGAGCTCCCCGAGCTCCTCACCGAGTTACTGTGTCTTGCCATCTCTAGTTTAAACCTGATGTGGAAGGTATCTTGTCAAGCTTACCAAAAACAAAACCACTACTCTGGTAAAAAAATTTCCTTGCTTCCTTTGTTTTGACATGCATTTGTGTTTTTCATGTGTCTTTGGCTATGGTTTTTAGTTTGAATCGTGCATTTTTTTGGGCAGATCCTCTTTGTGCTTGGGTTCTACGCTGTTTTTTTATGCTACCACCTCAAGTGAAATGGACGTAATAACCCTTGTTCGTCTGCATTGTAGAGCACAAGAAAAATTAATCCTTATTTTTGGTATTATTGCAGAGTTACAATGTACTTTCCACCCTTTCCTAGGTGGGTTCTATTTGCTTTGGCGTATTATTTTGTGCTTTGCGTTAAACGTTTCGGGCCTATATTTGGTATTTTCCATACCGTGTGTTCGACCTCTACCTACATTTGCTTACACTAGTTTCACGCCCTTTGTAGAGCTCTTCTCTGCCCTTCTGTGCTATATCCGCACCCATTCACCTTGTCTCTACCTTTCGTTGGAGCCGTGCTTTGCGTCCATTGACCTTCTCTTCACGACAAGCTTCTCGCGCTCCACCTTTTCCTCAAACTGTTTCACGTCGATTTTTATTGCTCACGTGGCGTGTAAAACTCACTCAAACCTGTTGCGTCTCGAATCTTTCTATCTTTTCCATGCACTAGCGTGATGCCTTATGACTTGGGCTTCATCCTGCCATTGGAAACTATCCCTCTCCTATTGACTTGCTATGCTGAGTGAGTCGTTTCCTCCCGCGTATTGAGCCCTACCTCCTTGCTGAGGTATCATCCTGCCACACCAACTTTTTTAACTGAATATTTTTAAAACCAAATCTTCATGCATTATTGAATTGGTTTATTAAAACTTTATTAAACATTGTGGGTTTATTAAACTTTGGTTAGTTGTTTTAAAATTTGAGTGGCTTTTTAATACATGGTAGGGGGTCTCTGTTGAGTTATGGAGCTCAATTACTTCAGATTAGCATGCAATATTAAACTTACAGGATTACACAGTAACCGACATCGGTCTCCTAGAGGAACCAACATCGATTCCTAGGATAGGAGGAACCGACATTGACATCCTTTAAGGCTAACTGGTGTTAGTTAGCTGTGCAGGAGTGTTTTATTTAACTCTCCAGAATTATATCTAATTTTAGTATTAAAACAGATCTATTGATTGTAATTGCATGGCTAAGTGCCCTAAGTTTGTATATGCCTATATAAGCATGAAAGTTAGGGTTTAGAAGAGAGATATGATTGTGTGTTAAAGATTATTATGAGAATAATTGTGTGAGAGAGAATTCTTGGAGAAAAAGGAGAAGCTTGAGAGAAAGAAAGTACTGTACATTTGAGAGGTGTTGAAGATTGTAGATCTTCAATCGTATATCTTCTGAAAGCTTTGGATAATAGATTGGCTTGTTTCTTGGTGGATGTAGCCCACACTAGGTGAACCACGTTAAATCTGGTGTTGATTTATATCTCTTGTTTTGTATATTTCTTCTGGTAGAATATCCACTTTTATTGCATGTATGCTTAGATATGATATATAATATGTACAACCTTGTGCTAACCCCAATGACTAGTATCAAAGCTTTGTTTGAGGGTTTTATGTGTTGATAAATTTAATCACATAGGGTTTTTTGATTGAGTGAGAGATATAACAATGAGAGAAGAAAAAAAATACAAGGTAGAGAAGTTTGATGGTCGTAATTATCAATTATGGAAGATGCAAATTGAGGATTATATGTATCAAAGAGATTTGTACTTACCGTTGGATGAAAAGTCTAGACCTACGAAGATGACTGATGAAGAATGTAAGATTCTTGACAGAAAGGCTTTGGGATCTATAAGATTGAGCCTGACAGCATCCATGGCTTCCAATATTATAGAAGCTACTTATACGGTAGAGTTAATGAAATTTCTTGCTAATTTATATGAAAAACCTAGTGCTTCAAATAAAGTTTATTTGATGAAGAAACTATTTAGTTCTAAGATGCATGAAGGTGGATATGCATCTAGTCATTTGAATGATTTCCAATCTATTGTAAATAATTTAAAATTGGTTGATATTCCGTTTGATGATGAAGTGAAAATCCTTTTATTTTTATGTTATTTGCCTGATAGTTGGGATAACTTGGTAATGGTTGTTAGTAATACAACATCTACTAACAATATTTTGAATTTTAATGATGTGGTTAATATAATTTTGAATGAATAAATTTACCCGAAAAATACAGTGGAATCATCATCTGGGAATGCTTTGAATGTAGAAAGTAGAGACATGAAGAAGGAGATATCTAAGAGTAAGAATAATGGGAAATTAAATTCAAGGGATGGCATATCTAAATCTAGAGGTAAAGGAATTACCTATAAGAAATGTGGAAAGAAAGGACATGTAAAGAAAGATTTCAAAGGATAAAGAGAATCAACACCCAGACAAAGGTAAAGAGTCAAATAAGGAGGCAAATATTGTAGCAGATGTAATGCAAGATGATCTTATTATTTCTTTGGATAATAGAATAGAATCACGAGTTTTAGATTCAAGAGCTTCTTTCCATACAACCCTTGATAAGGGTTATTTCAGAAATTATGTTTAGGGCAATTTTGGGCATGTTTATTTGGGTGATGATGAACCTTGTAGTATTACTGGTAAAGGGGAAGTTCATCTAAAATTACAAAATGGAAATACATGGGTATTGAAAGATGTGAGGCATGTGCCAAGCCTCAAGAGGAATCTTATTTCTGCAGGGCAACTAGGTGAAGCTGGTTGCATGGTTACATTTATAACAGACTCTTGGAAAGTCACCAAGGGTGCTTTTGTTGTGGTAAGAGGTAAGAAGGTAGGAACATTATATTTATCTACATGTGTTATTGATTCTTTTTCTGTGTTATCCACTTCAGATTTAGATGCATACATGTGGCATAATCGGTTGGGCCATATGAGTCAAAAAGGAATGCAGATCTTAAAGGCTAAGGGTAAGTTATCAAATTTGAAAGATTTAGATCTTGATTTCTGTGAGTATTATATCTTTGGAAAGTAAAAGAGAGTGAGATTTCTCAAAGTTGGGGCAATTAAGGAGTAGAAATTGGAGCATGTACACTCAGATGTGTGGGGACCGGCCCAAGTAACTTCTCATGGAGGATCCCAATATTATGTTACTTTCATTGACGATACTACAAGAAAGGTATGAGTTTATTGTATTAAACATAAATATGATGTTTTTGAGACTTTTAAAAGATGGAAAACCCTTGTTGAGAATGAATCAAATTCAAATTAAAAGTGCCTTAGATCTGACAATGGTGGTGAATACTGTAACAAGGATTTTAATGATTATTGTTCAGTGAATGAAATACGTAGAGAAAGGATGGTTCCAATAACACCACAAGAGAATGGTGTTGCAGAAAGAATGAATAGGAAATCTTGGAACATGCTAAAAGTATGAGGATACATACTAGATTGCCCTTGTATTTTTGGGCAGAAGTAGTTGATACAACAGTTTATTTGATTAACCATGAGCCTTTAAGTTCACTAGATGGAGGAATACCATAGGAAGTTTGGATCAGAAAAGAGGTAGATCTTTCTTTTCTCAAATTTTTTGGTTCAGAAGCTTTTGTGCATATTGATAAGGAAAATAAGAAAAAGTTGGATGTAAAATCCAAGAGATGCACGTTCATTGGTTATGGATCTGGTGATTTTGATTCCATTTTTGGGATTTAGAGAATTCTAAAATTATTAGGAGTTGTGACATTGAATGGAATGAAAAGAGAATGTACATGGATCAAATTTTGGTACCCAAGGATGAACTGGTTGAGAAGTTTGTGAATGAAAATGAACTCTCGGATTCAAAATTCATACCTATAGGGTTACACAATAACCAATGTTAGTTGACCCCTAACCGAAATTGGTCAGCTAAATCGGTATCGGTTACAGAAGAGCCAAACCGATATCGGTTAGCAGAACCGGTGTCGGTTACAGGTGACCGACGTTGGTCACTGTTAGAATTGGAAAAAAATGTCCAGGAGGTCCAGAATGAACCTCCGGTACCCCAGACTTCTGTAAGAAGGTCACAAAGGGTAAGTAAACCTCCAAAAAGGTTTACACCTTCTTTATCTTATTTGTTATTGAATGATAATGGTGAACCAAAAAGTTTTGAAAAAACAATGCATGATAAGACCCATGTGCAGTGGGAGCATGGCATAGATGAGGAGATGGACTCCTTAGAACAAAATCAGACTTAGGATTTAGTTAAGTTGCCAGCAGGTAAGAGGACATTGCAGAACAAGTGGGTTTATAGGATCAAGGAAGAATATGGTGGACATAAAAGATACAAGGCAATGTTTTTAGTAAAGGGATTTGCACAAAAAACATGTATTATCTTTAGTGAAATATTTTCTCTTGTTGTTAAAATGACTTCCATACGTACTGTATTGAGTTTAGTTGCAGTACATGATTTGCATTTAGAGCAACTAGATGTGAAGATGACTTTCCTTCATGGTGATTTGGATGAAGAGATTTATATGCAACAACTACATGGGTATGAAGTCAAGGGTAAGCAAAAATTAGTGTGCAATTTGAAAAAGAGTCTATATGGGCTCAACTAAGCTCTAAGGAAATGGTACATGAGGATTGATAGTTTCATGCATAAGCATGGTTACTTGAGATGTGAATCTGATCATTGTGTTTATTTCAAGAAGCTTACAAACGGGAGCTATATTATTTTATTACTGTATGTGAATGATATGCTTATTGCAAGATCTAGTATGTAGGACATTGGTGAGCTTAAGGGAAAGCTAGCTCACACATTTGCTATGAAGGATTTAGGAGCTGCAAAAAGAATCCTTGACATGCAAATACAAAGAGATAAGAAGAACAAGAAATTGTATTTGTCTCAGGAGGCTTATATAAATAAGGTGTTGGAAAGGTTTAATATGCAAGATTCAAAACCTGTAAGTACATCTATGGTAAGACACTTCAAATTGAGTAAAAATCAGTGTCCTTCATCACATGAGGAGATCAAATACATGACACGAGTACCATATGCTTCAGCAGTTGGGAGTCTCATGTATGCTATGGTTTGTACCAGACCAGACATTGCACAAGCAGTGGGAGTTGTGAGTAGATTTATGGCTAATCCAGGTAAAGAGCATTAGAAAGCAGTTCAATAGATTCTCAGGTATTTGAGAGAGATTTAACATGTAGTTATGATATGAAGGTTCAAATATTTATTTATGTGGCTATGTTGATTCAGATATGGCTAGAGATCTGGATGGTAGAAGGAGCACTACTGGATATATTTTCATAGTAGGTGGGATGACACTTAGCTGGATTTTGAGATTGTAGAAGGTGGTGGATTTGTCTACTACAGAGGCAGAATATGTTGCAGCTACAGAGGCTAGAAAAGAGATGATATGGATGAGAAGGTTCATGGAAGAGTTGGGAAAGGAGAAATATGATTACAAATTATTCAATGACAGTCAGAGTGCAATTCATTTGACAAAGAACTCAACGTTTCATTCTAGAATGAAACACATTTAGTTGAGGTATCACTTCATACAAAAGGTATTGGAGGATGGAAAAATGAAACTATAGAAGATTCATACGAGTGGAAATCCTGCGGATATGCTAACAAAGCCATTAGCAAAAGAGAAGTTGGAGCTACACTCCACTTCTGTTGGTCTTCGAGTTTGAGACTTGAAGAGGAAGAAACAAAGTTAAGGAAAGGATCCAAGAATGACATTGTACATGTATAGTGCAGTAATTTATCTCCAAGTGGGAGATTGTTGAGTTATGGAGCTCAATTACTTCATATTAGCATGCAATATTAAACTTGCAGGATTACACAGTAACTGACATCGGTTATGGAGGAACTGACATCAATCACCTATGACCGACATCGGTCAGGCAAGGAGGAACCGACATCGGTTAAGGCTAACCGACATCAGTTAACTGTGCCGAAGTGTTTTATTTAACTCTTGGGAATTAGATCTAATTTTAGTATTAAAACAGATATATTGATTGTAATTACATGGCTAAGTGCCCTAAGTTTGTATATGCCTATATAAGCATGAAAGTTAGGGTTTAGAAGAGAGAGATGATTGTGTGTTAATGATTATTGTGAGAATAATTGTGAGAGAGAGAATTCTTGGAGAAGAAGGAGAAGCTTGAGAGAAAGAAAGTATTGTACATCTGAGAGGTGTGGAAGATTGTAGATCTTCAATTGTATATCTTTTGAAAGCTTTGGATAATAGATTGGCTTGTTTCTTGGTGGATGTAGCCCACACTGGGTGAACCACGTTAAATCTGGTGTTGATTTATATCTCTTGTTTTGTATATTTCTTCTGGTAGAATATCTACTTTTATTGCATGTATGCTTAGATCTGATATATAATCTGTACAACCTTGTGCTAACCCCAACAATCTCATAAGTGAGGGTGGTATTTTTTTATAAGTGGTAGGTTTATAAATAAATTAGGGGGGTTGTTTTTAAAAAGGGAGGCTTTATATTTTGGGGGGTCTTCATATTAAAAGAGTGAACTTTCCTTTAAAAAGGTGTATTTTTTAAAAGTAAAGTTAGCTTTTTTTAAGATCTTATTTCTTATTTTAAGATTTTAAAATATTAGTTAGATTTTAATTAACAACTAGAATCTAATTTACTAATTTTAAAAGGTAATTAATTAAAAAGTTGTTTTTTTCAATTAGACATCTAATTTAATTAAAATAAACTCTTTTTCATTAGATTAATAATTAAATCGATGTTTTAAAACCAAAATTATCTTTTTTGTCCTTTTAAGCTCTAAAAATAGCTAAATTGTATGTTCTGAAAGGGTAATTTTTAGTGTAATTGTTGATTTTTTACTAATAGTGTGCAACACCATTCCTAGCCATTTTTTTCCTTCCAAGAGATTTTTCGGCATCCTGGCGGGCCCCGAGACTCGACTTGTGCCCATATTGTGCATTGTAATAACCCCTATTATTGCTTGTGGACTAGTGAACACGTCCACCACATTCTTACAACATGGGGTTTGTACTACGACGTGAGACATTTTTCTCACAACAGGACTTGATTTCACCCCTTTCAATTGTTTTGAGCTTGTTGTGCTTGTTTACGGTGTCAATTTATTACGTTCCACAAAACTTGATTGCAGTCTCCTCTCTTTCACACTATTACATTGATTGCAATATGAGTGACCAACTGTTTCACGATGCACACTCACACCAGAGTGTATCCAACGTAGTAAACTATAAAGTTCCAAAAGCAAGGGGAGTTATAATATTGTCCTAGGTGATTGTGTTGTTTGTTTTTATTTTCTGCATTCCTTCTTTCTCTCTCTACACTATGGATGCACTTTCAATTCCTTTGATTACACCATTCAACTTATTCAAATGGAGATAAAAAATGGTAATGAAACTAAGGGGAAAAGGGTTATTTCGCATCACTATACGAGTTGAGATTGAACCTGACGATGAGCCTGAAAAATCTAAGCGATTGAACCATAGTGATGAAGCCTTAGGTTTACTTTGTATGTCTATTTCTCTTGACTTTATCTTCCACATTGAGTTATCTGAAACACCTAATTTTGCGTGGAAAACATTAGATGGTATGTTTGGACAACAAGATGACAAAATAGTGCATGAGTTGGAAAACAAACTACTAGGATTAAATCCTAGTGACTTTGAAAATCTATAGGCATTCTTCTCGAAGTTCATCCACACTAGATTGTTGTTAAAGGAATGTAAAGTGGATAAGAAAGATTCCTAGTTTATATTGTCGATTCTCTATAAGCTAGGTCTCGAATACCCTGTCTTCATGTCAACTTTTCATGGTACAAAAGCCGCTTTGGGAAGTGCTTGGAAAATTCCCTCTTTTGACAGTTTTTTGTCCCAACTCATTAAAGAACAGGAAAAAATAATTCAAATGGGGTCTCTTAATTCCAAGTCACATGCCCTTGTAGCAAGTACTAGTAAGGGAAAGAAGACTAAAAAGAAGAAAGAGAAAAAGGATCAACCTAAGAAGGAAACCAAGACCAACTAAGCCAAACCCAAACCTAACACAAATGCTTCGAATTATGAGCCTAAAGAAAAGAAAGAAAAGTGTAAATATTCTTATTGCAAGAAGACTAGTCATGAAGAGCATCAATGTATGAGAATTTTTTTTGATCACCTTACTCATTTACTTGAGAAATATCGTATAGGTGTTCCTGAGTCTACCAAGCAAAATTCTCTAAAAGCCATGTCTTCCACTACAAGAGATTATAAATTTGATAAGAAGAAAGGAAAGGCCATTGTAGCTCAAATTTCTCCTTCTTTGATGTGGGTTATAGATTCCAGTGCCTCGCACCACATGGATTCTTCGCATGTTGAGTTCTCCAACATTGAACCTTGTAGCATGTCCCAAATCACGTTGGGAGATGACAAGACAATGTTGATTTCCATTAGTGGATCGATAGAGATGGATGGGGGAACATTTAACCAATTATTGAGTGTTCCTGATCTCTCTACCAATATCCTAACATTTTACCAAATCAATCACCTTGGTGAAGGAATACGAGTGGAATTTGGTCCTAACTCGGTGATTATATGTGAGCAAGTTATAGTGACACTATAGTGAGTGAGGGAAAGATAGACCATTGTTCACGATTGTATACTTTTTCCCACTTTACTTCTGATTTGATGCCCACTGCCTTGCTCACTCATGTAGATGAGGTTAATAAGCTATGAAATGAGCATTTCAGGCATCTAATTTTTCATTACCTTGAAAAATTGAGCCAAAACAAAATGGTCAACGGGTTACCTTGTGTTAGTTTTTCTAAGGGTCTTTCTGAGGGTTGTGCCCTTGGGAAGCACCCTAAAAAGAGTTTTGATAAAGGAAAATCCTGGAGAGCTACTTATATTTTGTATCTTGTTCATAGTGACATCTCTGGCCCATTTCTGTCTCCTTCATTTACTATTGCTCTTTATATACTTACCTTCATCGATGACTATTCACGATATAATTGGGTATATTTTCTTAAGATTAAGCTTGAAGTGTTCAAATATTTTTAGGACTTTAAGGCTCTTGCTGAGAAATAAATGGAATGGTCTATCAAGGTTATTTGAACTGACAATGAAGTCTAGTATGCGAGCAATAAGCTCAAGAATTTCTGTACTTTTGAAGGGATTGCTTTGTAATGTACAGTTGCTCATAGTCATTTGTAAAATGGAGTTACAGAAAGAAAGAATCAAACACTTAAGGAGATGTCCACTTGTATGGTTCACTCGAAGTCCCTTCCTCTGCGGTATTGGGCTGGAAGCAGTGCAATTGTGCTTGTTACATTCAAAAATCGTATTCCACACA
Organism: Taxus chinensis; assembly: GCA_019776745.2. Lineage (NCBI taxonomy): Eukaryota > Viridiplantae > Streptophyta > Pinopsida > Cupressales > Taxaceae > Taxus > Taxus chinensis. The sequence continues at coordinate 198,564,529 of CM034147.1, read as the reverse complement.
AGGTAGTAAGAGGGATGACACACTCTTTGAAGCCTGGTTTAGACGCAAAGCTTGAGATGTTGAGAAACTTTCGAGTCTTTAGATCTAAGGCTATGGCTTAGATTCCCAAGAAGAAATGAGTGATATTGATTATTGAACCCTACTACTCATTAGCTTTATATTAAGAGAAGTGTGAAATTCAATGAGTCTTCTTTGATTTCTCCACCTCCTGAGGTTCTTATGCTTTCTGATTCTGAATCCAACTCTTCAAATGATGATGTTGTTGAGTATGCCACTCCTCTTCTTGATCCTCCTTTGCCTTCTGACCCTCGTGCTTCGAAGTCTTCTAATTATCATGATTTTGACTTTAAGCCTGATCCTCCTGGTCCTCGTTAGGCTAGGAAAACTTTCAGAGTTCTAGAGAGTGGATGGGAGATCCTTTAGACAAGAGGCAGACTTGCTTAGAGTGTCGTTGGACCTCACTCCTTCTTCACCCCCGCTTTTGACCCTCACTCTTTTCGAGAGGTTTTTGGTATTCCTAAGTGGGATTCTAGCATGGATGAAGAGTATTCCTCACTCATGAAGAATGATACTTGGGATATCACCCATCTTAAGAAAGGAATAAAAATCATTTGGTGTGAGTGGGTATTCTGAACAAAGTATGGTGCAGATGGAGCTATTGATAAGTTTAAAGTGTGACCAGTAGCTAAGGGTTTCTCCCAGGTAGCTGGGGTTGATTACACGGAAACATTTACTTCGGTTGTGAAGATGACTTCTATTCGACTAACCCTTGTCATCGCTGCAGCTAATAGATGGGAAGTACATCAAATGAATGTCAAGAATGCCTTCCTTCATGGGGAACTAGAGGAAGATATCTATATGGAACAAACTCATGGTTATGTCCATGACCCCTCCCTTATTTGTAAGATAAAGAAGTATCTCTATGGTCTTAAACAAGCACCTCCAGATTGGTATGCCAAGATGGAATCCTTTTTACTTATATGAGGGTTCACTTGGTATCACTATGACCCAAATATTTACATTCCATGGAAATATGAATCCATACTCATCCTTGTTCTGTATGTCGATGATTTTTTGATCATGGGAAACTCTTCCTGTATCATTGATTCTGTGAATATTTCCTTATCCAACAAGTTTTGCCTGAGTGACTTAGGATTGCTTCATTACTTTCTTGGGATTCATATTTCTTAATCTGACTTAGGTATTGTGATTTTGTAGCGTAAGTATTCTCTTGATTTTTTTTCTCAGTTTAATATGTCCGATTGTAAGCCTTATCCTAATCCTTTCCTTTCTGGGGTTAAGTTGGTTTTTGATTTATATACTCCCTTAGTTGATGGTACCCTATATTGATAGTTGGTGGGGAGATTGATTTACCTTACTCACACACATCTAGATCTATCATATTCCTCTGGGATTGTGTCTAGATTCATGCAGGAGCCACATGAGTTACATTGGAAAGCAGCTAATCAAATCCTTCATTACATCCGTGGCACCTACACCGATGGAATTCTCTATCTTGGAGGAGTGGATATTAACTTGGTTGGGTTTATTGATTATGATTGTGTAGGTGATTTAGATCATTAGAAATATACCTTAGGCTACAATTTTTCTCTTGGTTCGGGTCCTATTAGTTGGTCTAGCAAGAAGCATAAAAAAATTGTGATATCATTTTCTTTCCTAAGTCTCTTCGCTTAAAATTTTCGTTAATAATTGAGCATCATCCAACGTGTTTTAAGTATTCTCTTGTCACACTTACAATTGTCAAAAATTGAGCACGCTAACCTTTCGTCTCTCCCCTCTTTACGTTCACTTTTGTAACGGATCATAAAATCATTTCAAACCTCTTCATATTTATTAACACTCACTTTGTTAAGAATCATCTAAACTAACACTTTAGTCTATCTTCCACGTTAACATCATTCAATTTGTTAAGTGTCGAGCACATTTCACTTTTCCCCCCTTTTCCGTTTCTCTTAACACTTACCATGTTAGGAGTTAACCATTTTTACATTTCTTCACCACTCTCATCATTCATTTTGATTACTAGTTGATTGCGTTCACCTTGTTAAGTATCTCTTCCTTTAACACTAGGTTTTGTTACAGAATAGAGCACATCTAACTTCTTGTCATCCATTTTTGTCATTACTATCATTTTATTAAGAGACGGGCACTTGACTAACCTTTTTTTGCTTCTTCCCTCTTATCACTCATTTTGTTGCGAGTCAATTTTTTTCCATCTTCTTCCCTCTCTTCCATCTTGGTATTCCCTTTTTCAAGGGTCGAGTTTGTCAAACATTTTCGCACACTTCCATCTTGACATTCACTTTGTTAAGGGTTGCGTCATTCATATCTTCCACACATCTTTCCCATCTCAACATTCACTTTGTTTAGGGATAATTTACTACCAAATTTATTCGCACACCTCTCTTCCATCGTCGCATTCACTTTGCTAAGGGTCAAGCTTTTCAAACCTTTTCTTCGCTTCCGTCTTAGCATTCAATTTGCTTAGGGTTGCATTATTTACCATACCTTTCTTCATTCTCTCTCTATTTTTTCATTAGAATGGTAGATTTATACAATTCATCCTTTGCCCAATAATTGCAAATGATGAAAGACACCATTGCAGGTTTACAAAAACAATGCAAACAATTCAATTTTTATGAATTGTGTCCATACCCTTTTAATATGGACATATTACACACAACCTTTCCATAGTCTTTTGAGATGCCGAAATTTAACAAATACAAGGGAAAAAAACTGATCCGAGACAACATATCAAAGAATTTTCCATAGCATGCCACGAATTGGCATATAATGATAGCTTTCTCTTATGCCTTTTTTCCTAGAATTCTAGAAGGACAAGATTTGGATTGGTTCTTACACCTTCCAAAGGGATCTATCACCACCTTCGCGGACCTCTCAAATAAGTTTGTCAAACATTTTTCTTTTAACCTCACTCGCAATAATCACCATACTAGAACTTCTCATGATGAGTCTTGGTATATCAACCGCAACCATAATGTCATCACTACTAGTGTCACGGATAATCACAATATGCCCAAAATACATGACCAATCAATCAAAAATCCAATCATACAACCTAGCCAAGAAACTACACCATGTAAAGTTAAACGTAAGTTTACACCCCTTGGTGAAATTCTCACTAGTGTCTTTCACTAACTCAAAGAGGTTGGGATGATAGAATATTCCCTTACAAGACCTTGGATTGAAGGAGAACCTAAGACATATTGGTACAAACCTCATGCATATTGTTACTTTCATCACATTGATGGCCACTCAACCGATAAATGTACACATTTTAAGAACTATGTCCAAGACTTAATTGACGATGGAGAGATATTTGTAGATCTTGGCGATGAAGCTCTTGCAACCGATGATGTGTCAACTTTCACACCTTCAAATGAAGATTTGACTGTTATTCCCACTTCTATTCATACTAACATTCCACGTGATCATGATGAAGGTCAAGTATCTCCCCCTTTAAACCAATCCATTTTTTCTAAAGATTTTCTTCCTATAGTCCAAACAAACATTGAACCTGTTTTATACAACAATCTTCTAACACCTAATGAGAACTTGAATTTGCTTCAGGACTCTCTTTAAACACTTGACATGATAGAGGAGGGTCCTTCATCAAGCACAATTGAGCTTCATTCTATTCTTCCCATTCCAGCTCCTACGCCTAACATCTCTAGTCTTGTTGTCAAAATACAACCACAACAAGTTTGGACACATGTGACAACACAACCTTCTATGTCCATTATACCTCACATGATCCATCATGCAGGAATCTCATCAATGATGATTCCTACTTGTAAAGATATCTACATGAGCACACTCTATGAGGTACGTATAGCTAAGAATGCCCTTGTACAACCATTTCAAGTGTTAATTGCAAATCTTTCGTCAAATAAACTAATTCACAACCTAGAAGGAGAAACATTGACTATTTCCTTTCTACGGCTTACAAGGAACCTTGAGTCTACATCTAGAGATTTATCTTTTTTTCCTCATGCTCTTTCACTCATAGGTGAATATGTATCTCAACATCTTCCCCGCTTCGACAATATTCTTCTAACATCACATATGTCTTTCGATCTCATCGAAGACTTATCTAATCACACATCCTTTGACTTGGATTCTGTCCTCCCAAGTCTAGTAGTTTAGGACCCATTGAATTGTTTGGTTCAATCTTTTGACTTGGCTCCTATCCGCCCAAGTTTCGTATTTTAGGATTTATCGAATCTTTTGATTCTCCCTCTTGAATTGCATTTCATCTACACAAGTCTTGTATCTCAAGACCATTCAACTTCAATAAACATATACATCTTTATATATATGTCCATTTCAAACCTTCATCCTCCAACATCCAGAAAACTTCAAAAGCATAAAAAGAGAATAAAACTTAGTTTTAGAGCACTGGTTTCCAATCGGAAATGGAAAAGTGTGTACTAATAATGGTAGGCATTCCATCTATTGACAGAGACGTTAATCATACCATTATCATATACTCACCTTCTTCACCTATTACGACACATGTTAACCTTGTTCCTCTTGGGCATTGTGTGTCTCATCTTTGTTATGGTTTTTACCATTTCAGATCTTTTTACCTACGGTTTTGTCTCGAAGCTTACTTATGGAAAAATCCTCCTTTCAAGTAAGCTCTCTCTTTAATAAAAAAGCACTAAACTTCTTTATCTAGTCCTTTTTGACCACCCATCTCAATCTATGGTGTTGAACCCTTGTATCCTACTAGTCACATGAGTCTTAGACTTGGGGGAAAAATGTTCCTTCCCAACAAACACGCTATCAACATAGAAGGTAAAATTTAATCAATCGAAAAAATACAAAAATTATAAAATCAATACACATTTCATCATTCACAGTCTTCGGTGATAAGCCCATACTTCTTACTGGCAGTATGAGACTGGGAATGGAGAAAGCCCTTACTCACCTACATTTTGTCTTCGGTGTTGAGCCATTTCCTTTTATTGATGGCATGGGGTAACATGTAGGGTTTCGTTCACAAAAATCAAAATTCAATTAACCAATAAAGCCTTTATGAAATTTGAATCAAAGTGCTTAATCAAAAAACATCCCAAGAAGTAATCTAATTTCTCATATTATAGAGAGACACTAAATCTTTCAACCGGATTTTTCCAATCAGCAGGACATCAACAAATCTAAGTCGAGTCAAAATCTATAAAGTAGAATCATCTTGTAATCAGTCAAATAATCTTGATTGGAGATGAGTTACATTTTTCTCATACAGATCATTGTTACAACTTGTGTCATCACATCCTTTCTCTTCAAATTTCATATCATTATTCGTCTCGTTTTCACGCCCTTATTTGCTCTAGGTGATGATCCCTCACATATTCCCACTTGCGTGGAGCCACGAGCAGAGTGAAACACCCTATCATTTTACCATCTACATTTCTGCCAATGGAATGGAATGATTTTAATTTTTTGTAGTTGCTTTCAAGTAATGTACCTTTTTACTGAGTTGTACTATACAAAAAAAAAGTTTCAAAAATGTTTCGCAAAACTTCAATTTTTTTTGCAAAAATATAAAAACAATATAAAATTGTCCAAAACTCCAAAAATACTTTCAAACTGTCATAATTAAAACATTCAGATAATGTTTGAAAAACTTTTAGCAACTGGATAACATAGTTCAACAACTTCGCCATTTGATGGTGCTCCTCATTGTTGTTCCAGATCATAGTCATATTTATTGCCCGTGGTGTATATCTATGCTCGAGGCAATCCTTTTACCCTTTCACAATATAAATTTACTTGGGGCACACTTGGATTTTACATTTTAATCCAATATAGATCAAACTTCAATGGGATCTAACAAGAGTATCTTTAGGAGTATCTAAGTATCACTCTGCTCTTCACCCTGATCCAATCCTCTTGTGTGCTAAGCTATTGCTTGGGGGCATTCAAATTTTTCTAGTTCTTCAATGTGGAACACATACGAAGTGTCATTAGATGTCGTTTTTATACGTTATATTGTACTGTTGTAGTTTTGTTAACATTGTGATGATGTTTTTAATTCTTTCAGTTTGTCATTGCATTTTAATTTGTTTTACTTTTGTTTTCCTTTATTGTAGACCAACTACAAGAAATTTATTCGCATCCTAGTTCACATATAACTTTGGTGTGGTTCCTTCTTGTTCATATTGGGTTTCTTTCTATTGCTTGTTTTATATCTATTTTTTCATTTACACGTGTTATGTTTTCCTCCTGGTTTATTTAAGCCATGGAATGTCTTCATTTTTTGTTTGCATTTGTATTTCAAAACTTGTGAAAATCCACAAAAAAATCAAATATTTCAAAAAATTTTTTTACAAAACTTTCAAACAAACATTCACTTATCACAGAAATCCTATAATTAGAAAAAAATTAAAGTGAATCATTCAACATCTCAATACAATCTTGATAAACGTCATACTTTTATCTACTACCCTAGTGATTGTGTCAATCTTACAACTATCACTTTCTTCCCTTTACATGATATGCTAAATTTTCTAGGGGAAAGTCACTAAATTATTTTTCCTTCACGATATAACTTCACCTCGGGGTGAATTTCTACTTTAATCATTTACACAATGGATCCAACAAGAGTGTTATAAGGACTCACTTTACTCCACTCTTCTAGTCTAATCCTATTACCATTTGGGAGAATTTGCATATACTTAATCATCCTGATGGCATGCATTAGGGGCATAAGTAATTGTATTCTTTTTTGAATTTGTGTTGCATTATTGATGTTTATTTTTTTGGACCACTTACAAGTAGTGTGATTACAACTTGGTTCCTTTATAACCCTGGTGTCGGTACCTACTTTGTATATTGGGGTTGTTTTTGTTTTTTATCTTTTCCTTTTTGTGTGTGTTTGTTTACGTGCATTTGGGTTAACCATCTTGATTCTTTCATAACCACGGTGACAACTCTATTGTGCAACAACAAAAATTAGGTTGCTCTAAAAAATTACTCTCCAAATAACACTCATGCTACGAACACAGTCCTTTCACATCCTTGTTTTAATCCCTTGCTTTCTTCCTATTAAGTGGTTGTCCGTCATTTTGTTGCGTCATCCACCCATTTGAGGGTGCATTCCTCTATCATTTTGCTTGTTTGGGCATCCCAATGCTTCACAATTTTCCGCTCACTGATCTACATGTGTCTACTATCTTTAAAGCACTATTACTCTGCAATAACACTTTAAAGAGGGGAAAAATGTAGACACCCCAAAATTACACTTATGTTTCCACTTGTTCCATGTGTTATTTTAGTTTACACCCTGTTATTCACCCATTTGCGATTAATTGATTTAATTAATTAATTAGTACACATTGTATCCCTTTGGATTAATTAAATTAATCCCATGTATCCTTAGTACCCCTTTAGCTAAATTAATTATTATTTATTAATTAAATAATTAATTAATTAAGTGTGTGCACATCCTAGTCATCTGCCACTTGCTCAAACTCCACCTAGACTCCACTTAGACTCCACTTGGACTCCCTATCCTTATCCTAGTTAATTGCACTTCTAGAATCCTAGAAAGGTGGGGGTAGTTAAATTACACGTACAACCACCTTTCTGGATGCAACTTTTTGCAATTAATTCATTTATTTCTCCCGACACTATTGCAACTTCCCACAATGCTATTTTTAGCATATTCATTTATCCGTGTATAACCAACTTTAACTGATTTTGCCTCTATAAATTACAGGCTTACCTTCCTTACAAATCCTCTTGAATCTGATATATAAAAACTCTACTGAATTTGCTGTGTTGGTAGCATTTGCATTCAAAATTTGGAAAGCACTCAAGAGCATCCACAATCATCTCTGACATCCATTTTCCAAGGTCTTTCAAGAGACCCTTATTTGAGGTTTGCATTGAAGGTTGCTGGAAGGTTTGCATTGTTTGTTTATCTTTCATTCTTAGGTAGTTTTTATCTGTTTACACAGAGGAGCAGTTAACGCTGCCACAAAAGTTGTTTAGTTACAAAGTTTCTTGACAGGGTTCGGTATTCACCATCGGTGGCCTACTATCATCTATTGCAACAACATGAGCACCATCTCAATTTACTAAAATTTTGTTCAACATCAGAGGATGAAGCATTTCAAGATAAATATGCATTTCATTTGGGAGTTGACCCATGATGACATCATCAATTTCTAGTAATATCAGACATCTGATATGGTTACAAACATTTTTATTGAACCCTTCACTAAGGTGAAGTATCTTCACTTGTGGTCTCTTCTTGGGGTGAGGTCTTCTACATCAACCCATCTTCTTCGGGCTTTCTAGTTCTCTTCTATTCTTCTAGAAAGATTGCAGTTTGTACATGAATACATTATTAGGCCTTTAGTTGTTATGACTCATTTGACGCATCTTTCTTAGGTTGTTTAGGGATTCTTTTATCTCTTGTAAGTGGATATTTCCCTTAAGGGTTTTTCCTCCATTACTTGAGATACATTGTACATGAGTACCTCATTAGGCCTAGTTGTTGGAACACATTATTCTCTTCTTCTTCTTCCAGGAATATGTTGTTTGTACATGGTTACCTTTTCAGGCTTAGTAGTCGGGCCCCATTGACACATCTTTCTTAGTTGTTGTTATTCATATTTCACCCCCTAGGAAAATATTGGATCAGCCACGACCCTACATAGAAAGAACCTGAGAAAACTCATTCAGATCTTGTAAATAGGTCATAGGTAGACTCAACAATGGAATAATAGGGTTAGAAAAGAAGGGGAGGTGCCGCAGAGGAACCAGGAGAAAGAAGGGGAAAAATGGTGAAGTTTTGAAGTTTTTTGGGCTTAAAACCATTCAGGAAAGATTCCAAAATTGGAAAAGTATAAAGTGCAAGTAGAGGTCGCCAAGTGTGAGTTTGGCACATCTCGAAGAGTTAGTCCAAAGGTGGGGACCCAAATGAGCGCAAGCTCTCCATGTGGCCTAGATTCCAAAAGGATAAAAGGGACCGTTGAAAAGTCCAGAGACCTGCGGGGGCTACCAAGTGTCAACTCGACGCTCCTTCAAAGGAAAATTTCAAAGTAGGCTTTCAAGTGAGCGCAGTGCCTCCATGTGTCGAGTCTCAAAAAGGGGCAGAGTTGGGTGAATAGTCAATGCATGGGGTAGACCGACAGAGAGTGCCAAGTGTCTGAACGCCACTAATTTAAAGATTGAATTGAGAGAGGGTTTCCAAACAAGCGCTAGACTTCCACGTGTCCCAGGTCAAGAAATATGACCCTACCGAGCAAAGAACTTAACAAAATATAGAAATTAGGCAGGTAGCGGAGAAAGTTCCACATGGCAATCCTAAACTAGCAGCGCTAAAGTGGGCCATCGAGGGTGAAAGTTGGTTTTTTTCCCCTTGGTATTGCAAAGGTGTAAAATTTGTAAAATAGGCTGCAACTCCTGCCTAAAGGAAAAAGTTAGCGTTTGAGCTTGAGTCAAGGTCAAAGCGGGGAGTCGATAGGAAAAGGTGAAAATTTTCCTTTCATCAAAAGACACAGAGATAAAAATTGAAGTGCAACTCCCCAACCAACCAAAGGGTGCCACGTGTCCAAGCGGAGCGTTAGGGCCGTGGGAGTTTTATGAGTTTTGTACGTTTTTTTTTGTGGAAAAGGGGGAAAAAGATAAATCACAGACCTAAAAACCCAATTTTGCCCTAATCTAGCTGCCATGTGCCCTGTATTAAAAGGGAGATCCATTTTTCAAATTGTTTTCCCACCCATTTGTACGGACCCGATACAAACTTTGAAGGGGCATATATTTCGACTTAGGGATTGAAATATTACAAATCTTACACCATTGGAAGCATCTCGACGTCCACTACGCCATGGAAAGATAAAAAATCATTTTTTCAGGCCCTGGTAGGTGAAAAATGGAGAAACATCTTCAAGTATTTAATGCATGATATTTTTGCCTCAACAACCAGATCGGATTCGATCTGCTCCGCCGCTTCTTCCTCCTTCGAGGCACCGAATAAGGATTTGATGCAGTCAAGACAGATTTGGAATAAATTTTATGGGAGACATTAAATAGTGGTGGTTGAGCTTGGAGCTATTTTCCCGCTTCTTTCTTTTTCTCCCGTCTATATCGAATCTATAAATATAGGCTCGGGACTCATTGTAAAGGGTTGGACATTCTTTTGTTTTGCAAGCTCCCTTTTCCTTCTAGCAAAGGAATTCATGGAGTTCAGGCCTTCCATTAAAATTACAGTATGTTCTTACCTCCTGGATTTTTTGTAATGCATTATATCAATCTCCAGAGTAATAAAACATGTTTGTGATCGATTCTAGATCCTTTCTGTCTCTTCTACTCGCATCTGGTATTTCATTATAAATCTGGTTATCTATGCTTGATTATTGTATGTATTTTGTTGGTTTATGTCTATCAACAAAACTAATGTTCATCATTCCTTCGATGCATCACCTTTTAGTTTAGTCATTTCTTATTTCTTATATCCCTTTTTATCCCTATCTCCTTGGCAAATTTTAGATTAGGTATAGAGATAGATCCTCTGCAAGTTCTCACGTATGCACCTAAACAGAGGAATAGGAACCAACCTTTAATCTGGAGAGATTTTCCATTTGTAAGGTCCCACACCTTGGGGAAAGTTCAATGTTATGCGGATCACACCAAATGACTCTACCTTAGAAAAGCATATCTATAGAACTCATTTGGGGGTGCTGTGATTTTGCACTAACAATTTTGGCATGCCCGGTGGGACAGAGAAGTCTCCATATTATTACAGTAAGATTGATGTGCACTTGATGTGATTCTAACTTTTAAGAAGTTTTAAAATTTTACATCTGACGACTCCAAAAGAAACAAATCCACTAGTTTCAACAGTCTAAACAAGTTCATGAGAAGGATACAAACAAGGTCTAGAACAAGAGAGGAAGGATAGTTTGTACACATACACTTGTCTCCAGACAAAAGGAAAAGAAGAAGAGCTGAGAGGTCTCCATCTCCCCCAAATAGAGCCTTATCAACACCTCCTCCTAGTAGGTCATTCTTTCAAACAAGAAGGGTACTCAGGCTGATCAGAATGGCTCAGCCAAATCCTTATGTCAACTTCATTGGCAACAGCCCACTCACCCTGAATGCACAAAATTTGGTCCCGATTGCAGCATTAAAGAGCATCCCATATTTCACTAGGGAAAACCAGACTTCTCCTAGTGACCATGTCCAAGATATTGCAAATGTTTGTACAATCCACAAGATCCATGAGATGGATATTGCAGTCAAGTTGCTAGCCTCTTCACTCAAAGGTAAAGCTTCACAATGGTTCAGGAGCCTTGAAGCAGGCTCTATTCAAAACTGGAACCAGCTGTGCACAGCTCTTCACAACCAGTTTGGAGAAAAAGGTGATAACTTGTCTTTGTTGGAGCAACTGATAACAATAAAGAGAGCCCCGAATGAGTAACTGACAGATTTCAACCTCAAATTTCAATGGACCTGGGACAGGATTCCAACAGCAGTAAAGCCCACTAATGAAGGTGCCTTCTTATACTTTCTTAGGGCTTTAAATTCTGATATTTCTTTGATGATTCATTCAATGGGGGGCATAACCTTACCGGCATCCTATAGCCTTTCCATAGGAGTTGAGAACCATTTGATTCAGGCTAAAAAACTTACCCCTAGGCCATCCATGCCCCTTTACCCCGAGTTAGGAAACCCAGGTACTAGCCAAACATCCACATTAGCTCCTATACCCACCCCCAGGATTCAAAGTTCAGCTGAAGCCTCCACTTCATCATCTAACACCTCAAAAGAGATTCATGAAGTGATGAAAAAACTGCAAAACATGGGAAATGAGCTAGTAACCATCAAAAGACAACAAGCTCAGAGTTCTAGGCCATATCAACCCCAGGCTCAGTATCAGGCCAGACCCCCATATCAGCAAAATAGACCACCAGCCCAGGCTATAAATCAGAGTCAACACCAAGGGCAACCTCAAGATGCTAGACCTTTCAGGTCATATGACCCAAACACAGTTTCAACATCAAGGGGATTGGTTCCAGCACAAAATAACATGGCACAAGAGTATGAATGGTGTTTCCCATGTAATCAACCACATAATCAGTCGATGTGCTTCAATGGTGCATTAAATCAGGCTCTGATGGTGCAAACCATTGGTGTGTCATGAGAACCTAGCAACAAAGAAATTCAGTAGCAAGGAGCTCAGCAAGAGGGACCCCAAATGAAACTATGCTTGTTAATTGGTAGACTGAAGACTTCTATGGAATGAATTAGACTCCTTCTCAAAGTATAGTTGCCAATACACGGTCTAAGAGGAGAAATATTGGAGAAGGACATTCACCAAGCTCAGGTGATCCTCAACCCTCCATTGCTTAGCAAGGTATTGGCATTCAAAATACAACTCCCAATGTGCAAAGTCAATCCAAGCCACCTTCCAGACCTACTCAGGCACTGGTTGTAACAACCCAGGTGCAAGAGAAAAATGTGCCTGGGAAGGGGAAACAAAAGGATAGCTCATTCAACATCATTGAGCAAATGAAGAGGACAAGTGTGAACATTTCACTATGGGAGTCACTAGCCATTCCAGGGCAGAGGGATCTATTGCAGACTGCTATACAAAATTGGTCAAGCTCAAATCACACCCCTAACCAGCAAGAGAAAGTGCTTACCAATACAGCTCAACCTGGGGAAAACCATCGAGAACAAAAAGGTAAGAACCTAAGACCTCCTCCATTCTATGTTTCATTGATTATTGGAGACAAATTGGTGTACAATTATATGATTGATTCTGGGGCAAGTAGTTCTGTAATGCCCAAGCAAATAGCTGATCAACTGGGTCTCCAATATGAAGTCATCTCTAGAGGGGTAGTGTAATTAGATGGGACAACAATGACAACTATTGGAATCATCAAGGATCTGAGCCTCACTCTGCATGTCTGCCCCAATGTGACTATTTTGCAGAACATATCAATCATAGATTTGCCACCACATTTTACTTTGTGTTTGTCCAGGGACTTCACTGCCAAAATTGGAGGCTATCTGTCTACTGATTGGTCACATATGCTCTTTAGAACAAGGTATGGGGCAAAGGCCACAATCAAATCTGAGCCCATTGCTGATTATCATATTGAATCTTATGTGCCTAGCCCAATCAATGCCAACTGCTCAGCTTTTGATCAAGAAGACCTCCTAAGCACTTGTGAAGTAGATACCAAGGTGGGATGTATCCCAGACTTGACTCTCGATGAGTGGGCCAATAAAAGACATGCTTTTGACCCCTATAAGGAGATGGAAGAATTTGAGCTAGGTGTCTACTGTCTACATGAAGAGAATCATCCTCTTCCTGACCTAATTAAGCCAAGAATATAAAGATGACAATGAGGTATTACAATTGTTCTTTGATGGCTCAAGGAGTAGACAAGGAGCTAGAGGAGGAGCTATGATTGTGTCCCCCAAAGGTATGAAATATTATTCAGCCTTCAGATTTCAATTTTCCTGCTCAAATAACACTGCTGAATATGAGGCTTTGGTCCATGGTCTTCATTGGGCAAGGAAGCTAGGAATCAAGAACTTGCAAGTGTTTGGTGACAGTGAACTAGTTGCCAATCAAGTCAGAGGACTTAATGCTGTCAAGAATGACCTGCTCAAGAACTACAAGAGTAGGGTATGGGATCTCATGGAGGATTTTGAGGCCTTCAGCATTGTGTCCATACCCAGGAAGGAGAATGAAGTTGCTGATAGGCTTGCAGCAGTTGGAGCAACGTTTGATATGGTCGACAAACATCAAAAGAGACAAAGAATAGCCATATATCCATATAGTTATGAGGCCAATAGTGCCAGATAACAACACATGCTGGCAGGTGTTCGAGAATGATCAACAGATCATTAATTTTTTGCAAGAAGAAGCTGAATTCTCAACTAGAAATCAAAATATATTAGAGCAGCAATACGGGAATCAAATAGTATAGCTGCATACAAACAAGGTTCCAAAAGGCTTAGTGACATTGGAGTCTATCTTCAATCCTAATGATCAGTTTAGAAAAGAGAAGGCTAACATACAGATCAAAGGAGAAGATTCAGAGTCAATCCCAGTTGGAGAAGGCAAAACACTTCAAATTGGAAAAGCGGCCACCGAGCAAGAAAGGTATGAATTCATACAACTTTTCCAAGAATTTCTAGATGTATTTGCTTGGAGCTATGAAGACCTAAGAGGGTTCAATCCAAAGCTAGTAAAACACACAATCAAACTAGATCTAGTTGCTCAGCCCATCAGGAAAAAGCAGAGACAAGTCAATCCACACATTGAGCCTCTGATGAAGAAAGAGTTGAACAAGCTGATAGAGGTAAGTATCATATTTCCAATCAAACACTCAAGCTGGGTTGTAAACCTGGTCCCAGTCAGGAAGAAAAATGGAGAGATTAGGTTGTGTGTAGATTTTCAAGACTTGAACAAAGCTTCCCTCAAAGATCACTACCCACTCCCTTCAATGGAGCAGATCTTGCAAGTGGTGTCTAGATCAGAGAGATTCTCCCTCCTAGATGGCTACTCAGGGTACAACCAGATCATGGTGAAAGAAGATGATCAGTTCAAAACAACTTTCACCACCAAATGGGGCATCTATGCCTACAGAAAAATGCCATTTGGATTGTCCAATGCTGGAGCCACTTTTCAAAGGGAAATGGATATGGAATTCAAAGGATTGATCAACAAAATAGTACTGATCTATCTGGATGACATTATGGTGTTTTCCAAAAAAAGTGATAGACCACCTTTTCCACATAAGGCAGGTGTTTCGAAGATGCAATAGTTTTGGGGTATCATTGAACCCTAAAAAATGCATATTCTTGGCCCATGAGGGCAGGATTCTAGGCCATATTGTATCAAAGGAAGGATTGGCAATTGACATGGAGAGAGTTGAAGCAATAAGAGCATTACCATTGCTAAGCCACAAGAAAGCTCTTCAAAGCTTCCTGGGAAAGATCAATTTTGTCCACAGGTTTGTACCAAACTTTTCTGCACTTGTTAAGCCAATAACGTTGATGTTGAAGAAGAGCTTAGCATTCAGGTGGACAACAGAAGGAAAGGAAAACTTTGAGGCCATCAAAGAAGCTATATCACAAGCCCCAACTCTCATGAATCCAGATATATCAAAAGACTTCATACTGTATGCCTTTGGTGGCAGTGACACAATTTCTGCAATCTTAGTTTAGTAGAACAAAGAAGGTACAAAACAACCAATTGCTTTCTTCAGTCAAGGTCTGGAAGACTATGAAGTGAGATACTCCTTCATTGAAAAGAAATTCCTGTCAGTAATCAGAGGATTAAATAAGTTTAAGCATCTGGTTTCAAATAATAAAATCCAATTGTTGGTCTCCCATGCGGGAGTTAAAGAATTCCTTCTCAACAAGGATCTGAATGAAAAACGTGTAGGATGGATCACTCGTGTCATGGAATATGACATTGAGATCAAGGTCACTAAGCTGGTCCGTGGGAAGGGGTTGTGTGAACAACTAGCCTCAGGTCAACAAGATGAAGCAAACAGTGAAAAGGAGGTTGTTTTTGTTCTACAGGATAATCAAGAGGAAGGAAATGATGATGTACCTACTCCTTGTTGGACTCAAGACATGGTGCACTTCCTTCAAATAGGCATGTGTCCTCATGGGATGAGTAAATAAAAAAGGAGACATTTCAGACTACAGACCATCCCATATGTTCTTATTGATGGTGTCTTGTTTAAAAGAGACATCAATGACATTCTGCTAAGATGCATTGAGACAGATCAGGTTGAGAGAGTGTTACAAAAATTCCATGTCGAAGTAGCTGGAGGTCATTTTTCTCTAAGGGTGACAACACTCAAGTTCATGAAGACGGGTTATTATTGGCCCAGAGTGTTTAGTGACCGCTATGCATGGATTAGAAAGTGTAAGAATTGTGCATTCTTCAAAGGCAAAGAAAAGTTAGTAGCACTTCCATTGCACCCAATTTCAGTTGACCAACCTTTCATGTAATGGGGATTGGACTTCATTGGAGTCATCAATCCAAATTCAAGCCAAGGCCACAAATGGATTCTGACAGCAACAGACTATTTCACCAAGTGGACCGAGGCAGTGGCACTCAAGGAAGCTAATGAGTCTAGTATACTAGATTTCTATGAAGGGATAATGACCAGATTTGGAGTGCCAACCACCATTATATCAGATAATGCATTGACATTCATAGGTTCCAAGATCACAGGATGGGATGTTAAGAACAAGACTTACTTGACCACTTCATCAAACTATTACCCTCAAGGTAATGGCCAAGTTGAGTCCACAAACAAGAACCTGCTAAATACCATCAGAAGAACTCTTGATGAAAATCAGAGAACCTGGCACACAAATCTCAAATCGGCCTTATGGGCTGATAGGATAACACCCAAGAGATCTACAGGTAGACCTCCATTCAAACTTGTCTATGGGAAAGAGGCAGTGTTGCCTATATCACTTGAGTTGCCAGCATTGGAGCTCATGAAGTAGCTAGAGATGTCTGAATTTGAATCGATGGAGGCCAGGTATGCGGAGCTGATAGAATTGGAAGAAACTAGAGAGCATGCACTCCAAGCAATAGAGAAGGATCAGGCCTCAATCAAGAGATGCTTTGACAAGAAGGAAAAAACAAGGACCTTTCAGGAAGGAGACCTGGTTTTGAAATGGGATGCTAATCAGGAAAAACCAGGAAGACATTCCAAGTTTGATGCCATTTGGAGTGGCCCCTACACGGTCACAAGATGTAAAAGTAGAAATGCTTTCCAATTGTCTACGTTGGATGGTGAGGAATTACAGATCCCAGTAAATGGAATCTATCTTAAACACTGTACTAGAAGGAAGGTTATCACCTTGTACATATTCATTTAATTCTTTTCCTCTAAGTGCTTGTACACATTGTGTTGATGTAGTTTAGGTTGCTTTTCTCCTAAGTGCTGTGCACACTCTGCATGTTCTATTTGGAGTATGTATGATTTCAAATTTTGTATATAGTTGTGGTGTTGTTTTGTTGCTCTTATGCAGTCCATTCGAAGAGACAGATGAAGCCCCAGGTCAAAACAATTTTCTACTCTCAGAAACCTTCATTTCAAGATTTCTTATGAAAATCGAGAGTGAAAACATCGGGGCTCATGAATCAAAGGTAGAATTAGTATCAGACTGTTGTTTTGGACTCCATGCCCAACGATTATGACAAGGTAATTAGTCTTTTCATCTAGCAAGCAGATACCCCTGTGAGTCACCAAATTGTCATCCATATTTCACCCCTCGGGAAAATATTGGATCAGCCACGACCTCGCATAGAAAGAACATGAGAAAAATCATTCAAATCTCATAAATAGGTCGCAGGTAGACTCAACAATGGAATAACAGGTTCAGAAAAGAAGGGGCAATGCCGCAGAGGAACCATGAGCAAGAAGGGGAAAAATGGTGAAGTTTCAAAGTTTTTCAGGCTCAAAATTGTTCAGGAAAGAGTTCAAAATTGGCTAAGTATAAATTGTAAGCAGAGGTCTCCAAGCATCAGCTTGGCGCATCTCCAAGAGTTAGTCCAAAGGCAGAGACCCAAATGAGCGCGAGCTCTCTATGTGGCCCAAAGTCTAAAAGGATAAAAGGGACCGTTGAAAAGTCCACAGACTGACGGAGAGTGCCAAGTGTCCGAATGACCCTAATTCAAGGATCGAATTGAGAAAGGGTTTCCAAACGAGCGCCAGACTGCCACATGTCCCTGGTCAAGAAATATGACCCTACTGAGAAAAGGACTTAACCAAAATATAGAAATTAGGTAGGCAGTGGAGGAAGTGCCACGTGGCAAGCCTAAACTAGCAGTGCTAAAGCGGGCAATCGGGGGGAAAGTTGGTATTTTGCCCCTTGTTATTCCAAAGGTGTAAATTTTGAAATGGGCCGCAACTCCACCCAAAGGAAAAAGTCAATGTTTGAGCCCAAGTCAAGGTCAAAGTGGGGAGTTGGAGGAAAAGGTGAAAATTTTCCTTTTGTCAAAAGACACAGAGATAAAAATTGAAGCGCATCTCCCCAACCAACCAAAGGGTGCCACGTGTCCAAGCGGAGCGTCGGGGCCGTGGGAGTTTTTTGAGTTTTGCATTTTTTTTGGTGGAAAATGGGGAAAAAGATAAATCACGGACCCAAAAACCTGAATTTTTCCTAATCTAGCTGCCACGTGCCCCGTATTAAAAAGGAGATTCATTTTTCAAACTGTTTTCCTGCCCATTTGTATGGATCCGATACAAACTTCTAAGGGGCATATCTTTTGACTCAGGGCTCAAAATATTTCAAATCTTACACCATTGGAAGCATCTCGTTGTCCTCTACATCATGGAAAAATAAAAAATCATTTTTTAGGCCTTGATAGGTGAAAATGGAGAAACATCTTCAAGCCTTTAATGCAGGATCTTCTTGCCTCAACAACCAGATCGGATTTGATCTGCTCTGCCGCTTCTTCCTCCTTTGAGGCGCTGAATAAGCATTTGATGCAGTCAAGACAAATTTGGAACATATTTTATGGGAGACATTAAATAGTGGTGGTTGAGATTGGAGCTGTTTTCCCGCTTCTTTCTTTTTCTCCCGTCTATATCGAATCTATAAATACAGGCTTCGGACTCGTTTAAAGGGTTGGACATTAGCAAAGGATCCCCTTATCCTTCTGGAGGAACTAGGCAGGCCTTCCATTAAAATTGCAATATGTTCTTGCCTCCTGGCTATTTTGTAATACATTGTATCAATCTGCAGAGCAATAAAACACGTTTGTGATCGATTCTAGATCCTTTCTATCTCTTCTACTCGCATCTGGTATTTCATTATAAATCTGGTTATCTGTGCTTGATTATTGTATGTATTTTGTTGGTTTGTGTCTATCAGCAAAACTAATGTTCATCATTCCTTCGATGCATCACCTTGTAGTTTAGTCATTTCTTATTTCTTATATCCCTTTTTATCCCTGTCTCCTTGGAAAATTTTAGATTAGGTTTAGAGATAGATCCTCTGTAATTTCTCACATATGCACCTAAACAGAGGAATAGGAACCAACCTTTAATCTAGAGAGAATTTCCATTTTCAATATCCCACACCTTGGGGAAAGTTCAATGTTATGTGGATCACACCAAATGACTGTGCCTTAGAAAAGCATATCTATAGAACTCATTTGGGGGTGTTGTGATTTTGCACTAACAGTTGTCTAGGAGAGTTCTCTTTCAGTTCTGACTTTCCATGATCTCTACCTCAGCTTCGATGAAGGGGGGTGTTGGTGTATATGACTAGACTTATCAACATTCAACATCTTGTCCACCTAGTTGGTTAGTCATCTCACTTGATGAGAATATGTCATATTTGAATAGGTCATAGGATTGTGTACACATTTTATGCACATGAGTTACACAACACTCCTATATGTACCCCTTCATTTTGATTTATGAATATGTCGGACACTACACCATCTTTTCTATACTTGATTTTCCTTTTGATTCGTGTTCTTGCTAATTACGAAGTGTTATTATCTCCATTGGAAGTGTAACCCGTATTCGATGTACACGAGGTTCCAACATTGATCCTTACGGAATAATATGAAAGGGATGCCAAGGTTCTTAGATTTTTGTTGTAAGGATTTACCCTTGGCGAGGTCACAATGATTTCAATAGGGGGATTATATTTGGGGGTAGAATTAGATGTTTTGGATGTAGAGTTAGTGGTAGATATGCGGGTTGAAGATGAAGGTGGCTATTTGATAGCACGAGTGGTATGATGAGAAGGGGTTATAGATTGTGTGGATTTTAGAGGTGTTGGTGTAGAAATGATTGTACTTGTTGAGGACAGGGATGGGGTGGGGACATCATTTTTGGGTGAATCAGGGGGGAATGTCTGCTTGGTAGAGGCTTTAAGGGGAGATATGGATGTAGACATGGACTTGGATATCAATGTAGGTATGGATATAGTTGGATATGTATAGGAAGGTGTTGGGATAGATGTGGGGATGGACGTAGATATGGTAGATGTGGATATAGGTGTAGGCATGATGGTAGATGTAGACATAGATAAGGAAAAAAGCGTGGGTAGGATATATGTGGGTGTAATAGAGATATGTCTAGTGGATGTAATAGATGGGGATGTAGATATAGTAGATGTGGATAAAGAAATATATATGGGTGCGGGTATAAATGAGATTGTAGATGTAGGGATAGGTTTCAAACTAGATGCAGGTATAGTAGATAAAGGGATAATGAGCGTGGATGATGTTATTGAATCTTGAATCAGAGTATTAATCATATGGACGTTGGGTACTTAAGATGCAGGGGAATTAGCTTGATTGTTTGGAAGATGATTAGGGAAGGGTTACTTAAAGACATTTAATGGTTGGTTAAGAGGAGTGTTAAGACTATCCAATTGAAAGTCCCCTTGGTCTATGAGCCATTGCACCATATCTTTGAAAGTACGAAACTTTTTTATATTGTGACCACAAACTTGGTGATGTTTACAATAGTGGTCATTATGATACCATGTGGGTTTAGGACAATAATTGTCAATGGGTTAGATAGGGGGAAGTTGGATGAGATGCGTATCCATAAGTTTATCAAATATAAAACAATAGGATTCTCCGAGGAGAGTATAATTAGGAGTGGGTTGAGGAACCCTTTTTGGAGGCTTGACATGAGAAGTAGATGTAAAAGAGGATTTGAATATGATGGCATTAGATTTTTTTTTTAGATTTGTCATTATGGGTAGATGACTTGGTGAGTTTAGTTTTTGGCTTGTTGGAGTGAAGCTTGACATGGCCTTGCTTAAGGGAACATAATTCTAATTTAAAAGCCATGGTGAATGCCTCCTCAAAGCTTTGGAAAGATTGGATTCGAAGAGCGGATGAGATATGCTTCGCACATGATTGGGAGAAGAGTTCGATGAGCTCGGTTTGAGGAAGAGAGAAGGATAATTGATTGATGATGCCATGCCACCTAGCGAAAAAATATGCAATTGATTTGTCATCGAATTGTTTAATGGCATAGAGGTTGGTAATGGTGATTTTGTACATGATATTGATGGAGAAGTTCTCTAAGAAGAGCTCCACAAGTTGGGTGAAAGAGAATAGATAATGTTGGAGAATGCCATTGTACCAGTCCAATGTGGGTCCAACCACTGACATGGGGAAATTGGGAAGTATGAGGTCTTGGTCGTGGGTGATAAGATACCATGCATTCCCAAAGGCATGAAGGTGCTGTTGAGGGTCCTCCTTACTATTAAATTTAGAAAATTTGGGGAGTTCCCAGTGCAGAGGTTAAGGATTTACAAAAAATGATGGGTTGATAGGCTTATTGCATATTTATTCATAAGAGAAAGTGCTTTTAGGACCCAAAGTAACAGCTTTGAGGTTTGTTATTCTACTTAGCAAAGCTTGCATGGGATCATTAGATGTGTGAGGATGAGGTATTGATTGATGAGGCTGTGAATTATAAGAAGTGGATGGGTTGGGTCATGGATGAGATTGATATTGTTGAGGATAAGTAGGAGTTTGTGGAGGTGGTTGATAAGGGGGAAGATAACTGAACGCTTTTGATTAGATAGGTTGGGAGATGGGATGTTGTTGAGAGGTGGGGATATAATTGGATGGATATGCTTGTGATTGTTGTTGAGATATGGGTATATTAGATTGGGCTGGCATGACGATATGCGTATGGGGTGGTTGAGATGTTTGGATAGGTTGATTAGGGAATATGTGTTGAAGGGAACTCCAGAGTAGAGGTTAATGGGTTTGAGTTGACTTTGAAGGGTGGGGTTGTGAGGTAATGAAATTTGCATGGAATTGAGATGTGGGAAGGGGCACCGAGATTTGAGTGTGTTTCTCGGGCGGTGGAAGAATTAGTTGGGATTATTGAAGAGTGTGAGTAAGGGCACTAATGATGACAATATATGAAGAAGTGACATGTATAGAAGATGTAGGGATGGTGTTAATGTGAGGTAGGATGGGTGGAATAAGGACCATCTATTGAGTGGATTGATGGGCTTGGGGGATTGTGGTAGAAGAGTCATGAGGGCCATGTTCATTTTGAGCCATTGTTAATTCATTCATGGATCTTAGAAAGAAAATGAGAAGTTGAGAAGTAAGGACTTGGGTAGATTCAGGTTGTGAGTAACAAGCATTAATTTATTGAAGGGGTGGTCCATTAATGGGGGGTTGGTGGATTTACGGATGAAACAATCATGAAGGGAAATGAGATTAGTGTCAAGAAGCTCTTTAAACTCCACACATCCATGAGGGATAGTGGGATGTCCAAAGGCTTCTAAGGAAGTGACAGATGGGGGTGTAGCTAGTTTTGAGGGAATAAACTACTGATAGAGGAAAGGGTTAGTCTCAAGATGGGGATTATTTTGGATGACATGGGTCTTGTGAAGAGGAACCATAGAAATAATGGGTTGGGAAATCAAAAGTGTGGTGATCACAGGTGTAGATGAAACAATGGCTAGAGCATAATTTGTTTGGGAAAGATTGTTGGAAGTAGGGATGTTAATGGATGAGGTTTCTTGTTCCATAATTTTGGCTTGAGAATGGGTGATAACAGAAAAGAAACAACAAACAATAACTTATGCTGATTTCTAATATGAAAATCAAATCAAACATCAAAGTGTTAATTATCTTGTTTGTTTAGAATGTTGTGAAAAAGAAATGAAAGGGGCTCAAAGGGAACCTAAGAAGTGGACAATCTAAGGATGGTTTCGGGTTGTTTAGGTTGATGTCCTCAATATACTTGAAGATACATGAGGATAAAATCAATGATGATTACTGATACGTGGTTTGATATTGGGGCCTACCCCCTCACTTGACACACCGCAATGATAAGGATGTCAGGTGCTTAGCCGATATACTGATAATAAAAAAATCTTATAAGGCATGAACACGACGGTGGATTCCTTATTAGGTGATGAAATCCCAATAATTCCACTTGGTAGAAGATATTTTAGATCTGTTAATGGATTTGTGAGTTTGGTTTTTGTGAACAAGAAGCGTGAATGCAAAATATTACCTCCTAGATAGACTATGTGAGCATATCAAGCATGAAGGTTTTCAATTTAGATCCCAAAATCCAAATGTTATATTCGATGAGATCACATATACAAAGGAGGAAGAGAGATGATGCAAAAAGAGAAAATAGGGACAAAATGAGGAATACCTGGGTAAATGATTTTTTCCTTTTATTTCCAATTTCAACACACGCATTGTTGGTCCAAGCAAGAACTATCTAGAAAACACGCAATCAAGAAGGCTCTACCTACAAAATTAGTAGAAAGAAAGAAATAGAAAGAAAAATATAAAATAGACATAAAAAGAGAACTCACAAAAGAAAAAGGGTGGGTCCCATCGGGTGCGTCAGAATTTTTATTGAATTTTCCTGCTCATATTTCAAGTTAATGGAATGGTGGCAAGAAAACAAGAAATATTAAATTATGGGAGGGTTTAAGGCTACCTCTTGATATGAGATGATGATGAAGATGTAGGTGTGAAGATCCTCTCCGTGGTGAGCTAGAAACTCTGAACAACAAAGAGAAACTAAACAAAAAATGATTAGTAGATAAGATGGTGGGTTTCCTGACAAAGTCACAAAGTCAGTCCCGAGAAGTGATAGCTTCCCAGGGATGGATGTCAACCCACTTTGATAAAATATTGATAAAAGATGGTGGATAAATAGGATGCATCAGACAACCAAATAAAAATAGAGATTAGAGATATGTTAGAGATACTAAGATGAAGATATGATAAGGTAAATGATGAAAAATATGAAGTAAGAAAAATCAAACATGGTGGGGTCGATGGTGACACGAGACTGATAGGGAAAGTCGACAATAACTGCAATAGAGTAGATTATAAAAAGTGTAGAAAATAGATATGAAAAAGACTCTGAAATCCTGAGGAGGCTCCATATATGACATTGGGATGTTAAAGAAACATAAAGGATGAAAGAAAGATGAAAATTTGATGAGAAAATGATAGATGTGGACTGGGTCAACGGAGACTGAGCTGGATCGATGGTGACTAGGGAAAAAAAGTGAGGTCAGGGTAGTTAGATAAGTGGATCTCCGGGATAGGGGGATTTGAGGGTTGGAGAAGTAGAAAAATAGAACACATATGAGGTAAATGTAGAGAACAAGGATGACGTAGACCGGGGGGTCGACAACAACTGAGCTAGATTGATGATGAATGGTCTAATGAAGATGAGATCTGAAACACCAAGTGTGCAAAATAGAAGGTTTGGAAGATCTGAGGCACTGTGGGAGCTAGAAACATGGGACATAAAAGGCATAAGGTAGAAAATAGGACATATGCACATCGAGTTGATAGAAAATGGTCTAGATTGATGATGAACGAGGGTAGACTTAGGGTTTGAAGGGATTTGATGGATGGGAAAAGATCTATGAAGAAGAAACAATGATGGCTGATACAGAGGTAGATCCCTAAGATGACTAGAAAACATGCAAGGCTGATGTAAAGGATGATGAAATGATGGTGGGGGCTCCAAGCAAGTAAAATACTTCAAATATCCTAAGATGGCATGCAAAATCTCCAAGATAGCTTCAAGTTGATGGTTACAGATTCTAAGAAGAGAAATAAACAAAACAAGGTCACAAGAAGGCTGAATATGTAAAATTTCATCCTCAAGACAGGGGGTATAGGCATACTTATATGGGTCATCACCGAATTTGGTAGACCGTCAATTTGGGTGGTGGAGATGGTGCTCAATTTGATACAAAGGACCTTAAAGGGGTAAAATAAGGGTTTTAGGCTATTTAGGCGGGTTAGGGTTGCATGGGGAGAATAAAAGGTGGTTGGAGGGTCGAAATGCATTGAATGAGGGTAGATGGGAGTCTAGGGATGATAATTTGGGGATTTAGGGAAGTGTTTAGGATAATGGATGGGCTTAGGGGTGATTAACTGTGATTATAGGGGGATTAGGGAAAATAAAATAATGATAGGATTAAGATGGTGATTAAGATTAAAAAATGGGGATTAGGAGGGAAAGGGGAATTCAAATAGGAAGAGAGGTATGTATGTGCAAAATGATGACAAAGGGGACTAAATGCATGATGAGGAACAAGCGTACCAAAATTTGGTGTCTACACCCATATATTGTATCATAATAACAGTATCAAAATTCAATGCCCTTAAGAAGTAAAGAAAAGCACCTTGTGGGGTTGGCCTTAAGCGAAGTGGAATTTCGTCCTATGTTTTCTGAAATCTGAAGTTGAAGTCACCCATGAGCTCATTGGGAAATATCTTGATTTTCGTGAGTTGTTCTAACAAGGAGGTGTTATCTGCTTTCTCCTCAAACTGATTGCAAAGTGCAGTTCCAAGTTCATCCTAATTGTGAATATAGGCATGTCTTAGACTTATATACCATTGAAGTGCTTTATGTTTGAGTGAAGAAGCTAACAACCTCATAGCTACATCATCTTATGTAACTAGATGAACTAAAAAAACATTTTCAATGTCTTAAATATGATCACCAGGGGTAGTTTTATTCTCACCAGTGAAAAATGGAATACTTTTGAGTGCAACCAATAGTATATCATGTTGCGCACCAAGGGCTAAAGGAATATCACCATTGAAGATGAAAATGGCAGATTTCTCCAATGTGCCATAATTATGATGGGTTTTAGGACTCTAGATGCGTGTGCAAAAGGTTTTTCAGGTGAAGGAGTGAAAACTTATCTACATGTGAGAGATGGACATCTGCACGTGACTCTGCTTCTTTTTCTTCTTAGAGATAATTGCAGATACGCAAAGGCTTTGCCAAGGTTTGTGTGTTGTCTGGTTTGAATCCTTCTCATGAAAGAGGGTGCATGGACTACTAAAATAAGTAGATATGGATACTGGGAGTTTCTAGATGTGTTAAAACAAGCCTCCAAAGGTTAAAAATCACCAAGTCACACACCGGAACTTAATGATGATGAAATGTGAGTTTTCAATACTTGTCCAATTGGGTGGGCCAAAACTTTTGGAGCTTAAAATTACACATGTACTGAATCTGGATGATTAAGGGCTTTGAGAAAACATGAGATTGTCTCCAATTTGTGGGACCTTGCACTTGAGACAGACCTCCAGAGAAGGTCAGATTCCTATGCTTATTTCTACTGCTACAACTACTCCTAGGAAGGGAAATACAACTATCTTACTTCACTCTATGATTCTAAGGGACGAGGGTGAGAAGGAGATGTATAAAATGAAATCCTAAGCTAAAGGGATGTGATAACATCAGAAATAAGGGGATGAACACTATCAGATGAGTGAAAATGAGGGAAAATGGAGAAAATAAGGGAAAACATATGTGCCATGGTCTAAAATAGTAATCAAGAGCTCATTTTCATGGAGTACAATAGAAAATAAATGATGCAAGAGATGTAAAACATGCACAAAACATCACCATTGAAAAAGAAGTCAAGTAAATGCAATAAAACATGACCTAGGGAAAAAGATAACCACAAAACACAACTTCTATTACTTTCAAATTATGCACAGTTGATTACAATGAGAGGATAAGGAAAAAATCCTCACGTAGTGAGTGAGGTCTGAGGGATGCAACTAAAAATGCAAAGTAACACTACTCTAAATAATGCTCATGCAATCCAAGAGGGTCCAATCTTTACAAATAAGCATTATTCAACAATATATAAAAGAATGAGAGAGAAGAAGAGGGAAAACTCATATTTTCAATCACAACCACCAACAACATGTAATAAATTCCTATAAATCCACCTGTAGCTTTGTCAAATCTGCCTACCCACATCAATTTGCTTATGGAAGGAGGAAAGAAGACAAATCCCATGAAATTTGGGTGGTTGAGTCGACTAGAAGTGTGCATTAATTACCCAAGTCACGTTTTCCCAATTTTACCTACCAAATCTTGCGAAAATCTATTTTTGAAGAGCATAGAATGTAACCCATGTCAGAGGCTTTCTAATGAGACCAGAAACACATGATTTTGAGTTATGGAGGAAGTTATGGCAATTTGAAGTTTTGTAGTGTAAGTGGAATACACAAGACACATGGCACAACCTGATTGGTCACGAGAATTGGTATATTGTCTGCTAGTTATGTCTTTAGCACATATTACATGTTCATTCATCATAAGGATCTAGTGCACATTTGGCACTTTTCTATTTGTCATGTGAAGTCTACTTTATCTGACAAGTTCTTAGAATTGGACATGTGGCATGTTGTGATTGGTATGGTGGATGCAACCTTGGGCACATGAATGAAATCAAGAGTCAAGGAAGAAAGAAGAAGTTCTCCGATGTGTGTGAGAGAGTGTGCGGGGAGGAGGAAAGGTGCATATTTTCTAAGGCATGCAAGTATGCAAGGAGGGAAGATATGATAAGGGGGAAGCACAAAATATTTGAAGAAGGTAGTGCAAAAGAGGCATGCCAAAGGGAAATAACATGTGCATAACATAAGGGTGTGTGGGAATAAATGTGAGTGCACGAGGAAGGGAGCATAAAGAGAAATGAGTGCACGCATAGAGATACACATGACTTAGGGAAGAAATAAATGCACAAGAAAATCATGCCATAGAAGGGAAGTGAATGTGCACAAGGGGAATAAAGGGAGATAACAAAATATAAGGGAGGAAAGTAAGAACACATGAAAGATGAATAGAAGAAATTAAAGGAAAGGGGAAGAGAAAAGAAGAGGCAGGGAGAGCGCATAAGGATGCGAGTGAATTACTGCAACCAAGGAAATGCACCAAGGAAGAAAACCAATTGTGCGTGCAACCTGAAAACTTGATGTCAAAGGCAGAATGAAACTACAAGTTATCAAAATAACCAAGGGGTTATTTTGGATAATAGTAACAAACTTTCTCACACAATTTACAAGGTGTCAGTGCATGGACACAACTTCTAAAGAAATGAAATATTTTTCACATCTCTTGTTGAAAGAGAGATTTATATGTAAAATATGATTACTAGTGTGTACAAAGAATGGATTTTTGTATGTGAGTAGCTTTATCATTTTTTGTTTTCCTAAGAGAATTGTTTATGAGTAGTGCCTAGTTTTTCGTCATTTATGTATCACTTTTATTACTCTTGTTGGATATTTCTTTGTTTATTTGGTAAGGAATTAGTTACAATTGTCTTCGGAATCTTGTTTTTCACTTCCTGCATCCCTCTCCCTCTCCCTCTTCCTCTCCGTCAACTCAATTATATTGTGTAAGGGTTTACAAAAAATTGTGAATAATTTCTTATGCATATTGTGAAAGAAAGGTAGTGGCTTTTCTATAACTCTTTTTCATCACCTATGGTAGCACATTATTTTCTTCAACTATTATGTGTCATATCATCAAAATTCTCCACCCCATATCCACATTTACATGCCAACTATATAATTATGTTGTAAACATGTTTATGTACTAATACCATTAAAGGTTGTGGCTCGTGGGATGCATACTGCAATGACATAATCCAAGTGATGAGAATTATCAACTGGAATGGAGCCCAAAACCAAGTCAAAGTCAAAGTGTAAGCAAGAAGGAACTTGTGTAGGGGTGGAAAATTGTAATGGTTCTCCTCATTGTTTATATTAATGAAGATCTGCAGGGCAACCATTGATAATCGACCCAAACTCTAAAGAACTTGTAATCTTTTCCCAATCTAAAAAAGATGGAAGAAAAAGTGTAAAGTAATTAAGTTTAGATGATTTTATTTTAGGCTCAACAAAAAAATAAAATCAAGTACATTAAACTAAATGATTCATCGAATTTCATAATCATTGCACTTGGGTTTAGTTTGGATTTTGCGATGATAATTTCTAGATTTTTCCTCCACCTAGTTGTTTGCTTCAACTAAATTCGATGTTTTGACATGTATTATGAATCAAGAACAATCCCTATCATTCAAAAAAAAAATATTTTGGTAGTTAGAATAACTATCTAATAAAAATCTAAGGAAAAACCTGTTGTCATAATGATTCAAGAGTCTAAGATGAATCCGGAAAGGATGAAAGACTTTCATGCTTTTTTTTTTGAAATAAGTTGGCTTCCATTGTCAAACTTTAATAGAGGATTTTGGGGGTTTGATGTGTCTGTGGGACAAGAATGTGTTGGAAGGTTATCCTCTTCATAACAGTCAACATCATATAACTATTAGTTTCACCTCAGTCGGTTCCAGAAAATAGTTTATTCTTTTTAATATCTATGCTTTGAATACTACTATTGGTAGAAGGTTACTTTGGGAGGCACTGATCAATTTCAGTAGGATGTTTATTGATTGAAACTGGATTATTGGGGTAGAATTCAATACCCCTCGATTCCTTCATAAAATAAGGGTGGTGTCAATGTGTACACTGAGAGCAGGGATGGCCTTGCTAACTTCTTAGGGTGGAACAAATTGCTAGATTTGGATCTCAGTGGTTCAAAATACACCTGGACCAATAGGCATGAAGGGAAAAACCTGATCCAAATAAGGATGAATTGGTTCCTTGTGAATTTCCATTGGATCTAGGAACAACAATACTCACTCTTGTCCTTGGCTCATATATGATTAGACCATAACCCTAGAGTCCTTAATTTCAGTGAAAGGGAACAATATAAAGGTATACCTTTTAGGTTTGAAAAAATGTGGACTACTCATTCGGATCTGAAAATAATGATAGAATAATGGTGGAACTTCAAATTCAAAGGAAACAACATGTTCAGGGTGGTTGCTAAACTTAAAAATGTTAAAATGAAAATTAAGGTTTGGAACAAAGAAAATTTTTGGAAACATTTTTCTTCAAAAAAGAAAAATTTCTGAAGATCTTCAGGAACTGGAAGAAATAATGGAACAAGGAGAATGGATTATCGAGGAAAAAATCAAGGAAAAATATCTTCTCACTGAATACCACAATACCCTAAGTAGAAAATAATTAATTGGCTTAAAGAGGGAGACCGCACACGAAATGTTTCTACATCTTTGCCACCATTAAAGCTAATAAAGGAAAAATCCAAGAAATTAAAAAAGAAAATGGTGAATTGGCTACAGAAGACAATGATATTTTGAATACCATTGTCTCCTTCTTCAAAATATTGTTTGCTAAAGGTCAACCTTTGTCCGGGACCTCTTTAAATGAAATTTTCAATCTTTTTGAGTTGGCCATCAACCATGAGGATAATAGAGATCTTATAGCCATTCCTTCAGAGGAGGAAATAAAAGCAATTTTATATGCTATGGAGGGAGACAAAACCCTAAGGCTGGATGGCTTCCCTGTTTTCTTCTTTCATATGTACTAGGATATTGTTAAAAAATAAGTGGTCACTATTGTTCAAGATTTCTTTCACTCAGGTAGCCTGCTAAAACAAATTAATCACACCTTTATTGCTCTCATACCCAAAAATCCATGGGCTAAAGATTTGGGGAATTTCAGACCCATAAGCCTATGCAACACTATGTACAAGTTCATTTCTAATAGTATGACCTTCAAAACAAGGGAAAAAATCAGAAAATTCATTTCTCCAAATCAAGGAGCCTTTGTGCAGGGTATGTAAATTCTCGACAACATAATCACCATCCATGAGACAATTCACTCCGTGGAACAAACCTGCAGGGAGGCTATAATTGTTAAGCTTGACATGCAAAATTCCTATGATAGGATATCCTAGAACTTCATGTTCTCCCTTTTAAATAGGTTGGGATTCCATCCTCACTTCATCAAAATGATCCAATCCTGTACTCAAGCTCCTAGCTTCTCTGTCATAATTAATGGGAAACCAAATGGTTTCTTCACCTCGGAAAGGGGCCTTAGGCACGGGGATCCCCTTTCTCATTTCCTCTATATTATTGTTGTTGAAGCTTTAAGCATGTTATGCTCTAAAGCTCAAAATGAAGGAAGGATTGATGGTAATAAAGTAGTCAATAGGGTTAGTAAGCAAATTTTGTAGCAGTTTGTGGATGACATGGTTCTTCTTGGTCAAGCGGCTGTCCAGGAGGTTCATGCTTTCAAAAACAACACAAAATAGTATGAAGAAGTTACTAGGAAACATATTAAATTTCGAAAGAGTTTATGTTTTTTCATCAATGTGAAGGAGGATCAATGGATCATGCTTGCTAATATTCTAGAATGTAGTATAAAAAACCTTCCGGGCACTTATCTTGGAATGCCACTTTGTGGGAAAAAAATGGAAGAAGAGGGATGAAACAAACTTGATAGAGAGGTTCAATAAAAAACTTTCCTCTTGAAAAGGATCTTTATCATCACAAGTTGGAAAAGCACAACTTCTCCAAAGTAGCTTACAAGGTATTGTTGTGTATGTTATGTCCATCTTCATTCTAACTACGAGGGTCAGGAAAGCTATTGAAAGCATACAAAAGAGGTTTTTATGGACTAGTTCAGAAGAAAAGAATAGAATTCCTTTAGTAGCCTGGGAAAAAGTCACTCAGCCCAAGGATAGGGGAGGCCTTGGACTAAAGAATCTTCAATTCATGAATCAAGCTCTAATAGCTAAGGTGGGATGGAGATGTATAGAGAAGAAGGAACCTGGATTAATATTTTAAAAGTGAAATATTTGTGGCACTTTGGCAGAACTTTGGTTCTTTTCTCTGAACTGTAGTTACCTAGAGGATCAATATTTTGAAACAATATTTGTCACACTAGGAAGCTACTGGTTAAAGAGATTAAATGGAACCTTGGGGATGGTACTAAGATAAAGTTATGGGATGACCCATGGATCAGGGAAAAATCCCTTAAGACTGAAGAATCATGGAGTAATCTTAGGCATTTCTTTACTCTGGAAGTAGGGGAGTTGCTCTACAGTTATTAGAACAAAGAGAGGAATTGGGTTTAGATTCGACCACCTCCTAACTATTTGGGGGATTTACAACCCTTTAATAAACTTAATCATCTCCTCAATGTTTGTCATATACCCCTAAATAGAGCTCAAGATGAATTAATATGGAGAAACATGGATTCTGGAGAGTATGAGGTCAAGTCTAGTTACCTGCTAGATTTTGAGAAAATGGAGCCTAATATTTTCTGGAAGAAGATATGGAATAAGAAAATTAAACCCAAAATAAATATTTTCTTCTGGGAAGTAGTTAAAAAAAGATCCTAACTGTGGATAGGTTAAGAAAGAGAGGGATGATCATTACTAACAGGTGCAGTCTGTGCAGATGTCAAGAAGAGACTATTTAACATATTTTCCTGTAATGTACCTTTTCCTTTCAAGTCTTCTCTGTTGTTCTTGGTTTTTTTAGGATAAACATGGTTCTTCTTGGGGATGTTTCCTTACTCCCACATCAATGGAAATTCAATTTACAACATGATCTGACCAGATAAATATGGAAATTGGCCCTCCCACATACTATGTGGTGGTTGTGGATTGAAAGAAACAATCAAATATTTAGGAACAAACCTTCTGATAAATAAGGTTATTGAGAAAGTGAGTCAGGATCTTAAAGAAAATTTTTAAAGATCAAATCATCTAGGGTTGTCCGACTTTGGAAAGAAGCATTCTCAGCAACATGAATATCTTTCCTAATAGTCCATTGAATGATACAAACATCCAAAAAATTAGGGTTAAGTCGTCTAGACCTCCCAAAGGGTGCTACAAACTCAATTTCGATGGGTCTGCTAAGCAGAAGGAGGGCTCTTCTGGGGGGAGGCCTTGTGCATGACCATTTTGGTAAATGTCTGAGGGCATTCAAAGGTCCTCTAGGTAATCACTCCAACAATCATGTGGAATCCACATACATGTTATGGGGCATAAAGATGTGCCTCGATTTGAAAATAAAATCCCTCATCATTGAGGGTGATTATTTTATGTGTTATCAACACACTTAAGGATCAAATAAATTGTGGATGGTGACTCATAAAAATTATTAGGGAAGCAAGGGTGTTGGTGGAATCATTTGACAAAGTGGACATTCAACATGTATACATGTTAGGTAATAAACCAGCTGACGTGCTTTCCAATCATGGCAACAACATGACATATTTGATGACATGGTCAGGGAAACGTATACCTTGGAAAAACATTTTAAAATTAATTAATGATGATTCGACCTTGGAGACAATGTAATGATGGAAATCGAGCTTCTCACGCTTGGGACTTCAAAAAGATCTTTTATTTTTTGGGTATGGATACGATTTATGTGTATTTGTAATTATATTAATCAGGCTGGCATTAGTGCTTTCATTTTGATTGCCCCCAAAGAGAGACAAAGTGACTGGCTTAGAATGGGTGGCGATAGGGTTAGAACTGAGCTGACATCTTTCCTCCATTTAAAAAATGACTCAACCCTTTGGATATTGTTGCGCAAAGGAGGGGTTTTGAGGTATATTTGACGTCTAAAAGGTAACAATCCTCTAATTTCTGTGGAATTTAGAAATGCTTGGGTTGAGGAGACATTTAATCTCAAGGGGTTGAAATAAGGGTTTTTAAGGAGTCCATAGCTGAGGTTAGTGGTCTTACTATGGAAGGTCTTAAAATTTTTAAATACAAAACTAGAAGGAAACATGAATTAGCTACCTTTTTCGGGCCCAATGAATGTATTGTCTCGTATGATGATGGTATAGCCCACAATTGTGTCCCTGGTCACTGGGCTGTTGTTTACCTTGTTGTGATGAAGTACTTGACCTTGGAAGGAAAATTTTGGAAGATTTTATTGTATCATCTTTCTATCCTAAATTACCTTCAAAGGGACCAAGCTATGAGTCTTGCTTTTTTTCTCTACAGGTCCCTGATTTCTTCCACACGTAATTTTAAGAACAAGAAAATTGATGTTCCTTTACATCAGGGTTTGATGCTTCTTCTGGTTAAAAATGGTAAACCCCTTATCCCTCCTCAGCTGGTGATTACTAGTGACACTGAGTCTGACCATGAAACCCTAATGTCGGCCATGAAATAGATGAAGAAAAAGAAAGGGATAGACACCTAGGAAGGGATTGATGACATCCTTTGTAACCTGAAAAAAGGGATCCATGAAAAGGGTGAGGGTTCTGGTAGTAGAGAGAAGGATTTTTTGGATTGGGAAGTGAGGTTAATGAGAGTTGAGTCGACAGCTGATACCATTCTCATCATTAACAAGAATTTGGTCCAGGAGGTAAGAGATTGCCACCAAAAAATTGAAGTTCAGAAGAAGAGAATTGGGGGTCTACATGATGATTTTGTTATGCAAGAGCAGAGAATATCCATCCTCTAGGATCAAGTGGCCAAAGTTGGAAGTAACAAGCAGAATATGAGGTTCATCTTTAGCAGCTCGTACAGTGAAGATACCATGCATTTCAAGACTGAAGGAAAAGTTGATACAATGATTGACGATACACAGATTGAGTACAAGGTTGAAAAAAGGATGAAGCGGGTGATTATCAAGGTTGTTGGTATGAAGGATAGTGGGCCGAGTACCAGAACCCGCAACAAGGATCTCAACACCAAGAAGAAATAGTAGTAAACCTTTTGATGTCCTTTTGTTATTTTTTTCCCTTCTAGTTTATAGTTATTATTTGGTTGTTTTGCTGTTTTTAATACAAAAAATTAATGTTTAATGCTTCAGACTATGTGGAGTCTGACATTGATATTGTGGTGGTCCTCATGTCAAGATTTTTTACTTAGCCACCTTGTTTTTTTGGTGATTTGTTTGTATAACCTCGCTACTTTATATGTAAAGAGTTTTTTGGTCCCTTCAAAACCAACCTTTTTTACCTTATAAAAAAACTATCTAACAAAAATCGAGAAAAGTTGATTAGAAATTTAGATAGAAAAACTATCTTATAAAAGATGGGGGATGGCATGGAAAAGAGTTAGCCAATTTGTGAAGGCATGTTGTTGTAAGCATAAAACAACCATACTCAATCTTTGAAAGATATGCAAAGTTAGCACTAAGGATAAAACAATACATTTGGGAATTTGTAGGGGAATTCATATACAATAAGCTCATTTCTTTTTGGAAAATATCAGTTGATATAGTAAGGAGGACATTTAGAAGAGGAGGCCATACTTCAAACTTTAAGGTATGCAATTTAATCTCTTCAATATCTAATTTGGAGGTGTTGATTTATTTTAAATCACTTATAAATGTGAAATACAATGTTGTAACATAAGGTATATTTTAATCCTAAATTATTTTATGGATTCTATCAAAATTGTTTCATTGGATGATTATAGGTTATGATATAAATACATCCAAAATATTATAACAAGTTATAATGTATCTTAGATATAAAAACATATATTTAGAATAAAATATAATTTCATTTATGTCAGTAATATCTCTATTTTATATTGGTTTATTATATAAATATATATATTTATATCTCTACACAAATATTAAGAAATTCAAAAATGAAAAACAAACATCACATGCAAGGTGATATGCGTTTAAAAACCATTACAAAATTTTTTCTTGATGGGTAGGAATGAACGTCAAATTTAACCCTTGCTAGAGAGGGTGCTTGGGGGGGGATACCCAAAAATTTAACAACTTTAAATGTAAAGTAGTTGTAGAAATTACATATTATTGTACAACTTGTAACCAACAAAGATGAAAAGTAGCCAATCACAAGGTGACACATCTTTAGCCCAACTTTTAGATACCCCATGCACAAGTTTAGGTCCAACCATTTTTAGTGCATTTCAAATTTGTTACTTTAAATCTATTTAAAAGGTGGCTTTCCCTCCAAACAAACACATGAAAATAAATGTGTATATTAAATTACATGTTGAATCAACTATGTGACAAATTTCAAGTGCTGACGGGGCACCATTTGATTGCCACATAGGTTCCAAATTAGCTATCACAACTACTGGTTCCACTACGATCTTTTATCTTTTTCTTCTTTATTTTCTTTCTTTTTTATTTGGTAAATGCTTTTGATGATATTGTTTATGAACTCAATTGGATACAAGTAGGGTTTATTCTTTGAATAATAATGTTGTATACGATTTGGATACCAAATTAATTAGGGAGTTGTGTTTTAGATAAAAAATTTATTAGGGAGTTGTGTTTTAGATACCAAATTTATTAGGGAATGATTATGCCAAAGACGTCCAACAGTGAGAAAGGCCTTGCTAGAAATCACCATGTTTCTTATCGACATTTTAGTAGGTTTGCAACTATGACGACATCCTAAAAAACCCTATAGTTTAATAACTGATGGCATTTAGTAGATGCTCACGAGGTGTTTGAAAAATTACCTTAATGAGATTATATGTTATGTTAATCACATCTAACATAAGTCATTAGACATCCTCATGAAGATTTGACATTATTTCATTGAATGTAGCCAATAGGAAACCAACCTGATCGGATCACCTTTGCTAAGTGCTACTAAACCGTGTAAAAAATGTGAGCTTTGAAATAGGGCATGGACATTTGTTGAAGAATTTTTTGGCTTTCACCAAATGCAACCAATAGGTGTTTAATTTGATCAGTTCACCTTCACTATCATGCCACCAACACGTGTAAAAAGAGGCGTTTCAAAAGAAGGTTTTGCATGAGCCTCTTCGAACAAGCTTTTGATGGAAGATTTTAGGCTCCATCAGTTGCAACTATCTTGTGAAGCTTATTTGTACATATATTTTTACTGAACAAGAATTTGATAGAAGGATCCAAATTGTTTCTTCTAGTGATAATGGATTGATCCTGCGTGCGAGGTTTCACCTTCACAAGAAATACTTTGTTATGTTTTTGTATAGATATATGAATTATCTGTTGGGAGACCTTGTGGTGCTCATGATTAAATAACCTATAGATAACAAGACCAAGGATTCAATCACATGACCTCCTAGTTTCGGGTGGAAACCTAGTTTGGATAGCATTGTCGAGATCAGAAGTACAACTTCGGTAAGTTACTCAAATCATTTATATTTTTGGATTACATGTAGGACAAACATTATCTTTTTTAATTTATTTGTAACTTGAATGGCATTTATTTCTATAGTATATTTTTTGAAATGCCTTTATGTTGCAAGATGGTTTTGCGCACTCCTGAATACTGAGTGTTAGATGTTTTTGTGATAAATATGGGATATCCAAGTTTGAATTCATTCCATTGACATGCCTATTTAAATGTGCTAATATTTTGGAAGCCAAACTCTTAAAGAATTATTGGCATAAGCGAAGGATTTTAGGGTTTATAGAAAGAAGAAGAAAGAAAATGTTGGAGCATGTGAATTGAAAATTTCATAAGAATGTAATTGGCAGATGTAATGATGAAGAGCCCTAAATAAACACCTTCAATAACCCAATTTTTTTTTCTTAGAAGTCAAAATTTCAACATTTCAATTACTGAAACTAAAGAACTTGTCACCTTGCTTCACTAGCCAAATCTTGCTCAAATGTAAAAATATGCGTAAATCCCTAGATCAAAGCTTAAAATAATTTCAAACATGTTTATATTCATCAAATAGTCATGATCAAACTAAGAAACAAGTTCCACAACTTCATTTTTTAGTCTTTACCTTTTATACCTCCCTATAGTCTTCTAGTCCTCCAAAATCTATTTTCCTAACTTAAATCACTCATTTTCATCAACTTTCCTGAATGTTAAACCTTTTGGCTACCCATTTATCTCCTGTAGATGCCTACCAAATTCCAAGGCTTAATTCATCTCCGGTAAAAAGTTATGCTTCTTTACCAGTCCTCCAATTAGCCCTCTTTTTGCACAAATTTCCATGTTTGGACATTACACAAATAACTAGGAAAAAAGTGTTTATATTTTCTGACACCCATTAAGCTCTTCTTGCTTCATGGTAAGTTTTAAGTTCCAATCTCCTATTTCTCCCAACACCAAACCCTCATTTTCTAGCTTGTTCAAATAGGTCAACTAGGGTTTGAAGGGCGATTCTTGGTTTCTGGCTTCCCTACTAATTTTCCACCTTCTAAACACTTTAATCCTCTTATTTGGGACTTAGGATCTAAGCATCATTTGGTATCAGAGAAGGAAAATATATTGAAGAAGTTGAGGAAAGGATTGATCACATATGTAGAAGAAGAAAGAGGAAGACTTATCAAGAAGATGAGTTCAAAGCTCTGACCCATGAGAAGCTCTTGGATTACCAGTCCAAGGACATTGGATTATGTGAAGCCCAAGTGGATGCTTTAGACTAATAACATAGAGATATGAGATCCTAATTTCCTCTTTTCAAGTGAATGAGAGGAAAAGAGACACAAACTCTAACACTACAAGATTCTGCAACCTATGAAGTTAGAAAAGATACACATGATGGAAATAAGGAAGGCATGCACTAGAGTTCATTAGTTGGGGGTTGACTAGGACAATCCCTTTAACTCTGAATTAAATTCTAATTAGATAATGATGAAGAAGAAGAAGAACTCAGTAGAAGAGGTGGTAAGAGGATTGGTCCCTAGTTACTAAGTCACTAGGAGGATTTTCACAATAAGATATCATATATATATATGCATATATCTTATTGTTCAATCTCCTCCTGTGACTTACCTACACTATACCTTGTCTCTCTTATATATATATATATATATATATATATATGACTATATATATATATAGTACTATACTCATCCCATATATATATGAAAAGAAGAAGTTAGATATCATGTACTAGGGAGAGAGAGATTTATGGATGTAAGAAGAGTCTCTTACAACCTTATGTCTGAAAAGAAATGTGGAACTAAGTTCTGGTTATGAAGTGATGGAAACCTCAAGAGAGAATAAGACAAACAAGCTGGTCAATAGTGTTTAATGCAGGTAATCAAAGTGGCCATATAGAGACTGTAGTCTCCCCATTTTAATGCTTCATCAACTTCATTTCCATATTTAGACACATTATTAACAAATGCATGCACATCATCCTATCAGGTACAAGGTTAGATAGCACTGAGCACTACACTCGAGGTGTGCATGGGCACTGAGCCCCTAACCTATGCATGAGCATTGTGAGAAAAAAAATTCATTCTATGACAGATTTAAGTGTATAAAATTAAATTTCCATTGCATACATTACTGAAAATATATGATGAATCATTTACACCAATGATACCCATAAAAGAAACCATCATATAGATAGTAGATCTGATCCATAACATAACAGTCATCAAAGGCATCTAGCTTTGATTGGTACTACCCCTGAACAATACCTATTTAGAATAGAACCATATATTATCCTTCGATCAATCTGTTATAGATAACACATATTACATCCAGATACAGGGTCATATCATACCGATATATCATGAATCACGCATCAGAAACCTCTACATGGTGTATTAATTGATCCACTATTACAAAAATATTATGTAAAACCATTCCCCTAGTCATATGCTTAACATCTCCTATAGTCCTCTAATGTACGGAACCCCTACCCTTAGAATCTGATCCTCACTCATCATCGTATAGATGCTTCACCTATCATCTGTTATGGTCCTATCACCACACTAGTGGCCCTCATCTCCCCTATCTACATATCATTAGCTTCGATACCTTGAGCATCTCGGTATAAATCACTGTTTAACACCCACCTCCATGCCTTCCTAGTTAGTCAGCAGATTGGTATGCCAAGTGTCAAGGTGGTCCTCCAATGGAGCATGCTTCTTACTGATCTGAGCTATCCCTTTTGAGGCTCTTCTACAATAGCATGTCTTCGGGAATTCTACCATGCATGGAATCATTATTTCCTTGACTCACTAAGTACACCAATGTTATCAGTCTTATCCATTCACACATGCCTATTTGGGTCACGTAGCTTTAGTCCTCAAGTTAGGCCTCTTGGAAAGCCAAATATGACTAAGTCATGAAATCATTTTCTCTGCCTTGCATGCATGTCGTGGTTTCTATTAAACCCTTCATCCACACAAATTTCCTCTAGGGGCTTACATTCTATAGGATGCCCTATCGATCCTTTTATAAACCATGTCACTTGATATATCCGAATAGATCTTATAGGAGTTCTCATTCTTCTAGCCCAACATATAAATATCATACACCAAATGTTGGTCATTGCAATATTATACACTGCTCTTCTCCTAAACCATATTTGGAAAATATTACTACCATTATTCCATTGCCACTTGACTCCAAGTTAAATTTGAAATTTCGAGCTCTCACCCTCTTAAAGTATTTAAGCCAAGTTGAAAGTTTGAAGAAATAGAAAAATCCATGCCCTAGTGTTGTTTAAATCTCTGTTTTGCTCGTTTTGAGAAATTCTCCATCTCCCGGTCTGTGCACGTAATATCCTCTTTACAATCTCCTTTTTTGATCAAAATTGTTCACTTGTTCTATGGCCTGGGTCGTCAAATCATTGTTTTTCCTCCATGCCTCCGGCTCACGAAGGAAATTCAAAAATTGGACTCAAAATGATGAAGTTCTCTTCCTCTGTGTATTTTTCCCACAGTCGGGAACGATGGGCATTTTCTTCCCCATCAAATTTTGGCCCCATCATCCACAGGTACGTGGACATACCTAATTGGAAGCGGGTCGGTGGAGAAATTTGTGTTTTTGAGCCTCTTTGTAAAAAAGGTGAAAAGTTAAAAAGTGACCCGCAGCCCCGATCAGGCTATAAAGGTAAAAGTCAAATTTTGAGCCCGCAGGAAAAGTCAAAGTTGAAGCCCACAGGGAAAAAGTCAAAGTTGAAGCCCAAGCATAGGGAAAAAGTTGGTGAAGCCTTTGTTGAAAAGTCAAAGTAGATGAGCGAGCCATCGAGGCACTTTTGGAAATTTAACCAAATTCCCAAAAGTGAAGTAAAAGTTCTAGAATGCTCCATGGCTCCGCCAAGGTCTCAGGCCCACCATTGAAAAGTCAAAGCGGAGGAGTGGAATGGAGAGAATTTGAGTTTTTGAGCCTTTTTCCAAAAAAGGTTAAAATGTTGAGAAAAGGGCCGTGCCCCGACCCCATTTCCAATCAGAGGATGCCACGTGTTAAGAGAGAATCGGAGCAGCGGGTCGGTGGAGGAATTTGAGTTTTTGAGCCTTTTTCCAAAAAAGGTTAAAATGTTGAGAAAAGGGCCGTGACCCCATTTCCAATGAAAACGTGCCACGTGCCTAAGTTAAAAAGTTGAAGCGGGGGTGCGGGCCAATTTGTTCCAAATTGCCAAATCTCTAAAAAATCACAAAATGCAAAGGGCTTTCCCCCGTACCCACTCCAATCTCTTCCTACCACGTGGACGACCCGATTTCAAAGTTATAAGAGAAAATCAAATGGTCTGTATTCAAACTGGCAAATCAAATGTAACGTTCACGTTGCAAGATCTGGTTTTTAACCCGCCATGAGCATTTTCTTCGCAATGGAGGAATTTGAAGAGGCGTAAATGATTTGTAAAGTTGTAACCATTTTGGCATGAGATATAATGGCTCCTCAGAGCCATTCCAAGGGCTGGCGATTGATTTCAAAAAGACCAGAGTGCTCTGTACCTGGAAAAGACAGAAAATGCCATACTTCTTCTATTTTCCCTTCTCCTTAGATTTTCCTCTATTCTCAAAGCTCTGTACAAATTCTGCTTTAGCTTCAATAATAAAAGAAGGAATTTTCACCTTTTTGATTGAGGGATTGATTGGTACCTTGCGACCAATGAATTTCATTCGGTCTTGTAGCTTCTCCTGCGGATTTGTTTTTCTTCTAACTATAAATGCATGTAAATGAAATTTCTAATTAATGTGTGTGGGCATCTGATATTCTACTCACAACATTAGTTTTCTCCTACCTCCATTTCCACTCCCCTTCCCCTTTCCAAGACAAAGTTTCTTCTCTAGCGAGACATTGCTAGCTTTGCCACAGGGTCAGTGGAGTGCCCCTGTTGGATCTCTGGTCGAAAGGCCACCATTGAAACCCATCTTTTATGCATGCACCTACAGAAGCTGCACCGTTCAAGTAGAGGGACTTAGATTCCCATAGCGTTGGCTTGAAACCCACCAATTTTTCCACAAGACAAATTTTCTCACCAACAGTTTTTGGCACCCACCGTGGGGCAGATTTTGCAGCATCTACACCTAAAAATGACCTCAGGGTCATAAAATACAAAAAAAAAAGATTCTAGAAGAAAAGTTTCTGGAGATTGAATAATCACACAAACTACATGGATGTAAATCATGGCTATTCTGGGAAATCCTCCTGTTGAGAGACCTGATTTACTCTTTCACATCCAAGAAGACATTGCTTCTGATATGAGAGAAGCTATTTGGCATAATAGACAAAGTGTCAATCATTACTTCATTGCCATAAGGATTCTGGACCTG
The DNA here is from genome assembly GCA_019776745.2 of Taxus chinensis. Taxonomy (NCBI): domain Eukaryota; kingdom Viridiplantae; phylum Streptophyta; class Pinopsida; order Cupressales; family Taxaceae; genus Taxus; species Taxus chinensis. The sequence goes on along the minus strand of CM034147.1, from coordinate 198,522,310 downwards.
GAAGAGGAACGTGTTGTCGAATTGGAAAGGCAGAGACAAATTCTAGCACCCCAAAGAAGAGCATAGATTTTCAAGCTGGCTGATAGAAGATTCACCTGGAAACAGAGACAAGGAGGACAAACTGATCCCATTTTTGAGGAACTTCAAAGGAGACAAGAGCTACTCAGAATCCAGAGGCTTCCTTTTCAAGCAACCGGTCACGTTGGGAACCTGAGTGTTGCCAATCCTTTGGATGGTGAATTTTCATACATAAATGAGAACCTTGTAGACTTCACTGACGTGAAGACCGAAGAAGAAGCTAGAGAAAGAGAAGCAAGACCCGATGAAGAAATAAGAGCTCAACTCAAAGAAATCGAGAGACTTCAAGCCGAGGCAGATGAAAGAGCAGCAGCAGAAGCCGCAGCCTTAGCAAGGCTGGAAGATAGAAACAGACATAGAATGGGGGATCAAGATCGTGAGCGTGAACGTGATCATGAAGCCTAAGGCCTAATTTACCATGGGGAGGAAACACTGGTCCACTGACTCTTGCTCAACCACTCCATGAGCTACCGAGAGGCTCGATAACAAACTTCCCGAAATTCAGAGGGGATGGTTCTCAGCTCCCCAAAGAACATGTAGCAACATTCATCACTACTTGTGGAGTGTTGGGAGTTGAAAATGAAGATGTTTCAGTTAGGCTCTTTGTGGAGTCACTCCAAGAAAGAGCTGTTGAATGGTTCTACATGTTGCCCCCAAGATCTGTCACATGCTGGGAAGATATAAGAAGTGCATTTGAACATAGGTTCAAGAGCACAGAAGATTGTCAGGATCTGCTGGTCCAATTGGTTCAGATGAAGAAGGAGACCTCCGAATCAATGAGAGATTTTGTAGCAAGGTATGATAGGTTGACAAGAAGGATCCCAGAAGATGTGGTACCCCCTGAAAACAACTTGAAAAGGTTCTTCATCAGTGCTTTGCCATCAGAAGTTGGTTTCTTCCTCAGAAGAGCCCAACCAAGAACATTGAGGGAAGTTCAAGACTTTGCAATTGAGACTGATGATGATCTAATTCTTTCTGGAAAAGTGAAAGGACCAAATGGGAAGCAAAAAGGTCAGAGTTCAAATTCAGTCACCACTGATCCAATGTTCCAAAAAATGGCAAATGACCTAGTTGCTTTGAAGAAGCAGCTGTCACAAATCACAATGAGGAATGCTCCAAGGAGACCAAATCCTCCTGATAGACCAAGAATTTCTCCACCTCCTCATAGGCTTTCTCTTGAAGCACCACCAGTCAATGCCATCTGTGACACTAGGGAATCAGAAGAAGGAGCAGACATTGAGGAAACTGAAGAAGAAAGCATGGATGACTATGAAAACTATCTTGAAATTGAAGAGGTTGGCATGCACAATGGCCTGATTGAATACATTGATGATGAGGAGGAAGGTGATGAAGAAGCTCCAAGTTTTTCATGTGTTGTTTTCACTCGTGCACAATCCAAGAATGGTGTTTCAGCCTCAGCAGTTGCAACTGAGAGTAGGAAGAACAAAGAAGATAGCTCTTCAAAGCCTCCACTAAACAAGATCATCAGTAGGGGATCACCATTACCACCTTCCATGGAATCAGCTAGAGAGAAATCAGATTCACCAGTTGTCAAGGATCACACTGTTGTGCCAAGTAAGTTATCTGATTCTTCTCCCAACTCAAAAGTTGTTAAGAGCAATTCTCTTCTAAATGTTGGTTCTGCAAGAACATCTAAATTTCAATCAAAGGCTACACCCCCATCTCCTTCCAAGCCAATTGCTACATTTGAAAAGGAGAACCCAACACCAAAAGTAATGACACATCTTCCATTTAAGTCCTCATCCACTTTAACCTCTTCTCATCTACCATAACTTCATTTGACTTTGTAGAGCATGCTAGCAAAACCAAAGTCCAGCTCTCTGAAATTGAATACCTACAAACACATCCTGCCCAATTTGACAGATTCATCAAGGCAGTCTGGGGTGGTAACTCTACATCCCCAATCTCTAATTCTAAAGGCTTACTTCCCACACCATCCACACCATCTTCTCAAAACATGCTAGCCCTCAGTGCCTCCACCACCAACAGAGTTGAGCCTTTTTACCTGTCACTTCTCATCAAAGGTTTCCAGCTGAACAATTGCATTATAGATTCTGGAGCCTCAGATAATGTGATGCCAGCAAAAGTTGCAAATGCTCTTGGCCTCACTTTGACCTGGGTAAATGGCACATGCTACTCAATGGAATCCAAACAAGTTCCATTGGTAGGAAGGATTAAGGATGCTCAGGTTGCACTAGCTGATTACCCTGACAAGAAGATACTCCTGACCATTTTGGTGGCAGACATCCCAACATCTTTTGGTATGTTGTTGAGTAGAAGTTTTTGTAGAGATCTAGGTGGAGAAATAAAAATGGATTGGTCATCTGCAACTATCCCAGTGAAAGGAGAAATGAAGAAGCTTGCTGCCAGTCAGAAAAATGAAGTTCACAGTAAGGAAGTATGATGATCCAAGAGCTGATATCCTTTTTCAAGATTGTGGGCTTGGAAATTACCTCCTTACATCACAGAAGGAAGAGGACTTGCCACTTCTCATGGAGGAAGAAGAAGACCAAATCTGGACAATGGAGTTTGATGGCAGTCATTCCAGAGCAGGTTCAGGAGCTGGTGTAGTATTATACTCTCCCTCCAATGAGGTATATCCTTTTGCCTACAAGCTGCAATTTGACAATACAAATAATACAACAGAGTATGAAGCATTACTCTTAGGCATGAATACAACAGAGGACATGGGAATCAAGAAGTTGAGATGCAAAGGTGATGCAGAGGTTGTGGTAAAGCAGGTCCGCCAGCAATATCAGGTGAAAAACCCCAGACTCAGGCACTATAGAAACAGAGTGTGGGACTGCATTGAATCCTTTGATGCATTCTCCATTGAAGCTATCCCTAGGGAGAAGAATGAAAAGGCTGATTCTCTAGCAGTGTCAGCTTCCTTAGTGACACCTCATCCTTCTTTTGGCAAGGATAAAGTGACCATTGAGATGGTGTTCAGACCCAGCGTACCAGACAATGCAAATCACTGGCAGGTCTTCAATGATGACAATCAGATCCTAACCTTCTTAGAACAAAGGGATAACTTCAATAATATTTTCTTTGAAGGAAGTGAAAACCCACACCGTGAATCAGTCCCCAAAGAAGAGAAGGAAGGAATTGAGGGAATTGATGAAGAGGGAGTAATCAAACTGAAAGGAAACAAAATCCCCAAAGGCCTAGTTTCTTTGGAAGACCTCTTTGACAAGCATGACAGGTTCATCCAAGAGAAAGAAAAATAGTCTTCTCGGTGTCCATCTGATTTTGATCAAGAAAACATTGGCACTTCAGAGAATCCAAGGATGGTTAACATTGGTAAATGCTGCTCACCAGAAGAGAAGAGAAAGTTTGTTGCTCTGCTAAAAAAGTACTCAGATGTCCTGGCCTATTCCTATGATGAACTCAAATCTTTTCAGCCAAAGGAAATGCATCACTCCATTCCTTTGAAGCAAGGAGCTAAGCCCTTCAGGAAAAAACAAAGGCCCTACAATCCAAAGATTTCCGATGTTATCAAAGAAGAGGTGACAAAGATGCTCAATGCTAGAATCATCTTCCCCATCCACCATTCAACATGGGTGGCTAACATTGTGCCAGTAAGGAAGAAGAATGGGGAAATAAGGATTTGTGTAGACTTCTGAAATCTGAATCAGGCATCTCTCAAGGACAACTACCCTCTTCCAATCATGGATCATATTTTGCAAGCAGTCACTGGATCTGAAATGCTCTCTTTGCTTGATGGATTCTCAGGGTACAACCAAATCAAGGTGGCAGAAGAGGATTGCAACAAAACAACCTTCACAACACCTTGGGGCACTTTTTCCTACAACAGAATGCCTTTTGGCTTGATCAATGTTGGAGCCACTTTCCAGAGAGCAATGGACTTGGCCTTCAAAGATTTGAAACATTGCATTGTCATTTACCTTGATGACCTCATGGTTTTTTCAAAGAGGAGGGGAGATCATATCTGTCATTTGGAGCAAGTCCTTGCAAGGTGTAGGAAACATGGCATTTCTCTAAATCCAAAGAAGTGCATTTTTGGAGTCACAGAAGGTAAGTTGCTGGGACACATTGTGAACAAACATGGAGCACACATTGATCCTGAGAGGATCAGAGCTATCCAAGCACTAGCCTTACCAACCAGCAAGAAGGGAGTTCATTCATTCTTTGGAAAGGTAAACTTCCTTCGTCATTTTGTGCCTGAGTTTTCTGAACTGACTAAGCATATAACTTCCATGATGAAGCCTCAAGATGGAATAAGGAAGGAAACTAGCCAAACATGGAGCACACATTACCAAGCTAGATTACAAGAAAAGGGAGTTCATTCATTCTTTGGAAAGGTAAACTTCCTTCATCATTTTGTGCCTGAGTTTTCTGAACTGACTAAGCATATAACTTCCATGATGAAGCCTCAAGCAAGTTTAAAGTGGAATAAGGAAGGGAAACAAGCATTTGAGGAGATCAAGAAAGCCATTGCCAAAGCTCCAACTCTTGTATCTCCAGATTTCAACAAGGAGTTCATCATGTATTGCTATGCATCAGAACATACACTCTCTGTTGTCCTTGTTCAGAAAAATGATGAAGGTTTGGAAGCACCCATTGCTTTCATGAGTTGTCCTTTGAAAAATCATGAGCTAAAGTACAACCAATTGGAGAAACATGCCTACGCAGTGGTCAAAGCTGTTAAAAGTTTCAGATTCTACATTCTCAATTCCCATACAGTGGTGATGGTCCCTGGAAGTGCAATCAAGTCCATTTTGACTCAACAAGATCCTGGGGCTAAGAGAGGAAGTTGGATTGCAAAGACCCAATAGTATGACTTGGAGATTAGACCCTATAATCTGGTAAGAGGAAGTGGTTTGTGCCATTTGATTGCTAAAGATGAAGCTCTCAGGGCTCAGCAGGGAGAAAAAGATGGTGTTTTCTCAACCTGTTCAGGAGACAGTCCACAGGTGCTCTTTGTCACCACTACTGATGAGTGGTATGCTGACATTGCTTACTACCTCACTTATGGAGAATTCCCTCCTCATCTTGATTACAAACAAAGAAGGACACTCAAGCTAAAGGCAGCCAAGTTTGTGATCTGGAATCATGCACTTTACAAGAGAGGCCTAGATGGTTGTTTCCTCAGGTGTGTAGATAAGGAGCAACAAGAAAAGTTGCTCAGGGCATATCATGATCAAGCTTGTGGTGGACATTTCTCAGCAATGGTCACCACACATAAGATCCTCAGAGGGAGATATTATTGGCCCTCCATCTTTGCAGACACTCAGGATTGGGTTTCCAAATGCAAAGCATGCCAACAATTTGTTGGAAAGCCACAACTAGCTGCATTGCCACTCAGGCCTGTGGTGATTGAAGAACCATTTCAGCAATGGGGGCTAGATTTTATTGGTGTTCTGAATCCTCATTCTAGTGCAGGGCATACTTATGTACTCACTGCAACTGATTACTTCACTAAATGGGTGGAAGCCATCCCAACCAAGCAAGCCAGCTCTGAAACAGTCTGCAACTTCATCAAGGAGAATATCATTGTTCATTTTGGAATACCACAGAAAATTGTTGTAGACAATGCCACCTATTTCTCTTCCAAGGAGCTCACAGAGTTTTGTTATGGCTTTGGAATCTCCCTATCTCACTCTTCTGACTACTACCCATAGGGAAATGGGCAAGCTGAGTCAAGCAACAAGAACATTGTGACCATTGTTCGCAAGCTGGTAGATGAGAATCAAAGGAACTGGCACAAGAAGTTATATGATGCATTGTGGGCCGATAGGATCACTCCTAAGAAGGAAATAGGTATGTCACCTTTCCAAATGTTGTATGGAGTTGAGGCAGAGATTCCCCTCACAATTGAGATGCCAGCTCTCAAGTTGCTGCAAGAAATAGAAGATGGTCAATACAAAGACTCCATTGACAAGAGGATCCTCTTCCTGGAGAAGCTGGAAGAAAGCAGATGCCAAGTGGTGGATAGAATTAAAGAGCATCAATTGAAAGTGAAGAATTTTTTTGACAAGAAGACCAAAGCAAGAGAATTTCAAAGTTGGAGATTTTGTCCTGCTATGGGACAAGAGAAGAGAACCAAAGGGCAGCCATGGAAAGTTTGATTCATTGTGGCTGGGCCCATTCCAAATTCATGGAGCTTGTGGTGAGAATGTTTTTCTCCTCTCATACTTGGATGGAACACCATTGGAATTGCCTCGAAGTGGGAAATACTTGAAACTGTATCATCAGTGAAAGTGGGTTGTCCCCCACCTTGTACCATAGGTGATTTCGTAGGTGTGTTTTTCCCTTTTCTGTTGTGTGGTTTTGGTTTAGTTTTGTTTGGTTTTTGTTGTGTGTGGTTTGGCTTGTGTGTTTCCTCCTTCTTCCATTCTTTCTTAGAATTGTACATGACTCTGCAAGGCCCAATGGATAAGGCACTGGTCAACATTATACGGTTTAAAAATTGAGATTCTGGATCCTCATACCATGTCTTCGTCATGCTCAGTCCATGCCATGTCCCCAAGCTAGAGCCAGTTGTTGTCTCCCAAAAGCTGCTTTTCATTTTCCAAGTTAAATTCAAAATTTCAAGCTCTCACCCTCCTAAAGTATTTAAGCCAAGTTGAAAGTTCAAGAAATAGCAAAATCCATGCCCTAGTGCTGTTTAAATCTTTGTTTTGCTCATTTTGAGAAATTCTCCATCTCCCGGTCTGTGCACGTAATATCCTCTTTACAATCTCCTTTTTTGATCAAAATTGTTCACTTGTTCTATGGCCTGGGTCATCAAATCATTGTTTTTCCTCCATGCCTCTGGCTCGCGAAGGAAATTCAAAAATTGGACTCAAAATGATGAAGTTCTCTTCCTCTGTGTATTTTTCCCACAGTCGGGAACGATGGGCATTTTCTTCCCCATCAAATTTTGGCCCCATCATCCATGGGTACGTGGACATACCTAATTGGAAGTGGGTCGGTGGAGAAATTTGTGTTTTTGAGCCTCTTTGTAAAAAAGGTGAAAAGTTAAAAAGTGACCCACAGCCCCGATCAGGCTATAAAGGTAAAAGTCAAATTTTGAGCCCACAGAGAAAAGTCAAAGTTGAAGCCCGCAGGGAAAAAGTCAAAGTTGAAGCCCATAGGGAAAAAGTCAAAGGTGAAGCCCACTGTTGAAAAGTCAAAGCGTGAAGCAGGCCATTCAAAGGGGCAGCTTTTGGAAAATTTAACCAAATTCCCAAAAGTGAAGTAAAAGTTCTAGAATGCTCCGCCAAATTCTCAGGCCCGCCGTTGAAAAGTCAAAGCGGAGGAGTGGAATGATAGAGAACTTTAAGTTTTTGAGCCTTTTTCCAAAAAAGGGTAAAATGTTGAGAAAAGGGCCGTGACCCCATTTCCAATCAGAGGATGCCACGTGTTAAGAGTTCAATCGGAGCAGTGGGTCGGTGGAGGAATTTGAGTTTTTGAGCCTTTTTCCAAAAAAGGTTAAAATGTTGAGAAAAGGGCCGCGACCCCATTTCCAATGAAAATGTGCCACGTGCCTAAGTTAAAAAGTTGAAGCGGGGGTGTGGGCCAATTTGTTCCAAATTGCCAAATCTCTAAAAAATCACAAAATGCAAAGGGCTTTCCCCCGTACCCACTCCAATCTCTTCCTACCACGTGGATGACCCAATTTCAAAGTTATAAGAGAAAATCAAATGGTCTGTATTCAAACTGGCAAATCAAATGTAACGTTCGCATTGCAAGATCTGGTTTTTAACCCGCCATGAGCATTTTCTTCACAATGGAGGAATTTGAAGAGGCGTAAATGATTTGTAAAGTTGTAACCATTTTGGCATGAGATATAATGGCTCCTCAGAGCCATTCCAAGGGCTGGCGATTGATTTCAAAAAGACCAGAGTGCTCTGTACCTGGAAAAGACAGAAAATGCCATACTTCTTCTATTTTCCCTTCTCCTTAGATTTTCCTCTATTCTCAAAGCTCTGTACAAATTCTGCTTTAGCTTCAATAATAAAAGAAGGAATTTTCACCTTTTTGATTGAGGGATTGATTGGTACCTTGTGACCAATGAATTTCATTCGGTCTTGTAGCTTCTCCTGCGGATTTGTTTTTCTTCTAACTATAAATGCATGTAAATGAAATTTCTAATTAATGTGTGTGGGCATCTGATATTCTACTCACAACATTAGTTTTCTCCTACCTCCATTTCCACTCCCCTTCCCCTTTCCAAGACAAAGTTTCTTCTCTAGCGAGACATTGCTAGCTTTGCCACAGGGTCAGTGGAGTGCCCCTGTTGGATCTCTGGTCGAAAGGCCACCATTGAAACCCATATTTTATGCATGCACCTACGGAAGCTGCACCGTTCAAGTAGAGGGACTTAGATTCCCATAGCGTTGGCTTGAAACCCACTTATATATATTGTTTATCCTTCTTGTTTGATATATAGTATATTTATTCTTTACACACATTCCTTCATGGGGTATACTCAACATGATGCAAGACATATAGATTCATATATGATTATTAGATCTATTGCAGTTCCGTACATACTTATTTTGGGGGCATCCCTCTACACAAAGCAAGTGATATTATTTCAGTATAATACCTTTTCACTTCCTCATTATGCTTAATTACATATATAGTTTATTTTCTATCTATTGAAATAACATGAATTACACGTGTCTTGTGTAGTGTTGACAACTATTATTTCACATGCTCATATATATAACTTGTTATGTCATTTCATCACATTATGATACTCTTGTCTTCTATACACGCTTGTTAGTTGTGTTTGTAGTTACTTGGTTACTACTATGCCTCTCTCCCATGGGCCTTGTTTGTCTGGTGACACCATGGGTGTCCCATGTTCATGGCATCATTTAATTCTTGTGTGACATTGTATTTCTTAATTGTAGGCCCAAGGGCCTTTATTTTCTTATGACACTGTGGGTATCCTATGTTTGTGGCACCATGCCTTTCTATGTGACATTTTTTACATTGTTATCTTTATACTTACATATGCACTACTATTGTTAATTACTATTAGTTTTCTTGTTGGAATTATTTTTTCTATTATTGGTGTTGTTATTTTTTCTCTTGTTACACGTCATGGTCTCCATCATGTGCATCCACTTGGCAGGTACAAGTTATTCTTGGTGTCTGCCACACCAGCCCTTCATGCATTTTCTATGCATATTATCAGACTTATCAAACATGGTTACACATATATTATATAGATTCACATGCTCAAAATCAAAACCACATATACCTCAAAAGAGGGGGCATTCATCTAGGTATATTATACACCTACAATAGACACAAATAGAATTCTGGGCTCAAACACCGATATGAACAAGTAAAAACTACTCAAAAATTACATCAGACACAAAAATTCAATAAAGTAGGCATAAGGTCAAGAATATAACGTATGTATAGGACTGTATGGAAATTCCTAACCATTTATATGTTTTTACCCTAGGGATAATTACAAAAAAATTCTCAGCAATTTCAAATTTTCACCTACAGACAATTTTTTGGCACAGTTTCAAACTCAGATGTCTCATTTTTGATCAAATTTAGGGAGCACAAAATGTTTCATTAATTCTTATCCACAACATTCAATTTCAATTTCATGGATATTGGAGGCATGGGTATCCTTTCTTCAGCTACATTTTAGCACATTTCAACTTTATTCATTTTCTACTCAGTTTTGTGGCACATGCGGAGATTATGGGGAAAATTGATTCTCTTTTATATTATGTATCCTAATTTACAAAATTAGCCCTATAACCATTTGCAGTGATGTGGTTTTTGGGGTCATGGAATGTATCAAAGTGACTAAGCTCTTCATAGGCATTCCTTCCTCTCCTCTTACACCTAAAGAGGAAGATATTAGAGTTGTTGAATGAATTTGATACATGATCATCTTCCTTCAAAGGGTGCTTGAGATTATCATTCTTATTCTCTCTTTGACATTCATGTGTTGGGTTCGACACACCCAATACTACGACATCTCTAAGGAAAAACTGGGGATTGATCACCCCCAAATATTTGGCAAAGTTCAACAATCCAAAAATCCAAGTACAAACAAAGAATGATAAATTATTCCATCTGCAAAATAAACATGTGTATTCCTTCCACATTTAGTATCTCTTTATTTCACTCTTTTTAGTTTCATATTTCATTTACATTACATCTTTACATTTGAGTTAAAGTTCAAATCTTTATCATAGACATTGTCTACACTTTGTGTCACATGTTTCAACATGGAGTGTGTGAACACCAATTCGTCGAGATCTTGCAAAATAAGCATTGAACAAAGAAAAAGTGTGTTTACACACTTAGGTATTTTTAAGCATTTAATTTAATTTTATATTTAAAGGGGGGTGTGTATAGAGAAAAAATCACTAAATGGAAGACAAACAAAACAAAAGTGCAAACCTTCATGTAGCTCTTCATTGTAAACCTCAAGTAAGGTTGTATGAAGCTTAGCTTGTGTAACCTTGTAAAAGATTAATTGTGGGTGCTCTTGAATGACCTCCAAATGGGGATGAAAATTTCTACTAGCACATGTTGGCTTGGATTATTGCTTCCAAAATAGAAAAATTTGGAGAAAATTTGACAGAGTTATTGTACCTGAAATCCAAGAGGATTTGTAAGAGGGTAAGCATGTGTTTTATAAGGCTAAGTAGTGGTTGGAAGTTGGTTGGAAGTGGTTTAATTCACATGCTAAAAATAGCATTTGAGGGAAGTTTAAACAGTTTGGGGAATAAATTCCATTGAGGGGCAATAAATAGATTTAATTGTAGAAGTTACATCTGGAAAGGTGGTTGTACATGTAATTGAATTACCCCCACCTTTCTAGGATTATAGAAGTGTAGTTGACTGGATTGGTGAAGTGGAGTTGACTGGACTAGTGAAGTGGAGTCCAAGTGGGGTCCAAAGTGGCAGTTGACTAGGAAAATAGGTGTATTTTCCTAATTAGATAACTAATTTAATTAGCTATAATGTGCACACTAACTAATTAATCATTTATTTAATAAATGATAATTAAGCTAGCTAAAGGGGTACTAAGGATTAATTTAATTAATCCAAAGGGGTACAATGTGTATGATTAATCAATTTAATTAATCAATCATAAAGGGGATGAACTAACAGGATGTACTGGGATAATATTGGGAATAAGTATGTGAATTTAGGGTGTCTACATTTGCCCCTATTTAAAGTTCTATTGCAAATTAATAGTGTTTTAAATATATTAGACACATGTAGATCAACAAGCGGAAAACAGTGAAGCATTCAGATGCCCTAGCTAGTACGATAGTAAAGGAATGCCCCCTCAAGTGGGTGGGTTACGCAACAAAGTGGTGGATAGCCACTTGATAGGAAGAAGACAAGGGATTTGAACAAGGATGGGAAGGACTGTGCTCGTAGCATGAGGGTCATTTGGAGAATAAATTTAGAACAACCTTATTTTTTTTGTTGCACAATAGATTTTTCACCATGCTTATGAAAGAATCAATATGGTTAACCCAGATGCGCATAAACAAACACACACAACAAAGAAAAGATAAAAAGGAAAATAAAACCAATATACAGAGTAGGTGTAGGCATCAAGGTTATAAAGGAACCAAGATGTAATCACACTACTTGCAAGTGGTCCAAAAAGTAAACATCAACAATGCAACACAAATTCGAAAAAGAAGACAATCAACTATGCCCCTAATGCATGCCACAATGATGATTAAGTAGATGTAAATGCTCCCAAGGTGGGAATATGATCAGACTGAAGAGTGGAGTAAAGGTACTCCTTGTGACACTCTTGTTGGATCCTTTGTGTAAATGATTGGAGTTGAAATTTCCCTAGGTGAAGTTATATCATGAAGGAAAAATAATTTTTTGACTTGCCCCAGGAAAATTTAGCTATCATGCAAAGGGAAGAAAGTGATAGTTGTAAGATTAGAACGATCACTAGGGTAGTAGATAAAGGTATGAATTTATCAATATTGTGTTGAAATGTTGAAAGATTCACTTCAAGGGTTTTCCAATTGTAGGATTTCTGTGATAAGTGAATGTTTGTTTGAATTTTTTAAATTATTTTTTATTTTTTTTAGATTTTTGAAATATATGATTTTTTTAGATTTTTGAATATATGATTTTTTTTAGATTTGTGAATTTATATGATTTATCAGTTTTTGCGAGTTAGTGAAAAATTTGAAATATAAATGCAAAGAAATGTAAAAAAACTTGAATACACACCAAAAAGGAAAACATTTCATGGCTTATTTAATAAACTGGGAAGAAAACACAACACATGCAAGCAATCAAAAGACACAAGACAAGCATGCAAACAAACCCAATATGAACAGGAATGTACAACACCAAAGTTATATGTGAAATAAGATGCAAATAATGTTGCTGCAATTGGTCTATAATAAAGGTAAACAAATTACAACAAAATAACAAACTGAAAGAAGCAAAAGCATCATCATAATGTTGACAAACCACAATAGTACAACATAATTTGCAATAATATCTAATGACACTCTGAATGTGTTCCACCTTGAAGAACTAGACATATTTGAATTCCATCGAGTGATAGATTAAATGCGAGAGGATTGGATCAGGCTGAAGAGCAAAGTGATACTTAGATACTCTTATCGGATCCCATTGAAGTTTGATCTATATTGGATTAAAATGTAAAATCCAAGTGTGCCCCAAGTAAAGTTATATTGTGAAAGGGTAAATGATTGCCTCGAGCATAGATATACACCACGGGAAATAAAGATGATTATCGAAAGATGATCTGGAATGATCATGAGGAGTGATTTCAAATGGTGAAATTGTTGAACTGTGTTATCCAGTTGCTGAAATTTAGTCAAACATTATTTGAATGTTCTGATTTTGACAATTTTATACTGTTTTTTAATTTTTGGAACGATTTTACATTGTTTTTGTATTTTTGGAAAATTTTATAATGTTTTTGAATTTTGTTAAACATATTCGAATGTTTTAAAGTTTTGTGAAATGTTTATTTAATGTTTTTTAGTTTTTTAAAACTTTGTAAAGGGGTGCACTACTTGAAAGCAAGTGAAAATAATTAGAAGCATTCCATTCCATTGGTAAAAATGTAGATTATCAAATGATAGGGTTTTTCACTCCGCTCATGATTCCACGCAACTAGGAAGATGCGAGGGATAATCATCGAGATCCAAGAAGGACGTGAAAACAAGGTGAATAATGATATGAAAGTGAAGATGATGGATGTGAAAATACAAGGTGTAACAATGATCCATATGAGAAAAATGTAACTCATCTCTAGTTAAGACTATTTGACTGATTCAAAGATGATTCCACTTTATAGGTTTTGACTAGACTTAGATCCATAGATGGCCTACTGATTGGTAAGATCTGGTTAAAGGAATTGTTGTCTCTCTTTAACATGAACAATTAAATTACTTCTTGGGATGTTTTTGATTAAGCACTTTTGATTCAGATTTGATAAAGGCTTTATTGATTATTATTATTTATTTGTTTGTGAAAGGGACCCCTTACATGTTGCCCCATGCCATTAGTAAAAGGAAATAGCTCAACACCAAAGACAAAATGTAGGTGAGTAAGGACATATTCATCTGTTTCCAGTCTTATTATGACTAGTGAGAAGCATGGGCTCATCACCAAAGATGTGAAGGATGAAAGGTGTAATGATTTTATAGTTTTTTTGTATTTTTAGATTGATTTAATTTTCCTTGTATGTCAATAATGTTCTCTTTGGGAATGAGCATTATATCCCCAAGTCTCAGTCACATGTGACTAGTAGGTCGCAAGGGTTCAACACCGTAGATTGAGATGGGCAGTCAAAAAGGACTGGGTAAAAAAAATTGAGCTTTTTGTTAAAGAGAGCTTATTTTGAAAGGAGCAGTTTCCATAAATAATATTCGAGATAAAACCGTAGGTAAAAAGATCTGAAATGGTAAAAACCATAATAGGTATGAGACACACAATGTCCAATAGGAACAAGGTTAACTTGTGTCATGATAGGTGAAGAATGTGAATATATGAGAATGGTATGATTAAGATATCTGGCAATAGATGGAATCCTTAATATTATTTATACTCACTTTTCCGCTTCTGTTTTGCAAATAGTACTTTAGGGAATAATTTAATACAAAGTTTTATTCTCTTTTTACATTTTTTAAGTTTTTTGAATTTTGGTGAATGAAGGTTTGAAATGGACTCATCAAGAGAGAGGTCCATGTTTATTAAAGTCAAATGATCCTGACTTATGAGAGTTCGACAGACGAGATCTAAGTCAAGAGAGGGAATTTGAAGATTCGATAAGTCTTGATTTACGAGACTTGGGTGGACAAGGTCCAAGTCAAAGGAGGAAATCCAAATATTTGATAAGTCCTTACAGGACTTGGGTTGATGAGATGAAAGTCAAAGGATTGAATCAAATGATTCAACGAGTCCTCAGATATGAGACTTGAGTAGACAATTTTCAAGTCAACAAATGGATGATTAGATAAGTCTTCGATGGGATCAAAAGACATATGTGATGTTAGAGAAGGATTTACATAACATATGTTGAGATTCATATTCACCGATGAGTGAAATATTGTGAGGAAAGAAGGATTGATCTCTAAGATGTATATCCATGGTTCCTTATATGTTTCAGAGAGGAAATAATCATGTTTCTCCTTCTAGGTTAGGGAGTAATTGATTTAAAAAAATATTTGAACTAAAGCTTGAAAATTTTGCATAAGGATATTCCTACATATATGCACCTCGTAGAGTGTACTCATGTAGATGTCTTGATAGGTAGAAATCATCATTAATGAGATTCTTGCAAGATTGATTGTGTGAGGTATAATGGACATGGAAGGTTGTTGTAGTACAAAAATATACACACTTTGGTACATTTAGCCTTTTACTTTGTCTTCTGCACTTTTATTATCTTTATACATCTTTCACTCTTGCCAACATTTGATTTTTTTATCTTTCTATGGCCTTCAGACACTAGCACCTAGTCTGAGACACTAGTGGCAAACGCTCATGTCCTCCTAGGCACCCTTATCTCTCTTTACCTCTTTCTTATCCTTTTTGGACCCCTTTCAATTCTTAATTACTTTTTACTACTTTGGGTTGGCCTTTCAGTTGTCAATTAGGAAATTCAAACAAGGGAATCATTTAAATACATAGTTATGTTTTCAAAATAAAGGACCAAGCACTAAACATTACATACTACCACCTAATCTTGCATTCAAAGGCACAAGAGCATCAAAGGCATCCACATAACACTCATACAAGGGAAAATGGTTGCATCACTATTGCATACATAAAATAGGAAGGGGAAGTCTATTCTATTGCATCCCACACATACTATACATATTCTACATTCTAGATCTATCCCGCTATCATTTGTGTAACTTGCACAAGGGCATCCTAGGGCATCATTTCTACACACACACAAGAACTACATGGAGTCTGAGATGTAGTGCAATGCTCAGTAGTAATTTCACTCTTCTGGTGACCGCCAAGGTAAGTTTTGAATCCCCATTCTGCATTTTCCTTTTTAGGTTTGATGTGGTTTGTGGGTATGTGCAGGTGAACTTCTTTCTTGTAGGTTACAGGTATAGTCACAGATCAGACAATGAATCCATATCGACAAACAAGGACCAACAATGAAGCTTATCTGACCTAAAATGGAAAGATCCATAACATCTACCTAGACACCAGTGCCTAGATCCAGACACCAACGCATGGGCGCTCTTGCCTCCCCTGGGCACTCCTCTCTTGTGCACAGTTCCAGATCTTTAACCTCCAACTGAGCCTCTGCAACACTCCTCTTATTTTGTTCTATAGTATTTCATCTTCCCAGATCACTTCCTGTTTGCTCAGATATCAACTAAGTCCTCCTATCTTTCCTTCTTGCTTAGGGTTTCATATTGCATATGCTTTATTGCTTGCGTCTTATTGTACATTAGCATTTGTACATCATTTATTAGAATAGTTACTCTGAAATTAGATTTAATTCAATTTTTATTAAATCATTTGGTGAACCCATCGCTCGAACCCTACCTTCCTTTTAGGCTTTCCTTTTTATGTTTGTCACCCGTAGTGGTCATTTTGGTTCCTTTTAGTACATTGAGCTTCCTCCCTCTGACCGTAAGTTCTCTACATCAATGGTTGAATATTCTAACCCTTTTCTTAATTCAAACAATGTTCCTCTTGAAAACATTGAAACTTCTGATAGTGAACATTCATATGATGAGGACACTAATGTTGATCAAGAATAGCTAGACAAGCTCACTAATTTTTGTTCTTATTTACGCGGCCACCCCACCCATATCCCCCATGTCCTAAATACTTTACTCTCTTCCAAACATGCTTGAGATGCTTCCTCTCACCCTCTTGTGGGTTCCTCCTTGGTGCCATGGCCTCCACACAACCCCTTAACATTCCTACTTCCATTTCTACAACTACCACTCCCCTCATTACTCCCAATACCTCCAATACACAACTTGGTTCCTCTTCATGCACCCATGACCTAGCTTCTTTATACCAAGATCTACAAATTCAAATCCATGAGTTGCACCAAGCTACTTCACATTCCTCTCCATCTCTTGATTCCTCATTACTCCTTCACACACCTTGTACACCCGCAATATCTGTTTATCCACTTCCTCCTAACTTCATTACACCTAAGATTCCCACCTTCAATGGCCATGGTGACCCTCAGGATCATCTTCCATCTTTCCATGTGGCATGTCTTGACTATGTGGATGACCATACATTACTAGCTAAGCTATTTCCTAGAATTTTGTAAGACTACGCTATGCGTTGGTTCTCTTATCTACCCGTTCATTCGGTAACTTCTTTTACACACTTATCAGATGCTTTCCTTGCACACTTTTCTATCAATATCAGTACTAAAATATCCTATGCACAACTAGCTCAAATCAAACAAGGATCCAATGAGCATCTCACAGACTATGTTTTACGATATAAGAACAACCTTGCCAAGATGACTAATGTACTCGTTGATTCAAAATTGCAAGATTTTTTTGTTCAAAGTATCTTACCTCCACTTCAAGAGAGTGTCATATTTGAGACCTCTCCCTCCTTTGATCAATTATGTCATACACTCAAGATGTGAAAAGGCAAAATTTTATCTATGGGAAAATTGAAATATCATGATACTTCTTCATCCTCTTCTAATAGGTTTCAAGCTAAATCTGCATTCAAGCCATCTCCTAAGCCCACTGAAGCTAAAGGCCATTGTCAATGTTGTTTCTCCATCTACCACACTTCAAGTGCAAGCTCCACATCATACATTTACTAAGTTACCTTACACTCCTCGATTCCTACTACCGAAGCTTATCGAAAGCAATCTTATTACTCTTCCACCACTACTCAATCTAGATCCTTCTCGCCCATGTGGCCACAACTATGATGAAAATACATGTTGTGATTACCATCAATTCATTGGGCATCCCACTAATCATTTTTTATTGATAAAAATTTAATTCAAACTTAGACATATAATTCAAGATCTTATTGATAACAACTCTATTGAGCTTCTTGTGCCATCTACTTCCAAGTTGGTCAATGATAATCAACAGATAAAATCTTTAAAAACCCTTTACCAAACCATGACAAACAACCTACATATTCTTCTACCAATCATACTTATCATGTTGTGCCTCCTCCTTCATTGAGGCCTCTTGATTTCCTTGTTGCTTCTACTAATGTACCACCGCTAGTCATTATATTTTTAGTTCATGATTATCATGCTACATTTTCTTCCAATTCATTACATATCAATGATTTTATTGGAAACAATGCTATCATTAACACTATGGTCTACCCATCAGCTCTTACCAATGCATGCTCTGTTACACTTCTTGTATCTATTTAATTCCCAACATCATTAAGTACATTTCCATGTCCTAATTCTTATGGTTGTGTCATTATTCCCATCACAGTTGGGTCTCTTACCATCTTTATACCATTCCTTGTTACCTCTAAAATTGTCAGTTATGACATGCTCTTAGGTCTTCTTTGGCTCTGCACCACACATGTTATCCCTTCCATGCATCACTTGTGTCTCAAGTTCCTCCATAACAAACAATTTGTCACCATCAAAGGTATTCAACCTCACACATCGTTGCCTCAACCCACTCATGATGATCTTTGTGTATCAACTAAGATATTTCGTCCTCCTGCATGGCTTACGTCCTAGTCCACTCCTACACCTACTTATCTTATTCATACGTGGCTTCTTGTGCCTCCTAAGTTCAAATCTATTTTTACACCTAGTTCTCCTATTTGCACACATACTACATGTTGACCTTGTCATCCTCATCAGTCCATTAGTCCACCTCATCGGCCTAAGTCCCCTACTTGAGGAAGCCCTTTCTCACATATGTTCTCCACCTCCTTATTCACATTAGTCTCATTTACATGCACATAGTTACTCTCCTACACCACCAACCTTAGATCATTATCACATGCCTTTGTCTCCTCAAATGTTAGGTGTAGGGCCCTCACCATTCACTATCACTGGATAGTCTTCACTTCTCGCACACATGAGGGGAATCATGCTTTCTTTCCCATGTTATAGCAATATCGATTATCTCTAGTGCATACTCTTACACTTCACACTCCGTGATCCATGTTTGCATTTTCTAGCATACTCACTTCACTTGTACACACATTGTACTGTCATTACTCTATAACACAATCTCATGCTATAGTTCACACTTGATTATTGATGGCACACTACATCAATGAACCTCACATTACACACTTCACAATGTATGTTTCATGATATATCTTTTTTAATATCTACTCACACACGAAAAACCCATTACCCGATGACACACTCTTACTCAAATGTTCTATGGTTCATTACTTTCACTTTGTGAGGGGGCATTTATAAATGAACCTCATTTCATGATGGCACATCATTCACTGGGGGGGAATACATAAAACTCCTTCCATTTTCACATTTTACCATCTTCACACCTTACATATAATACCATCACATTCGCATAACATTTGCATATCTTGGTTGCATTTACTCTTGCTATTTTATTCTACTTATATGTTACACTTTGCTTACTATGTTAGTTGGATACTCAGTATGTCATTATATTTATCATATACACATGCGTGTTCACTTGGTCTCTAGATGTGAATGTAAATCTCTTACAGCTCCTTGCATGATGCATGATGCTAAAAACTAAATCTCTTACCAATCCCACCGAGGATTCTAGGGGCATCTACCTTTACTACTTTCACACATTACATGTTCTATTGTTTCATCATTTACTACTTCTTCTTACACTGATATATACATGCTTTGACATACTATTTATCTTTCTAACATGCTAATGGGTGCTTCATGTGTAGCATTTTCCTTTAGAACTATATACAACCATGGCTTATCTTGATACATTTTTACGATATTGTTTGTTATTGCTATGTTATTGTTTACGGGCTATGCCCTATGTCTTATGTGATCATTGTATGCTTTTGGCCACTTCTGACGCTGATTGTCTTGTGACATTATGAGTGATGTCCCATGTATGAAACCCACTTTTCTTGCAATCCATCTTATTTGCACACTTGATTGCTACATTGTTTTATATTGCATGCTAGTAATTTTACTCATAATACTTGTTACTAGCCTACTTTGTTTACATGTGCCTTGGTTTCTACCAAGCACATCCCCTACCTCCTGCAGGTATCCACTTAAGATAAAAATCAATTCCTCTCCTTTGGGAAACATTCTCCTATAGACATTTCATGCACCCCACATGAGAGGGAGCATACGTTGGGTGAAAAAATCACCCCTACAATAGCTTAGAGCTACTGTTTAGATAAAGACAGTACAAAAAAAACACATGTATACAGTCATGGAATAGTACAAAATCAGACTTGGAATTCACACATAGTACAGACACTAGCACCCAGACCCAGACAATAGCACCTAGGTGCTCCTGTCCTCCCCTGGGTGCTAATGTTCAAAGGGCAGAAACATGTAATTTTCAATACAACACAGTCTTCAACAGTATTTAGTACAATTCTCTAGTAGTAGGCACTTGCCTACAAATATAGAATGCATTCTATCTCCTACAATTAGTTATAATATGGAACAACAGAATAACACAAAACAACACGGGATGTACCATCTACAGTGGTGCTTATTCAGGAATAGGTCATGGAAGGATAGTAAAACTAGACCTCTCTCCCCAACACTCTTCTCGCGTGGCATGAAATTGCCCAAAAAACTCACACTTGGCATGAGATTGGCCAAAAAACTTACTCTTGATGTGAGATCTCCCAAAAAACTCTCCCTTTGCATGAGATTTCAAGACATCTTCTACTCTTTAGACTCTTATACATCAGGTGCATACTTTCTATCCTTTACACTCTTATACATCATTTTTACTTTACTTTTTCACATTGTTACACTATACATGTTTTACTCGGATTTTTCATATACAAGACTTTGAATACTCTTTCGATCTTCTTTTGCTGGTCAGTCTTTAATACTCAACAAGAAGCAACCTACATCAGAAATTACAAGCATAACGATAGGTATAAGCTATGCATAGACTTCACCCCTAGGGTCCACTTCTTTTTCCTAGTTTCCACGCTTCACTCTGTGGTCACTTCGTGCTTCACTTGTCCACTTGGCACGTTATTTTCCACACTCTCTATAGCATCATAAGGTACAAATGTTATGAATAGTTTATGCTATCAGGTATTCACTCAAAAACATAAAGTGGGGGTAAAATGTAAACAAAAAATCTATGCACTTGGGTACATTTCTAGTTCCTAAAAGCATGATAGCATTTACATGATTCCTAAGTAATAAAACTAGTAATCGACAACTCCCTTTAGCCTTTTTATTGTTCTTCTACACTTTTATTGGCTTTATACATCTTGCAGTCTTGCCGACATTTAACTGTTTTATCTTTATATGGCTTAAGAAACTAGCATCCAATCTAGACAGAAGCGCCAGGCACTCATGTCCTCTTGGGCGCTCCTATCTCTCTTTATCATTTTCCTATCCTTTTGGATCCCTTTCGATTCTTAATTACTTTTTATCACTTTGGGTCGGCATTTTAGCTGTTAATTACGAAATTCAAATAAGGGAATTATATAAATACATAGTTATGTTTTCAAAATGAAGGACCAAACACTAAGCATTACATACTACCACATAATATTACATTCAAAGGCACAAGAGCATCAAAGGCATCCACATAACACTCATATAAGGGACAAGGGTTCAACACTTCTACATACACAACATAGGAAGGGGAAGTCTATTCTATTTCATCCCACATATTCTATACATATTCTACATTCTATATCTAGCCCGCTATTATTTGTGTAACTTGCACAGGGGCATCTTAGGGCATCCTTTCTACACACACACATGAGCTAAATGGAGTATGAGATGTAGTGCATTAATCGGTTGTAAGTTAACTCTTCGGGTAACCTCCTAGGTCATCGTATCTCCCCCTTATGCATTTTCCTTTTAGGTTTAATGTGGTTTGTGGATATGTTCAGGCAAACTTCTTTCTTGCAAGTTACAGTTATAGTCACATATCAGACAACAGATCCAAAGTGATAAATAGGGGAAAACAACAAACTTATCCAGCACTGAAATACGTAGATCTAGAGCACCCACATAACCACCAGTGCCCAGATCTATACACTAGCACTTAAGTTCTCCTATCCTCCCATGGGCACTCATGTCTGACACAGTTCTAGATCTTAGAACCTCCACCAAGCCTTTGTGACACTCTCCTTGGTCTATTCCAATAGTTCATCTTCCTAGATCACTTCATGTTCACTCAGAAATAAGATAAGTCCTCCTATCTTTCCTTCTTGCTTAGGGTTTCATATTGTATATGATTTATTGTTTACGTCTTACTGTACATTAGCATTTGTACATCATTTATTAGAGTAGTTACTATGTAATCAAATTTAATTTGATTTTTATTAAATCAGTTACATTTTTTACAAGTGCCAAATCTTGTAGTGGTTGTGCTTTAACAATAAGACTAGAGATTTCAGGCATAGGAGACAACAATGGAAGAATATAATCAAGCTCAATGGTGCTTCATGATGGTACCTCTTTTGTAATGTCTACAATTGTATCAAGGTTTGAAAGGGAGTCTTGAATATCTAGTGTACTGGAGCACTCAAATTCCTTTCCAAAATAAACATCGACATCAAGGTTTATATAAATCCATGCATGTGGTTTGATAAGGGAATAGTGTCCCAAGTCTCGAGAAAATCTTGAATCATCTCCTCATTCTAAAAGAGGTCAATGGAGAGGTCACATTGTTGATCTTTATGTATGTAAATATAAAATCAAGCACTTACTATTATTTACTATACCACCAAGTATGTTTTTTTGTATATGGATCTTGCGTATGAAAAATATTCACTAGCAACCCATTCCTTAATCCATCTGCTTGTCTTGTTGGTTTCTATTGTGTTTATCTTTCACACTTGTAACTCATACACTCAATTTTGGTTAGATAATAGGTATCCCTATAATTTAGTATCCACTCATTTGTCGTCATTTGTCTCTAGACACTAGTGCTCAAGACTAGACATTAGCACCTTGACACTTCTGTCCATCCTGGCACCCGAGCCCTCTTTATGTTTGATCTCATTTTTTACATTTGAGGTCGGTATTTTAAGTTTTCCCACTTATATCCCAAGGTACTAGTCAACATGTTGGGTCATTAGTGTCGAAATTCAAGTAAGAGATCCCTATATAAACACAACACACATACCATAATAAGGGCAAGAAATTTCTATCAAGGACTATTTATCTACATATCAAAGGGACTGCATCAAAGGATCATTATTCTACATACACACTGCATATGAAGGGAAGTTCATTCTATTCCATCCACACATTTGCATTTTATCTAACTACCACCCACTATCTTAGCGTCATTAGCGCGAGTGTAACCTAGGAGCATTATTGCACACACAAGTACATAAAACTACATTGGGTCTGAGATGTAGTACAATTCTTAGTCGTAAGTTCACTAGTTAACAGCTGAGGATAGTCTGAACCCTCATTTTTCATCTTTTTTTAAGGATTTGATGTCTTTTTTAGGGTTTTGCAGGAGGATATTTTTGTGCAGATTTACAGGTACCTCAACAATCCAAGTGTGACATATAGGGGGCCAAAGGTGAACAAGTGTGAAGCCTTAGCGTGAATATTAGAACTAGATTCTAACCATTTCTGCAAACTCCAGTGCACCCATAAAGGTCTTGGGTGTCCGCATGCACCCCTGTTCTTGCCCAGGCACCCGTGTCTAAACATTTACACCTCCTCTGCATTTTATCAGGGTTGCTATGATGGTTTGTCCTTCTGTTTCATCACATTCTTTAGCCCATGCATTATAGGTAACGATTTCCATACTCCTACTCTGATTACCTACCCATCTCCCAAAAAATATATTTATCGTCCTCCACTATGTACATTGCCCACCAACCGACCTCAATATCGCAATATGCTCCTAGGCCCATACATGTAACAATGTGGTAGCTCCAATCCCACCTTTTTGCTCCTCCTACGTAAATTTGTACAAGTGGGCCAATACAAATTGTGCCCAAGCATATCTTGTCACATCCTCCTTTATCCGATTGCAAATATCATGCATCTTATACAAGATGCCTAATCCACCGCCCTCCACTGCAACTGACGAAGAAATCACGACAATGAAATTCTACAATAGTGGAACCCCTGACCTTAGAATATCATCCAGACTGATATGGACATCTGTATAAACTTGAGTCCTTATAAAATACCACCTAGCAGCCCTCATCTGCCTCTGAGCATCATCTATAGCCATCAATTGAACCCTCTCATCAACAATATGCAATCACAATATTCGATATACGTCCTACAAATTCATGGAGGTGTGAAAAGAGATGTATGAGAAGGAAGAATCTATGGACCACATAATCTAATATTAACTAGGCTGACTGTGTCAGGACACATAGGCACTATCCGCTTCGATGCTAAAGGTTGTCAACTATGAGATAATAATGGGCGGAATTGGGGTGGTCTAAAAAATGAGGTGTCTAAGACCTTAGTCAATGTATGTTAACTGTGTAGTTATGTTTGGTTGTGGCACTCTTGGATCACACTAGTTCTCTGGGTTTCCTATGGCCTTGGATGGTCAAGTGGATGTACATGAAACTAATCTAAGAAAATAAACAAACAAGCAAAGAATCCGTAAGAGGAAAGGTCAATATTTAGGTAACCTAGGCAAACTAAGGAAATGTAAGGAGTTGTGTTAATTTCCATCTAATTAACTCTATGTGCCTAAATTAACAAATAAAAGAAAACATGTTTAAATTAAATCAATTTGATTACCCTCCTTGAATATAGTTAAATCTACATGTAACTAGTTAATCTAACAAATGAAACCTAATTAATTAAACAAAGAAAGTAAATCTAATCTATTTGTTTTTTTTCGTGATTTTTCAATGATTTTAAACAAAAGGGAATAAAACAAATAAAAGAACCAACAAATCTAATCTAATGTTTTTGGAATTTTGTGTTTACTAGAAAATAAATAAAATGGGCACAGAAAAATACAACTTCCTCTAATTAAATGAAATTACTTCTATTGTAAAACAAATTAAACTAAACAGTGAAATAGTTGGATGTGGCTATTTCCCTATTGCAGAGGATTTAATCTAATCTAATAAAATGAATGTTTTCCTAATTTGTAGTTGTGGATATTGCTTCTTCTAACTCTACCTTAGAATCACGAGAAGAATGAAAATATTCTCATAAGTAATTCTTCCCCTGAAGCTTCCCTAGTAAAAAAGAAACTTTCTAAATGAAGAAATATAAAATTAACGCACATACATAGAAGCTTCTAAAACTAACTTCCCGTGTAAATCCACAGGGATAGGAAAGGAAACAAATTTCAACAGAAGCTTTGCTCGTGTGCAAACTAAATCTAAATATTGAATGCAGTGAACTTTCTAAACAATTTAACAATGAAGAAATAACAACACACTGTGGCAAGAACCTCCTCCAAATTCTTCCCAGGGAAATCCATAGAGATGAGATGGGAAAAAATCCTCAACGAAAGCTTCGCAAATGAAATCTACTGTAACTACTAATGTAATTGTACCTTTCTAAACAAATGTATTCTAACAAATTATAACTTCAAATCTATTTAAATAAACAAAAGAAACCTCTAGGAATTTAATGACACCCCCAACCTGGAAATTTTTTACAAAGACAAATCCAATGCTGAAAATGATTTTTGATATCCCCTCATATTATTTTCCAATAAGTATCTAAACATGTCCAGGGAGCAGTGCTGGAAAGTGTGCAAAAAGAATGGGAGAGTGTTGGAGCTAGTTTGTTTGCAGGTAGTCTGGTAGTAATGTGAACAAGATAACAAGGCAAATGAATTGGTTTACTTGTGTACTTCTTGGTAGGATTTTGACAACATAACAGTGCAATTCCAAATCAACAAACTCCAACCAATGCTTTGGGAAGAAGCTTGGTCTTTATGGAAAATTAGCAGGGAAGTGGTCCAACCACTTGGCAGCCAAGAAGTGCCACATTACTGAAATAAGGGGTAGTTAACTTACTAATAATAGTAATTAGGGAAGGAGAAGCTTATACACATTTAACAAGCTCAAGAAAAATTGATTTAGTGAAGAAACATGCACAAAAAATGAGTTTAAAGAAGGTTACACACGTTAAAAACATGTTGAAAAAGTCTCAGGTAAAAGCACACGGGACGACCGCTCTGTGCAAACTGGCAGTTACTTAGCCGTCGGGGTAGTTGCGTACCTTCCACTCAAGGTAGATCGATAGTTACACAACCACCAGGGTGGTTGTGTAACAAAAGGTGAGTAAGCAAAGAAAAATTCTGCAAAACAACTAAGGAAAGTAAGAAAAGATGGAAAATGAACAAGTAAGCTACAAGGACATGCTGCAAGTGAGAAATTGGACTTGGACATCATTGGAATTGATAGGTTTTCATAATTGAGGATTTAAACTGTTATGATAATGTTACACCATGAAAAATTGAGTGCGTACATATTGCCTCCTCGAAGAAGCATTTTAGTCACGAAGAGGCATAAAACGTAGAGTCCAAGTATGGAACTCCCAAATGGGAAGGTTAGAGATTATACCTGACACGCCCATATGTTGGTATTATGCCAATCCAAGCTTCCCACTACTTGCAAGAAGAAAATAGGAATTAAGTGCAGATAGATACATAATCGACAAAACATACGAAAATAAAACAATAAGAGAACTTACCATGTCCACGGGGATAGAGATATACTTGTGTTAGTGCAACACTCCTTCCCTAAAAAACACACACACTCAAAATAGATTTAAAACATGCTATATATCTCTCAAAATTACTATTTCTAGAAATCATTTACACTTACCTACTTGGTGAAATTTGAGCTCTAGATTACCTATGATAGTTTTAAGCGAGAATACAACCAAAACGAAGAGTGCTTTGACGTGATGACAACCCAACTAGTGGGAGGAATAATGGGGTCACAAACATGTGAGTTATTTGCATTTGTTTATTTTTACCCTAAAATGTTAAAAATGTGAAAAACTTGACTTATGGGGGAGATATTTGATAATTTTATAGTTAAAATGTTCACTATGGGGTGGCACATGGGATGTGGCTTATGTTTTATTCAAAAGGGTCAAATTTTGTCTTTGTGAGTTTTTGGGACCCTAGGGTACAACCCACCTTTTGCGGACGGAACCGTTGTGGTGATTGTGCAACCACTGCTTTGTGTAGAGTGGTGGTTGCACAACTGGTGCATCTATTACACAACTGCTACATTGTCAAAAGTGAAAGTGTAATTACCACGGTGGTTATGCAACTGCCTCTCTATAAATAGGGGTGGTTGTGTAATTGTTGGGGAAATTCTCAAAATTGGCTAAGTATGGAATTTTTTTTGGTTTTTAAATGTTTTTCTGATGTTTTTGGTTAGCTTATTATGCATTGTTATGATTTTAACTTACTCTTTTTGATGTTTATGACTACATGGGCCATATATTAGATGGAGTAGAGCTCAAGAGTGTGACTGGTTGCCCCCTATTTTGGATGCTCGGACTCAAGATAAAAGGTATCTACTGCACATGGCCGGGATATGGAGGATATCCCAAACATAGTTAGTCACACTAGCAATCCATTTGTTATGCGTCTTACTAAGTTATTGGGATACACACTAGAACACTTTTTGGCTTTTGTGAGCTAGGGAGGAGTGGACGATTACCTTAGAGGATGTCTACCAAATTTTAGGAGTTCCTGTCACTGGAAGGAAGTTGACTTTGGTGAGTGCACGTTCAATAGTATAGTCCCGTAGTTGGGCTACATACATGGGAGATGTGCAGGCACCCGACACTGGTTCCAAGCATGGTATGAGATTGTTGTCAGTTACTTCTGCTCCTATCCATGCCTTGTGCAAGGCCATCATTAGTATTTTATCTTCATGCTTGGTTAGGGATAAGGGTGGAGATAAGTTACTCTATTATTGGGAACCTATTATTTAGAGTATTGAGCAGTACAACCACACATATGCGTGTGGCGTTGATATCCTTGGTGCCACCTACCATTATTTATATAGAGTTGTATGATTGAAGGGAAATACCTTAGTCATCTGACATTGGTTATGAGCTAGGTTTATGAGTGCATTATCCCCTACTAGAAGAGCATAGGGATTGCGGATCCTGGGGATATCAGAGCAGTGAGATGGACAGATACGGCCCCGCTGAGAGGTAGATATCAGTCAGTTTTCACTCTCACTACTGATGACATGATTACACATCCATATCAGGACATGGCTGGCCTTTGGGGTGAGGAGACCATTATTCTGAGCACATGTAGATCTACTACTCAGTTAATCAGACCAACAGAGTGGAGGTCCATCTAGTTTAGAGGGTGCCCCAACAGTTTGGGTTACCTTACATTGATGCCCTCTCAGCATTGCCCACAATATACTGAGGGATTCGAGAGGCTAGATCTGGCTCGAGGGAAAATCTCGAGTGGACTATTGTTACACCTAGAGTTCCAATTGGTTCTCCATAGATTATACTAGATCCAACTGGAATGAGGTCGATCCTACATATCAAGACCACACCCACACACAAAGGGGAGGAGGAGGAGGAGGCTGAGAAAGAGAGGGAGGTAGAGGCGGAGATGGAGGTAGAGGAGGGAGGATAGGAGGAGACTGACACAGAGTGGATGGCCACTAGAGAGGCCTCTACGGAAGCCAGGGACGAGGTTGAGACTGAGGCCAAGAATTTGTATTTAGTGGATGCTCTTTCCCTTATATGAGGAGTAGAGGAGGAGTCATTCTATGGATGAGATAGCGGTGTAGGAGAGATAATGGTGGAGAAGGTTAGAGTAGAGGAGATACCTATTGTAGCTCTCGCACCACCACCAACATCGGTTGATCCATCATGGATGCTAAGAGATCTGAGTAAGTAGAATACTCTTCTCTTGAATCTACTACTATACCAGATTGTTAGCACACTATGTACTTCTTATACACACACACATATTTTTTTCTAAATTTTTCTAACTCGATGTTGTTTCACTTGTGTTTTGTAGCTACTACTGATGGTTGGTGGATCTTATTCATTGGATTCTCTTGGAAAATTTCACTCTTCTTATAAGTAAGACATGAGATTAGTTGTTTGTAGATGCTAGGAAATAAACAATGGTTAGTTTCCACATAGATGTGTTTGCGTTGACATGGCATGTTGTAGCAGCCTTGACTGAGATTAAAGCTAAGCTTACTAGATACCAGATGGTTGAGAGGAGAAAATGATAAGACCATTCTCATGCGAGGCTACTACTACTGGAAGATCACTTACCCATCTCATGGTCACTCTCACCGATTGGAACATGGAGGCTCTCACTCCCCCTATAGGATTTATAGTAGGAGCCCTCATCCTACACCTTCAATGGGACCCCGCAGAGATGGATAGACCATAGACACTTATTGCTTTGAGACTATTATATATATATATATATATATATCGATTTTTTATTTATTTTTCAGCTCATAGATGAGAGTTTTGACCACACTCACAAGAGTGTGATGGCATTGTATACAAACTATACTTCATTGATATATACATATATACATCTCTTTTTGGTTCTACTATTCATTATATGAGTTGACTCAATTATGGTTTGATTCAATTATGTAATCTTAGATGGTTATAATCTCTAATTTTGTATATGATTTTATGGATGTATGTTGTGGATGATGAAGATGTAAATGTGTTAACAAAATTGATTTCTCTCTCTCTCTCTCTTTTTATATGATGATGCATCTAAGGAAAAATTGTAATTTGATACTTTGGTTTTCAAGAAATGTTTAACACTTTTATTTTATTGGAAAAATATGGTGTATGTGATATAATAAGCAAATGAACTCACTCGACTCCTAACCCCATGCAACCGGTAATATACGAGGGCTCATCATCGAGAGCCACGAGGGATGCAAGTTTAATGATTTTGATGAGTGAAAATGATGAGAGAAAGACAAGATTTTGACAAAGATCCAACCAAAACTTACAACCCAACCCTGATCAAATTCAACTAACTAGCCCAGAATGTGTTTGTTTATAAGTTTAACTAGACTTAGATCTGTATATGGCCTTTTAATTGAAAAAATCTGGTTTTAATGATTTTACTCTCTTGTAACATACACATCTAACTCATTTTCTTGGGATTTTTGACATTTCAAAGCATTTTTTATTCATTTAATTATTTATAACTTATTGACTTATTTGATGGGACCCCCTACATCTTTCCCCCATGGGCTTATCACCAAGGACAATACATAGGTGAGTAAGGGTACTTCCCTCCTTTCCCAACTTCATGCCACTAGTTAGGAAGTGTGGGCTCATCACCAAAGATTGGTAGGGAAAGGAAGTGTAGTTTTATTTTGAAATGAAAACATTTTTGTATTTATTGTTGATTTATCTTATTTTTTTGTTTTGAATTTTAGACTTATGATTTTGGGAAGGAATGCTTGCCCCTAGCCTTAACCCCATGCAACTAGTAAGATGTGAGGGCTCACCACCAAGGGTTGAGATAGGAAAACAAGAGGTTTGGGTGAAATGTTTAGATTGTTTTTGTCATAAGAGAGGTGTTTAGGGAAAGATGTGACATCAAGAAGCTTCTAGTATAAACTATGGACAAAGACACCTAAGCTAGAAGAAACTATGAATAAAACCAAGTGTGGAAATCTTGGTAGGACCAATGTCAAAATTCCATCTAATAGCTAAAATGATGAAGAGATTACAATAATTTTGTGATGATATGATGCATACTTGAAGAGGTATGATCGAATGCTTTTGCCAATTTTTGAAAGTTTCTTAAAGTTTTCTTGAAAAGTAAGTTCTAGTTTATAATTTCACGATATGATAATGCAGTATGGATACAATATGAATGTAATAATGTACAAGTGGAGATGCATATGAATTATGCATAGAAAAGTTTAAGGTGAAGCGAATTAACTGATTTGCTAAATTCCTCACCTTCTAGAGTACATAGGAAATATGCACCATTTTAAAAGTCATCTATTACTTGGTATGGGCCTAACCATTTGGTTGTGAACTTTCTTCCTTCACCGGTCTTTTTATCAATTCAGCTATCGATTCTCAACACTAGATCTCCTACGCGTATTTCATGCTTGTATACTT
Source organism: Taxus chinensis (assembly GCA_019776745.2). NCBI lineage: Eukaryota > Viridiplantae > Streptophyta > Pinopsida > Cupressales > Taxaceae > Taxus > Taxus chinensis. The sequence goes on along the minus strand of CM034147.1, from coordinate 198,491,478 downwards.
TCTTGTTATACTAGCAACACATCTTGTCAGCATAAATGCTACGATGTTGTTCAACTCTAAGTCAAGCTTCGTCATGGGTTTCCTATTCAACCAACCACGCTTCTTGATATGCATCTTCATCCAAAATTCCTTGCAAAGATATGCGAATACTAGGTAAATCCGTTTCCAATAGTAAAACCACTTCATATCCAAATACTAAAGAATAAGGGGTTTCCCCATGGGATTTCTAACCAAAGTTATATAGGCCCATAAGGCCAGAAGTAACTTTAGGTGCCAATCCCTTTTGTTCTCCTTAACCATCTTAAGGATAATAAACTTTAGGATTTTGTTAGTTGCCTCAGCTTGTCCATTAGCTTGAGGACAATACAAAGAGGCTATGTGATGGGATATCTTAAACTACACACATAATTATTAAACATCTTCATTCTTGAAGGGTATGTCATTATATGAGATAATGACTTGTGGGACTGCATACCTACAAATGATCTGGTTTAAAATAAACTTTACGATTACAAATCCAGGTACAGTAGTAAGAGGCATGGCCTCAACCCACTTCGTAAAGTACTTAGTGGCCATGATGATGAAGTTATGGTCATCTAATGATGAGGGAGAGAATTTCCCTATCAAATCAAGGCCCCAAGTGGAGAAGGGCCAAGGAGTAACTATGGGATGTAGAGCCTGAGCAAGAATATGTATCTCATACAAGAACTCAAGACATTTTTGACACCTACGTACATACTCTACAACATCGTGTTCTAGAGTAGGCCAGAATTAGCCCATGTGATGGATTTTACGAGTGGTCACATGTCCTCAAAAGTGACCACCATAGACTCCACTGTGGGATTTGAAGAGGAATTTATCCGAATCTTCTTCATTAATGCATTTTAATAACATGTCATTGAAGGCTCTGTGATAGATAATTTCTTCCACAATTATATACTTAACGACTATGACATATAGATGTTGTCTTTGTTATGAGGTAGCTCCCTCGGGATATGTTTGGTCCACAATGTGATTAACAATATCAACGTACAAGAGATTCAAAGTGACAGAGGGATTTTCCTCTACATAAAACACACATTCATTAGGGAAATCTAAATCTACTAGTTCCACATAGTCTATAGGATTGTCTGTTAACAAATCACTGATAAGTTATCCCTTTACGGATTTTTGGTTAATAAAGGTGATTTCAAACTCACCCATCAACATAATGAAATAGATAGCCTTTTTAGATAAGAAAACGTGAGTCAAGAATGTTTGCAATTGGTCAGATTTAAATATCACTCATGTCTCTTGGTTAAACATTTAATGCCTTAACCTCTTCGTTTTGAAAACAATAGCTAAACACTTCTCCGCTTGAGTGTATCATGTCTCGTAATTGATAAGGGTACAGATAATGAAGTAAATGGACCACTCATGACCATCATTATCCTCCTATTCCAACATGAAAACAATCGAGACATCAATTTATCAAGAATATAAAATCAAAGGACAGTCAGATTTCAGTGGCATGAGCATAGGCGGTGACAAAAGGAAGTGCTTCACAGACTCAAACACTTTGTGACACTCGGTTGTCCAAATTTTATAAAAATATTTTTCAAGAAAACCATTAATAGGGTAAATCATGTATGTTAAGTTAGGGATAAACCTATAAATTTCCCCAAGTTTACCTAAGAAGGACTTGATGCTTGATTCATCTATGGGAGGTAACATCTCTAAAACTACCTAGATCTTTTTCGAATCAACATCAATGCCTTGGGATGAAATGATGTATCCTAACAACTTGCCTCCTATTACTCCAAACATGCATTTCTCAGGATTTAGCATTACTCCATATTCAATTAGGTGTGAGAGAATGACACAAAGCACCTCGAGGTGGTCACCACATTTCTTTACTCTCACCAACATGTCATCAACATATGACTTAATGATCTTATGAATAAGATCATGAAAAATGTACGTCATTTCCCATTGGTAAGTGGCTTCAACATTCTTGCCGAAAGGCATGACTGCGTAGAAAAAGGTTCCCCAGGAGTTGTGAAAGGGGTTTTCATTTGGTCCTCCTTAAAAATCCTAATCTGGTTGTAACCAGAAAAACCATCCATAAGAGACAACAACTCATACCCAGTTGTTACATTTAGGATAACATCAATCGAGGGCAATGGAAAATCATCTTTGGGACAAGCCTTGTTAATGTCCCTGAAATCAATACAGATGTGTATCTTCCCATTATTTTTAAGGACTGGGATGATGTTTGACACCCACATGGAATAATCTATAGGCTTGATAAACCCTACTTGCAATGAATTTCATTACCTCCTCTTTAAACATTAAAACAACTTTTGGTTTCATGGGTCTCGATTGTTGCTTCACAAGTTTGTTGTCAGGATTCGTTACTAGATTGTGCACTACGACATAATGAGAAATACCCATCATATCCTTATAGCTAAAATCAAAGGATTTTGAATTCTCTTTAAGAACTTCATGTGTGCTTCTACCTCTTCTAAAGACAATGAAGAACCAAGTTTTAGGATTTTGGGTTCCTCTTTTGTCCCTATGTTTATGTCTATTGTTCCCTTGATTAAAGAGGCATTACCCTCTTCAAACTCAGGTAGGGCTGGGGGTAATTCTAGCTCTTCTTCCTCAACTTCATAAATCTAAAAATCCTCTGATGAGGAAGAGCTCATCATGTGATCCTTGAAGTAGGAGGAAGGGTGAGGTATGAGGGAAAAACCCTTCTTATGGTGCATGGAATGGAGGTCAGTGTAAGCATTGAGGTATGCTAATATCACCTCATCATTTTTCTGTGAAGTCCAATGTGGCAGGCTCATTCTCAGCCTTGACGTATGCCAATTTTTCATTGGTTGGAATCCTTCAAACCAATGGTTCAAATCAGATTGAAATGGTGAATTTAGTTTCCTTTAAGTCAACTTGGATAGAAACGTGAAGAGGAAGTAGCCATAGAATCAGCTAATAGGTTTTATTCTCAAGGAATGGATTCTATGGAAATAAAATCAAAACCCTTGGAAAGCTCCAGGATGGCATATTTATAGAGTTGTAGGTGCTCTTCTCTGGTCTCGTAGACTTCCGAGACTTGATTAGCAATGAGTTGAGAGTCACCAAAGACTCTGACATTATTAACACCCATCCTCTTGGCCATGATAAGACCAAGAAGTAGAGATTCATATTCAGCTCCATTGTTAGTGCATTCAAAATTTAGTTTGAAGTCAAAAGGCATGACCCTACTCTCAGGAGAAGTGAGGATCACCCTTGCCCCAGTGCCAAAGTGACACTTTGCACCATCATAGTTGAGAGTCCAACATTTTTCGGGGAAGATAAAAGCTTGACTATTCCTTGAGTCTTCTTCATTAAATTATGAGACCTCAACCATACAAATCTCTTCAAAGCCCTTGGCTTAAAGAGAGGCGATTCCAAGAGAAGTATCTATGCCCAAGGAATCAAATGGTATAATAATACGTAGATCATTCTCCAAAATATTTACAATTTTAGCCGTGGTTTTCATTGATACAAATTCTATGAAATCAATTTTTTTTTGTTAACACCAACCTCTTTGATTTACTTAGGGGCTTCCAACTAAGTCATAGGAATAATATTAGATGAATGTATTGATCCCTTTGGCTTATTTCACTGATTGGTCAAGAGATTGAATTCGATATGAACCCCCAATTTATTTTTCAAGTTGGAAATATGGATATCGAACGGCTTCGAGTCACCTTGAGCTACAAAAACCTTCCCCAGATGCAAGAATATGACTTCTTGGAATAAAATTGAAGGGATTGACTTCATCATATGAATCCAAGGTCGACCAAGAATCATATTATAGTTAGTTTCCCGATCTATAATATAAAATTCAATCAACACGGTCTTGGGTCCGAGAGTGACTGGAAGCACTATGGTTCCAATAAAGGTTGTTTTGAGACTGTCATAACCTCTCAATGTGTTTTAGGTGGAGGAAGAGTTCATCTCTCAATATCCCAAATTTGGTAAAAACAAGAAGGGGACTATATTAACAACAGCCCCATCATCTATCATAGATCACTTGATGTAATTATTGTAAATCTAGACTTGCAGATACAAGGTTGGATCTCTTATTCGAGATAGCTCAAAGTCAGTAGGCATCTTGTTGATATCAAACACAAATCTGACATCTCTCTCAGGCTACCCCGGGGGATAAACATTAAAGTCTATATGATTGATTCAGGCCTCTAGAGGAGGGGTGACATGGATTAGATGGCCAAGACCTAGTGCTTCTAATAAAGCAAATTGATGTGCAAGGGAATTCTTTAACAGATCCAAAAAGGAAATGTGGGAGGTCTTATTCAAATATGTGATCAAATCATAGGCTCCTACTGGCTTAGGAGCTATAGGTGTATCATCTGACATTGAGGGATAAACGGGAAGAGGTTGTGAATAATAATCACACGTGCGAGTCACCGCAAGAACCTCTGACTCGGTTTCTAACTCAACGAGGCCTACAATATTGGGTTGATTTCAGTTGTCCAAAGGAGGAGCTACTCGAATTCCATAGACGTAGAAGCTTCTTGTGGTCATTGTTTCCCACAAACACCCCTTTGTTGGTACTATGAGGGATAATATTCCCATTTTAGGGACGCATTGGGAAGGGTCTTTATAAATCCCAAGAGTAGAATTATGTGGAGCAACAAGCCCCATGTGAGTGTTTTGCATAGGTGCCATGGGATTAGCCAATAACATCTCAATGAAGAGTTGTATTTGGTATTCTGGAAGCCATTGTATGAATTTATTGCAATCACGGCACGTCCGAGCATCTTGTCCTATAACCCTATGGAAACCATAGTATAAGTTGGGATTATAGTAATGAGGTCTTTGGTTCTTGGTTCTACTGTGGCCCATAGTTCCTATTTTTATTCTACTATTGGTTATTATAGTTGAAGTTTGGAGGCCTCTGACTTTGTTCTAATATTGATTTAGAAATTGATTAGGATATTGGTTTGGGTATTGAACTGGGCCTTGGGCCTGAAATGGCTGAGGAGGAATGGGAGGGAAACTAAAATCAACCTTTGATAGGAGTGAAATTGTTACTCCTTTAGGTTGTTTACGTTTTGCATTGTTATTGTGATTATTTAACATTGTTAGTGCTAACACCGTTCAACTTCTTAGATTGATCAGTTACACCATCTGTCATAGCACCATGGTTCTTGTTGAGGACCTTGGGTCCTTAGTTATTATTATTTGCACCATTGGGGTAATTTGAATTACCTTGAGAGGGAGTGACCAATTTCCCATTCAGACCGTAAGTTTTTCATTCAATGTCGATCGCCACTTGGTCAATGCAGAGAGAACCCTCTAAGACCTCCTCATAGCTCCTAAGAGGAAACTTTTGTACCTCCTCCTTGGTTTCTCAATTGAGGGAGTGGAGGAATAAATCACAAAGCTCCATTGGATCCATGTTGGGAGAACTAACAGAGGAGAAGAGGACTTTCCCATCTTTGGATGAAATGGGTAGCAAATTCATTATGCTCTTATTTAATGTGAAGGAATTCTTATGATTCCTATTATTAAGAGCTTGTTCATGTTGAAATCCTTTATGAACTTGATACGAATTTGTTTGAAAGACTGAATTGAGGCTTCCATGATCCTATAGTACCAGTCGAGAGTAATACCCTTAAGGGTATTGGGGAATATTTTCACTACAATCGCATCCCATAAAAGTAACTCTCTAATGGTAGTCATATACGCTTTGATGTGCTCATTTGGATCCCCCTCCACTTTGAATTTGGGAAGGCCTAACAATGGCCATGGGAGCATTACACTCCATATGGTAAATTCAAGGGCTCCTTTAGATACTCAGAGTATGTTCCCACTACATAGGAATCGACCATTAATGATCCTTGATGGGGAGGTGGAGGTGGAACAGGAGCTTGGTAAGGCACAACATAGGCATTGGACAAGTCATAAGGAACCCCTTGTTTCTGAGCATATGAACAGGATAAGAAAACATGTCCCCTTGTGGTGATTTTGAGTACATGAGAAGATATGGGGGAATATTGTTTTGATATGGATTAGTAGGGGAAAAACTAGGGAACATTATATTTCCTGGTTGGAATGGAATTTGAGAACACACTTTCAGCTGGACCCTATGGTGGGTATTTGTATGGAGAATAAGGGGGCATACCTAGTGTTCCTGATCCAGTGAGAAGGTATCTCCAGGGATAGGAACTCCCATGTGGACCTGAGAGGGTGATGATGTAAAGGGAATATAACTGTAGTTCTGAATATGGTGGGGAGCTTTGCCTTTCCCTACAAATGGTGTAGAATGTGAAGGGTGGGAAAGCTTTAATTCCTTGATTCTATCCACCAATGTTGAAATCACATCACTCGATGAAGGTGTTACATTTTTCTTGGGCATGTGTTGATCCTTGTTAGGGGGTTAAAATGCACATGATGTCCTCCTATGAATTGGTCCTTAGTAGGCCACCCCTCTTTAGGTGGATTTTCTATTATAGGAGGAGGGGTAGAAGCATTTTTTCTGAAGAAGAAAATTGGTAAACCTTTGCATCCTATCCAAGGAATTATCCATGGAATTGAGAGGTTGGTTGCTTTGGTTGATCCTTACTAGAAAATCATTATTTGGTAACAAATAGGAAGGAATTGAATCAGTTTGCATACTAATATAAAGCCTATACAAGACCCAAGGATGAAACATTTGTTCTCTCGTAAATGAAATGTTATTTGAGATGGAGAACTCAAGTTGTGCATTGTAGTTAGGTTGGTAAATCTCCACAATTCTAACTAGAAAACCATTATTATATTCTTGAGGAGAGGGTGTGTGAGGAGATAAGAGGTTTTACGAGTAATTATAAGCCCATCCTAAAAAATAAGGTGACTAGTGCATACTCATATGAGTGTAGTAAGCCTCAAGACCAAGAATGGGTTTTTCATAACCATGACCCAACATATTTGAGGGGTGTAAAAACAACCGCAAAGTAATGGGAGAGGATAAGGATGGATGAAATAAATGAAATAAAGAAGGAAACAAAAAGGAACTAGTCCTTTACGTTGGGTTCACCAACTTTGTACGTCTAAGAATCAACATGTAACTCTAGGACACACTCAACATCCTGAGGTTGTGCCAGGACATTTGATATGATATGGAAAGATGGATATGGAATGGATAAATACAATGAGTAGGCAAAAATTGGAGAAAATGGACATAGGATAGATCAAGGCAGACGAATGTCTGTTATGGGCACTATGGGAATGTGCTCATTCAAGGAAATGAAATCTTGTCTAACATGTGTGGGTGAGATGGAATGGTTAAGGAGGATAGCTGCATGAAGGTTTATATCAATATCAGAGTCACCAAATATACCTCAAATGGGCTGTAAAATTTGTGGGAATCTTTCAACATCTATTGCATAAAAATATCTAGAAAAGGTCACCGAGGTGTGAAAAGAGACGTATGGGAAGGATGAATCTATAGATCACTGAATCTAATCTTGACCAGGCTGACTATGGCATAACACATAAGCATTATCTACTTCAATGTTAAAGGTCGTCAGCTGCGAGATAATAATAAACGAAATTAGGGTGGTCTGAAAAATGAGGTGTCTGAGACCCTGGTCAATGTCTGTCAACTATGCATTTATGTTTGGTTGTGGCACTCTTGGATCATACACTAGTTATTTTGGTTGCCTAGGGCCTTAGATGGTCATGTAGATGTATAGGAAACTAATATAGGAAAATAAACAAACACGTAAAGAACCCGCAAGAGGCAAGGTCAATGTTTAGGTAACCTAGGCCAACTAAGGAAACATAAGGAGTTGTGTTAATTTATGTTTAAGTAATTCTATATGCCTAAATTAACAAATAAAAGCAAGCATGTTTAAATTAAATCAATTTGATTACTCTCCTTAAATCTAATTAAATCTACATGTTACTTTAGACACCTAAAATATTCTTACACTAAGCATTTCCTCCAATTCAGTCAATTAACGACACTTCGTTAATCAACCCTTCTCTGCTCCATTCTCAAATGCCCATTTATGACACCTTCTTGGTTGTATTCTTCTTATATTCAACTCATTTGGATAATAAACCCCTTTTTATTAGCTAAACCATCTTCCTATTCCCCTCTAGATAACTTATATTGGCTTCCTAGGATATCTATCAGTCACAAATGGTTAATCAGACTCCTCCCAACTCTCAATGAGTCTTTAATCACTCGCTAATCACACTTAACTAGCCTAAACCTAGCTTAACTAAGCCTAAAGCATGTTTATCCTAATATAATATAAAAGTGGTTTTTGGCTTACCTTTAGTCCCACATGCATCCAAATTCCAAACTCTTCCAAACCAAAAACTATAAATACAAGGCTAAGCCCACCCATTCAACGTACAACTTCACTCACGACTCAATACTAAGAAAGCTTTTAGATATCATTTGTATTAGCTTTAAGATAATTAGATATTTGATCTTAAACTTACTCCCTCCATTGATCTTGAGATAATAACCTCCATTTGCATCCATTAAACCAAGTTTTGAGTAAATAGAGAGAACCATATGGCCTTGTAGCCATTAATGGTGAGACTCCATTCTTGAAAGCTTGAGATCCATAAATAACTAATCACCCATTTGATTGCTAAGCTAATCTTCTTAGGTTCAATATTTGATTAGTGATATAAAGAGTAGACAGTAATATACATGTTAGTTTTTGTCAAAGTTATAATGCTTGCATGTTAGTTTCCCTTGTTTATCTCTTATCTTATAGTCCATATATGAGTTGACAAAGCTTTGAGGTTCTTTAGCCTCATTCCATAGCTTTTGTAACTTATCCTTGTTCACATTTTGCATGCCTGGTGGGAATTTTAGTCCATAATCCATTAATGGAGGTATTTTTAAGCTTTTCATGTCCATTTCTAACCAATTTTATGCTTTTTAGGTTTTAAAAGCTTGTCTTTTAATAGATTTCACATTTTAAAAGAGCTTTTTCTTCCTTTTGCTAAAGAATTTAATTGGTTTAAGCTAGAAATAGGATTTCATTATTAAAAACTAACCTATTTGCTCTTTAAAAATTTTCATTTTTCGTGATTTTCTAAGCTTTTTCAGGGGTATGTGCAGGTGTCTTGGATCAACACGTATACGTCGAAACAGGTGCCCACCCGTTGAAGTGGTCACACACCCGTATGGTTGTACCTTGAATGTCAAACCAATTTATAAAGGGGTGCATATATGTTGAAACCTGAGCATATACATTTAAGTACATGTGTACCTATCTGTTTGGACATACAGGTGTCTTGTGTCACTCTGTTGACTTTGCATTTTTACCTTGCCTGCGTACCTGTTTGTTTGGGTGTGTATCCACTGAAACCCACATGCACATGCTTGCTTGGATGCGCAGGTGTTAAAAATCATTTTCATATTTTGTTACCATGTGTACTCATCTGATGGGGCACGTATCCATTGGTTGGTGTGTGCATGTGTCATTCTGTACACACATGTGTCTCTGTTTAATCCAGATTTATTCCTATTATTTTTAGTTATCCTAGTTTGGGTCATATCTCGTCACCCGTTGACCCGTTTTCAGAATTTGAATAGGAGTCGGAAAAAGCATGAAGTGAAATTTGTGATTACTTCTTTTTTAAATTCCCAAAATTCCCCAAAGACCTCCAAAAATGCAAAACACTAAAAACTGCTGAAAATTTGCTAAAAATAGATTTTTGATTTTTTATGATTTTCTTGGTTTTCTAACTTTTTTGCAGGGTCCTAACAATGGTTTACAAGTTTCTTTTCCATCATGTTTTTTCATACTAAATTAGTTGAAGTGTTTTCATTTTTATTTGTGAAGGTTTGAAACACGTATAATCTTCCCTTGCGCCTTTCTAGGTGATCTTGGGAATAAAAAACGTTTCACTACCTTCTTCATACTTTCAAAACAATTTAATTAGCTTTCAAAGTTGGCTAAAATGGGTTTCTTTTTCACAAAATCACTTAAGGTGTTTTCCTTTTCTTATTATAGTTGATTTTTCATGTTCCTTATGCTCTTCCTTCACACCTTTTAGGTGATCTTGGGAATAAAAAATAACACTTAAAACTCTCTTTCATATTGTGATCTTTTTGGAAAATTACTAACTCCTTGCATGTAGAACCAAAACTCATTGTCGAAGAAGGAAGGTTTGAAACAAAAACCCACTAATACATGTTTGATTATAGGTTTCCAAATGATGTGCGACTTAAAACCACATTATGCTAAGAAATATAAAATAACACACCACATACATCACACTGTATTGAAGGTTTCGGAAAAGGGTACGTCCATATCCGCCCAACTAGAACATAAACCCTTTGACATAACACCTTAAGTTACAACAATGGGGGTGGTTCTAGGAACCCTAAATTAATCCAACACTGAGTAACCTCATGGATGAAATAAGAAGTGCTCAAAATTACCCACTTGACTAGATTTTAAATTGCAAGTTATAGTCAAAGTTATCAATATTGTGACCCCGGTGACAATACAACTAAGCGCATTAGTTTCTCATTGTATTAAAGGGGGTAAAGTAAAGCCGAGATACTCCCAAACTAGTCAATATGACTCTTTAGGTAAAATGAGCTCGCATTTAGACAACTTGTGACACCTAGTTGAGTGAACTATTTTAGCAAAGCCATATCTTCTTGGAGCCCACTTTTCTAGTCCATTATCATGTCTTGTCTAGCCTTCATGAAGTGACAATTTACTTGGAGTGTAAACCTTGTTTTTCAGATACGGAAAAGATCCCACTAAAGTTAGATCTATCTGTCACTCATCATGAAGTTCACGATGTATTACTTAGCTTGGTTTCAATCTCGCCTTAGGACGAGGTGAAACTCTGCTCAAGTAACGCTTAATTTATTTCCATTTCTTGATCTATACCCTTGCATTCTTGTTTCCCATTTGGGACAAGGAGGCATACCTTGTGAGTTTTTTCATAGACAGTGTTCACCATTTTTTTGTTCATTTACGCCCATCCATGTTTGAGGCTAGGTTATTAAACATATAAAGTTTGTGAGTACGTTTTCACGTCTTTGATAGTCCTTTGATCTTGATTTCAAGATCGTCTTCATAACTAGGATTTCGTTTCATCACTATTTCCCCTTGAGTTTTTAATTTTACTCACATTTTAGCTATATAATTATGGTACTTACATCTTGTTTTTCATTTTTGAGAACTTGGTATAAGTTTCTTTATTGTATCGTTACGCTGCTCGTATGGATAATAACTTCTAGCTATACTTGTACTTAGTTTTTATTCCAACATCATTTGAGTATTTTGAGAGTGTTGATACTAATTTGTTTATATTGTGATGTCATCATCTTGATACTAACACCTTGCTTACTTGGTTAACGTATCAAAATAGTGTTGTTACATTATCCACATTCGTAACTTCTATTATCAAAGACTTAGATTTTGTCAACATTTGAACTAGTCATAGTTTATCTCCTGGAGAGATCGCGCCAGCAAATTTGGTGCTTAGATCTTGTTGATATTTAAACTCGACCTAGGTATTGATAGGGTATTGTCACTATCTAATTTTGCACCTATCATTGAAATCGTAGCTTAAAGGTATAGTGTTCCATAAAATAGTTTGAGTGAATGACTGGTTTACTAGTGGATTTGCATAATTGTTCCTTGTATGTTAATTAACGAAATTATGTCATCATGATGTATATTTTCCTTAGGTTCCCTTTGGAAAATCACACAAGCATCTCCATACTTACGAAATGTCTAGTTGAATGTCATTATGATTCCCTAAATCGACATGGAACTTCCATCCCTTTGAAGGATTTCCATCACACTATCTAGGTCTAGGAATTTGTACCTAAATGAAACTAAAAATGAAATACTATCACACGGTTCCTCACACTTACAACAATATAGAACTTAGGTTGAGGCATTTAAATCAAAAGATACTCATTACGACTAAACCTTGTTTGGTTCTTCACACTAGAGGTCCCATTTGGGTACCTTGATCCCCACCTTCATCTCATAGTTAGTGGTATGGCTTGGATGCTTCTAATCCAAATTATTATTTAGGTTCCCCCAACTCTTCTTCTGATTCAGATCTAAACTACGATTTGGATTCCCACTCTTCTTGTAAATATTCAGATCCCAACTATAATTCAGATACCTCTAGATCAAATCCTGAATCATGGTCCTCCCTTTCTTCGAAGGACCTTCATTCCAAATCACCTCAATGACGTCTTCCTCCTTTTAAGAATAAAGCTAATCCAAGTTCCATCAATTAACCATCTAATTCGGTTCTTGAGTTGTGGTCCTCCCTTTCTTTTTAGGACCTCCTTCATCAATCACCTCGATGACCCCTTCCTCCTTCAAAGAGTTCCATGACTCAGATTCCCTCTATTCAATCATCCAATTAGAATCCTACATTGCAACTTAACAGATGGCTCTGCAATCCTACTTTCTAGTTGGATGTTGGTTTGGAGTTGGTGGCATCAGGGTCTCTCATTGCAACATTACCTCATTGTATCTTGAAAAGTATGGCTTTTGGAAACTTCCTCTTTATTGTAATTCCTATTCCATGTTGTCTTTGAACATCATTTACAAGGTTGATTTATCCTTTGGTATTTAAAAAAAAAATTCTTTCAACCTTGGGAATGAAGTTGTTGGATTGTTATCTTGTGTAATTAGCATGTATGTAATATGAAGTAGCGAGTTATTGAGAGATCGTGCAAGAAGGAATTGTAAAATATGGACTTCCTATAAATACATTTCATAGGAGCATTTTCTTGTACATTCACTTCACAAGTTTATTGTTGGAATGTTTATTGACAAACAAAAATAATCTATTTGAAAGTAAATCTACTTTGTTATAAGAAATTGTGGTTTAACTTTGAAGTAAGCTGTCATTATTTGTGAAATGCACTTTCCCTTGCATATTAATATGGTTTAGAAATCTGTTTTCTTTTCCTTATTCGTGTTCAAGAAATATACTAATTGTTAGAGATTTTGTATTTATGTGTAAATCTGAATTAATCCTTAATTAGGTACATAAGCCACCAAGTTAGTGAATAGAAATATGTATGTTACAACTTGAGATAATCTTTTTCCTCCTTGTGGATAAACATTCCATACAGCTATTTGTTTTAATGCAACTACATAGTTACATGCATTGTTTTAAATTATTTATATGGGTTTATATTATAAAATGGTATCATGTGCTCAGTTTTATTTATATATATATGAATATATGTCAAATATATCTATATGTAGGTACGTATTATACAATATATTATTTTTTTATATACACATTCTACCTAATATATGTTTTTCCTATAATATAAAAAATGCAGGTTATGCTGACCTTACAAAACCAGATATATAATAGCCTATATATATATATTAACAAGTTTATTTATATATATATATATATATGAAATTTTTCATATTTATATTTTATTAAAACAATATATATATAATAAACAATACAAAAAAAAACAATAATTTGGTGGGGGGGTTCGGCCCCGCCACCCCCTGCGCCTGTTTTAAAAAAATATATTGTAATGGGGAAGGGTCGGCCCCCTCCCCCCAGCCGACTGTCCCCACACCGGGCCGTGGCCTCCCCCTGCACTGTAGCAGCACTGCCTACACCTCACCCCGGCCGCTGGCCCCATGGGCGCCCGCAACCTGCCCCACCGCCTGGACTGTCCCCCCTGCGGCCTGCTAAGCCCCCTTCCACCTCCCTACCCTATCCCTCCACCGAATGCCTCCTTCCTCCGTCGCGCCCTGTCCCCTTCAAATCTCACCGCCCCTCCTTACGCTGCCCCAGCCCAGTCGCCCTCTTCCAAGAAAAAGAGAAAAAAAAATGCAGCTCCCCTTCAAAAAAATAAATAAAAAATAATAATAAAAGAATAAAACTAAACCCTAGCTGCCATTGATATACAAAAATACATATGTGTTTTGTTCTACCTTGATATAAAATTAACAACTTAAAAACAAAAAAAACAATATGTAATTACTGCCTTGGAAAACTCTATGAATCCAAGAACATGTACATTCCTAGAGCCAAAACCAAAACAAGATGAGAAAAAGAATAAAGAGAAAGAGAAGAAAAGGGGCTATTAGTGGATTAGGGAAAACTTTAGTATTATTCCAAATCTAGGGCCCAGAATGGTTTGATCATAGGGCTCAAGAGAATCCCTACATACTTTTGAAAAGGAGTAATATTGTGGGATTAACTTTTTGAATGGGAGAGGTAATATTAATTAAAATAGGTAGCTATTTTCTCTTGTAGGTTGTGTTAGTCATTAATACATATGTATTTTTTAAAATGTGTGAATATTGTTAACAGTGGGATAAATCAAAGTAATTAAAAACAATGTCTTAGAAATATGGTTAAAATTATATCATTAAGAATATAATTACTTAATGAAAATATTCAGGCGAAATATTAGTTCGCCTTTCAAATTTTTTTTTTACCCCAAATTTGAGAAATTCTTGGTTTGGTTCGTTGCCCCGGGAATGGGCATGACAGTTGGTATCAGAGCGAAGGTTCGCACACGCGGACCCTGGGTAACTAATTGAAATAATTAATGGTAATATTAATAACATTAAATTTAATAAATGGATAAAATAATAATAATAATTAAACACTCTCCACAACCATTAAGTTTTAAATTAATAACTTCTTCACTCACCCCGTGCGCAGGATGGCACCTAAGCGAGGATGATCAGCTAGAGGTTTGGGGTGTAGTGCACCTACGCGGGAGCCGCCAACACCTGAATTTGGACCTCGGATATTAGAAGCCTTGCACCAGCTAATATGTGTTGTAGAGCAGCGTCTACCACCACCACAGGAGACAAGAGTGGAGACACCATTGGGAGACGAGGAAACATTAGGTGAGGATGCGCATTTAGAGCCGCCAAAGCATGATACACCGAGGCGGGAGAGGTCATGTAGCCCTTCCGGTCATCACGAGAGGGTAGCCTTGTTCTGTCGTAGATGCTCACATAGTCTCGAGGGACAATTCGAGGATAGGCAACCTCCTTTGCCTGTTGGACTACATCGCCAGGATCAAGATACATGCAATGTAAACAGGGATCTTCTTCCCTTGCAGCCGCCTACTTACACTGGCTCTACAGATGGCTTTGGGGCTGAGTTGTGGCTCCTTAGCTTAGATAGTTGCTTTGGCTTGCACTCTTACGAGAGCAACGTCAAGGTGAGGTTCGCTATACACCTCCTCCGAGACGCAGCAGGCGTGTGGTGGAGGAATGAGGCGCGGAAGCTCCATCTGATTCAAGAGATAGTGACTTGGGAGATGTTTGAGGAGCGTTTCAGTGCTTGTTATATGTCAGAGAATTTCGTGCAAAAGAGGATTGATGAGTTTCATGACTTACGACAGGGATCTAGCACAGTAGCACAATATGAGAGCAGGTTCTTAGATCTCCTACAGTATGTGGACTACCTGCAAGATGAGAAATTGTAGGTTAACAGGTTCATTCAAGGGCTTAATGTAGATATAGCAGGAGAAGTTAGGATGTTATCTCCTCCCACACTTGAGAGGGCCGTTGAGAAGGCCTACTTAGCTGAGGAGAACATGACCAAGGCATAGGAGCATCGTGATAGAAACAAGAGAAAGTTTCAGGAAAGGATACAGGCCTTCAAGAGTCAAAGATCATGAGGTACTGCATCACCCCCTAGAGGAGGATTTTGGCCTCAGCCAGTAGCCACAAGAGCTCCACCGCACCCGCAGCGATAGACACAGTAACAGGGCCACCCAGAGCAGGGGGCTAGACATACACAGGGATTTCAGAGAGGTGTTTCTAGAGGAGGTTTTGGTGGAGCCAGGGATAGGAGGCAAGGCACTCAGTAGGCATAGCCAGCTCACACGCAACAGTCTGCTAGGGTTGGACTGGCAGGATCAATACACCAGAGTATAGGAGGGACCCCATCTCAGAGGGGTATAGTAGGATGTTTCATTTGTGGATCTCCTGATCACTATGTGCGCATGTGACCGCACAAACACAATACCATGGATGCAAAGAGAGCTGCTAGGTCTGAGTAGACGGTGGGTGATGTAGGACACGCTCATCGTGTATATGCAGCGGTTGACAACCGCCAAGCCGAGCATCAAGCCACAGTCATTGAGACGACATGTACTGTCAGGGGTATTTCTGTCTCAATACTTTTTGATTCAGGTGCTTCAGATTCCTTTATATCACCTTCTATAGTGGACCAGTGTGGGCTAGTGGTGGCTAGGTAACCAGATAGTTGGTAGGTTGAGTTGGCCTCTGGGGCCAAACTCACCGTGGTCTCGTATGTGGAGAGTTGCGTACTTGATTTAGGAGCCTTCTCCACTACTCTTGACCTTAGAGTTATCCATCTAGGTTCCTATCAGGTAGTTTTGGTACGGATTTGCTAGAGGCTCATCGAGCTAAGGTGGATTGTAGAAATAAGGTCATTGAGTGTCAGGATGATCTTGGGAGTGCAGTTGTTATATCAGGGATGCAGAGGCCTATCTCCTTGCGCATGATATTGGCTAAGCAACTCAAGCGGAGCATGCGTAAGGGGTGTCAGTTGTTTGCTATCACCATCAGTGATCAATCTGAGAGAATTCCAGAGCATTCACCCTTAGATGATCATCCAGTTTTGAGGGAGTACGCAGATATATTTCCAGGTGAGCTTCCAGGGTTACCACCCCGTAGATAGGTGGATTTCACCATTGATTTAGTATATTGATCAGCACAAGTTTCTAGGGTACCTTATTGGATGACGACCCCAGAGCTTCATGAGCTCATCATTCAGTTAGAGGAGTTGTTGGATAAGGGTCTCATTTGCCCTAGTGTATCTCCTTGGGGAGCGCCAGTCATATTTGTGAAGAAGAAGGATGGTTCTATAAGACTTTGTGTCGACTTCAGGCAGCTCAACAAAGTCACAATAAAGAACCTTTATCCACTCCCTAGGATTTATGACTTGTTTGATCAGATGCGGGGAGAAAGATTGTTCTCTAAAATTGATCTCAAGTCAGGGTATCATCAGTTGCGCATTTCAGATGTAGACATTCATAAGATAGATTTTCGGACACATTATGGGCATTATGAGTTCACAATGGTTCCATTTGGTTTGACCAATGCCCCAGCTATTTTCATGAGCCTCATGAATGGAGTATTAAGGACATTTTTGGATTGCTTTGTCTTACTATTCCTTGATGACATATTGATCTATTCTCATTCCAAGGAGGAACACGAGGAGCATTTGAGACATGTACTTGAGGTTTTGAGAGAGTAGAAGTTGTATGGGAACTTGGAAAAATGTAGCTTCTTTCAGACAGAGATTCAGTACTTGGGTCATACCATTTCAGGCGAGGGTATCTCTGTAGATCCCTCTAAGATACAGGCTATCTTGGACTGGCCAGCACCCACATCAGTTACTGAGGTAAGGAGTTTCATGGGTTTGGCAGGGTATTACTACAGGTTCGTACAAGACTTTTCTAGGATTGCTCACCCTATCACTTATCTTCAGAGGAAAGGGAAGAAGTTTGATTGGTCAGAGAAATGTGAGCAGGTCTTTCAGTTTCTTAAGGAAAGGTTAACCACGGCACCCATCTTAGCAGTCCTAGACCTGACAGAGGATTTTTTTGTCTGTACTGATGCATCACTAGAGGGTTTAGGGGCAGTTCTTATGCAGGAGTGTCGGGTTATTTCCTTTGAGTCTCGTGAGCTCAAAGACTACGAGCTTAATTATCCTACTCATGACTTGGAGCTTGCAGCAATTGTTCATGCCCTAGTGCGTTGGTGACACTTTCTTTTGGGTAGACCTTTCGTTTTGAGGATAGACCATCGTAGCTTGCAACATATCTTCTCACAGCTGAACCTCAACACTCGTCAATGGCGTTGGATGGAGTTCCTATGTGAGTATGACATGGAGGTTCAGTATATCAAAGGGAAGGAAAACATTGTTACAGATGTGTTTAGTAGGTGACGACATGTGCTTACTTCTTTGACACTTCAGTCAGATTTGAGAGGTAGGATCCTTGAGCACCTTCCAGAGGATAGAGTTTATGAGGGAGCTAGACAGATGTTAGAGTCTTAGGGTTCATTAGAGGGCAGATATTCTGGGTGTGTGTTAGAGACAGATGGTTTGCTTCGGTTCCAATGGTGCATCTACGTGCCTAAGTCAAGTGATCTACGTAGCTTCATTCTCTCAGAGGCTCATCGAGCCCCATATGTGGCACATCCAGGAGTGAAGAAAATGCATGCCGATATGAGGGAGTTATATTATTGGCCAGGTCTTCGATGGTACATAGAAAATTTTGTTACATGATGCCTTGAGTGTGAGAGGTCAAGGCAGAGCATTCTCATCCCGCAGGACTTTTACACCCCCATGACATTCTCGAGTGGAAATGGGATGTGATTTCCATGGATTTCATAGTCGGACTCCCTATGTCTTCTTATCGTCATGATTCCATTATGGTCACCATGGATAAGTTGACCAAGGTTGCGTACTTTTCACCAACCAAGGTCACCTATAATGCACAGGCCATTACCAAGGTATTTATGGAGGACATTTCTAGGTTGCATGGGATTCCGAAGACCATCATAAATGACAAGGATACTATCTACACTTCAGTTTTCTGGACTTCTTTTCAGGCCGCTCTGGGTACTTAGATCAATTTCAGTTCAGCTTATCATCCAAAGAGAGATGGGCAGACAGAGAGGGTTAATCAGGTGTTAGAGGACATGTTGAGAATGTATGTGATGGATCAGCAGAAGAAATGGGAAGATTATTTGCATTTAGTTGAGTTTTCTTACAACAATAGCTATCATAGTTCCATTGGTATGGCTCCTTACCAGGCCTTATATGGACGACCTTGCAGGACACCTCTAAGTTGGGATAAACTAAGTGACAGGATTATTCTGAGACCAACCTACCTTTAAGATTTAGAGAAACAGGTTGTGCAGATTAGACAACGTCTTGAGCAGGCCAGAGCACGCCAAAAGGCGTATGCAGACACCAAGAGGATTGATCGTCACTTCTCAGTGGGTGACAAAGTCTTCTTGAGGGTTCGTTCGCATAAGAGTCCAATCCGTTATGGAAAGGGTTCTAAGCTATCGCCTTGTTTTGTGGGGCCTTTTGATATTTTAGAGGTCATCAGTCCAGTTTCCTACCACCTAGCTTTTCCACCACGCCCTGCACGGGCCCACGATGTGTTTCATATTTCTATACTACGTAGATATGTACATGATACGTCTCATGTTTTGGATTGGTCGGCATTACAGGTAGAGGACGAAGGACAGTGGAGACTAGAGCCCGTACGCATATTGAAGCATCAGAGGTTGGCCCTTCAGGGTCGAGACTTGGACCAGGTTAGAGTACAGTGGGACTGGTACGACGAGACATCAACTACTTGGGAGGATGCGATTCCTTTGAGGGCTAGATATCCCTATCTCTTTCAGTGACTTCCAGGAAGAAGTCTAATTTTAGTAGAGGGGGATGTAGTGTCCACACTTTTTATAGCTCAGTAACTTGTTGTTTCTTTTCTCATAGACATGTTTTGACAGTGATTGGTTATATCTTGGACATTATATTTTGATATTTAATCTTATTAGACATGTGTGGACATTTAGGCGTATAGCGTCAATTTAGCTTAATTTCTATATTGTCGCATTTTCTTATAATGTCATGGATACTAATGGATATGATGTTGTGTTTGGAACATAATTATAATAATGGATAGTTGTTGCATGTGAAATTCTATGGTTATATGTCACGTATCATCTTGTCTAACTTTTGGAATATTGAGTATAATTGTGCACGTTGTCGCATCTTGATTTCAGTAGGATGTTAGGTTAGTTTAGAACGCATTGATATCTTACTATGTCATTGAATTATATTGTATCAGATAGGTGCAGTTAATGTGTGCAATGAGTGTGCAGGTGACAGGTTTACAGGAGAACGTGGGATTCAGGCCAGCTACTCAATCTTGCACAAGCAGCCCACGGGCTGAGTCCTAGCCATGTTCATTGTGTGAAGCCTTAGTATAGGAGATTATTATTTTGGGCACTATGAGTGACCCCAATTTATGTAATGTATTGTGCTTTGAATTATTAATTTTGTTTAGGGTTGCTAGTGAAGTTGTAAACTATTTTTGGGAGTTAATAATTCCACTTTCATTTAAATTGTTGATTTTGTTTATTGAGTCACTTAATCACAAGGGTTTAGGGTCACATGTGAGACCCTTGGGTGGTCCCCACACCCTCTACCCTTGTGCCAAAAATGCAAAACCCGAAATTAGGTTATTTTGGGCATTTTTAGGGGACCCCTTTTTAGCTTGGGAGTTCCCCTAACATAAAAATGAGCCCTTGGACCCTACCTAATGGGTAGGGGGGCTTATTTTCAAGGCTAGAGGGAGTTTTCCCTCCCTTTTTACCTCTTGTTTGGTCACATCCATGTAAGGGATGTGGATTTGAGTGTTTATTAAAAGTTTCACTTATTTTGTCTTGCTAACATTTAGGGGATTTTGGGAGAAGAGGGCAAAAAGATAATTTTACCCTTTCTCTCTTTTGTTTTGGCATCTTTGACCTTGATGAGGGAGAGGGGTGACACATGTCACCCCCTCATTTGTGAGGATGCTTGCTTGCTCCTCTTCAAATTCCCATTCATGGGAAAAGAGAGGGACTTTTTTTTTTAACTTCTTGCTTGGGATGCTTGTGGATTTTGGAGCTTGGAGATTGGCTTGAGTCAAGGTGTGGAGAAATTTGAAGTTGGAAATATTTTTGGAGAGCTTTCCTTGAGGTAGGCTCTTATGTCTTTTTGTTGTGTTGTTTTTCCTTTTAGTTGTTGGATTGGTTGCTTGAGATTGTTATTTGTTGTATGTAGATTTTGGTTACTTGCTTGTTTTTACTCCCTCCATCATATGGCATGATGGAGTTTTGGAGTGTGGGGGAAGAGAGAGGGAATTTTCCCTCTCAATCCTCAAGGCTTGATGGACAAGCCTTGTAGGGTCTTATTATTTTCCCCTCAAATGGTTGAGGTGGGGAAGTTGATTCATTTGGCTTGAATCTCCTTCCCCATTCTTGGTAAGGAAACCCCTTTGGGGTTTGAAAATCCTTCCAAGAAGGACTTGGAGAAAGGGGGAGGAATAAGGAGGGCTTTGATTGAATTAGGAGCAATAAGGAGGATATGGAGATGTTTATTTTGTGCAAATAATTTTGATGTATAACTTTGGAGAACTTTCTCCTCTCTTCCCCACTTTTGAGGAAGAACATGGGTTCTCCTCCTTGTAAATTTTGGAGTTTTGTTTGTATGTGTCCTATTTCTATGTGCTTGTAACATTGTTAGTCACCTCCATCTTGTGCAAGTTTTGGTTAGTTGACCTCTTTCCCATGGGCTTGGGGGAGGCTAGCATGCATCCCAACCTTGGGAGAGGCATGTAATGATGCCTAAAGGTTGGGTGGTTAAACAAGCTCTTTCTCCTTCATAGTGGATTTTTGAAGGCATGGAAAGTTGGAATTCATTTGGATTGGTGGCATCAGGAGTCTCTAAGCTTGAAGATTGCCTGGATTGTATCTTTGAAAAGTATGGTCTATATTGGAAACTTCTCTCTTTATTGTAAATCCTATTCCATGTTGTCTTTGAACATCATTTACAAGGTTGATGTATCCTTTGTATTTAAAAACTTGAAGTAAGCCTCTTTGTAACCTTGGGAATGAAGTTGTTGGATTGTTATCTTGTGTCATTAGCATGTATGTAATATGAAGTAGTGAGTTCCTTGAGAGATCGTGCAAGAAGGATTTGTAAAATATGGATTAATCTAAAATACATTTCATAGGAGCATTTTCTTGTACATTCACTTCACAAGTTTATTGTTGGAACTCTTTATTGACAAACAAAAATAATCTATTTGAAAGGAAATCTACTTTTTATAAGAAATTGTGGTTTAACTTTGAAGTAAGCTGTATTATTTGTGAAATGCACTTTCCCTTGCATATTAATATGGTTTAGAAATTGTTTTCTTTTCCTTATTCGTGTTCAAGAAATATACTAATTGTTAGAGATTTTGTATTTATGTGTAAATCTGAAGGTAATCCCTTAATTAGGTACATAAGCACCAAGTTAGTGAAAGAAATCTGCCTGTTACAACTTGAGATAATCTTTTTCCTCCTTGTGGATAGAACATTCCATACAACTATTTGTTTTAATGCAACTACATAGTTACATGCATTGTTTTAAATTATTTATATGGGTTTATATTAGTAAAATGGTATTATGTGCTCAGTTTTCCTTTAAAGAATATTCTATTAGAAATAAGTCTTTCATTATATGTGGAAATATACCGGTATGTATGTATGTATTCATACAATATATTATTTTTTTATATACACATTCATACCTAATATATGTTTTTCCTATAATATAAAAATAAAGGTTATGCTGACCTTACAAAACCAGATATATATAGTTTATATATATTAAAACTATATATATATATATATATATATATATATATTAGTATATGGATATATTTTTCAATAAAGGGGTTAAATTTTATATATGCACATAATATACACATACATAAAAAGTTTTATATTAATATAAATATTAAAACAAAACAAAAAAAACATTTTATTAATATATTTTTTTTAAAAAAATAAAAAAAAAAAAAAAATTTGGTGGGGGGGTTCGGCCCCCCCCCCCTGCGCCTGCACTATTGTTCCGGGGGGGTGCCCCCCCCCCCAAACCCCCCCACACTCCGCGGCCTCCACCTGCCGTTGCCACCACCCCTGCCTCACCCCGGCCGCTGTCACAACCACCACACCCCGCCTTCCCCACGACCTCCCTCTGCCCCGAAGTCGCCCCTCACCTCACCCGCCTGCCCTGTCTCCTCCTTTCCGCGTAGCCTCCTCCTTCCCACGTCCTTGCTGCCCTCACACAATCCCCTCAAATCCCCCCCCCTCCCCCTTCTTCAAACCCCAAAAAAATAATAATAATAAAAGAATAAAACTAAACCCTAGCCGCCATTGATATACAGAAAATACATATAAACACATGTATTTTGCTCTAGTTGGATATAAATTAACAACTGAAAAACAAAAAAAAACAATATGTAATTTCTTCCTTGGAAAACTCTATGAATCCAAGAACCTGTACATTCCAAGAGCTAAAACCAAAACAAGATGAGAAAAAGAATAAAGAGAAAGAGAAGAAAAGGGGCTATTAGTGGATTAGGGCAAACTTTAGTATTATTCCAAATCTAGGGCCTAGAATGGTTTGATCATGGGCTCAAGAGAATCCCTACATACTTTTGAAAATGAGTACTATTGTGGGATTAACCTTTTTGAATGGGAGAGGAAATATTAATTAAAATAGGTAGTTATTTTCTCTTGTAGGATGTGTTAGTCATTTATACATATGTTTTTTTTAAAATGTGTGAATATTGTTAACAACGGGCTAAATCAAAGTAATTAAAAACAATGTCTTAGCAATATGGTTAAAATTATACCATTAAGAATATAATTACTTAATGAAAATATTCAGGCGAAACATTAGTTCGCCTTTCAAAAAAAAAAAAATTACCCCAAATTTGAGAAATTCATGTTTTCCCGGTTTGTTGCCCGAGGAATGGGCACTGACATTTGGTATCAAAGCGAAGGTTCACACACGCGGACCCTAGGTAACTAATTGAAATAGTTAATGGTAATGTTAATAACATTAAATTTAATAAATGGATAAAAAAAATAATAATAATAATAATAATAATTAAACACTCTCCACGACCATTAAGTTTTAAATTAATAAATTCTTTTGCTCACCTCGTGCACAGGATGGTGCCTAAGTGAGGATCGATCAGCTAGAGGCATGGGGCATGGTGCATCTACGCGGGAGTAGCCGGCACCCAAAATTTGGGCCTCGGATATTAGAGGCCTTTGCACCAGCTGATAGGCATTGTAGAGCAGCGTGTACCACCACCGCAGGAGACAAGAGTGGAGACACCATTGGGAGATGAGGAGTTGATTAGGTGAGGATGTGCATTCAGAGCCACCAGAGTATGATACACCAAGGCAGGAGAGGTCACGTATCCCTTCCGCTCATCATGAGATGGTAGCCTCATTTTGTCGTAGCCATGCTCGCATAGTCTCGAGGGACCATTTGAGGATAGGCGACCCCCTTTTCCTGTTGGACTACATCGCTAGGATCGAGATACAAGAAACGTGTAAACAGGGATCTCCTTCACTTGTAGCTGCCCACCTACACTGACTCTACAGATGGCTTTTGAGGCTGAGTCATGGCTTCTTTGTTTGGATATTTTCTTTGGCTTGCACTCTTACGAGAGCAACGTCAAGGAAAGGTTCGCCATACATCTCCTCTGAGACATTGTAGGCATTTGGTTGAGGAATGAGGAGAAGAAGCTCCATCTAACTCGAGACACAGTGACTTGGGAGATGTTTGAGGATTGTTTCAGGGCTCGTTATATGTCAGATCATTTCAGTGCAGAAGAGGATCGATGAGTTTTCATGGCTTACGACAGGGATCTAGTCACAGTAGTGCAGTACGAGAGCAGGTTCCTAGATCTCCTATAGTATGTGGACTACCTGCAAGATGAGAAATTACAGGTTAACAGGTTCATTCGAGGGCTTAATGCAGATATAGTAGGAGTAGTTAGGATGCTATCTCCTCCCACACTTGAGAAGGCCATTGAGAAGGCCTACTTTGCTAAGGAGAATAGGACCAAGGCATAAGAGCACCGTGATAGAAACAAGAGCAGGTTTTCAGGAGAGGATACAAGCCTTTCAGAGTAAGAGGTCATGAGGGTACTACACCATCCCCTAGAGGAGGATTTTATCCTTTGCCAGTAGCCAAAAGGGCTCCATCACACTCGCAGTGATAGATTGCATCAGTAATAGGGCCACCTATAGCAGGGGGATAGGCAGACACTGGGATTTCAGAGAGATGTTTCTAGAGGTGGTTTTGGTGGAGCTAAGGATAGGAGGCATGGCACTCAGTAGGCACAACCAGCTCGCACGCATAGTAGTCTACTAGGGTTGGACTAGCAGGATCAGTACACCAGAGTATAGGAGGGACCCCATCTCAGAGGGGTACAACAGGATGCTTTCATTTGTGGATCTTCTGATCACTATGTGCACATGTTCCTACACAAAACCCAATACCATGGATACACAGAGAGCTACTAGATCTGAGCAGATAGTGGGTGATGTAGGACATGCACTCATCATGTATATGGAGTAGTTGAGAACCACCAGGCTGAGCACCAGGCCACAGTCATTGAGACGACATGTACTATCAAGGGTATTTCTATATCAGTACTTTTTGATTCAGGTGCTTCAAATTCTTTTATATCACCTTCTATAGTAGACTAGCATGGGCTAGTGGTGGCTAGGAAACTAGATAGTTGGCAGGTTGAGTTGGCCTCTGGGGCCAAACTCACCGTGGACTCGTATGTGGAGAGTTGCGTACTTGATTTAGGAGCCTTATCCACTACTCTTGACCTCCGAGTTATCCCTCTAGGTTCCTATCAGGTAGTGTTGGGTATGGATTGGGCTTGAGGCTCATCGAGCTAAGGTGGATTGTAAAAATAAAGTCATTGAGTGTTAGGATGATCTTGGGAGGGCAGTTGTGATATTAGGGATGCAGAGACCTGTCTCTTTGCATGCATGATATCAGCTAAGCAACTCAAGCGGAGTATGCATAAGGTTTGTAAGTTGTTTGCTATCACCATCAGTGATCGATCCGAGAGCATTCTAGAGTAGTCACCCTTAGATGATCATGTAGTTTTGAGGGAGTATGCAGATGTCTTTCTAGGCGAGCTTCTAGGGTTACCACCCAGTAGAGAGGTGGATTTCACCATTGATTTAGTACGTGGATCAGCACCAGTTTCCAGGGAACCTTATCAGATGACTGACCCCAGAGCTTCATGAGCTCGAGATTCAGTTAGAGGAATTATTGGATAAGGGTCTCATTCACCCTAGTGTATCTCCTTGGGGAGCACCAGTCATATTTGTGAATAAAAAGGATGGTTCTCTCAGGACTTTGTGTAGACTTCAGATAGCTTAATAAGGTCACAATAAAGAACTGTTATCCACTCCCTAGGATTAATGACTCTTATTTTATCAGATGCATGGAGTGAGAGTATTCTCCAAAATTGATGTCAAGTCAGGGTATGATCAGTTGCACATATCAGATGCAGGCATTCATAAGATAGCTGTTTCACACACATTATGGGCATTATGAGTTAACAGTAGTTCCATTTGGATTGACCAATGCCCCAGCTGTCTTCATGAGCCTCATGAATGAAGTATTCAGGACATTTCTGGATCACTTTGTCTTAGTGTTCCTTGATGACATATTTATTTCTTCTCGTTCTAAGGAGGAAAACGAGGAGAATTTGAGACAGGTACTTTAGGTTTTTGAGAGAGTAGAAGTTGTATGGGAACTTGGAAAAATGTAGCTTCTTTCAGACAAAGATTCAGTACTTGGGTCATATCATATCAGGCGAGGGTATCTCCGTAGATCCCTCTAAGATACAAGATATCTTGGACTGGCTAGCACCCACATCCGTTACTGAGGTAAGGAGTTTCATGGGTTTAGTAGGGTACTACCACAGATTTATACAGGACTTTTCTAGGATTTCTCACTATATCACTTCTCTTCAGAGAAAATGGAAGAAGTTTGATTGGTCAGAGAAATGTGAGAAATCCTTTCAGTTGCTTAAGGAAATGTTAACCATGGAACCCATCTTAGCAGTCCTAGACCTGACAGAGGATTTTATTGTTTATACTGATGCATCACTAGAGGGTTTGGGGGTAGTTCTTATGCAGGAATGCCATGTTATTACCTTTAAGTCTCGTAAGCTCAAGGACTACGAGATTAATTATCCTACTCATGACTTAGAGCTTGCAGCAGTTGTTCATGCTCTAGTGCACTGGTGACATTTCCTTTTGGGTAGACCTTTCATTTTGATGATAGATCATCAGAGTTTACAGCATATCTTCTCATAGCCAAACCTCAACACTCGTCAACGGTGTTTGATGGAGTTCCTATGTGAGTATGACATGGAGGTTCAGTATATCAAAGGGAAGGAAAATTTTGTTCCAGATGCACTTAGTAGGCGATGACATGTGCTTGCTTCATTGACACTTCAATCAGATTTGAGAGGAAGGATCCTTGAGCACCTTCTAGAGGACAGATTTTATGAGGGAGCTAGATAGATGTTGGAGTCACAGGGTTCTTTAGAGGGAAAATATTTGGGGTGTGTTTTAGAGGCAAATGGTTTTCTTCGGTTCCATAGGCACATCTACGTGCCTAAGTCAGGTGATCTGCATAGCCTCATCATCACATATGCTCATCGAGCCCCATACACGGCACATCCAGGAGTGAAGAAAATGCATGCCGATCTGAGAGAGTTATATTATTGGCCAGGTCTTTGACGAGACATAGCATATTTTGTTGCATGTTGCCTTGAGTGTCAGAGGGTCAAGGCAGAGCATTCACATCCCGCAGGACTTTTACACCCCCATGATATTTCTGAGTGGAAATGGGATGTGATCTCCATGGATTTCATTGTCAGACTTCCTATGTCTTCTTATCATCATGATGCCATTATGGTCACCGTGGATAAATTGACCAAGGTTGCACATTTTTTTGCCAACCAAGGTCACCTATAATGCACAGGCCATTACCAAGGTATTTATAGAGGACATTTTTAGGTTGCATGGGATTCCAAAGACCATCATCAATGACAGGGATATTATCTACACTTTAGTTTTCTGGACTTCTTTTCAGGCCACTCTGGGTACTCAGATCAATTTAAGTTCAACTTATCATCTAGAAACAGATAGATAGAGAGAGAGGGTTAATCAAGTGTTAGAGGATATGTTGAGGATGTATGTGATGTAAAAGTAGAAGAAATGGGAAGATTATTCAAATTTAGTTGAGTTTTCTTACAACAACTATCATAGTTCCATACGTATGGCTCCTTACCAGGATTTGTATGGATGACCTTGTAGGACACCTTTGAGTTGGGATAGACTAGATGACAAGATTATTCTGGGACCAGCCTACCTTCAGGATTTAGAGTAGTAGGTTGTGTTGATTAGACAGCATCTTGAGAAGGCTAGAGTACGCCAGAAGGTGTATGCAGACACTAAGAGGATTGATCGTCACTTCTTAGTGGGTGACAAGGTATTCTTGAGGGTTCATTCACATAAGAGTCCAATCCGTTATGGAAAGGGTTCTAAGATATCACCTTGATTTGTGGGGCCTTTTGATATTTTGGAGGTCATCAGTCTAGTTGCCTATCACCTAGCTTTGCCACCACGCCTTGCATGGGCCCACAATGTATTTCATGTTTCTGTACTATGTAGATATGTACATGATGTTTCTCATGTCTTGGATTGGTTAGCATTATAGGTAAAGGATGCAGGGTAGTGGAGACTAGAGCCCATATGCATACTGGAGCACCGCAGGTTGGCACTTTGGGATTGAGACTTGGACCAAGTTAGAGTACAGTGAGACCAGTACGACGAGACAGCAGCTACCTGGGAGGATGCGACACCCTTGAGGGCTAGATATCCCTATCTCTTTCAGTGACTTCCAAGAGGAAGTCTAATTTTAGTAGAGGGGGATGTACTGCCCACACTTTTTATAGCTGAGTAGCTTGTTGTTTCTTTGCTCATAGACATGTTTCAATAGAGTTTTGTTTTATCGTGTACATTGTATTAGAGTTTGATCTTATTAGACATGTGTGGACATTCAGGCGTATAGTGCCAATTTACCTTAATTTCTATGTTGTCGCATTTTGATTATGATGTCATGAATACTAATGAACATGATGTTGTGTTTGGAACCTAATTATATTGATGGATAGTTGTTGCATGGTGGGATTCTATGTCACTTTATCATCTTGTCTAACTTTTGGAATATTGAGTATAATTGTGCACGTTGTCGCATTTTGATTTCATTAGGATGTTAGGATAGTTTAGAACTTAATGATATCTTATTGTGTCATTATTTTATATTTTATCAGACAGGTACAATTAATGTGTGCAATGAGTGTGCAGGTGATAGGTTTACAGGAGGACGTAGGACTTAGGCCAGCTACACAATCTTGCACAGTCAGCCTACTGGCTAAGTCCTAGCCATGTTCATTGAGTGAAGCCTTAGCATAGGAGATTATTATTTTGGGCACTATGAGTGACCCCAATTTTTGTAATGTATTGTGCTTTGAATTATAAATTTTTCTTAAGGTAGATGATTATGATGTAAACTTTTTTTGGGAGTAAATAATCCCACTTTCATTTAAAATTTTGATTTTGTTTAATGAGTCACTTAATCCCAAGGGTTTAGGGTCAAATTTTAGACCCTTGGGTGGTCCCCACACCCTCTACCCTTGTGCCAAAAAAATGCAAAAGCCGAAATTAAGTTATTTTCGGCATTTTTGGGGACCCCTTTTTAGCTTGGGAATTCCCCTAACATAAAAATGAGCCCTTGGACCCTACCTAATGGGTGGGGGGGCTTATTTTCAAGGCTAGAGGGAGTTTTCCCTCCCTTTTTACCTCTTGTTTGGTCACATCCATATAAGGGATGTGGATTTTAGTGCTTATTAAAAGTTTCACTAATTTTGTCTTGCTAACATTTAGGGGAATTTTCGGGAGAAGAGGGCAAAAAGAAAATTTGACCCTTTCTCTCTTTTATTTTGGCATATTTGACCTTGTAGAAGGAGAGGGGTCACACATGTCACCCCCTCATTTGTTAGGATGCTTGCTTTCTCCTCTTCAAATTCCCATTCATGGGAAAGGAGAGGGACTTTTTTTTGGAACTTCTTTCTTGGATGCTTGGGTGATTGGGAGCTTGTGTTTTTCTTGAGTCAAGAGTGGAGAAACTTGAAGTTGGAAAGCTTTTTGGAGAGCTTTCCTTGAGGTAGGCTGTTATGTGTTATTGTTGTTTTGATTTCTTTTTAGTTGTTAGATTGGTTGCTTGAAATTGTTATTTGTTGTATGTAGATTTTGGTTGCTTGCTTGTTTTTACTCCCTCCATCATCTGGCAGGATGGAGTTTTGGAGTGTGGGGGAAGAGAGAGGGAATTTTCCCTATCAATCCTGAAGGCTTGATGGACAAGCCTTGTAGGGTCTTAGTGTTTCCCCTCAATTGTTGAGGTGGGGAAGTTGATTCATTTGGCTTGAATCTCCTTCCCCATTCTTGGTAAGGAAACCCCTTGGGGTTTGAAAATCCTTCTAAAAAGGACTTGCAGAAATGGTGGAGGAATAAGGATGATTTTGATTAAATTTAGGAGCAATAAGGAGGGTAGGGATATTTTTGTTTTGTGCAAGCATTTTGGAATATAATTTTTGGAGAACTTTCTCCTCTCTTACACACTTTTGAGGAAGAACATGGGTTCTCCTTCTTGTAATTTTTGGAGTTTTGTTTTGTCATGTCCTATTTTCATGTGCTTGTATAATGATTAGTTCAACCTCAATCTTGTGCAAGTTTTGTGTTAGTTGACCTCTTTCCCATGGGCTTAGGGGAGGCTAGCATGCATCCTAACCTTGGGAGAGGCATGTAATGATGCCTATGGTTGGGAGGCAAACAAGCTCTTTCTCCTGGTTGGATTTCTTAAAGGCATAAAGGATGTATCTCAAGCTTAGAATCTCTTGTCATCTTGGTGCTCATTGTCTCCTTCACTTTGTTGGAATTTCTCTCTTTGTGACTCTAAGATATGGTTATTTCAAGGGTATTCTTATTTTGTAAATTATCCCCCTTGTGATTGGAATCACTTGTAAGTTTGGTAGCCTTTGTATTGGAAAAATTTCTTTTAGCCTCGGAAATGAAGTTGTTGGATTGTTATCTTGTGTAGTTAGCATGTATGAAATATGAAGTAGTGAGTTATTGAGAGATTGTGCAAGGAAGATTTGTAAAATATGGACTTCCTCTAAAATACATTTCATAGGAGAATTTTCTTGTACATCCAGTTCACAAGTGTGTTGTTGGAATATTTAATTACAAACAAAAATAATCTATTTGAAAGGAAATTTACTTTGTTATAAGGAATTGTGGTTTAACTTTGAAGAAAACTATTATTATTTGTGAAATGCACTTTCCCTTTTATATTAATATGGTTTAGAAATATGTTTTCTTTCTTTATTCGTGTTCAAAGAAAATATACTAATTGTTAGAGATTTTTATTTATTTATGTGTAAATCTGAAAAAATCCTTATTTAGGCACATAAGTCATTAAGTTAGTGAAAAGAAATCTGCCTGTTACAACTTGAGATAACCTTTTTCCTTCCTTGTGGATGAACAATCCATACAGATATTTGTTTTAATGCAACTACATAGTTACATGCATCATTTTAAATTATTTATATGGGTTTATATTGTAAAATAGTATTATATATATATATATATATATATATATATATATATATATATATGTATATATATGTATGTATGTATGTATGTATTTATTATACAATATATTATTTTATGCACATTTTACCTAGTATATGATTTTCCTATAATATAAAAAAAGTAGGTTATGCTGACCTTACAAAACAAGATATATAATATAGGCTATTATATATCTTGTTTTGTAAGGTCAGCATAACCTACTTTTTTTATATTATAGGAAAATCATATACTAGGTAAAATGTGCATAAAATAATATATTGTATAACAACAATATATTATTTTATACACATATATGAAATTTGTCATATTTATATTTTATTAAAACAATATATATATATATATATATATATATATATATATATAATAAACAATACAAAAAAAACAAGAATTTGGTGGGGGGTTTCGCCCCCCCCCCCACCCCCTGCGCCTGTTTTTTTAAAAAAATATTGTAATGGGGGAGGGTCGGCCCCCTCCCCCCAGCCGAATGTCCTCACGCCAGGCTGTTGCCTCTTCCTGCACTGTAG
Organism: Taxus chinensis; assembly: GCA_019776745.2. NCBI lineage: Eukaryota > Viridiplantae > Streptophyta > Pinopsida > Cupressales > Taxaceae > Taxus > Taxus chinensis. Next base: position 198,459,533 of record CM034147.1, on the reverse strand, counting down.
TAGCACCGCTTACGCCTCACCCCAGCCGCTGACCCCATGGGCGCCCCCAACCTGCCCCGTCGCCTAGACTGTCCCCCCTGGAGCCTGCTGCGCCCCCAGTCGCCTCCTTACCCTGTCCCTCCATCGAATGCCTCCTTCCTCCACCGTGCCCTATCCCCTTTAAATGTCACCACCCTTCCTTACGCTACCCTAGCCCAGTCGCCCTCTTCCAAGAAAAAGAGAAAAAAAAATGTAGCTCCCCTTCAAAAAAATAAATAAAAAATAATAATAAAAGAATAAAACTAAACCCTAGTTGCCATTGATATACAAAAATACATATGTGTGTTGTTCTACCTTGATATAAAATTAACAACTTAAAAAGAAAAAAACAATATGTGATTACTTCCTTGGAAAACTCTATGAATCCAAGAACATGTACATTCCTAGAGCCAAAACCAAAACAAGATGAGAAAAAGAATAAAGAGAAAGAAAAGAAAAGGGGCTATTAGTGGATTAGGGAAAACTTTAGTATTATTCCAAATCTAGGGCCCAGAATGGTTTGATCCTAGGGCTCAAGAGAATCCCTACATACTTTTGAAAAGGAGTAATATTGTGGGATTAACTTTTTGAATGGGAGAGGTAATATTAATTAAAATAGGTAGCTATTTTCTCTTGTAGGTTGTGTTAGTCATTAATACATATGTATTTTTAAAAATGTGTGAATATTGTTAACAACGGGATAAATCAAAGTAATTAAAAACAATGTCTTAGAAATATGGTTAAAATTATATCATTAAGAATATAATTACTTAATGAAAATATTCAGGTGAAACATTAGTTCACCTTTCAAATTTTTATTTTATTTTACCCCAAATTTGAGAAATTCCTTGTTTGGTTCGTTGCCCTGGGATTGGGCATGACAGTTGGTATCAAAGCGAAGGTTCACACATGCGAACCCTGGGTAACTAATTGAAATAATTAATGGTAATATTAATAACATTAAATTTAATAAATGGATAAAATAATAATAATAATTAAGAACTCTCCATAACCATTAAGTTTTAAATTAATAACTTCTTCGCTCACCCCGTGCGCAGGATGGCACCCAAGCAAGGATGATCAGCTAGAGGTTTGGGGCGTAGTGCACCTACGCGGGAGCCGCAGCACTCGAATTTGTACCTCGTATATTAGAAGTTGCGCCAGTTGATAGGTGTTGTAGAGCAGCGTCTACCACCACCACAAAAGACGAGAGTGGAGACACCATTGGGAGACGAGGAGACATTAGGTGAGGACGCGCATTTAGAGCCGCCAGAGCACAATACACTGAGGTGGATGAGGTCATATAGCCCTTCCGTTCATCACGAGAGGGTAGCCTTGTTCCGTCGTAGCCGCTCACATAGTCTCGAGGGCCCATTCGAGGATAGTCGACCCCCTTTGCCTATTGGACTACATCGCCAGGATCGAGATACAGGCAGTGTGATCAGGGATCTTCTTCGCTTGCAGCCGCCCACTTACACTGGCTCTATAGATGGATTTGGGGCTGAGTCGTGGTTCCTTAGCTTAGATAGTTGCTTTGGCTTGCACTCTTACGAGAGCAATGTCAAGGTGAGGTTCGCTATACACCTCCTCCGAGATGCAGCAGGCATGTGGTGGAGGAATGAGTAGCGGAAACTCCATCTGACTCAAGAGACAGTGACTTGGGAGATGTTTGAGGAGCGTTTCAGGGCTTGTTATATGTCAGAGCATTTCGTGCAGAAGAGGATTGATGAGTTTCATGAATTACGACAGGGATCTAGCACAGTAGCACAATATGAGAATAGGTTCTTAGATCTCCTACAGTATGTGGACTACCTGCAAGATGAGAAATTATAGGTTAACAGGTTCATTCGAGGGATTAATGTAGATATAGCTGGAGAAGTTAGGATGTTATGTTCTCCCACATTTGAGAGGGCCATTGAGAAGGCCTACTTAGCTGAGGAGAACAGGACCAAGGCATAGGAGCATCGTGATAGAAACAAGAGCAAGTTTCAGGAAAGGATACATGCCTTCCAGAGTCAGAGGTCATAAGGTACTACACAACCCCCTAGAGGAGGATTTTGGCCTCTGCCAGCAGCTACGAGAGCTCCACCGCACCCACAGAGATGGACACAACAACATGGCTACCCAAAGCATGGGGCTAGACAGACACAAGGATTTTAGAGTGGTGTTTCTAGAGGAGATTTTGGTGGAGCCAGGGATAGGAGGCAGGGCACTCAGCAGGCACAACCAGATCGCAAACAGTAGTTTGCTAGGGTTGGATTGGCAAGATCAATACACCAGAGTATAGGAGGGACCCCATCTTAGAGGGGTACAGTAGGATGTTTCATTTTTGGATCTCTTGATCACTATGTGTGCATGTGACTGCAAAAACATAATACCATGGATGCACAGAGAGCTGCTAGGTCAGAGCAGATGGTGGGTGATGTAGGACGCGCTCATCGTGTATATGCAGCGGTTGACAACCGCCAGGCCGAGCATCAAGCCACATTCATTGAGACGACATGTACTATCAGGGGTATTTTTGTCTCAGTACTTTTTGATTCAGGTGCTTCAGATTCCTTTATATCACCTTCTATAGTGGACCAATGTGGGCTAGTGGTGGCTAGGTAACCAGATAATTGGCAGGTTGAGTTGGCCTCTGGGGCCAAACTCACCGTGGTCTCATATGTGGAGAGTTGCGTACTTGATTTAGGAGCCTTCTCCACTACTCTTGACCTCAGAGTTATCCATCTAGGTTCCTATCAGGTAGTTTTGGGTATGGATTGGCTAGAGGCTCATCGAGCTAAGGTGGATTGCAGAAATAAGGTCATTGAGTGTCAAGATGATCTTGGGAGTGCAGTTGTTATATCAGTGATGCAGAGGCCTATCTCCTTGCACATGATATTGGCTAAGCAACTCAAGCGGAGCATACGTAAGGGGTGTCAGTTCTTTGCTATCACCATCAGTGATTGATTTGAGAGAATTCCAGAGCATTCACCCTTAGATGATCATGCAGTTTTGAGGGAGTACATAGATATATTTCTAGGTGAGCTTCCAGGGTTACCATTATTGGATGACGACCCCAGAGCTTCATGAGCTCAACATTCAGTTAGAGGAGTTGTTGGATAAGGGTCTCATTTGCCCTAGTGTATCTCCTTGGGGAGCGCCAGTCATATTTGTGAAGAAGAAGGATGGTTCTCTGAGACTTTGTGTAGACTTCAGGCAGCTCAACAAAGTCACAATAAAGAACCGTTATCCGCTCCCTAGGATTTATGACTTGTTTGATCAGATGCGGGGAGAAAGATTGTTCTCTAAAATTGATCTTAAGTCAGGGTATCATCAGTTGCGCATTTTAGATGCAGACATTCATAAGATAGCTTTTTGGACACGTTATGGGCATTATGAGTTCACAATGGCTCCATTTGGTTTGACCAAAGCCCCAGCTATTTTCATGAGCCTCATGAATGGGGTATTAAGGACATTTTTGGATTGCTTTGTCTTAGTATTCCTTGATGACATATTGATCTATTCTCGTTCCAAGGAGGAACACGAGGAGCATTTGAGACATGTACTTCAGGTTTTGAGAGAGTAGAAGTTGTATGGGAACTTGGAAAAATGTAGCTTCTTTCAGACAAAGATTCAGTACTTGGGTCATATCATTTCAGGAAAGGGTATCTCTGTAGATCCCTCTAAGATACAAGCTATCTTGGACTAGCCAGCACCCACATCAGTTACTGAGGTAAGGAGTTTCATGGGTTTGGCAGGGTATTACTGCAGGTTCATACAGGACTTTTCTAGGATTGCTCACCCTATCACTTATCTTCAGAGGAAAGGGAAGAAGTTTGATTGGTCAGAGAAATGTGAGTAGGTCTTTCAGTTTCTTAAGGAAAGGTTAACCACGGCACCCATCTTAGCAGTCCTAGACCCGATAAAGGATTTTTTTGTCTGTACTGATGCATCACTAGAGGGTTTAGGGGCAGTTCTTATGCAGGAGCGTCGGGTTATTTCCTTTGAGTCTCGTAAGCTCAAGGACTACGAGCTTAATTATCCTACTCATGACTTGGAGCTTGCAGCAGTGGTTCATGCCCTAGTGCGTTGGTGACAATTTCTTTTGGGTAGACCTTTCATTTTGAGGATAGACCATCATAGCTTGCAGCATATCTTCTCACAGCTGAACCTCAACACTCGTCAATGGTGTTGGATGGAGTTCCTATGTGAGTATGACATGGAGGTTCAGTATATCAAAGGGAAGGAAAACATTGTTGTAGATGCGCTTAGTAGGTGACGACATGTGCTTGCTTCTTTGACACTTCAGCCAGATTTGAGAGGTAGGATCATTGAGCACCTTCCAGAGGATAGATTTTATGAGGGAGCTAGATAGATGTTAGAGTCTCAGGGTTCATTAAAGGGTAGATATTCTGGGTGTGTGTTAGAGATAGATGGTTTGCTTCAGTTTCAGAGGCGCATCTACGTGCCTAAGTCAAGTGATTTGCGTAGCTTCATTCTCTCAGAGGCTCATCGAGCCCCATATGCGGCACATCCAGGAGTGAAGAAAATGCATGCCGATATGAGGGAGTTATATTATTGGCCAGGTCTTCGACGGGACATAGAAAATTTTGTTACACGATGCCTTGAGTGTGAGAGGTGAAGGCGGAGCATTCTCATCCCGCCAGACTTTTACACCCCCATGACATTCTCGAGTGGAAATAGGATGTGATTTCCATGGATTTCATAGTCGGACTCCCTATGTCTTCTTATCGTCATGATTCCATTATGGTCACCGTGGATAAGTTGACCAAGGTTGCACACTTTTCACCAACCAAGGTCACCTATAATGCACAGGCCATTGCCAAGGTATTTATGGAGGACATTTTTAGGTTGCATGGGATTCTGAAGACCATCATAAATGACAAGGATACTATCTACACTTTAGTTTTCTGGACTTCTTTTCAGGCTGCTCTGGGTACTTAGATCAATTTCAGTTAAGCTTATCATCCACAGATAGATGGGCAGATAGAGAGGGTTAATCAGGTGTTAGAGGACATGTTGAGAATGTATGTGATGGATCAGCAGAAGAAATGGGAAGATTATTTGCATTTAGTTGAGTTTGCTTACAACAATAGCTATCATAGTTCCATTGGTATGGCTCCTTACTAGGCCTTGTATGGAAAAGCTTGCAGGACACCTCTAAGTTGGGATAAACTAGATGACAGGATTATTCTGGGACCAGCCTACCTTCAAGATTTAGAGTAGCAGGTTGTGAAGATTAGACAACATCTTGAGCAGGCCAGAGCACGCCAAAAGGCGTATGCAGACACTAAGAGGACTGATCGTTACTTCTCAGTGGGTGACAAAGTCTTCTTGAGGGTTCATCCGCATAAGAGTCCAATCCGTTATGGAAAGGGTTCTAAGCTATCACCTCATTTTGTGGGGCCTTTTGATATTTTAGAGGTCATCGGTCCAGTTTCCTATCACCTAGCTTTGCCACCACACCCTGCACGGGCCCACAATGTGTTTCATGTTTCTGTACTACGTATATATGTACCTGATGCTTCTCATGTTTTGGATTGGTCGGCATTACAGGTAGAGGATGGAGGACAGTGGAGACTGGAGCCCGTACACATATTGGAGAACCAGAGGTTGGCCCTTCAAGGTCGAGACTTGGACCATGTTAGAGTACAGTGGGACCGGTACGACAAGACATCAGATACTTGGGAGGATGCGATTCCTTTGAGGGATAGATATCCCTATCTCTTTCAGTGACTTCTAGGAGGAAGTCTAATTTTAGTAGAGGGGGATGTAGTGCCCACACTTTTTATAGCTCAGTAACTTGTTGTTTCTTTGCTCATAGACATGTTTTGACAGTGATTGGTTATATCTTGGACATTATATTTTGATATTTGATCTTTTAGACATGTGTGGACATTTAGGCGTATGGCGCCAATTTAGCTTAATTTCTATATTGTCGCATTTTCTTATAATGTCATGGATACTAATGGATATGATGCTGTGTTTGGAACATAATTATCATAATGGATAGTTGTTGCATGTGAAATTCTATGGTTATATGTCACGTATCATCTTGTCTAACTTTTGGAATATTGAGTATAATTGTGCACGTTGTCGCATCTTGATTTCAGTAGGATGTTAGGTTAGTTTAGAATGCATTGATATCTTACTATGTCATTGAATTATATTGTATCAGATAGGTGTGGTTAATGTGTGCAATGAGTGTGCAGGTGACATGTTTACAGGAGAACGTGGGATTCATGCCAACTACTCAGTCTTGCACAAGCAGCCCACGGGCTGAGTCCTAGCCATGTTCATTGTGTGAAGCCTTAGTATAGGAGATTTTTATTTTGGGCACTATGAGTGACCCCAATTTATGTAATGTATTGTGCTTTGAATTATTAATTTTTTTAGGGTTGCTAGTGAATTATTAATTTATGTAATGTATTGTGTTTTCCTTGAGGTAGGCTCTTATGTCTTTTTGTTGTGTTGTTTTTCCTTTTAGTTGTTGAATTGGTTGCTTGAGATTGTTATTTGTTGTATGTAGATTTTGGTTACTTGCTTGTTTTTACTCCCTCCATCATATGACATGATGGAGTTTTGGAGTGTGGGGGAAGAGAGAGGGAATTTTCGCTCTCAATCTTCAAGGCTTGATGGACAAGCCTTGTAGGGTTTTATTATTTTCCCCTCAAATGGTTGAGGTGGGGAAGTTGATTCATTTGATTTTAATCTCCTTCCCCATTCTTGGTAAGGAAACCCCTTTGGGGTTTGAAAATCCTTCCAAGGAGGACTTGGAGAAAGGGGGAGGAATAAAGAGGGCTTTGATTGAATTAGGAGCAATAAGGAGGATATGGAGATGTTTATTTTGTGCAAATAATTTTGATGTATAACTTTGGAGAACTTTCTCCTCTCTTCCCCACTTTTTAGGAAGAACATGGGTTCTCCTCCTTGTAAATTTTGGAGTCTTGTTTGTATATGTCCTATTTCTATGTGCTTGTAACATTGTTAGCTCACCTCCATCTTGTGCAAGTTTTGGATAGTGACCTCTTTCCCATGGGCTTGGGGGAGGCTAGCATGCATCCCAACCTTGGGAGAGGCATGTAATGATGCCTATGGTTGGGTGGTTATCAAGCTCTTTCTCCTTATATGGATTTTTGAAGGCATGGAAGTTGGATGTTGGTTTGGAGTTGGTGGCATCAGGGTCTCTCATTGCAACATTACCTCATTGTATCTTGAAAAGTATGGCTTTTGGAAACTTCCTCTTTATTGTAATTCCTATTCCATGTTGTCTTTGAACATCATTTACAAGGTTGATTTATCCTTTGGTATTTAAAAAAAAATTCTTTCAACCTTGGGAATGAAGTTGTTGGATTGTTATCTTGTGTAATTAGCATGTATGTAATATGAAGTAGTGAGTTATTGAGAGATCGTGCAAGAAGGAATTGTAAAATATGGACTTCCTCTAAAATACATTTCATAGGAGCATTTTCTTGTACATTCACTTCACAAGTTTATTGTTGGAATGTTTATTGACAAACAAAAGTAATCTATTTGAAAGGAAATCTACTTTGTTATAAGAAATTGTGGTTTAAATTTGAAGTAAGCTGTCATTATTTGTGAAATGCACTTTCCCTTGCATATTAATATGGTTTATAAATCTGTTTTCTTTTCCTTATTCGTGTTCAAGAAATATACTAATTGTTAGAGATTTTGTATTTATGTGTAAATCTGAATTAATCCTTAATTAGGTACATAAGCCACCAAGTTAGTGAATAGAAATATGTCTGTTACAACTTGAGATAATCTTTTTCCTCCTTGTGGATAAACATTCCATACAGCTATTTGTTTTAATGCAACTACATAGTTACATGCATTGTTTTAAATTATTTATATGGGTTTATATTGTAAAATGGTATTATGTGCTCAGTTTTATTTATATATATATATATATATGAATATATGTCAAATATATCTATATGTAGGTACGTATTATACAATATATATTTTTTATATACACATTCTACCTAATATATGTTTTTCCTATAATATAAAAAATGCAGGTTATGCTGACCTTACAAAACCAGATATATAATAGCATATATATATATATATATATATATTAACAAGTTTATATATATATAAATATATGAAATTTGTCATATTTATATCTTCTTAAAACAATATATAGATAATAAACAATACAATAAAAAACAAGAATTTGGTGGGGGGTTTCGGCCCCCCCACCCCTTGTGCCTGTTTTAAAAAAAAAATTTGTAATGGGGGAGGGTCGGCCCCCTTTCCCCAGCTGACTATCCCCATGCTAGGCCACTGCCTCCCCCTGGACCACACCATCACCGCCTATGCCTCACCCCGGCCGCTGACCCCATGGGCGCCCCCAACCTGCCCCGCCGCCTGGACTGTCCCCCTTGCCGCCTCCCTACCCTGTCCCGCCACCGACTACCTCCTTCCTCCTCTGCACCCTGTCCCCTTCAACTCTCACCGCCCCTCCTTATGTTGCCCGAGCCCAGTCACCCTCTTCCAAGAAAAAGAGAAAAAAAAATGCAGCTCCTCTTCAAAAAAGAAATATAAAAAATAATAATAAAAGAATAAAACTAAACTCTAGCTGCCATTGATATACAGAAATACATATGTATTTTATTCTAGCTTGATATAAAATTAACAACTTAAAAACAAAAAAATAATATGTGATTACTTACTTGGAAAACTCTATGAATCCAAGAACATGTACCTTCCTAGAGCCAAAACCAAAACAAGATGAGAAAAAGAATAAAGAGAAAGAGAAGAAAAGGGGCTATTAGTGGATTAGGGCAAACTTTAGTATTATTCAAAATCTAAGGCCCAGAATGGTTTGATCCTAGGGCTCAAGCGAATCCCTACATACTTTTGAAAAGGAGTAATATTGTGGGATTAACTTTTTGAATGGGAGAGGTAATATTAATTAAAATAGGTAGCTATTTTCTCTTGTAGGTTGTGTAAGTCATTAATACATATGTTTTTTTTAAAATGTGTGAATATTGTTAACAGCGGGATAAATCAAAGTAATTAAAAACAATGTCTTAGAAATATGGTTAAAATTATATCATTAAGAATATAATTACTTAATGAAAATATTCAGGCGAAACATTAGTTCACCTTTCAAAAAAAATATTTTTTTTAACCCCAAATTTGAGAAATTCCTGGTTTGGTTCATTACCCTGGGAATGGGCATGACATCCCTCTTTAGTCCTTTAGTCCTTTCAACCATATCATACCATTCCCTCATCCATCTTCTAAATATAAATTTTAGTGACCACGTCGAACCATTAAAAATAAGCCATGTGCTAAGATATCTTTTCAAAGCACTATCAAAACTCTTTGTGGGAGTGATAAGGTCAAGATTTCCCCTTTTCTACATCATCTAACATCTTCATATTCTTCTATCAATCAATCTTCCCTTCTTATCAGAACCATTTCTTCTAGTCAACCTCCTACGGTCGAAGAACAACAATCTCTGTTGATTTATTTCTCTTAGAATTAAGGAACAATCGGACTACACGAAGATATCCCTCTACAAGGATTCTTTCTAGAACTTGATACACTTGTGTATGGGAAGGAAACAATTGATCCCTTTTGTCTAAACATAGAGGATGAGCCTAAAGTAATGGAACTTAATTCTTATTCTATTATTACATCTTCACCTTCCTCTGAGCATGATGAGATGCCAGGGTCTAGCATTGATCCATGGCCTATCTTCTCATTGTCAAATAATTCCTTAGCTATCATCATTCCTCAATCAAAATATCTCCTTAGGCCGCACCCTATTAGCCCATTGTCTTCTTTTATCCTGGAGCCACCCCCGAGAGTCCTCCATTTTCTACTTGTGGGTCACCTCCTGGTAGCCCATTACATTCTATTCTTGGGCCACATCCTAGTATCATTTCATCCTCATCTATACTTGGGTCAGCCCTAGTATTCCCTCATTATCTTCTTCCATTCTGGGGCCACGTCCTAGTAGCCTTCCATTATCATTCATATATGAGTCACCTTGGGGTAACCCATTACCTTCTATTCTTGGGCCGGATCCTAGTAGCCCTTTATCCTCTTCTATCTATGGGAAACCTTTGGGTAGCCCATCATATTCTATTCCTGGGCCATGTCCTTGTATCCCAATTTCTTCCATCTTATGGCCATATTCTAGCAGCCCTTAGTCATCTTCTATCAGTGGCTCACCTCATGGTAGCCCATCTTCTTCAATTCTTGGACCATATCCTTTTCATCCATCATACATTTCTTCTATCAATGACCGGAGTGAGCCCACCATCATTTCTCTCATTCCTATCATCAAACATAAACATTCACTTTCTTCAACCACTTCTCGGGATCAAACAAGTCACACTATAGCTTATAAGAAACCCAAACAAGTTCATTATCAAGTTAAGATCAGAACTGCAAAGAGCTCTGAAGCTCCCAATAACTCCAACGGTCTTAGGGTTCAAAATCAAGTGCGATTCAAGAACACACATCAACATAACCATCAAGTATGGCGTAAAGTACAAAAACCTATGGATAGGGAACTCAAGCTCCCGCATGAACAATCCTTATTTAAGGATAAATCACAATCATTTGTTGAGTACGAGCTCACCTCAATCATCGAGATTGGATATAATATGACGCTTGATAAACAAACACGCTTAATCTCCCTTTTCAAGGAATTCGCAAACATTGTTGTTGGATCTTACCACGTAGAGTGACTTTGTTTGTCCCAACCTCTTAAAATATCAAAAATCTAAAAATATAAAATAATTCAAAAATACAAAAAACATTGAGAAAACACAAGAAAAATCAAAGGTACAAAGGTCAAACATTGAAATCAGGTATTTGCGTACACATGGATGTTATTTCTTCCCTTTCTTATCATTCCTCTACAAGTCTTACTACCATTTTCATCCCTTCGGTGATATTTTGGTTAGCCTATTCACATGCATTTTGTGACATTTATCTCTATGGTATCTGTTTTACTTTGGTGTTTTATCACATTGGTAAATTAAAGAATGACTGACCTCTTGGAGATCCTATCACATTCAACATCTAATAAAATTGTTGTGAAGAACTTTTTGACATATTTGTTGACACTAGCCAATGTCTTCATAACAATCAATTCCACCCTTCTTCCATGAATCCATTAGTGGTTATTAACCCCTTGTCAAACAAGATATCTGAAATAAGTTTTCAGAAAGAAAAAGAATCAAAATCAATCAAAATTCAAAAGCTAAAAGAAAAAGCAAATTGATAAATAACTCTCTCTTGGGGTATTTCCAATAATCTCTATCAGGGCTATGGATGCCTGACTGGAAGTAGAGAAATGTTGCAATTAGAATCAAATGCATCTCCGTCGGGGCTATGGATGCCTGGCTGACAGTGGAGCAATGTATGGCTATCCTTCCACCCTTCATTCACAAATCACCTATCACCTATACAAATAAGTCATTCCTACACATTGGCTAGGGTGTTGTCACTTATTGTCTATTAAATCTTCCCTTCAAGAGGTAATTAAATTCCATGTGCACACACTGGATCTCTATGAGTAAGCAGGATTAGTATGTTACCAAGTTTATTTTTTGGACCTTGTTTAGACTCTTACTTTAGTCTGTATCTCGTCACACGATTTGTGCCTTTGGCTAATCACTTCTTCATCGCGAGGCTTCTAAGCTACATTCATATCATTCACATCGTTCTTCTACTTCATTCAGAACATCCATGTGTATAAGATTACTTTTTTGCCATGTTTTCGGACACCTTTTTCCTCTTTCACAAAAACAATCTTCTCCTTCCTTTCTATCACGTGCTTTTAGGCCAACTTACGTTGGGGGCATCCTTGCTTCTTCCCAACACTTCATTGGTTTACGTTCATCATCATGTTGAACCTATCTATAATGGCCTTGGGTCTCGCTTCTACCTATGAAGATTTTGCCTTTGAATACTCCCACCTAATCGCTAGGACATTTTTGCATCTTCACCTTTCTTGCACGCACGTGGCCTTATGCCCTTGTACATCCCATCTACCGCTAGGGGCATACACGCTTCCTCGTCTTCCTATACATAGTTTCAAAAAAATTTAAAAATCACAAAAACATTCAAATATGTTAGAAAAATCAAAACATTCAAATATGTTTCAAAAAACTTCTAAACAATATAAATCATCCTACAAAACGTTGCTATTTGGTTTTCACCTGTTCATGTGCGCGACTCACGGATCATCTTGATCTACCTCCATCAACAAAATCTAGGTTGCTTACTTCATCTGTACTCTAGGGCACAACGAGTTGCATGGTACTGTGTTGTAGTGCACATTGTTTTTTCATAGGACCGAAGTGTCCTCCGTTATTCCCCTTGCACGTATCCTTGCTTGGGACACCATCATAGCCCTTTTCATTAATTCGCACAGGTAGAAACTGAAGCTTGATAACAAAAACATTGCATCTTTTTTTTCTGTTAGTTTGGCTTGCTTACTTTCTCGTATTGCATTGCATTTTGTATGTTGCATGGAGTTAGGAATCTTTTACTTTCTCATATTGTATTGCATTTTGTATGTTGCATGGAGTTGGTGTTTTCAACAATGGGCATTTTTTCGTATATGGCTTTTCATGTCATACTAAACTTTTGTTCATTCTTTTTAATAAGGACCGATGATGAAGATCATTAGCAATATGATGAAAAATAAAGTTGTTTAAAAGGCATTGGATGGATGTTAGCTCATTCCCCCTTCCTCACACTCCTTTTCTTCTATATCCCATTTCTTCTTCTCCACACTATTCTTTATTTTGTTCTCTTTCTATCATCTTTTCAATCGTCGATCAACGTCTTTCATCACCCCATCGACAATCAAGGGGGCATCCTCCATTCTACTCATTTTTCTTCTATCCCTTCAAAAATGTGTTCAATGAAAGATTTTGCAAAGAGCTATGGATATGGGGCAAGACCCCAAAGCTTTGTGCAAAGTCCCTCAATGGACCATATGATAAGAAATGAGCAAGGAATCCTATTTGCATGTATTAAAACTTGAAATAAACAAGAATTATAACAAATAGCATTAACCTCTATTCTTGAAAGCTTAACAAAATATGCCTACTAAAGACTTAAGCAATCAATTTTGTTGTTTACTCCATAAGGGTGAATGAATCTCACTAAATGGCTACATGGCCAAGTTTAGCTATTCCATTACTAGCCTAACATGGGTACAAGATGAAGCTATTTTAATGGAGGATTACCAAGATCAAATGCCTTATTAGCTTGGCTAATGCAAATGAGCTCTTAAGATTTCTTAGGCTTGTTTTGGCTTTAGCTTATGTAAAGTTGCGTGTTTGAATGGGTAAGCTTAGCCTTGTATTTATAGTTTTTGGTTTGGAAGAATTTGGAATTTGGGTGCATGCGGGACTAAAGTCTAAAAAGCACTTTAGGATTAGATTAGGATAAACATGCTTTATGCTTAGTTAAGCTTGGTTTAGGCTAGTTAACTATGGTTTAGATTAGTTAAACTTTGATTAGTAAGTGATTAGAGACTCATTGAGATTTGGGAGGGGTCTAGATAACCAATTGTGAATGATAGATAGCCTATGAAGCCAATAGAAGTGGTCTAGAGAGGACTAGGGAGGTTCTGAATGGTCGAAAGGAGGAATGTTTAGCTTATAAGAGAGATATTAGTCAAATTAAGATGATTATAGGAGGAATACGACCGATAAGGTGTCATGAATGGGCATCTGATAATGGAGCGAATAAGGGTTGATGAACAAAGTGTCGTTAATTGACTAATTAGTGAAATCTAAAGTGTAAGCATATTTCAAGTGTCTACATGTATAGTTCAATGATCTCTTCGAGGCGGACTTATAATGCTTAGGGTACTTAGTTAAGCATATTTCAAGTGTCTACATTGTCTCTTCGAGGCGGACTTATATTCCATAGGGTACTTACATACATCTTCGGCCCATCTGGAACTCTAATCTATGAGAATACAATAGTGAGAAGGATGGTGCCCTAAGGTTTCCTCACCTCTATGTGATTCCTCAATAATTCCTTTAGCAATGAAGGAGGATATGTTGTACATAGTTTTTTTAGCCATCTTATGGGTGATATGGAGCCACCTCTTATTTACATGGGTCCATCTTTCTGATGTGCCCAACTTACAACTTACTAGATGCACAATAACTCTCACAACTGGGTCATTGATTTTCACAACATCCATTGTGCGGCCTCCTTTCTGGTATTGAAGTGCGACAGCAGTGGCCATTACCACCACTTTGTCCTCTAAGTCCGGTTTATCTCTTGACATGAGCTGTGCAAGCCTATAACTCTCCCTATTAGTTAGCCAGTGATGTGACTATCCTTCTACCTGTTCCAGTAGAAGTTTAATCCTTGTAGATGTGTGATAGTAGCCACTAGTATAAGCGTTTAGGCTTCCCAAAGTAAGTAGTCTGTGGATTTGTAAGACTCCTTCATGGCTCTACCTTTTCAGAACTTTTCATTGTAGATCAATTTTCCATTTAGGGTCCTCTTCAGAAGTTCCTTAATTCTTCCTGTCTGATAGCTATCCACATAGTATAAGCGTTTAAAAGCTTTGAAAATGTAAGAAGCTCACTGAAATTTGTAACGCACTCGGTCATAAGATTCTCCAGCTTTCCTAATGACTAACTTCCTGTAGATCATCCATATTTCCAAGGAAGTCAACTTTCAAGAACTTCTTTTCTTACAGGTTTCTTTCATTTTCTCTTGTCTCTGTGGTGATGCAGTGAATTTTCTAAATAATTTAATAATGAAGAAATGACAACACATCGGTAAGAACCTCCTTTGAATTCTTCCAAGGAAAATCCACAGGGATGAGATGGGAGGAAATCCGCAACGAAATCTTTGTTACAGGTTTCGAAAATGAAATTCTAATGTAAATCTTTTACTTATAATTTTACCTTTCTACACAAATGTATTCTAACAGATTATAACTTTAAATATGTCTTATTAAATAAAAGAAACCATTAGGAATTTAATGACACACCCAACCTAGAAATTTTGTACATAGATAAATCAAATGCTGACATTTTTTTTTGATATCCCCTCAACTTATTTTCCAATGAGTATCAAAACGTTTCCAGGGAGAAGTGTTGGAAAATGTGTAGAAAGAATGAGAGAGTGTTGGAGCTAGCTGGTTTACATGTAGTCTAGTAGAAATGTGAGAAAGATAACAATAAGGAAAATGAATTGGTTTGCTTGTGTACTTCTTGGTAGCCTTCCGACAGCATAACAGTGTAATTCCAAATCAAGAAACTCCAACCAATTCTTCAGGAAGAATCTTGGTCTTTATAGAAAAATGGTAGGGTAATGGTCCAGCCACTTGGCAGCCAAGAAGTGCCACATCACTCAAATAAGGGACAATTAACTTAATAATAATAGTAATTAGGGAAGGAGAATCTTATACGCATATGACAAGCTCAAGAAAAACTGATTT
Organism: Taxus chinensis; assembly: GCA_019776745.2. Taxonomy (NCBI): domain Eukaryota; kingdom Viridiplantae; phylum Streptophyta; class Pinopsida; order Cupressales; family Taxaceae; genus Taxus; species Taxus chinensis. Next base: position 198,444,034 of record CM034147.1, on the reverse strand, counting down.
AGTAAAGAAACGTGGGTGAAAAGTGAGTTTACAGAAGGTGGCACACTTAAAACACGCTTAAAGTATCAGGTAGAAGCGCACATAACCGCCAGCACTAACCGTAGACAAGAAATTGGACTTTGACATCGCATTGCCAATCCGATAGTTTTTCATCATTGGGGTTTGAACTGTTCTGACAATGTTACATCATGCAAAATCGGATGTGTACAGTCACCAATGCCTATATCTAGGATCTGGTGTACTAAAGGTCATTAGCGCCTTCACCAGCCTTGCCTAAGGTCTTGAAATATTTAGAAACTAAAAAACAATTTTTTTACAAAAAATCATCAAAAATGACTAATTTCAATATAATTTTTTTAAAAAATTACACTTACTAGCTCAACTTTCGTACGTGATGTCATAGCTTCCGCAACCATCTCAAATCAACTCAACCGTGGTGCTCTCACTTGAGCCATATCGACACACCTAGAGCTCAAAATCAAACTCACACAATAATCAAATGAATTTACTATTCACTTTTTCATATTACAATTTATAGTAACTTTTTATTGTCTATTACGCTATCATCATTATTTACACCTATCATTTGAACTATTTAACATCGCATGGTTTCAATCATATCTTGGAGCATCAAAGGGTCCTACTTCCCTATGATTCATGTAACTCGTTTGCATCATTCAATCTTTAAAACTTTCACCTACTATCGTATCATCTTCACTGCCTTTTATTTGACAATCCATTCCTGCTTCATGCATCAATACACATCGATGGTAACAAAAACTTCCATGATACATTACCGCCTCTATTCACCATTACACCATTACACAAAAAGGTGTGGCCTTGTTTAACATTTTTAGGGTTCATCTTTAAACCCCCCCCCCCCCCAAAAAAAAACATACATATATATATATCCCATATATCCCCCTATATACCGTATATATGATCATATATATATATATATTATGGAACTGGGTGGCGAATATCCAAAATTGGCTATTCCTGAAATCAATGGAACATTTCACACCAATCCCAAATAATTGGATTCACTAACAACCTAATCTGGCAGGAAATAGGCATGGCAAAATCTCCATACAGTAATGCACGGTAATCAATCAGCATTGATTCAATGCTCAGACGACACAAACCTTCTACTATTCGAAATCACATCAATCAATCGACACAACACAATACGTATTTATACCCCAGATGCAACTACATATGATGACGGTTGGGAAGTTATATGTGTAGCTTCAATTTTTGGGTGTTCGAAACCTCTCACCTGCGGCTGCCCAGTCTATGAGCGCGTGACCATGCTGCCCAATTATTCAACCTTGTTTACCACCATGTTGAGATGAACCTCCCTTGGAATCCATATCATATATCTTTAGGTCCTCGAAATCCCTAGAGTTTGCATTAATACATCATTATTTCTCCTTGCTACTAGCCTCCAAGTTCCAACTCCAGAGTCCAAACTCCACTCACTGCTCCAATCTATCGAATCATGTTTCTAAATGTACATAATTACAGGTCTTTGTACAGTCCAGATCAACATCCTACTCCAGGATATAGAAAGTTGAAGTTGTCCATTTAGACCTCTCTCCCTAGACTTGTTACTCATTCATAGGATAAACCCTAAATACTCAGTTTAAAACACACTTGAAATGTGCCCCCAAATTTATCACATTACTGAGCCAAAAGGACACATTTAGTGACTAGGTCAACGATAAATGTTGCTTCTCGAGGGATAATTTACATGTTGCAATCATAAAACTGACACTGGTTTACTGCAAATTATTTTATCCAATTTTAATAAGTCACATGTACGTCTGACAAAGTGATACCTGGTCCGCTACATTGACATGTTTTCTATTCTGGGACATCTCTACAACATGATATTCATCTAGACTTAACTCACAGGTATGTTCCGTACACAAATGTCAACCATGTTACAACAAAATGAATTGCTCATTCAGACGTGGATAAAAATTACCTGGAGTCCCACTTCGATGTGTAGACAAAAAATCACACACTTACTACTATTTATTATATTGTCAAGTATGTTGTTTTATATATGGATCTTGTGTAAGAAAAGTATTCACTAATGACCTCATTCCATAGTCCATCCGCTTGTCTTATTGGTTATCATTATTTACTTTTATCTGCCATATTTGTCACTCATACACACTAGTTTTGGTCAGGTCACAGGGATCCGTGTCATATCAGTTCTCCACTCACTTGTATCATCACTTGTCTCTGGACACTAGTGCACAGGGATGGACACTAGCACCCAGGGACTGGACACTAGTGCCCATGCGCTCCTGTCCATCCTGGGTGCACTCATGTCCTCTTTATGTCTGATCTTATTTTTGAAATTTTAGGTCGGTCTTTTCGGTTTTCCAACTCACATCTCCTGAGGATACTGGTCGGCATGTCGGGTCATTAGTGTTGAAATTTGAAGCAAGATATCCCTATATAAACACAACATACATACCATTATAAGGGTAGACTATTGTCTATCAAAGGACTAGATATCTACATATCATCAAGGGATTGTATTTTGGGCTCATTATTCAATATCACACACTGCATAGGAAGTGGCGTTCATATTATTTCCATCCACACATTTTGTATTTTATCTAGTCTACCACCTGACTATCTTGGCATCATTAGTGTGAGAGGTGACCTAGGAGTACTATTGCACACACAAGCACATAAAACTAAAATAGGTTTGAGATGTAGTACAATGCTTAGTCATAATTTCACTAGTTGACAATTGAGCATAGTTTGACCCCTCATTTTACATCTTTATTTTTTAGGATTTGATGTCTTTTTGAGGATTTTGTAGGAGTATATTTATGTGTAGATTTACAGGTACCTCAACAATCCAAGTGTGAGATACAAGCGACCAAAGATGCTTAAGTGTGAATCCCTACCGATAATATCAGAACCAGGTTCTAACAATTTCTATAGACTCCAGCGCCCCCATAGAGGTCTTGGGCATCTGCAGGTGCCCCTGTTCTTGCACAGGCACCTGTGTCTAAGCATTTCCACCTCCTCTACATTTTTCTGAGGCTCGTTGCGATGGTTTTTCCTACTGTTTCATCATATTATTTAGCCCAGGCACACTTCGGGATAAGAAAAATCAAGGGAAGTGCCCTATCTCTTCCATTTTCTTTCATAATTAAGATTGGATAAATTTCCTAGTATATATATTTCGTTGTATGCCATTTATAACAAAAATTTCTTTCAATTTTTTTTAAAAAATTTCAAATTTTATTAAATCAATGTATGAGGGATGGATAAACAATGTCAAGTGTTAGAAAGGATTATTGAAACAAGTTCAACCTCTAGTTTGATTTTAGAAAGTTGTTGTTTGAAATAGGTTCAATATTTGTTTGGACTGAAGGAATAAAATCTATAGAAGAAATGGATTTGGGGACAAAAGTATGTATAGAATTGGGGACAATAGTCAACTTTTTGTTTGAAGTTGTGGTAGTTGATGTGTCATTGGTTGCGAGAGATTCATCGTCAAGATCTATGGAAATGAAACTATCATCAATTAAGTCTTGAACATACTGACGAATAGGTGTACAATTATTTGTAGAATGGCCTTCTACATGGTGATATTCACAATATTCTTATGCACTATACAACGTAGGATTGGGTTTCCCTTTATAAAAGGGTCTCGTAGGTGGATATGTGATCACGTTAGCCTTTACTAATTTTTGAAAGGCACTAGATAGAATTTATCCAAGGGGTATAAAATGACGTTAAATTATGCGTGGATTAGTTTCTACGATATCAGATATAATGGATTTATAATCAACATTGTTTGAGGATTCACCATGTTTGTGGACTTTTCCCTTTGTATCATGGTTAGGAAATGTATTAGAAAACACCTTTAGATTATCATTGGATGTTTTGATAGATGGTAGGTCTTCAGCCACTATGTCTCCATTATTAATGAGGTCTTAGATGTAGTTGTAAATTTGTTTGCATATGTTCATTTGATGACCATCAATGCGATGAAAATCACAATATGTATTAGGTCTATACCAATATAGCTTAGGTTCTCCTTTAGGGAAGGATTGTGTGATAGGGTAAGTGACCACATTAGAACTTTCCAACTGTTTCAAGATGCTTGAAAGAGATTCCCCCAAAGATGTATATTGTCTTCATTTGTAGTTACGAGGAGGAAAAGTTTCTCTTCTTGGAGTAGTGATGGATGGTTTAGAATTAGTATGTTGAGATTGATTGTTTGGTAAGTTATGTACGTTGCAATTATCTATGACACCATCATTGAAAACATTACGGTTGAACTTGATATACCTAGGTTTATCGTGATAAGTGATAGGGTTGTTGTTGTTATTGTTATGATTATTCCCATTGTCTTTATAATGAGGCTTGATCAAGCCTTTAGAAATCGTTAGAGTAGGTATTTACCTTAGCTCATGTTCACCTAGGTACATTATTTACCTTTATTGTATTTATCCTCACCCACTTATGTGTGCGGATATTTTTCTTTTTATTTATTTATTTATTAGGAGATATTATCTAGTTGTTAGGTATAGTTCTTTCCTTGATCTATGGTATTGACTAGTTATTTCCTAGATTTATGGTATTGACTAGATCCTTGATGTCTAGTTCTCTCATAAATCTATGGACTTGACTAGTTCTTTGATGACTAGTTCTTTCCATGATTTATGGCTTGATCTATGACCTTGACTGGTTCTTAGATTGTTATTCTTTGCCTATATAAGCAAGGCCCATTCTCATTGTATTTCATTGAGTTCCATAATAATATATGATATTGCTGCTCATTTGTTTGCAAAGGTTTATGTAAAGTTATTCTGGAAAATTGCATTCATCATTGATCGTGATGTTTGATTAGCATCTGTGTTCTTGGCTTGGCACGATCTGGTTATCGTTCCTTTTATGGTATCAGAGCAGGAGATTGTTGTTGACATATGTCTGTAAGTTTCATTTTGCAAATGTTTTTTGTATATTCATATATTCAATATTTGTCTGTATTTTGTTGTTGCATGCATTCTTATGCAAAACAAAGGCCACCATTGGATTCGGAAGGTGTGAAAAACCTAAGATCAACTGTAAACTTGGCCATTTCTAGAGGCAAACATTTTTCTGGTTTTTTTGTAGTTGTAGAGAGACACAAGTTTGTTCTGCCTCGGGATTCGCATGCTACGCTATGAAAGAAACTGTAGGAAATCAAATTTCTGGGTTTTTTATGTTTGATTTTAGATCTGCACAGGGCATTTAGGCTTGACGTACCACTAAGACTATTTGGCATTTGGAAGGATCTTTCCTCTTTGGCATGGGTACCAGCATGTAAGATCAGACCCTTTACTATTTGGGGAAAATTGACATCCACTATTTTTTAAAGCACAGTGGATCTGTGCTCTTGGCTCTCTAAACCGAATTACCGTTCAAAAGATACAAGTTTGCCAATATTATGCTCTACATGTTTATTTCCAGTTTCCTTGTGCAATAGAACCTGACTCTTGTTAGATGATGCACAACTCTATCTTGCAAACTTATTTGTTGTTATAGAGAAATCGCATCTTGTTCTCGTGATCTATCCAACTCAAACCCTACTCTATTTTTTCAACCCTCAACTTGCCAGTCTATGTACAACTCCTCATGATTCTTCATCTTCTTCCATGTCCCTTGCAATCTCATTGGTGGCTCATCCTTGTCTCCTGAGGAGATCTATGAGGACGGCTTATAACTGCCATTGAGGATCATTCCTCCACATGCTTGAAAAATGCCTGCAACATGGGCTTGTTACAGTTCATGGTGGCAACACCTTTCATACAGTCTTCCAACAACAAAGGATCATCACACATTCTATTAGGTTTTACAACCCTAATGTTCTCACCTAGAAGTTTGCTGAGGATCCACAATCTTTTTCAAAGGCTCATGGGATACATGAGTGGGATTTTGCGATTTTCAATCCATTATTTTTTATTTTGATGAAGAAGGTTGATACTTGGGATTTGGTTTCTCCTTTAGCTAAATGTGATAGTGCAAATGTGGATCATTGTAAGTGGGTATACCAAACCAAATACGCAGTTGATGGTTCCATTGACAAGCATTCGTCTTGTTGCAAAGGGTTTTTCACAAGTTGAAGGTATTGATTACTTTGAGACTTTTGCATCCGTTTGCAAAATGGATTATGTACGCCTTGTACTTGTTATTTCTGCATCATAGCGGTGGCCCATATAGTAGATGGATTTGAAGAGAGCCCTCTTACATGGAGATCTACAAGAGGAAATATACATGAAGCAGCTGGCTGGATTTGTTCAAGATTCTTCTCTTATTTTTAGGCTCTGAAGGTCTCTCTACGATCTCAAACAAGCCCCACATGATTGGTATGAGAAGATGGATTCTTTTCTTCTATCTACTAGTTTAGTTCATTGTGACTCCAATCATACAATGAATCTCCAACATGTTCGGTGAGGATATTGTGATACTTGTCTTGTATGTTGATGATTTGTTACTTATTGGCAGCTCTTCTTCCCACATTTAGAGTACTCAGAGGGATCTTTCTACACAGTTTGACATGACAAATCTTGGGCGATTGCATTTTTTCCTTGGTTTACAGATTTCTCACACAGATTCAGGGATTCATTTGAGTCAGAAAAAGTACACCCATGATCTTATTTAGCACTTTGATATGGCTGATTGCAAGCCAAGTCCATCTCCTTTTCAGTCTGGAGTTACTCTTACTTCCACATGTACCACACCACTTTGTGATCCTACATTGTATAGGAAGTTGGTTAGAGAGTCTCATGTACTTGACCCATACTCACCCATGATATTTCATTTACAATAGGGCTTGTATCTCGGTTTACACATTCTCCTCATAGTAGTCACTGACAAGCTGCTAAAAGGATTTTACGCTATTTGTACGACACTTCCCACTTTGGCCTATGCTACACTAGGGGTTCTACTCAGTTGGTTGGGTATATATATTCAGATTGGGAAAGTTCTATTGATGATAGGTGTTCTACTTCTAGCTATCTTTTCTATCTTGGTTCTTCTCTAGTTACTTGGGCATGCAAAATGCAACAGGCTATTACACTTTCATCTCTAGAGGTAGAGTACAGGGCAACAGTTACAACAAGTCAGCATAGATTCTTTAGCTTTGACAATTATTGACATAGTTTGGATTCCGACAGGATTCACCAACTATACTTTCATGTGACAACCAAAGTGCAATTCACATTTCTCGTAACCCAGTTGAGCACCAGCGGACCAAGCATATTGAGATACACATCCACTTCATTCGCCAACACATTCAGGATGGATTTCTTTTCTTGGAGTACATTCTGACTCAGCAGTAGGTTGCAGACATCTTTATGAAGCCTTTGGCATCACCTTGCTACCTTGAGTTGCATGGAATGCTTGGGGTTTCAAAATTTGTTCTTGGGGGGTTGTTCGTGAGAACATCTTCCTTCTTCTTCTTCTTCTTTCTCTTTCCTTCTAGTAGGATTTTTTCCTTCTTTTGCTTCGAGATTTCTTCATGGATATATTGTACATGAGTACCTCATCAGGCCTAGTTACCGGGACTTATACTATGGACATGCCACTTCTATTTTGGCCCCTAGCTTCACTTGAGGGGGGGTGTTAGAGTAGGTATTTACCTTAGCTCATGTTCACCTAGGTACATTATTTAACTTTATTGTATTTATCCTCACCCACTTATGTGTGCAGATATTTTTCTTTTTATTTATTTAGATATTAGGAGATATTATCTAGTTGTTAGGTATAGTTCTTTCCTTGATCTATGGTATTGACTAGATCCTTGATGTCTAGTTCTCTCATAAATCTATGGACTTGACTAGTTCTTTGATGACTAGTTCTTTCCATGATTTATGGCTGTATCTACGACCTTGACGGGTTCTTAGATTGTTATTCCTTGCCTATATAAGCAAGGCCCATTCTCATTGTATTTCATTGAGTTCCATAATAATATATGATATTGCTGCTCATTTGTTTGCAAAAATTTATGTAAAGTTATTCTAGTGAATTGCATTCATCTTATTGATCGTGATGTTTGATTAGCATCTGTGTTCTTGGCTTGGCACGATCTGGTTCTCGTTCCTTTTATAAATGAGGTATTTTTTAATTTGATTTCCCTTTTCGATAGCTTCCTCCAAATACTTGAGGCAGTGCATCTACATGTACAAGGAAAACTCATTGTTAAGGTTTGGGACGAAGATGCTAACCATATATTTTTTAGGGATTGAACATGAGAATCGACTTACGATTCCTTAAAATCGTTGTAATAACTGTTCAAAGCTCTAGTTTTTTCATTGTTTAGCATTGCACAAATCCATCATTGTGACCTCTGAGTTAAGGTTGAAATAAAAATGTTTAATGAACTTCTCTGTGAGGTCCGCAAAGGTAGAGATATATCCCTTTGGAAGGTTCAAGAACCTATCCAAAGCTTGTCCTCCTAGTCTTCCAAGGAAAGAGGTGCAAGAGAAATATATTGTTATAAGCCACCTCTTGGCATGCCATGAAAAAATATTTGACATGCCCTAGGATCAATTTTTCCCATGTAATTGTCAAATTTGGGTGTCTCTAAAGATCATGGGAAGGGTATGTGTAAGATGTCCATGTCGAAAGTGTATGGACACAATTTCATCAAAATTTAATTGTTTGAGTTGTTTTTACATACCTTAAATAGGGTCTTTCATCATTTTCCACTCTTGAGAAAATGGTGAATTGGTTTATGGGATGAAGGGAATATCATTCTTATGATTTTTGTTCTCTTTATCAATCTTTAAATGAGTTTTGAAGGTGTTGTCACTTTTCTTTGTGTGTTTGATACCTTTGGTAATGTTATTAGTGATAGTAGAGGATATGATAGCCAATTTCTTTTCCATTGCATTCATTTGATCTGTGAGGGACATAATGGGATTAGAAGATGAAGCATTAGATTTACCTTTATTATCAACATTTTTTTACTTGGTCCTATGTCATCATGTTAACTAGACTTGAGTGGTAGACCCTTAGGGTATTTAGGTTGTCCTTTTAAGTTTTTCAAATCATACTCATCAAAGTTTGAGGGAAATCTTAATCTCATGAAAATGAGACGAAGAATAAATTGGTCTTTTTTTTGTCACAAAGTGGCGTATAGGGAAAGATTTTTAAGTTGGTCTTCATCCTCTTCATTAGAGATGATATGGAAAGGATCTCTTTCCTCACATTGAAAGGGACTATAATCGAGATGTCGTGTTCCCACCATTTTTGAAAGAGGGGAGGAAAAAGAAGAGAGATGATAGAAAAATCAACTCTTAGAAAATTGAATGCTTATATGGAAGAGAGAAGAAGATTAGAAAGCTCAACCCTGGAAAAATGAGTTCTAAGAGGGAAGAGGTGAAAAGGGTTAGTTGATTGCCTGAATCTTAAAAAAATGAGAGTTAAGAGAAAAGGGACTAAAAGATGTTAAATGTGCTCTACTCTTTAAAAGAAATGAGATGTAACAAGGTTAGTGATCAAATCTTAACTACACGAGTGTGAAGAGAGACCAAAAGGTGTGAAAAGGGGTAACTCTTATCAAGATGAGAGTTAAGAGAAATGAAAAAGGGTGTTAAAGGTTAAATGTGCTCCACACTTAACAAAAATGAATGTTAAGGGAAAAGAGACTTAACAAGGTGAATGTGATCAACTCTTAACAAAATGAGTAGTAAAAGTGACAAAAAGATGTGCAAAAGGGAAACTCTTAACAAGATGACTTTGATGCTTAGGAGGCCACCCCTCTTTGGATGTGTTTTCCATTGGAGGAGGGGTAGAAGATTTGTTCTAAAGAAGAAAATTAGTGTACTGTTGCATCCGGTCAAAGGATTGGTCTATTACGTTAAGATGTTGATCACTTCAGGTGAGGCGCACCAGGAGTTCCTTTTTTGGCAATAGGTAAGATGAGAATGAATTAGATTGCATGCTGATTTACGGTCTTGACAAGACCCAAGGATTGGACCCTTTCTCTCTTGTGAATGTCATGTTGTTTGAACTGAAGAACTCAGGTTGCAGAATATACATACGTTTATCAATCTCCTCGATCCTGATTGATGAACCGTTGTTGGCACCTTGAGGAGGAGTGTGATGGTAAGGTAAATTAGATGAGTAATTATTAGCCCACCCATATTGTGACAGTGACTGTTGCATACCCATGTGGTAATAATATGACTCAAGACCCAAAATGGGCCTACCGTATTCTTGACTCGGCATATTTCGGGGGTATATAAATACCCGTAGAATAATGGGAGAGGAGGAGGATGGATGAAAGAAGGTAGAAACAATGGAAATGAAAAGGAACTAGTCCTTCACGTTGGGTTCACCAATTTTATATGTCTTAAAATCAACATGTGATCTTAAGTGCATGTGACCTCCCGAGGTTGTGCTAGGACAACCGCAATGGAATGGATAGATGGCTATGTGAGTGGATAACTAAAGCAAATATATGAAATGTATGAAAATGGATAGAAATGGTTGACAAGTGATCAGGGCAATCTAATGTCCTCAATGAAGACTGTGGGGATCTACTTGTCTAAAATAATGAATGATTTTCTCACTTGGGTTGGTGAGATGGAGAGATCAAGGAGAATGGAAACACATAGAAGTATTTCAATATCGGTGTCACTGAATACTCTCTGAGCCGGTTGCAGAATGTAGGGAAACTGTCCTGCGTTTTCCTCGTAGAAGTCTCCAGATAAGGTGATGGAGGTGTGGGAGGAACATGTGAATAGAACGAATGGGTGAATTGTGGGGTCTAATCTCAACCTAGTTGATTTTGCCAGAACTTGTAAGCGTTGTCCACTTCAACATTTAGGGATGTCAACTGTGAGATAATGGTTGGTGGGGTTTTGTACATGTAATCTCTTGGTTGTTGAGGACCTTGAATGATCATGTGGGATGTGTAAATTATTAAAGTGAAGAAACAAAAAATCTCACAAAGAAACAACAAGAGGGCAAGGTTAATCCTAAGCCAACTAGGGATACGTGGGGAGATATGTTAATTCCTTTCTAATTAACTCTATGTTCCTAATTTAACAAATTGAAAAAAAAAGTTTTAAATCAACTCGATTCAATTACTTTCCTTGAATTAATTAAATCTATGTATTGCCAATAGCTAATTAACAAATGAAAGATAACTAATTGAACAAAGGAAACAACTAATTGCTCCGCGGCTGCTCCGGGATTGCTTCGCGACTGCTCCGAGATTGCTCCGCGGCTGCTCCGCGACTGCTCCGAGATTGCTCCGCAACTGTTCCGCGGCTATTCCATGGTTTCTACGCGGGCTTCATCTAAAAATAGGGTTCGAGGAGGCACGAACGTTGCTAGAGGTTCGCCCCTCTCAGTTCGAAATGAGGTCCCTATTAATGGCGGCGAGAAACCAGTGGTATCTGTAGGAGGCGGATGCAAAAATGTAGAGGAAAATAAAGCACCAATCTCATGGATTGGTATGGCTTTCAATACTAACCAAGACCCCCATATCAAAACAGGGGTGTTCACTCATGGGACAGGTAAAGATGGTTCAGTCAAAGATTCATTATCTCCTTTAAAACCCAATACTGGTAACTGCAGGTTGCAAGAGACTAAGAGTGGATCTGGTGATGGAGGAAGAGGTACAGGGGTAAGCCAGAACCAGGACAAACTAAACAACGACAAAAGGTCTGGATCTTATGCTTCAGTGGTCTCCAAACAGAAGGAGAATGTCAGAAATGAGCTCTTAAAACCCTCCCAGGAGGTCCCAACGCTGAAAATCGAAGAGGATTTACTTCTAAAGGTTCTTAAGGAGGAGGAAAATCTCTCCCAACTGGGGCTCATATGTAGATTTCACAAATTTTGGCCTAAGCTTTCTCAGCTTCATGACTGGATAGCCCAGAGATGGAGAGAAAAAATACAAGGTAAGATTGAGCTTTATCCTTGTGCTAAAGCTTACTTCATTGCTGTCTTTGAAACCCCTGAAGATAGGGATTTAATTTTTAGTCAACATTGGGTTTGGGGGGAATATGGGCTTATGTCCAAACCATGGTATCCATCTTTCGACCCATTAAAGGAGTCTTTTGATACCTACCCGATTTGGGTTCGTCTACCAGGACTCCCGTTGCAGCTTTGGAACAGATCTTGTCTCATTGCTATAGGGGATACTTTAGGCTCATGTGTAGCAGTCGATGATAAGACCTCCATTCAAACCCGTACTACTTATGCTCGAATCCTGGTTGATCTCGATACCTCCAAATGTTTACCAGCAGAAATCAATTTACAGATTGGAGCCAGGCTCTGGGTGCAGAGGATAGACTATGAGAGACTTGCCTTCAGATGTAGGCGTTGCTTCCAAACTGGTCATGTTACAGATGATTGTGAACACTCCAAACGTAAGACCAAAACAGCCTGGTGGAGGGATTCTCTACCTGAACATCTTACAATCGACTCAGATCCGGCTAAGGAATCGAGTGCCCCCCTGCAAGCTAACTCACCCATCATGGTTGATTCACAGACCAATACAGAGAAGCCTCCAGATTATTCTTTACAGGTTGCTGATTCAGTGTTTAAATATATTCTGACCTCCCATTTGGATCACTCCCCCATCAAACCTATTGCAGTTTTTCCGACTGTAGTGGATGTGGGAAATCAGGAATGGACAGTGGTGGATCGGAAAAAGAAGGGTAATGCCAAATCTAAATCCCCCACCATTTCGGAAAAGATTTGATTCTTGTCTTTTTGGGCGCTATTATTGCTACATTTTGGCATATGGCCTGCTACACAGTTGCTAGGCAGCTGTGTTGTTGTTTTGTTGCTGTTTTTTTGCTGGTTCCTTTCTTGACAGTTTTTGTTGGGCTCTTTTGAGATGATCGTCTGGATGTTTTCTCCGTTAGTGGTCGGCCGGAGTACATTGTTATCATTTTTGTGGCCGGACCACTGCGTGTTTGCTGTTTGATCGCTGTCCAGCAGGTGTTTATTTGTTGTTGTGTTGCTGCTGGTTGTTTCTTTGCAGACTGCATTCTGCAGTTGGTCCTTATTGTTATATCATGATGTTGATCCTTTTTTTCGAGCTTTATTTTCCTATTCTGGCTCCTAAGCCTTGCTGTACAAGGGTATAGTCCCTTTCAAAAAACTATTTGCCAATAATAAAAAAAAAACAACTAATCTATTTATTTTTTTGTATTTTCCCAATGATTTTGAATAAAATGAAATAAAAATGAACAAAAAACTAATTAATCTAATGTTTTTATATTTTTGAATGCTTACTAGAAAACAAAGAAATACACACAGACAAATTAAATTTCTTCTACTTAATTAAAATTACTTCTACACTAAATTGACAGAACTAAAAAAGCAAACAACTGGATGTGGCTATTTCCTTGTGCAGAGAAGATCTAATATGTTCTAATAAATAAATACTTTTACAATTTGTACTTGTGGATTTACAATTTTCTATAATCTTTCCTCAAAGTCACAGGAAGAAAGGAAATTTTCTCAGAAGCTTTTCTTCCCTTGAAACTTCCTCGAAAGAAACAACAGGATCTATGGAAGTTTACAAAAATGAAGGGAAATTATAACAACACTAAATAGATGCAAAAGTTTCTTCTAGACAAATTTCTTATGCAAACCCACAGGGATAGGCAGGGAAGCAACTTTCAGTAGAAGCTTTGTGTGAATAAAGAAAAACTATAGAAACTAATATATTCTAACAGAATGTGGAATAATATCTACTAAAATGAAAAAAGCTTTAAGAATCCAAATACATACCCAACCTAGAAATTGCAGAACTGTGACAATGCCAAAACTGGTTTTGGTTTTTTTCCCCTCAGCTTCTTTCCAACTTTGTGTTCAAACGAGTCTAGGGAACTGTGTTGGCTTGTGTGGAATAAATGATGAAGAAACATGGGAGCTGGAATGGCTTGCAAGCAATTTAGTAGCAACGCAGGTGAGAGAATAACAAGACAAGAGTATTGAGCTTGCTTGTGTACTTCTCGACAGTATTATGTGTAACATAATAGTGCAATTAAAAATAATAATCTCCAGCAAGTGCTCAAGATAAGATCTTTGATCTTATAGGAAAAAATTAGAGAAATGGTCTAAGCCATTTTTAGCAGCCAAGAAATACCACCTCTCTCAAAGAAGGGGAATTTAACTCACAATTAATAAAAGGAATGGAAGGAGAAGTTGGTATGCATCAAATGAGCTCAAGAACAACCAAATTGGTTAAGAAACATGTGATAAAATCAGGTTTGAATAAGTTGACATGCGTTCAAAACAAGCCAAAAGATTCTCAACTAAATGTGCACAGGAACGACGGTCTGCGCAGAATAGCGGTGACACAACCGTCGGGATGGTTACATAACCACCGCTACGGGAAGACTAGTAGTTAAGTAACCACCATGGCGGTTGCGTGACTTAAATTTAAAAGCCAAGGAAAAAGATAGTAGAATGATAAAGGAAAGCAGGAAAATCATGGAAAGGGACAAATAAAGCATTCTAGGATACAAATATATACTACAAATGGGAAATTGGACTTGAACACTATTGGAAAATATATAAAATCATCATTGGGTATTTTGAACCGTTCCAAAAATGTAACACGTGTAAATCGGGTGCTTACATATTTCCCCTTTAGAGAAGAGTTTTAGCCATGAGGTGTAAAACGTAGAGTCCAAGTATGGCGTTCCCAAAATGGGGAGTTTGAAATTATACCTGACACACCTATGTGTTGAAGTGACACCAATCCAAGCTTCCCACCACCTATAAGAAGTAAACAAGAATCAAGTGCAGATATAATGTAGAATTGATAAAATATGCTAAAATAAAATGACAAGAGGACTTATCATATCCGCGGGGATAGGATTATACTTGCGCTAGCGATCCAACCCTGCAAAACACACAAACTAAGAATAAAGTTAAAACACACTATATATAACCAAAATCACTATTTTTAGAAATCATTTTCACTCACCCACTTAGATATTTTTGAGCTCTGGATCACCTATGAGGGTTTCGCATGCAAGTATAGTTAAATCGAAGAGCATTTAGACATGATGGTGGTCCCACTAGCAAGAGGAACAATGGCTCAGAGACATGTGAGTTATTTGCATTTGTTTATTTTAAACCTATAGTGTCAAAAATCTGAAAAATTCATCCTAGGGGGTTATTTTACTAATTTCCTAGTCAAAATGTTCACTAGGGGGCGCCACATGGGATGTGGCTTTTATTTCATTAAAAATGGTGTTTTTTTTGTCTTTTTTGAGGTTTTTGGGTCCCAAGGTATGACATATCCTTTGTGGACATAACCGTCGCTCTGCACCGGCAGTGACTACAAAACCACCGCTCTGCATAGAGGGGCGGTTGTATAATTTTTGAGGCAGAGGCTAAATTTGAACAAGTGTGAAGTTTTTTTTTGGTTTTTTTGTTGTTTTATGATGTTTTCGATGAGCTTATTATGCATGAGATGTCTCTAACTTACTTTTTTTGGTGTTTTGGTGAATGCAAGGTTCCTAAGTTAGATGGAGCTGAGCCAGAGAGTGTGATTGTCTTCTTCCTATATTGGATTCATTGTCTCAGGTTGAGAGAGACTTATTGCATAGAGCAAGGATATGGAGATTATTCCAGACGTAGTTAGTAGCGTCAGTGAGCCACATAATGTGTGAATTATTGAGTTATTGGGATGTAGACTGAAATAATTTTTGGTTGCTTGGGGTCCGAGGAGATTGGACCATCACATTGGAGGATGTTCAAAGGATTTTGGGTGTTCCTATTACAGGAAGGC
The DNA here is from genome assembly GCA_019776745.2 of Taxus chinensis. NCBI lineage: Eukaryota > Viridiplantae > Streptophyta > Pinopsida > Cupressales > Taxaceae > Taxus > Taxus chinensis. The sequence continues at coordinate 198,428,238 of CM034147.1, read as the reverse complement.
AATTAACTTTGGATAGTGCATGATCAGTGGTTGTATCCCGACAGTGCATGATCAGTGGCTGTATCCCGATAGTGGGCTACCTATATGGGAGATGGTTTGACATGACACATTGGTGCTAAACATAGGATGAGATTACTGTCAACTACCTTTGCCCCCATCCCCACCTTATGCAAGGCCATTATTGGTATCTTGGCATCGCGCTTAGTGGGAGACAAGGGCAGGGACAATCTACTTTACAGTTGGGTCCCCATTATTCAAAGCATAGAGCAGCATGGCTGCTTATATACATGGGGTATCAACATTATAGGGCCCACATACCATGATATTTATAGGGTTGTTCAAGTACATGGAAAGGCCCTTAGTGTTAGAGATCATAAGAACTGAGAGGGGGGTGAATCAGTGTAGATTAAAACTTTTTCATTTAATGCCAATTTTAAACCCTTTAATGGTGTGCGGCTTTAAAATATGAGCATTCAATTAAACATATGCTATGTACAATAACACTAAACACAAAGATTACCGTGGGAAACCTTTTTGGGAGAAACCCACCAAAATTGTTGCTTATATTACTCCAAGCAAGGAATTGCAATAATATTACAAATCCTACAAGATTTTCAGTTGAGCACCCACTCAACCTGTGAAGCACCCACTTCACACTTTTAGCAAGAACCAACTTGCAAGGAACACCAACTCCTAATTTTATTAGATACAACTAATCTTCTGCAGGCACTGACCCATAAGGAGACTACAACCCCTTGAAGATGCTAAGCTAAAACTTAGAGTTAATTTACATACAATTTTTTATCATCTAGCTACTACAATTGATATATAGTCAATTATGATCACCTTTCTGGATATGTCTATGTTCTTCTTTTCACTCTCTTCTTCTCATTCAATTCAATCCCTCTACTCAATCAATCTAGTGCCCTTATGCTCTTTTCATCTAATAAATATTTTCTTCATCGATCTACTCTCATATTTCCTCTATTTATTATTCTATAGTTCCTTCTTATCTTGATTGCATCGTATTCTCTCTTCTGCGGCTCTTCCTTAGCTCGAATGCTTTTTTTCTTAGTTGAGCAACACACAAAATGGATCCAAGTTTAAACTCTATTCAAAATCAAACCATTCCTTCACTTCGAATTATGTGTCGTGCACCTTCCTACTTGTTCTCCTAAGAATTCAGACTATTAAATGCATACAGCTAACTCCAGATGTGGTTCCTTCTATATTCAGCTTGATTACACCACTTTCCATACATTTCCAAAAGTTATTTATTAGCCATTACAAAAAATAGATTTTTCCATCTTTTTAGAATTTACAACGTGACCCAGATAAACGAGGCATTTTCTTCTTCAAAATTTTATTTCTCCTTGAAACTTGCATTCTCATAGAAAATTTCAATTATATTTCCCAAGGTCAATAGACATTAAATGCTGGTAGCTGGTGAAATCACCCCAAACTCTACAAAGCTAATAACAAAACTAATCAAGGAATGCTAACACCATTGCCACCTAATTAGTTAGGGCTTTAAGTCTAGTAATGTAACATTAAGATAGAAGCTTAAAGGAATTCTTAACTAGTATGAAAACAATGCAAACTCTAACTAAACATGCCTACTAATATGCTTAATTACCTAACATGGGCCTAAATATATCTAAGAGGGAAATCAAATGGGTATGGTTGCTACTCCAAACAATGGTGAAATGACCTCTTCAAATGACTTGTTAAGTACCTTTAGATATTCATTTACTAAACTTGTTGAAGGCTTTAGGTAAGGATTGAACTTGGCTATGAATCATATGTATTATATGAGATGCAAATCAAAGCATGGTGTAAAGTATAAAGGAATGAGGTGAGTTGTTTTTATAGTTTTCCTTTTGGGAGAAACTTGTATTTTGGTGTATGTGGGACTAAAATCCCCAAATTAGATTAGAATTGCTAATCATGATTAGGCCTTTCTAATCATGATTAGGCCTTGTTAATCACATGAATTACCAAGTGATTAAGAGGTATGGAGCCTTAATCGACTTCTTAGGGTCAACTAGGAGGCTAGGATAAGCTTTTAAAGCTTGCTGAGATGTTGTGGAGGTGAATGGGGTGATTTCGAGTGGTTGGAAGAGGGGTTTAAGCCAATATTAGGGTATATTGACCAAAACAATGGCAAAATAGGCTTAATTAGCTTATAAACACTAATTGTCTATTTTAAAGAGTATTTTGGCTTACAATTCACCGTAAAGTGACATTTTGAATGAAAACAGGGGTACGCAATCAATAAAGTGTTGTTAATTGGCCAAAGTGGTAAGAAAATTTAGTAAATTAGCAAAAATAACTAATTATAGTGGAATTGGAAAGAATAAGAGTGATTTGTGTGTGTTTTGGCAATAAGATTGCAAAAAGAGGAATTTAGGTGTCTACATTTTCCCCTGTTTGAGTTGAAGATAGTGACTTGACTTTAAACATAGTAGAAAAACATAAATAGGTAAAAAAAAAATGAAGAAAAATTAGCAAGATGAAGGATGCCCCCTCGAGTGTCGATGGGGTAATAGAAGAAGTCAATTGACGATCAAAAATATGATTGAAATGGATAGAAGAAAATAGATTAGAATGGGTGCAAAACCCTTTTGTATTGATAATGAATAAGGATAGGGATAAACATGGTTGTTTATTTCCCTGAGTGATTTTTAGAATAAAAATTAGCAGTGGTAATAAATGATAATAGAGAAGAAATGATTAATGGAGAATATAGGACAAGCCCAATCTTTACATCCAACCTTTCAATAAGCAACCTATTTATATCATTTTTCCCCTAGGTCTACATCATTGGCATTTATTTAAAATAAGCAAAAGTGTAAGATAACATGAAAATCTAAATTACTAATAATTGTTTACTGATAAAAATATGTATCTCTGCAACATACATTATGCAATGCAATACGAGAAAGTAAAATGATATTTAGCTCCATGCAACATACAAAATGCAATGCAATGCGAGAGAGTAAACCAAATAACCTAATATAGAAACTAGTACAATCACACGTACTTAAACAAACAACATTTAAGACAGTTACACCAATGTTTTTGTTATCAAGTTGCGGCTCCCGAATGTTCGTGTTGTAACGACAAGGGTTAAAAATGATGCCCCAAGCAATAACACATGTGAGGGAAAAACATAGGACATAAGTAGTCCTATGGAAAAGCTTTCATATACTACAACACAATATCTAATAATTCAGTGTTACACGGGAGTACTGACATAGCATGCAGCCGAGCTTTTGTTAATGGAGGTAGATCACGATGATCCGTAAATCATTTGAGACCAAAACAAACAAGAACGTTAGAAAGATATTTTTGTAGGACATATTTCGATGTTAGAGGATAATGCCATTGACACATGCTTTAGTTGTGTATATGTTGTTTACCATTTATTTGTAAAATTTTAAATTTTTACAATTTTTTAGATTTTTAATGATTTTATCAATCATTTTTTTTTTGAAATTTTTTAATTGTTTTAATTTTGTTTGAATTTTTTACGGAAGAAAATATTATAGAAGAACTAGTGAAGCCGTGAGACAACGTTAAAAGTGACCGTAAGGTAAAAAATGCCCCAGGTAATAGAAAAGGTCATCATGAAGTAAAAATATGCCCCAGGGTAGTGAAAACATGCCGAAAATAATTATTTATTAAAAATAATCACCACGGCAAGTGTTAGAGGAATTTTTAGAAGAAATACTGAGGTTTTAGGGAACTTTAGGGGCAAGGAACACGTCGCGGGAGGGAACATGAGCTTACATGGGAGAAAAGGAGCTCACACGTAATTGGTAGAAGAAACGCAAGGGCGCCTAGGCACCTGTGCATGATGTAAGGGCCCCTGTGTAACACTGAGAGAGAAACCTATCTTCCGGAGGTCATAAATTTTTATCTCGACCTCGAAATGACTCCATTTTTTTGTTAGAAAGGTATTGAAGTGAACTACGTAATGCTAAGATAAATTTGAATTTTTTTATATTTTGTGAAATTGGGACCAATCAATATTAATCTGTGTGATAAGGAGCTCATGCTAGAGAAAATGAGCCCATGCGAGACAAAAGGCACTTATGCGCAACTGGTAAAAGAAATGCAAGGGCACCTAGGTGTCTGTGCCTAAATGCAAGGGAGCTTGGGTGCATGTGGATGGTGCAAGGGTGCCTGGGTGCCTGTGCATGATGCAAGGGCGCCTGAGTGCCTGTACAACAATGAATGCAAAACCTATCTTCCGGAGGTCATAATTTTTTCTCCCGACCTCGAAACAACTCCATTTCTTTTTTTTGGAAAGGTATTGAAGTGAACTACGCAATGGTAAGATAAATTTGGATTTTTGAATTTGTATTACCAATTTGTTTTTTTTAATTTGTTTTTACCAATTTGTTTGGGTTTTTAAATTTGTTTTACCAATTTGTTTGGGTTTTTATGTTTATTTGGATGTTTTGAATTTTCTAACTAACGTATTTGAATGTTTTGGGAGTTTTTGAAACATATTTAAATGTTTTTTACTTTTGAAAAGTTTTCTGAAGCTATGTACATGAAGACGAAGAAATGTGGATACCCCCTGCAATAGATGGGATGCACAAGGGCATAATGCCATGCATATGCGCAAGAAAGTGACAATGTGAAATTACCCCCAATGTTAGATGGAAATATTTAAAGGCAAACTCTTCATGCACAAAATTTGGATTAGGGCCAATATAGATAGTTTCAACATGATGATGAACGTAACCCAATGACATGCTAGGAAGGAGCAAGGATGCCCCTAGCGTAAGCTAGATAAGAAGCACATGACAAAACGAAGTGGAAGATTGTTTTTGTGGAGGAGACAAAGGTTTCCACAAGCATGGAAAAATGACAATATTATATACATGGATGTTCTGGATGAAGTAGAAGAACAACATGAATGTTGTGAATGTAGCTTAGAAGCCTCGCGATGAAGAAGCGATTAGCCAAAGGCACAAACCGTGAGACAAGATTGAAACTAGAGTAAGAGTCTAAATAAGGTTCAAAAAAAGACACTTGGTAACATAATAATATTTTTTTCTCATAGAGATCCAGTGTGTGCACGTGGAAATTTATTACCTCTTGGAGGGAAGATTTGATAGATAACAAGTGAAGACACCCTAGCCAATGTGTAGGAATGATTTATTTTTCAAAGTTGATTTTTTAATGGATTTGTGGAAGGAGAGCTATACATTGCTTTGCTCTCGGCCAGGAATCCATAGCCCCGATGGAGATGCATTTGATTCTAATCACAATATTTCTCTACTACCAATCAAGAGTCCGTAGCCCCGATAGAGATTATTGGAAATACACCAAGAGAGAGTTATATATCAATTTGCTTTTGCTTTTAGCTTTGGATTTTTGATTTGATTGATTTTTTTTCTTTCTAAAAAAATATTTCAGCTCTCTTATTTGACAAGGGGTTAAGAACCACTGATGGCTTGATGGAAGGAGGTGGAAGTGATTGTGATGATGCCATTGGCTAGTGTCAACAAATATATCCAAAATTTCTTCGCAACAAGTTTTTTAGATGTTGATTGTGATAGGATCTCTATGAGGTCAGTCATTCTTTAATTTACCAAGGTGATAAAAGACCAAGGCCAAATGGATACCATAGAGATAAATTTTGTAAAATGTGTGCAAATAGGCTAACCAAAATATCACCGAAGGGATGAAAATGGTAGGAATACTTGCAGAAGAATAACAAGGAAGGGAAGAAAGAACATCCATGGGTATGTAATACTTCATTGCAATGTTTGATCTTTACCTTTGATATATATATATTTGAAATGTTTTCTCATTTTTTGTATTTTATCGTTTTTGAAAGGTGGGACAGACAAGGTCACTTGACGTGATAAGATCCAACAATAATGCTAGCAATTTCCTTGATAACAAATACTAGGCATGTTTTCTTATCAAGAGTCATATTATCCTTGATCTCAATGATCATGGTGAGCTCATACTCAATAGATAACTGTGTTTTATCATGAAATGTGGATGTTCCATATGGGAGATTGAGGTCCCTATCCAGAGGTTTCTGCACTTTGCGTCATACTTGATGGGTGCGTTGATGTGCATTTTTGAAGCGCGTTTGATTCTAAAATTTAAGATTTTTTAAATTATTATGAGATTTAGAGCTCTTGGAATTATTGATCTGAGCTTGACGAAGGAACTGTTTTGGTTTCCTATAAGCTATAATGTGACTTTTTTTATCCCGATAAATGGGAGAATAAAGTGGATGAATAGAATTAATATGAGAAATGATGGTGGGCCTACCAAAAACATTAATAGAACGAAAATGTGATGGAGGTGAAGGATATGGTCCAAGAATTGAAGAGGATGGGCTACCAGGAGGTTTCCCATAGACTGAAGATAAAGGACTACTAGGATGTGGCCCTAATATTGAAGATGAAGAACTACTTGGTGGTGTCTCATAGATAAAATATGATGAGATACTCGAACGTAGCCTATGAATCAAAGATGAGGGGGTTTTAGGATGTGCCCCTAGTATAGACAAAGAGGATGGGCTACCAAGAGATGTCCCATAGATGGAAGAAGATGGGATACTAGGAGGTGTCCCATAGACTAAAGATAAAGGACTACATGGACGTGGCCCAAGTATAGAAGCAGATGAGCTACCAGGAGGTGAACCACATATATATGATGAGGTACTATTTGGAGTTGGCCCGCATATAGAAGAATATGATGGGCTACCAGGTGGTGACCCAAGGTGAGAAGAAAATGGACTACCAGAAGGTGAGCCACAAATAGATGATGAAGGGAAACTTGGAGGTGCCCCACACATAGAAGCAGATGCAATGGGCTACTAGGTGGTGACCCAAGGTGAGATTGCGATGGAGGAATCTTGATAGATATATAATGATTTGAAAAAGATATAGGATCTTCCTCAATGGTCTTAGGATATTCCTCATTATTCAGACAAAAGGAATCAATTTCTTCTTCCTAATACGCAAGGGTATCGAAATCAAGATTAAATCCTTGATTTTAATCCTCTAGGGGAATGCCATCATGTGACCCTAGGAATTATGTGATCCTCTCCTCATCTTTAGATGAATCGACTAGTAGGGGTATTTGTTATTCAACCATAGGAGGTTGATTAGAAGAAATGGGTCTAACTGGTGTGGAAGATTGAGAAGATGATGAATCAAGAGACGAAGTAGATTTAGACCTAGATGTCTCGTAAGTAGAAGAAGACATGGCTTTGAAATAACTGATTGTTATTGACTTTCCTAAAAGATAACATATTTCCAGGAAATAATGAGGATCACATAGAAAATCAACATATGATTATGACATAGGATTCATCTGAGGTGTTTGAGACGTATGCGTCGACTTAGATGATTGTGGCATGGGAGTCGACATTAGAATGGTATTGCGACATTTCAAGAGGAGTCGACTTAGAAGAATTTGGATTCACCAAGGTCTTCAACGAAGGAAGAGGTTGTCGAAGTGCAGTGAATAAGGGAGGTCCTGTGAAGCAGAGGAAGGACCAGGGCTCAAGAACCAAATTAGACGTTTGAGTAGCTAGACTTGGAGCCATACAGATCTTCAAAGGAGGAAGATTACATTTTAGGAGACTAATAAGGGGAGTCATGTGAAGAAGGGAGGACTGCGAATTAAGAGTTGAATGAGGTGAATATCTTTGATGAGAATTTTTAGAAGATCGAGGTGAATTTGAAGAATCAGAATAATACTTTGGATCAGAGTCAAAAGAAGAGTGGGAGGAACCCGAATAATAATTTGGATAAGAAGTGTCCAAACCATACCACCGACTATGAGATGAAGGTGGGGAACATGGTACTCGAGCATGTTCTCTACCATGAAGAACCAAATTAGGCTTAGTCATGATAGGCATCCTTTTACGTGAATGTAGAAACCTAGGTTCCCTATTTTCATACGTACAAGGAGTCATGCGATAATTAGTCATTGCTGGCAAATTCCTAGACCTATGGGATTTTTCCAAAGAGACAACTCCTAAGGCTTAGATAGGTAGCGATTGACACTCTTTTAAGGTTGGATGAAAATTTCATGTTGATTTGGGAAGCATCAACGGAAACCAACTAGACATTTGGAAAACATGGGCCCTAGTTGATAAACAAGGCCCCAAGTGGTGTAGGACAATGCTAAGATGTCACAATAAAGGTGACTATAAAATAGCCACAAATCCAATAAAGGTCAATATGAACCTAAGGAAGCCAAAGAAAAAATAATGATCTACTCTAGCAAGATAGTCTACTCTATGAGACGAGATTTCTAAAAAATACAATGATAATTACATCAAATGCTTAAATTTAGTCACACCAAAAGTTTACTCCCTATGCTTTCTTGGAGATAGGTTTGAAAAAAAATAGTGATCCAACACAACATCACCCGTTATGTCAAGTTTGAAACAAACAAGGCCTAAATGATAAGATAATGTTGACGTGATCATCTAACAAGATATACTAAAAACCAATTTCTAAACACTAACAAAGTATAAGTCCTGTAAAATGGACAATATAAATGTGAGCAACATAACAATCACTATTTGGACACATAATCAAACTTTGAGAGAAAACAAGATTTTAGTGTTAAAATGGTGTTATAACTTTAAGATGCTAACAAAGTAACCTCAACACTAAAAAAAAATCAAGACAAAGCTAGGGTGTAAAAAATATGTCTAAGTATAACAAGAAATTACTATGCATGCGAGAAGCGTAACACTACAATATTAGATTTAGGCCTAGTTTCACAATGGAAATAAGATGTAAATATCCCAATTGTATGACTATAATGCAGGAAGCGTAACAACTCAAAAGAAGATAAAGATGAAATCACCTAATTATGATGATAATAAGTCTCAAATATGCCCTAAGATTGAGAGATGAAGGGACTTTCCTGGATGGTGAAAACGCACCATTCACAGGGTGGTGCAACAAAGGCTAACACCATTGCCACCCCAAACTCTACAAAGAAAATAACCAAGCTAATCAAGGAAGGCTTAACACCATTGACACCTAATTAACTAAGGATTCTAAGTCTATGAATGTAACATTAAGATAAAAGCTTAAATGGAATGCTTAACTAGTATGAAAACAATGTAAAATCTAACTAAACATTCCTACTAATATGCTTTAATTACCTAACATGTGCCTAAATAGACCTAAGAGGGCAATCAAATGGTTATGGTTGCTACTTCAAACAATGGTGAAACGACCTCTCCAAATGACTTGTTAAGTCACTTTAAATATGCATCTACTAACCGTGTTGAAGGCTTTAGGCAAGGATTGAACTTGGCTATGAATCATATGTATCATATGAGATGCAAATCAAAACATGGTGTCAATTATAAAGGAATGAGGTGAGTTGTTTTTATAGTTTTCACTTTGAGAAAAACTAATATTTTGGTGCATGCGGGACTAAAAGCCCCAAATTAGATTAGAATTGCTAATCATGATTAGGTCTTGCTAATCACAATTAGTGAATTAACAAGTGATTAATATGTATAGATCCTTAATCAATTGTTTAGGGGTCAACTAGGAGGCTAAGATAAGCTTTTAAAGCTTGTTGAGACGTTGTGAAGGTGAAGTGGGGTGATTTTGAGTGGTCATGGACAGAGGGGTTTGAGTCAATACTAGGGTATATTGAGCAAAACAAGGGGCAAAATAGGCTTAATTAGCTAATAAATCACTAATTATCTGTTTTGAAGAGGGTTTTGGTCTTACAATTCACCATAAAGTGGCATTCTAAATGTGAACAGGGGTTACACAATCAACAAAGCATTGTTAATTAGCCATAGAGTGGTAAGAAACGTTAGTTAATCAGTCAAAAATCATTAATTATAGTGGAATTGGCAAGAATAAGAGTGATTTACGTACATTTTGGCAATAAGATCGTAAAAAGAGGAATTTAGGTGTCTACAGCTGGAACAATAGCTTTCTTTGTTCTTTGTGAAGATCAAGTCGTATACTTAGCTACAATCACCTGACAATCGAATCACCATCAATTTTGGAGAACCAACTCTCAGTTGTTCATGTTTGAATCAAATTAATTATCTTCTACCCTTGTCCAGTCAATATTCTATCATTTTGCAGCTTTCCTTAGCTCCTCTGACTTTCTTCTTTGTATTGTGGCACTTGTCATTATTCAGCTGCATTTCTCCTTGGCAGATTTTTAGTTATGCATGGATGTTCTATGCTTCTCACAACTTTCCCAATGTCTCACGGCCATTCTCCTTTTCCAAATCCTTTTCGCGGCTTTTTTCTTTGTACATGACTCTATTCCTTTTACTTGCAGATTTTATAGTCTTCTACGGTTTCCAAAATTCTTCACGACTTTCCATTTATTTGTGTCTTTTCTTCTGACTTCCTTATACTGACATATTTTCCTTTACATTTGTGGGTTCATTAATCTCACTCGCAACTCATCCTTTGTCTCCTTTAGTTTCGATGATTACTTTCCTTTACCCACAACAATCACAAAGCTTCTGCGGCTTCTTCTAGAGCTTTGTAGATTCATGCAGACTTTGGTGGCTACTTAAATACTATGACATCTATCTTCTTATGCCCCTGATTTGCACAAAAACTTATTAAGTCCCTTAGGACTTATCCTTGATCATCATGAAGCCTCTGTGAGCTAACACTACCAATCAACCTTCATCTTTCTCACTTGCTCACTTTACCAATTGAATCCTTTTTCCATCAATTTAGATTGAAATCAATGAAAAACATAGATGAAACATGACAAAGGTCCAACAAGTTCCCCCTTTTTCATTGATGGCAACATTCCAACCTTCAAAAACCTTTTAATGGCAAAATAATTGAAAACCTGATTTCTTATTTCATCTTTACTCCTATATGTATATGACTTGGCCGGTTTTATCATATCTCCCCTTATATATCACAACATTTCTCCCCCTTTGAATGTAATAGGTTGGTTTCTCATATCTTGTTTTCTCTCCTTTAGCTATATTACTGCAACACTTCAATTTCTCTCACCCTTTTGAATTTATTCAGTTGGTTTTTGAATTTCATCAACTTCTCTCCCCCTTTGACAATAATGATAAAGGGCCAAATGGGTCATATATATCTAGATACAACATGTTCTTACTTCAAGAATCTCCCCCTAGGTTTATTCTTTTGATCCATATATCATGGTGTGTTTGTGGCAATGTTCCCCCTGAGTTGATGATACAAATTGTTAACATAATTTAACATACTAGCTCCCCCTTGCAAAAATAATGGTTGGCACTGATTAGGAGTTCATACTTCATGATATAACTCCCTTTCCTTTTCTACACACTTTCTAATTATTGGTGGGATTAGGAATGACCCCCAATTCATTCGTTAAGTTCTCAAATGTTTCTTTTGGTAGTGGTTTGGTCATTATATCTGTAATTTCTTCTTTAGAGGTCACTTATTCCAAACTGATCTTCTTGTCATTCACTTATTCCCTCAAGAAATGATATCTTATAGGTATATGCTTAGTTTTTGAGTGGAACAATGGGTTCTTGTAGAAACTTATTGTACTTGTACTTTCACACAACAAAGGAATTGAATTATTAGATTTTACCTTGTAGTCTTCCAATATCTTCTTCATCCATAGAACTGGAGTGTAATACATCGCGGATGTTATATAATCTACCTCACATGTTAAGAGTGCCACTGATGACTAATTTTTGTTCAACCAAGATACCAGATAATTTCCAACAAATAATACTCCTCCACTTGTGCTCTTCATGTCATTAATATTGTCTCCCCAATCTGCATATGTATATGATTTTATGCTGAAGTCATTGCTTTTAGAGTACCATAATCCATATTCAATTATTCCCATTAGATATCTAATGATTATCTGGGCTGCCTTAAGGTGTGTTTCCCTTGGATATTCTTGAAAATTTCCAACCATTCCTACTACCTACATGATATCAGGTCTTGATGCAGTGGAATAGAGTAGACTACTTATGATGGATCTATAAAAAGTTTTGTCTACTTTTGGTGAGTCATCATTTCTGCTCAGCTTTCACCCTACTTCCATTGGTGTCCCAATAGGTTTGCAATATTCCATCCTAAAGCTCTTCAACATTTCTTTGATGTACTTGGTTTGGGATATGAATATGCCATTGTATGATTGATTGATATGTAGTTGCAGAAAGAATGACAAATCTCCCAACATTGACATCTCAAACTCTTCTTTCATCAAGTCTACAAACTCATATGTTATCTTGTCATGATCTCCATCATATATGATGTCATCTATATAGACTATGACAATGAGCATATGTTCTCCTTCTTCCTTGATATAAATATTGTTGTACGTAACACCTTTTATGAAGCCTTGCTTAGTGAGGTATGAATCCAGTCTACTGTACCAAGCTCTAGGAGCTTGTTTGAGTCCATACAAGGCCTTTTTCAACCTACACACATAATATTTATCTTCAGTTAGTGAAAATCCATCAGGTTATTCAGTACATACCTCTTCATTTAAGAAACCATTTAGGAATGCTAATTTCACATCCATTTGGAATACTCAGATATTCTTATATACCGCGTAAGCCAGGAATGGTCTTATTGTTGATTTGTTATCACCAAATCTCACAGCACTTGATGCATTATTATTTTTTTATTAGAGGTAAAAAAGGGTTGAGGGGACCTTACCCCAAACACAGTACAGCTCCATGAGAGTAGAAAATTACATTACAAAACCATCAAAAAAACTGATAATATAACAGTCCATAATAAAATGGGCTCCCCCAGGAGCAATAGTAGTGAAAAAATAACAACAAAAAAAGACAAAGGAACTAACAACAACGTAGAAACTAACAGCCAAAAAGCTACAGAGATAGAAAATAAAAAAAAAACACCCCTCCCCAGATCATTTATAGGATTTTCCAAGCCCCTTCAGCACCTTTTCCCATTCCTTAGCCAGAGCATCGATGTTACCAGTCAAAGACACCAAGTCAAGACCATCAGGAGTTACCTTTCTTTTCCTGCCCTGACTATCCATAGCACTATAGACATTAGCGAGCTGAACCAGAGTCTAGAGATGTTGCAGAGTAGATTTCACTGTGACTACACTACACTCCATGTAGCTTGGAGAATAGCATGAAAATGGTCCAACTCGTTGGTTATGAAACCATAGTTGGCTTTTAAAACCTCAATCTCTCTATCATGCACATTGTTGACTGCTTCCTCAACCTATACTTTTATCTTATGCCAATCATTGAACAAAAATTTCATCGAGCTCTTGGTGAGCCTCATATCTCCCTTAATTTCCTCAATACCCATCTCCATTTATCCAGATGGTTCTCCCCTTTCACAGGTCCAACATGCCCCATAGCCTCAAATTGTTGTTCCAGTTGCACATTGATAGGATCTGAAGAATCATGTTTACTAGACTCCCCTTTGGTGTTCAAAGGAACACTAGGAACCTGCTTGGATTTCATCTCCCTAAGATTCTGGGCTGCCACAATCTCAACCTCATCTTTATGCATTATTACTTGATGCATTATTAGATAGAGTGATGAATTTCATTTTGTCACATGTCATATGGCTGGAACATCCACTGTCCAAATACCAGATTTTGTCTTCATTTTACACATGGAATGCAATCTGTGCTATTAAACATGAATCTTTTCTCTTGGTATCATCTTTCTTTGCAACATACACACATTTATTTTGTTTAGGTGGTTCATGTTTGTTAGTTAAATCCACATTACTCTTCTTATGATAATTATTTTTGACACCATTATAGTTTGATCTGGTGTAAGATGGGCCAAATTTTCTTCTATAGCCTCTAGAGAATTTTCTACACTTGGTGACTTTATGTCCAAACTCTTTACATGAATAACAATAACCATAAAAAGAATGTGTGTACCTCAAAACATATGTAATTATGGGAGAAATTTTTTTTCTCTTCGCGAAATTGATAACCTTCTTGTTTGTGGCGGATGAGATGTTAGATGTTGATGCAATCTTGTTTTCTTTATTCTTTGCAGGCTCCTTTTCTTTGCTTTCTTATTTGAAACCAATTCCAGACTTTTCACTTACATCATGTTGGCTAATCAGTATATCAGTCAAAACACTTGAGCCCTTTTCAATTTTTTCATATACCTTTAGCTTACTGGCTCATTTGTTCCATCTTAGCTTTCATTTTCTCTAGTTTTGAGTTCAGTTCTGTGTACTCATCCTCCTTTGATTTGTAGGAGTTTGAAATATTTTCCAGCTGTGTTTCCAATTCCTTAAGCTCATTGGCATCTTATTCTTCTATTTGAGGTTTTATTCCTTCAAATATGTGGATTTTTTCTTCATAATCCTTTAATGTGCATCTCAGCTTTTGATTATTTTTTCTGAACAATTTCAACTCTTCAAGAGCACACACTAGTTTAGCCTCAAGATTCACTTCAACTTCTTCTTCATGAGAGTCTGCATAGTCACCTGCATTCTTCCCTTTAGAGCTGCACTCTTCAGATGCATCCATATCCATAAATAGACATTCAAAATTATCTTCATCATGTTCATTCTTGGAGCTGCCTGAGTTGCTAGAATCAGAATCACTTGATTCTTCTTTAGAATAGAAGTTTCTTTTATTTTTAAAGAACTTCTTCTTGATATTTTTCTTCTTTTACCCAATTTCTTTCCTACTATCCTCTTCATGTTCTAGATGAGATTCTTTATTTCTATTTGGACATTTAACATAAAAATGACCTACTTGTCTGCATGAAAAGAATTTGAAAGGAATTTTTCTCTTATACTTACTTGACTCTCTTTTCGGTCTTTTCACAAACATTACTTCAATATTTTCATCATCCAACTCATCCCCTGAAGCTATCTCTTCTTCTTATTTTTGCATGGACTGAGTTATTTTCTTGACTTTGAATGCTACTTCTTTCTTAGTAGTATTGGATCCAATAATCCTCATCTCATATGCTGACAGAGTGCTCTGCAGTTCATCCATTGTGAGATTCTTCATGTCTTGGGCTTCCTTTATGGCCAAAACCTTTGCATCATACTTGTTGGTCAAAGAGCTCAGAACCTTATGTGCAATAACAGATTCTTCTAACTTCTCTCCTAATCCTCTAATCATGTTTATGACTTCATCTTTTCTTTGTATATAGGCCATTATGCTCTCATTATCCTTAATTTTTAGATTCTCAAACTGAGCTCCGTAAGTATGCAACTTTTCCAGCTTGACTTTCTCATCTCCTTCATACATAATTTGTAGTTGGTCCATATCTCATTTACTGTTGTGCAGTGCATTACTTTGACAAATTATGTTTCAGTTAGTCCGCATAGAATGGTGTTCATTTCTCTAGAGTTGCATTCATATTCTGCTTTATCTGCTGAAGAAGTGATTGGTGTTTCCAGAGGATTGTATCCTTTCTCAATGCATTCCCAGATATCAAAACCAAGTGACATAAAGTATGTCTTCATCCTTATTCTATAGAATGCATAATTCAATCCAGTGAAGAGTGGTAATCTTGACAGTGACAAACCACCTTGTGCCTGATTTTCTATCATGCTTGTGATAAGAGGATCTCCTTGAAGATGTTAAACTTCGTCTATAAGGACATCAATCTGATACCAATTGTTAGATATTAAAAGCACTGAGAGGGGGGATGAATCAGTGCAGATTAAAAAAAATTCACGTAATGCCAATTTTAAACCCATTAATGATATGTGGATTTAAACTATGAGCAGTCAATCAAACATATGCTATGCACAATAACACTGAACACAGATTATCATGGGAAACCCTTTCGGGAGAAAAAACCACCAAAACCATTGCTTATATTACTCAAAGAAAGGACTTATGAGAATATTACACATCCTAAAATATTTTCAGTTGAGCACCCACTCAACATGTGAAGCACCCACTTCACACTTTTAGTAGGCACCAACTTACAAGGAGCACCAACCCCTGATTTAATAAGCTACAACTGATCTTCTGTAGGAACTGACCCACAAGGAGACTACAACCCCCTAAAGATGCTAAGCTACAACTTAGACTTACATACAATTTTGATCATCTAGATACTACAATTGCTATACAATCGATTATGATCACATTTCTGGATCTGTCTGTGTTCCTTTTTTCACTCTCTTCTGCTCATTCGATTTAATCCCTCTACTCAATCAATCAGCTACCCTTATGCTCTTTTCATATGATAAATCTTTGCTTCATTGATTTTATCTCCTCTTTCCTCTATCTATTATTTTGTCACTCTTTCTTAGCTTAATTACATTATATTCTCTCTTCTGCAGCTCTTCCTTAGCTCGAATGCTTCTTTTCTAACTTGAGCAACACACAAAATGGCTCCAAGTTTAAACTCTATTCACAATCAACCCATTCCTTCACTTCGACTTGTGTGTCATGCACCTTCCTGCTTGGTCACCTAAGAATCTGGACTATTAAATACATGCAACTAACTCTAGATATTGTTCCTTTTATATTCGGCTTGATTACACCACTTTCCATGCATTTCCAGAAGCTATTTATTAGTCATTGCCAAAAATAGATTTTCCCATCTTTTTAGAATTTACAACGTGACCCAGATGAGTGAGCTGTTTTCTTCTTCAATATTTTATTTCTCTATGAAACTCAGATTCTCATACAAAATTTCAATTATATTTCCCAAGGTCAATAGGCATTAAATGCTGGCAGCTGGAACAATAGTTTTCTTTGTTCTTTGTGAAGATCAAGTTGTATACTTAGCCACAATCACCTGACAATCGAATCACCGTTGATTTTGGAGAACCAAATCTCACTTGTTCATGTTTGAATCAAGATGATTTTCTTTGACCCTTGTCCAGTTAATATTCTATCATTTTGTGGCTTTCCTTAGCTCCTCCGACTTTCTTCTTTATATCGTGGCACTTGTCTTTGTTCAACGACATTTCTCCTTCCTTGGCAACTTTTTAATTATCCACGGCTCTTCTATGCTTCTCATGGCTTTCCATTTGTCTTGCATCCATTATCCTTGTCCAACACCTTTCTATAGCTTTGTTCTTTGTATGTGACTCTATTCCTTTTACTTGTGCCTTTTATAGTCTTCCATGGTTTCCATGGTTCTTTGTAGCTTTCTATTTAGTCACGAATTTGCTTCTGACTTCCTTATACTGGTGGCTTTGCCTTTACATCTGCAGCTTCATTAATCTCACTCAAGGATCATCCTTTGGTGACTACTTTCCTTTACTCGCTGCACTCACTAAGCTTCCATGAATTCATGCAGACTTCGGCGGCCACTTTAAGACTACAACGGTTATCTCCTTGTGTCCGTGATTTGCACAAAAACTGATTAAGTCCCTTAGGACTTATCCTTGATCATCCTGAAACCTCTATGAGCTAACACTGCCAATCAACCTTCATCTTTCTCACTTTCTCACTTTACCAATTAAATCCTTTTGCTATCAATGTAGCTTGACATCAATGACAACACACATGAAACATGACAAAGTTTCAACACTTAGTTATCCTAATTCGGTGATGTGTTGGGTGTATGAGCATGTGGTTCCATACTAGAGGGGATTTGGGATAGTTGACCTTGGAGCTATCAGGGTAGTCAGATAGACAGTCATGGCCCCACTTAGGGAGCAACATCAGCCAGTGGCTACTCTTACCACAGACGACATGATCACATAGTTTTACCAAGATATGGCTAGATTGTGGGGGGATGAGAGGATTACTATGGCTACATGTAGTACCACCCTCTAGTTAGTAGACCATACTGAAAGAGTTGAGGCACACTCGGTTAACAGGGTGTCATAGTAGTTTGGGTTGCCTTATATTGATGCCCTTTCAGTGATTACTACAGTTTACCATGGGATTCGAGAGGCTAGAGTTGGCCCTAAGGGCCGACTTAGGTGGTTTGTTGTTATTCCTGGGGTCCCAATTAGTACAACACGGGTTTTTTAGGATCTAATTAGGCCAAGGGTGATGTTAAATATTGAGGGTGCTCCCGCTCATAGCGGGGAGGAGAAGGATGAGGCCAAGGCGGGGATGAAGACAAGGGAGGTTGGAGACGAGGAGGGATGTGAGGAGACTAATATAGAGTGTAGAGACACTGGAGAGGCTTCTACAATATCTAGATCTGAGGATGAGGCTGAGGAGGAGACTCTTCATTTAGAGGATCCTCTTTCATGTGAGGGAGGGGGAGATGAGCAGTCTGTTATGGGAAAACAGGTGGCTTTGGAGGATATTGTAGCTGAACAGCTTCCTACAGTAGCTCCACTACCACCAACAGCAGTAGTAGATCCATCCTAGTAGTTTGGAGAACCGAGTAAGGTAACACTCTTCTCTTGACTCTACTACTTAGACTAGAAATGTTAGTGAATTACGCATTGTACATGCACACACACACATATTATTTTTAAAAAAAAATCTAACATGTCATTGTTCTTTTTTTTTTTTTTTGTAGCTATGGAAGATGGCTGACGAGATCTTATCCGCAACATTCTCATGGATACCTTCATGTACCCTATAGGCATGAAGCAAGAAAAGTTGATTGTGGACTTAAGACAGTCAGTCATAGCGGAAAAAACACTGACGTATTTTCTCCAACATGGATTGTAGCGGGAGATATGACCAAGATGAGGACCAAGCTTGGTGCTTATTAGATGGTAGAGAGGAGACTATATCAGGAGCATTCCAACAACAAGGCCACCATTGGGAGATCACATGGTTATTTGTCTCATTATCACTCTCATAGGTCCAGTCATGGAGGCTCTCACTCCCATCACAGGAGCCACAATAGGAGTCCCAGTCACGTACCTTCATCTGGATCCCATAGAGAGGGATATGTTATAAGCCTTTATTGCTTAAGATCATTTTTTATCGTATATATCGATTTTTTTGGATTTTCACACTCATTGCGAGTGTTTTGACCACACCTAGGGTGTGACGAAATTTTATAGAAACTTGATTATTACAGATATATATACATATGTTTCTTTTTGGCTCATATATCTTGTGTAAGATTTTACTCTCTCATGACCTGTTTCGTCTGTGTACTCTTAGATGTGTAGAATCTCTGATGATTTTTTATGCTTTTATGAAAGCATGTATGGATGATGATGATGTAAATGCATAAAAAAATGATTTATTTCTTTTTTTACTTATTTCTTTATATATGTTGATGTATATGAGGACAATTTACAAACTTAAAACTTTATTTTTCAAGTAATATTTGGTATTCCTGTTTTATTGGAAAATTTGATGAAAGTGATATGATAATGAAATGAACCCACTTCGTTCTTAACTCCACCCAATTGGTAAGATGTGAGGGCTCAACATAGAGAGTCATGAAGGAGATGAGTTATATGAATTTGATGAATTAAAATAATGATATGAAGATACGATTTTGACAAAGACCCAATTAGAAAAGTACAGCCCAACTCTAGGAAAGACTAACTATCTAATTTAGAATGTAATTTGCTTGCAAGTTTAACTATACTTAGATCCATAGATGGCCTCTTGATTGACAAAATCTAGTTTTTTGGGTTAACTCTCTTATAACTAATGCATCTAACTCATTTTATAATGATTACAAAGGACTTAAAGCACTTTTTACTTGTTGAATTGTTTACAACTTATTGATTTATTTAAAAGGACTCCCTATGTCTTGCCCCATGCTATTAGTAAGAAGCATTGGCTCATGACCAAGGATAAGGCATAAGTGAGTAAGGGTGCTTCCATCCTTTCCCAACCTCATGCTAAATGTAGGAAGCATGGGCTCATCACCGAAGATTGGTGGGGAAAAGAAGTGTGGTTTTATTTGTAAAATGAAATTGTTTTGTATTTATTATTTTTTTTTTCTTTTTTTCTTTTTGATTTTATTGATTTTTGAACTTTGACTTGTGCTTTTGGGAGGGAATAATTACCCGTAGCCTTAACCCCACGCAACCAGTAGGATGCGAGGGCTCACCACTGAGGGTTGAAGCAGGCAAACAAGCAATCCAAGTGAAATGTTATAGATTGATTTGTTAAAAGAGAGATTTTTGAGGAAAGATGTGACACCAAGAAGCTTCTAGTACAAAATATGGGCAAAACACCTAAGCTAGAAATAGTCGTGACTAGAACTAAGTGTGTAGGTCTTAGAGGATCAATGTCAAAACTTCATCTAGTAGGATGATAAAAGATTAAATAGTTTAGAGATGATGTAATGAATAGTTGAAGAAGTATGATTAAATTTTTTTCCAATTCTCAGAAATCTTGAAAGTCACTTGAAAAATAAGTTTCTTGTTTCAAAATGTTACAATATGATTGCGCAAATGATATGCAGTGTGGATGTAATAGTGTATAAGTGGAAATGAAAATGAATTACGTGTAGAAGCATTTAAGGTGAATTCAATTGACTGATTCACCAAACTCTTCACCTTATAAAGTACATAGATGACATGTGTCATTATTATAGTCCTCCATGACTTGATATGGACCTAACCACTTTGGTCTAAATTTTTTTCCTTCTTCGGTCTTCTTGTCGATCTGAATAACTAGTCTTAAAATCAAGTCTCCTACCTATATTTATTGTTCATAGACATTTTTATTTTACTAACGACACATTTTGTCAGCATAAACATTATGGCCTTGCCCAGCCCTAAGCCAAGTTTCATCAAAGGTTTCTAGTTGCACTAACCTCACTTTGTGATACACGTCTTCATCCAAAATGCCCTGTAAAGATATGCAAAGGCTAGGTAACTTGATATCCATCGGTAAGACCGCTTCAGATCTGAAAACCAAAAAATAGGGGGTTACCCATGTAGGCATTCACACCGACATCCTATAGGCCCATAAGGTTGGAAATAGCTTTAAATTCCATTCACACTTATTCTCCTTGACTATTTTGAGGAGTATGGACTTTAAAGTTTTATTTGGTCCCTCAGCCTATCCATTGGCTTGAGGGTAATATACAGAGGTTGTGTGATGCAAGATTTTGAATTGTGATCACAACTCAAGCACCTCTTCATTCTTAAAGGACATTCCTTTATCTGAGATAATGACCTATGGGACCCCATACTTGCAGATGATATGATTCAAAATGAACTTAGAAATCACAGACCCAAGCACAGTAGTGAGAGGTATGGCCTCAACCCAATGTGTAAAATATTTCATGGCCCTAATGATAAAATTGTGGCCATTGGCTGATGAGGGAGAAAACTTCCCTATCAAATCCAGACCCCAAGTAGAAAAGGGCAAGGGTGTCATAATTAGTTGTATATCCTGAGCAAGGATGTATATCTCATGTGAGAATTCTTGAAATTTTTGGCACCTGCTTACATATTCTACATCATCGTGCTCTAAGGTGGGCTATAAATAACCCATTTGATGAATTTTCTAAGCAGAAACATCCCCTCCAAAGTGTTCCCCATAGACTCTGTTGTGGGCTTCAAAGATGATATTTACTTACTCTTCTTCGTCCACACACCTCAAAAGCATGTCGTTGAAGGCTCTACAATAGATCACTTCTTCTACAATTGTATACTTGGTGGATATGACACGTAGCCACTGCCTTTGTTGTGAGTTTTTTCCCTCAGGATATGCTCGGTCCATAATATGGTTGATAATGTCAATGTACCATGGACACAATGTAATGGGAGGCTTTATTTCCACATAAAATACACACTTGTCTGGGAAATCTAGGTCTACTAGGTCCCCACAATCTATCAGGTTGTCCACCAACCAATCAACAATAATTTTTCTTTGACGGACTTTTGGTTGATGAAGGTGAGTTTTAATTCACCTATCAATGTGAGAAAACATCCAGAAAGTTCATAATTGATCATACTTGACAATCACTCGTGTTTCCTAGTTAAGCATATAATGTTGTAACCTCTCTTGGTTACAAAAAATATTGTCAGGCATTATTTCTCTACCCATGTATAACGTGTCTCGTAGTCAATCGAACTATGACTAATGAAGGAAATGAAACACTCACGGTTATCATCATCTTCTTATGCCAACATGCAAGCTAACGAGACCTTGGGAGCTTGTGAGTATAAGATCAAAGGACAGTCAGATTTGGGTGGCATGAAAGTATGTGGTGACATGAGAAAGCACTTGATTGACTCAAACGCCCTGTGACATTCAAAAGTCCACTCTTTACTACACTCCTTCTTTATCAAATTTTTGATGGGATGGATGACACAAGTTAGGCCAAGAATAAACCTGTGGATTACCCCAAGTTTACTCAGAAAATTATTCATCTGAGGGTGGAATCATCTCCATAACTACCCTAATATTTGTTGGATCTACATCAATTCCTTGAGAAGAAATTATATACCCCAATAACTTACCTCCCATCACTTTGAATACACACTTTTCTGGATTCAACGTGATATTGTATTTGATAAGAAGAGAGAGGATAATGCAAAACACCTCAAGGTGATTACAACATTTCTTGGCCTTGGCAAGTAAATCATCGACATAAGATTCCACAATATTATGAATAAGATCATGGAAGATGTATGTAATCACTCATTTACAAGTAGCTCTGTTATTTTTCAAGCCAAATGGGATGACTACGTAGCAGAAGGTTCTCCAAGGAGTAGTAAAGGTAGTCTTGGTTTGATCCTCCTCAGATATCTTTATCTGATTGTACCTGGAGAAGCCATCCATAAGTGACAACAACTCATAACCAATCATTGCATCTACAATGACATTGATGGAAGGAAATGGAAATTTGTCCTTTGGATAGGCTTTGTTGATGTCTTTAAAGTTGATACAAATGTGTATCTTCCTGTTCTTTTTAAGGACCAAGATGATGTTAGATACCCACATGGAATAGTCCCCTGGTTTAATGAAACCCACATGAAGGAGCTTCATTACTTCTTCTTTTACCATCAAAGCCACCTTTGGTTTCATGGGTCATGACTTCTTCTTCACGGGCTTGGGATCAAACTTCGTGATGAGGTTGTGAACTACCATGTCAAAAGTGGTTCTCATCATTTCCTTGTAGATGAAAGTGAAGGATTTTGAGTGCTCTTTAAGCACCTTCATATGCACTTCTATCTCATTTGGAGTTAAATAAGAACCGAGTTTCAAGATCTTAGGATCATCCTCCCTCCCTATATTAATATCTTTGGTTCCCTCAATCAAAGAGGTGCTACCCTCTTTGAACTAAGGCGAGGTTGGAGGTAGTTCAAATTCTTCTCCCTTAACTTCGTAGATCTCAATACCCTTCGATGAGGAAGGACACATCATGGGATCTGCAAATTAGGAGGAAGGGTGAGGTTTAAGATAAAATTCTCTCGTATGGTGTGCGGGATGAAGATCTGTATAAGTATTGAGGAATCATAGGATTTCCTCATCGTTCTCCACAAAATTCATGGTGGCAGGCTCATTCTTCGCCTCAATATATGTCGAAATTGCGTTGGTTAGCATTCTTCAAACCAAGGGTTCAGATCTAACTGAGACCGTAAACTCAATTTATTTTAATTCCTCGCTTGGAAAAAACCGTGAGGAAGATGTGGCCATGGAATCGGCCAGTTGATTTTGCTCTCTAGGTATGGCTTCAATAGAAATGAAATGAAAGTCCTTGCTAAGCTCAAGAATTTTGGTCTTGTAGAGTTGTAGGTGCTCCACTCTAGTCTCATAAAATTCTGAGACTTGATTAGTGATAAGTTGGGAGTCACTCATAACTCTTACATTGATAACACCCATCCTCTTGGATACGATGAGACCAAAAAGAAGAGCCTCGTACTCTACAGTGTTGTTTCTACATTTGAAGTTTTACCTAAAGGAAAAAGACATGATCCTCCCCTATGGAGAAGTAAGAATCACCCCCACCCCAACGCCGTAGCGGCACTTTGCACTTTCATAGTTGATATTCCAACAATCATTGGGGAAGATAAAAGTTTGATCATTTTTAGAATTTTCTTCGTTGACCTCTGAGACTTCAACCGTACATACCTCATCTAATATGCTAGATGGGAGAGAACCAATCCCAAGAGCATGTCCTATGCCCAGGGAATCGAATGGGAGAATGATAGGAAAATCATTCTCCAAAACATTAACGATCTTTGTTGTATTTTTTGTCGAGAGGGTTTATACTAAAGTAACTTTAATTTCACTGGAATCAACCCCTTTGATTGCCTTAGGGGATTCCACCTCAGTCGTAGGAACAAGTTGATACTCATAATTTGAGTCTTGGGGCTTGTTCAACTAAATGGCTTGGAGCTCAAACTCACTATGAATCCCAGATTTCTTCTTTAGGTTGGCCAAATGGATTTCAAATGGCTTAGGGTCACCCTGAGCTACAAAAACCTTACCCAGGTCTAAGAATTTGACCTCTTAGAACAATGTGGAAGGGATCACCTTCATTCTATGAATCCAAGGTCAACCGAGAATCATATTATAGTTGGTTTTCTGACCTATAATATAAAACTTAGTCAACACAATCTTTGTTCCAAGGGTAACTAGAAGCACTATAGTCTCAATAGACGTTGCCTTGAGACTATCATAGCCTCTCAGCTTATTTTGCATTGAATAAAAATTGGTTTCTCCATATCTAATATTTTGAACTAGATTGAGACTATATTGATAAAATCCTTGTCATTTATCATTATATGCTTAGCATAATTGTTTTAGATCTAAACCTAGAGGTATAGCGTCGGGTTGCCTCTTTGTGCTAACTCAACGTGAGTTGACATCTTGCTAATGTCAAATACAAACCCCGCATCCCTCTCATGCTTCCCTAGAGGAAATACATCAAAGTCCTTATGATTTACTTGGGCCTTCAGAGGACCTCTGGAGGAGGGGTGACGTGAACTAAATCACCAAGGCCTAATGCTTATAATAAATCTTCTTGATGCGCAAGTGAATTCTTCAACAAATCTAAAAAGGAAATGTGAGAAAAGGTCTTGGTCAAATATGTAATTAAATCATAACCCCCTACTGGCTTAAGGGTTATTGGTGCATCATATGACATTGAAGGGTAGATAGGAAGATGTTATGATGAATAATTATGAGTGTGGGTCGCTGCATTAACCTCGGGTTCAGTCTCCAACTCAACCAATCCTATCATATTGCTCTGATTTTGACCATTTAAAGGAGAAGATACCAAAGGGTTTGATGAAGTAGATGCTTCGTGATCATTGTTTCCAATGGTAGTTACCTTATTAGTCTCATGAGAGTTAAGCTTTCCATTCTCAGGGTGCATTGGAAGAGGGTCTTTATAAACCCCAAGGGTAGAATTATGAGGGGAAATGAGCCCCATGTGATCGTTTTGCATTGGCGTTGTAGGATTAGCCAAAAACAACTCAATAAAGAGCTACCTTTGGTCGTCTGGAATCCATTGTATTAAATTTTTGCAATCACGAAAAATACGAGCATCATGTCCTCTAACCCTATGGAAACCACAATATAAATCATAATCATAATCACGAGGTCTTTGATTTTGGTTTTTTTTAGGCCCATAGTTTTTATTATTGTTTTTTTATTGGTTGTTAAAGTTGAAGTTTGGGGGCCTCTGGCCTTGGTTTTTATATTAGTTTGGATATCCGCTCTGGTATTGAATTGATGTTTAGGCATGGACTTGCTAAGGTGAGGGAGGAGGATGAATAAAGTCCACCACATTAATAGAAGGATTGAAGTTGTTACTCCTTTGATTGTTGGCATTCACATTGTTGTTACCCTTATTTGCATTTTTGGTGTTACCAACGTTCAAATTATTAGATTGGGTAGTTGCGCCATCATTCGTAGCACCACAATTCTTATTGAGAACTTTAGGTCCTTGGTTATTATTGTTTGAACTATTCAGGTAGTTTAAATTTCCTTGAGAGGGGTTGACTAGTCTCCCATTTGAGTCATACATTTTTCGGCCACTATCAATCACCAATTGGTCAATGCGGAGAGAACCATCTAAAACCTCCTTATAGATTATAAAAGGAAACTTTTGAATCTCCTCCTTAGTTTCTCGGTTGAGAGAATGAAGGAACAAGTCACAAAGGTCCGTTTGGTCCATGTTTGGAGTGTTAGCCAAGGAGTAGAGAACTTGCCACCATCTCTGAATGAAATGAGTGGCATATTAATTATGTTCTTGCTTCATATGAAGGAATTATTTGATTTGTGTTTACAAGGGTTTGTTCATGTCAAAATACTTTAAAAACTCATAAACACGTTGTTTGAATGAATGAATTAAGGCTTCTGGTATCCTGTAGTACCATTCAATAAAAATCCCCTTAAGGGTTTTAGGGAAAATATTAGCTACCAATGCATCCCAAGGGAGTAGCTCTCTGACGACAGTTGCATATTCTTTGATATGCTCATTTGGGTCCCCCTCCCCTTTGAACTTTGGCAAGTCATGAAGCAATCGTGGAAGAATTACACTTAGTATGGCAAATCCAAGGGGATCCTTGAGATATTCAGTGTATATACCCAACGCATAAGACTCTACCATGGATGACCCTTGATGGGGAGGTGGGGGAGGAATATGAGGATGATATGGCATAGCATAATCATTTGCAAGGACATAAGACATCCCCTGAGGCTGAGCATACGAGCCGAGAAATGAAAACATGTCCCCCTATGGTGATTTATAATACATGTGGAGGTACAAGGGAACATTATTTTGGTATGGATTCATATGGGGGATACCCGTACAAAGTGTGAGAGGGAATGCCTAACATGCCTAAACTAGTTAGAAGGTCACCAGGGTTAGGAACACCCATGTAGACTAGAGGGGGTAAAAGTACAGAGAGCGTGTAACCAGATTTTTACATATGGTAGGGGATCTTGTTTTTCCCTACAAAAGGTGTAGCACGAGAAGGTTGGGAAATCTCTAGTTCCCTAACTCTATCCACCAATGTTGAAATTATATCACCCACATATGGTGTTTTATTTAGCTTAGGTGTGTTTTGAGTCTAGTTGGGAAGCAAAGGCACGTGATGTCTTGCTATGGTTTTATCCTTAGGAGGCCACCCCTCTTTGATGTGTTTCCCATTGGAGGAGGGATAATAGAGTTATTCTGAAGAATAACATCAATGTACTCTTGCATCCTATCCAAGGACCGGTCTATTGCATTAAGACATTGATCACTTCAAGCGAAGCAGGAGTTCCTCATATGAAAATAGGTAAGATGGGAACCAATCAGATTGCATGTTAATTTGTAGTCTTGAAAAAACCCGAGGATTGGACCCTTGATCTTTGGTGAATGTTATGTTGTTTGAACCAGAGAAATCAAGTTGTGGACTATACGTAGGTTGATCAATCTCCTCGATCCTAACTAATGAACCATTGTTCATACTTTGAGGAGGAGGAGTGTGAGGGGAAGGTAAATTATATGAGTAATTATTAGCCCACCAAGATAGTGAGATTGAATGATGCATACGCATGTGGTAATAATACGCCTCAAGACCCAAAATGGGCCTACCGTATTCCTCACTTGACATATTCGGGGGGTATATAAATACCCGCAGTGTCGGGAAGAGGGGTGGAAAATATAATCACCAACTTAATCAGATGTCTTGTCAAAATTTAATGAATTTTAAGCTTTAGTTGAAAACTCTTCTAGGTATAATATTAAGAGGCTTAAAACTGATAATGGGGGAGAATATGTCAATCAAGCATTTGACTTATTTTGTGTTGAATGTGGCATTCAACGGGAACTGAATACTCCCTATTCCCCTCAGCAAAATGGGATTGTGGAAAGGAAAAACCTCACTATTCTAGAAATGGTTAGGATCATGATGCATTCTACTCAAGTTCCTAAGTTCCTCTGGGTAGAAGCTATGAACACTATTGTTCATATCTTGAACAGAGTTCCCACTAAAGCCTTAGTAAATTCAACTCCTTTGGAAAAGTGGTCAAACTAAAAACCTAGAGTATCTCATTTGAGAATCTTTGGTAGCCCATCTTCCCTCTTCATTCTGAAATCAAAATGGAAGAAGCAAGATCAAACCTCTTTTCCTTGTATCTTTGTAGGATAAGGTGTCAAAACTAAAGGACTTATGATCTTTGATCTGTCAAAAAGAGAAGTTATAGAAAACATGAATGTTAAAATCTTGGAAAAACCTTTTTGTTCTTTTGTGTCTTCATATTTTGTTATTTATGATGATTCTAATGAAAATGAAAATGAATTTGAAAATGAAAATTGTGAAAATAATGTATGTAATGAAGAAACTAGTGTTGAACCTATAGTTCAAAATGAGATTGTTCCTAGTTCCTCTATAACTAAAAGACCTAGATGGGCTGAGTCTATTATTCAAGACTCTAATCATGAAAACCTTTATAAAATGACCAGAAGTCATCATACATATCATGCTTTGATGAATTTGTATGAACTTGAACCCCAATCTTTCAAAGAAGCTTCTTCTAACGAAAGATGGATAAATGCTATGAAATCTAAATATACTGCTTTGATTAAAAATGAAACTTAGGAATTAGTCCCTCCTCCTGAAAAATGAAGTATAGTTGGATCTAGATTGCTATACAAGATTAAATACAAAGCAAATGGTAGTATAGATAAATTCAAATCCAAACTAGTAGCTCAAGGGTTTACTCAAAAACCCGGTATCGACTACATGGAAACATTTACACCAGTTGCAAAAATGAGTACAATAAGGATTTTGATTACCTTAACTGCTCAGCATGGTTGGGAAATCCATCAGATGGATGTAAAAAAAATTTGAATGGTGATTTAAAATAAGAAATTTATATGACCCAACCTAAAGGCTTTGAAGAACCGGGTAAATAAATGTATGTTTGTAAATTGAAAAAATATTTATATGGTTTAAAACAAGCTCATAAATCTTGGTATTATAAAATTAACAATTTTTTAATGAAGTTGGTTTTTCTAGTTGTTCATCTGACAATGATTTATTTGTTTTGAAGAAAATGCTATTATTTTCTATGTATTGTATGTTGATGATTTACTTATCACTAGTAATTATAACACTTTAATTATGAAAATTAAATAAAAATTAATGCAATATTTTGAGATGACAGACTTAGGATTATTGCATCATTTTTTGGGCATGACTATATTTCAGGATAAAAATTCTATTGTAGTATCTCAATCAAAATATGTAACTAATTTTCTTAAAAGGTGTAATATGCTGGATTATAAACCAATTATTATTCCTATAGAAGTAGGATGTAAACTTGATCCTAAACCTACGTGTGAAAAAGTTAATCCTACTTTGTACAAACAACTTGTAGGTAATTTGATTTATCTAATTATTACTAGACCTGACATTGTTTATGCAGTAGAAATTGCTTCAAGATTTATGCAGGAACCTTATTAGGATAAATGAAAGTTAGCAAAAATAATTTTTCGTTATTTAAAGGGCACAATTAATCATGGCTTACATAATATTTCATCTAACAATGCATATTTATATGGATATTGTGATTGTGACCATGCTGGTGATGTGATAGATTGCAAATCTACAATTGGATATGTATTCAAGTTTGGTGCAAATGTCATTACTTAGAGCAGTAAAAATTAATTAGCATTTTCCATTTCTTCTACTGAGGTAGAATATAGAAGTGCAATGGAAGAAGCAAAAGAAGCCATGTGGCTGAAGAGACTGTTGGAAGAGATGCACATGGAAGCTAAAGGAAGTACTCCTCTTCTGTGTGATAACCAAAGTTTTATTACTCTTGCTAAAGAACCTAGTTCAACATCAGAGAATGAAGCATATTGAAGTTCATATGCATGTTATCCGAGAGAAGGTTCTTTGTGATGATAGAGATCGCTAGTTCTGACATACTGAAGATCATATTCTAGATATGTTTATGATCCATTGTGTATTCTAAAATATTGCAAGTGTGTACAATTCTTGGCCTTTCAGAGTTTCCATTTAGGGGGAGTGTGCATGGAAATGCCACCTCCTAATGGTCAACTGATTGATTGACTCCTCCTCTATACTTCTATTCTGGTTTTAAAAACAGTGTAAAAAGATCTTGTATGATTTAAGTAAACTAATAGAGTTTAGGGGGAAAATATAGTCCATTGTGCATCTATTTGTAAATGAGGTCCTTGTGTTATAAAAGGCTTCTAGATCTATGCGGTATAAGAATATTTCCACAAGAAACAATGAGATTTAGTCTCACAGATACATGTGCTAGCCTAAACCTTTAGGGTTTGTCGATTTGTAAATCCTGTTATACAAACAGGTAATGTTGGTATATGGATTCCCACTTCATATTAAGGGGGAGTGGTAGACCAATAATATTAAGTGTATCATAATATATAGTTTATATTTAAATAATATAGAATAAACTATATTCTTATTATTTGAATATAAACTTTATATTAGGTGGTTGGTTAATCTAATTAACTAACTATTTAAATCAGGGTGTGCTCCATCACTTAAGAAGGACATAACCCTTCAGATTGTTTAAATATGACCTTAGATCATATATTTAGGATATCAAATAATTCAAATCAATATATCGAATAATAATCTTCTAATGGGAATATGAAGGTAAATCCTGGTAAATACATGGAATAGAAGTGAGGAGGGAGCTATTGGACTGGTGGTACACATCAAATGATCTCAAGAACAACCAAATTGGTTGAGAAACATGCACTAAAATCAACTTTGAAGAAGTTGACACACGTTCAGAACATGCCAAAATAGTTTCAGTTAAATGTGCATGGGACCACCGGTCTGCACAGACCAGTGGTTACGCAACCATTGGGGTAGTTACGCGACCGTCGTTGAGGGCAGATTGATAGTTATGTAACCGTCGAGGTAGTTGGGTGACTTAAATTCAAAATCCAAGGAAAAAACTAGCAGAATGGTAAAGGAAAGAAGGAAAAGTATGGAAATGGTCAAGGAAAGCATTCTAGGCTACAATTAGATATTGCAAATGGTAAATTGGACTCGAACACCATTGGAAAAGATATTAACTCATCATTGGGGATTTTGAACAGTTTTGACAATGTAGTACATGCAAAATTGGGTGCGTACGGTAACCATATCAGTCGAACCACTACTATGTGCTCATAGGCCCAACACTCTAACAAAAAAGTAACATTGACTCCAAACCTCCTTTAGGTCCTTCAGGTCCACAACTCCATATATGTATGACTAGTAAGGTGGGAGCCCAAGAAAACATTATCACTTGCTCTAACATATTGCCCACCACCCCAGTCAACATCCATAAAAACCTACCACCCATTGAATTTGGTAGGGCATAATAACTGATTTTGATCATCATCATGGACACAAGAGCCCGACCCTTCTCATCATCACTGAAAATGGACCATATAAAAATCCCTTAGATGAATACACCACATCTGTGACATCGTCACCATAAAAACATTACATGGAAGTACCCCTTCTTGCCTCATCGTTCACATAAACATTATCCCCCTGCATTGGTAGTCATAGGATCCTATGAATATCCTCAAGGATAATTGTCATCTCACTCGTTAGAAACCAAAAAGTTCCTATAACATGATCCCATCACTCAAACAATTCCAACAACAATCCCATATCTGATACACCTATAGTGATGCATCCCTCCTAGACCAACCTCCTCCAGATTCCCCCAAGTATCCTCTGAAAAATTCTCTCACACACTCATTAATAACTTTGGTATCCGATCTCATGTAGTAAATTGATCCCTCACCTACATCCATGAAAACAAAAATAAACTATTAGGCCATAGCTCATCAAAAAACATTCAAAATTATTCAAAACAAAGCTTGATATTATAAAATTACTTAAATCGCCAGTGAATCTACTGAATCACTGACAATTTCTTTAAATCACATGCAATTATATGAAATCACATGTGATTTCCTCATTATCAATGAAAAACAAAAAATAAACAAAAAAATTCAAAATTCAAAAAATCCACTTACTTCTGCAAGGGCAGGTCTCTGATGTCTCTGACTTCCTCAGGTTGCCTCCATCACTTTGAAAATGCTAGAAATTTGGAAAATTAGAGAACACAAGACATTTTTCTCTCATATTCACAATAACACAAAATGACCCCTTATGAGATATTTATACAAAAAAAATCCTAGCTTTAGGATCACCATCGATCATGGATAATTGCCAGCGATTCCATAAATCACTAGAGATTCATCTCCCAAATGCAAAACATCCTTGTTTATGTCAAAAACTTGTCAAACCTATGATTTTTATCATCATCCCTATTTTTATATGCCTTTGACCCATTAAGCGGTCCTATGACTCTACACATCCCTTGTAAATTACACACTTTCAAAGTATGTGCTTCCTTTTTTTAAGCCCCAAGACCCTCTTAAAAAACAAATTCACCCTATTTTTATGGATCATGTGTTTATCAAATTACCATGGATTTTGCAGCCTTTCAGGAACCTTTTCCCTAACTCCTCCCTTAAGTCATACTTCTATAGGTCAAGAACTCATTGGTTCCCCTATCACTTGACTTCCTAGTCATATGAGTCTACATTTATGGTAGCATATTTCATACTGAGCCCATGTTTCTCGACACATCGTGGATCCTGTAGCTTTTTGGGAACCTTTTCCCACAGCTCCCTATAAGTCATACGTCTATAGGTTGAGAATCCATTGGTTCCCTTATCATTTGACTTCTCAGATGTGTAAGCCCACCTTTGTAGAAATATATTCCATTCCCAGTCTTGGGGCATCCTAAATTGAAACACATCTACTCACAAATGCAATCTTACACCAACATATATGCTCTTAGATTATTCATCCACCATCCATTCAAATAGGTGACCATTGCACTTTATCGCAATGATCCCCAATTTGAGGGGGGATTGTCTATATAACATCTTATCTAGCACAAATCCAACTATCTCACTCATTTTTTTCCAGTGTCTTATCCATTACAAACCACTTGAAAAAAGGAGCAAATGTAGACACTAGTTTTCAACACCATTAGGACACCTACCCACACAACTCATATCCATATTTTAATCATTATACCTAAGTCCCATCATTCCCTAAATCATATTTTACACCTGTAATATCTATTTACTCCCGTAAATATTCACTTGCTCCATCCTAAACATCTAAAACCACCTAAACCCATTTTATCATAGTAAGGCCAAACCTCCATAACATCCCAACCTCCTTAACACACTTTTACTTGTCTATTCTCGCCACTAACCCAAAACTCACCCATTTAGAGGTGGTTTCAACCACTTTCAAGTTATTTTTTCCCACTTTTCTTGGATCACCAAACGAATCCCAAAATTTCTGACAATTCTATATAAACCCACCAGCTTCCTTGTAGGGGATTGTTGGACATTGCATTGACACTCTACCATTCTAGAGACTTAAACGATGTCATTCATGATATCTTAGTATTAGGACCGAGATATTAATAAATTATATAGCATATTAATATAATCAACCAAACATTAAACATTTAAAAAAGTAAAATGAAATAACACATTTACACAGGAGACCAGATATAATGTGGAAAACCCCAATGGGGTAAAAAAAACTATGGAAGAATTTTCCATTAAATGAGAAACTATTAACCAGTCCAGTAATTCCCTTCCTAGCTTCCTACTCCATGTTTTTAACATGGAGTAATTTCAATACATTCGATTACGGTCCACGGTCATATTTAAATAACCCGAAGGGTTATAACTATTAAGTGACGGGGTACACCCTGATTTAATAAATAATTAGTTATTAAATAACTAATAAACCTAATATAAAGTTTATATTAAATAATAAAGAATATAAACTATATTCTATATTATTTAATTATAAATTGAATATTATGAGCACTTAATATTATGTTCTAACACTTAGCACCCTGTGGAGCCACATCCATCCATTGGAGAGCTCACACCGTCGTAGGGCCTCTCTGCAACATTCATCATCTACATTTTGCATCAAAGGTAAGGTATTGTTTTCTCTTTACATCCCCTTTTTATCTATGCGTCATTTTTAGAAACAATCCAGTCATTTAATCACTCATTCAAAACCAAATTTACATTCAATTCAAATTAGTAAATTACACAAAAATCACCATCAATTCCCTTAAATCACTAGTGACTGCCTTGAATAGTCATTGATTCATGCTTCTAAGACCTTTAATCAGATATTGCATATTTTAAATCTATGTTATAGTTTATTTTCTTCTAATCTTTGTGTTTAAAGTGTCCTCTGTCTGTACATGACCATTCCATGTGAAGGATATGAACCAGAAACCATCTTTGACTTATTTATCATACAAAAACCATTCATGTGGGAGAAATCATATATTGACTACGAGTTAAGTCTTTGCACCATCGCCTTCACACCCAATCTGGATGATATCACCGAGAAATTGGAATTCCTCTTCAAACAAAGTGATGAAGCAAATCATTACCAGGAAAACATTTTCAACCCTCCCCATCCTATCATCGAGGATGTCAAACGAGTTCCTCTATCTAGACCCTTTTGATACTATTTATATTTCAATCATTATCTCCAACTTAATTGTTTAAAACAAGTTGACACCTATCAAAGGAAGACATTTGGTTCCTGGGATTGGAATTTTCCAAGCAACTTGTCATATTGTTATCTAACATCTCTCTTGTCAATCCATCTATTTATGTGCATGTTTCTTCACAATCTGGAAGAAGGAGCCTCTTGTGCCTGTTTGTAGTTGTACATCTCGACGTTATCGATGCATGTATCATTCAACTCGGCTATTTTATGAGTTTTAGTGATTTATTTCATATAATAAGAATGAATCCAAAATCCACCTAAACACATATGATTGGTTGTTAGAACTTATGATAGACTATATAATAAAAAAGAAACTGATACATAAAGACTCTAACTAAAACTTGACACTAACATCAAGATAAAGCATATAAAAGGAGAAACCATTTAAATGCATAAACAAAAGTAAATTGCAAATCTCCCCTTTTTTGGATTACTTTTAATGTGTGGATGCTCATAAACTATTTGTCGAGATAATAACAACATGATTGTGAGGAGGTATTGATAATGCAAGGATTATTTCCAAATTGGAAGCAATGTTTAGATTTAGAAACCTCTCACATCAACAAGAGTTTCTAGATTTAGCTTATATTTTTATAAATAGAAAGTATGCATGAGATTAGGCGTGTTTTATTACTTCTTGGGGTTTATTATATAGATATTCAAATGGGGATATTGGTCGATCTTGATCAATGTGGGATAATGGACATGTAGGATTTACAACTTGTTAATTAGGATTAGAAGCAATGAAGTAGGATTAATTTTCCATCGAATGTGATGGGAATTCAATATGAAGAAGGCTATTTAATTAATTAATGAAGAAGTTGTTAATATGAGTTGATTTTAAGTTAGAAGTGACTTAAGAGCAATTTTGAGTGTCTATATTTTCCCTCTATAGGAGGGTGTCACAAAAGCAAATCCCTTTCAAATAAAGTAGTAAAAATAGATAATTTATTGGGAGAAAATGAGAAGAAAATTTAAATTTGATAGGGTAATTCCCCCTTGAGAGATTGTGTTATGATAGAAGAAGGGTATCTTGAAAGGTAGATAAGTGATGGTGATGGTAGAAAGTCAGAGGGGTGGGGGATATAAATATGGGGGTGTAAAACAAGTCAATTTCACCCTTTGTAGTAATAAATCTATAGATATTTGGTTGTGTGTGTGAGAGAGAAGATCATGCTAAAAACTCTGACTCATACCCACCGTGGTGAGCACATCTGAAATTACTGATGCTCAGTGATGTGTTTACCCATGGTAAGTAGTGAATTATTATTTTTATTGTTTTACATTTATGGAGGTCATTCATGACTCCAAACATATAGTTAGGTGGAAATGTTAGTATGGACATTCCACTTGTAGTATTTTAACTAATAATAATAGTGCATGTGTAAATGGTATTAACATATGCACTGCACACACATGTTTTATCCTTTTAGCTTGGTAATGATATGCTTAATGGTGTTGTTGGTTGCTAGGGTTTCCACTTTGTTGTTGGTGATTATAGGTCATCCTGAGGCTATGTGAGCAAGAGTGACATACAACAAAGACCATTACCAAACAAGTGAAGCACACATAAAGTTAAAAGTCTAGACTATTAAAGGGTCCAAGAACATACAATTTGAGGTCAAGACTATTGGATTATACAATAATTGTAAGATCATGCCTCTGTTGAGTTTGTAGCTCCATAACTTTCATTAAATCATCTACAATTCTTTATCAGCATATTCTACTATCCTTTACATGTAGATCATCACTATTTTTTCATGTACAACTAAGTTAATCTCCCCTCTTGTGTATACAGGGAATAAATTATAATTTATCAATCATTTCTATTATTTCAAGCATGGATGCATTGTTATGATTATGGATGGTTGATGTCAGAAGTTACTTATTCAGAATATTATAACTATTACAAATCCTTTCATCCTTCTTAGTGGTTTTACATCAATACACCCATTAGAGATTTAATTATGGTGAAAACATTTGGTGAACTTGACTTTTAAATCGAATACATTGCTTAAAACCCTGGCATCCCTATGGTTTCATTATATTCATTTTGCAAATGAATTTTCTCTATGACCTTTTGGCATATTAATCAAATTAATTTAACACCTATTTAGTATAGTGAGCTTTCCCCTCCCACTCGCAAGCGTCATCCTCTCATAGATTCTTATCCACCCCACATTTTTTGTCATTCCTTCCATAGTGGATCATAATGCATGTGAGGTGCCTTTGAATAATATATAATTCCATAGTGCACATTCTTTTGATGTTGATCAATATAAGGAAGAACATGTAGACCAATAACAAATTTAACTTGTGTTTAAGTTTCAGGCTTAGATTCATGAAAATCTATATCATAATGAGCCTCTCATTTATATTTTTTTGGTTGTTAAGCCTACCCATGATTCATCCTCTAATTAGTGGTCACTCTTTGGGAAATTTCCTTCATCATCATCTTGTATGACTACATCTATTATTCCCACATCGATGATACCTAATTCATTAGGGGCATCTAGTATCCCCCTTCATAATATTACTATGACTATTATATTGACCAATATTGTGTCAACATCTTGTATCTACCCTCATAGTGCCTCACATGCTTCTTATTCTAACACACATGCTTTAGAACCCTTTTTTCATAATTTACAAGCTCAAATTTTATAATTACAACAAGGTGCATCTACTTCCTCTCATACCATGGATTACATAAAATTTCTCCATAACCTACTTACACCTAAAGTATCCTCTTACCCTCTGCCTACTGGATTTTCCCCCTAAGCTTCCTATCTATGATGACAAGGGTGATCCCGAAGAACATGTTCAAACATTTCATGTTGCTTACTTGGAATCTTCCTCAAATGATACATTGCTTACTAAGTTTTGTCCTTATAGTCTCAAATATTTTTCCCTACATTGATTTTATAATCTACCTATGTATTATGTTTGGAATTTCACTCCCTTGGAAAATCAATTCCTCACACAATTTTCTATGAATATTTGAGAAAAGGTATCTTATGCTTAAATGGTTAAAATATGACAAGGTTCCAATGAATCCATTAGTTATTGTGTGATATGCTACAAGACTACGCTTACTATTACAAAAAATATCTAGCTGATAATGAACTATAAGATATTTTCACACAGACTCTTCTGGTCCCTTAAGAAGAATTAGTTATTTTTGACAAGCTCAACTCCTTCAATCATTTTTGTCATATAATAAAAGAATGTGAAGTTAAGATACTCATCATGAAGAGACTTAAGTATGTGGCTAGTTCTTGTAGCACCTGTAATAAAAAATTTCAAGGCAAGACTACTTTTAAGACTAAATCCAATGATGAAAAATATGATGTCAAAGCCATTGTCAATGGTGTATCTCAACCTACAAAGCTGAAATTACAATATTTTTTACGAAAAATTAGCATGTTCCACTAGTACACCGCAAAAAGTGCTCAAAAAATTACTTGAGTGTAATCTTGTGTCTCTCCCTCCACTGCTTGTAGTTGATGAAATTTCCCCACATGTTAATAAATTTTATGCTAAAGCCTATTGTGACTAACATCGATGCATTGTTTTCTCTACTAATAGTTTTTTCAAGCTTCAACACATTATACAAGATCTCCTCAATGCTAGTACCATTAAATTTGAGACTCCATCTCAACCTAAACCTGATAATGATAATATAAAACTCAAAATCTCTAGTGATCCACTTCCATAACACACTACTCCAAAATCTACCTCAAAAGTGCATACCGCTTACCGCATTATATCACCCCCACCTTCTTATGTTCACACATTTTATGTTATTATTGGTACTATTGTTATTACCCTTCCCTCACCAATTATTAATTTTGATGATATGGATATGGCACGCAGTTTTATTTCCAATACATTCTATATCCCTGATGTTGTCGTATACGTAATGTTTTGGTTGATCATACTACTCATAATATATGCACTTTCACAATACTACGTTTTCTTAGATTTACTAAAAAGGATGGCATAATTTATCCTTAAACATACATAGGGTTTATTATGCTTCCTTTCACACTCAAGTTCGATACTTTTGATCTCACATTCTTAGTAGCATTCTCTCTTTGTTCATGCAACATGGGCTGAGGTTGTTCTTGGCTTTGCACCTTTGCATCCATACTCTCTCTTTTATATCAGTACATTACATTCATACACAATATTTAAGTGGTTACAATTAGGGGTATTCCATTTTAGGATTCCACGTCTCTATAACTCAGCCCTAAATATATAGTTGTTGTACTATGTGTGAAATGATAGGTAAAAAATAAATAAGAGAGATCATGAAAGATCATGAATAACGTAGGAAGACATAAACACATGGGAGATTTTTAAAACCCTCCATAAGCATGTCAACCAAATAACAACTATGTAGGTTTTATAATGTTAACAACTAAATACACACCAAATGTACACCAAATGACGAGCTAACGAGTTCACGGGATCCTTAAATAACACCACAAGGCCTTTATTTGGAAAATTTAGTAGCTTTATGGTTTATAGAGAAGTATTGAAGAGCTAGTTAGAAATGAAGGTTTAAAAAGAAAGAAAAATTGTATTGTTTTGAACATAACTTAAATATGTGTGAATTTCCTTATTATTGTAATGACATATATACTTATGTGAGTTGAATATACAAGATTAACCTTTCATAAATAATGAAAAATTATGTCTTAAGTTGATGTTATTATTTATCTATAATGTTTGTTGTTTAGTTATGGATTGTATGGTGAGTGTTTACACGTAATGCCCTTGTGATTAGTTATCATATGTGTTACATGAGTGTTTATATGTTACATTAGGTCTAGTTTGGGTAAGAGTGTGAGGGGAAGCCTTGAAAAAATCCCAACAATGTTTCACAATTTTTCAAAATCTTATTCAAGTTTATTCAAAAAAATTAAAATCTTCGAAGGGCCCTTGGTCTATCGGTATTGATGTATGGCTTTCAATGAGTCCACAAAGGATCAAGTCTTGTTGAGTGCAAGTCCTGGAGACACCCGACACAAAGAGTTAAACGATTGAGGCCAGGATTGTGCCCTGGGTGATTTTGACGGCTTGGATGGCCCTTACTCGTATTTGCTTAGCTGAACGTGATAACTGGTTTAGTTTCTTCACTTACTTTGCATTGTTGAATCTATATGTTCCCTTAAGAACTTAGGAAGATATGTCAACAAACTATGTAATCCAATGCCCAATTCAACACCCTTAGATGCTCAATCAAAAAATAAAAATAAAAAAAATCAAAGTTTTCCCTTGAATTTAAGATTTTTTATCACTTAGATATAAGTTATCTTGAAGAAATAAAATGGGACAAATAGAAAGAAATAAAATGTCTAAAGTAAATTTTAGAGGGTTTTTAACTCATGCATGTTTAAAGCAATTTAGAAACTATAAACATTTGATGATATTATAACTAAAACTAAACATGTTTAATGTGTTGAATAGATGACATACTAGTAATTGCTTTCAAGGTACAAAAATACGTTCTATTTTTTAAAGCATTAAATATTTTTATATCAAATATTTTTATATAAAATATTTTTCCAAATATAAAGTATTATATATAATGAATGAATAAGGTATACACAATTTTAAAAAGATGGTTTAAAATAAAAAACAAACACATATAAGTCAAGAAAAATATAAGAACTAAAAATTAAAAAATTAAAATTAAAATGAAACAAGAATAAAAATATAAGTAAATATAAAAATAAATAAATAATATATTATTTACTCCTCCCAAAAATGATACAAGTGTATCTATGTATACCCATAAATTTAGTAATGATAACTTTGGCTTTTTCACGTAGAATACGACTTCCATGCACATTCTAAGCCAAGGTGACCTATCCTTAACTCTCTTACATGACTTGCTTCTCTATTCACAATTCTCAATTTCTCAAAGAACTAATTACATTAGTCCACAACATTAAATTCCTCTCAGACATCATTCCCAAAACTTTGCGAAATTCCACATACTACATATATGAGACCATTTGTTTAGAACCAAATCATCCAATGGTTTGGTCTGAAGATGAAATTTTCATCCTTAGCCACCATAAGGTTAATTTTTTAATTTGATATCTTTTTATGGGTCTGTTCACACCCATAGGTCAGCCTTAATGTGAAATTAAACCTATGGAAGCCTATAAAAGCAAGTCTAACTCACATATTTAGCTCACATGGCACTTTCAAGAGCATACTCGTAAAAAAACATTCCAAAATTCCTCCAAGATCTCTTAAATCCCTTCAAAGCAACAACGTAATATATGGGAAGCCCCCACATAGGTCTGAGGTATTCTCAACCAAGTTCAAGAGTCAAGTTTCCAAATCTAAATACCTTTAAAGCCAAAGCAATCTTAAGAAAACAAATCCATTGTTTCTGAGTGTCAAGTGATCAAGTTGCCAAAGTAGTTGCATCAATATAGATAACATATGTTAGGCTGAGAACTACATGCAATTTAAGGCCTCTTTAGATTATTACCAACATAGGTGTTGTACAGATTACACTTCAGCCTTACCACTAACTTTGTTGCAGTGTCTCCTACATACGGTCAAGGTTTGAATTTGTTTCACATCACACAAAGGGTTTCATAAATGTGTGGCACTTAGGGTTATAAAGTGAATGTCATCATAGTTAGTCACAAACACATAGGAAGTTTCAGATTGATAGCACATCACCTTATGAAACCATTTGAAAGGGACCGAAATATCTGTCACTTCCATATCTATTGGATGGTTCCATACATGCTTAGTTTTGCACTCCATTTCTAAAAACATAGCACTATCAGATAATTTCTAGATTTCACGATCACTCCACACTACCAATTCATATATCTACCTCTGTAATCAAGTAAGTGTATCCACTTCCATATGTTTAGCATCCATTTCCATGTTCTATATTACAAATTTTTAACGAGATTATATTATTATTTATGCATTAATGTTTATTAATTGATTTGAATATACAACATGTTGCTAACCCATTGACTCTTGGATGAATAAGAATGCGTTAAAACCTACCCATATTATTTATTTATATTTAGGGTAGAATCATTCAGTGAACCTACATATTAATTTTAAACAACCTTCCCCCATCTTAGGGTCTCATATTTCTCAATCTCTTAGGACTTGTATTCAAATTTACTTTGGATTTATATATATTTTATAACCTAAATGTAGTTTTCAATATTTCCCTTAGGGTTTCATGTTTGGTTATCCTCTTATATTTGCATCCCAAAAAATCATCTTCTATTTTTAGCAGTAGTTGTATTGATATGGTAAATATCACTTTTTCTAAAAGTCACTTTTTGGCCTACTTATCTTTAAAACTTTGGGATTACTCTTATCCATATTCAAGCATCATATTATTGGCTTTATCCTTTATGTTATAGTGAATTTCATCCTTCATTTTTTACTTGGTGTGTGGTCCCTTTTCTAGATCTTGGATTTGTTCTCCTTTGTTTTATCATGGCTTCCAATCACGTCATTGATAATGATGTCCCCATATATATCCAGTTGAGGTACAACATCACTGGGTTAAGAATGTCCTTGTTGATAATGAATCAAGTCTCAATATTTTAAACATTTATTTCCTTCGTATGTTAGGCATTTTCATAATTGATCTCACCCCATG
Organism: Taxus chinensis; assembly: GCA_019776745.2. Classification (NCBI taxonomy): domain Eukaryota; kingdom Viridiplantae; phylum Streptophyta; class Pinopsida; order Cupressales; family Taxaceae; genus Taxus; species Taxus chinensis. The sequence goes on along the minus strand of CM034147.1, from coordinate 198,386,133 downwards.
TGACATGTATATTTGTGGCTTCAATAATGTACCATAAAAAATGCTTAGGCAAATCATGTTAGAAATTTCTTTGGATAAGAAAAACCTTACTACTATATGTCAAGTTCTACCTCAGATCCTAATTACAATATCCTCTTAGGGCGACCTTGGATATATGCCATACGTATTGGCTCATCTAATCTTCATGCCACAAGGTTTACTAACTTTTCTCCCCTCCTGTATTCTCTTTGTACTTGTGATCTAGCAATTGTACCTAGTCTTGAGCATACACATGAAAATTCCAATGATGGTTGTAATTGTAATGATGATTCTAGTAATGATCCCAACGATATTGGGCATGATGATACTGTTTTCATATTATACATGATGTTAGTATAGGTTATTATTTATCATTTTATTTGTTTATTAGGATAATTCTTGCACTTGGGTTATTCCTACACTTGTTGGGTTATCTTGTTTTGGTGTATTAGTTGTGTGCATTTAGTTTACTATTTGTGTTGATTTATCTTACTAGTTATATGGAGTTAGTGTGTTAGTCTTGTGGAGTTAGTTTAAATGCTAGTATCAGTTAGTGGGAGTTCTTCACCACTGATCTAGGTAGTAATTTCACTTGCCTCGTCCTATATGTACATCCTTCTTATTGAGCTAATTCATGTAGTGAGATCAATGTCATTATGATGAATGTTCATATGTGATATTTCAGGTCTTTTTTTGTAAATCCTTTTGTAAGGTTATTCTGGTGACTTCCCTTCAGCTTATCAAATGTGGTGTGCATCTAATATCTTCACTGCTTGAAACAATCTTCTTATTGTTCCTTTAATGGTGTCAAAGTAGTAGATAATGTAGACATCTATCTATAAGGTTTTCTTTACAAGCAAGGGTTTACTTGTCATATATTTGGAATTTGTTAACACTTTTTGGTAGCGTTATTTTTAATGCAAAACGGAGCACGCCATTGGCTTTGGAACATGTCAAAACCCTTAGAATGATTGTAAAATTGACCACTGGTGACGCATGCAGTTTTGAAGTTGTTTGTTTTTTACAGAGCCGGTAAAGGGTATAGATTCTCGTACGGATCCGTATGAGAAGCTACGTAGGATGCTAAAGGATTCCATGAAAACCCTTTCTGGGTTTTTGTGGGTTTCTTAAAATATTTTCTAGGTAGTTGCTACTTATTATGCAAGTTGCATGGATCTGGGAAAATAGCGGTTCTTTTGACGTGTGAGAAAAAATAGCTAGCACCTATGTGTATAGTGTTGTTATGATATGCACTTTGCCTTGGCTAAAAAGCTCTAGCGTTTGGTCTCATGGTGTGGTCATATGGAGGCTAAAGTCATGGATTCATACTAGTGGGTGATTAAGTGTAGCCCCATTGGATTTTTTAGCTTTGTGACAAAAGGCTGATAATTTTTTTTACTATTTTTTGAAAAAGTGTGTGATTTTTCGTGCTCTTTCCATTGGTGTCATTTATTTTGTAAAATGCGCTACATTATAAAGTGCCAACATTTAGGGGGTTTTGTACTCACATGTGGATGCATTTTTGGCTTAGCCTAATGTCCTAATTTTTTTGGGTGTTGCATTCATACATCTATCATGGATTCTGAGAATGATATTTTTTCTCTAAAGTGTGTGGACTTCAGGAGGACATAGTAAAGTTTGTAGAAGAAATAAATTTCTTAAGAAGTAAAATTCACTTCTATATACCCTCATTAAAAATAAAGATGACCTCATACACTCCATACAACTAACACTTGCTCACTTATAACATCATCCTCACATTGTAGAATTTCATACGCCTTCTCCTATTCCTAGTCCATTTGATATTGCTCTTGTGCCCACTGACCTTGTTTTGTCATTTTTTGAGCTTGCTTCTACTTCTGATGCTTGTGAGCCTATTGCACTTATTACTACATGTCTTACTTCCACACATATACCTATTGTAGTGATACATTTTGTGTATCCCACTTCTGCTCACATGTATGGATCTTTTGAGAAGTATATTATTGCTTTCAATTATCGCATGCTCTATTCTATGAATTTTATTAGCAGAGGTATTAACAGACATTCACAGGGTATTGCTTCCCCTATTCCGCATGTTAAGTGGCATTCTTGCCAAGACATTAGTTTTTGAGTAGGTACTTTATTGGGATCACACAATGACAAGGCTCTTACTTTTGTTCACTCAACTCTTTTTGAGAATCATGAGCTACACATGAGTTCAACACCTTCACTCAAGCTTAAGAAACCCAAGCTTTCAGCTATCAGACATGATCGAACTGACACATATTCTGATGTTCCTTTACATGAACTTGTTGTGCATTTTGCACCAAATCATATGGCAACATCTTCTTCATCCATTTGTGCTGATTTGTGGTGGATTTCTAATCACTCATGGTGGCGAGGTAGGCATTTTTTGAGAGAACTCTACAAACGTGGATCTTCCACCATTCAAATTTTTTCTCCACTTTCTATATCATCTGCATTGTAGTGCTTCTTTTTTTGAGATTTTTTCTTTAGCAGGTGTAGTATATATATATATATATATATATATATATATATATATATATATATATATATATATATATATATTGTTGAGATATTTTGTATATGTATTTTTGACACTTGTAGGCATGTTAATAGTCTCTCTTATGGGGGAACTATTCTGGTGAAGCCTAGTGTTAGTTTGTTAGTGTTCAAGTAGTTATTTTGACAACTCATACAAATTTGTAACATCACTTCACCCATTCAACAATATGGGAGGGTGTGGTGTTGATCCTACTTCTTCAGGTCTTGTGTCCTTGTGTTGTTGCCTTGGTTTTTCTTGGATCGTGGCACTCCTATTTCTTTGGATCTTATGTCCTTACCTTGTTGCCTTGGTTATTATTCTTGGATAGTGGCACACCTATTTTTTGTCCTTGCCTTATTGTCTTGGTTATTATTCTTGGATAGTGGCACACCTAATTATTGTCCTTGCCTTATTGCCTTGGTTGTTCTTAGATTGTAGCACTCATATTTATTTGAATATTGTGTCCTTGGTTTATCACCTTGGTGATTATACTTGGATCGTGGCACACCTGTTTGTAGCAATTGATCGAATTATGTTTGGCATTTTTTTTTTGTACTTTCAACATCACTCCATTTACAGTCTACTTGTATGGAGTTATTCTATTGTATCACAGTGTCAATTATTTTTTAGTTTTGTGATCAAACAGTGGATTCAGACCATAGTGCACACAAAATTTCTTCAACATTGTACGATTTTTTTGAGCTGAGCTTCTTGGGATGCATTGCAATGGGTTTTTGTTCTCTCTACTTTGTTGTTACTAGTTTTTGGGTACCTTGCAGTGTTTCCTTTTTCCCACTTATTGTACATGGGTACCTCATCAGGCCTTGTTGTCAAGACCCACCTTATTTTCTTCCCACCTAAGATATGCTTACATGGGGTGTTAGCGTAGGTTATTATTTATCCTTTTATTTTTTTACTAGGATAATTCTCACACTTGGGTTATCCCTACACTTCTTAGGTTGACTTTCTTAGGTGTACTAGTTGTGTAGAGTTAGTTTACTAGTTGTGTTGAGTTAGCTTACTAGTTGTGTGGAGTTAGCTTGCTAGTCTTGTGGAGTTAGCTTAAAAGCTAGTATCAGTTAGTGGGATTTATTCAACATTGATCTAGGTAGTAGTTTCACTTCCCTCATCCTATATGTACATCATGCTTATTGAGCTAATTCATGTAATGAGATCAATGACATTATGATGGATTTCCATATATGATATTTCAACTCTTTGTTTGCAAATCCTTTTGTAAGGTTATTCTGGAAAATTCCTTTTAGTTTATCAAATTCAGTGTGTTATTATCATTTGATATCTTCATGGCTTAGAATAATATTCTTATCATTCCTTTCACATGATCATGTGGAAAATTTTGGCAATGATTCTTTATCTTCTTCTGAAATGGAAAATGATACAATTATGGAAATAACAATCGATACAATTGAATATCTTTTTTCTTCATCTATTATTTCTATGGAAAATTGTACTACTTCTTATGACCTTGCTTATACTATAAATGATGCACTTGTTTATTCTATTCCTATTGCAAATCATTTATGTGATACTCTTGATGTTGTATCTCTTGATCATACACGTCATGTTAGACCCCTGGCTCATGATGTTATATCATTGCCCACCTCTAGTGTTCCCATGGATGATCTCTCCTCTTTTTTGGATACACCACCTATTTTTACATATATTGTGTCGATATCTTTGGGGAAACTCATAGCCCCCTTCAACGTGTTGTAATTTTTATTCATATGGCTTCTACCATCCCCAAATATGGTGCTTTACACAAGCATATATATGTTATCGATGTTTCCAATGATTTTATATCTAAAATTTTGTTAGAGTGTAGCCTTGTATCTCTCCCTTTTTCTAAGGTCAATATAAGTAAGCATCATGGCATCGAGACTTTTGTGCACCATTTACCACCTTAAATTCAAGCACTATCTCTTATTCTTTCTATACACAACACACTTTTTGAGCCTAAGCCTCTCATGTATATAAGATTCTCATATTACCCTCCTAACCCCCATAAAGGGTGGCTCTTGATTTGTTATAAATTTTTATATAAATATTCTAAAATATAGAAAACATTCAAATAAGCAAATAAGCACAAAAATATTTAAATATTTTCAAAATACAAAATTAGGACCTACATTTGATTTAATTTGCAAACATTTTTCTTTACACGTGTTGTTTGTCATATGGTTTAATGGATATCATGTTTTTTATATCCTCTTTACACACGTGTTCATGAGGTATTTTGAGCTTGATGCAAAACACACACATTATTATACACCATGACATGTGTTGGCCTAGGTCCATCCTTGTGGCTTACTAATATGGGAGCATCTCCTACACTATTCAAGTGCTTTTGTTTCAATACAATTACTTTCACTTCCTTGTTATGATCAATTTCTTATATTGTGTTATATGATATTTTTTAGATTACTATGGCTAACACACATGTCTTATGAAACAATATCTTATCTTGATTTATGTGCCTTAGGGTTATTAGCTTCTATTGTATTCACTTGATTATATGCTCACTTTCATGTATTTGGCATATGGCCTTTGCTATGCATGTTTTTATGACACTTTAGTGTCCTTTATTTACGTCTCTTTACCTTTTATATGACTAACACATGTGACATTATTTATCTACTTGTATGGTTAATTACTTATGCATTAACGTCTTGTTTTCTTCTTTACTTTCTCAATATTCCATTGATAATACCGTGCACACTCATACATGATAAATCTCTCAATGATGGTCACCTACGACAAATTTCCACGTGATGCAATGATGAGTATTAGATACATTTGACACAAATACACATAATTTCTTTTGACATGAGTGTTCTCTTTGCACATCTTACTCACCTCAAAATAGGGGGCATTCAATTTGTTTTACTACATAGATATGTATGACATAAACATAATTTAAACTTTGGGAATAGAGTGACATAGGGTATAAACACTCAAGAACAAACTTAGATATAGAACATGAATAAATTACACACAAGGAAAAAAATTTCTATCAAGGACAAAACCACCAGATGTTACACTCCATGATGGACATTTTCATCACAAGGGAACATTTATAGAAAATTACATATTTTTCATATTCTCGTAAAAAGTTACAGGTTTCTAATATAGGTTAAGAGATAGAATACACAGGTCAGAGTAGGGTCTACTACATTTTGATATTGAATATTAGGGGTTTGAGTATTTCAATATTTTTCAACATTACATAATTTGAGCATGAATTTACTATAGGGTATGGGGGAATGTGCCTTCTTCTCCTTTAACTATATTTGACATTGCATATTTGATACTAAGAGGGAAATCACTCTATGGGGGCATGAGACAAGTCATTACCTTTTTTGTTTGTGTTATTTTTCAATTGGACCTAAATCCCTTTATAGCGGTGTGGTTTATGGGAAGAATATTTTTAGGGTGACTAGAAATCCTTGTGACACCTTTCTTCTCACTCTTCTAGGGAGGATTTTTATAGTAACTAGAAATACCTATGACACCCCTCCTTATTTTAGATGGTTTTTGAGATGACTAGAAAGTCCAGTGGTGCCTTTCTTTTTAGTGTTGGGTCAAGAAACACCTAATTCCTTTGTAGCTCTAGAATCTCCTTTAGCAAAATTAGGGACTTATCACAATGAATACTTCAATAACTCAATTCAAATATAAATATTTGAGTACGACACATTCATGAGGCTTTCCTTCGGTAAAGTAAACATGTGTACTCCTTCCATATTTTTATATTCTTTACTTTACTAGTTACAAATTCCATTTTCAAAGTTGAGCTGAAGTTCAATTCTTTTTATGTACATTTCCTACACTATGAGTTATGTGTGTCATCATGGAGCATACCAACACACAAGTAAAATCAACAACCTTGAGAAAAGATAAAATGTGTATACAATCTTAAGTATCTTTTCCTTTAAACATGTAATTTTCATTTCATACTTAAAAGGGGAGGGCCAAAATGTAGACACCTAATTTTGGCAAGTTCTCATTTGGTAATGGTAACTTTGGATTTTTTACCTAAAGCATGGCCTGTTTTGAGTAGAAAAAATGTTGAGCAGAAAATGTATAACACTTAGCAGAAGGCATACATAACATTCATGCGGAAGATCAGAGCATGTTCAAAGGCGTGGGAGGGTCAGGAAGGAATCACACGCGGAGGATAGAGATAGATTCGAGACTTAGCCATTTTCATGATTATGATCTATTTTTGGAAGATGGATTTGTCGTCAATTTTACTCCCACTATAAAAGGAAGGAATCCCATACACACCAGCCTATCACCTAGCAGAAGTTGAGCACTCACCTGAGGCATGCACGGGTGTCGAGTCTCTCTTTTATGTGAGTTTTAGTGGGAAGCATTTATCTATGATTAGTGTAAGAGTATTCAGGAAAGAAGTTTAGACATACAAGAATAATAGGGTTCAGAACGGCCTTAAGATCCTTATAGATTCTTCAGATCAAATGTTTTAACAGACTCCATAACATATATTATAACAGAAAGAAAGATACAATCATTCATTCATATCATGCAAGGAGAGAGAACTCCTATGAACGTAATATACATTAAAGCTACTGATATCCATGACTATTTATAATAGGTAACCTCATTGTATTCATTGTTTCATTACAAAGAGCCATAGAGGGCAGACCACAGTCATGCACATCACTAGGCTTGTATAACTATGCCAAAAGAAAAATAAATTACAATACTAAGCCTAGTACATATCTTTCTACATCAAAGTTCCACTCACAGCAATCTTGCAGAGCTTCACCCATGTTATCTCTCTCTCTCATGTATATCTCTTCCTCTATCTCTATATCCCCATCTATATGTTATCTCGATTTCCTTATGTATATATTTTCCCGATGCAGGCACTTGTATTTATCATCTTTCCATGCTACCAACTCACCTTGCCACTCCCTCAAATCTGTCGCCAAGTTTCGAATGTGGTCCTCCAAGTGAGCATGTTCCTTCAGGCCTGAGCTCTCCACTCCATCTCATGATGATCTTCTAGAAGATCCCATCACTGGCATGCTCTTTCCTAGGCCACCTGTTGTCAGGCTGACATCTTATCCATGCGCAACCGATCACTCTTTTCACATGTTCTACTTTTGTTGCATAAATTGGCTAAGTCTCAAACCTCCTTTCATGTGCCGCATGAACCATGTGCCTTCTTAACTCCTCCTGTGCACTTTTTCCTTGCGTGCCCTTCTATAATTGGGATCCAGCGCACCCATGCGCCTTCATACTTAGTCAATTTTCTAGGGGCCCAACATCACCCCACACTATGCCTGTTCTCCGCCCTTGGAAACATTCTACTTGACCAAGGTGCAAGTTGGTTTAATGGAACCAAGATGTAGACATATATTTTACAAAATGAATAAGGAATGAAAGAATAGGGGAAAGAATGAAGAATGGGGGGGGGACATTAATTTAGAAGGTTGGGAAAGTCCCATGTCGTAGATCTGCCTCCAAGTTGTTCCACACTTTGACATAGGTCACCCACCAGGGTGCTCACTTCATCAAAGCTTAGGCTAGCTCCCTGGGCACCCAAAGTTTCCACAATCTGTTCCATTTCCTTACCCAGATCTGCGAGCTTATCCATTCTTCTGGTGATTTGGGGGTATAGTTCCTTCAGCTGGGCCTTAATTGAGCTTTTTAAAGCCTCACTTGCCTCTGATTTCTTTTCTACCTCAGCCAGAACCTTGTCCCTCTCTACCCTATTCCCCTTGTTATTTTCCTGGAAGTCTTTGAGCTTTGCTTCAAGCATGGCAACCAAGGAGCTTACCACCTTATCTCGATCTGCGCATGTGTTGTATGCAGCTTCTGCAGACTGGGCAACGACCTTGATCTCCATGAGTACTTGGCTGTACTCGGTAACAAGTGCTATCACCTTTAACCAGTCCTCCTCCTTCAGGCGTGTAACCACTTCCTCCACAGATTCCAATGCCAAGGGTCATCTCTTCATGGTGAGGATGTGAATTAAGTCTTCTAGGCATTCCAACGTCGATGTGTACCTTTGGGGGATTGGCGTTAGATCTGGGTGTTTTAAAATGATGGCACTTTTTATAGATTCTACCTTTTTGTAGAGCTCATGCCCCTTTTCCTTTTCCTCCTTGAGCTTGTGCTTCAGCTGTGCACTGATTAATTCCTCTTGTTTCAAGTTTTTGGCAACCTTAGCCAACTTCTCTTCCTTCTTGGCCAATTTTACCTCTAAATCCCTTATGCTATCATTTTGTGTGAATAGCCTTGCCTCTGTTTCAACTGTGACCTTGTTTAGAGCATTGCACACTTTCTCATCTGAGAGCTCCTGAGCATTTACCAAGGGGTTGTCTCCCTTAGACTATGGCAACGTGATAAGCACCTTTTGGTAGACCTCAAAGTCTAGTTCATCAACGTGGGACTCAAATGCCCAAGAAAGCATCTTTTTGGTCCTGGGGTACGCGCCCTCCTTCTAAAACGATCACATGGCTATTAGTCTCTCAGTGGGTACCGTGCTCTAGAACCTTGCGTGTAGCACCTTCCTTGAATCATCCACATAGCCCATTATCTGCCTCTATTCTGCATCCAGAGTTCTTCTACCTGAGCGTGCACCTTTGGGGAAGCTAACTGTCAGAGTGGGGCCTCCTAGGCTGTTATGTCCCTTTTCAATGCTCTCCTCCTTCCCTTCCTTAAGTATTATGTCTGTGCTACGCTCTAACTTCTGGTCTACAAGGACCTCGAGAATCTTCTTTGCTTCTCACTCTACCACTTTGGTTATCTACTCCTTGGTAAAACTTATGTCTCCCTACTTCTCCATGGCATCCTTCTCATCTGTCTTTGTATCTTCAGTGCCTTTATCACCTTGTGCGCTTTTTCGTCGCGCGAATACGAACTCTTGCTTTTCATTCCCACTCTCTTCCTCCGAGTCATAGACACTAAATACACAAGGTTCCAAAGATTCCTTGTCTTTCTCTGGCTCTTCCTCCTCATTGCCACCTCCTTCACTCTCATCCTCTCCTTCTCCCAGATATCTCTCCAAGTTGTCGGTCGCCTCCAAGTCAGCTTCTTCATCCACCCTCTGCTTCTTGCTGAGAGGTGTCTTCTAGTCAGGAGATTCTACCTTCTCTTCTTCCTCTTGTGACTCCTCCATGGTGGTGGGTTATTTAGGTGCCTCTACTTCTGGTGTCTTCTCCTTTACTGGAGACTTCTTCCTCTGAACATAGGTGCTTGGCTTGGTGCTTGTAGAAGGCATGCTCATTGTCTGAGCAGTCAGCACATTTGGTGCTCCTTCCTCTCCTCTGCCTATCTTCTTAGATGTTGGCTTCTTCTTTCCCAAGGGGTCCTCAGGTATTGAGATCTCATTCACCAAGTACATGCCCTTTTCAAATTTTTGCCTTATGCGCATGTATACGTGCGTTGCGGATCCTCCAGCGATGGGAAGAGTTATTGGCCTAGTCATATGGATTTCATGCAACACATACTTCTCCATGTACGTGCGTTTACCTCCGGGGTAGTTTAGTTTCTTCCTCATATCCCTATGCTCCCAATCCAACTTTCCTAGCTCTAGCCTTAGCTTCTTTGATTCTTTAAATTAGTTCACCCCCGCTTGGAAGTATTGGGTAGTGAACGCGAAAGAGAGCTTGCACCAAGGGCTCCATGATTTGTCAATAAGCTTGAACCTACCCAAGCAGTAGTGTTGGTACACCGCAAACTTAGCTTCTCCCTGTGTGGCTGCTGGGAGTTGTTTAGGGATCCTCCATTCTGCCCCGAATGCATTTCTCAAGCATGTATACCATTTTTCTAGCCACGCTTTGTGGGGAGCTGTCATTGTATCACATGCATATTTTTCAAACCTCTTTGCGAGTGAAGGGTCTTTGGCTGGGTACTCCCACACGAACTTATCCGATGCATCTGGCACTCCAATCTTTGCAAACACTATGGTGAGGAGGACATTACCAAAGAGGATTTTGTCCCTTTCCTTCGCGCACTTTACAATTTCTTTGGAAATGTATGTGGATAAGTTATAAATAGTCCCCTCTGCAATCTTCCTGCAGACATGTAGCCATGGCTTGTTGACTTGCATCCATCTTTCTTAGCCATTCAACTTCGTTACCAGGTGTGCGGCCATCTTCATAATAGATTCCTTGATGTCTAAGATGTCATAGTACCACAACCCTTTCTTGTAGGCATACTTTGTGACAGTCTCTTGAATAGCCTCCTTGTCACCAAGATCATCTTCATGGCTATCTCCCTTGCATATGAGGCCTATAAACTATGAAATCAACTAGGGAGCCATGCGCATATTGCACCTAGAAAAGTGGAAGTAGTCCTCATGCACCTGATACATTAACCACCAGCACAAGTGATCCGACTTCCCAAAATAAGGCAACTCATAGAGTTGCAGTAACCTTACCTTTGTTAGCTTGACCTTTACGTCATCATTGTAGATAGGCAAACCTTAAGGTGTTCACTTTTTGGTTGGGCATACCATTCTAATGCCATTTCTTTCTCTATAGTGTTGGTGCGGTGATTATAGTCACTAACCGGTATGCTTCTCAAATGGGATTCCCATTCCTTCCCCATCATCACTCCATCTGGGTACTGCATTTTTGCATACCATTCTTTGTTTGTATCTACCTCGGGTTCTGGTTGTTTAGCCTTAGCTTTGCCCTTTCCTTTCTTGGGTGCCATGGTCAAGGTAATTTTATCACTCCAAACCTCTCCTTATTACTCTGCTTTCCTTCTCCCAACCTTCGATCTCATATCTGTAATACAATTCTCTGAAACCCATGCCCTAGTTTGTTGAACCCTAACCTTGATAAATTCTTCACAAGACAACGTATTTTCACTTCTTTCCACGCCCGTGTAATTCCTTCCTTCTGATTCGCAATCTCAAACTGGCTCTTCACATTTTTAATCACACAGATCTTCCACTTGATCAAATCTGAAAAACCCTAGCTTATAATACTCGCTTATATCTCCAACTCTTCATTTTTGCAAAGTAAAATGAGAGTGCCCTGACCCTCTATTTATAGTTTTTTCCTTTTTTTAGTCATTAAATGCTACTTTACCTACCCCGTATGTTGCTCATTTAATACGGATTTTCAAAACAAAGCCCATATTCAGCGCCTTCACTCATGCACCCTTCTTGCGTGAAAACCCTCTTTAACTCGTGTGCCCTTCCTGTGTGAAAACTCCTCCAACCTTCTGGCACGCAGCTAAACCAACTTGATAGGAGACTCTTACACGTGCTTAACATGTGCCGAAGGCACTTCTTTTGTCTAGATTCTTACTTTCACCTATCTCGTGTTGCTTTAACTACGCTTCCTTTTCCTTTGTACGTGGGATCTACAAGTAGCTTTATCCTAGCACCAACCATTCTATCTTTTCTCTTCATCTCTCTTTCAACCAGGCTACTCAACAAGGCTCTTCAACATAACTTGGTACTTTTAATCACACGTTTCTTCACTTTTCTCCACCCCACACTTAAACAATGTGCGCTCCTCTATGAACTCATAAATTCTCCAAAAATAGCAATAAGGTTACCGGCGCCCAAGGCACAAAAGAAAACAACACGAAAGGGAAACACAAGGGAAGGAAAATGCATAAAGGAAAATTTCTAAACTAACTGGAAAAACTACCTTATTTACAAACACCAAGAAGACTTATTTATAGTAGGGATTCAGCCTACTGCCATTGAAGTGTCTAGGAAAATTCTTTCCATCCAGCGCTTGTAATTGGCACACGCCTAAATCAAGGATGTACGAGATCGTGTAGGGACCTAACCAATGGAATTTCAACTTTCCAGGATGGCGCAGAAATTTAGAATCATACAGTAACACCATCTACCCAACCTCAAACTTCTTGTTTCTAATATGGCGATCATGCAAAGCCTTTTTCTTTGCCTTTTCCATTGTTTGGCTCTAATGGGCAAGTGATCATCTCTCATCCAGTTTCATTAGTTCATCAATTCTCTCTTCCAGTGCTTGTTCATTGGCTAATCCTCCTATGTGCGCTATTCATAGAGAAGGTAGCATAAATTAAACCGAAAAAATAGCTTCCGTGCCAAACACCAATTGAAAAGGTGTAGCTTTATTTAGTCTTTTATGTGTAGTCCTGTAAGCCCATAAAACTGTTGATACCTTGTCATCCCAATCCTGTCTTCCAACATCATAGATTTTGGTCAAGGTATGACTCAGTATTTTGTTGAATGCTTCCACGGTTCCATTTTCCTATGGGTGATAGGGCATAGTATTATGATGATCCACCATGAACTCAGATAGTAGGATCCTCACGATATCATTCAGAAAATGTGTACCCCTATCACTGGTCAAACTCAAAGGGCATCCATACCTCATGATAATGTTCTCCCATAGGAACCTTGTTATTGTTACCGTGTAATATTTAGTTGGGGATGCCTCTACCCACCTTGTGAGATAATCCATGCAAGTGATGAAATAATGTGACCCATTCCTATGCGTTGTTGGTGCAATAGGTCCTACAAAGTCTATCACCCATTTTTCAAAAGGCTCCACGCTAGGAATAGGGAGCAAAGGCATTTCATCCCTCCTTCTTGGTTTGCCAATGCGTTGACAGTGGTCACATGCTTTACAATAATCCCTACAGTCACTGTACAAGGTTTCCCACCATAAACCTGCCATTAAAATCTTGCGTGTGGTGGCATCACCTACGTAATGCCCACCTGCACTTCCTCCATGTGCTTCCTCCATGATGGCCAGGTGCTCATGCTCTAACACACATCTGCGCAAAACTTCATCACATCCCAATTTGTATAAGTCTCCACTAATCAACATGTAGGGCACGATGCATATGGCCAACTGCTTATTTTCTAATGCCTTCATCCCATCCAGCGCCACACCTTCTTTTAAAAATACATAATCTCTTCCAAATCCGAGGGCGCATGCCACAATCTAAACAGTTGCGTGTCTAGCATTTATTCCTCAATACTTTGTGTTTCCTCTCCTGAATCAATTCTTGACAGATGATCAGGTCCATAATTGCTTTTTTCGGGCTTCACTACAACGGTGAATTCAAACTCTTGAAAAAACAACACCCATCGACATATGCGCCCTTGAAGAATGGGCATGTTCACTAAATAATTTAATGCCATACGGTCTGTGTAGAATACAAAGGGTGTCACCAGCATATACTGTCTAAATTTGAAAAGTGCATAGATCATTGACAATTCCTCGTGCTCGGTTGTGGTTTAATTCTACTTTGCTGGTGTTAACTTCTTGCTTGTAAAACAAAGAGGATGATCAAAAATCCCCTCACCTGGTTATGCAAGTATTGCTCTAATGGTGGTTCCTAAGGCATCTGCATGGACATGGAAGGGCTTTTCAAAAGATGGAAATCATAAAATAGGTGCGGTAATAAGCCTATCTTTTAATATATCAAACGCCCTCTGCTGCACCTTTCCCCAATGGAAGGTACTTTTGTGTCTAAGCAACTCTTCTAAGGGAGCGGCGATCTTGGCATATCCCTTAATGAATTTTTTGTAATACCCCTTATGCCCAAGGAATCCATGCACTGTGCTCTGGCTAGTAGGTTCCCTTAACCCCATAATAACTGCAACCTTAGCGGGATCTACCAGCAAGCCATCCTTACATATGATATGCCCCAATAAAGTCCCAAAGGGTGTAGCAAACACACACTTCTTAATGTTGAGGGATATCCTCAACTGCCTAAACCTTTCAAACATTAATCTCAAGTTGTCACAGTGGTCCTTGACCAGACCATATACTGTCCAATCATCCAAATAAAACAAGAGAAACTTATGAATGAAGTCTTGGAATGCTTGCACCACTATGCGCGAAAAGACAACAGGTGCATTCTTCAACCCAAAGGGCATGACTGTATATGCAAAACTTCCCCACTTGGTGGTGAAATTTGTCTTCTCCTGGTCCTCCTTTGCAATCCGAACTTGGTGGTATCCTGAAAATCCATCCGTAAAGGAATAGATTTCGCACCCAGCAACTCCTTCCATAAAATTTTCAGTGAAGGGGGTCAGGAAATGGATCAATGACACAAAATACATTCAATTCCCTATAATCCACACATATTCTAATCCACCCATCCTTCTTAATGTTGATTACCATCGAACTTATCCATTTCGATTCTTCCACTGCCTCAATGATCCCAGAAGCTATCATCTTGTCTATCTCCTCCTTAACCTTCACGCATAAGATGGGATTCATCTGGTAGGACCTTTTTCTAACCAGGCACGCACTATCCCTTAGTTTTATCTTAATCTCCCCCAAGGAATGGTGAATGCATTTGAGTTCATGGTACCCGTACAGGAATAAATCCTCAAATTCACATAGCAGATCAATGATCTTTGATACTTCCTTCTCTGTTTAGTAATCCCCAATAATAGCTTCCTTAGGTTCTTCTGAACCAATGTTAACTTTCTTCATCTTTAAAGGCTCATGGTAGGCACGCGCGCAAGCATATGCATTGTCCACTACCTCACGTGTTCTTACATAATGGCTAACATCTAAGCTTTCCGATTCCTCTCCATCAATCACATATACTAACTTTCCCTTCTCTTTTTCCAAACACGCGTGCTCAAGCTGTAACTCTTCTATTTCTTCAATCTCTTCAAAGCATGCCTCCAATCCTGGTTC
The DNA here is from genome assembly GCA_019776745.2 of Taxus chinensis. Lineage (NCBI taxonomy): Eukaryota > Viridiplantae > Streptophyta > Pinopsida > Cupressales > Taxaceae > Taxus > Taxus chinensis. The sequence continues at coordinate 198,370,902 of CM034147.1, read as the reverse complement.
ACCTAGTAGTTCCAACAGCCTATCTTCCCTTTTGGCACTATCCCCCATGGTAAGGTGCTTGATACCCTATAAGGCCTTATCAATTGATGGCTTGGTACTCCGATACTCAAGGGTTTGAATAAGATCATCCGCGAGCTCTTGCCAATTTTTTGTCTGGTGGCATGTCTCCGAATGAATGTACCATGTGCATGCACAACCCTGTAGTGTAGAATACAACTTGTGCACCAAGAGGGATGGTGGCAAGGCTTCTGTGCCTTCTCTCCAGACCCATTCACATTCCTAGATATGGAAAGAGGCGAGCTCCTTCCCATGTTACTCCCTAATGATGGTGGGTATATTACTTCTAGAAAATTTGATAGAGAGAGAAATTCTTACCTTGCGCCACTCTAAAAGGCTCTCTTGATGTGTGGCCCACCAATGAGCTGTTATGCCGAGAAAGACTTAACTCAGCATCTCCCTCATTCCTTCTCATTATTCCATTGAGCTTCTATCTCCTACAGAAAGATCTCAGGGAAGGATCCTCCTGAGTACTTGGGTAGTTCTTTTCCTCCAAGGCACCGAACCGTGCGCGCCTTTGTTACCTTGGTCACTGATCCTCTCAACTGTTGTCCCATTAATTTGTAAGTTCCATGCACCCAATTTTCTCATTCCAGACTGGTGGTATCACTCACTGACTGAGCATCCTCAAACTAGATAACCTTGTTAATAGGGTGTACCATTTCAGGGTCTCTGATTGAGCACACACAAATCTTGTCCAGAACTTCTTCTCCCAATGGTTCAATGTAGGGCACTGACTTCCCATCAACCAGGGGTATATAATGACCTGATCCTCTTTGTTCTTGAAACTGATATACCCTTTGTTGAACCAAAGGTCCGCATTGTTCATGTAACACCAAGGGCACCAAATTAGTGCTAGGAAATTGTCTGCCTCGGCGAGCACCAAGACTTCGAAGTCTCCAGTAAACTTGGCTCCCTAAATAGTAATAGCTACATCCTTCAAGACACCGATGGGCATTGCCTTAGTATTGTTTGCCATATACAACACATTTGAAGATGGCAGTAATGCAGGTCTCCCCATCTGATGCCATGCATCCAAAGTCAAAACATTGACCTCCGTGCCAATGTCAATGAGTATATTGCTCAGGAGCCATCCATGCACAACTGCATTCAATATAATCTCTTTGTCATAGTCAAGGCTATGAGGGGGAAGGTTCGTGTGTAAGACCTGTCTCTCGTGATCTTCTTTGGCGCGTGGTACCTTCTCTCTCAACCAGGATCCTAGCAAAGTAATGATGCTCTCCTTAGCATTTTGCACACCTCTTTAACCCCATCCAGGTCATCTTTCTATCCTTGATTCTCCTTCCTTGTTCCTCCCTCGTGGATTTCTCCTTGAGACACTGGATCTCCCCTTACAAGATTTGAATAACATCCATGGTGTCCTGATATATCTCCTTCTGATGCGCGGGGTCTAGATACTTTCCATGAACTAACTCCTCCAGGGTCTTCTGTCTTGGTACCTCTCTTACGCGCATGACTTCTGCCCTTGTTGTTACTAAGACAGGCTCTAAACCTTCATCTCGTGTTACCCGAGGCATCCACTATATGTCTACTTTCTTGATGCTGACCATCGCAACACCTTTTTCCTTTCGGTGTTGTTGATTCATATGCTCAAATAACTCTGGGCACTCCTCATACTTATGCTTATTTCTGCACCACGAGCACTACAACAAGTATGGGAATTCATGCTTGTAATGTTCTATAGATCCACAGTTGAAACATGTTCAACGCGGGAACTCACTTCTTCCTCTGTGGTTACCTCATCCACAGAATCCTCCTCGAAAACCTCTTCCACGCATGCCCCCATTCACACACTCCTCATAACGGCGATCATCATTTTTCGAACCACTAGCAATGCTATTTTGGCACACCCCATGATCAATGGCCTCATGTATCTGATCAATGAGCCTATAGTCTTTAGTATCATGGCTCGTGGAGGTGTAAATATTGCAATAACAAGATACATTCTTCCTGATTACACGTTGTAGCAAGGGACATCTACTTGCATCATGGTCCCCATGACAAATCTCACAATCTACAATCACAGTGCATACCATCCTCTGGGGGAAATTATCCTTAATGTGCCCCTCTATTTCACAATCTATGCACCACAAACCACTGCGAGTCTCATGGACTGAGTTCACAGATAGATTTTCCAACTGTTTAGCCATAGCAGCAATCTAAGCCTCCAAGAACGGGCTAACACCAATATCAATACTACCAACAGCTTCGGCGTGCAAGGTAGCCTCCAATGCTTCGTTTGGATCTGTAGAAGTCTTATGAGACAAGGCCCTTCTAAAAGGGGTGATCAATCCTCCAAAAAACCAATGTGCATGCTGAGAAGGATGTATATCATATGATAATTTATACAAGAGAGTCTTAAAGCACACATCATACTCCCACACACTCTCTATCATTCCTTTTTGTATCTTCTTCAAAGCGCTAATGCTTTTTTACTCGAACTCACGAATGTGGAACTCTGCCAAGAATGCATTCTTTAAAACAGTGTAATCCACCACCGTTTGATGAGGGTCATACTTTCTATACCAACTATGCGCGCGCCCTTGCAACGTGGTTACAAATTGACTAGCCTTTCGTTCTATGGTTGTGATACCTTTTGCACGCCATAGTAGTTCACACTTGTGAACGTGTTCCGCAGCATCCTCAATGCCCCTGTAATCTGGTAAATGCAGAGACATTTCAAAGAAAACCTGAGGTGGTGGCTGGGGTCCTTGTCCTGAACCAGACTCTTGGTTCCCTCCGGTGTTTCCTCCGCTACCTAATCCACTAGGTCCACTGGGTCCTATACCTCCAGAGCCACCAGATCCACCAAAACCATTGGGTCCAATAGGGCCTATAGGAGCTATGCCAAGCACCCCCACGGTCCCACTGAACTATGCGCTGATGGTTTGTGATAGCGCCCCACTACCACTACTTTTTCCCACGCCACTCCTTGATGTGAGACCAAAAGCTTGTACACTTGCCCCTTGTCCAAAAATTCCTCCAAATAATGGAATATGTGAAGCCATAGAAGAAGGAACTTAAAAATTATACCTCCTAGGTGTGGATCTATCTCTTCCACTGGTTTCAACTGGATCAATACTTCTTCTTGCTTCAGGAAAACCAAGCGCTAGGGCTCGATCACTATGTGGATTCAGATATGTGCCAACGACTCTCCTTTCTCCATGTGACGAACTCTCACCAGAAGCTGAAGGGGTCTCCCTCACGCGCTTGCCAAGATGGGGTAGCACAGACTGCTCAGGTTCCACGTCTTCTGCGTGAACCTCAACTCCTTCCCGCAACATTTGTCTCCATAAATCCATCACACTAGCAGCCTCGCATCACCTAGTAATCTCCCTTTCACAGGCTTCACCATACTTGAGCCATCATTCTTCCCTCTCCTTCTCTGTTGTATTATCTTCCATCTTCCTCCACCCGAGCTTCCTTACCCAGTGCTCAAAACGGTTTAGCTGTCCATTAGGAGTGCCTCTAAACTCATGGTAACCATCAATATCTTCATAGCTAGAGGAATAGCACGTAGAAACACCCCTCTAGGTTCTCATAAAAACTCAAACTCAGCAACCTCTGGACAAGAATACGTGGAAATGGTGTATTCTAGAGTGTAGCTAGCTAGTACTCCTCCCCACCAGTGATCTATAGCATGGGTCCATGTCAGATCTGCATCCTGTAACCTCTGGTAGTCTTCTTCGGTCCATATCCACGATCCATAACGCCAACTTGATCTAGATGCATAGGCTGAAAGCCATCCATATAACTCTACTGGGAAGTAACAGAAAAAAGTCTCATACAGATCATGGTAGAGATTCTCTTCTACCCATCTACGTGTATTAAACTCAGGTCCAATGATGAATCTTTGGGAAAATTCATCTTCCATGCTCTTGAACCACTATTCAACATTTTCCAATGTTAATCGATCTGTCATTACTCTTTACACCGATCATGATGCATGCTATATCCCACTACAACTTCGAAAAGAGGTCCCGGCAACGGAACCAAGATGTAGTCAATTTTACTCCCACTATAAAAGGAAGGTATCCTATACATGTTGGCCTATCACCCAGCAAAAGCTGAGCGCTCACCCGAGGCACGTGTGGGTGCCGAGTCTCTCTTTTATGTGAGTTTTAGTGGGAAGCATTTATCTATGATTAGTGTAAGAGTATTCAGGAAATAATTTTAGACATACAAGAATCATAGGGCTCAGAACGGCCTCCAGATCCTTGTAGTTTCTTCAGGATAGATATTTTAAAAGACTCCATAACATATATCATAACAGAAAGAAAGATACAACCATTCATTCATAGCATGAAAGGAAAGAGAACTCCTAAGAATGAAATATACATTAAAGCCACTGATATCCATGTCTATTTGCAATAGGTAACCTCATTGTATTCATTGTTTCATTACAAATAACCATAGAGGTAAAACCACAGTCATGCACATCACTAGGCTTGTTTAACTATGCCAAAAGAAAAAGAAATTACAATACTAAGCCTAGTACATTCCTTTCTTCATCAAAGTTTCACTCACAGCAATCCTACAAAGCTTCACCCATGTTATGTCTCTATCTATGTATATCTCTTCCTCTATCTCTATATCCCCTTCCGTATGTTATCTCAGTCTCCTTCTGTATATATTTTCCCACTGCAGGCACTTATATTTATCATCTTCACGCACTGCCCACTCACCTTGCCGCACCCTCAGATCTGTCACCAAGTTTCGAATGTGATCCTCCAAGCGATCATGTTCCTTCAGTCCTGAGCTCTCCACTCCATCTCATGATGATCTTCTAGAAGATCCCATTGTTGGCATGCTCTTTCCTAGGCCACCTGTTGCCAGGATGGCATCTTATCCACGCGTAACTGATCACGCTTTTCACATGTTCTGCCTTTTTTGCATAAATCGGCTAAGTCCCGAACCTCCTTTCACGTGCCGCGTGAACCATGTGCATTCTTAACTCTTCCTCCTACGCACTTTTGCCTTGCGCGCCCTTCTATAATTGGGGTCCCGCCCACCCGCGCACCTTCATACTTAGTCAATTTTCCAGGGGCCCAACATGAGTGCTAAGCACACAAACAGGATGAAGACTTGCGCAACATGCATAGGATATTTTTGGAGGAGCATCTACTAAGCGTTTTTCATGGGATCAAGCTAATAATAAGATTACTACTTCTAGTTAACTGCTAGAGGTCTACTATTAGCATTCTTGCATGTGAGCCTATTATTGTCAAGGTGCATGGCTATTCTCAACATGCGGCCTATTTTGGGATTAGATAAGCGGTGAAGGTCAAGTCCCCACCCTTATAAATATGTGTGTAGTAAGTTGTGTAGGAAAGGTGGTTGAGATATACAGAGATACAGATATATAAAGGTAAGTGTGTGTGAGATAGATATAGAGGTATGTAGAATTATGTTGTCAGATCTGTTACGTGCATGAGCATATAATGTTATTATTGTAAGAAGATTATGTGTATTCATGTGTTCTAATATCAGTAGCACAAACATCTTTGTTATTGTTTGAAGGTACCTTTTTAGGTGTATCTTCCGCACAAAAATCAAGTGCGCAAAATTTTGGACTCTCTTCCAGGAGTAGTAACACTTCGCAGACCATAGGGATGCAGTTTAGTACTATTGTTAGCAAACAGGAAAGTACATCTTCTGGTCCAACTATGGCTATAGGTTCAGGATCAAGAATTATAGGTGGTTCTAGTGGATCTAGTGGTTCTGGAGGCAGAGGAAACATAAGAGGTTCTGGATTAGGTGGGCAGGGTTCACACCAACCCCTGAATATTTACATGGAGATGTCTCTTCATCTTCCAGATTATAGGGGCATAGAAGATGTTGCTAAACACATGCACATGTGTGAAATACTATGGCGTGCAAAAGGAATGACGTCTTCTAAGCACAGGGCAAGTCAATTTACCACTACGCTATAAGGGCACGCACACAGTTGGTACATAAAGTTTGACCCTGATCAAACTTGCGTAGACTATGTAGCTTTAAAAGATGCTTTCCTTAAAGAATTTCATATCCCTAAGTTTGAGCAGAAGAGTATAAGTGCACTCAAGGATATTAAGGAAGGCACTACTGAGAGTGTCAGAGAGTATGATGCTCATTTCAAAATGTTGTTATCTAAACTTTCTTATGATATTCATGCAAACCAGCATGCGCAATGGTTTTTTGGGGGGCTGATTACACCTTTTAGAAGGGTGCTATCACATAAGCCATACATTGATCCGTGTAAAGCACTAGAAGTAACTTTATACGTTGAGGCAGTTGGAAGTATAGACATTGGGGTGAGCCTATTTTCAGAAGCACATATTGCAGCTATGGTGAAACAGTTAGAGAGGCTATCAACAAATTCAACACATGAGACGTGCACAGGGATTTGATGAATATATTGTGAAGTGGAAGGTCACACAAAGGACATTTTTTCCCACATATTAGTACGCTCATTTAAACCATGATGTTAGTCGTTGTCCATTATTACAATGCACAATAAGGAAGAACGTCTCTTGTTACTGTAAAATTTGCAGGTCCACAACTCATGACATAGAAGACTATCGGTTGATTGGTCAGATTCATGATGCTATAGATATTGGTGTATGACATACATGAGTTTCAGATAACTCTAAAGGAAAGAACGAGCATCAGGATCATGATCACAATCAAGCATGTTATGATCAGAGTGAAGGGAATTTTGAAATAGGTCGTGGCAGAGGCCGAGGGTACTATGGTGGATTTGTAGGATGAGGTCATGGTGTTGGAAGAGATGAGTTCCCTCGCAAAACATGTTTTACATGCGGATATCCTGACCACTACAAGCATGAATGTCCTCAAAATATTACATGTTCTTTCTGTGGAAATAATCATAGTTATGAGGAATGCCCAAACTTGTATGATCATCTTAGCAAGTAACATAAACAAGAAAATAAAGGTGCATGGATGGTTAGGATACAACACGCTGTGGAAAATCAATGGATGCCTAAGTTGGAACTAGAATCTAAGGCATTGCAAGTAAGGATCACTACCCACGCTGAAGCAGTGCACACCAAAGAATCATTACAACAGAATCCTACCATCACTAAGGAGGAGGTTTTACATGCACAATACCCAGATCCTACCCATCAGAAGGAGGTTTATCAGGAAACCATGGAGGCACTCAGAAATCTTTAGTGTGAAATATAGTATTTAAAGGAGCAATCGCTGAAGATGGAGCAAAAGAAAGCATCATAGATGGTATAATTTGATATGGATGACTTGAAAGAAGTGTGCAAGATATTGCGCCAGGAGAATATCATTCCACTGTTAGGGAATTGGTTAAAGGGAAACACTATGCGCGTAAGTATTGAGACTGGACGGAAGATCCTGCATACAAATCTTCCCCCTCATAGCCTAGATTATGACAAGGAGATCACTCTGAATGTTGTTGTGGATGGTTGGCTTTTGATTAATATATTGATTGATACAGGTGCAGAAGTCAATGTTCTTACCTTAGATGCATGGGTACAAACGGGGAGACCTCCATTGTAACCATCTTCAAATGTATTGTTCATGGCTAACTAAACTAAGGCCACTCCCATTAGAGTTTTAAAAGATGCCTCGATTTCCATACAAGGAGCCAAGTTCACTGGATATTTCGAGGTTTTAGCGTTGGCAGAGATAGATAGCTTCCCATATCTACGAGGGTGTCCATGGTGCAATGCAAATAATGTTGATCTTCGGTTTAACAAGGGTTATATCATCTTTGAAAACAAGGAGGAAAGAGTTATTATCCCTTTAACAGATGGCAAATCTACGCCCTATGTTGAGCCCTTGAGTGAGGAAGACTTGAATAAGATTTATCTATGTGTCTTCCAAGACCCAAAGGTGCTTGAGCCATCTAAAGAAGGAATTATTCAATGGGAGGATACATAGTCTATTAGAGATACTACAAGTGTTGCTTGTGATAATTGGGCTCATAGCACCTATGAGTTGGTAGGGTGTGAAGTAAAGAGTATATTTGCTAGGGACAACAACCCGCATTGTATCAGGAGAATAGGCAACAACTTGGTACCTTGTTACACCAGAGAAGGAGACCCTATGGTATTCCTATGTGCCATGGAGGAACATTGGATAGATCAGTTGGAGAGATGAAATATGCTAGCATATACCCTACGTGGGATAGTGGCGCACTGGTGGGTGGTTCACAAGGATAATCTTGTAGGATGGAATGAAATTAGGATTTCTCTTGCTACTAGGTTCTTCAAGAGAAATGCACCTACTCAAATTTGTACTTATCATGGTAATCAACATGTTCAACACCATGTTCAGCAGTGTGAGAAACTCTAGAAAGAGGGGCATGAAGCTTTACCACCTTCACTCTGGGTGCACAAGTTTTATTCCACTTTATAAGGTTATACACGTGCTTAGTCTGTATATGCAGAACTCCATAGAGAGACTAGGAATTGGTAGGATTTAATTATAGGAATGGCCCAGATGTTTGACTTATTCTCTACTAAACCTCCTGTGTAAGAAGCATTAAAGGTTATAAAGTGCTTAACTATGGGGGATAGTGCCAAGGAAGAGGAACTCATTCAAGATTTATTTGATGAATGAGAATCAAGAGCATGTTTTGTTAAAGAAACAGAGACAGATGCCACACTACTTAAACGTGTTTTCCTTGAGCAAGAAAAAGGAAAATTGGTCTACTTAGTGGATGATGAAGAAGTAGAAAATCTGGATGTAGACCATTCAACAGGTAGGCATGAGGTGTTAGACAGTGCAGATAAGACCACACACGCCTATCATGAACCTATGAAGACAAAGAAAGTGAATATTGGATCAGATGTTGAGTCTAAGGAGGTCATAAATGGAGACTATTGGTCTAACTCTGAAGTGGCAAAAATCATTGAGTTACTACGGGATTATCAGGACTTATTCCCTCGAGGATACCATGAACTTAAAGGTGTGCATAAATCATTAAGAGAGATGAAGATAAAGCTTCAAGAGGGGGCATGCCTGGTCAGAAAGAGACCATACAAGATGAACCCCAACTTGCGTGAAAATATCAAAGACGAGATTGATAAAATGTTGAAGTCTGAAATCATCAAGCCCCTGGATGAGTTAGAATGGGTTAGTCCAATGGTGATCAGTATCAAGGATGGTCATATTAGGATCCGTGTGGACTACATGGAGCTGAATGTTGCATGTGTGACTGATCCCTTTCCTATTCCATTCACTGAGGAAATACTAGAAGGTGTTGCAGGGTGTGAAATCTATTCGTTTACAGATGGATTCTTTGGTTATCATTAGGTTAGGATTGCCCATGAGGATCAGGAAAAGACTACTTTTACTACTGAATGGGGTAATTTTTCCTATACTATGATGCCTTTTGGTCTGAAACACGTGCATGTCATATTTTCACGCATAGTTGTTCAAGAGTTTAAAGATTTTATTCACAACTTCTTACAGGTTTATTTAGATGATTGGACGATGTATGGACTTGCTAAGGATCATTGTGCCAATCTGTGCTTGATGTTTGAAAGATGTAGACAGTTGAGTATCTCTTTGAACATCAAGAAGTGCATATTTAATACACCATTTGGAATATTGTTAGGACACATAATCTGTAAGGAAGGTTTGTTGGTTGATCTAGCTAAGGTTGCAGTCATTATTGTCCTAAAAGAGCCTACTAGTCAAAGTGAGGTGTACAGATTCTTGGGTCACACGGGGTATTATAGGAAATCATAAAGGGGTATGCCAAGGTTGTCACACCTTTGGAGGAGTTACTGAAAGGAAATGGTACATTCTATTGGGGAGAACCGCAACAACGTGCATTTGAGACATTGAAGGGGAAACTTACTACCGCGTCTATTCTGTGCTTTCCTTCATGGGACCAACCATTTCATGTACATGTGGATGCATCTAGCATGACCATTGGCACGGTGTTGGCTCAACTGGGAAAAGGTACTATAGATCATCCTATTTGTTTTGCTAGTAGAAATTTGACTCCTGCAGAGCATAATTACACAACTACAGAGCGTGAAGCTTTGTCAATGATCTATGCGCTACATAAATTCAGACAATACCTACTAGCTACACCATTTGTATTTTATATAGATCACATGACATTGAAGTATTTGGTAAACAAGCCCATTTCACAGGGGCATATATGCAGATGGGTACTCTTATTTCAAGAATTTGATTTTACAGTTGTGTCCAAACCAGGGAAAAGTAATTCTCGACCAGACCATTTATTTGGAATATAGTCAAGAGAAGAAGCACATGCCATTAAAGATACCATGCCTGATGCACAGTTATACAGGTTAAAACACATGCCATTGAAATTAGAGGACATTGTTTTCTTTCTACGAACAGGTATGGCATCAGAAGGAATAAAATCCTTAGAGAAGAAACAACTTGCTATACGCGTTGTTGGTGATCGATTTTAACCTCACCCCTTTTGGACCAGAATGTTTTCAGTCTACATGGTTTGAAATAATATTTGTCTTCCTATGTGGATGCATGAAGTTTTATATTTATCAGGGTGTTGTCGTTAAACCCTTCTCTGTGGGCATGAATCAATCGTTGAGCTCTGTGTTGGTTGCAGTTTCTCTTTCCGTGCATACTTGTTGGTTGTTTGGTCATAAATGATGGGTTTTCCCCTTCTTTTATTTTCCATGATCATGCCTTCTTTGTTATTTTTGTCCCAGCATCCGCAGACACGTGGTCGTCTTTAATTGGACGCGGCACGGCGGGTCTATTTGGTGAACTTGTCACTTTTGTTACATTTGTAAAAAATGCCAAATTGGTCCCATGGCTCCGATAATTTCTAATTGGCTATTCAACAATATGAAGCGGCAAAGAAAATTTCTTACTTTGACCCCGAAGATGTACACATGTCATAAGACGAGCGGTTGCGGGAAGGCGGCCCTTTTGAAATTTTGAGGCATTATGGTGAAAGGCGTAAAAGTGTAAAAGGAATGCCTAGAGCCCACAAATGGACACGTGGTCATTTTTAAGTTAAAAGTGGGGAGGCGGGTCATTGGAAGACTTTGGAAATTTTAGCCTTGTTTTGAAAAAAGGAGTAAGGTATAAAAGTGAAGCACGACCCCGTAAGTGCCCAGATAAAGCCATGTGTTGAATCTACATTTAGAGACAGGAAGGCGGGTCACCAAAGGTATTTTGGAAATTTTGGATTTGTTTTGAAAAGGTAAAAAGGTGTAAAAATGAGTCGGTGACTCTACCAGTGCCCTAGGAAAGCCGCGTGTTAAACCTATATTGAAAGCGGGTGGGTGGGCCAGAATGTTTAAAAGCACACAATTCCTCTGAGTGGCATAAAATGCAAAAGGCCCCCCAGGCCCACCTCAACTAAGATCTTTTCCACGTGGATGGCCCAAATTTGAAATTGCAAAAAATAGAGTTAACGGTTGTAAAGCAATGCATTTAATTCTGCCGCCATTAATGCTCTTATTGTAAACAAAGGACCTTGGGGGATGCACATATATTCATCTTTTATTGCTAATTTGATGATCTTTCATCATTTTTATCTGTGAAGTGCTTTTGAAATATTGTGGGGCTCAATTTGCAAACCAAAAAAGTGTGAAAGTTGTTGTCTTGAATCAGAATTGCTCAGGCACCTGCAGAAAACCGGTAAGAGTTTGAAACTCATGTGTTTTGTGTTTGTTTCCATCAGAAAATTGGTTGAAGTAAAGTTAGGGTTTTTAAAATGAAGACTTTTCCATTTTCTTCTTTGGGTATATTGAGGGTCACAAGTGACCTCGACAAGATAATAGATATAGACTTGATGAATGCCGACTTGAATGATTTTCATCAACGATTGAGTAGTGCCCACATGAGTGAATCCTTGAAGGCAATTCATGATAGCCATATTGCCTTGGTGGGTGTTATTCCACTTTCTGTCTAATGCCCAGAGTTAGTGTGGTATTGTGCAATGAATTATGAGTCTGAGAAGAGAGAAGTATTAGATGGGAGCGGGGATGCAGTGTTGACATTAACACCGGTAGCCATAAGGGTAATTCTAAAATTACCTATAATTGTAAACCCCATTACTATTGGTATCAAACTTGCCTTGGAGGATTATGAAGTAAAAAAGAAGGAATTTGCAAAGATGATAAACACAAAATGGCTCCTTACAGATAGAAAGGCATCTGCCAAAATCCCCAAAAGACTGGTTAGGGCTCAATTCATTGAAGAGGTTGAAGATATCATTGTGCTCCTGAGTCGGATGGCTTGTTTGGAGACTACAAATGAATTTAAAGAATGGATGACCCACCTACATATGGATTATCTTGGAAAGAAAAGGAGATATTTGTTGGGATACTTTCATTTCTGATGCAATTCATGGTCATATGGCCACCCTGAGCAACTAAAATTGAAATGGGGGAAACTACAGACTTGGATTTTTATATGATGACTTATCTGGTATATAATGTTGCAGCACATAGGCATTTCTCGGCATTATCACCACAAGCTGATGTTAAACGGTGCCCAATGCATGAAATTTTCCCCCAATTGTAATTAACTAATTTGAATGGAAATATTAGGTTAGTAAATGATGCTTTCATTGCACCAATTATTTGCTTGTTCAAACCAGAATGGGGGTAGTATAGAATTATTGAGCATGTAAGGAAAATAATTATGGAGTATGGATGTTACTTCATTCAATACAAGAAGTTCACTTACATCAGAGTTAGTGGTTTTGAAGGAAAACCTTTCAAGTTACCAAGGTATGTGGATGACAAGATTTGTTTATGCGAATTGGCAAGGAAATTAGTGCCTATGCACAAGCTAATTTACTGGGAGGCACAAAACGAATGTTAAATTCCCTATTAGAATTGGTAAGTTTTCTTGCCCCTTCCATTATGAAAGCTAGATTGATTGGAGAAGAAATGAAGAGCTTGGCCATGGAGACATTTGTAGCTAGGCCTAATTATGACATTCAGTGGGTGGTTAACAATGTGGCTAATACTTTCGAGCATGAGCCTCACTTTGAGGACTATTGGATGAATTGTAGAGATGAAGAAGATGTTAGGTTGAGAGATTTTTCAAGGATGAATTTGTCACAAGTTGTGGATTTCAAGGTTGTCGTCATTCTTGAAGGAATTGTTGATGATTTAAATACAGTAAGTAAATTCTATATTGATCAGAAGGTAGAAAGTCAACCCATAGCTCCCCCAAGTTGGGATGAGGAAGAATCTGATGATCCTTATATAAGGATAACAGATGTCATGAGGAGAATGGTGATTTGGTTGACCCAGATAAACATTGACCTATCAATACAGAACACAAAGATTCTAAATCACTTTAGAAGTCTGGGAAACTTGGATGATGATCTCCCACATCTGAGGGAGGGTGCTGATAAGATTGACCCATTAGGAGGAAAAGCTCCTTTATTTCCCTCTAGAAGGCCTACTGTTGGGCTTATCAATGAATGGACAACAGCCACAAGTGAGACAGGTACTTCCATGTCTGCCCTCAGGCAGAAAACTGAAAGAATGCTCTTGAAATCCATGGAAAATGCCCCAATTACTCCTGCAGTGCCACTCCAAGCAAAGGGAAAGGGTTTAGCTTCACATGTGGTCCTCCCAAATGTTGTGCCAGAGAAACATAGTACTGAGAAGTTAATGAGTGTAGCTATCACAAGTGGTCATAGTCAGCCCAAGCAACACAAAGAGGAAAAAAGGGCACCACCTGAATTGATGAAGTTTGAAAGGGCACACAAGAAGCCCAAAATTGTTCCATCAACAAGTCTTGGTGAGGGTAGGTGCCCATACACCAAGGAAATTCAAACATAGAGATGGGGTAATTGATCCCCCAAGAGTAGAAAGAATGGATAACGACTAGAAACAACAAGACATACCATTATCTGAGTATGGGGAAGTCAAGTCCTCTAATCCCTCATTCATTCTTTGTGGAGAAAGAAGTAAAGGACACTCAAAGTTTAGTTCCTCAGGGGGATGTTGTAGTCAATACAGTGGACAACCAATTTGTTACCTCAGGTATGAACATTCCTGAATCTCTAATTGTTAGAGATATTAATACACCTCGAGTACAAACAATGAATAAATTTGAAAATATGCAAACTGAGGTGATTGAACTTAGATGCTATTAAGGGATTTTCTATGTTAGATAAGCTCAAGTTATCTATAGAGGAACCATTGTTAACACCAATAGGAGTAATTGAAAAGGATAAGGGATCAGAAGGAGATACTCATGTGCTGGCAAGTGAAGAGATGGTTCAAAACATAGGAACTTCTTTCACAGAAAAATTATTGTGGGTATCAAGCAAATCTGAACTAGTGGTAGAAAAGGATATGGATACTAAATTAATGGTAGAAGATATTGTTGGCCACTCCTGTTAAGGTGGTTTAGAGTGACAACGTTCACCAAGAAGAAAAAATGTCTTTTGAAGATAAACTGAAAATGGCACAAGACTTAATTGTTGATGAAGAAATTTTCATTCGTGGAGAATCATAGTTTTCAATAGGGAGTGTAGATCCATTTCCATTAGATCAACCTACCATAACATTTCCTGAGGTGCCACTTGGAAAAGAGGATAGTGATTTGGAAACTCAACCAGTCTTGGGAGAAAAAGAGCCCATTTCCCAATTTTCAATACAAAAGGGAAATGAAGTGAAAGTTCATACCACTATGTTTTCAGCCGAAGAAACAACAAAGAGGGCCCTTTGAAAATATAGGTTGATCAGGTTAAGGATGACCAAACTGAAATGCCAAGGTAGGAGGAGAATGCATCCAAAGGATATCAATAATCCTAGATTGAGACAAGTGCTCTAGAGAAGACAAAAATATTGACACAAAAGGAGCAATAAGTATCCATGTAGATGATAGTTGCACCTAACAAAATCTAGCAAGGATTGCAAGAAACAAAGGTTGAAACAGGTTTGAGGAAGGGTTTGATTAGTGAATTAATGTTAAGTGAAGAAACAACCCTTCCTATTCAAGTAGTTGACCTCACTACCTTGTCTTTTCCAAAGGCAATAAGAGCCCTAAAGAAAGCCAGAACCATCACAAGAACCCTTATCGATTCATTTGGGGCAAGAAATTTGGAAATAGTAACCCCTTTTGAGGGGAAGAAAAGAAAAGATATAATTGATGATAATTATAGTATTTAGGTCATCCCCTTGGGTAAACCATCAAGGGAACAACTAAAGCAGGGAGTGTCTAAAGCTGTAAGCGGTCTTCTACAAAAGGTAGATGAGGATGGAATAACAAAGAAACAACTTAAGGAGCAAGTTAGAGCCTTAAATTCATGTTTTCAATAGTTGACAAGGAAAACCAGTCAGGAGCTAGCAGGTGCCCCTGTGAACACCCTTTAAGGTATTGACAAATTGAATAGTGTTGTTAAAAAGGTCCAAGCAGTGGACACTTGGGTTGGGAGATTAACTGAGAAGGGAAAGGAAGTTATCACTGAAGCAAGGACAAGATATGAAGATCTCAAAAGTCACTTAGATGAAATTGATGGAGTAATTGAAGACTGTGACAATGAGATCTTTTACTTAGAAGGAATTCTCCCCAAGCTTGACCGTATAACAAGTCTCAGTGAGGAACTGGTTGAGCAAGAAGACATTGTACCAATAGAGCACAAAGGGAGCCAATATTCTCTTGAAGAGCTGACAAAGATCAGATTGGATACCCTAAAAGAAATCAAGAAAAAACTTGAAGTCAAAAAGGACTGGGTTGATGATTTACTTTATGCCATTGATAGAAGGCTAGAAGACATGGTGGTGGATAAATTTAAAAAGAGTTATGGAGATTTAAAATTGGATTTCTTACTTAGTTCATTTGAAAGTAATATCCAGACAGATGAATTCTCCTATGACACTATTGAAAAAATGATGAAAATTGAAAATAGGATTGAGGAGTTGAAAGCAAGGCCATTTGAATACAAGCAGAAAATGGCTCAATGTTTGGATGTAGTATCAAGACAAACATTGATTTTCCATCACCACCTGGGACCAGATGAAGATGAAATGAATGAATTGTTTCAGGAGATATGATGCTTATGTGGCTAGATTTCCAGAGGAGTTAGATGCAGAGGAAAAGGATGAAGAGAAGGAGGCTACAGATACAAAATAAGAGGAACATGCTTAAACACTTTCTTCCTCATTTTATATTCTCTTTTCATACTTCATTGAACTGATACTATGAATTGATGTTTTGATACATTAAATGTAGTTATCTCTTTGAATTTCTTATTGTTTCTTTGTTTCAATTTAAAGTAAAAAATGTAGTAGTTCATAATAGATCCGATTAAAATCTCACATACATTTGGAAAATATATGTGAAACTATTGACATACTTGTATTGATTGCAATTTGAACAAAAAATGGAAGATAGGGTTCTATAGGGGCCCTTTCCCATGACAAAAAAGAGATGTACATACATCAAAGGTCAAAACAGTGGAAAGAGAATAGTACTTAAACATCCTTTAATCCTACTTTGTAGCTTCCCCTCAACAAGGGAAGTCTATTCAAAAGTTTTTTCTTCCTAGGTACAAACTCATCAGAGCCCCATGCTATTTGTATAAAGATAATCAACCCTGCCAGGTCCCTGGACATCCCCATACCCATTAATGACTCCAAGGTCATCCTAGGGTGACCCATAATCTCCTCAAGCTCGACTTTATTTTGATGGGATGATACCCAATCCAGGAGGTCTAGACCACCTGAAAAGAAAGTTGTTTTCCCCTTTCCCTTATGAAGGGTCAATGTGCCAGGATCATTCTAAAGAGGGGTGTTTGAAGTGTTGAGAGGGACAGATGTTACAGGTTGGTGACTGGGTGAAATGTGAGGTTTTGAACTAGTTCCTGTTTCCCACTTCTTAGAAAAGGGTGGATTTTCCCTTAGAGAAGGAATTGGTTGAGGACCTTAAAGTTCCCGTTCAAAATGAGGGGCACAATGCATCAAACATGTGGATATCCGAGTTGCAAACCACCCTCTGCTATCTTGAGTTGAAGAAAGTGCTACCCTTGAACAGTGAGTAAAGATAGATTGGTCCTCTTCTCCATCTTAGATGATGACAAGAGAATGAGTGTGTGTTTCACCCTTCCTCTTGCTCAAGGATGGTGCTGATAATGGACATGATGGCAAGGGTACATTTTCTTCTTGTTTATTTTCCAGGAATTGAACCCTCTTCTCCAATTCACTCACTTTTTTGGAGATGGTAGGCACTGTATCAATGGAGGTTTTTTCATACAATATGTATGACTCCTTAGGGATTTCTTTTGAAATAAAATATTCATTGCATAAAAAGGGACATTAAAAACTAGTTTTCCCAAAAACCTGAGGCCTCCTATAAAACTAGTATATCTTCAAATCCTCAGGTGTTTTTATGTGATCCCATATAAAAAGATGGAAATACATGACTTGGAAGGAGGCGAACACATGATTGATTCTGATCAACCTGGTTAAAAGTGCTATATGGACCCTGTTGATATGTCAATGGTCCTTTAGTTGTCTCCTGCACATTCCACTTCGAATAAGGATCTAACAAAAGCTTCATCCGGGCCACTCAGGTTGAAAATCTGATTCAAATCTTTTATGAAAATATCCTTCAGGTTGTGTGCCACAGTTTCTTTGCCATTTCTCCTAGTAGAATCTTCTATACTCAAAGTTATGAAAGAAATACATAACTGCAAAGGAACAGAACTGAGTTTTATAGTCCAAAGGAGACACATATTCAATTTGGAAAAATATTTCCCCTGAGGTAAGAGGGATCTTGCTCAGTTTGCACAAGGGAAATTTAAAGACTGAAGGAAAGTATAAATGAGCAGAACTGGTAAATCATGGTGATTTGACAGACATCCTATATGAGCATTTAAGCCAGTAAGATGAAGAAGTGAAGTGCACTGATCCCGAGAAGGTTTTTACAAGAGATGAGCATAGGTGTGTGTCATGTAAACAAACATCTGGAAATCACTCAGTGATCATTTGAGATGATTTCTTAATCAAGATCTGAGGGGAATGGTTCAAGTAACCTATTAAAAGGCAATAACCGAGACATCCCAATTTTGATACAAGTGGAGCCCATCAAAATGACTCATGTTTCAAACACCTGGCAGTATAAGATGAAGTACATGAATACGTGATTTTTTAGAATGAACTTGTAACAAAAAGTATTCCCTAAAATATTCTTGTTTTTTGGGGGAAGAAAAGATTTGAATTGAAAAAGGTCATATAAAAGCATGTAAAAGTGATGAAGAAGATGGGGGGCAGTTAATCTTTATGAAAATTTTTGAGAAATCACATGTTCATGAGAAACCATCTGAGAAACCCAGTTTATTTCCTGTGCCTTTAAGGATTTAATCATGTCAAGTTGGTTGCAAGTGTACAACCATTGACAAGCTCTGAGATTGTTATGAAACTTTCCCCAGCTGATGTAATTTAATAAGTCTTGAATTAATGTCTTAATCATAGGCATTATTGTGTTTGCTTCATTTCAGAATGTTTTCAAATAGTTTTTCTTATTCCTATTGCAATCTTATGTTAGAATATTTATAAGTCACACAAGATCTCATCCTTGTGTTAGTATTGTGGCATTTGCAATTTCATTATGAGAAGACCTTTCATCTTGTAATGCAAATAGACAATTTAAAATCACTTTACTTTCATTATGTTGACAAATGATTGTTTGTTAGTTTATGAGTGTATCTTAGACATGATGAACCAGGGATTTCTAATGTTTAATTGAGTCTTTAACATGAGCCTTTGTGTTGAATTAATTGAAGAATGTATGAAATTGTGCACCTTCTGGGCTTCTATTGGTTACACACCTTCTAGTTGAAGGAATATTTTCCACCTATATCGAAGCATTCTGTTTTGTGAATTTTTCAGTATTTGTTAAAGGTTCTCAAAGATCTAATATAATCAACTTTATCCTACTTAACTTCCCACCCAAAAAACATCTTAAACAATGAATTCTATAAGAACTACCCTTGTTTATACTGTGTATTCATAAATGAACAAATTCCAATGCCAAAATATGTAGAAATAATCAGGTTTCAATTAATGTCTCTAGTAACCTGAACCTTATCCATAAAATATCTCCATTCTCTAGAAGTGACAACTCGTGAGAGTTAGATTGTGGTGTATTGATCATATTTTCTCAAGGTCATCCCAGAAAATTGTGCAAAGAAAGATTTATTTGATATTCCTTCATCAATATAGGTTACATAATGGGTCCTCTCACCCTGGTTGAAGGCACAACCTAAAGTAGTGAGGGTAGATCAAACCCTTAATATGGTGCTATCCATTTTTTCCAACGTCTGAGTGACAAAGAGTCAGTTGAATCTCATCCCTAGCTACAAAATGACTTATATTATGATTCGTCTGTCTCTAAGCATCTTGCTTGATCCGTGATGCTGCTCACCACCTAAGGGAGAATCAATTTGGGTACTGTTGTCCACTCAAAATTCCCCTACTTTTAAGAAGTTGAAAATTTAAAATTTTGAGGTTAAGTGTCTTTTCTGTTGTACTGATAATGTGAAAAGTCAAGAAATTGGGAAAATCTGCATTTTTGGGTCATTTTGTGTGTTTTTCGGGCCTGTCGGACATTTTTTTCCCGCGTGTCCCAAGTTCAATTGGGCCCCCTATTCCCCGATCGGCCGGTTTACCCGAAGTCTGTTCTTTTCGGGCCCATTAGAACTTTTTGTTCCAAATGTCCCAAGTTCACCCGGACCAGTTGTTCCATTTTCACCCGATTCGGCCGAGTCGTGTATTCCACATACTTTTGTCGCGCATGTCCCAAAAGCATTTGTGCATCCTTTCCCCGCATCGCCCGAATCGGACGAACCACGTACTTTGCGCTTTCGTGTCCCTCGTGTCCCAAATGAACCAAGTGCCATTAGTGCTAATTTTTCCCAGCTCTACCCGAAATATCTTAGTTTTTCAATTTGAGTAGATATGTATTTAATGCGCATTTATTGCCTTTCTCTCTCCTAAATGGCTATATAATGAAACCACCCCCTGTGTGTTTTTGCAAACTACTTTGATGCATATCTATTGCTCGAAACCACCTTGCAACCAAAATTCCCTTCGCGCATATCCATTTCCCCCTGCAATTCCAATCCTAAGTCTAACTTACAGCCTTGTTCTCCAAGTTACTATCAATATGAAGATTAAATTCCAAGGGCAGGAACAGATTTCACCACTCAAGTCCGTCGTTCCCGATATCGGGGACAGTGAAGTTCGCCACCTTGACTTTGGAGATTTTTGGACAAGGATGACAGACACAAACCCTTCACCGATGGTGCAGATGATTCATGACAGTGGTCTAGCTTTTGCTGGTGGTTTCCCTATCTCGGTGTAATGCACAGACACAGTGCTCTCATTGTGGGGCTCATTTCAACCCTGATTTAAGTGAATTGACAAACATGCATGGGGAGCTCATTGCTAAACTTGACGCTACCACCCATTGGCACTGCACTAAGGATTCTAGAAATGGACAATGCTATAGTTATCTCCCAGAATCAAGCACAGGCCCCTTTTAAATCAAGACAGTGATAACTATAAGGTGCGGGGTGGTGAAGTCCTGGCTAAAAAAACCCTAAGAAGGGGGCATCTCTTCTATCCAAAACTCTTTTTCGTGCATGGATTTCAATGAAGAATTGTCAGATTTCATAATCCTACTGGCTCGGGTCATGGGTCTAACCCTCTACAAATGAATTCCATTTCTGGATGTGCCCACTTATCAATATGGTGTGTGAGGGAACTCAGAATATCAACTAGGCAGAGATCATCAGTATGAACCTAGCGAAGTAGCTATCTTATATACAGCAAAACGAAGAAATTCTATATGACTTCATACCTGATGTATACTCTAGTAAGCATTGAGGCAATGGTTTGGCTTTTCATACATCGATGCTCACAAGGATGACCCCGTATATTCCTACTTGCCAGCATAGTTCACCCTGGAGACCAGAAATCAAAATTTCTGAAGGGTGAATGATGCTTTCACCATGTAAATGGTCAAGATTCTTGAGAGTGACACAAACAAGAATATTTTTCTGATGAAGCCATGAGTCTGATATTGCACTACGGTGCTTATTTTATTCAATTCAGAAAATTTTCCTATATCTGGACTTGTTGGCTATGAGAGCAGTCCTCTCAAGCTCACCTATGTTCTGCAAATGACAAGATGGCCTCGATAGAAGTGTAAAAGAAATTGGACAAATTTCATAGAACCTGTAGAGACAAGAAAATTATTGGTTTGCACTTTCCCCATCTCTTTGGGAAATTACACTTGTAAAACAGCCCTGGATGCACAAAATATAGAAAGGGCCCTAGCTCCCATTACTGTCCATTTCTTCAAGGCCCAGAACTTGCTTTGACTCGAAAATTTTTATTGAGCAGAACATCAAGATAACCTATCATCATAGGGTAGACACAGAGGACTATTAGGCTGACTGTGCTGATGATTTTGAAGCCAGAAGGAGGCATTATGGCAGGTTTTCCCTACTGTTGATTCAGGAACTCAACTTGTACCAAGTTCCTGAAGGGCTTCAAGATGATAATTCTGACCTATACTCATATGAGTATGAAAATTTGGTCAAACACACTCCCTTGAAGGACTTGGATTGGTTCAAAAAGGAGAAAGGATGATTTGGCTGAAATCCTTAGCTCCAGTCCTCGTCAGAACCAAAATATGGTTTGATAGGAAAGTTCGTGAGCTTAGGAGGCACTCAGGGAAATCCTCCTCTAAGGATGCTTCAACCACCAAGGAGGGAAATCATCGATTCCAAGATTAGAAGCACCTGTGAAAAATACTCCTACCTACCTCGTTAACTCAAGGGACCTACAGTCTCTACTCCTCCCTCATCCACCCCAGGTGTATCAGAAGAAATTCAAAGAAGTTAAAAAGGAGCCTATGGAAGAAGATCCCCTGAGAAAGCATGCAAAATTGCCTCTGGGAAAAAATAACATTATTGTTCTAATTAAAAGTGAAGAGAGTGAGGTGCCTAGCTCCTGCAAGTGCACATGAAGTCCCAATGGATAAGAACAAAGAGGTCCACAGCACTGAACTTCGAAGCACTGTTGATTCCTCTGCACCAATTGGCTCAAGCGCTCCACTCATATCTCAACTCGAGGCAACAGCAGTACAAATCTTGGGTGCCATGAGTTCTCTATCTCTTGGTCCTCTTGCCCCACCTGGCTTCTTCCTCCTCCTCTTTTGCATGGGTGTAGCCTCTTGTCGACAGTAGGAAGACAAAGTCTTCCTCCCGAAGCTCAAGACAAAATTTTGATGTTATGGCATGCCTTGTTAGGTATTACTCCTCCTTCTCGTGCCAAAAAATCTAGAATTACCTCCAGAATAGTGTCTGATGCTCAGGGCCAGCAATTCCTGGAGATAGCCAAGCCTATGGTAGATAAACCAGAGCAGGATTTGCAGGCATCTGACCTAGAGCTCTCAAGAATTCCTATGGGAGAGTCTACCCCTGAAGGTGAGATCCACAATCTTCAGGAAACAGTTACCAGAGTCATTGGGAGGGTAGAGAAAGGGCAGCAAACCATAGAACAGTTGGAAGAACAAGCCCAAATTCTTACAGGTTTCATCAAATCTCTTTTGTCCAAGGACAAAGTTTTGGACCCTACCCCATTGACTACTCTTCCACCACCTGTAATTTTGAGCCAAGATGAAGTACAGAGTATCAAAGATATGCACAAGTATTCCATCTATGGCAGAGCTATGGAGGCCATGGTGGATGATATGCTTGTTGCGGGATTGAACTTCATTGATGAAGCTTTCAAACTCCATGGAAAGGTGAACAACTTGCAACAGAAGCTCTCCTCCACTATTGGGAGCATTGATAAAGAACTTAAACTTTGGAGCAGTTGCATAGTAGACCTCCACCTCATGGGACAAACAGATGAAAATATTTTGATGGCAAGCAAATTCTTCAAGGATACAAAGGATAATTTGTCAAAGTCCTGGGTCTACAGCGTGGAATGGAAGATCAAGGTCCTGGAGGAGGCTTTGGGAGAATTAAGGAATAGCTGGCAGAAGGGTGAGGCCTTCAAAACACTAGTTGTGTCTGCTTTCAAAGATATACATTGCCATCTTCAGGATGAAACTTCTGGTGTGCCTCTCTCCTTACAAGAAATCAAAGCTCAATTCAGAGCTTTTGTCAAGGGTGACCTATTCAAGGAAAGCTCCATTTCCAAAGAAAAAATGAAGGAGATCTGTTCTCTTCAATCTGCCATTGAAGAAGCAAATAAAGATTATCATACTCATGTCGAGTTCGATAAGGAAATGGAGAAGTGCCTCAGATTTTGGACTCAGTCTACCGCCAACACATCAGTCCCACGTGGCAGAGACATAGCTGAGGCATTGAAGAGATTTAGACAGCAGATCTTAAAATTGGTGGGTCCCTCCCAGTCATAAGCAACTGTCTTCTTCTCCTAATTCTTCTTTTCTCTTCCCCTTCTTTCTCTCGTATTTGTTGTAATCAGTTGGGGTATTGTAATTAGCAACCCTTTAACTAATCTTTAGTTAAAAGAAGTAGTTACCAAGAGTAACTGATTTGTAAACTATATAATGGCCTCTCCTCGCCATTTTGAAGGGAGGAAGAACTTGGCTTATTTCTAAAAGTGTAAATAAATCATAAAGAAATCAATACAGAAGGACTTTTCATTCTTTGTCTATCCAGTTTCCTTTATTCCCAAGCTATTCATTTACTTTTATTAGATCATTTGTCTGTATTATGCTGAGAAGCTTTGTATTCTCACAGATGTTATTTATAGAACTTTGTGTCTTTTCAAATTTCATCTTCTTAATATAATACAAATGATCTTGTTCTAATTCACTTGTACCCTCGCATGCATAAGGAATTACTCTGTCATCTATAATTCTGAATGGTGCCTTTCTGCTCTTTCTCACATTTTGATTCCTCAGTCCTTTTGTAATTGATGATCCTTATAGAAAACACTTTCATAATATCCAAGTTCCACAAGAAAACCATACTTTGTATATGTGTAAATAGGTTCGTTTCTGAATAAGGGAACCTCTCCCATTAAAGAGGAGGGACTTCTTGTCCCCTGACTGTTGCTCTTCTTGAAGTCCTATTTGATGACCAACAGTTTTTGGCGACTCCGCTGGGGAATCATATTCCAGTTCTGTAATCATTTATTGATCACCTTTTGATCTGGTGACTCCGCGTGTTTAACTTGAGAGAGATAGGGCCCTTGGTATTGAAGATTCTCAATTTCAGCTTTTGGAATAGTAGGGTTTTCCTTTCCCTTCAACAATAAGAAATAGAAAGAATCATTCAACAAGCACTCTGCCTGTCCAAGATAGAATCCCTACGGGTGGTATTCCTTCAGAGCCAATCAGTCCTAATCTTCAAGCTTTGATTCTTGCTGGTGTTGGAGTTCCTCTTCAAGCCATTTTTCCAAGAATGGTGGTACCATTGCCGTTGGGGTCATCATGTTGGGCCTTTTTCCCTTCCTCAGCCTTTGCATGAGTTACCCAGAGGTAACCGGAAGAACTTCCCTAAATTCAAAGGTGATGGCAAAGTACATTCTGATGAACACATCACAGCCTTCATAGTTGCATGCAGAGTTATAGGAGTTGAACATGAGGATGTCTCCGTAAGGATTTTTGTTGAGACTTTACAAGATAATGTTGCTGATTGGTTCTATCACCTTCCATCTGGTGCTATCACTAGATGGGACATAATGAGAACTAGGTTTGAAAATCGTTTCAAACCAGCGGAAGACGTGCATGCCTTACTAGCCCAAATTTCTCAAATAAAGAAGGATTCACAAGAAGCCCATGAGAGAATTTTTGGCTCGGTTCAACAGGCGGATTAAAAAAATTCCGCCAAATACTCGACCTGTAGACCAAATTCAAAAATGTTTCTTCCTAAATGCTCAATCGCCTGAAGTTAGTTATGCACTAAGAAGGGATAATCTCGCAATATTAGCCGAGGATCAAACTCTTGTTGTTAATGTTGAAGATGATTTAATCATGTCAGGGAAGTTGAGCAGAGACCCCTCTAAATCTAGGTCTGCTTCTTCCTCCTCTTCCACTCTTGAACCTAATACTGATCCATTGGTACAAAAACTTACAAATGATCTCATCGCCATTAAGAAACAATTCACTCAGCATGCTCCCTATGCAGACGTTCCAAGAAGGAATTTTCAGCCCTAGAAATCGTTTACCTACTTCTCAAACAAGGCTAGCGCTTGAAGGACCTCCTATTAAAGTTCCTGTCAATGCAACCTATGAAGTTGAGGAACCAGAGGATGAGGAGGTTGATGAAAATTGTGAGGAATTTGTTGAAGATTTTGATGATGAAGCAGATGAACTTGAAGGATCTCGAGTTGATTTCTTCACCACTGAAGGCATTGATGAGGGGGATGATTATGAATGAAGTAGTAGCATACATTAATAGTGAATCATATGCTATCATGACTTGAGAGCAAACAAATCAGAGGGAGAAAGTGGTGTAGCCCACCAATAAATCTAAGGAGCAGCCGACAACTATCCCTGTAATTACAAAAATAGGATCTCCGATCCGCATTTTATCTCACACTAAAGGGGAGTCCTGTCAATTCTGCTACTAAAGTTACTTCTTTTTCCCCTAAAATTGATAAACCTAGGATCTCAAGTGATGATAGCCCATCCACTTCTGGGTCTTTTGATATTATTGATCACCTAAAAAAGACTAAGGTTCAAATCTCAGAGGCTGAATATTATCAAACCCATCCTAAGGCTTTTGCTAAAATGATTCACTTTTTCAATTCCCATTCTAAAACTACCTCTAAAGGACTTTTACCCACTCCTTCTTCTGCACCAAAACCTAATCTGGTAGCCGCTTGTCACCTCACCCAGTGACAAAATCAAACCATTCTATGTGACACTTCTTATAGCTGGTCATAGGCTTAACAATTGCGTCATAGACTCAGGAGCATTAGACAATGTGATGCCTACTAAAGTAGCTCATGCCTTAGGCTGGACTCTCACACGCACTTATGGATCTTGTTATTCTATGGAGAGTAAGGAAGTGCCCTTGGTCGGAAGAATTAAAGATGCACAAGTGGCTTTTACTGCTTTGCCTAAAAATAAAGTTTTGGCTACTATTCTTAGTAGCAGACATTCCTCCTTCATACGGGATGTTGCTAAGCAGAAACTTCTGTAAGGATGTGGGTGGAAAAATTCAAATGGATTGGTCACATGCCCTCATACCTATTAATGGGCAAATGAAGAAGCTGCTACCTGAGAAGCAATCTGAGTATATTGTACAAAAAACTAATGATCCCAAAGCACAAATACTCTATGAGGATATGGGGCATGGCAACTACATGATTATGTCTCTTGAAGAAATCCAACCTCCCAAAGTCTCACCTAAAGATTCTAATGGTGTTTGGATATTAGAGTTTGATGGAAGTTGTTCCTCAGCTGGTTCTGGGGTTGGTGTCATATTAGTGTCACCTGAAGGAAGCCTTCATCCTTTCTCATTCAAGTTACAATTTGAAAATACCAATAATACAGTAGAGTATGAGGCTCTCATTCTTGGACTCCAAGTGTCCAAAGAACAGGGTGTGAAGAATCTTCTAGCTCATGGGGATGCAGAACTAATTGTAAAGAAAGTTAGAAACCTCTTCTAGGTAAACAATGGAAGGTTAAAACATTACAAGAATCAGGTTTTATATTCCATTGAATTTCTTGATGCCTTCTCCATTGAAGCAATACCTAGGGAGAAGAATACCAAGGTTGATTCACTAGCAGTCTTAAGGTCACTGCTCATACCTCATCCTGACTTTTCTCAAGATAAGTTCACCATTGAGATGATCCATCGACCTAATGTACCTGATAATACAAGTAACTGGAAAGTTTTCAATAATGATCAACACTTGCTTTCTTTCTTAGAACTCAAGGATAATTTTAAACAATTGTACTTCGAAGGAAGTGACAATTTACCTCATGAAAGTCTGCCCTTTGACACAGAAGCCACCCAAGAAGAAGAAACAAATCAGGATGGATGTATCAAACTTAAGGGAAACAAGATTCCAAAGGGATTGGTGAGTTTAGAGGAACTTTTTGATAAACACGATAGGTATGTGAAGTCTAGAGCTTCTACTGGACCTCAACAATTAGCTGAATATGACAAGAATAATATTGGGAGTTCTACTGACCCTAAGCTCATGAACATTGGAAAATGTTGCACATAAGATGAGAGGAAGAAGGTAATTGATCTTTTAAATAAGTATAAGGATGTTCTTGCTTACTCTTATGAATATTTAAAAGCTTTCCAACCAAAGGATATGCAACATTTTATTCCTCTCAAACCTGGAATTAAGCCTTTTAAACAGAAGTAGAGGCAACACAATCCTAAAATAGCCGACACCATTTTTCAAGAAATACAGAAGTTGTTGAAAGCCAAAATCATTTTTCCTATCCATCATTCAACATGGATTACCAATATTGTGCCTGTTAGAAAGAAAAATGGTGAGATTCGTATCTGCGTTGACTTCAGGAATCTGAATCAAGCTTCCTTGAAAGATAATTATCCTTTACCTATGATGGATCAGGTCTTGCAAGTAGTAACGAGATCCGAAATGTTGTCTATGCTTGATGGATTCTCAGGATATAATCAGGTAGAAGTTAATACTGCAGATCAACACAAAACAGCTTTCACTACCCCTTGGGGTACCTTTGCTTACAAAAGGATGCCTTTTGGGATCATTAATTCTGGTGCTAATTTTTGGAGGGCTATGGAATTAGCCTTTGGAAGTTTGAAAGGGAAGTGTATTATTGTATACCTTGATGACTTGACTGTGTATTCTAAAACAAGGGCCGATCATTTTCAGCACCTGGAGATAGTTCTGCTAAGATATCGAGAACATGGGATCTCTTTGAATCCTAAAAAATATGTATTTTGTGTCACAGAGGGGAAATTATTAGGGCAAATCATCTCCAAATATGGTATAAAGATTGATCCTGAGTGAGTTCAAGCTATTCAGCAAATTCCTCTTCCAACCAGCAAAAAGGGCATGCACTCTTTCTTTGGTAAGATCAAATTTATGAGAAGGTTCATCCCTGATTTTGTATAGCTAACTTTGAATATCTCCTAAATGATGAAATGAAAACAAATGTTTGGTTGGTATTCTGAAGGAAAAGAATCCTTTGAAGGTATTAAAAGAGCCATTGCTAAAATTCCTGTTTTAGCATGTCCATATTTCAACAAAGATTTCATTATCTATTGCTACGCCACAGATAATACCTTGGCTACTATTTTGACTTAGGAAGATTCTAATGAGCATGAACTCCCAATTACATTTATGAGCTATGTTCTAAAAGATCATGATTTAAAATACACCATAATGGAAAAACATGCTTTTGTAGTGGTTAAAGCTGTCAAGCAGTTTTGTTTTTACATTCTTAACTCTCACTCCATGGTGTTGGTACTAGATACAACTATCAATTCAATTCTCACATAACAGGAATTTGGATCCAAGAGAGGGAACTAGGTGGCCAAGGTTCAAGAATATGATATTTACATCAAACCGACCAAGCTCCTCCGTGGAAAAGGCCTATGTGAACTCATCGCTGAAGGAGCTAGACATAAGTTACTGGAGGATAAAGTTGGTCTTCCTACCGTTATGTTTCTTAGCTCAGTTAACGAATGGTACGATGATATCGCTCATTTTCTCACCTATGGGGGATGCCCCTCTCATTTGTCTACCAAATAAAAGAGGGTTGTTAAACTAAGGTCAGCTCAATATGTGTTGTGGGAAAATGCCTTGTTTAAGCACGGGTTGGATGGAAGGTTTTTAAAATGTGTGGACAAGGAACAACAGAAAAATATACTCTCAGCTTTTCATGATTAGGCATGTGGAGGGCATTACTCATCAACTGCCACTGCTCATAAGATACTTCATGGAGGATATTATTGGCCTACCTTGTTCAGAGATGCATTAAAGTGGGTTGATAAATGTGAGGCTTGTCAGACTTTCATGGGTAGACCTAAATTGGCCTCTTTGCCCCTGAAACCAATTGTGATCGAAGTACCTTTTCAGCAATGGGTTTTGCATTTCATTGGGACACTTAATCCCTCCTCTAGTACTGGTCATACTCATGTATTAACTACCACTGATTATTTCACCAAATGGATAGAATCCATTCCAGTAAAGAGTACTACTTCCGAAGTAGTATTCATTTTCATCAAAGAAAACATCTTGGTAAGGTATGGTGTGCCAAACAAAATCGTGACAGATAATACTTCAAATTTTTCTTCGACTAAAATAATGGATTTTTGCTATGGATACGGAATCTCTCTAGCTCACTCCTTATATTACTATCCTCAGGGAAATGGACAGGCAGAATCCACAAATAAAAATCGGGTGACCATTATAAGGAAATTAGTCAGTGAATCCCAACGAAACTGGCACAAGAAACTCTTTGATGATCTTTAGATAGATAGGATCACACCTAAGAGAGCCATTGGGATGTCTCCTTTTCAGGTAGTATATGGAGTAGAAGTTCAATTGCCAGTAACAGTGGAGCTACCAACCTTGCATCTAATGAAGGCCATTGAAGATACTAGTTTTAGTGACGCTTTGGACAAGAGAATCATGTATCTTCACAAATTGAATGAGGACAGATTGGAAGTTGCTGATTAGGATATCCACTCACCAGCAGAAAGTAAAGGTCCTATTTGATAAGAAATCCAAGTTCAGAGATTTCCAAGTTGGAGACACTGTTTTGTTGTGGGATAAAAGGCATGAACCTCGTGGCAGCCATGGCAAGTTTGATTCCCTTTGGCTCGGACCTTTCAAGATCAGGCACTTCGATGGTAAGAATTATTTTTACCTTGATTATATGGATGGTTCTTCTCTCCCACTTCCTTATAGTGGGGAGTTTCTAAAATTGTTTAAGTCATAGGTGATTAGGAAGTCCTGTGTATATTCTTTACAGTGTTTTGTTTTTCTTTCCCTTTGTTTTGGTGTGTTGTCCTTTGTATTGGTTTGCTTTTTGACTCCGTGGCCCAATGCATAAGGTACTGGTCTAATTCCCCGAGTTTGTCTGAATCCTTGCCTTGTCTCATTCTTTGAATTTATGTCAAGTCATCCCCAGAAGGAGCCAGCTGTTGTCCACTCAAAATTCCCCTGCTTTTAAAGAAGTTGAAAATTTAAAATTTTGAGGTTCAAGTTTCTTTTCTGTTGTACTAATAATGTGAAAAGTCAAGAAATTGGGGAAAATCTGCGTTTTTTGGGTCATTTTGTGTATTTTTCGGGCCCGTCGGACATTTTTGTCTCGCATGTCCCAAGTTCAATTGGGCCCTCTATTCCCCGATCAGCCAGTTTACCCGAAGTTTCTTCTTTTCGGGCCCGTCAGAACTTTTTGTCCCAAATGTCCCAAGTTCGCCCAAACCAGTTGTTCCATTTTCGCCCGATTCGGTCGAGTTGCGTATCCCACGTACTTTCGTCCCACATGTCCCAAAAGCATTTGTGCGTCCCGCATCGCCCGAATTGCCTGAACTGCGTACTTCACGCTTTTGCGTCCCTCGTGTCCCAGACGAACCAAGTGCCATTCGTGTTAATTTTTTCCCACTCTATCCTGAATATCTTGCTTATTCAATTTGGTAGGTATGTAATTTAATGCGCATTCATTTCCTTTCTCTCTCCTAAATGGCTATATACTGAAACTGCCCCCTATGTGTTTTTTTCACACTGCTTTCATGCTATCTATTGCTCGAACCCTTGTAATCAAAATTCCTGCGTGCGTATCCATTTTCCCCTGCAATTCCATCCCAAGTCTAGCTTATAACCTCTGCTCTCTGAGTTACTATCAACATGAAGAACAAATTCCAGGGGTAGGAACATATTTCACCACTCGAGTCCGCCATTCCCGATATTGAGGACAGTGAAGTTCACCACCTTGACTTTGGAGATTTTTGGACAAGGATGACAGACGTGAACCCTTCACCGATGGCACAGATGATTCATGACAGCGGTATAGCTTTCGCTAGTGGTTTCCCTATCTCAGTGCAATGCGCAGACACAGTGATCTCATGCGGGGCTCATTTCAACCCTGATTCGAATGATTTGACAAACGTGCATGGGGATCTCATCGCAAAACTTGACACTCACCTTCCGCCATTAGCACTGTACTAAGGATTCCAGAAATGGACAATGCTATAGTTGTCTCCCAAAATCAAGCACAGGCTCTTTTCAATCAAGACAGTGATAACTATAAGGCATGGGTGGTGAAGTCCTAGCTTAAAAACCCTAAGAAGGGGGCATCTCGTCTATCTAAGACCCTTTTCCGTGTAGATTTCAATGAAGAATTGTTAGATTTCATAATCCTATTGGCTCGGGTCATGGGTTTACCCTCTACAAATGAGTTCCATTTCTGGATGTGCTTGCTTATCAATATGGTATGCGAGGGAACTTAAAATATCAACTGGGCCAGAGATCATCAGTATGAACCTAGCGGAGAAGCTGTCTAATGTACAGCAAACAAAGAAATTATATATAAATTCATACCTGATGTATACCCTAGCAGCAATCGAGGTAATGGTTTGGCTTTTCATACATCGATGCTTACAAGGATGACCCCATGTATGCCTACTGCCTGCAGTTCACCCTAGAGACCAGCAATCGCAATTTTCGAAGGGTGAATGATGCTTTCACCATGTACATGGTCAGAATTCTTGAGGGTGACATGGCAAGAAGGTTTTCTGATGAAGCCATGAGTCTGATATCACACTACAGTGCTTATTTTATCCAATTCATAAAATTTTCCTATATCAGACTTGCTGGCTATGAGAGTACTCCTCTTATGCTTCCTATGTTCTACAGTGACAAGATGGCCTTGATAGAAGTATGCAGGAAATTGGAAAAATTACATAGAACCTGCAGAGATAAGAAAATTACTGGTTTGCACTTCCCCATCTCTTTGGGAAACGACACTTGCAAAACAACCCTAGATGCACAAAATATAGAAAGGGCTCTAGCTCCCATTACTTTCCATTTCTTTAGGCCCAGAACTTGCTTCGACTTAAAAAAGTTTTATTGAGCAGAATATCAAGATAACCTATCATCATAGGGCAGACACGGAAGACTATTGGGCTGACTGTGCTGATGATTTTGAAGCCAGAAGGAGGAATTACGGCAGGTTTTCTCTACAATTAATCCAAGAACTCGGCTTGTACCAAGTTCCTGAAGGGCTTCAAGGATGAAAACTCTGACCTATACTCATATGAGTATGACAATGTGGTAAAGCACACTCCCTTGGAGGACTTGGATTGGTTCAAAAAGGAGAAAGGATGATTTGGCTGAAATCCTGGCTCCAGGTCTTAGTCAGGACCAAGATCTGGTTTGATAGGAAAGTCCGTGAGCTTCGGAGGCACTCAGGGGAATCCTCCTCCAAGGATGCTTTAACACCAAGTAGGGAAGCATCAACTCCCAGATCAAAAGCACCTGTGTAAACCCCTTCTGCCTCGTCAGCTCAAGGGACCTACAGTCTCTACTCCTTTCTCATCCAACCAGGTGTATCAAAAAAAATTCAAAGAAGTTAAGAAAGAGCCTGTGGAAGAGGATCCCCTGAGAAAGCATGTAGAATTGCCTTTGGGACCAAAGAACATTATTGTTCTCAGTGAAAGTGAAGAAATTGAAGTGCCAACTCCTGCAAGCGCCCCTGAGGCTCCAATGGATAAGGACAAAGAAGTCCAGAGCACTGAACTTCCAAGTACTATTGATTCCTCTACACCAGTTGTCTCAAGCGCCCCACTCATGTCTCAACTCGAGACAATAGTAGTACAAACCTTGGGTGCCATGAGCTCTCTGTCTCTTGGTCCTCTTGCCCCACCTGCTTCTTCCTCCTCTTTTGCATGGGTGCAGCCTCTTGTCGACAGTAGGAAGAGAAATTCTTCCTCTCGGAGCTCAGGACCAAATTTTGATGCTGTGGCAGCCTTTTTAGGCACTACTCCTCCTTCTCACACCAAAAAATCTAGAATTACCTCCAGAATAGTGTCTGATGCTCAGGGCCAGCAATTCTTGGAGATAGCCAAGCCTATGGTAGATAAACCAAAGTAGGATTTACTGGCATCCGACCTGGAACTCTCAAGAATTCCCATGGGAGAGTCTACCCCTAAAGATGAGATCCACAACCTTCAGGAAACAGTCACCAGAGTCATTGGGAGGGGAGAGAAAGGGCAGCAAACCATAGAATAGTTGGAAGAACAAGCCCAGATTCTTACAGGTTTCATCAAATCTCTTTTGTCTAAGGACAAAGTTTTGGACCCTACCCCATTGACTACTCTGCCACCACCTGTAATTTTGAGTCAAGATGAAGTACAAAGTATCAAAGATATGCACAAGTATTCCATCTGTGGCAGAGCTATGGATGCCATGGTGGATGATATGCTTGTTGTGGGATTGAACTTCATTGATGAAGCTTTCAAACTCCATGGGAAGGTGAATAACTTGCAACAGAAGCTCTCCTCCACTATTGGGAGCATTGATAAAGAACTTAAAATTTGGAGTAGTTGCATAGTAGACCTTCGCCTCATGGGACAAACAGATGAAAATATTTTGATGGCAAGCAAAGTCTTCGAGAATACAAAGGATAATTTGTCAAAGTCCTGGGTCTACAGCGTGGATTGGAAGATAAAAGTCCTGGAGGAGGCTTTGGGAGAATTGAGAAATAGCTGGCAGAAGGGTGAGGCCTTCAAAACACTAGTTATATCTACTTTCAAAGATATACATTGCCATCTTCAGGATGAAACTTCTGGTGTGCCTCTCTCCCTACAAGAAATCAAACCTCAATTCAGAGCTTTTGTCAAGGGTGATCTATTCAAGGAAAGCTCCATTTACAAAGAAAAAATGAAGGAGATATGCTCTCTTCAATCTACCATTAAAGAAGCAAATAAATACTATCATACTCATGTCGAGTTTGATAAGGAAATGGAGAAGTGCCTCGGATTTTGGACTCATTCTACAGCCAACACGTTAGCCCCACGTGGCAGAGACATAGCTGAGGCATTGAAGAGATTCAGACAGCGGATCTTAAAGTTAGTGGGTCCATCCCAGTCATAAGCACCTGTCTTCTTCTCCTAATTCTTCTCTTCTCTTCCCCTTCTTTCTCTCGGATTTGTTGTAATCAGTTGGGGTATTGCGATTTGTAACCCTTTAACTAATCTTTAGTTTAAAGAAGTAGTTACCAATAGTAACTGATTTGTAAACTATATAATGGCCTCTCCTCGCCATTTTGAAGAGGGGGAAGAACTTGGCTTATTTATGAAAGTGTAAATAAATCATAAAGAAATCAATACAGAAGGACTTTTCATTTTTTGTCTATCTGGTTTCCTTTTTTCCCAAGATTTTCATTTACTTTTATTAGATTATTTGTCTGTATTATGCTGAGAAGCTTTGTATTCTCACAGATGTTATTTACAGAACTTTGTGTCTTTTCAAATTTCATCTTCTTAATATGATACAAATGATCTTGTTCTAATTCACTGTACCCTTGCATGCATAAGGAATTACTCTATCATCTATAATTCTGAATGGTGCCTTTCTGCTCGTTCTCGCATTCTTCATTCCTCGGTCCTTTTGTAATTAATGATCCTTATAGAAGAAACTTTCATAATATCCAAGTTCCACAAGAAAACCATACTTTGTATATGTGTAAATAGGTTTGTTTCTGAATAAGGGAACCTCTCCCATTAAAGAGGAGGGACTTCTTGTCCCCTGACTATTGCTCTTCTTGAAGTCCTATTTGATGACCAACATGTACTAACACACGTGACACCCTATTTGTTGATTAGTGGTGACCTATACAAGTTAGGTTGGGATGAAGTATTATGTCGTTGTGTACTAGAACATGAGTGCACAGATATCATTGAGGAAGCTCATGGTGGTATTGCAGGTGGCCACTATGTAGGTGAACGCCACTGCTCGCAAGAGTTTACTCATTGGATTGTGGTGGGAGACCCTGTATAAAGATTGTAAATCATATTATAAGGCTTATGATCACTATCAGTGCCTTGGGAAACCAGGTCAATGAGATAAAATACCTCTAAGACCTAAAACTAGTGCAAAACCATTTGAGAAATGGGCTATAGACTTTGTGGGTCCTATTTCACTGGCCGCGCGTAGGACTAGATCACGCTACATCATTACTTGTACATATTATCTCACAAGGTGGGCAGAAGCAACACCTACAAAGTATTGTACAGCAACAACAACAACCATATTTCTATGGAAAAATATTCTTACAAGGTATGGATGCCCACTAAGTTTGACAAGTGATAGGGGCACACATTTTTTAAATGAGACAATCAGGATATTATTAGATGAATTTATGATTGTGCACCATAATACTACACCCTATCATCCTCATGCTAATGGAATGTTGAGGCCTTCAACAAAATTTTGAGCCAGACCTTGACAAAAAAATTGATGTTGGAAGGAAAGATTGAGATGAGAAATTTTTATGTTGTACTTTGGGCATATCAAATAAAATATAAAAGGTTGAACAAAGCCACACCATTTATGTTATTGTTTGGCGTGGAATTAGTTCTTCCTATGGAATTCATGCTACCTTCTTTATGTATTGTGTGCACTAGAGGTCTAGCTAATGAACAAGCATTATAAGAATGAATTAAAAACTTAATCAAGCTGGATGAGTGACGAGCAATAGCACGTTAGCGTCAAAAACAAGAAAAGGCCACGCAAAAATCATGGCATGATAGGCACATCAGAGATAAAAAGTTTGAGATTGGACAAATGGTGCTCCTTTATGATTCTAAGTTTTTGTGCCATCCAAGAAAACTCAAGGTACATTGGTTGGGGTCATATGTTATCACTCACATACTTGAAATAGGTGCTTGCCAATTAGAGGCGCTTGATGGAACATGGTTACCCGGGTACTTCAATGGGAGTAGGCTGAAGCCCTACTATAAATAAGTCTTCTTGGTGTTTGTAATAAGGCAGTGATTTCCATTTAGATTAGGTTTTCAATTTTGTATTTCCTTAATGTATTTCCTTCTTCGTCGTTATGCTTTGTCAATTTAGTTGGTGTTTTTTGTGTAATAAGTGTGTTTACATGCCAGAAGCTAATTATTATTTGAAGAATTTTATGCGCAAAGGACTACACATACCATTAGTGTGGGGTGGTTATCAATATCTAGGTACATGATTGTCAAAAATAAGTACACATGAAAGGAACAAACTGCTACGGGTGTTATTCAAGTCAGATAATTTTAAAAAAAGATATTACTTCTGGAAACGAGGACCATATGTGGAGATGAATGAAGAAACAAGTATAACACGAGGTAAGTAGGGCCCATAAGAACTACCAAGGGAAGGCACAATGCCAAGGTAATTGGGTAAATGGAGGTGCGCTGAAGAGAAGTTTGCAGCTAGAAGGTAGGAAGGCACGCTAGAAGGTTATAGCTTGGGTGTGAAGATATACCGCACGGAAAGAACGAAAATGGTCGATTAATGAGAGGATTGTTGGTAGGTGAAGGAGAAATAAATGCACTAAATTTTTAAAAATCTATATAAGGATTGGATGTAAGTTCATTCTTACTATTGAAATTGCGAGAATTTGAAAAGAGCTAAGTGTAAACAAGCCAAGCAAATCATATTGAGGTGCGAAGAGTGTGAAACTAGACGTGGAGAAAATATTTGGTGCGTAGGAGAAGCTTACGTTCGCATAGGTGAAAGCTTTGAGTGAAGCATATGCATTACAAAAGAGCTAGCGAACGCGATTTCCACTAGGGCACTAAGATTCAAACTAGGGTTTTAACTTGCTTTTTACAGAGGATAGAAAGAATATGTTTTCAAATGGCGCTGAAGAAAGCACCTACAACAGGAGTAAAAGGGAAGAAGAAGGTCGAAGTGGAAGAAGAAATTACTCCCGAGAGTAATTTCTCATAAATGCAGTATCTGGAGGGCATGATTATGGGACAAGAATGAGATTCCCACATCAATAAATGTAAGATTATCGATTACAACCATCACACATCGGATAATAAGAAGGAACTAGATGCGTTGTTGAGCACAAAAACAAACAAGCACACAACGGAAGATATGCTAGTGTACGATAATGCTAGAGAAAATTTTCTAAAGTAGATTGGATTCTATTAGTTGTATGAGCTTTCATACTTTGGAAAGTATGAACCATTGTATCGATGGTTGATGAATAGATTCCATGAGGACTTCTTCTACTTCTTTAGACAAAGGGTTAGAATCACAACTACC
This sequence comes from Taxus chinensis, assembly GCA_019776745.2. Taxonomy (NCBI): domain Eukaryota; kingdom Viridiplantae; phylum Streptophyta; class Pinopsida; order Cupressales; family Taxaceae; genus Taxus; species Taxus chinensis. The sequence goes on along the minus strand of CM034147.1, from coordinate 198,333,592 downwards.
TTAATTTCAACATTGACAGGATTAAGGGCCTCAGGAGCATATCTAGAGAGTAACTTAACAGATAAGGCAGTGATCCTGGAGATAAGGAAGGAGCTAGGATATACCAAGGGTCCGTGTGACATAGACATTGATAAATTGAAGAAGTGCTCAGTGGTACAGGTAACTGCACATCTGATAACAAAGTTGAATGACCAAGAAAGGTGGTCATAGGTGAATAAAATTTGGCTACACGTTGCAAGGAAAATGTCTCAAGGAGTGATCTACAATATTACAGGTTACATAGCAGAGACAATCATTGAAGAAGTGTGTACAGGTGACAAAATTAGTTTTGGCACTATGCTATTTTCTTTGGTGTTTATGGAGATTGGAGTGCTCGATGGGCCAAAGGAAAAGTTTTGGGAGTACCCTAAGGAAACTAAATCTCTGGCGGAAATATTTGATAAATACTTATGCGAAGGGACCATGGGTGGGCCATTTAAATAGAGGGCATAAATGTGGTATGACAGGCTCTGCACGGTGTTCAAAGAGGAGTTGTGCATACCCAAGGAGTTATCTTCGGTAGTGGGTAAGGTAGTACAGTTTGCAGTCTACCAACATTTTTACATTGTGCTATTTGTGATGAAGGACGAAGCTTGGAGCCCTTGGTGCAAACTACCATATGCCTTCACAACACGCTACTTCCAAGCATTGAATATTTGCATAGCTCTAGAGGTGGTCATCAGGATAAGGACCATGGTAGGGGACAATGAAGTCCTAAAAGTGATGAAGGATGAGACACTGGGTCACGTAGAGAGGTTGACATTGGTAAAACAAAAATGTGAGGCCCTTGTAACAACATAGGAACCCCATAAGGAAAGGTTAGATGAGCTAGGGAATATTATAGCGCATAATATGGATCTGCTAGAGGGAAGAATATCTGCAATGTCCAACATTGTTCTAGTTTTATAGAATGAAAAGGGAGAAATTTCCCAAGATGAGCTGGAGTCTATTGCAGTAGATATTCCAAAAAAAGTAGAGGCCGTACTAAGTGAATGACAGACATTAGAGGCCGAAATAAAGGAAGAATATCTAGAATTAATTCTTCCAGTTGAAGCAGGGGGTGATGTAGATTAAATTACTATTCTTTGTTTAGAAATTCTTTAACATTCTTTCCATTACTTTATTCTTTATTGTTCAAGGAGTAGCCATTGTTGGGGCGGAAATGCAATTAGTGTAGGGTAATGTTGAATAGACAATGTATAACACTTAGCAGAAGGCATACAGAAGATTCGCACAGAAGAGTAGAGTGCGTTTAAAGTCGCAGGAGGATCGGGAAGGAATCACGCACAGAGGACAGAGACAGATTCGGGACTTAGCCATTTTCACGATTATGATATATTTTTAGAAGATGGTGTGCGAAGCACACAAACGAGATGAAGACTTGCGTGACATGCATAGGATATTTTTGGAGGAGCGTCTACTAATCATTTTTCATGGGATAAAGCTAATGATAAGATTACTACTTCTAGTTAACTATGAGAGGTCTATTGTTAGCATTCTTGCATGTGAGCCTATTATTATAAAGGTGCATGGATATTTTTAACATGCAACCTATTTTGGGATTAGACAAGAAGTGAAGGGAAAGTCCCCACCCTTATAAATATGTATGTAGTAAGCTATTTAGGAGAGGTGATTGAGATATACAGAGATACAGATATAGAGAGGTATGTGTGTGAGAGATAAATATAGAGGTATGCATAATTATATTGTCAGATATATTACGCGCATGAGCATATAATGCTATTATTGTAAGAAGCTTTTGTGTATTCATGTGTTATAATATAATGAAAGGTATTGATTGAATCAAGGTGTTAAACATGGTTATAGTTTGTTATTGCATGGATGATATCATTGTGTTTATTGATTGAATCATGGTTCCTAAATATCTATATCTAGAATAAGCTCTATGGAATATCTGTGTCGTTGTGTAATTGTATGCATTAAATCTTCATCATGATCCCATCCTACACGAGCAACTCTAAAGAGGGGCCTGGTACCTTTGTGTGCTTTGGGTGACCACTCATTCTAGGCCGAGTGATGTGCTAGTGCGCCTAGGTTATTCTTGGTGAATTATAGGTTGCATCAACTTACACACACATTTCAAGGCTAGGTGACCTATCACTAGCTCTATTACATGACTTGTTTCTTTGTTAACACTTCTCGATCGCTTAAAGAGCTAATTGCATAATTCCATAACACTATATTCCTCCCATACATTATTCCCACAACTTTACAGAATCTCATAAACTTATATGGGATCGTTCATTTAGGAGAAAAATATCTAATGGTTTGGTCCAAAGGTGATGTTTTTGTCCCTACCCACCCAATGGTTAATTTTTCAATTTGATAAATATTTATGAACTGGTTTATATCCCACAGGTTGTCCTTAGAGAAATTAAACCTATGAAAGCCTAAAAAATCAAGTATAACTAGCCTATTTATCTCACCTAGAAATTTCAAGAGTATACTTGCAAAATAAATTCCAAAAGCACTCTAAGCTCTCCTAAATCCCTTCAAACCAGTAACACAATCTAGGAGCAACCCCCATATAGATTTGAAACATTGTTAACTAGTTTCAAGAGTCAAACTTCCCAATCTATAGAATTTCAAAGACAATCCAAGCTTAAACATGTAAATTAATTATTTCTCATTATCAAGTGGTCAATTTTACTAAAATAATTTCATCCATATAGATATCACATTATAGGTGGAGATCTACAAGCAATTTGAGGCCTCTTTGGAGTATTGCCAATGTAGGTGATGTACAAATTATACTTTAACCCAACCGTAAACCTTTTTGCAAAGTATCCTACCCGTGATTAGGGTTTAAAGCTATTTTGCTTCACATAAGAGGGTTTCACAAATGTGTGACACATAGGGTTTTAGAGTGGAGGTCATCACAATTATTCATAGGCACATATAAAGCTGCAAAGCATCAACACATCACCATATGAAACCCTTTGAAAGGGACCAAACCGTCGGGTGCTTCCATGCATAGCAAATGACTCCATACCTACTCATTTTTTCACTCTAGCTCTAGAAATAGAGTACTTTTAGATCATTTTGAGCCTACATAATCAATCCACACTGTCAGTTAATATTTTTACCTCTATAATCGACTAAGTGCATCCACTTCTTTAAATTTTAGCAATCATTTCCATGTTCTATCTTGCAAATTGTTGATGTGAGTATATTTTGACTTATACATTAATGCTTATTAATTAGTTTGAATATACGACATGTTTCTAACTCTTTAAACCTTGGCTAAATAAGGCCATGTTATGGAAAATACTGCCAAAGTTGATGCATTTTAAAAGTGGAAGGTAAACCATAAGTAAACAATTTGTGAATGTGAATGTGAAAGTTAGTAGTCGGTTTGTCATTATCATTAGATGACCACATATTAAATATGGTCATGTTGAAATTCTCCAAGTCAATTTTAAATGTGACCTTTGTCCAATTTTCATTTCCGCCACACTTGGTAATGGTTGGCTCTAGTTTACTGCTCATGTTATTTATGAAAACTTTGACAACAAAAATAGAAAAATAAAAATGTTTAGATAAATTAGAATAAGCATAAATTGACAACATTATAAATGTTTTGCAACAAAAGTAATAGAAGCCACGAAATCTATTTGAAATGGAAAATTCAATTCGAAAATGTAAATTTAAAGTGACAACAACACCTATTCTTTATATCTTAATTTTGAAATCTAGTATAAACTAAAAACTAAAAAAAAATGTTCATATAATTTTCACATTAGATACTTTTCCTAACAAAGTTGAGTGCAAGAGAACTATGCCAATAAGAATGTAACCTATAAGTAAAATGAATAAAATTAAAGCAAGAGAGGATAAACTAAAAGTGTAAATGTAACACAGAACAAGGTGAATTTGATCAAAGAGATCTATAAAGCTCTACCTCAGTGTTGACAACTAAGTTGAAGGTAAGATTAATTACCCAAACATAAAATAACAAATGAATTTATGAATTGTAAACAAGGGATATATTAGGAATAACTTTGGTAATTTCCAACTCAAAATTACAACCTCATGTCCTACTTTATTATTTCTGGCCTTTGTCCTTTTTTAAATGTAAATTGAAATGTGCTAGAGAAATGCTATGGTAAGAAAACCCTACACCATTGTAGATCAATGAAGGAGAAAATCACATGAGATGAGATAAAGTGGTAAAAACATTTTAATTTCCAAAGCATAGCCCTAATTTTAGATATGACAACATATTAAAATTAGTTAAAATACAATATCCAACTCACTAGTTGTGGTGTACCTAGTAGAAGAAGCCACTGCAACACCCAAGTGAATTTGATCAAATAAACCTACCTCACTCATGACATATAAGCCAAAGGTAAGGGTAATTTACCACATCTTTAAATATTGTACCGAACAAACAAAGCCACTACAAGTCCTAGTAGAATTTGACTCAAGGGATATACCTTAGCCATGGAATATGAGTCAAATGAATGCAAAAATTATCACAACTTAAAAAAACAGGTGAATGAAGGAGAAGGAGAAAGAAATAGTGAACCCTGATGTATACATTAAGATACTTGTTTATATTTCATCTACTTCCTATCATTAGCAAACTTGATGACAAAATCGGTAGAGAATGTCTTTGTGAGGTTAACACCATACCCATTCCTCTCACGTGTGGTTTTCTTGACATTGTCATCATAATTGTTGGAGGGAAAAAAATGTCGAAAGATGAGCTCAAGCACATACTAACCCTCTTGTTGATTAGTCTCCATAGGAATACCATCTCCATCATTGAAGATGTTTATCTCGTTGTCCTCCATGTTGATCTCCACCTTCACATTCTTAATAGGGAGTCCCCTCTCCTTATTATTGGCCACATTCACAAGAGTCTCATCGAAGATATTATACAACCCTAACACATATTTTATCTCCTTTTGTACCATGGTATCATCCTCATATACCCACAAAGCTTATTTATGCCTCTCAATGAACCCAATGTATGTGTCAGGATGGAGCAAGATGTGCTCCAGCTAGCTCTTGTTTAGGTATGTTTCTTGAATACTCTTATGAGCTATGTTTCCATTATCATTTCATACAAGAGTCGCACAAATGAGGATTTAAATCTCATAAATTTCTCTAACTCCTGATTATGCAAAATAGTTATAAAATTTGCAGTAAATTTTCTAGCGCAATGCTCACGAGAGAGGAGACAAGCGTTAACCTTGAGCCTTGTAAAACAAATCCCTAGGAAAAAACAAGCCATGACAGCTAAAGTTTTTGCACAATGAGCAATAAAGGGTCTAACCAATAGAATTGAAGTAAAACAAATAATTTGCACTATGATACTTAATTTAAATGTCATCCAAATAGACATGGCATTATATTTTTTGATTTAGTTAAAGTGGGTATTTGTTTGTGTGAATACTATATATCTACCTTCGATAATATAAAAATAACTCCCCTACTAATGTTATTTATTTAATTTTAGGGTTGAATCACTATACTTGTTAAACAAGGTCGTAAAGTGATTATGTTTAGTTACAATTACATTTACGTTATTATTATAAAATTCATATCAAGTCACAAGTTATAAATAAATAAATAAAAATTGTATAATCAGAAAAGTACAATCACATCATATATATATATATATAAATTTTTAATTAGAAAATTGTATTAAAGTCAAAACATCAACAAAATGTAATAATGACAGAGCAATAAGAAGTCTCTACTGTATGCCTATATTTGGATCACCTGCAAGATGTATTAGTTAGTATACTAATCACTAAATCAATGCTAATAAAAACAATGGGCTTTCGTTGCCATTAAAAAGTGAGGGAAAATTATGGGTTCTTTATTGAATAAAGTGGGTAAAATCTTCATGTTATGAATCTATAACTTGCACACAAGCACACTTAGAAAAATTTTAGTTGTTTTTGGTGGTTAGGGGACCTGCCTCAATAATATCCCTAACCTTTTAAGGAGATAAAATACATTTTATCAAAGTAAAATGATAAAACAATGCATGAAAGTGAAATAGTATACTTGACTCAGTTGCAGGCCAGTCGCTGTTGTGATTCACTGAAAATCACATGGAGATCGCAAGCCAATCACAATTACGATTGAAACTTGTGCTGGAACTTTGCTAAAAAATGATATAAAAATTTGCACTTATCCTTTGTGATCCGCCTTCACCTCTCCAAGACCTACAATACCAAAATATGTGAGCAAATAGCAAAAAATCAAGTATGGGCTTAAGTGCACAAAAAATCAGGGGTGTCTAAGAGTTGTTAAGAGGGTGAAATGATGGGGGTGAGCGATGTTTTATAGTTTTGAATATAGGGTATTGTGACACACGTGGGTGTAATTTGCATAGATGGGTGAGATGATAAAGGTCCATAGTGCATTGGGCATGCACGTGGGTAGGCGGGATGGACAAAATTAAATGTGAGGGGGGAGGGTTAGTAAATGAGTGATGAGGTTTCTTTTATCCCCATTTTGTGGGGTTATATATATTTTAGTTATTTTGTGGGATTATTTGATTTTTTGGGATTATTGTGTTTTATGATGTTATTTGGTATTTTTGAATAAAAGACCTTATGCACAAGGTACATTTTATAGTGTCTACATTTTGCACCTTTTGGGCTAAGTGTGGCATCAAATAGGATGTAGATGAGATAGGGGTCGTCTAACCCTATGAAAATAGTTGCCACAATTGCGAGCTTGGATGGTTGACTAGATAGACAAAAACATGGAAATTTGATCGATGTGTCACTTCAACTGGAGTCTGTGAAGGGATCGATAGGTTGATTTCAAAAGGCAAATACTATTGAGTCAAATGACTAAGATAATTGATGATTAGGTGACATAGTATTTATGAGAAGGATTTGATGTGTTATCCCCCTCAAGTGGCAATTTTTGGAGCTGTAGGTTGCCCCAACATAACACAAGACAAAAAATGGCAATTGATAATGATATAAAATGAAGCTTGGCAAAGGCATGATGAGTGAAAGTAAGGACAATGTTGTCATAGCCATGTGGAGGTGAAAATGTGAGGATAAATATAAAATAATGGATATAAATTAGAGAGTGTGAGAGTAGTATTGCCCCATCCTAAAATGATGACAAATGATTGTGAGGTAAATAACATGAAAAGTGGTGATTATACAAAAGTATGTAGAAGGCCCCTGTAGCCCCTTTCAGCCTGCCTCGCTCAACCGAGTTGCTATTGTGACTTGTCAACTCTCCCTTACATTGAAAAATCATGTCCCTCACCAGTCCTATACTCCATCATATCACCCTAAATATTTAACTTTTGGCAGTTGTGGGCCGGTTGCAATGTGGTCACAACTAGGTTGTGGCGTGGTTGCAGCATAGTCGCGGGTCAGTCGCAACAACCTCAAAAATCAATAAAAATCAAATTTGTCTACAAAAATTTAAAAATATACAAAAAATAAGCCTACCTTTGAATAGGTAGAGCCCCGCCTCATTGTCACTCTCTCACAAGGGCACGTCATCTCTACCACACCTCTCGCCTCTCTAGTCTTGCCATGGTCACCAAAATGTATGCCTAGATTTGGATCACCTGTAAGATGTATTAGTTGATATACCAATCACCAAGCTAATGCCACTAAAAAATAATGGGCTTACACTGCCATTGAAAAACTGAGGGACAATCATGGGTTCTTTATTGAATAAAGTGGTTAAAATCTTCCTGATATGAATGTTTGATAAGATCTCTCTGCTTCCTGTTTGAATTTAGTGAAAACAAAATGATAAATTAAGAAACATTAAAATATGGGAGGTTTTTAGTGACCTCGTGATGTGGATGATGATGAAGATGGCATGGGCGTAAAAGAAGAGATCTTATCCGCTGCAAGCTTTGATGACCTGCACAACAAAGAGAACTAAAACATGAAAAAGATTAGTAATAAAGATGGAGGGTTTTTCGACGAAGTTGGTCCCAATAATTTAGAACTTCTAAGGATGGATGTCAACCCTCTTTCGATAACATAAATATATATATAATATGATAATGGATGGGAGTATGTAAATAATAAATCTAAAACAAAGATTTGATAAGTAAAATATATTGAAATAATGGGATGGATAATGAAAATTCTAAGAAATAAACCAAACCTATGTGGGTCGACGGTGATCAGAGCAGAGAGGATCCAAAGTTTGTAGAAACAAAGTTATAGGCTAATGTTGGGATGTTAGGATTGATTTTAGGAAGAAGACGAGATAAAAGACTATGAGATATGGTGGATATGATGGGGGTGGGGAGTGGGTCGACAACGACCGGGGATAGAATGGCATAGTTGACGGTGACTTGTGCAAGGTTGGCAAAAGGATTCATAAACAAAGACTAAGGTCTTATTCTAGGACACAAAGTGTGATTTTAGGATGTTGGTGGGATGGGTAAGATGTAAAAGATGACTGGTTTATTAAGGATAGAGGTTGGGTTGATGATGATCAGGCTAGGTTAACGGTGACCGGAGCAGGATATATGAACTTGACAAAATGATAGGATGAAGAGATGGCTCCAGGGACAAACAAGAATGGCTGAAAGGTTGGACAGAGTTAAGGGGAAACCTACAAAATAGAAACAAACATGCATGAACAATAACTCCAAACAATCTTCAACATGCTCTAAGCTCCAAAGACAACATGCGAGGGGGTAACAAGGTGATCTAGTTGATAGCAGAAGCTCGAAAGACAATGTAGAGGATAGTAATTATGAAAGGATATCAAAAATCTCAAAGTTTATCAGCCTTGAGAAAGGAGAGGTGAATGTGGTGATATTGGGTGGATGACGACTTGGGTGAGCCATCAACGACTGCAAAAGATAGGGGCAGAGTTATGGATAAGATGTGGATTTTGATGAAAAAGAGGCAAAAAATGACAAGAGGGTGGAATTTGACCATTTCAAGATGAGCTAATGAGGTGTCAAGGGGAGTAATGGAGGGTGAAATGATGAGGGGGGTTAATGAAGGAGGTTAATGAAGGAATGAAATCCTAGGAAAGATTAAATGAGGGAGAATGATGAAAGGTAGTGGGGATAAATGGAGGGGTAGTAAATGAGGGATTTAGGATATGATTAGGGTAAGTGGTAGGATTAGGGATAAATTTAATAGGTTTAGGGAACATGGATAGTAATAGGGAATAATGATTAGAAATAAGGATTAAAATGGGGGAAAGGGGGGATCATGAAGAATGGGTGGGATGTGGGGAAATGGGGATTTTTAGGAGGAAAGGTAGATATTTAAAAAGTGGGAAGGGTAGGATGAACGTGTTAGGTGACGACGAGGGGTGAATGCGAGATGAGGACACAAGGGGTGTCGAAAATGGGTGTCTACATTTTCTCCTTTTTGTTAAGTGGTATACGCTAAAGTAAACTATGAGACAAAACTAAAAGTGATGAATGATGATGGCTGAGGTGCTCCCCCTCAAACTAGTGATCCATGATACAAAGGGGAATCGATTACGAGTTTAAAAGATATAGATGGATAATGTGAGGGGAAACAAGATGAAGGGAGGGGAAAAACAAGGATGTCCCAAGTGAAGGGGGTGACCATTGATAGGATAAAATGTAAAACAAAAGGTAAAAAGTATGGCAGTGAGCTTGGGAACACATAGTATGGACAAAGCACAACCTACGAAGGAGGTGATGTGAACGTCTTATGGACCCTATGAGCCGGAAAATATGACTTTGAAATGGAGGGAACCCAATAGGAAACCACTCATATGGATGTGCAAGTTGTAAGACCAATAGGTCAAAGGTAAACATCAAAATATGCGTAAAAAAATATGAGGATGGTCAACAAAGATGGTTAGGAAACAAAGCGGGGTGAAAGATACACGTTGTCCTTTAATCATGAGGAAGCAAAAATATGCATCCTGGTGGGATGAAGATGAAAAATATGGCCACTACAGTGGGCTTAGGATGAGATATGGTTCCCTAGAAAGGACACAAAAGTGGCCACAAAACAGGTGAGAAGATGCGATCAAAGTCGAGTGAATATTGATATATAGGTTAAGGGATGGCAAAATGAGTGATGTGAGAAAAGGGAAAGTGTGTTATGGGTGACACACAAGCTTGAAGGGAAAGAAAATGAGCTTGATGAGAAAACTGGATAAGTTGGGAATAAAATATGTAAAGGAGGTTCTGGTCAACGGTGACTAGATGGGTCGATGGCGAATGGGCATGGGTCAACAGAGACCAGAGTGATGACAACTATATAAAAACTGAGCTTATCTGAAGAGCCTTATTTGGATGGTGCGACTTGTGACAATTGAGAGCTCTAAGAGAGGAAATATATGAGATTTGAGAGCAATGGAGGTCGGAGGAGCAATGAGGAAGCAATAAAGGACTCAAAGGATGGTCAATACCAAAAGCATAGCTTATTTTTAAGTTTTAATTAATTTTTGTTTAATTTTCTTGCATTTTTCTATATTTTGACTAGTGCCCAAGGGGCAGTTGGCGGTGACTAGGTATGGTCACCATCGACCAGGGTAGAATGACGTCGACTCGATTAGGGTGACGTCAATCGGGGGAAAAGGGGCATCGACTTGAATGGGTCGACATTGATTAAGGGGATAGATGTTATGGGTAAATAAAAAAATGATGATTTGTGATGATTACATATTAAATGGGTGATTGTTTGATTGGATTTTTTAGGGAAGATATACATTGCACCTTAGAGACAGAGTACCAATTTTATATGATTGGATCTAGAGGGATGTGGCTAACATGGAGTGGGATCCCTTAGCCGCAATAAGGTTGGGTAGGTTCTACCACTATTAGACAATACTGAGAGATGTGGGATTGATGATTGCATTGATTAACAGAATGTGCGGGCTAGCACAATCTGGTTTAGGACTGGGGAGATGACAAACACTTTAGAGGATGTGTACCATATATTGAGGTTATCAATACATGGGGAGCCAATAGAGCCTATCAAAATATATAAGAGGATAGACACATTGAGGTGATAGTTTGGGGATGAGGCTCGTCGGATTGAGTTTAGTTTAGGTGCCTTCCATATAGAGGCCCGATATGAGGCAAGTATGTTGAGGAGAAAATTGATATGCTTGATCATGATGATTAACTCATGCTACACTCTACCGGATTAAGGGGGAGCTATATTCCCAAGGACACTAGCAGGTGTACTAGAAGATGTGGTAGAGCAAGGGACAATATTTTCATTCAGGGATGCATTTATGACTCAGGTATATCACAAGCTCTAGATATACGTGAAAGAGCGGAGACCAGGATTAGATGTGGGATTCTTATTACATTATTGGGTGTATGAGCATATAGCATTGATTAGGTTGTCAGGGCTTCCATGGGTCACTCAATACCACATCGATCTGGTAGAAGGATTTTTGATATGGAGAGTCAATAAAGCTCACGATGATAGGGATACACGGGGTGAGGATTGGTTTAGGGATAGATTGGGAAGACTAGATGTGGATGATGTACGATTGAGGCCATACTGAGACTTCTCAGTATGGCCTAACTTATATATAGAGTTGCATGGTATGAGGAGGGTTAGATGGGTATAGGGGTGGAGGCTGTCTAGTTTCCATGAGTTATAAGATAGTTTGGATTGGTTTAGGCGGTGGTAGGGGAACCTATTACATATAGACGAGAAGAGACAGAGAGGGATCTACCTACTCTAGTGATGACAGACCCACTAGAGGATGCAGGGGCTCTATGGGATGATGATGATGATGATGATGTGAGAGTATGAGAGGGGTTTATAGAGTGGTGAGATGAGGTGTGAGTAGCCCAGGCGGCTAAGGAGATATTACATGTAGGGTTGGATGCATAGGTATCAGCCGATGGGGAATTGGTAGCACTTGAAGGAGAGGAGGTGGAGCCTACAAGAGAGGGAGATATGGATGCAACATTAGTAGTTGAGATAGCCTTCCTATGAGTGGAGTTAGATGCGACTAGGTAGGAGCGAGATATTGTATGACAGGAGAGGGATCTTTCCAAACAATAATGAGATAGATACCACAGGTAGAGAGAGGCTTATATGGCTAGATATGGATCTTCGAGTACTGCATCAGGAGTAATAGGGGATGAGGCTTAGGGAGCCACACAAGGAGCCATGCAGATGGAAATGTTGAGGAAAGTGACGATGGATAAGTACGAGGCTCTAAAAGTGGATGTGCGCTATTATGAGCACATTGTGACTACAAGATTACCTAAGGTACATTGATATGTGGCGTATATAGCTAGGAGGAGGGAAACATGGCCGACAATGTCAGGTACTACCACAAGCATGGAACAAATGAGGTGAAATGGAGGTGGGGAGGAGGGCACAGAGAGTGGGAAGACACCCGTGCCAAGAGGATTTAGATTGTCTGATGTACCATTCACTGAGTGAACGTGATATGCATGATGTATAGATTTTTGATGATATGATGTATATATTTTGAGATAGAGCCTAGTAAAGGCCTATCATGGATGTATAAAACATTTTGATATATATATATATATGATTATTTTGTTAGTGTTTGATGTGTTTTGTTGGTTTTTATATGTGTGTTGATGATCATAGATGATAGACGTGATTGTTTATAATTATGTTTCGATAGATGTTGAAGTTTGATTATGATTATGGATGTGATGCATGGATTTAGATTAGATAGGAAGCTAGATAGGATGACATACCTTAGATTAGATGTAATGGATGATGATGAATGCTAGAGATAAGAAATGATAATAAATTTAAATCAAGCAAGACGTGATGTGATATAAAATAGGAGATGGTGTGGTAGATTATATGGATGAAGATAGATAGATATATGTGAGGTGAATCAAATTAGATAGATAAGACATGACTTTGAAAGGTATGACCTTGAATAGGCGAGGGACACTATACCGTAGCAATGAGGGAACATGGAAGGAATAACCCAAACTAGATTGGAGGTAAAGCCTAAAAAGGAATCAGAAAAAGTAACACATTTGCGACCAAAGGAAGGTGTTAACATAGAACTAATGATAATTAGTCACATTTAAGATCGTGAAAGGAAAGATAGAGAGGTGTTTATAGACCCATTGTAGACATGATAAGGGGTTAAGACATAACATGTATGAGGGGAAAAAAATTTATCCTTAGGTAGTGTTCCTAGGACTATGCCCCAACATTGGAATATACAATGAAAACTGATCAATGTGGGAAGCCTTTTACTGCTATAATATAAGATAGTAACCATCCTTTGAGGGAGTGGTCTAAATTTTGGATTTTTGGGTTTTCTTTTGTTTAATATTTTTTTAGTTTTGATAGCAGGATACATGATAGCCATCCTTCAAGGGATTTGTCTATGCTTTACAATATTATTTTACATGAACAATTGTCCTTCGAGGGAATGATCTATTTTTAGGATAAGATAACTTTGATAAGAGCATCCATGATTTTGAATTTAGGATAGAGATGGGGCTAGCTAAATAGACCACTTGGGGAGGGGATAATAAATATTTACAAGCTACACTTAAGGACCCTTATCATGGTTCCAGGAGGTAGATAAGAAGGAGATGGAAGTAATGATCATGGAGTTCTCACCAAGAAGGAAGAACTTAACCATAAGGAATATGTTATGAGCAGAGCCATGGTTCCTATATTTAAGGTCATAGATAGGATAGTAATGGTAGACCACATAATTCCAAATCATTACAGTGAAATATGAAAGAGGCTAGTGATGGAAAAAGGATCGTTAAGGTGACTAAGGTCACTTTGGTAGACATGTTAACAATAGAAAGGTCACAAGTGCAAGGTGTTGAGAGGTTTCGGTTTCGGTTTACCATCAAGATAAGGCTAAACGATAAGCTCTAGACCCATACTTATGTGTGATAATGTATGGTCCAATCCAGTTGGGAGCAAAAATTTCCATGTTAGCTTTTTTCTAGAGTAGTGACATTCTTATTTTATTTTAAGACAAGGTCACTGATGTTAAATTTGTGTGGCTTAATATGCTTGTTATAAGCACGTTTGATCCGATCTTGATAGACTTGGTTATGTTGAAGGGTGATCAAGAAACATTCATCTAACAACTCAAGTTGTGCCAGATGCTCCTGATGATAGTCCTCATCAGAGATAAAGTCACAGAGAGAAACATGCAAGGATGGGATTTGAACTTCAAGAGGAAGGATGGATTCATATCCGTAAACAAGGGAGATAAGAGTAGTACTCATGGGGGTGTAGATGCTAGTCTGGTAAGCCCAAAGAGTGAAGGGGATGTGAAGATGTCAATTACAACCTGACCTATCAATGGTTTAGTAAGAATGTTACAAAGGGTCTTGTTGGAGGCTTCGACTTGGACGTTAACCTGGGGATAATAAGGAGAGGAAAAGATAAACTTAATATTTAAAGAGTCACAAATATTTTTAAGGTATTTATTTTTCAAGGAATTTATGTTGTCCATGATGAGCTTATGAGGAATGTCGAAGTGACATAGATGATGTGTTGATAGATGAAATTAATGATCATGTTAGATTTAGTAGATGTGAGTGGAAAGGATTCTACCCATTTAGTGAAGTATTCGGTAGCGGTGATGATAGAATGATGGCATTAAGAAGAGTGTGGATTGATGAGGCCAATGAGGTTGAGTCCCCATTGTGAGAAAGGCCAAAGGTCTTGAGTCAGCTGTAAGGCTTGGCTAGGAATGCGATTAATATTGGAGTGCTGCTAACATTTAACACACTTTTTAACATACTCACAGCAACCTTGATTGGGATTAGGCCACTAATAGCCTAAGTGAAGGATGCACTTAGCAAAAACCAAGCCACTAAAGTTTCCACCACAGATGTCATCATGGACCTCCTAGATAGCGCAGGTAGATTCATAATATTTAAGGCAACACATGAGAATACCATAAAACCCATGTTTTTAGAGGATTCCGCCAAGGATAACATAGTGGGTGGCACATTGAAGGAAGGACCTCCTACCATTTTTAGATAGGTCGGAGGGGATTTTGGATTGGGAGAGATAGTCAAAGATATGAGAATACCAAAGATCATATTGATTCATGTCAATGTGATTGACGTGAGGGAGCTCATTTACATTAGATGGCTAATCAATATGCTCAAAAAAATGGGTAACTTAGATTATTCTATTTTCCAAGGGATGAGAGAGGCAAGGGAAGCCATGGTATCTAAAAATCAATTGGATGAGTGAGGGATGGTTTGGATGGTATACTAGTCAAAGGCTCCAAGAATAAATTTGATGATGTCCTTATACTTCTAGAGGACTTCATTTTTGCATTGATATGTTCCTTTGAATTGATTAACAATGAGCTGAGAGTCACCATAGATGTCAAGGATTTGAACATGCCAAGCATGATAAGGTTTCAAGGCCTAAGATGAGGGATTCATACTCAGCCATGTTATTAGTACATTCAAAGTTAAGTTTGTAAGCAATCAGAATAAGGGTTTCCTAAGGAGGAATGATGATGATGATTTCAATGCCTCCCCCTTTTGAACACTTAGATCCATCAAATGAAAAGTGTCATTTTAAGAGGAGAAAACTTATGAATCGATAGTGAAGATAGATTCATCCATAAATTATTGGTGAGGAAGTTGATTGTTAGGAAGAGGGGCTTCAACAAGTTGATCAGGGATAACTTGGCCCTTGATGGATTTCTGAGAGAGAAATTATAGGAAAAACTCGGTCATGAGCATGAGCCATCGAGTGATGAGATCACTATGATAGGGTTTAAAATGCATGGTTTTAAGAAGATGAAAACTAGTGATGACAAAGGTTTTGTGATTGAGGAGATAATGATGAAGCTTAAAGGTGGCGAAGAAGAGGGCACAACAAAGATTCTCAGCTTCAGTGTAGGAGGTTTCATAATCCTGAAGTGTATGGATGGTATAATAGACAACCTACTCCCTTCCTTGTTCATCGTGGTGTGCTAGTATGGCACCTAGAGCATGATCGGAGGTAGAGATATAGAGGCAGAAAGGTCCCCCTTGCATGGAGATGTGAACATGAGTGGAGATAGGAGATATTTCTTAAGATCATCGAAGGCCTTCTGAAAATTGACATCCCATTTGAAATGGGTGTCTTTATGAAGGAGGTGATGAAAAGGTTGGAAACGATCAAAGAAATAGGAGATGAAGTGCAGACTAATTAGAATCGGCCTTAGAGGCTACGAAGTTGATTAAAATTAGGAGGGGACATCTTGAGGATGGATTTGATTTTGGCGGGGTCAACTTCAATACCCCTAATAGAAATGATGAAGCCAAGGATTTTTCCAGTTAAAAATCCAAACAGACACTTGGCAAGATTAAGATTTATTAATACGTAATAAGATGCTCAAAGAGGATTTCAAGGATGAGAATATGGTCACATCAATGCTTGGATTTACCCAATAGGTCATCTACATAGTCTTCTATGGTTTTATGGATAAGGTCATGGAAGATATATGTCATAACATGTTGGTAGGTGGCCCCAACATTTTTCAAACCAAAAGGCATGACACGATAGTAGAAGGTCCCCTCAGGGGTGATGAAGGAAGTATTATGTTGGTCTTCTGGAGTGATGAGAATCTAATTGTAACCACAAAAACCATCCATAAGAGAAAGCATCTCATGGCCAGCTGTGAGGTCAATGAGCTGATCGATGTTGGGAAGAGGAAAGTCATCCTTAGAGAAAACGAGATTTAAATCTCGAAAGTTGGTACAAATGTAGAGATTTCCAGAGGATTTGGAAATGGGCATGATATTTGAAACCCATTACGGATAGTCCATGGGTTGGATGAAGTTAGCAGAAATAAGGCATTGTAACTCTTCTTTGAAGAGGAGGGCAACATGGGGATGCATGTGACATAATTCTATTTAATAGGTTTAGAATCAGGGATGGTGATGATGTTATGGATGATGATGGAAGGATCAAGGCTAGGCATGTTGGTGTATGACCATACAAAGGCTTGGATATGCTTGGATAAGAATGAGGTAAAGGCTTTGAGCTCTTGTGGATCAAGAGATTTTCCAACCTTAAGGATGTGGGGCTCTTGCAGAGTCCCTATGTTGATGTCAACAATGGATTCATTGGAAAGGTAGGATGTGTTAGGAGGTAAGGAATTATGAAGATGAGAATATCCTAACACCATGTAGGAAAGGATGGAGTCTTCATCTTTTCACTGAAAGACATCAGTGTTAGGGGAATCATCCTCTATCATCTTAGGATACTTGAGAGGAAAGGACTGAGTTTCATTTTCAACCTGATAGGTGATCAATCCAAGGGAAATGGTGTAGACTAAAAAAAATTAGGTGGGAGAGACATGGTATCTTCCACATCTATGGGATGGTCAGATGAAGAAGGGGATGATGGTTTAATGATGATGTGAGATGAAGAATAAGTGCATGGAGGAGGAGTGGAGGGATCCTTGAATCCCAAGCCAAAATTCTCATGAGGCTTGCGGGATTGGTCAAAGACAAGATCATGGATACCTTACTCATAATATCCGAGACCAAACCCTTTCCATTCATAATGGTGAAGGTAGGTATAAGAAAAGGATTTATTATAGAGTAAATCAAATCCATTGGTGTATGGCTTGGTGTGAGGATGATCATATGAATGAGAAGAAGGATGATTAATCACACCATAGACAAGATTGGTTTTGAGATGGGGTGGGCTGAAGGAAATGATATCTCCAACATTAGATTGATACATAGGGGCCTTATCAGGGTGACCAAGGTGATTGAGAGAAGGAAGGGAATTAAGAGTGAGGAGTTGATACTCCCCTAGTGAGAGACACTGCATAACATCATCAAAGGATCCATCATGGGGTAATTTAGATGCAAGAACAAAAGAACTAGTAGATGCTTCAGAAGAAGAGTCTTTCTTAGGGAAAAACACGTCGTTTGGTCGATATATCATGTGACATGCTTTAAAGGGAGGAAGGTTAGTAGGGAGAGTGTGAATCTTCTCCTCATGTTCATATTTGATACATTGGTGAAGGGTAGATGGGACACAACACATGGCACGAATCCATGGGCATCCAAGCAAGACATTATACTAAAACTCCCCTTCTACAATGTAGAAGATCTCATGAAGGAGTTTATGACCAACGTGGATGGGAAGGATAACTGTGCCCAAGGCAGGGGAAACAACATCATTGAAATATCAGAGGATGATGGGTGATTGGGTGATAATGGTATGTCGGGGAGTTTAAGCTGATTAAAGGTATGGGAAGAGATGATGTTAATACTAACACCATTATCAATCATGGATCGGAAGATGAAGGTGTTGTTAATATAAACTATGATGAAGAGAGGAAGATCATGGTCTTCAGGGACAATTTTGGAGATCTCATATTCATCAAAAAAGATAGAGGAGGAAGTTGCAAGAGCTCCAACAAGGGCCACAAGAGGCTGAGGCTCATCAGATGATACATAGATATGCTTTAAATATGCAATAAGAGCATGTCTATGATTAGGAGAAATTTGGATGAGCTCATAAAGGGACATCTTAACAGGAGCTTGATGTAACTACTTTACGATGGTTTGTTTGATGGTGGTAGGATTGGAAGTGGTTAGGATAGACACATTAGCCTTATATGAAGAAGGGGCTGGAGAAGGTTCACTAGGAGGAGAAACGATGACGACCTTTGATTTAGATGGGGTAGATGGTTGGGTCTCGTGAGGGCGAGACTAGGTGGTGATACATACAACATCTATGTAAAGAGGAGGGTCATCCTTAGAAGCGAGAGAATTCAAAGGTGAGATAATGACAAAGGCTGTTTTAGAAGTCATGGATTCATTTAGAGGATTAAATTTGGATGTGGATGGATTAGGGGATGGAAGAGTGTGGTATTCTTCAATGATATTATAATCTTCTTTTATAAGATTGTCGATAATGGTGTAGAGGACTTTATAGTGTTCAATATCATGGCTAGGGACACGATGATAAGAACAAACATTATTGGATTCAAACCGCATGGGCTTCATCCCACGTGGCTCAAAGGGTTTGATGGGTGGAAGGGCGACCACGGATGTGTGGAGGAGATACTGAAATATCTCTGTATAAGATCCAATAGAAGTTTAAAATGATGAAATCTTTTGGGTTTTTGATGGATTTTACTTAGAGGAGGTGGATGAGGGTAGAAGAGGGGTCTTTCTCTTGTGAGGCTTGGTGGGGGTGTTAGACTCAAATTTGAATGTGGAGGGAAGAGTATATTCTGATTGAAATTGGGATGGATGGATAGATGAGTTGGTTGTGGATTTAGAAGGATGGGTAGAAGGCTTGAATGTAAATGGGGTAGATGGTTTGAGTGTAGATTTAGGAAGATAGGGAGAGGATTTGGATTTTGATTTGGAAGAAGAAGGAATAGATGATGTAGATGAAGAAGGGATTGATATTTTGGATTTCAACTTAGGAGGATGGGTAAAGGATTTGGATTTTGATGTAGGTTTAGAAGGATGAGGGAGATGTGTTTTAGATGTGGATTGAGTGATGATAGGTTATTTAAATGAAGGGATTGGTCCTAGAAGTGACAGTGGAAGCCCCAAGGTGGATGTTTGGATGCTAGATGGTTGGGATTGAGGGGACTTTAAAGGGGGAAGCTCTAGTTTCTTATGTGGATGGGTGAGTGATTTCTGGATAGGAGTGCCAAGGTTTTTAGACTTACGTTGCAAGGTTTTACCTTTGGCGGGGATGCCAATAATTTCCATAGGATGGTTATCTTGAATAGTGGATGTGGATGATGTTGTAGATGTTAAGATTGGGGGTGAAGCAGGCTTATGAGAAGGTGATGGGGATGCTGGTGTAGAGGTGGTCGAACCCGTAGAGGATGAGGATGGGGGAAGGATTTCGTTTGTGATAGATTCAATGGAGGATGTTTGTTCAATAGGGAGGGGGAATGATATAGATTCTAGAGGCATAGATGGAGTAGATGTGACAGGTGTAGATGTAGTGGATGTGGGTATAGGGGATTGAGGAGTGATGAGTGCAGATGTAGAAGCTATGGGTGTGATAGAAGTAAGGATATGAGATGTGGGTGGAGTAGATGAGGGTGATGATGCGAGAACTTCACTCAAAGTATTTATTGTGTGAGTGTCAGGTGTTTGAGATGTAGGGGTAGTGGCTTGGTTGGCTGGAAGATGGTTGGGAAAAGGTTTCTTAAAGACATTGAGTGGTTGATTAGGAGGGGCATTAGGATTATTCACTTTGAGGTTTTCCCCTCAATCAATAAACCACTTAAATGATATCCTTAAAGGTATGAAATTTCTCAATGTCATGACCATGGACTCAATGATGTTTACAATATGATTCCTCACAATACCAAGTGGATTTGGGTCACGAGTCATCAATGGGTTAGATTGGAGGAATTTGGATGAGATTGAAAAGCACAAGCTTATCAAAGATGGAACTATAAGACTACTCAAGGGGATTATAGTTTGGGGTAGGTCGAGGAGCCCTTTGCGAAGGCTTGGTGTGGGAGGTGTAAATAGAAGAAGACTTAATGATAATAACACTTTCCACACTTTTAGATTTATCATGATGAGAAAAAGAGGATTTGGTGAATTCTATTTTAGGTTTGTTGGATCTGAGTTTAACGTGGCCTTACTCAAGGGCACAAAGTTCTAATTTACAAGCCATGGTGAAAGCTTCTTCGAAGCTCTAAAAGGACTAGATCTGAAGGGTGGAAGAAATGTGCTTAGCACAAGATCGAGAGAAGAGCTCAAAGATATCGGATTGAGGAAGAGGAAAGGATAACTAGTTGATGATGCCATGTCATCTTTTGATGAAATTCGTGATGGATTTGTCTTCGAACTATTTAATGGCATATAAGTCATTGATAGTGATTTTGTGAGTGATGTTGATAGAGAAATGTTCTAGGAAGAGCTGAGTGAGTTGTGTGAATGAAAAGAGGGAGTGCTGGGGGATGCCATTGTACCAGTCTAGTACAGGTCTGAATAATGACATGGGGAAGGTTCTAAGCATGAGATCTTGATCATGGGTGATGAGGTAGCATGCATGTCAGAAGATGCAGAGGTGTTGTTGAGGGTCCTCTTTGATGTTAAATTTAGAGAACTTAGGAAGTTCCCAGTGAGGAGGATAAGGTTTAACAAGGACAAAAGGATGGATGGGCTCATTACATATTTTTTCATACATAAATGAGCTCTTGGGACCCAGAGTAGTGGCTTCCAAGTTGGCCAATCTACTCAATAATGCTTGCATGGGGTCTTTATAAGTGGATGGATGAGAGGTCAAAGGAAGAGGTTGTTGGATGTAAGAAGTGGATGGGTTGGATTGAGGATGATATTGATAAAGCTGAGAGTAAGTGGGAGCTTGAGGAGGTGGCTGATAAGGGGGAAGATGTGTGAGAGGATGTGAATGGATGGGTTGAGAAATAGGTTGTTAAGGAAGAATGTAAGTAGGGGGAAATGATTGAATGGGTTGTTGATGTATGATAAGTGGGTTTGATTGAGGATGGGTATGATAAGGTGGTTGGAATGTGTGGGTAGGTTGATGATGAAACATGTGCTGGAAGGTGGTTTGAAGAGGGGGTTGATGAGTTTGAGTAGATTCTGAAGGGAGTGGTTGTGAAGAAATGACATTAGCATGGATTTGAGAAGTAGGAATGGGGATAGAGTTTTTAACATGCGGCTTGGATGAAGGAGGAAGCAAGTTAGATTCGTGAAGAGGGTGAGTGATGGCATCAATGACAATAGTGGATGTAGCGGTAGTATTGATGTGAGATAAACTAGGTGGGATGAGGGTCACCAACTGAGTAGATTGGTGAGTGGAAGAGTCAAGGGAGCCATGCTCGACTGGGCCATGGCTAACTCGTTCATGGCACAAGGAAAGAAGATGGCAAGATGAGAGGTAAGGACCTGAGTGGACTTAGGCTGGGAATGGTAGGCATATATTTGTTGGAGAGGAGGTCCATTAATGGGGAGGTGAGTGGACTTACGGATGAGGTAGTAATAAAGGGCCATATGGTTAGCGTCTAAGAGTTCCTGGAACTCCACGCATCTGCAAGGGATAACAGGGGGCTTGAAGGCTTGTACGGAAGTGGAAAATGGGTGAGTAACTTGTCTGGAAGGGATTGAATGATCGTGGTGTTTCACCTCAAAGTAATGTGATAAAACAAATAAGAAGGTAACAGGCGTAGGAGGAATACCTGAGTTATGTAGATGGAAGAAGGCATTGTGTACGTTGTAGACTTTCAATCAAACTGAATGTGAGAGATTCCTTTTGGCTATGAGGAACTACCTATAAATTACAATAAGACCACCAAAGAATATTAAATAGCAAGAGTCAAAGGACTGCTTAGCGGTGGCTAGATCTAGGAAGCGTGATGCTTCCTCAAATGGTTGTCAATCCTCTATTTAATACAAATTAATGCGAGAAGAAATAATAAGGAAATGATTCTTAATGTAGTTATAAGATTTAGGTATCTCCTACAATGTACAATAAACAAATTTAACTTAACATACAAGGTTATGCTTTGGTTTGGGAGGTTGGTTTGGGTCTACAGGTGTGGTATATGGTTGGAGGTGGAGTTTGGATGAAGTTGGGTAGGGTTTTGGGTTGTTTTGGGAAAGTTGTGAAATTGTTGGTTTAAGTAAAATTGCTAGTCTAAGAGACCGACGTCGGTTAAGCAACCGATGCCAGCTATGGGGATAGACCGATGCCGGTTGGGTGACTAGTGTCGATAGGGGCAGTTTGGTGGTAATGTTGAAAATTGAGAATGGGTCACTCTCTGTGATTGCACAGAGAGTGGTGGGGCTTCATATAGGTTTATGGGGATTTTGTTAAGACTCGGAGATGCTGATACGAGGGTTTAGGCAAGGTGTGGGAGGTTAAACAAACATAAGGTTGGCCGGAGGCACTGGGGATTAGATTCGGGTAAGGTAGAAGGGCGGTGTCTAAAGTAGATAGCTTAATAAAACAATCTGAGCTATTAGAAATGACAACAGAGAGGTAACACTTACTTGTTGAATGTAACCTAAAGGTGGATGATGGTGGTGGTTCCAGAAGATGGTGATCCAGAGTGAACACGGTAGTAGGGCAGCACGATGCTTCCTGATGCGTGTGCTAGAGTTGCGTGTGCTGGAGCTCTGGACGAACCTGCAGATGAACCAAATGACGTATGAATGATGAGAGGGGCTCTAGTTGGTTACAAGGCCGCATTAACGTTTGAGAGTACAAATGAAAATAAGTGCAAGCTAAGAAATCCAAATTCAGAACCTAAATAAAGAGTTAGGAACTCTTATTTAACCTAACTGGCGACGGTTAGGGAACCGATGCCAACCAAGGAAAAACTAGCATTGGTTAAGGAGAATTGGTCCCAGTTGCCAAAAATAGCCCGATCTTTGCTAATTTTGGTGTGACCTTGATTTAGTCTGGGTCTAGAGTGTTGAATGACATTAATAGGAGGGTGGAATTAGTTAGAGGATTAATATGTCATGAATGGTTAGGGTTAGAAATAGTCCTAGCTGATTAGGATAAGTGGAGACTTAGTCTAGGTTCATTAATAGGCTAAGAATAAGTCTTAGGATGAGGTGGAGGGTTGATGTAGTAGGATGAGGTGGATATTAGTTTAATTAAGGTAGTTAAAATAGTAATAGTGTGATGATGAGGATTAATTTAATTATGAGTAATTAAATTAATATTATTGTATAGAAAGAGGTCATGGCTAGGTGTGGTGTAGAATTATTTGATTGAAAGGGGGTTAGGGGAATACGACCCAAATTTGGTGTCTACAGGTAGATAAATGGGTCAGTCTCAACATGAGAATGGGCGTGAACCGTGGGTGGCTCACTAAAGGGAGTGATAGAAGTGATAGGTTGAGTAACCACAAAAGAAGAAGCGATAGTGAGTGCTGACATCTATTGAGGAAGAGTGCTAGAGACAAGAATGTTAAATGAAGAGGCTTGTTCCATTTTTCTAATATGTGACTGAGTAAGAACAGGCATGAAACAACCAATGAAAAGCCTATGTTGATTATTACTAAAACAAGCAAGTCACGCAACATAATTTGATTATCTTGATTATTAGAAGAAGTGTGAAAAGTGAATAAGAAAGCTCAAAGGGACCCTAGGAAATGGTTGATTTAAGGTTGGTTTTATGATGTTTAGGATGGAGTCCTCGATATACTCGAAGACACGTTACGTGAGGATAAAATTTGTGATGACTACCAGTACGGGGCCTGAAATAGGGGCCTACCCCTGCACTTCATGCACCGTAGCAATAAGGGTGTCGAGTGCTTAGCCTATATACTAGTAGCTAAAAAATTATAATGCATTTAGAACACCGCAATGACATTTTATTGGGTGACGAAATCCCAATAGTTCTACCTGGTAGATGATGTCTCAGATGTGTAAGTTAATGTGTGAGTTCAGATGTGTGTGAAATAATGTGGATGTAAAGGATTAACCCCCTAGTTATACTATGTGAATAAGAAAACAATGATGGTATTATTTTTAAGATCCAAAATGAGATGTGAAGATTCGATAAAAGCAACAGACAAGAGATGCAAAGAAGAGAAAAAGATGGGGAATAAAAACAAGGAATACATGGATAACATTTTCCTTATTTTATTTTCAATTCTAAAGCATGAGCATCAATGATCCACACAAGCCAATCCGTAAAGCACAAACAAGAAAGCACTGCTTATAGATTAGTGGAAGGAGAAAAATGGAAAGGAAAATGAAAATGATGAAAACTAAAGAAAAGACTCACTAAAGAAGGGTGGTCCCACTGGGCATGCCAAAATGTTTGACAAGGTCTTCATGCTTCCTATTTTATATTAGTGAAAACCAAACAAGAAATCAAGAAACCTGTAAATTTGGGAGGGTTTAAATGACCTCCTGATGTGGAAGATGATGAAGATGATATGGGTGCAAAAGAAGAGATCCTCTTTGCTGCAAGCTTTGATGACCTGCACAACAAAGAGAACTAAAACACACAAAAATAACAATAAAGATGGATGGTTTCTCAAAGAATTCAGTCTTGAGAAGTTATAACTTCCTAGGATATATGCTAACCCTCTTTTGATAACATAAATATATATAATTGATAATGGATGGGAGTATGCAGATAATAAATCTGAAACAAAGATTTGATAAATAAAAGATACTGAAATAAAGGAACTGATAATGAAAATGATAATAAATAAACCAAACCTGTGTGGGTTGATAGCAACCCAAGTCAGATTGGTACAGTCAACAACGATTGGAGCAAAGATGATTCAAAGTACGTAAAAATAGAGTTATAGGTTGATGTTGGGATGCTAGATTGATTTCAGGGTGAAGACAAGATAAAAGGATATGAGAGATGGTAGATCTAATGGGGGTGAGGATCGAGTCGATGGTGACTGGGGGTAGAATGACACAGTTGATGATGACTTGTGTAGGTTTGGTAAAATAATGCAAAAACAAATACTAAGTGTTGATTCTGTGACACAGAGTGTGATTTCAGAATGTTGGTGGGATGGGTAGGATGTAAAAGATGACTAGTTTATTAAGGATAGAGGTCGAGTCGACAACGATCAGGATAGGTCAACGACGACCGGAGTAGGATATAGGAACTGTTAGCACAAAATCATAGCACCTCGAATGTCCTGAGTGTGGAGTGAGGCATCTAGTGTGATTGCACAACATGGGACCATCTCTCAAGTTGTGGGACTTGCAAAACTTGAGATGGACCTTCGGAGAAAGTCGGTTCTTGCCTCCTAATCTACTTGCCAAAATCTACTCCAGTGCAGATAGAACTTATCCTAGCCTAATCTAACCATTCCAAGGGGACAGAGAGAGAGAGGGTAAAAGAGCCTACACTAAGCAGTGATGCACTAGAAAAGGAAGTGGTTAAATCATATACCCGACCGCCTGAAGTGGAGAGAGGTGAGTAGAGGAGAGGGTGGACAAGATGCACCACATACCAAAGATATATTTGACATAGAAAACCACTTCAAACCCATTAAACACAACTCCCAGGACCTGTAACAAACATCAAAATATGCATAGTATACCTTGCAATGATGAGAGGCGAGGAGAGACAATAAAATAAGCAAAGGATGGATAGATGCATCAAAAAATAGATTTTATTGCTCCAAATTTTCACATAGTACATCTTTAGTGGGCAAGAGGCAAGAGAACACCATTACAGAGATGTGAAAGGAGGCTTAGACTCCGCGTTCTACCCTAAGGAAGAAAGAGAGATGGGGATGAAGAGGGAAGATCAACAACCAACCCTTTGAATATGTCCCTTCATTACAATATATAGGAAGAATAAGAGAAAGAAGAGGGAAGAATTATAATCCTACTTCAACCACCTAGAGATATGCATTAAATCCAGCTGTGAAATCTCAACCACTATCAATCAATGCCTTTCTCAAATCCGCCATAAATCTTTCATGTCTGGTTCCCTGGCAAATCAAATTGAATCAGATCTAGTAGTTGGAGAAATCAGGCTTTGTATTAATGGCTTGGAAGACATTTTCCCAATTTTCACTCACCAAATCCTGTTAATAATGATATTTTATGTTTCCATGGTGTAGAGGGTGTCGAGATGTTTTCAAAAAGTCTTCTCCCACCCAAATCTGAGTCTCTAGTCAAAAGATACGGCCATTTGAATATTTGGATCACAGGCACACAATATTTTAAAAAGTTTGTCCATACAGGGTCCACATGATGGCCTCCACGTGCTCCTTGGGATTCTTTGTATTTTTCCTAAGTCTCTTTGCTTGGCAAGGCCAAAATTCTGACCCTGGACACGTGGTGGCCTAGCGCTTGTTTGGAAACCCGCCCCAAATTTTACCTATGAAATAGCGTTGTGTTAACACTTGGCTCCCTCCACTGGCCTGCCTCTATCTTGACTATTCAACCCCTAAATCTGTCCCTTTTTGGACTCTGAGACACGTGGAAGGCCCATGCTCATTTAAAAACCTGCTCAGGATTTTACTTTTGAAGGAGTGTCATGTCGACACTTGGCGCCTTCCACCTGCACTCTATACTTAGTTGTTTCGGGCCCACTCTCCTTTTTTACCTCTGTTGACAATTTTCTATGTGGAGGGTTGGCGCAAGTTTGAGTCTCCACCCTGGATCCTGCTTTTGAATGTGTGTCGTTAAAACACTTGGCACCCTCCGCTAAGTTGAAGACTTTTCAACATTCAATGTAACTTTTTGGGGCTCTGGACGCGTGGAAGCTTGGCACTCATTTGGGTCTACCCCTTTGGATTTAATGTTTGGAGGTGCGTCGTTTGGACACTTGGCTCCATCTGTTGTCTCCTCCATAATTAGTCATTTTTGGGTCCGTTCTGAACCATTTGCAAAGCTCGAAGACTTCGAATCTTCACCGTTTATTTTCCTTTAAGCCTCTGGTTCTTTTGACACTGCTCGGCCTCCTACCCCGACCCTGCTATTCTGTTTCTGAGCCCACTTGTAATCGGTTTGCTGGATTTGAAGCACGAGTTCACTCGACAAAGCCATTTCTTGAATTTCTTCTTGCACGGGGTCATTTGATCTTTTACAGGCCTTGCCACTCCATTATAGAGTTCCTTTATTTCCTGATTATAGGATTTGAACGTGAATTCTCTGGCTTCTTCTTGTGCAGGGTCGTGGCTGATCAATTTTTTCGGGGGAAAAATATGGATAACAATTTGGTGACTCGCAGGGGTGTCTGCCTACTAGAGGAGAGGACCAGTTGCCTTGAAGCATCCATTGGGCATAGAGTCACAATTAATGGCCTGGTACTGACCCTTCTTTCAAAATGGACTCTCTGATTACCCACTTTTCACTTTTTCCTAACCCTGAGCCTGCCCGCACGTCCGCACTCTCAATTTTCATAAGAGATCTTGAAACAAGGCTTCTGAGAGTAGAAAATTGTTTTAACCTAGGGCTTTCATCTGTCCCTAAATGGGCTATCTTGAAAACGTTCTTTAGTTGCTTTACATTTGTTTTATTTTGAAATTTGTAACTGTTATAGACAACTATGAGTCTTTTGCCATCAAAAGTGAAGGGCATGGCCTCAGTAGCTCTGGAGCAATATGAAAAAAACTTATTTACAAAGACAAAATCATACATGCCTCAAATGAGACATGTAGAGTGTGCACAAGCACTTCTTCTGCTAGAAACAAATTCTACTCCTACTCCTAAAATAACTAGAGAGAAAAGGGGATAAATAAAGCATGTTATAGGCAGGGAGAAGTAGCTTCCCTTTCTCAAGAGATTCAGCCATGCAAATGATTTGGCACTAAATATGGCTGCCTGTATGAGTGAAAATTTTACTTTAACCCGATCCTCCACCCATATCAGCAAGGTATCAACATTAATGGAAAATACCTCCTCAAGTTGATTTGCATTGGACTCCTGGAGGTGTTGATGGTGACCCTTGGTGCTTTGATACTCTTTCTCATGCCCTGAAGTAGGCATGACTGGTTTTGGCTTCTCCCTTGGCTCCATGAAGAGAAATATTTGATTGGCAAAAGGTATGGTCCTTTGAATCTGCCCATGGTTTTGAACTCTAACTCCAAGAATGGAGCCTTCTTGCTGACCCTCATGGATGGATGGTGTGGGAGGAATGATAGCCTCACACTCTTTCTCTTCCTTTGTAGCAGGTGTGACTTTTGGAAGATCAAAATCTTCTAACTTTGATTCAGGAGGCATGTTGTAAATTGTAGGTTGTGCTTTCACGCTCTCTTCCATGGTAGCAAACTCTTGTGATTAAAGAATGAATGACAGGGGAGAAAATATTACAATTTCAACTAGCTCCCTGTGCTCAAAACATTCTTTTGAGTCTGGTAGGAAATAAAACTCTTTATTGTCCTGTTGTAACAAGGTCTCTCCCTTTTGCATGGTGATCTTAAAATCTTTGTTATCTTCACCATACGAAGCTTCATCTTCAAACATGAAGCTAATGAGTTCAGGATCCTCCAAAAGATCAAAATTTTGGAGAGGTTAAATGGGAGAGGGGGCTGTATTTACTTGTGCAATTGGCTCATGATTCAGTGCCTCTGAATTAGTCTTGGTCACCCCCAACTGATCCTTTTTAACTGGGCTTAGAGCTGGTTGTTCTTCTTCCTTCTCTTGTGAAGAACATGGAAGACTCGTATCTTCTAACCTTGGTTCTAGAGATACGTTGTGAGACATAGGATTCTGATCTTGAATGCCCTCCTCCATGACATCAGGCTCATATGCTTGGAATATGGATGATGAAAGAGAAAATGATAAGATCTCCGTGGGATTTTCTCCATCAAAGTAATCCTCCAAGTCAGACAGATAATTTTCCTCGTTGTTGTCCTGTTGCATGTGCTCAACCTCCTCCATGGTGTCTATACGATGGAAAAAGTAACATGCAAGCATGGGAATCTACAAGTACCTCTTCCTCGTACCCGACCTCTCGAGGTCCTGTCAAGACATCTGGTGAATGTTGAATGTGGATAGATATGTATAAGCTAATCGGATAATCTTAAATCCTCAATACGCAATAATGGGATCTATAAATCTAAGGTGAAGAAGGCCCTCCTAACCTGGATTGGTGTAAAGGCTCATTCGGATATAATGGCTGCTTGAAGGCTCCAATCGATGTCGAGCTCTGCCGAGATCTGATTTCTTGGTTGTTGGATACGTGGGAAGTGACCTGTGGGAGCTTTGTATATATCTCCAAATAAGGTCATGAAAGTAGTGGTAGGTGGTTTAATGGATTTGTAGTGAACTATGGGTGGTTTTCTGGTCTAGCCCATAAAATATTAGATTGATTGGACTCTATATTTAATAAAGAAAACTGTGTTATAATATTCGGCGGGAGTGGTGAAGATCTAAATACCAATGTTTGCAAGCCGGTGTTAATACTTGACTGGTTTGTAGGCCCATTGGGTTGTGGGATTTGGGGATCACAAATGTGATTTCATGGTTGTTGTGGACCTGTTATGGTCATGTGAAGAATCAATCCCTTCTCCCAACTATCAAGTAATCGTATGCCTTTTCAGCCTATACGTTTAGAACTAGAAGTTGTATGATTTTCTCAAAGTACCTAATAGGTGTTCTGGTAGCTTGGATACATAAGCTAGTGTCTATGTCAACAAGGAGGTCTCCTGCGTTAGGCTGCAGAACCAAAGGATTGCAACCAAATGTTTGTTCTCATTTGAACCCTTGCACGGTTATTCAGGTGTTTTATCAAGGTAATCTATAGTTTGGATGGTTTGACCAGAATGTGTAAGCCTTGTAATCTTCGATGTTTAATCCTCTTAGCTGCTCACTAATTGCTTGTAAGTTTGTTGTTGCTCGAAAGACCTGTATCCTGATATCCTGATCTATATCAGCTAATGTCATGGGTAGATTTGGCTGAGGCACTATGGGTTCAAATATATATTCTCTAGGCTCTCTAGGTCCTGTGATTGTCATACAAAATGATTCAACTTCTAACTAACATTAATAAACTGATTACGAAAGAGGTATTTACAGTATGTAAGCATTCTTCTATTTTAGTATTTTCAATGACGTATTTTAATGAAATAAAAGAGCAGTTACTCTGATAAATCTATAAAATGAAAAACTAATCTAATAACAAAATAAAAACAAGCAACATAGCTTGGTATGGCTATTCACCTGTGCATTGTGATTTTATCCTAAATATCTAAGTAGCTATATATTTTGAATTTGAAAGGCTCTTGATCCTACCTCAGAAGTGAGGAATTGTCATCACCAATCCGGCACTATGATAATTCTTCACCGGGAACTCCTCGTGCTATGATTATTTACTAATGCACAACCTTTAGTTTGGTGGATGTAATATGGAAACAAAGCAACAAACGTAACACAAGAATACCATCGACTATGATAAGACGGAATGATGAAAAATTTGAAATATCAAAGTAAATTATAATATTAACATGAAATTGTTACAATCTCACCCATGAGGTACTTCAAGTGTTATTGAATTCACTTGCCTTCCACCAATACTATGGAAGAAACTTTACAATTAAACCTCTTAATGGCTTCTTCAACACACCTTTAAACTGATGGCTTCCTTTACACACTTCATACAATATTTCTCACTACTTCTTTCTATGCTAAATGAGGGGGGTGGCCTCTTTATTTATAGAACTTCCAGGCTTATCCATCTTATCTCTAAGATAGGATAAGAAATCCACTTTGACAAATCATATTCCATACCTTAACTCTTATCTGTACATGT
The DNA here is from genome assembly GCA_019776745.2 of Taxus chinensis. Lineage (NCBI taxonomy): Eukaryota > Viridiplantae > Streptophyta > Pinopsida > Cupressales > Taxaceae > Taxus > Taxus chinensis. Next base: position 198,302,396 of record CM034147.1, on the reverse strand, counting down.
AAGCTTATCTCTTAAGATAAGATAAACCTTATCATTTCACATGGGTTCCACATTTTTAGACTTTTTACAAATAAAATACACAAAATATTTATGACCTCACTCCTTGTCCTTATTACCAATATAATATTTCTAATTCCTAATCATGTAGACCCTAGTTCTCTACTTATCCTAACTTTGACATTTTAACATTACCGGACCACTTACGACAAATATTTACTTTTTACAACATTCCTATTGTACTTTGACTGTTACCGTACTCTACATTATTGGCGGCACCGTACTGACGGTGCCATTGTCTTCTATCAGATGTTACTACTAATTACACTTAACAACATCATATTCCTAATACATACATTAATGAAATAGAAATTACGAAGTAAAATTTTAGTGTCGACATCTTCCCCCTTCCTAGCTTCTACTCCGTCCTCGGAGTAGACTATTCTGGTTCTTGGAAAATCTTCAACTTGTCGTGGTTGAACCATTTCGTAATGGGAGTGCCATCCAATTCCTCCAGTCGGTACGTACCATTTTCATGCACAACTGCTATTTTGTAGGGCCCCATCCATTTTGGAAGAAATTTTCTCTGTTTTCTTTTTTTGTATCTGGAATCATATACTAGAACCAAGTCATTCACATGAAATGGAGACCAATGGATCTTTTGATCAAAGTATTCCTTCTGCTTCATTTTCTTCTTATGGCTTGTATCTTTTTCTATTTCCCTCATTTCCTCTAGCAAATGAAGATGTACCAACCTTCTCTTTTATTGAATCACTTTCATCCATCCTTTCATTTTTCATTAAACTCTCACAGTGGAAATATCAAACTTAATAGGAAGAACTGGATCAATGCCATAGGCCAACTGAAATGGGGAGTATCCTGTTGCTGACTTTGATGTTGCCCTATATGCTCACAATGTTACATGAATTATTTTATCCCACTTATGTACCTACAAGGCTGCATCTTTTTCTATAATTTGACACAACACAAAATTTGTTCGTTCCACTTGTCCATTCATGCTTGGCTTGTATGTTGTTGCCTTCCTGTGCTTAATAGAAAATTTATTGACTAGGGCTTCTACTACCTCATTAATGAAGTGGCTTCCTTGATCTGTTACAATTTCTAATGGACAACCAAATCTGGTGACAATGAGTTTATATATGAACCTTGCCACCTCATCCATAGAAGTTGTTTTTAATGGCCTAGCTTCAACCCACTTGGTTAAATAATCAGTGGCAACTACAATATACTTATTTTGGTGTGAGGTAATTGGAAGTGGACCTACAATGTCTATTCCCCACTTTTCAAAGGGACCAAGTGGAAGAATAGGACATAATGGAGCTGATGAAGTCTTACGATTACCATGTGTTTGACAAATACCACATGTCTTACAATAATTATAACAATATTTAAAAAGAGTAGGCCAGTGATAACCTACATCCAAGATCATTCTTACTATAAGTTGTCCAGAGAAGTTCCCTCCACATGTACCATTGTGGAATTCTTCTAGCAGTTCCTTCCCGTGATCAAGTCCAACTGCCCTCTTGTACTGTCCATCAAGTCCTATTCGAAATAATACTCCATGCAGAATAGAATATGGACGACTGGCTTGAGTAATCTTTCTCTTAGTCTTTGCATTGGCACCATCAGGAAACTTGAATTCATTCAAATAATTCTAAAATATCTATGTATTCACTAGGGATTGTGTCAAGGGATAAAAAGGCTGCATTGGGGAAATCATCGTCATCACAAGATGATCCTAAACTATCATAGGCTCGAGAGAGTGCATCTGCATTGACATGCTTCTTTCCTGGCCTATCTATAATATCAAATTCAAATTCTTGTAGCAAAATTATCCATCTTGCTATCCTCCCTGATGGGTTAGGCTTATTGATAATATATTTTAGATCCTGATGATCTATTACAACTATACATTTCTACCCTAGCAAGTAATTTCTAAACTTCTTTACATCAAAAATGATAGCCAGAACCTCTTTTTTGGTTACAGTATAATTTACCTCAGCACTGCTCATTTTTCTGCTCCCAAAGTAAATTGGATGTTCATTCTCATTTTCATCCTTTTGGCTCAAAGTACTTCCTAGTGTTGCATCTGAGGCATCAGTGTACACAATGAATAGCTTGCTCCAATCTAGATTCTTTAAAACACGTGAAGACACCAGGGCTTCCTTCAGTTGTCTAAAAGCTTCATGTGCCTTATTTCCTAGTTTATAAGTAACATCCTTCTTCAAGAACTGGGTTAGTGGCTGTGTAATCTTTGAGAAATTCTTGATGAACCTTCTATAGTAACCCACATGGCCTAAAAATGATCTCAACTTACTTCTATTCATAGGAAATAGTAAATCTTTGATTTTTTGAAACTTTATCAGGATCAGTACCAATACCATCTCTGGATACAACATGCCCTAACAAAACGCCTTTAGAACATCCAAATACACACTTTGTAGGGTTTAGTGAGGCTTGTGCTTCATCTAACCTTTGAAATGTTGTCTCCATCTGGTGCAGGTGGTCCAACTTGCTCACATAGATGCAAAAATCATCCAGAAATAATCTGATGAAGGTCCCAATGTAGAGTTCGAACACCCTATTCATCAAATGCTGGAATGTTTCTGGAGCATTACACAACCCAAAAGGCATAACTCTATAAGCAAAACGTTCCCCAAGGAGTGGTGAACGTGGTATTCAGCTGATCTTTCTCTGCTATACAGACTTGGTTGTATCCGCTATATCCATAAACAAAACTATAACACTCCTAGCCAGCTACTTTATCTAAGATCTGATCTGAGAATGGAAGAAGGTAATGATCCTTCTTTGTTGTCTTATTAAGCTTCCTGTAATCAACACAAATGCGTAGTTTCCCCATTCTTTTTTATTGAGATCACAATGGGAGAAACCCATTCTGAATTCTCCACCGCAAATATGAATCCTGCATCAAGCAACTTATCTATTTCTTCTTTTACAGTCTTGGAAAAATTAGGATTCATTCTATATGGCATTTGCTTTATAGGCCTAGCACCATCTACCAGCTCAATAGAATGTTCTTACCCAACTTACTTGACGGAGTTCCTTGTAATCAAAAGTGAATGTGTGTATGTACCTTCGAAAGAGCTGGAGGTAGGATTTCCTTCTCACTCTCCATCACAGCATCACCAATCTTTATTTGTTGGAGACGATCATCAACTTCTTCTTCAGATAATTTTATGGGGTCATGAGTCAATGTGACTGGAAGGATATCCATGACTGAAACATCAACCTCACTTTCTTCATCTTCAGTGTCCACTTCACTAGTACTAGAGTAATCAGAGGATGTCCAATCATCAGTTTCATCACTTGAACCCATAGGTTCTACCTTATGATGTCGAGGGATCACGTTTATCTTCACCCTCTCTCTACCACGTCCAAGTGTCATGAAGCCTTCATTCCAATAGTTTCTTGCATGAACTCTCCTTAGCCATGGTCTTCCCAGCAACATTGGGTACGCAACAGTACCATTTTTCATCACCTGAAAGTCTACCCCACATACAACACCCATAACAGATATTGCCACATTTGAAACTACACCTTCTGGTTTAGTTTTTCCCCTTATTTAATGACCTTAACATAAGTGTTGAAGGGTGATCAATTTTTAAACCCAACATATTCATTACAGACGCGGTCATTACATTAACTGCAGCACCTCCATCAACTAAGACATCATGAATTGAAAATACCATTGCATAATACCTCATCTTGTGGAGCATAGGGATCTGCCTCTTCCTCCAAAACAGGGACCTCGACCTCCTTCCTTCGTCAAGCATTGAGTCCATTTCGCAGCTCCTGCCTCTTCTCAGAAGACATGGCCAAGAGTTGACCATATGTAATATTTGTAGGCCTTTTGGACAGATCTTCCAAGATGGAGTATGGTCCTTGCCCCTGTGAAATCAGAAAATCCTGCACACCCAACTTTCTTCTCCTATGTTTCTTACTAGTTTCTCCTTTCATATTCTTAGGATCAATTTCCATCTTGATTATCTTTTTCTTTTCTTTCTTTTTGTTACAAACACATCTACTTTATTATTTCTACTCTTATCTACTACATCAAAAGAATTCACAGGTGATTTTTTTTTATCATTATCTCCTTTACCAGATGTAGAAGCTCTATCTGGACAATTATACTTATAATGACCCTTTTTATAACAACCATAACATACAACTTCAGAAATATTTCTTTTTGGACCTCTATCTCCTCCCTGAGAACTAAAATTCTTTTCCTTGAAGAAGATTAATAGTTAACTGACCCATCTTTTTGAGCAAATCTTCATACTCAGTAGATGTACTAGGAGAAATATTTTTTCTCACCAAGAGTGGTCGTGGATTCTGGAGCAAAGGTGCTGGTGTAGGCTCTACTTTAGCAACAATTTCTTTGGGCTCCTCTTCCATTCTTTCTTCTTGCCTTCTTGCAATCTCATTTGCTTGTTCAATGGTAGTTGGGTGGTCATACTTCACTCGTTGTCTGATCTCTGGCTTCATCCCAAGAATGAAGTGCTTCCATAGGAGATTATCCACGCCATTCATCAACCCATCCGCTAATCCTTCCTTCCGGATCTGGGCATCGAGCTTCCCTCGTTAGCTCTAGAACACGAGCATGATAATCCCTTATCTTCTCCTTCTCTCCTTGGGTTAGCTTTGTGATATCGATCATGAAATCTACATATCTCTGTTGTTCCCCAAATTCTTCAAGAAAACTTTCAGTTAATAAATCCCATGAGTTTTTCACATTATCACCTAGTGTTTCAAACCACCTAAGGGCTAAAATTTCTAAAAAGGTAGGAAAAAATTCAGTCCATTGTTCCCTTCTTATAAGGCCCATTACAAATACAAGATCGTTTAAACTCTTGAATGAAAAAGGAAGCATCTTCATTAGATTGGGCTGAAAAAACAGGAATCTTCCCCATTTTCAAAAGTAACCACAGTGAAATACCAACCCAAAAGTACAATCAACAAGACTTATGTGCACCAATAATTAAAATCACTATAATAGAAAATAGAAATGACCACAGGTAAACTATGGTAAAACTTGACTTACTACGGTAAAAAATGACTTTACTGTGGTAAACACTATTCACAGTAAAAAGTGAAGTTATTGTGGTAAATACTATTCATGGCAGTAAAGTGACTTTACTGTGGTAAATACTATTCACAGCAAAAATGACTTTATCATGGTAACTACTATTCACGGCAAAAATGACTTTACCATGGTAACTACTGTGCACAGTAAAAACAAGGTTACCCTCTAATTGATTTTTGACTAAGTGGGAATATCTCTCCAGACAATCCACCACGAGGAATGGTCCCGGCAACAGAACCAAAATGTCATCACCAATCCGGCACTATGATAATTCTTCACCAGGAACTCCTCGTGCTATGATTATTTACTAATGCACAGCCTTTAGTTTGGTGGATGTAATCTGGAAACAAAGTAACAAACGTAACACAAGAATACCATCGACTATGATAAGACGGAATGATGACAAATCTAAAATATCAAAGTAAATTATAATATTAACATGAAATTTTTACAATCTCACCCATGAGGTACTTCAAGTGTTATTGACTTCACTTTCCTTCCACCAATACTATGGAGGAAACTTTACAATTACACCTCTTAATGGCTTCTTCAACACACTTTTAAACTAATGGCTTCTTTTACACACTTCATACAATATTTTTCACTACTTCTTTCTATGCTAAATGAGGGGGGTGGCCTCTTTATTTATAGAACTTTCATGTTTGTCCATCTTATCTCTAAGATAGGATAAGAAATCCACTCTGACAAATCATATTCCATACCTTAACTCTTATCTATACATGTAAGCTTATCTCTTAAGATAAGATAAACCTTATCATTTCACATGGGTTCCACATTTTTAGACTTTCTACAAATAATATAGATAAAATATTTATGACCTCACTCCTTGTCCTTATTACCAATATAATATTTCTAATTCCTAATCATGTAGACCCTACTTCTCTACTTATCCTCAACTTTGACATTTTAACATTACCGGACCACTTACGACAAATATTTACTTTTTACAACATTCCTATTGTACTTTGACTGTTACCGTACTCTACATTATTGGCGGCACCGGTACTGACGGCGCCATTGTCTTCTATCAGACGCTACTACTAATTACACTTAACAACATCCTATTCCTAATACATACATTAATGAAATAGAAATTACGGAGGAAAATTTTAGTGTCGACAGAATGAATCACAGTTTCTCAGAAACTATCAATCCCCACAGCTTCCCTGGCAATACCGAAAGCTAGATTTAACTGAAAATGAGATGATTTACTACTCTATTTGATATATTGTAACTAGAACTTTGATAGCTCAAACCTGGCATTTATAGAACAGTGGTAAATCCAGTTGTGTGTGATTTCATCCCCTCAGTGTTATCTCCTCGTTCCTTCGTGTCCTTGTGAATCCAAAAAGTGTGTATATGATAGTATCAACAAAAGATAGCAATCAAACAATGGCAGCTTTGGATATAGACTGAATATAATGCGAGTAGGAGAGGGATAACGCAAGTCAACAGAGCTTCTCTATGCAATTCCTATCAAGATTTATTGCGGGAATACAACACAAGTGTACCGAGGGGTTCCAGAAACTATCCTTGTGACAAAACAAAACCTACAAATTTAATGGATTCTAGTCTAGAAATGAATCTATTCTATGTTAAACTGATTATATGGAGCAACAATGAAACAAGGCTGAAACAAGAAGATGATGTGACCTCTAAAATGCCAACAATGGAAGAAAAACATGAGACTAACAAAATTCTAATCAAGGAATTGAAAAACTGAACAAGAGAATTGAGAGGATGAGGGGCCATTTGTTTGAAAACAAACCAGCTATTTATAGAATTCTCATTCACCAAAGGGTAACTTGGAATGGAACTCTTTTACCATTAAACAATGGAGAAACACTATTACAGGGAACCAAAAACATAAATACAAGCTAAGGCGTTTGAGAAAATCTAGTAAATGTTGAAAATTCACACAAGTCGTGATCAAAGGAACATGCTGGAGAATGCGTGAAGGACTGCCGCCCTGAGCAGGGCAGCGGTTACAGGACCGCCGCTGCTATGCACCTAGGGAAAGGATGGTATGATGTATATGTATTGATGGAGATGCCGACATGTGGCACACATCCCCTTATCTTATTATATCATTCATTTATAATTTATTATGCTTAGGAGGTCGGCCTCAGTATTGGCCATAGGTTAGAATGGTATATATAGGGGTTAGAAGGTTGTAGTTAAGGATCATATTGAGTATTGGAGTGTTATTGTATGGTTTAGAGGTTACCCCCTCGAAGTGGTATTGGAGGTTGCCCCCTTGAAGTGGAAAAACTATTATATGATCATATTGTCATCATTTATCTATATTTTGGTGTTCTCTCATGTTATTCTATTGTATATGTTCTAATTTATAAAAGTAATATCTTTATAAGTGGTATCAGAGCAACGATTTCAGCCAAAATTAGGGCAAAAACCCTAATTTATTGTTTCAAATATAAATTGAAGAGGGTATCGATTTTTTCCCAATTTTTGCATCATAATTTGGAAACACTCTAAGTCAGAATATTTGAAAATTTTAGCTCTATTGGATCTGTTTTGCGGATGTTATTGATGTTTTAGGTTTTTTCATAAATTCGCTTTTCAGGGAGCAAATTGTTGTATTTTTTAGCAAAATTTATATTTTTGGAAATCTCTTGAAATTTCAATTAGGGTTTGTTCTTTGTGTTTTTATCCTTCTGCTGAAATATTTTCAGAAATCCTAAACCCTAATAATGATCACGGGGATAACAAATTTTTATGGAAATGGTGAGATGGATGCTAAAGAATGGTGGATAAAATCTAAGAATATATATTTCTCATATTTCATGACAAGGAATAGGTTTTCACATTATCTTGGTGGTCCTGCATGGATTTGGTTTTCTGAGTTAAAAAATGACATGAATGATTGGTCTTGGGAGGAAATGGAACAACTTTTTATAGATAGATGGGACCACAAACAGGAAGAAGAGTCAAAGGAAGATGATGGGGAAGAATATATTAAATAATCAAGAGAGAAATAAGATGAAGAGGAAGGTGAAGAAGATTCAAGGGAAGATGATGGTGCATCATATATTGAAGAATCAAATGCAGAAGAAGTTGAAGAAGACTATGAAGAAGAGGAAGAAAAACAAGATATTGATGCAGAAGAAGATATTATAGCTCCCAAGAAGGAAGATACCATATTTCAATTTCATGGATGCATTCAAAGGAATAAGATAACTGTTTCCATAAACCCTAACATCAAGTATAACTTCATCAACAAGGATATGGCTCAACATCTACATATTCAATAAAGTAATATCAAAGAAGCTCAAGTGAATGGTAAGAAAATTCAAGTTTTTGAAGATTCAAAACTTACGATGGACAAATATACTTTACATTCAGATTTTTTTGCCTTATATATGGATGGTTTGGATATTGTTCTTGGGTATCCTTGGTTAGAGACATTGGGGACAATTAATATTAATATGAAAAATAAGTTTATGAAGATTTGGTATAAAAAGAAGAAGGTCACTTTACAGGATATCAGGCTTAATGGAAATCAAAGAAAAGTCAATATAGACCATGAGGATGATTTAGAATATGGAGAAGAAGGGAATAATGATTATTCAAAAGAGGAACATGAAGAAAAAGAAGGAAATGATGATTCATCTACTCAAAAGAAAAATAAAATATCAAATGCAAAGGTGAAAGAAGAAAAGAAAGTTCAGAAACAGGTTGATAAGGTTGAGGATACTACAACTGCAGCATATAGACACCCACATCATCATGAGAGGAAAAAATCATGGAGACATGTGAGGACACACAAGGGCAGCAATCTATATGGATATACAGGTAATTGGAGGAATAATCACTTTATTTATACATGGGATCAATAGAGCAACAATTATGAAGCATGGAATCCTTATTATGGTTATACATGGAATCCTCATTATGGTTATGCATTGAATCCTTATGTTGGTTATGCATGGAATCCAAGGATGATAAACTATGGTCACGAATGGAATCAGAGTAGTGCAACGAAATATGGATATTAGTTCAGATATGTATCATCTACCTGGATCACGTATGGATGGATGATCGATCATGGCGCAAAGTGTGTAAAAATTTACAACACACTCATTACATGGTTTCTTCTTATGTTTCGGGGACGAAACATGTCAAGGAGGGAAGGAATGCTATGCACATAGGGAAATGATGTTATGATGTATATGTATTGATGGAGATGCCGACATGTGGCATGCATCCCCTTATCTTATTATATCATTCATTTATGATTTATTATGCTTAGGAGGTCGGCCTCAGTATTGGCCATAGGCTAGAATGGTATATATAGGGGTTAGAAGGTTGTAGTTAAGGATCATATTGAGTATTAGAGTGTTATTGTATGGTTTGGAGGTTACCCCCTCGAAGTGGTATTAGAGGTTGCCCCCTCGAAGTGGAAAATCTATTATATGAGCATATTGTCATCATTTATCTATATTTTGGTGTTCTCTCATGTTATTTTGTTGTATATGTTCTTATTTATACAAATAATATCTTTACAGCCGCCCTGGCAGGACGGCAGTTTTGTTACTGAAGGTCAAAAAGCCAAGAAAAGGGGGCCAAGGGATAAAACAAAGCACAAGGAACTTGGATAAAGCATTTGGGATGCTAACATATACTTCACGAGCTTCTCTGGATCTCGAACACCTTGTGAGGTGACTTGTATCATCATTTTGGGCATGTGTAACTATCCTCCTGATCTGAAACTTTCTCACCATGGTTTCCCTCTTCCTTAAACATGAAGCTTGAAAGATCAAACTCTTCTTCAACATCAGAGCTCAAAGGGGATGAAGTGGGAGGAAGAACTGAAGGTTCTTCTGTAACCTGCTCCACACTTGGGGCCTCTGAAACTGTATGGTCCTCCTCTGCTGCAAATTCAATCTCAGCCACCACTGGCTCTTCAACCTTGACCTCCTCTATTACCTTGACCATCAAGGGCATCTTTGTAAACCCAAATTTAGCAGCCCAACTCGTCAGATTGTCTGTTATTTAATTTCTGTTGGGCTCCTCTTCTTACTGCCCTTGACTGGATTCTTGAGTATCTTCCCAACATGGACTTGGGAAAGCAAGAGGAGTGGCAGGTTGGGGTTTAACCAGCTTTGTAATTGTTTGTGGTGGGGAGGGAGGTGGAACTTCTTGTTTGTTCAGAGGGGATGACTGTTTGGAAGGGAAAAGGGTAGAAGAACTGAAATGGGGTGGAAGACTAGGGAATGAAGAAATGGAATCAACACTTGGGGCAGCAACTGGGAAGCTTGGAAATTAGAGCTTGGGTTGAGATGGTGCTGCTTGAGAAAGAGAAAAAGAAAAGCTATGAGATGGTGGACTTACCCATTGACAAGGTTTTCTTGACTCCAACTCATAAGCCCTGATCTCCTCAGTCCATTGTGCAAGTTGGGGTAACATTTTAACCATGAAGTCTAGCTTCTCCTGAGGGCTGTGATGTCTTAGAAAAGGGCCTCCCCATGGACAAGGTGCCCTACAACCAATCTTGAATTCCTTCATTTGTGTTATGGCCCTGGACTGCACCATGCTAGCCTCCATTTTTTGAATCTTCTCCAACATACCAACATCCTCTGTGTAGTTGTTACCATTGTATGCGCCCCCTTGTTCTTGATAAGATCTATGGCCAAACTGATTTTGACCCTGCTCATATGGGTAAGCATAATGGTTCTGGATCTAATCATAATGTTGATTTGGAGGAGTTGGGAAATGCATTAGAGGTGGATTGCATTGTTGTTGCTACAAGTGTGAGTTCCATGAAGGGAATGAATTCATGATTGCACAACTTCATGGAATGGGAGAAAATGAAATAGATGGAAGAAGAAAATTGATGAAAATGAGTGGAAATGGATGGAAAAGGTCTGCAACTCAGAGGATGGGTTATTGACCAGATGGAGTCCCCAGATGTGCTTACATGTGCCTCAAAAGGTTGAAGCTTAACAGGAACACACGAACTTCCTAAGATGAAGTGGTAAGGTACTTCAGACCTATCCCATCGGGTGTGCCAAAACTGTTAGTGCAAAATCACAGCACCCCCGAATTTCCCGGGTGTGGAGTGGGGTATCCGGTGTGATTGCACAACATGGGACCATCTCTCAAGCTGTGGGACTTGCAAAACTTGAGATAGAACTTTGGAGAAAGCCTATTCTTACCTCCTAATTTACCTACCACAAGCTACTCCAGTGCAGAAAGAACCTATCCTATCCTAATCTAATCATTCCAAGGGGACAGAGAGAGAGAGAGGGTAAAAGAGCCTACACTAAGTGGTGATACACTAGAAAAGGAAGTGGTTGAATCACATACCCGACCACCTGAAGTTGAGAGAGGTGAGCAGAGGAGAGGGTGGACAAGATGCACCACAGACCAGAGATAGATTTCACACAAAACACCACTTCAAAACCCATTAAACACAACTCTCAGGACCTGTAACAAACATCAGAATATGCACAGTATACCCTGCAACAACGAGAGGCGAGGAGAGACAATAAAATAAGCAAAGGATGGATAGATGCATCACAAAACAAATTTTATTGCTCCAAACATTCACAGAGTACATCTTTAGTGGGAAAGAGGCAAGAGAATGCCATTACAGAGCCGTGAAAGGAGGCTTAGACTCCGCATTCTACCCTAAGGAAGAAAGAGAGAGGGGGCTTAAGAGGGAAGATCAACAACCAACCCTTTGAATATGCCCCTTCATTACATTATATAGGAAGAATAAGATAGAGAAGAGGGAAGAATTAGAATCCTGCTTCAACCACCTAGAGATATGCATTGAATCCTGATTTGAAAGCTCAACCACTATCAATCAATGCCTTTCTCAAATTTTCCCCAAGTCTGTCATGTTTGGTTCCTCGGCGGATCAAATCAAATTAGATCTAGTAGTTGGAGAAATTAGGCTTTGTATTAATGTCCTGGAAGATGCTTTCCCATTTTTCTCTCACTAAAGCCTATTAAGAATGATATTTTATGTTTCCATGGCGTAGAAGGTGTCGAGATGTTTGCAAAAAGTCTTCTCTCGCCCAAATCTGAGTCTCCAATCAAAATATTTGGCCATTTGAATATTTGGATCGCGGGAGCACAATATTTTAAAGAAAATTTCCATACATGGTCCACGTGACGGCCTCCGCGTGTTCCTTGGGCTTCTTTGTATTTTTCCTAAGTCTCTTTGCTTGGCGGGGCCAAAAGTCTGACCCTGGACACATGGCAGCCTGGCGCTTCTTTGATACTAACTTACTCCTTTTTACGTGTTTTTGGGTGTATGCAGAAGGAGGAGTACATTAGATGGAGTCGGGTGAGGGAGTATGATTGGCTCTCGGTAGTGTTGGAGGTAGTCTCCCAGGCAGAGCGGGATACTCTCCAGAGGGCTAGTATATAGAGGATTGCATAGGTTCCTCATGTTGCACCTGTCAGTCACATATTGTGTGACTTGTTCTCATATTGGGATGCGGATCGGAACACCTTCTGATTGTCAGGAGTTAGGGGTGAGTGGTCTATCACCCTGGAGGATGTTTACTGTATACTGGGGGTTCCGATCCTTGGGCGGCGGCTGTCTCTTAAGACAGATGTATCTAGATCACAGGTGGTTCAGTGGGCCACCTACATGGGAGATGCGATTGTATCAATGGGGTCGAAGAAGGGCATGAGGATCCACTCTATTATTGAGTCATACATTCCCTTGATCCGTAAGGCCATTATGGGAATCCTTGCATCTAGACTGATTGGGGATAAGGGAGGGGATACCCTCTTATACTACTGGGCCCCCATTATTGCATAGATTGAGGGCCATGGACATGTCTACGCCTGGGGAGAAGATATCTTCGAGACTACCTATCATGACTTATACAGGGTAGTCAGTTTACAGGGACAGACACTGAGCCATCCGACTCTTGTCATGAGTTAGGTGTATGAGCACATTATCCCATATGGGAGAGGTGTAGAGGTGGAGGATCCTGGGACTGTCAAGGCAGCTAGGTGGACGGGGATGACAGTTCTTAGAGCACCCCACCAGCTAATGGTTTCCTTGACTCATGCAGACATGGCGGCCAATCCCTATCAGGCCATGACAGGGGTATGGGGAGAGGAGACCATGACTTTGATTACATGTCAGACCACCAGCCAGTTGATAGACAGGGCGGGGAAGTTGGAGATACACCCCTTTGACAGAGTTCCCTAGCTATTTGGCCTCCCCTATAGCGACATGTTCCCTCTGGTGATGCCAGTGTATAGATCTATCCGCGAGGATCAGGGAGGTCCTAGAGGCCGGGGTTGGACTATTGTTACACCCAGTACTCCTATTGCGGCTAGGAGGGTGGTACGTGCATGAGGGAGAGCCGGTGCTCCTCAGGCACCCTTGCTTCGGATTACCACTTTGTCCCGCTCATAGTAGTGAAGAGCCCATTGACGTAGACTCTGATTCTAAGGAGTTCACTGGGGGAGAGACCGAGGAGGAGACAGAGGACATGGAGATCAGTGAGACGAGTGGGGGGGATGATAGTGATCCTGAGTGGCATGACACCCAGGAGATCCTATAGGCCAAGAGAGTGAAGCAAAGTGTAGAGAGGGTGACTCTGGTTTCAGAGGAGTTGCTCTCTCAGGACCTAGGTGGAGATGGCGAGTCTATTGTAGGCCATCACGTTGCCCCAGACGTGGGTGAGGGGCACCAGTCAGTGGCGGGCACGGATCCTAGAGATCCTTCTTGGAGGCCTGGAGATCCGAGTAATTTGTCACTCTTCTCCTGACATTTGTTTTAGTTAGACTCGTATTAGTTTGTTATTTCCTTTTGTTTTGTTTACTCTTGGTTTTATCCTTGATTGTTTTCTAACTTGTTTTCTCCTTTGTTTGTAGCGACTGTTGATGAGTGGCGAGACTTGATTCACCAAGTGTGCACTGATACCTTGCTTCTCCCCTCAAAGAAGACCCGTGCTGAGCTTTTTGTGGATGTGGGGGAGCCCTCAGCAACCGGTAGGCATACTGATGTTTTTTCCTCTGTCTGGCATGTGGCGAAGATCATGACTTCTCTCCGCGCGGAGGTAGCTGGATACAGGACAGCCGAGCGTTTGATGAGGAGGAGTCATTCCCGTAGCGAGACGACAACTACTAGTTATGACCGCGAGCCCTCGGTACACTCGGAGCACTGGCGTAGCCAGGGTCCTAGGCGCAGTCGTGTACCCTCTAAGGGATCCCATAGGGATTGAGAGACCAATTTGTAGCATTTTGTCAGATATCTATACGAGTGCTTTTGTATATTTCGGGCTCATTGAGCGTTTTGACCATGCCTAGTGCATGATGGCATTGTATATGAAACTTTGATATATACATATATATGTATCTCTTTGGATCTAGACTCTTGGAATCTTGAATTTTGTGACTCGTTTCTATATGTGTACCTAGATATTTTTTAGAATATTGTTTTCATGTTTTCAGAATGTATGCAATGGATAACAAATGATAGTAGATAGAATGTTTTACTCTGTATGTTTTTGTAATGCTGATATGAGATTATACTAACATACGGTAGTACTTAACTTTTGAACTCTTTGGGCAACATTTGTAATTTCTTCTTATGTTGGCAAAATATGATGAATGCATAGTGATAAAGAGATGAACTTGCCCTAATCCCAAATCCACGTAACTAGTAAGACGCGAGGGCTCAACACCAAGAGTTAGGAAGGACACAAGTTGTATGAATTTGATTGAATGGAATGGTGAGAGACAGAAAAACCAGTAACAAGAACCAAATTTGGACCTACACACCCACCCTACTCAGAACTACTACCACACTTAGAAGGCCACTTACTTTCCAGTTTATCTAGACTTAGACTCACAAATGGCAACCTGGTTGACAAAATCTAGTTTTGAGGATCTGATATCTTTGGAATTTGGATATTTGGATATTTTGATTTCTCTTAATAGATGTGAATTTTTGTTTTTAGCATACCAAAATTTGTTAGTTTGTGTGACTGGACCCACCACACCCTGCCTCACGCCACTGGTAAGAAGCACGGGCTTGTCACCAAAGGCAGGATATAGGCGAGTAAGGGCACTTCTTTCCTTTCCCAACCTCACACCACCAGTAAGAGATGTGGGCTTATCACTGAAGGTTGATGGGGTAAAGAAGTGTGTAAAAATAAAATCTTTTGTTTACTTGGTGCTTTTGATTTCATTTGATTTTGACATTTCTGATCTATAACTTTGGGATATCCTTTCGTTCAAAGAGATTTAAGAGGGATAGATGTGACACCGAGAAGCTTCTAGAATAGACAGTAGACAAGGACAACTTCACCTAGTAGGAAGAAAGAGCAAAGCCAAGTATACAGGCCTTGGTATGGTTTTCGTCAATGTTTGTCTATCGAACTTGATGAGAATATTTTGAAATTTTTGATGATGTTTGGAGAGATGTGATCTGAATGCTTTTTGCCAATACTTTCATAAATTTGTAATAGATTGCTTAAGAGTAAGTTCCTGAACTACAATTTTTACGAAATGAGAGGAGAGAATGAAACAGCTAAATGACTAATGCAATGTAGGTAGCTATAATGTACAAGTGGTAATTTTGATATTTTACACGTAAAACTATTTAAGATGCAAGGAATTAACAGTTTCACCAAATTCCTCACCTTCTAGTGTGCACAAGAGATATGCATTATTTCTATAGTCTTTCATGACTCGGTATGGGCCCAACCATTTGGGCCGGAACTTTCTTCCTTCACCGGTTTTCTTATCAATCTAGTTGTCTAGTCTTAGAACTAGATCTCCTTCATATATTTCTTGCTCATAGACTTTTTTGTTGTACTGTCGGCACATCCGTTCAGCATAGGATCTATGCCACTGTTTGGTGTTTAACTTGGCCTCATCTAGGCTTTCTAGTTGAGAGAGGCGTGCCTCCCTATAAGCTTCTTCGTCCATAATCCCTTGTAATGAGATGCGGAGACTGTGTATTTCAACCTCAAGTGGGAGAACTACTTCTGCCCCAAATACCAATGAGAAAGGAGTTGCTCATGTTGGTGTTCTTATTGAGGTTAGATGGGCCCACAAGGCCGGATATAGTTTTAGATGTCAATCTCGCTTGTTCTCCTTGACCGTTTTGAGGAGAATAGCTTTCAACGTTTTGTTTGTCGCTTTGGCCTGCCCATTGGCTTGAGGGTAGTAAAGAGAGGCCGTCTGATGGTTTATCTTGAACCTGCTACATAGCTCACGGACCTCGTCATTCTTAAAGGATGTGCCATTATCTGAGATAATGACTTGTGGGACACCATACCTGCAGATAATTTGGTTCAAAATGAATTTGGCAATCACCGAACCTGGTACGGTGGTGAGAGGCATGGCTTCCACCCATTTGGTAAAATATTTTGTGGCTGTAATTATAAAATTATGGCCATCAGTTGATGAGGGAGAGAACTTCCCTATCAGGACCAAACCCCACGTGGAGAAGGGCCATAGAGTTGTTATTGGTTGCAGGGATTGTGCTGGCATGTGAATCTCATAAGAGAATTCTTGGCACTTGTGGCACTTACGTGCAAATTCCACTGTGTCATGCTCGAGAATGGGCCAAAAATAGCTCATCCGATGTATTTTGCGAGCGGTGGCATGACCACCGAAGTGGCCTCCACATATCCCACCGTGGGATTCATGAAGAATCTTCTTGGATTCTTCTATGTCGATGCATCTTAGAAGCATGCCATCGAAGGCTTTTCGATAGATTACTTGTTCTAAAACAACATATTTAGTGGTAATAATGTGTAATTGCCTTCTTTGTTGTGATGTGGCACCTTCCAGGTATGTATGGTCCATGATAAAATTGATGATATCAGTGTACCAGGGACATGTAGAGATGGAGGGCCTGGTTTTGATGAAGTATACACACTCATCAGGAAAATCTAGATTTATCAGATTGCCTCCATCTAGTGGATTGTCAGCTAGCCAATCTGCAATGATTTGTCCCTTAACAGATTTTTGGTTTACGAATGTCAACTCAAATTCGCCCATTAAGGTTATGAAACATCCAGTCTTTTTAGACAAAGACCCTTGTGTGAGAAAAGTTCGTAAATGATTTGTCTTTACAATGACCCTTGTTTCTTGATTTAACATGTAATGTCTTAAGCATTTTGTTGTGAAGACTATGACAAGGCATTATCTCTCTACATGTGTGTGATGTGTTTCATAATCAAGCAATGCTCGGCTAATGAAATAGACCACACATTCCCGTTTGTCATTGTCTTCTTGAGCCAACATGCAGGCTAGCGAGACATGAGTGGCTCGTGAGTATAAGATCAGAGGGCAGTCTAGTTTGGGAGGCATTAGCGTGGGTGGAGACAACAAGAAGCGTTTAACTGCTTCAAAGGCCTCATTGCATTCTTCAGTCCAATCAATGTTATAATCTTTCTTTAATAGATTATTGATCAGATGAATGGAAAAATTGAGATCTAGGATAAACCTGCGGATTACACCGAGTTTCCCAAGAAATGACCTGATTCCAGACTTGTTTGATGGTGGGATCATTTTGAGAACAACCCGTATCTTGGCCGGATCAACATCAATCCCTTGTGAAGATATAATGTAGCCCAGAAGTTTGCCTCCTGTCACACCAAACACACACTTTTCTGGGTTTAATGTGACACCATATTCGATTAGTCGTGAGAGGATGATACGGAGCACTTCCAGATGATCACAACGTTTCTTGGCTTTGGCCAACAAGTCATCCACATAGGATTCCACAATTTTATGGATAAGATCATGGAATATAAAATTCATTACCCGCTGATACGTAGCGTCGACGTTCTTAAGACCAAATGGCATGACAACGTAAAAATAAGTTCCCCGGGGAGTTATGAATGTGGTTTTGGCTTGATCCTGTTCTGATATTTTAATTTGATTGTACCCTGAGAACCAATCCATGAGGGACAGCAGTTCAAATCCAATTGTTGCGTCAATGATGACGTCAATGGATGGTAATGGGAAGTCATCCTTGGGACAAGCTTTGTTAATATCCCAAAAATCTATGCAAATGCGTATTTTCCCATTCTTTTTTAGGACGGGAATGATATTAGATACCCATTGTGAGCAGTCAATGGGTTTGATGAATCCCACTTGGAGAAGTTTTATTACTTCCTCTTTTACCATGAGAGCCACTTTTGGCTTCATTGGTCTTGAGTTTTGTTTAATTGGCTTCACATCCGGTTTAGTGACAAGATTGTGTACCGTGACTTGTGGTGCAATGCTCGTCATTTCTTTATAATTAAATGCAAAAGCCTTTTTATGTTCTTTAAGGATTTGGGTGTGTATTTATATCTCCTCTAGAGTTAACGAGGATCCCAACTTCAAAATTCTTGGTTCCTCCTTCGTTCCAATGTTTATGTTAATGGTTTCTTCTATTAAAGAAGTGTTGCCTTCTTCAAATTCAGGTGGGGCTGGAGGTAATTCCAAGCTCTCTCCATTTCTACCTCGTAGATATCGAGATCCTTCTGTGGAGGAGACTCTGGGATTTCCAAAATAGGAAGAGGAATGTGGTATTAGGGAAAGATCAACTATACGATGAGCAAGATGTAACTCCGCATAGGCGTTTAGATATTCGAGAGTGACTCTATCATCGTCAAAGTGAACCAAGATAGAAAAATCATCCTCGGCTTCTCCATGAGTCGGGAGTGAGTTTGTTGGTATTTTACGCACTAATGGCTTGGTATGAAGTGATATCGTGAAATTTGTATCCTCCAACTCGTTGTTCGGGGTGAAATGGGAAGCTGAGGTTGTTATTGAGTCTGCGAGAAGGTTATGCTCTTGTGGGATTGCTTCAATTGATATGAAATTGAATCCCTTGCTTAGATCTAACACTGTTATTTTGTATAGTTGTAAATGTTCAGCCCTAGTTTCATATACCTCAGAGACTTGGTTTGCAACTAGTTGCGAGTCTCCTAGCACTCTAATGTCATTAACACCCATTCTTTTGGCTAGAATAAGGCCAAGGAGGAGAGCTTCATACTCAGCCCCGTTGTTTGTACATTCAAAGTTTAATTTAAAGGCGAAAGGTAGGATCTTTCCCTAAGGTGAAGTAAAGATTACTCCCACCCCAGCTCCAAAACGACATCTAACTCCATCGAAGTGGAGATTCTAATACTTGTTTGGAAAAATTGACGTTGGGATATTTGTCGTATCTATTTCTTTTGCTTTGGTTACTTCTACCATAAAAACTTCGTCTGATGGAAGAGAAGCAATTCCCAGGGGGTGTCCCATACCCATGGAATCAAATGGTAGGAGAATAGGTATGTCTTTCTCCAACAACTCGAAAATTTTTGTGGTAGTCCCTAGGGATACTATTTTTATAACATTGGTCTCACTTTTGAGTACTAGAACCTCCTCAGCTGGATTTGAAATTTCCAACTCAGTGGTGGGTATCAGCTCTTCTTTTGGTTATGAATTAGTTGGTTTGACAAGCTGGTTTGTTGGAAGTTCAAACTCGGAGTGGATACCCGGTCTTTTCTTCAAATCAGCTAGGTGTATATCAAATGGTTTTGGGTCACCTTGTGCCACGAATATTTTCCCTAAGTGTAGAAATCTTATTTCTTGGAATAACGTGGAAGGGATTGCCTTCATGCGGTGTATCCATGGCTGACCAAGGATCATATTATAATTGGTTTCCCGATCTATAATGTAAAACTCGGTGAGGACCGTCTTGGGTCCTAAAGTGACTGGTAAAACTATGGTTCCAATCGAAGTGGTTTTGAGGCTATCATAACCTCTTAACGTATTTCGCGTCATGGAATAGTTTGTCTCTCCAGATCCTAGCTTTTGAAGGAAAGTGAATGGGACTATATTAACTGTTGTCCCATCGTCAACCATTACCCGTTTAACATAATTATTGTAGACCCAAACTTGTAAATGAAAAGTTGGGTTGCCTCTTTGTGCAATTTTAACATCTGTTGCCATTTTGCTTATATCGAATATAAATTTTGTATCCCTATCTGGCTGCCCCAACGGATAAACGTCAAAATCCACATGGTTTACTTGCATTTCCAGAGGAGGAGTGATGTTGATTAAATGGCCAAGGCCTAACGCTTCTAAGAGATCAGCTCTATGGGCGAGAGAGTTCTTTAACAAATCCAAGGAGATGTGCGAGAAGGTTTTAGTTAAATCATTAATTAGATCATAGGCGCCTATGGGTTTTACCAACGTTTGTTGACTGTTGTCTGGTTCTAATGGATAAATTGGAGTGGGTTGAGAAGCATAATCCCGTTTTCTCATTATGGTTTCTACGGGTAGTTTGGTGTCTAAATCCACCAAACCATCTTAGTTTGAGGCCGAGTTCCTAGTTAGGATGCGACTGGTGGATTTAATGAAGTTGAAGCTTCATGATCATTGTTTCTTGTTATGAAACATTTGTTTGTTCCATTAGGATCTAGCCTGTTATTGTTAGAATGGTTTGGGAGCGGATCATTAAAGATCTTGAGGGGTGCATTTTGAGGGGAAACTGCCCCTGCATAAGCATTTGGCATGGGTACTATAGAATTTGCTAAAAACATATCTATAAAGAGTTGCTTTTGATCTTCTGGAAAATGCTGCATGAATTTTTTGTATTCACGAAAAAGTCCTAGTATCGTGGCCTTGAATCTTGTGGAAGCCACAATATAAATTGGGATTATAATTTCAAGGTTGTTGATTTATAACTTGATGTGGCCCAAAATTCTGATAAGGCTGTTGGTTGTTAGAGTTAAAATTTTGAGGTTGTTGCCTTTGGTTTTGACTTTGATATCTAGCTAAGTTTTGACTTGGACTTTGTGTTTGGATTTGTCGTCATTGTTGTTATTGTTGTGGTGGACGATTATAATCCACTGTGTTGATTGTTGGGGTAAAATTATTATTTCACTGATTATTAATAGGCGGTGAAATGTTTACAACATTTGCCCTTTTAGCTTGGTCAGTTACTCCATCTGTTGTAACGCCGCGGTTCTTGTTAAGGATTTTAGGTCCTTGATTAGCGTTCCCAGCATTAGGATATGTCATGGTGTTTTGATTGAGAGTGGTTAATTTCCTGTTTGTCCCATATCTCTTACGACCACTATCAATCACTTCTTGGTCGATTTGGAGAGCACTGTCGAGTACTTCATTGAAGTTCTTAGTGGGAACTTCTGGACTTCTTCCTTTATCTCTCTATTGAGTGAATTAAGGAATAAATCACATAGTTCCATTTGATCCATATTTGGAGCACTTACTGATGAGTAGAGAATCATATGCCATCTTTGGATAAAATGAGCGGCAGATTCATTATGTTCTTGTTTGATATGTAAGAACTCCCTGATTCCCGTTCTTAACAATTTGTTCATGTCGAAAGCTTTGATGAATTCTGACACGAGTTGTTTAAATGAGTGTATCGAAGCTTTAGGTATTCTATAATACCAATCAAGGGAAATACCCTCTAAGGTCTTAGGGAATATCTTAGCAACAACCTCGTCCCAAGGGAGTAACTCCCATATGGTTGTGGCATAGGCCTTAATGTGTGCGTTTGGATCACCCTCCCCTTTATATTTGGGAAAATTGGGCAGAGGTCTTGGAAGCATAACACTTCGTATGGTGAATTCTAGGGGCTCTTTTAAGTATTTTGAATAAGTCCCTACTGCGTAGGCCTCGACCATCGATGGTGCTTGCTGAGTGGGTTGAGGTGGAATGGGTTGTTGATATGGCATAGCATATGCGTTTGTAGGAACATAAGGGAATCCCTGTGGTTGAACGAACATCCCGGGAGAAGAGAACATGTCTCCTTATGGTGACTTTGAATAAATGTTTAAGTAAGGAGGAGCATTGTTCTGGTATGGTTTGTTTGGTGCCAAGCCGAGAGGTGTCATGCTTTCAATTGGAACTGCGTTTGAAAATGTGGTCCTAGTTGGTGTTTATTGTGGGTAACTATAAGGATTTTGAGGAGGCATGCCGAACGTGCCTGTTCCTGTAAGGAGATCAACCTGACTAGGGTGATGCGGAGGGTTGGGGATTCCTGCTTGCCCAAAATATGAGTTTTGGTTTGCTTGAGCAAGTTCCAGCCCTCTAACTTTTTCAACTAAGGCCGAAATGACCTCCATTGGTGAAGACATAGTGCTTTGCCTTAAGGGCATTTGTTGTATAGCTTGAGGTTGTAAAGGCGTATGATACCTTGCTATGAATTGATCATTACCCTACCAAGCTTCACCGAGGGTATTTCCCATGGGTGGAGGGATGGGGGTATTTTCTTGGAATAGGGTGTCAGGTTGTATCTGTAAACCCCCTACAGGTGGATACACATTTTGGAAGCGTTGTTCGCTTTTAGCAAAGTGTGCTAAGTACTCCTCATCCAAGAAGGGGAGTGGGTTTGACTGTCTACTGATCTATGGTCTGAACAAGACCCGAGGAGATGAAGCAGAGTCTCCAGTAAACGTCATATTATTAGCGTCTGATGGTTCTGGCTGTTGTGTTTGTGTAAACTGATCAAACTCCTCAATTCGGAACGAAGAACTAGAACTAGTTCTGTGAGGGGGAGTTTGAGATGACAAGTAATTACTCGAATAGTTATCAGCCCATACAGAAAGTGAGGGCGATGGTTGTCTATTTGTTTGAATATAGTTTGCTTTGAGACCTAAGAGAGGTCTACCATATGCATCGTATCCCGACATATTCGGGGGGTATATGAATACCTACAGAATAATGGGAAAGAGCGAAGGTGGATGAGAGAAATGGAAAATAATAAAAGGAGGAACTGTTTGTTCACGTCAGGTTCACCAATTTTGTTGGTGAAGCTGATGTGAAGGTTTAATGAGGTGGATAAGATGAAACAGTTGTTTGGTTCACGTTGGGTTCACCAATTTTTTACGATGGAAAAAGTAACATGCGAGCATGGGAATCTATAAGTACCTCTTCCTTGTACCCGACCTCTCGAGGTCATGTCGAGATAGTCGGTGAATGTTGAATGTGGATAGATATGTATAAGCTAATCGGCTAATCTTAAATCCTCAATACGCAAGAATGGGATCTGTGAATCTAAGGCAAAGAAGGCCCTCCTAACCTGGATTGGTGTAATGGCTCGTTTGGATATAATGGCTGCTCGGAGGCTCCAATCGATGTCGAGCTCTGCCAAGATCCTATTTCTTGGTTGTTGGATATGTGGGAAGTGACATGTGGGAGCTTTGTATATATCTCCAAACAAGGTCATGAAAGTAGTGGTAGGTGGTTTAATGGATTTGTAGTGAACTATGGGTGGTTTTCTGGTCTAGCCCATAAAATATTAGATTGATTGGCCTCTATATTTAATACAAAAAACTGTGTTATAATATCTAGCGAGAGTGGTGAAGATCTAAATACCAGCGTTCGCAAGCCGATGTTAATACTTGAATGGTTTGTAGGCCCGTTGGGTTGTGGGATTTGGGGATCACAACCGTGAGTTCGTGGTTGTTGTGGACCTATTATGGTCATGTGAAGAATCAATCCCTTCTCCCAACTATCCAGTAATCGTATGCCTTTTCAGCCTCTATGTTTAGAACTAGAAGTTGTATTATTTTCTCGGAGTACCTAACAGGTGTTCTAGCAACTTGGATACGTAAGCTAGTGTCTATGTCAATGAGGAGGTCTCCTACGTTAGGCTGCGAAACCAAAGGATCATAATCAAATGTTTGTTCTCGTTCGAACCCTTGCACAGTCATTCAGGTGTTTTATCAAGGCAATCTATAGTTTGGATGGTTTGACTAGAATGTGTAAGCTTTGTCGTCTTCAATGTTTAATCCTCTTAGCTACTCACTAATTACTTGTAAGTTTGTTGTTGCTCGAAAGACCTATATCCTGAGATCCTGATCTATATTAGCTAATGTCATGGGTAGATTTGGCTGAGGCACTATGGGTTCAAATATATATTCTCTAGGCTCTCTGGGTCTTGTGATTGTCATACAAAATGATTCAACTTCTAACTAACATTAATAAACTAATTACGAAAGAGGTATTTACACTATGTAAGCATTCTTCTATTTTTGTATTTTCAATGACATATTTTAATGAAATTAAAGAGCAGCTACTCTAGTATTGTTATCCTGTAAAATTGACAAGGGCAATTTTGCAGGTAACCATACCATATTTTCCATTTTGGTCCCCCGTTGAGGTCTCTTAACGTTCGGAATGGCATAAAACCCCTTTTCTTAAAAATCTAGTTTTTGGAACTTGGTCATTTTTGACCTTTTTGGGTTGGGCGCAGTTTTCTTTCACGTTACATCAACCAAAATTGCGCCCCCTATATTTCTGTGGTGCATTCTATTGAGTGTCAACATTCTAAATGTTGCGCCTCTGAATGTTGCGCCTTTAAAAAATGTGCCAAGGCGCATGCACCCACTTATCAACACTCTAAATGTTTGCGCCCATCAATGGTGCGCCAAGGCACTGAAAACACAGTGTCAACACTTTAAAAGCAGCACCATTACGCAAATAGTTTCGTGTCAACATATCCCTAATTGTGCCATAGAAAATTTGGTGGTGCATTTATTGTACCTTTTGCTATAAATAGGCACATCCAACCTGTCATTTTCACAATTCAAAAAACGTGAAAAGTTATTCTTCTGCACTTGTCAACGTTCCTGTCAGCCCCGTGTGTTGCTTTTCATCACATTCGTGGATCCCACATTATTTCCTCTATATTATATATTCCTGGTAAGTGGCCCTTGCCCTTCTTGTGGATTTTTTGTGGTTTCTTTGTTTGTTTTGGTGGTTTGTGTTATTTAAAAAACAACAATGAACCTAAGAAGATGACTTCACTCCCATTCACATTGTAAACCACTTTCAAAACTGTTTTTACTCTCTTTCCAGATCTGCTTACCTGGGAGGCCTTGCCTCAGATTGGACCCCTGTCCCTTTTTCCTCCATTCCCCTCATTGTCAAACTTTGAGTTGAAAGAGTCAAAAACCACAAGCAAAGGCAGTAAAAATTCTAAAATTTGTTGTAATCAAACCCACTATTTTTACAAGGCGCTGACTTCATTATTGTTACACCGAACACAGTCACACCATAGGTGCATCATCCCTGCACACAACATTATCCTTTCCCGTGCCTTATAAACTCATAAATTCCTAAGCGCAAGCGCACATACACCTACAAATAACAACATCTGAATGTTGTGCAAATCTTTCTCGCGCCGCACAAAGCTAAACACTTGGCGCACTTCACTTTAATGTTACATCTACCATATCTATGCCAATGGCGCACCCTAAGGCCTTACTACACCAAATAAATCTACGCCCAGTTAAAACCCTTCATATGGCATAAGCACATATCCCTTGACACCAACATTTGAATGTTGTGTGTAGCTTTTCCATGCCTTGTGCCCCTTATGGCATTGTTTTCTTCCATGCAACACTTTCCTAAAGTGTGCCTTGCTTTTTGAGACCCTGCAGCTTGCAATAGAACTGTGCCTTGTGCCCAGAGGCTTGTAAATTGCTAACTTTTCATTCTGTAAGCTTTGATGGACGAGTTAACATCTAACATGGCTCTTCTGTGATGAACTTCCCTGCTTCTTCTTGTAGATCAATAGCTAAACTCAGATTCACACATGTCTTCATCGAGTAAGAAGCCAACCAAGTCCAAGGGTAAAGCCAAGCTAACAGAAGAAGAAATGAAGTATAAATACCAAAGGGTCAGGATGCCCGAATCCCTTGTAGAGTGTGACCTAGATATCAGAGATTCAGAGCTCGGCCATATTGACATGGAGGATTTCTGGGCTAGAACCAAGAAGGTCACGGGAAGCTCGTGGATGGAAAAATTGGTCAGCAGTGGTCTGCACTTTGCTCCAGGAATTCCCATGAGCGCAATCAACAACGAGTTCATGATGGTGGTGGGCCGTTGTTACAATAAGGTCACAAGATGTGTCGAGAGTGAGAAGGGCGAGCTAATAATCAACCTCACTGCCCGACACTTTGAAATCATGTTGAGTATCCCTCACCACTGACATTTCATAGCAGTAAGCCAAGAGGACGGCATGAAGACATGGAATGAGAATGAAGACAAATGCATGTAGCTAATGAATGAGGTGTACCTAAAAAACAAGAAGGTGATAAGCAGGTGGCCACAGGTCATTCTTCGCCGTGAATTTTTAGAGGAGCTGAGTGACACCATCACTTTCCTGAGTAGGTTGTTTGGGCTTCCTGATGCCCATTACTTTCACAAGTGGATGCTCAGATATTTAGAAACCATGAGCAAAAACGTCCCTGAGTAACGTTTCGAATGGTGAGAGATTATCAACAGCACAATCTCTAAACAACTTCAACAACTTTCGACAACTGGGAGGTTCTATATGAACTCCTATGTAGTGTATGTTGTTGTCTCAGAGAGGGACTACCCAGCATTGAATCGATGCAGAGTATGGCCCCAGGTCTGAATATATGAGTATTATCCAGAGTTAAGACTGGAAAATAGCATAGCACAATTCAGCAAAATCAATGATGCCTTCTTCTACGACATCATCTACCTCTTGAGGCCCAATATGACTCACGTTCGGATGACCAAAAGCATGGTCATCTACCACAGAGAAGTGGGGAGCATTATTCATGCAATTCCCCACTTTCACCTATCTCATGGCCGCCAACTTCTTGGGGGATCCCACCAAGTTACCGAGGTATGCAGGGCCTAAGCTGATCCTATTGGAGTTGTCTAGACAACTTATCACATACCATGAAAAATGTTTGAAAAGAAAGAAGGGTGGAAATCCATTCCCCCTCACGGTGGGTAGGTACACCTACACTTCCCAAAGCAAAGCCCGGGAGATGTTTACAGAGCTTGAATTGCTAAACTTAAAGCATAATTTCCCGGTGAGGCCAACCTTTGATCCTCGTAATTGCCTTCCAAGGGTAAAGCTCAATCCCAATCACGTCCCTCAGATCGAAGATATCTACATTGATCTGTATCACGAATTCAAGCTCAGAAGAAAGGACCACTCCCTGCTAGCCCTGACAGAGATCATTCAGTATGGTGTGGCTATTGTCCCAAAGGGTTTTCAAGCAACTGATCAAGAAGTTGATCAGTTTTATCTAGACACATACGGGGACAATTGGCCATTCACTGAGATTGATAGAACCAAGGCACCTCAGACTATTGAGGAAAGGGTTAAGGGCACTGTGTAGCGCACTGAGCATTGGTGCAAGAAAAATAGTCTCATCTACCTTGGAGTAGACTTTACCCCGTCTCCCTTGGGAAATGCACCCGCCAAGCTGAAGCACTTGCCAAAGGGAAAAGGAAAGGATAATGAGGGAGAGATAAGCACCATTCAAGAGGAAGCTCCTGAGAGCCCTCCCTCTGCCATGTAAGAGCAGGTAGTAAGCCTAACATCCCCAGAAGAAGAAGAAGCAGTAATCACTCCAATGGGCACATCCACTTAGGATGTTGCCACTACTACAACTGGTTGAGATTCCCACCATACCCTCTCCCACTCCTCCTTCCCCTCCTCATGTCACTCAACCAAACACTCCTTTAGTAGTGTCTTCTCCCCCATCTTCTATCCACTCCCCCTTCCTTCTTCCTACATCTTCTCTTCCCTCACAGAATCTGTCCCCTAGCATTTTCTTCCCTCATCTCACAAATCCCTTCCACCCCCACGGTTTCCTCTCCTACAGTGACTCCTACCCCCCGTGAGTGTTGGAGGGTTGGCTTCTTTTTCAATGCCACCACCCAGCGTCTCAACACATTTCCCCGTGTCCACTGTAGTTGCTCCTTCTTCCACCCCCGTTTCCTCTTCTCCCTCTGGTCCCACTCCCCTAAGTCTAGAATGGATCTCCAAACACTTGAGTTAGCACAAGAGGAAATTACCCACTGCACCTATGGACTTCTCTATTATTCCAACTAAAGGGGCTAAGAAGCAAAAGGCCATAACCTGCTTCTCTCAAAGTGCTTCAGGTGAAAGAGTTATGGAGATCGCATACCCTGATCCCACAAAGGAGAAAAAAGATCTATCTCCTACATATTTTACAGTGACTCAGGTCACAATGGGAACATCCTCAAAAATCTTGTAAGGAGAAGCCTTATCCGCAGTGGATGCCCTTTGCAAAAAGCTTCAAGAGGCAAAGGAAGAGAAGAGGATATTGAAAGAGCAGAGCAAGCATCTTCTCCAAGCCCTGCAAAATATGGGAAATGCACCTCCTGTAGCTGCCATCAAAACTCCTGAAGCCCTTAGTCAGGAGAAGATAAATGAGTATGCCAAGATTACTGAGCAAGGTGTAGCAGTGTCCACCTAGAGAGAACAAATCCTCAAAGATAGTGAGGAAGTGATTGTAAAGTTCACAGAGCTATATCAAAATAGAGATCAGGCTAATAAGGAACTCCAGGAAATATAGCAGGACCGATCTCTGAAGAGGTTGGACCATGCTAGGTTACAACACGAGACATTCTAGAAGATGCTCGACTACCCAGTTGATGACTTAATGAAATTTGGCGTCTTTGATCACCCAAGAGCACCCAACAAAGTCCTTGCTGCTTTGGACTATCGGGTTGACCAAATGGAATTTGTCTTGGAGAAAATAGATAAAATCAAGGAGGAAGCCTTGGATGCAATGCATCAAATGGAGCAGATCGTTTTAAGGATGTCTCCAGGTTTTCTCACCCCATTATACGCCTTGAGGAAGGAAGATGACACTATTCAGCTCTTCAAGGAAATCACGTCTCAGGGTTTAGAGTCAAAGGTGACTTTTGATACAGAATCTATCAACAACCTTCTGGCCTACCGTGACTTTGTTAGATACCTGATGGAGGTAGGTAATTAATACTTAAAACTCTTGGAAAGACTCAGAGATGAACGGGAGACTTATGAAGTCATCAGAGATCATACCAAGGGTCCTGCTTAGGATCAACTTCAAACGATGGTCAGTAAGTTCATGGAGTACCGAGCTCAATTTCACATTTCCTCTCCTGAGCAGAAGCAGGACACTCCTTTCCAGCTAAAGGGATGACGATGAATAGGCTCCTCCCTCCTGGGATTTATCCCATTTTTTGTAAAATATTTAAAAGAATGTTGGCACAAATGATGACATCATCCATGTTGCATCATGAGATGTTTGTCATCCACCAAATTGCCTTAAAGTCAACATTTGACTTTGAGATATATTTGTAAATAGTTGTTGGCTCCTTTTTGCCTTCTTTCTCCTTCTCCTTCTATAAATACTTGGATACTTGTTTGTATTCAGGGGGTGCAACATTTTTTAGATGAAAAATAGAAGTGAGAAGAAAAAGGCTTTGTAGCTTTCTTGCAACAGAAAAATATTAATACAAAAATTAAGACTTTGTGCTCAACTGGATGTGTTATGTGCATTAGATCTTTCTTATGTTAGATCTACGTGCTTGATTTTCTGTTAGATCTGTCCCTACTTATAATTTTGTCATGTGTTCTCATCCGTATTGCTTTGTTACGTTTATGCAATTAGGTTTGGCTCTGTTTACTACTAGCCCAAAACATAAACCCTATGACCTTTCTCCCTTGGAATTCATTTCTATTCTTCCTTCATATCCACTTTTCTTCCTTTCCTCCCTTCATTCCTTTCTGTTCTTCAGTCAGAAATACTTCCTACTGGGACGAGATCCCAAACCCCCCTTGAAGGAAGAATACTGTAAGACTTGCACAGATTCATGCTGGTAGAATAGAAATAAACCAGTTTCTCTTTGCTATCTCAAAGAGGGGATATGCCCTACACACTGTTGGATTGTTTATCCATAGATTCGCCCACCCGAAAGATTTTCAAACCAACAAGTATATCTTTAAAATGAACAACTAATCTAATAACAGAATAAAAACAAGCAATGTAGCCTGGTCTGGCTATTCTCCTGTGCAGTTGTGATTTTATCCTAAATATCTAAGTAGCTATATATTTTGAATTTGAAAGGCTCTTGATCCTACCTCAGAAGTGAGGAATGAATCACAGTTTCTCAGAAACTATCAATCCCCACAACTTCCCTGGCAATATCGAAAGCTAGATTTAACTGAAAATGAGATGATTTACTACTTTATTTGATATATTGTAACTAGAACTTTGATAGCTCAAACTTGGCGTTTACAAAACAGTGGTAAATCCAGTTGTGTTTGATTTCATCCCCTCAGTGTGATCTCCTCGTTCCTTCGTGTCCTTGTGAATCCAGAAAGTGTGTATATGATAGTATCAACAAAAGATAGCAATCGAACAATGAAAGATTTGGATATAGACCGAATATAATGCAAGTAGTAGAGGGATAACGCAAGTGAACAGAGCTTGACTATGTAATTCCTAGCGGGATTTATTGCAGGAATATAACAGAACTGTACCAAGAGTTTCAGAAACTATCCTTATGACAAAACAAAACCTGTAACTTTAATCGATTATAGTCTAGAAATGAATCTATTTTATGTTAAACTGAGTGTATGGAGCAACAATTAAACAAGATTGAAACAAGAAGATGATGTGACCTCTAAAATGCCAACAATGGAAGCAAAACATGAGAGTAACAGAATTCTAAGCAAGGAATTGAAAAACTAAACAAGAGAATTGAGAGGATGAGGGGCCATTTGTTTGAAAACAAACCAGCTATTTATAGAATTCCCATTCACCAAAGGGTAACTTGGAATGAAACTCTTTTACCATTAAACAATGGAGAAACACTATTACAGGGAACCAAAACCATAAATACAAGCTAAGGCAGTTGATAAAAGCTGGTAAATGTTGAAAATCCACGCAAGTCATGATCAAAGGAATGTGCTCGAGAATGTGTGAAGGACCGTCGTCCTGAGTAGTGCGGCAGTTACAGGACTGCTACTGCTATGCACCTAGGGAAAGGATGTTATGATATATATGTATTGATGGAGATGCCGACATGTGGAACACATCCCCTTATCTTATTATATAATTCATTTATGATTTATTATGCTTAGGAGGTCGGCCTCAAGGCCATAGGTTAGAATGGTATATATAGGGGTTAGAAGGTTGTAGTTAAGGATCATATTGAGTATTGGAGTGTTATTGTATGGTTTGGAGGTTACCCCCTTGAAATGGTATTGGAGATTGCCCCCTCGAAGTGGCAAAGCTATTATATGAGCATATTTTCATCATTTATCTATATTTTAGTGTTCTCTCATGTTATTTTGCTATATATGTTCTGATTTATACAAGTAATATCTTTACAAGTGGTATCACAACAGCGATTTCAGCCAAAATTAGGGTAAAAACCCTAATTTGTTGTTTCAAATATATATTGAAGAGAGTATAGAATTTTTTCCCAATTTTTGCATCGTAATTTGGAAACACTCCAAGTCAGAATATCTAAAAATTTTAGCTCCATTGGATCTGTTTTGCGGATGTTATTGGTGTTTTACGTTTTTTCATAAATTCACTTTTCAGGAAGCAAATTGTGGTATTGTTTAGCAAAATTTATATTTTTGGAAATCTCTTAAAATTTTAGTTAGGGTTTGTTCTTTGTGTTTTTATCCATCTGCTGAAATATTTTCAGAAATTCTAAACCCTAATCATGATCACGGGGATAACAAATTTTTATGGAAATGGTGACCCCATAAATCACCTTATATAATTCCATGTTTCTTTCTTTGATTATAAGTCTAGTGATTTCTTACTTACAAATCTCTTCCTTAGAAGTCTTAAGGAATTTACTTTATATGGTCATATCATCTTCCCGTAAATTCTATGTGATCTTCTACCACTTTCACAAATAAATTTCATTCATAATTCTCTATCAACATTGGTAATAAATTTTCTTATTCTCAAATGTATAAAATATGATAAGGTTCTAATGAGCACATCAATGATTATGTTTTATCTGACAAGATTATGCTTACTAAAATGAATAATCTTCTAGTTGATAGAAAGATTCAAGATATCTTTACATATATCCCTTGTTTTCTCCTTTGTAAGAATAAATCATATTTGATAAATTTCACTAATTTTATTATATATGGCATACACTGAAAGAGTATGAAACCAAGTTAATACATATGAATAATATTAAGTATGTTGTTAGAACTTTTACTACATATAATGTCATATTTCATAACAAATATGCAATCTAAGGAAAAGATAATGAAAATAAGGATATTACTAAATACATTGTTAATTTCATATCACAATCTACTAAATTACAATTACAACCTACACAAATGAAATTCACGCATTTATCGTGTGCTCCATGAATCATGCTTAAACAGGTACGTGAGTATAATTGCATGTCTCTCCTTCCACTAGTTGAGGTTGATGTGAGTAAGACTCATGGTAAGAGTTTTGATGTTAAGGTTTATTGTGACTATCATAGATTTAATGGTCATCACACCGATCGATGTATCAAGACTAATCATGTTATACAAGATTTTATGGATGTAAATGTAATCAAATGGGATGATCCCACTCAATCCTCTAAGACTAAGTTAATGATAATGCAAAGTTGAAAATATTCAATGATCCACTTCCAAATCATAACATTGATAAATTTATTTCAGAAGTGCACACTGCTCATCATGCGGTACCACCTCCGCCTTCTTATGATCACCAATTGGATACCATGATTGGAAATCTTATTCATATTCCACCTTCTCCATTGGTTATTACTTTTTATGACTCTATTATGGATGATACTCTTGTCTAAGATATGTTGTATATTCGGGCATCTATTAATCAAGTATATATACATAGTGTTTTGGTTGATCCACATAACAAGTATAATCTATGCAATCTCAAGATACTCCATTCTCTTGGCTATACTAAGAGCTAATTACATGTGATTCTAATCCTAACTTTGGGAATGTTATTATACCTATTATTATTGGCTCTATTACTACACACGTCTCATTCCTTGTGGCCTCTACTCTTAGCTCAGGTTACATGTGTTTAGGTCTTCCTTGGTTATGTGTTATTTTGGTTGTTCCATTTGTCATACAAAAATGTGTCAAGTTTATTCACAAAAATAATTTTTCACAATTTGAGGTGTTCCCTTTGAGGCTCCTCCTCTTAGGTTTCCTAGTCACACTTCTATAGTTTATATTCCTACTCATAGGTCTCCAAATATGCTTTCTAATTCACATGTTATCTCTAGTGGATCTCACCCTACCAGGACTCCAGCTAGGCCTTTTACTTCCCACGTTATTTCTAATGGATATTTCCCTCCTAGGATTCCTCATAGGTCGTTCTCAATAGTTGAACATTTTATCTCTAAGAAGGTTTTGAGCCATCCTAGGACCTCTTCAACTGAGGTATTCTAGTGTATGCATTAAATCTACTAGTGGCTCTCATTCTTCTAGTACCCTTTGTAGATATTTTATAGTAGAAACTTCTTCTTGTGGATCTAGTCCACCTTCTTCTCCACTCATGACTTCCAAGACACGTATTATCACTTCTACCCCATTAGCATATGAACATAATCATTTGGAACAGTTGAGGCCTGAGCCTCCCTTTTCTAATGGATTTTCTTCGTCTCCTCATGATGATCTCATTGAATAGCTCTTGTGGTACCCCTTTCGATGTACATAGTTCAATTCAAATATACAAAAAACATTCAAATAGATGTAAAATATAAAATGCACACCTATACACACAGCTTCCCATTGTTATCACTTTACATTACATATGTTGTTTGTCACTATGGTTTAATGGATAACATATCTTTTCTATATACTATTTACACACATGCATTCATAAGGTATATTGATTTTAATGTAGGACACACACAAAGTGTTACACAACGATAGGTTCCAACCTATCCTTTCTCATATGCTTGAATCATCTAGGGGCATATCCTATTTCATTCAATATAGGTCATATTGTTTCATTATAGGTTTTTCTACTTCCTCATTATGCTTGATTACATATATTGTGTACATATTATCTTTTGAGATAACATAACTAACACATGTGTCTTGTGAAACGCTGACATATTTTTCTTTATGTGCATTTTTATCATTTGTTATATAATTCTTTTATCATTGTTTTCTATCCATGTTCGCTACTTGTTTGTGTTAACAATTATGTACTTCATTATATGTGGCCTAAGTTCCTTGATTGTCTTATGACATTGTGGGTGTCCCATGTTTTTGGATCTGTGCCTCTCTTGCATGACATTTCTTCTCTTGTATGTGGCATAAGTGTCTTACTTTTCTTTTGACATCGTGGGTGTACCATGTTTGCAAATCTATGCCTTGATATCACACTTTTTTGTATATTATTACTTATGTTTATTCACCTAATTATTGTTATATCTCAATAGTTATTCTATCACACATGAGTTATTATTACTAATTCTATTGCCATTGGTGCTTGTTTCGTTGTGAGTCAAGGTTTCCACCATACATAACCCCCTTGTTACATGTATAAATTTTCAATAGTGTTCAACATTTTAGCTGTTTATGTGATCCTACGCAGATGATGAGACTTACCAAATAGGGATACACATATTTTATTTTGGGCCATATGATCAAATTGTTTTTCACACACACCTCAAAAGAGGGGGCATTCATCAAGGTATATTCTACATCTACAAACAATTATGTGGGCTTATGTATAGGTTTTTACAAGGCACAAATCCTCAAAAAATCTCCAGATACAAAAAATGGACAAAAGGTACACAAGTTCAAAAATGTAAATCACAATCAGGACTGTATGAATGTTCCTAAGCCTCTCATATATTTCTTCCTTTGGGCAAGTTATATTGGATTTTCCACAGTTTCATGTTTGCTTATAGATACAAGTTTTCGGCATAATTTCATACTCAAATGGACACATTTTAGAGAAATTTATTAGGGGCATGAATAGTTAAATCCTCTACATTTTAAGTTATAGATTGTTGGTTGGATATTTTGTCAAACCAAAATATGAGGTTCAACCACAGTACATGGGATTAAATCCCTCCTCAAAGACAGGTGAGGCTGCCTGTTTATTGCTAATCTAAAACACGGTAAATAATATATACAATATTCACACTAATCTAACCATTGGGGGTTGGGATGAAATCCTGAAATCCACATTCACACGATTCAATGATATTACTTTCGTAAATGAAATAGGTTAGGAACTGTTACAGTGAAAGAAGCACGGTAGAAAAGAAATGGGAGAAACGTATTTTCTTTCGAGTAAACACAGAGCACGAAATAATCATACGAGTTTTAGATCACAGTTATAATGTCCGAGATAATTAGAAACACTGAGATTCTATGCAAAGAATAGCTTTAAGATCATGAACATAAGAACACTGTCTTAAATAAGATATATTTCACAACACAAAGTCTGTAAAACAATATCAACTTCTATTCTTCAAAATGATTGAAAGAAAACACAAAGTTTTTCTCCTTTCCAATAGCCCCTTAATGCTCAAAAAAATTCTCGACCTTTTTGAATGCATAGGCATCCCTTATTTATAACAAAAGGAACTAGAGATAAAACAGGACAGATCCTAAAAAGTAGCACTTTAACTGGAGTTCAGTTTTGCATGATTCTCACGCAGGAGATCAAGTCAAAGCATGATTAAAAAATATGACAAAACGGAAATAAAAAAGACATGTCAATCTAAAAATAGAAGTGACATGGGACGTTGGGACTTAATCCGAATCATCATCTTTTGCTTCTTCTTCTTTCTCTTCCTCCAGCTGAGACTGTTTGTTCCGAAACTCCTGGAACTTCCGAATTATGCCTTGCATTTCATTCTCATCAGGCGCAGTGGAATGATCATTCCACATTTCGCAGGTTTCATGAACATCGCTGGCAGTGCCGGGAAGTTTCTTCAATCCTTTGCTGAGCTTTCTTAAGGCCTCCAAAGTATGCTCTATCCTTACAAACTGACCAATGACTTCAAGGTCAAATCCGTGTACAGGTTCATGCTGAACAGATTCTTGGACTTGTTTGAAGAGATCATCTGCTGATAGGATACCTGAGTTCCCAACTGACACCTTTGGAAAAATCTTTAGCAATTCTTCTTCCAGATCACTTTTCCCATCGATCAATTTATCCCTTGATTCTCTCAACTTGCTGCAGGCTTCGTTGAGAATCTTTACTCTGAACCTGATGGCCTTGGTCAGCTGGAAGTGTTTATCTGTATGTGGAAGAACGCCTTCTTCTACCAAGAGATGTGCTAGTATTTGCTTTAGCACTTGGAGAGCTTCACAAGTCAAATCAAGCTGTCCAATTTCTTCAGTGAATTCCTCATCCATCTTCTCTCCTTCCTTCTGAATCTCCCCCAAAGACTCATGAACCTTCACCACGTCTTGAATTACTTCCTTCCCCTGTTGGAGCAACTTTTGGATCCATTCATCAACCACCCTTCCTTTTTTAGCAATCTTCTCAATCGTAGGCACCGATGAGAAATCGAATCCGGTAGATACAGAAGAAGATGGTATGGATTCCAGGGGTGTTGAGAGTTTAATCAAAACCTCTGTCAACTGCTCCACTTTTTCCTTAAGCTCATTTCTGCTGTCCTTTGTTTCTTTCAACTTTTGGCACAGCACGTCTATGGAAGCCCGTGCATCTTGTTGCACTCCTTCTGTTGTCACTTTCCCTAGAGCCACCTTGGTTATCTGATAATTAGAAGCTGTTATATCCTCTCTAGTTTTGTCAGCCGAGGGAGTGGCAATCTCTGCGAACTTATCTCCTGAAGCATCTACCAAAACCCTTGAAACTGTTTTGGGCTTCTTGGCCGACTTTGCAGTAGGAGCCTTGAGTGAGCTGAAATCAAAGGCTGGTAGGGGTACAATTACTTTCCTCTTCCTCGGAGTTTGCTCGAGTAGCCATTGTGGCGTATCAGAGGAAATTGCCAATGTTGTAGTAACTGGTATTCTACTCTCAAGGGGAGAAGATTCTACTATTGGAGGGGGAACAGCAGCCAACATGGTAGTAGATGCAACAAAGAGAGGTACAGGTTGGGGCGTGCTGGTGATCACTTGGGTTCTAGCAGAGAGGGGTGAGAGTCCAGAGAAAATACCGGCCATGCTTGAAGAAGTGGATGGGGAATGAGGAGGTTGGAGTGGTTGTTGAGGGGGAGGCACAGATTCAGTTTCCAAAGCCTAGGATGCAAGAGACAAAGTTTCTTCAGTTTGATAATCAACAAATGATGAAGTCAAGAGCTGGCTTCCTCCTTCTAAATTAATTTCCCCTATTTCTGGTGGTGTTGGTGATTCTGGCACAACCACCGTTTCAGCTGGAGAAACAATTGAAGAGATTTGTCTTTCTTTCCTCTTCTTGGGAATCCTGATTTTTATAGGCCCCCCAGGAGATTCTTCTGTCCTTTTTCTTTTGGGAGGGCCCCACCTCCGAAGCAGCCAACTTGGGAAACTTGTCATCTTTAAAATTCATGCCCCAAGAGGAGAGCCATTTTTTGGTGTGAGCAAGAATTGAGAGCCGACCTATCTGTGATAGAGGCTTTTTCGCTGGCCGACCAACCAATAGGTGGGAAAACGTATCGATCCTCATTTAAGCCCATCATAGGACATATCCAACACACTTTCATTGTCAGTCATGCCATCGGGCAAATCAACAAGCTCCAGCGTCTGAATCTCATTAATAGTCAACCTACTATTATCCTTTTCTGCGAATAGCAACTTCGTTACGCAGATCAACCCATATATCCTCAATGTCAGGCCTGTGCAGATGTTGGGCTCCATAGGCTCTAAGCACTCCTCGGATGTCAAAACCGTCCCGAGACTTCATATGCTT
Source organism: Taxus chinensis (assembly GCA_019776745.2). Taxonomy (NCBI): domain Eukaryota; kingdom Viridiplantae; phylum Streptophyta; class Pinopsida; order Cupressales; family Taxaceae; genus Taxus; species Taxus chinensis. The sequence continues at coordinate 198,264,593 of CM034147.1, read as the reverse complement.
CTTCAATTTCTCCTGAAGTTCATGGATTCAACATTTTTGGCCTTTGCCACTGTCGAGCAAGTATATCTCCCAATAGAAATTGGGAAGGATACTAGCTGCCTTATGCTTGCTTTGTTGGAATTTGTGAAAATCCAACAGCTGTCTGACCAATTCTATCAATATCAATCTATCCCCTGGATAGCGAGGCAGACGAAAAGGCTCTCCTCGAGTACATGACTGTTCAAAGATATGTAAACTTCTTGAATTGCAAGAAGATACACCCCCATTTGGATACTTCAGTCCAAGCCTCGTCTGAGACTCTTGTCTTTATTAGTCCCAGGTTCAGCCGGCAGATATTCTCATAGAAGAAGGCATCATTTACCCTTCTAAAATGTTCTTTGGACCCCTTCCTTCGTCAATTGAGGGAAATATTTATAAACATGGGTTTGTCATTCTGCTTCCCTTAGTATCCAGCCCGGGATAGTTCCTCATCCCGGCCGCTGCATATGTGACATATGAAGACATATAAAATTTCCCTGTGGACAAGACTGTTGTCAGTTGGGAATCTATCTCATTACTAATGAGAGTGCCCCAGTCAATCCCTTGTTGATTCTTCTTAATGGTGATCATGAATTGATACATCCACCCTTGGAACACATTTGATTCGGGTAAACCGAAAACCCGACTCAGCAGAGTGATGATGTCATTGATTTCTTGGATGAAATCACTCCTGGGGATAAGTCTTGGAAATCTGGAGACAGCCGGTTTGGCCTTGATCAGGAACTTCTTATTTACATGCTTGATACAGTCTTCCTGATCGTTGTCCCAGGCTTTCTGAGCTGACTTGATGTCCAACTCTCCATACTCTTCAAAATTGGGCAGTTTGAGGAGGTCATCAAAGTAACCTCCATCCAATTTGATCACTACTTCTCCTACCTAACTTCTCACAGAACGAGAAGCCAAGTCATAACTGGAAGCGCAGGCTAAGATGAATTCAAGGCACTGGGTGGACATGGGAAAACCCACTGCAAGGGGTAAGCCACTATCGGCTATCACTTTCATCCACGGAGTTTGGGAGGAACTCCTTACCCTACTCCAGAAATCTTCAATATCTATATTCCCGAGCTCTGTATCTCGGATGTCATAATTGCAATCGATATATGAAGGAGACTCCACCTTTCTGAACTTGTATTTCATTCTTCCTAACTTCTCAGCCTTTTCTTGCGATGGACCAGGGTCCAACATGAAGGATATTGAAGGAAGAGAGTTTTGGAGATCAGGAGATGTTGCACACTGTGGAAAATCTGACCTACTGGAGATGTCGGAAGAATGGAAGAGTCTGACACACTGAGGAGTATGTCGGGGAATCCAGAAAACCCGATGCGCTGAGGATGTCAGAAACTCTGGAAAGTCCAGCACTTTTGATGATGTCGGAAACTGGAAAAATCCCGACATGCCAAACCTTCCAATATACTTCGGGTCTTTGACATTGCACAACACCCTTCAAAACCCGAAAAGGAGGAACAGGGTTTTGGTTGAATTTAAAACATGTAAATTCTTTTTATGATTCATATACCAAACATATCTTAAATCTAACAACAAAATTCTGGGGAAAAATCACAAAGTGGTATTTCCAAAGAAATAAACCCTAAAACATAAACCCTGTTTGGAAAACAACCCCAAAAGGAAAAAGAATAAAAACCCCACAAACCTGGTAAGGGAATGTGAAGAAGTTCATCCATAATCAATCCATAAAAACCAAGAACAAAGAATGGAGAGAGAAATACCTTCAACCAAAGCGAGAAAAGATCGAAAACGGGTGATTAAATCGGGCACAGGCGAGTTTCGGGTTTAGAGGTTGGAGAAGCACGCGTGAAAATCCATGAGTTAAAAATACGTCCGGTGAAAATGACGTGGAAATCCACATATTTATAAGAAAATTTGTAATTAATACACTTCGGCTTGGCACGAGCCAACTCACTCAACAACTCGGCATTAACGCCATGTCAGCATGCTTGGGAGGTCCGAAGACCCGCCACAAAGGTGTGCAAAGCAATTCGGGTTTCGGGTTGCGGGAAGCAATCGACACAAAACATGAGATGTTTAGATGCTTCAAAGTTCCGAAAACCCGACACAAAGGACTAAATCGGACTTCGGGTATCAAAAGACAGACGACAGAAAACATGTTTCGGATAAGGCATGTTCCGATGCGCCGGAGGCCCGAAAACCCGACTCGACTTACTTGAAGCGGGTTTCGAGTTTCGGGGAACATAAGACATAAAACATTCAAAATGCATGTTGACCTGTCGGCGAAACCCGAAAACCCGATTTTCTCTTATAAGGGAAATTTTGCAAAACCAGCTTTAAAAATTTCGTAGGGGTTATCTAATAGTTTTGGCGTAAACTCAAAACTGAGATAACACAAGAAAGAAAACATAACACCCAGAGACGACGGTACATACGTGTTTCTCACTAACACGCTGATAGCGATATAGGTGAAAACAAGAAATAGAACAAGCAGAAAGGAGAGGTCTCCTAGTAAGACGTCCAATTGAAAAATTTATACAAGGAAAAAGGTGGTTCGGTTTCACGATAAAATAAATATAGCAATAGTAGAAAAGTGTAGAGTTATCTTGCCTGTTTTCTCCAGCTTCAACAGGGTGCCCTTCAATGCCGTGTCTCCGCCAATCCCAATGTGCCCTTCGACTTCGCCATCCATTTCAACTTCAACTTTAACGACTGCACCATTACTTGAAGCTTCCTTGGAATGGTAATCTCCTCCACCTGCTGGACTGGAGTCTCCATCGTTGCTACAAGTGTCCACATAAGAAGGGGGTTTCGCAGTCTCAAACCTTGGATGGACGTTGCTAACTTTGTGCACAGTTTGTTTCAGTGTCCGTGTTTCCTTGAGCGAGCAGAAGGCTTTCAGTCATGTAAACCTAAAGCGATGAGATAAGGCGTTGGAGTCGCATAGGCAAAAGAAGTTGCAGTGTAGATAAACCCCAGGAAGAGCCACGAGTTTCCAATAGGTGACCTGCCCCACGCCCCCTTTCTCTCCATTTTCAAAACGCCCATCCTCCACTCTCCTCCACGTTGGAACAGGTCAGGAGCAGCAGCAATGGAGGGGGTTTCTGGCCTGTGCAGCACACTGTTGAAAGATTCCGTGCATTAAAATAGTCCACGTAAAAATAAAAACAAAATAACTCCTCCCACACTCCCCCATGCGGCCAGGGAAGGAAAAAGGAAGGCGTCCAGGATCTGCGCACCAGCATAAGGCGTGAGGAGGCTTCATTGCGGCCAGGGAAGACAAAAAAAAAAGATGCGCCCAGGATCTGCGCACCAGCAAAACGACCATACATTAGAGAAAAAGTTACAATAAACTCACAAATGTGAGCTTTCCACCTGGGCGCGCGACCCCCAATCCAATGAGCACACAGATCCCTAATCCACTGAGCACGCAGATCCCCAATACAAAGAAAATGTGGCTAGCAAGCCATAACGAATCACGAAGACAAAACACGGGCCAAAACCCAATAAGAATTCACTCACGCTTCCCCAGATCCCAGGGAAGGTCCAACACGTTTTTCCCCCTCCAGTAAGGCACAGAAATGGCAGGCAGTTACTTCCTCATGCGGCCATTTTCAAAACTAAAGTGAAATCCTTCCAAATCATATGCCAGGTTGGACAATAATAAACAACACGGTTTACCAAAAAAAAGACGTCTATTTTGGAGAGAGATTTATGTGATACACAGATCCAATATTCCTTCCCATACGAGCACGCCTTTTAAGATTCCACGAACCTAAACCATATTTAATTAGTTTAAATGTCGAGTAGAATAAAGCTTCATCCTCATTTCTCTGCATTATTTTATGTAATCACTTTGCTTCAAGACATCCGGTAGTTAGATCTGATCTGAAATAAATAAAAGCATACGAATAGTATTATATAACGCCTTAAGCGTAAGTAACCATGTATAGTTTTAGGTCAGAATGAAAGAAGCCCTCTCCTAATTCGGTATTAACACCTCCAAGGGCACTTAACGCGATAGAAACAAGGAATAAATAATGGATCCACAATATCCCTTTTAAAAGACATCCATTTTATAAACATGTTGTACACGGTATCTCTGAGAACCGAAAAGTGAAGCGAAGAGCAAGGAGGGGAGCTGGGTTATGGCGGGAGTAGCGTGGTAGGTTGGTGGTCAAATTCACCACTAACCTGATAATTATCTAACTTGGCATACATGGACCAATTTTATCACAAGGGGAAAAGAAGAGAAAGCGGTTGAAGGCATTTACCCAAACATTTACAAAGCATACCAGGGCACCTAGACAGCCAAGGATTAAAACTTGAACCTTAAACAAGACATTACGTCCTTGACGATGACACCACCCAAGAACCAGCTTCCCTTGCGTGAATTGAGGCTCGATCCGTGAGGCGACCAAACTAAAACAATAAAATCACTTATCAAAAATTAACAACAAGGTTGGTGACAAATCGACAATCAGAAAGCGAGGATAATGTCGATTGATAAATAAAAAATATTATTATTATTATTACCACTTATTAATACTTATTAATCATACTAACAAGAGCCAACTTGCAAGCTCGATAAATCAAGCGCACAGTTTTCCTTTAATAGGAGGAAAATGAAATGGATGAGGTGGGGACACCCATAGTAAACATCGACACGATGCGAGAAGACAAGACAGAGTGGGAGAATTCCAGTCATTTTCGGTGACAAGGGTGAAGCCATCAAGAGGTCAACATGAGCACCACAACGTTAAAAGCTTAGCGACAGGGTCATTGGAGAACGAGGCATTACATTCTCCTCCCCTTAAGAAAGCATCGTCCGCGATGCGACAATGCATAGAGGAAAAAGAAATGATAAGCTACAAGGAACGGAAAAAAAGACAAAAGCGCACTCTAAGGTTAAATCTCAGTTGATTAGAACATGGCCACGAGGTGGCCTTAGGAACATTTGGTGTAAATTTTAACTTTTAAGGTTCTATGAAAATTGGTAGTTCCCTCTTATTCATTGTTTGATTAGACTCCTCCCATTTCATCACTTCCAGTTTCAATTCTTCAAAATTTTATTGTTGTAGATTTTTTATTTTTATTTTATTTTTTTAATTTTTTTGTTAGTTTATTCCTTATTGTAGGTGCCCAACATAAACGGCCAACACAACACCCTATCGAGTTCAGACAAGACACTACAGATTCATGAACACACAACTATATACTTCATGACTGTATTACACCACAAAAGATTACTCAAATACGGAAGGGAATATGTACGGTCCTCATAACCTAGTACTTGTCACACAATCATGACTGACAAATAGAATACTTGAACAAGGTGTACTATGACAACAAAACATTTCCTTAATTCCACAGATGAAAAATTCACATAACTCCGAACAAAAGCTACAGGTACATAGGGTACACCTAGGAGTCACAACCATAACCAACTCTCATGAGCACACACACATCATAACACTACCCCCCCTAGAATATTACCAGCAACACCCTATACCAACCAAAACATCAGAAAATAACCACCTACTCCCAAGTATTACAAAGCAACTCCATATAATCTCCCAAAGAGAAAGAAACATAGTGCCAAACCAAGTCGGGTCACTCAACCATATAGCCCCATCAAGAATATCAGGTCACTCAACCATAGAGGCATGTCTCCTTTCTCCTTTTAATGAGTCCGGGTCACCCTATGGCCCTGGCACATAGAGCCCCGTCACCCCCAACCCAAGTGACATAATAACTCATGGTCCAACAACCCGCTAGTTATCTGTAACTCCTTGGGGCATACCCCCATACGACGAAGTGGGTCTATGGGCCCAACCATTCCATGGTGCATCCCATGACCCTAATCCACACATCACGACAATAGAACCAGCATAACAATCTGTCAGAATGCCAAGTGGCAAAGTACAAGCCTTGGGAAAGGCAGTAAAATCATAAAACTTAGAAGAAGATCCAAAACCAAGAAAGATAAATGACCAAATGGCCATAGTTAGTGCAAAAATTTGCGTGTTAGTACCAAAACCAAGGAAATGCCCAAAATGTAAAACATGGAAATCAAGAAAACTGCTGGTCCTTGCAAAAGTAAAGTAAAAAGGTTCAATTTACGAATAAAATACCCATATAAGAATAGCACATTACTATGACTACGTGGCCTTATCTGGCTACCAAAGGGGTACTCATCGAGTTGCTAGCACTCGGAACATGAAGCCTTAGCTCGTAACAATATATATCAATAATACAACTATCATCATCTCAATCTGAATCATCTCGCCACAACTTCAACAAGGCTCAACATAGTCAAAATCACATAGGTAGAGTCCATACGACAACCATATCAGGAGAGAGAAAGAAAGTACATGTCACCATCTACTGAGCCTAAGGTGTCCGCGAAACACAATATGCATGACACCCGTTGAACAAGTGTCACACATACCAAACAAACGAAAGTGGGTTTTCAGCCTATGTAAGGCTCCACTTCCTATCTCGTACTTAGCTTGAGTGACTGGTCAACAGTACACATTTTCTCACTCCATACATACACAGTTTACCAATTTCCCTCAGAGTTGGTTAGTGTAAGGCTCACAACATAACATATAACTACATCACTAACACCATGGTGGTACACACATAGCTACCATAACGTCTCACGTATGGTATGTATATAGGGTAGATCACAATCATACATCCACAGGGCGTAATACATCACTTTACCACATTTTGCACCCCAAAGTGCAATCACTATACGATAGGGTTCATACACTCACCGTATGACCCTAATTTACTACATGAATCGTTATATATCACACAAATCATACATATGATGAACATAATAACAATCACAACATTACATTCATTTGCTACATACAAGGTGATACACACATTTCTTCAAAACATGGTAAAACATCATGATACAACTTAATTCACCTTACATCAATCCAGTCATACACATATCGACACACCCACATAACACAATATGTCACAATGCTCCAACACCCCGTCATCCACATTAGAATTCTTTTCACACATTCCAAGCAGTAATCCACACGTGAACTCTTCATGGAATCCACACAAAGGAGAGAGAAAACTCCCATCCCTAGCACAACAACAGGATAACAAATGCGCACTAAGTGATATACACCTTATGTGCGTTCACACTATCACAATTATGACATAGATCACATCACTCTTAAAACACATTACTCTTCCAATTTTTTTTTATCACCATCATGAAACACCATCACCATCATGCAAAGTCATCACATCTCCAATCCATCCTAGAGGTTCAAGAGCATGAACCTCCGCTCTGATACCAAATATAACGACCCATAATTTCATACACAAACAACACAGTAAAATACAGGATAACTTTTTTTTTGACACAAACACGACACGACATGCCACCACCGAGGTCACAACTAACTCCGTGGATAACTCAATACAAGGATGACCACAAAGGTAGCACAGAAATGTTCACACCCACCAAGGATGGTTCACTTTTCTATTTGACAAAACAACATAAGAAACCACCACATAACACACCTACAGATAGGGCAAGCCACAATGAGGAAATTATTGATGGTTATTTATTTTTATGTAACCTCTTTCGATCCTTAACTTCAGTTTGCTAAGACTCTAGATATGATTTGTACAATGCTTCTTACAATGCTAAGTTCTTACTTTTACTTTGAAGAGAAATTTGTTCTACTTCTTCTCTATTATGGCCTTTATTTGCTTAATTCGTTTATCAAGAAAAAGGAGTATTTAAATTCCACAAGGCCATCTGTTCACCACTAACGCTACTAAGACTCGTTCTTGCCCACAAGACAACATAGTTTTAAGTTCAACACACTTAAGAGAAGAAATACAAGGTGCCTTGGAAAAAGGTTAGAGGGAGAAGGTCGAGATGAAAACATCTTTAGGACCTCATTAGTTATTGCCAGTATTTAATTGAAGCTAGAGCTCTTAACCAGAATTATCAACGATTTTACTTAGGCTTCGCTAAATGAGTATTACCAAAGAGAACAATTTACTTTCCAAATGGCGGTGAGAAAGATTGTGAGATCTCCAATTTGTTTTCTATGGCTTATTAAATCTTATCATCTTCTAACAACTAACAGTTCATTTCACCTTAGGGTCATTTTATAAATTTCACCATAAAAGGAATAATGTTCACTAGAGGAGCTAGGGTTATCATGTTATATAATTTTACTTGCAATGATAGTCTCGCCTTTGCTTACTTAAAGAATTCCTTGCTCTCAAGCTGGTAACCTCTACGTTAATTCATTTGAATATAACTTTTAGTTCAACTTTTATAAGTATTAAACAACCCACGTTATTTTACTTATGTCGCATTATTACTAAGTCATAGCAAGATTTACTCAACATTTATTTTCAAGGGTAAAGTTTAATAACACTCATTCACTAGAACAAAACAAGGTTACATCCACACTTAAAATACCGATAATCCAACAAATTCACTCAACAACAGTAACCAAATTTTCTTATAATTTCAAGGATAGTCAAACAATACAAGGTTTCCAAAGTTCAGATGACAAAGTCCACAATACATTATACTAAGACATTGATCCTCTTCTAAACTTTCCATTGGACGTTATCAATAGTTAAACAACGTAAGAAGATTTCGAGCAAAAGAACCTCTCAACTGAGGTTGATGACAAAAAATCTACTAGTCTATCCCTCATCTACTCACAAAATCCATCTGCAACAAATTTTCTACAAGAGTCAGCTCGTGAGAACTGAGCAAGATAAGGCTACACCAAAACCACCATAACTATTATCTATCAATACCATGAAAGGAAGCACTTTATTGCAAGAATCTGGGTCAAACCTCTAAATACTATCAACACTTCAAGTTATAGTAAGTTTCCACCATGCCAATCAAGGAAAAAGACTATATACTTTAGTTAGGAGTAAAAACAACGAAAGTATAACAATTGAAAAAGAATGGCCCTTGGCCCTATAAGGAGAAATAACCAATCTAACAAAACATGATTCCCATCAAGTAAATAATTAAATAACAATCACAAGATTGCGATTTGATATATAGTACCAACCATCTAGAATTTTATCAAAGGTACCAAATGCATAGGCTATAATATTATATTTCTAGAAGAACAAGAGTTGATCGACCCAAGAAAAGGGAAACCGCAGTTTTCAAGAATTAACACCAAAAGCCATGTATAAATGAGTTTCAAACCTGAAATCACATAGAGTATCCACACAACATAAGTTTCGAAGCAAGGGCACAGTAAACTAGTTTGGCCACTAACTCCAAGAGATTTCCCAATCATTCAAGAAGGCGAATGCCTTGTGGGCTAGTAGCAAAACACGCGAGAGAAGAAGGGGTTCCATCAAACAAGCGTATACAAAAATATCTTCAACAAATTTTATAACCCTAAAGATTTACAAACCTCCACATCAATTTTAAAGTTCGGTTAATTTAAGATAATTTTCCTATTTCCCAAAACAATAATATTTTTAAAGCAACCCTTGGTAACACAGTCAAATGTCACACATAGACACAAACATAAATATCTAAGTGACATTAATAAAACAAAACCTTCCACTATGAATCCATAAGACTATCAAATGCACGATGAATTTTCCCGAAGATTAATAACGTTTAAGGCAATTTTCCATCACAAAATATTAAGGTAAATTACGTGCATGGAAAACGACCAATATTAATTAATAGCATTAAAATTGTAAAAGAAAAAGAATGCAAGTTAGGAAAAATAGAAAGAAACGCCATTAACAATAATTCTGAGAGAGGGATTAGACCATAACTATCCTAGTGTGAACGAGGTACTAGATTCACATGATAGATTCCTCGAGCTTAGCAGATCCGAAAAGCTAATTGTGGTTCAAGTGGATAGGGGTGGTTAAGGTACTTCTGAGGATGGCCTTAAATGCCTAGGAACAAGTTGAAAGATAATATGGGAGTCTAAGCACACGAGATTTGATGCGTAATTGCATGCAAACCTTTCATTTTAAAAGTTTTTAATACCGACGACCCAACCCAGATAGCCCAAGTGGTGATCACTCCAATTCTACAATCTGTCTTTCTGATGTCAAGAAGATTATCGAAGGTAACAACATAATATTGGTAACAACATAATAATATAAAATTCAATTGTAGAGAAGAAGATATACGTAAAACGAAAGGATGAAGGTCGAACAATCAAGCAAGAAAGCATAACACCCAGGATCTGCGGTTAGGGAAGACAAAAAAAAGACGCGCCCAGGATCTGCGCACCAACAAAATGACCATACAGTAGAGAAAAAGTTACAATAAACTCACAAATGTGAGCTTTCCACCTGGGCGCGCGACCCCCAATCCACTGAGCACGCAAATCCCCAATACAAAGAAAATGTGGCTAGCAAGCCATAACGAATCAGGAAGACAAAAAAAGGCCAAAACCCAATAAGAATTCACTCACGCTTCCCCAGATCCCAAGGAAGGTCCAACACATTTTCCCCCCTCCAGTAAGGTGCAGAAATGGCAGGCAGTTACTTCCTCATGCGGCCATTTTCAAAACTAAAGTGAAATCCTTCCAAATCATACACCAGGTTGGATAATAATAAACAACACGGTTTACCAAAAAAAACGTCTATTTTGGAGAGAGATCTATGTGATACACAGATCCAATATTCCTTCCCATACGAGCACGCCTTTTAAGATTCCATGAACCTAAACCATATTTAATTAGTTTAAATGTTGAGCAGAATAAAGCTTCATCCTCATTTCTCTGCATTATTTTATGTAATCGTTTTGCTTCAAGACATCCGGTAGTTAGATCTGATCTGAAATAAATAAAAGCATACGAATAGTATTATATAACGCCTTAAGCGTAAGTAACCATGTATAGTTTTAGGTCAGAATGAAAGAAGCCCTCTCCTAATTCGGTATTAACACCTCCAAGGGCACTTAACGCGATAGAAACAAGGAATAAATAATGGATCCACAATATCCCTTTTAAAAGACATCCATTTTATAAACATGTTGTACACGGTATCTCTGAGAACTGAAAAGTGAAGCAAAGAGCAAGGAGGGGAGTTGGGTTATGGCGGGAGCAGCATGGCAGGTTGGTGGTCAAATTCACCACTAACCTAATAATTATCTAACTTGGCATACATGGACCAATTTTATCACAAGGGGAAAAGAAGAGAAAGCGGTTGAAGGCATTTACCCAAAAATTTACAAAGCATACCAGGGCACCTAGACAGCCAAGGATAAAAACTTGAACCTTAAACAAGACATTACGTCCTTGACAATGACACCACCCAAGAACCAGCTTCCCTTGCGCGAATCGAGGCTTGATCCGTGAGGCGACCAAACTAAAACAATAAAATCGCTTATCAAAAATTAACAACAAGGTTGGTGACAAATCGACGATCAGAAAGTGAGGATAACATCGATCGATAAATAAAAATTATTATTATTATTATTATTATTACCACTTATTAATACTTATTAATCGTACTAACAAGAGCCAACTTGCGAGCTTGATAAATCGAGCGCACAGTTTTCCTTTAATAGGAGGAAAATGAAATGGATGAGGCGGGGACACCCACAGTAAACATTGATACGACACGAGAAGACAAGACGGAGTGGGAAAATTCTAGTCATTTTCGGTGACAAGGGTGAAGCCATCGAGAGGTCAACATGAGCACCACAACGTTAAAAGCTTAGCGACAGGGTCGTTGGAGAACGGGGCATTACAATACCATATTTCAGTTTCATGGATGCATTCAAAGGAATAAGATAATTGTTTCCATAAACCCTAACAACAAATATAACTTCATCAACAAGGATATGGCTCAACATCTACATATTCAAGAAAGTAATATCAAAGAAGCTTAAGTGTAATGGTAAGAAAATTCAAGTTTGTGAAGATTTAAAACTTACTATGGACAAATATACTTTACATTCATTTTTTTTTTACCTTATATATGGATGGTTTGGATATTGTTCTTGGGTATCCTTGGTTAGAGACATTGGGGACAATTAATATTAATATGAAAAATAAGTTTATGAAGATTTGGTACAAAAAAGAAGAAGGTCACTTCACAGGATATCAGGCTCAATGGAAATCAAAGAAAAGTCAATATAGACCATGAGGATGATTTAGAATATGGAGAAGAAGGGAATAAGGATGATTCAAAAGAGGAACATGATGAAAAAGAAGGAAATGATGATTCATCTACTCAAGAGAAAAAGAAAATATCAAATGCAAAGGTGGAAGAAGAAAAGAAAGTTCAGAAACAGGTTGATAAGGTTGAGGTTACTACAACTGTAGCATATGGAAATCCCACATCAACATGAGTGAAAAAAATCATGGAGATATCCCAGGGCACATCATAGGGTAACAACCAATATAGATATACAGGTAATTTGAGGAATAATCACTTTATTTATACAGGGGATCAATGAAGCAACAATTATGAAGCATAGAATCCTTATTATGCTTATCCTTATTATGGTTATACATGGAATTCTTATTATGGTTATGCATTAAATCCTTATGTTGGCTATGCATGGAATCCAAGGATGATAAACTATGGTCATGAATGGAATTAGAGTAGTGCAACAAAATATGGATATTAGTTCAAAAATGTATCATCTACCAGGGTCACATATGGATGGATGATCAATCATGGTGCAAAGTGTGTAAAAATTTACAACACAATCGTTACGTGGTTTCTTCTTATGTTTCGGGGACGAAACATGTCAAGGAGGGAAGGAATGTTATGCACCTAGGGAAAGGATGTTATGATGTATATGTATTTATGGAGATGCCGACATGTGGCACACATCCCCTTATCTTATTATATTATTCATTTATGATTTATTATGCTTAGGAGGTCGGCCTCAATATTGGCCATAGGTTAGAATGGTATATATAGGGGTTAGAAGGTTGTAGTTAATGATCATATTGAGTATTGGAGTGTTATTGTATGGTTTTGGAGGTTACCCCCTCGAAGTGGTTTTGGAGGTTGCCCCCTCGAAGTGGCAAAGCTATTATTATGAGCATATTGTCATCATTTATTTATACTATTGGTGTTCTCTCATGTTATTCTGTTGTATATGTTCTAATTTATACAAGTAATATCCTTACATCCACCGATGGGTTTGATGAAGTCGAAGCTTTATGATCGATTATTTCTCACCTTGGCAGGGCGGCCTTGTTTGTTACTGAAGGTCAAAAAGCCAAGAAAAGGGGTTGGCAAGGGATAAAACAAAGCACAAGGAACTTGGATAAAGCATTTGGGATGCTAACATATACTTCGATGATCTTCTCTGTAGATCCCGAACACCTTGCGATAAAGACCTGTATCATCATTGGGGCATGTGTAACATCGTTCCAGCGGTGCAGTACCCGGTACAATTTTGGGTACGTACAGTGTCCTCCTGATCTGAAACTTTCTCACCATAGTTTCTCTCTTCCTCAAACATGAAGCTTGAAAGATCAAACTCTTCTTCAAAATCAGAGCTCAAAGGGGATGAAGTGGGAGGAAGAACTGAAGGTTCTTCTGGGTAGTCTGCTCCACACTTGGGGCCTCTGAAATTGTATGGTCCTCCTCCTCTGCTGCAAATTCAACCTCAGCCACCACTGGCTCTTCAACCTTGACCTCCTTTATTGGCTTGACCATCAAGGGGATCTTTGTAAACCCAAATTTAGCAGCCCAACTCATCAGATTGTTTGTTATTTATTTTTTGTTGGGCTCCTCTTCTTGCCATCCTTGACTGGATTCTTGAGTATCTTCCCAACATGGACTTGGGAAAGCAAGAGGAGTGGCAGGTTGGGGTTTAACTAGCTTTGCAATTGTTTGTGGTGGGGAGGGAGGTGGAACTTCTTGTTTGTTTAGAGGGGATGACTGTTTGGAAGGGAAAAGGGAAAAATAACTGAAATGGGGTGGAAGACTAGGGAATGAAGAAATGGAATCAACACTTGGGGCAACAACTAGGAAGCTTGGAAATTGGAGCTTGGGTTGAGATGGTGTTGCTTGAGAAAGAGAAAAAGAAAAGCTATGAGATGGTGGACTTACCCATTGACAAGGTTGTCTTGACTCCAACTCATAAGCCCTGATCTCCTCAGTCCATTGTGCAAGTTGGGGCAACATTTTAACCATGAAGTCTAGCTTCTCCTAAGGGTTGTAATTTCTTGGAAAAGGGCCTCCCCATGGACAAGGTGCCCTACAACCAATCTTGAATGCCTTCATTTGTGCTATGGCCATGGACTGTACCATGCTAGCCTCCATTTTTTGAATCTTCTCCAACATACCAACATCCTCTGTGTAGTTGTTACCATTGTATGCACCCCCTTGTTCTTGATAAGATCTATGAACAAACTGATTTTGACCCTGCTCATATGGGTAAACATAATGGTTCTGGATCTGATCATAATGTTGATTTGGAGGAGTTAGGAAATGCATTGGAGGTGGATTGCACTGTTGTTGCTGCAAGTGTGAGTTCCATGAAGGGAATGAATTCATGATTGCACAACTTCATGGAATGGGAGAAAATGAAATAGATGGAAGAAGAAAATGGAAGAAAATGAGTGGAAATGGATGGAAACGGTCTGCAACTCAGAGGATGGGTTATTGACCAGATGGAGTCGCCAGATGTGCTTGCATGTGCCTCAAAAGGTTGAACCTTAATGGGAACACACCAACTTCCTGATATGAAGTGGTAAGGTGCTTCAGACCTATCCCACCAGGCGTGCCAAAAATGTTAGCATTTCAAAATCATAGCACCCCCGAATGGCACTTCAGGTGTGGAGTGGGGCATCCGGTGTGATTGCACAACATGGGACCATCTCTCAAGCTGTGGGACTTGTAAAACTTGAGATAGACCTCCAGAGAAAGCCTATTCTTTCCTCCTAATCTATCCACCATAAGCTACTCCAGTGCAGGAAAAACCTATCTTATCCTAATCTAACCATTCTGAGGGGATAGAGAGAGAGAGAGAGAGAGAGAGAGAGAGAGAGAGAGAGAGAGAGAGAGAGAGAGAGAGAGAGAGAGAGAGAGAGAGAGAGAGGGTAAAAGAGCCTACACTAAGCGGTGATACACTAGAAAAGGAAGTGGTTGAATCACAGACCTGACTGACTGAAGTGGAGAGAGGTGAGCAGAGGAGAGGGTGGACAAGATGCACCACAAACCAGAGATAGATTTCACATAGAACACCACTTCAAAACCCATTAAACACAGCTCTCAGGACCTGTAACAAACATCAGAATATGCATAGTATACCCTGCAGCGACGAGAGGCGAGGAGAGACAATAAAATAAGCAAAGGATGGATAGATGCATCACAAAACAAATTTTATTGCTCCAAACGTTCACAAAGTACATATTTAGTGGGAAAGAGGCAAGAGAATGTCATTATAGAGCCGTGAAAGGAGGCTTAGACTCCGCGTTCTACCCTAAGGAAGAAAGAGAGAGGGGGCTGAAGAGGGAAGATCAATAACCAACCCTTTGAATATGCCCCTTCATTACAATATATAGGAAGAATAAGAGAGAGAAGAGGGAAGAATTAGAATCCTACTTCAACCACCTAGAGATACGCATTGAATCCTAATTTGAAAGCTCAACCACTATCAATCAATGCCTTTCTCAAATCTGTCATGTATCTGTCTGTTCTCTGGCGGGTATTAAATAAAATCAAATCTAGTAGTTGGAGAAATCGGGCTTTGTATTAATGGCCTGGAAGACACTTTCCCATTTTTCACTCACCAAATTCTGTTAAGAATGATATTTTATGTTTCCATGGCATAGAAGGTGTCGAGACGTTTCCAAAAAGTCTTCTCTCGCCCAAATCTGAGTCTCCAATCAAAAGCTATGGCCATTTGAATATTTGGATCGCGGGTGCGCAATATTTAAAGAGTTCGAAAGTCCTTACAGGGTCCACGTGACGGCCTCCGCGTGCTCCTTGGGCTTCTTTATATTTTTCCTGAGTCTCTTTGCTTGGCGGGGCCAAAATTCTGACCCTGGACATGTGGCGGCTTGGCACTTGTTTGGAAACCTGCCCCAAATTTTACCTATGAAATAGCGCCATGTTGACACTTGGCTCCCTCCGCTAGCCTGCCTCTACCTTGACTATTCAACCCTTGACTCTGTCCCTTTTTGGACTTTGAGACATGTGGAAGGCCCGTGCTCATTTGAAAACCCGCTCAGGATTTTACCTTTGAAGGAGGGTCGTGTTGACACTTGGCGCCTTTTGCTTGCACTCTATACTTAGTTGTTTTGGGCCCGCTCTCCTTTTTGACCTCTATTGACCATTTGCTATGTGGAGGGCTGGCGCAAGTTTGAGTCTCTGACCTGGATCCCACTTTTGAATGTGTGTCGTTAAGACACTTGGCACCCTCCGCTAAGTCAAAGACTTTTCAACGACTGGTGCAATTTTTGGGGCTCTAGACATGTGGAAGCTTGGCGCTCGTTTGGGTCCACCCCTTTGGATTTAATCTTTGGAGGTGCATCATTTGGACACTTGGTTCCCTTCGTTGTCTCCTCCATACTTAGTCATTTTTGGCCCGTTCTGAAACATTTGCGAAGCCTAAAGACTTTGAATCTTAGCCATTTATTTTCCTTTGAGCCTCTAGTTCTTTTGACACATCTCAGCCTCCTATCCCAACCCTACTATTCCATTTACGAGCCCGCATGTAATCTATTTGCTGGATTTGAAGCACAGGTTCGCTCGACAGATCCGTTTCTTGAATTTCTTCTTGCACGGGGTAGTTTGATCTTTCACAGGCCTTGCCACTCCATTGTAGAGTTCCTCTGTTTCCTGATTATAGGATTTGAACATGAATTCTCTGGCTTCTTCTTGTGCGAGGTCGTGGCTGATCAATTTTATCGGAGGGGAAAAATATGGATAATAGGAACTTGACAAAATGATAGGATGAAGAGATGGCTCTGTGGACGATCAGGAATGGCTGAAAGGTTGGACAAAATTAAGGGGAAACATGCAAAACTATAAAACAAAAACAATTATGCATGAACAAGACCTCCAAACAATATTCAAGATGCCCTAAGCTCCAAATACAACATGCAAGGAGGTAATAAGATGATCTAGCTGATAGTAGAAGCTCGAAATATGATGCAAAGGATAGTAATAACAAAAGGATACCAGAAATCTCAAAGTTTTTCATCCTTGAGGAAGGAGGGGTGAATGTGGTGATATAGGGTCGATGTCGACCTGGATAAGTTGCCAATGACTGCAACAAACAAGGGCATAGCTATGGAGAATATGCACATTTCGATGAAAAAGAGGCAAAAAATGGACAAGAGGGCAACATTTAACCGTTTCAAGATGAGCTAATGAGGTGTGGAGGGGAGTAATGGGGGGTTGATGAAGGAGGTTAAAGAAGGAAGGGAATCCGAGGAGGGATTAAATGAGGGAGAATGATGAAAGGTAGTGGGGATAAATTGAGGGGTAGTAAATAATGGATTTAGGATAGGATTAGGGTAAGTGGTAGGATTAGGGATAAATTGAATAGGTTTAGGGAACATGGATAATAATAGGGAATAATAATTAGAAATAAGGATTAAAATGGGGAAAAGGGAGGAATCATTGAGAATAGGTGGGATGTGGGGAAATGGGGATTTTTAGTAGGAAATGTAGATATTTAAAGAGTGGGAAGGGTAGGATGAACACACTAGGTGACAAAGAGGGGTGAATGCGAGATGAGTGCACAAGGGGTGTTGAAAATGGGTGTCTACAATGAATCTATAACCTGCACATAAGCACACTTAGAAAAATATTAGTTATTTTTGGTGGTTAGGGGACATGTCTCAATCAAATCCCTGACCTTTTAAGGAGCTAAAATACATTTTTTTGAAGTAAAATGACAAAAAATGCATAAAAGTGAAATAGTATACCTAACTCAGTCACAATTGTGATTCACCAAAGATCGCATAGATATTGCAAGGAAATCACAATTGCAATTGACACGTGTTAGAATTTTGCTAAAACAATGATGCAACGAGTTGTACTTATCCTTTGTGATTTGCCTTCACCTCTCCAATACTTGCAATACCAAAATATGTGAGCAAAGAAGCAAAAACTCAAGTATGGGCTCAAGTGCACAAAGAGTCAGGGGTGTCTAAGAGTTGCTAAGAGGGTGAATGATGGGGGTGAGCGATGTTTTATAATTTTTGAGTGCATAGGGGATTGTGACACATATGGGTGCAATGTGTATAGATGGGTGAGATGATAAGGGTTCATAATGCATTGAGGATGCACACGGGTAGGTAGGATGGACACAATTAAATGTGAGTGGGTGAGGGTTAGTAAATGAGTGATGAGGCATATTTTATCCCCATTTTGTTATACGGGTAGGTAGGATGGACACAATTAAATGTGAGTGGGTGAGGGTTAGTAAATGAGTGATGAGGCATATTTTATCCCCATTTTGCGGGGTTTTATATATATTTAGAACTACTTTTGTGGGATTATTTTATTATTTTGATATTATTGTGTTTTATGATGTTTTTGGTATTTTTGATTATGAGACCTTATGCGCAAGGTGCATTTTCTAGTGCATACACCTACAAGAGGAACTATTACAAATAAAACATCCATTCAACATTTACAAATGGGTTTGTAAACAATGTTTGAGGCACACAACAAAACTGATTGTCATTACGAGCAAGAAACCAACCATAGACCATCAATCATTATGGATACTTGTTATTAATATTTAAGCTTCATATACGAGTTGATTTTCTCCGCCATAGCTGGAAGATTATAATGGGCGACCATTAGACATGTTAGTTGCGAGCTGATCCTTTTCATTTGACTTTCCATGTCTTTGTTGGCAAAAAAGTTTAACTTGAAGACATTGATTCATAAAGTAGAATTGAGAAGGGAAACAATAACTGCAATGTGGCAAGTTCCTGCCTTAATAAAATTACATATTAGTTAGAAGAAAATTACAAGTGTATAAAAAATAATTCTTGATACTTGCAACTTCAAGTGGATGGCAATGAAATGTGATATTGAAAAGACAACCGGTGTAATAAATTGCTTTTAATACAAGGTTTTTATAATTATTTTATTGAAGTAAACTTGTCACATATGATATAAATAATGTATAATTTATTGTTTTGAATCCATATGTTAAATATATATTTATATTAAAAATTAAAGTCAAAGGGCTAGTTCATGCTTTTGTAAATTGTAAATGTGAGGCTATAATAAATGAAGTTTTGAAGACGCTCTAATTGGGTAAGAGCTATGCATGTCATAAGGGTGGGGATTTGACCATAATTGCATTTGTAAGTGGCACAACCAAAAATAAGGTTGAATTGTTCGTAATTATTATAAATTACTTATAATTTTTAGCATTAAATGGTGCAGGTGGAAAAATAAAGACAACAAATTTAAAATATAATAAATTATCATTACCATAGGTAAATATCTAAATAAGTTATTATACCACCAAGGCACTTATATAGGCTTCACCATGACAATTAATTTGGTCAAACATTTCAAAGAGAAGATTAATTTTATCTCTTATTATAATATTTAAAGAAAATAAAAATTCAAAACAAACATTTGAGTGCTGCCATCTGTAACAACTTTTATATGATATGACAAAATAACAATAGACTAAATCACCCACAACTACTCTGCACAAAGATTTTATTCAATATTGCCCTGCAAGTATTTAATGGCTATAATCAAGAAAAATGTTTAAATGACCGTCAAATTTTACTCTTGGCGATATGACACATCCCACAAAACATTGCCTTACCATACATTATAACAAAATATTAGTCAAATAAATTTAGAACTATTAACAAAATGTTGTTTGCTTACAAAACATATAAAACATGCCACATCCCACAAAACATCACCTTCGGTAGTATTTGCTATATCATCGTCTTGTTAATGATGGCCACGAAGGTGAATTATGTACATTTTTAATTAATTGAGTCATTAATGTTGTGGTCAAATATTTTTTTGAGTAGAGCATGTGTTAGTTTTAGAATTTTACAGAATGTTACATCAATGATAAATAAATCACATTATCACATCTCATAATCACTACTACGCATGTCAAATTTTAAACTTATGGTCTCATAAAAATATAAGAAAAGTTATATTGTAATATTTATGACCATCAAAATTTTTCTAATCCATAAAAAAGTAACAATATAGAAAACTAAACAAATCAAACATTTTAAACATTTGGATTATTAGAAAATAGGTAAATTAATATCTCAACATTAGAATATCAACGTGGACTAAAAAAAAAATTTTCATTACAAAAATTAATAAAGACGAAATCTATGAAATACAATTGACTCTCATATATACACACTTTAGAAATACAAAATATTTGCCACATCCACACATAAAAAGACTAATATTTATCTATAATATTAATATATATTTATTTTTATTCTTATTTTTGTTATAATAATTAGAATATTTCATTTACTTTTTATATCAAACTTTAAACTTATTAAACCATATAAAAAATGATTGTTTGAAAATTAAAAAATATTCCATCAATAAATACTATAATATCTAATAATAAAAAAGAAAAAATTAATTAAAATATGTATAAACCAATATTTCACAATCATTATCCATTGAGTATTCATTTTATCTAAATAATCCCCACCTAAATAGGATTAGATATTTTGTTCAAATGCCAAGACCCCACCCCACCAAAGACATTACTAAGAATTGGTAGAGTTGCAAATTAGGCAGGAGAAAATCTAAATATTTATATATTTATTTTGGTATAGTAATACATAATATTCCCAGAAAAAATCTGTTCCGAAAACATTATCAGATTTTGACACTTTCAAACAAAGACAACTTCAAGAGGGAACGCCTTCAAAAAGAAACTCCTACAGCGAATTAATACTGAAAATAATAACAAATGGACAGAATGCAACCATCATTTCACACCCTCCAATGCTAAATAAATAGATAAAGATTTTAAGATTTTAATAGCAGACGTGGCAACATTGTTATTTGGGTGTTGTAAGAGGGAGAAGTTAAACATTAGAGGTCTGCTTCTGTTGTCCTTTTGGACCGATTCATTCCTTACCACAAATGATTTACAGTCTGGCACAGCTGTAGATTGAATTTAGGAATATAGTTACACCAGCTGAATGTCAGTTGAATCTCTTCAACTTCTCTAAGATTTTACTCCTCTATATAGCAACACCCTTTTTCTTAGTTGGGGCCAAACTCCAAGTGGCCTGCAGTGTACTGGACTCTGGATTTTCATGGCGATAATGGAGAGAGCCTGGCAGGTATTTATACAGATTCCTACACTTTGTTTTTACTTTTCTCTATACTTTTCTGTGTGAATCTCTTTAGAATAACTCCTGATTTCAATCGCCCACATTCCATGGTGAACAATTTTCGATCACCCACTTTGTATGGTGAACTATTTTCGATCATCCACATCCCTACTTTTTTCAATCACCCACAGTCGACATTGATTTTTCCAATCACCCACAACTTGTATGTTTGTTTTTGCAGTCACCCACGAAATAACGACATGAATTTTTTCATATATAATAGCAACTTTTTTAGCATGCTTTCAGTTACTTCATATCATGTCCAAAGCTGGGATAACTTCTTCAGTCACCCTCATGCTATGACCTAATCTGTGATAGTTTTTTCAGTCACCCATGTAGATTAGCAAAATTTTAGCATGATTTAAATCACTTGTCATGGCCAATACTACGATAGCTTTTTTAGTCACCCAGATGTTATGGCCAAATATGTGATAGTTTTTTCGGCTACCCATATATATTAGCATTTTTTTTTAGCAAGATTTCAATCAGTTGCATATCATGGCCAGTACTGGAATAGCTTTTTCCAGTCACCCATATGTTATGGCCAAATCTGTGACAGTTTTCTCTGTCACCCACAATCAAAAACATGTAAAAGCATTCATCAGAGCAATGTGAGTCAATTGCGTTACAAATAGGCATGCTTATTGTGAATCAAAAAGCTTTAGGTCCTGAAGGACATGTTGATGTAGAGGGACTGTAGACCATCGTCTGGAAACAATTATTTGGGGGGAGCCCTAGTTCGGAATAAATATTCAAATGATGGGGACAAAGATGGGCTGAGATCCCAAGGTGATTTGGGTGCCAGTTCTTATAAATCATAGGGAATATTTTGGCTTGGATTTTGACAGTTTATTTTTACTCGTATCTTAATTTTTTCCATTAGATGCCATGAATGTTTGGTGTTACATTGGGTACTGTAGTTCATATGCTAAGCCTGTAATTCCAAGGATCCATGACAGAAATCTGGCCTGGTAGAGGGCAGTGAGGCCTCTTTGCACCAGGAGTTACTCAAAATTGATATTGACAGTCAGTTCTTGATATTAAGGAGAAATGTAATGAGTACAAACTTCTAGTAACAATCACCATGTTGCCTGATACTCCTGGTATTATGGTATACCTGCACTGCACCTAATTTGCATCTGCATAGGATTCTGGAATTTGATTCAACTCTGCATCTAATTTCAATGCTTTTTAGTGTTTTCTACATATATGTCTATTTGAAAATATGTACATTGCTGAATTCCCCTGTACTCAATTTGGGACCCCTGCCATATGTGCACCTCATGCGTACTTACATATACATACTCACATCTGCTCTGAAGGGTTACTCAGACATGATGTCCGTTGAATTTTTCTTCATCTTAAGAAGCAGAATTGTAATTAATACAAATTACAAAACCACTGTAACAATCACCAGGAGAACATATGTACCTGATCTTCCTTGTACACTTCCTCTCATCCACACCCAATTGGAACCTGCATCTAATTCTCTACAAGATTTGAGACTTTGCAACTGCATTTCTGATCATATTAATTATTTCGTATTTTTGACATCTACATGTAAATGAAAAGTTAAACTTTTAAATCTCGAAATTCAAAAATTGCCACATCAGTACACATGCAACTGATACATACTGGCACCCCCTCCTTTAGCAACAGTTACTGTAACATAGGTACAAACCCTTCACAATCACTGTGAACTATTCTGAACTTTTCTGAATTGGAACTTACTAGGTTCCGATTTATCAAAATCACTTTTAATCTGCTTTTGCATGATTTGAATGTTGATGAATTCTACGGTTGGTTTTGAAGCTTGAGACAATTGAAATGATTATTTTTTCTTTTATCAAGTGCAGGAGTTGGATGTGCATTTTCTTTTCTAATGTAGGCTTGTGTGAGAGTTTGGTTATGAAAGAAGATCCTGCATCATCTGTTGATAACTTAAACAATTGCATAAACGCATAGTCACTGGGACTGTGTCCCAGTCCCTGTATCTGCATCTTCTGGGGACAAGATATTAATATAAAATAGCCGTACCCTTATTCATTTATTCTCATACCTTGATTTGAATGGTGACCTCGTCCCTGTACCAGAAGCAGTACCCCCACGTCTCTAGTGACCATGCCTAGAAGTTTAGCACTATTATTGATATATTGATCTGATACTTTAAGAAATTTAGCAAAAGCTATCCTTAAAATTTCCTTGAAATATAATAGGATCTGGTACAGTGCTTTGGTAACATCGGATATTTTTTGAAACTATCTATTTATTTGTGACATTCCATTTTTGAAAACGCATCTTAAGATGGTCCTTATGTTTTCTGTTTCGGACGTGATGGAAATTTTTAATTATTTGTGACTCTTGGAGTATTTGATGTAGAATAAATCATTTGCCAGGCAATTTGAGCATCTGGAGGTTATGTGATTCGAGAAAATTGCACCAACGAGAGTGGGGCTGCTGATACATCTACAAATCGCCAAAACATTGATTGGCCTATAGGGGCAATGAAATTAAATTTCTCATGTCCATCATGACAGTGCCAAGTTACCTGGTTGCTTACGCTTTTTTAGGCCTTTCCACTTCATCACATTTTCAGATTTTCTCATATAAATTGAATGGGTTTCTTTCTGAAAAAAAGTAAACCATTATATTGATATAAAAAAAGAGGTAAACTGTTCATTTGAATGGGTTTACATATCAAAAGATTGCCAATTAGAAAGTAGCAATATGCTACTGCATGTAGCTAATAAGGTTTTCTTGGGATACATATGATTTTGAACATTTTGGTCGTTAGGTAACTACACTGCATCTACGGTTGACGCAATTCAAGTTTCACTGGCATGGGCAAATGGATTTAATCTTTATATCTATGGCTTTATGATGTTTTGAGAACCAGTTTTGCTTCTCTTTTTCCTTGTTTGATTCGGCGCCTTTATCGTGCATTCCAGCTTGTTTATGTGAAACATTGGCTTGGCAATAGTGTATTTATTAAAATGCTCTGTAAAAAAAAGAAATTTGAAACAAACAACATTAATCAGATTTTATTTCTATTTTTTTGGAAATTTTGATTCTATACATTTTCTTAAAAGTAGCATGACATGAATTTCGTTTCCTTATAAATATTGTGAGGTTTGTTATCCTTTCTTTGGAATATCATTACAGGTATCACAATATCTACAATTCTGTTAATCAATATTTTCAATGGTGCTGCAGCATTTGATCACGAATTTCAGCGACTTTCAATTGGCTTCCATAGGCAGTTTTCTTCTTCATGAAAGCGTATTCTTCTTGTCTGGGCTTCCTTTTATAGTACTTGAGAGACTAGGGCTCTTGAATCAGTACAAAATCCAGGTTTTTTGCTGTACTCTATATTGTATCCTTCAACTGGGCATTGATTGCAGATTGTTTTCCCTATATAAGTACTGATGTTTTGATGTTTGAGGTGACGGAAAACATCATGTCAACTTTCTTGTACTTATTGGGCTATACAGTGCATGACCTTGTGGGTGAGGCATTGAATGGTGGTTTCTTGGTACTATTATCTAGATGAAATTTTATCACTGTTATAGAGGCATTGTCTACCGAAAATAGAATATTAAGTAGATGAAGCTTACTCCTGGTTACACTAGTTTTCAGTTTTCGAATAAAAGGTAGAAACTAAACTTTATCTGGAAACAATTGTTTTATATCCTTTTTTTCCCATATATAATCACCCATCAACATGGTTTGAGTTTCTGTGAATACTTTTTTTCCAAAACCCATAGGAGACCACAAATTCCAAAATGTCATACATCTAGCTGGCCTTTAAAGGCATCAACCATCCAATGCCAGTAACTACTGAGATTATTACCACCTTTACTAGATGCCTGATAACCAGTGTTCCATGGAGCCTTGGAACGGGGGGACGGGTCTCGGAGACAGGTTGACCAAGGGCCTAGATTTGGGGACGGCGGCTCAAATATATATAGTACTTGAAAAATTAGTTATAAAAAAATGTATAAGAAACTACAAATAAAATTTTGAAATACTAAACACATTGCATTGAACAATGAAAATGCTGAATATCAATATATTAATTATTAATATTTATATTCAAAATGATGATTACATTCAAAATTCAAATGCAATTGGCCAGTGGCTCGATGCCTCTAATGAGCCTAATCATCCCCAAAGTCTGCACCAAACTCGTCATCAAGGTAAACCTAGTAGAATTTGTGCATGCTTGGAAAGATGTTGAAGGATCAGGTAAGGTTAATTCAGGAATCTTTATCTATTTTTCTATGGAAAACATAAAAATATTGATCTGCTGATGGGTTTGAAAACCTCTCGATATTCTTTAATGATTAAGTCACTGCTGCAATCTGCAAGAAACCTGGAACCACTCTACTAGAATTTGGGCATTTAGGAATGATGTTAAAAGTTCAGCCTTGAGGTAAGATGAATTAAGGAATCTTCATTATTTCGCTATGGAAAACCAAAAACTATCTTTATTCAATTGTTGCTGAAAAGTTAAAACCTCTCAGTAATATTCTTTAATGGTGCTGTTGTTGCTGTAATCGATAAGAAACTTCAAACTGCCAATCATGGGAAGCATCTTTCCTCAGGATCACTGAAAGTGGAATACTTTCTTGTATATTCCTTTGTACCATTTATTGTCAAATATGTGCCAAGTATTTCACTCTCTGTTTATGAAATCCTATGCATACAACTAGGCTTTAATTTTTTAATAGTTGTATGAATTTTTGATAGTGATTTGGAGTGAGGGTGTAAGGCTTATTTATAGTTTTATTTTGGAGTGCTTAGGTGGTGGGTGGGGCCCATTAAGTATTAGGATTAGGTTTGGCGGCAAAAAATTATAAAAACCAAAACGATTTTAAAAAAAACACACTTTTTGACAATCTTATGCCCCCGGGAGTCTCCGGGACATGTTGAAAGACTTTTGGAAGTCTCCGGGATTCCCCCATGTTCCCATGAAGTCCCCAAAATGAGGGGACATTGCAGAAACGTCCCCTCTCCGAGGTAAACGTTTCGGGGAAGTCGCCCTCCTGCTGGTGATGGTGGGGGGACGGCGGGGGGATGTTTCCCAGCCATCCCCAAGTTTCGGGGATATCCCCCCCAGGAGATGTCATTTTTCGAGGGGGGGGTGGGCATCCCTATGGAACAGTGCTGATAACATAATCAAAGCTATTAGGTTTGTTTCAATAGCTAAAGCATAAAAACAAAAAGTTTTAAAGGATCAAAATTCAATGTTGTTAATGCCTTATTCTATGTGGGCCATACTGCAAAGGTGTTTCCTAGCATAATCCTCGCCAAAATTTTGACTGGGATTCAGAAGGAGAGGAAGCAGAGCAAGGTCCTAATCCCCTTAAGCATTTAGAGAGTTGTCCTGAAGGTTATATCTCTTGTTACCTGACTGCCGATGCTCACCACTGTTGCAAAACAGGAAGCTATATTGCAAGCAGGAACACATATTTTCTCCAAACCAAAATGGGCTAAACCTGCCAGAACCATAATCACCTCTATATTCACCATATATCTTAGAAAGGTTTCCTGCTATTCAGGAAAGCTTTTTTTTTTTTGTTTTTATTGCATTCATTGACAGCAGCATAGCCAGAGAAATGGCATCTGTCAACAGACTCATCATCCCTTTTCTTCCCACGAAGCTCTTCCTTACCGTAGTCTCTATGGATTACGTACTCATCATAGAGAGAGATGATTGCATGACCAGAGAACTATCCTCTGAAACAACAAGACTAGCAGTGCATATGTAAGAAAAAAGGCAATATATCAAGGAAATGAAAAGAAAGGAAAGGTCCTTTTAATGTCCATGATGCTTGGCGTCCTGTGCACCTAAGGGTGCTTAGACCATAGGGTAGCTTAAACAGCATGTGAGACCACCCTGTGCACCTGTCTATGCTTAGACTATGGGTGCACATACCATAATCTAAACCTGTGCTTCCTCCATTCAAATACAATATCTTCAGTGTTAGGCTCATTCAAGAGAAAAATACGGTGTATTCCAATCATCAAAACCAAGAGAAAAATATATCAAGGAAATGAAAAGAAAAGAAAGGTCCTTTTAATGTCCATGATGCTTGGCACCCTGTGCACCTAACTGTGCTTAGACTAAGGCTAGCTTATACAGCATTTGAGACCACCCTGCTCCCTCGTCTGTGCTTAGACTATGGATGCACATACCATAATACCCCCCTCCTCTGTCCCCTCCTCCCGCCTCCCCCCTTACATCCATTCTAGATCTGAACCTGTGCTTCCTCCATTCAAATACAATATCTTCACTGTTAGGCGCATTCAAGAGAAAAATAAGCTGTATTCCAATCATCTAAATGAATATATCTCACTTGTTTGTTTTCGTAACTCAAGTACAAGATTAACATACCTATTCCAAATTGAAAGTCGGGGTTACCCGAAAATGCATTCAATACAAGTTTGTAATTTGACATTGACAATCAATGCACATATGCTATATTTTGAATAGACTTATTGACACTTTTTTTGACAATGGACTTGATCATAGTAACATCTCATAGACCCATTTGACATATACATGACTAAACAAAAAACTATAAACAAGATTTAATAATAAAACTAATATACTTAAGACAAACCTTATTTAACTCAAAAAACTAGACTATATATGAAGTAGATAACAAACTTAGTAATGTGTCTTTAGACTGGAAGATTCGAGACGGACTTGCATGACAACATGGTGCATGAGTTTGACATTAAACATAACAATCAGGCCTGCGACATGATGGTGGAATGAATGCACATTAAGGGATATTAGCAGCAGCATAGATGTCTAGACGTTCGGACAAATGGGGATCAGATAAGACATGCATGAAGCATCAAAACCACGTTGCACAGGACTTCACACTAGGTGTTTGATTGATCAGATGTCTATGGCAATCTTTATGGGACTGCAAATTTAGAGAATCATGAACGGATCTATCTCCTTAAAGATATCCACAACCTATATATTACAATACACAACTACTTTCTCGCTGAGCGATTTGAACATTTCCTCTAAAGTTTCTTCCAACTTCCCATTCAGCCTTGTATCTTCACGTCCCACTTTGACAAATGACTGATATGTTCATAGGGATTGGTTTGATGCTGGTCTGAATATGGAGAAATCATTTATGTGGAAACTAAGCATCCATGAATAACCGCTCGACTTTTACTACACCAATGAAGCAATGGACTGATGAATTGAATACGAAACTGCAATGTAGTATGAATATAATTAGGAGCGCACAAGATGGTTCATACATCAATTTCAAAGACATGGAACTCAGTAATCATACAACATAGCTTCCAATGACCAGAAAGCACGTTCAATGTGTGATTGCACACTTTCAATTTCTAATGCCAGCTAGGCGTCTGTACTGGCCTACAAAGATGTGCAGCCTCAGGTTCAGCAATGCAGAAAGACATCAATAGGATTTGATCAATAATGAATATTGGCATACGAAATCCACAAGGTTGCAGGCATCATGTGGAAGACTGCACTAATCGATGTGAGGACAGACCCACATGGGAATGTCTCCAAAATACCAAATATTTCTTAAACTGAACATAATTTATTCAAATCATAGTTTTGCCATTGATAGGGCAATAACGAAGTGTGAATGCCCTTCAATCATCAATCACGTTATAAGGATCATGATCGATTTTCTCTGATACCAAATGATAATTTGGTTCAGAATTATCACTCACAAAATACTTCTTTGTTATATTCATCAAACAATTACATGCATATTTATAGGAGAAATAGCTCCTATAATTAAGGAGTCTCTAATAACCCCCTAAAACTACTCACTTCACGTATATGAGTTGTCTAACAACTCAACCAATCAACTACCTATTTACATAAATTGTTTAAAGTTAAACCATCCTAACAACTTACATAATACATTATAGTAAACTCACACAAATATATATGCTCACTAATGTAACCACTAACTAAGATTATTCCTAACAAATCCCTTGAAATGTTCAAAGACCTCATTCTTGTGCTTGAGAAAGTACACCTATGCTTGTTGTGAGAATTCATCAATAAATGTGAGTATATATTTTATCCCTAAAAAAGTTCGAGTGGGAAATGTCATGATCTCACTATGCACCTCAAGAGAAACTTTGGCTCGTAAGGCCTTTCCTTTGGGAAAAGGGTCTTGATGTTGTTTATGTACAAATGAAAAAATTGTGTCAATTTTCACAATTTTAAGAATGTTGTGGATCCACAATTTTAATTTTGTAACATGTTCCACCATAATAAGAAATTTGTAGGTAGATCTACAATTTTAAAATTGTAAACATTTCCACATTTTCAAAACATTGAACATTGAATTTGTAATTAACTTAATAAAAAATATTTTATAGAATAGATTTATATCTTAAAATCAATTTGAATTATATTTGAATAAAATTAATGTATTATGATTTTATGATGATTTTATCATATTTATATTTATTTTATGTATTATATTTTCCTTGTAGATACTATTCTAATTATATTTTGATTGAAAATAATTAACATAATAAAATTAAATCAAATATTTATGTACAAGGCTCAAAGTTCTTCTCAGGCTTAGCAAGAGAGGAGAAAAAGGACGTTTGTCTCAGGGACAACTTCAACTGATGCAAATGGATATGAACGTATGGCACGCTAGCACGAGCATGTGCGCAAGCAATAGAAAGGATGTTGTTTAGACTAGAAGAAGTAAATAAGCAAAGATAATCTTGTTCCCAATCCTGTCAGGGAAGTTGAAGCTGTGGTTAGCAGTTAGAAACCACAATCTAGTCCAAATGCCAATAGATGGTAGAAGCAGTTGAGCCAAAGAACGATTCAAGAAAAAAGTACAAAGCAGAGACCAAGATGAGAGCATTGTTGTCAAGAAAAAGTGTAGAAGAAGCCTTGACACTGTCTCTTACAACGAATGCTCGAAGTGGCAAATGTAGTTGGTTTCTATTTGTAGATGACCAAGTTATCTCTGCCACTTGATTCAAAATTGATGGTATTAAAGTAGAATAGAATGACAAACCTGAGATGAAGTGAGGGAGATTTGAAGCCTATAAAAATTGATGCATCTGTAGAATCTGGTGAAAACAAGCACTGCCAAGTGAGTGCTCGAGAATTTCTTTGCCAACCAGAGAACCAACCACCGCCAAGCAAGGTAAAATCAGTTTTTTTGGTTATTGAAGACACTAATGCAAATTTAAATTAAGAAAAAAACAGCAAGGACGAACTGAGGAAGGACAAAGGAAGCAGAAGAAAAATACTAAGTGCATGCAAATCAGAAAGGCTGCAAAAATTGAGAGAATTTTTCTCCTACTGTATGGCTGTATAGCGGGTTACTGGTTAGGGCCAGAAGGGCCACTGATAGAGCCGTATAGACCTCTGATAGGGTCATACAACCACTGATGCACAATTTGAGGTTGTACACACAACATGCACAATTTTCAAGGCAACATATATTGCGAGAGAGAGCATGAATATTGAGTCAATGTTTTTGTTTTGAAGTTGTTGGCTTAGAGGGTTTCAATAATTGTTTTGGGGTTCATCATCAGAGAGTTGGGCTTTGATAGAGAGTTGGGCATTGACAAAGACTAACATCTGCCAAACAAGGCTGTAAGGCAGAAGAGTTGTTTGATAAATGAAATTCAGTCAAGGGGTTTGTGTGACGAAAAGGTTGGTTGAGTACATAATTTTTTAAAGCTCTCAGCAAGAAGCTACCAAAGCTATTTGATGGGGATAGTTTTGAAGCAACCACTTCTAGATATGTTATGACCGAGGAGTTATGACGTTGAAGATTCTTATGCGAATCGTACTCCAGCGAGTAATTGAGTGTTAGTAGATATGCTGAAACTTTATGATTTGGGAGTTTGAGTAGATGTAGCTACTAAATTGATGTCATTTATGTTTGTAATACATGGCTTGGCATTTTGTAATAAGTCAGCCACAAGTGCTGAATAAAGTATGTTTTAAAGAAAGCAAAGTAATGATTAAGTTTTATTTGTGGCCAAGGTCTAAGTTATGTTAGCGTATGGCTATTATTAATATTTTGGTTAGTAGGCCATTTGGTGCTTGGAAATGGTTCTAGTATGGAGAGGGTGATAGGAGAGAGGTTTAAGGGGACTGGGGGTTGATGCATTGGGTTGGAACTGTTTTCAGAATGGAGTCGCCATGAAGAATATGGGGGAGGTCATTATAAGGGGTGTGGCTGAAGGGCTAGCAATGGGAGTCAGGGGTGTTGCAACAAGTGGATGCCAAGTTTTCTGAAAGATAGATTGAAAGAGGTGGGAGGCAGGGAAAGTTGAAACACAAGGATCAAAATTCATCCTCTTAGTGCCAATATATTCAGTGGAACAACACATACCAGAATAAGAAGGTATGGCAGATGTAGAGGCACACGGAGGCATGGAATCCATATACATGCTACCTTAATTTATCCTTCTAAGATGTGGCAGAATGTTGAGGGCTACTTCATTGGTGAGGCTCATTCAGGCCCATAGCATCATCATTGTCTGCCACTTGAATATGATGCTGAGGGGAATTATGCATATTGACTGATTGATTTGCAGATTGCTGCCTGTGGGTAGAGGGAGCAGGTTTGTGTTGTTTGTACCTTTGCCTGGGATATAAATGTACCGAGAACTTGATTTTCTTTCTGTTGGCTATTGTTTGGCCTGCTCCTATTTATATAGGTTGGAGATCTTCTTGAATCCCTATCCATTGTAGTAAATAGCAAACAAACTAATGCATGTAGGTTGTTGTTGAGTTGAGAACAAATTATACAGATTTGAGCAGATAGAGTTTCGAATTTTGAGCTGCTTGCAAGACAACTTTATGAAGGAGTTGGGTGGCTATAGTGGTATTAATAATGGGTGGAGGGTGGATGAACAATGGAGAAATTGCCTTTGCAGATTTTCGACTGGATTTGGGGTTGTTCTGATGAACACATCATCACTAGTCTCCTTGTATGCTTCCCAATCATCCATTTGCAAAACATCATATATGATTCTGCTGATCAAATAAAATGGGATTTGTGTTAGACCAAGGTATTCCAGAGTTAGAACATTTTTTGTATCAAGAGAGAATGATCGATCGTGATATAGCTGCTTTATATAAGGAAGACAACTGAAAAGGCCATGCATCTTTAGGAGAGGATGTTGCAACAGATGTATGGGGACTTTAAAGTCCACGCAGGACCCCTGCAGGTGGGAAAGAAGGTTGTGGGGGGTGGAAATGTATGAAAGATGGAAGCTGATGAAGGAATTTTGTTGTGAAGGGAGTGTGACACGTGGGCAAGGAGGAATTGCGAGGTCATAGAAACAAACAAAGGAAGCTACAAGACAGAGGACTGTTGTGTCGTGGGAAATGGGAGGTACGAAAACTGTTTGTAGTTTTGTCCTATTGTGGTTGACGTGGGTAATGAATAGGATGAAAGGCGTGGCATGAAACATAGGATTCTTATTTTGTTGAGTAATGATGGGGGGCATAGTGGAAACATAGCCAGCTTGAGATGGAAAGGAAACATAATGAATTTGAATAGTGCTGATCATGGAGGAGGATGGGTGGGATGTCAATCTCAATCAACCTCGTGTTGTATGTGGTTAGGCAGCTGTGCAGGGAATGAAGACTCACTAGGATGCAAATTCATGTGGGGTTGAAATGGAAAGTTGGACTGGGCATCCGCCATAGTGTTAAACTTCCTTGGTTGATATTGAAAAAGGATTTGAACAAATTGTCCCCAGTGGGTTTTTTATTTGGTGAAGGGCATTAGACATTTTCCAGTTCAACTATGATGAAGGCACACTTTGGAGGAACTGATTGATCATGTTGATGACGAGGTTGGAGTCTCCTTCAATAATGAGGTTGGCAATGTTAAGTGTGTTGGCCAGTGCAATGCTGTACTAACCAGCTGTTAACTCTGCATAATGTTGGAGTGGGTGCCAATGTAGAGAGCATAAGCACCAGAATGCAGATCATGTGATTCCCTAATAACACCTACTATGCCTGCTTTGCCTGGGTTATGCTTTGCTGCTCCATCAAAATCAAGTTTATACCAGTTTGTGGGTGGGGGTGTCCAATGTGGTATTGGATCCACTGTAATCCATTGTATGTTGAAGTGAAAAAGAATATTTAATTGCTGGGCAATCCAAAGTTTAAACATATTTGAGGACTGCAGACTTCTAGCGTGATATTTGAAATGACAAAGAGCTCTTTTTCTTATATTGAGTTTCAATTTATGCTAGATTGTTTCAAGAGAGTGGGATTTATTATTTAATATTCTCCAAGTCCGTTCAACCCATAGCTTCCATAGAATGTGTCTTGGGGCAATACAAGCCAAATGCCATATTATGGGCATATCAATTGATAATATAGACCACCCGTGCATGGCTTTGTTGAAGAGCGCGTTGTGGTTGTGTGTTAGAATGGAGGCACCAATTGACTTTCTCCCTAACTGTTGGTGCGGTTGGCCAATGGAGGAGGCGTTGAATAGATTCCTCAGCGTTATAACAATTGGGGTAGATTGAGGGACCTGCGAAACCCTGCTGTTGTAGATTAACAGTTGTGAGGAATTCGCTATGTTGGACCAGCCAGAGGAAAATTTAATTTTTTGCCAATTCTTTTTTACCCTTAGGCAAGTCCAGCTTCTAACAGGTCGTGGGTGAGTTGGATTTAATTGCAGATAAGCTGAAGCAACAATGACTTCCCCCAAAATAGTGTAGGGCACTACTGGCATATCAGGATTACCAATTTACCAGTGAGGATCAGTGGTCGTTGGGTCAATGGTGTCCGGAGCTTGTTAGACTAGGAAGAAGCTAGGGATTCTGGTTGGGGCGGAATGGGATCGTCTATTTTGCTCATTCCCTTTGAACCTCAAGTGCAGAAATCTGTGGTGCAAGTGAGTCCCTGATCTTGAAAAAGAAATTGAAGCGAGGCATCAAACTATGTAGGCAAAGGGGGGATAGCAATCCCAACTGGAAGTCTAGAAGGGGCTGTGTGCCCATCCTCAATATGGCAGTTTAAAACTTTAAAAGAGGTTGAATGGCATGTATGCCCTCAAGCAAATGCCTATAAGTGGTTGAATTGCATGCTTGAGCAAGGGTGTTGAACCATTTGTGCAAGTGGAGAAAACTGGTATTTTTCAATAAGGACGAGGTGCCATGGCTTACCCTGACTTTGGTGTAGTCTCCAAGTAGCTTTCATTGCTAAAGCCTTAATAAAAAAGAGAGAATTTTTGATATTTAGACCCCCCATTTTTTTTTTTCTTGGTGGTAGTCTGATGCCATGAAACAGTGGGTATTTGAATTTATCTTTGTTGTCCCTGCCAGAGAAAATTGCAGAAATGTTGATTAACTTATGTGCATTTGAGGCCAGGAAGGGGAGTAAAATCAGCATATAAATGTGGACTGTCTGTAACACCGCCTTTAACATTTTTATTCTACCTGCGAAGCACAACCTCTGATTGGTTTACCTTAAGATTTTGAAACGAATCTTGTTGAGCATTGTGTCCCATAACCTGTTATTATTTTTGAGATGGAGAGGGGATCCCAACTATGTAGTTGAGAAATGACTCTCAGTGAAGGCTATGATCCGTAGAATTTCCCTTTTTGCCTGAAGAGAGATGTTGAGGGGAAAAAATGTTGGACCTTGCAGTGTGTATACCTGGCATGAAGCTGTTAGAAAGCTATAATGAAGATGCTGAAGATGTTGTAGCTTACTGGTAACAATGGTGAAAAATAGCTAAGTATCTTCAGAAAAATGGAAATTAGAGTACTGTGCTCCAGTTCGAGTGGCTGCTGGCCCTCTGATATGGTTAATTTCTTTTGCATGTTGGACGTATCATAAGAGAGTTTTACTCTTAAGGATAAAAGCACTCGGATTAAGTGGATCTCCTTGTCTTAATCTTCTGGAAGAGAGAAAATTCCTGCCATTTTTACTTTTGAGAGTCACATTGAATGTTGGCGTGTTGATGTAGCATTGTATCCATTTTTTAAACTCTGTGTGGAAGCCAAATTCGGGAATTGGAACTGCCAGTTAGATCAGCCGAAAGCTTTAGAGATGTTGAGTTTAAGCATAGCTCCTTGCCATTTTTGAGTGTGTAGAGAATGAATCAGCTCTTGAACAGCAATGATATTATCTGTGATTATGCATCCACTGAAATGCCACAAAAACTGAATGTTATTGCCAATTTTTTTTACAAGGGCTTTTCAACAAACCCATGCTGTTTATATTTTACAATTGTTGCAGTCCAAAAGACTACATCTCTTCAAGTCCTTTTTTCAAACAGTTCACATGCCTTGTGAACTAGACTGCCAGGATACGGGTACGGGTACAGGTTCGGTACGCTGAAATGGCAAAGTTTTTAAAACCCCCAGGTACGATACTCTGGGGTACGTTCGTACAATATATTTTTAAAAATTAAAAAATATAAATATAATTAAAAAATTTAAAGAAAACAACAAGGTTATAGTCTCAACTCTCAACAACCTATAAAATATTAGAAGCCAACAACAAGCTTACTATGAATTAGAAGCCATCTAAAGCAAGATTTCTTTGACTGAATACAAGAAGACCACAAAACATTAGATCTATGAGTCCATCTACTAATGGGCTCACAAACATTCCACTTATTGTTAAGGCTCAGGGAAAGGTTTGGGGAGAAGCCGAAGGCAATCTTTTCATAGAGTTGTTTGGAGGTAGCCTCTTGGAGAGGGGGAGCTTTGAGCCACCTCGGCTCATAGTATCCCAAAAATCATTCTCATCCTCCATAATTAGTCCAGTAGAGGGAGCTGTGAAAGCATTTCTGAGCATTGTATACATTCTGAATTGAGATTGAGGAAGCTTATAGAAAGCTTTAAGGTCTGTCCATTCCATACAATTCCCAAATCTGTACAAGTCATGAAATATTTTAATTCCTTTCTCAAACCAAAGGAAGGCAGAGCAACCTCTTGTCAAAGCAAGGATCTTGTCATTATATTTCAGATTCCACCAGATTGATTTGTAGGCTTGGCACCTAGGTGTCAAAGGAAGAGAAGATAGGCTGCCCAGCCACCAATTACTTCAGTTGTTCCCATGCCTTCCAAATAGACTGAAGAATAAAGGACCCATGACGAGGAACAAGAAAGCCCCCAAATAGTAAGTCAACCAGATGAAGTCCTTTTCATCTCTCTTGACCCTTGGGAGCCTATTGGCAATATTGAATCTCACGCGAACTTTCCAAGGTTCAAATCTTTTCAAAGCCCTCAAGTTTTTTTTATTTTTTTGCACTTAAAAAAAAACCATGTGGGTACGTACCCACAGGCCTTGGGTACGTCCTGGGCACGGTTTTCTGTACCTGGAACATACCCAGGGCCTGTGGGTACGTACCCACAGAATACCCAGAGAGTACCAGTACCGGTTTCCGTACCAGGTACGTTTCAGGCCTGGTACGGGGTGGTACTGGATGTATCAGTGCAGTCTAGCTTGTGAATGTAAAAATCTACCAGGGCATCCGCAACAACATATAACATAAATCGATTTTCCATTATGCTTTGATGGATGCATAACCCTGTTCGAAAGTCCTTGCTTTTTGCAGAGGCTGGAAGGTTGCTGCCAAAGATGAACTGAAAGCGCTGTGCACCTCCTGGTTGCATTTGGTAAAATAGTGTCAATGAATCGTGACGATATGCACCACTGAGATACCACACTTAAAAAACTACACTATAGTCACCATGAGACTATTACTCCTGGCACCTGGGTATCCGCATCTGAAAAAAAAACTGAAACACTATAAACTTGCCAGATATAAACATGCCTACATGGTAAGAAGGTAGGTTTATGGCTTATTCCTTGTGCACTGAAATCCAGATCTGGACACATGAATTCCTCAACCATGCCTTGGTCTAACTATTTTTCCTGTTTCCACAAAAACATAAACCATAGTTATCAAAACTGATTGAGACACTTCCATTGGCTTTACCTTATGAGAGCATCTGCACGATTATTCAATTGGGTCATGCTAAGAGGGGCCCTTCACCCTTATAAGCGAATAAGAAAACCCAGTATAAAAGAGGAAGCTTACATTTCTTGGGATACTAAAACTTCATCCACTTCTTTTAAGGAGAGGAACAAGTACAATGTAGAAAAATTCCAGTTTCCACCCGCTTGAAACAAAATTCACTATCATAAACCTGTGGAATCGAAGTTGTAGCTATTTTAACCTTCTTTATCTCTTGACAAGTGTTGGAACATAATATGTGGATCTAGTTAGTGTTGGACCACATTTTTTGAAGAAACATGCACATTTGCTACTCTAATTCCTATTGCATAGTATCATCATAGTAGGTAAAAATCACAGACAGAGAGAAATAGGTTTAGGGCACATGTGAGTGGATTGATGTTATTAATTAATATTGTTTGGTACTTTTGTGATACGGATAAAAAAGGAACTACACAATCCTTTTACTTACCACATTTGTAGAAGGCACAAAACAACCCTTATGGACCTCTTGTAAGCGTTATACCTTAAGATGGTCACTGTTGGTATAAGTTGGATGTGTTTACACTAATTATGGTATGTTGACCCCTGTTGATGCTGACATAACACAAACGAAAGTAAACTAATGTACTTCGACATCTTGGGACAAAGGCTGATTGTGAAGTAGAGGTCAATTGAGAAAGGAGAGGCCTGGTTTGATTGGCAATATGCTTAGAGAGAATTTTGTAGAGAATATTGTATAAGGCAATAAGTCTATATTGTTCAATCTGATGAGCTGTACGGGTTTTGCGAATAAGGACTAGATGTGTGCAATTCACCTGTTTTAACATTTTCTTGTTCTGTCTTGATTCTTCCACCACAGCCAGCAATTCATCTTTAAGCAGATCCCAAAAAATTTGGGAAAAAAAGGCCTATGAAACTGTCAGGTCCATAGGCTTTTTCCTGGGTTGAAAGAGAAGACAAATGCATGAAGTTCTTTTCTTGTAATTGGTGATTGTCCGAAATTGAATGATGTAAAAGAAATTGTAACTTGTGGTATGTGTTGAAGAAGTTGTATTTGGGCTGCATTGACCTCTGCATCAATTTTGGGGGCCTTGATTAACTCTTAAAAATTGAAGTGGCATGACAGAACGAATCAGATTGAGTGGCGATATATATATTATTGACCATTTGGTTGCTACAGTTTGTGGACTGTGCTTTGTTGATTGCGGTTTTTAGCAACAACATGAAAGTATTTAGTGTTGGCATCTCTGGATTTAATCCATGTGTTAAAGGAATGCTGAATCCAATGGAGTTCGTCTTGTTTTTTTGCGGTTCAGCAAGGGCATGAATGGCCTATTGTTCCCCTTGTTCAGGAGAGGTTGTGTATCCATGTTCCCTGATTTGTATTTGAACAGCTGCAAGTTGCTTTGGGGTGGCTGCTTTCTGATTTGTGATTGAGCTATGTTCCCTTTTTTGCCATTTTTTGATTTAAAACTTCAGATGTTGCAGCTTTTTCACAAACTTATACATTTGAAATGCAATGAACTGTAGGGATTGATTCCACCAATCATGAATATTCTGATTGAAAGAAGGCGCAGTCATCCATGTAGCATCAATATGAAGTCGAGGTTGTTTTTGGGGGCAAACCTGATGAGAGTTGCATCAATATTGGCCAATGATCTGATGGCTGTTTCCCCAATATGGGCCCAAGCCTTTGTGAAGGGCCTTTCTAGTGATCTGAGAGATATATTCGATCTAATTTTTCTGCACATATATTCTCTTCCTTTCCTTCTATTGGACCATGTGAAGGTTCCCAGAGAGTATGGTTGTTCCTGAAGATTAGTCACTTTCTAACTTGTCCAGAGTCGAGGCTATTTTAATATTAAAACTTGCGCCTCCATTTTTTTCATGAGGACCTTGGATGGTATTGAAATATCTCATTAGAATTAATGAAACGTTGAGATTGGAGACCGAAGTGGTCATCATTTCCAGCATGGTAATTTGGTTCGTACCATGAGGTGGGATATAAACATTGAGAATGTGAACAATTGTATTTCATTCATATGAGTGAAAAAAAAGTTAACTACCGGAATGGGAGAGAAATTTCACATATAAATTCATTCCTGGAAGGGTCCCAATGGAAGAAGGTATGATTATAAGAGCTGAAGCGAGTACTCTTGATAAGGAGAATGAGAAGCGAGTGTAATATGCTCATCAATGTCTCCAAAGGGTACATATACTATCATTTAGACTCATTCCATAAAGCTGGGTTTATCCAGAAAATTATGTAACAATAAAATGCACATTTAGTCCACCATGTAGCCATAGAGCTGCTAGAGAAATTATTGTACATCTTGTTGTCATTAGTCCATTGTCTTGGCTGTTATATCCTCCTTCGTAAATTGTAAGTTGTCTTGATTTTTAACTAGATTGCCCTAATAAGTCTGGAGAAAACGTGGGCACACAAACCATGAACTAACATTATTGATCACTTCTCTGCATTGAGTGCTTTGTTTCTTGAGCATGCTCTCATATATGAGCTACGGTGAATGGCAACTACTCTGTGCTCGACTTTCTTGCAGAGTTCTAACAGATATGTTGGGAATTGTTATCTAAACAATTTTATTTCATCAGTGAAACTTTAGGGCTATTCCTCAAAAATTATGGCTATTTTGTACCTATCTAAAACTAAATTTGCAAAAATGGAAATGATTCTTAACATTGCCATTTTTTTGTGCAATATGTCTAAATTGACTTAATTTTACTAATTTTACCAGGATTAGCTGTAAATTTTTGTAAATATGTTTCAATCAGTTAGTGCTTTCATCAATTTGAACATTGAACTAAGCATACATGGTGGCTCAGAATGGATATTTAAATGTTTCCTGTTCATCGGCTGCATTATTGATGCAAGAGTTTTCATGTGTCCATAGTCAATGGTCATGGAAATAAAAATCTCTCTTGTGATGATGGGTCCTGAAGATGGACACAAAATGTTGAGAACTTATGTTTCATTGGCAGTGTTTACAGAAACTTCATCTTCGAGTGTAGTCTGGTTATAATGTAGATGGTATTGTTGTTCAGTGTACCGCCATATGCTATGTTATTATCTTTTTATTGTATCTTAATGAGACAGATTGATCTCTTCTTGTGATAATGGATCTAGAAACTGAAATCCAGTATACGTATAATTTAGTGCTCTTGACTTTTCGAAGTTTCAGTTAACTCGGGTAAATGCGAATTTGCTTTTCTGCAGAGCAAGAAGAACACCCTTGCAGCACAAGAGAAATGTATCATTCGTTTGCTACTATACCATTTTTGTGTCAATCTTCCTGTAATGGTGATTTCATATCCTGTATTCAGATTCATGGGTATGAAAAGCGAGTTACCACTTCCATCCTGGTCAGTGTTGAATCTTTCTAAGAGAATTCAATTGGTTGAATACTTATTGTTGTAGAAGTCAGAGATTGGTAATTATCTTATTTATATTTCCAAGTTAATCTTAGTGTCAAATGAATTACTTGATGCCACAAGTGTCATATATGGCTGAATATTTTGGTGCATTTCATAATTTGTAGATGAGTGTTTGCAATGAGTTTGTCAGAGGATGCAAGTGTTGTATTAGAACTACAAAAAATAATCCAAATTGATTATGGGATTTTTTTTGTGCAGGAAAGTAGTTGTATCCCAAATTGTGTTATATTTTATTCTCGAGGATTTTGTTTTCTACTGGGGGCACAGGATTTTGCATACAAAATGGTTGTACAAGCATGTTCATAGTGTTCATCACGAGTAAGCTGTTTATGCTGTGGAACTGGTCACAAGCATTTATTTCAGATGTAAAATGTATGTATACTATATTGTCTTGATGGATTTTCATATATTAGGTTTGATTAGTCATTTATGTTCAGATATGCAACACCATTTGGATTGACATCGGAATATGCCCATCCTGCTGAAATTTTGTTCCTTGGATTTGCCACCATTGTTGGTCCTGCTATCACTGGGCCTCATTTATTTACATTATGGTTATGGATGAGTTTAAGAGTGTTGGAAACTGTAGAGGCACACTGTGGCTACGACTTTCCTTGGAGCCTTTCAAAGGTGTTTCCAATTTATGGAGGGTTAGTATTGACAGATACATGCTTCTTCCATGTGTCAATTTTCTTAAAATATTATTATTAACCTTAAATCTGATTTACTTGAGTTGTTCACAGAGCTGATTTCCATGATTATCATCACCGCCTACTCTTCACCAAGTCCGGGAATTACTCATCAACTTTCACTTATATGGACCGGTAATTACTCTGCATCTTTTGTTTATTTGACAAATATGGCAAACACAAAACGGGTTTCTTTTAAAGATCTAATGTTTTCAGTCCATAAGATGATAAAGAGCGCTCCTGGAAACAATTGTGGAAAGCATTTTTAAAAGCAACATTTCAGATCACACTTTGTGGTCCATCATCAGGATGTACAAATGAATGATACACCTCATATTTAATAAAATAGGATTTTAAAAGAATGACGGCCTCTTAAATGGTACACCTCATGTTAGAGGCATTCATTCCTTAGATTCCATACACTTAAGCAAAAGGCCCAAGGGAAAACTTTCTACATGTACATATATATTTGCAAATGGAAAGTGATGTGATTACCACCCCACAGAACTTCGATTCTACCTGCTTTTTTGCCTTTGACTAATTATTTCCATAGGTTTTAAACATGCTTTTGTCATCATAAATGATAATTAACTGTACTGCTAATATCACTTTCTTTATGGTTGGCGTCTCATTTTTTCGTCATTATTTTTATCCACACTAATTTTATTATAACTTTCCAGGTTATTTGGGACTGACAAAGGCTACCGTAAACTAAAAGCTCTCAAGATGGATTCTAAGTGCTCATGAGAGAATGCGATAGTGCAATTTTATAAGACAATGTGGATTGGTTAGGGAAGAGGACTTCGACTGGGACAGACCACTTTCAACTGATGTCCAGAATTGGGATTTGTGCGAAGTTGTGCTTAGATCAGCTCCTTTTTAGGCGAGTATTGATTGGTTAAATCCATACAATCATGGAAAAGTCAGATCTGTCTGTCTACAACTTATTAGGAAGTCCATTTTAATTTATTTTAAGGCAAATGAAATAAAAACGTATGACAGGAATTGAAACATGTGAATGTTTTATGGAGTTGGATGAGTTGATTGATCTCACTGTCATGGATCATAAAGAACAATTTGATGCCATGAATTTTTAAGTCTTGTAACCTGTTGATTATCCTTAGAAGGATTGTGCAATGGTTT
Source organism: Taxus chinensis (assembly GCA_019776745.2). Classification (NCBI taxonomy): domain Eukaryota; kingdom Viridiplantae; phylum Streptophyta; class Pinopsida; order Cupressales; family Taxaceae; genus Taxus; species Taxus chinensis. Next base: position 198,221,927 of record CM034147.1, on the reverse strand, counting down.
GTGGACATCTCTATGTACCATGTTGTAATGGAAAACAGAATTGTTGACATTTTTTTCCTTTCATGATAGATTCATCCCGCCTTTACCCAAAATATACCATATCATTGAGTAAGATGATTACCCCATTTTGTCTTTTTGGCATTCCATTACTTTAGAATGGAACGTTCTTCAGCAATACAGGTTAAGTGCCTCAAATAAAGACCCTGGTATGGAAATACAGGTTAAACCTCTTCATGTAAGTGCCCCAAATGGAGATCCTATTTTCTGAAGGATATTTCAGCATTTTTTTCAAGTTGGGAGTTACTTGTTTCTCGACAACCTAGAAGGCTCAGGCTCTAATATTTAGATAAATGTTAATGAAGCTTGTGTGTATAGTCGGTGCAAATAGTCACTAATCAGAGAGACATATTCTGTCTACTTTGTTAGTTGACAAACTGACATATTTAATCAGAGAGACATGTTTGACGGAACAATTATTAGTTCAACTTCTTAACCCTGTAATAATTCCAAAGAAGGTTTACTAATGAGAACTCAAGAATTGATTAAATACCAGCAATAGCATGAGTTGCAAACTACGGTGGAAGTGATATCAAGTCAAAGCTAGTTTGTCATTTTATTTTGATGTCAATAGAATAAATGAAAGAATTACAGTCCATGAGACCACATATTGGCGAGTCATTTTGTCATACGGTTTGTCCTATGTATGATTACAAATTGTATATACATGTTTTTACGAGCATCAACAACTATAACATTCAACAAAAATGTACTTTCCATAATATTTTGATGGATGTCCAAATTTTATTCTAAAGCTCTCATTTTGGCATGGGCTGGTAGTATGTTGACAAAGGTTGTGGAGTCTGGCTTTACACATGCCAAATTCATTTGCTTGAGAGATTCGAAGGCGTTTTCAACGAAACCATTCTATGCATATCTTGCATTCATTGCATTCCACAAGACCACATCTCATCAAGGCATTTTGTCGAATTGCTTTGATGGATGTCTTTGTGTAGATCATTCATCCATTGCAGTTCACAAAATGACATCTCATCGCACAAAATTTTATCGTTAAGTGTACTTGTCTTCTAAGTGTATGATTCTACTTGTTCCATACATGTCTAGTAGGGTAGCTACAACTACATTTAACAAAAATACATCTGTCCATTATGGTTTGATGAATGTCCATGCCTTGATCCAAAGCTCCCATTTTAACATAGGATAAAAGGGTGTTGACATAGAATGTTATTGTATTTGCTAGGTAGCTTGCTAGGTTTTGTGCATGCTCCCACATTTTGCATACATACCTACTAGGGCACTTGCAAGAGCATATGACAAAAGTCCCTTCTTGATTATGCTTTGGTGAATGTATATACCCTAGTTGGCATAGGTTGGGAGCAAGTTGGGAGTATGCTCTTTATAGATGGCAGGCGAGTAGGAGTTATATAGTTAGTTGTAACCCTGTTTATAGTCACACACCCCATATCACTCTCTGAGATCAATGCAAATGTAGACAGAAATGGATGAAGTATCCAATGATTGATCCTACCAAATGCATTCACTCATGAAGGTGAACTGATCAGGTTGGGCATATGTTTGTTGCATCTGGTGAAGCAGACTCAATGGATCGTGAAGATGACCATGTCTTCTGTAAGATGCAAGTATGATATTCCATGACAAGATATCACATTATGTCCTTTGGTCAAACACTTGGCGTCCATCTATTAAATGTCCTATTTTGGCAATATAAAAGTTTCCAACGTCTTGTTACCACATTTTATATATATATCAAATCGGGTACTTGCAACTTCAACATTCAACAAAAAACACTTCCTATTATGCCTCAATGGATGTACATACCGTGTTGCAAAGCTCTTATTTTGCCACGGGCCACGATAATGTTGGCCAAGGTGAGCTGATAGGGTTGAATAGTTGTTTGTTGCATTTGGTGAAGTAGTCTCAACGCCTCCTGTCAAGCATTTAGTCGAACAGTTCACTTGACCTCATATTATACCATAGTACACTTAATTCCAGAACTGAAAAATCAAGAATAAAAGTACCCAATTTTTTTTTCTATAAAATAACACCCACAAGAAATCAACTTGAGGAACGGGTAAACTGAATCAGAGAGTGTAAAAGTAAAAAAATAAAGATCGGAAGGCCAATTGATCATTAACATTGAAGTATAATTTCCCACTATGCCAATGATTTATAAGCTCTTCATAAACAACAAAATCAAATTAATTTGTAATGTGCTAACTCGTCATCTTCCACGATATAGTGGACTCAAGGCAACTAAACCTCAAAACAACAAACCCATTTTTTGCATATCATGCAATTATTGTAGAGCATGAGACCACATATCTTGTAGGGATTTTGTCGAACAATTCCCATTCGTCCACAATTTACAGACATATTTGCCAGGGCACTTGCAACTAAAACATATGCCAAAAGTCCCTTCATAATGTTTCGATAGATGTCCACGCTTTGTTTTGAAGCTCCTGTTTTTGCATACATTGGCAATATACTAGCAAAGGTGAACTGATATGATAGAAGTGGCTCAGGTTGGGAGTTGGTTTGGCAAAGAGGGATGATCATGGCTGCCAACAACATTTTCCCACTAATTTGACAGAGTGTGCATAATCGAAGAATGCCTTCTAAATCTCCCATTTTGATAGACGTTGGGAGGATCGCTGGCAATATGTTGTCATTGATGTCACAGTGTGATTATGTAGGTGTTGAGTTGTCAGTGGTCATGGAGTGTTGTCATTGATGTGGCCAAGAGTCATTGGTCACTAATGACAAAGATGGATATTTGAGGTGTCAGGATGATGTCAAAAGGAGTGTGATGCCATATCATGTGAAGGTTGATTGCTTGTAAAGAGAAAGTGTGGTCTTTGTATGTTGTGTTGCATGCATGGTCTCATGTACGGTAGCTAATAAGTATCTTAGGATGGTATGTCATGATGGGTAGAAGCTGGTTGAGCATGGTAAGAGCATTGATAGCTTGGAGATGAAGTGTAGAGACGCTCACACGTGTCTCAGAGTGTGTATATAGGGTTTGGACCTACTTTCCACGCTTGCATTTAGACCTATCTTAAGCCCTAGGTGGCCTAATGAAGTAGGAAGATATGTTTCTGAGCTATGTGTGCAAAGGTGAGCATTGGGAAAGGTGTAGTAGGCTGTCCTAGAAGTGTGGGCAAAGTTTTAGGCCCTGGTTTGAAGGAAGAAGCAAGAAAAATTGTTTGTAGCTCTACCGAGCTCCTGGAAGTGAGAATCAAAGCATGAGAAGGACTTTCTTGTGCTCATTGGCACATGGGAACTCTGCATGGTGGCCCAAGCTCTTCATGGTAGATGGGGAAGGGTCCTAGCTCAAGATTCCTGGCATTAGTTTGTGGTTTAAGGGGCAAAGCTTTATGAACAATCGTTAAGAAGGTAAGGTGGTCTAAAACCCTCCTAAAACCCTACTAAGGTAGCGATGGAGAAGATCTTGCTCAAAATGACCCAGAATGAATTGGATGACCTGGTTTGATGATTGGAGGCTCTAGTGGACTCCTCCAACTTTCTTCAGGTGGCATTGGTGTGTCATGACAGTTAGTGGACCCCATAGAAAAAGGTAAGTTTATGAAGAAGTTGTGTTTTCTCTCAAGTTTTGCATTGGACCAATTGAATAAATGGATGGTAGAGGAAGTATGAAAGCCATACTACATGTCTATTGTGGTTTCAGAACAAGGTTGAGCCCTTAGAGGATATGTGGAAGTCAATATAGGAAGACTGATTTTTGGGGTGTAACGGCAGTTTTAGGTGGTCATGGTGAAGAGATGGTCTTGTGCACCTAAGCTCTGAGATGAAGTATCTAAAGCATATGAAGATGTTGTACATGTATAATATGACATGAATCAAGCATTGAATGAGCTTTGAAGGTTAGTTGGTATGGTGAGAAGTTGGTCACTAGTTGACTGGTTTTGCCTAGTTCTGGATTGGGAAGTTAAGGTGTAGAGATTGGTCTGCAAGACCAATATTGGACATTGGACCATGTTGTTTATCCTTATAAGGATGACTAAGGATGTTCTAAGGACCATGTATAAGCATTACAAGAAGGTCAAGCTTTCTTGACTGGTTTTTATGGTGTGAGGAAAGTTCTGGGTATGCTTAGTGAAAAGTTGTTCTCAAGCATTTGTGCCCTGAGTGACAGTGTTATAAGCACATGGTGATGACCCCGAGGTCATGAGGCTTATGTGTATGTGTTTTAGCTGCATGACTAAGTGTTTTGATGAGTGGTTGAGCTTCATATATGAAGACTGGTTTGTGAAGATGCACAAACCTATTAGGACAATGTCCTAATGAGTGGCTTCATGATATGATTTGATGGTGCAGATTTGAAGAAGCTTGTAGGAGGCATGGAGTGGACTTAGACAACATGTCTAAGTGGTTCTTGATGTTTGAAGAAGACCATGTAGGCCAAGAAGACTATGTCTTGGTGAAGGAGGTGTTTGGGTGCAATTAGGTCTTTATGAGTCCTAATAAAGATGTATGTTCATAACATGCTATTGCCGACCTAGATAGGTGAATGAATGATGTGTTCATGCTCTATTCATATTGTTTTTAGTGCATTTGATCTATGATGGCCTACCTAGATGTGTATGATGCTTAAGTGATGTATATATGCAAGCGAAGAATTATTTTGAGAGAGAGAGAGAGATGAGAGAGAGAGAGAGAGAGAGAGAGAGAGAGAGAGAGAGAGAGAGAGACCTAATCATCCTGGTGAAGAAGTTCTTGAGTGACGAAGCCTATAAGGAAGATTTGAATAAGATGGAAGAAAAAAGAGTCGAATAGGTGTCATCATTAGTTGTTATAGAAACATTCTATAGGTGACAAAAAAATCAAGTGGTTGAGTTGGTGCTGAGTCATCCAAGGAGTTTTAGCTTCCTTGTAGGGTTGGTGCTCTTCTAAATTTAGGGGTTGGTGCTCTTTGTAGGGTTGGTGCTCTACTAAAATTCTAGGGGTTTGTGTTCCTTAATGGGTTGGTGCTCAACTAAATTTGATTCATTGTTTTATAGGACAACTTGTCCAAGATTTGAAGAAGATAGAAGAAAAAAGAGCTGAATAGGTGTCATCATCAGTTGTTATAGAAACATTCTATAGGTGACAAAAATCAGGTGGCTGTGCTGAGTCATCCAGGGAGTTTTAGCTTCCTTGTAGGGTTGGTGCTCTTCTAAATTTAGGGGTTGGTGCTCTACTAAACTTCTAGGTGTTTGTGCTCCTTAATGGGTTAGTGCTCAACTAAATTTGATTCATTGTTTTATAGGACAAGTTGTCTAAGATTTTTTTTAGTGGGTTTTCTTTCCTTCATGGGTTTCCCACTTATATCTGGTGTACTTGTGTTCTTATTGCTCATGCATGGTTATGATTCTTAGTGAATGCATGCTTAATTGTTAAGTTGTAATGATAATTGATGAATGGTAAAGTGTATGTGAAAAGAAGTTTTAGGGCACACTGATTCACCCCCCCTCTCAGTGGTTGTGCTTCCAACAATTGGTATCAGAGCAGGTCCTCTGAAGCAATCTTAACAAGCTCGATGTGATCCCTGAAGCACGTTATGGATCAATTATTGAGGTTTGCAATCAAATTCCTAAAGGAGCAGGTAGGGTTCTTGAAAGGAATCATGATCAAAGGAGCTAAGAAGGATGCATAAGTCATCAAGAATCAACTAGAGGATGCACAAGCTAAGGAGGAAGACTACACTCTATATAGTACAAAGATGAAGAGTGAAGAAGAAACCTTGATTGTCCAAACTACATTTCACACTCAGAATGAGGTCATGATTTGGTACATTATAGTGGGTGTTCAGGCCACATGACACGAAAAAAAGTAAATTCATCTCATTTAAGGAGAATGCAACAGGTTCAGTAAGGTTTGGTTACAATACATCTACCAAGATAGTTGGCCAAGGTTCATTGAGCTTGGATAATGGAAAGATCTTGACAGTAAATGTTTTTTTATGTAGAAGGATTGAAACATAAGTTTCTTAGTGTGAGTCAGATGTGTAGTCAAGGGCACACATTAAATTTTCATAGCAAAGGATGTGACATAAGAAAGATAAAGACATGAGAGTTGATTGCTAAGGCCAAAAGGACTGTAAACAACATGTACATCTTGAATGAAATAAACAAAGAGAGTTGTTCCATGAGCAAGGATGATGAAGGGTAGATATGGCACATAAGGACGAGGCATATGAATTTTGACAGTTTGGTCAAGACTAGTGCTAAGAAGTGTGTAAGGAACATGCCCAAAATCAACAAACCTGCAAGTAAACTGTGCAAAGCATGCCAACATGGAAAGAAAACCAGGAGGAAGTTAAAATCGAAGGAATACTCCATCTCATGACCTCTAGAGTTGATACATACTAATCCATGTGGACCTACTAGGGTTCAAAGTATTCAAGGAGATAATTATTTCATACTGCTTATAGATGATTACACAAGGATGACTTTGGTAACATTCTTAAAGGAAAAATCAGAGGCACTTGACAAGTTCAAAGGATTCAAAGCATTGGTTAAGAATGAGAAGAATGTGAAATTTGAATTTATGAGGTTTGATAGAGGAGGTGAGTTTTGGTCTAATGCATTTTATGATTATTGTGAAGAACATGGTATTAGAAGATGATTTTCAGCTGCTAGGACACCCCAACAGAATGGGGTAATTGAAAGGAAAAATAGGACTATCCAAGAAATGACAAGGATTATGATGAATGAGTAAAAAATACTTGATGGATATTCGAGAGAGGCAACATGCATAACTATATACATCTTAAATAGAGGTCAAATAAGGGTTAATAACAATCATACTCTCTATGAGTTATGAAAGGGAAGATATGCCAAAGTAGAACACTTTAGGGTATTTAGAGTAAGTGTTTCATCAAAAGAGATGAAGAGGATCTAGGAAAATTTGACTCAAGAGATGATGAAGGGATATTTTTGGGATATTCATGAGTAAGCTCAGCTTATATGTGTTATAACAAGAGACTACAAAAGATAGTAGAAAACACAAATGTCAAAGTTGATGAGACATGCTCAAGAAGGTCAAAGGATGCTCCATAGGATGTGAACTCCAACAATAATGAATAAGTCATAGAATCAAATGGAGAAGAAGAGGAGACTAAGGAGAGATAAGAATCAAAGGGGCTTACAAGGAAGATTAAAAGAGATCCCTCTATAGCACAGATCATTGGTGACATGAGTGCATGCTTGATGATTAGAAGAAAACTAGTAAGCAATTCTAATCAAGACATACTTCTCTTTTGTCTAAAATAGAACCTAAAACAATCAAGAAGCAAAAAAAGACCAATACTGGATAAATTCCATGAATGAGGTATCAAATAAAAAATAATGAAATATGGAAAATAGTGCCTAGACCTAAAGATAAAAAATGTCATTGACACCAAATGGGTGTATAGAAACAAGCTAAATGAAAAAGGAGAGGTTACTAGGAACAAATCTAAATGGGTATGTAAGGGCTATGCTCAAGTGGAAGGAGTGGATTTTGAGGAAACATTTTCTCTTGTAGCAAGACTAGAGGCAATCAAGTTATTTCTTGCATATGCAAGTTTCAAAGGTTTTAAGGTATATCAAACGGATGTAAAGTCAGTTTTCTTAATTGGACATTTGGAAGAAGTATATATAGAGCAACCTGATGGGTTCTCTCTTTCAGATAACCGGGACTATGTATGTACACTAAAAAAACACTTTATGGTCTAAAATAAGCTCCTAAATATTGGCATGCTAGGTTAGACATGTACCTATTAGATCAAGGTTTAAAGAGAGGATAAACAAATAAAAAATTATATGTAAAGACTGAGGGTGATCAACAATTGATAGTTGTTTATGTAGATTATATTATCTTTGAAGGAGGAGTTTGAAATGTCTATGCTTGGTGAGTTATCCTTCTTTCTTGGGCTACAAATTTCTTAATATGAGAAAATTATCTCCATCTCACAAACCAAATACATAGGGGAAATGTTGAAGAAGTTTGATATGGAGGACTATAGGGCTATTAATACTCATATGATTATTGGATGCATGTTGAGTAAGGAGGATGAGTCTCCCAAAGTTGACCAAACATCATACAAGTCAATTATTGGGATCTTATTGTATACAACTGCTTCTAATCCTGACATCATGCAAGCAGTAAGGTTGGTAGGGATATTTCAAGCTAATCCCAAGAAATATCATCTACAAGTAGTCAAGAGAATTTTTAGGTATCTTAAAGGGACTATGGAGTTTGGGTTATGTACCCAAGAAGCAAGGAATTCAAGCTGACAGTATATAAAAATGCAGATTGGGTAAGAAGCCTATATGATAGGAAAAACACTAGCCTTTTGATACTGATCTTGATACTGTTGATTACATTATGGACATTATTATGGTTTTGATTTAGTATGATGTTAGATGTTGGACCATGGATTATTGTTGATCTTGATTTAGTTATGATGCATGATGATTATTAGAGACACTTCATATGTGGATGATGATATACTATTTGACATGGATATATTATGAATGTTGTTCGGACATGTGATTTTTGGATATTGTGAGTAGACCTAGAAAATGGACATTATATGATGATGATATAGTTGTTGATATAAATTGTAAGTGATATTGTTGATTGCCTTGATGTTGTTGTGATTCATATGTATAGATGATTTTGTGATTATATTTATATCATGTTGGATGTTCTGATATGGCCACGAGGTCGAAGGAGGTATTTGTGTTTTGCAGGTTAAAATATCACAACAAACATCGGGGGATTGGAGACCAACCACATTGGAATTCTAGATGAATTCAACAAGGTCACCATGGCAACATGTTATTTTGTTGTGTGTGTGTTGTTGTTTTGTTAGGGATTCCCATGGGGGGATTACCTTTGAATGTGACCAGGGGGTTTGTGTATTTTATTAATGTGGTTCCTTTTTATTATTGTTTGCATGTGTTTATTTTGTGATGCATTTACCCCTTTCATTATTCTTTTAATTGTGGAGAATTAATGTGAGTAATCATATTGTTAAAATAAATAAATAAATCAAATTTGGGATATAAGAAAGTAATTATAGAAGTTGTTGGCTTTTGTATTAAATGTGGTAAGTGATGTGTAAGTATGTGTAAGAGTTGTGTAAGTCAGATTTTGGAGTATGAAACACTCCACCTTCTTGGAAATTCGAATTTGTCCTTGGAGGCTATTTTTGGAGGCTTGTGGGACAAGTAAAACTTGTCCCATACCTCTTAATTTTATTTACCAACCATACCTATGGTTGGAGGGTTGATTTTAGACCTTTTTAATGCATTTTTATAAGTCAAGTTGCATGTTTTAATTGCACTCTTCTTACATTTTATTAAATTCAGTCCTTTGGGGTGTGGGCTTTTTGGAGTGTGTAAGTTTATTGTCATATTATTCACCCACCTCTTTATTGTGCATTGGAGAATGAATTTGACTTTTGTGTTGGAGTTGAGGATGTGTGATGTGGCATCCTACATGGATCCACCTCATCCTCTTCTCTTCCCTCTTCTATAAAATTTGAACTCCTTGCTTTGTTTTGGGTTGTTGAACTTTTGGAATGCTTCCTTGGGGTGAATTTTCTTGTTGATTGGAGCTCTTGCTTTGGAGGAGATTTTGGGAAGACTGTTACATGTTTGTGCTTGGCTATTTGGATTGATTGCATTGGGATAGAGATTTGCTGTTTTGGAACTTAGACAACTCCATCATGGAGAGGTAAGAGCTTGGCTCTTGAAATACTCTTTTTCTTTTTATGTGTACATGTTATTGTGTGAATGTTTAGCATGTTTGTGGGTTGTTTGGGTAGACTTCCTAGGAATGGTGTAGGAGAAGGCTATGGGGAATCCATGTGGGGGGGCATAAGGGAATGCCAGTGGCATCAGAATTCTTGTGGAGGGAGTTTGGGATTGGGATCCACCATGGAAAAGAAATAGCTTGCATTTCTTACTTTGTGGGGGGCATAAGGAAATTTGTGGGGGGCATAAGGAGGGATTGTGGGGGGCATAAGGATATATGGGAGATGATTTATATTGGTGGTTTGTTATAGGTGGATACCCAATTCCCATTGGGAGGCATAAGCAGCTTCCCCCATAGTTCTTGCTCCTTTGGCTTGCATGGTGAAGCCTGAGTTTTGTGTGATGTCTTTCATGTGGTTGCAAAACTGTTGTTTTGTTTTGGACTGTGTTTTTAATTTGAAATGTGCATGTTGAAAGATTGCTTTGTGATGTGGAAGCCTGTTGTTTCCATGAGTTGAAATACATTTCTTATTGCATTGTGGTTGGGGCTCGGGGGCCAATGAAGAAGGATGGATTCTCCTCTTCATTGGATGTCTTGGTTGGGTGGAGAGCGTTGCCTTTCCCCTACTCCTTTTTGTGATCAAATTGGATGAATTAGAAGAATGCATGTTGTTGTTCTAGGAGCAGAGGAGAAAGACAGTTTGACAGTACCTTGTGAAATAAAATCTCATTGTAACCTTTCCCACTTTGAAGTGGATGAATTTGTAAATGTTTTGAAATGGAAAGATTTGTATGGATTATGAAAGTTGTAAAGTGAAATGAAAAAGAGATATACTCTGTTTTTGCTTTTTGAAAGAATGTGAAGGAAATGTAATCTGTATGATGAATTTTGGGAAGGAATAAAAGAAATTTGAAGTTGTAAAAATTGCCTTTGGAAATCAATGAAATGAATGAAATTGCAATACCTTTCCCAAATTTACATTGTTAAATTGAAATTGATTATTTCAATGTTTTGAAATCTCTGTTTGAAAGGAAGAAATATGTGTGATGAAGGAATTATATATTTTGTCTCTTTTGAAATGTGAAAAATTGGAAATCAGAATTTACATTTTAGGCTTAAATGGTTTGTTTGAATCAACTAAATGTATTAGACTAGAATATAAATGAATCTCCATCCTTGGAAGGTGAAAAATGATAAATAAATCCTTTAGAAATTGATCTTTGCTTTGTATTTCATCCTGGAAAATAATTTATCTAAAATGCACAGTTCAAACCTATAAACAATAAATAACATTGAAACTTTAAAATGGAACATGTTATGATATAAATGAACTCAATTTGACAAAAAATACTTAAGGAAAAATCCTTCAAACATTGCAAAATCAGGCCCAAACCTTTCACAGTCTTTTTGCTGTCAGAAGTTGTAAAAATTCAAATTGGAAATCAATCAAGAAAAATTACCTTCCAAATGCATCCTAAATCCTTCTTAGAATAATTCTCCATGTCTGTTTGGCATGTTGAGTGAAGGAGAAGATCAAATTGAACAAAATTTATAAGTTAAAATTTACCAGTTTGCTTTTAAAAATCCTGCAGGCCATTTTCTTAAAATTGACCCCTTAAACTTTATCAAAATCTAAAATTAATGATTCCAGTGCAAAGAGGGCATCGAGAGATTTCCAGAAAGTCCTTGTTTTCCCAAAACTGAGCTCTCTATCAAAAGTTATGGCCCTCTGAAGTTTTCCTTCCTTGGCGGAAAATTTTGGGAAAAATTTCCTTGGCGGGCCCGTGGCCCGAATTTTTCCCTTAAAACACTTAGGAAAATTTTGGGAAAATTTTTCAAAATTTTCTCTGCCACCCCCACCGGCCCGCAGCCAATCAGAGGCTGCCACGTGGCACCATGAGGTGACAGTGGAGGGGTGGAACCCATTTTCTTCCTTAATCATTTTTTAAAATATTTTTTGAAAATTTTTTATAATTTTCTCCACCGCCCCACCAACCCGCAGCCAATAGGGTGCTGCCACGTGGCTCATGGCGGAGGCACGGGAGTATTTTGGAACTTAACCTTTTTTTGACCCCCTCCTTTGGAAAATTTTCTTAAATCTCTCCACCGACCTGCTAGCCCGCAACCAATGAAAGGCTGACACGTGGCAGGCCTTAGGCATCGGTGGAGGCACGCAGATAAAATTTAACCCCTTGCACTTTTTTTAAACAAAAGTCTAAAATTTGTTATGTTTCCCCACAAGTCCTAGTTTTCCCCACGCCAATTTGAGAAGGTGACACGTGTCCTCTTTGGACCCGCGGGAGTGCATGGGCGAAAAAATGGTTTTTACCCCCGCGTAGGAAAAAAAAAAAATTTCAAAAGTCTCCCCGCCCGCCAACCTGCCCTTTTGGGAAAATTTTCACCCCTGGGCCCGTGGGCCCGCTCTTGGGGGAAAATGTTCACCCCAAGGCCCGCTGGCCCATAACTTGAGTTTTATGAGGAGTTAGGAGGACTTCTTTATATCAATGGAAAGGTGAGGAAATTTCCTATCCAATGGGAATGATTTAGGAAAATTTTGAATGCATTAAGTGTGAGAAAAATCAAGTTGAAGCTCTAAGCCTGTTAGAGAGTGGGTATGGTGATAATTTACCCTCTGAACCTAATTGAAACTTCTAACCCTAAATTTTGGACCTTGTGACCTCTAATAATTGTTAATAAAAGAAAAGTATATTCTAGTGGATTAGAATTGTTCTGGAACTTGTTAGTGACAGTTGTTGCCTTGTAACCTGGTAGTAGACTCTTTTAAACAAAAAAAATTATTCCATAATTTTCCTAACTAATCCTAGGTTGTTTCTTGGGTCTCAAGTGGGTTGTTTTAGCGGGTGTTACACTTGGTATCAGAGCAGTGGTTCAAAATCTTGGACCATTGGGCACACTAGAAAACTTGAGACATGAAACTTAAACCTAGCACACTTTTAAATCTAGAAAACAACTTAGTTTAGAAATTACATATTTTAGTAAACATGGAAATTGAATAAAACTTAGAAAAATGAACTAACTCTCACCTTGGTCTGTGCAGGAGGCACAGATGGGATGAGGGGAATTTTCACATAGACCCAGACTTACCACCACTAGATCAGGCTGTAGCAGCCATCCTACCCCAGATTTTGTAGACTCTTCAGGATGTTAATGCCGCTCTACGCGGAGGACCGGTAGGAGGACATGTAGCCAGACATGATAGGGACCCCTTCCTTTGAGGGTCAGGCATCTCCTCGACCCAGTGAGGAGCATGGAGGAGAGAACTCCCATGTAGAGTCAGCCAGGGAAGAGTCACCATAGAGGGGACAGGGTGACCGAGTTTCAGAGCATAGAGAGAGGTCTCGGAGCCCTAGGCTTAGGGATGAGCATACAGAGAGGCCTAGAGGCCATCAGACCATAGCTGCAGATCACATCAGGGAGATCCTGAAGCTTTGGCCATCACATTACTTAGGTGACATAGGTGGATTTCAGGCAGAGGCCTGGCTAGTGAGCTTGAGTGGTTGCTTCAAGCTTTGTCCTTGTTCTAGCAACACAAAAGCTCATGTTGCGATCCATCTACTGAGGGATGGAGCAGGAGTATGGTGGAGGACAGAGGAGTAGAAGCTCCATGTTGATTCTGAGATAGTTACCTGGGAGCTCTTTGAGGAGTGTTTCTGGAGTAGATATTTGTCACGGAGGTTCATACAGCAGTGGATAGATGAGTTTCATGACCTTCGACAGGCATCTCTTTCAGTAGCAGAGTATGAGAGTAGATTTTTGGATCTACTCCAGTATGTTGAGTACATGCAGGATGAGCAGGTGCAGATCCACAGGTTCATCCAGGGCCTGAATCTAGACATTGGAGGTGCAGTGTGGATCCATTGTCCACAGACATTAGCTGAGGCCATCGAGAAGGCCTATATAGCAGAGGAGACTCAGGGGAAGACCCAACAGGCTAGAGACCGAGTCCAGAGCCGCATACAATAGATGCAGGACAGCAGATCGAGGGGGTCAGTACCTCCTCCTCATGGTGGCCAGAGTTCTTCACAGTCATCATTTAGACCCCAAGCAGCAAGCAGTAGTAGTCCCGCCCACCTTATAGACCTCCATAGAGAGTTGATGCACAGAGAGGTCAGAGTATGGGGCCTCCTCCTAGGGGTCCCATCAGGACACAGGGTGGACCTAGAGCTCAGTCATCGGGAGCTCACTAGAAAAGGCCACATCAGACCACCACTAGATCATCAGGATCCACACCATAGACTTCCAGAGCACCTACTGGAGGTGCTACTCATTGGGGAGGATCAGGTGGTTGTTTTGGTTGTGGTGTTACTGGACATTTTTGGAGAGACTACCCACAGAACCCTAATAACAAGGGTAAGACACAGATCTCAGAGCCGACTGTTGGTGACATGGGATGCAGCCACAGGATTTATGCAGTGGTTGAGAACCGCTAGGCCGAGCATCAGAGTACAGTCATTGAGACTACAGGTAGCATTGGGGGTATTCCTACCTCCATATTGTTTGATTCTAGGTTCTTCTGATTCTTTCATTGCACCATCTTTAGTAGAGCGATGCAGGCTTGTGGCAGTTAGGTAGGGTCATAGTTGGGATGTTGAGATGGCTTCTAGAGCCAAGATCTCTGTAGACTCCTTAGTTAAGGAGTGTGTAGTGGATTTGGGACCTTTCACCACTACCTCAGATCTCTGTATCCTTCCTTTGGGCTCGTATGGAGTCATTTTGGGTATGGATTGGTTATCTACACACAGGGCCAGGATGGATTGTTACCACAAGACTATATCTTGTGTAGATGATCTGGGAGTGGAGTCAGTGATTTCAGGGGTCAGGAGACCCATTTCTATTCACACCATCTCCGCTATGTAGCTTAAGCAGTGTGTGCGATGGGGTTGTCAGATGTATGTTGTTACAGTTAGTGACAGATCAGAGGATGGGTCTAGTGGACCATCGCTAGATGATCACCCCATTTTGAGAGAGTTTGTAGATGTCTTTCTAGGGGAGCTACCGGGTTACCACCCCCACGTGAGATTGATTTTCATATAGATCTAGTTCCGGGAGTAGAGCCTATCTCACGAGCACCTTATCAGATGACCACCCCAGAGCTCTGTGAGCTCAAGTTATAGCTTGAGGGCCTTTTGGAGAAAGGCCTTATCCATCCTAGTGTATCCCCTTGGGGTGCACCAGTGATCTTTGTGAAGAAGAAGGATGGATCCTTGTGGTTGTGTATTGATTACCGCCAGCTGAATAAGGTAACAATCAAGAATCATTATCCCCTTCCTCGTATTGATGATTTGTTTGATCAGATGAAGGGAGCCACAGTTTTCTCTAAGATTGATCTTAAGTCAGGTTACCATCAGCTGAGGATTTTGGAGGTGGACATTCATAAGACCACCTTTTGTACGAGATATGGCCACTATGAGTTCACAGTGGTGCCTTTTGGTTTGACTAATGCCCCCGCAGTGTTTATGAGTTTGATGAATGGGGTATTCAGGACCTTCTTAGATCACTTTATGCTCATCTTCCTTGATGACATTTTGATTTACTCACGTACACGTGAGGAGCATGAGGGGCACCTTCACCAGGTTCTTCAGTGTCTTCGGAGCAGCAGCTTTACGGGAACTTGGAGAAGTGTGCATTCTTTCAGATGGAGGTGTAGTATTTGGGTCATATCATTTCTGGGGAAGGTATCACCATCAATCCTTCCAAGATTAGAGCTATTATGGATTAGCTAGCACCCACTACTATGACTGAGGTGCAAGCTTCATGGGATTAGCAGGTACTACCGGAGATTTGTTCAGGACTTCTCTCAGATTGCACACCCCATCACTTCCCTTCAGAGGAAAGGGAAGAAGTTTGTTTGGTCAGATATGTGAGCAAAGCCTTCAAGACATTGAAGGAGTGTCTCACTACAACACCTATTATTGCAGTGCCGAATCCACAGGGTGAGTTTTTCATTTGCACAGATGCTTCCTTAGCAGGGCTTGGAGGTGTGTTGATGCAGGAGGGTAGAGTAGTGGCTTTTGAGTCTCGCAAACTCAAATATTACGAGCTTAATTATCTGACTCATGATCTTGAGCTTGTGGCAGTTGTGCATGCCTTGGTTCAATGGAGGCACTTTCTTCTTGGTCAGAGATTCACACTCAGGACAGATCACTTGAGTCTTCGCCACCTCTTCACGCAGCCCAATCTCAATGCTCGTCAGCGGCATTGGATGGAGTTTCTTTGTGAGTATGATATGGAGATAGAGCATGTGAAGGGGAAGGAGAATGTGGTAGCAGATGCTCTCAGTAGATGGAGACATGTGGCTATGGCCACCTCAGTGAGCACAGATTTGTGGAGTAGGATTCTTCAGCAGCTTCCTCTTGACAGCTTCTACATTGCAGTTTGAGCAGAGATCGAGTCTCAGAGACCCCTCGAGGGGAAGTTTGATGGTTTTTCCTTAGAGGCAGATGGTCTTCTCAGGCACAGAGGCTGGATTTATGTTCCCAGAGATGGAGGCTTGAGGCAGGACATCTTGGCAGAGGCACATCATGCACCCTATTCAGCCCATTCCGGGGTGAAGAAGATGCACGCCACCTTGAGACAGTTATATCATTGGAGAGGACTTCGGAGAGACGTGGCCCAGTTCATGTCACAATGTTTAGAGTGCCAGAGAGTTAAGGCTGAGCATCAACATCCAGCTGGCCTTCTTTTTCCTCATGCTATACCAGAATGGAAGTGGGACACCATTTCCATGGATTTCATTGTTGGGCTACCGATGTCGAGATATCACCACGATGCCATCATGGTCACGTTGATAAATTGACAAAAGTGGCTCACTTTTCTCTGGTGAAGACCACTTATACAGCTAGAGTAGTGGCACAAGTATATTTGGATGAGATTGTCAGGTTGCACGGGATTCCATGGAAGATCATTAGTGACCGCGATCCTTTGTACACTTCCCATTTTTGGACTACCATGCAGCATGCCCTCGGGACGAAGATCAATTTCAGCACAACATATCACCCTGAGATAGATGGACAGACTGAGTGGGTGAATCAGATTTTAGAGGACATGCTCAGGATGTATGTGATGGATCAGTAGTCTAAATGGGAGGAGTACCTGTACTTAGTGGAGTTTTCCTACAATAATAGTTTTCAGAGTTCTATAGGCATGGCTCCTTTTCAGGATTTGTATGGTAGAGAGTGCAGGACACCTCTTAGCTGGGACAGGCTAGAGGACAGGGTTTCTCTTGGACCAGCTTTGTTGCAGGACATGGAGTAGTAGGTGGTATTGATCAGACAGAGACTACAGGAGGCACAAGACAGACAGAAGAAGTATGTAGATCAGCATAGGACCGACCATAGTTTTGATGTGGGCATGAAGGTGTTCCTTCATGTTAGGCCACATAAGAGCCCTATCCATTATGGAAAAGGTTCTAAGTTAGCTCCTAGATTCGTGGGTCCTTTTGAGATCTTGGAGCGTATCGGCCCTTTGGCCTACCATCTAGCATTGCCACCTAGCTTGTCTCGCATACATGATGTGTTTCATGTTTCAGTTCTTAGGAGATATGTTGTAGATCCTTCTCATGTGTTAGATTGGACATCATTGCAGGTGTAGGATCAGGGGCAGGTGATGGTGGAGCCCATTCGCATCCTAGATCACAGGACCCTGGGCCTTCGAGGTAGAGAGGTTGATCAGGTTCAGGTGCAGTGGGACAGATATGATGAGACTGCAGCTACATGGGAGGATGCTACCTTATTACGAGTTCAGTTTCCACATTTGTTCCAGTGACTTCCAGGAGGAAGTCGAGTCTAAGGGGAGGGGGATGTAGTGCCCACTTCCCTTTGACACCTTTGATACTGATCTTGATACTGTTGATTACATTATGGACATTATTATGGTTTTGATTTAGTATGATGTTAGATGTTGGACCATGGATTATTGTTGATCTTGATTTAGTTATGATGCATGATGATTATTAGAGACACTTCATATGTGGATGATGATATACTATTTGACATGGATATATTATGAATGTTGTTCAGACATGTGATTTTTGGATATTGTGAGTAGACCTAGAAAATGGACATTATATGATGATGATATAGTTGTTGATATAAATTGTAAGTGATATTGTTGATTGCCTTGATGTTGTTGTGATTCATATGTATAGATGATTTTGTGATTATATTTATATCATGTTGGATGTTCTGATATGGCCATGAGGCCGAAGGAGGTATTTGTGTTTTGCAGGTTAAAATATCACAACAAACATCGGGGGATTGGAGACCAACCACATTGGAATTCTAGATGAATTCAACAAAGGTCACCATGGCAACATGTATTTGTTGTGTGTGTGTGTTTTGTGTGTGTTGTGTTGTTTTTTGTTAGGGATTCCCATGGGGGGATTACCTTTGAATGTGACCAAGGGGCTTTGTGTATTTTATTAATGTGGTTCCTTTTTATTATTGTTTGCATGTGTTTATTTTGTGATGCATTTACCCCTTTCATTATTCTTTTAATTGTGGAGAATTAATGTGAGTAATCATATTGTTAAAATAAATAAATAAATCAAATTTGGGATATAAGAAAGTAATTATAGAAGTTGTTGGCTCTTGTATTAAATGTGGTAAGTGATGTGTAAGTATGTGTAAGAGTTGTGTAAGTCAGATTTTGGAGTATGAAACACTCCACCTCCTTGGAAATTCGAATTTGTCCTTGGAGGCTGATTTTGGAGGCTTGTGGGACAAGTAAAACTTGTCCCATACCTCTTAATTTTATTTACCAACCATACCTATGGTTGGAGGGTTGATTTTAGACCTTTTTAATGCATTTTTATAAGTCAAGTTGCATGTTTTAATTGCACTTTCTTCATTTTATTAAATTTGCAGTCCTTTGGGGTGTGGGCTTTTTGGAGTGTGTAAGTTTATTGTCATATTATTCACCCACCTCTTTATTGTGCATTGGAGAATGAATTTGAATTTTGTGTTGGAGTTGAGGATGTGTGATGTGGCATCCTACATGGATCCACCTCATCCTCTTCTCTTCCCTCTTCTATAAAATTAGAACTCCTTGCTTTGTTTTGGGTTGTTGAACTTTTGGGAATGCTTCCTTGGGGAAAATTTTCTTGTTGATTGGAGCTCTTGCTTTGGAGGAGATTTTGGGAAGACTTCATTACATGGGTGCTTGGCTTTTTAGATTAATTGCATTGGGATAGAGATTTTTGTTTTGGAACTTAGATAAATCCATCATGGAGAGGTAAGAGCTTGGCTCTTGAAATACTATTTTTCTTTAGGAATGTACATGTTATTGAGTTAATGTTGTAGCATGTGTGTGGGCTATTTGTGTAGACTTCCTAGGAATGGTGTAGGAGAAGGCTATGGGGAATCCATGTGGGGGGGTATAAGGGAATGCCAGTGGCATCAGAATTCTTGTGGAGGGAGTTTGGGATTGGGATCCACCATGGAAAAGAAATAGCTTGCATTTCTTACTTTGTGGGGGGCATAAGGAAATTTGTGGGGGGCATAAGGAGGGATTGTGGGGGGCATAAGGATATATGGGAGATGATTTATATTGGCGGTTTGTTACAGGTGGATACCCAATTCCCATTGGGAGGCATAAGCAGCTTCCCCCATAGTTCTTGCTCCTTTGGCTTGCATGGTGAATCCTGAGTTTTGTGTGATGTCTTTCATGTGGTTGCAAAACTACTTGTTTTGTTTTGGACTATGTTTTTAATTTGAAATGTGCATGTTGAAAGATTGCTTTGTGATGTGGAAGCTTGTTGTTGCCATGAGTTGAAATACATTTCTTATTGCATTGTGGTTGGGGCTCAGGGGCCAATGAAGAAGGATGGATTCTCCTCTTCATTGGATGTCTTGGTTGGGTGGAGAGTGTTGCCTTTCCCCTACTCCTGTTGTGATCAAATTGGAAGAATGAGAAGAATTCATGTTGTTGTTCTAGAGTAGAGGAGAAAGACAGTTTGACAGTACCTTGTGAAATAAAATCTCATTGTAACCTTTCCCACTTTGAAGTGGATGAATTTGTAAATGTTTTGAAATGGAAAGATGTTGTATGGATTATGAAATTTGTAAAGTGAAATGAAAAAGAGATAGACTCTGTTTTTGCTTTGAAAGAATGTGAAGGAAATGTAATCTATATGATGAATTTTGGGAAGGAATAAAAGAAAGAAGTTGTAAAAATTGCCTTTGGAAATCAATGAATGAATGAAATGCTTTTCCCAAATTGCATTGTTAAATTGAAATCTGATCATATCAATGTTTTGAAATCTTTGTTTGAAAGGAAGAAATACTGTATGAAAAAAATATAGTATTTTGTCTCTTTTGGAAATGTGTAAAATTGGAAATCAGAATTTACATTTTAGGTTTAAATAGTTTGATTTGAATCCACTAAATGTATTAGACTAGAATAGAAATGAATCTCCATACTTGGAAGGTGAAAAATGATAAATAAATCCTTTAGAAATTGATCTTTGTTTTGTATTTCATCCTGGAAAATAATTTATCTAAAATGCACAGTTCGAACCTACAAACAATAAATAACATTAAAACTTTAAAATCTAACATGTTATGATATAAATGAACTCAATTGGACAAAAAACACTTAAGGAAAAATCCTTCAAACATTGCAAAATCGGGCCCAAACCTTTCACAGTCTTTTTGCTGTCAGAAGTTGTAAAAATTCAAATTGGAAATCAATCAAGAAAAATTACCTTCCAAATACATCCTAAATTCTTCTTAGAATAATTCTCCATGTCTTTTTGGCATGTTGAGTGAAGGAGAAGATCAAATTGAACCAAGTTTATAAGTTAAAATTTACCAGTTTGCTTTTAAAAATCCTACAGGCCGTTTTCTTAAAATTGACCCCTTAAACTTTATCAAAATCTAAAATTAATGATCTCAGTGCAAAGAGGACGTCGAGAGCTTTCCAGAAAGTCCTCATTTTCCCAAAATTGAGCTCTCTATCAAAAGTTATGGCCCTCTGAAGTTTTCCTTCCTTGGCAAAAATTTTGGGAAAAATTTCCTTGGCAGGCCCGCGGCCCGAATTTTTCCCTTAAAATCACTTAGGAAAATTTTTGGGAAAATTTTCAAAATTTTCTCCCCTGCCCCGTAGCCAATCAGAGGCTACCACGTGGCACCATGAGGTGATAGTGGAGGGGCGGAACCCTTGCAACTTAATCATTTTTTAGAAAATATTTTTGGAAAAAAAATTATAATTTTCCCCGTAGCCCCGCCAACCCGCAGCCAATAGGGTGCTGCCACGTGGCTCGGCGGAGGCGGGAGTATTTTGGAACTTAACCTTTTTACCCCCTTTGGAAATTTTCTTAAATCTCTCCGCCGACCCGCTAGCCCGCAGCCAATGAAAGGCTGACACGTGGCAGCCTTAGGCGTCAGTGGAGGCGTGCGTAAAATTTAACCCCTTGCACTTTTTGAAACAAAAGTCTAAAATTTGTATGTTTGCCAGCAAGTCTGGTTTTCCCCGTGCCAATCTGAGCTTGACACGTGTCCTCTTTGGACCCGCGGGAGTGGGTGAAAAAGTGGTTTTTACCCCCGCGTAGGGAAAAATTTTCAAAAGTCTCCCCGCGGTCCGCCAACCCACCCTTTTGGGAAAATTTTCACCCCTGGGCCCGCAGGCCCGCTCTTGGGGGAAAATTTTCACCCCAAGGCCCGCTGGCCCATAACTTGAGTTTTATGAGGAGTTAGGAGGACTTTTTATATCAATGGAAAGGTGAGGAAATTTCCTATCCAATGGGAATGATTTAGGGAAATTTTGAATGCATTAAGTGTGAGAAAAATCAAGTTGAATCTTTAAGCCTGTT
This sequence comes from Taxus chinensis, assembly GCA_019776745.2. Classification (NCBI taxonomy): domain Eukaryota; kingdom Viridiplantae; phylum Streptophyta; class Pinopsida; order Cupressales; family Taxaceae; genus Taxus; species Taxus chinensis. The sequence continues at coordinate 198,200,314 of CM034147.1, read as the reverse complement.
AGAGAGTGGGTATGGTGAGGAATTACCCTCTGAACCTTATTGAACCTTCTAACCCTAAATTTTGGACCTTGTGACCTCTAATAATTGTTAATAAAAGAAAAGTATATTCTAGTGGATTAGAATTGTTCTGGAACTTGTTAGTGACAGTTGTTGCCTTGTAACCTGGTAGTAGACTCTTTTAAACACAAGATCAAATGGAAAATTTGAATACCCTTTGTCATTAATATCAAAATGGGGAGAAGGATCAGATTGAGGAGTGTTTTCCATCAATGACAAATGATGAGATTGTTGGCAGTATGTTGTCATTAATGTCAAAGTGTGATGATGTAGGTGTTGAGTTGTTAGTGGTCATGAAGTTTTTTCATTGATGTGGCTGAGTCATTGGTCATTAATAACAAATAAAAATGTTTGAGGTGTCAGGATGATGTCAAATGGAGTGTGATGCCATATCATGCGAAGGTTGATTGGTAGTAAAGAGAAAATGTGGTATTTGTGTGTTGTGTTACATACATGGTCTCAAGTATCATAGCTAATATGTATCTTAGGATGGTATGTCATGATAGGTAAAATTTGGTTGAGCATGGATAACTTTAAGATGAAGTGTAGAGACACTCACAAGTGTCTCAAAGTGTGTATATAGGGTTTGGACCTACTTTCTAGGTTTGCAAGTAGACCTATCTTAAGCGCTAGGTGTCCTAATGAAGTAGGATGATCTATTTATGAGATAAGTGTGTAAATATGAGCCTTAGGAAAGGTGTAGTTGGTTTTCCTAGAGGCGTGGGTAAAGTTTTAGGCCCCGGTTTAAAGGAAGAGGCATAAAACATTGTTTTTAGCTCTACTGAGCTCCTGAAAGTGAGAATCAAAGCTCAAGAAGGAATTTCTTGTGCTCATTAGCATGTGGAAACTTTGCATGGTATCCCAAGCTATTCGTGGTAGATGGGTAAGGGTCCTAGCTCAATATTTCTTGCATTAGTTTGTGGTTTAAGGGACAAAGCTTTATGAAAAATCGTTAAGAAGATAAGGTGGTCTAAAACCCTCCTAAAACCCTACTAAGGTAGAGATAGAGAAGATATTTATCAAAATGACCCAGAATGAATTAGGTGACCTAGTTTTATGATTGGAGGCTCTAGTGGACTCTTCCAGATTTCTTTAGGTGGCATTGGTGTGTCATGACAGTGAGTGGACCCCCATAAAAAGGTAAGTTTATGAAGAAGTTGTGTTTTCTCTCAAGTTTTGCATTGGAACAATTGAATAAATGGATGGTAGAGGAATTATGGAAGCCATACTACATGTGTATGGTGGTTTCAGATCAATTTTGAGCCCTTAGGGGATTTGTGTAAGTCAATATAGGAAGATTGGTTTTTGGGGTGTAATGACAGTTTTAGGTGGTCATGGTGAAGAGATGGTCTTGTGCACCTAAGCTCTGAGATGAAGTATCTAAAGCATATGAATATGTTGTACATATATAATATGATATGAATCAAGAACTGAATGAGATTTGAAGGTTAGTTGGTATGGTGAGAAGTTGGTCACTAGTTGACTAGTTTTGCCTAGTTCTGGATTGGGAAGTTAAGGTGAAGAGATCAGTTTGCAAGACCAATATTGGACATTAGACCATGTTGCTTATCTTTCTAAGGATGATTAGGGATGTTCTAAGGACCATGTATAAGCATTATAAGACTTTTAATGGGTTAATACAAGTGTTGGAAATTCAAGCTTTCTTGACTGGTTTTTATGGTGTGAGGAAAGTTCTGGGTATGCTTAGTGAAAAGTCGTTCTCAGGCATTTGTGCCCTGAGTGACAGTGTTACAAGAACATGGTGATGACCACGTGGTCATTAAGATTATGTGTATGTGTTTTAGTTTCATGACTAAGTTTTTTGATGAGTGGTTGAGCTTCATATATGAAGACTGATTTGTGAAGATGCACAAACCTATTAGGACAATGTCCTAATGAGTGGCATCATGATATGCTCTGATGGTGTAGATTTTAAGAATCTTTTCGGAGGAATGGAGTGGACTTAGACAACATGTCTAAGTATTTATTCATGTTTGAAGAAGACCATTTAGGCCAAGAATAATATGTCTTGGTGAAGGAGGTGTTTGAGTGCAATTATGTCTGTATGAGTCCTAATGAAGATGTATGGTCATAACATGTTATTTCTGAACTAGATAGGTGAATGAATAATGTGTTCATGGTTTTTTCATATTTTTTTTAGTGCATTTTATTTATGATGGATGACATAGATGTGTATGATGCTTAAGTCATGTATATATGCAAGTGAAGAAGACCTATTTTTATGTTGAGAGAGAGAGAGATGTGTAGTGAGCAAGAAGGAAATTTGTGAAGAGGTGAAGAAGGTGTTAGTGACTATCAAGGAAGAACAAAGGATAGTTAATGATGTTAGAGAGAGTGTCATTTTTTGGGAGAGATAAGTAATTTGAACTAATCAACTTGGCGAATAAGTTCTTGAACGAAGAAGCCTAGAAGGAAGATTTGAAGAAGATAGAAGAAAAGAGAGCTGAATAGGTGTCATCATCAGTTGTTGTAGAAACATTATATATGTGTCAAACAAATTAGGTAGGTGATTTGGTGCTGAGTCATCTAAGGAGTTGTAGCTTCCTTTAGGGTTGGTTCTATACTAAATTTAGGGGTTGGTGCTCCTTGAAGGGTTAGTTCTATACTAAAATTCTAGAGGTTGGTGTTCATTGTTGGGTTGGTGCTCAAGTAAATTTGATTAATTTATTTATAGGAAAAGTTGTCCAAGATTTATTTCAGTGAGTTTTTTTCTCTTCAAGGGTTTCCCACTTATATTTTTTGTCCTTTTGGTCTTGTGTTCTTATTGCTCATGTATGGTTATGATTCTTGGAGAATGTATACTTAATGGTTAAGTTGTAATGATAATTGTTGAATGGTAAAGTGTGTGTGAAATCAAGTTTTAGGGCACACTGATTCACCCCCCTCTTAGTGGTTATGCTTCCATTAAGGATGGTGGAAAAGGTTGTGGACTTTGAATTTACATTGCCAATCACATTTGCCTTAAAGTTTCTAAGGTATTTTCAATAAACCCATTTCTTACATATCCTACAGTCATCGCAGTCCATGAGACCACAAATCTTTGAGGTATCTTGTTGAAAAATTCACATGCTCCCACATTTTGTAGACATATATATCAAGGAATTTGTAATTAAAGAAAAAAGATATAGTAGACATCACCGAAGAAATGGGTACCATCAAGGTTCCCTTATTTGAATATTCGCCCACAAAAAAGGTGCTAATGAAAAAATATGGTATGCTATCAGCTACTAACTGTGTGAAAATAAAAAGGGGCATATGAAAGCTCTACTTTTGGCAATTTCCAAAGATAGAGGTGATTATAGAAATTTTTGTCTATGTCATGAATGTTGATTTTGTACAAGGAAGAGTTGAAAAAGCTATGGAAAGAGGTTAAAGAGCCTCAAAGCTTTCCTAAACTCAACCATGCACCATAGGATAAGAGCTAAACAAGAGAAACTAACATGAAAGCATTATAACTTTGACAAAAACAACAAAAACTAACATGCATACTACTCTCTACTCCATGAAAGCTTAATGAAAGTGAACCTAGTATACATCCTAAGCAATCAAATTGTGTGATTAGTTTTTTTCCTTAGGAGTGGATGGATGCAAGATGGGGGAGCTCTTAACAATGAAGTATGTCCAAGATCCAAATGTTCTATAGCTTAAAGCTATCTGGTTTCTAATGCCTTTCCAAAATGCTTGAGAGAGGACTTGTGAGTAAAGTTGTCTGTAAAGTGGTGAGTTGAATAGGTAGGCTTGGCCTTGCATTTATAGTTTTCCAATTGGGAGAGTTTGGAATTCTTGTGCATGTGGGACTAAAGCTCAAAAAACACTTTATGATTAGGAGTTGATAAACATGCTTTAGACTTAGTTAATCTAGGATTAGGCTAGTTAAACTTGATTAGCAAGTGATTAGAGACTCATTGAGAGTTGAGAGGAGTCTGGATAACCAATTGTGGCTGATAGATAGCCTAGGAAGCCAATAGAAGTGGTCTAGAGAGAACTAGGGAGATTCTGAATGGTCAAAAGGAGGAATGTTTAGCTAATAAGAGAGATATTAGCCCAATAAGTTGATTTTAGGAGGAATACGACCAAGAAGGTGTCGTAAATGGGCATCCGAGGATGGAGAAAAGAATGTGGAATTAACGAAGTGTCGTTAATTAGTTGAATTGGAGGAAATGCTAAGTGTAAGAATATTTTAGGTGTTTACATTTGCCCCTCTTTGGGGTGGCGTAAGTGACGTCACTTCAAAGAAAGTAGACAAGCATAAACAAGTAGAAATTTTTTGAAGGGATAAAAGAAAAATGAGTAGAATGGAAGATGCCCCCTTGATTGTCGATGGGGTGATAGAAGAACTCGATTGACGATCGAAAATATGACAGAAAGAGAACAGAAGAAATAATAGTGTGAAGAAGTAGACAAGAAAGGGGATGTAGAAGAAAAGGGGTATGAGGAAGGGGGAATGAGCTAACATCCATCCAATGTCCTTTTAAACAACTTTATTTTTCATCATATTGCTATAGATCTTCATCACCGGTCCTTATTAAAAAGAATGAACAAAAGTGTAGTATGACATGAAAATCCATATACGAACAAATGTCCATTTCTAAAAACACCAACTCCATGCAACATACAAAATGTAATGCAATACAAGAAATAAAAAGATTCCTAACTCCATGTAACATACATAATGAAATGCAATACGAGAAAGTAAACAAGCCAAACTAGCAAAGAAACATAATGTAATGTTTTTGTTATCAAGCTTCAGTTCTGACCTGTGTGAATTAATGAAAAGGGTTAATGATGGTGCCCCAAGCAAGGATACATGCAAAGGGAAAATGGAGGACACTTCGGTCCGATGAAAAAGCAATGTGCACTACGAAACAATACCAGGCAACTCGTTGTGCCCCAGAGTACAGACGAAGTAAGCAGCCTAACTTTTGTTGATGGAGGTAGATCAAGATGATCCACAATTTGTGCACATGGATAGGGTGAGAACCAAAGAGCGACGTTTTGTAGGATGATTTTCAATTTTTAGGAGTTTTCTTATACATATTTGAGTGTTATGAGATTTTCTAACATATTTGAATGTTTTGATTTTTCTAACATATTTGAATGTTTTTGTTACGATTCTAACATATTTGAATGTTTTGATTTTTCTAACATATTTGAATTTTTTTGATGATTCTAACATATGAATGTTTTTGATGATTTTTCTAACATATTTGAATGTTTTTTGATTTTTCTAACATATTTGAATGTTTTTGATGATTCTAACATATTTGAATGTTTTTGATGATTATAATTCTTTGAAAGTTTTCTGTTTTAAACTATGTACAAGAAGACAAGGAAGCGTGGATGCCCCTAGCGATAGATGGGATGTACAAGGGCATAAGGCCACATGCGTATGAGAAAGGTGAAGATGCAAAAATGTCCCAACAATTAGGTGGGAGTATTCAAAGGAAAACTCTTCACAGGTAGAAGTGGGACCCAAGGCCATTATGGATAGGTTCAACATGATGGTGAACGTAAACCAATGAAGTGCTGGGAAGAAGCAAGGATGCCCCCAGCATAAGTTGGCCTAAAAGCACATGATAGAAAGGAAGGAGAAGATTGTTTTTGTGAAAGGGGACAATGGAAAAATAGTAATCTTATACACATGGATGTTCTGAACGAAGTAGAAGAATGATGTGAATGATATGAATGTAGCTTAGAAGCCTCGCGATGAAGAAGTGATTAGCCAAAGGCACAAATCGTGAGACGAGATATGGACTAGAGTAAGAGTCTGAACAAGGTAAAAAAAAAGACACTTGGTAACATACTAATCCTATTTACTCATAGAGATCCAGTGTGTGCACATGGAATTTAATTACCTCTTGAAGGGAAGATTTAATAGACAACAAGTGAAGACACCCTAGCCAATGTGTAGGGATGATTGATTTTGAAAGGAAATTTTGTGAATGGATGGTGAAATGATAGTCGTACATTGCTCTGCTGCCAGCCAGGCGTCCATAGCCCCGACGGAGATGTATTTGATTCTAATCGTAACATTTCTCTACTGCCAGTCAGGCATCCATAGCCCCGATAGAGATTATTGGAAATACCCCAAGAGAGAGTAATATATCAATTTTCTTTTGCTTTGTAGCTTTTAGCTTTTGATTTGATTGATTTTGTTTCTTTTGATTTCTGAAAACTTATTTTAGCTCTCTTGTTTGACAAGGGGTTAAGAACCACATATGACTTGATGGAAGGAGGTGGAAGTGATTGTGATGACGACATTGGCTAGTGTCAAAAAATATGTCCAAAATTTCTTCGCAACAAGTTTATTAGATTTTGAATGTGATAGGATCTCTAAGAGGTCAGTCATTCTTTAATTTACCAAGGTGATAAAAGACCAGGGTCAAATGAATACCATAGAGATAAATGTCACAAAATGTGTGTGAATAAGCTAACCAAAACATCACTGAAGGGATGAAAATGGTAGGGAGACTTACAGAAAAATAGCAAGGAAGGGAAGAAAGAAACATCCATGTGTACACAATACCTTATTACAATGTTTGATCTCTGTTAGGTTTAGTTTGTTTACTTTCTCGTATTGTTTGATCTTTGTACCTTTGATTTTTTAGAAAGTTGTGTTTTCTCAATGTTTTTTGTATTTTTGAATTGTTTTATACTCCATGATTTTTAGATTTTTGACAGTTTTAAGAGGTTGGGACTCTTAAAAAAGTCACTGTTCTGTGTGGTAAGATATCTCCAACAACAATTCTTTGTGACTTCCTTCCTTAATAAGGGAGACTAGGCGCGTTTGTTTATCGAGAGTGATATTATCCCTGATCTCGATGATTGAGGTGAGTTCACACTCAATAAATGACTGTGATTTGTTCTGAAACATGGATTTCATATGCGGGAGATTTAATTCCCCATCCAGAGGTTTACGCACTTTGTGCCATACTTGATGGTTACGTTGGTGTGCATTCTTGAATCACGCTTGATTTAGAATTTTGAGATTGTTTGATTTGTTGGGAGCTATAGAGCTCTTTGCAGTTTTGATCTGAGCTTGATTAAGAAACTGTTTGGGTTTCTTATAAGCTAACGTGTGACTTGTCTAATCCTGAGAAGGAGAAGAAAGTGAATGTGGATGTTTAGAACTAATGATGAGAAATGACCATGGGCTTGCCACAACCACTGATAGAATAATATATGTGATAGATGAAAATGATACGGTCCAAGAATTGAAGAGGATGGGCTACCAGGAGGTGAGCTACTGATAGAATATGATGAAGGGCTTCCAGGATGTGGCCCAAGAATAGAAGAAGAAGGGCTACTAGGATGTGACCTATAGATAGAAGATGAAGGACTACTAGGATGTGGCCTAAGAATTGAAGAAGAAGGGCTACTAGGGCATGACCCATAGATGTAAGATAATGGGCTACTAGGATGTGGCCCAAGAATAGAAGATGATGGACTACCCGGGGGTGATCCATACCTAGAAGACAAGGGGCTAGTTGGACATGCCCCAAGAATAGAAGATAGTGGGCTACTCAAAAATGTCACACAAATAGCAGAGGAAGGGCTACTAGAAGGTGACCCACACCTAGACGAAGATGAAAGGCTACTTGGCGGCTGACCCCATAAGAGATTGTGATTGAAGAATTATGATAGACAAAGAGTGATTGGGTGATGAGAAGATAGGCCATGGATCAATGTAAGACCTAGGAGTTTCCTCACTTAATGAAGAATGTGAAGATGGAAGAATAAGAGGAGGATCAAGTTGCATGATTTGAGGCTCTTCCTCTATTTCTTGATAAAAGGAATCAACCTTTTCCTCACAATATGTAGATGCATCGAAGTCTAAAGAGAATCCTTTCTTGTAATCTACTAAAGGAATATCTTCATGTGCCCCTATAAATGCCCTGATTGTTTCTTCATTCTCAAAGAGGTCAATCAATATGAGTTGTTGATCGACCACCAGGGGTTGATTGGAAGAAAGAGGTTCACTTGGTGTGGAAGACTTAGAAGATGTTTGATGATGATTAATAGAAGAAGATGACATGAGAGACGAAGAATATGTGTAGCTAGATGTCTCAGGAGTAGAAGAAGGTGGTGTGGACCTACCTATACGATGGTATATCGTCTGTAAACTAGTAGGATTAAGTCCAAAGTCTATAGATTGTGACGCATGGGTCGATTCAGAACGTTTGACTTGAAGGACTTTGAGTCACACGAATCTTCAAAGAAGGAAGATTTATTGGGGGTGATTGATGAAGAAGGTCTTGTGAAGAAGGGGAGGACCATGATTCAAGAATCGCATAGGATGAATAATAACAAGGGTCCTACAAAGAAAGAGAGGACTGCGATTCAAGAATTATATTAGATGTTTGCTTGGAGGGATTTAGAGTCACACGTATCTTTAAAGGAAGAATACGTCGTTGAGGTGAACTGATAAAAGGGGTCCTACGAAGAAAGGGAGGACCGCGATGTAGGAGTCACATTAAATGTATGATGAAGAGGTTCCTGTGAAGATAGGGAGGACCATGACATAGGAGTTGCATTAGATGACTTAGGAGTCGAATTAGATGAATCCGAATAGTAGTTTGGATCTGAATCCTCAGAAGAGTCAGAGGAAATATTTGGATTGGAATCCTCAGAAGAAGAGGAAATGTTTGGATTAGAATTAGAAGAAGAGTGGGGGGAACTCGAATAATAATTTGGATCAGACGTGTCCAAATCATACCACCGACTATGAGATGAAGGTGGGGAACGAGTTACCCGTATGGGCTCTCTAGCATGAAGAACCAAATGAGGTTTAGTTGTAATGGGAATATTTTGATTTGAATTGCTAAACTTAGGTTCCTTATTTTTATAAGTATGGGGAACCGCGTGATAGTCAGTCATTTTGGCGTTTTTTTAAGCACAAATGTCTAGATCTAGATAGTGTGATGGAACTCCTTCAAAGGGAAGGAAGTGACATGTCAATTTGGGTAGCATAAGGACAACCAGCTAGACATTGTGTAAGTATGGAGATGCGTGCATGATTTTTCAAAGAAGGTCTAAGGAAAATAGACATCATGACGATGCAATCTCGATGAGATTGAGAGGGATTGTCCTAGAAAATAATTTTTTTGAATGAATAATCATAAGGAACAATCATGCAAGTGTGAAATACAAAGCCAATCAACAAGGAAATACACCATATGAAAATGTGTGTGCAAATTTTGAATGCAAAGGTGATCAACACAATGTAATATTTACGTCAAGCTCGAAATGAACAAGGCGTAAATATTAACAAAGGGTAGATGCGACTCCCAATCAAAGGATACCACGACAAGTTCAATAACCAACAAGACCTAAATGTTAAAGGGTGGGGTTTACAAATGTAAGCCAGGTAACCACACCAATTGGACACGTCTATCAAGCTTCACGGAGAAGTGAGATATTAGTGTCAAAGTGGTATCGAAACGATGCAAACAAAGTAAGCGACACCTTTCAAGATTTAGGACAATGTTTGAAATCAAACTAAGTCAAAGTATACTAAGGATGTGTTAAAACGTGGGTAGTGTAACGCCACAATGTGGAAACTTAGATCATGTTTATGAGAAACATGACATAAGTATCTTAATTATGTCGAGACAATGCAAATGAGGTAACATGTCAAAGGGAGATAAAATGATGAATCAATCCTAACTATGATGACAATCCTGACGTGGGTATCAAGATCACAAAGGCTACCAATTATATAAATACGCCTCCGCACACTTTAGACATTTAACTTACCCAACTGTAAACATGGATGGGCGTAAACGACAAAAAAGTGGCAGAAGCAATCGATTGGTAACACAAAGGTAGTCACCCTTCCTTTGATCAACAAAGTGTCAAAAGAAGGTGAAGGAGGCAGATCAAAATGGGGGTGAAAAATGCTGGCTTTACTTTGGTAGAGTTTCACCTTACCTTAAGGTAAGTGAAGAACTAGGCCAGAGTAACGCGTCACACGTTTCGTGATGAAAATGATGGCTCACAACTCAACACAGTTTTTAGAATGGTCAAAGTGGGCTCCTGGCCAAAGTATATTTTCCTAGGTGGTTCTCTCATCTTAGGTGCTACAAAGATTATCCACGAGCGGGATGATTTACCCCCCAAAAATTTACCACTGACTAGTTTGGGAGTATCTTGACTTTGCCCCCTTCAAGCACAGTGGGCATCAGATGCATCCAATTGTGTACTTAAAAGGGTCTGCGTAGGGACAACTTGTAACTCTATCTCACAAAGGAATTACTAGTCAGATAGGTAGTGTGGAGCACTTCCCGTTTCGTCCACAAGGTTCCCTCTTGCGTGGACTACTTTGGGGTTCCTGGAACCACCCCCATTGTTGTAGCTTAAGGCATTATGCCAAAGGGGTTATGTTCCAGTTGAGCGGAGAGGGACGTACCCTTTTCTGAAACCTGCAATACAGTGTTTTGAATATGTTGTTCATTTTATCTTTTTTAATTAGATGTGGTTTGCTCAAACACCATTTGGCAACCTATATAACAACTGTATTAGTAGTTTTTTGACTTTTGTTTTGATTCCTCTGTTCTTTGACAAGCAATGGCACTTTGGTCCTGTATGACGATTTTTAGTAGTTTTCCATCAAAAGAGAAGGCATCATTTCTGATTCTCCAGCTCGTCCAAGGACCCAAGAGAAGAGCATACGTGATTGTCTTCAAAAATCTAAAAAGATATCAAAATGGAAAAAAAAAATTAATTCAACTATGCCAAGTTTAGCCAATTTCCACTTAAATATTCCTAACAACCTCAAAGCATCAAAAGGACTTAAGAATCGTTTATGATTCCCAAGATCACCTAAAAGGTGTGAGGGAAGAGCATACATGACTTTAATCTCATGATTAAACATGTAATGTTTATTAACCTTTTAAACAAGTCAAATCACCATCAAACATGTAAAAACACCCTACAAAACAGAAGTTAGATTCAAAATAAAACTTGCAAGGTGTTAGAACATCAAAGACCAAATTTTCCAAAGCATTTAGACATGTTAGAAATGAGTAGTTTAATAAAAATGAAAACCTTAACTTTTTGGTAACTTAAAACCCCAAATTTATGTTTCCATTGTTTAGTTCACTTCAATACCTTTCCAACGCAACAAAAATGGAGTTGTTTCGAGTTCGGGAGCAAAAGTTATGGCCTCTGGAAGATTGCTAATGATGCCTGTGCCACTGTTAGTGTACTTGTGCCCCTTTTTTGGTGCTTACGCCCCTCTTTTGGTGCCTACGTGCCCCTGTGTAAAAAAAAACACAATGAGAGTTGTGCCTACGTGCATAGAATGGTGTGTGCACCCCCTTTCCTGTAGGTGGCTAAAAAACATGTGATTTTTCAAAAATATCAAAAATTTATCAATTTTGTTCAATTTTTGGTAGCACTTCAGCTCCTTTGATCTTGCAAAGAGCACAAAAAACAAGACAAACCTAGCTAAACTAGTTAAGAAACGTGATTTTTTACCATTTAGAAGAAAAATATTAGTGAAACTAAAAATTTGAACTAATCTAAAAAATTTGAAACTAATCTAGAAAGCTTTGAAACTAATATAGAAAGCTTTGAAACTATCCTAGAAAGATTAAAACTAAGAAATAGTTAGAAACTAAAACAAAAAGCTTCAAAGTGACTCCATTAATGGAGGATGGACATAAGTGTCCCACTGGGCATGCCAAATGTGTACAAGGAAGAGTTGAAAAAGCTATGGAAAGAGGTTAAAGAACCTCAAAGCTTTCCTAAACTCAACCATGCACCATAGGATAAGAGCTAAACAAGAGAAAATAACATGAAAGCATTATAACTTTGACAAAAACATCAAAAACTAACATGCATACTACTCTCTACTCCATGAAAGCTTAATGAAAGTGAACCTAGTATAGATCCTAAGCAATCAAATTGTGTGATTAGTTGTTTTCCTTAGGAGTGGATGGATGCAAGATGGGGGAGCTCTTAACAATGGAGTATGGCCAAGATCCAAATTTTCTATAGCTTAAAGCTATCACAAATGGTTTCTAATGCCAATATCTCCAAAATGCTGAGAGAGAAGGACTTGTGAGTAAAGTTGTTTGTAAAGTGGTAAGTTTAATAGGTAGGCTTAGCCTTGTATTTATATTTTTCCAATTGGGAGAGTTTGGAATTTATGTGCATGCGGGACTAAAGCTCAAAAAGTGCTTTATGATTAGGAGTTGATAAACATGCTTTAGACTTAGTTAATCTAGGATTAGGCTAGTTAAACTTGATTAGCGAGTGATTAGAGACTCATTGAGAGTTGAGAGGAGTCTGGTTAATCAATTGTGACTGATAGATAGCCTATGAAGCCAATAGAAGTGGTCTAGAGAGAACTAGGGAGATTCTAAATGGTCAAAAGGAGGAATGTTTAGCTAATAAGAGAGATATTAGCCCAATAAGTTGATTTTAGGAGGAATACGACTAAGAAGGTGTCGTAAATGGGCATCTGAGGATGGAGCAAAGAATGTGGAATTAACGAAGTGTCGTTAATCAATTGAATTGGAGGAAATGCTAAGTGTAAGCATATTTTAGGTGTCTACAAAAAAGGTGCTAATGAAAAAATATGGTATGCTATCACCTATTAACTATTTGAAAATAAAAAGGGGCATATGAAAGCTCTACTTTTGGCAATTTCCAAAGATAGAGGTGATTATAGAAATTTCTGTCTATGTCATGAAGGTTGATAATTAAGGATTTGGCTTAGAAAATGAACAACATCATCATTAAACATCATAATATTATATGTTAATTAAGTTGGGGATGGTTTATGATGATCAGGGTGTGAAGTGAATTTGAAGTGCAGACACAATTGCTCCACTAATCATGAGAGAATTTTATAGTCAAATCGGTAATCCAAATTAAGAAATCCCTTTATAATGGGTGTTCTATCAAAAGTTCCTTCTTCATAATGCTTCGGCGGATGTCAACGTCCTATTTCAAAGCTCCTATTTTTCACACGTTGGTAGCATGCTAACAAAGGTGAAATAACCAGATTGGACACATGTTGGATGCATGGCAAAACAACTCTAATGCTTTGTGAGGAAGCCTCTGTCGGTTTGTTGGCGTGAAAGTTTTTAAGTTCTTTTCAAGAAACCCATTTTTTGCATATCCCACAATCTTTGTAGTCCATGAGACCATGTCTTTGAATAAGTTTGTTAAATAGTTCATGTGATTCCACATTCAACAAACATATCTACTAGGGTACTTGCAACCTAAAAAATTTGTGAAAGTCCTTTCTCCATAATGATTTAGTGGATGTCCTTCCCTTGTTTTGAAGCTCCTATGTTTGCAAGGTTGGAGGTATGCTAGAAAAGGTGAACCAATCAAATTACACACATGTTGGTTGCATTTGGTGAAATAATGTCAATACTTCATGAGGATGCCCATGTCAGCTTGCCCGAAAAGTTCCATTGGTAAAGGTTCTCAAGAAATATTTGATGGAAAATACTAACACTCACTAGCAAAAGGCTCTTCGTTGTTGAATGCTTGTAACATAATTGTTTTTTTATATTTACTAAAATAATAAAACCTATTGGAGTGGGACATTTGCACACTGCTTGGTGGTTATATACACTTTCCTTAAAAAGAGCTCACCAAAAGGGTTTCCTCAAAAAATTCAAAGTCATTGGGTCACCGATTCCACAAGTTTAACAATAAAAAAGAAGAGAAGAAAAGAAAAAGTTATACCTATGTATAAAAAAAGTTGTTCAAAATATAATCACATGTATATGTAGCCGTGAAAAATCCATTGATTTATAAATTTTAAACATACCATTGTTATCACCTTAATCTTTTAAAACAATTTGAGTTATATTATTGTTATTACACAAATAGATGACATTATTTTGGGGTAGGGGTTAACGATGGATTATAATTTCTGTGAATTGTTAATAATTAATTTCAGCCTTAAATAAACAAGAAAATATGTTTTGTTTTCATTTTTTGTAGTTGTTGCTAATGTTGACTGTCAAGGTAGTTACTTGATCGTTCTATAATTTTCTCTGCATGTGATTTACTAAAAATATTGAAGATTTCACACCTACATGGTCTATGGGATAATGAAATAATGGTTTCTTCTAGAATATTTTAAAATTTTCACGTTTAAAAATATTTATGTTTCATGGTTCCACATCAATGTTACCCACCATGACATCCCACTTGTAACAATGGGTCCTTTCAAAATCTACAAGGGAAAAGGCTGAATGCTTTAAATTTTAGACTATATCATTTCATTACTATCAACTTTTTCTTCAACTAATAAATTTACAATGCTAAACATGCATTTAGGCAAAACCTAGACCGGAAACTAAGGAAGGTGAAAGAAAAAGTGTAACAATGTGAGATGTCAATAGAAACAAAAAATGAGCTGAGGAGTGTGGGAGGAACAAGCATAACACAGTGAGATTTCAAACAAAAAATAAAGTAGGCCAAATGTTTCAAAATTGAATTTATAATTAAGAGGAATGAAATATATGAAAGGATAAAGACATATGAGATTCCTTTAAAAAAAGAGAAATTGGAAAAGAAAGGGAATAATGGGTTGGTGACGATTGAGGAACGGTCCCATTGGAAAAACCTACAGTGGAAACTAAGGAAGTTGGGAGGATCAAATGTAACAATAGATAATTCAATAGAAATGAAAAATCATTTCCGAGAGGGAGGAACGAGTATAATAGTGTGAGATGTCAAAAAAAAGAAAGCCAACCAGATGTGGCAAAATTGAATGTATAAATAACATGATTTGTTTTTTGAAAAGATAAAGACTGATGAGATTCATTAAAATGAGGAAAATTTGGAGAAGAAAAAAAATGCTGGGCCAATAATCACCTAGGAAAGGTCCCATTATAGCTATTTAGGAAGGGTTTTCTGAGTTCTAAATTGTTATAGTAAATATATAATTAAGTGTTTGATGTTTCTATAATTAGTTGTACATGTAATGTAATTTTGGCATGGGGCTAGTTATTTGTTGTAAATTTGTATTCTTCTAATGTTCTTGTGTGTTTGTCAATTTTTGTTTCAAATTAGGCTCTTATTAGTGCATTTTCCTTGTTAGCCATTTTTTGTTTTATTTCCCCTATTTTCTTTTCACCCTTCACGTTTTATTTTTGTTATGGGTTTTTCGTTAGTACCGTCCCACTAGGTTGTAAAACCTAATTTTTTTGGGTACATCTAGCTGTACCCATGTTGTGTGGTCCCTTTTTTTTTGGTTTTCTTTCCCATTTATGTTGATGTGTGCACTAATAGGCTCCTAACTTGAATTCAAGGAGACTATATGTACACGATGCATTAATGCATTTAGGACAAGAAACATAATGAGAAAATCATTGATTTGAATGATAGAGAAAAATTATCATGTCAAAAGCATTTACAACCATTTTAAGACATATCAAGAGCACCTAACATTTATTGGTGCATTGATTAAGTCATTAAAAGTGATAAGGGATGGGTATTTGCATTACATTGGACTCCCCACTGACTTCTATTATGCTTGGTGTTCTCTCTTTAAAGAGTTGTTCCCATCAAGGGGTGTGATAATAATGGAGGAATAACACATGCCCCTCAAAACATCCCATATTTTTATTGTGTTTTTGCAGGGTATTGATATGACATTACGGTTCCAAGGAAGAATATGAATTTCTTAGAGATCCATGCTAAATTTTGGAAAAGCAAATAAGGTTTTCAGAGCCCCAAAGTAGATGAATAGAGTCGTGCACTCAGATTCATCCTAATTGACAGTTTCTAGAAACACATTACTATGGTTATGGTCATACCAACTAATGAGTGCTACAATTCTAGTCGAGATTATCTGTTCACCATTTTTATTGGGTCTTTTTCACCTTGTTGTTTGGACCTGATTTGTGTTTGTTTCTATCTCCAAAATTGAGAAATATTAGATATTCGTCTAAAATCCTTTTTTCTCAATTATACTCTTAGATATTTATTTTATGTAATTAATTTTTTATTTACCGAATTCAATTTCATTAAATATGAATTGCAATCTATGTAGTTTTATTGCATTGTTGATGTAAAACCACTTTTCACATCTACATTTTGGCGAGCCTAAATAAAATTACACCCAATCTTAGGGTTTCACCATTTCGGGTGAACCCTAATGCTTTATAATAATCTATGTTAGATCTTACATGTTCTAGGGTTTGCATTCTCTCAAGTTTAGATCCCTTTATCCCTAATTGTCATGTGCAATTGACAAGCCAATCTCAAGTTGAGGAGGAAAACGGATCATATTACATTCAAGAAATCATTAAAGCACTTGGTGAGGAATATCAAATAATTTTGTGATTTTCCTTTTCTTTTGAGAAGAAAAGACATGCCTGTCAGTTGTGATATTGTATTGATTGTATTTCTGATCTCATTCTTTACGTGAAAAGTAGGTGCATTATTAGACTAAAGTTGAACATTGATTTACCTTGATAATTATCTCCACTACATGTAAGGGTGTTAAGTACCATATTTATGCATGTTAGCCACAAGGAGCTTGATCTCATAGTTCCTAACCATATAAAAAAGTTTTTCAAAAGATTTAAACGTGTGAAACATGATATTGTCTTTGATAGGTTGTAGTTAACTTTGAGAGAAAATATCTTCTAATTTACTATTGTTTAATGTGAATAATACTTGTAAGAATGTTTTGAATTTAAGCATTTAGTCACTGATAGGCTTGTTAAGTCCTTGCTTTAGTTATGCAAATTGTGAAAATGTGACTTTTGGTTAATGTTGATTGAAAAGTGAGCCAAAAAGCTACCAATTTTTTATAAGGAACATAAAAAGCTCAATGGGGCATAAAAACAATCTAAGATGTAACCTTTGAGACTTATATGAAAGATCTTAGTTAACAATTTATCATTGTACAAAATCTAAACATGAAGCACAAAATGATTTTATATAATGTGAAGGGTCACCCTTGTTAAATAATTACATTTTAAGAGTAACGAAACTAGAAGGAAAAGTGTAACTAAGGACCTAATAAATGAAATGGCTGCGTAATATGTCATGATAATTAATTTCTTGGCTTGATCTTTGGGATCCTTTTAGGAATTCTTGAATTTTTTCTTGTGTATCTTGAATAGTTTGGTGTGGGATTGAATCTTGATTTATGATAGGATCAACATGTGTATGAATATGAATGCCAATGTTTTGAGAATGATCTTGAACAAAATATGTAGCTTGAGAAACATGTACAGGTAGCACAAAAGAAGTTATAGGTCATGCAAGAATATTCATGGTAACATGAGTAGTAGTAATAAATGGAGTCACAAAAATAGAGCACTAGGTATAGGCATATGAGTAGAAGTAATAAAAATACTAGCCTCAACAATTAAATAGCAAGTGAGCCTCATGTAATCAAGATATGAGCATTCAAAGGGTAAGTTGTAGCATGTACTTCCTCATATTAGATTCCTTGGCTAATATTTTTTTTGCACCATCTTTACGATAAGTAATGCCATTGATTTTATCAAGATTTTCCTTGATATATTTTATAAATTCAACATATTTTTAATCTATTTTGGTAGACACCATCATGTTCAATGTTTGAGATCCATTAATGTCACATAATTTTGAAGCATAACATTGCTAGACATCATAAAAAGCCTCGTCATTCCAAGTTTGATAATTGAAAACATCGACATCACACGTGCTCATGTTTGCATCCTTCATAGTTGTACCATTTACATTGACACCAATATAATAAGAATAATTACCATTAATAGCCACCATTTTATTTTTCAAACAAGTAGAAGGTAAATCTAAAGGAATTTTATTTAGTTTAATAAGTGTGCCGTCCAATCTAACACTTCACCCAATGGGTGTTATGGATATAGCTTTCTTAATTGGATTAAGATAAAAACATAGATAACATTAAAGAATCTAGGAATCATGATATATCACTAATATCTAAACAAGCATGAAAAAATATCTAGGGGAGAGATATCTATGAAATTGTAAGGAGAAACCCTAGGATGCATAGTCTAAAATATCAAGTTCACTAATATGTTGTTGGATTTGCACACACATGCACAAATGTACTAACATTTGACACTAATCAGATCATAATGCAACTACACTAAACATAGTAAATTTTGGATTTTAAAAGTGTTAAATTATATAGAAAAATAGAGAGGGTAAACATACATAATTGTGAGCAAAATGTGTACATTAGATTGACATCCCTGATTGAAATCATTATTTGGAAATGCTTAGGAAGTAGCATAAAGTAAGATATGGAAGTTTCATTGCGCTCAAACACAATTTGCTTAATATGGAGGAGGATGACTAAAAATGACCTCCACAAGTGGTCACCACTACAAATATACACAATTAGTGGCATAAGCTCACCACTAGTGGTCATGCAAGTTTTGATGATTTTATTTTTTTTGTAAATTGCTTTCTCTTCTCTTGACTGGTGAAAAATATTTCAAATATATAAATTAATGTGTGAAGATGTCTAAATTTATTCCCCTTTGATTTGAATCCAAATCCTAGAAATTCATGCAAACATAGATATAATGCAATAGAATTGACCTAGGCTACCTCTAATGGGTGCATTTTCTCTATATACTATCCTTGGAATCATGTAGTTTGATGTAGATTTATGTGTGTCCCAATGCAAGACAAGCCTCAATGTTCTCTCCTATATTCTCGATCAATTCATATATATGTATCCTTCATTTGGAACAAATAATATGGAAAAAAAGTATACTGAGGGAAATATTTTAAACAAAGCATGAAGAGCTTGAATTTTGTTGTAAGTATTGGAGTGGTCTATGATAGAAAATGATTTTTTCTTAAATGTGATTAATTTCCCAAATGAACTTCAAAGTATTTATTTATATAGGTATCTCTAAGATAATTTCCCATAAAATATGAAACGAAATTCAAGTGTAGCTGACCATCATAACTTGAAGAAATATAAAATGACTATTGGAGGGTAGTGACCAGAAACAAACACTGTTAATGGTCAAGACCATTAACAAATGCTACTAGTGGTTAGTCATCATTGTTAGTGGTTGGATGATTTTGTTAGTTATCATAGATAATTAATGAGTGAGGAATACTGGAAAGGTGTAATGGATGTCATATGGAAAATTGGAAGTGAAACTAAATGTCTATGAGATATTGATGGTGGTGGAAGACTACAAGATTGACCATAAGGGGGAAAAGTATTTCAAAATGAGTCTAATGTGTGCTCATGATCCAAGTGTCCTAATTTTTTTTTTTTGTTTCCACATATATTTTATCAAAACTAGGTGTCTACAATTAGAGAGGATATTGAGATGGCGATTGATTATAAAATCATCAAGAATACATGAGAAAAATGTACGAGGAGTATTTGGTGAAGTAGAAGAATAGAAAAAATCAAGATTCATCTTGGATGCTTGCATCTAAGATTTCAAAAAATGGAAGATATATAAGAGGGGCTCACAAAATATCAATGAGAATAGGCTCATGGTTTATTTCACATACCCAAGATGCAAGAGAATTTGAGTTTGTAATCCATATTGTATTATCCAAAACCATGTAGTAGTAATAAGTCACGTGTATAGGTTTGGGTATGTAATTCAATATTTCAAAGTTTGAGTTGGAAAAGTTTCAATATATTAAGGATTCAGGCACAACCATGAAAAGGTGAACACTTGAAAAGAGTAGATCTACATACAACCCAATTTTTTGTGAATATTCTCTATGAAAATCTATGAGTTTGTGAGAATTTACGAAGTCCAACCTTATTATACAAGTATGGGAGGTTATGAAGATTTCACTACAAAATCATAAGGCGGAAAATATCTAGGATGCCCCACGCAACCTCTTTTTTTTATTAAAGGTAAAACATGGTTGAGGGGACCCTACCCCTTACAAGTCAAATCTCTAAAAGAGAAGATAGGACATTACACAACAATAAAAAATATTACATAAATATAGATAATAACATCTGGGCCCCTCCAGGAGCATATAGTCTAAGTACAAACATAACAAAAGAGAAATAACAACAAATATTAAACCTTCGACAAACTAACAACATAGTAAAAATTATAATAATAACCACACCTACAAACATTACTTTTTGGCCTTTTTCAGACCATACAACACTTTCACCCATTCCTTAGACAAGGATTCAATATTGTCACCCAACGACTCTAGATCACAACCATCAACATCAATTTTTCTTTTCTTAGAATTTCCATAATCATCCACCAACATGTAAGCATTGGTCAAATGACCAAGGGTTTGGAGATGCTGCAGAGTAGATTTCACAGTAACCACACTCCATTCCATATAGCTATGTAATATAACTCTAATGTGGTCCACCTCATTAGAGAGGTTACTACAATTGGATTTCATAATTTCAATCTCTCCCCATTACTAATTTTAACAACATTTTCGACCTACATCTTCATTTTGTGCTAATCATTGAAAAGAAACTGAACCAAAATCTTGGTAAGTCTCATATCACCCTTCATCTCTTCAATATCCATATCCATCTTGGCTAGATGATTACCCCCCTTCACAGGACCCACTTGACCCAAAGCCTCAAATTTTTGTTCCAGTTGTTCATTAACGAGAGCTTGATTCTCCTGCTTGCTTGATTCACCCTTGCGTTTGACAGAATGTCTAGGTGCCTACTTCTCTTTAAGATCTCTAAGATTATGAGTGACATCGATTTCTATGACATCCTTATCCTCCCCCGATGACTATCCTTCATGCGAATCCAAATCATCACTAGAGTCTTCCTCATCCGAGTCAGAGTCTTCTTCCTTGGCATAACCCTTGAGAGATTTTGTGAGGGTACCCATTTTGTCAACATCAAGAGTGGATCTTTTAAAAAGGGAAAGGATAAATCCTTGGTGGAGAGGGACAACAGTTATACTATTTTAAAACTGGGCAATGGAAGCACTCAGAGAGAGAAACAAAAAGTAAGGGAAACTTAAACATTGACTGTGTCGAAAATGATTAGGCATGGGAAGATGATAGGCATAGATGCACTTATGACAACCAAGCTTCATATTACCCAGAATACAAGAAAAAATCTCAACAATTTTGATGCTACCAACATCGATGTGAATAATGGCCTTAAAATAATACGACTGAATCTGAGCCCAAATCTTCTCATCATCCCAACATAAATTGACACTATTCATATGGCCCATACCCATAATTACCTTCACATACCATGACTTGACATTATTTGGTGACGTGTCCATATTGGTCATTTTGGAGGTGTTCTCGCACCTTAGTGTCAAGAACTTCTTCATCATTGATTAGAGTCAACTCATGATAATTAACCCCCAAGTTAGCAAAGTAATCAACAATAGAGTTAGCTTCTCTATAGATATGTTTAAAAGTGAGAGTTTCAAACAAGTTAGACATATCCTTTATACTTGATATAGAGTTTTGGATAGATGTAGAAGTAGTACCTTTACAAGAAATTTTGTTGATAATGTTCAAAGAATCACCTTCCACTTCTAATCTAACAAATTTGTATTGAAGGGATATGGAAACCACCCAATAAGAAGCTGTTGCTTCAGCAACGTGATTTTTTTGTGTTCCAAGATTCCAATGATACCCAAGAAATAATCTTCCTTCAGAATCACGAAAGACCCCTCCACACCCAACTTTTCTGGGGTTACCTTTGGAGGCCCCATTGAAATTCAGCTTTATCCATTCCTTGTTAGGTTTCACCCAACCTTGGAACCTGGGATTTTGTGTCGGAGTGTATTTCTGAGTAGTCCCTAAACTCCAATTCTTAGAGGATTTGCTCTCAGTTTGAAGAATAGTTCTCTTATGTAGGGATATGTTTGAGAAGTTGGTCAAAATAGCATTATAACAACGAGCTCCAAAATTCTTTTCTAATTCCTTCTTCCCTTTAAAAATTTGTCTATTTCTCTCTTTCTATATACCTCAAGCTAGGTGCATAATAGAAATAGTCCATAGACATTTGAGACCTTGAATCCTAAAAGGGGTAAACCATTGGGACCACAGTTGTTTAATGGAACATGGGAATACCCACTTGATATCAAAAAGGTTGAGAAGGGTGATTCTAACCATTATCAAATAAGGGAGATGTAGAAATAAATGTAAGGAGTCTTCAGTATATTTTTCACACAGAACACACATATTCACCATATGCAATTTTCACTTATTAAGATTATTGAAAGTGAGGATTTTATTATGGAGAACCAGCCACTAGAACATATTGATCTTGGGAGTAACTTATTTAACCCACACACTTTCCCATTTGAAGTTGTTAGGATCAACTTCATCTAGAACAAAGGCATTGTAGGAACTTCACATCGAGAAGATACCATTATCCTCTCTAGACCAAAATAAGCTATCATCTTCTAAGCTTTATTTATTAACAATAACCCCTCTTAGTTTTATGTCAATGGAAAGGATGTCATTGCTGTTATGTCCATCCAATTCAATAGTTTTCCATTAACCCAAGGGTTCATCAAAATTGAAATAATCTTTGACCTTAGTCCCATATTTAACCACAACATCCTTATAGATGTTAGGATAGATAACCTTACGAGGTTTGTCCCCTAACCATTTGTCTTCCCGGAAATTAATCACTCTCCCATTGCCAATCATCCATTTGATTCCCTCATAGACAATGTATTTAGCCCAGTTTATAGATTTCCAAAAAGTAGAACCATTAAAGTCAGCATTACTAAAGCACCATTTATTGGCTAGGAGATTAGCCCAGTATTTCTGTCTTATGATAGAAGTCCAAACGTATTCTTCATTAACCAAACTCCAAATCATCTTTGAAAGCAAAATTTATTCATTTTAGCCCAATCTCTGATACCAAGACCCCCCATTTTTTTTGGCTTACAAACCTTCTCCCATGCCATGAGAGGAATTCTATCTTTTTATTCTAAGCCACTCCAAAGTAATATTTTTTGGATGCTTTCCAATTTATTAGCAATAGTAGAAGGTAATCTATAAATAGACATGGAGTACACAGGAAAATTGTGAATTGATCATTTGAGAAGGACAACTTTTCCTACTTGGGATAAGAGTGAGCCCTCCAGCCTTCCAATTTCTTGAGAAATCTGTCTATCAAAAAATTCCATTCAACAATCTTAGGTTTTTTAGTGCAAATAATCATTCCCAAATACCTTGTAGGGAATTTTTCTTTCATATAGCCAAGAATACCAACAATTTTAGCACATCTTCTTTCATCGGTATTGATAAAAATAACTATTTTTTTTTCCAAAATTGATCATTTGGTCAGAAGCTTCCTCATAATCTATCCTTATCTATTTAAAATCTCTTGCCTCTGGGACGGTAGCCACACAACCTCTTATGTCTATGTAGTTATATGTTTTTTTTTGAAACTATACATACTTCATTCCAAGATCCTCTACACATGCCAACAAATAAACACCTTATGCATTGTAAGGATATGTGTTAGTTGGCTTGAAATGTGGCCTTTTGATTAGTTACTTTGATTTTTCATGTCTCCTTTTCTGCATTACAATTTCACACGACTGCACATCCTTCAACACAAGTTCTTATGTTTTTGAAGCTACATAAAATCTACAAATATTTGCACATGTTATTTTCTTATGAATTTTGCAAAGATTTGAAAATATTTACATAGATACATCAACTCTTAACCTCCACGATAGATAAGGCTTTTGCTATCCTAAAATGCACATGATAATGTCATTCAATTGGAGTGATGTTTTTTACAATCAAGCTTCATGTTGTGTACACAATAACTTTCTTTTAAGTATTTCATCCTATAGATGTGTGCAAATTATATGTTTTGTGTGGAAGAGTATATCCACTACATATGTTTTTAAGGTTGAATGGTCAACCAATCAATGAGTTGTTTACTAATTTTTGAGGTGTATTTTCATTAGTTTGTTGAATGTTAAACCTTGAAAACATATGTGATCTTTAAGATGAGAAATTTTGTGCACCATCTATTTGAAGTTCCTAAATTTTGATTCACATGCATGTACACTCCAACATATGTGCACTAGGTAGTTAGAACATTGTAATCGATGAAAGTCAAGAGTCACAAAGAGAAGATGAAACATATTACATATGGAATTCAAAATGTTTGGAATTACATAATGGTTATCGATGAAGTATTTGATAAGTGTGTCTCTTTTAAAAGGGCATGACATGGTTGACTATGAGGTTTCTTTTAAAATGGTATGGCATGGTTGACTAGGAGGTTGGTTCTTCTTCAGAAATGCCAGTTAGAGCTAGATTGCAAATATAATTCGTTGGGAGCATGCAATTCTGTGCATGTGGCTATAAGATTTAGTTATGCTAATTTTGGGGGCTAAAAAGATAACCTTGATTAAAAATAAAGAAAGATACAGAAATATCGGAAGTGAGGCGATCAATAACAATTCCAAACATGGTGTAGAAAGAAGGAATGAACTACCATGAGTTCAAACAAGATCTATGTTGATAAACTTGAACGAAATACTGAAGAAACAAATATGATCCTATAGAGGACCACTACTAAGAAGTGTTGAAGTATGTAGACTAAATATACTTTAAGTATCAACATATGAAAAGCTACCAAAAAGGCACAAGGCCATGAATATTACCAAAAAAATCAATGTTTTACGTAGTTTAATTTCATTAACATGATTTTTATTTATGTGATTAAGGGAACATCATTTCAATTGTAATAAGATTGTGGTATAATATGTTGCTCTATTAGGTTACAATGAGATAAAAGCAAGCGTGGATAACTTGTAAGAACATAAAAAATTATTTGACAACCAATAAGATGAAGATATACATAATAAGACTTACCACATGTTTGTTAAGGGGAAAAATAAAAAATGCTATGTTAAGGTAGAGTGAGATATTGCAAGGGAATTATGTGAAAAGGAAAGTGTAGCAATAGAAAAGGAAAGTTACACATGAGTACGATGCAAATGAATTTTTGTGCGAAGGATAAAAGGAAAGAGAGAATGTACTTATGATGATGCAATTTATAAAGGAAAGGTTAGTGCAAGAGGAAGACATGGGATAACTTTACAGAATAAATAATTATTTTTTGATGACATACATAGTAATCACACCAAAGGAATGCAATGGAAACACTAATAGGCACAAAAACACAAACTGTGTCTTGTACACAATAGAATCTGAAAGGGAAGGGTTTGATGAAAATGCAACGTTTAATGTAGTTGAGGGTAAATCTAGATGTAATTGAAATGCAAAATTATTTTGAATAGGAGGGAAGATTAATTATTGGATTCGAAGAGAGAATTAATCGATGAAGAAAATGAAAAAAAAAATCTTTACTTGAATATAGGATGAGGAAGCAATGAGTTGAATACAAAAATATTTCAATAAGCGCACAAGGGGTGTAGATCTAGGAGGTGTTACTCCTCTATTTTCCCGAGGTGGATGCATGCCCCACAAGACGTCTTGGAGCACTTGTTGAAAGAAAAACTTAGGGATATACGTAGGTGGTTGAGGGTTCAAACTCTTGAAAAAATTATGAATGTAAGATTGCCATTTTTATCTCAAATGTCAATAGTCACCCTATCGAAAGTGAGCCCTTGGGATTAAGGAATTTTGAGTGCCTAATCTATCTTAAGAGGGATTTTCCTTCAACACCCACAAGATACCAAGGGAAAAGGGACATGAGTAATCCCAAATTACATAAACTAATACAAAAACCAAAAATTATGCCACTTAATGAAGGTTTAAAAAAATCTTATAGAACATTTTAAATAAGATAAAACTTAATATTAAATTAATTTCTTTAGTGATAATCTCTAATAATAATAAAAAAAGAAGCATAATTTTCTTTCAAATCTTTTGAGTTTTTAATATTAAAATGAAACAAATCATTTACAAGTACAATATGTTCCAAGGAAAGAATATATTTGTCATTTGAAACGTGATATGAAAAAAGTTTACTTGTACATTATTCATGAATTTGTTTATCATCAACAATTTAAATGCCCATATCTACACAAATGAGCACTAAAATTCTTCATTTAAATAAACACTTGACCAAAACATATTTTAATGTCCCTGTAGGCATCATGGTGTGCAAGAAACGAAAACAACCATTGTTCCAGGAAACACACATGCAGATATGGATTTTCTAATGTCTCACATGACTTGTTTAGGTTTAGAGTGGAAACAACATAAAACCACTAAGTGGATGCTAAAATTTTAGGTTGAGGTATTGCAAATGCTACGCCCTTAACCTATTGCTTGTATTAGGATATGAGTAGCCGACTTGTGGCTTACCATATCAGTTTATTATATCATTTATAATTTCTCATGCTTAATAGGTCGGCCTTGGTGATGGCCATAGCATATGAATAGTATATATAGGGGATTATAGGTAGTATTTCATTATCATTTGAGCATTTGAGTCTTATTATATGGTTTGGAGGTTGCCCCCTCGAAGTGGCGAAGCTATTATAATTGCATATTGAGATCATTATTCTGAAATATTGTGTTATTTGGTGTTCTATTGTTTCTCTTAATTTGAATTATACAAGTAATTTCATTACAAGTGGTATCAGAGCTGCAATCTGGGCCAAAATTAGGGCAAAACCCCTATTTTTTTGTTTCCACCACATGTTGTGAACTAGAGAAAATTGGTGGGAGATATTTTTACTAGAGCTGTGAAACATTTCAAGTAAGGTTCCCTGAAAATTGTAGACTTTTTTGATTTAATTTGCAAAAGTTATTACAAATTTAGGATTTTTCATAAAATCACTCCCTAGGGTGCAAATTGTGGAAAATTTTCAAGTTCTTTACATTTTGGGAAATCTCTCAAACAAATAGTATTAGTATTTTCTCTGAGTTTTTTCTTGTTTGGTCGATATTTTATCAAAACCCTAAACCCTAAGGTTTGACATCATGGCGGGGCCTTCCACAAGAGCAAAAAAGAATCCAATTACTCTGGGTAAAACCCTAGATAAAGATGGGGTAGTGATTGAAGAGATGGAGACAGAAGGGGTAAATATAGATTCATCAGCACTAGGGTTTACCTCAGTTGATCATAAGGTGAGCCAACTTGAGTATGAGCTGTGAAATGTATAATCTGAGATGGCCTCTAAAGGAGACATAGCCCAAATCAATCATCGGTTAGATGATATCATGCAACATGTAAAGAGTAACCAATATGGCCCAAATCTGGCCCATATCAACCAAGGAGGACCTTCAGTTCAAAATCATGGACAAAATAACCATATTGGATCACTTTTCCAGTCCCATCAGAATCAAACTTATTCGCAACCACGGAACATGATGCTGAAAGTGGATATGCGCAAATTTGATGGTAAGGATCCCCTGAATTAGATAAATCAAATGGAGAACTTCTTTGAGTTACATCAAACACCATCAAGACAAAAGGTGACATTGGCATCCCTATATCTTGAACCTGACCAATTTGTTTGGTATCGATGGTTATGTGCTCAGAGGTAGAAGAATGGTCTAGGTGTCACTTGGACAATTTTTACTGAGGAGTTGCAATTGCACTATAGTTCTAGTGTTTTAGAGAACTACTTTAGTCAATTAGCAAAGTTACGGCAAACATGATCAGTCAAAGATTATGTGCATCAATTCCAAAACCTATCCTTAAGGGTGGAGAATATTCCAGAATAGAATCTGAATGACCTATTTCTTGGGGGCCTTAAGGACCACATTGAGCATGAGGTACGTATGTTTAATCCAATCAAGCTTTTTGATTCTATTATCATGGCACGTTGTGCAGAGGAAAAATTTCTTTATAGACTAGAAGGCCACCTTTCATTAACACCAGAGACCGTAGTATCTCTTCCCCTTCATTTGCTAGGCCAATTAGATTGACTCCTCGATAAATGGAAGAAAAGAGAGTAAAAGGATTGTGTTTTAACTGTGATAGCAAATATGGACCAGGACATAAATGTGCTGAGAAGAAGTTGTTCTATATTGACGGAGGTAATGAGGATGATGAGGAAGCTGAAATTATAGGAGAGGCTGAGGAACTAGTAGAAGATGAAGTAGAGGATCACCAACCTACAATTTCTTGCCATGCATTTTCAGGTATTAGTACTCCTCAAACACTCGAGGTTATTGGCTATCTCAAAAAAATAAAGGTGATGGTGTTGATTGACTTGGGGAGTACTCATAACTTCATAAATAGTAAGTTAGCTGCCCGCCTCAATTGTTTTATTTACCTAGCTCCAGAAATGCAAGTTATGATTGCAGATGGTGGGACAATCAAGTGCACATGAAAGTGCCATAGTATCAAGCTTTCCATGGGAGACTACATGTTAGACTCACCTATGTTTGCTATTTCTATGGGAGGGGAAGATATTGCTTGGGGAAGAGATGAATTTCCAAGAATTGTTCATGTGATTTCATTTAGATGGAAGGACAACACAATTGAATGGGATGGTAGCTAAGTCTCCATAGATTATTAGCTCTCATCAGATGCAGAAAGTTCTTAGAAAAGGAGTGGATGGTTTTATAGCAAAGCTATTTTCGATAGAAGTACAAAATATAGAGTCTTCAATGCCACCCAATCTTCAGAAGATTGTGGATGCTCACTCATCTATTTTTGATGCAATTCCAAAGGGAATACCACTAGTTATGGATCATGATCATGCCATTCATTTGATTCCAGGGAGCCAAACACCTAACATCAGACCATATAGATACCCATATTCCTAGAAAAGTGAGATCGAGAAAATGGTGGAGGAAATGTTAAAGGCAGGTATCATCAGGCATAACCAGAGTGCATATTCTTCACCAGTGGTCGTGGTACGTAAGAAGGATGAAACATGGAGGATGTGACTAGATTATTGAGAAATCAACAAGTACACCATCAAAGATAAGTTTCCTATTCCAGTAATTGATGATTTACTTGATGAATTGCATAGTGCTGTTTATTTCACAAAATTAGATCTTTGTTCGGGGTGCCATCAAATTAGGATAAAAGAGGAAGATGTTCATAAAATGGCTTTCAAGACTCAGGAGGGCCATTATGAGTTTTTGGTAATGCCATTCGGTCTTAAAAATGTGCCCTCAACCTTTCAAAGCTTGATGAACACTATTTTTAGGCCGTTTTTAAGGAAATTTGTATTAGTTTTCTTTGATGACATACTGATTTACAGTAAGACATGGGAAGAACACTTACAACATGTAAATAAAGTGTTGGAAGTTTTGGATATACATACTCTGTATGTAAAGCCATCCAAATGTTCTTTTGGTGTATAAGAGGTAAAGTACTTGGGTCATATTGTATCCCATGAAGGCATCAAAGTTGATCCTCAGAAGATCAAAGCTATGGTGGAATGGCCAAGGCCCAAAAATCTCAAAAATCTTCGTGGGTTCCTAGGACTAACAGGGTACTACAGAAGATTTTTGCGAGGATATGGTAGAATAACAACCCCACTCACTGCATTGCTAAAGAAGGTTACCTTCCATTGGATAGACGTAGCCACTAAATCCTTTGAGCAGCTGAAGGAAGCCATATGCAATACCCCAGTTTTGGCTACTCCCAACTTCTCAAAAACCTTCATTGTTGAATGTGACGGTTTAGGATCAGGATTGGGAGTAGTTATAATGTAGGAAGGAAGACTGATTGTATTTGAGAGTCACCAATTCAAAGGAAAATATATGATCAAACCTTTCTATGTGAAATAAATGATGGTTATTCTTCATGTGGTCAAGCAATGGTGGATCTATCTCATGGGTAGACACTTCAAGGTAAAAATTGATCATGATAGTCTCAAATAATTTTTAGAGCAAAGGTTATCATCTGAGGAACAACAAAAGTGGGTAACAAAAATGTTGGGTTATGATTTTGAAATCATATACAAAATGGGTAAAGAAAATGTAGTAGCTGATGCGTTGTCTAGAAGGGATACATCCGCAGATGCTTTACTATGTGGAATGTCCATGTTGACGGCCGATTGGGTGGATGAAGCAAGATTGGAATGGAATCAAGATAAGGATACACAATCTCTAATACAGAATATCAAGTAAGGATCTATGACATCTAACAAATTTGAGTGGAAAGGTAATGCCCTATGGTACAAGGATAGGTTATACTTGAGTAAAGATTCTGAGTTGAAGCATACGATTCTTGCAGAGCTACATGCCTCACATGTTGGAGGACACCCTGGGTTTTTGAAGACATATCATAGAATAAAAAGAGAATTATTTTGGGTTTTTCAAGGGGGATGTACAAAAGTTTGTATTAGAGTGTTTAGTGTGCCAACTAAACAAAAGGGAAACAATTAAGACACCAAGTCTGTTGCAACCCTTACCAATTCCTAGCCAAAGATGGAAGGAGGTCTCCATGGATTTCATCACTGGATTGCCTTGTTCAGAGGGTAAGAATAATATTTTCGTGATTGTGGATAGGCTCACAAAATATGCCCATTTTTGTGCCCTATCACATCCATTTGCAGCTAGTATAGTCGCAGCTATTTTATTGGAGACAGTTTAAAGGCTACATGGAACCCCAAAGATAATTGTAAGTGATCGTGATCTTGTTTTCACAAGTAATTTTTTGATGGAATTATTTTCATGTTTGGGTACTCAGCTAGCTCACAGTTCATCTTATCATCCTCAAATTGATGGGCAAATAGAAGTGGTCAACAAACGCTTAGAGGGGTATTTACGTTGTTTTGTATCAGATATGCAGGAAAGGTGGATTAAATGGCTACCATTGGCAGAATGGTGGTATAACACATCTTTTCATGCCTCTTCTCAAATGACCCCATTTTTAGCATTATATGGTTACCATCCACCTTCTATCACTTCCTCCCTGAGGGTGAAAAATAAGGTCAGAGATGTTGAGGAACACATTCAACATCAACAAACAGGTTTTGGCTAGTTTGAAGGAGAATTTAGCATTAGCACAAAATAGGATGAAACAACAAGCAGATCAACACCGTAGTGAAAGACATTTTGAAATTGGTAACTGGGTTTTTATACATCTCTAGCCTTATAAACTTATGTCCCTAAAGCAACAAAAAAAGGAAAACAAACTTGCTCCTAAATATTATGGCCCTTATAAGGTTCTATAGAAAATTGGTAGCGTTGCTTATAAACTAGAGTTGCCTCCATCTTCACACATACACCCAGTATTCCATGCTTCATGCTTGAAGAAGGTTATTGGACAGAAATTTGAAGCCCAGATAGAGTTAACAGAACTTGATGAGGAAGGAAGAATCATTTTGGAGCCAGAGAATATTCTGTAAACACGTACTAAGAGGCTGAGAACTGGAGACATTAAGGAATATCTGATCAAGTGGAAGAATCTGAGCATAGAAGATGCCACTTGGGAGGATGAAGGTTTTCTGCAGCAACATCCAGGATTATTCAACGTTGAGGACAACGTTGGTTTGAAGGGGAAGGGCATGCTACGCCATTAACCTATTGCTTGTATTAGGATATGAGTAGCCGACTTGTGGCTTACCATATCATTTTATTATATCATTTATACTTTCTCATGCTTAATAGGTTGGCCTTGGTGATGGCCATAACATATGAATAGTATATATAGGGGATTATAGGTAGTATTTTCATTATCATTTGAGCATTTGAGTCTTATTATATGGTTTGGAGGTTTCCCCCTCGAAGTGGCAAAGCTATTATAATTGCATATTGAGATCATTATTATGAAATATTGTGTTATTTGGTGTTCTATTGTTGCTCTTAATATGAATTATACAAGTAATTTCATTACAAAAAAACCTAAGCAACCACATCGATGACCAATAGAAACCAATTTATCCACCATAACCCAAAATGTGGTTGGTTAGGTGTTTTTCCACCACCACAATAGATTATTACATCCAATTGACAAATTACTCCATTTACAATCCTAACTACAACCCATAAGTCTGAAGTAAACACTACCTCTAAATGTTTGCAAAGATAATTTATGGGTTATACTCAATCTTCTCCAAACTCAGACGATGTTTGTCGTTTTGTTTATTCTACATTACAATGAACAATAAAAGGAGCTCTGTTTGAAGGGTCTGTGTGATGTCCAATCATTTAATCAACCTTTCTATAGTTGATGTAATTATAACCAAGGTTGTGTCCAAGGTAATATGTAATGAAGGCAATGGATATGTAACTAGTGGTAGTGGATTTTGGTCTTATGGGGTGTTTGCTTGTTTTTTTGAGTCTTCTTATTTACTAAACTAGATATTGATAATCAAACAACTTATAAAACTACTAAACACAAATAATGTTAAATAAAAAATAAAATTTTATTCTCCTAAAACCAACTCATGGAAAGGAAATGCTTTGAAATGAAACGTGATGAAATTATAGACATACAGAAAGGGAATACTTTATAGAATGGAAATGCTCTGAAATGAAAGAAATACTGAAAAAACAATGCTACTTCGATTGGAATGTCACAAGTTCTGAAAATTATTGTTTTAAATGCACTATAGAATCCAAGAATGCAAACAAAAACATAAATGTAAATACCACATAATCCAATTCCTTTGTTGAGTGGGTCCTTGATCTCCCTTTGATTGGTTTGATGACACAATTTTCATCATAACAACATGTTTTTAATTGATAAAAAATGAATTTCTACAACATAAACTAAAAATAACTGGTAACTACTACTTGTGCTTCTCTATCCTATTACATTCTACTCATTTGTACGTACATACATTTTAACCCAGTCATGAAAGGTTATTTATAGATAATGTTTCCCAACACACACCTAAGAATCTAGGTGGCTAGATATGAGAATAATTTGGGAATCATTTATAGATCATAAAATAATTAGGAACCAAGTCCATTGTTTTCAAATTTAATTAACTTCCCTTAAACCAATCTTCATGATGGAGTAGACCATGTCCAATTCTTGACTATGATACCTTACATTGGCGGGTTTTCAAGAATTTATTAACCTGCACCCATCACCATGCATCTTTTCAAAGAATTTAGTTGGAAAAATACCTTAATCATTAGTCCAAATAAGTTAACAAGGATAAGATGCATTATTCCCCTATTTTAGACTCAATCAATCAAATAATCCAATGCGTTGATTGATATCCTAGACACAAAATCATGCACTTTAGACATTATTTAGTCCCGGTCTCATACTACTATTTAGAAGGTTTTTGAGTGAAAAAAGTACTAAATAAGCCCCATCTTTTGGCCATCTTACTTTATTTTCTTTCATCATTCCTGAACTCTTGCACCCATATGCCTAGTCAAATTTTGTCATTTCATGTTATTTTAGCTTTGACTGGGGTGCCCATGGGCACCCCAATCCTTTTTGAACTTTTGCGCCTCTTTTTGGGAACTTTCTAAACATTTTAGTTTCTTAGATTTTTGGTGGTGGGCCATTTTGGGGTTACTTATGAAATTAGATCAAGAGAACCCTATAAATATAAAGTTATGAGACCATAATGAGGGACCAAACACTAATCATTAATATCATCCACCTAGGGTTGCATCTATCAAAGGCATTTGGATATCATTTGCATTCATTTAGCTCCATCATAAAGGACAAAGCTGGTTCATATGCACTATACAAGTATAGGAGGGAATTCTATTCTATTCCATCCACCATTCTACTACATTTTTACATCTAGTTATTGCTCACTACTTCACAAAGTGCAACTAACACAAGATAACCTAGGGCACATGATTCGCACACACACTAGAACTACATTTGGGTATGGAATGTGGTGCAAAACTCAATTAGTAAGCCCAATGTTGTGGAAGATGAGGCCAGTTTGACCTATTCATACGTGTTCTTATTTTTTTAGGATTTTGATACTTATTTTGGTATTTTGCAAGTCTTATATTCATCTTGGATTATTAGCGACACTTGGTGCAATGTAGTAAACATGATGCGATAGAAAATGAAGGTTTCATATCATTAGAGGACTTCTGAAACTCAGTTCTAGAACTTTTACATAGACTAGGGCGTTCATTCTATAGACCACAATTCCCACAGGTTCCCCAGTCCCTCTCTAAGTGCTCCAGTCCAACTAGATAGCTCAGATCCATCCTTTTCGAGGCCTCTATGCAATCGTCCCAACTTCCTATTTCTCCAGTCACTTATGTGACATAGTCTTGCAAGTTCATCAAATTAGCGAAGTCACTTCCATACTTCTTTTACTTATTAGGGTTTCTACTTTCATTAGATTAGTTGCTTGGGTCATTTTCCATAGTTTTTTATTGCATTTATTCATTGTATTTACATGTTTTTCTAGATCAGATTAACTACTATTATTCTCCATTTTTAGTTAATAATTTTGGTGAACCCGAATCGATCATTCACGCTTTTAGGTTCTTCATTCATTGCTTGTCATTGCAGGGTTTTGTCATCATGAGTATCTCAATAAATGATTATTTGCTTGCAAATCCTAATTTACTACATATAGTTCAACATCTTCTTCCTACTACTCACATTCATGCTGACATGCATCTAGACTCGGTTTATCAATCATTTGTCAATGCATTCTCTTCACACAGTATTAAAGTCTAATATTCTCACTGGTGTTCATACTTTTGATAATGACCTGCCTCTACATATCATATGTTGTATTCATAATGTAGGTGTTAAACACACTTTGATTGATAATGGATATGAACTTTACTTGTGTCCTATGTCATTCCTTGAAGTTTTAGGTCTTTCTTCTCATGACGTTAGTCCATCTAGTATTTCACTGTGTGCTTATGATGGTTCTTTCTGTCCCTTTCTTGGTCACATTACATTTCCTATCACTATTGGTTGAAAGACTGTCCACATTTCCGTTTTCATTGTTGATTTCCCAGTCTCCTACAACTGTCTCATTGATAGGCCATGGATTCATGCCATGAAATTTTCACCTCTAATGTACATAATTGTGTAAAATTATTACATGAAGGCATTGACTACACCATTTTTTATGACCACGATCCATTCAAGTATTGTGACCGTGCTTCTAATATTGGTTTTCCTATTCCACGCATAGATATTATAGATGAGCCCCAATATAGGGTGATCCACCTCACTTACCACCACTAGACGGTACCATTTGCATGATATATGCAGTTTCTACTATGACATTTGTTACTACTACTACTATGATTCCATATCAGGGGCCTGTCCAATCCTTGAACATCGCTCTATCACCCGCACCTTCGCCTATACCACCTACATCAGCAAAAAAAACATTTACTTGCATGATCTTCATGAATAACTCCTATTGGGAACATATTCCATTTGATCCTACATGCAATGACACCATATGTACACATGAGGGTTTGGCTCTCCTAGGTTTTGCTTTTGAGGATCTCTATCCTGCACCACACACTCCTAATATTTATTATGGTTTTTTTTGCACCATTACTACTTATGGCTTACGTATCTTTCATCTTATGGTCTATCTATTACACATTGCTCGCTCTTCTCCAATTACATTAGGGAAATCATGACTTGATTATATTGGGGGAAATCTAGATCTGAATCAAATCAACATTTCATTTCCTATACCTTTTGGACATGTCTTCATATGCAATAGCTCTTTCCTAGGAAACCCAAAAAATCTCACCCATTGGTATGCACACGGTTTTCCACTTCCTCATTCACCGATGAGGAGTATGCTATGGGAATGTACAATTTGCTTATTCATGGATTGTTTCGTGATCAAACAAACACTAATGCTTATCAAGTCACCAACTCTTATCCATTCGACTGTGATCCTAAAAGTAATGATCTTCTAGATGACATTACAAGATAACGTCTTTCATCACGAACACTTTGGGGGCATAGTATTCACATCACCCTCCCTCATCATCATATCATCATAGGCACATCTCTCATATTTTCATTATCATTCATTCACATCCTTACATAATACTACATCATGCTCTTATCATTTACGTATATATCATCTTAGCATCTACTCATATCTCATCTTGGTATTCTCATACATCAATTTCCTAACATACACATATTCATTCATACTTTAGCATCATCATTACCCAATGAAACACTCTTGTGCTTTGGTTCACACTTGAATGTTGAGGGATTACTACACATGAACACCACACACTACACTATAGACACCACACATCATGTTTCACACATTATACATTTAGTCCACATCATTTCAATCTTTGTATATCTATACATCATGCATCATACAAGTCTTCATCATACTCATATGGAATTACATCCTACATAATATACGCTCTTAGGCACACTACACATGTTGCATTCAATACTATACACTACATACATATCACATGGTTGGTTATCATCTTCATTACATATACCACATCATCTTCTACATGTTGCACTCACTACCCTATGAGAAACTTTAGTTCCTCGGTCCATACTTGATTTCCAAGGGTTTACAAATAATATAGACCTTACATTCATCACAAATTTATCATTCTACCTTTCATCATGCAAAATTTTTAGGATAGTGACACACGCTATAGGCTAAATCGTCACTTTCTTGTAGTGGTATATGCTTTAGGCTACATCACCACTCCCTGCTATTCATCTTGTAGTGGTATACACTTTAGGCTACATCATTACTCCTTACTATTCATCTCGCAATGATATACGCTTTAGGGCTAAAAAATCACTCATACATTCATTTTTTTTGGACATACGCTTCAGATATAAGGTTCACACACATATCTTCTATATGTCACATATCCTCGTCACTACACTTACACATTCATCACAACACACCAGACATAACACACACTATTCAACCATTTCCTGATGAAACACTCTTGTTTACGGTTCATTCTTGATTGCTAAGGGGAAAAACCAAATGAACCTCAGTGCATACATTTACATTCACTTGGGGGGAATGCGACTCCTACCATCCATCTTGCATTACATTCCATCGATCGATAACATACTACACTTTATGGTTGCTTTTACTCTTTCTCACTTTTTCTTGTTCATGGTCACTTTATTACACATGCTAGTTTGATTACTTGTATGTAATTTTTTATATCATCCACACAAGCGCATTCATGTTTTTTTTTCTAGTTGTGATCGCAGATACAAGTATCTTACATGCATTACTGATGCTCACCTTCTACCCTTCCTACACTGGTCATTGGGGGCATCCACATTCGTCTCTTCCAGGAGCTATTGTTTCATTTTTTACTTAGCACTTTACATTACTTGGTTATACAGGCTTTTTACATAATAGTTATCTTTCTAACATGATAACCAATGCTTCATGTTCAACATTCGTTAGGCATGGATATTTGCTTCCATACTTGTTTTTTATATTGCTTATCTATTGTTTTCTCTTTTTTTTTTGGGACTTGCCCTATGTTTGGTGTGAAAACTTGTTTGTTTGTATGCGGCCATGATTTCCTTATGTGTCTTGCGACATCATGAGTGATGTCTCATGTTTACAGCCTACTTTGTGTGGCTTACTTTGTCTTCTTGCATGTTTACATCACCACTTTTCTTGGTAGTTTTTACACTGTTTGTGTAGATTACAAATTGATTTATACATGAATGTTTGTTTTTAATAACACTTGTCTTTAACTAGCCTTCTTTTTTGTGCTCACCTTGGTTCTTACCAAGCGCATTCCCTCCCCCCTGCAGGGTAGAGTTTCAGAGTTCATGCGGTTGGTTCTCTTTTGGGGCCGCATTCTCCTATCAATTACGTCACATGTTCCCCCAAAGAGGGGGGGAATCATTTGGGGTTTTACATATTACACATTACATCTACACCAATTTAGTTCAATGCTCTTTCTACCCTTGGAATTGTGGGTTACATACAAAGAGTGGGTTCAGAATATTCTATGAACCCTGTACAAAGTGACTTTTACAAGACATTGTTATCCTTAGAATTATGAGAAACAGTTAAAGGTTGGAGGATACATTAGAATTCCTCCCTATAATTCTTTTGAAAGTGGCATCAGATCTCCCAAAAAACTAGGATGTACATAGATCTCTTTACACATGTTCAAGGAAACAGTTAAAGGTTGGAGGATACATCACAATTCCTCCCTATACTTCTTCAGCCTATAGTTTCGGATCACCCAAAAAACCCCGGTAGTACATGATATCCTTCTACACCCTCTTTCTTGACATAGATCGGGTGCACATGTTCCATTTACATTTTCTATTTGCGCATTTTACCTTCACATGATTTTTACATTTATATACATGTGTCTTTTACATTGTGTTTTCACACATACATACATACATATTTGACTACTTGATCATTTTCTCCTTACAGGTCCGACCGTATGAGAAACAAGTAGTCAAATGGGGGAAACAACAACAACAAAAATGTCAGCAACAACATTTCACGGAAATACACACCATACTAACCATGTAGGTACATCACACACAACAACAACTACACACGCGTTTCCACCCTAGGTTCACTTTCATCACTTTTTCTTTACACTTTTTCAGCTTTAGTTTCCACGCTCCATCATCTTTTTGTCATTCCACACTTTTTCTAGTCCTTTGGTGTGTTTCTACATCACTCTATATGGATTATCAGGTATGCATCTCTATCTAATTTATGTTACCGAGATTTTTTCTCACCAACATAAAGTGGGGAAAATGTAGACAAAAAATCATGAACTTTAGAAATCATTTTATCCCGGTCTCATACTACTATTTATAAGGTTTTTGAGTGAAGAAAAACTAATTAACCCATGTCTTTTGGCCATATTACTTCATTTTATTTCTTCATTCCCAACCTCTTGCACCTATATGCCCAGTCAGTTTTTTGTCATTTCACGTTATTTTAGCTTTGAATGGGGTACCCAGGCTAGTACTGGGGTGCCCAAGGGTGCCCTAGTTCCATTAGGGAATCCCCGATCCTTTTTGAACTTTCCTGCCACTTTTTGGGCACTTTCTAGCTATTTTAGCTTCTTATATTTTTGGTGGTAGGCCATTTTGGGGTTA
The DNA here is from genome assembly GCA_019776745.2 of Taxus chinensis. Taxonomy (NCBI): domain Eukaryota; kingdom Viridiplantae; phylum Streptophyta; class Pinopsida; order Cupressales; family Taxaceae; genus Taxus; species Taxus chinensis. The sequence continues at coordinate 198,161,316 of CM034147.1, read as the reverse complement.
ATTACAAAATTAGATGAAGAGAACCATATAAATATAAAGTTATGAGACCATAATGAGGGACATAGCACTAGTCACTACTATCATCCACCTAGGGTTTCATCTATCAAAGGAATTTGGAGATCATTTACATTCATTTAGCTCTATTACAAAGGACAAGGTTGGTTCATATACATCATACAAGCATAGAAGGGGATTATATTCTATTCTATCCACCATTCTGCTACATTTTTACATCTAGTTATTGCTCACTACTTCAAAAAGTGTGACTGGCACAAGAGCACCTAGGGCACATGATTCACACATAAATTAGAACTACATTTAGGTCAGGAATGTAGTGCAATGCTTAGTTAGTAAGCCCACAGTTGCAGCAGCTGAGGTTAGTATGAACTATTCATATAAATTCTTTTTTTAGGGTTTTGATACTTATTTTGGTCTTTTATAGGTCTTATATTCATCTTGGATTATTAGCGACACCTGGTGCAGTGAAGTGAACCTAATGCGACATACAAAAAAGGTTTCAGATCACTTACAAGACTTGTGAAACTTAGTTCCAGACCTTTTGCACAGGCCAGGGTGCCCATTCTGGAGACCAGAGCACCCATAGGTGCCCTAGTCCCTCTCTAGGCACTCCAGTCTGACTAGATAGCTTGGATCCATCCTTTTCACAACCTCTTCACAATCATCCCAACTTCCTGCTTCTCTAGTCACTTCTGTGACACAGTCCCGCAAGTTCATCATATCAACTAAGTCACTTCCATACTTCTCTTGCATATTAGGGTTTTTAATTTCATTAGATTAGTTACTTGGGTCAATTTCCATAGTTTTTTATTAAATTTATTCACTCTATTTACATGTTGTTCTAGATCATATTAGCTATCATATATCCACATTTTTAGTTAATAAGATATTTTCATGAGATAAAATTTCATTTATTAGTGATTTAATTGGTCAATTTATGGACTCATCACCTTTTTTGCACCTTACCTTTGACAATTAATTTTGCAAACAATTGATGCATCAAATTTTGCTCAAGTGTTTGTGTCATCTTGAATTCTTCATACTAATATGAATATCTCTTTGAAGTTGTACTCTTGAATCCACTATGTTCATAGAATGAGTCTACCCATTCTCTAAATTTTTTCTCATGTTGTGGTGTAATATTTTGCCATAATTTCATAGGATGGAGAACCAAATATTGTCTAGTCCTCATTCCCATACATTCATCATTTTCTTCCCATGCCAGATCCTAAATGATTTTCATAATTGTCATAGGGATCCAAAATGAATCTACTTCATCAGATCAACCAACAATAGAGAAGGAAAATGAAGAAATGGAGGTTCTATCTTTATGTTAACAGAACTGCCACTATGTGCAGAGCAACGGTTACATAACCGCCACCCAACTAGGGTGACGGTCCTGTAACCGCCACCTAGCCAAGGCAGCGGTCTTGTAACCACCGGTCTACATTGGGCGGCGGTCCTGACACTTTTGGATAGAAAATTAAATTCGAAATGAATAGTCCCAGAACTGGAAAGGCTGTTTTTGTCTCTTCTCCTCCATGACCTTTCCCATCCTCTAGTGCATGAGAGGACATGAGAAAGGCTATAAATACATGTAGGAAGGATAATTTTGATCATTAAATCATGAAAGCAAGTGAGAAAGGAATTATAAGTGCCGGAATTGTGTTTGTAGAAGACAGAAGTTTTGAGGTAGAGAAAGAAAGTAATTGGGAGGAAGTGTGAGATATTATCTACTTCTCTTTCATAATTATTATAAATTATGTACTTCTTATTTGAATTGGCCAATAGAAAGTGGGAAAAAAAAGTGTTTTTCCCTTCCTAACTGGTTTTCCTCCTTCATGGGTTTCCAGGATAAAAATTGTTGGTGTTCATGAGCTTACATTATTTCCTTTCCCTGCAATTGTTGATTCTAAGTATAAGAAAATTCATTCACTAGCTATATCTTTCATTTTCTAAATCAAAAGTAGAACAACAATTTTTAATTGTGATTTTGTGAATGATTCCAAAGTAGAGAGTTTACAGATCATTTTGGTATAAGTGTTTCACACAGAAATGCTTCCGTTCCTAGAATAGAGTTGCTTCTATCCTTTCATTCCTTTGAGAAACAGATAAGGGTTAGGGCTAGGAGGAATACCTGTTGAATGTTGAGAGGGTGTGCGCGTACCGTAGAGAGAGATCAGATCGATTGCAAAGAACTCCTTTTTGTTTGGGAAGGACTACCTACAAGTAAGAATACAAGACCACCAGATTCTAATTAGACAATAAATGAGGGAACTGCCTTGGGCCCAGGAAATATTAAACTTCCTTTCGAAGGTGGTCAGTTCCCTTGCTAATATGAATTAACACAAATTCTAACAAAGAAGCTATTGCAAAATTACAATTTAATTACCTTGTTAGAACAATAGAGAAAAGGCTGGTCTTGGTTTTGAATCACAGTGACCGATTCCGGTCACTATCACCGGTACCGGTTGCTGATAACCAATATCGGTAGGGGCAGTGATTTAGGGGCTTTGGTGAAGGTTGGCTATAAGATGGATATGGTGTTTATAAGGCTGGTAAATTATTGGGGATAGGTAATGGGGTGATGGAGAAGACTTAGAGAGTATGGGGGCTGTTCTTGGGGGCAATGTAGGGGTAGAGGAATGACAGTTAGATGGAGGGTGTTACCGGGTAGTAGATCTAGGAATAGACTTGTAATTACTATGATTCAGAAATCCAAGAAATGTTATTAAAAGAATGTATAAGACTTACTTACTAGTTCCTGATGAAGATATAGGTTCAAGGACTGTGATGATGAAGGCAGGGTTCAGGTAGGATGATCTGACAATCCAAGATGAGCTATCTTCTCTCCCAAGGCTTGGATGAGTGTCACTGGGCTCTGGTTACTCAGTTGCAGTCTTGGGCTTGATGTCCTTCTCTGCAAACTCCTCTCTTTCCTTCACTTGTCTCTGCTTGACCAAGTGATTTCCGGATTCTTCCAATGACTTCTGATTTGGATCAATGAAAATCCAACCCTTTGTTTTTGGTTGGGGGAGGTCATTTACAGGGAACCGATGGCGGTTACGTAACTGACGGCGGTCGAGTAGGAACCGATGTCGATTAAGTCAAAGTGGGCTATTTTTAGTAAAATAGCCAACTTTCCCTCCTTTTCTCCCGAGGGATTAGTTGTGGGCTTGGTAAAGTCATTATGAGGTTGGTTTTGGTGCGGATGAGGAGTAATTAGTCATGGGTGTGGATGTAGACCAAGTTATAGGTCTTAATTAGGTTAGTTTAGGGTTAGGACTAGGTCATGATGAGGTGGCGAAATGAGGTGGCAGGTTTGGAGATGTGGATTTATTAATTATAAGGTAATTAATAAATAATTACGCAAGGTTTAGGTGGTGAGGCTAGGTTTCGAAATGAGATGCGGGGCACGGGGGGTCGTAAGACACAAATGTGGTGTCTACATTAGCCCCTTGTTGTCGTGTAGCTTGTCTTGTAAAGTTGCACTGATAATAATAAGAAGTGGTTACTCCTGTTAAGGGTATAGGTAATCCCCCTCAAATCTATCACAGATTGAGGTAGCGTGAAATCAGGGATATGGTTGATAAAGGGTAAATGGTGTTGAGATGATGTTAAGATGGTGGGGTAGGTCCAAGGAAGCATATGCATGTTGAAATGCAGTAGTGTGACCAGGGTACATGATTTGAAGAGCAAACAAGCAATTCATAGGCAAAGGTCGATAGTTTATCCAAACAAGGGTGATATAATCCTGGTATCCAAGGCATAGGAAGTAGCTCCAGGGGATATAACGGGTAAGGTACAGGAACGTTTAGGCATGTTCGGCAGTACCAAATGGTTGGTTTGGTTGAGATAAACGTCACGGTCTTGGTCTAGGAAAAGTTGGTCAACTGATCAAGTCAAGTACCCTAATCATGCTAAAACACGAACAGGTGAGCTCGATTGAACAAAAAGCTACATGATGGGTGGATAAAATTGTAATTTGTTGGTTTTGGGCAAGGTATTTAATTGGTGTGGCCTTGGGTCGGGCCGATTGATTAGTGAGGGCCATGGGTCGGGCCTGATTGGTTGGTTGTGGCCTTGGGTCGGGCCAAATGGTTGGTTGCGGCCTTGGTTCGGGCTAAATGGTTGGTTGTGACTTTAGGTGGGCTTGGTTGGTTGATTGCGGCCTTGGGTCAGGCCTGATTGGTTGGTTATGGCCTTGGGCCGGGCCTGATTGGTTGGTTGTAGCCTTGGGTCGAGCTTGATTGGTTGGGTGCGGCCTTGGCTTGGGCCTAGTTGGTTGGTTGCGGCCTTGGGTCGGGCCAAATTGGTTGGGTGTGGCCTTGGGTCGGGCCAAATTGGCTAGGTGTGGCCTTGGGTCGGGCCAAATGGTTGGTTGTGGCCTTGGGTCGGGCCAAATTGGTTGGGTGCGGCCTTAGGTCGGGCCTGGTTGGTTGGTTGCGGCCGTGAATTGGGCCAATGAAGTCAAAAAAGGCTATTTAGCAAAGGAGGGTATAGTCAATGTGGTGAGAAAGGGAGATTAGTGAATAAGGGCAGAAATTACGGTAAAATAGGGATTAAACCGATATCGATTAGCTATGACCGGTATCTGTTAGATGACCGATACCAGTTGTTTAGGGCATAATATAACCGATATCGGTTATAGGTCAAAAACCTATAAAAAGAAAAATATGGCCTGTCATTGTCACATTGTCAATTTGAAAACCAAATTTAGTTGTCTGAGGTGTTTTAGTGATATTGTTGAGTTTGTCGGCTGAGGTGGCATTATTTGAGTGGAGAAGTGAGTGGTTGGTAGAACCCAGTGAGTAGGAGGCAGAATTTGATTGGTGGAGAACCCAACTGAGGAGATTTGGAGCCATGGCACAGCCAGGAGGAGCAGGAGGTGCTGGACCAGCTGGACCACAACCACCTATCCCACCATGATGACGTGTAGTCGTACCGGCAGGCTTTGAGCTCTTACCTTTGTGAATTTAATGAGTTTAACTTAGATGTGTGGTTTGGTTAGGAATTCTAATTTTAATAAAATAATTAATGAATGGAGGTAATTTGCAAAATGGAGTGGGTAGGTAGGTTAGTTAGGTCAAGGCGGTAGGGCGGGTAGGTTTTTAGGGTTTTTCAATGGGTAAAAGGGTAGAAATAGGCAAAAATGGGTTGTTGGGGGCTGCGTCGGGTTTGGCTCCGGCCATGGACAGTGACTGATGTCGGTCACTAGGCGACCGACATCGGTCACAAAATATTCGGAATAGGTCATCTGCCGGGAAACCGGCATCAGTCATATGTCGACCGACGTCGGTACCCCTTGTGTTTTTTTTTTGTTGTTGTTGTTGTTGGTGTTGGTTGGTGTGTTGTTTTTGTTTTGTTTTGGTTTGTTGTTTGTTTGTTGTTTTTGTTGGTGTTGGTTGGTGTGTTGTTTTTGTTTGTTGTTTTGGGGATGAAGAGGGAGAGGGTAGAGTGGATAGGAAAGGTGATTGGTGGGGGGGGAAAATGGGGTGGTTGTGTGGTTGGTTTGGTTAGGAGAGATTAGGTGTTGGGTATGAATGAGGAGGTGTTAAATTGGTAGGGGTATAGGTAGATGACGAGAGCATATCGGGGTGGTTGGTTGGTAGTAAAGGGGATGTGTAGGGTAAGTGTAGATGTGTGTTATAGAGTCGGGGTGTGGTTGGGTGGGTAAAAGGGGGTATAGAGGGGTAAGGTAGTTGTTTTGGTAAAGGGTTGGTCTAATGAAGTGGGTTGTTTTTGTAGGCACGTCAGCAGCTGACGATGCGGGATCAGATGCCCCCGCTATTGAGACGGATGCAACCACATGTGTCCGCAACGCATTGGGCCATTATGCGCGAGGTGGGACTCGGCAGAGTCTAGCGGTATAGGGTTGTGGAGAGGGACCACAGCCTTATGGTTTCCCTCATCGAGAGATGGGATCCAGAAACCAATGTTTTCCATCTCATGACTGGAGAGATGACTATTACCCTGGAGGATGTGTATCGCATCCTGAGACTAACGATCGTAGGGGAGGAAGTATTCTAGGTAGATGTAGAGACGGCTATGGACAACATTCTTCAGGTATTTGGAGATGCAGCCGCATTATTGACTTATCACAGCGCGAGCATTGCCTATGGGGACATGTATCACGCCCATAGACATGAGACACGGCTTGCCGTGTTGATGATGATAGGTATCACCTGCTTCGCCCTCTCGGACTCAGAGGGAGGCCACTTCCCATGGGCTTTGATGGGAGTGCTGCACGAGATGGTAGAGGAGCATACGTGCTATGCCTGGGCACCAGTATATCTGGTGCAGCTATACAGGGAGCTGTGGGGTTATCGCCGGATGAGGTGATTTGGGATTTTCTCCACATTTTTGTTACACTGCTGGGCATATGAGCACATCATATGTATACGACCAATAGGGCTGCCCCAGTAGCCAGGGCCATAGGTTATATAAAGATATGGCTTTCAGAGGTGGTTGGGGGTTGTGGGCCAGCCACGAGCGGTGCTCGTAGGACGGGACATAGCCTACTACCGACATATGTTAAAGGGCTTGAGTGTGCTAGACATTGTATGGAGGCCTTACAAAGGCCATCAGCCCCGAGGAGGAGCCCGAGCACAGATGCGCTGGATCCAGTATACTTTCTAGATAGCTAGACGGAGGCCAGGAGAGCATGAGTGGATACCCTTAGAGAGGGTACAACGATAGTTGGGGCTGCGACAGGATGAGCCACCTCCCTTCCCATAGTACCAGAGGGATGATGTAGAGGCCCCACTGCCTGCACCACAGCCCGTTGACCCAGATTGGGTAGCAGAGAGGCCAGCAGATGATACAGTGGATGACGCCGGGTGCACCGGTTCATTTTTGGTGTGGTGGGCAGGGCAGAGAGCAGCCAGGAGAGTACAACCCGCACAGCCAGATTTAACGGCTGTTATAGCGGAGAGGGACCGGCTCGTAGGACAGGTGCAGTTATTATATGGGCAGCTTGCTGCTGCATAGGCACAGATTGGGGTACTACAGGGGCAGTTAGCCCAAGCACAGGTGTAGGCATAGGTACAGGTACAACCACAGGCACCACCACAGGCACCGGTATAGCCACAGGCGCAGGCACCACCACAGGTACAGGCACAGGGTGTACCGGCCGGACAGGGGCCACTATTATTAGGAGTCGGGGGACCAGCCCCAACAACCATGGTGGCACGGGCCCGATATATGGAGGTGAGAGCGGAGGCCCAGTATTATCAGGATGTCCTTGATGGTACCAGGGCTGACTATCAGCCATATGCGGCGTACAGAGCCGAGACCTCTCGGATCCAGAGATCCCAGGGGGTGCAGCCACAGCCGGTGGGTCAGTGACAGGGAGGAGGTAGGAGCCAGCACATGGACCAGCAGGGAGAGGAGCTGAGGGTGGTGGGGAGAGATGAGACATCCCTGGAGCGGAGATGGGTGTTTTGTTTATATATTGGATATAGGCACCGGTCTACGAACCGGTTATGTATATAGAGGCCTGCGTGCCCACCTATGATTCATTTATTCTTTCTTGTTGTATATACCGGCCTGCGAGTCGAGTATAGGTTGTATAGTTGATACCAGCCTGCGAGACGAGTATATTTTTGATATGAGTGACCGGCATGCGAGCCGAGTCGAGATTTTGACAGTGATTGCAGCCTGCATGCCGACTTTGTATTATTTTGAGATCACAGAGGCCCCCATGCAGGGCAAGTTGTATATTTTAAACATTGATATATATAGAGATGATGATTTTGATCCACATGGTGTGTATAAAATGTTTTATGTGTTTTGTCAATGGTTTTTGAAATTGAATGTATGTAGATGATGAGTTAGATCCAAATGGTGTATATATTAAAATGTCGTATGTATTTTGTTTGATGGTTGTTTTATTGTAGATAGATGATGTTGATGAAATTGTGATGAGATATTGATGTGATTTTGATGACAAATATTGATAATGGTGTTGTTATGCAAAAAAAAGAGGCGGGCGCCACAAAAATTTGCAAAAAATAAAGAAAAGGCTTAGGTTTTAGCAAAAAGAGTCATCTGACCAATATCGGTTACCTAACTGACGTCGGTAGATTGTTGACCAATATCGGTTAGGTAACCGATACCGGTTATGTCAAAATGAGTTTTTATAAAAATAGAAAAGCTTGGGTGGCAACTTAAGTTCTTTTTTTTAGAGTCATGCAACAAGTTAAATACGTGAATGTGACACTGTTTGACGACTGATACAGGTAATTACATGAAAGAATTGAGTGCTAAGGAGGAAAGAAACAGGTAGAGTGAGTGTGGAATGAGATTAAAAAGTTAGAAAGGAAAATTATATTTAAAGAGGGTGGTGAACATGGCTGAATGAGGAGAAGCATCCAGCAGGCAGGGACGAGAGGGAAGACAAGTTCCACCCCAAGCTGCTGCATCTCGAGAGGTAAAATGTTTGGTTGTATTTTAATTCTTGCATGTTTTGATGAATAGGCTGAGAAAAGGTAAGAGGGTAGAGATGAGAAAGAAAAGGTGATAGGAAAGGGTTTGGGATAGAGTGAGTGTTATGGGGTAGGTAAGCAGGGTGTTCACGTATGTTTATAGGTATAGAGAGGAGTAAACGAGTAAAATAATTATCGTAGGTGGTGGTTTTAAGCAGGCTGTATAGGATTGACAGTGACCGATATCATTTAGAGATAACTGGTATCGGTTAGTAAACCGGTATCGGTTATCTATAACCAATACCGGTTACTGTAGGAATTTCCAGAATGTGAGAGAAAACACTTGGGGATTTTGATTTATTGAATGGTTGTGTATCATTTTGATGTATGTAGGTAGAGGCAGGGTTAAGGATGAATGATAGTGTGCCAGCTTTGTTGTCACGAATCCGAGCGGATGTAACACCAGCTGAATGGGCATTGATAAACCGTGTGGGGTTAAGTGGAATCTGCTATTATTCATGAATCGCACGCAATCATGCTATGTTGTAGGCGTTGATTGAGAGATGGAACCCATAAAAGAATACCTTCTATCTACCAACAGGGGAGATGACAGTGACGTTGGAAGATGTGTTTAGAATTTTGAGGCTCTCAATTACAGGAAGACCAGTGTATCAGGCATTGCCTAGTGCGGGGCGGGGAGCGATGACAATAGTATTTGGTTTAGCTGCATGAGATTTGACACAGTGAGGTTTGACATTCACTTATGGTACAATGTATGCAACACACCCTGAGGAAACAAGGTTGGTAGTGGTATTAATTATAGCAGTGGGGTACTATGCATCACCGAGGGCAGGAGGGGGGAAGATTTACAAAATCATTGATGAGTGTTATTTGGGAAATGATAGAAAGGAGCGTGAATTTCACATGGGCACCCGCATATCTGGCGGAGTTATACAGGGGTTTATGGGCCTGCAGGTGAAAACATAGGATGACACTGGATTGTTCATACTTATTACATTGTTGGGCCTATGAGCATATTATTTGTGTGCAACCGATAGGCCGACCCATCAAGTCGGGAGAGACATGAGTGTAGAGGTTGGGATTCAGACGATGGGTCCAAAAAGAACAAGAGGCGAGATCCCAGGCCGTGATAGATGACATCAAGTATTATAGGTAGGTATGGGAGATGGTGATGATTGCGGATATTTGTTGGAGGCCTTACGGGAACTATATGGTGACAGAGAACATAGCTGAGGAGTTGAGGGGTGTAGAGCGATTGAGGTGGATCGCAGGGCACAGGCTAGGTGAGTACGAGAGGATTCCTCTAGATCATGTGCGGCGACAATTTAGATTTGTTCAGGATATACCTATGGCTTATAGACCATACATGAGGATCGATGCCGAGGCAGCATTCTCACCTCCCCAGCCAACACCTCCAGAAGGGCCAGAGGAGATAGCAGCCGATCGCAGGGTAATGGATGCAGGAGTGACATAGGCCTATAGATTATGGTGGGTAGCAGAGCTGCGAGGTGTACGTGATCGTCCTGACATAGCTGTGATTACAGCAGAGAGAGATCGTCTGTAGGGTTTAGTTCATCAGCTCCAAATGCGGGTGAATGAGACAATAGGATTGTTAGCGGTTGCAGAGTCACGAGTGGAGAGACTAGAGGCAAGATTCCTCCACGTAAGAGGACGTATTCGTATGTTACAGGAGATGTTGGCAGATCAGTGGGAGGAACCAATAGTAGTGGCACCTTTGAGGATGGAGAGGCCAAGTGAGTGGCATCGACGATCACGATCACCACCTGATTCGGGAGGAGGCGCAAGGGTCTAAGTGAATTTCATAGGAGTATAAGAATAAATAAGGATGCCGACCTGTGAGTCGATGATAGAGAAGATGTATTTGTTTAACATCTAAATAAAACTAAATATGTATGTTGATTTGAGTTATGATAATAATAAGAATGGTTGTGTTTTGAATGTTTTGATTTGAAAAAGGATAAAGATGAATGTGAGCAAATAGAAATACACAAATAATATTTATATATACCACACATGATAGGTTATGGTAGGGGATGGTCGAGCTAACCTTGGGAGACCCCATGTCTCCTAAGTGCTGCCTACATAGCCCATTGCACAAAGCAAGGAGGGGCCTCAGACCGATGTAGTTCTCCCTTAGGACCAGGGAGAGGTGAATTCAGGCAATTTGGTTGTGGTTAGGACAATTTGTTGGTTGGTAAAAATAAAAATAAAATTGATATTGGTAGGGTAATGTTGTTGGTGTTGGTAAGGTATTGGCGATGTTGGTGTAGGTATAGGTGAAGCGAAAGTTAGCTTACCCAAGTAGTAGGGAATCGTGTCCTGATTAAGGTCAACACACAATCCTAGAGTCGAGTAAAAGAGGTAAAAGTGTCCCGTAGTTGAGAAGAGCTAAACAAACCACATATTAACATAGGATGGGCTTGAATCCCTAGGTTCCTTGTATAGGCGAGAAGTCGATAGGTGAAAAGAGTCATATAATCACAATATATCAGATATACGTCACGTCCCTTGAGTTTTGTTTCTTTGACGAATGGTGAGGTGATGTACCTGATATAGTTGGGGTGCAGAGAACTTGTTATAAGGTGATTATTTTGATGAAAGAGAACTAAACCTAAATAGACAAGTCCATGACTCAAAAGTGCTTTAGAATACTGCTTTTATTTTTCTGGATATAGACTGATCGATGCGGGAAGTCCATAGGGGATATGTATTTTGTTGTTCTTGAGGTCTTCACGAAGCTGATCAATGCGAGAAGCTTCTGATAAAGGCTGACTTTGTATAGCTGTCCTTCAAGGGAGTAGTCTATTTATAGTAGCAGATGTAGTTTTTGTGTATAGCTGTCCTTCGGGGGAGCAGTCTATTTATAATAGCAAAAGTGGCTTTGCACATAGTTGTCCTTCGAGGGAGTAGTCTATGTATAACTTTTAGAGGTCTAGATGTCTGTTTGGCATGAAGCATCTAGTTTTGTAGGAAGTTTGACTCAAGAATATCCCATAAGTGTATAATTGAGAACGTGTTATTTTGATACTTTTAAGTCATGGACTAGACTAAAAAAGGGAAGGAATCTTTAAGGAGGAGGTGATGACCAAACCACGTGAGCTTGATTCTATTTTGAGATGCATGAAACAAAGTGTATGAGGTGGTAAATGAGCTCAAGGGACGAGCGCAAGGTAGATAAGAAGTGATGTAACACTAAATTCAACAGTAGAATGGTCGAGATATGCAAGGCATTAAGGGGTTCAGGCTCAGGTTTACCATTAAGTGAAGCTAAACGATAAGTGCCTGATCCATAAATATGAGTGATAATGTAGGGCCCAATCCAATTTGGAGCAAATTTGCCGCGTTTACTCTTTTCTAGTTTGGTTACATGTTGATTCTCTTTGAGGACAAGATCACCAACCTTAAAGGTACGCTCATGAAGTCACTTATCATAAGCACGCTTGATGCATTTTTGATAGATTTGAAGGTGGTCAAGAGCTGTAAGATGACGCTCGTCAAGAAGCTCCAATTGGGCTAACCGCTCTTGGCGGAAATCATCGTTGGTGAGAATATCCTGAAGAGATATTCTTAGGGAGGGTATTTGTATTTCGAGAGGTAAGACAGCCTCGGTACCATATACCAAAGAAAATGGGGTGGCATTAGTGGAGGTATGAATGCTAGTACGATAAGCCCAAAGGGCAAAGGGGATGTGATCAGGCCAATTTCTTCCAGAATCGTTAACAACTTTCATGAGGATTTTGGTTAGGGTTTTATTAGAAGATTCGGCTTGACCATTTACTTGTGGATAATAAGGTGATGAGAAGCTAAGTTTGATACCAAAGTTGTCACAAAGGTCTTGTAACAACTTATTTTTGAAAGATTTTCCATTATCTGTTATCAGGCGATGAGGAACGCCAAAACGACAGATAATGTGATGGTTAATGAATTCAACGATTTTTTATTTTTTGGTTGAAATGAGTGGAATGGCTTCCACTCATTTAGTGTAATATTCGGTTGCTGTGATTATCCAACGGTGACGTTGCGAAGAGGGTGGGTGAATCTCACCAATAAGGTCTAAACCCCATTGTGAGAAAGGCCAAAGATCTCGTGCGACCTGTAGCGGATGGCTAGGAGTATGTTGAAGGTTGGCATGTTGTTGACACATAACACAACGCTTAACATATTCGTAGCAGTTGTTATTAAGAGTAGGCCAATAATAGCCTAGGCGAAGGATCCGTTTGGCCACGGCCAGGCCACTAAAATGTCCACCACAAATACCATCGTGGACTTGTTGGATGGTATAGGTGACCTCCGCACCGGTTAGACATCGAAGGAGGATGCCATCAAAGCCACGTTTATAGAGGAGTCCCCCCATGACGACATAACGAGAAACACTTTTAAGAAAAGCACGTTTGCCGTTACTAGTAAGGTCAGGTGGGAGAACAGAGGTTGTAAGGTAGTCGTGAAATTGGTGATACCAGGTATCCTGTGAATTAGCAGACACATTATTTATCATACAAACATCTGGGGCTGAGTAAGATGGGGCAAAGAGTTGTTGGACCAAGATGAATATGTCAGAGTCAGTTGGTGAGGCAGGAATTTGCGAGGCTAAGCAAGCCATAGTATCCACAAATTTGTTAGTGGAGCGGGGAATGGTTTGGATAGAATAATGAGTAAATAAGGTCAAAAGTGAATCCACGTAATGTTTGTACTTTTGAAGTTCCTCATTTTTACATTGGTAGATGCCCATAACTTGATTGACTACCAATTGAGAGTCGCCGAAAATATTGATAGATTTGACACCTAAGTGTAACGCAACCTGGAGACCCAAAACAAGGGCCTCGTATTCCGCTGTATTATTAGTGCAGGGGAAATCGAGCCAGAATGAAAGAGGCATAGGCTCAGCATTAAGAGGAATGAGAACAACGCCGGCTCCTCCGCCGCGCTGGCATTTGGATCCATCAAAGAAGAGGGTTATTGGATACGACTCCTCACTGAGTGAAAGAGTGGCGATGAGTTCGTCGGGGAAATTAAAATTGGTAAATTGTTCCCCAGGTAAAGGGGCTTCCGCGAGTTGGTCTGCAATAGTTTGTCCTTTTATTGATTTCTGGTGTACAAATTCAAGGTCGAGGTCGGTAAGGAGCATAAGCCATCGGGCGATGCGTTGGTTTAGATGTGGTTTGGTGTACATATAATGAATGGGGTCTGCATTGGTGATGACAAAAGTTTTGTGATTCAGGAGGTAGTGTCAGAGTTTGGTGGCTACGAATGATAGGGCTAGGCACAACTTTTCTACATGTGTATACCTAGTCTCGTAATCCACGAGAGTACGACTTATATAATAAACGGCTTGTTCTCGATGCTCAGAGTCACGATGTGCGAGCATGGCTCCTACAACATGGTCGGTGGCAGAAAGGTAAAGGTAGAAAGGGTGATCGTCTTGAGGTGGGATAAGCACAGGTGGCTGCAAGAGATAGGATTTGAGAGCCTCAAAGGCTTGGTGGCACTCTTCGCTCCATTGAAAGGCAATGTCCTTTTTAAGGAGGTGATGGAAAGGTTGACATCAATCCGAGAGTTGGGAGATGAAATGCCGGATAGATTGGAGTTTACCTTGCAAACTACGTAATTGTTTGAGGTTAGTAGGTGGGGGCATTTCTAGGATAGCTTTGACTTTAGATGGATCGACCTCGATGCCACGCAAAGAGACGATAAAACCAAGAATTTTTCCCGAAAGGACACCAAAGACACATTTCTTTGGTTGAAGACGAACATAATATTGTAACAGGAGATCAAAAATAATGGTTAAAACATCGAGATGTTCACTGCGATGTTTAGATTTGCCAAGAAGATCATCAACATAATCCTCAAGGATAGTGTGCATAATGTCATGAAAAATGTAAGTCATAGCCTAGCTGATAGGTCACACCAGCATTCTTAAGGCCAAACGGCATGACACGATAACAGAAGGTTCCCCAAGGAGTTATGAAGGCAGTTTTATGTTGATCAGCCGGGGCTACCAAAATTTGATTGTATCCCTGAGAAGCCATCCATGAGAGAAAGCATCTCATGGCCCGTAGTGAGATCAACAAGTTGATCAATACTTGGGAGGGGGAAGTCATCCTTTGGGCAAAGCGAGGTTAAGGTCTCAAAAATCTGTGCATATCCGAAGTCCCCCCGTTGCTTTAGTAACAGGTACGATGTTAGAGATCCATTGAGGATAGTCAATAGGTAAGATGAAGGAAACAGAAAGGAGTCGTTGAAGCTCTTCTTTGACCAAGAGGGCAAGGCGTGGATGTATTTTTCTCAGTTTCTGTTTAACTAGTTTGGAATCAAGTTTCAAGGTAATGTTATGGACAGCAATGTCAGGATCTATTCCTGGCATGTCAGCGTAGGACCAAGCGAAAGCTTGGTTGCGGGCACAGAGAAACGTAGTAAAGGCGGCTTGTTATGATGCGGTAAGATATTGTTTAATCTTTACAATGTGAGGATCATCCTCTGTGTGGATGTTGATTTTTATAGTCGACTCATTCAACATGGTTTGAGTTTCAGATGGTAAGGTGCGTTGAATATAAGAGTTGTCCGCACCAAGGTAAGTGAGGATGGAGTCATCATCCTGGCACTCAACAACATTAATTGAAGGAGAATCCTCTTCGATCATGTCTGGATATAGAAGGGGAAGAGAAGATGGGTCCTTATTATCGCGTTGATAAGTGAGAGGACCTAAGAAGATAGTGTTTATTAAAAAAAAAAGTTAGGAGGGATAGATTGAGGGTCTATCGACTCTGTGGGTGACAATGGCAAAATGGGTGATGATGGATCGGTAGGGGTGACGTCGTCATCTTCCCAGGATACAACTGACATGAGGTTTCTTTAGATGTAAGTGTTTCAGGAAATCCAAGACCACTACGATCTTTGTGTTTGCGTGTAGTTATGAGAATGATTGTATGTCGGCCTTGTTCATAAAGACCAAAACCAAAACCTTTCCAAGCACAATGAGTCAAGAAGGTGAGGGCGAAATGACGATTTGTCAGGTATTGAAAATCGGATTGGAAGGGAACCACACCAAGGGGAGGTTCAGGGGTAACGGAGGATGCGTCGACACCCCCATACGTTAGGTTGGTGCGGCAATTAAGTGGTCCGTAGGAGATTACCTCCCCCACACGACGGTCGTAGGTAGGATGCACATGTAACTTGTCCGTACTCCTGTGGGGTATGGAAAGAACTAACGTTATATAGGTGATACTCCCCCAGCGTAAGGCGTTGAAAAACATCTACTAAGGGGTCTGAGGTTGGGATGTTGTCCGTAGGGAAAGGAAGTGGTATTTGCGACGGCGGTTTCATTGGTTGAAGGTGTAGGTGCGGTTGAGGTGGATGGTTGAGGTGTGGTTGAAGTGAATGGTTGGGTTGGATGAATGGGTGTCTTGACTGGTACAAGCACATCATTAGGGCGATATAACATATTGCAGGTTTTGAAGGGGGGAGGATCAGCTTTTACAGTGTAGGACTTCCCCTCGTACTCAAATTTTATGCATCTATGTAAGGTGGAGGGAACGCATCCCATAGCCCGGATCCAAGGGCGGCCTAACAACATGTTGTATTGGAATTCTCCCTCAAGGACATAGAAGAGTTCGGGTAAGGTACGTGGCCCTACACGAATGTTAAGGATCATGGTGCCTAAGGTAGAAGTAATAGCATCATTGAATGACCGCAACATGATGGGGTTGGCACACATGCAGCTAGAAGGGATATTCATTTGTTGGAAGGCTTTGGAAGAGATGATGTTTAGGCTAGCACCCCCATCAATCATAACACGATGTACACAGATGTCTCGGACGTAAGCTGAGATGAAAAGAGCGGGGTCAGGATCTTCTGCACCAAAGTCAACAATTTCGTCTTCAGAGAAACTGACAGCAGCGGCTTGCTGTACAGAGACAGAAGTGGTTGGGGAGATAGGTTGTTTGGTGAGTGAAGCAACATGATTGGGTGTTAAAATGGAGGCAACGGGCAAGGGTTTTGTTAGGTAAGACCTCTATCCTTGAAGGATTTCAACGAGAGCTTGTCGATGAGATTCAGAGGTCTGAATGAGATCATACAGTGTCATTTTTACAGGTGATTGGTGAAGCTGTTTGATCATGGTTCGGTGGGAAACTCCATTAGAGATGGGGTAGGCAGGTCCATGAATAACCACTTTAGGTGGTGGTGTGATCGGGATGGTGGATGGAGAAAGAGAGGCCGCATGTGTGCTTTCTTTAGCTTTCCCATTGTTTTTCTGCCCTCGAGTAGCAACACTAATCATGTTAATCTCGTGAAAACGAGAGGAGGAAGACGGTAGGGATAAGTCATGGTCTTCGAGAGGTGGGGTTGTAATAATGATAGATCTTGGTGAGGCGGGGACAGGTGGTATAGGAGAGGGAATTGAAGCTAAAGGTTTCTCCCTTCGTAAGTTGTCTTTCTTAACCTTTCTATCCGAGAGAGGTGACTGACGAAGTATGGCTTTCAATGCTTTGCATCCCTCTACATCATGTCTTGGTGTCCGGTGGTAAGCAAAAATTTTAGACTCATCATAACCTATAGGTCGAAGTTTAAGATGGATCATAGGGTCTAAGTGGGGGTAGGGAAATGGTCGCATTCTCCACCAACATAGCAAAGATTTTGGCGTAAGACCCTTTGAGCGGGTCAAAGTCAGAGGAAGATGAGGCTATTGACTGGGTAGGTTTCGGTAATGACTTGGTATGGTTGATTCATATAGGTGGCGGTTTAGCCAAGGGGTTTTGATAATTGGATTTAACTACATGTGGCTTCTTCGGTGCAGAAGTTATGTTTAGCTGATTAGATGATGAGGCCACAAATGATGTGGTATCAGGAAACAACCACGGAGAAAGAGGAGTGACAGCAAACAAATCCTTTGATGACGGAGTTTGTTTAGGGTTGATAGGTGGACATGATACTTGGGGTGACGGTGTTGATATACCCTTGGATCTTTGTATGGGTGCAGAAGGTGTAGGCCGTTTTAAAGAAAACGCAGGAGGTATGATGTATTGATGCAAGGTGGAGGGATGAGGTCCCAATATAGAAGGTAGGTGTGACGGCGAGGGTTTTAGTTGTGATAGAGGCATAGATTGGACTTGGGCTTGAGGAGATCGGGTCTGTCTCCTAAGTGGATGGATGGCTTTACTTTTGGATAAATCTAACCGTTTAGGTGGGTGTGTTAGACTAGGTATTGGTGAGGTCCCAAGCGTAGGGGAAGGTTTGGTTAGGTCAATAGAGGTGGATGAGGTATTTGGTAGAGATGAGTGGGGTGAAGATGAGGACATAGGCATTTTAAGCTTTTGTAAACACTTCGGGTATATGGTAGAGGCATCTGGATCGATCATCTACATTTGAGTAGAATATGGTGTACTCAAACGTTCCCATAGGACTCGTCTATCTTCTGAGGGATGACAATCCTCATGTGTAAATAGGAACTTTTGTATGGAAGAAAGGTGGGTTGTGATTCCGGTCCACTGTGGGTGTGATACAGGGGGTAAATGAGGCATTGTATCAATGGGCGTTAAGAGGTCAACCGGTCGCTGAAAAGATTTAGGTGATGAAGAACTAATAGGTAGGAGGGCATGTTTGAGAGGATCTGTCATGATTAAAGAATTTGGTGATGTCGGTTCAAGGGGTTTCTCGTCTAAGGATGAAAAAAGAAGTGGCGAGCCTTCCTCTTGTACAACAAGAGTGGTAGAAGGAGATGTTTGGGAAATAGATAAGTTAGATAACATCCGCTCACAGTCTTGCAAGGATGTGGTGTAAGAAGGCTCATCTGTGAGAAGAGAACTCTGGGTGGTTAATTCCTTTATGGGTAAATGAACAACAAGGATTTCATCTTGTTTTGATGGTGGTGAAGGGGGTTCGAGTTCCTGCGTTAGTGAAGAGGCTTGATTCAGAATTTTCTTGATAGAGGATTTTGGATGGGAGTCGAAGACTGCATGGATTTCATGAACACTCTCCTCAGCTAAGATATCCTGGTTTACGTTATTGTTAGATGAGTGATTCGGGAATGGTTTGTTGAATATTTTCAAATTTTGGTTAGCAGGGGCATTAGGATTATCGAGGGCTATATCCCCTGCATCAACCATTTCCTGCACTATGTTTTTCAACATCTTGCAGTTTTCATGACTGTGTCCCTTCACACGTAGTGGAAGTTACAGAAGTCATTTTCTTTGTACCAAGAAGGTATAGCGCGGGTGGAATCAAACCCAGAGTGAGGTTTAACAGGAGGTAAAGTAATAGCTCCTGCTTTGAGCAATTTTTCCAATATCACAGCATAAGTTTCTCCCAAGGGAGTGTAATTGATGGGCTCGGATTTATACTTATAGGTAGTTTTTGGCGGGGTATTAGATGGTGTTTGGGATTTGACCATCACCGCGTGTACAGCTCCTTTTGATTTCGAAGCAGTCGATGCATGAGGATTGGTGGTGTTAGGTTTGTTGGTGGAGTCTTGGGCTTGGAAATTGGGGTTTTTGTTGCACAACCATAATTTCTCTTCCTCTAAGGCTCAAATATCTAGTTTTCGAGCCATAGTAAAGGCCTCATCAAATGTGCAGAAAGTTTGAATTTGGAGGGTAGGAGAAATGTGCTTAGCGCAGGCCTGCGTAAAGAGTTCGATAAGTTTGGCCTAAGGCAAGACATAAGTAAGTTGGTTGATAAGGCCCCGCCATCATCCAACGAAATCTATGATATATTCGTCTTCAAATTTTCAGATGGCATAGAGGTCGGTGATAGATACTTTCTTGGCAATGTTAATGGAGAAATGATCCAAGAAAGATTGGGCTAATTAGTTAAAAGAGAAGATTGAGTGTTGGGTTAAAGCACTGTACCACTCCAAGGTGGGTCCTGATAAGGACATGGGAAAGGTGCGGAGTAGTAAGGCATTGTCATGAGCAATCAGATAGCAGGCATGTCTAAATGATCACAAGTGTTGTTGAGGATCCTCCTTACTATTAAAACGAGTAAATTTTGGTAATTCCCATTGAGGAGGATATGAATGAAGGGGGGCAGAAGGGTGGATAGGCTCCTAACAAACTTGCTCGTATGTTATGGCGCTACGGCTTCTTGAAACAGAAGCCTCCATATTTTGCATCTTGTCCATCATTTGTTTGATTAAATCAGTAGTTGGATGAGATGATGGTGTGGTTGCCGTAAACGGAGGAGGATTGGGCCAAGGGCCACCACTAGACAATGGTGGGGTTAAATGTTGATAAGGTATTGAGGACGAATATGTTGAGGCGACCGAATAGGGATGTCTTATATAAGATGTTGAAGTCACCGGATACGTATGTGGAAATGAAAAGGTGGGCGGAGCTTGAGAAGGAAAGCTTGTGTTGATAGGTGGCAGAGAGCAAGTCATGAAAGGAGCAGTCTGCAAGAAAGACGAGGTAGGAGCAGTCGGTGGTAATGATATGTTGGGTCCAAGATTAACCAAAGCAAAGCCAATCTGTGCCGTATGAACCCCCGAAGCCACTGAGTTGGGTGACGGGGCTAATGATGAAGAAGGCAAGGTGGAATTATTAGGTGGAGAGGGAGTTAAATGAGCAGCTATACTAATAGGCATGCCAACAAGGAGTTGACCATCGGGTGTACGGTCAGGGGCATGAGACAAATAGTACTGTACAGCGCTAGGATTAGCATCCAAAAATTTCACAAATTCCTTATCTCCTACAGGGATTTTGGGAACCTCGCTGGTGTCCGTAGGATTCCCCACAGGATGTGAAGGGGGTGATTCAGGCAAAGGCACAGAGTAGGCATGTGAAACCATGGCTGCAGCTTGTTTCCGAGTGATAACAACCATGGACAAGAGTACACAGCAGGGATGCAATCTATCAGGAACAGAAGCAACAACAAAGTGTTGGAATTGGTGGGTTGCTGGTTTTGAGAACTGTGAAAGACAGTAACCGATATCGGTTAGGTAACCGATGTCAGTCAGTCTGTAGCTGGCGTCGATAAGTTAACCGATATCGGTAAAATAAGACCGACGTAAGAAGATGAAAGAATTTGTTGATTTGGGTTAACGATGCTTAGTATACCTACCAAACTATTTTGAAGTGATCACAGAAAACAGTGTATGACATAGAAACAGAACCAAAAACAAGCAAGATGCACAAGCAAATTAACATACTAACCCTAGGATTAGTTTAATTATTATGGGCTTATGCCGTAGACGCAAGATGATGCCAATCCTAAACAAAAGACTTAGGGGAAATGTCAAGTTTGTTTTGGCTTATAAGGTTACCTCAATCGGGCAGAGGAATACCGCGGAAAAGGGGGGATGTTTTGAGCTGTTGTGTTAATTATGATGTGATTCAGTATGTGTTGTGCAGTGAAAGTAAGATTAATTTCTTATCAATACCATGGATATCACCCCCACGTGTATGACCTGTTACTTAATCTGCGTTCACTAGAATTGAAAACAACAAGCAAGAATGTGATGCACGTGTTTTAAACCCAAATCGAAAATGATATTCGTTGAAGCAAGGAGATGACTTTCACTAATGTAAATATGGGAAAGCAAGAAAAATTCTTTTACCAAATATAACAAAATATCTTGTGAATATTTTAGAAGAAGAAAATAGCAAGTATGCTCCCTATATTAAAGCAAGAAAGAAAGAAAGAAACCCAAAATGGGTCCCACCGGGCGTGCCAAAATGTTTCGCACAGAATGCTTCCGTTCCTGGAATAGAGTTGCTTCTATCCTTTCATTCCTTTGAGAAACAGATAAGGGTTAAGGCTAGGAGGAATACCTGTTGAATGTTGAGAGGGTGTGCGCGTACCGTAGAGAGAGATCATATCGATTGCGAAGAACTCCTTTTTGTCTCGGAAGGACTACCTGCAAGTAAGAATACAAGACCACCAGATTCTAATTAGACAATAAATGAGGGAACTGCCTTGGGCCCAGGAAATATTAGACTTCCTTTTGAAGGTGGTCAGTTCCCCTGCTAATATGAATTAACACAAATTCTAACAAAGAAGCTATTGCAAAATTACAATTTAATTACCTTGTTAGAACAATAGAGAAAAGGCTGGTCTTGGTTTTGAATCACAGTGACCGATGCCGGTCACTATCACCGGTACCGGTTGCTGATAATCGATATCGGTAGGGGCAGTGATTTAGAGGCTTTGGTGAAGATTGGCTATAAAATGGCTATGGTGTTTATTAGGCTGGTAAATGATTGGGGATAGGTAACGGGGTGATGGAGAAGACTCAAAGAGTATGGGGGCTATTCTTGGTGTTTGTAAGGGTAGAGGAATGACAGTTAGATGTAGGGTGTTAACGGGTAGTGGATCTGGGAGTAGACTTATAATTACTGTGATTCAGAAATCCAAGAAATGCTATTAAAAGAACGTATAAGACACTACTTACTAGTTCCTGATGAAGATACAGGTCCAAGGACTGTGATGACGAAGGTAGGGTTCAGGTAGGATGATCTGACAATCCAAGATGAGCTATCTTATCTCCCAATGCTTGGATGAGTGTCACTGGGATCTGGTTACTCAGTTGCAGTCTTGGGCTTGATGCCCTTCTCTGCAAACTCCTCTCTTTCCTTCACTTGTCTCTGCTCGGCCAAGTGAATTCTGGATGCTTCCGATGAATTTTCGATTCAGATCCTAATCCCCTGTTTTTGGTTAGGGGAGGTCATTTACAGGGAACCGATGGTGGTTACGTAACTGACAGCGGTCGAGTAGGAACCGATATCGGTTAAGTCAAATTGGGTTATTTTTAGTAAAATAGCCAACTTTCCCTCCTTTTCTCCTGAGGGATTAGTTGTGGGCTTGGTCAAGTCATTATGAGGTTGGTTTTGGTGTGGGTGAGGAGTAATTAGTCATGGGTGTGGAAGTAGACCAAGTTATAGGTCTTAATTAGGTTAGTTTAGGGTTAGGGCTAGGTCATGATGAGGTGGTGAAATGAGGTGGCAGGTTTGGAGATGTGGATTTATTAATTATAAGGTAATTAATAAATAATTGTGTAAGGTTTAGGTGGTGAGGCTAGGTTGCGAAAATGAGATGCGGGGCATGGGGGGTTGTAAGACACAAATGTGGTGTCTACAATAAGAGCTAACAAGTATCCAAGACTGTGGTATTCATTCTTAGATTTGTATGACAATGACGATATCCAAAGGCGAAGAGGCTTTACCTTGTGATCCAGATATTTCTGCAAGGAAGTGGAAATAAAGAATTTAGGGACAAATGAAGGAAGAAAACTTGGTCCATATAATGAAGATGCTGGAGACCATGATAGATAGGATGTTTAGAAGACAATAAGAAATTGCGGATTTGTAGAAGACAAATTCTATTAAGAAAGAATCCATGGAATCATTGGTTTGAGGCTTAGTCGAAAATTTTGGCATAGGAAGGAGCCACCATGAGGAAGAATATGGGGAAGAGCGTGAAGAAGAGACTTCAAATGCAAGAGAGAAGGTAAAATCTGATCATGTTCCTTTTAAAGTTGAGATGAAAGTTGAAATTAAAAGCTTTGAAGGAAAATTAGATACATATTTTCTTGATAAATGGATAAAACAATTAGAAGTCTACTTTAGCATCCATAATGTCACTGAGGCATAGAGGATCACCTTTGCATGTCTCAAAATGGAGGGACACACTCTGGTTTGGTGGGAAACCCATCTAGCCACTTGTGAAAAGAAGAAATGTATTTTTGTAAAATCTTGGAAAGAATTTAAAGAAATACTTAGAACTAACTTCTATCCTATTGGCCAAAAGATTAACCAAATGATTAAATGGTCGTATTTTAGACAAGGCAGTGGTCAAAATGTGCAGGAATATTCTATAGAGTTTTGAAGGTAGGCCATGTTGCTGAACATAGACTTGGAGGATGAGGATATTCTAACTAAATAATTGGGAGTAATTCACACTCACCTTCGAAGAAAATTCATCTCCACGAAGCCCAAAGATATCAATGAGGCGTGTGTGTAGGCATAATACATAGATGATGAAAAGAAGAAAAGAAACGTAGAGCCAAGGGTAAAGCATTCAAAAAATAAGCAGGAGAAAGAACATGGGAAAACAAGTAACAAAGGTAAGTGGAAAGGGAAAGGTAAAGAAGATGCCACTACTTTAAATACTTGTAAAGTTCCCCATAATTTTTACAAGAACTATGATATCAATGGTCATAATGATGCTATATGTTGGAAGTTGCATGTGTAGATACATCCAAAGAACCGATCCAAGGACTTAAAAAATTCCATGACAGTTGTAAAGACAGAAGGGGAGATGGAAATTGAAGATGAATATGATGTAGATGAGATGCTTGGATACATGAACACCAACATGGACAACCAAGAAGAGGAGATGAGTAGACTATTCCAAATAATAATCTAGATCAAGAGAAATAAGGTAAATGCTTTGGTTGATATTGATTCTCAATCTAATTTGATTTCTGAAGCAGTTGTAAAGAAGGTTGGTCTTGAGACTTAGTAGCATCCAAATCCTTATCCTTTGAGTTGAGTGAATAAGGGTGTTGAAATTTAGGTAACAAAAAGATGTAAGGTAAAGTTTGGGATAAATTCCCAGTATATTGATGTATTAGAAGCTGATGTTATCCCACTTGATGATTTTGATGTTGTTCTCAGGAGTCATTGTATATCAGGGATGCTAAATTTATGAGAAGGGAAAACTGATATAGATGGATCAATGACGGGATCAACTACAACATCCGAGCACACTAGTGTAAGACACGAGTTACTATGGCAAGTGATAACCAAACAAAACAACTTATTTAGGCAAATCATAATCAGTTTTGTTTACTTTTGTTAAAGGATAAACACGATGGGAGAGAATTTTAAGAGATTTATAACTAGGGAAAATAGGATTTTGATAGTATTACTTAGTCTTCTTAGGAATTTTTTCAGGCTTCCAGTGGGTTACCACCAAAATGGGAAGTAGAGCATGAGATTCAGCTATTTCCAGAGTCCCCTCTACCGAACATCGGGTTATATAGGCAATTCTTGCTGGAGAGTGCTGAAATAAAGAAATAACTCTTAGAACTACTAGACTAGGGTGTGATACGTCCGAGCACCTCACCATGTGGTTTGCCTATTGTGATGGTGCCAAAGAAGGATGATTCTTGGAGAATGTGCATTGACCACCATGCTTTGAACAAGATCACCATAAAGAGCATACATCTACTCCCCCACATCAATGATTTCTTGGACTAGTTTCAACATGACAAATTCTTCACGAAGTTGGATCTCAAGTCAGGTTATTGCCAAGTTAGAATGAAGGAGGATATATGGAAGACTTCCTTCAAGAAAAAACATGGTTTGTATGAGTGGTTAGTACTTCCATTTGGTTTATGCAATGCACCCGCTACATTTAAGAGATTGATGAATAATGTATTGCGGGATTTCATAGATTCATGTGTCACTATTTATCTAGATGATATCTTGATTTTTAGTGCCACATGGGAGGAATATCTAACTCATTTGTAACAAGTCTTGCAGGTTCTTAAGGAGAAACAACGGTTTTGTAATATGAAGAAATGTGAATTTTCCAAACAGTGACTTGTCTATCTTGGGCACGTGGTTAGAAGAGGAGAGCTACGAGTGGATATAAAGAAGGTCAAAGTAATCACCAATTGGCCAACACCAACAGGAGCCACAAATACTAGGAGTTTTTTGGGTGTAATACAGTACAAGTGGAAGTTCATTCGGGGATTCTTCACGATCACAACACCTCTACACACAGTGGCCGCAAAGAGTAAGGGTTTTGACTAGGGCAAGGAATAAGAAAAATCCTTTGAGTTATTGAAATACAAGATTAGTCATGCTCCAGTACTTTCTCTTCCTAATTTGTAGAAGCCCTTTGAAGTAGATACAAATGCCGATGATTATGATATGGGCGTAGTGTTGCTTGATGGAGGTAAACCTGTATGCTATCATTATGAAACTTTTACTTCAGAAGTTAACGGATATTCAATATATGATAAGGAAATGTATGCATTAGTTCAAAAAATTAAAAAATGGAAGCATTATTTGTTGGTTAAAGAATTATTGTGTACACTAACCATAAACCTCTCCAGTATTTATAGGCACAACCCAAATTACAGTAGGCAAGACACTACAAATGGATGGGGTTGCTTTAGTAGTTCCATCTGGTGATCAAATACAAGAAGGGTAGTACACATTTGGTGGCAGACATGTTGTCTAGGCTGCCTACATAGGAGAAGTTTTTCTGCTTGGCCACTATCTCTCTGATCTAGCCCTTAACAAAGGAAGCTTACGAAGAGGCATATTCCCATGATAGAGACTTTGGGGTGACATTTCAGCAGTTGTAGTCCCAAGGGGCTGAAAGGAAGGGGATCAAAGATTGTTATCTCAAGGACGAGATAATCCACCAATGTGGGAAGCTTTGTGTGCCTAAAGAAGAAAGACTTCTATTGATGAGGGAAACACATACCTCGAAAGTAGTGGGACATTTTAGTGTTGGTAAGACCCTAGCCCACTTGCAAAGGTATGTGTATTGGTTCAATATGCAAGAAGAAGTATCAAAATTTATTCATGGATGTAAACTTTGTTTTACCAGCAAGCCTAAGACTAGGATGGAGGGTTTGTATATGCCTTGCCAGTATCTACTCATCCGTGGGAGGAGATTTCTATGGAATTTGTAGGAGGAATACTTATGTATAAATATGGCCATGACTATATATATGTTGTTGTTGATAGATTTAGTAAGATGTGTATTCTTATGGCATGTAAAAGACAGTAAAACCACATGAGGCAACATATCTTTTCTTTGCTAATGTATGAGTGCATTTTGGCTTGCCAAATTCTATTGTTTTTGACAGGGATTCTAGGTTCTTGGGGAAGTTTTGGACTAATTTGTGGGACAAGATGGATACTAGGTTACAAAGGAGCAAAAATTTCCATCCACATACAGATGGGCAGATAGAGGTGGTGAACATGACTTTGGTATAGTATAACAGAGGGTATAATAATAAATACCCAAGGTCTTGGGATGATTCCTTAGCCTACATTCAACATTCCTATAACCGAGAAGTACACACATCTACTATGAAGTCACCATTCGAAGCATGCTTCGGATACCTACCTACCAATCCATTGGACATAGTTGTTGGGCAATAGGATGAGGAGAAAACATGATACCCAGAGGTGACTAGAGAAAATCATTTCAGTGAGAGGATATGGAAAATCCATCTCAAAGTCAAAGAATAGTTAGAGAAATCTCAAGCCAAGTACAAGGCTAGTCATGATCAACACAGGAGAGAGCATAAGCTTTATGTTGGAGATAGAGTTTGGATTTACTTGAGCAAGGAGAGACTATAAGGAAAAGTGCGGAAGCTCAAACCACTACGATATGGACCCTTCGCCATATTGGAGTAGGTTGGAGAAAATGCCTTTCGACTTGATTTTCCATCATTTATGAGGATGTACTCAATAGTAAACTATGAGAACTTGCACCTATATGAGCCACCCATGCTAGATGAAGATGAAGAAATATTGTTGATACCTTCCATTGAGGATTACATCTTGGAATCATGAGGCTAATTAGAGGAGGATGTAGTGCTGCAGGAAAGGGTTAGAGAGACTAAAAGAGGTACATAGGAGTCTTGGCAGGTTGGACTGAAATGGAAGACACCAAGGCAGACCTGGTGGTACTCGAAGGAGCAAGTGGGGGAATTATTTCCTCATCTACTCCCCCACTAATCTTTTGTGGAGCCAAAAACTTCCTAATCAGGGGAGGTGTGATCCATAGGGATCCAAAATGAATCTACTTCATCAGATCAACCAACAACAAAGAAAGAAAATGAAGAAATAGAGGTTCTATCTTTATGTTAATAGAACTTCTGCCATGTGTAGAGAAATAGTTACAGAACCTCGTCCTGCCAGGGCATCAGTCCTGTGATCGCTAGTCTGCATTAGGAAGAGGTCATGAAACTTTCAGACAAAATTAAATTTGAAACAAACAGTGCGAGAATTGGAAAGGATGTCCATGTCTCTTCTCCTCCATGACCTTTCCCATCCTCCAGTTCATGAGAGGACATGAGAACGACTATAAATACATGTAAGAAGGATATTTTTGATCACAGAAGCATGAAAGCAAGTGAGAAAGGAATTATTAGTGCTGGAATTGTGTTTGTAGAAGAAAGGGGTTTTGAGGCAGAGAAAACAAGTAATTGGGAGGAAGTGCGAGATATTATCTACTTCTCTTTCATACTTATTGTAACTTTTGTACTTATTATTTGAATTGGCCAATAGAAAGTGGGAAGAAAGATCATTTTACCCTTTCCAACTGGTTTTTCTCCTTCAGGGGTTTCCAAGATACAAATTGTTTGTGTTCATGAACTTACATTCTTTCCTTTCCCTGCAATTATTGATTCTGAGCATAAGAAAATTCATTCACTAGGTGTATCTATCATTTTCTAAATCAAAAGTAGAACAACAAAATTTAATTGTGATTCTATGAATGATTCCAAAGTAGAGAGTTTACAGCTCAATTGTTATTTCTCTCCTTGTACTCCATGAGAGATTTTGTAGAGAGTGTAGACACCAAGTTTTTGTATCGCTACCCCTCACCCCACATTCTCTCTCTGTCATCTTTTCTACATACATATCTCTCTTCCCTTTAAAATTTAACTATTCCCTCCTAAATTCAATTTATCCCACCCTATCATTATTTCCCATGATTAATTCATCTATTATTATTCATCCCTAATCATGTTTAGTTGATTCTAAACTCCCATTTAATTTATTTCCTCTTCTTAAATCCTCTATTTTATCATTTCTAGGCCACCATTTAATGTTTTCACCACTCCATGGCATTTATTTAATATTTTCCACATCCACCTTCCCATTTACTCATTCTCTGCAACCCTAATTTGTTCTATCTCTTATAAACCTTAATCCCACATTAGTTAGGCTCTTTGCCTCAATCTCTTCACCTTCCCACTACCTAAATAGACAGATCCCCGCAATCGGTGGTGACCCATTCGGGTCACTATAGACCCTATAAATCCACCCCTACCCCTCCTTTTCTTAGGATGCAAGTTTTGAGTATTCAAGCTTTCTTACGGTCTTGCTTTCATTTTTAACTTTCTCTACAAATGCTATAATCATCTTGGAGTTCTCTTGGAGATCTTGTGACCATATTTGGGAGATTTTAAGCCTTCTTTTATCGTTGCATGTTTGGCCCCTCTTTTGCAACTATCATCATCAGATCTTGTGCAGGTTCAATTGTCATTAGGATATCTCTGCCTCATTTATTCCCAAGCCCCCATTTCTTATCTACAGGTCTTCATTTCAGTCCATCCATTCTCATCCAAGTATAGATCAGCCACATTCACCGTCAACTTGGCATCCATTTGTGTTATATTTTTTGTCATTTAGATCCCCAACCATCAGCTTTCTATTTCCACAATCATCCATCTCTAAGATCCAATTATATTTCCCCTCTGTCATCTCAGATCTATCCTGCCAGCCCCTAGTCACCGTTGTTCCACCCCAGCCGCCGTAGACCCACCCTATATTTAGTGTAATTATCACCACTTTTCATAATTTTCTTACATCTTTTTTGTTAAATCTTGTTTCAGATCTTCTGCAGGTTCTCGTATATCGTCTCAGTCCATCATCAGCTCTAGATATGCCTCCAGAGCTTTCAGATCTACATTTTCCATCATTGTTCCATTTGATCTTCCATAGTCACTATCGACTCGCCCTCTATAATGTCGGGTCACCACCGAATCATCCAAGTTTGATTTAATTTGCATGTATTTAGATCAAATCTTCATTCTATCTCCTATCTAGCTTTTTAGTTTTTGTTTTATTTTAGATTATGCTACATCAAATTTATCAATATGTGATTTTATCTTATCTTTATCAAAACAAGGGTTGACATCCATCCTAGGAAGTTTTCACTTCTCAGGAGTGATATTGTCAGACACCCCTCCCATCTTATCTACTAATACAATCTTTTTCTGTTGATTTTCTCTTGTTTATAGGTCATGTAGCTCCCTATGGAGAAGGATATCTTATTTGTGCTTGTACATCGTCTTCCCATCTCGAGGTACCTTAAACCCTCGTATACTTGGAGTTACTCATTTTATTTAGTATTTTTTCACTAATCTGAACAGGAATGAGGTAATTTGGTCAACATTCTAGCTGCCTGGTAGGACCCACCCTTTCTTGGTGAGTCTTGCTATTTTTCTTTCATTTTTATCTTCTTTTGTCCATTTTCTAATAACCTCACAGGTAGGAGCGTCATAGTGCTTGCTTGTGTTGTATTGTGTCACTTGGATTGGATTTTTATTGCTTACTCAACATTAAAAATTTAGATAAAAAGGAAAAGCGTTATCCATGTATTCATTATTTTTATCCCCCATATCTTTCTTTTATCATATTGCATCACTTATCTACTACTTTAATTGAATCTACACATTTATTTTGGATCTAAAGAGAACCCTTGTCATTATTGCTTGGGAATCTACTTTAACTAGTGGGTTTATCTCATTGCATACAACTCATCACACACATCCAAATATACAAACCAATTTACACATCTAAACATCTTCTACTAGGTTGAACTATTGGGATTTCATTACCCAATAGGAAAGTCGTCATGGTGTTCTGGATGCGTTGTAATTTTTTTGTATACTGGTATATTGGCTAAACACCTAACTCCTTTATTGCTTCGGGTCCATGAAGTGAGGGGTAGGCCATAATACTAAGCCCTGTACAAGTATACATCATAGATTTGTCCCTCACATACCTTCGGGTATATCGAGGACTCCAACCAAAAATACCGGAAACCATCCATAGATTTCCATTTCCTAGGCACCCTTCAAGCCCATTTTTCATTTCTTTTCACATTTCTAATAATCAAGATAATCAAAAATTTGTTTCCTGACTTTCTTTAATTAAAAATCAACATAGTTTTGTTTATTATTTGTTCCATGCCAATTATCACAAGATCACAAGAAAAAAAAAATGAAACAAAACATGTCATCAAACAATATTCCTATCTCCACTACCACTTCCTTCTAACAAACTTTGGCACTTTCCATCCTTACCTCCATTCCTTTGGTCATCCCTTCCACTATTTCTCAACCCATTTTTTCCATCCCCCTTTTCAGGACACTCACATGGTCCAACCTAATAATCATGTCGAAAATAATTCTTTTCTTTATCACCACTCCATTCCATCTAGATAAACAAAACCCCCTTCAGCCACCTCTATCGATGATTCTGGGCCTCCTCTCATCCCTTGTGGGTGTGAAAAATTCCAGGAGCTCCTCGATGCTAATCTAGTTTCTCTTCATGACTATATCCTTCGTAATACCACCAATCTCCCCATTGATGGACCTTACTTGCAACAAATCTACACCTATCATTCCAATCCTGAATCTACACAAGTCCTCACATCGCAACTTTCTGTCTTCCTTCCTAGATCTATGAATGAGCTTTACTCAGACCAACATGAGATTAATCCTAATAAACCTTTTTCTTCAATCCCTCACAATCACCAAACCACTCAATTAGTGGTCCCCATATCCCCTAAGTTTCCTCATGTCAACACTACTATCACTTCTATCCCCATTATCTCATCATCTACTATGGTCACTTATGCCCCCAATCAATCATCTCAAGATTCATACTTACTTCCTCCCATATCCAAACAACATAATTCAACATTTCATCTTTTCTCCATTTCCCATGTCCATACCAATGTGATCACTTTTCATCCCCATCCATTCGAATCAATGCAAACCTATCAACCACCTCTTCAAGGTGTTTATCACTACATGCTTCCCACTCAACCAACTCAAGTATCTCAACCACCCATTACTTACATTCCAACTCATCTCATAACAAACCAATCAAACATATCCATATCTCAACAAACCACTCAATCTAAAAAATCTTACCACATCCCCATTTCCCAACAACAACCTTTATCACAACCCCTTAATTACACCCCCCTTATTAATTACTTTCAAAAATACCCACACATCATCAAACATATCAATAAAATAACCCATCCACCTATTATGCATCACAATATCATCCTTCAACTTCACAACCCCATCCATCAAATGATCCCATGTAAGCACTATTGAGTAGAATGGATAATCTTCATGCCACTACCTTGGGGTCCGAAACCACATTCTCATATGAACAAATATTCAAAAAACCAATCATTTCATCCATTCCTATAAATTATTTTCCTCCTTAGTGGGAAATGTCAAAATTCTCTAATTCAATAATAAGGAGGACCCTCAATAACATCTTTGCGCTTTGAGACATGCATGCTACCTTATCACCCATGATCAAGACCTCATGCTTCACACATTCCCCATGCCATTAGCCGGACCTGAATTAGACGGGTATAATGTCATCCCTCAAAATTCATTTTTCTCATTCACCCATCTCATGTAATTATACCTAGAACACTTATTAATCGATATTGCTCATAAAATCACTATGACCGAGCTCTATGCCATTAAACAATATGATGAAGAATCTATTGCGGACTTCGTCACATGATGACACAAAATCATCAATCAAATATTATTCTTCCTTCCAAAAATCGAGATTATTGAACTCTTCTCATGTTCTTGTGTGAAGCACATCTCCTCTACGCTTTAAATTCAATCATTTCAAACCTTTGAAGATACATTTACCATGGCTCACAAATGTTAACTCCACACCCTTGAGCAAGGCCATATTAAACTTTTATCAAACAAAACCAAAGCCAAGTTCACTAAATCCTCCTCGCATTGTGAAAAAACTATGAAAAACACTAATGCCATCATGGTTAAATCCTCTTCCACATCTAATTTTCATAAGGAGCCTCCACAACGTGCTTTTAGATCACCTCCTAACTATACTCCTCTTAGGGAATCTTATAGTGCAATATTTGATAAGTTAATGGAGGTCAATATCATTTGAATTCCTGACATTCGACCCTTTGTTGAATCACAACCCAAACCAACATGGCATCGTGAGGAACATTACTACAAATATCACCAATTTTGCAGCCATGACACTGAGAAGTGTCACTCTTTTAAAGATGCCATCCAAAAACTCATAGACTCTGGTGACCTCCAAGTGGACAATCATAATAAGCCACCTAATCAACCTCTTAACATAATCAAACAACCCTTTCCTAATAATGCACCAAACAATCAAACTCCACATCCCACATCACAACCACCTAATGCCCATACAATAAATACTATAGACCAAAATCCGACACCATCACCTATTCCCATCACCTCATCATCCATTACATCCACCCCTATTTCAGAATCTTCCCTTACAAATTTATCAATATCTACACCCATCATATCAACATCAACTATAAATACAAGTACAACATCACCATCAAAATTAACCTCGATCATACCCACCTCTCCATCCATAACACCCACATCCTCATCCATCATATCTAGTCCTTTATCTACAACTACCTGAACACCTTCATCTCCTAAATATACACACACTCCTAATTCAAAAATGTAACACCTCTAGCATGATAGGTACCTAAGATGACTTCTACTTAAAAATATGCAAAAAGTTGACATGTGATTTAGTCTTAAGATGGTGTACTCTTATGGCTTTGGAAATCATGTTTAGAAAATAATTCATCCGTTGTGTAGGCACGTTTTGTCGTGTTTTACTATATTTAATAAGAACAACCCACCTCCTTATGCAGAATTAGTTCACTGCTTGAATGAGAAATCCGGGTTCATGTTTTATAAGCACTTCCTATTTCAGAAAAACATTACCTTGGATCAATTCCATTGATCCAAGGTATGGTTTTAATTCATAATTATTGTGGTCAAAAGTACCAAGTCTAGTAGATCAGTTGATCATTGTATTCGGGTTGTGCTAGAGAATTGATGAGGTGTTCAGACCCTGCTGTATTTTGTATGCATTTGTCATGACAAGTTCTTATTTTGTAAGCATGCAATATTGCTTTGGACAAGAACCTATTGTAATTACGACTAAAATTTAGTAACTTAAGCCTAGATCTAAGTCTAACCTATGTCTCCTTGGTCTCTTGAAATTAAAATGTTAGTACCTTAACTAAAGACCTACATATGGACCTAAGTTGATTTCCAAAACTTATGTTAATCTAACTTAAAAGTTTTTTAACCTAGAGGGCCAATGGAACACATTGATGTTAGGTGGTCACTGGCATCATTTTCAAGGTAATTAAATGAGGTTTAATGCATCCTTACCTTTTTGTACCACTAACCTTGGCAAGGGCATTGGAAAATTTGGGGAGAGATGAGTTGGCATCTCCACTTAATTTAGTTGCATATAAATTTTAATATAGTCTTCGCTAAAAGTGGAGATGGCGGTGGCAAGGAAAATGGAGGGAACTATCTATTCTTTACATATAATGTTTTTGAAATTTGCAAAAATTTTCCTTAGGAAAGTGCATGAGGAGTTTTAGTTGTTTTGATCTTTTTCTGTTTCGAGCTTGGACTCTGCATGGTGTTGTTTCTATCCTTTGAACCTCTAGTTCGATACTTGCATAGTTGTAAATCTTGCATGACTGTAATTTTTGCATGGCTTTGAACTTTTAATGGGCACTTTGGAAACTATAAAAGGAATGGGAAATAATTGAAGGTTCTATGGACATTTGTGGTAAAGAAGAAGGTATTGAAGTTTTTCTCAGATATATTATGTGAAATGGTGAAGGAGAAGCGCTATCAGGCATCATAGGCTCTACCCATTAAGTTGTTTTGCTTTTACTTAAGTCTCTTATTAAAAGAACTCTACTCTTGGAAACAATCTGGATTTGCTTTGTTGATTTGTTCTCTCTGTTTGTGATTTTGTGAATGTTTTTGTGTATACTTTTGGACCTTGTTGAAATAATGATTTGGGTCTCATTTTTCTTGGTTTGGACTATTGGATTATGCTTTAAATATTTCAGTGTGAGCTTGGGTTGAAGTTAAAAATGTAATAGAACTCATTTGAAATGTAAACAACATTGTTTGGTCTGCTTGAGTTAATTAGAAAGTTGGGGTTGCATTAAAACTATGGAGCTTGCCTTAACTTGATTTATTTTCCTATATGATGGAAAATTGCAGGTATTTAACTATCTTTATTATACCAAGTGGCTTTGATTAAACCTATATGGATTCTATGGGAGAAATTTTTTCTTCAATAATTTTCAAATCTGGGTTTTATTGTGTTACTTCTAGTTGTAGGCCTCTGACTTGGGAATTTAAAGGAATAACTATTTGGAGTTGCTTGGAAAATAGTTAATTCCCAATGGGATTGTTAAGTCATTTGGTTGTGCATTTATGCATGTGATGTATAATTCTTTTGATTCGTTAGAATTGTTCAGTCATTTGCTATACTTGTTTTCTTTTGGGAAGCTTGTAGGGAGTATGTATTACTTTGTTTTTCTCCTAATACCATGGGGTATGGTATAACCTCTTAATGTAGACATCTAATGATAAGAATTGAAACCTCTCTAGGGTATTAATGATATCTGCAATCAGTAGTTTGTCATTGTTAACTTCACAAAATCCCCTTGTCTTCTGAATGATATTTTATGTTAACCTTCTTCTTGCCTTTGGACTATCAAACCAGTTTCAGTTTGGTCTTTGACTAGGAAAGTGTATCAATGTTGAAAGGAAATGCTTGTTCCTAGCTTAGTGTTATTGTTATTCATTCTTAACTTCTTGCGAGCACCTGAGTTTTTGGAAGTATTTTGTAGACTTATCCTCCCAGTAATCTCCTTCTTTTCTTTTTGAACTGGGGAAAAATAATTACGTACTAGCTTTAGATATTGAATCTAACCACATCTTATCCTTACTGTGTTGAGTAATGTGAATGTTGTTCTTCTTTCTTATTGCTTTGGGATAATTTCATTCAATTTGGTCCATGTCCCATACTTTTTTTGGGATTTTGGTTAAGCACGGTAGAGACTTGACTTGTCTGTTATGTTCTTGTTTTGATCTTGTTCTCTTTCTTAACACGATTAGATCTTTGAGTGAATAATCTCTCTCTCTCTCTCTCTCTCTCTCTCCTTTGATTTACCTTCTATTTCCATCATGATGTGGGATTTGTCCAATTTGGTGTGTTTCATAGTGCCTTCACTGGAATTTTCTTAAGGAATTAAGTCTAGTTGTGATAGGACAGTAAGCTGAAACAAAGGTAACTTAGATGGTTTGTTGTGTATGGATGTAAAATATTATGAGTAAGTCTTTGGTTTGGAGAAAATATTGGAGTGGTTGAAAGAGCTGAAGTGGATTGATAAATCTCATTGTTTTACTCTTTTGATTTAAACTTTGGTAATGATGTATCTCTTTAGGGATTGTGTGCTTAGTCCCAATTGCATGCCAAATTGATCTCTCCTTTGTTGAATTCTATAATTGAACTTAAAATTAGTTTCTAATTTTGAATTTTAATTATAGGATTCTTACATCAAAATCTCTTTCCAAGATAAAATGTTGGGACTGTCCTAAACTTAAACCTATGTTTTGAGTTGATCTTGGCATCCTTGATTTGAGATGAATCTAGGTGGTTAAATATGTTGGGATGGAAAATACTGTTGTTCAATCTAAATCTTAACTATGCCTAAGAAATTTTAGGGATAGTTATCTTCTCAGGTTAAATAGGAAAAATTGAGAAGTGAATCATGTAGAACAACATATGAAAGACAAAGTGTATTTTTGATGAAATAGTACTTATCTAGAATACTATTTTAAATATTGTTTATGTAAAATACTAAGTATGGAAGTTGAATTTGTTTATATCATGATTTAATCCTTTTATGGTATTTGTTACCACCCCTTTTCTCTCTCTCTCTCTCTCTCATTTGTGAATAATGATTTCTTTTGTTATGAATTTCTGTATTACTCTAGACTGTTTCATAACAATAGAGTTATCTTTATGAAATAATTAGCTAAAGGCACACCATTTTAATGTTTAGTGCTTATCATTCTCAATTCATTGAACTGACCCATGCTAGCAATTTTGTATATGGACCTTATAAGTGATGAAAGGAGAAAATATCATTAGGATGTTACATTTTTTTACCAAAGAGATTGGATCTTTTATGATGAAATATGTATCATTATTGAGATGTATTTGTTGAAAAAGAGAGTAGTACTTGTAATGGATCTAGTTGTTTCTGTTTAATTTTGAAAATATCTGAAGTGTTTGGACTTATAATGCATGAATCCCCTTTTGATCAATGATAGAGTTGTGGATTTGTTTGCACTTGAGGAGTAATCTTTTTGGGTATTCTGTGAATGAAATGATAAGCTTATCTCTATCTTCTTTATGTATATACAAGTAATATAACCTCTTGGGTTGGTTTAAAATGAGTAAAGGTTAAGGGTACTAAATGTATTAATCTCTTAATTAAATGCAACTTATTAAAGTTGCCATATGTGATTGGACATAACTTGTAAACTACTAAGGGTTTTTATATGAATATTAAACCTTCATAGGAAAAAGGGAAGGAAACTTCCCTGCAATGATTATTAGACTATTTTTAAAACCTCTTGGAAATAAATCCGAAAGTTGTCTTTGATAGTGGAAGGTGTGCTTCCTCTTGATGAGTTCCTTAACTAGAATTAGGAATGTAGAAAAAAGAACTTAAAAGATTTTAGAATTCATTCCATTGAAGTCTAATATAAAAATAACTTTATCTAACCTTATGTAAGCTAAGGCTTGGGTTGGTGAGTAAATAAAAACATTGTTATTTATGCTGAATCTGTTATTTGAAACATAAATTAAAATGTTAATGGATTAAAAAATCAAAACTTATGAAATGGTTAGAAGGTAGATGTATTTGCATACCAACTCTAATTATACCTTTTACTTGAAACCCTAATGGTTAATGAACCTAGTGTTCAGTAGGGCTACTACAATTAACCCTTAATAAGGAAAATTTAATAAGTCTTCAAATTATTTCAATGACATGTTCATCCAGATGAGGTGGACTTGGTCAAATCTTGGCACATGCCAACTGTAGTACAATACCTTCATGAATAATTGGGTCTTCATGAGGATACTGTGTTGCAGTTGACATGTTGCAACACCCTTTAGAGTTTAATCATCCATATTTACATAAATATGACTTGTTCACAGTTCTACCCTAGGTAGAGTTAGGGGTATGAGCTAGTGCCATGAATTAAGGTAACTAGACACACACAATCGACTTAGGTCGTTTGGCTACGTCTATGTACCCTTAGTCACCGCGAGTAGTCCTCCACACTAGACTATGTTGCTAACCTTGGCCAAGGCTAAACCTTGATCAAGTGGAGTGACATGAGTCAGTGAATACCATTATAAATAATAGATGAAGTGGGGTGAAGGATGTATTCCATTTGATGAGTATGCCATCTAGGACTATAAACATGAACAATATGTTTTAAATTTTTTTCCCAAAGTATTGCAAGTTGTTGGTTACGTTGTCCTGTGTCACCTAGTTTAAGAAGTGGGATTTTAGATGAATATTGGTAACAAATATTCAGGTAGGCATCTTAAACAGATCACTTAATACCTCGAAAAGGGTAAGGGAACTGATTATACACAATATACAAATCAATAAGTTAACATGAGAGATCAGTATGATACCGAGTCATGGAATGAGGGATCGGTGTTTCACTGAGTCATTTACAACTGCATATGGTTTTCTGTTATGAGATTGATTGGCTTAGAATATGTGTTCTAAATTATGATTATTTAGAACAGAGAACATTATTCAATTTTTCCCCTTGTTTCTAAAGTATTAAAATGGGAATGTTACATCTTGGTATCAGAGCTAAAGGTTGTAACTCTTGTACCTATTGTGTCCATAATATGATAAAAACTTAAATTTTCTTATTAACAGAAAATGGTTAGAATGAGAGGAAATGCTGCAAACAACCCACCACCTAGTGGAGAAGCAACTACTGCCCAAAAAATTGATGAGATCCTTGTTGTCTTATTGGACACAAGAGATGATCTAGATGTACTTGAACAACAAGTAATGGGAAATGAGGAGGAAGAAGATGCTGGTAATAACAATTAGCCACCTCTTGTGGACAATGCCAATATTGGGAATTTGGGTGTTGATAACAATATTACGACTAATTTTAATGGAAATGCACCTAATCAGCTTGAGAATAAAAAGGCTAGGTTGACAATGAAAGTCACTAATGACATAAAAAGGATAAGTCCACCCAAGTTTGATGGAACTACATTTGGAGATGGAGCTGAGAACTGGCTCAATGAAATGGAGAAGTATTTTGCACTAAGGAATTTCTTTGAGGAAATAAAAGCCATATGGGGAGCTTATCAATTATCCCATGAGACATATTTTTTGTGGGACAATAGTAAGGATGAGTTAAGCTTTGATGAAACAAACATCACTTGGGATCAATTTAAAAATTTCTTTTAGGCAACGATGGCTGCCACAACTTTACTATGATCAGAAAATGACTGAATTTAAGAACTTAGCTCAAGGAAAGTTAACTATAACAGAGTACTGGGAGAGATTTACTAAGCTCCTTAAGTACGTACCTTAGTATCAAACTGACGAGAAGTTCATGAGGAAAATTCATTATGGGGTTAAATCCAATTATAGGTGGTGAAGTGGATGCTCACATCCCAACCACTATGGAAGGGGTTGTTGAAAAATCCATAAGGCAGGAGCAGAAATTGAAAGCAATCTCTGCCCATAAAGAAGAAATTGGAAAGAAAGTTTTGAATTCTTCTTTGTCCCTTGCACCCAAAAAGGGGCCATGGAAGAAATTTGGTATGAAAAACAATTTTTTTGTTGATAATAACAAGAAAACTACAACAAATAAACATGCTGCTAATGTACGAAACAACTTTGTCAAGAACAATAATAATGAACAGAAGTCCTACGGGGTTCAGAATGATAACTCTAAGGTTGGAAATAAATTTGATCCTAAGAAAGGACCTGTAGGAGGTTGTTATAATTACAACAAGAATCATTATGCAAATTAGTTTCCTTTGAGGAAGGATGACATAAATAAGTAGCATAAGATTCATGCTGTTGTAGCTGACAAACAAGCTGAAAAGGAAGTTATGCTTATAGAAGTGCCAGGTAAGTTATTTGGTATACATGTAACTATAATTTTTGATACTGGAGCTATTGAATGCTTTATTTCTACTAAATTAGCTTCAAAATTAAAAAGAAAAGTTGGAAAAATGGATGAATCATGGGCTGTACATTATGGAAATAATGATGTCCACATAGTTAATATAAGTCTTTTTGGAGCAGTCCTTGAATTACCTAGTTTTTCCATTGAATTTGATCTTTATGTTGCTCTTTTGGGGTCTTATGATGTAATCATAGGTGTTAACTGACTAGCTGAACATAAGGAAAAGGTTGATTGTTTTGAAAAACACATTAGTTGTCTTGATGAATTGCAAAAAACAATAGACATTCATGGGGTAAAACATGAAATTTCAGTTAGAAAATTGTCAGCTATGCAACTAAAAATGGAAAAAAACAAAGGCTACACTTTGTATGTGGTAAAAATTTCTGAAATGACTGATGAAAGTAGTGACTTCTTGGAAATATACCCGCTGTTACAAAATTTTAGTGATGTGTTTCCGGAAGAGTTACCCGGTCTTCCGCCCAAATGGGATTTTGATTTCATGATTGAGATCAAGCCAAGAACCAAACCTATTTCCAAGGAACTGTATCGAATGACTAACATTGAACTAGTAGAGCTTAAGGCATAGTTACAAGAACCGTTGACTAAAGGATTAATAAGGCCAAGTGTCTTGCCTTGGGGAGCACTGATTTTTTTTGTGAAAAATAAAGATGGAACACTTAGATTGTGCATCAATTATAGGATGTTAAACAAAGCAACAATTAAAAACAAATATCCACTTCCTGGAATTGATAATATGTTTGATCAGATGCGAGGTGCATTAGTGTATTCTAAAATGGATCTTCGATCTGGATATTATTAGTTAAAAATCAAGGATGAAGATATTCATAAAACATCTTTTAGAACAAGGTACAAACATTATGAATTCACAATTTTATGATTTGGTTTAATGAAATGCACCTGCAGCCTTTATGAATTTAATGAATAATAATTTTCAAGAATACTTGGACAAATTTGTGCTTGTATTATTGGATGATATTCTCATATAATTTAAAAGCATTGATGAGTATCATGAGAATTTGAAAATAGTTATGGAAATCTTAAGAAAGATAAGGTTGTATGGTAAGTTGTCCAAATGTTCCTTCTACGAGATAGAAGTGCACTATTTGGGACATGTCATAAGCAAGGATGGAATAGTTGTAGATCCCTAAAAAAATGTTGCAATAACTGAGTGGCCTGCACCTAAGAATGTACATGAAGTTAGAAGATTCATGGGTCTTTTTGGTTATTATAGAAAGTTTGTTAAAGACTTTTCAAAATTAGCTGCACCAATCAATTCGTTGCAGAAGAAAGATTAGAAATTTGTGTGGAATGAAAAA
Organism: Taxus chinensis; assembly: GCA_019776745.2. Lineage (NCBI taxonomy): Eukaryota > Viridiplantae > Streptophyta > Pinopsida > Cupressales > Taxaceae > Taxus > Taxus chinensis. The sequence goes on along the minus strand of CM034147.1, from coordinate 198,120,361 downwards.
TGTGAATCTACATTTAAGACTCTAAAAGACCAGTTAACATCTGCACCTATTTTGGCTATACATGATACTAATGGAGACTTTACAGTAGTAACAGATGCTTCTGGGGAGGGTCTCAGAGGTATTTTGTTGTAAAATGAGCATGTTAAAGCTTATGAGAGTAGAAAAATCAAGTTACATGAACTGAATTATGATCCACATGACCTAGAGCTTGCTGCCATTGTTCATGCACTTCAAGTATGGAGGCATTATATTCTTGGTATACCTTTTGAACTAAATACTGATCATCTTGGGCTCAAGTATATTTTCACTCAGCCAAATCTGAATGCAAGACAATGAAGATGGTTAGAATTTCTATCTCAGTATGATTTTGACATAATTTATATTAAAGGAAAATAGAGTGGCAGATGCGCTGAGTCGTAGGAAGCATTTTTCCACTTTTATAACGTTAAGAACTCAATTTAAGGATGAAGTAAAAAATGTCATGGAATCTGATTCTTATTTTTAGCAAGTAAAAACAACACTTGCTACAGATCCAATTGATGTGAGATATACATGTTTTCACTTTGATAATGAAGGAATCTTGAGGTTTGAAAATAGAGTATACATACCTTTGTTAAATGAATTAAGAAAGAAACTGTTATCTGAATTCCATAATTCACCTTTTTTTGGACATCTCAACATTACAAAAATGCTTCCTGACATAAAACATCAATATTTATGGAAAGGGATGAAAAAGGATGTGATATATTTTGTGACACACTGCTTAGAATGTCATTGTGTTAAAGATGAACATATGCACCCAGCTGGTTTACTTTACCCTCACAACATACTGTAGTATCAATGGAAAGTATGGATTTTGTACAAGGGTTACCTATGTCAAGAAATAAACATGATGTTATTTTAGTTGTGGTGGATAAACTAACAAAGGTAGCACATTTTATTGCTGGTAATCTTAAGGATGATTCACTTGTTTTAACTAAAATATTTGTGCATGAAATTTTTAGATTGCATGGAGTACCTGAATTGATCATATCGGATAGATATCCAATAATGAAATCTAGATTTTGGTAAACACTCAATGCAGCCTTAGGGACTAAACTGCATTTTAGTTCTGCATACCATCCAGAAACTGATGGACAAACTGAAAGAGTTAACCAAGTTTTGGAAGATATATTTCGAATATATTGCATGGACCAGAAATATAAATGGGAAGAGTATACTCCATTAGTTGGAATTTCTTATAATAACACGTATCACACCTCTATGAAAATGGCACCTTTCGAAGAATTATACAGAAGGAAATGTAGAACCCCAGTTAGCTGGGATAACATTGAGGACAGAGAAGTAATTGGACCTAAAATCCTTATAGAAATGGAACAAAAAGTTAAAATGATTTGTGAATGTTTGAAGGAAGCAACAAATAGCAAAAAGAGTTATGCAGACTTAAAAAGGGTTGACAAGAAATTTGAACTTGGTGAGAAGGTCTTTTTGTGGGTTAAACCAAAAAAGAGTTCTATAACTTTTGGTAAGGCTACCAAGTTATCACCTCGTTATGTGGGGCCCTTTGAAATTGTTGAAATAATCAACCCTATATCTTATTGTTTAGGTTTATCTCCTGCTTTATCACGAATGCATGACGTTTTCCATATCTGTTTGCTTAAGAAATATGTTTTAGATTTATCACATGTGTTAAAATGGAATTCCTTACAGGTCCAAGACCCAAGAATAATTGTGGTTAAACCCATCCGAGTACTGGAAACTCACCAATTGCACTTAAGAAATCACAAAATAAGTCAATGTAAGGTCCAGTAGGACTAGTATAATGAATAAAGTGCAACCTGGGAAAACCTAGAAGATATGAAAGTTGCTTTTCCATATTTCTTTGAACAAAATTGATTATGTGGGTTGATAAAACATTAAGATTTTATTCTTTATATGTCAATAAATCTTCCAATTTTGGGCAGAAACTAAATTATTCAGTACTGAAATAGCTATTTTAAGATGAACAATTATGAAAATTGAAATTTCTCAAATATGGTTTTGTTATGAAAATACAAAGGAAATAATTATATTTGGATTGAATCTATTATTGACTAAGTTAATCATCAAGATGATAATGCTTTTTAGGAGGGAGGCATGTAACGCCTCTAACATGACAGGTACCTAAGATGAATTCTACTTAAAAAGATGTAAAATTTTGACAGGTGATTTGGTCTTAAGACGGTGTACTCTTGTGGCTTTGGAAATCATGTTTAGAAAATAATTCATCCTTTGTGCAGGTACATTTTGTCATGTTTTACTGTATTTAATAAGAGCAACCCACCTCTTTATGTAGAATTAGTTCGCTACTTGAATGAGAAATCTGAGTTCAATTTTTATAAGCACTTCCTATTTCAGAACAACATTACCTTGGATCAATTCCATTGATCCAAGGTATGTTTTTAATTCATTATTATTGTGGTCAAAATGACCAAGTCTTTTAGATCAGTTGATCATTGGATTCGAACTGTGCTAGGGAATTGATGAGGTCTTCAGACCCTGCTGTATTTTGTATGCATTTGTCATGACAAGTTCTTATTTTGTAAGCATGCAATATTTCTTCGAACAAGAACCTATTGTAATTACGACTAAAATTTAGTAACTTAAGCCTAGATCTAAGTCTAACCTATGTCTCCTTGGTCTCTTGAAATTAAAATGTTAGTACCTTAACTAAAGACCTACATATGGACCTAAGTTGATTTCCAAAACTTATGTTAATCTAACTTAAAAGTTTTTTAACCTAGAGGGGGCCAATGGAACACATGGACGTTGGGTGGTCGGTGGCATCATTTTCAAGGTAATTAAATGAGGTTTAATGCATACTTATACTTTTCTACTGCCAACCTTGGGAAGAAAAATGGAAAATTTGGGGAGAGCTAAGTTGGCATCTCCACTGAATTTAGTTGCATGCAAATTTTAATATAGTTTTCACTAAAAGTGGAGATGGTGGTGGCAAGGAAAATGGAGGGAACTATCTATTCTTTACATATAATGTTTTTGAAATTGGCAAAAATTGCCTTAGGAAAGTGCATGAAGAGTTTTAGTTGTTTTGATCTTTTTCTGTTTCGAGCTTAGACTCTGCATGGTGTTGTTTCTATCCTTCGAACCTCTAGTTCGATACTTGCATAGTTGTAAATCTTGCATGACTGTAATTTTTGCATGGCTTTGAACTTTTAATGGGCACTTTGGAAACTATAAAAGGAATAGGAAATAATTGAAGGTTTTGTGGACATTTGTGGCAAAGAAGAAGGTATTAAAGTTTTTCTCAGAGATCTTCTACGAAACAATGAAGGAGAAGCGCTATCAGGCATCATAGGCTCTACCCATTAAGTTGTTTTGCTTTTACTTAAGTGTCTTAATTAAAATAAATCTACTCTTTGAAACAATCTGGATTTGCTTTATTGATTTTTTCTCTCTGTTTTTGATTTTGTGAATGTTTTTGAGTATACTTTTAGAACCTGTTGAAATAATAATCTGGGTTTCATTTTTCTTGGTTTGGACTGCTGGATTATGTTTTAAATATTTTAGCATGAGCTTGGGTTGAAGTCAAAAATGTAGTAGAACTCGTTTGAAATGTAAGCAACATTGTTTGGTCTGTTTGAGTTAAGTAGAAAGATGAGGTTGGATTAAAACTGTGGAGCTTTCCTTAACTTGATTTGTTTTCCCATATGATGGAAAACTGTAGGTATTTAACTATCTTTATTATACCTTGGCTTTGATTAAACCTATCTGGATTCTACGGGAGAAAGGTTTTCTTCAATAATTTTCAAATCTGGGTTTTATTGTGTTTCTTCTAGATGTAGACCTCTGACTTGAGAATTGAAAGGAATAACTGTTTAGAGTTTCTTGGCAAATAGTTATCACTCCATGGGCTTGTTAATTCATTTGGTTGTGCGTTTAAGCATGTGATTTATACTTCTTTTGATTCGTTGGAATTGTTCACTTGTTTGTTATACTTGTTTTCTTTTGGTAAGCTCATAGGGAGTATGTATTAATTAGTTTTTCTCCTACTACCGTGGGGTTTGATATAACCTCTAAATGTAGACATCTAATGATAAGAATGGAAACCTCTTTGGGGTATTAATGACATGTGAAATCATTAGGTTGTCATCGTTAACTTCACAAAATCCCCTTGTCTTCTGAATGATATTATATGTTAACCTGCTTCTTGCCTTTGGACTATCAAACCAATTTCAGTTTGGTCTTTGACTAGGAAAGTGTATCACCGTTGAAAGGAAATGCACGTTCCTTGCTTAGTGGTATTGTTATTCAATCTTAACTTCTTGCGAGCACCTCTGTTTTTGGAAGTGTGTTGTAGACTTATCCTTCTAGTAATCTCCTTCTTTTCTTTCTGAACTGGGGAAAAAAAATTGCTTACTGGATTTGGATATTAAATCTACCCACATCTTATCCTTAATGTGTTGAGTAAAATGTTAACGTTTTTCTTCTTTCTTATTGCTTTGGGATAGTTTCATTCAATTTGGTCCATGTCCCATACTTTGTTTGGGATTTTGGTTAAACACGATAGAGACTAGACTTGTCTGTTATGTTCTTGTTTTGATCTTGTTCTCTATCTTAACATGCTTAGATATTTGAGTGAATAATCTCTCTCTCTCTCTCTCTCTCTCTCTCTCTCTCCCCTTTTATTTACCTTATGTTTCCGTCGTGATGTGGTAGCTATCCAATTTGGTCTATTTCATAGTGCCTTAACTGGAATTTTCTTGAGGAATTAAGTCCAGTTGTGATAGGACAGTAAGCTTAAATAGAGGTAACTTAGATGGTTTTTTGTGTATGGATGTAAAATATTATGAGTAAGTTTTTGGTTTGGAGAAAATATTGGAATGGTTGAAGGATATGAAGTGGATTGATAAATCTCATTGTTTTACTCTTTTGAATTAAACTTTGGTAATGATGTATCTCTTTAGGGACTGTGTGCTTAGTCCCACTTGCATTCCAAATTGATCTCTCCTTTGTTGAATTCTGTTTAATTCTAAACTTGAACTTAAAATTAGTTTCTAATTTTGAATTTGAATTATAGGATTCTTACATCTGAATTTCTTTCCAAGATAAAATGTTGGGATTGTCCTAAACTCAATCCTATGTTTTGAGTTGATCTTGGCATCCCTGATTTGAGAAGAATCTAGGTGGATAAATATGTTGGGATGGAAAATACCATTGTTTAATCTAAATCTTAACTATGCCTAAGAAATTTTAGGGATATTTATCTTCTCAGGTTAAATAGGAAAAATTGAGAAGTGAATTATGTTGAATAACATATGAAAGACAAAGTGTATTTGCGATGAAATAGTACTTATTTGGAATACTGTTTTAAATATTGTTTATGTAAAATACTAAGTATGGAAGTTGAAGTTGTTTATATCATGATTTACTCCTTTTATGATATTTTTTACCACCCCTTCTCTCTGTCTCTCATTTATGAATGGTGATTTCTTTTTTTATGCCTTTCTATATTACTTTGGATTGTTTCATAACAACAGAGTTATCTTTATGAAATAGTTAGCTAAAGTCACACCATTTTAATGTTTAGTGCTTATCATGATCAGTTCATTGAACTGACTTGTGCTAGAAATTTTACAGATGGACCTCGTAAGTGATGAAAGGAGAAAAGATCATTAGGATGTTACATTTGTTTACCAAAGAGATTGGATCTTTTATGATGAAATATGTATCATTATTGAGATGTATTTGTTGGAAAAGAGAGTTGTACTTGTAATGGATCTAGTTGTTGCTGTTTAATTTTAGAAATATCTGAGGTGCTTGGACTTATAATGTATGAATCCCATTTTGATGATGAAAGAGTTATGGATTTGTTTGAAATTGATGAGTAATATTTTTGGGTATTCTGTGAATGAAATGATAAGCTTATCTCTACCTTCCTTATGTATATATAAGTAATATACCCTCTATGGTTGGTTTAAAATGAGTAAAGGTTAAGGGTACTAAATGTATTACTCTCTTAATTAAATGCAATTTATTAAAGTTGACATATGTGATTGGACATTCAACTAAATCATTATGGCCTTACTAAAACAATGTATGTGGGTAAATGAAAATATGATGATAACTTATAAAATACTAAGGGGTTTTATATGAACATTAAACCTTCATAGGAAAAAGGGAAGGCGACTTCCCTACAATGATTATTAGATTGTTTTTAAAACATCTTGGAAATAAATCTGAAAGTTGTCTTTGATAGTGGAAGGTGTGATTCCTCTTGATGATTTCCTTAACTAGAATTAGGAATGCAGAAAAAGGAATTTAAAAGAGATTAGACTTCATTCCATTGAAGTATAATATACAAATAACTTTATCTAACCTTATCTAAGCTAAGGCTTGGGTTGGTGAGTAAATAACAAAATTGTTATGTATGTTAAATCTTTTATTTGAAACATAAATTAAAATTTTAATGGATTAAAAATCAAAACTTATGAAATGGTTTGGAGGTAGATGTATCTACATACCAACTCTAATTGCATATTTTACTTGAAACCCTAATGGTTAATGAACCTAGTGTTCAGTAGGGATGCTGCAATTAACCCTTAATAAGGAAAATTTTATAAGTCTTCAAATTTTTTCCATGATGTGTTCATCCAGATGAGGTGAACTTAGTCAAATGTTGGCACATGCCAACTGTAGTACAATACCTTCATGAATAATTTGGTCTTTATGAGGATACTGTGTTGCGGTTGACATGTTGTAACACCCTTCAGGGTTTAATCATCCAGATTTACATAAATATGACTTCATCACAATTCTTCCCTAGGTAGAGTTAGGGCTATGATTTAGTATCAGGGTAAACTCATGATGAATTAGGGTAACTAGACACATGTAATCGAATTAGGTCGATTGGGTATGTCTATGTACCCTTAGTCACTGTGAGTAGTCCTCCACACTAGAATATGTTGTTAACCTGGGCTAGGGCTAAACCTTGATGAAGTGGAGTGACAGGAGTCACTGAATACCATTCTAGATAATACATGAAATGGGGTGAAGGACATATTCTTTTTGACGAGTATTCCATCTAGGAATATAAACATGAACAATATGTTTTAAAATCTTTGGTGAATGTATCAAAATTTGCTGGTTGCATTGTACTATGTCACCTAGTTTAAGAAGTAAGATTTCAGATGCATATTGGTAAGAGATATTCATATAGGCCTCTTAAAAAGAACACTTAATACCCCAAAAAGGATAAGGGAACCAAGTATACATAGTATACAAATCAATAAGTTAACATGAGATATCGATATGATGCCGAGTCATGGAATGAGAGATTGGTGTTTCACCGAGCCATTTACAATTGCATATGGTTTTCTGTTATTAGATTGATTGGATTAGAATGTGTGTTCTAAATTATGATTATTCATAATAGAGAACATTATTCAATTTTTTCCCCTTGTTTCTAAAGTCTTAAAATGGGAATGTTACAAAAAAAATCTACTACTATGACTATACCCACATCAACATCTGAATCTATGATCACATCAATGCTACCACCTCTTGAATCCTCCACTATGAAAAATACATCTACAAATGACACTCTTACCACATCTACAACTCCAATCATCTCTTCATCCAGTAATCCTACATCTACATAATCTACAACCCCTTTAGATCTCATCAAGCACATCATTTAAAAACCACTTCCACTGATAATATCCTCATCTATGACACAATCTACATCATCCGATTCTATTTCTATAGACCTTCCAGTTGAAATAGTCATCATACCTACCAAAGGTAAATCCTCACAACTAAATACTAAGAACCTTGTCATGCCAATTCAAAAATCTATCATACACCCACATAAAAAATTGGAGCTCCCCCCTCCCAAGACTACACCTCCTAAGCAATATAATGCCACATCTTCACTCTTAGGAGCCTCTCCATCTATTTGAGGGCCAAGACCTTCATCTAAGATCCCCACTATCAACAAATCCAAGTTTAAGCCATCTAATTTTTTTCCAAATCTGACCTTCCTTCCAAATCATCTACAAAATCCAAACCATATAAGTAACCAATCATAAAAAATGAGACTAAGACACAATAATACTCTTCTTCTTCAATGCTCAAGGTAGAATCAAATGCCCTTGTAAATCCTCATCAAAATAAATTATCCCTTTTACCTTCATCCACCATCCTAAAATCCACTCCACCTATGGCATCTACTTCAGAAACTACCATTGGTCCCTACACGGAAATATTTCAATTTTTACTCAAACCATCTACAACAACTCTTCCACCAATAAAACCATTTGATCCACATGGTCCATGACCTTTATGGTTTTGTTATAATATTATTTGTGCATACCATCCTGCACCTGGGAATGACACTAAGTATTGTAGATCCCTTCAAACCATCATTCATAATCTTATTAATGAGGATGACCTTCTTGTTGAAGGGGACCACATTACTCCATCTACCAAATCAATTTCTTCATCCCAACCCTAATCTATCAAGACATATAAATCTCCTCATTCATCTAAAACTTATGTTGTCATCCCTCCTCCAACTTCAACTAATTCTAAAGAGGGTCCTCCTCTCTTCATCAATGATGTTCGAGTCACAACCCATTCTCATCCTCATGAATTCCAACCACCCACGCAATCGAATTCCAAAATCATTATCACTACTCCTAATGATTCTACTTATCTTTATTCTTCATCAAAACCTAAGGTGTCTATCTTAGCTGCCCCTCGGCCTACTCCTATTGACAAAATTATTACAAAACAACTTCACTAGGCCCCAATTAAGATGTCCCTTTATGAGCTTATCCAAAGTTCTCCAGACCACAAGCAAGCTCTTATTAAAACTCTGAAGCGTATCCCCACTCCTAACAATGAGGATAATCCCTTTGCATCACTTGTTGTAAAAATTGCTTCTTCTTTTTCTATATCCTTTAACAACATTGAAATCCTTGACATCATACCTAAAGAGTATGACCTTCCCCTTTTCATCACCATGTGGTATCAATGTTACTTTTATCCTTTGTTCTATGATTGACAATAGAGATAGCATAAACATTATCTCATCTCACACTTTTGATCAAATTAAGATCCCTAACTCCATTATTTCACAATCACCCACAGTTCTTCATGCATTCAATGATGTTGTTGCCCCCGCTTTGGGCACAATTATTCTTCCTTTCCACGTTGGTGAAAAAATCCTCCTTGAGGTCTTCTATATCACAGAAGGGGATTTTAAATACAATATCCTCACTAGAAGACCATGTATTGTGACATGCATTGTGTTCCTTCCACCCTTCATCGATGCATAAAGTATGAACATGAGGGGAAAATATCAACTCTCCCCACATAAATTCCTCCATTTAGGGCATGTAACATGACTTATCATCCTAACGACATTGTTTCACCTTCTTCTTAGATTGTTTCTTTGAATCATTGACGAAACAGATAGGGTAACGGGTGTAGGAGGAATACCTGTTCAAATGTTGGTTGATGGTTTGTTGTGCACGTATGACTTCTGAATCCATAGCTGACCATGAGAGCTTCCTTTTGGCTAGGAGGAACTACCTATAATGAAAGCAAGACCACTAGAAGGAATTAAACAATATGGGCAATGAACTGTCTAGCGTAAGCTAGATCCGGGAAGTATAATATTCCCTAGATGGCTGTCAGTCCACTATTTTAAAAAAATTAATGATGTTAAAAAATTAAATCCTATTGTTCTTTTGAAGTGATTTAGGTATCTCACTTGAAACATAATAAGAAGATAGATCTAATCTAACAGGCTAAGCTAGAATAGAATCCATAGGTCAAATGGTTGGTTCTTGGTCTCTGCAGGTCTGATAGAGGTCTCTGGTAGGTCACAGGTGAGTGAGGGTGAGGTAAAATTAGGTGGGTAGGTCTCTATTTAGGGCTGTGTGGGCAAACATAGAGACCGGCGTCGGTCAGGGGTGACTGACCATGGTTAGGTATAACCGGCGCCGGTTACTGTGAGATTTGGGGATGTCATAGAACGGGGTTTTTGGTCTTCTTTATGGTTGCACAAAGGATTTTGGTTGGTTGGGACGAGGTAATGGATGACTGGAGTAGGTTTTGGCAAGGTTTTTTTGGGTCTACGGAGATGAAAAGTGTTGGAGATGGTCAATAAGGAGCAAGATGAACCATGGGTGATAAAACAATGATAAAATGAAATAACCAGAAAGGTATGCTATTGTACTTACTTGGATTTTTTTCTTGAGGCTTGAGTGTGATGGATGGAGGTGCCGATGGTAGGTTTGAAGGCTGTAAGTGATCACCAACTGAAGGAAAGCTTCTACATGGGCTGCATGCACACTCTCTTTGCTTGGCTAGTTCAGAAGGTGGCTGGGATGGCTGTGCAGGAGATGATGCTCAATCTCCTTCCTTGGAGGTGAGTTGTTGCTGGAATTGGCTCTCTGAAGATGTGTTATCTCTTTGAGATCTCTTTCTTGCTCGTCAACCTTCTTGCTTGCAACTTCCAGGTTCCAACCTTGAGAAATCAGGTTGTTTTGGGTTAAAAGGGGGTAACTGATGGCGGTCGGGCTTAATCGGCGACGGTTAGGGGAAACCAACGTCGGTCAAGGTGGGATTTTCTAGGTTTACCAAGCTTAGGGGAGATCCTCTTGATTTCCTTGGATCTCATGTTGTTATCCCATGAATTAGACTGGGAGCTTCTGTGAGCATGCGGGAATGTGGTTAGAGGGAGTGTAGGCATTGATTTTTAGGGTTTGGGTAAGTCTTAGTTAGTTATGGTAACTTGCTAAGAATAGGTCTTAAGGTGAGTTAGCTTGATGAGGTGTCTAAGTGAACTATATGTGTAGATATTATTTAGATAAGATATTTAAATAATAAATATAGTGACGGTAAAACATTAATTTAATTTAATTAATTAAATTAATACTAGTGTGGTGAAGGAGGCCATGGCTAGGTGAAAGTGATCAAGGGTACTGATATGTCAAAGGATGAAGGGGGAGCGTGACATAATTTTAGTGTCTACATTTTCCCTCTTTTTGTTGCGTAGCTTGTATTAGTAAGCGATGCTAAAAAAAATAAGGTGTGGTTAGCCCATGTGGGGGTCAAGGTGCTCCCCCTCAAACCAGGAATTGATGAAGCAGCCGACTGAAGCGGTGAGAGGTTTGATAAAAGGTAAATGTGAAGGAAAGGTAAACAGGTGTAGGGGAAGAGGGTGAAAGGTCTACTAGGGAAATCTAGGTAATGGGTCAGGGTCAAAGGTAGTAACAGTCAAATGCACACACACGTATAAACTGCAACACGCTACCAGGCTGAAGAGTAGACAAACTCTACATCATCTAAGGTTGATAGATTTATCCAAACAAGGGTGAAGTGAATCTGGTATCTAAGGTATAGGATAAGGTCAGGAAACACAACATAGGTTAGGTGCAGGAATGTTTAGGTATGTTCTGGTACACAAAAGGTAGGATAAACGTCATTAGGTCATTAGGTCAACAACAGGTACCAGTGCCACAAGGTATAGCGAACACATGAGATCAAAGGTCACTAGCGATGGTCTAGGTCCAAATATTGAGATCATGGGATGTGTAAGGCCAAGGTAGTAAAATAATAAGGTGTCAATAGCGGACGCAAGGGGGTTAAAGAGGGTTGTAGGCCAGAGGTGAAGGAAAAGTGGTTCAAGTAGGTGCAGGGATGGAAAAAGAAAAGGGAGGTAAGGAAAATGAGGTAAATGAGGGGGTAAGGAGTATGTGGGGTAACCGAAATTGATCGTAATGAACTAATGATGGTGTAGGGTAACCGATGGTGGTAGTCTAGGGCAACAGAGTGGTAGCGGTTAAGGGTTAACCGACGTCGGTCGGGTTGGGTAGGGTATAAAAAGCAGAAAACCCATGTTTTAAAATTAATTTGTGCATTTGGAAAAGTAGAAAAGGACAAGAAGAGAGAAAAAGAGGAAAAGGACAAGAGAGTACAACAGAGAGCTTGGTTGGTGAGCCACATAGGTGAGATTGAGTGATTGAGAGGTGGGGCCGCGAGAGCAGGTGGCACGATTCGTGTGGCTGAGGAGTGGTTGTGCATTGGAGGATGGTAGAGGCCAGAGAGGGTTCGGGTGGTCCACCCGTATAGTCGGCTGGATATACCGCCATGGCGGCGGCAGAAGGATGAGGTAAGCTCTACACCGTTGCGCAATGATTTGATTAATTAAGTAGGGTAAAATATGGATTGTAGGAAAAACGTGGGGGAAAGTTTTGAATTTTGGATTGGGAAATAAATTAGATATAATTAGGGTGGGGGAGGTTGGAATGTAGGTCAATAGGAGTGGGAAGGGAAGTAGGGAAGGTGTAAGTAGGTTTGGTTGGGTAGTTGGGTTGATTTGGTCAAAATGAAAAAAATATAGTCAGGGGTTTTGGCGTCATTCGTTATCACAGTGACTAGCGGTGGTCCTTGTAGGCCGACATCGGTCATGTAGAAGTGGGATCGGTCACGACATAGGTGAGTGATGGCTATTAAAGGCTACTGGTGATGGTTATGGGTAACTGGAGTCGGTGTGAACATAAGGAAATGGGACCAGAAATAGGCAAAAATGGGTTAGGTAGTGGAAATAGATGGTCAATGGGTAGGGTAAGATATGGAAAGGTGTGGTTTAAGAGAAAGGGGACAGTCTTGTGGTTGGGTTGGTTAAGGATTAGGGTAGAGGGGTTCAGGAAGGATAGGTGGTTGGGGGGTGAACACAGTTGGTAATTTGGAATAGGTATACTAATATATAGTGTTGGTTAGATGCAGGCCCGAGATGAGTTGGCTACGTGAGGGATCAGGAGTTGTTTATATTGTTAGAGCTGACATGGACAGGTGAAAGTTCGAGGAGTGGAGCCACATTGATGATGTCAGCCTGATTGGGAATCCACCACTATGGGTGGGTTGTGAGAGAATAGAGTTTGATGGTCGCACTCATCGAGAGACAGGATTCGACGACTAACATCTTCCACTTGCCGACAGGGGAGATGACCATCACCCTAGAAGATATATATAGAATATTGAGACTACCGATTACTAGAGAGTAGGTGTGCTCAGTGACATCTGAGGTCACGGTGGGGTGTATAGATGAGGTATTTGGAGAGAGAGCAGTTTGGTTTAGTGTAGGATGCGCCCCCGCCCTTCCCACGGTATAGGAGAGATGAGGTGGAGAGACCTTTAATCTCCACCCCATCTAGTAGAGTCGATAGGGGAGGAGGAGGATCTCGTGGACCATATCACAGATGATGCAAGGGTGATAGTAGGATATAGCCAGTGGTGGGCCGTACAGAGGCAGGGTCAGGCAGGGATGAGTTGGGGGCAGGGGCCAATGGTATAAGCTGAGAGGCCAGAGCTACAGATACAAGTAGAGAGGTGAGAGCCTCAGGTACAGGTACAGGAGGAGGATGCCTAAGTTGCGGATACTAGTAGATGGTGTGATGAGACCACTATAGATAGTCTCCAATGAGCAGACACAGTCGCGCATGTATAGTGCCAAGAGTGTAGGTGGCTGGAGAGCCTGAAGGAGAGAGCAGAGGACATCGAGCAGTGCACGTGGGTCAACATTAGATGTCAGTCTATCTAGTGGTAGATGAGGGACAGTAGGTCACCTATTTTTACATTTTTGGATTTTGGATGTATACCGACATGCGAGCCGAGGAGATATTATATTTATTTTTTTGTTCATGATACTGGCCTGTGAGCCAAAGAAATTTTTGTATTGGATAGCGGCCTACGAGTTGATGATGATTATTTTGGAGATACACATTTTATGTGATACAGATGTACATTGTATTGATACACACATGTATATATGAGGAGATAGATGATATTTAGGTTATGCTATTGTGATATGTATGAATTTTACTGTGCTACTATATGGTAGAGTTGGTTTAGTCATGGATTGCAGGTCATAGGTCGGTTTAGGCATGGATTGAGTTAGGTCAAGGTTTAGGCATGGATCAAGTTGGTTTAGGTTTAGTCAAGTCATGTTTAGGCATGGATTGAGTCAAGAGTCAGTTTAGGCATGGATCGAGTCAGGTTGTTAGGCATGGTTGAGTCAGGTTGGTTTAGGCATGGATCGAGTCAGGTTGTTAGGCATGTTGAGTTATTTTGGTATTTTGATAACAAATGGTAATATAAATGCATGAGATAGTGTAAAATGTGGAAAATGTTAGTTATGTTATGAAAATGTGAAATAATATAAGTGGTAAAAGGTATATGGTATATGGTTCAAATGTCGAGGTTTGTGAGATGAACAGGAAATCAGGTAATGGTGGGGAAAATGGTTAGGGTAAAGAGTGGTCGAGCTAACCTTCTAGGGCCCCATGCCCTAGAAGTGCTGCCTACATAGTCCCGGTGAAAAGGGACCTCAGACCGATGTAGTTCTCCCATAAGCTAGGGAAGAATATGATAAGATCGAAGAATAGGTAGGGCGGTTGATAGTTAGATTGGTATTCGAGGTCATAAGTATGATGAGGTCAAGGTCGATTAGGTGAGGTGGAATATAGGTAGATAGGTATGGGTGATTGTAGGTTGAGGGAGGTGGGATAAGAGGGGGCAAGTAAGCCACCTGATTGGCAAGGATCATAATGTATGAAACACATCCTTTAGATAGGCTGATGAATGTAAGACCCTAAAGACATTACATGATTGATTATTCTAAGCATGACGAATAGTCATATGATCACCAAATGTCATAGGTTCAGCAGGTCCCTTGAGGTATGACGTGAAAAGACAATGGGTAATGAGGTGCAACTTATTGGGTCATAAAATGGGAAGTAGAATGCCTTGGGCAATAGAGCCAAGATCACAATAGGCAAGTCCATGACGAAAAAGCTTATTTTTCTTTTTGTTTTGTTTTTTTGTTTTTAGATAGACTGATCGATGCGGGAAGTCTATATGGGATGAATACATGGCTCCTTGAGGTCTTCACAAAGCTGATCAATGCGGGAAGCTTCTTAAATTTTTGAGAAAATAGTCTTCTTTTTGTATGAGAGAGTTGTGAGATTTTTATAGCTGTCCTTCGAGGGAGCAGTCTACTTATAGCGACAATTGAGGGTGGAAGATGTCCTTTTTAGGGATTCATCTTTTATATTGGAAGTTTGACTCAAGGAGCGGATCCCTTATGTTGGAAGATGTCCTTCTGAGGGATTCATCTTGTTTGTGTTGTTTTTTTTTGGCTTTTAAGTCATGGACGAGACTATAACAAAGCATTTGGTTCTTGTTGAGAAGGAAAAGGTGAATGACCATGGGATCTCATCTAAAAAGAAGATGAAAAGTATCCATGAGAATCATGCCATGTGCAGAGCTGTGGTGCACATATTTAAGAACAAGCAAAAGGGTGACTGGTAATCACATGATCCTTATTTTTTTGGTGGAGATGAGGTGTGGAAAAGGTAAATGGCACTCAAGGGATGAGCATGAACTAGATAAATAGGGATGAAGGACTAGAAGTCAATAGTAGAATGGTCGAATATGTAATGCGTTAAGGGGCTCAGGTTCGGGTTTACCCTCAAGCAAGGACAAACGATAGGCACCTGATCCATAGGTATGAGTTACAATGTATGGTCCAAGCCAATTAGGAGCAAATTTTCCCCACTTGCTTTTCTCTGCTTTGGTTACATGTTGATTCTCTTTCAAAACAAGGTCACCAACTTGGAAGGTTCGTTCATGAACACGTTTGTCATAAGCACGTTTGATACGTTGTTGATAAACTTGAAGGTGATCCAGAGCGTTAAGATGATGTTCATCTAATAACTCCAGTTGTGCTAAGTGGTCCCGAAGAAAGTCATCATCAGTAAGCATGTCATGGAGAGAAATGTGAAGTGAGGGGATCTGGACTTTGAGAGGCAGAACAACCTCTATACCATAGACCAGAGAAAAGGGTGTGGCCACAGTGGAGGTGCGAATACTAGTGCGGTATGCCCATAGGGCAAAAGGAATGTGCATATGCCAATCCTTCCCAGTATCATCAACCACTTTCATGAGAATTTTGTTGAGGGTTTTGTTAGTGGATTCGGCTTGGCTGTTGGTTTGTGGGTAATAAGGTGAGGAGAAACTAAGCTGAATGCCGAAGGCATCACAAAGTTTTTGCAGTGTTTTGTTTTTGAATTGTTTTCCATTGTCAGTGATGAGGCGATGAGGGACACCAAAGTGACAAATGATGTGATGGTTAATAAACTCACATATTTTCTCAGCTTTCATGGAGATAAGTGGTATGGCTTCTACCCATTTTGTGTAGTATTCGGTAGCAGTTATGATCCATTGATGGCATTGGGAAGAATGAGGATTGATTTCTCTGACAAGATCCAAACCCCATTGAGAGAAGGGCCAAAGGTCATGAGTGACCTGTAAGGCATGACTGGGTGTATGATGAAGGTTGGAATGTTGTTGACATTTCATGCTGCATTTGACATAGTCACAACAATCATGCTTAATGGTCGGCTAGTAATAGCCTAGGCAAGGAATACACTTAGCAACCGCAAGGCCACTAAAGTGACCTCGACATATGCCATCGTGATCTTCTTTAATGGTATAGGGGATTTCAGAGCTTGTGAGGCATCGTAAGAGAATACTGTCAAAGCCTCATTTATAGAGAAGGCCACCCATGATGACATAATGAGAGGCCTTTTTGAGAAAGGCGTGCTGTCCATTATGTGTGAGATCAGGAGGCAATATAGAAAGGGAAAGGTAATCCACAAGCTACTTATACCAAAGATCATGTGTGCTTAATGAGGTAGTTTGGACGAGGTTAATATAAAAATATTGATAAGAAGGTCTCGGTATGTGTTTTATGGTAACAAAGATGTCTGAATCGTCAGGCAAAGAGGGTATTTGAGAAGTGAGGTAGGCCATGGTATCTGTGAATTTATTGGAGGATCGCGGAATGGTTTGAATTTTATAGCAGTCAAAGGTAGTCAACATGATGCCAACGTAGCATTTGTATTCTTGAAGTATTTCATTATGACATTGATAGACCCCATTGACTTGGTTTACTACTAGTTGAGAATCACCAAAGATATTAATGGACTTAATGTCTAAGGCATAGGTAGTCATGAGACCCAATACGAGGGCTTCGTATTCAGTGATATTGTTGGTGCATTCGAAGTCGAGTTTAAATGATAAGGGCATGGGTTCACCCTCAAGAGGAATGAGGATAATGCCTACACCACCCCCATGCTGACATTTGGAACCGTTGAAGAATAAGGTCATTTGGTAAGGGTCATCATCCAAAGAGAGGTTAGCAATGGATTCATCAGGGAAATCAAAGTTTGAGGGTTGGTCCCTGGCAATAGGTGTATCAGCCAGTTGGTCAGTGATAGCCTGGCCCTTAATGGACTTTTGGTGGATGAATTCAAGGTCAAGATCAGCTAAAAGCATAAGCCATCGCATGGTGCACTGATTTTGATAAGGCTTGGTGTACATGAGGTGTAAAGGGTCAGTGTTGGTCACAACATAGGTTTTGTGGTTGAGTAGGTAATGGCGGAGTTTGGTGGCAATGAAAACTAAGGCTAAGAAAAGTTTTTTAGGGTGAGTGTATCGGGTTTCGTAGTCCAAAAGGGTACGACTTATATAATAAACCACCTGCTCCCTGTGTTGTTCATCCCGATGAGTGAGCATAGCCCCTAAGGAGTGATCGGTAGCTGATATGTATAGGTAAAAAGGTTGATCATCTTTCAGTGGGATAAGTACGGGTGGTTGGAGAAGGTATTGTTTTAAGGCCTCAAAAGCTTTGTGGCAGTCATCATCCCATTTGAAAAAGACATCCTTCCTAAGAAGATGATGAAATGGTTGACAATGGTCAGAGAGTTGGGAAATAAATCAATGAATGGACTGCAATTTACCTTGCAGGCTACAGAGTTGTTTGAGGTTCGTGGGTGGAGACATTTCCAGAATGGCCTTGACCTTTACTGGGTCAACTTCTGTATCACGTAAGGAAATGATAAATCCCAGGAGCTTTCCTAAGAGAACCGCAAAGACACAAATTTTAGGTTGAAGGTGGACGCAATATTTAATGAGGCAGTCAAAGATGGTTTTGAGGATAGCGAGGTGCTCAGCGTGGCATTTAGATTTAGCCAAGAGATCATCCACGTAATCTTCCAATATGTGATGCATGATATCATGGAAGATGTAAGTCATAGCACGCTGATATGTAGCACCAACATTTTTAAGGCCAAAAGGCATGAATCGATAGTAGAAGGTCCCCCAAGGGGTAATGAATGCGGTTTTGTGCTGATCCTCTGGGGCAAGAAAAATTTGGTTATAACCTGAGAAACCATCCATGAGCGAGAGCATTTCGTGACCCACAGTAAGGTCTACCAGTTGATCAATACCAGGAAAGGGAAAGTCATCTTTCGGGTAGGTGAGGTTGAGGTCATGAAAGTCTGTGCAAATACGGAGTCCCCCTGTTGCTTTAGTAATAGGGACAATGTTAGAAATCCAACGAGGATAATCAATGGGTAAGATGAAGGAAACAAAAAGAAGGCACTGAAGTTCTTCTTTGACAAGAAGAGCAATGCGAGGGTGCATTTTCCTCAACTTTTGTTTAATAGGTTTGGCATCGGGAACGGTTACGATATTGTGGACCACTATGGTGGGATCAATACCGGGCATGTCTGCGTAAGACCAAGAAAAAGCATGGTTATGCTCTCAGAGAAAAGAAGTGATGGCTTCCTATTCAACAGCATCTAAAGATTGTCTGATCTTTAGGATGTGCGGGTCATCCTGAGTATGAATGTTGATCTCAATAGTCGATTCATTCAACATGGTTTACGTCTCAGAGGGTAACGACCGATGAATATATGAGTCCTCTACACCAAGGTAGGTGAGTATAGATTCATCATCCTGACATTGAATGATGTTAATGGTCGGTGTGTCATCGTCGATCATCTCAGGATACAAGAATGGAAGAGTGGAAGGGGCCTCTCCTTCACGTTGATAAGTCAAAGGTCCCAAGGAAATGGTGTTTATGAAAAAAAAAAGTTAGGAGGGATAGATTCAGGATCCATCGACTCCATCGGTGAGGGAGGTGATGAAGGTGGAGAAGGGCTAGGGTCCTCAATGAATTCAATGTGGGCCTATTTGGTAGAAGGTTTGGGGAAGCCGATACCACTACGGTCATTATGTTTGCAGGTGGTACATGGAATAATGGTATGGCAACCTTGTTCGTAAAAGCCAAAACCAAAACCCTTCCACGCACAGCAGGTGTAGGAAGGTGTGGGTGAAATGGTGATTGGTAAGTGATTGGAAGTCAGCGGAGAATGGGCGGGGCTGGGATGGTGGTTCAGGTGTGTAGGTGGTAGTATCAAGTCCCCCATAGGTGAGACTAGTACGAAGATGAGGAGGACCATAAAGGAGGCATTCTCCTATACGGTGATCATAGTGAGGGTGTTGGTGAAGGCTTCCATACTCACGTGGAGTAAGGAATGTGTTGATGCTATATAGGCGGTACTCCCCCAGAGTGAGGTGTTGAAAAAAACCTTCCAAGGGATCAGTGGTTGGTATGTGGGTAGCTGGTATGGCCGATGTGTTAGATGTCGATGCAGAGGTGGTGTTAACGGATTGGGAAGCTAATGGGTCAGCCGTGGAGGTTATAGTAGCGGTAGGAATAGAGGATATATGTGTGGTAAAAGCAGTGACTGTACTGGTAGGTGTGGGTGTAGGTGTAGATGAAGTGGTATTGGTTTCAGAAGTAGATGACTTGACCGGTATGAGTACATCGTTGGGTCGGTAAATCATGTTACATGTTTTGAAAGGTGATGGGTCAGTTGGAATGGTATAAGTGTGTCCTTCATGTTCAAACTTTACACAACGATGCAAAGTGGAAGGAACGCAACCCATGACATGGATCCAGGGTCTACCAAGCAACAAGTTATATTGGAATTCCCCCTCCAAAACATAAAACAATTCTGGAACAGTGCGGGGGCCCACGCGAATGTGAAGGATGACAGTGCCTAGTGTGGAGGTGATAGCATCGTTGAATGAACGCAACATGACCGGATGTTTGTGCATGTAATTGTCAGGTATGCACATTTGAGAAAATGCATGGGATGAAATGATGTTAATGCTAGTGCCTCCATCAATCATCACACGGCATACCCGTATGTCATCAATGTGTACAGAGATGAAGAGGGCTGGGTCTGGGTCATCATTTTGATATGGCATGATCTCCTCCTTGGAGAAGCTAAGGGAGGCCACTTGGTGAACAAGGTGAGGTGAAGATGAAGGTGGTAATTTGGTGAGGGAAGATACATGATGGGGTGTGATAATGGAGGCTACGGGTGTAGGGTCATTGGGTAAAACCTCGATAGATTGAAGAACCTCCATGAGGGCTTACCGATGGGATTCTGAGGTTTGGATGAGGTCATATAAGGACATTTTGAGGGGTGATTGGTGTAATTGTTTGAGCATGGTGCGATGTGTGACACCATTAGAAATGGGGTATGTGGGGCCACAGATAGTTATCTTAGGTATGGGTGTAGATGGTATGTTAGGTATAGGATTGGTTGATGGGTCAGCTACCTTTTCTTTACCCTTCTGCACACGTGTAGTAACATGTACCATGTTGATTTGAGGGAATTTTTCAAAGGGAGAGGGTGTAGGGTAAGTGGTATAATGACATGAAGGGAAAAAACCTATGGGAGGAGAAAATCCCTGTGAGGTCAATTGGGCACACTGACATTTGGGTGGTGGCGTGGTAAGTTATCTAATGCAAACCATGTTAATTTCAAATTTTGTGTGTGGTTCTGGGAGCTGTGAGGGTGGAGGTTGTGGTTGTTGAGTGGGTAGTGTGGGAATGGTTGTAGGTGAAGCAAGATCCTCGTCAAGAAGGTCATCGTCATCAAAGTTGGTGTCGGGTGGACACAATTGGATAAGGACGGTTTTCAAAGCCTTACAGTTCTCCACATCGTGCCCTGGCACACGATGGTATGTGTAAATTTTGGTATCATCAAACCCTTTTGGCTTGGGTTTGAGGGGGTCGTAAGGTTAGAGTGGCGGTAATGTGATAACAGAAGTCTCGAGGAGGTTGGTTAAAATTTTGGCATAAGACCCTGCTAATGGATCACAATGGGAAGTAAATGTGGGTATGGGTGTAGGGGTGGTCGGTTGTCTAGGAATTGTTTTTGGAAGAGTAGGAACAGGTCGAGCTATGGGCTTAGGCTCTGGTGTGGTTTGAGGTATCGGTCGGGTTCATTTAGGTATGGGTACAGTAGATGGATGGGTAGGAGAGTATGGTTTTGTTTTGACTACCTTGTTATGGGGTAGTGGGGTTTTGTTTTTGGGTTGCACCTTCTTGGGTAAAGGTGATGTGGGTGTACGAGGTTTATGTGGGAAAGTAGATTGAGGAAGAGGGCAAGTTACCCATGGGTATAATGGGGGTGCTATGAAGGTAGATGACGCAGGTTGTTCTTGGGGTGTGAGGGACAAAGACTGAAGTGTAGTAGGTAGTGAAGCAATGGCTGAAGGTATCAGAGGTATTGGTGGTAAAGAGACTATAGGTGTGGGTATGAGTCATGTTGTGTGTCTAGGTAGGTTAGAGATTTGTAAGGTAGGAATGGGTGGTTGTGCTATTGGGTTATGAATGGGTGAGGGGTGCTTGACCTTGTTGGGCGGATGAGGTCTTAAGGCAGATGGGACAAGTGCAGGTATGATTGGTGTGGTAAGGGTATGAGGTTGATGAGTTTGTTTCTTTAGTTTGGGTGTCAGGGTAGGTGTGGTTTTAACATTGGAGGATGTAGTTAAATCCAGTTTAATAGGTGGATGAGTAAGACTGGTGGTCGGGGTAACCCCTAAAGTGGTAATAGGTTTGGTGGAGGTAAATATTGTGGGTATGGGTTTGGGTTTAGGCATAGGTCGGGTTATGGGTAAGGGTGTGGTGTGAGTGTTAATGGGTATCGTGGAAGGGGTTGCAACAGCAGTGGTTGTATGTGGTTTGATGGGTGGAAATGTGCTTGGGTAGATAGTGGAGGTGTCATCGAAGGATCTCTACATTTGTGTTGAGACAGGGAGTAAGAGGCGCCCCCATAACAAAGCCCTATCCACATACTCTAAGTGATCAGCCAAACGTGAGAATGGCACGTTTGTGGGTGGAGCTGGTGAATACCTAATGGGAATTCCCGTAAAATGCATCTTAGAGATGGGGAATTGGCCAGCCTCAGCTTCTGTGGGTAAGAGAGCTGAAAGTAGGTCTGTTGGGTGTCGGGTAGTGGATGGAGAGTGTTCGCCACAAGGTAAAGGTATCTCCACTGGGTCTATGATGGGTGAAGGAGATGATGGGAGTTCTTTTATGAGTGGAGAAACTGATAGGTGCTCCTCTGTGGGTGGAGGAGGTAATAGGTGATCCTCTGTGGGTGGAGGAGGTAATGGGTGCTCCTCTATGGGTGGAGGAATTATGGTAGGTAATGGTTCGCTGAGTGGAGAAGCCAGGGGCGAGAGGGTCTCAATGTCAGCAAAAGAATCCTCTGTAGGAGATGAGGGATGTTCCTCTATTGGTGAAGGAATAGTGACGGTTGGTTCAGACGTGGAAGGAGGGTTTCGGGCTAGGATTTCCTCTATGGAAGGAATGTGAGGTAATTGAGAGATGACAGGTACCTCGTTAAAGATCACATGAACCTCACGAGTATGGGTATCATGAGTGGATGTCTCACCGGTTTGATTGGATGAAGGGGCATGATTGGGAAATGGTTTTTTAAATATTTGTAGATTTTGGTTAGGGGCGGCATTGGGATTATCCACAGTCAACTCGCCCTTCTCGAGCATTTCCTGGACAATATTCTTAAAAGTGATGCAGTTGCCATCACTATGACCCTTCACTCGGTGGTAGTTATAGAAATCTTGTTCCTTATACCATGTGGCATGGGGTGAGCAGGGTCAAAACCAGTGTGTGGTTTTATGGGTGGAAGGGTGATGGCGCCAGCTTTGATCAACTTTTCTAAAATAGAAGAGTAAGGTTCCCCAATTGGGGTATATTTTCACTGCTCTTGTCTGAATCAAAAATCCTGTACAGGTGATAGATTAGATGAGGGCGTGGCTTGATTGGATGGATGAGCTGGGCCGGCCTTGAGTACCACTACGTTAGCGGTACCTTTAGCCTTTGAATAATTGGTTGGGGGTTTAGAAGAAGAAGAGGTTTCATTCAACTTGAATGCCGAATTCTTATTTCGTAATTCGATTTTCTTCTCTTCGATGGCCCGAATTTCTAACTTTCATGCCATAGTAAATGCCTCATCGAATGTTATGAATGTTTGGACCTGTAAGGTCAGAGAGATATGTCTGGCACAAGCTCGTGTGAAGAGCTCAATGAGTTTGGTTTGTGGTAGTTGAAAGGTAAGCTGATTGATCAGGTTGTGCCAAGGAGTGACAAAATTTGTGATAGATTCATCCTCATACTGACGTGTGGAATATAGATCGGTCATGGTAACTTTCTTGGCGATGTTGATAGAAAAATGATCCAAGAAAGCTTGGGCTACCTAATTGAATGAAAATATGGAGTGTTTGGGTAACCCACTATACCAATCTAATGCTGGTCCAGTGAGGGACATGGGAAAAGTTCTCAAAAGTAAGGCATCATCATGAGCAATCAAATAACATCCATGTTTAAACGAGCACAAATGTTGTTGTGGGTCTTCCTTACTATTGAAGTGGTTGAATTTTGGTATTTCCCAATGTACAGGGTATGAACTGATGGGAATAGATGGGTGAATAGGCTCGTTACAAATCTCATCCTAAGTGAGAGTGTTGTGGGAGCCAGAAACCATGCCTCCAGTGTTTGCATCTTATCCATCATCAATCTAATTAGGTCATTGG
The DNA here is from genome assembly GCA_019776745.2 of Taxus chinensis. Lineage (NCBI taxonomy): Eukaryota > Viridiplantae > Streptophyta > Pinopsida > Cupressales > Taxaceae > Taxus > Taxus chinensis. The sequence goes on along the minus strand of CM034147.1, from coordinate 198,096,526 downwards.
TGGGTTGTGATGATTGGATGCCTCCTATAGTGTGAGGAGGTTGGTTTTGGGTGTATAATGGGTGTGACATTCTAGTGTATGGGGCTGCCATGTAAGGTGGTGAAGAAGAAGGCAATGAAATAGGGGGGTACATACCTAGAATGAACAATAGATGAAACAGGCGGTTGTTGGTAGTATGTATATGGGGGAGGAAGGGTTGTGGTAACCCTAGTGGCAATAGGGGCTAGTGATTGTGGAATAGAAAGAACTACATTCTGAAATGGGGTAGAGGTCACCGATACTGGAGGTGGGAACATAGCTACAGGTATGTATGAGACGTTAGGGGTAGATGAGGTCATGTTTGGGGTAGTCGCCGAGGGTATGGTGGATGTAATGGGTGCTACAGGGGTAACAGATGCGGCAGTCATAGCGGGTATAGGGCCTAATTGTGAAATGACTGGGGGTAAAGTGGAAGCGGGTAGCATGGAGCCAGATGGGGCTAAGGCGGAAGTGGGTGCGAGTGTCGGGGGGATAGATATGGGCATGTCGTATATCAACTGACCCGAGGCATCTCGAGTGGACGAATGGGAGAGGTAAAACTGCAAGGCAGTAGGGTTCTGGTCAAGGATTCGTGCGAACTCCTCATCTCTGGTAGTGATATTGGTAGGCTGGATGGGATCCATGGCTGGTGATAGAATAGAGGGTGGTGAAGGACTAGGTGGGAGTGGTTGGTGACTGGCGTGGAACACGAGGGCGTTCACTTGTCTTTGGGTCAGTACCATGTGAACCAGTACTGATCAGGTGATGCTGCTTCTCTGTAAATAATACAAAGAATAGCAGGAACAGGTGAATCTGGTAATAAACAAAATGGATGAAGTAGAAAATGGTGAGTGGAATGTGAAATGGGGTAACCGATGCCGGTTAGGGACAACCGACGTTCGGTCAGGAGTAACCGCTGCCGGTTACTGTGGAAAATAGACAGTGAGTAAACAGTGAAGAAGAAGGCAAAATCTGACAAGTATGCCAAATTTGGGGATGTGTAAAATGTTAATGGGAAAAGTAACAGTGACAGAGACTGTGGAAAGTGGAAGAAAGTGAAGTGAAACTGTCCTTTTGAATAGGTCAGCAAAAGGACCTAGAACCGACATCGGTTGAGCGTAACCGATGGCAGTCAGAGGTAACCAATGATGGTCACTGTGAAATTGAAACAGTGATGAGAAAAAGTGGTTGTGAATTAGAATTTGATGTGGAATCAGACCCAGAATTCTGGGAATGATGGTGATATGGCCCAGGAACACTCAGGTGGAACCAGAATACACCAGCTATGATGGGGGGTGTGTAAGGAAAGAAAAAAAAAATGATCGAAATCTCACACCTCAAAACGCAACTCAAAAAAACACTAAGAAAGAACATTCCTAAAGTGCCTATTCTATTACGTTTGTTCAGCTTATGCTATTTAGGGACTGACACATGAATTGTGAAGTAGAGTTTTTGGTGAGGATGGCTTCCTATAAAGAAGGAGATCTAAAGGGTGAGGTTTCAGGTTTGTTATGGTGGGGGTGGGCTACGCTCTGAAGTATGACTCGACAGAGCAGCGAGCTGGGTGCCCACTGTGCCATGATCATGTGATCACCTACAACTTCTTCCAGGTAAGATGTTGTTTAAGAATGTATGTATTTGAATTTTTGTGTAGTTTGGTAAGACTCAGAGAAAGAGAAAAGGATAGAAGTGCTTTTCTATGATTCGTTTGTCAACCATCAGCTGGTAATGACATCCAGCGTATAGGTTGCCCTCAATTAATGTGAGCTAATGCAGAAAATCAGAATGAAATGCAATGATTTTTAAGCCCAAATCAAAAATATGACATTGGATGACACAATAAGATGAAAAGGAAGAGGGATGCTCTTTCACTAAAATGTAGAAAACATGAAGAAATGCTTCTTTTTAAGTACACCAAAAGAAAAGTTTCCTTTAGAGAAAATAGAAAGAAGGAGTGGATTACCAGGGAAGAAATTTAGTGTGTATGCTTTTTAGAAGGGAAACAAACACACAAATTTTTCCTAGGAATGAATGAAATGCAAGGAACCCCGGATGGGTCCCACCGGGCATGCCAAAATGTTTCACCTTTTTCTTAGATTGTTTCTTTGAATCGTTGACGAAATAGATAGGGTAACGGGCATAGGAGGAATACCTATTCAAATGTTGGTTGATGGGTTGTTGCATGCATATGACTTCTGAATCCACAGCTGACCATGAGAGCTTCCTTTTGGCTAGGAGGAACTACCTGTAATGAAAGCAAGACCACCAGAAGGAATTAAACAATATGGGCAGTGAACTGCCTAGCGTAAGCTAGATCCGGGAAGTATGATACTCCCTAGATGGCTGTCAGTCCACTGTTTTAAACAAATTAATGTTGTAAACAAAGTAAATCCTATTGTTATTTTAAAATGATTTAGGTATCTCACTTAAAACACAATAAGAAAATAGATCTAATCTAACAGGCTAAGCTAGAATAGAATCCATAGGTCAAATGGTTGGTTCTGGGTCTCTGCAGGTCTGATAGAGGTCTCTGGTAGGTCACAGGTGAGTGAGGGTGAGGTAAAATTAGGTGGGTAGGTCTCTATTTAGGGTTGTGTGGGAAAACACAGAGACCGGCGTCAGTCAGGGGTGACCGACCGTGGTTAGGTATAACCGGTGCCGGTTACTGTGAGATCTGGGAACATCACAAAATGGGGTTTTTGGTCTTCTTTATGGTTACACAAAGGATTTTGGTTGGTTGGGACAAGGTAATGGATGACTGGAGTAGGTTTTGGCAAGGTTTTGTTGGGTCTACGGAGATGAAAAGTGTTGGAGATGGTCAATAAGGAGCAAGATGAACCATGGGTGATAAAACAATGATAAAATGAAATAACCAGAAAAGTATGCTATTGTACTTACTTGGATTTCATTCTTGAGGCTTGTGTGTGATGGATGGAGGTGCCGATGGTAGGTTTGAAGGCTGCAAGTGATCACCAACTGAAGGAAAGCTTCTACATGGGCTGCATGCAAACTCCTCTTTTGCTTGGCTAGTTCAGAAGGTGGCTGGGATGGCTGTGCAGGAGATGATGCTCAATCTCCTTCCTTGGAGGTGAGTTGTTTCTGGAATTGGCTCTCTGAAGATGCGTTATCTCTTTGAGATCTCTTTCTTGCTCATCAACCTTTTGCTTGCAACTTCTAACTTCCAGGTTCCAACCTTGAGAAATAAGGTTGTTTTGGGTTAAAAGGGGGTAACCGACGGTGGTCCGTCTTAACCGGTGATGGTTAGGGGAAACTGACGTCGGTCAAGGTGGGATTTTCTAGGTTTACCAAGCTTAGGGGAGATCCTCCTGATTTCCTTGGATCTCATGTCGTTATCCCACAGATTAGACTGGGAGCTTCTGTGAGCATGTGGGAATGTGGTTAGAGGGAGTGTAGGCATTGATTTTTAGGGTTTGGGTAAGTCTTAGTTAGTTATGGTAACTTGCTAAGAATAGGTCTTAAGGTGAGTTAGCTTGATGAGGTGTCTAAGTGAACTATATGTGTAGATATTATTTAGATAAGATATTTAAATAATAAATATAGTGAGGGTAAAGCATTAATTTAATTAAATTAATACTAGTGTGGTGAAGGGGGCCATGGCTAGGTGAAAGTGATTAAGGGTACTTATATGTCAAAGGACGAAGGGGGAGTGTGACCACTAGCTCATCTGTCTCTGCAATGACATGGAAAGAAAAAAAAGATGAGATCCTTATGGAAATAAAATTTCTAATGGATCATCTCACGCAGGGGGAGTATCATCTTCTCACACTTAATGCTCTTCCTATGCCTCATATACTTGCTATACTTGATAAAGCTCCAATGTAACAACCTAATGTCAGGGATATCATTCCTTCAGGTCCATCTCATCTTCACACCAACCTCATCTATAATGGCATATATCACCCTTCCTCACACATTGACACTCAGTTGCACACCAAATGATATACCAATGAATTTGAATTTATTTACAAGAAATTATTTTCCTACACTTATATTCATCACTGCACATGGAAATGATTTGTAATGGGGTGTTATGAACAAGGCATGCATGACCTCATCATTGATCAATCTTGAAAACCACATGAAAAATTTAGGTTGGGCTATAAGGAACAATCCACAGACCCTCTTCCACCATATTTACCTCTCATGGACATAGATCCTCCATATTCTCCATCCCATGAGGTTATGGATACAAATAACACCATGTCTATCACCTCTAGGTTTTTTTTAAATATCCACCATCACTTTTGGACCACTGACTTATCAGTGTGAAAATGAAACTAGGTCCCTCCCTCTTCAATTTCCAGACATGGTGGAGGAAGATTCCCCTACTATTGAAATTCTTCAATGCACATACGAGGAATCCATCCTTTCTTACACGAGGGAAGAAGATTCCTATCTTCATAAGACCTTACCAATAAACACATCCACTCTTCTTAACGAATCCACCATTGACATCAACATATGGACACTGCAAGAGCCCTGTATACTCAAAGTGGGTCAATCCCTTGATCTATAGGAGCTTTATTCTTTCACCGCCTTACTTTCTAGACATAACCAAGCCTTTGTATGGTCATACCCAAACATTCTGGGCCTTGATACTTCCATTGTGATCTATAACATCGTTACCTTTCCTAATGCCAAGCCAGTTAAGAAGAAGCTTCGCTGCATACATCCTTGAGTTTCCCTCCTTGTCAAAGAGGAGTTGTAATGCCTCCTTTCCACCAATTTCATCATCCCCTAGAAAGTTCTGTATCTGCACTAATTTTTGGGATCTTAATCTCACTTTCCCTAAAGATGATTTCCCTCTTCTTAACATCGATAAACTTGTAGACCTTATTGTAGGTCATGAGATGCTTTCTCTTATGAACGGTTTTTGTAGGTACAATCAGATCCTCATCGCACCATAAGAACAAAATTATACCTCCTTCATCACTCCTTGGGGGACCTTTTACTATCACATCATACCCTTAGGTTTTAAAAACACCAGAGCCACATATCAAAAAGCCATGACTTACATCTTTCACGATCTCATCCATAAGACTATAGAGGACTACTTTGATGATCTCTTAGGAAAATCTAAGCATCATTGCGATCACCTTGCTGTCCTTGAGATAAGTTTTGAGCACCTCATACACTTCTTCCTCCACCTTAATCCAACCAAGTGTATGTTTTTAGTTCTAAATGGTAAACTCCTTGGCTTTATCATTTCCATCATGGTTATTGAAGTTGACCCCACCAAAAACAAGGCCATCCTCGAGATGCCTCCTCATTCTAACTTGAAGTAGCTTCACAGTATTCAAGGTCATCTCCAATATGTGTGTCATTTCATCTAGAAAATTTTTGACCGTTTCCAAACCTTTCGCTATCTCCTTCGTAAAGACATTAAATTCAAATGAGATGATAACTCCCAAAAATCCTTTAACAATCTCAAATAGTATCTCCTATCTCTACCTGTTCTTACCCCTCCATGCGAGTAGGAGCCTTTCTATCTATATGTATTTTCCTATGATCATAATATTGGTGCCATGTTGGCACATCATGATGAGCAAGGTAGGGAGTATGCCATTTACTACATCAGTCACACCCTTCATGATTATGAGATTCACTACACTGAAACTGAAAAGTTGTGTTGCACTTTTTTCTTCACTACCTCTAATATTTTCCATTATCTTCTTAATCAAAATACTTTTTTTTTCACTAGCTTTCATCTTCTCAAAACCACACATTTCAAGTCTTATCATAGTGACCACATCACTCGATGACTCATGCTCATGACATAGTTTAACCTAGAGTTCATCTCTTAAAAATCAATCAAGGGCCAAGCTATCACAAATCAATTTGTTGATGCCCCTCTTCCTGATACTCACCTTCCTCATGAATAATTTCTAGACGAATATATCAATAAATTTAAACATGAATATTCTCCTCTCAAAATGAAACTCTTTTTGATGACTCTAAGTGTCAATAAGGGGGAGGCATCAGTATCATTATCATTCCTCCTGGGGAAACTTCTATTCCTATCACCTATAAACTTAACTTCGAGTGCACCAACAATATGGCCGAGTACAAAGCTCTCATCTCAAGCCTTCAAATTGTTATCTTCCTTGGCATCCAAATCCTTGACATCTATGGGAATTCTCAGCTCATCATTAATCAAGTCAAAGGGACCTATTAATGTAAAAAATGAGATCCTTCAAAACTACAAATAAATTTTCCACTTCCTTCTTGGCGAATTTTATTTCTTTACGATTCAAAACATCCCTCAGTCATCCAATGACTTTGTAGACTCTATGTCTTATCTTCCTCTCTCATCCCTTGGTCTATGGAAGAGTCCAAGATCTCTTTCATTGTTCATCACTTGGACAAACCAACTCATCTTAGTGAATTACCTAGCGTCAACCTCATTGAATCTAGTCCTCGCAATCTTTGGTATTCCCAAATTTTTGACTATCTTTCTCAATCAATCATCCCCTCTAAATTATCTAAAAATGGTAGGAGGTCCTTTCTTCAATGCGCTAACCACTATGTCATCCTTGGTGGCATCCTTTATGAGTGTGGATTTAATGGTATCTTGCTTCATGTTGGGTAGATGAATTACAACCTAAGTATTAAAGGTGCATAAGGATGGGGCATGTAGACATATGTCACACAGGTGCGCACAGACATGTAGTAGGAAAGGGTGCACTCGAGAAATTCAGAGTTCAGGTACTTAGCCATTTTGCATGGATGGGATAAAGATGGATTGAGTGCTAAGCATGCAAAGGTTTGAAGACATGGAGACTAAGAAAATTTTATTTTGAACAAGTGGGAGATCAAGTGACATGTATAGTTTTGGGCTAATAATAGGATTATATCTATAGTTATTATTAGATAATATATTATTAGCAAGCTTGCATGCTTTTGTATTTTTCATGCAGTGGCACATGACTATTCTTAGCAAGTAACCTATTTTTGAGAAGTGCAATAGTAGTGAAGGGAAAGTATCCATTACTTCTAAATATGTATTGATTTGCACGGTTTGAGAGAGACAATTTGGAGTAAGGCTATGTTGTTGGTTATGAGCGTGCATGGCTTATGGTGACACTGTTATGTGTGTTTTTCAGCTTCTATGTTTTTCAGTAATTAATACAATGGATCTATGTGGCTGGATAATGGTTATGGACATATCCGTTTCTAGATTGTGTATGGTGAATATGATCCTAATTCTTGTATAAATACTCATACACTATGGTTGGGATCTAGATATGTTTATGCTTTACTTTTGAATGGATATTATGGATATGGTTTATATGTGTAGTTATCATGCTAACTCCTTGAAAAATATTCCATAAAAGAGGGACCTAGTACCCTTGCACGCTTCGGGTGAGCGCTCAGTTTTGGCTGAGTGAAGTGCTAACGCTCCTTGGGATGTTTGGTAAAATAAAAGGCTACATTTTGGTTCAGTTTCTGGGACGTATTTTCAATATATTTACAAGGATGTTGTATGATGAAGACATACTGGTTGACTTTGGTTAGTGTTGAGGATTGGGTAGAGAATTTAGAGGAAGAGTTTGCTCATAGATTTAACATTGGACTTGAATTTGATGCACGTGTGCGGGTTGAACTAAATCTGTATCATGAGATCTATGAGACATTCTTCTCTTTTTTTTTCTATAGAGTTGTATGAGTGGTTGGTAGCATATGCATCAAAGAGGAATTGGAGGTATAGAGCACTTGTTTGGACCCAGGAAGATTACCAGAATTGGCATGATGCCGATCTAACTTGGAAATGCATTGTAGATAATTGGTGGAGTGGTGTTTTATAGAGTTACACCTTGGAGTATGATGTTTTGAGTTTTTCCTTTCTAGAAGTTGTTGAGTTCCAGTTCTCATGTGAACCTAGAGGATCTTACTTGCATGCTATCCCTTTAGCAATTAAGATCTTGATTGTGAATTTGGATTCAGAAGAGTGTCATATGGCTAGCTAAACCCCACCACATGCAGGACCAGGAGTAGGTGTGGTGAAATATGGTAGACCTAGTGGCAGAGAGACAAAGAAAGGCAGATTAAGTTTAATGAGGCATGCAAGAGGGATTTGGTGAAGCAATGTGATGTTGCAAAACGAATGGTGTTATAGAGAGAGATGGCTTGTGAAGGTGTTGATCTGGAAAACTCGTTCTCGCGCAGGTGAACACTGAGATTTCCAGCCACCAACAACTATAAATGATAGAGGGAGTAGGACCTCAGATGTAGAAATGGATCCTAGATACGAGCGTAGAGAAAATAAATCTGTAAAGAAAGAAAATAGATCTTCAAGATGGAAACAGATAAGATTAGATGATGATATACGGGAACTACCTGACAAAGCAGACCTGAGAAGTGTTAACTTCCTCAGTGGTTGTCAATCCCCATGTTCATAATAAAATAATGAATGTCAAATGATAAGATGACATGCCAAAAACTACCAAAAAAATCTATAAAATGTTGAAGAACAATATAAATAAAATACCAAACTAGTATCCTGACAGAACAACTAATTGTTCGTTAGGTGGGTGATATGAAAATGGTAGAGCTTTGCCTCTAAATATTCCACAATATGATGAAAAATTTCACAGACAAATGAATTTAAGCTTTAGAATTTCCAGAATTTTCTCCTACTTCTTCAAAGGGAGAGAAAGAGTTCTATTTATAACTTGAATTGAGATTAAAATAAAGGATTACAAATAATTATTATTTGCAAAATAAATTTTTATTAAGAGGACATGATGAAGAGGTGATTTGATGGTGGGGTTCATGATGTGAGAAAAGGAAAAGAGTGTGATGTGGAGTAGGGACACAGTTGGGTTTAATAGTAAAGTCATGTGCTCACTTTACACTATTGATTTTTGGATTTGTTATTGGAGAGGGAGATGTTTGAATTATTGATTTTATGGGTGGGGTTCATATTTTAATAATTTGAAGAGATTGAATTTTTAGGTGAGAAGTGATTCTGATTTAAATGGGGAACATGCGGGGTTATTGATTTATATATATATATCTTTGAATTATTTAATTATTAAATAGGATGACATGACTTATTTAAAATAAATTATTTAACATAATATAGTTTTGGCATGTGATAATATATTAATATAGTTATAAGATTAATTAAGTGAATGTGAATTGTTGGTAGGAAACAAGATGTGAGAAAGGAGATCAAAACCCGGGGTGATACCAAAATTTGATGTCTACATTTACCCCTTTTTGTTGAGTGGTTTGTAATAGCAAGCCACGAGACAAAAAAAAAGGATTAGATGAAAGATGTGTCTCAGGATGGAGGAAGACATGAACAAGGGCAGAATTCCTCAGGAAAAAAAGGATAGAAATAAAAATAAATTATGGCAGTGACTCCAATATCACATCGGTAGAGGAAAATTACGGTCTCAATAGAGACAAACGACAACATTCTACAGACCAGTGAGTGGGTGAAGACCACTACAGTATGGATGTAAACCAAGATGACCAATGGGTCATAGGAAAACATCAAAATATGTGCAACTAAATGTGAAAGATGTGTGAAATCCTTTGTTTGCGAGGGATTGTGCAAAAAATCATGCGTCCATAAAAGGGACGTGGATGAAGACAATGATGCCCCAGCACTAGGCACGAGAAAGACACAAAGTGAGTTATATAGGCTGACAAGTACAAGAATGAAAAAGGTGCCCCATGATAGGGCATGAAGATGACATAATGGGAGATGGATATGTAAATAAAATTCCCCAGGGGGAATAACCATAAATGTGCATATGATGAGAAGATAGGATAAAATGGTGAGATAGAATGCCCTAAAGGTGTGATAAATATGATGGCAATCATGTTTCATAAGAAAGATGCATAAGTGTTAATAAATTATAAGGTAAAAACAATCTTACTTATTTGAGAAGTAGGACAAGAAGTCAAGATACTTTTTTGACAAAACAAAAGTAGAGAAAATATGCATGGAAGAGTACAAGATCAGATAGGTGTTGGCCGTTATGGTATCCTTCAAGAAAAAATTTCCCAGGAAGATGGGATGAAAGATGTGGATAATAGATGATAGAGATAAGAGAAAGTGGACATGGTTGAAGTAGAAAGGACATGGTGGAGGAGAGAGGTCAAGTAGAGAAGGATGATAAGAGAGGTGAGAAGATAGACGAAAGCACAAAAGAGAGAGAATAATATTTAGTAAGAGGGTAGTGGAAAAATATAAGGGGGAAATAAATAGGTAAGGTATGAGGGACCTGGAGAAAAATAAAATAGAGATAGTGAGTAGGAGGATTAGAGAGGGAGGAAGTTTAAATAAGAAGAAGATGAGATGAGGAGGAAAAAAATATTAGAAGGGAGGTTGAGTGTATAGAGATATATCATAGTAAATAAGGAGCAGAGATAATCAAGAGGAGAAATGGTGGCTGAAAGAAATGATGAAGGACAAAAAAGAAGACAAGGAAATGACAGAAGAAGGGATGAAAGGGAGATGGAGATCAAAATAGAGGGAGAGAAAGAACAGATCACGAAAGAGATGACATAACTGAGAAAGAAAAGTTATGAAGAATATGAGAGAAGGATGATTGGAGAGATGAATATGTATAGTAGGATGGAAATATGAAGGAGATCAAGAATATGAAGAAGTTAAAGAAGATGGGGGAGGAGGTAGAATGGAAAAGAGAAAGAAAGGAACCATATGGAGCTAAGAAGATAGGGGTGGTAGAGAAGAAGCTCAATAACGGGGGAAATGAAAATAAGAGGGAAGGAAGGGATGATTGATCCAAAATAGGAAATGAATTGAATATGAAACCGAACACATGGAAATGCATGTGGATGGTGAGATGGTTCGGAAGATGGGACAACGCTGGCGAGTCAGGTTATCAATGGGGAAGTATGACGAAAGTGTGAGGAGAAGAGGAGATGAAGATGATACAAATGATATGAAAGAAAACCAGAGGTAGAAAGGAGGAGAGGACAACAAAGAAAATGGTGCAAAAGTAGTATGTGATGAAGACAGTAGAGATATTAAAAAAGGCGAGTGAAAGATGAAAAGGCAATACCAATGGAAGGATGTTAGGATAAATCCTCTGATAATGATTAGAGGATACAAAAGGAAAAAGGGAGGAAAAGAAAATGGAGGAGGTAAAACATAATGAACTGATATTAGTAGAATGGAGAATTTTTTTTTAGGATAAGTCCACCGATAATTCTTAGTGAGAGAGTGGAAGATGAGGATGACATAATGTCAGATGAACTATGCTAATGAGATTAAATATGGTGATAGATATGGGGAAGTATTCTAGAAAATGGACTAGAAAGAGTAAGGAAAGGAGGGCTAACAATATGTAAGAAGATAAAGGCGAGGAGAGAATGTAATGGATGAGGATGTAGATGAAGATGACGAGTATAGATGAGGGAACAAGGCATAGTAAGAGAGGGTATAAATAAGTCAAGATGGATTTTAAATGAGGGATGATGGAGATGGTATTTGATGAAGTTTGAGATATTTTGTGCGAGGAAAAAAGAGAAGGGAAGAGGATGTGTTTATGGGGAATGAAGAAAAAATTTGGATGATGGGAATATGAAGGAAAGAGGAAAGGCAAGGAGACAGATCATTCTTAAGAGAGAATCTTAAGTAAGATCGCCATGCCATAGGAATAGTTAAGTAGGATTTCCAAGCCAAAGAAGAAGAATGATGAAAAGATCAAGCAATGTATACCAAGACAGAACATGAAGTGAAAGGAGGTAATAACAAGGAAACATAGGAGCGTGACATAAGTGGATGGAGGAATGTATGTAGTGTAGGATAGAGATTATAAGGGGAATTCTTAATTAGGATGCCTATGTTGTACGAGTGATGATGTTTCTAGCATTGAAGGGAATGGAAAATGATGAGGGAGTTTCTACAGCGGCAAGATCTTAAAAAAGAGCTGTGTTGTGATTAAAAATCCTATGTGGAATGGATGATTAGTAGGATCGTCAAGTCAAAAGAAGAATGAAAGGAAAATAGAACAATAAAATAGATGGCCGTAAAAGGATATTAAGAGAAAAGCATGAAAATAATGGCTCGGGTGGATGACACGTGAAGTATCGAACAAATAACGGAGAAGGACGAAGTGGGTGAGAAGAGAAAAGGAGAATGAGATGAGGAAAATTTTAGAAGAAAATTGGGTTTATAAAGGGGACAAGGAGGAAGGAATGGTCAATAGACACAATCACGAATGAGACCTTGTCCTGAATGATAGGTATACTTCAAGTAGGGTTTCTCTGCTATGTGGGGGATTACATAGATGTGCCCAGTTGGGGATGAAAGGTCTGAGATGGTGAAGAAAAGGATAATGAACAATGGTGGGGGATGAGGAGATGCCAGATAATGAATGATACTTGATATTTACCCTCAAGTAGAATTCACAAACTGTAGTGGAGGTCAAGTAGAATTCCTAGACTGAATAATGCATTAAAAAGATTATTTGAAGATAATAATTGATTTCATTCGGATTTTATGGATGATGTTGATAGGGGACATCTGTAAGAGTAAACATATCGATACAAATTTTTATGACATGAAATTTTTTTTCTAAGGAGATAATTGTGATAAAAGATGACTTTGGTGATATGAATTTTGCATAACCATAGCAAGGGTCACGTAAGAAAGTTATGCTTTTAACCTGATAAAAAGTAAAACAAGAAATATATCACTCAAAACATTGCACTTACAGCCGATAGCAGGAATTAGTATATAAATAATGAGATTTAACTATATCACAAGACCAAGAAGAAGATATGGATGAAATATTCTCATAATCCTAATGTCGACATGACAAAGGAATTGGAGATGTATCTTGTACATGGGAAGAAGGTTATCCAAAGATGGTATTCCTTAAGTCTATGCCCCAGCTCTAGGAATGGGAAGAATAGAATAAAAGAAAGCTAATCAATATGGGAAGCTTTCTAGAAATGCTTAATAAAATGAAGGCTGATCAATGTAGAAAACCTTCCAAATGCCATAATAAAAGAGTATCCATCCTTCTAGGGTATGTTATACTTTATACATAATATGGATGACAAGAATAATATATATGATAACTGTCCTTCGAGGGATCAATCTATTTCTCTTGATTTTTCTTTTGATTTTGATTTGCATGTTATACTTTATACATAATATGGATGACAAGAATAATATGCATAGCTGTCCTTCGAGGGATCAATCTATTTTAATAACCTTGATCTTGCCTTTTACATACATGAATTTGGCCTTCACATGGGGAGAGCTAGGTAGACCACATAGGAGGGGAGAATGAATGTACAAGAGACACCCCTAGACCCTCTACATGAGTACAATAGGAAAATGATATGGTGATGGATGTAATGATCATGGGGTTCTCACCAAATGGGAGAACTTATCCATAGTGAATATGCTATGAGTAGAGCCATGTTACTCATATTCAAGGTCATGACTGGTAGTAACGGTAGACTACATGATTCAAAATCATTACAATGATAGATGGAAGGGGGTATTGATGGAGGAATGGTCTATATATAAGACTATACTCATAAGTGTGTGTACTAACAATAGAATGGTTGTAAGTGCAATGCATTAAGAGATTTAATCTCTAGTTTACCATTAGGAGAGGCTAAACGAAAAGCCCCAGACCCATACTTATGTGTGATAATATATGGTCTGATCCAGTTAGGAGAAAAATTTCCCCATTGACTTCTTTCTAAGGTAGTGACATTTTGATTTTCTTTCAGAACCAAGTCACCTATTTTAAAATCAGGCTCATTGATGTGTTTATTATAAGCACATTGGATACAATCTTGACATAAATGATGGTGCTCAATAGCGAGAAGATGACATTCATCTAATAACTCAAGTTACATTAGCCGTTCCTGACGATAATCTTCATCAGAAATGAAGCTGCGAAGAGACACACGTAAAGATGGAATTTGGACTTCAAGGGGAAGGATGGCCTCAAAGCCGTATACTGGAGAAAATGGAGTAGCTCCTATGGAAGTGCAAATGATAGTGTGATAGGCCCACAAAGCAAAGGGAAGTTGGAGATTTCGATTTCGTCCTACTCGATCAATAGTTTTAGCCAAGATATTTCGAAGAGTTTTATTAGTAGCCTCAGCTTGACCGTTAGCTTGAGGATACTACGGGTAAGAAAATCTAAGTTGGATTTTGAATGTATCGCCAATATTTTTAAGTTCTTTGTTTTAAAATGATTTTCCATTGTCCATAATAAGTTTATGAGGAACGCCAAAACGGAAAATGATATCTTAATATATAATTAATAATTGGGCCAGATTTAGTAGAGGTGAGTGGGATTACCTCCACCCATTTAGTGAAATACTCAGTAGCAGTGATGATAGAATGATGTTGTTGTGACGAATGAGGATTTATTAGACCTATAAAATCAAGGCCCCACTGTGGAAAGGGCCATAAATCTTGGGCAGGTTGTAAAGCTTGGCTACAAATACAGATAAGGTTAGAGTGACATCTTAGACATTTCTTGACATATTCACAACAATCATGATTTAGAGAAGGCCAATAATAGCCAAGATGAAGAACACGTTTGGACATAGATAATCCACTAAAATTCCCACCACAAATACCGTTGTGAACTTCTTGGATAGTTGTAGAGGCTTCATGGGATTGAAGGCATCGAAGAAGGATACCATCAAACCCATTTTTGTAAAGAATACCGCCAAGGATTACATAATGAGTAGCATGTTGGATAAAAGATCTCTTAGCATTTTTAGAAAGATCAAGGGGAGTAATGGATTTGGATAAATAATAAAAAATTTGTGAATACCAGAGGTCTGACGAATTAGATTCGACTAGATGAATTTGAGATATGTCATAGAATGGTTGTTTACGATGATGTATAATAACCAAAAGTTAGGATTCTTGCGTTGTCCATGGGATAAGGGCCGCAAGGGAGGCCATAGTATCAGTAAAAATATTGGTTGAACATGGGACAGGTTGAACATGGGACAGTTTGAATAGTGTAAGAGTCAAAGGATTTAAGAAGATGATGAGAAATATCACGATATTGTTGTAAAATATCATTTTTACACTGATATTAACGAGTGACCTATTTTATTATTAGTTTAGAATAACCAAAAAATTCAAGGATACGAACACCTAGAAATATAGTAGTTTCTAGTCCTAGTATAAGGGCTTCGTATTCCGCCGTATTGTTTATACATTCAAAATCTAATTTGAAAGATAAGGGGATTGGGGAATCCCCGGGGGGAATGAGAATAACTCCTAATCCTCTACCTTGCTGACATTTAGAACCATTGAAGAAAAGAATCATTTTAAGGGGATTATGATAAAATTGATTGATTGATTCATCTGGGAAATGATTAGGAGTATGTGTATTCAAAAGAGGGGCCTCAGCTAATTTATCCACAATAACTTGACCCTTAATTGATTTTTGAGGAATGAATTCCAGGTCGAGCTTAGCCATGAGAAGGAGCCATCAAGTGATGTGATCGTTGTGATATGGCTTAGAATGCATCACTTTGAGGGGTTGAAAGCTAGTAACAATTGTGTGCATGTATACTTTTCTTAATGCTAAATCAAATGAAGCAAGAACTACCACCTAAAATAGTTCTACAATTTAGCTAAAAAAAACATAAACACCATCATGATAATAATTAAACAAGGGTTATATGCTAGTATTCATCAATACAAACTTTGAAACTAACAATGCTAAATATCTAAACTCCTCTATTCTCTAACAACAAATAAATGAATGGACCTAAGTAAGCTCCATGGCTATCAAAATAGTTGTCCTTAATGTTCCAAGAACCTAGGAATGCGGGCTAATCAAAGTTGGGCTACAAGACCCTTTTGACACCTCCCATATGACCCAAGCACTTTAAGAAAGAGGCCTAACTCTTCAAGATGATGAACTCTCAAGAAAACAAGGTGCAAGTTCTTAGTCTCTTTGCTATATGCTTTGCATTTGCTCTTTAAGGAGTTTAGGTGTAAGTAAAAAGGTAGGTGGAGGGCTCTTTATATAGCCCAAAGCATAAAGGATTCAACACATTCTCATGAATGTGGGATAAAGGTAAAACATGATTAGGAATGGATAAGGTTGCTTTATTAAAGGTAACCTTACTTTAGAAGGGTTTAATACATGTTTAGCAAGTCATGGGAGTTGGGGGGTGTTTTAATTAATCAAAGGTGATTAATTAATATGTAGGTGTAAGCTTATAGAAGCCAATTAGAGGAATATTAGTGCAATTTAGGCTATTATAAGGGGATTAAATCAATTAAATATTGATTTATTGGTTAAATGGAAGGGAAAGCTAATTAATTAATAATAATTAATTATTCTAGGTAGAAGGGGTGATTTATTAATGGAAGGTCGTTAATTAGGGTATTTGTTGGATAGGCAACTTAATTAATTAGCTTAGTGTAATTAATTAATGATGATATGGGGGAAAATGAGTGCTTTTGATGATATGTCGTTGATTTGCGAGAAAGGGGATAATTAGCACAATTTAAGTATTTAAATTGCTTGCGCATAATTATAGGTGTCTACATTTGCCCCTCTTTGGGGTGGCATAAGTGATGCCACTTCAAAGATAGTAGACAGAAGAGATTTTGAAGGGATAGAAGAAAAATTAGTAGGAGGGAGAGATGCCCCCTCAAGTGTCGATGGGGTGATGAAGGAAGCCGATCGACGATCGAAAAATATGAGAAGTAGGCAGAAGAATGGGGACGAGGCAAGATGCCCCAAGGAGAGGGAGAATTACGGGTGAAAGGGAATTCGTGTAGAAGAAATATGGATGAGGGGAGAGAAGATCTTAACCTCTAGCCGCTTATTTGTTTGGAACAAATTTGATGTCATCATATTGCCATAGGAACTACATCATCAGTCCTTATGAAAAATATAAGCATACGACAAAGGTAGAATGACATGAAAATCCATACTACGAACAATTTTCCATTGCTGAAAGTACCAACTCCACGCAACATACAATAATGCAATGCAATACGAGAAGGAAACAAGCTCATATAACAGGGAAAACAAGTACGAACGCACATATCTAACCCAACAATGATCAAGACAGTTGTACAAATGTTTTTTTATCAGTGCTGAAGAGATCCACAAGTTCGTGATTGACGACAAGGGTTAAAAATGATGCCCCAAGCAAGGATACATGCAAGGAGAAATGAAAATGGACACGGGGTCCATGAAAAGCATTTGTGCGCAATGAAACAACACCAGGCAACCAAAAGTGCCCCAGAGTACAGACGAAGCAAGCAACTAGATTTTGTGAATGGTTGTGAATCCAGTGATCCGTGATTCATATTAATCAGGGAAGATGTGAGACAAACCAACAGGATATGGAGAAAATACCATGCGCAAGACACAATTTTCAGCCGTAAGAAGCAAGTTACCATTTTGTAAGGTGTTTTACTTTTTAGGAATTTTTTGAAAAAAATTTCCTTGTTTTTAGATTTTTTTGATATATATATATATTGTTTTTGTTGTTTTCTCGAAACAATGTTCTATTGTTTTTGTGCTTTTCTCGAAACAATTTTCTATTGTTTTTGTGTTTTGTGAAACAATTTTCTATTGTTTTTGTGTTTTCTCAAAACAATGTTTCTATTGTTTTTGTGTTTTTCTCGAAATAATTTTCTATTGTTTTTGTGTTTTGTGAAATAGTTTTCTATTGTTTTTGCGGTTTGTGAAACAATTATCTATTGTTTTTGTGTTTTCTCAAAACAATGTTTCTATTGTTTTTGTGTTTTGTGAAACAATTTTCTATTGTTTTTGTGTTTTCTCAAAACAATGTTTCTATTGTTTTTGTGTTTTTCTCGAAACAATTTTCTATTGTTTTTGTGTTTTTAACAATTTTCCAAAGCTATGTGCAGGTAACCAAGAAAGCATGGATGCCCCCAGCGTTAGGTGGGGAATATACAAGGGCAGAAGCCATACGCTTATGAACAAGAAGGTGAAGTCGTTGAGTGGCCTCCCGCGTAAGATGAGAAATAACGAAAGACCATGTACCTTACAGATGAATAGAAGAAGGCAAAGCCGGATCAAGGCTGGACTAGATGGTGTGCACAAGGAAACTCAAAGGTAGAACCAAGTCCAGGATAAAGACAACTACCCTTCTAATACAGAATGCTTGTGAACAACGAATCCTCCCGAGGCGCCGGAAACTGGTTTTCACCCAAGGGCTTGTCCAAAGTGCCACAATTACGTGGTTTTCACTAGTGGACGACCTGTTTTCTCTTTTTCTTTTTCTGATTTTTTTTTGTTGATGTTTTTGTATTTTTTAATTTTTGTGCCATGTTCAAGCATATAACTTCTTAAGATGCATGGTGTTCATTGGTTCTCGGAGCTCATCACCATTGGGGTGAGCCAGTTTTTATGCCTCGGTGCCGTACTTGGCAACTATGACATAGGGTCCTAACAAATGTGGTTCGAACTTCCCTTTCTTTTCTTGCTCTGCTCTAGTGTTGAACTGGTTCTCCTTCATAACTAAATCACCCACCTCAAACTGGCGAGGGATGATTCTTTTGTTGTAGTTGCGGGAGATTCTATGGTGATATACCTTCAGGTGATTAAGAGAATGAATGTGCCTCTCATCCAGGAGCTCTAACTCAGCCAATCTTGCCACTCGATAATATTCATCCTTATCCAAATAGTCCCGAAGAGAAATTCACAGGGATGGGAGTTCAATCTCTAAAGGGATGATAGATTCTGTCCCGAACACTAGGGAATATGGCGTGGCACCCGTAGGAGTGCGAATTGATGTTCGGTAGGCCCAGAGAGCTGGGTGGATTTGTAGGTGCCAGTTTCGACCGGTTTTGCTAACCATCTTCTCCATTATCCTTACCAAAGTCTTGTTTGTTGCCTCAGCTTGTCCATTACCCCAAGGGTAATATGGCGTGGACCATTTCAATCTAATTTGGAACCGTTGGCAAAGACCTTTCACATTTTTGTTCTTAAATGAATTCCCATTATCTGTGACAATGGCTGTAGGGATACCATATCGGCAAATAATGTGATTCATGATGAATTTAGAAATCTGTGCTCCTGTGACATAGGTTAAAGGGATAGCCTCCACCCATTTTTAAAAGTATTATGTAGCTGTAATGATATATGTATGACCATCAGATGAGGTAGGAGTAAGCTTCCCTATTAGATCAAGTCCCCACTTGGATAATGGCCATGGGGTAGTGATTGGTTGCAATGGTTGCGATGGAGCATGGATGAAATTTCCATACTTTTGGCAAAGCACACATTTTCTAACATAATTACAACAATCAGTTTCCATGGTGGGCCAATAGTAACATACTCTTAACAATTTCTTAGCCAAGACCATTCCATTTGTATGTGCTCCGCATACTCCTTCATGTACTTATTTAATTGACTGGATTGACTCCGTCACATCCAGAAAACGTAACAGGTTCCCATCGTAGCCACGACGATAAAGTGTACCTCCTAAAAGGGTGTAATGGGCTATCTGGTGAATCAGGATTTACTTTTCAGAACGGGAGATATTGGGAGGGAAAGTACTGTCCTTAAGATAGGTGAAAATGGGTTCATACCATGGGGAATAGGGACCAACAACCTCACAAGCCAGGCAAGATTCCGGTACATCATACGCGGGTTGGTGTAGATTTTCTACGAAAAATGGCATATCATTGTTCCCTGGCAGAATACGAAGCATAGATCCCACCGTTGCCATAGCATCTGCCGATCTGTTCTGCGCTCTTGGGATCTGCTCAAAGGTAATGCACACAAAATACTCCTTCAGAGTTTCCACCAAATTCTTGTAAGGTATGAGCTTGTCATCCTTAACTTTATACTCGTCATTAACCTATTTGATGATTAGCTGTGAATCACCTACAACCTTAACATGTTAAATATTCCACTTGATGGCTAGCTTCATCCCTGCAATGAGTGCTTCATATTCCGCAATGTTGTTCGTGCAAGGGAAGGCCAGGTGGAAAGCCTGTGGTATAGGATCACCTGAAGGAGTAATAAGGACCACTCCTGCACCTGAACCATGAAATGTAAAAGATCCATCAAAATGTATCTTCCATACGACAGATTCTTCAATGTAGAGCAAAGATGCATCTGGCAGATCCAAACTCAAAGGTTCTGTGCTTTGCAAAGGTGCTTCCGCTAGCTGGTCAGCAAGTACTTGTCCTTTAATTTATTTTTGATGGACAAATTCTATATCAAACTCGCTGAGTAGAATGATCCAATTAGCCATTATACCTGTGAGGGTGGGTTTGGACAACAAATACTTGAGTGGGTCGACCTTGGATATGAGCTTGGTCTTAGTATTTAGCAAGTAATGGTGAAGTTTCTGAAAGGTAAAAACAACGGCCAAGCAAGCCTTTTCAATCTGAGGATAATTACATTCATAGGTGATGAGGGTGCGACTCAGATAGTACACTACTTTGTCTTTATGGCTAAGGTCATATTGGGTGAGCAATGCACCAATAGCGTATTACGTAGCAGAAATATAGAGCAAAAGTGGTTCTCCCGGAGTGGGAGGCATGAGGACAGGTGGATGAGCCAGGTACTATTTAAGCAAAGCAAAGGCTTGTTGTTGCTCAGGTCCCCAGATGAAAGCGATGTCCTTCTTAAGCAAATGAGTGAATGAGTGACATTTATCTGTAAGCTAGGAGATAAAGCGGCGAATGGCTTGAATTTTCCCTTGCAAGCTACGTAGTTGATTGATATTCTCAGGTGGAGGCATTTCTGTGATGGCAGACACTTTAGCAGGGTCTACCTCAATACCTCGTCTTGACACGATGAAGCCTAATAGTTTCCCAGATAGCACACCAAAGACACACTTCTTTGGATTTATCCTGACTTTGTATTCATGCAAGCGTTCAAAGATACGCAGCAAAATGATAGGATGATCCTCTCTTGTTTTGGACTTTCCCAGGATGTCATCTACATAGTCTTCCATGATGTCATGAATCATATCATGAAATATTACTGTCATGGCCCACTGATAAGTTGCTCCCACATTCTTAAGGCCAAATGGCATCACCTGATAACAGAAGGTGCCCTAAGGAGTTGTGAAAGCTGTATACTTTGCTTAATGCTAAATCAAATGAAGCAAGAACTACCACCTAAAATAGTTCTACAATTTAGCTAAAAAAAAGCATAAACACCATCATGATAAGAATTAAACAAGGGTTAGATGCTAGCATTCATCAATACAAACTTTGAAACTAACAATGCTAAATATCTAAACTCCTCTATTCTCTAACAACAAATAAATGAATGGACCTAAGTAAGCTCCATGGCTATCAAAATAGTTGTCCTTAATGTTCCAAGAACCTAGGAATGGGGGCTAATCAAAGTTGGGCTGCAAGACCCTTTTGACACCTCCCATATGACCCAAGCACTTTAAGAAAGAGGCCTAACTCTTCAAGATGATGAACTCTCAAGAAAACAAGGTGCAAGCTCTTAGTCTCTTTGCTATATGCTTTGCATTTGCTCTTTAAGGAGTTTAGGTGTAAGTAAAAAGGTAGGTGGAGGGCTCTTTATATAGCCCAAAGGATAAAGGATTCAACACATTCTCATGAATGTGGGATAAAGGTAAAACATGATTAGGAATGGATAAGGTTGCTTTATTAAAGGTAACCTTACTTTAGAAGGGTTTAATACATGTTTAGCAAGTCATGGGAGTTGGGGGGTGTTTTAATTAATCAAAGGTGATTAATTAATAGGTAGGTGTAAGCTTATAGAAGCCAATTAGAGGAATATTAGTGCAATTTAGGCTATTATAAGGGGATTAAATCAATTAAATATTGATTTATTGGTTAAATGGAAGGGAAAGCTAATTAATTAATAATAATTAATTAGTCTAGGTAGAAGGGGTGATTTATTAATGGAAGGTCGTTAATTAGGGTATTTGTTGGATAGGCAACTTAATTAATTAGCTTAGTGTAATTAATTAATGATGATATATGGGAAAATGAGTGCTTTTGACGATATGTCGTTGATTTGCGAGAAAGGGGATAATTAACACAATTTAAGTATTTAAATTGTTTGCACGTAATTATAGGTGTCTACAACAATATAGGTTTTATGATTAAGAAGATAGTCTCGAAGTTTTGATGCAACGAAGAAAATAGCGCAATATAATTTTTCCACTTCAGAGTATTGTGTTTCACAATCATGGAGAGTACGAATGATATAATAAATGACCTACTCGCGTCCCTAATTATCATGGTGTGCTAGCATAACTCCTAGAGCATGATCAATTATAGAAACATATAAATAGAAGGGTTCTCCTTCACGTGGAGGTGTGAGTACTGGTGGAGATAAAAAATATCTCTTAAGATCTTCAAAAGCCTTTTGGTAGTTTTGATCCCAATCAAAGGTTATGTATTTTTGAAGAAGGTGATGAAAGGGATGACAATGATCAGAAAGTTACAATATGAAACGACGAACAGATTGAAGTCGACCTTGAAGACTACGAAGTTGTTTGAGATTGGAAGGAGGAGGCATTTCAAGAATTTCTTTGATATTTCCGGGGTCAACTTCAATGCCTCTGATAGAGACAATGAAGCCCAGGATTTTTCGAGTAAGAACTCCAAAACACACTTTACCAGATTGAGACAAAGGGAGAAATGAATGAGACACTCGAAAATTATCTCAAGAACCAAAATATGGTCACATCTATATTTAGATTTTGCTAAGAGGTCATGAAAGATATACGTTATGGCTCATTGACATGTAGCCCCAACATTCTTTAAACCAAAGGGCATGACATGATAACAAAAGGTACCCCATGGGGTGATGAAAGATGTCTTGTGTTGATCTTCATGTGTAATCAAAATTTGATTATAACCATAAAAACCATCCATTAAAGAGAGCATTTCATGCCCTGCTGTAAGATCTACAAGTTGGTCAATACTTGGAAGAGGGAAATCATCTTTAGGACATATGAGGTTAAGATCTCGCAAGTTAGTACATATACAAAACTTTCCAGATGCTTTTGCGATGTGTACAATGTCAGAAACCCATTGGGGATAATCAATGGGGATAATGAAGTTGGCAGATAGGAGACGTTGCAATTCTTCTTTCACAAGAAGAGCAACTTGAGGATGCATTCGACGAAGCTTTTTTCTGACTGGTTTGGCATTGGGGATAATAACGATGTTGTGAATAATGATGGAGGGATCGAGACCTAGCATGTCTAAATATGAACATGTAAATGCTTGGCTATGCTTGGAAAAAAATGAAGTGAAGGCTTAGAGATCTTGAGGTGTCAAAGACTGACCTATTTTGAGGATGTGGTGCTCCTAAGGCGCTCCAATAGTAATGTCGATAGTGGATTAATTCAAGAGATTGGATTTTTCTAGCGGATGAATTTTTTGATCTTGAGAACCTTCAGCTCCCATGTAAGAGAGAATGGAAGTGTCATCATTGCATTGAAGAATATCAATGATAGGGGAATCTTCCCCTACCATTTCTGGATATTTAAGGGGAAAATACAAGGTTTCATTTTTGGCTTGATAAGTCACCGGTCCAAGAAAGATGGTTGAAATAATTTTTTTTTAGGGGAAATAAGAACCATATCACCTTGATTTGGATCTGTGAGATATATGGATGGAGAAAAATCATTATCTAAGCTGGAAGGATAGTTGGAAGGAGATGAGATATTATTTGAATATGTAGGATAGTTTGAATGAGAAGAAATATGTTCTGAATCGGTAGTATATTCAGATGGAGAAGAAATGGATGAATCAATATGAATGAGAGAAGACACATATGTTCCAGGAGGGTGTATGGTGGGATCATCATATCCCAAACCAAATTTTTGACATGATTCCTGGGCTCGAGCAAAGATATTACCATGAGGGCCCTTTTCATATCGTCCCAAACCAAACCCCTTCCATGCACAACGATAGAGGTATGTGTGAGTGAAAGATGGTTTACTAAGAAATCCAAAATCACATGTATATCATTTGGCATGAAAATTATTTTCCATGTGAGAAGAAGGTTGATCAAAGCTGTCATATACTAGATTGGTTTTGAGGAAAGAAGGGCCAAACGATACAATTTCCTCAAAATTCGATTGATACATAGGGCCTTTATTAGGGCATTTGAGGTGATTGGGAGAAAGAAGGGTATTGAGAGTGAGGAGTTGATATTCCCCTTAAGAAAGATTTTGTGTTATAGGATTAGAAGAATTTGTCTGAGGCAGGGTAGATGGAGGTACAAAAGAACTAGTGGATGCATCAGGTGAAAAATTGGTTTTAGGAACAAGGACATCTTTAGGTCTATAGATCATGCAACATGTCTTGGAAGGAGGAATCTCAGCTAGATGAGCATAAGTATTCCCTTCATGTTCATATTTGATACAACGATGAAGAGCAGATGGAACATAATGCATAGCACAGATCCAAGGACATCCTAGTAAAATATTATATTGGAATTATCCTTCAATGATGTAGAAAATTTCATGGAGGAGTTTATGGTTGACACGGATAGAAAGAACAACCGTTCCCAATGGGGGAGTGACAACATCATTAAAGTTGCGAAGAATGGTAGGAGATTTGGCAACAATGGTATTGGGAAATTTAAGCTAATTGAAGGTATGAGAAGAAATGATATTAATATTGGCACCATTTTCAATCATGGTTCGATGGATATAGGTGTCATCGATATAGACTGTGATGAATAATGGTCGATCATGTTATTCTTAGGGATTTCTAAACTTTCAAATGATACGGTAGCAGATGTTGCGAGGCATGAGCTAAAGCCGCGAAAGGCTAGGGCTCATTGGAGGATACTAGGATCTGTTGCAAGACCTCTATGAGAGATTGTTTATGATGTGGAGAACTTTGAATGAGATTGTAGAGTGACATTTTGATAGGGGCCTGGTGAAGTTGTTTAATAATGGTATGTTCAATGGAGGAAGGATTCACGGCAGCTAGAACAAATACCTTGGATTTAGAAGAAGATGAAGGCGTTATTGCGGGATGATTGGTAGGAGTAGCGATGACAACCTTTGGCTATGATGGAGGTGTGGAGGCAATAAGCTCCTTAGGAGGAGGGATAGCGACATAAGTCTTAAGGGTGGATGATGAGGCAGAGTTAGAGTTATATGGCTTTAAACGAGTGGTTATCTAGACAACGTTGATTACAAGAGGAGGACGATCCTGAGGATCATCCTCTTTTGGTAATATGTTGGTGGTATTGGTGGTTATATCTATATTTGGTAGTGGAGTACTGATAGGATTTCTTAATGAAAAGGGTGATCGAGATGGTTGAATAGACTCATGTTGAGATATGGAAGTTAATGGAGGAGATGGTAGAATTGATTTTTTATCTTTAATATTTTTATTGACAAAATGATGCATGATGGATTGGAGAGCTTTGAAACATTCAGTGTCATGTCCAGGGGCACGGTGAAATGCACAAACAAGATTGGAATTAAGCTAGGAAGGTCTTGGCGCGTTTGGATCGAAAAATTTAATTGGTGGTAAAGTGATGGCTAAGGCTTGGAGTAGTTGGTGAAACATAGTGGTATAATAACCTGGTGTTATCGACGAAGAATTTTGGGAGGATGCATGGGAAGGTGGTGATGTAATAATATCTTTGGATGTTGTTTTGGATTTGGAAAATGTGAATGAATTTGCTTGATGTGGGATATTAGTGG
Source organism: Taxus chinensis (assembly GCA_019776745.2). Taxonomy (NCBI): domain Eukaryota; kingdom Viridiplantae; phylum Streptophyta; class Pinopsida; order Cupressales; family Taxaceae; genus Taxus; species Taxus chinensis. The sequence goes on along the minus strand of CM034147.1, from coordinate 198,070,828 downwards.
AAGACATAGAAACCTTTGAATTCATTTTAAGATATTGTTTGGAAAAGGGTGGTTGTATTGTTCTAGTGGTAGTATGTGTTGTTGGTGAAGGGAAGGTTCCTAAAATGGAAGAGGAGGATGAGGGGTTTGGTCCTAAAATGAAAGGAGACGATGTGGTTTTTGAGGAGCTTCTATTGGGAATAACAAGGTCTACTTTTGGACAAGGATGTAAAAGAGAATGCTTGGAAAATGGGGGTCTAGGTCTTGTATAATGAATGTGGATTGTTATAGGGAATGGTTAAAATCTCTATAGAAGGATCCAGAGATATTAAAGTGGATATTTGTGGGGATTGTGCCAATGTGTGAGTGTTCTAATGGTATAGAAGAAATGGGACAATAATTTGAAATTAAGGAATGCTGGAATGTTTTCCAAAAATCATCGAGTAATGACATGACCATGGAAGAGGGAGATGAGCATAGCGTGATTGTAAAATAGTAGATGTTGTAGGTGTTGGTAGAAGTGCAGAAAGAGGGATTAGAAGAGATGCTAAGGATGAGATAACAAGTAGAAGTGGGATAATTTTTGACAAGGTGATTGGGTTTCATGGAGTAGATGTAAGGGGTAATGATACAAAAGTGATATTTGCATCAGAAAATAGGGTGGTAGGTGTTGAGAAAGATTTGAGTATAGGAAAGGGTACTGACATGGGCATGGATGTAACCAATTTTGATGCGGTGATGAATGTTGATGTCTTTGGGGATGTAAATAATGTATCAAAGGGGACTGATGTAATGGTTGATGAAGAAGGTAAACTTGTGGGGGAAACTAGAATTTAATCATTGACATGGATAGTGTTTATGGTGTGGGTACTAGGGGTTTAAGATACAGAAATAGGAGGAGTATAGTTTATAGATGTGGGTGTATGATTTGGAAATGGTTGTTTAAAAATATCTAAAGGTTGATTGGATGAGGCATTCAGGTTATCCACTTGAAGTTCTCCCTGATCGATAATCCTTTCAACAGAATCCTTGAACATTTGACATTTTTCTATGTCGTGTCCTCGGACTTGATGATACTTCTTAATAGTGATCCTCTCGATACCTCACAGGTCATGGCCTAGATTCATTAACAGGTTGGATAGGTGGTAGTGTGATCAAGTGTGTTGTTATCAACTTGTCAAAGATGACACTGTAAGATTCTCCTAAGGGAGTATAATTGGGCACTAGCCGTGTGAATTGTTGTTGAGTCACTGTAGATGTTGGGGTAGGAGATGATCTAACAACGACAACATTGGCAGTTGTCTTTGATTTATCATTTGACATGGATGGTCTGAAAAATTTGGTTTTTGGCTTATTGGTCTTCAATTTTAAATGCCCATGTTCCAAGGCACGTGTCTCAAGATTATGGGCCATAGTAAAAGCCTCTTCGAAAGTGTGAAATGATTGTATTTGCAAGGTGGAGGAAATATGCTTGGCGTAAGAGCATGCGAAGAGCTTGATGAGGTCATTTTGAGGTTGTGGAAAAGATAATTGGTTTATCATATTACGCCATTGTGCGATGAAATCCATGATGGATTCATCTTCAAATCGGCGGATAGTGTACATGTCATTGATGGTTATTTTATGCATGATATTAATGGATAAATGTTCAAGAAATAATTGTGTGAGCTATGAAAAAGAAAATATGGAGGACTGGGGAATATTATTATACCACTCTAAGGTGGGACCAGCCAAAGACATGGGGAACAGTGTGAAGCATCAAGTCTTGGTCGTGTGCAATGAGATAACATGTATGCTTAAATGCTCTGAGATGTTGTTGGAGAACTTTGGAAATCTCCCACTGTGGAGGATATGGTTTCATGGGCACGGATGGATGGATGGGTTCATTACATATTTGTTCATAAGACAATGTGAGCTTGGACCCTAACATAGTAACCTCTAGGTTTGCTAACCGACCTATCAAGATTTGCATTTGCAGGGTCATTTGGAAGTGTCTGTTGAGAAGTGAAAGGTGGTGGTTGAATTTTCATATGTGTGGGTACCTGCGGAATTTGATATGGTTGAGTGTAAGCTATGTGTGATAGTTGAGATGGTTGTTGATGAAATGTGTGTTGGTGAGAAATAGGGGCATAGTGTGATTTTTGAGATTGTGGAGGTTGTGGAAGTAATTGTTGAGTGGGAATGTGGGTATATGTGGGTTGATAAACTAGAAATGACACTTTATGTTGCAAAAGGTATGGTTGGAGGAAGTTGGGAAGTGAGGGTATAGACTTGTGATGTAGTAGAAATTTTCTCTCTGAATAAGGGATTTCGACACCTGGGATGGTTAAATGGAGGTACTAGTGACCATAGGAGCCATTGTAGTGGTAGGGATGATAGTCATGATAGTCGTGTTGGTGTGAGGAAGATTGGGCAGAATGGCCATACACTACCTGGGTGGTTTGGTGTGCCGATGGGTTGGTGGAAGATGATGCAAAATCATGTAAGGCCATAGATTGAGGAATGTCAGAACCAACATTATAAGGATAGACTTGCTAAAGTGGTGGCCCATCCAAAGGGAAGTGTATGTATCTTCTCAAAAGATAGTCTTGAAGGGCCATAGGATTGGCATCAAGAATCTGTCTGAATTCCAGGTCTCCAAGAGGGAATATTGAAGTACCAATAGGCTCTGATTTGACAGAGGGTGGAGTGGCTGTCCTAGATGGGATGGAATGTTGGTTTAATGCCGTAGTGTGGGTGAAAGGTATTGAATGAGGAATATTAGTGAGAGGATGGGTGCCTGTGAGTGAGATATGAAGAAACATAGTTGATGAATTTGTTGATGTAGTGATCAATTGGGATGAAGCACTGTGTGTGGAGAGGTTGTGTTCTATATTTTTAGCAGTGGATCGAGTGATTATGGGCATAAAAAGGAAATCATTGTTATATTAACAGAAAAATCAGATAAATAGTTTTTTTTGTTTTTATTCAAGAACACATGTAAAATAAAATGGCTGAAAGAGGACCTAGAAGAAGGTAAACTATGTTTGGTTTTAGGTAATTTATGGCTGGGAAATGTCTGAAATGGTTTGGTTGGGTGATCAAATCCCAATCAATGAACCAGGTGCAATGAATGTTTCGATGTGTTGATCAATTTTTGAATTTTCAGGTAGTGTGTGATAATAGGTGTGATACAAATACTTAAACCTCTAGTTACACTATGTGAGCAAGAAGAATGCACATGTTCGTTTTACTCCAAAAATCAAAATATGAAGTTCTATGCTGATAATCAACCAGGAATGGGAAAGTACAATGCAGAAAAGAGAAAATAGAGAAAATTGATGAATACATGTATATCACTTTTCCTTTTTATCTGACATCAAGTTGAGCCAAGTGTAAGCTTTAGGCGATCTGGAAAGCACCTTTTGTCGTATTGAACTAATTTTTTTGAAAATGATAATAAATGATTGGGAACGTCTAAGGATATCAGGATTGCAGATGAGATTGACAAGTGGCGATTGGTGATGTGCTCTGAGTTTAAGATCTTATCTCTGAAAATGCAATCCTATAAAGGAAAATACAACAATTAGTGGATGTGATCCAAAAGAGATAAAACAAATAAATAAATTAGAATAAATAAATTACTTGGATTAGTCAGATATAGAGTAAAGTAGACACTAAACAATGCAATGACTATTATTAAGTAATAAAATAAATTAGACACTAAATGATAGACACAACAATGTGATAATTAAATCAAAAGTAATAAATGACAACATACACTAAATAAATGACAAACCTATTGTAAATTTATAAAAATGAACGATAAATGAACAAGATGATAATGAAGCTCAGATGGTAAACAATGTTATCAAAGCCACTATGAATATACGTTTAGTTATCTAATCTAAACAAACTTAACCAACAGGAGAGACTATGTAATTAAATTGCATTAGGACTATGTATCTAAGATAAATGTGGTCTAAAGAATTGTAAATCAATTACTATAAGGAGACTGTGAAGTTACCCCTACTACGCAATATTACTTATCAAAGCATTCTTTATAGACATGTTCTAACGAATTGTAAGCCAATAAATATTAATATACAAATCATTATTCATTATTTATAAACATGATCTGATTAATTGATGAAAAATGTAAAATTGGTGTGGGTTTTCAACTGACTTGTAGATTTACAATTAGCGTGGATGGTAGACAGGAAAAGGGAGATGTGGAGTAGCATAGGAGGTAGGGTGTAATGGGAATAAGGTGGAAGGAAGATGAATTTGAGGGGAGTGGAGAGGTGAGGGGGGTTGGTGAATATGGGGAGAAGGGACGTGGGTTTGCATGGGCGGAAAGATAGAGGTGAGATGGGGAGCTCGGGTATGGAGGAAGAAAAGGAGAAGGAGGTCGGTGAAGATGGGGAGAAGGGACGTGGGATTGAGATCTGTTGGAAGATTTGTGTGGGGAGTGGAAGAAGGTGAGGGTGCTGGAATCTGAGTCGAGGGTGAGCCTGTGAAAGAGGTAGCAAGAAGAACTGCATGGAGATGAGGATTATATGGTGAGAGGGAAGATGTGGCTCGAGTGGGAATGGAAACTTAGGAAGAGGTGGCATTGGAAGAGGGGTGTCAGATGTTGGGTTGGAGAGGAGGGAAGGTGGGAGGTCGTGTGGATTGGGAGTTGGGATGTGAGGTGGCCAAGAGGAATGGAGATAGAGTGGGGAGAGCTGGTGGATGGAGCGGGTGATCTGACCGACTCGTGGGTGAGAGAGTGGGATATTTTGTTATATATATATATTTATATATATTTTTTTTCTCTCTCTCTCTCTCTCTCTTATTTGTTTAAATCTTAAAAATGAACTTTATACTTGTAAAAACAAGAACAAAACAACGATATTTTCCTATTTTTTTTTGTTTTAGAAAATTCAATAAAATTGCACACCTATTATACAAAAGTCAATAACCGATCCTTTCAAATGAAACACCCACTTACCCTAACGATGTCACAAATAACTACATGTACGAACCACACACGGCTAGAAATAGTACCAACAATCCTGCAAGCGGGTGAATCTATAAATGAAAACTGTAGAACATATATCTAAATTGATGCGGTGTCATATTTACAATAATATAAAATACAATAACTGTTATACATATGACACCCATACAAAGTGAGCAAGAAAAAACACAACCAGAGCTTGGATCTGGTCCCACTGAGAGTGCTAAATGTTCATTTGAAAAATTCGTTATTGCGTGGGTGAACATCGAGACTGCCAACCACCAACAACTCCGAATGATAAAGGGATTAGGACCTCAGATGCAGATATGGATCCTAGATATGGGCGTAGAGAAAATAAATCTGTAAAGAAAGAAAATAGATTTGCAAGATGGAAATATATAAGATTAGATGATGATATATGGGGACTGCCTGACAAAGAAGATCCAGGAAGTGTTAACTTCCTCAGTGGCTATCAATCCCCGTGTTCATAATAAAATAATGGATATCAAATGATAAGATGACATGCCAAAAACTACCAAAAAAATATGCAATATGTTGAAGAACAATATAATTATGATACCAAACTAGTATCATGATGGAACAACTGATTGTTCATTAGGTGGGTGATATGAAACTGGTAGAGCTTCACCTCCAAATATTCCACAATATGATGCAAAATTTCACAGAAAAATGAATTTAAGCTTAAGAATTTCTAGAATTTTCTCCTACTTCTTCAGAGGGGGAGAAAGAGTTCTATTTATAAATTGAATTGAGATTAAAATAAAGGATTACAAATAATTCTAATTTGCAAAATAAATTTTGATTAAGAGGACATGATGAAGAGGTGATTTGATGGAGGGGTTCATGATGTGAGAAAAGGAAAAGATGCGATGTGGAGTAGGGACACGGTTAGGTGTAATAGTGAAGTCATGTGCTCACTTTACACTATCAATTTTTGGATTTGTTGTTGGAGAGTGAGATTTTTGAATTATTGATTTTATGGGTGGGGTTCATATTTTAATAATTTGAAGAGATTGAATTTTTAGGTGGGAATTGGTTTTTAGGTGAGAAGTGATTCTGATTTAAATGGGGAACATGTGGGGTTATTGATTTATATATATATATCTTTGAATTATTTAATTATTAAATAAGATGACGTGACTTATTTAAAATAAATTATTTAACATACTATAGTTTTGGCATGTGATAAGATATTAATATAGTTATAAGATTAATTAACTAAATGTGAATTGTTGGTAGGAAACGGGTTGTGAGAAAGGAGATCAAAACCCAGGGTGATACCAGAATTTGGTGTCTACAGAAGGATTTGGATCTCATGTAGAAGACATGGAGACAGAGCATCTGGTACTCCCCCATTTTGGAAAGCATGAAAGTGAACCCTCTTCGGCCTCAGATGAGAGCATGCCAATTGAAACTACAAGGACCACAGACATGAATTTAATCCCTCTTCGTGACCTATCCCTTGCACTTTCTTTTCCAATTTTTGTGATAGTAATTGATAGGCAAGCTAGTGTGGGTAGTAGATCAGTGACAAATAGATTTAATTTTCCATTAAATTCAGGGGTTAATCAGATAAAAAATTCATCTATGGTGGCACATACATCATCTGTGCTATTTGGGGGTCTAGTTGGAGGTATATTTTCTGGCTCGTCATCTGCATAGAACTTGGGGGTGTAAAACGCTAGTATTATATCTAGGAGTAGTACAACTTCACATACCACAGGGGTTGAATTTAGTACAACTGCTGGAAAAAAATACATCAAATCCTCTGGTCCAGTGTCCGCCATAGGAGGATAAGGTGGTTTAGGATCTAGTTGATCTGGTGGATTTGGACGAGGAAGGAACACAAGAGTTAATACATGTTTTGGATCTGGTGGGCATGATCTACACTAACCTCAGCAAGTGTATTATGAGATGTATCTTCACCTACCAAAATATAGAGAAATTGAATGATGTATCTGAGCACATACATATGTCTAAAATAATATGATCACGCTAAGGGAATTACAAACTCCTAGAGTGTAAGGCAAGTTCAGTTTAATACTACTTTTCAAGGGTGCACATGCATAGTTGATATCAGGAATTATGATCTGAACAAGACTTGTCTACACTACACCACACTGCATGATGATTTCTTAGTTGAGTTCCATAAACTTGAGTTTGAGCAAAGAAGACTATGTCAGTGCACTGTTAAAGTACAATCAAGTAGGGCATGGACTGAAAACGTGTTAGGGAGTATGATGCTCATTTTAAAACCTTGTACTATTAAAGTATTTCCTATGATATTCACCTTAACAAGAATGCACAATGGTTTGTTCATGGTCTTTATCACACCTTTTATAATGACAAATTTCACTACAAGACATTTGCAGATCCGCATGCAAGGCACTTGAGAGAAGCTATCTGTGCACTGAGACTAGTTTGAAGCATAGACACTGTGAGTGAGCCAAGTTTTAGAAGTCTCAGATTGCTTCCATGGAAAACTAGTTATGAGAAATTGTTATCCAATTCAGCCCATGAGACGCACAGTAGTATTTGTTGCACAGATTGTGAGGTAGAAGGACTTACTAAGGATATGTGACCTCATAAATCGGTACAACGCCATGTGTGTTGGATTGTGACATATATCACTTGGATCATGATTCAAGTAGGTTCCTCCTATTATAGTCACGTGCGATCAGGAAGAACATGTCTTTTTATTGTAATATTTGTATGTCTACCACTCATGATAACAGAGAATTGTAGATTGATTGATCAAATTCATAAAGTCATTAAAATTGGTGTATGCATTAAACTAGTGTTACAAATAATTCCAAGGAGACAAGTTTGAGCATCATAATCATAATCACAATGAAGGATGCTCTGAAGGAGGTGGTCGAAGTAGATGTTACCGTGCAGGATTCAAACGTCGAGGTCATTATAGTAGAAAAGGTGAGTTCCCATGAGGAACTATGTTATACATGTAGATTCCCCTAATCATTATAGGCATGAATTCCCTCAAAACATTATTTTCTATTAGTGTGGAAAGAATCACAAGTGTAGAAGAGTTACCCATATTTGTATGAACACTTGAGCAAGTAAGCTTAATAGAAGGATAAGGGTGACATGAATGGTTTGAGTACAATGTGTTGTGGAAGATCAGTGGATGCTGAAGTTAACAACTAATGACCCTGAGATAATCATGGTATAGGTGACTACACATGCTGAGTGTGCATGTGTGCATGCGAGAGACTCTAAAGTATAAACCTATTATTATTAAAAAAAGAGGTATTGCATGAAAATTATATAGATACTTTCCCATCACAAGGAAGTATATCAAGTTATTATGGAGGTTATTAGGAACTTTTGCAGGGTGAGATAAAATACTTGGAAGGAGTAGTCGCAGAAGCTGGAGTAGGAAAAAGTAATCTATGAGCTTCCTCAGAAATGCGTTGATGAATTGAAGGAGGTTTGTAAATTGTCTAAGCCAAAGGGAAATCATTCCTTTCTTTAGGGTAATGCTTAAGGGAGAAGACTACCGTGCACTGGAGTTGAGCGTGAGAGACATATATTCCATGAAAACATACCACCTCAAAGTCTTGATTATGATAAAGATACCCACTTTGAATGTAATCATGTGATGAATGGCTATTAAGTAATATATTGATTGATATAGGTACAAATGTGAATGTACTCACCTTGAACGCGTGGAATTAGATGGGTAGGCCAACATTATAACCATCTTTAAATGTGTTGTATATGGAAAATAGAACTAAATCCATGTCTCATTGGAATCTTGAAGGATTTCATTATTACTATATAAAGGGTGCCAAGTTTTTCTAGGAATTTTCAAGTCTTAGCACTTGGAGAAGTATATAGTTTTCCAACTTTACTATGTTTGCCCTTAGTGTTATGAAAATAATGTTGATCTGTGACTTTAATAAAGGATATATCAGTTTTAAGAACAAGGAATAGCGTGATGAACATTCCTATTGAAATATGGACAAGGATTCACCATATGTAGAACCTTTGAGTGAAGAGTATTTGAATATAATATATGCACGTACTATGAGAGATCCTTTAGTTCTTGAGCCATATAAGGAATGAGTTATTTAATGGGATGATACATAATCTATGAGTGATACAAATAGTGTTTCTTGTGACAATTAGGCATGCATGGGACGTATGAAATGGTTGGGCATGATATGCATAGTATAGTAACTTGTGCATGGTTAGTCCACATCTGTGTTAGGAATTTAGGCCAGTAACTTGGTACCAAGGTACAGTGGCAAAAGGGAAATCTTAATATGTTTTTGTACACACTATCAAAGCCTTGTGGATAGATCAAGTGGAGAGAAGGAATATGCTAGTATATACCTTGCAAGGGATAGTAGTGCACTGTTGGATAGAATACACAAAGATATAGTCTTTTAGAGTGGTGAGAGGTCAGAATCGTCTTCTCTACTTCATTTCTTAGGAGCAATGTGCCTACTAAGACATTTGAATTTCATGGGAAGGATGTCAACTGCCTTACCATCATGTTTAAAAGTTTGAAAGACTATTGACATAGGTGTAGGAGGCCTTACCACCTTTACTATGGGTGCAAAATTTCTACTCCACTTTTCATGGAATTTCACATGCACGATGGTATGTTTATGTGTAGTTGAATTGACAATAAATAGGGACTTGGCAAGAACTGACTGTAGGTATCATTAAGAATTTTGACTATTTTTCTACTAAAACTCAAGTGAAGGAGGAATTACATGTTATGAAGGGACTTGACTAATGGGAGATAGTGCAGAGGTTGAGGTAGCTTATTTAAGAGTTACTAAGAGAGTCAGATATGGAGGTGTGGTTTGAATAAGAAGATACATATGAACAAAATACTTGGGCGTGCTTTGCCTAGAAAAAGAGAAAGCTAAATTGGTTTACATGATTAATGATGAGGAAGTGGAGAATCTAGATGTTGATCATACTGATGGTACACGCAAGGTATTATACAGTACAGATGAGTAGCCACACATGTATCATGAGCCTATGAAGATTAAAAAAAGGTCAACATTGGGACGGATACAGAACCTAAGCAGGTGATTACTGGTGATTATTGGTTCTAACACAAAGGTCACAAAGATAATGGAGTTGTATAACATGACTTCATAGGACTTATTTTCTAAAGGCTATGATGAGTTGAAAGGGGTATATCACTCTTTGGGAGAGATGAGAATCAAGTTAAAGAAAGGTGCATGCACTTGGTTAGGAATAGGCCTGACAGTATGAATCCTAATCTACGCATCAATGTAAAGGAGGAGATTTATAATATGTTTAAGTTTAGAATCATTGAGCCCATTGAGAAGTGTGAGTGGGTTAAACACTATGGTGATAAGTGTAAAGAAATATGGAAGTATACGGATTTGTGTGGATTAGAGGGAGTTTGAATGCTACTTGTTGTAATAGATCACATTTCCCACACCATTTATAGAAGAGATTTTGGAAGGCATTGCAGGGTGCAAAATATACTCCTTCACTAATTTATTTTCCTGATATCATCAGGTGCGGATTGCTAAAGAATATTAGGAAAAGAAAAATTTCACCACTGAATGGGGAATTTTTGCATACACAGTTATGCCTTTTGGATTGAAGAATGCGCCTGTAGTATTTTTGTGCATGGTTGTGCAAGCATTCCAGGACTTCATTCACAAGTTTTTGTAGGTTTACTTGGATGATTGGAAAATTTATGGACTAGTGAAAGATCATTGTGATAATTTAAGACATATGTTTGAGAGGTGTTGACAGTTGAGCATCTCCTTAAACATTAAGAAGTGCATTTTTGCTACACCCTTTGGGACTCTACTGGGACATATTATTTGTAAAGAAGGCTTGTTAGTAGATTCTACTAATCTTGCTATTATTTTGGGCTTAGAGGAACCTACTAACTAGAACGAGGTGTCGTAGATTCTGGGGGAACACATAGGTTATTACAAGAAGTTTATTGAAAGGTTTATGCTGGGATATCCATGTCCTTGGATGAATTTTTGAAGACGTAAGGGAAAGTTCCATTTGGGTGAGGCGCAACACCATGCATGTTAGAGACATTAAATGAAAAAGCTTCCTTATTGCACCTATTCCATGTTTTCCTTCATAGACCAAACCATTTCATGTGCATGTGGATGCCTCTAGCATGGCAGCATGGCCATTGGAGTAGTATTAGCCCAACTTGGGGAAGGTATTTTTGATCATCCTATTTTCTTTGCAAGTAGGAAGCTGACACCAACTGAAAAAATTATACAACTATAGAGTGCGAAGCATTTTCCATGCTCTATGCGCTGCATAAGTTTTGAAAATACTTGCTTTCAACTCTTTTTATTTTCTATATAGATCACATGACACTTAAGTACTTAGTAAACAAGCCTATTTTGTAGGGGTGCATATGCCGTTGGATTTTGTTGTTTTAGGAATTTGACTTTACAGTTATGGTAAAGCCAAGCAAGAGTAACTTAGGACCAGATAATTTGTTGAGAATTAACTTTGGTGAGGATACACAGAGCACTAATGACACAATGTAAGATGCACAATTGTTAAGATTGAACCATGCGCCCTTTGACTTAGAGGATATTGTTGTATTTTTTTGTACAAGTGTGGCACCTAAAGGAATGAAGAATTTGGTAAAGAAACAACTTTCTATACGCGTCACACCTTACATGTTAATTGGTTCAGATTTATACAAGTTAGGTTGTGATGAGGTTTTGTGCCAATGTGTACTTGAGCATGAGTGTATTGCCATTATGGAATAATCTCATGGTGGAATTGTAGGTGGACATTATACAAGAAATTCTACCATGCACAAGATTTTATTAGTAGGCATGTGGTGTGAAACAATTTACAAGGATTGCATTGAATATTGTAAGGCCTGTGACCATTGTCAGTGCCTTGGAAATCCTGAGCATAAAGATGAAATGCCTTTAAGGCCTATTTCTAATGCAAAACCTTTTGAAAAGTGGGAAATTGAATTTGTGGGTCCTATATCCCCACCCACACGCAAGACTGGATCATGTTAGATTATAACTTGTATACATTGTCTTACAAGGTGGGTGGAGGAAACACTTAGAAAGGATTACACGGAAGCTACAACAACAAGGTTTCTATGGGAGAACATAATCAACAGGTATGAATGTCCATTAATTCTAACAAGTGATAGGGGCACTCATTTCCTTAATGAGATCATTAGGATATTAGTGACATAATTTATGGTAGTACACCATAAGACAATGCCATATCACCCATAGGCCAATAGCACTGCTGAGGCTTTTATCAAGATACTGGGACATACATTGACAAAAATTTATGATGTTGGAAGGAAACACTGTGATGATAAATACTCTGTTGTACTTTATGCATACAAGACAACCTACAAGAGGTTGAATAAGGCCACACCCTTTTAGTTGGTGTTTAGCCCGAAGGCTATTTTACCAGTGGAATTCATGTTACCTTCCATGCGTATTTTGCATGCAGGTGGATTGGATGATGAGAATAAATTGAAGAGAACATTGATAAACTGATGTAGTTGGATGAGAGGGTCGCCATTGCTCATTGGAGCAAGAAGAAAGAGAAGGCCAGGTAGAAGGAATGTCACGATAGGCATATTAAAAATAAGTAGATTAAAGTCGGGCAGATGGTACTTATGTATGATTCAAAGTTTTTGTGCCATCCTAGGAAGTTCCAAGTGCATTGGTTAGGACCACATGTTATGACTTATATACTTGATTCATGTGCTTGCCAGTTACAAGCACTAGATGGGACATGATTTTCTAGTTATTTCAACAGGAGTAGGCTAAAGCCATACTATAAATAATTCTTATTGGTGTTTGTAATAATGAAATATTTCCAGTTAGATTAGATTTCCTTTAATTCATTTCCTTTATTTATGTTTCCTTTCATTGTTGTTATGTTTTGTCATTTTAGTTTTGTGTTTTTTTGTAATAAGCACACTTATGCATCAGACACTGATTACTATCTATTAAATTCATGCGCAGAGGACCATGCATACTTTTAGTGTGGGGTGGATCAAGAAGAATTAACTGGTGCCTTGTTTCAGATTGTAGTACATTGTAAAAAATTACAGGTGCTCATGTTAGAGATAGGTTTGAGAAGAAATTTCAAGGAAATTGTTTATATTGAAGACCACGTGTAGAAGGAAGGACACTCAATATAGCGCAAGGTAGGTTGTAACATTGGAGAATACTTGGTATGAGGAACATTAGATAGGTAATTTGGTGTAGGGAAACACACGTAAGGAAATATGTGGCCAAGAAGTAGAGGGTGCACCAGAAGGTTATAATTGAGATGCAAAAAATTTATGCGTGGAAAGACAAGGTTCAATTCACAGAAAAACATGGAGGTGGAATTAATGCTACGTATGGTGGTAGTTTGTTAGTAATTAATGACTGGAAATTTGAAATCATCTATAAATTCATTGAGTGCAATGTTATTATTACCTTGCATCTTTTGAGCTATCAATTTGTGAAGTGTAACAAAGAGCATAGTGATACGAGCAATTTTTGGAGTCATGAAATAAGAGAATTTAAGGCACAACATTATTAGATCTTTTTTGAGGAGTATCATTTTGCTAGTTGCGCATATTCATGATGGTGGGTTTGTGTGGCTAGGATTTTAGGAAGATAGGCTTGTAGCTAGAGAAAATGAGGGCATGAGACCAAGGGTTTGAGTTGAGCTTAAGGCATGCAAGGTAAGGAGGTGAAAAATTTGAAGTTGCATAACATACTTGTAAATAAAGAAGAGAAAATAACACCAAGGTGAGCTCTAATAGTTGAAAAGGAGACAATTACGTAGAAGGCGTACATGTGTGGATAGTGGCGTGAGCCCCTCTGAGCCATTAAGAAGATCACCACATGTAACATCGATGAAGAAGGAAGAGGAAGAATTCTGGTCAAGGATAGTGATGAAGAAAATTATTCACATAGAAGAGCATGGGAAGATATTACCACACTTAGTCTAGAAGCATGAGAGGATGAGCAGATAGGTGGAGAACAACCTTTATTCGAGGAGGATGTCCCTAGTGTAGGTGCACAAGGACCTGAAGAGGAAAGCTACGTTGGTGGAGACACAGAGATAATAGAACATGTTGTGTGCAAGACTAAGGAAACTGATAGAGAGGAGGAAGTACAATAGAATGTGGGCATCGAAGCATAAGAGCACATAGGAGAGTGCACCAGTGATCCCAAGGAGGAAGAGATGGTAAGGACACAGAACCTATGCTATAGTGATGACACGACAAAGATAATTTGTGCCAGGTTCCACAGTACCATCACAAAGGAATGGTTATATGGATGGGAGATGATGGACCCAAATATGGTGACTATGCACACCTGTAAATAGTTTTCATAGAGTATACATAATCACATGGATAAGCCTAAATTTGATGTATGTGAAGAATCATGTGTGTCATGGAGAATGAAGAAAGTGCCACATTCTTGCCATGTAACAATCAAGCCAACTCAATTTTTAAATGAACAAGTGAGTAATGCATTAACGAAGGTATCTGCAGAGGTTGTGTGCATAAATATTGATAAGGCAAAAAATATTAGGGATTTTCTAGAAGATAAAAAATGATAAAGAAGTAGAGATTAAATACCCGCCAGAGGAAAATGAGAAAGATGAGTTGAATATGTGTACATTACTTGACATGGAAGAATAGATCGGGGATTAAATTTTGATGGAAAGGCCGCATTGGGAAGAGAGAGTGGATCAAAGATTCCCCTCTGCTATACATTACTTGCACATGATGGTTCACATAGTGTTGGATGAGGGTCTAGTGTGTATGCCAAAGCCAAATGATGTTGCAACAGAGATGGAGAGAGCTAAGGCAATGATAACATGCCAGATTACAAGTTATGAGTCTTTTCTTCAGACTCTAAAGGATGAAATGAAAAAGGTAGATTTGATGTTGAACATTTGCACAGATCCAGATGTAATAATCAGAATAAGGTCTATGGTGCAATAAAATTTAGTGGTTGCAACAAATAATAATGAGACACTTGGGTGTGAGGAGAGGCTCAATTTAGTAGCAGAAAAGCACAATGCACTTACAACAACCTAAGGCCCTCATAAGGAGAATATAAAATAAATTGTTAAACTCATAGTGCAGTATATGGATGTGATGGAAGGGATTGTATTAAGTTTGGCAAATGTCCAAAAGTATTGCAGAACCAAGGTGAAAACATGACTATGGATGAAGTGTAAGGGTTACTTATAGACATCCCTTACCAAAAAAAAAGGCATTGGGTGATTAGAATGAGCTCGAGGAGGAAATAAAGAGTAAATATCCTCGGTTGATACCACTTTCAGGTGAGTAGGAAGATAAATTCCTTGTATCATTCATTCATTCATTCTGTACATAACATTTTTTTATTCCTTAGTTTGTGTTTTTGGAGAGATAAGGCATGATTACCCATTTCCAAGGGTGAAAATGAAGCAAATGTGGGGTAATGTTGGGCTGATGAATTACAACCTAAGTATTAAGGTGCATAAGGATGGGGCATGTGGACATATGGCACATAGGTGCGTGTAGAGATGTAGTAGGAAAGGGTGTGCCTGAGAAAGTCAGAGTTCGGGTACTTAACTATTTTGCATGGATGGGCTAAAGATGGATTGAGTGCTGAGAATGAAAAGGTTTGAAGACTTGGACACTAAGCAAAGTCTATTTTTGAAAAGTGGGAGATTAAGCAAAATGCATAGTTTTGGGCTAATAATAGCATTAGATCTATAGTTATTATCAAATAATATATTATTAGCAAGCTTGCATGCTTTTGTATTTGTCTTGTAGCGGCACATGACTATTCTTAGCATGCAACCTATTTTTAAGAAGTGCAATAGTAGTGAAGTGCAAGTCTCCATTACTTATAAATATGTATTGATTTGCATGGTTTGAGAGAGAAAACTTGTAGTAAGGTTATGCTGTTGGTTATGAGTGTGCATGACTTATGGTGACACTGTTATGTATGTATTCAAATTTTGTGTTTTGCAGTAATTAATACAATGGATCTATGTGGCTGGATAATGGTTATTGACATATCTATTTCTAGATTATGTATGGTGAATCTGATACTAATTCTTGTATAATTATTCATACACTATGGTTAGGATCTAGATTTTTTTATGCTTTAATTTTGAATGAAAATTATGGATATGGTTTATATGTGTGGTTATCATGCTAACTCCTTGAAAAAGGTTCCATAAAGGAAGGGGATAATACCCTTGTGCACTTCGGGTGAGCTCTCAGTTATGGCTGAGTGAAGTTTCAACATGCCTTGGGCTGTTTGGTAAAATAAAAGACTACACTTCATTGCCTTAAATCTCATGAATCTACTCACGCTATCCAAGAAGTCCACGACAACATATATGGTGGCCATTTTAGTGGATTGGTTTCTGCTAAGAGTGCCCTTCACATGTGTTATTATTGACCCTCTATCAATCAAGGATACTATGAATATGTTAAGAAATACGTCAAATGTTAGTAACATTCTAAACTAATCCACCTTCTTAGTCAGGCCTTACAGTTGACATAGGACCTTTGGCCTTTCTCACAATGGGGACTCAACCTCATTGGCCTCTTCAATCTAAACTCTTCTCAACACCATCTTTCTATCATCACTACTACTGATTACTTCACAAAATGGGTAGAAGCAATTCCACTTGCATAAACTAAAGCTAATAAAATCGTTAATTTCATCTACCAACATATCATTTTTTATTTTGGAATCCCTCATAAAATCATCATGAACAAAGAAAATTCATTCAAAAATAAAGACTTCAAGAAGATTTTCCATTCATTCAATATTAAGCTTCACTTCTCTTCTCCATAATATCGTCAAGCTAATGGCCAAGTCAAAGCCACTAACAAAAATCTTCGCAATATCCTTGCCAAGACTATTGATAAATCCGGTTGTAACTAGAATCTTCATATTCCCTTCTCTCTTTGGGCTTATCATACTAGCATACACACCTCTACGAGCACTACTAATTTTTCTCGTATTTGGATCTGAGGCCATTCTTCCTCTTGAAGTCCAAATCCCATCCTTGCACATTTCTCTTTGCAACTTTGTCTTTGATGAAGATTATTTCCAAGAGCATCTAGCACAACTTGAGTTTTTAGATGAGCGCCGCATTATCTCTCTTAAACATCATCATTTCTATCAAGAGTCCATCAAACGTTCTTATAACAAACACCTCAAGGAACGTGACTTTAACATTGGTGACCTTTTCCTTACAGAAAATAAAAACATCACTACTCTAGAAAGGAGTCAACGTGGAAATTTTTTTCCCAACTAGATTGGACCTTATATTATCACACATAAGTATGGGTCAAGAGCCTATCGTCTAACTTCTCTTGATGGTAAACTAGAAATAGAACCTCTTAATGCATTACAATTGTGGAATTTCTACTGTTAACATACCTATCGATGTGAACTTAGTTATCTTAGTGGCCATCCATCCATCATCAGCCTCTTCCATCTTTCATCATAATAATTTGGAATTATGTGGTCTACCATCACTATCCTATCCATGACCTTGAATGTGGGAACCATGGATCTTCTCATAGCATATTCCTCTTAGATAGGTTCTTATTTTTTTGTGAGAATTCCATAATCATTACATCCATTTCCCTCTTATCTAACTACTGGAACCACGCTAAGGGTTTACATATGTCACTTGTAGATTCTCTATCCCCTCCTAAGTGGTCTACCTAGCTATCCCCAAATCTTCCATAAAAATTCAAAATCCCAGATGCTCATCTCAAAAATCTATCATATCCAAAAAAAGACTACTCCCTCAAAGGAAAAATGTTCATAAAAGAAAAAATATCTAAAAGTATAGACTGATCCCTTGAAGGAAAACTATCACGCATATCTTATCCTTCCATTTATAAAATAAAACTCCAAATTCCAAAGTCAAAAAAATGAAAAATGTAGACCACTCCCTTGAAGGATGGCTACCATTTCATATCCGTGGCAGTGAAGGATTCCTGCATTGATCAACCTTATATCTATTTCAAAAATAAAAATCATAAAAGTTTCAAAAGAAAGCATCCTAAGAAAGCTTCCCGCATCGATCAAATTTCTCATCTATAGAAAACTTCCTGCATTGATTAGTTTGCATCATATTTCTTAGATATGGGGCATAGACCTAGGAACACCTACCTATGGATAACCTCTATTCTTGTCTACAAGTTCATCCTACCTCCTTGTGTCATGTTGACATTAGGTCTATAAGATCATTTTCCATACTTTCCCTCATGACCACTCGAGATCACTACCTATCGATGGTTCTGTGTTAAGACCTGTTATTGGTTGCAAGTACATTACCTTGATTGGATCATTTTCTTGTTTACCTCCAATATAGTTTGAAGCATCATTTCTTCATGCACTCTTTATTACAACCGAGTGTCTCTCATCTCGTTTCATTCACCTTCTACTGAAGTTACATCCTTAACATCACATTGAATATTTTATTATCATACTCTTCCTAATCTATCCATTCCTATGTATGTAATCTTAAGTATAACATCAATCATAGCTAACATATTTATAAACCATCACATTATTTCATCATATCTAAAACTATCTACCCATGATAATCACATCCATATTGCATCACATCCATATCATACTCTATTTCTAAAACATAATCACTATCAGTTCATCATAATCAAACCCATAACATCTCAATCAAATATCTACATCCAATTTATGATCATACGAATATCCATAACATCTAATCCATAATCCATCACCCATAACATATACATCTAAACCATAATCATCATAATCTATAATCCATATCATCTACATCTTAACCATAACATCATAACATAAGCATCATCGAAACCATGACTCAAAACACATAACACATTATGAATCATAACCAAAATCATATATATCTCATCATGAGTCCAAATACATCAATACATATGTCACATGTCACTAAGGGTCATGTCTTAATCCAGATGCATCATCAAAATCAGTTAATTGTACATTAGATAATCTCCAATATTTCCCCCTGGGGTAAATTCCTGAATCAATCCCGGGGCCTCATCACCTCCCTCATGGCCTACATATTGTAGTGGTTATGCCATGGTTTCTATACTCCTAGATGGCATTGTGCCACCTGCTCCACACTGTGAAGCTAGATATGATGTATATCTCAATGTCCATGGCAATTTTGATGTCATGATACACTCATAGTATTGTGTCTCAGCTGTTAGTACTCTATATAAATCCAAGGGCACAACACCTGGAGGTGTCATCTGCCATGCTCCCTGTGATGCCACTGGAGCACCACTCCCTGAATCCACTATGATTATTAGTGTGAGATCTCCAAATATAGCTCTATAAGCCTCTCATTGTATCTTGTACCAATCCCTCCACTGAATATCCGTGTACCTCTCCTGGAGATGGACTGTGGCCTCCTAGTGTGCTTCCTCCCACTCCTAACATGTTTTATCCCTCTCTAGGTGGGATAGATCACTCTCTGCTTGCAACCAATCTATCTTTGTGGCCGCTTCTCCATCATCACTCTCCTCACATCTAGGATTTGTATTCTCCTCCGCATGTACCCCCTCCTTCTCATCACCACCCTCAGCTCCCTTTTCCGCCAACCGAGATTCCCATGTAGTGGTCATTCAATCTACAAATCCCGATCCAACCACAACATCATCATCATCCCATGGTGCCCCCACCTCCTCCAATGGGTCGGCCATATCAAGATTTGGTAGGTCCCTATCTGACTCATCTTGCCTATATCTAATAGGATCTCTAAGAACTATCTGCACTATGTCAAATTTCCACCTCACTCTGTCAAACTAGACAACCTCTATAGTATTGAGCCTCCACCCCTATATCCACCTCATATGTATCATCCCTTCCAAATCCAAATCCATCCCCGATCATTGAGGACACTCATGGTATGGCCGTCATCTCACCTTATCTATCTCAAGCTCTACCAATCTATTTGCATACCATTGTGATCCCGTCTCTTCCCTATCACCATGATCTTGGTTGGATCACTATCTAAAGAATCCAATGGACAACTCAATGTGCTCACCTGTCACCCATGGTATCCCTAGTTTCCTGATCACTACTATATGCTCGTAAGCCTAAGAATGGAGAAGGAAACCCACATCCAATATAATACTCCTCCTCTTGGTATACATGCACAACTCAAGATACACCTGTGCTAATAATGTAATGACAAACACAAACATTGTCCTATGATCTAAAATATCTACGACCACTCATGCTAGTGTCCATGGGAACCTAATATCCCCTTAATATGGTAGTACATAACTAGAAATTTCCATCATCACTAAGATAATCGAACAACTTCTAACTACACCTCAATCATATTGGGTCTCTATATGGAATGCCCTAGATGAAAAATTAATATGTGGAACATCGGTTTGAAATAGTCGTGTCAAGACCCCTAATTTTCTATCCAATCTAATGGGCTGTATGGGCTCCCCTTGTATAGGAAACCTCATGATGCATCATACATCCTCAAGTGTGATGGTCATATCACCTGTCCTGAACCCAAATGTGCCTATACACACATCCCATCTATTCACCAGTGCAATCATAAGTCCAACATCTTGTGGAATCCACTAGTAATCAAAGAATACACCCAATCCAACTACATCTAAGTGATCCCACTCAATATATGTAACATCACCCCTAATCTAGTCATATATGGGAGGTACTCTATCTTGTAAATATAAGGTCTCTCGGGCATGTAAAACCAATCAAACATGTATTTAGATTCCTCATCATCCAAATCTCATCAAAAATAAAAAATCATGCATCCCCTCCCTAGTTGATGCCAACCTAGGTTTGGTCGACCCATCCTCGCACGGGTTGACACCCATTTGGGCCCGATCGATGAAGACCACATCCATTCACAAGTGACTGCCCATTACGTCAATCCAAAAATATGAAAAAATTCAAAAAATTAAATAAAAACATTAAAAAATGCTTAAAAAAAGCTATGGTTTAGGAACTTACAATCTTGTGAGTCTTCTGGTGCTTCCTCACTGCTCCTACAGCCTCCATTTCTCTCAAAATATCATTTTTTTTATCTTAGAGCTCTTGATCGTCACTTCACATAGTGCAAATGAGGCTAATCAGCCAACCCAAGGGCTTATATATCCCACCTAACATGGTCGCTGCAAACCTCCTTGGATCACTGTTGCTTTATCTCCATTCTCCATCAACCTTACACAATCATCGTCAACCCGAACCTATATTTTAAATTAATTTCCCTCTTCACTTTTTTCGATCAATCCTTCCTTTCAAATTATATTTTCTTCCACCTTTTCTTGAGTGATCCTCATATCACATCCTTATTGTGTCCCGCACAAGATTTGTGATCTATCACATCTATCATATCTTTATCATCACACCTTTATGGCCATCATCGTGCTCCTCTTGGGGCACCATTATCTTATCCTTCATCATCTTTCCATTATGGCCAAACTTGTGCTTCCTCTTGGGGCACCATTATCTTATCCTTCATCATCTTATCATTACGGCCATTGTGTGTTCCCTCTTGGGGCACCATTATTTTATCTCTTTTTCGTCCCACCCTGGATGCATATTTTCACTTTTTTCCCACCCCTATCCTTTTTTTCGCCACCATTGTCTTGACTATTTTTTACATTTTTTGTGCATATTTGATGTCTTCCTTTGACCCGTTGGTCCCACTGATTACACATACATTTGAGAGGAATCCCTTTGGATTACCTCCATTTTGCAGTGGTTTTTACAGACTCACATGTATGTAGGACATTTCCATCATATCCATTGAGGCCGTACTTTGTTCCTACCGAAGTGATTCTGAAATCTCTACCATATTTTTATTTACTTTTTACTTTTTGTTTAATCCTCATCTGGGATATCTTATCTGATCATTTTATTTTTCTCATCCTTTCCCCCTTTCCTTCTTCATACATCTCTTTCAAATTTGTGATCTACTTCCTTTCATGTCATCAACCCCTAGTTTGAGGGGCAGCACCTCATCAATCATTGTTTCATCTCTGTTAGTGTAGGATATTCATTTTCCTTGTATTTTTTTATTTACTTGAAGATTTACTACACTCATGAGATATAATTGCTTAGTTGTAGTAGTTCTGTTGAGTTATCCTAGTATTTGTGTGGATTCAACTCTAATTCTAGTATCAGTTAGTGAGAATTATTCCCCACTGATCTAGGAGGAGGTTACACATTCAACAATTATATGTACTTGACTTGCATTGGTCTATCCTATGGAGAATATAGAGCATTGAATTTATTTGGAGCCATTATTTCCTTGTGATTTCTTCATCATATTGTATCTTATTGTTAGTTATTTTGATTTTTTCAATTGGTCGTGCATTTTTTTCATTAGAGATCCAGAAGCTCTAATATGGTATCAAAGCACTTTTCTGATGAGAACTCCTCTTCTGGCATAGATGATTACAGTAGTGATGAAGACCCACCTCCACCATCTCCTTGTCACCTTCCAATTTTATAGGAGTTATTTCTTGATCCACCTAATTTTAGTCCACCTCATACTTTTCAAGGAGCAGGCATCTTGATTTCGAGACTCACCACATCAGCCCGAGTTACTAAGACCCACCACTACTACTTCTTCTCAAATTTTCTTGAGTGAGTTACTTGTATCTCTTTTGGGGGAGTTTTTACCACTGGGTTTTCTCCTTTTAATCTAAATTTATGAGATATTTTCATTATACGTGGGTACCTCACCAAGAATTATTTTTGGGACCCACTTTCCTTTATCATTGCCCACCTAAGCAGTTCTATTTAGGGGGTGTTAGTGTAGGATATTAATTTCCTTTTTTTTTTATTTACTTGAAGATTTCCTACACTCATGGGATATGTTTGTTTAGTTATAGTAGTTTTTTTTAGTTATCCTATTAATTGTGTGGAGTCAACTCTACTACTAGTTGTGTGTTCATGGATCAAGTCTTCCCATTCTCTAAATTGTTTCTTAAGTTTTGGTGTAATATTTTGTTATGATGTCATAGGATTAAGAACCAAAGATGGTCTAGTATTCATTCCCATCCATTCATCATTTTATTCTTGTTCCAGATCCTAAATGATTTTCATAATTATTCTTACTCTCCTCATGCTCCATGAGAGATTTTGTTGAGAGTGTACACACCAATTTTTTGTATCGCTACCCCTCACCATGTGTTTGTGCTCCGTCATCTTTTCTACATACATATATATCCCCCCTTTCAAATTTCACTCTTCCCTCCTAAATTCAATTTATCCAGCCCTATCATTATTTCCCATTATTAATTCACCTATTATTATTCATCCCTAATCATGTTTAGTCAATTCTAAACTCCCATTTAATTTATTTCCTCTTCTTAAATCCTCAATTTCATCCTTTCTAGGCCACCATTTAATGTTTTCACCTCTCAATGGACTTTATTTAATATTTTCCACCATCCACCTACCCATTTACTCATTCTATGCAACCCTAATTCATTCTATCTCTTCCAAACACTAATCCCACATCAATTGGGATATTTTCCTTGAGCTCGTCACCTTCCCACCGTAAAAATGGACAGATCCCCACGATTGATGATGACTCATCTGGGTCACCATCAACCCTATAAATCCGCCCTTACCCATTAGCTCATTGCGGAGAAGGATCTCTTGTTTGCCAAAGTCTCCTTTTCTCAGGTTACAATTTTGGAGTCTTCAATATTTCTCACTATCTTGATTTCATTTGTCTCTCTCTCTGCAACTGCTATAATCATCTTGGAATTCTCTTTGAGATCTTTTATCTCCTATTTATCTTTCCAGTTTCTATTTTACTTCAGATTCTGGTACATCAAATTTATCAATATTTAATTTTATCCTATCTTTATCAAAATGAGGGTTGACATCCATCCTAGGATGTTTTCACTTCTCAGGACTGACTTTCTTAGCCAACCCTCCCATCCTATCTACTAATCCAATATTTTTCTGTTGAGTTTATCTTGTTTACAGGTCATCTCGCTCATTGCGGAGAAGGATCTCTTGTTTGCACCCATACATCGTCATCCCATCCTGAGGTACCATAAACCCTTGCATAATTGGAGTTCCTCATTTTATTTAGTATTGTTTCAGTAATTTGAACAGGAATGAGGAAGTTTGGTCAACAGATAGATTACCTCCTCCCTTTTCAATGATATGTTTAAAGTTTCCCATCTTGCATCGCATGCAGAAAGAACTTCCCCATAATGTGCCCTACTATAAGAGTTGAAGTTGTTAATGCATTCCTCCATAATATGTGGCTGCATAATAAGAAACTTAGGTTAGTAATAATAAACTCTGAAGTTTCTCCTCATCTAGTCTGCACTTGTATGTTGAGGCCTTATGAAGAACCCAATGGTTCTTTCCCTATTCATGAAATCATTAGTGTTTTATGCCATAAAATTTGATTATACAACTAAGATTGGAAATATTTTAATTGAAACCCTCCCACATAAAAATTAAGCATGAAATATGGTGTATTAAGAATAACCATGTTACAAAAATAGAGTTGACAGAGGGGTAAGTGCATGGACAATGGGGGGCCAAAAGGGGGTCTTAAGTGGAGAATTTTTTATAAAAAAATAAGAAACGTAAACTTATACGAGTTATTTGAGATAGTTACACTAAAAATTTCAAGATGTTGTGAGAACATGAATTGTAGCATTTCGAGTCTAGTTTCTAAACTACTATTTTTTTAAAAAGTGTTAAGTGTAAGTGGGTTAACGAGATAAAAAAAATAGGTGCTCCTGATTTTGTTAAAAAACATAGTAGATAGTCGATCGTGCCCCCCCATTTTTAGCATTATTTAGTATTTTTGAAAACCCTTTGGTAGAAAGATAGATAGAATCATCTAGCTTGGGATAGTTTTTTTTAAGATTTTTTAGTGAGTATTTTTTTTAATGATTTTCCAAGCACAAAGACTTTGAAATTTGAAAAATAATGGATAGCCAACCTTGCCCCCCTAACTACCTCAAAAAATATCAAAAATTAGATTTTTTTAAAATATGTATTTAATTAGTCCTAGTTTGGGACTATATAATTTTCACTCAATTTGGATGAGTGAAACAAAAGATACATCACAAAAAATAGGAATTTACAATCACTAAAAATAAATATAAATGGAAACCTTACAATAATAATTGTTTTAAAAAAAAAAAATATTTAGAAAGATGATAGTTTTCTTTATGTTGTAGGCATATTTTAGGAAAGATTGCAATCACTTTTGTTTTATCATGCCAAAAGACGAGTTTATGCATTTTCAGCCAAAAACATGCAGGTCGTTGTGTTGTATACAGGTCCAAGGCTCAAGTTCGAGAAATCAAAGCATTTCCAAGCCTAATAGAGATTTGTTTGTGTGCATAATTAAAGGAACACATATGTGTTCCTTAATGTATGGTGTAATATATGTGCATGTGAGCATTTACAAATTTTTTTCATTTATTATTATTTATACTTTATTATTTCTTATATTTTAAATTTACTTAATTAAATATAAGAAATTAGGGTCACTCTAAAATGAAACCGGTCTCACAACTCCAGGAGTCATAGTCTAGGAGATAGTTTTTCATAATCTACTCTAGTCAGTACATAAGTATTTTTCAGGATTTCAACATGCGTAAAGCTTTTAGGGTGAAAATTCTACAATCAATGTCTATTTTAGGAAATAATATAGTCATTGTTTAGGTTTTGGGGCATTTTGGATTGTTTACTAACATTTTTAGGAGTGTTAGATGTGTCAAAATTATATTTTACAAACTTCACAACTCTCACAAATAACAAATGTTCAAATATATGGACTCATGAAATTCCTTATAAACACATAAAAAATCAAAACACATGGTGTTTCTTCATGACCCTTTTACAATTTTTTTCATTTATTATTATTTATACTTTATTATTTCTTATATTTTAAATTTACTTAATTAAATATAAGAAAAGTTTCACCTTGTTCACAACTCCATGAGTGTCTAGAGATAGTTTTTCAGCTTGTCTCTCTACTCAGCCTAAAGCTTGTCACTCTAGCCCCTTTGTAGGAAATGGTAGACTTGAAATGTATGGACTCACTTATAAACACATAAAAAATCACACATTACATGTGACGACATATTTCACTTGTGTTATCAATGCACATTATACCCTTGAATTCAACTTAGCTTGCACAAAATGGTAGACACTCACTCGTTTTGAATTTCACTTGTGTTATCAATGCACATTATATAATTCAACTGTTGCACAAAACAATCATGAAATCCATGCATGATCATCGCCATCACCCAACTTTTGTGTTGCACTTTCCTTTCTTCATTATCCTTCTCACCATCCTTATGTGTGCCCATAATTAACTAATATTTTAAAACTTATGTAAGAAATTCAATTCCCTCATGATGCTCCTCTGCATCACTTATTGAATCTTCAATTCCAATCGAATTTACTAATTGATTCATGACTAGAGTTTTAATTAGCCCTAGATGAAGTAAAAAATCAAATCATATAGTTCCAATAAGTTTCACATGGCTCAATTTAATCAATATTTATTCTCTTATTGAACATATAAACTAACTATTTAATGCATGATATCATTATGAGGCCCAATTCAATCTAAATTCAGATCACATAGTAACAACCATGATTAGGGTCTCAAATTTACCTAAATTATCTCTTTAACTTAATGAATTGAATAATGATAACAAAAAAGGTGGAGACCACTTGAAAAATTTTGTACAGTTAAAAAAATGTAATGAAAATCAATGAGAATAATATCATTCACTCAATGGCCTTTTTTTGCATGCTAGATGTCTAACATGCAAAATTTAAAATTTTGGTCATGACAACCAAACCCACACTTGAAATTCCCTTTCCTAGTCAATGTAAATTGTTCCTTCGAAAAAAATTTCAACTGAGTCACCTTCATTCTAGTTGATAGGAATGTTCCAACATGATTTTGAATAGTGTTTCATGTGCATGGAATTTTATCTAGATGATTCATGAGGTTATGAAGATCCAAAGAAAGAATAATTTTCCTCAAGGCTTCAAAAGGGCTATTTTTGGTCATTTTGTCACTGATGAACATCCTTCTAAAGATTACAGGGAAAATTCAAATCATTTAGGAGATTTATGGGAGAGAAATGAAGTTTTATGAGGTAGTTTATGAATATTCTATGGAGATAATTGAGATCAAGAACACGTTGAGAAAAATTGGGTCTTTTTGGGCAAGGCACTAGGGAATGCATGTTCCAAAGGAGCTAGTCACGTTGTTCAAAGGGTTTCAGGAGCCTTGTGAAGTTTTTGGAGCTCATATATCAATAATTGGAAATATTAAAGGGCCTAATTAATGGTGAAATAATCAAAGAAGAATTCTAGGACTATAAATGCATAAAATTGTCCACCATTGTAGTACAAGTGTCTGTTTACAAGTTGGAAATTTCTTGATGGGTTTTAGACACCTCAGAAATATTTAGGAGCCTAAAAAAAGGTAAAATTGGATTAAATTGGAATATACTCATGGTACATGTGTTATATTGTATCATACCCATTTTGGACTTTGGTGGTAACTCAGATTATTGACGCATGCACATAAGGGATAAAGTAGAAAATGGACTGAAAAAGAAAATTTTAATCTGAACCAGGTCTTGAAAATGGTGGGAATGGATTTAGTGGGTCCTTTGCAGTCAAAATAATATAATTTTTTCCCTCTGAACTTCATGTCTTGCTCCTGGGCCTAAGATTTCACTCCTTAGTTTATTTTCATGTTAAGAATGATGACATCATGATTCCAAGAAGCTTGGGTGGGGTTTTGGAGG
Organism: Taxus chinensis; assembly: GCA_019776745.2. Lineage (NCBI taxonomy): Eukaryota > Viridiplantae > Streptophyta > Pinopsida > Cupressales > Taxaceae > Taxus > Taxus chinensis. The sequence continues at coordinate 198,042,974 of CM034147.1, read as the reverse complement.
CCAGATGTCCATTTTACCCAACATGTGTAAGGGGACATGGGGGAAGCCAAAGTGTGATCCCCTATAGAGGATTGGTTTGGGTCACTTAAGTCATCACTTGAGGTGTTAGAAACATGTTTTCAACCCATTGTAACTCATTTTTAACGACTTTTTCATGATGAATGGACCCATGACAACATTTTGGAGGTTTGATGCCCCTTTTTCCCTTTGTCCCAATAGAAAGGGGACACGGGGGGTAAAAAATGTAACTCCCCTTATGGAGGAGAAGTTTCATTGTTCAAAAACATAACCTAGGGTGTTAGGAAGGAGTTTTCAACTCATGAAATTTGGCCCCATCCTCATGAGATCCAAATTCAGTAATACCTCTTTGAATGGGGTGACCTATTTATGAGAGTCCCTATTCCAAGAGGCACTTATCAATATTTTTACATCTCCACCTATCACTAGGTGATGACCATCTCTCTGGAGCTTTCCTCATAGGAATGGTAAGGAAAAATTCATGCTTAAGGATGATTGGCAGTTGAATTGTGACTCAGGTGGAAGGGAAGCCCTCTTGGTTCCAAATTTTGGTCTCAAAGTGAATTTTGGTCTCAGCGTGTTTATCATCTCATTAGATGGGTTGATGAAAATACGGAAGTATTCTTGAATCAATCTCCTCATCACCAATCTTAGGGTTGGAAGGTTTTCGGTCTCACATTTCATTAGGAGCCTGTGTTTCCAAGTGGAAGGATCATCATGGTTGTATTGTGTAGGAAATTATTTCAAGTTCTCATCAAGTGTATGAGTTTTAGAAAGGCATAATGGTGTTTCATGGATTAGAAGTATTATCTCAAGTGAAATGGGGAATTCTTCATTAACCTCAATCGTCCATTCATCAAGTACTTCTCACTTCTTCTCACAGTGTACCTTACAAGTCTATACAAAAATTCATCATTTTAGGAGGCTTCTCATAGTGCAGAAGAGGTCAAGGATAAGGATTTCATCAATGTATTGGATCATTTCACTGATTCATCATAGGAGTGGATCTTCTTCATGATTGGATCTTCTTCATCCTCCTCCATTCAAGCTTAAAGCTTCTCTTCTCTCTCTTCATGCTTTCTCCAACATCTCTCTCTTATTTTCTCTCTCCACTTTCTAATTATGCATTGTAAATGTACTTTATGACTATTTCATCCTATTCAATTAAGTGACTTATTAGAGTTTCTAGATCTCTGATGAAGAATGAATGCACAAGCAATTGTAGAAATTGAAATAACTAACAATAAGATGTAATATGATCATAACTACACAAAGCTTGAAGGAATGGATCCAAATCAACTCAATGCTCCATATTCTCCATATTCACCATGAGATAGAATGACTGCAAAATCAAGTACATATAGGTGGTGAATGTGCAACCTCATCCTAGATGATTGGGGAATAACTCTTACTCACTGATACTCAGAAGTAGAGTTGACTCCACATAACTAGTAGAGCTAACTCAACATAACTGGTAAGCTAACTGAACATAGGATTGGTACATCTATAGCAAGCATATCCCATGAGTGTAGGAAAGCTCCAAGTAAGCCTAAAAAATACAAGGAAAATAAGGTATCCTACACTAACATGACTATGTAATATTTGCAAGTGCAAAAATTTTTCCTCTCCATTAATAAGAAAGGGGCTTATTTTCACTCCTAGTGGAATGTGAATAATTACATGTGATAGGAATTTTGAAAAATCATGTGGGGGGTAGATGAAGAGTCTCATTGTGAGAGCTATAAATCCATTCCAAAGGGTTATATTTTCTTGGTTGATAGCACCCATTGTCTTACTACAAGTAAGAAGGTGTACAATTGGTTCTATACTCGTTATCTTATGTTTTCCTCTCCATCTCAAATTTACTCCATGAACATGGTTACTTGTAAAATATTTTATAAAAAAACTTTAATTTATTTCATATAATGATATATTTACGGTCCATAAAACCCAAAAACACATCATACAATCACATTGATTCATTTTGCATGATGTTATTGATACCAACTAATCTCTAAATCTCAGTCACATCATCATAATTAAGTTCATATGACTCAAATAGGGTAAACTACCTCTCTCCTTGAGCTAATGCGTGTATGATGTTTAAGAAGTGAAGCATGTACACATTAATGGCTCCAAATCAACTCAATGCTCCATATTCTCCATATTCACCATGAGATAGAATGATGCAATTCAAGTACATATAAGTGGTGAATGTGCAACCTTCATCCTTCTTCAGATTCATTCTAGGAGGATTAACTTCATCCTTCTTCAATTCAATACTAGAAGCAAAGTTGACTCCACATAACTAGTAGGCTAACTCAACATAATCTGGTAAGCTAACTGAACATAACTGGTACACCTAAGCAAGCATATCCCATGAGTGTAGGAAAGCTCCAAGTAAATAGAAAAATACAAGGAAAATAAATATCCTACACTAGCATGACTATGTAATATTTGCATTGCAAAATTTTTCCTCTCCATTAATAAGAAAGGGGCTTATTTTCACTCCTAGTGGAATGTGAATAATTACATGTGATAGGAATTTTGAAAAATCATGTGGGGGGTAGATGAAGAGTCTCATTGTGAGAGATGTAAATTGGAATGGCCTCTCCATTCTAAATGGTTATAGTTTCTTGGTTGATAGCTCCTATTGTCTTACTACAAGTAATAAATTACAATTAATCTATCTCGTTATCTTATGTTTTCTTCTCCATCTCAAATTTACTCCATGAGCATGGTAACTTGTGCAATATTACGCAAAAAAAAATTAATTTAATTTCATATAAAAATATATTTATGAGTCCATAAACCCCAAAAACACATCATACAATCACATTGATTCATTTTGCATGATGTTATTGATACCAACTAATCCCTAAATCCCATCACATCATCGTAATTAAGTTCATATGACTCAAATAGGGTAAACTACCTCTCTCCTTGAGCTAATGTGTGTATGATGTTTAAGAAGTTTTGAAGCATGTACACATTAATTTAGAATACTCCAAGACTAATTTTTGATAAAAACATGTCATAAATATATGTTCTATCATAAGGCTTAGTCCTAGAAATGTATTATGAGAAGTTTTTGTGTTGCCATGTAGAAAGGGATTTTTTCTGACAAGAATGGTTTTTAAACCTTTAATATAGACGAACAAAGAAACTAAAGGCTTTATATGTGTTTAGAAGTTTCCTTATAGGATATCTCTGACATCATGTACAATCATTTGCAAGATTTTATTTAGGTTGAATTAAGTGAAATCACTTTTTTTATACAAGTAGGCCATCATAAAAATAATAATATTAATGTGTAATCACTAGATTGAGTGAAATCACTATTAATGTGGGATTATTCATGATCATAGGTCCAATATCCTATTTTTATATTCATAACGGATTCTTTTTTATTTTCTTTTAAAGGGAAAGTTCCCATGAGGCTTGGATTTTAATCTTCTTGAAATTGATCTTACGATAATTTTATAGGACACTCTCATTTACTATCTCCCTCTTGCCACTTTCACCAAATTCCATTTTTTCAATGCACAAAATTATTTGAATGTGAATTTATTTCAATGATGTCTTGGAAACGACACAAAAGGATATTTTAAAAGCATTTCTCTTAATGTTGATGTAGATTTGGTTGTTTATGAAGTATGTGGTACATGAATCAACCTTTCTACTCCTACACTAAGGGGAGAATGCAACTAATTTTATTAGCATAATTCTTGAGTTTTTTTCTCCATGGAAAGTAAATGAATGTGTGGAAGGTTTTATGTACATTTTCACCTATTCCTACCTTGAATTTTGTTGAGTGTTATAAATATATTTATGTGATGCAATTTTTAGCTTCTAAATTTTCTAGTTACCTCTTATTCTTCTATTAAACAAATGAAGATATTATGGGGTCCTTAGATAGACCATCTTCTTTTCCAAAACCTCACTATTGCTAATTTGTATTATAAGGCTCAAATGATTATATACATGCCAACATGGGAACGAGGATCACTCCCTTGCATTATTTATTGTGAGGATCACTCGAGTGGTCCTCTTAAAGCTGAAAGGCCTAAGATTGTAAAATAGGTAACCATCCATAGTATGATTCTACTATATTTTAAGAAAAAATTAGGGATTCAACGCCATGATCATGGGAAAATTCACGAGTCTATATATTTGATCAATTTTCGCTACCTTTAGGAGTTGCAAGGTTTGTAAATTATAATTTTGACACATCTAATACTCCTACAAATTTCATTAAACATTACAAGAGGACCCAAAAGCCAAACAATGACTATATTCTTTCCCAAAATAGATATCGAATGTAGAATTTAAACCCTAAAAGCTTTAGGATGAATGCTGAAATCCTGAACAATACCTATGTACTAACCATATTAGATTATAAAAAACTATCTCCTAAAATGTGACTCATAGAGATGTGAGACTAGTTCCATAAGGTGTAGAGTGACCCTAATTTATTATTTTTAATAAAATAAATTTAAAGTTTAAGAAATAATAGAATAAAAAGAATAATAAATGAAAAAATTATACTTACACATACACGCTATAGGCTTGTCAACTATAGAACCTAGAATTATAAAGAGTGAATGCACTTTTACAAATTGCGTATGTGTTTTGCTTAAAATTGTATTTTTACCTCTTTTTAGACCCCCAAATCCATGCACTTACCCAAAGCAAATTTGTGTGTTCCTTGGCACTAGTATTGTATGCATCCATAAAATTATATGCATTAGTTGCTTCATGAGGTAGGCCCTAATAAAATCTAGTGAGCTACCAAAAATATAATTGTTCCTGAAGAAACAAACTATACATAGAGGCTGGCCTCCTTCAAACTATAAGTTTTTGAGCTATTTCATACACGGTTCTAAGATTTTATTCTAATTACATTTTTGAATATTTACTAGATTCAACCTATTTTCTTAACTTGCTATTTTCATCCAAGAGTATTTTTTTTTCTTGAAACATGTTTGTCCATTTTGTGGTTAGATTGTCCCAAGCTTGGAGCCCAATATTTCTCAGTTTTCTTAAACTAAAAAATTCTAGTTGCAATTAAGAAATGTTCTTATATTTTTATATATTTTGGAGATTTTCTTACTGAAGCTCATTTTTCAAACAAGAGTTATCTTCTTCCATACCTTGTAACTTAATATTCAATAATTCTATCTCCTTCAAGTGTTCTTGGATGGTGGCTTTAGCTCTTGATATCATGAGTGCTTGCTAAAGTTCTCTCTGTTCTTCTTCTCTTTCCTCTTCATGAGAGGAGGAACTAGTCTCCCCTATAGAATTAAGTGGTTCCTTACCTTTTGAGACAACATGTATGGATATAAAAGAGGGAGTGGTTGTTTCTTTTCCTTCATGTTGTTCTTCCCTAACTTTTGGAGCTTTATCTTTTATTTTTGTTGCTCACTCTGTTGTTTCCAGAGACTACTTTTCCATTTCTTGAGCTTGTTCCCCTATTTCCAGTTCATGTTATTCCATTTGCAGAGCTTGTTCTTGTATTTATGGATCTTTATCTTCATTTTTTATAGCATTATCTTTCATTTCCGAAGATTTAGAACTTGATTTCAGAGCTTCAGTGTAAGTTTTAGTAGATGCAGGTTTTTCAAATTGAGCCTATTCTTTCAAAATTGTGCAACACCTACATTATATAGTACAAGTCTTCTTCTATTCCTTGATGGGGTATGAGAATATGTTGTTTTGGTTCCTTTATTTAAATTCCTCAGACTAGGACCCCTTGTTTCTTATCCATCGGAATATTTTATAAAAATTGACTCATGATGAGGTACCTGTTGTGCAGGTTGCCTAGAAATTTTCCTGGGTTTATCAATTATATATCTCAAAAGCTTAGGATTGGTTTGATAGTGGGAAGTAACAACTTATGAAGTGGACCTAGGAGAGGAAAAGGTGTGCAATAAGGCCCTCATGTTTTTTTATTCTTCAATTATTTTCCCAATAAGGTTTCCCATGCCTTCTCCCATATTGGTTTCATCAGAAAATGATACCTGTAAATAATTTGAATTAGTCCATGGTGTTTTAGTGAGGTTTTAACCTTAGCATATTTTTTCGACACGACACTAATGACATCAAATAAGAACCATATGAGGTTAACTCTAAGTTCATGGTTTTTTCTCCCCTATTTCAAATGGATTTAAAAACATCATGGAATCCCCACCCAACATAGATTGCTGCCCCTCACATGTAAAAAAATTCATAACCTAAGAAGCTACATTCCTCCAAGGCTTAGGCAAGTTGTCCCTCTTTATACCTTTCTAAATTCCTTGGGAGTTAAGTATAATTTTAGATAGAGGTTCTCTTTCTTTAGGAAAGAGTTGAATGGGGTATTTTATTGAAGAGTAACATATGAATTTGATGCCAAAGTAAGGGAGACCAATTATGGAATTTATGAAAATGCTACTAACCTCAATTTTCATTCCTATAAACTTTGTGTGAGTTTTTTCAAGGTTAAAAACAAACTCTTCTACTAAGTGAGCATTAAACACCTCAATTTTCTTAATTAAATTCAACCAACTTGCATCATGGAAGATTTGTGAAACCTCAACCTTCTATAGGAGTGATGTTGCCAACCCAGGTTCCAATTTCTTATTTTGACGCATTTCATAGAAATCTATAGAGTAAGTTCTTCTACATAGTAATAAACACTTTTCCAGAGCAATAATCTATCATATCCTTCATTTAAGCAGGCACCCAACACTCCAATATTTAATCCTTGTAGTTGTGTGACACGTTTATGAGGTGCCGAAATTAATGAATGTAAATTTAAATCATTTCGAAATGCATTGAAATGATGTCATAATCTTCCTTCCCTCATGCCACATATCATGCACGAACTGACCGAAACCATTCACATTTTTTATTTTTCTCTTTAATTAACTCAAATGCATTGGATTGTCTAGAAAGAGAAGTCTTAGATATGAGAAAAGGATGCACCTTACCTTACCAAATGATGTATTCCTATGATCATTGGTAATCCCTTCCTACATTTGAAAAAGAATTATGGTTAGTGTGCATGCTATGAAATTCGTCTGTTCCCACCATTTATTAATTGTATGATGTTACATGTTTTAAATTTTTGAATATATATATATACACACATAATATTTTTGGAATAATAGGGGAAAATTTTGTGTTTTCTCCCTTTATTACAGTTTTAACTTGTTTATTTTTACAGGGTGGAAGAACATTCTTCAATGAGACCAAATTCAACACATGACTGAATTTCTTTAGTGAACTTATCTTTTCTTTGAGGTTGTTGATATAGTCTCAATCTGCGTCTATTGGTCAACAAAGTTATTCTTCCATCAATAGGTAGTAATTTGAATGATCCATTATCATAAATTTTCTCAACTTGGTAGGGTCCAAACCATATAGTCCTTAATTTTCCCTTGAATTGTTTATACCTTGAATTAAAAAAAGGGTCCACTCTCCTTATTTAAATATCTTAGTCTTAATATGAGATTTTTGTCAAACATTTCTTTGATGTTGGAGGATTTCAGTCTATATTTGATCCTCTTTCCTCATGTCATCTATCGTTTAGCCAAAAAACCCCATCTTTATGAGTTGCATAAATCTCAATTTCCACTTCCTGTGCTATCCTTAAGGTCTGCAACTCAAAATCTATAGGAAGTAGTGGTTTTTTTCCATACACAAGTTCATATGGAGAGAATCCAGTGGTGGTTTTCCATGTTGTATTATATGACAGAAATACTTCAGGTAGTTTTAATACCCAATCTTTCCTCATTACATCCACAACCTTCGTCAAGATGTTTTCCAATTCTCTATTTGTGACTTCAACTTGTCCATTGGCCTGAGGATGATATGGTGAAGAATTACATTACGTGATCTGGTAGATTCCTATAAATACATCAATCATGTTAGACGTAAAATGAGGTCCTTCATCAGACATTATGGATCTTGGTGCTCCAAATATCTACATGATCCTGTGGTATAAGAAATCAGCCACAATTTCTTCATTAGTAGAAGGAATGGCTTGAACTTATTCCCATATTGTTACATAATCAATGCACACTAACAAGTAATCCTTTCCATAAGATGTGGGGTCTATTGTTCCAATGAAATCAATTCCCCATTTCTCAAAAGGTCCTAAAACCAATTGAGTATTAAGGGGAATTTTAGTGGACAAAGTAGGCTTCCCCATTCTTTGACATGCATCACATTTTTGGATGTATTTTTTGACATTCTTATGTAGTGAAGGAAAAAATTACCAGTTGGTATTCAAATGTTCACCTGCATCTTGGATCTTAGAAGGAATGAGATGTTTGAGACAACAACGGAACCATCCCGAAGTTGTGGGACCTTGCGTGCTTGGGATGGATCTTCGGAGAAGGCTAGTTCCTCTATCTATTTCTACTGCTACTGCTATTCCTAGTGCTGGAAGGGGAAACTAAGCTAACAATGCCAAGGGACTAGGGATATAAGGATAACATGAAAGGAAACCTACACTAGAAGGTGGTAGAACTAGAAAAGAGGGATGAAAAGTAAGGAAATATGTGAAAGGAGGCTAGGCATGAGTAGCACAACTAATATTTACCAGATCATTCTCATGTAACACAACTAAATAAGGAACTGCAAAGGACGTGAAATGGCACAACCAACACACAATGTAAAATAAAAGGAAAGAATAAGGAATGTAAATATGCTAGTACAGAGAATAGTCACAAAATGTTGCTTCTATTACTTCCAGAAATGCACAAAGTTGTTACAATGGTGAAGGAGGACAATATCCACATGTAAGAGCCATATCTAGAGGTCTGTAACTCAAAATAAAAAAAATATGAAGTCTTTAGTAGAATGCGTAAGGATCCAAAGTGTCCAATATTAATAATGATCCCATATATTACATTTATAGATGAATCTGTAGAAGGAGAAGAGAAGGAGGGAAAACTTGAATTTGAAATACAACCACCAATAAGAAGCATTCAATGCCTATAAATCTACCTAAGAATCTATTGAATACACTTCCTTAGGTATTTCGTGGTGTGTTGGATGAGGAAAGAGGGTGGATCATATCAAATCAGGTGGTTGAAACAATCGCATCTGCTTCATTAATGCTCAGAAAGACATTTTCCATTTCTCACCTACCAAATCCATGAAAATTTGAATTTGAATGTCTAACACTATGGCTGATGTCAACATCTCTCTAACAAGTCCAGGCACGCATTGATAGGAGCTTTATACCAGAAGACACATATGTTAGAAGTTTTTAAAAGGTGTCGGTGCATGCAAGACACATGGCGCACGTGGATTGGCTGAAAGGATGGCCAAATGTGCAAATATTTTTTCATTTCTGCCACGTGTCACTCATTGATTTATTGTAATGATTCAGAGCGTTGTTGGCACGCTTTAGCAGGTTACGTGTGGTATACTCAAGCATGTTAGAACATGAACTAGCACAGAAGGGCGCAAAGGAGGGCACACGGAAGAAGACAAAATAAGGTGTAAAGGAATGCGTGTGGGACGCATGTGGGGAAATGAGGCAAACTGGTGAGTAGAGAGCACATTGTTAAGGCATAACCATTACAAGATGATGGGTGTGACACACGAGAGGGAAATGGAATTAGCTAATTGAAACAAGTGCGAGGCATGCGCACAGGGAAGAACTGCTAGGAATAAGGTGGGTGTAAGGGGAAAGTGGAACAGAAGAGGAAAAGGAAAGCGCGCAAGGAGACTGTGACCAAGGGAATATGCCAAGTGATCTTGAGCACACATAACCTTGCAATGAATAGCTTAGAGCCAAAATGTGTATACAAGTTACCCAAATAACTAGGAGAGTTATTTGAATAACAGTTTTGGTGACTTTTGGGGCCATCTTCCTTCAAGATGAAGGAGATCAATAGCCTGTAGCATCTATTGGGCATGGAGTCTATTATGTAATCATGAAGCTACCCATGTAGTCACTTGAATGATCATTTCTTGACTCTATTCTGAATCTTGCAACTATTGAAAGAAGCTTTACAATCTGAAAGCAACAAAAGAGTGCGTACAGGAAGCACACGAGAAGAAAGAACTATGTACAAACAAACAATGTGCATACAACACACTTGGAGGAATTAAAACTACTCTAATACATACAAAATGATGCAGAAAACTTAATGGAAAGGTTTGAGATAGATCCCATTTATTGGGATTTTCCACGTGCCTCCATTAAGATGAGTTAACTCAAAATAGTTAGCCTCCTTGTAGAAACTGATGATGTATGGGCCACTCCAAAGTGTATCAAATTTTGAATGGTGCCCTGAATTAGCTCTGTTAGCATCCCCTTTTAAAACCAAGTCCCCAACCTTGAAATCTTGAGGCCTAGAATTTTTGTCGTACCATTTCTTTTTTCCTTGTTGATGATATTATAGCTTAATCATGGAAAAATTCCTTGATTCTTCAAGATTAACAAGCTCTGCAATTATGATTTCTCTCTGGTATGTGCCTTCAAATTCTAGTTGCTGAGGAAAGCGTTAATGATTTTAGATCTAGTGTCAAAGGAAGGGTAGCGTCCTTTCCATGGACAAGCTTGTAAGGAAAAGTTCCTATTACCTTCTTGACTATGATTATATTTTCCCAGAGTGCATGTGAGACATTTGTATGCCATTGCCTTTGGATGATGTTCATTGTGTGCTTCATGACTTTGATCAAGTTTTTATTTGTTGTCTCTACCAAAAAATTTCCCTGAGGGTAATAGTTGGAAGAATTTTTTAGATAAATGCCCAAATTTAGAGCCCAATCAGTGATTTTGGTCTCAAGGAAGGCCTTCGCATTATCAGAGATAATGGTTTGAGGAATGCTAAACCTTGTGACTATGCCTTCGAGAAATTCAAGGATGAATGAATCAGTTGATTCCTTGAGCATGACAACTTCTGTTTATCTAGTGAAATAATCTGTAGCTGTTAACACCCACTTGTGTCTAGTGCTTGAAGGTAGATTGATCATGCCTATGAAATCAAGACCCCATTGTGAAAAAGGATAATCTACCTGGATTGGTCGAAGGGGAAGTGCTACCCATCTTTTCTTACCTGCAAAGAAAATACATTCCTTACATTTTGTGACCCACATGTGTGAATTTGCAAACAAATTTGGCCAAAAGATACTTGCCATTATGAATTTCATTGTTGTAGTTTTGGTAGAGAAGTGTCCACCAGAGAATCCATTATGAAATTCTGCTAGCACATCTTTAGTCTGTGTGCCATCAAGATTTATTTTGAAGAGAAGTCCATCAATCAACACATAAGGGATAGATTATAATCTTAGATGTCTTCTCTTTGCTTTGTTCATACCAAGAGGGTACGAACCCTTGGAAAGGAATGTGATCATGTCCTTCATCCAGTCACGTATGCCAGGGTCTATATTCTGTTCAATTTCTACATGTGGGAGGTCCTCATCTATAAATAATGAATCCTCAGGTTCATTGTGCACATCCTCAGAAATTTGTCTGCAAAGAGTGCTACCTCTTACCAATTGTGTGTCCTTGATAGTCACAACATACTCCATGATTTTAGTCACCCATCATGCTATTTTCTCACTAATTTCTACTCCCATGATGAAGTCTCTAACAGAAGAGTGGGAGACTAACACTTTTATATGATTGGTTGCGAGCATACTCTTTAATTTCTTGAGTATGCGCATGATGGAAAAGACTTGTTTCTCTGTGTGACTCTACTTTAGTTCATAATCCTTCAGTGTTTGGATGAAGAAAGCCGTTGGTTGTTCCATCCCTTGTCCATTTTCTTGTGTTAGGACAACAATAACACTCGCATCAACGCCATAAGCATAAAGGATGAAATCCTTGGAATAGTATGGGTTGATAAGTTTTGGCACGCAAACAATTTGTTGCTTGATTTTTTTGAAGCTTTATCTTCCTTGTTTTGTCCATCTAAAGGTGATGTTCTTCTTGAGCATCAAGGTGATGGGCTGAACCAGTCTTGTAAAGTTAGGGATAAAACACCTAAAAAAATTGATATTGCCAAGGAAGGATTGTAGGGCCTTTTTGTGCGCTGACAAGGAAAGAGATAAGATGGCTAAGACGCTAAGGTGGAGATAAGTCCACTTCTTATGCTTCAGTGGTCTCCAATCAAAAGGAGAGTACCAGAAATGAGCTCTTGAAACCCTCCCAGGAGGTCCCGATGCTAAAAATCGGGGAGGATCTACTTATAAAAATTCTTAAGGATGAGGAAAATCTCTCCCAGGTGGGTCTCGTATGCAGATTCCATAAATTTTGGCCTAAGATTTCTTAGCTCCATGAATGGATAGCCCAGAGATGGAGAGAAAAAATACAAGGTAAGATTGAGCTCTATCCCTATGCTAAAGCTTACTTCATTGCGGTCTTTGAAACCCCTGCTGATAGGGATTTAATATTTAGCCAGCATTGGGTTTGGGGGGAACATGGGCTAATGTCCAAACCATGGTATCCATCCTTCGACCCGTTAAAGGAATCTTTTGATACCTACCCAATTTGGGTTCATTTACGAGGACTTCCATTACAACTTTGGAACAGATCTTGTCTCATTGCTATAGGCGATACTCTTGGATCATGTGTGGCAGTTGATGGTAAGACCTCCATTCAAACACATACTACGTTTGTTCGTATCCTGGTTGATATTGATACCTCCAAACCCTTACCAGCAGAAATCAATCTTCAGATTGGAGAAAGGTTCTGGTTACAGAGGATTGACTATGAGAGACTTGCCTTCAGATGTCGGTGATGCTTCCAAACTGGTCATGTTACAGACAATTATGAACATTCCAAATGAAAGACCAAAACTACTTGGTGGAAGGATTCACTTCCTGAACATCTCACAATTGACTCAGATCCGGTTGAGGATTCTAGTGCCCCCTTGCATGTTGACTCACCCGTAATGGCTGATTCACAGGCTAACATAGCAAAACTACCTACAGACTATGTTCCACAGATTGCTGATTTAGTGTTTAAGGAAGTTTCGGCCCCCCTTCCTATGGGTCACATACACATCAAATCCATTACAGATGCTTCGTTTGCATTGGATGCAGGAAATCCTGAATAGACAGTGGTGGATTGGAAGAAGAAGGGAAATGTAAAATCTAAACCCCCCACCACTCCGGACAAGGTTTGATTCTGGTCGTTGTTAGTGCTATTATTGTTACATCTGGGCAAATGGCCAACTGCACAGTTGCTGGGCACCTATGTTGCTGTTAAGTTGTTTTTTAGCTATTTTTGAAGCAGCTAATTTGTTTTTGCTGGTTCTTGGCTGTTTTCTTTTGTTGGGATTTCTGGGGTTAAATTTTGCTTTTAAGCACTGGTGTAAAAGGGTATAGTCCCTTTCAAAAAACTATTTACCAATAATAAAAAAAAAGATGGCTGAGACGCACTCATGATCAATTGTGATGCCATCGTTTGAAACCACATGGCCCAAAATCTTGCCCTGTGCCACCGCAAAATTTCACTTCTTGGGGTTAAGAGACACCCCATACTTTCCGCATATCTCAAAGACATTTTCCAAGTGCATTATATGATCCGCACTATGCTTTGAGAAGACTGTTATTTCATCAAGGTAAACTAGGATGAACTCATTGATGTAACCTTTGAAGGCAATATCCATGGTGTGCTAAAATGTGGCACCTGCATTTGATAGACCAAAGAGAATCTTTTGATATGCATATGTTCCCCACTTGGTTGTAAACACTGTATTGAATTTATCCTCTTCCTTGACCATGATCTAATTGAAACCTGAATACCCATCTAGCATGGAGAATCTCTATGCGCCAGCCACAATTTACAGAATCTACTCCATTGAAGGCAAAGGATAACGATCCTTCAAAGATGCCTTGTTCAAATATCTGAAATCAACACAGAGTTTGATTTCACCATTATTCTTTGCGTACTGGAACTAAATTTGTGACCCAAGTAGAGTATTTGATGGGAAAAATAATCTTTTCCTCGATGAGTTTAGATAACTCATTTCTCACGAGGGGCCCTATCTTTGGATTGACTGGTTGCTACTTCAGTCTGATGGAATTGATACCAAGATCGAGGTCAATGGAGTGTTGAGAAATAATTGGATCAAAACCTTTGAGGTCTTCATACTCCCAAGAGAAGATATCACTATATTTTTGACATAGAGAGATGAATTCCTGATTTTCATCATGCACACAAGTCTTGCTGACCAGTAACTCTTTCCCACATGAAATAGTGATTGGGGAATAATCTTCTTGTGTGGCGTGCATTTACCTTTCTTCACCCTTGAAATCATCATCAGGGATAAAAATTTTCTCTAAGGTGACCAGCCCTTTAGGTAACTTCTTTGTCTTAAGCTATATCACTTGGTCACCATATTTGTAATACAAGTCAACTTGCATACTTGATGAAAATTTGGCTTCATTATGGATAAACTGGATGATCTATGCATCACTTTCAAACACTTTCCAGCTAGTGTTGTTGTCTGGAATGGATGGTCTGATCACCATCTTAATGTGTTGAGTGTTTCCTTTGAAAAATTCATCAGTAGGAGAGATTTGTGAACTAAGCACGACCATCTGGTCAACTTGTTCATTTTTTGTGGCACCACATGTAGATTTAGAGTATCAAATCTCTCAAGGAGGTCCCAAACTATATTCTTATAAGCTTTGAGAAGATTGTTCTTTGTCTGGAATTTTTTGGTAACCTAGTGGATAACCGATTCTGTGTCCCCAAAGATCTGTAACGTCTTAATTTTATTCTTCTCAGTAGTGAGAAAATTATGCACCAACACCTCATATTCTGCCACGTTGTTGGAGCATGTAAACTACAACCTATGTGTGAAGAAAAATTTCTCATTCTTGGGATAAATGAGAACCGCTCCTGCTCCCACACCATTCTTTCTTTTAGAACCATCAAAGTATAACTTTTGTAGGCTAGGTTCAACTTGGTCTTTCTTAAGCGCAACACAACTTCTTCTTCAAGAATGTAGTAAGTACCAAGCCCAGTTTCATAAGCTTCCAGTTCTTCAGCATATGGATCAAATTTATGGTGCCTTTCCACCCATTCATCAAGTAATAGGTTAGGAATATAGGGTGGAAGAGGCTACTCTTCAGGAATTGAAGCTTTTTTTCTTGGATAAAACAATTGACTTGGAGAGAGGATGGCACATATGACTCTACATGATAAGAAAAATAGGCTCAGCTTGTATCGTAAACTAGGTACCATATCTTGTCTTGAGTAACATATGAGACCAATTAGAACACAAGTAACCACCCACTTGAGCAGTAAAGTCTCTTGATAGACATAAGGCAAACAAATGAGGTAAGTCAATGATTGACATATCTTGAGTAATTTTTAAACTTGGACATGCATGAAGGGTAAACTCAAGATCCTTAGTGACTTGTAAGGTGGTGATAGTTGAGCCATCAAGTTTTAGGACTCCTTTAGACAAAGGGCTATATTTCAAACCTAGACATCAACAATTTTCTTAGGCATAACATAAGTACTAGAACCTGATTCAATCATTCAATTATGCACTAGATGTTTTCCTATGATCAAGGATATATAAAAGGGTGGGGTTTTAACATCTTTGAATACTTTCTTCTCTTCTCCTTCTTGGTAGATATTGATAGAAGTGTGTGGCTTCTGCACAACTAGATCAACACGTGGGAGTTGTGCTAGAGCTTCATGTAACATGTATCTTTGAGAAGGAATGGTCAGAGAATCCCACATTATGACAATTATGTTTTTTCTCTTCATCTGGTCCACAATGCTAAATGGAAGGCCCCCTGTCTTATGTATTTAGGGAAAAACCTCCCTTCTTGACTGTTCAAGCGATGAATCACGTACTTTAGATAGAGCAGAGGCTTGACCTACCAAAGGAGGGGTGCACGTTGCTTCAGAAGGAGCTTTCCATGGGACCTCTTATGTAGGGAATTGGGTGCTTTTACTACTGGATGGCTTGGCTGCATATTTCTACTTCTAAGGATCTGCTTGTGTTACTGGGATCATGACCTACACACCTGATTATAACATTCTCTTCTTGTATCTACTGTTATTCACAACTTGGGTGCGTGGTCTGCTTATATCATCTACCGCTTGGTTGATTGTACAAAATTCCTCAGTGCCAAATAACATCAAATTTTCCTCTGGAGGAGCTTCTGGTATTTCTTGGTTTTTCTACTTTAGAGGCACTTGTTGAAGGCTCATAGGTAGAATCATTCTTGATCATGTAGGCTTGGGTGCACACAACATTGACACAATGATATTGACTATGAGGCATGCTGCAAGGGAAGCGCCATTTTGACTCTTGTGCCAAATTGTTTTTAACTGGAACAAGTTCCCAAATCACATTGGGTGCTAGAAGAGAAGACACAGGAGGAAAAAATTACAAGGGAAGATGTGCATTGGGATGCCATCTATCATTCTATTGGTTGGGCACATATCTTTGATTTCCATATTGATTCTACCAAGGCCAATTGTTGTGGTTATGTGCACGAATAGAATTACCTCTATAGGCTTACACTTGTTGTTTCTCTAATGATATGACCTTGTTTGATAGATTTCTAATCAGAGACTTTAATTCCCCATATTCCTTTTTCTACACTGAAGAGTAGGATGTAGATGCAATTAGTTGCGTGCTTTGCTCAAGAATATGAATAGGGGCCATAGAAGGCTGGAGTGCTTGTGACATTTCTAAGAACAAGGGCATAGGTGGTCTAGGAGCTATATTTCCCACCTGAATAAGAATATTTTCTACCCTTACTATAATACTATAAGTAACTGGTAAGATCCTACCTCCAATAGATTGAATCATGATTGAGCCGTCATTGTTCAGTAATTTTAGAAAATACAAAAAAGCGTGTTGGGCTATAGGTCTTACCACAAGAGGTATTTTGTCCGAAGTCTTCTGAAATCTAAAGTTGAAATCAATCATCTACTCATTGGGTGCCCTTTTTGTTGTTGTTAGTCGCTCCACCGGAGACAGGTGACCTGACTTATCTTTAAAGTAATTGCAAAGAGCCGTTCTCAGCTCATCCTAGGTGGTAATAGATCCCAGTCTCAAACCTCGGTACCATTAAAGCACTTTACCTTTAAAAGAGGTTGTAAGTGTGTGATCAAATAGAGTGAACACATGTTTTCTACATCCTAGATATCCTCCTGAGGAGTGACTTGATTATCACCTATAAATTATGGAATACTCTTAAGCGTGCCATTTGACATATCATGTTGCACAACTAGAACTAAGACAATTCCTCTAGTAAAATTTGTAAAGTTTCCAAGTGGGAAGGTGGCTAATACGCCATTACAAGGTGCGCATGTTGTCTATTTAGAGGAGAAGTTGAATGGGTGTGACGCGATGGAGATGGAGATGGAGATGCGTGCATGAGATTTCTGGAATGAAATATTCTCAGGGATAGTTGGAGGTACTCAAAATAATATTTAGCTGCTGCACTTTTTCTTGTGTGCACTCTTCTCATGAAAGTGTTTAGGGCTGCTAAAACAGAGATTTGAAAATGTTGGGAGTCACCAGATGTGTTGAAATGAGCCTCTAAAGGATGAAATACTAATTCCACACACCAAAACTTAGAGATATGTAATGTAATATTTCATTACTGGTCCCATCGGGCATTCTAGAAATTGTTGGTCTTCAAACGTACATGCACATCTCATATCTTGGAAGGACCGAGTTGTTTGAGAAAACAACAGAACTGTCCCCAGGTTGTGGGACCTTCTGTGCTTGGGACAAATCTCAAGAGATAGAAGGAAGGGGAAACTAAGATAAAAATGTCACTGGACCAGGGATAGAAGGATAATAGGAAAGTAAATCTACACTAAAAGGTGATAGCACCAGAAAAGAGGGATGAACACTATCTATTCTAAGTGGGAATGAAAGGAAATTGGTGAAAGGAGGCTAGGCACGAGTATCACAACTAAACACGTATTTACCAGATCGTTCTCATGGAACACGACTAAATAAGGAACTGTAAGGGACATGAAGTGGCACAATTAGTACACAAATCAAAAGAAAAGGCAAGAAGAAGGAATGCAAACATGCTATGACAAAGAATATTCACAAAATGATGCTTCTATTACTTCCAAAAATGCAAAAATCTGTTACAATGGCGAAGGAGGATGATATCCACATGCAAGAGCTAGATCTAGAGGTCTGCAACTAAAAATATAGAAAATATGAAGTCCTTAGTAGAATGTGTAAGGATCCAAAGTTTCCAACATTAATAATGAGCCCAACTCTTAATTTATAGATGAATCTATAGAAGGAGAAGAGAACGAGGTAAAACTTGAATTTGAAATATAACCACCAACAAGAAGCATTCAATGCCTACAAATCCACCTAAGAATTTTCCGAATGCACTTCCCTAGGTTTGTCTTGGCATGTTGGATGAGGAAGGAGGGTGGATCATATCAAATCAGATGGTTGAAGCAATCATATCTGCTTCATTAATGCTCAGAAAGATGTTTTCCATTTCTCACCTAAAAAATCTACCAAAATTTGAATTTGAATGTCTAACACTGTGGCTGATGTCAACAACTCTCTTATAAGTCTAGGCACGCATTGATCAGAGCTCTGTAGTAGAAGACACATCTATCAGAAGTTTTTTCAGAGTTGTTGGTACATGCAAGACATGTGGCATGCGTGGATTAGCTGGAAGGATGGCCAACTATGCAAATATTTTTTCATTTTTTCCATGTGTCACTCATTAATTTATTACAATGATTCGGTGCCTTGTTTACATGCTTTGGCTGGTTGCATGTGGCATACTCAAGCATGTAAGAAGATGACCTGGAACATAAGGGTGCAAAGGAGGGCACGAGGGAAGGGAGCGCGAAAGAAAACGGAGAAAGGCACAAAGGAATGTGTGCGTTATGTGCATGGGGAAATGAGGAAAAATTGTTAGTAGAGAGCGCATGGTCAAGGTGTAACTATTACAAGATTAGGGGTGCGGTACGTAAGAGGGCCAAGGGCTTAGCTGATTAAAGCAAGTGTGAGGTGTGCACACAGGGAAGAATTGTTAGGAAGAATCTGAACACGTAGAATGTGGGTGCAAGGGGAAAGTGGAACAAAAGAGGAAAAGGAAAATGCACAAGGAGACTGCGACCAAGGAAATATGCCAAGTGAGCTTGAGCATGTGCAACCTTGCAATGAATAGCTCAGAGCTAGAATGTGTATACAAGTTACCCAAATAACTAGGAGAGTTATTTGGATAACAATACCCAACTCTAAGGATTTTCTTAATTGTCCTCTTAATTGAATATGGTCCTCTTGGTTCATCATGGAAAGATATGATGATGACATACACTTCATCCTCCCTAACACACTTGCGAAGAACCATATCAAGACCATAATTAAATAAAATTCCATCATGGAAATTTTAGTGGTGAATTTTCATAAACTCATGAATATTAGGGGTTTTGAAAATTAGAAATGGAAAATTTTCAGCAGTCGATTGCCATCCAATTCACCTAAAATTTTGGTCAAATCATTTGTATTTACACTTAAAAATTAGATTATGCATGTATTTCACCAATGTTTCAAATCAAACTGCACTCATATTCACCGAGGTATAATACATATCCCAAGGGGTTGTAAGGGGGGTACTATATTCATTTATTCATTGTAAAATCTAGGCTATCAATAAAAATATGAGTGTTTCCTTTTTCGACACATAGATGACCATCCAAGCCTGGCTTGTTTCTAGGTAAAATGTCCAGCTAAGAGACAACTGTCTTTTTCTAGGGGAGATGATTGTATATTTCTGAAGAGATAACCAACTAAGAGACATCCATGTATAGAGACACACGTCTATACATGGATGAGACGACAATAAAAATATGACCGTCCAACACTTCACCATCCAACCCAGTCCATTTGATTCTATATATACGACCGTCTAATTCATGTTGTATGATGCTACATAGATGACCATATAAGATAGTCCATCTGATTCTATATAAATAATCATCTACCTCAATCCATTTGATTTGACATAGACAATTATGAAACTAAGGCCGTCTGATGCTACGTAGATGGTCCTCTAACATCTGCCAAAATTTGTGAAAATGCGGAAAACTTCAGCATGTCAAATTGTCTTTGCCATGAATCATTTTTTGGATATTTGCCACCCATTCTATAATAAATTTTTGGAGGGGGGTATTAAAATGAACCCTGAATTCCATTATGCCATGTATAAGTAGCACTATTTCAAACTAATATTTTCCTTTCTTAGCTTGTAAAATAAATTAGAAAATTTCATGTAGTGAGATAACTAGCAATATAAGTAAACCATGGTGAGTGTTTTGATATTAAACATATGTGTTCATCTGGAAAATTCTTTCCAATAGGTTCTCCTTCACCTAAAACAATCAATATTGAAATAAATTCAACAACAACATTAGCCTTTCCTGACTTATCAATGATTATCATATTAAATTCTTGTAAAAGGAGTAACCATCTAATAATCCTCCCCCCTACTACTAGCTTATTCATCAAGTATCTTATTGCCGAATGATATGTGTATACAAAATTTTTATACCTAGTAACATAATGTCTGAATTTTTTAAGGGAATAAACAACTAAAAAATCTTTTTTAGTTGTAGTGTAATTTTTTCTCCATTTGTCTCAAGTTTTTACTAATGAAATAAATTACATACATATGTTCTTCTTCATCATTCTGACCAATAAATACACCCATTGCATTATTGAATGTATTAGTGTGAATATGAAAAGGTTGCCCCCATTTGGGTCCTCTAAAAAATAGAGCAGTAGTCAATTTATCTCAAAACTTATTACCTGCCAACTTATCCAAAACTTGGTCTATAAAAGGTAGAGACACTTAATCTTTCTTTGTATCCTTTTTAATTTTTGTGTAATATATATAGATTCTCCATTTACTATTCTTTTTGGGAACTATAAAAATTATAGAGAATCATTTATTTTCTATTAGTACCTAGGGAGAAGGCCCTAGCCAGCAAAAATACATTCATTTTCAGGTCATGATATTTACAATCATCAATGGACTCCCATGGTAAGTTCAGGAACTTTATTGTGCACCATACAATTCATATATAAAAAATTTACAGAAGTTACCAAACAACTCCCCTAAACCAACCCCAAAATTTTAAACTATTAACAAGATTTTGGGCCATATTTCCCAACGGAAAAAAACTATTTTCAGCCTCTAAACCCAGAAGCAAGCATATCCTCACAGAGACAGAACCAGATCCAAGCTAGCTAATCCATCTTCTCACTAGATGACATCTCTGCAAGAATTTCAACCTCTGAATCATCTTGGCTAGGCGTATGAGAAGGAGAAGAATCCAAGAACAATTTTGGCGTCATAACCTTTACCTTCTCTAGTAGCTTCACCCCTTGGCAATCCACCACCGCTTTAAGACCCCATGAAATTACATGAACCCCTCTAGCCAATGTGTGGATTTGAAATTGCACACTAACCAACTGCTCTTCCAAAAATTCATGCTCCCTATGAAGAATAAATTGTCATGATGAATTTGACAGAATATTTGCCACACTAAAACCCTGGGAAACCTCAAATACGTTTATTTGACCAATAGATTAATTAGGATCATGTTAGTGTAGGTTATTATTTATCCTTTTATTTATTTATTAGGATAATTATTACACTTGTGTTATCCCTACACTTGTTGGGTTATCTTACTAGTTGTGTTGAGTTAGCTTCTCAGTTATGTGGAGTTAGTGTCTAGTCTTTTAGAGTTAAACTTAACTACCAATATCAATTAGTGGGAGTTATTCACCACTGATTTAGGTAGTAGTTACACTTCCCTCCTCCTATATGTACATATTTCTTATTAAGTAATTCAAGTCATTTTATTGTAATGTATTGAGCATTATGGATTATGATGGATTTCCATATATGGTATTTTAGCTCTTCTATTTTGTAAATCTAATGTGGTGTGCCATTATCATTTGAGATCGCGGCTTGGAACAATCTTATTATCATTCCTTTCAAATCAATCATTAATTTCTTTGTCTTATCATAGATTTCCACCTCCTAATTTTCCTCAAATCTCTCTGCAACTGACCAGACCTTCTCGAGGTAGCCCCTCATATCCACATTTTTTATCTTGTCATCCATCAAATATGAAAAGGATTCCCCCATTGCATTGCAAGTTAAATCCCTCTTCCTCTTGTGACTGCGACCAACACATGAATCCCCCAACCTCCTCATGCTAACCTCTCAAGAAAACTAGAACCGAGTCCAATAGCTTAACCACTATGAGGCCCAAAATAAAATTAACCTGAATAATAGAAAGAACCACCCCCGAGCATGCTTAAATAAACTTACCTCCAATCCTTTCGACGAATGATCAACATGTGTGAGTACTCAGAATCCCAATGAAGATCACCCTACCACAATCATAATCAATTCTAAAAAATGGCATTAATGGTCGGCGGCATTCACAATTATTTCCCCTCACTACCAATCACCAATCGTGCATCCCTCAATAAGAGAGCCAAGACGTCACTAGGATAGCTCACCACCCAAATTTGGGACTTTAAATGATGATTTTCCCATAAATCAATTACTGTATTAGCCAATCTATCTACCACCTTATTCCCTTCCCTTTTAATATGCAAGAATTTAACCTTGGAAAATGAAGTAAGAACAACTTTGATTTTAGCACATACTAGTTTCAAAGACGAATGTTTAGGGATGTTACCCTAAGCTAAAGAAATGATTATTTTTAAATCCCCCTCAATCCAAAGATGACTCCAATTTCATTTCTTAGCTTCCAATAAACCAAAAAGAAGGGCCATACCTTCTACAACATTGTTGGAAGTGATATCACAATCTAGAGCTAGAGCCAAGACTGGTTGGCAGCTCGAATCCCTAAAAATGCAACCACCCCCAGCATTGATATGGTTTCCTCTCAAATCCCCCATCAAATTTTAACTTTATCCAATCCTTATCCAGAGGTCTCCACTCTTCTGCTCTAATTTCCTCATTCCCCTTATTAAGAGAAAAAGTGGAGAGACTCATTGACTATCAAATATAAGATAGATAAATCCTACTCTCAGTAGTTTCTCAATTTCATTTTAAACAATATATCTAAGTATTGGGTTGATCCTGTGTTGTGGCTACCTTTGTTTTAACATATTTAGTATAAATATGATGAGTACAAATTTTGGGGTGTATCCCTCTCGTGTCAGTATAATTCCATGCAAAATCTTTGGAACTATTTCTCAAAACACTAATGATATGAGATTCTTTCTCATTATTTAAACTGCTTCCAATGTTCAATTCCTTCTTAGCATCCATATAAGTGTGTCCCACTTGTTGGGCAAAAATATTTTAAAATCTAGATGGTAAATAAATATTTAAAAATACTATAAAAACTTTAAAAAATTAGATAAATTTTAGATGCTTCGCACCTTGGTATATTTAAGCTCTTAAAAATACATATTTTACAAATTTATATGTGTTTGGTCATGTTTTTGTTGTGGGACATATTTTTTTAAAGGTACAAAAAGTGAAAAAAAGTGGGACACAGTTATATGCTTTGACTGAGCTAGATGGATATTTTCTTAACCTCAAGTAGATTTTCTTACTTGTTTTCATTCATCAGAGAATTCAAAGGACAAAAATGAGGTTGCAAATTATGAATAATTGTTATGTTTTTAGAAGAAATGATTCTAGTCATAGGGAAATGAAAATCATTTCATATTTGTGTCTCATGATAAACACATGGTTGAGAAGGAACATAATCATACTTTTGAACATGAAATTCTTTATAAGTTTCAGCCTCTAGGATCCCATTATTTCTTTTCGGAGCTAGAGTAGACAATTCCGGAGCTAGAATTGACAATTCCAGAGCTAAGATAGTTCTTTTCAGATCCAAAAAGGTTTTTTTCAGACTCAGAATGGTTATTTATGAAGCCAGCCTAAGTTTCTCATCTAAGTTCCCATATGTTTCTTCTATCTCGTCCACATGTTTTTTATTGTAATCATGGTTAAATAAGAAGGTATCATATAGTTTTGATCTGGTCCATCAACCCACATATGTTCACGAGTTCCCAAACATGGTTTAGTAGGAGAATAAAGAGAAATTTTCTTTACTTTAGTTCCATTTGAAATAGTCATGTTTCCAGATCTGTGATCAATATATGTAACAACAATATAAATCCAAGGTATTCCTAAAATAATTGGATAACTAGTTTTCTGATATGTGGGTTGTAAGATCATAAAGGCTACTAGATATTCCCATGATTCTACTGTAACTATTACATCTCCTATGAATCCATCTAGTACAATAATGAAGTGGTATACCATTTGAAGGACAATCTTAGTTTATTGCAATCTTGTTAAAGATAAATACAATGTGTATGTGGTCATCACATTGATAACATCTCTAAGATCTACCTGGACATTAGATATGGTTTTTTCATTTATGGTAACCGTAATGACTAAACTTCCTAGATCTCCATATTTAGGTAAGAAAAACTTCCTAGATCTCCGATATGGTTTTTTTGGGTATTGTTTCTTTCTATATGGTGTCTTTATGAAAATGCCTCTAATAGTTTGGTTGAGTTTTGGAATATCCCTAATTTCTCTCAAAAGTGGAATTTCAATATGTAATTTTATCAATTCCTGCACTAAGGAAAATTTTCATGTGAAATTGTTTCTTTTAGTCTCTCAGGAAAACAGGCCGTGGGAACAATTTTATCCTCTATTTTAGTATTTTACTTAGTTTACTGTAATATAATAGGATCATCTTCTAACTTTTCCTTAGGAATTTATATGATGATAATTGGAGTGTTGTTCACTATTTTTCTCGATCTCAATTGTAGATTATTGATAGACTTCAAATGCATTGTCCCTTCTTGTCCAACTTCATTAATTGAATTTTTCTACTAATTTTTTGGATTTGGGACATATTGAGCTAGTCGATGGGTTTGAGTTACTTTTCCTCCTTGTAAGTGTGATTGAGGCAGTGGCATCAAATATTGCTATAGAGGATATTTTCTTGGTTGATTGAAGGTTTTTTTTTAAGACCATTGTTGATTTGGCCATGGCTCTGGATTGACTGGTGGCATCCAATTCTGTTGATTAAACTGAGGTATCCATGACTTACGATCTGGAAAAATAATCCAATTTTCTTGAGTCCAATCAGGTTGACCCCAAGTGGGTGGAGAATTTTGATTGACTTATTTCCTTAAACAAGTATTTGGAGTAGGTCTAGGAGGAAAACATATTGATTAGTCTTTCTCTGAACATAATTTAATTCTCCTGTTGGTTGAGAAACTTTGTTCAATGTTTCTTTTAGAAAAGGAAGAAAGGTATAATGATTAGTATCATGTTCATTAACATCAAAAATCATGCACATGTATGTGTGATCTAAAGGAAAATCCTTTAAAGGATACATTTTCATAAACCTAGGACAATATATATTCTGGAAGAGGGAGAGAACCTTAAGTTTGTAACTGCTAGCCTCAATGGAGTGTGATTCAGTAAAGGAAAATACCTAGGATACATTTTCATAAACCTAGGACAATATATATTCAGTGGTTCAGTAGTGGAATTACTCCTAGCTTATAACCCATCTAAATTAGAAGTCAGTTGTGTTAACATGTTCTGTTTCATGGAGAAGTTGTGTTAACATGTATTTTTCATAAGAAAGTTATTCCATGAGCTCTGAAGTGTTAGAAGTATTTTTCAGAGTTCCGTTTTTTCTAATACTTCCCCTTGTTCTAGAATAACTTCTACACAACTCAACAATCTGATGGAGGGTAAGAGCTGTTTTTTGACGGAGCTCTATATTCTGTTTCTCTTTTGTCTTTTTATGGAGGGTAATTTTATTCACATATCCTCTTCCCATTAAATTGAGGGATTCCCTAGCTTCTTCATCAAGTCAATTGAGAAAGATAATTTTTCTTAATTATTCGTTTAACTTATATCCACTCCTCCTATGGAAAAAAATGAATCTATGTAAGTAATCCTCCAAGTATTCATTTTCTTTCAATCTTATTTGTAAGAATTATTATTTCCTATCCCTTCCTATATATTAATCTTGGTATTTGTTTAAAAAATGGTTTTATTTCTTCCCAGAAATGAATGGAGCTAGGTTCCAACCCCGTGAACCATCTCATGGAGTAATCCTTGAGAGACGAGGGAAATAGTTTAAGTTTCTATTTGTCTATTTTGTAGTCATATGTGTGACATAAAAATTTAAGATCAAACAAAAATTGGTATGGGTCTTCGTCTAACATTCCTCTAAAGGTAGGAAGTATAGACAGAGAAATGTTCTTCATAGGGGCTTCTTCCTCATTGTTTATGAGAACATGATAAGTAAAGGTTCTTCCCATGGTCCTATTCCTTTGGAGAGGATGTTCTATTCACTCACCCATGTCTATGAAGAGAGTGTGTAACTCGGGAGTATTATAGGGTATTGGCTCCTCATGAGGCACAATAGATTCAATTTTTGTTTTAATTCCCTGAATGTTGTTATCAAACTCTTGTGTGGTCTCCTCACCTGATTGAGAGTTCTTAAGTATGTATCTTCCTCTAGCATCCTGTGGCCTGTACACTAATTTTTTTTTGGAAAAGGTTGGGATCACTACTAGTTGAATATTTTTACTTCAATAACACGAGTGTTATCCCCAGAAATGACACTAAAAATGATGGGTCATTGTTATTTCCAATCATTTAATCAACATTTCCGTAGTTGATGTCATTCTAACCAAGGTTATATCTAATGCATTATGTAATGAAGGTAATGGATATGCAACTAGTGGTAGTGGTTTTTCATCTTAAGGGGGGTTTTCTTGTTTGTTAGAGTCTTCTTATTTACTAAACTAGCTATTGATAATAAAATAACTCCTAGAACTACTGAAAGAAAATAGTTTTAAACAACAAATAAAATTTTATTCTAATGAAACCAAATTACAGAAAGGAAATTCTTTGTAAAATGGAAATTATCTTAAGTGAAATGTGCTGAAATTAAAGACATGCAAAAAGGGAATACATTGCATAATGGAAATGCTCTTAAATGAAATAAATACTAAAAATGCAATGTTACTTCGATTGGAATGTCACAAGTTCTGAAAATGATTGTTTTAAATGCACTACAAAATTCAATAATGTGAAAAAAAAAACATAAATGTAAATGCCACATTAGCCAATTCCTCAGTTGGCTGAGCCCTTTCTCTCCCTTGAATTGGTTTGATGACACATTTTTCCTTAGAACGTCATACTTTTTATCAATCAAAAAGGAGTTTCTTACAACATAAACTAGAAATAACTTATAACCACTAATTTTGCCTCTCTGGCCTATTACAATCTACTCATTCCTACGTACATACATTTCAACCTAGTCAATAAAGGTTCTTTAGAGATAATGTTTCCCAACACGTGCCTAGGAATCTAGGTGGCTAGATATGAGAATAGTTTGGGAATCAGTTATAGCTAATAAAATAATTATGAACTGAATCCCTTGTTTTAAAATTTCATTAACTTCCCTTAAAATGATCTTCATGATGGAGTAGACCATGTCCAATTCTTTACTGTGACACCTTACATTAGTGATTTTCCATGAATTTATTAAATTACACACATCACCATGCATCTTTTCAAAGAAGTTAGTTGGAAAAAGACCTTAATCATTAGTCCACATAATTCAACAAGGAAAGATGCATTATTCCCCTATTTTAGAATTAATCAATTGAACCATCCAATGCACTAATTGATATTTTCATGAGAAAAAAGTACCATTTATTAGTGATTTAATGGGTCAATTTATGGACTCATCACTCTTTTTCCTTCCAAAATTTTATGGTAGGATATTGTTGAAAACAAAAAATTAAAATAGACTTGTGATGGGTATGAACCATGAAGGTGAATGACTATTTGCAAAGTGACAAACCTATGAAAGTTCCCACGAAGGGTCACCCCATATGAATGCCCAACATACATAGGTATATCCTTGACAAGAGGAAATTGGCCTTGGAAACCATCAAGAATGATCTAACTCTTACCGAAGGGGGTTGTTTTATGATGGGGGAAAGCCTCTTGCAGGTGGAGGTCAAAAAGGAAAAGTAAATTGGGGCCAACGAAGCTCGTTTTAGAAGTGAGAATATATTGCACATTAGAGAGAATCTTGGAAAGTTGCTAGTGACTAGCCTTGAAATTGGTAAGTGATTTTTGGAGGGACCATAAGTGATCCTATTATTTCTTCCAATAAGTCACATTTGGACCACATGTCAATGTTAGGAACTTATAAAAAAAGGAGGGTATGAGCACAGATCCTTAAGGAAACACACCTTATCTAGGTAACACTAAAAGTAAGTTGAGGTTGTTTAATAATCCCAATGTTAACTGTTACTTTTAAAATGTCAGACCTTATGTTTTGTGGATAATTAGATACAATTCCATTTTGAGGGGCATTTTCACTTAATGATAACCTTTTTGCCCTTACAAATATTTTTTTCCTGTAATTGATTACAAGGAACAATAAGTAGATCTTTATTTTAAAACTATTTTGAGGTGTCATTCTCATGTAGGACATCAACTATATGAATTTTTTTTTCATATTAATACCTTCTACCTAGAATTTCAATCAATAGTTTTGAGTTTTCAATTCCAAAGTATTTGGTGTTTGAGCCTTTCTCCTTACGAATTTTGTTTTTCTATAAAAAGTGGGCAAGTATGAGAAAATTACTTGTAGTCATGACTCAATTGCTACAGAGAGATTGGAGGACATATTGTAGAAATAAAGGAAAAGAAAGAAGCAATAAATAAAAATAAATAAAATGAAATATTTATAGTTTGAGAGCTTTCCCAATGTAAACCCGATGAACCGCACCAAAGGGGAAAGAATCAAGTCTCTTCCCTTGACGTACACATTCTCCATGCCCTCTAGGGCTTCATATAGTTTCCTTATCCACCACTTATAGATGGAAAGCTTGCATATATCTTAATCCCTCATGCTTCTGATTTTTCCCACCACACCCTCCAACTTGTCTTGCACCTTCTTGGTCTTGCAATGCTATCTAGATTCCTCGAAATATCATTTCCGACTAACCTTTAAAATTTAAAACAACCATGGCCATGAATGGATTCCCAAAAAAGACAAATGAAAGTATAAATTTAGAGAGAAAAATAAAGAATATGTCGTGTTATAACCTGAGAATAAAGATCACGCCTTCTTTGTCCAATTTACCCTTTCTATTTGTTAAAGGACCCATTGTTTGGTACATCTCTATGAAATCAGTTAACATTGTAATAAGATTGGCCACTATTCAATAAAGAGCATTTGGTATTATAAAATAAGGAGGAAGAGGGCTTATCTTGCCTCATAAACCACAATCACATAATTTCCACCCTCCACCTTTAGTGAAGTTATAGATTCTATGAATTTAGAAATTGAATGGGGTGATCTAAGATTATGGCATGCTTTTAGTCTTCCCATTTCACTATTTTCTTAGATATGTGTGTTGGTGATTCTTGTGTAGTAGATATCATGTTGCATGAAAATATGAGTATGCTATAGGTGAAATGTGATTTTCATCACCATATGAATAAATTCCATCTCAGTGGTTTTCATAATACTAAAATCCATGTGGATGGGTGATATTTCACCATGCATAAATGACACCCTAAAACCAATCTCCTCCAGCCGCTATTTGTCGCATGACAGGAGAAACTACGTTGTGTCTTCTTTGGAAATACCTATCAACATAATAAAAATATTTCTTAGAACTATAGACTAGTGCTAATTGAATTATAAGAATCATTCTATTATGTTTAATGGAGTTTTATTGTTTGATATTTACATAATGGGAATGTATGTTTACTTGTTGGCTATTTAATTTTGATAATAAAAATTTCACGGTCACACCATCACATCCATGTTGGAAGAAAAATGGAATGAAAGGGGGGGGGGGTGGAATCAGTCCTACAAATTATTTTTCAATTCATTTACCATCACAGACATTCATTAATTCATTCATACATTAACCATCCATAATCATATGTGTGCATTAGATATGTAACATCAATCACAAGAGCATGAAATAAAGTACACAACATAAGAACACCATATTTACATGGGAAACCCTCATGGGGAAGAAAAATTAATGAAAATCTACTTATATTACACAAAGAAAACAATTTTAATGAAGCACCAACCCCACAAGGAGCACCAACCCTTAGTTTAGTAGAGCACCAACCCCTAATTTAGTAAAGTACAAACTCCAAAATATGATCAATCACCCACTCAAAAAGCTTATGATGTTTGATCTATGATAGTGTTGCTATCACAACTGATAGAGATCACATATTCAGCTCACAAACCCTAGCTCACACCCTAGGTCTTCAATATTTCTCTTTATTATTCTTTCTCAACTTGTCATGGCTCTAAGAAATTTCTCTTATGCTTTCAATCTATCCTTAACCTATCATGATCTTCTTCAGCCTTAAAATCATGCACACATACATGTAATATACTTCTACATAGGTTGCACTTCTCCCTCTAAGAGCACTAGTTCAAAAATGAACCCAAACCATCACTTTAATACCTTTTTCTTTCTTCCAACCCAAATGAGGTCGTTCCTACACCTTTGTTTAGAAAAAATAATCATTAAAAACCTCCCATAACTTTATCAAAATAGATACAAGGGACCCAAGTAGGTCGGCCTAACAAAACCCCTTCTTCTAAGCACTAAAAATCACAAAAACCCATGCATTGGAATGCAAAAAATATCCTCACACTAAAAATATTTTTAGTCATGATTTTAAAATCATCAAAAATGTTTAAAATAACATTAAAACCTCATACATGGTCATGATTTTCATCAACCAATCATAATATTTCATTTATTGGGACCACTATTCTTTGTTCTTTTCAAACTAGTTGTTTCATTCACCCTTCAGGACCCTGAAAACATCTTTATGCCACTAAATAAATTTAAAACATCAACTATGTCATGTGAAAAATCAATGGAAATTTAATAAATTTTATAACACTTCTAAACAAGTTATAAGCCTTTACACAATCATCTGCTCAAACCACAACCACTTTTATCTTCACCAAATCAACCTGCCCATTATTATGTTTTCAAATTTCAGGTAATTAACACCTTTCCTGGAACAATAAAGATGTATAAATGAATTCATTGGATCCAATATTAATCTCTCTTCACATTCAAGGTGATATCAAAAATTACCTAATCTATCTCATGCTCCAAATAACTCAAAACTTTCAGAAGATCATGTCTTGTCCTACACTGGAAAAAATCTTCTTGTTCAAAAAGTGACTTGGAAACTATATCAAAACTCATCATCATGAAACAAGAATTATATTACTGTATATATAAATGAATTATATTTCCAATATAACTTGAATCACCTCCTAAATCCTCTTGTATCTCATGTTATGCCCATTTTACTGAAGACTACCTTTTAACTACCCCAAAACTACCCTTTGACCAATCAACCTAAATGGAGATCACTTGACCATGAAATTGCATCGAAATGTCCTGAAATCTCTCTAAAATTGAATAAAAACTCTCATAAATCACAAAATGGCAATTTAGTTCATACCTTATTTGACAACTTTGTCCTCAAATTGTAATTCATAAACTTACATTTTTAGGTGGGGCCCACATATGACCACATGATCTATCATAAATTTATAGAAATTTAGAAGAGTACTATAAAACATAAAATCATAATTTTTTAGGAAAAAATAGAAACTAGACTGGTATAAACACTTTTCTGCAGGCTGCTCCTAGCTAGGGTTTAGTCAGGGTTTCAAACCATCTTAGCTTCTTTACAATCATTCATAAAAACGTGATGATCAAACCACGTCAGTATTTTTGTTAAATATTCATAACTGACCTTATAATATACCCCAAATATATCAATTTACCATGTAAATCACACATTCCACAACGAGCATCAGAACGTCAACATTTGCTATAAAAACACACTGCAACTTACCTAGTTTTGCCAAAACTTGCATATCTTCAAATTTATTCTTAAGAATCACCTGAAATTTGGCATGAAGCACCATGATGACCTGATATAAATTTCCATGCTCACCATATAACTCAGATAGATCTATAACTCTCTAGCCATAGCGACTTACCTGTGATAAACTACATGTTTCTCACCTCTAGCTTCCCAAGGACCTTATAGAAGGATCAAACCACTGAATATTGACCTAAAACTCACCATACACCTCAAGTAAAATTTCAATATTTTGTAACCATGCTTCAAAAAGAAATATATGGTCCAAATCTCACATCTCTACCTCATTCTAGATGCTCTAGGGCTAGAAACAAGCCTATAATGACTTGACTCAACCATGACAACCCATGAATTAAACATGATGACCCTATGCAAAATCATAAACACCTATAACACATCATATGGATTATGTATGACCTCATGACACACTCCACCTAGCTTGGGAAGACTTAAACTATAACTAGGGATAACAAACACACCTCTTCACCAGTTTCATTAACACCAAGAAGGAAAAGTGAAGAAAAATGAGGAAAAGGAGGATCTGTCAGCATTTTAATAGAACCGCCACTCTACACAGAGTGGTGTTTACAGAAATGCCGCCCAACCTGGGTGGCGGTCCTGTAACCTTCACCTAGCCAGGGCAGTGGTCCTAAAACCACTAGTCCACACAGGGCGGCGGTCCCAAAACTTCTGAACAGAAAAAAATGGAGCGTGAATGGACGCAAATTTGAAGCACCCGACTATGTCTCTTCCCTCCCTAACCTTTCCCATTCTACAGTGCATGATAGGACATGGGAGAAGGCTATAAATACAAGGAGGAGCAAGATAATTGATCATTCAAATATCCAAAGAGATCAAGAGAAAAATTTAATTGTATGAGAGCAAGTGAGAAAAAGACTTCCAGTGTTGGAGTGGATTTGTAGGAGCATTTTGGTATTAGAGATGATTATATATCTAGGACTGTGGTATTTGATTCTTTCTTGTGATTTTTATGATAGTGACTAGGGCCAAAGGTGAATAAGTTTTACCTTGCGAGCTAGATATTTCTACAAAGAAGTGGAAATAGAGAATTCAAGCTCAAATGGATGAAGAGAAATTGGTCTGTAGAGTCGAGATGCTAGAGACCATGATGGTTAGGTTGCATAGAAAATAACAAGATATTTTAGATCTATAAAACATGGATTTATTTGATCAAGATTACATGGAATCAATGATTCAAGCATTGGCTGAAAAATTAGGTATAAGAGGGAGCCACGATGAGGAAGATTTGGAATGGCATGAAGAAGAGACTCCAATTGTAAGTGAGAAGATAAAATATGCTCATACACCTTTTAAAGTTGAAACAAAAGTGGAAATAAATAACTTTGAAGGAAAAGTAGATGCAAAATTGCTTGATAAGTGGCTAAAATAGTTGGAAGTCTATTTTAGTGTGCATAAAATCACTGAGGCACAAAGGATCACCTTTACATGTCTCAAAATGGAAGGTAATGCTCTGGTTTGGTGGGAAACCCATCTAGCCACTTGTGAAAAGAAGAAACATCCTATTTTTAGTACTTGGAAGGGTTTTAAAGAGTTGATTAGATATAATTTCTAGCATATCAGCCATAATACTAACTAGATGATGAAGTGACAGTACTTTAGGCAGGGCAACAGTCAAAATGTGCAGGACTATACTACGGAGTTTCAGAGATAACCCATGTTTCTTAATATGGACTTGGAGGATGAGAACATTTTGACCAAATAATTGGGAGGAGTTCACACTCACCTTTGGAGGAAGGTAATCTCCACGAAGCCCAAGGATCTCAATGAAGCTTACGTGTAAGCATACTATATTGATGATGAGAAGAAGCAAGGAGAAGTGGAGCCAAAGGAAGACCAGTGAACAAATTAGCAGTAAAAGGAGCAAGGATCAAAAAGTTACAAAGGTAAATGAAAAGGTAAACATGCCACCACTGCTTTGCATACTTGTATAGATCTTAAGAATTTCTATAATAATTGTGATATAAATGAACACACCGACGCCACATGTTGGAAGTTGCATCCGAAATTGTACCCAAAGCACCAAACCAAGGATTCCAAGAAATCCATGGCCACTATGAAACATAAGAAGAGGTGGAGATTGAGGATGATTCGGATATAGATGAGAAGCTAGGATGCACGGACACTAACATGTATGGGGGAAAAAAGAAGAAGAGACGAGTAAGCTATTTAAAATAAGAATCCAAATCAAGAAGACTAAGGTAAACACTTTACTAGATTCTGATTCTTAGTCAAATTTGATTTCTGATAGGGTTGTAAAAGAGGTTGTTCTAGAAACTTATGAGAATCCACGTCCATACCCATTGGGATGGGTAAAGAAGGGTGGAGAAATCCAAGTAACATGAAAGTGTAAGTTTAGATTTGGGATAAATTCCCAATACATAGATGTATTAGAGGTTGATATCATTCCACTTGATGCATTTGATGTTGTCTTTAGAATTCCTTACTTTTATGCCAGGGATTTTGTGTTCATAAGGAGGGAGAACAGGTACATATGTGTAATGTACGAAGTCAGTTTCAACATTTGGGCACACCAGAAAAAATCATAGAAGGATATGGTAAGTGCCAACCAAGCACCAAGACTTATTTAGGAAAATCATCAATTTTTTTTTAATTTCATTAGAAGAAAAGCAAAATTAACATGAGAGCATGGATGTTTCTGACCAAAGGATGGAGAATTCAGATGGAACTTGTTAGTTTTTGTAGAAGAAGCCACCACAAGAACTTCTCAAGAACTTGTTAGTTTTTACAATCACCATATCTACCTACTGATTCACTGGACCTAACCATGGGGCAACAAGGATAAAAGGAGATAACAGAAACGTACATGGAGAGGATTCAACCAATCCATCTCAATAGACAAAGACAAGAAAGAAGGACTAAACCAATATAGTATGGGACCTTCACTATACTTGAGCATGTTGGAAAAGAAACCTTCATGCCACACTTCATGCAGATGCACATAGTAAAAAGTTGTAAGAGCTTGTACCTACTAAAACCATCTATGCATGACAAAGAAAGAAACATACATAAGCTTCCTTCCAAAGAGGATTGTAATCGAGTTAACTCGGAGGAGGATATAACACTGGAGCATCAAACCAGAGATCCATAGGAGTCTTGGTAGGTTGGACGAGCGAAGACACTGAGGAATATGTAGTGGTACTCGAAGGAGCAAGAGAGGGTGTTGATTCCTCTACCACTCCCCCACTAAGATTTTGTGGGACCAAAATCCTCCTAAGTAGGGGAGGTATGATCCATAGAGATCTATAAAAACACACAACTTCATCAGTTCCATCAACACCAAGAAGGAAAAGTGAAGAAAAATGAAGAAAATGAGGTTATGTTAGCATTTTAATAGAATCGCCACTCTACATAGAGTGGAGATTACAGAACCACCACCCAACCTAGGTGGCGGTCCTATAACCGCTGCATAGCCAGGGTGGAGGTCCTGAAACTGTTGGTCTATATAGAGTGGTAGTCATGCCACTTCTAAACATAAAAAATGAAGCGTGAATGGACACAAATTTGAAGTTCCCAAATGTGTCTCTTCCCTCCCTGACCTTTCCCATTCTCCACTACACCGGAGGACATGGAAGAAGGCTATAAATACAAGGAGGAAAAAGAGAATTCATCATTCGAAGATCCAAATAGATCAAGATAAAAGTTTAATTGTATGAGAACAAGTGAAAAAAATACTTTCAGTGATGGAGTGGATTTGTAAGAGCAAAGTGCAAGAAAATAGAGCAAAAAAGTAATTGGAGAGAAGGTTTACATTGTTTCTTCTTTTCATACTTATTTTAATATGTAAAATTTGATTAATTGGTCAATACAAGTCAGAAGAAAGAGCAGTTGCCCTTCCCAACTGGTTTTCCCTCATTGTGGGTTTCAAGGATAAAAAATCGTGTATTGTGTGTTTGAATTCATTAGCACTCTCTACATTTTTGTTCTAAGAACTAAATAATTTAGTCACTAAGCTCTAATCTTTGAGAAAATTTGTCATTTTCCAAAGTTGAAAGTAGAACAACATAATTGTGTGATTCATAGAGTTCCAAAGTAGAAGTTTGCAGATCACTCCATGGCTAGAAACAAGCCTAGAATGACATGACTCAACCATCAAAACCCATGAATTGAACATGATGACCATATGAAAAATCATATACACCCATAACACATCATATGTACTATATATTACCTCATGACATACTCTAACCAGCTTGTGAAGACTCAAACCATGACTAGGCATACTCAAACACGCACCAAGACACTACTAAACTCACCAAAACTTGACACTACCAATCAACCTTCATGTTTGACCACTGAATAACATCACATGGAGACTCATATGACACCATGACACCCTTTTCCATTAATGAAGGTTGATATCAATGACAACACAATCACATAATCACCAACAATCTCCCCTTTATCATTAATGTCAACCATCATTCAAAAACATTAATGGAAACCAACAAGACCAACACCTAAATGACCTCATTTTCATGTTTCTGATGCTTCTCTCCCACTTTTCCATCCATGAAAAATGCTACACTGACTCCTAGACATGAAAAATGACAACAAACAATAAAACATAATGGAAACAATGTAAAAATTTGACTTAATTGACCAATAAGCTCCCCATGGGACTAAAATATCTCCTCCTTTGACTCCAAAAACAACAAAATGATCCTTTAGACATGATAAGAGTCACAAAATGGCTCCCCCTAAGCTGATATCCTCTTCATTTCATCTCCATCTAGGTCTAAATCATGCTTAAGAGCACAAAAACTACCCCCAAACACACCATGACACATTCTAGGACCATTATCTCTAATACCATCTTCAATACATTTTATTCAAACTTCTTCAGGCTAAATAACCACACATACCTCATGAATAACCATTCTAGGACTCCCCCTAGGCTCATAGCATCCAAATCTAACTAAAAATACCAAGATTGAGGTTCTTACCTTGAATTATTGCCTTCAAGAGTGATCAAACACTTATCCTTAGTATTGAGTCAATACATTAGGATTCTCAACCTCCTTTCATGTTGTAACAACCTTTTAAAACCAAAAACATCTACTTGCCTCTGAAAATCACTAAGAAGACATAAAAAACACTTAATCATGCCTTCTTGAGAGCCCAAGCATGCCCCCTACCTTGGTGGATAATCTCATGCCTTATACTCCCTCGGAGCTAAGCATAGGATAAAAAACACTTTAGTCTTACCATCAACTACAACATCTCATATCTAGACGTGTATATTCAATATTTCAGAGTCTTTGCACCCTCTTGATTAACTCAAACCATTTTCTTGATCAAAGGGAGATAGACGTAACAAATACAAATCAGGTAGCACCATTGATCTTTCATTGATTCATAAAGTCTAACCATAGCTACTTCCATCAACAATATCTACGTTTTCTTAAAAAGACACAACATGACATAAACATACCCCTTTTATGGATTAGCTCAAGATACATACCTTACTTGGAGCACACCAATCTGAGCACAAGATAACTGTTATTCTTTCACTATCATTGTCATCCAAGTAGCATCATCATGTTGAAGAAGTTCTTCCAAGCTTTTGGCTATGCCTATCTTACCAAAAACTTCTAAAGTTTGACATCAACATCAATTTAGACCTCATTATGACTAGTCAGACCTTTATTTTCTTTGCACAAGTTGTAGCATTCACTTTGCATTCTAATCAATGTATTAATACTTTGCGCCTTTAGGTCTTCATGGAGATATAAGTACACATTAAATTCATTCACAGTATTTACATCTTATCCTTTGTTCCTTCATTAAGCTTGGAAACCATATCACACACCTCTATCCTTATAGAATAATATTTCATGAATCATACTTTTCTCGAACACCTTCTTGGTGTATTCCTAAACATGACATTACATATCTCTACTGATAACAACTTACTTGACCTACTTGCTCATTATAGGGGTACATACCTCAAACCCTTAAGAAATAAGACCACACATAATAATTTAAATGAACCAACACATTTTACAACTTTATGGTCTTTACTTAACCAACTAAGATGTAAGAAATAAAGTATACAATGTCTTTTGCTTGGGATCATAGTTCGAAGCCTTTCAAAACAACTTGTCATCACACCCTACACATCTTTTACCTTTTCTAGCATAGAAAAACCTGCAACCAAACCTTATACACACCCTTGGAGACACTGAGATCTTCTTTCCATAGAGAATAAACGTGTAGCATCACATTTTATGCTCAACATACCCTTACAAACCTTGACACAATGTTCTGAACATTTCCTTAAACTATGAAACTATGCAAAGTGAATCTCAATCTTATGACCTCAAGGAACTCTTTACTCAACTCTCTTTTGAACAAACAACACACTCAAAATCCTACAAACTCACATCTTGACCTTATGAAATTCCTTTTACTCATATGAACTCATTACTAGGTCCTCCTATCATAGTAAACTTCATAAGCATATATATAAATACCCGAGTCACAGATTTTGATGCCTTTACTCTTGTCAAAGATCAATTGTGATCCTTCAAGAGATGACACAAATTTTATAGTCATCATATCTCACACTTATCTTCCTTTTCACATTATTAAGCACCTTCAACAAATCTCCTTAGCTCCATTATTCTTTCTAAGACATGTAGCTACACATTTGTACCTCTGAAAGATCATAGTAACTGTATCTCTTGATTTTGACAAAAAATTTGGCCCTTGTAGAGATGGATTTTTCTTATCAAAGTTATACAATCCCTTCACATCTTCAAGGTTCTATCTAGCACTTGGAGTCCTTAACATATGATCAATACCCTGGATCTAGTCATAACACTTTGATAACATCATAAGTTTCTCTAATCATGGATTCATTCCACTTAAATAATCTGTCAAGGATTAGACGCTCTGCCTTGCACCTTTAAACAATGATCCTTATGCCTTCTTACAGACCTACTCAAGGTACCAACAATGCCATTTACCTCAGATCATCCTGATATCTTTGGTAGTGTTTAATGCTTATGCACCATGGATAACATCTTGATATGCCTATAATCTTGGATCAAAGACAAAAAGGCTTCATAACACATAACAAAAGGACCTCTTACATTTGAATGAGAATTCAACCTTGGTCTTGTATGTTACAGAGTCACAAACTTCAAATACTAGTGTTCAGTTCAATCACACCTTTGTTGTCATGGATCAGGAATAAACATTCCTGTAGAAGTGCATTTTTCTCTATCATAGATCCTGAGTCTTCTTAATGACTTGATACCACACATAATTAAAAATTATTTGAGATTGCATAGGTCATAGTACAGGCTAGGAAATAATGACATCATTTATACCCATCCTTAGCATGATAAGGCTTATACTGACTGTGAATACTTAAACATATGTGCATGTTTGAGGTCTCATGCATCTTGACAACTTTTTCAAATCAATTTTATTAAACTCATACCTGTGAATTATCATTATACACCTTAAGAGGGTTAAAAATCAGTAGGTGTCCCTTTTTACTTCTTCTCATGATAACTTCCTTGATGAGGACCTTAGCTACATACTCCCACTATTTATACATAGTCATGCGTTATTATTTAGTGACAACTTATCTTCTTCAAATATTTTAGACTCTTCATATCCTTTTGATATATTTGACTTTGGAGCACATGACCTTAACTCATATCAATGTCTTTGAGCAATGACAAATGTACTTTGCCCATCAAATTTGCAACATTCACGAGGTTTCAAAGCTCAACATGCATTATGACACCTTCATGGGTAGGGATAACTTGGATACACATGATGAAGGATATTTCTACTACAACAAAAGAGACTCCCCTAAGACAAGGAGATCATTTAACCCATAACACTATTAATAAAAAACTAGAAACATACATAATTCATACTCCAATCAACTTTAAAAGGACCTACAACATGGCTCAGACTGTGACTAGACTTGTGATAGATTCCCTTAGACTACAACTCTAACACATATTAAACTCCCTTAACAATATATTATTCACATGATCATGACACATAGACCCTTTGTAACATTTAAACACATAGATTTAGTAACTCAAACAACTATACCATGATATGACATGTTTGGAACACATTTATGAGATAAAAAACCATTTTTGAAGTTATACTCATAGACTTTGAATAGAAATAAGTAGCACATAAAAGAATGTAACAACACAAAATATAACAATTCCACATGACTTTTGACAAGGATCCTTTAGGAACATACTCAAACTTCACTAAAGATGACATATGACAGATTAAACCAAGTGCACTCAAAACTTTTCTTTGCATGAAACCCATTAAACTATTCCAACATTTAGACTTAGATATACATTAGAACAATGGTCATACTCATTCTTGGACTAATGAAAGTGTAGACATTTGAAAAAGGAACAAAAGAACACACACATACTTAGAAATCTAACAAGTGTAAGAACTCAAAGAATTATGAAGATGTTAGTTCACATACCTTATCACTCTAGAGGTATCCCAGAGACCTAATTTATTTAACTCATCTTGCATGGGATCTTGAAAGGCATTTAGGCACATATTCTCTTCTTTAGTTCTAAATCCTTCAACTAAGGAAAAATTATTTTCTTGATTTCCTTGTGCTTGAAAACCTTTTTTTCCACCATATTAGCACTAACATTATCCTTGACAGGCTTCATGCATTGCATGCTAGACTGAGAATAAGTATTTTTGAAATTTTTATCTTAAACAACCTCCTTCTTTTCATTTGCATCTGAAAAATAGACAATAGGGGAAGACCAAGGTTGAGCACTAGACAAGGCTTCATCAGGGCATTCTGGAGTGTCTCAGGTGGAATTTCACCTTTTGGGAACATTACAAATGGTTTTGGAAGGATTTTAAGTTATTTAAGGAATTTTTCCTCTTCTTGGTCTTGAAAGGTCTAGAGCTCCACCTCAGAAGGAAAATGAACTCCCCGGGCTAACTTTTGACCCAAAACAGGAGAATGAAAAAATTATCAAAATTGGTGTTAGTGTGTTTCACTTCCCCTCCCTCAGTCTTATAATGTCGAGAAATTTGAAAGTATTGGGAAAAATCACAAAAAATACGTTAAAATTTTCTAGGAGGGGCCCTAGGAGGATCGAGCTAAAATTTAGCTCATCGAGCAGCTCAGTGAGCTCATGTGTTGCATGGCGAGTTGGGACGTTTTTAGCTCGATCGAGATTTTCTTAAGCACAAGGGGCTAGGAAAATAGAACATCTCAAAGAGTTGAGATAGCGATCGAATCTGCGGGGTTGGAGCAGGTTCTTTGGCAATGGGAAAGTTTGGTAAGTGCGAGTGCATGAATGCACCCGCACATTGCATGGAGGGCGCGGGGCCTATGATGATGTTGTTGGGATCCATGGCATAATTACAAAGGGAAAGTCAGTGAGCGTGTCAAGAAAATTAGAGACAAAAACATGGGTTAGGGAAACATGATGCATGGAGACCCCCCTTATCCGATGTTGATGCACGTGAAAACCCTGACCCCGACCAAAAAAATAGCTCGATTTCTAAGATAGGAGGTAGAAGTGGGGTCAGAAGTGGAGTTCCAACTACACAATGTAAGATACTTGGACCCAATGCAAATGCAAACCAAAACCCTGAACCCAACATGAATCATCTTGACACCCGAGGTGGCAAGTTGGTGGGGGGAATTATGAAGCGGTAGGTGGTAGAGTTAAGCTCTAAGATAAAACATGAAGTAATGTTAAAACCTCCAAAACTTTTGACCAGGTTATTAGATTTAAGAAAAGTTATAGTCGATGGAAAGCTTATTTCAGAGCCCCGCATCATGAAATGATAAAAATGGAAAATGTATGCATCATTAGTAGGTGAAAAATAATGATGAAGCTACAGGGCCATGGGATCCATACCAAGGTACTAATATGGAGTAAATGCAAGTATGGGAGCCATTTCTTCTTCCAA
Source organism: Taxus chinensis (assembly GCA_019776745.2). Lineage (NCBI taxonomy): Eukaryota > Viridiplantae > Streptophyta > Pinopsida > Cupressales > Taxaceae > Taxus > Taxus chinensis. Next base: position 198,000,941 of record CM034147.1, on the reverse strand, counting down.
GGTAAGTACAAGTAAATGGGATTGACAAGACAACCCCATCATTTTTACAAGTGCCATGATGGATTTTAGGGGTGGCTAGAGCATGGATATGGGCCTTTATCCTTCTCTCTCATCTCATTCTTCTATATAATTTAAAGGAGGGTATTTTTACAATGTTGGACATTCTTGTATCTTCCCTCCCTTCTCTCTCACTTGTGGAAATTCAAGTATCCATTTTTGGAGATTTGTAATAGAAATCCTACCTCTTTCCCATGTAATGAATCATTGTGTAAAATCAATTGGAGCAATAAAATCATATTTTTGATTGTTATCTATCCTAGTCTGGTATTGTTGTTTTAGCTTACCTTTATTCATGTTATGGGTACATTGTGTATGTCCTTTATCTATTGCAGGTCTAGATTTGATTGTGTTTAATGGAAGTGGGTTTATTGCAGGTGTTGTGATCTGTGGTGCTTGATCACCCTTTTCATTTTTCTTGTTTTCAAACTCATGCAGGAAGAATTTTTCAACACCCCTCTTCTTGGTGTATCACCCTCTTAGTGTAGGTTTTACTTTTCATGCATCCTTCTATCCATGTCTCCTTGGAAAGCATTAGGGTAGGATTAGATTAGTTATGTTCTTGCGTTTTGGTTCAGTTGTGGCACTATTTTAGGGAGAAGATCCAGCTTTCTCTAGAGGGTTATCCTACTTGCAAGGTCCCACACTTGAGGATAATCCCATGTTATGAAAATTACACTTGATTTCCTCTCACACAAATCACAAGCAATCAAGGGTGCTATAATTTTGCACTAATAGTTTTGGCACACCTAGTGGGACCTCACAAAAGTCAAAATTATATTTTTTAGGTGTTCCATCACAAGATCAGCTTTGGAGGCACTTGCAATCATTTCATAAGCTCAAGACTTCAAAACATCAAAAGGACAAAATCCTAATGTATTTCAAGTTTTGGGGGGTTGCATTGCATGCCCTAACTTCCGACAGTGAATTTTAGGTTTTCACAGCTGTAAAACAAGTCCCAAGTTCTGACACAAAGGAAACATTGTTTTGGGATTTCTTACATGCAAAGCAGGTGTTAGGTTCTGACTCTTAGTGTTTCAGGTTTTGGAGGTTCCAAAACAAGTCTTAGATCCCAAAAGATAGTGCTTTGAGTTTTCATAGGTGCATTGTATAAGGAAAATTTTAAAAGTCTTTATGTCAGTTTTTAGGTTACCATAAGTTCTTATCCTTGTATTTCAGGTTTTGACAGCTGCAAAACAAGGGCCAAATCTTGAGACAAATATTATGCCTTTAAGGTGATTTTTTCTATCTTATAAAGATTAGATGTGTGTCTTGGTGAAGCTCTAGCCTTTGGAGGCTCATTTTCAACACATATGGTGACTACGAAAGAGAAGAACTCAATGGTGTAGCAGTCCAAGTACCTCAAGTTCATGAGAAGGATCCAAACTAGGTCTAGGACAAGAGAAGAAGGTGTTTATGAATATTTGTAGTTATCACCAGGAAGAGGATGGAGACGAAGAAATGTATGAAGGTCTCTATCTCCACCAAATAAGACACTATTTACACCTCCACTTGGTAGACCCTTCCTTCAATCAAGTAGGGTTCTTAGGCCAATCAAGATGGCACATTAACAACTACCACAAGGACCAAAAAATCCTTTTGTAAATTTCACAAGAAACAATCCACTTTCCCTCAATGCCTAGAACACTATTCCCATGGCAACATTAAAAAATATCCCCTATTTCAGAGGAGAAAATCACACAACCCCTATTGAACATATTAAAGACATTGTAAATGTTTGTGCAATCCACGAGATCAATGAAATGGATGTTGCAATTAAATTGTTAGCTTCTTGTTTCAAGGGAAAGGCCTTGCAATGGTTTAAGAGCTTAATAGAAGTGTCCATTACAAACTAGGATGCATTGTGTACAACCCTCTATGATCATTTTGGATAAAGGGAAAATCGTTTGTCTTTATTGAAACAATTAACCACAATCAAAAGAGCCCTGAATGAGTAGATTACCAATTTCAATTTCTGTTTCCAAAGGAAATGGGACAAGATCCCAATGGTCATGAGACCATCTGCCCAAGGTGCATTCCTCTAATTATTGAAGGCTTTAAATTCAGACATAGCTATGATGATATAGTCTATGGGAGGGAAAACACTTCTAGGGGCCTACGAAATAGCCATCAGAGTAGAGAACTCCTTGATTTAAGTAGGTAAGCTTGCACCAAAGTCACCTATGCCTCTATATCTAGAAATGGGAAATCCTACAACTAGTCAAAAAACTGAGTTGAATCCCATTCCACACCCTATAAATCAAATAAATAGTGAGGATTCCACTTGTTCAATAACTTCTAAGGAAATCCATGAAGCTATGTAGCAACTGTAGAACTTAGGGAACGAGTTTGTTACTATCAAGAGGTAACAAGCTTAGATATTCAAACCATAACAACCTCAAGCTCAAGTAAATAGGCCTCCATATCAATCAAATAGACCTCTACCTCAAGTTGTCACGCCATTCCAACCATATAATTTGAATACAGATTCAACATCCATGGCCTTGGTTCTAGTACAAAACAACATTACACAAGAGTACAAATGGTGCTTCCCATGTAGTCAACCTCATAATCAGAAAACATGTTTCAATGGTGCTCTAAATCAAGTGTTGATGGTGTAAACAGTTGGTGTACCCCAAGAGCCAAGTGAGGAAGAAAATTAGTAAGCCAACACTCAAGAAACACCTCTAAGTGACACCACATTGGTAAATTAGTAGGTAGAATGCATCTTTGGCATTAACCAACCACCTCTTTAGGGTGTAGCAGAAAACATGAGAGATAGGAAAAGAGCCATGGTAAAGGAGCAACCAACAGGTGTAACTTCTTCTCAGCCTCCTATCACAGATCAAGGCATTAACAGTGTAAAAGAAGTTTCGAATTTACAAAATCAGCCCAAGGCACTAGTTACAACATCTCATGTACCGACTCAAGTTTTAGAAAAGGTTTTGCCAAGGAAGGGGAAGAATAAGGACAGTCCATCTCCCTTTAAAATTATTAACCAAATAAAGAAGATGAATGTCATCATTTCCATGTGGGAATCACTAACAATGTAAGGATAGCAAGATTTGTTGCAAGCATTCGTGGAAAATTGGTCCGCTTCAAATGAGACCTCCAAGAATCAAGAGAAAGTCCTCACTAACACAGTGCAACAAGAAGGAATTTCACCAAGTAAGAATTTGAAGCCTCCACTATTCTACATGTCTCTAATAATAGGGGATAAGTTAGTGCACAATTACATGATCGATTCAAGGGAAAGTAGCTCGGTAATGCTGAAGTAGATAGCAAATCAATTGGGCTTAAAATATGATTTGGTATTGAAAGGAGTGGTACAATTAGATAGGACAATAGTGGGAATGGTAGGATTCATCAAAGGATTAATTCTTACACTACATGTATGTCTGAATGTCACAGTTTAATATGATGTATCTGTAAATTATTTGCCACCACTTTTTGCTTTATGCCTTTCAAGGGATTTCACGACCAATATTGGAGGATACTTATCCTAAGACTAGTCACACATGCTCTTTAGAATGATATATGGAGCCAAAGCTACAATCAAGTCAGAACCAATTACAAAATTTCACATTGAGTCTCATGTGCCAAGTCTGATCAATGCAAATTGTTAAACTTTTGATCACGAAGATTTCTCTGTAACTCTAGAAATAGGTACTAAAGTTGGTAGCATTCCAAATTTTACATTAGATGAATGGAAAAACAAAAGGCATGCTTTTGATCCATACAAAGAGATGGAAGAAGATGAATTAGGAATATATTTCTTGCATGAAGAGAATCCACCTCTCCCTACCACCACCAAGTGAAAAGATAAGGATTAAAAACAAAATTTGGAATCTATTTTTTGATGGTTTAAGGAGCTGACCAGGTGCTGGAGGAGGTGCAATGTTGGTTTCACCATAGGGAATCAAGTACTACTTGGATTTCTTATTTCAGTTCTCTTGTTTTATCAATGCAAATGAGTATGAAGCATTGGTCCATGGACTTTATTGGGAAAGAAAAAGAGGTATCAATAACTTACAGGTATTCAGAGATAGTGAGTTGATTGTCAATCAAGTCAAGGAGTGGAATGTTGCTAAAAATGATATCATCAAAATCTACAAGAATAGGGTATGGGATATTATAAAGGACTTCATAGCCTTTAATATCAGTTCCATACCAAGGAAGAAGAACAAGGCTAAAAATAGACTCGCAACAATTGGGGCAACATTTGATAGTTGATAACATTAAGAGAGACAAAATGGAGCCATGTATCCATGTAATTGTAAGGCTAGTTGTGCCACATAACAACAAATGGTAGCAAGTGTTTGAAAAATATCAACAGATCATTAATTCCTAAAAGAAGAGGTTAATTTCTCAGCTAGGAATTAGGATAAATTAGAGTAGAAGTGCGGGGATCAAGTAGTGTAGCTACAAATAAACAAATTACCTAAGGGGCTAGTGACTGTAGAGTTAATATTCAATTGAAATATTTAGTTTAGAAAAGAAAAGGAAAAAATTTAGGTCAAAGGAGAAGATTTAGAACCCATTTCAGTTGGAGAGGGTAAAATAATCCAAATTGGTAAGGTGAGCACTCTACAAGAGAAATCTGATTTCATACAACTTTTCCAAGAATTCCTAGATGTCTTTTCTTGGAGCTATGAGGAATTGAAAGGATTTAATCCTAGGTTAACACAACACACTATTGAACTGGATCTAGAAGCCAAGCCTATCAAATAGAGACAAAGACCAGTCAAACCTCATATTAAGCCTCTCATGAAGAAAGAGTTGAACAAGTTGATAGATGCAAGAATTATTTTTCCAATCAAGCATTCAAGTTGGGTTGCTAATTTGGTGTCGGTTAGGAAAAGGAATGGAGAAATTAGGTTATGTGTATATTTTCGTGTCCTGAATAGGGATTCTCTCAAAGACCATTATCTAATCCCTTATATGGAGAAAGTATTGCAGGTGGTAGCCGACTCAAAAATATTCTCTCTCCTAGATGGATAATCGAGCTACATCCAAATTATGGTGAAAAAATAAGATCAATTCAAAACAACGTTCACCACAAAATGGGGCACTTATGCCTATAGGAAAATGTCATTCAGATTGTCAAACACCAGAGCAGCATTCTAGAGGGCTATGGACATGGCGTTAAAGAGTTGTTTACAAAAATAGTTCTTGTGTACTTAGATGACATCACTGTGTTTTCTAAGAATGTGACAAGTCACCTCTTTCACCTCAGGAAAGTATTCCAAAGATGCAGAAAATTCAGAGTGTCTCTAAACCTAAAGAAGTTCATATTCATAGATCACGAAAGCAATCTCTTAGGCCACATCGTTTCTAAATAAGGATTGAAAATTGATCCAAAATGAGTTGAAGCCATTCGAGCATTACCACTACCAAGCCATAAGAAGGCTCTCCAAAGTTTCTTAGGGAGGATCAATTTTGTCCAAAGGTTTGTGCCAGATTTTTCCACTCTTGTCAAGCCAATAACCATGATGTTGAAGAAGAGCATGGAATTTAAGTGGATAGTGGAAGAAAAGGAAAGTTTTTAAGCTATCTAGTATGCAATATCTTAAGCCCCAAATCTCATTAATCCAAACTTTTCTAAGGATTTTATCCTCTATGCCTTTGGAGGCTCGGACATAATCTCTTCCATTTTGGCACAGTAAAATAAAGAAGGATCCAAACAACCTATTGCCTTCTTCAGCTAGAGTTTGGAATATTATGAAGTGAGATACTCCTTCATTGAGAAACAAATCCTCGTTGTCATTAGGATTTTGAATAAGTTCAGGAACTTAGTCTCGAACAATAAAATTCAGTTGTTGGTGTCCCATGCTGGAGTCAAGGACTTCCTCTTGAATAAGGACTTGAACAAGAAAAGAGTAGGTTGGATAACTCATGTCATGGAGTATGACATAGATATCAAGGTCACAAATTTGGTCCATTGTAAGGGATTGTGCAAACAACTAGCTTCAAGTCAGCATGTTGAGACAAACAATGAAAAAGAAGCTATTCTGGTATTGCAAGATAATCAGGAACAAGCAGATGAAAGTGTGCCTACTCCTTGTTGGACTCAGGATATGATGCATTTCCTACAAATAGGTCTATGCTCACAAGAGATGAGAAAATAAAAGAGGAGATATTTCAGACTCCAAGCCATTCCGTATGTGCTTATAGATGGCATTTTGTTCAAGAAAGACATGAATGGAGTCCTATTGAGGTGCATTGGAACAAGTCAAATTGAAAAGGTGCTACATGAGTTTCATGATGGAGAGGATGGAGGTCATTTTTCTCCATGAGTAACAGCTCTCAAAATCATGAAGCTTGGTATACTATTGGCCACATTATTTAGTGATTGCTACACATGGATCAAGAAGTGTAAAAAATGTGCATTCTTCACTAGAAAAGAGAAACTAGCAGCATTGCCACTCCACCCAATATCAGTTAATCAACCATTCATGTAGTGGGGATTATATTTCATTGGGGTCGTCAATTTGAATTCAAGCTAGGGGCACAAGTGGATCCTAATAGTGATGAAATACTTCACCAAGTGGACCGAAGCAATAGAACTCAAAGAGGCAAATGAGTTAAGCATATTGGAATTATATGAGGGGATAGTAACAAGGTTTGGTGTATCAACCACTATCATATCAGATAATTCTCTAGCATTCCTCAACACTAAGATCACTGAGTGGGTTATTAGGAATGGGATATATTTAAGCACCTCCTCAAATTATTACCCCCAGGGTAATGGGAAAGCAAAGTCCACAAACAAGAATTTTCTAAAGGTCATCAGAATGACTCTAGATGAGAATAAGAGGATGAGGTACACCAAGCTCAAATCATCCTTATGGGCTGATAGGATTACATCGAAGAGATAAACATGGAAATATACCTACAAGCTAGTCTATGGGAAGGAAACAATGCTTCCCATATCACTAGAGTTGTCAGCATTGGATCTCCTAAACATAGTTATAGTTTTCTGAGTTTGAGCCTATGGAAAATCAGGTATGCAGAACTCATGGAATTGGAAGAAATAAGAGATCATGATAATGTAAACCATGGAGAAATCATCAAGCCTTGATCAAAAGGATTTTTGACAAGAAATCCAAGGTGAGGACCTTCCAGGAAGGGACTTGGTTTTGAAATGGGATGCGGATCGGGCTAAGTCTGGTAGGCATTCCAAATTTGATGCCATATGGAGTGGCCCCTACATGGTCACAAGATGTAAAAGTAGTAATTTTTTCTAACTTATCCAAGTTGGATGGAGAAGAACTCTAGATTCCAGGTCAATGGAATCTATCTCAAGAGACTGCTACTAAAAGGAAAGATTCTCACCCTTGTACATATTAGTTTAGGACTTTTAAAATTCCTCCAAGTTCTTGTGTACATTGTATTGTTGTAGGATAGGTTATGTTTCCCTAAGTGCCTTGCGGACACAGGTTTTGTTGCTCCTATTTTTATCATTGCTCAATTTAGTATGCCTCCTAAAAAATAATGTTGAACAGGAAGCTCAAGTTGCATGGAACAACTGCAGGTCCTCAAGGAATTTCAAATGAAGAGAAAATAAAATATATTAAATAATTCTTATTTCATAATCTGTAAGGATCATTTCACTTTTAGATCAATCATGTTTCGAATGAGCCTCTTATGTCATGTAACAAATTCCATTCAGAAGAAGAAAGAAATAGAATTTAATAGAGTTCCTTGAGTCTAGACTGTCTCAAAAGGCCATTCAGAATGAAGAAAATAAGTTCTAACAAGACAATTTGCAAAGATGAAAATGAAGGGAAAGGAAAATTCCAAATCAAAACAAGTTTCCACTCGTGCAAACTTTAATATTTTCTTATAGAGATTGGAGAATGCAAACGGCAGATCAGCTCCAGTCCAATAGCATGCAAGTGGATTATGTGGCTAGGATTAAGAGTTTTGGATAGGTTTATACTATCGACAATGACTCCATGCCCAATGGAAGATTCAAGACACTAGTCACTTCACCTAGTAGGCAGATGGCCCATGAGTTGCCAATATTGTTATCCATTTTTGCCCCCAGGGAAAATAGGTAACAGGGGAGGACCAAGGTTGAGCACTAGACAAAGCTTCATCAGGGTAGTTTGGAGGGGCTCAGGTGGAATTTCATATTTTGGGAACATTACTGATGGTTTTGGAAGGATTTGAATTCATTTGAGAAATTTTTCCTATTCTTGGTCTTGAAAGGCTCAGAGCTCCGCCTCAGAAGGAAAACGGGCTCCACGGGCCCAGTTTCGACCCAAAATAGGAAAAAATTGAAAAACTTATCAAAATTGGTGTCATGGTGTTTCACTTCCCCTCCCTCGGTCTTATAACATTGAGAAATTATAAAATATCGAGAAAAATTGTAAAAAAAATAAGTTAAATTTGTTGAAAAGGGGTCGTAGGAGGATCGAGCTAGAATTTGGCTCACCGATTAGATCGACAAGCTACTCACCAAGCTCATGTGTTGCATGGTGAGTTGGGGAATTTTTAGCTTAGTCAAGATAGTCTCAAGTGTGAGGGGTTAGGAAAATAGAATGGCTTAGCGATCCAAGCTCACAAGTGACTCGACAGGGTTGGAGCGGGGTCTTTGGCGATGGGCGAGTTCGATGGGTGCAGGTGTGGGTACGAGAATGCACCTACACATTGCATGAAGGGTGCAGGGTGGTGTTTTTAGGATCCGTGGCCTGATTGCAAAGGATGATTCAATGAGTGTGTTGGGAAATACGGAGGTGGAAACATGGGCCAGGGAAACATGATGTGTGGACACCCCCTTACCTGATGTCGATGCATGTGAAAACACTGACCCCGACCAACAAAACAGCTTGGTCACTGAGCTAGGAGGTAGAAGTGGGGTTAGAAGCGGAGTTCTAACCACACAATGCAAGAAAATCGACCCCAATGCAAATGAAAACCCAAACCCTAAACCTGATATGATGAATCTCGGTGCCCAAGGTAGTGACTTTTTGGGTGGAATGATGAAGTAGTAGGTGGGAGAGTTAAGCCTTAAGCCAAAAAACAAAGCAATTCTTGAACCTCCATAACATTTGACCAGGTTATCATATTTAAGAAAACTTATAGGCATTGTAAAGATATTTTCAAGCCCCACATGATGGAATGATTAAAATTGAGAAATTTAGAGATTAGGTGGGAAAAATCAAAGGTGAATCTATAGGCCCATGGAGGTCATACCTAGGAGCAGAGATGGAGTAAATGCAAGTATGGGAGCCATTTCTTCTTTCATAAGGAAAAGTAAAAGCAAGCCCATCATTTATGTAGGTTCCATGATTGATTTTAGGGGTTGTTAGAGCATAGATTTGGGCCTTTCTCCTTCTCTCTCATCTCATTCTTATATATAATGTAAAAGAGGGCATTTTTACAATATTGGACATTCTTGTATCTACCCTCCCTTCTCTCTCCCCTATGAGTGACTTGTAGAAATTCAAGCCTCTATTTTATGAGCTTTGTAAGAGAAATCCTACCTCTTTTCCATGTAATGAATCATTTTGTAAAATCAATTGAGAAATAAAATCATATTTTTATTGTTATTTATCCTAGTTTGGTGTTGTTGTTTTAGCTTACCTTTATTCATGTTATGGGTATATTGTGTATGTCCTTTTATCTATTGTAGGTCCAGATTTGATTGTGTTTAATGGAAGTGGGTTTATCGTAGGTGTTGTGATCTGTGGTGCTTGATCACCCTTTTCATTTTTCTTGTTTTCAAACTCATGCAGGAAGAATTTTTTAACACCCATCTTCTTGGTGTATCACCCTCTTAGTGTAGGTTTTACTTTTCATGCATCCTTCTATCCTTGTCTCCTTGGAAAGCATTAGGGTAGGATTAGATTAGTTATTTTTCTACATTTTGGGTCAGTTGTGGCACTAGTTTAGGGAGAAGAGTCAGATTTATTTGGAGGGTTATCCTACTTATAAGGTACCACACTTCAAGGATAATCCCATGTTATGAAAATTACACTGATTGCCTCTCACACAAATCACAAGCAATCATGGGTGCTGTAATTTTGCACTAACATAAACATCTTCTTGTTTTGGTAAAAGTTTTCTATATGATCTTATTGGTGACAATTGAAGATAAAAACCTCTTTCCTTCTTCTTAGATAAAAAACAATCAAATTCCATCCACAGTCCTTGGCCCTATGACCATACTCACAACATGAAAAACATTCACCTTTGAATAGAGCTACATCATTCTTAGGAGATATCCTTTTATGATCTCTAACTCTATGACCAAAATCATGACAAACAAAGCAATATCCATTTAATGAAGAACTATAACTCATATAATTAGGTTTTATAAGTGAGTTATACCTTCTCAAATCAATCATCTTAGTCACATTCACATATTATTTTAAACTTGGACGAGTTCCATGATCATGTTTACCTTGAAACCTTAGGTCTGTTTTATCAACTGAATATCTTTGACCTTTTAGAAACTCATCAAGAGCCTTGTAGCTATTCTCAAATATCTCATACATATTCAATTCACTAGATGCATCCTTCAAATATGATTAAAGGGTTTTCAAATTTTCTTCATACCTGGAACAAACATCTTCTTTCTCCTTTAGGGCATTAAACAAACTTTCCACTTGAGATTTCAAACCCTTGATGGCTTGGTCATGCTCTTACTCCATTATTTTGACCTGACTTTGATAGGAATCAATAAATTACCGATCTATTTAATTCAATATTCTGAATATGGCCTCAATATCTAAAGACTTACCCATTTCATTTTCTTCAAAGGATCTCCTTCAAGCTACTAAACTTGCTTCACAAAGACCCGATCTGATACCAATGGTTAGAAGCACAATGGACTTAGAGGATGGGTGAATCAATCCTAAAAATTATTTTTCAATTAATTTACCATCACATATATGCATTTATCCATTAACCATCCATAACCATATATATGCATTAGATATGTAACATCAATCACAAGAGCACGAAACAAAGTACACAACACAAAAACACCATATGTAAGTGGAAAACCCTCATGAGGAAGAAAAACCACTAAAAATATGCTTATATTACACAAATAAAATAACTTTAGTGAATCACCAACTTCAAAATGAGCACCAAGCCATGACTTATTGAGGCACCAACCCCACAAGGAGCACCAACCCCTAGTTTAGTAGAGCACCAACCTGTAATTTAGTGAAACACCAAATATATGAGGAGGATACAACCCCAAAAGATGATAAATAACCCACTAAACTATCTTATGATTTTTTATATATGATATTTTTCATTCCACAACTGATGGTGATCACATATTCAGCTCACAAATCCTAGCTCATACCCCAGGTCTTCAATCTTGCTTTTTCTTCTTCTTTCTCAACTTTTCATGGCTCTAAAATCTTTCTCTCATGTCTACAATATGTATTAAACCTTTAATTATCTTCCTAAGCCTTCAAATCATGCAAAAATACTTGTAATATACTTCTACATAGGTCGCAATTCTCCCTCCAAGAGCAATAGTTCAAAAATGAACCCAAAACATCATTTTATACCTTTTTATTTCTTCCAACCCGAAGGAGGTAGGTACTACACCTTCAGTTTGACCAATGAATCATTAAAAACATCCCATAAATTTATCACAATAGCTACAATCAACCCAAGTAGGTTTTCCTAGAAAAAACCCTTCTTCCATGCACCAAAAATCACCAAAACCCATGCATTGGAATGCCAATATTCTCCTCACACCAAAACTATTTTTAGTCATGATTTTAAAATTATCACAAACTTTTAAAATAAAATTAAAAACTCATAAATGGTCACAATTTTTATCAACCAATCAGAATATTTCATTTAATGGGACCCATTTTCTTTGTTCTTTTCAAAACAGTTGTTTCCTTCACCCTTCAGGACCCTGAAAACATATTTATGCCACTAAATCACTTAAAAAATCCAAAATGTGTCATGTGAAAAATAAATGGAAATTTTAGAACCCTTATAATACTTATAAACAAGTTATAATCCTTGAAACAATCAACTTCTCAAACCACATCCACTTTTGTCTTCACCAAATCAACCTGCCCATAAAGTTGTTTTCAAACATCAGCTAATTAACACCTTTCCTATAAAAATAAAGACCTATAAATTAAGTCATTGGATAAAAATTTATTAGCTCTTCACATTCTAGGTAATATCAAGCATCGTATAATCCGTATCATGTTCCAAACAACTCAAAACGTTCAACAGATCTTGTCCTATCCTACATTGGAAAAAATATTCTTGTCCAAAATCTCACCTGGAAACCATAGAAAAACACATAATCATGAAACAAAAATTATATCACTAGAAATATATATATATATATATATATATATATTCTCTTTCAAAAAAAACTTGAATCACCTTCTAAATCTTCTGGTAGCTCATGGTATGCCCATTTTACTGAAGACTTCTTTTTAATTTCCCCAAGACTACCCTTCGACTAGTAAACCTAAATGGAGCTCATTTGAACATGAAATTTCATCAACATATCTTGAAACATATTTAAACATCAAGGAAAACTATCATACATTAAAAAAATGTGAATTTAGTTCATACCACATTTGACAACTTTATCCTCAAACTACAACTCTTCATAAAATTACATTTTCAAGTGGGGCCCACTTATGACCAAATGCTATATCATACATTTATGTAAATATGGAAGATCCGTATACAAAATAAAATCATAAATTTTGAGGAACCAATCAAAACTAGACTGGTATAAGAACTTTTCTGCAAGTTGCTCCTAGTTAGGGTTTACCTAGGGTTTGAAACCATCTTAGCTTCTTAACAATCGTTAATAAAAAACCAGCTCATTATTTTTTTAAAAGATTCATAACTGAGCTTAAAATATACCCCAAATATCTTATGTCACCATGAAAAGTACACAGTTCACGACGAGCATCAAAAGGTCAAGATTTGCTCTAAAAACACACTACAACTTACCCGGTTTTGCCAAAACTTGCATATCTTCAAATTTATTCTTCAAAATAACCTAAAATTTGGCATGAAGCACCATTAAAACCTTATCTAAATTTAAATTCTCACCTTATAGCTCAGATATCTTTAAAACTCTCCAACCATAATGACTTACCTATGATAAACTGTTTGTTTCTCACTTCTAGCTTCCCAAGGACCTTATAGAAGCATCAAACCACTGAATAATGACCTAAAAATCACCAAAAACCTTAGGTACACTATCAATATGCTATAAACATGCTTCAATAAGAAATATATGGTCCAAATCTCATATCTCTACCTCATTCTGGATGCTCCAGGGCTAGAAACAAGCCTGGAATGACCTGACTCAACCATGAAAATCCATGACTTGACCATGATGAACATATGTAGACTCATATACACCTATGAAACATCATATGGAATATGAATGAACTTATGATACAATCCAAATAGCTTGGAAAGACTCAAACCTTGACTAGGCATTCTCAAACATGCACCAGGACACTATTGAACTCACCAAAACTTGACACTACCAATCAACCTTCATGTTTGACCACTGAATAACATCACATGGAGACTCATATGACACCATGAAACTCATTTCCATTAATGGGGGTTGACATCAATGACAACACAATCACATAATGGCCAATAATCCCACCCCTTGTTGCCATTATAGAACGCCGCTTGGTGTAGTTATTGACTGCATTAATGTGGGAAAGGGGTAAAATTGACAACCATTTAAACATTTTCTTTTGATTGTAGCATAACAAAATACTTGAAAATATTTAAAAAAATCTCCTCATACAATTTACATTTTTAAAATATGACAACCATTTATATAGATTCATATGGAAACTATATTAATATACATAAATATACAATAAACAATTAAAAACATAGAATAGTTATTTATATATTTTAATAGTAATGTGTAAAATAAGATTGTTTTGTATTTTTGGGAAATATTGAAAAATTACCATCACCCAAAAAAATATTTGAGAGGCATAACTGGTCAAATTTAACCCCTAATATGGGGAGATCTCCTAATATCATTCTAACATGTGTTATCACATTATCCTCTATCCTTTATAGATTGACATGTGTCTGTGAAATATGAAAGATTCATCAATGAATTAGTCACTCAAATATCAAATGTTTTAGAGGAAATAATCTTAGAAATGGTTGGAATAAGAGCAATGAACATGTGATATTTCAAGAAAAATCTTGAGGAAAAGTAAAAATGTGGAAAAGCCACACACTAATTAGGAAAGTAAGCGATACACCTTATAAACAAACTTGAAAAGTGGAAAAGATATGGGTTTTACCCCATATTCAACAAGAGCATAAGCTCAATAAAAACATTTAATTCAACATAGAACTATTATGAAGGTTGCAAACATATAGAGCTACTTATTCTAACTCCTAACACTAATCTAGGATGGTTGTTCTAACCATCTAGAGTCTCTCCTAACCTAAAACCTATCACAAGCCATTTTCCCTCAACCTTCCTAAAAACACTCACTAAATCCTACGTGATTTGTTTTCAAAACTCACTTACATATTTAAATATATGTTCTGCATAATCTTACACACCTAGATATTATTCTAATATGCAACACCTAAGAACAAAAAACCAATGTTAGAACTAATTCCTAACATTTCCCCCCTTAGTGCTAATATGGGGTGAAGAACTACACTATGGAGCTGCAACACACTTTTTTCATCGTCGTCTGGGTTGTTACTTGTGTGTATTTACCCCCTCAATGTGAAAACCCCTTGGATGTCAATTATAATTGAGAACACATCTAATTACAAATTTTTGAAAATAAATTTTACATTTCCCCCCTTTTTCGAAAATGCTCCCATTTACAAAAGTTTTCCTTTTTAAATATTTTCAACTCCCCTAAAGAATTTTTGATCAAAAAATAAATACATTGGGGCTATACCATCTTTCACCCTAATGCCTTCACATAAGTGCTTAGCACCAATTCACATTTTTTTTTTGGAAAAGTGTAAAAATGGGGGCTTTTAAAGGACCCGCATCCTTTTACAAAGGCCCCACATGCCATATATAACAGTGAAGTAGTGTAGAGAAGAATCCCAAAGGAAAAAGGAGAAAAGGACCAAGAAGGCCCAAAAAAAAGAAGAAAAAAGAAGAAAACCACAAGGAAGGAGTAAGAGGAGTAGCTACTGACCAAAAGCAGTAGCAAAATTGAAGCTACAAAGAAAGAGAATAAACAACTCCAAAAAAGCTGCAACTACAAACAACTGAGGGAAGAAAAAGAGAGGAAGGGGGGATGCAGCCTGAGAAGGCTACAAAACCAAGAAGAATAAGTGAAGCAAGACAGAAAGGAGAAAAAGAAAGTTAGAGGGAAATCAATGCTTTCCCTTCTTTCCCTTCTTCGATCACACTAACTACCATTTATCCTGTGGAAGCATCTCTAAAATAAGAGGATTGTAGTTTGTTAATTCCAAATGAGAGAAAACAACAAGAGTATGGGAACCATCCTTGTCCAAGTCATAATGATCGGATTCATGGGGCCACTTTAGTGCCTGAGAGGGTCCTTCCAAAGAGGGAGTAACAACCTTTTTATAAGGAGATGCATCTGGTTGGGCTATAGATGAAGGGAAAAAAGCTTTGACAGATGGAGCTATAGTTGTAGTTGAAATATTTGTAGTTATAACTTGTTGATCTTATAATTCAAAATCATCTTCATCCTCTATATCTGGTGGACTCCAATGATTAGGAATAGATCCTTTTTTTCGAGGAGCCTGGGTTTTCCTTAAAGGTCATGCAACATGAAGGTGACCCGGTGTCCTGAAATTTTGATATATGAAATATGTATTTTCATAGTCAAGAATTTGATTATGGTTTGTAATTCCCATCTTGAGGGTCATCCTATCTGGAAACCCTTGGTTGAGATCAACTTCAACACAAATCCTAACATAATAATGAAAACCACTCTGTAAGCTCTAGTTGTCTTCTTTGATAAACTGCCCTAGGAGGTTTCCGTTTTCTTCCACTGCAAAAGTAAACTGAAGGGGAAGATTAGGAAATCTCACCTAGAATGAAACATGCATGATGTAGATGGTATTCAGGTCAAACTCTGGGAACCATAGGGTAGTGAAAATTCCCTCTGATCCTTAGAACCAATGACCCTCTTCCATAACCATAGTAATCCTTCTATCATTAAAAAAGCCTCGAGCACAGAGGAAATATATACAATTTTCATTCCATGAGGTATGAATCTAATAGATTACTATGTTAGATGATGGCCATGAACTATTAAATCGACATATTAAGGCATTTTATTTTATTTCTTGTAGTAGATTGAGAGATTCTTTTTCATTTATTTCCAAGGTTAGGGTTTTAGAGGCTTTCTCAATGATGTAAGTGGTGGGAGAAGGAGAAGTTGCTAGAGATTTCAAGGATGTGGCATTTTTAAAGATTGCCTCCTTGAAAGGGGAAAATATTTGTTCCTTGGCCCCACCCAAAATAAAACTAGTCATAATAATCATTGAATCTTGAACTATCCCATATGAGGTGAGCACAGAGGCATCCTCAAGAGGTTTTCCACTAAACACCAGCCATAAGTATCATATCCTGTTTATTAGAAAGAATAAATTTCAAGTCTATACCTCGAGCTTGTCTATGGATCTAAACACACAAAGTCTTTCCACTCAGAGTATGTACAAAAACTTGCAGCAGTTCCATATATCCTTTGAGTGATTTATAAAAAAATATATTGGGGTTTCAAAACACAAAGTTAGATTTCTAAGCGGAGCCATCCACTGCTTTGGCAGTAAGCTTGGCCAGAGATCCATATTCACCTCCTCCTTTGGTGGGATAGTCGATGTCAGAGCTATATTTTAAAAAAATTGTGGCCAAAAGTTATATAAGGGAAGGGTGATATAGGGTTTCAGAGAAAGCCAAATTGAACCAAGGAAAAGCCCCATCAAATTGTCCTTTCAGACTTGCAGGAATCCTTCCTCTGTTGTCCCTAAAATCAAAAGAGCCATCAAAGATGAGGGATCAGAATATAGGGTTCACAAAGGGAGGCATGGTGGGAGCAATGGGGACCATCGTGAAAGTATCAAGTTTTAGAGTTGCGCTAATTCACATATTTATGATAAAGCTTGGTTTTAATTTTTAATAAAATGATGGATTTTGTAAAAAACTATCAATTACCCATGTTAGGGTTAGGTATCTCTTTGTATCCTTTCCTTTGCATTCTAAGGATCAGTGCAGCTGTAAGGGGATGAAGCTGAGTTAATCCTTGTTATAGGTTAAGAGCTATGCACAGGGTCACATAAGATGATTGCCAAGAGGAAGAGTTGTGAAACCTGAGCAGAGACATTTAACAAACAAGAAACGAGCCCACTAACATGTGCGTGAATCTTACAATGCAGGGATGATGTCATAAAATTAGGATCAATTGAATATTTTAAAGAATCAGAGGGTACATTTTGAATGCATATCAGGAAAAGACATTTCTAATACTTGATCGCCACAACTGAGGAAATCTTAACATTCACACTCATTGGGGCATCTAAATGATTCACCGGGGCATATCAAGACCATCTACCTTGTTTCCCTGTCATCTACTCATTGATCTATATACATATATTATATTTAAAATGTCATTACTTTGTAATAACACTTTAAAGTGGGGAAAATGTAGACACCCTAAAAATATATACCTATTTATAGCATATTATTGGATTATTCATATCATATTTACATCTCTTCAGAGTTAACTAAGTTAATTTCATCCCATTAGAATTAATTAAATTAATTATATCCTACTAGAGTACATCTCTTTAGAATCAATTAAATTAATTCTATCATTTAAATCATAACCCTTTAGAATTGATTAATTTAATTCTATCATACCATTGGAATGAATTAAATTCAATTCCTACACCCTTTAGCTAATTTAATTAAAAATTTATTTAATTAAATGGTTAATTTCTACTCACACTTCATAGTTAATTAAATTACTTATTTAAAATAGAAAATAAATCTAGTTTTCTATTCACCCTCCACTTAGACTCCACTTCACTATTCTAGTCACTCCACTCCCACTCCAATTCTAGAATCCTACAAAGGTGGGGACAAAACATTTGCATGTACAACCACCTCATTGAATAAAAAAACAAAATTCATTTCCCCTTAATAGAAAATGAATTCATTTGAACTTCCTCTAATGCTATTTTAAGAATTTATGCATTCATAATATCATTAAATACCTTCAACCACTCCTTATCCTCTATAAAAACCATTCCTTATCTTTGCAAATAATCCCTGGAAGCTTTGTGCAAATGCAGTCAACCTTTGCCAAAATTTCTATTCAACTTTGTGTTCCATGTGTCCAATTTTCTTGTAGCGTTTCCATTTCTTAATGTGGAGAATAGTTTAGATCACCCACAATCTAACCCTTAAAAATTTTTACAAGTATAATACTTCGACAATCTTATCATTGAGGTTTGCAAGGGAGAGCTCAGAGAAAGGCTTGTCATGTTTACATTTCTTTTCTTTCAATTTAGCTAAATTTTCACTACTTACACTCGCTATTTTTGTGTGACTTTAACAAGGACAACCTAGCTTCAAGGGACACAATTCAATTACACACACACACACACACACACACACACACACACACACACACACACACACTAGAACTAAATAAAGTCTGAAATGTAGTGCAACTCTCGATGACAATTACATTGGGGTGATTGTTGAGGTCAATACGACTCAAACATATGCATTATTTGTTTCATCTAATGTTTACTTGAGTCTTACACAGATAAATATGATTTTTTTAAGGTTCAGGTGTGATAATAAAACCCTACATTGAAGTGGATGTGATAAAGAGCGAAAGGAATAAGATAAGATCAGACCTTGAGAATATCAGAATAAGAGATTTTTCTAGGACACTAGTACCTGGGTGGTCCTATCCTTCTTTGGATGGTTATGTTTGAAGGATTATTAGATGTCATTTTTCTAGAAAAATCTTATGCAACCCAGATCTAGCATGTTCCACCTAATTTCTAGCCCACAATCATTCCATATCTTTGAATACAAGCTAAGTCACTCTTACCCCAATATTTCTCACACTTGTTTATCTTTGCGCATAATAGATCTTGATTGTTACTGTTATATCTATTTGATATCAGTTCTCTGATAAAGATTTAATTCCATAAAATCATGTACAAGTACAACCATCATCTCTCATCGCAAAAAAAATATAATGAATGGACCCAATTTAGTGTATTATTATTAATGTTGACCTACACACACAAAAGTGTTTCCAGAAAATTAAAAAAATCATCTCTTTGGGTATGTTCTTTTATTGAGAAAAATATAATTTATGATGTCCTAAGCTTACTCGACAAATGATTTCATGCCAAGAAAACATGTTCAACTCCAATGTACTATGATGGAAAAGGTAAGGCTAGTTATTCATTGTAACTAGCAATCAGACCTAGTCGGTGGACTGGATTTTCCAATAGGGAGGCATTGAAGTTAAAGTTGAAGGATTGAAGATCAAACATAGATAGGGGAAGAGTTGTGCTGAAGAAGGGAATTGAGGGAGGATAATTTTGAGGTTGAGAAATATGTTGGAGGGAACATATGTGATCCTCCTTTTTCTTCCAACAAGTCACATATGGACCACATGTCACTTTTTCTTACTATAACTAGATTATATATTTAATTGAAGGTTTATTGAACATTAAATATTTCTTAATTATCACCAAATTGAAAATCCCTTATTTTGATTGGATTTGCAACTTTTAAGGATTGCTATAATCACATTTTTATGCATTTTAATAACGTGAACATGGAAGGAAAACAAAAAAATGGTAAACAAAAGTGAAAACTTGGTATATGTTCCATGTAGGAACACTGACTCAAAGGCCTAGACATCCATAACTCTAATAAAAATTCTTATTAATTTTTTTGATGTTATGTTGTCTCTCAAAAAAGAGGATAAGTAATCATATTCCTCGATAGCTTGTGAAGAGATCTATTTATAATCAAGTTTCTCATTTTGAATCTATGTTGCTTCTTTTATTACTCCTCTATATTATGGGAGTTGTTATGATTTCCATTCGAAATCTTGGCGAGATCATTCATATCACCCTATGAAACTGTTTAAGTTCCTCCAACTATCATGTGAGATGGTATCTCCACTTAATGTTGTTCAATTACATGATTTCATCCAACCCTTATCAGACATATTCCACTATACTCCTAAGAAACTATTGAATATTAATGTAAGGTGAATTTTTTTGATGTGGTTGTCGATGTTTGGGGTGGAAATAACATAAGATCCAATATTTTTTTTTGTAGCCTACCACTAACAAGTGAATGATAGAAACAAACTCACAATTCACAAATCATCTATCAAAGAAGCACAACATATCTACTGGTTCGTATAATGCATATGTGAATGATGCGAGACGTGAATTGTTCCAAGATAAAACAATGCAAGCATACAAGACTGTAAATTATGAAAATACAAGATAAATAATTGTAATAACAAATAAATATATCCAACTCAATATGATCAAATAGAATAATGTAAGAGATGTACATATAGGAGGTGAATGTGTAACCTCGTCCTAGAATCATGGCAATCTCCACCTAGAATAGTGGTAACCAACACCTAGAATAGTGTAGTCAAGTGTACACCTAAGAAAACATATCCCATAAGTGTAGGGAAACTCCAAGTGATGTGGAATATCCCGAGTAGGACAATAAAAATAAAGTGAGGAAAATAAATCCTACACTAACACCCCCATAAGCATAGCTTAGGTGGGCAGTGAAAAATTAAAGTGAGTCCCGGAAAAATGAAAAATCTCTCATAAATTGGAGAAAAGGAGAAAACCAAATGGGAAAAAAATCCCCCCATAAAAGAGAGATAAAGAAGAGAAGGTGGGACTAGAAAGCAAGAAATATCAACATTCTTCCACCTCTACACCAAACTCTGAAACTTCCTATGATAGTGATAAATCTAAGAAAGAAAGGTTTAAATGTGGGCATTGTAAAGGAAGACATGATGAAAGAAAATGTTTGAAGAAACAAATTGACCACCTCACAAGTCTTCTTGAGAAGAAGATAGGTCAACCTGAGTCTTCCAAATAGTGTTCATCAAACAATGAATCCTCTAATAAAAATACCAATGCAAAAGGGAAAAATAAAGAATCAGGAAAGGAGAAAAAAGAGAGAGCCATTGTTTCAGTTGTACCACCACATCCTACATTGGTTATTAATTCTGGTGCTTCACATCATATGGCTTCTTCACACATGGAGTTCACTTCATTAGAGCCATGTGAAATCTACTATGATATTGGGTGACAAAATCTTTTCAAAAAAATTTGGGAGAGGGTTTGTTGAAGTGGATGGAGGAATATTAAATAATTTTCTTAGTATTCCTTCACTATCAACTAATCTATTATCAGTCTACTAGATTACTCACCCTAGTCAGCACATGTGGGTTGAATTCACTCCATATTTAGTCTATGTCAGAGAGCTACACAGTGACATTATCATTGCAGTGAGTGTAGTCGATCACTAGACTTTGCTATATTCCTTCTCTCACTTTTTCCCTCCTTCATATTCTTCACCAGACTCACTTGTATTTGATGAAACTTTTGAGCTTGAGCACATTTCTGATGAGAACTTCTCTTCTAGCACAAATGACTATAGTAGTGATGGGAACCCACCTCCACCATCTCCATATCACCTTCCATTATTAGAGGAGTTATTTCTTGATCCACCTACTTCTGGTCCACCTCAGAATTTTTAGGGAGCATGAATCTTGATTCAGGACTCATCAGACATCAGGTATTCTTCTATTCAGTTACAGGACCCTCCACATTCTTTCTTCACTTCTGCATTAGATATATCATTCCATCATGGAGCAGTTGGAATTTATACCATGTATGAGGAACATAGTTCCTTGGATAGGAACAACACCTTGGTTGGAGATCCATCATACATTTTTCAGCTACCTTCACTTTTCCATGGTGATCCACTCTTCACTGCATCTATTTTTGAGCCACAGTCACTCCAGGAAGTTGCTTTGCAAGATACTAGATGGCTATAGATAGTTGTAGCTTTGAGTGGGGATTTCTAGTCCTATATTCTCTTCTTTCTCTCTCTTTTGGGGGGATTTTTTCCCACTAAGTTTTCTCCTTTTACTCTATCTTATGAGATATTGCATTGTACTTGTGTACCTCATCAAGACTTTTTGTTAGTGTAGGATATTTATTTTCCTTGTATTTTTTATTTACTTGGAGCTTTCCTACACTCATGGGATATGATTGCTTAAGTTTCAGTTGTGTTAAGTTAACTTACCAGTTCTATGGAGTTGGCCTACTATTTGTGTCAAATCTACTTCTAGTAGCAGTTAGTTAGAGTTATTCCCCATTGATCTAGGATGAGGTTGCAAATTCACCACCTATATGTATTTGAATTGCATCATTCTATCCTATGGAATATGGATCATATGGAGAATTGTGTTGATCTGGAGTCATTCGTGCCTTGTGAGTTTTGATCATATTACATTTTATCATTTGTTGTTTTGATTTCTATAATTGCTCGTGCATTCATTTTTCATCATAGATCTAGAAAATATTTTATGGTATCAGAGTGAATCTGGAGATACGTTTTCCATTAATGAGATATTTGTAGTTTTTTCATACTTTGTTTGTGAAACTACAATTCATGTGTAAATAGATTCGACTTCATCTCGGTTCAGAATGGTTGTGAGCTGAAGTGTATATAGATTAATAAGTACAGGGTTTACAAATTCTAGGATTTCAGGCATCTATTCTCAACATTTCCATCTTTCTCCTACTTCCTTGCAACTCATTCAAGCATGTATTGGGTGTTTTTCCTTATGTCTGAGGATTTTTTCACATGTCTGTGGCGTTTTTTGTTCATTGAAGGGTGTTTCAGACCTATGACAACGCCTTGCATGAAGATACAAAGTTGTGAGGGGTGTTTTCATATGTGATGAGAGTTTTCACCTCTGTGAGGGGCATTTTAGACCTTTAACATGGTTGGGAATGCATTTGCAAATCTAGGAATGACATTTTTTACACCTGTGGTGTGTTAAAACTCGTTTTTCACCTTTGGCAATGTTTTTCGAACCTGGGCCTCCCCATACATGCTGGTGTATGCCTAAAAACGCCCCTACAACATTAAAAATTAATTTTTCATGCCTTCTTGGCCTCTCTAAGCTCAAAAATGACCTCCTTAGCATCATTTGTTGTCATAAGGAGGCGCCATATCAGTCCAACACAAACAAAAAAAAGAAATTTCTTGAAAAATGCCCCTGCTTTTACCGTAGAGTGGTTCATTTCCATAAAGGAATTTCCTATTCCCTAGCTCACCTTTACACATGTTGGTTCCCTAGAAGATTTCTTTGACCTTTTTTGGTCAAATCCTAACTATCTACCCTTGTTTTTTAAAAATTGATGCAACCTAAAATTTACTATATAAAACCCAGGTACGTTGGCACATCACCCATCTTGAGCTGAGCACTCACTCAAAGCGCAGAAATGTACCAGGACCCTCTTTAGAGTTTCTTATGTAGGATGTTAGTGTAATGAAGATACAACATATTCAAAACTGTAAATAAGCATAAACATTCCACAGAGCATAACCAAATCTAGATCTTAGAGAATCATAAATTAAATGATAACTATAATGAGATTAACCATACAAGAGCTAGTTACAGTCATGTTTAGCACCATTATCCATCCAATATACTCCATTATACTAAACATTGTAATACATAAAAGCTTATTTCATTACAAATCATCACCATGAGTTATGTGCGTATCAGATCCAACAACATAACTCTACAATAATTCACTATTCAACCTCTCTTTAACTACACAGTTCACTACATATTTATAGGGGTGGGGACATGCCCTTAACCACCCACGCACTTTCCAAAATAGGTCACATGCTGATAATAACCATGCACCTTTACAATAACATGCACACATGTAAGTGCGCTAATAATAGACATCCTATAGTTAATTGGAATAAGTAATCATATTATTATCTTAAACTCATGCATGGCACTTATCAGATGCTCATTCCCAAAATAGCATGTGTGTGTCACACAATTCTCCATCCCAAG
This sequence comes from Taxus chinensis, assembly GCA_019776745.2. NCBI lineage: Eukaryota > Viridiplantae > Streptophyta > Pinopsida > Cupressales > Taxaceae > Taxus > Taxus chinensis. The sequence goes on along the minus strand of CM034147.1, from coordinate 197,976,735 downwards.
GTGCGCTCCGCATGTTACCTTCCAAAAATAACCCCCATCCATGAAAATGGCTAAGTCCTAAATCAGTTTTTCCTGGCGCACGTTTCCTTCCCTATCCTTCCACGCCTTCAAGTACGCCTTGTTCCCGTGCATGAATCATATTTGTGTCTTCTCCTTAGAAAAATATTGTCTTCTCAACATTACCCCATACTAAAGTACATTTTCGTCCCAAAAATGGGGATTCCTTCTAATGTTCCCAAATAATAGATTACAATAATGGAAAGAATATAATGAATCAATGTACAAAAGAATAGACCTCTACTCTGTAGGACCTTATTCTTCAATCGGGAGGATCAATTCTAGATATTATGTTTTAATCTTAGCCTCCAATGTATACCATTCATCCAACGCGGTCCTTGTCTTCTATAAAATGTCTATGGCAATGGATTCCAATTCATCTTGAGTAATCTTTTCCTTTTCATTCTGTAATACTTGGGCAACATTGTCCATAACAGTCATCATTCCCTCCAGAAGATCCATTTTCTACACTATGTGCTTCCTAATCTCATATATTCTCTCCTTATGTGGGTCTTGAGCTACTGTAAGGGCTTCGTGCTTCTATTTCACAAGTGCCAATCTTTCTACGCGTCCCAATGTCTCATCTTTCATGGCCTTCAGAACATCATTGTCTTCAACCAGAGTTCTAATCCTTATCATTGCTTCTGGTGCCACAAAAATATTCAAAGCTTGGTCAAGTTTATTCAATTCATCCTTCATATTTTGGAGAAAATATTCATAATTTGAAATTTTCCTAACCACGGAGGCCCTTTCTCTTTCTACTTCTTTTTCAGGATCCTTTGGTGCTAACATTCGAATTGGCCCATCTTCTAGCACAAAATCAACCAATGTGCACACATAATACTTAGCTGAAGGAAACTTCTCAGGTACCTTAGACTCAAGATGAGGTCATACTTTCAGAACATAGTCACCAATTTCTTTTTCCACACTAATGAAGTCCTCATTCTTCTTTGTTCTAGGTCCTTCTCTCCTTTTAAACATGCTATCTCTGTAGTTTTTACCTTGTTGTCTTCAAGTAGCGCTCTAATGGTGGCATCCTTATCAATGTTCCTTCATGCCACCTCTATAAATTACCTTAACCAAATCATTTCTCACCTGCTCATCAGACATTAGAGTAGACTTGACTATCATGTGTCTGCTTTAGGGCACCTTCTTCACTCTCCTTGATACATAAGATTCCTAAAAGACGTCAAAATATGGCTCATCCATATGGGTCTGCATGGACTACGATAATTGTTTCCTTGTGCACGTTGTGGCCATGTCTAGATCCATCATCTCCCATCCATAAAATTCTTTAAGGCCTACTATGCTCTAAAACCAGGCATGGATGATTTCACTTGTATCCTCAGTATAACCCATACTTGGCACAACATATTCTTCACTAGTTCTCTTCATTATTGGCCCCTTAGGAACCTGAGCACCAAGGTTTGGAGTTGGCCCTTCTCCTTCTTGAGTATTAACATGCGTGTTAGGTTTCTCTTACATCATCTCTTTTGCTTCCTTCATCCCTTCCTCTTCATCTTTCATTTCTTCATCTCTGGGTTCCTCCATATCTTCTGGTTGTACTCAAGTTTCAGGTGCACTCTCCTCAAACTCCTCCACCTACTCATCTAGCTTCAAATTTATCCTTCTCTTATTCTCAAGTGACTCTTTCTGGGGGGATTCTAGGTGATGTTCTTATCAGCTGTGGTGTTCCTACACCTTGGGTCCTGGTTCTTCTGAATACCTTCTTAAACTGGTGCTCTTTAGGGATTGCATCCACGTCCAAGTCCTCTTCTCCATCCTACACCTGTGGTGGAGAATCTGCAAGTTCACTCTCCAATTTGTCTATGGGTTTCCTCTGGCCTCTATGATCCAAGCCTCCACTATCTTATTGTTCCTCTTCCTCCTCGTCTATTAGTATGGTTGCATCAGGATTTGGAGCTGGCACATTCTCCATTGTGTGCTTTCCCTTAGGTGGCCCTGGGAGCTTGAACTCATTCTCAACATACTAATTATTCTCCAGCCTAGGCTTGATATGAAGGTATATGAGCGTGGATCCACTATCCCCAATAGCCAAACTTACTAGATTCATACTTATGACATCTAAAATGAGCCTCTTAATGTAGGTAGACTGACCTGGATATACATATGTTTTTTTGAGAGTGTGCTAGTCACAATCTACCTTGTCTGTGTTGAAGTTCATACTATGTGCATCAGAAAATCTATGAACTTAGGCATAGAAGTAGCGCACTATAAATGCATAAGGTAGTTTGCACTATGGACTCCACGTCCCATCCTTCATGGTAAAGTGTGCGATGCAGAAGTGTTGATACACCACGAACTGTACTTCCTTGCCTACTACCAATGGTAGTTCCTTTAGAATGTGCCATTCCTCCTCAAACACTGTGTGAAGTTGTTCATACCAAATTTCTACCCTTTTCTTGAACATACCACTCATTGTTCCTCCACATAAATATTTTTTGAACCTTTTTTGCTAGGGACTTCTTCTCAGTGGGGTAATCCATAATTTTATTCTTTGGCCCATCGGGCACTCCAATTTCTACAAAAACATGAGATAAGAGGATGACACCAAAACTTATCTTTCCACCTACGTGCATTTCCTCAACAATGGTTTTGGTAATATAGCCTACTAAGTTGTATATTTCTCCGTATGTCATCTTCTTCGCAATGTATAGCCATATTGTATTTACCTATGACCATCTCCCTTGATCATTCAGCTTAGCAAGTAGATGCGTGACTTCCTACACCATAGGGTACTTCCTCAATATGTAAATTTCCATTCCACATTGACCCTTGGTATACCCCAACTCCTTGCTTGTGGTTATAATCACTTTTTTATTAGTCAGATCACTAACAATGTCTATCCCTATGCCCTTCAGTCCTATTAATGTAGCGATTAGGGTCACCGTGTGCTTAACCCTTTGTCTGAAGATATAGAATAAGCCCTCATGGAATCTTCTCATAAGCCACTGGTATAAGGGTTCATATTTTCCAAAATATGGGAGCTCATACAATTGATAAACTCCTACCTTCTTAAGTAACTTTTCCCTAGTGTCGTCATATACTGGCATATCTTCCACAATGCACCTTTTGGTCTTCTTATTCAGCAAAGTGTCCAAATCTCCCTTGTTATTAGTGGTGTGGTGGTTGTATTCATTTAATTTACATCTGCGGATGTGGGAATACCAACATTTCCCAACTATTACTCCTTCTAGGTACTGCATCTTTGAAAAATTACTCTCGGGAGAAATTTCAAGCTCAACTTCCACCTTTTTCTTTCCTTTTGTGCCTTCTACGGGTGTTTTCTTCAGTGTAATTGTAAAAATCCTACCTTTTGTCTTTTGTGTCAAGTAAGTTCAAACCCTAGCTCGAAATCACGTGCTCCAACTCCTTCTCAATGCTTCTGCTTCACTCAAACCCTTCACCAATGGGGATGCAAGCCTTTTCCACGCATAAATATTCTCTCCACATCCGGTTTCACAACTCTCCTCACCTCAACACGATTCACTTGGCTCGGTTGCACTTAGTTTGCTTGAATACTTGTAATTGCAAAGGTGAAAATGAACCCACATCACGTCCTTATATAAATTTTCAAAATGTTGGTGCATTTATCGCTCTTTCACCTACCAACAAGCCTCTCATTAATTAACCATTTTCAAAATTTCCAAAAATTTCTGCGTGGTACAAGTTCATGCCCCAGCTATAACCTTCTAGCGCATCTTCCTACCCTCTGTCTATAGACTTCTCTACCACGTTCTTCCATGCACCGATTACCTCACCACAATGCCTTCTTACAATAGTTTCCATGGTCGTTGCTTACCTCGTGTTATATTGTCCCTTCATTCATTTCCATCTATGGTCTTCTTTGGAAGCAATCTCCTTTCTAAGATCTCCTTTCCATACTTGAATAACACCTGTAAAAATTTATTCTCATGTGTACCCATTTGTGAATAAAAAATAACCACCCCACACCAATGGTATGTATGGTCCTCTGTGCATAAAAATACTTCAGATTATAATTGGCTTCCAGCGCCTAAACACGCTTATTACAAAAAACAAAAAACTAAATCGACACAACATAGCGATGGAGAAGGAAATACATTAAAGGAAATATATAAAGGGAAACCTACAATAAATGGAAACACTACCTTATTACAAACACCAAGAAGACTTATTTATAGTAGGGCTTTAACCTACCCCCATTAAAGTAACCGGGTAAACGTATTCCATCAAGTGCCTCTAACTGGCAAACACCTGAGTCAAGTATATGAGTGATAACATATGGTCCCAACCAATGCACCTTGAGATTTCTTGGATGGCACAAAAAATTAGAATCATAATGTAGTACCATCTGTCCAACCTCAAGCTTCTTGTCCCCGATGTGTCTGTCATGACATGCCTTATGTATGGCCTTTTCCTGCTTCTGAATCCAACATGTTATGGCACGCCTTTCATCCAACTGTATTAACCTGACAATTCTTTCTTCTAATGCTTGATCATCAACTAGACCTCCAGCGTGCACAATACACAAAGAAGGTAACATGAACTCCATAGGAAGAACTGCTTCTGTGCTAAACACCAACTGAAAGGGCATGACCTTATTCAACCTCTTGTCGGTTGTTCTATACACCCAAAGTACAACAAAAACTTTATCATCCCAATCTTTCCTTCAAACATCACAAATTTTTTTCAAGGTTTGGATCAATACCTTGTTAAAGGCCTCAGTAGTACCATTTTCCTAAGGATGATAGTGTGTAGTATTGTGGTGCGCAACCATAAAATCATCCAATAATATCCTGATTGTCTCATTCAAAACGTGTGTACCCCTATCACTTATAAAGATCAACACACATCCATACCTAGTAAGAACATTTTCCCATAAGAACCTGGTTGTTGTAGTTGTTGTACAATCCTTTGTAGGTTTTGCTTCTTCCCACCTTGAGCGGTGGTGAAATAGGACCTAAAAATTCTACCATCCATTTATCAAATGGATTTGAACTAACAATAGGCTTCAAAGTAATTTCATCTATTTTCCCAGTTTTTCCAAGCTATTTACAGCAATCACATGCTTTATAATACTCTTTACAATCCATGTACAGGGTCTCCCATAATAATCCAGCGAGTAGAATCTTGCGCGAGGTGGCATCACCTACATAGTGCACACATGCAATAACACCATGAGCCTCTTCAATGATATCTGTGCACTCATTTTCCAGTGCACACCGGTGTAATACTTCATCTCTGCCTAGTTTGTATAAATCTCCACTGATCAACATAAAGGGTGTTGCACGAATTGTAACTTGTTTCTTCTCCAATGCTTTCATTCCTTCTGGAACCATACCCATGCATAAAAAGACAACAATATCCTCCAATTTTGAAGGTCCATGATGTAACCTATACAAATGTGCATCTGGCATTATATCTTCAATTATTTGCGTGACCTCCCTTAACTGAATCCTTGATAAGTGGTTTGGGCCAAAATTACTTTTACCCGGTTTTACCACAACTGTGAAATAAAATTCCTAAAATAAGAGAACCCATCGACATATGTGACCCTGTAAAATGAGATTATTTACCAAGTATTTTAATGCCATGTGATCAGTATAGAATACAGAAGGTGTTGCTAGCAAGTATTGTCTGAATTTATGCAGCTCGTAGATCATCGACAAGGCCTCGCGCTCTATTGTATAATTATGCTCTGTACGAGTCAACTTTATACTAGCAAAACAAATAGGATGATCTATAATACTGTATCCAATCTAAGCTAACACTACACTAATGGCTTTTCTAGAGGCGTCCACATGTACATGAAACGGTTGGTTCCATGAGAGAAAACACAAATTAGCGTTGTTGTAAGTCTTTCCTTCAACGCCTCAAATGTGCACTACTACAGTTCTCCCCAATAGAATGTCCCTTTTCCTTTTATTAACTCTTCTAGAGGTGCAGAAATATTCCATATCCTTTGATAAAATTTCTATAATACCCTATGTGGCCCAAGAATCCGTGCACCTCACTCTGACTGGTAGGCTCTTCCAAGCCTACAATAACTACAACCTTCATGAGATCCACTAACAAACCTTCCTTGTAGATGATACACCCTAAAAAAGTTTCAAAGGGTATAGCAAATATGCACTTCTTGATGTTTAACGATATACTTAATTGTCTACATCTTTCAAACATTAAGCACAAATCGTCACAATGATCCTTAACAAGTCCATAAACCATCCAATCATCCAAGTAAGCATGCATGAAGTTGTGAATAAAATCTTGGAATGCTTGAACAACTATGCGCTAAAATACATCAGGCACATTTTTAAAACCAAAGGGCATCACAATATATGAAAAAAATCCACATTCAGTGGTGAAATTTGTTTTCTCTTAATCCTCCTATGTAATTCTAACCTAATGATACCCAGAGAATCCATCTGTAAAAGAATAAATTTTGCACCATGCAATGCCTTCTAATATTTCCTCTTTGAAAGGTGTTGGAAAAGGATCAATCACACATGAAACATTTAGTTCCCTTTAATCCACACAAATCTTAATCTGACCATCTTTCTTTATACTGATCACCATGGGGCTAATCCACTCGGATTCCTCTAGGGGCTTGATGATGCCAGGTTTTAACATTTTGTCAATTTCTTCCTTAACTTTGACACGTAGGTTAGGATTCATCGTGTAAGGTCTCTTTCTAACTAGGTTCGCTCCTTCCTTTAGCTTATTTTTCATATCTCCTAATGACTTATGCACTCCTTTTAACTCATGGTAGCCCCTAGGAAATAAGTCTTGAAAATCCTGTAGTAACTCAATTATCTTTTCCACTTCAGAATCAGACCAATAATCCCCAATTGTTACCTCCTTAGGTTCAACATCCGTACCAATGTTCACTTTCTTGGTCTTCATAGTTTCAATATAGGCACGCACGTTCTTATCTACACTATCTAACACTTCGTAGGTACCTGTAGAATGATTTATATCTAGATTTTCTACTTCTTCATCATCCACCATGTAGACCATCCTTTCTTTTTATTTTTCACAACAAGCATGCTTAAGTAGTGTGGCATCTGTCTCTTCTAATTCATCAAAAAATGCTCCTAAGTCTGCCTCACCAAATAAATCCTGAATGAGTTCTTCAGTCTTTGCACTGTCTCCCATAGTTAAGCACTTTATAACCCTTAATGCCTCTTCCATCAGAGGTTTAGTAGAGAAGTAGTCAAAATTCTAAGTCATTCCTGTAATCAAGTAATACCAATTTCTAGTCTCCCTATGTTGCTTGGCATAAACATGCCATGCTCGTGCACAACCTTCTAAAGTGGAATAAATTTTGTGCACCCAAAGTGAAGATGGTAAATCTTCATGCCCCTCTATCTAGAGTCTCTCACATTGTTGAACGAGGTACTAAATAGGTTGATTACCATAATATATGTAGATTGTAGTAGGCATATTTCTCCTGAAAAAATGAGTGGTTAGAGAAATTCTGAATTCATTTCATTCCATAAGATTATCCCTGTGAACCATCCTCCAGCGTGCTACTCTCCCATGCAAGGTACATACTAACATATTCCTTTTTTCCAATTGATTTTTCCACTGCTCCTCCATGACATGAAAAAATACTGTAGGATATCCTTCTCTAGTGTATCGAGGTACATGGTTGTTACATATTCTCTGAATACATCAAGGTTTTCTTCTCCATGTAAACACACTTCTCACTTCATGCCCAACCATCTTATAAGTGTCATGTGCCCAATTTTCATAAGAAATACTTGTAGTATCATTGATAGACTGTGCATCTTCCCACTGGAGGATTCCTTCCTTTGATGGCTCAAGTACTTCTGGGTCCCAAATGACGTGTACATAAATTATGTTCATGTCTTCCTCACTCAAAGGTTCAACATAAGGTGCATATTTCCCATCTGTCAAAGGGATAATTAATATTTCTTCCTTTTTTTCAAAACTTATATACCCCTTGTTGAACCATAAATCCACATTATTTGCATAACACCAAGGGTTCCCAAGTAGAGCTAGGAATCTATCTGATTCTACAAGTGCTAAGACCTCAAAGTCCCCAGTGAAGTTGGCCCCTTGTATAGTAATGGATGCACCCTTTAAAAATCCTATGGGAGTGGCCTTATTTCGATTGGCCATAAACAATACATTAGAGAATGGTTGTAATGGAGGTCTTCCCATCTGTACCCATGAATCTAAAGTAAGTGCATTAACATCTATGCCTATATCAATCAATCTATTACTCAAGATCCACCCATCCACAATAACATTTAGAGTGATCTCTTTGTCATAATCTAAGATATGAGGGGGAAGATTAACATGCAGGATATTCTGTCTATTCTCTATACCTTCGCACGGAGTGTTTCCCTTTATCAAATTCCCTAGTAATGGAATGATATTCTCTTGGTGCAACATTTTGCATACCTCTTTCAAGTCATCAATATCTGATTGAACTGTCTCTGTCACCTTTTTTGTTCTAACTTTCATGACTATTCCTTCAAACATTATATTTCACCCTAAATATTTCTAATTACCTCCATGGTTTCCTGGTAAACCTCCTTTTGATGTGCAGGATCTGGGTACCTTGCATGTAAAACTTCCTCCTTGGTGATGGTAGGATTCTGTTGTATTGCCTCTACAGCACGTGTAGCTTCAGTGCGTATAGTAATATTCAGAGGTAATACCTTAGGTTCAGGTGCCAGCTTTGGCATCCACTGATTTTCCACAACGCGTTGTATTCTAACCATCCCTACACCTTTGTTCTCATGTTTATGTTGCTTGCTAAGATGCTCATATAAGTCTGGGCACTCCTCATAGCTATGATTCTTCCCACAAAAAGAACAACTAATATTCTGAGGAAATTCTTGCCTGTAGTGGTAAGGAGATCCACATGTAAAACACGATCTGCGAGGGAACTCACCTCATCCACCACCATGGTATCCTTGACCTCTGCCACGACCTCCTTTAAAGTTCCCTTTGTTCTGATCATAGTGTGCTTAAGTGTTATCATGATTATGGTGCTTAATTTTACCTTTAGAGTTATTTGATACTCCAATCTGTCGAACACCGATATCTATGGCATCATAGATCTAACCAATCAAACGTAGTCTTATGTATCGTGAGTCGTGGAATGACATATTTTACAATAACAAGATACATTCTTCCTTATCACGTGTTGTAATAGTGGGCACCGGCTTGGATCATGGTCCAAATGAAATATCTCACAGTCCAACATTAATGAATGCATTGATCTGCAAGGATAACTATCTTTAGTGTGCCCCTCAACTTCACAATTTGTACACCAAATCCCAGTGCACATCTCGTGTGCTGAATTTTCTGATAGTTTCTACAATTGCTTTGCTATAGTTGTAATCTGTGCTTCCATGAATGGTCTTACTCCAGTTTCTATACTCCCAATTGCCTCAATGCGTAAAGTTGATTCAAGTGATTCACGTGGGTCCGTATAAGTCTTATATGACATTTCCCTTCTAAAAGGTGTGATCAAGTCCCAAAAAAACCACTATGCATGGTGGCTTGCATGAATATCATAAGAAATTTTAGACAATAGTGTCTTGAAATGGGCATCATATTCCCGAACTCTATAAGTAGTGTCCTACTTAATATCCTTGAGCGTGCTTATACTCTTCTACTCAAACTCAGGAATATGAAACTCCTTAAGGAAAGCATCCTTTAATGCTACATAATCTACACAAGTATGATCAGGGTCAAAATTCCTATACCAATTGTGTTCATGTCCCTGAAATGTAGTTACAAACTGACTTGACTTGTTCTCAGAAGTCATAACTCCTTTTACACACTATGGTATCTCACACATATGCAGGTGTTCAAAAGCATCTTCTATGCCCCTATAATCTGTAAGATGAAGAGACATCTCCATGTATATATTTTGGGGTTGGTGCAGACCCTGCCCACTTGATCCAGAACCTCCTATGTTACCTCTGCCTCCAGAACCACTAGAATTAGAGCCACCTATGCCCTATGATCCCCCACCTATAGATGGAAGCAGACTAGTGGATGTACTACCCTGTGTCCCAAAAATGGTACTAAACTGGACTCCTACTGTCTGTGAAGTAGTACTAGTCCCAAAAGTGAGTCCAAAATTTTGTGCGCTTGAGTTTTGTGCTGACGATGCGCCTAAAAAAGGTACCTCCAATCAACAAAGAATAAGTTTTCCCTTTCATAGATGTACTTGATATCTGACTTACTCCTTCTCTTCTACCGCCAAAACTAGCTAACTGACTACTGGTTGCACTAGATATTGGAAATCCAAGTGCAAGGGCTAGGTTACTAGGTAGATTTAGATGCACACCCGTGGCCCATGTCATCTTTGCTAGCGCACTCCCATGTGAGGCTGAGGAGGGTTCCCTATTATTCTTTCCCAAATGGGGGAGTTCCAGATGCTCTGGCTCCACACCTCCTGCATGAGATTCAAATCCTTCATGAGCCATCTCTCTCCTCAATGCCATCCACTCTGTAATATCATACTGCTTCTCTATCTCCCTCTTGTGTGCCTCATTATACTTAATCCACCTTTCTTATCTTTGCCTCTCAGAAAATAGGTCCTCCATCTTTCACCAAATCTTTTCCTGCCCCCGCGCGTGGTGGTATTTAGCTAGCCATCATTTTTTCTTCCAAGTTTAGGGTTACCATCAATATTTTGATCTCTAATGGAATACCATGAAAATAAGTTTCCCTTGTATAACATAAAAACTAGAACTCAACTACCTTTAGGAAAGAATAAGTGGAAATTGAGTACTCCAAAATATAGCTATTCAAAACTCCACGAAACCAAGTATCCACAACACGTATCTAAATTAAATCAGCATCATAAAGGGCCTGAAATTATTCTTGTGTCCAAAAAATTTTGTGATATCTCCAATTCCTTTTAGATGCATAAGTAACCAAGCACTCAGACAACTCTACCAAAAAAATAGCAAAGAAGCTCTCATATAAACAATCATACAAATTCTACTCCACCCAAATGCGTGCATCAAACTCAGATCTAGTTCTAAACCTTTGAGCGTACTCTTCTTCCAGATCCTTAATCCACTCCTCAAAACTTGCTAAGGTCAACCGATACGTCTTCTTCATGAAACATCCTAAACATAGCTGAAAAATAGGTCCCAGAAATGGAACTAATGATGTAGCCTAGAATTTACTATATAAAACCTAGAAAAACCCAGGCGTGATGACACATCACCCAACCTGAGATGGTCAATCACCTGAAGCACGCAAAGGTACCAAGCCCCTCTTTAGAGTTGCTTGTGCAGGATGTTAGTGTAATGAATATACAACATATTTAGAATCGTAAATAAGCATACAAATTCCACATAGCATAACCAGATCTAGATCTTAGAGAATCATAAATTAAACAATAAATATAATGAGATTAACCATACAAGAACCAGTTATAGTCATTTTTAACACCATTATCCATCTAATATACTCCATTATATTAAACATTGTAATACATAGAAGCTTCTTACATTACAAAGCATCACCATGAGTTATGTGCGTATTAGATCCAACAACATAACTCTACAATAATTCACTATTTAGCCTCTCTCTAACTACAAAGTTCACTACATATTTATAGGGGCGGGGACTTTCCCTTCACCACCAACGTACTTCCCAAAATAGGTCGCATGCTGATAATATACATGCGCCTTTACAATAACATGCACACACGTAAGTGCGCTAATAATAAACATCTTATAGTTAACTGGAAGAAGTAATCATATTATTATCTTGAACTCGTGCATGACGCTTATTAGATGCTTGTTCCCAAAATAGAATTTTTGTGTCACGCAAGTCTCCATCCCAAGGTGTACTCCGCACGTTACCTTCCAAAACTATCCCGCATCCATGAAAATGGCCAAGTCCTGAATCATCTTTTCCTTACGCGTGTTTCCTTCCCTATCCTTCTGCACCTTCAAGTATGCCTTGTTCCCATGCGTGAATCGTATGTGTGTCTTCTCCTTAGGACAATATTGTCTACTAAAAAAAAACTATGGTTTCCTTTAAAATTGCCTAGTTTTAATTATTATGAGTTAGTTGTTTTTTCCTTCTAAATGTCACTATTTTTTATTATTTTTTATAAAAAAAAATTCATTGGCATCATAGATTATTTATGATGCTGATCTAACTTCCCATTCTTCACATGTCAAAGATGGAGGGCAAGGCCCGGTTTGGCAGGTGGCTAAACTTCCTTGTATAAACACTTTCTCCTTTATCTTGCACACGAAAATATTTTTGGCTAAGCTTGACATCCCTTGATGTTCATCGTCTCATCCCAGTTCCAACGAGTATATGAAAGACCCCCTTTATTTCCAAATTTTTAAAATTAGTTTGCAAATTTTAATTACATAAGCCATTAGTTACAAGAAACAATTTTTACTATAACTTTTGACTAGTAGCTCAGATTTGAGCACTACTTTGGTCAAAAGTGTTTATTTTCTTACACTCTTCATGTTGGTTATATTTATTTTTGTAAAACACTAATTTATAAAGTGCCACTTTTTTGGGGGGGGGGGGGGGTTCTTGCAATGGATGATGAAGAAGATGACGATCACTTGGTTCATTTTCCATAAATCTATTTTGAATACCAGAGGGTGGGGCCCGGTTTGGTATGAGACCAAAACCCCCACAATGACTTGTTTTTTAATTTCTTCTTTCTACAATAAGCACATTTAGTGCATGTTCCTATCCAACAAGGCGCTAATAATCTACACTAATAAATATCCTATACTAATAATCTCCAACCAAGGTGTTGTTCCTATCCAAGGAACTATGCTCCTCATACATGGTAGAAGTGCCAACTACTCCATGATGGAATGATATATCTGATGCCGAAGAGAAGAAATAATGTGGATGGTCCTGTAACTAAGTAGAAGACTACCTGATCTATGATGAGTCATGAATCAAGATGCTTTCTCCTTGAAAAGTCTGAGGTGGACCAGAATCAGGTGGATCAAGAAATAAATCTCTAATAATGGAAGGAGACAAGGAGATGGTGGAGGTGGGTCCCCATCACTACTGTAGTCATCTATGCTAGAAGAGAATTTATCATCAGAAAAGAGCTCAATCTCAAAAGTGTCATCAAGTATAGGTGAGTCTAGTGAAGAATATGCAAGAGGAATAAAGTGAGAGAAGGAATATAGCTGAGTCTAGTGATCAACTACGCCCACCGCAATTATAGTGTCACTATGTAGCTCTCTGACATAGACTGAATCTGGAGTGAATTCAACCTGCATCCCCTGACTAAGGTGAGTAATCTAGTAGACTGATAAGAGAGTAGTTGATAGTGAAGGAATACTATGAAAATTATTAAATGTTCCTCCATCCACTTCAACAAACCCTCTCCCAAAAACCTATGAAGAACTGTTGTCACCAAATCATATAGCAGACATGTCACATAACTTTAATGAATTGAACTCCACGTGTGAAGAAGCCATACATGATGTGAAGCAACCAAATCAATAACCCATGTAAGAGGTGGTTGTACAACTACAGCATGGGATCTCCCTTTTTTATCCTTTCCTGATTCTTTATCTTTCCCTTTTGCATTGGTATTTTTATTGGAGGATTCATTGTTTGATGAAGACTGTTTGGAAGACTTAGGTTCACCTATCTTGTTCTTCTCAAGAATACTTGTGAGGTGGTCAATTTTCTTCTTCAAACATTTACTTTCACCATGTCTTCCTTTACAATACCCACATTTAAACATTTCTTTCTTAGATTTATCAATAGAAGAGGAAGTTTTAGAGTTTGGTGTAAAGGTGGAAGAATGTTGATATTTCTTTCTTTCTTGGTCCTTTTTACTATATTTATACTCTTTATCCAATGAGGCTTTCTGTTTTCCATTCTTGGAAATGAGAGCTTGAGGTTTGGATGACTTCAAGGTACCCATTTTAATTAATTTGTCTTGCTCCTTAGTTAAATCAGCAATGATGTCATCTAAGGATGGCATAGACCATGTGGCTCCAAGAACTCTCTTGGTAACATAAAATGTAGAAAAGAAGATAGAGTAGTAATGACCTAGTTTGGCAAGCACTAAAAGAACAATTTGTTCATCCTTCTTTTCTGTTCCACATTCTTTTAACTACAATTGTAAGGACTTGATCTTGGTGAAGAAATATTCCAAGGTGTCAAATTTTCTAGAACTTAAGCTGAGAAGTTCTATTTCTAGCTCATGACCCCTCATAGTGTCAACTTTTCCAAATAATTTTTCCAAGGTTTTCCACACCTCATTGGGATATTTGGTTGACTCTATGTGAAAAAGGAGTTCATGAGACACTGAAAGACACAAAATACCAAATACTTCATCACACTTATTATACCACTTAAATTTATCTGCAACTACAATAGGCTCAGGTTCTAACCCCATTGTGATACAGTAAAACCCTTTAGTCATGATTGTAATGAACATTTTTTATTTCCATTCATGGTAGTTAAAAGGTGTAAGTGGGTTAATTGTATTTAGATCCATGAGTGCAGAAAGATAAGTTATGGTAGTTGTTGCAGAAACCAAAGAAATGTGTGGAGAGAAAGAAGTTCTAAAAAAATAGAGGAATCACACTATACACCCCCTAGAAACTTTATCAAGAAGCCCCCCCACAGTATTGGCACTTTATAACTTAGTGTGTTTTACAAAATAAATAGGTCCAGTGCTTTGGGAAATGAAAAATATTTATCTTGGGTAAAAAAGGCACTCAATATCGAGCTACCATTCAAAAGTTTTACAATAACTATTTCCTGTAAATAATCCCTATTTTAAATGAATTTGCACTAAACTTGAAATGTACTTTATTTACTAAAATACAATTTTAGCAAAAAAGGAGGAGGGTTTTGATTAACCCAAGGCTAATCTCTTCAATTCATATGTGTTGGGCACGACTGAAGGCCAAAATACGCTAGGGGTCACAGGGGGGTTGGCATTAGCCGAAATAAAAAAAATTTTGGACTGTATACAGGCTATAACCATGTTTTTACATTACGGATCTTAAACTTCCATAGATTTGAGTGTAGCAACAACACTGCCATGAAACCAAAAAAACAATGACTCAAGCTAGATCTTCAATGCGTGTATGGGATATTGGAAAATTTATTACAGGTATAAAAATTCTTCTTGATCAGGAAAACCACCCTTTCCAAGTTTGAACAAGCTTGTAAAGTATTACCATAAGTGAAAACGCTCTTCACAAGTCTGAAATCACCTAGATGTGGATAAATCTTCCAGGGATCCTACAATAATAATAGGTCTGCAAAAAAGCAATCTCTAAAACTGTATATGCACTATGCAGGCCTGTAAACCTCAGAAGCTTGCAAAAAGGCTATATATACCTAGAAACAAGGAAAACCAACACCAAATAACACCAAAATACTTGTAAATATTGATCTTAAATGAAAATAAATTTGTAGAATATTATTTAGACAAGCTCAATACTAGATCGACTCTGATACCATATCAATTAAGCGCCACATATCTACTGGTTCGAAGAATGCATAGGTGAATGATGTGATACGTGAATTTTTCCAAGACAAAACAATGCAAGCATACAAGACTTCAAATTATGAAAAAACAAGAGAGATAATTGCAATAAAAAATAATTAGCTCCAACTCAATATGATCAAATAGAATAATGCAAGAGATGTACATATAGGACGTGAATGTGTAACATCCTCCTAGAATCATGGCAATTTGCACCTAGAATAGTGGTAACCAACAACTATAATGGTGTATTCAAGTGGTGACTAACACCTAAATTGTGTAGTAAAGTGGTAACCAACACCTACAATAGTGTAGTCAAGTGTACACCTAAGAAAGCATATCCCATAAGTGTAGGGAAACTCCAAGTGATTTGGAATATCCCGAGTAGGATAATACAAATAAAGCAAGGAAAATAAATCCTACACTAACATCATCCACTGTGTTGATAAACCCCAAAATGTAAAAGCATACAATAATAGTTATATATACAGAAATGCCAACAAAAAATCATCCATAAACAATATTACATGATAACAATTGTTGAATTTTTAATGTTAACAGGTAATTATAGTGATAGTTATTTTTCCACACTAGACCAATGTGAGAAAATCATGACAAATGATCAATAAAATCATAATCTTCAAACTGAAATGTTCCCTATTTATAATCTTGTATGAGATAAAGGATCGAAGGAGGACCCCAAGTGTGCACACATAAAATAGTTTTCCTCTTTTTCCAATCCCTCAAACATTAATTAAGCTAATAGGAATTTCCAAATCTATGGGAGTATTTATGGTTGTGCTTAACAAACATAAGAGAAATGAAAGATCAAGATATTTTGCTGGTAATAATTGTCAGACAAAATCAACATGATTATTGATGAGGGGAAACAATTATCGCTACCTTAAATGTTAAAGATAAACCCTGATCACAAATCTACATGAAATGAATGACATAAGGAACCTTGAATGCAAAGTTTCCATATCTAAAATAGGTAGAGTTCAAGATTCACACATATGCATGTTTCCATTCTAAGCATTCATTGACCATGCCATGATTTCTTAGATATCAAAAAATAATGTTTCCTTCACAACATGCAAACTGAATGTATTTCTATTTTAGACAATTGACAAAAATGGCACATGGTTTATATGTGCTTGGGTGTAAAAAATTAAAATTTGGCATTGGTTTCCCCCATAATTTCCCTACCCCTGGACTTATCATCCCTCAAACCCCTTCTTCATCACCCATCTTCCTCCCCTAACGTTTCACTCCATCCAATTTAACTTCCTTGATGCATCCCCTTTGAGGTTTCCATCACACATTTCATGTGTGATTGCTAGTAATATTGAGCTTTGAGAATATAATGCAATGAATTATGGAGAATTGGTAATGTGTGAATATTTTATGATTTAATATTATTGTAAATATATTTTCTCATATTTATTAATTAAATGGGTGTATTTAACAATTTTTAAATTCCGTAAAGGGAAGGTTTGGAAATGCTTCAGGTCATCCTAACATAATGTTGTTGAAAAGGTAAGGGGAGACATCAAATATCATCCTTGACATATGCACCTCTACAAGTTGAGAGACTACAAACATGGAAAATCACAACCGTCGATGCTTAAAACAACAAATGAATATTTTAAACAATTTCAATAAAAGTCTAGATAGGTGGGAAGTGGTATATTAAAATAGGTATGGAACACAAAAATAAAAAATCTATGACATTTTCTTTTTGTTAAGTATTTCATACAAGCATTTGGATACTTTCATTTTCCAGCATTTCCCAAGTTTTATCAAACTCCCACTCAAAAATCCACTTCTTTTGAACTTTTCTATTAGAGTAAGATATTTCTATACAAGCCATTTCACAAACATTTTTTCACATATAGGGAACACATGCAAACAAAAAATTTGTAATTGGGAGCTTCTACGAAACAATTATTAACTTTGTTGTGCCATCTAAGTGCTTACAATACTCGACTTGTCTTCCTGCGAGGAATATGAGGATAAAGATGGAATGCAAAGGACTTCTTCTCTTCCAGAAAAATAGAGCTTTTATCCCAACTCCATCCTGGAAATCACATAGCCCTTGATAGCCTTAACATGTTGGGTCATCGGGAATTTGACATATATTACAATTAGTCCAAAAATATTGTTCCTCTTTCTTTACATAATAACGGTCCATCTTGCATTGATGTGTACAAGGCTATTGCCAAAGTCCCTTTCAATCAATCCTACTCCACATGAAAATGTTTTCTTCATTTGTAGCGAGAATAAAAACTAGCTTTTGATACTATTTCTTCATCACTTTATGCACATAAATCAATTCTTGCCGCTAAAACTGATAATTCAAGGTATTACAGGCATATGTAAGTCATATATCATAAATACCATGAGGTCAACACTATCATATGTAAATTCTTTAAATAAGTCACCTCTCTTATTGCTTGCACCAACTATAGTGGTTACCTTCAACATTTTTGCATCTACTATACATACTTGTATGCACTTACCAATAAAGGAAATCAAATTTCTTAAAGGGAAAGCACTATCATATTTTTAAGACTCCCTCAAACATGTTGACTATATTCTCATCAATGAGATGAGCTTCATTGGCCTCAAGTTGCTTACCAAGGTTGACTACCGCATCCATGAAGCTTCCCCCACATCAAAACATCCATATTTGGTAAAACTCCATCATTATTGTTGGTGACCTTGGCTAGTTGCCTCTTGTTGAGGACGTCCCATTGTATGCAAGACACTCATACATGAAAAACATACAAAAGAGATTTCCTACATCTGTAACGCTGTAAAAATTCTTCTGTCAACAAGGTTCCGATCTAGCTCAAGTTTCTTTTTGGAAAATATTGCTCAACATTCGAGATGAAATTTTGCACATTGAGGATTGGGAAACACTTTTGAATCATACAAATGTGCACATGTCTAAACAATAAGTTGCTTCTTTTTATTCTGCTCCACATTTGTTTTCTAAAAATGACCTCGTGGACCACCATAACTTCAATGTGTTAAAATATTTAAACCTTCTAATTGTCTGTTGAATTACATGAATTACTAGGCAGTACAACTTAATAGATCCCATTAACAAATAATTACAACACACATTTATGATTTGCAAACATCAAAAAGTTATGTTGACGACTAACTTGTGGGTTAAAGTTGTCCTAGTGAACAATTCAATAGACAATATTGTAGACATGGTCTATAACAGTTCCACTTCATTGTTGAATCTTCCACTCTTTGCTGTCATCAAATTTAATAAATACATAGGCCTTCCTTGGGATGTTGCTAACCCTTTACATGTACCCCAACCACCAATCTCTAAAGGGAACCACAAACAACTACCTCTTGAAATGGCATGGGCTTTGATAATCCACAAGTCCCAAAACCTTACATTGCAAAAGGCACTATTGATATCGGTAGCACAAAAAGTCATTTTGATTGTGCCTATAACTTTAATTAAATGAACCCTTATTGATTCCATTCATATCTAATAAATTGTTAGCTTCCAAACATACATGAAAAAAAACTCTACATCTTTGAGTTTTCCAATTTCCATACATAACTTCTTTTCTTTCGTTAAATCTTAAAAAAAAAATTCTAATACTATTACAAAACTAATAAATGCTTTTAAAAAATGTTCTTCCTTTTCTGGATTTAAACTAATGTTTACATTGTCCATGACAATTTCCTTATTCTTCACAAATAGTTTATGTTATTTTAGGTGCTCATATTTACACACTTCATGAATAGTCTTTCTACCTTGTCATACATTCCTCCTGCATAAATCTCAGGCCAATATTTACACTTCAACACCATTTTACCCCGCCTCCTACTTGATTTATCATATGCGAAACTCCCTTTTGCACTCCTTTTGACTTCCCCATCGCATACCTGCATATGATTGCTAGTGTTAAATAAGTGCAAAATAAAGAGAGGAGGCAAATAAAAACAAAAACAACACGAAAAAACAACCATAAAACATGAAAATAATGAGACAAAAATATGTCAAAATAATACAATTTAATGACTCATAAATACTCACATATTAAACTTGAGTTTGTCTAGGTTTAAACTATCTTATTAAAATAACTGTTAAATATTAATATATAACTATTCTTACATATTAATATATACTATGTTTACACTAAAAATAATAATATAAATTTTAACTCACTAAACTTTATAGAAATTAAAATATAAAAATGATAGATGCTTATAAAAGTAACTTAAATGTTAGAAAAAGTCTAATATGTCTATGAAGGTAATATGTTTTTATTTTTAAAAGTCTAATATTCTTTGTAGAATAAAATGAGTTAAAATAACAAATTATCTAAATTTAATTATTAAATATTAAGAGTATCCATTCTATTAAATTGTATTTTGATAAATGTTTATACATCTTTCACACCATCACCATTACACTAAAACCTATTTAATATAATAAATTAATAATTCTGATCTCCATAAAACATATTATCTATTAAAAATATTAGTAAAAATGAATTAGACACAGAAGATACACCCCCTTTCAACCCCTTCCTTTCTATAATTATTTTAGAATATTGATTATCAGTTAGTGAATCATATTATTTTAATTTTCATCACACAAACTTTAAATGCACTCAACTTTTGTAACTCCTTTAAATTCCTTAATATTTAAAGCTTTAAACATTGGAGTTATTCAACTTTTTGCAAGTTGGATTTTTTTATTTTAATCATTTTCATCACGTTCACAGATCCCTAAAAATTATTTATCTTAATTAAGAGAGGGATAGACATAACACAGATTCAATAGTTAAATTAAGATTTAAGGCTTACCTGTTAATCATTCTTGACCAAAACACTTAGAAACAAGCCAAATGTATCTTCCTCCATTGTAAGGTGTCATGCAGAGGTCTTGTTAATATTTAATTTAGTTACTTAGACTGATATAACTTTACCATATATTTTTTGTTCATTACTATCAGAATTGATTAAGTGAGCTAAAAAATGATTAGATGGCAGTGTGACAGACAATATGTAAATCAAAAAAGTATTAAGCTAATATTTTAAGTTGAAATCATGATCACAACGTGACAACACTTAATTAATTGAAAGTTTTCATGAGCAATTTAATTAATTTCAATACAATTGTATATAGATTAATAATATTTGTGGGATTTTTAGTTGTAAGTTTTCAAGTTTATTTTTTCAGTCTTAACTTTGTAATCTCTTTATTTATTGACAAAAATTTGAAATAGTGTAATACTGTATAAATCACCATTATTTTATAACTATCAACACCATTACAGATATTTTCACTACATCTATTTGAAATGCACCTAAATAAATCAATTTCAAGTTTCTTAACTTAAAATTTTCTTATATTTTATTACACTAAATCAGATATGCCTATTAAATATATTTTAAAATTATTTTTAAAATATTATCGAGAAAAATGACCCACAAACTTTACCATATGGGTAAAGATATAACAATTTCCCAATTAACTTCTGAAAACTAAAAGAAAAAGTTTTAAACAGAAATCCAAATGATCGTCAAATTTAAGATTGAAATTGTCCTGTGACAATTAAACAAATGCCAAATTTAATGTGAAAAATAAATTTTATTCACAACATCATATCCTTCCAGTCCTTGCTGCCATTATAGAACTCCTCTCAATGTAATTAATGTGATATCAACACAATATAATCTATAGTAATCATGGCGTAATGAATCAATAATATAATAACTCTTTTCCTTCATATATTTTTTATAATAATTACAATGCAAAAAAATCCACTAAACCGACATCACTTAGGCATCATCCTCTATCCCATTGACATGACTTTTAAAATATATTATGTACTAGCAATTGCACAGGTGTTGAAAATTATGCTGGAGAGAATCCAAATATTTATATATTTATTTTGGCATAGGAGAAAATAATATTGCCAAAAAAAGTCTACTCAAAAAACATTGCCAGATTTTGACACTTTCCAACAAATGAAACTTCAAAAGTGGACGCCTACCGACAAATAAGTAATATGAAAGACCAATTTCATAAATAATAATTACCTTATAAAGAGATTAATAATGACCCATAAAGTCATTTTGAAATGACATGACTACAAAGGAGTAAAATGCCAAAAAAAAAAAAAAAAAAAAAAATTAATTTAACTGTCTTACAAACATGAGAATTGTATGTTGTTTTATCCAAGAAAAAGCTGATACAAACATGTGGAAATCTAAAACAAGAGGATTTTCACCTTGCTCTTCAGTATCTTCATGAACATGCTGCCTCTTCCATAAGCCTTAAGCATGCAAGGTTCTTCCTTGTTTCATTCTCCACCTTCAGCTACTCCATCCTGCTCTTCTCAATCCTTATAGAATAGGCCAGAGGCAATATCATATCAGGATCCAAGGCATCCTCAGGAAAGAAAACCAAAGCCAAAGTGTGGTTAAGCCTATCATAACCCAACCTCAGCAAATACTCGTCATAATACTTGAGCAGTGCCAACCCAACCCTAAATATAAACCCTAAACCTTCAGAGAAAAAACTATCCAAAATCCTCACAACCAATGACAGGGGAAACCTAGCAGTAAACGATGTCATAAACCACTATGGAAAATACATCCTAGCATTGATGGTTTGTTTCTCCAAAAAAGAAGCTAGCATTCGAAGCTGCTCTTTAAGTAAACCCTAAAACTGAAAAACATAGAGATCATAATTCTGATTTGTATATAATCCCCTCAATCCTTTATTGCTTTCCTTCTTTAGCAATGCAACCATGACCCAGAAGGCTTCTTCCTCATTCATGTAGAGTAGAAGCAGTGCTGCAATATATCTTATTCCTTCTCTGTAGCCAACTTCATGATCATAGTTTGAGTAGGCCTTAAGAACATTGTAGAGAGATTTTTTACAGATGATATGGTCAGAGAATTACTGGGACTCTAGAGTTTCATGTTATCTTTAGCAATACCCATGTATTGAATTCTGCATAAGGGCTAGTTTGATGAAGAGTAGGATTGATTGATGAGCTGATTGTAGAGGCCTTGGTTGGAATGTAGGAGGTAACCTCCAAATGTGAGTTTCCATGCAGAGGAACGAACAAAGTATGGAATTCCTTCTCTTATGCCTATTTCAAGTAGGTATGGTTTAGTTTTAAGGTAGAGATCCCAATTTGTTGGTGATTTTATCTAGTCTAGCATTTCTTTCCACTTCTTAGTATGAAATTTTTAGATTTCTTGGTTGTAGAGGTTTCCTCTTCTAGAATCTAGTGATTCATGGCACTCTGTGGAATCTAATTCTACCATTTTTCTTGTTGGGAGATTTCACTTATAGTAAAAAACTTCTACAATTTGAATTGGGTATATGAAATGATTTCAATTATCTTATGGATATGGAAAAAGGTTACATCTATTTTTAAATAATGAAAAATATCAAGTCATAATTAAAAACAAGAAGAATTATTAGTGTTTGAAACCTAGTTTGTTTCTTGAATATTGCTCATATCTCTATGTTTAATTAATTCATATAATAATGGGTTTTCCAATTAAAAAACAACAATAAAAACAAGATTATAATGGAAAAGAAAAGACATGGTAGCTTAGAATGTATAGACTTCGATTCACTTTGAATGGCTAGAATTTACAGAATTTTATCATTCGAAATCATTAAAGATGTTAGAGAATCTATTAATAGTTCACTTATTTAAACTCTTAATTTAAATTCATTATAAAGGGAAGAAATGAATTATATAATGAAAAAATTAGGTTTTAGTGTGGGCTTGATCTCTACTAGTGGTCGCTCCAAGAGGAGCAAGGTTACGTCGGCACGGATTTGTTTGGGAGTAATCTTCTGGTGTAGGGTTTGGGGAGCTTTATAGGTTCAGTATGGGTAGAAATTGAAGTATTTTTTTTAGTTGGAGGGAGTAATTTGGTTTTTTAAAGCAACATAGAGTAGAAGACATATGCAAATATAATATCAGTTGTTCCAAGCATGTAATCAATCTTACATTTCAGATAAATCTTTCTTTTTTTTATGGAGTGTATTTGTTTGGATTTGGTACATATGGTCTATGTTTCTGTTGAATATGGTGGATCTTAAATTATTATTTAATATGAGCACTGTATGTATTTAACTAAGGTTAAGGCTGATCAGACGTGTTTAATCACTTAAGAACTTATTTTTCTGAATGAATACTTGTATCCTTTTAAAGTTGTGCTTAACATAAACAAGTTTTTAGATGTTATTTCCTCCTTTTGGTGCAGTAGAGTTTACATTTACAACGGATTATTCATATTCAACGTGTTGTTTATTGCTGGTAAATGGTGTACTCTGTAATTGGTTCATAGCAAGGCTCTCATAGGGTTTTCAATGATTTGATTGTATTGGCAACGTGTGTTCTAGGCGATTTCTCATCTTTTGTTTGTTGTACACACATTTCTACATTGTGGTTGTTTTTGTTCTTTTTTTTGGATACTAATTCTTTAGTTATGTTTAAACTATCAAAGTTGAACAACATCTGATTGTATGGGTAACCTGGATTCTAGGCGATCTCTCATCTATTTTTTGTTGTACACACATTTTTGCATTGTGGTTGTTTTTGTTCTTATTTTTGGATACAAATTATGGATTGGAATATTAATTGGAAATGGGAAAATCAATGCCTGTTATTTTGAATCTAGTAAGGTTTCTTCAAATATCTGAACTACTGTTGCATGTGGGGTATCTACATACTTTAAAAGAGTTAGTTATGGATGGTTAATGAATGATATTTTCCAATTAATATGTGGTGGAACTCACGTTTTTGTTCAGTTAAGGAGCTTGTAGTCAACATCTCTTCAAGAAAAAGCTAAGAAAGGCTATTATAGGGTTTTCAAACCATGGCTACTCCTGCAATGGTTGTATTTGGGGATTCCCTAGTTGAACAAGGGAATAATAACTACCTATATTAGATTCTTACTTAAATTATAAATAAAATCACATAATTTTTTAATCTGTAATTAATTGTTTAAAAGACCTTTCCCTGGCTTTGTTGGAAGACCGCTTGAAGCCTACACCAAAGAAAATAAAGTGTTTTAAAGGCCTTTCCCTGGGAGATGATATGTCACCTAAACTGAAAAGATTTAAGTAGCTACTAAGTCAAAGCTACAGCAGAAAATGAGGTGAATTTATCCATGTAGAGAATCTTTCAAATCTGAAAAGAGACAGAATGCAAATTCAAGTTAGAAAGATTAAATCATGCCTTGAGAAGAGGAATACAGTTCACAGAACAAAACAATATTTTTGCAACTGCCAACAGCAAGGTTGAGTTCATTTACTTCAGATAAGCCCAAAATCCATTGTCAGTAGATAAACAAGGTTTCGAGGAAGTAAATACGTCTACAGTGTGTCATTTATCTTAAATAAATACTTTTCAAACAAATCAAGTGTTTATGACAAATACTTGAGTGATAGGACAAGATTTTTTCAGTGGAGGGAAAACGGCACCAGATCTGCATTCCAGGACAAGCACCGCCAAGGAGACAACATGATAGGCGACCATAAGGTGACAAGTAGCTGAAACAGGAGGAAGTTGTTGAAGCAGGAGGAAGCTGTTGAAACAGGAGGAGGATGACAAGCAGGATAAGGAGGAAGCACCTCAAGCAAGTGGACGTAGTCATTGGAGATCTATTGTAAAACTTGGAATGTTCTTCATTACAGTGGCCCGAGTACTCTTCACACGTGGCAAACATTTGACAAATAATAATGGTGGTGGTAGTCAGATTCAATATGAATCCCTAGGGCAGTTGGTCATGCAATGTCAAGAGTGTAATAAGGATGAAAATTTTGCAAGATATTGCCCCACAAATCATTAACAATATTATAATTATTTGTATATGGTGTGGGTGAGGGGATCACAATGATGCCAAGTGTTTGAAACAAGTGAACATCAACATGATTGATGTAGTCGAGGACAAATAGCAATCACTAAAGCATGAGCAATGAAAGCCATATACCTCAACCAAAGAATGGAGAAGGAATGACTTGCTGAGGCTAGAGCAGAAGTTGAGAAGGTCATGTGGTTGAACGAAGACAATCCTGTGAACAAACATGTACGATAATGACCAATTGACTTGAGTTAGACAAAGCAATTGCAAGACAAGTCTTGCAAACAATCATACCTATAAAGGTAGCTAATTTATTACAACTTATTTCTGAACTCAAATGCAATAACCACAATCATACTCGATAATGGCCCTGATATGTCCAACATGCATTGACACACCTAATATCAGAGGTATGATAGATAATGGGGAGGACAAAAAATCAAAAGCATGAACCCATAGTCGAGCCCCCATCGATAGGTGATCAAGCGATTGACCCCATGCTTTTGACAATGAATCTAGCCTGACAACTAACAATAGTGCATATGGAGATACTTGGGAGAAACTTGATGAACACCATTGTGGATGGTGGTTTGAGTGTTAATTTCATTTAGAGGACACATGGAAAAGTCTAGTGAGGCCAATTAGCTGGCCTTCAACATTCCAATTGGTAACTGGAGCAATTAGGCTCGATAACTTGGATGGAACACTTGTCAAGGACATAGTAAACAACTTGAAGCCAATGTTCTCTTACCATGGATGGAAAATGTGAACATGGGTAATGTGGAATTTTTTAGTAGTGTAGATGACATGATTAAAACATCCACAAAGGGGGACATTTTTCTAAAAGAGAGGTATGGTGATCATTAATTAAGTGGTATATTGGAAACGTAAAATATAACAAGCTTGACAATGAAATAGAAAATTATTAAAGCAAATTTGAGCATTCAATTTGAAAGATATATATTTGTTGCCCAAAGAGATATTTTGAAGGGCTTTCAGATTGCTTTGATGAGTTCTAGAATAGACAGGCCGATAAAAATGTTTAGATTAAAGCATGACCATACACTTAGTGTTATTCATCATACACCCAAGAGGACCCACCATACCCCTTGAAAGACTTAACCATATGCCCAAGTTCGCAAGTGTGAGTCTCCATCATAAAGTTATCCTCCATATGTTGCATGTGCTTTACCATCATTGTATGACCACACTCTCCAGTTGAATGTGTATGGTCAACAACTGCATGCCCTTGAGGCGACAATGATGTACAAATTGGACCCCACCATACACTCCACTTCATTGCTTGCTATTGTGACATTGAAAATTGAAATGAGTGATGTTATCAACACTAAAAAGAAGCCACCAGATCTTTTTCATTATCTTCACAAATATCTTGGAAACAAAAATTTGTGCTAGAATCTAACATGACCTATGGATGCATTTTAAAATATCCTTAAATTGTATATGATATGGTGGTGTATTAATCATAAAACGGGAAAACATATTTATGTTCTACAGATATCAGCTGGACTGACATTACATTTCCTGTAGGTCCAAATTATATACTCTTTTGGCTGTTGGCTTCTTGTCAATTTTTTTTGCAGGTCTAAGATCTATATTTAATATTTATCTATCTACACACACATACATATATGAGAAAAATTATGCATGGTAGGGTAATTTTTTTTCAAAGGGAAAAAGGTAGTTTTCTTTTTTTGCTAAGGGTAGGCTCCTAGACCTGCAAAAAAAATTGGCAAGCCAAAAGATATTTACATCATCATTTTAGGTGAAAAGTGTTAGATAAGAAAAATAAGCTCAAGGAGGACATAGGCACTTCACCATACCAAGGTAGAAGGCCATCCAACCACAAAAGAGTGACACATCACCAATAAAACATAGAAGTAACCAGCAAACCACATAAGTCCAACTGTTATATTTCCTAAAAAAGTGCATCAACACAGCTCCTCATGGCTAATTGTTTATTGCATCCTGCTTATTCTATATGAGCATTCAAACTGTAGAAGAAAAGTGAAAAAAAGCAAACAAGAACTTGAAGCATCAAAAGGGAAAGTGTTCAATCATTATTATTTCTTTAACAGAAGATCAAATGCAGTATCAATCTCAAACAGCTCTTCTCTCTCTTGTTATGAAAATAAAACAACACCCTCAGCGCTTTCTCACATCCTCATCAATCTGTCATTCCCAAACAGAAAATCTTAAAACATCCATTCCAGTCTAGAGTGAAATTATAAAAAGCATAGAAGGGATGAGGGCTCATTGACCCCAAAGCAAAACAGATTCTCACACAATTTTCTCATTTGAGTAAATGACAAAAAAAAGAGGAGAGGGGAAGAGGCATTATGAACCAATGCACCCATAATAGATGAACACAACTTTCCTTTGCTATCTCATCGAGTTTCTCAGTCAGCCCTGGAAATCCAGCAGAAGAGAGAAGAAAAAGAAAGAAGCACAGATACTCTCCATTCACATTCACATAAGCCCTCCAAAATGCCCAATACATTCATGTAAGCCCTCATAAACCTATTCAAATCACTTGCTTACACCACCACTTAGAAGGCATCACCTAATTTGAAGGCGTAAAGGAAAATATGTTACATCACCATTCTTAAAAGCCAACGCACAGAAGGAAAGAAGATACCAACCTCACCTTCTCTCACCCAAGGAGCCATTAGATAGCCCCAACACCTGAAACATTTATGACGTAGAGAGTGAGACAGAAAGGTTATCATTGGTGCCCTCCATAATAACAGATCAAAGAAGCAATTCTATGCAATATAAAAAAGGCAGTGAAATAAGGGATGGAGGGGTCAAAAGAATTATTGGCCATGTACACCCTCTCAACAAAATGATTTTAGTGGATAATTAAAGCCGGGGGAATAAAAAAGGCCCCCAAAGCACACAAGAGCAGGGAATGGGATAGTTAAGAGGTGAAAGGAGGAACGAGTTGGGGAGAGGAGGCCTCTTTAACTAAGAGAAAGTGAAAATCAAAAGGATATTGAGAGATCTAGAACAAACCATCCTAGCTCAATTTGCAAGTGCCTCAGAAGTTTGTATAATAGAGTACAGTTAAAGGCAGTGAGTTGGGCACAAAATACAGAAAATAGAAGCAACTATTTCAACCCACAGAAAGATCTGAGTGAATGCCATGAAACAATACAGAATAATATAGCAAATTGTTTTTTTCCCAAGAGCCACATGAGCATGAAATAATATGAAACAGATCTCCCAGAAGTTTAAATGGCATAACAATATGGCAGTGGAAGGGGGGTTTTTCAGACTGAGCAAACAAATCGACCCATATAGGTAATACGAGCTATACCCATTTTAACAAATAACAGCAAATGATGTAAACTCATAAAATCACAGTCAGCTCACACTCTTCGTGACCGAGTTGAAACTTTTTGGTGAAAGGGAATATCCAAAAGCATAGGTCTAAATCCCAAATCTAAGCACAAGTCAAAACATCAGCATCTAGGCTAAATGTATGAGCTTGACCTCATATGCTACAAACCTAGAATGCATAAAGTAAAATAGTGTCATCTAATCAGTGCAAAGGAAATATGGCCAGGAAATGGAGAGCATATATAGAGCTATCAATGAAAACAAATGAGTTGGGTTTCAAGTTATGAAATCGAACTAGATACAAACAAGCAAATCAAAGGAAGAGCTAAACGCATACCCAACAAGCACAAATACAAAATCCAACCCGAAAATGGATAGAGCGTCTAAGGGAGTAAGTGAGTCTAGTAATGGCGGCTATACAAGCATAGCAACGAGTAGAATACGAAGAAAACCCCTATACAAAATAGAAATCAGCAGAAGCCTAGCTCTCAGAATCAAATACAACAGAGTAAAGTTTGGTAAAATAAATAGGGCTTCACCTTTTAGTGGAGCCATGGCCAAATCCACATATGCAAGAATGGAATAAGCTCGAGTTCAACACGTGCCATGAAGCAGAGACAGGGGATCTCGTGAGAACAATGGAGGATCAAGTATAAATCCATTCAAATTAGTGAAATTCGAGACCTCCATAAATCCAGAAGAGCAAAAGAGCTCGAATATGTTCAATGGCAGCACAGAGAAAAACCCAATCACAAAGTAGAATAACGCCCTACGTTCATAACATTGAATGATAAAGCCAACTCTTCTATGGGATTTTCTTCAGTGCATCAGTCACTGTTTTTGCATCAAATTTCATTGCAAGGAACATAAGCTTCCATGTCAAAAAAAAAAAGAAAAATGATAAGAAATGCAATTTTTCAATATTTTGGTTTTTTCCTCCCTCTTATTAACTATGATGTTTTTTTTACAGGGAATACTGCTCCTCTAGCAAATCCAGGTGATGTTGGGGGCCAAGCAGTTGCTAAAATAGTTTTAGGTGATCAAACAGATTCTTATTGACGTGGATTCTATGTTTGGATGTGGATTCTATGGTGCTCACGATGATAGACGAAGACAATACTACTTCAAAGAATGATTTATACAGGTCTCCATTGATTTTATATTTAGCAATGGAAGATCTCTCCTTGAGGTCATCTTAATAAATTTGATGTGGGCTCCTTGTGGCATTAAAGTTTATCTCAATGGATTTATTTGTGTTCTAAATTTAGATTGTATGATATTGCCTCGTAGAGTAGGTTGGTATAACTACATAGATATCTTAGTAAGTTTTGTCATGTTTAGAAAAATGCATGCACATATTAGGTTCCTAAGTTGGGTTTTTAGCTAGTAATGCAGGGTCCTGCCACTATAATTTGAAAAGGTCTTTTGATAATGATGTTCATTGATAATCGAAATGTGAACAACATAAAAATGGCCCTCCCACTCATATAATAATAACTGACTGTCCTTGTCCTTATATATGTTGACTCCAAAATATAAATATTTGTAAGATTTCTACCTATTTTGCAGGATTGCCATTTGATTTCTATTGTGAATCCAGTGCCACGCGGAGCTACAACCTTAACTGGGGCCATCACTGCCCATGGAAGACAATCAGCAAAAATTCCCCTCATTTTTTATAATCAGTGATTTCTTCTTCGTTTACAGGCAAGTTGTTGTGAATGGGTTTTGTGGGAGGTTTGTAGTATTCATCGGTTATCTATATTTTTGTGTTGTTTTTTGTTTTGGGTCCAAGGGAGCAGAGCTAAGCAAACCATATCCGAGGGTTGTCTTCCTATGTAAGTATCCTCTTCTATAATTTTCCCTCATTCATCATAATCCATTTACAGGCATTTTCCGCTTATATTTTAATGATAATTATATATAAAAATAAGCTATATTTACATGGATATTTTATGGTGTAAATCTCTCCCTTAATTTTATTCATAACATATTCAATAGTACCGCAGGCAAATTGGTCTTTCATATTTATTTTTCTGTGATTAATGTGAAATTTAGATTTTTTATATCTCCATGTTTGTTGCAATTTGCATTAACAGAAGTAAGTGAAGTATTGGTATTATTGGGAAGATCACACATCAAGTCATGAAAATGAGTTTGGCTTGTTTGGTTTGTTATATGATGAAAGGATTTGTGGCGGAGAAGTATGTTGTTCATTCAGATGAAGAGGAATCATATGCAAGGAAAACTGTAGGAGAACAAGACTTCATCTTAACATTGACTTCCATTAGAAAGATGAGAAACTCATTTTTCTTTTTAAATATTATATTACACCCAACAGACTTTTGTGCTCATGTTAATGATAGGAACTGGCTTTGTCATTTCTAAGGAATTGTCTACACAAGCCCAAATGTCACGTGTTCTTACTACAATGTTCCAACTGAAAATAAACTCATGCCCCTTTTAGCTAAACCATGGGCTTTGGAGGGTGCAAGAACCATGATAAGCAGGGTTATTTTGTTTGTGGAAAATTGACATCCCATATTTCTTTTGTCATTGTTAATGGATCATTTTTTTCCCATAGGTGTGGCAAGTAAGGAAGAAAATAAGGGTTCTCCTTTCTCTATTGTTGTTGCTTGAGTTCTCCAACAGAGAGCATAGGAATATTTGTACGCAACCCAACATGCAAAGAGGTAATTTCATTAACCAATTTTCACCTAAGCATCTCAACTGATCCTTTAAGAAGTTTGACTATGAAGTGTTAAGTATATCAGGTATTAGCTAACCACGTGTGAGCTATTCTTTCTTGCGGGACACAAGATAGAATGCACAAAATCTAGATCCTCTGCCTTATTTGATGATGAGATTTGATGTCATGCTATACAGTAAACTCTCTATTTAGTTCGATTATATTGATTAAATATTTCATGTATTAGTTTGTCTGCAAATGTGTTTCACATTTTGCCTCTTTTAAGTTATACACACTACAAATTTTGTTCTCAAGGTGTTTCAACTTTTGCCTCTATTAAGTTATACACACTACAAATTCTATTCTCAAGGTGTTGCATTGTCAAATATGTCTTCATAGGTATCTCATTTAATCTAGGCCCTTTTGCCAACCTTGTTTTTAGTCAAAATGGGAATAACATCATCATTATATTAGTGTATTAATATAATTTTTTCAATTAAAAGAGTTCACATAATTCCCCTTAAATATGGCTTCAACAAAGTTTTTACTTCTGTAATCTTTGCTAGGGCCATTTTAGAGCAATGTAACATTGGAACAATGTTCAACGAACAATCTTTGGCAGCATGTTGTTTGTGCATTCCTTTAATTTTGTTATTGTTGGATTTATTTGGATATATTATAATGTTGAACGAACAATCTTTATCAACTCTTCCATCCCCTTGCAATGATTATAATTTTTCTGGCTTCAATGTTGGATGTCTCTGACTTGATTAAGTAAAAGTGTAGAACAGAGGTAACAAAATTTATGATAGTAGCTGGAGGTTGCCTAATCCATTTACCATTATCATCTCCTCCCTTCATTTCATCTGCAGGAATAGGGGATGCTATAAAAGAGTCTTGAATGATGTTTTGTACCTTAATGTAAAGTATATTTTTCAGGTTTTAAAACTTTGAATGGCATTTTCATGTCCATTCAATCATATATTTATGTTTGTGTTCCAAAATTTTCAGTGACATTTTCATATCCATTCAATCAGATATTTCTGTTTGTGTTTCAAAACTTCCAATGCTATTTTTATGCCCATTCAATCATATATTTATGTTTTTGTTTCGAAGCATTTTTATCTGCATTCCAATATTATCGAAGGAGAGCTAACTTAAATATCATGTCCATTGTTCAACTGCAGGTTTACAAGCTGGGTTTTTTATCTGCATTCCAATATTATCAAAGGAGAGCTAACTTAAATATCATGTCCATTGCTCAATTGCAGGTTTACCTGCAACCCAACATTCCAATCTGAATTTTTGCCAGACCATGGTAGGCACACTAAATAAAATCAAAACGTATAGAATTGAAAACCAAATTCTTTGGGATACCAAGCCAAACAATTACATTTACTTATTTACGATTTTGCACACATCGAACAATGAACCTAATTGAGGCATATGAATGTGTTCCACAGAACATATTTTTAAGTGATAAATATGAATACTCTTGAGACACTACTGATAAATTTCACAAAGGCAGAATCATTTTTCAGGAAACAAAGCCAAAATAATATAGAAGGGAATTAGTTCTTACCTTGAAATCGTGCACTTTGAATGTTGGACTAAGAATAGCACACTGTAGAGCACACCCTCGAGCAACGCACTCGCTAGCATTCATGGTCTCCCTTGGTTCCTTGCCAAAGAGCTCTGTTAGTATTTTCATTATTGAAGGGACTTGCGAACTAGAACCCACAAGCTCAACAACGTGGATCTTATCTACAGTAAACTCCACTTCCAATAGAGCCCTCAAACATGGGATTCCATGAGATGACATCAGGTTGAGGCATTTCTTTGAAAATTCTGAAAGCCTCATTAAGACCACCATTTTGTGGATATCCTGCTATCATTGAATTTCCTTAGACCACATTTCTTTGAGGTATTTTTTCGAATAGTTTGTGTGCCCTGTGTATGCTTCCACATTGTGCATACATGTTTATGAAGGCATTCACAACTATGACATCTGATAAAAATCCACTTTCGATTATGCTCTGATGGATGCCCGCACCCTGGTATAAAGCTCCTATGTTAGGAATTTTGTCAAACAGTTCACGTGCCTTGTGTATTCTTCCACATTTT
This sequence comes from Taxus chinensis, assembly GCA_019776745.2. NCBI lineage: Eukaryota > Viridiplantae > Streptophyta > Pinopsida > Cupressales > Taxaceae > Taxus > Taxus chinensis. Next base: position 197,943,097 of record CM034147.1, on the reverse strand, counting down.
GCATTATTCTCTTATGGATGTGCACACCCTATCCCAAGCTGCATATGGGGACAGTTCCAGGGCCTTTTCAACAAATCCATTTTTTGCATATCCTGCAATCATGGCACTCCTTGAGATCACATCTCTTCGAGGCCTTCTATCAAACAGTTCACGTGCATTTTCAACAAATTCATATTGTGCATATCCTGCAATCATGGCATTCCAGGAGCCCACATTTCTATGAGGCATTTTATCAAACAGTTCACGTGCCTTGTCTATGCTTCCACATTTTGCATACATGTCACACTGTTATCAGGCAGTTTCTCATGAAATACAATTATTGCAGCATACAGAAGACATGGTTATCCTCACAAGGCAGTCACACTGTTTCACCATATGCAACAAATAGGTCTTCAACCCGATCAGTTTACATTTTCCAACATACTCCCAGCTTGTCCCAAAATGGGAGCTTTGGAACAGGGTATGGACATCCATCAAAGCATATGTGGGGAGAAAATAATTCAAAATACATGGAGAAGAATTGACAGGAAGGTAAGTAGCAGTGTCATTTCCATCTGCAGCGGATATGTCACCTGAGCTATGCGAGCCGAGGACAGCAAAGCAAGAAGAACATCAGGTAGGGCAGAGACAGGAGGAAACAAAAATGATGACAAGCACCTTAAGCTATAGGAAACAGGTGAGTGGCAAGCACGTTAAGCTGGTCAAGCTGGAGGCCGTAGTTTTTGGAGATCAAGTCCACAGTAGCCATGCCTCCGGCGTAATTATTTATTTTTTTATTGATGAAATAATATTACTATTATTCAAGTAAATAAAATAATTACGCTGGAGGCATGTACAGTTAGATTGTTAGTGCGTGGTGGCTAGCCAAGACTGACACATTTAGGAAAATCAATGGCGTAGATGAGAGTGTCATACATGCTTTGACATCTAATGATTAAAATAAGGGCAAGAAAAATGTAACACCCAACCAAATCGAATGACTGCACACAAAGCGGTTATGGAGGGATGCATGGGAGCCGTCCAAATTCTGTAGTCCTGTCATATTGAATGGTTGTTCAATGTGGCGCAAAGAGATATTTTACCTCCATCGTAAAACCCCTCAGTTTTTTAGGGAACCCATCAAATTGGACAGGTTTTTGACTGCCTTCGGTACACAATTGTAAAGTCGTGCAGTAAAAGACACAATAGTGCAAAAATTTAACACTGCCTTTGCATTTTACAAGTCTTTACTACAATTATTTGCATAATCTTGTTCGTAAAATATCGTTGGGATAGGTAGGGTTCGCATTTTTTTTTGAAAAAATTGTTCTCCAGATCGACCATGTAATGATTGGAAAGACGCCACGTAATGGCTGAAAAGGGGCCACATGCTTCATAATTATAATTATGCTGAAGGCGTGCATAGTCAGATTGTTAGTGGATGGAGGCTAGTCAAGACTCACACATTTCAGAAAGTCAATGGCACAGATAAGGGTGTCGTACATGTATTGACATCTGACGGTTGAAACTACTCCACATGAACACTTCTAACACACTGTACTGTGAGGGAATTGTCACACCACCATTAATTCATCTGCGAGGGATTTTTTTTACCATGCTGATGCTTATGCCATAAAACTCGAATTTATTTGGGTGAACGTGTCTTTACAATATCAGTGGCTCCGACTTATTGCATAACTCTAACTTATTACATTTATGTATTAGTTAACAAAACTAACTTGTATTAATGTGGAAATATATACTCAAAGAAGTGTTCTTTTATTCATTTTATGTGGTTTCGTTGAATTATATATATGATTTAATTTTTTTAATTGAAAAGCACACTTTATATTAATAGAACAATATATACAATGCCATTCGTACAAAAATTGGTGGAAAATTCACACCTCGGAATGCAAAAAGTCACATCGAGCTAAAAGAAGCCTCAAGAGTGGGAAGTCATAACACCAAAACAACTACATAAACAATGTGAGTTTCAACCAAAAAAAGAGAGTACAACTAAGCAATAGCCGCGAATATGGAAGCAAGTGGTGGGGGGGAGGGGGACTGTTAGGCTTGTTTCCCCAACCCAAACTAGAGCGGTCATTCTCATCAAAAATAGGATCCCACCCTCCCACCCATCCCATCCATTATCTTTCTTATCACCAGAATTTTCATTAAGCCGAGTGGGAGAAATGGACAACAAGAGCAGAGGAAACTTTCCCTGACTAGGAGAAAACCAACTAGAGCCACCCATCGGAGGAAGCACAGGCGAATACGGTCAAGAGTGGGGATATCTTTGCCAAGGAGAAAGACTCTGTGGGTGGAAATGAGCTTTCCCCCACCCGCAGCTAGGATGCGGAGGTAGAAAACAATGACGTGGGCGCGCATCTAGGGGAACCCAATTGATAGCACAAGGGGCTAAACCCCAGTGGTCGAGGAGGCACTGGAGATGATCCACCTTGAGCCTAACCTTCTTGGCCTAATTTTGAATCTAAAGCATGACATTAGAGATCACAACCTCATAATTAGTAACATATAAATCATAATCAAGGGTAGCATTATTAAAAACTGCATTATTTCTATCTTTCCATATAGCGAATAATATGTCAGTTCTGAAGATGTGCCAAGTTTTGTTATAAATTACAGGTAACATGGTTGAGTCTCCTAGAAGAGCCATTTTCCAGGAAATAAAATCTAGAGAAAAGGGTTGGAAAAGGGTATGAATCCATCTCCAAGCCATTTGCACCCAAGGGCAAAACCAAAAACATGCTTAATACTTTCCAACTACTGGCAACACAAAAAAAAGGATTAAACCCCAAATGAAGGAGCCGAGTGCCAATCAGAAGGCCTTGATGAAGTATGCACCATAGAAAATGGGATTTCTTCGGCTCAACATGAGCAAACTAAACTCGTAAAAAACAACGAGACCAAACAGAGGCTGAAGAGGAAAGGCACCAAGGTCGATTAAGCGGGGAAAAATCAATCACTTTAGGAGCCAACAATGAATAACCATGGGAGGGTTTGTACCGACAGAAAGGCATAGATGTAGGCCAATTCTAGTCATGCCACCAAGGAACACCAGAGGTAAGCCCAATTTTATACAAATACTCATCAAGAATACCTTCAATCAATTGTCGGATAGGCTTTGCATTAGTAGGGAGAAGCTGAAATTTTAAAACAATAGAATCCCAAGAAATCCAATCTCTGGAATGTTTGAAGAATAAATCCCCAATGAATTGAATTCCCCTTTTAAACAATCTGAGATCTTTAGACCAAGGGCCTAAATCAATGGCTTTTTCTTGATAAGAAAACACAAGGGACCACCAAAGAGACAAGGAATTAATAGAAAGACAAGATCTGAAACCATCACCCACCCAAACTAGATTAGCTTTGAGCAACTCTCAAGCCTTCCAAATACTATGCAATAGGAATGAACCTTTAACCTTAACAAAAACTGGAAAAAGCAACAAATATTGGAAATTAAAGCCTTTCCAAGTGAGCCTACCTAAGGGGATCCCTTGACAAATGTGATGCCGAATAAGCACCTTCCAAGCTTCATTTCCCTCTAAATCGTGTAAAATCCATTTAACACAAATAACCTTTCCCTAGAGTTTGATGTCAAATAGGCCTAAGCCCCCAACTTCTTTAGGCATACAACAGATGTCATAAGCCACCCTATGGAAACCCTTGTGCCTTGCAGTGTTGGCCCACAAAAATTCCTAAAGAAGCTTCTTAAGTTTGGCATAAGAAACAATAGAAGGACCCCAACAAGAATAATAGTAAACGTGTGTGACAGCCAACACTTTGGAGAAGATTTGAAACTTATCTGCTAAAGAGAGATGCTTAGAGATCCAATAATAAATTTTACGTTCAAATATCTTAACAACATATGCCCAAAGTTAATTAAATGTGTCCTGGAAGGAAAAGGGAATCCCAAGGAATTTAAACTACACTCCAGGATCAATCTAGCTCCACTTCATCTTTGCAAGCCAATTAGGCATGGGTAGTTGAGACTTCCTGTAACACTGGGTTTTCTCTTGTTGAATAGTAGACCCCGAAGCAAGAAAAATAATGTCTAAGCAATCAAGTGCTTGAAACACATATTGTTCTTCCTCCAAGAGAGTGAGAAATGAATCATCAACAAAATTACCATTGATAAGTTGCTGATAAGTTGAAGGTAATGAGATACCTTTAACAAGTCCTTGAGAAGCTATGTGGGTAAGAAGATAATTCCAACCTTTAGCGATCAACACATATAGGGAGGGAGCTAGAGGGAAACCTTGGCAAATTGACTTGAAAAGACCAAACCTTGAAGATCGTGCCCCATTAATAGTAATACAAGCTCCAAAATTCTGAAAAAGCATTTGAACAAACTTCACAAACCTAGGGCCAAATCCAAGATCCTGGAGCATGGCTAAAATGAAAGACTACTCAATCCTGTCATAAGCTTTAGAAAAATCTATATTAACAAATAGAGCTTGCTGAGAAGATTGACGAGCCCATTCCATTCCTTCCCAAACAAAAATGATATTATTAAGAATAAATCCATTCTTAATGAATCCAGTTTTCTCACTTCTAACAATTAAGGGCAAGATATTAGCAATCATGTTGGTTAAAGATTTAGCAATCATCTTATAAGAAACATTAAGTAAAGTGATGGGTCTCTAATTGGTAATGATTTCAGGATCTCCTGCTTTGGGTATGAACTTGGTGTTTCCTTGGTTAATGAGGTTCCCCGGGGAATTGGAATTAATGGCTTCCAAATAAACATGGTGGAGGTTCAGACCTACCGTGTCCCAAAGGGTTTGGTAAAATTCCACTGGAAAACCATCAAATCCAGGAGCATTTCAGGTTGTCAATTGAAAAGTAACTTCCTTCATATTAGAGAGTGAAAGAAGGCGATCACAAGAAGTCTTATGAGAGTGGGAGACTGTGCAAGGAACCACTTGAAGACATTTCAAAAGAGCTTCCTCTCTAGCAGGAGTGACAAGTTGAGTTGTGAAAATGCCATGATAGTGTTGGACAAAGTCTTACAGTATCAGGCAAAATGGCTTTGATACTATATGAAAAATCCTTGGAATGCAACATGGCGAAGAATTATTTGGATTCTCTATCACCAATCTTGAGCTAATGTAGGCAAGCATGCATTTGAGCTCCTCGAGTATTGTAAGCATCACAAATCTTAAGATTATGCCTCCCAACAAGGAAACGAAGGTGGTGGAGTATGTGAGTTTGGGTATAAATATGGACCCAAGTATAATTATATTTATGTTGATATAATTATACATTTCCAATATTTGTATCACTTAATAGTATATAATATTAAATTAAATATTTTGATTAAAATTTTATGAAAACAATTCCTATTACATTTTATCATGCATTGTCATCAAATTTATTAATTAATTTAATTAACACTTCATCAACTATTCATCTCCATGGAAACATTGAAAGCGACATGTATTCGGATTTAATTTATTAAAATGAATATTTTAAATTGTAATGTATATATTGTTTATTGAAATTTATATTTTCTCCTCTTTATGAGATCCTTTGAATATTAAAATAGGGTAGATTGTTATTTGTATCAAAAAATTATTATTAATTATAAATAGATTTTAAAAAATTGAATGTATAAAAGGTCATAGTCAATTCTTTATATATTATTATTTGTATAATTTTTGATTTTCATAAAGTTCGTCTAAAAAGTTTCCTTACTTAAAATTAAATAAGGGGAGAGAGAAGGGCTTGCTTCTGACATGTTGTACCGATCATAAAATCATCACATATTTGTCTGGAATACCGAACTTGATAGTCTACGAGATAATTTGATAAATAGGCTTTTTAACATGTCGTCAAAGGGCGACTTATGGTCATCGAGAGTCGTCTTCAAAATGCCTTTCATTTCAATGGGGATGTCGACGATGCTTTCTGTGCCTACTGACAACCCCTCCAACAATTGCAACAACATCTTCACTAGATCAATCAGATATAAGCAACAAGAGGACGCCATGCACGATCCCAACACCTCTTCCATTAAGAAACCCAACCGAAAAACTTCTGAAAGGGCGGTGGAAGGTCAGCAAGTATTGTCTACAAAATGCCTTACATTTCGATGGGAACGTTGACAATGTTTTTAGTGTCTTGTTGGCAACCCCCTTTAATGATGCAAACGATAGCTCCTCCAAATCAATCAGGTATGAGCAACAAGAGGGACACCATCTACAATCCCAACATCTCTTCTACTTACAAAGACATCTCTCTAGCAAGGAAATGAAGGTGGTGGAGTCTGTGAGTTTAGGTATAAAATATGGACCCGGTTCTTCCACAACTTAGAGTTCTGTCTTATGGAACATTCAGTCTCATCAAGCTAGGCACCTTCGTCGAGGTTGTGGGTGCCCCTATTGGTGCTGAAGGGATAAAATTTAGATGCAATCACGAGCAGAGATGGCGGGTTTTGATGGCATAGACGAGTTTTGTTCTAGCTCAAGAAGAGGCTACCTTTCACTGGTTTCTCAGTTGGATGACTCCATTAATAACAAAGTTTCTTATTGTTTGTGATCTGTATAGAGGTCGATTCCTCAAGAAAGAAGAGCCCCTTATTGCTTGGAGATGATGTTTATGCATGGCTCTGCGCCCAAATTCAGTTTTAACTCCTTTTACCTGATTCCAATTATTAAAGCTATTACTATCTTCCAGTTTGAAGGAATATCATATTGTCGTGTAAGGAATGTAATCTATTTGTACACTTCGTATCTCACAATTGCAAGATCATCGAATCGTTGAAGATTCAAGGATAGCTATCGTTGCAGTATCACCACCCAATTATATAGTTCTGTATGTATTTTTTATTTATTTTTTCCCAATATTGCAATCCATGATAAAACTTATATATTTTAAATGATTACAAGTATGTTATAAATCTAAGATAAAGGTGCTTTGACATCATTTTAACATTTTTATAAAACCATTATTTATATAGTTTCACATTCATTCATATTTATGTTGAATGTCCTGTTCCGAGGAACAAAATCTTCGAGCTTATGAGGCTTCAAAATTCACAGGCCCAAATAATCTGGGTATGATCACCTAATGTTCAATTAAAACCAAATTCTTCTCGCAACAGAATAACCCCAGAGTTGAACAGAAAACTGATAAAAAAATAAGGGCAAAAATTACGGCATAAGAACCCTTAGTGCTACGAAACAAAAAAATAACAAGCTTGATTGAAAAATAAAATCTATCTTTTGCTATTTGAAAACCTTGATGGCATGAAATAAAAAGATACCAAAGCCAGATTACAAGATAAAATTTACTTGGCAGTTACGCTTCAACATATTTGTGATGTCGTAGTTGTCAGATGGTAAAGTTTGAAATTGTTTCCCCTTTCCATTTTTTCCACCCTCTCACTTCTCCACCCTTTAACCCCTTCTTCTTCACCCCTCTTCCTCTACTATTGTTTCTCTCCCTCAAATTTAACTCCTTTAAAAGATCCCCTTCGGCATTTCCATTTTACATTTCATGTACGATTGCTAGTATAGCTATTTGAAAAAAATTAGGTGGTATGGAAGTACGAGACACAAGTTATTATATTAGGTCACATATTTAACATAAGAATTTTTTTTACAAAAATAAAAAACAAAACAAATTGTTACAAAACAAGAGTACCGAGTGAAAAAAATAAAAAGATGAGTGGGAGGAATTTATCTTTTCCCCCAACCACCATTTGGAAAGTGTTTCCCCTCATCAATGGGATCTCAACCAAAAGTGGTTGCATTTTTAGTCCCCCTTTGTAGATTCATTTGACCCTTCAGCTTGATCACATGCTATCTAGAAATAGAAAAACCCAGCTAGAGAACCTTGTCAGAAGAAGTCAGAGTTTCCCAATAATCATAGTAAGGATGTGGAGAGCCCCATCCCTCATGTTGAGAGTGGTAGTGAAGCGAAGAGCACCAATCGACTTGAATGTGAGAATGGTGGTGAAAATGGATTTGGTAGTTCCTCCTCCCTTGACCATTTCCCTATTGATTCAAAAGAGTCTAGAGATGAGAAACCTCTAGTGCCACCTTTCGACATTGAACTTGAATCAATAAGAAAACATTTGAAATGATCATAACTTTATTATAATGTGAAAACTTGTAGTCAATAACAACATGAGAAAATATAGCCAGATTCCTTTCTTTTTAAACAAAAAAGAATTTTCACTTTGAAAGCACACCAAATATGGGTAAAAATTACATGAAGGAAAGACCAATTGACTAAAAGGATATTCTGACATGTGAAGGGTTGTACTCTAAATGGTTTTAAAAAATCATGGATCCAAGACTATGCAATTTGGGATTTCTCAAAAAACCAAAAAAAGTACATAAGCATTTTAGAGTGGCCACAAAAATTTCAACTGGGTTTAGGGACCCCTAAATGAATAAGGTCAAGATAAAGGGAAAGACCCTAAAATAACATACATCAATAAAAATGAGAACGTTTTGGTGAAATAATGACATTATAGACTATATTAATTCTTTGAATCTAGTTATGAGCATGAGTGAAGGGACCAAAATTCATTGAGCTTGAACGCTCTAGGGAATTTTGGTGAAAATAAGTCATATCCCTTGTTGGGTGAGTAATTATGGAAAATTGTCTCATGGTATTGTTTTCAGTCTTTCCACCAAGGTCTATAAGAAATCACATTGATTTTGTGGAGAATTTTATTAGGGATAACTTCCATAATTTCCTCATAGGATTCTTGGTCATTTCTTTCTAGAAAAAACTTGGCTTTGGCGTCAAGCTTGCAAAAAAGTAACTTCATGAATTGATTGCAAAAGATATTGAGCATCGTTTAAATCCATCGCATGTGTAGTCACTGAATCATGCACTTTGGGTAATTATTTAGTCCTGGTCTCATACTACTATTCATATAGTTTTTGAGTGAAGAGGGTACTAATTAACCCATGTTTTTGGCCATTTGGACTTTGCTTTCTGTCATCACTTTCGGTCTTGCACCCGCACATGCCCAGTCTATACTGTCATTTTGCATTCATCCCATCTCTGACTAGGGATCCTAACACTGGGATGCCCTAGGTGCCCTGATCCTCTCTAGGGATCCCTGATCCTCTTTACACTTTACTCTTATCTTTTGGGCACTTTATACCATTTGGAATTTCTATCTTTTTGGCGGTTGGCCTCTTTAGAGTTAATTACGAAATTAAAACAAGAGAGCCGTATAAATATAAAGTTATGAGACCATAATGAGGGACCAAACACTAGGCACTACTATCATCACCTAAGGTTACATCCATCAAAGTCTCCATTTGCATCCATCTAGCTCTATCACAAAGGACAATGTTGGTTCATTTGCATCACACTGCATAGGAGGGAAGTTTATTCTATTCCATCCACCATTTATTACATTTCTACATCTAGTTATCGCTCGCTACTTCACGAAGTGCGACTGACACAAGAGCACCTAGGGCACAACTTTCACACACTCACCTAAAACTACATTTGGGTCTGAAATGTAGTGCAATGCTTGGTTAGTAAGTCCACCATTGTGGCCGCTAAGGAAAGTCTCACCCCTTCCTATGCATCTTTCTTTTTTAGGGTTTTAATGTTTGGCTTGGGGTTTTGTAGGTCTTCCCTTCATATTTGATTACTGATGACATTTGGCGCAGTACAATGAAACACATGCGAGAACTAATGAAGAATTCAGATCATCTATTGATCCTGCAAGTTTGGTTTCTGGACCTCCCACACAGACCAAGGCACCCAAAACTTAGACTAGGGTGCCCCAGGTGTCCCAGTCCAGTCATACAGTTTAGATTTGTACTTTCTGGAGCTCTTGTGTGGTCGCATCTGCATCTTGTTCACCTAGTTTATTCTGTGACACAGTCCCAAACAACTATCAAATCAACTAAGCCTTTTCCAACCCTCTTTGCTTATTAGGGTTTCACATTTTTATTTACTTAGTTGTTTGGGTCACTTTCCTTATTTATTTAGTTGTCATTTACTACTTTGCATAACATCATATTAAACTAAATAAGGCATCCATATTCCATTTTATTTTAATCACATATGCATATTGCATACACAATATAAGAGGGCATAAATATGATTTTTTCATATGCACACAAGGGTTTCCATTGGGATGAAGTGGCATAGCTTGTTATTGGTGTTGAGGTCAAGGGATAATTGCATGCACATCAATACAAAACACTATAAAAACTACATTGAGTATGAAATGTAATGTAACGCTTGATGACTCACAAAAAGGGTGACTGTTGAGTTCAATCTAACTCAATAATTTACATTATTTCATTTTATATTCAATATTTGTTCGAGTGTGTTGCAAGATAGCCAGGGTTTTTTTTGCACGTTTAGGTGTGAATCTAAGGTTTCATGCAATGCTAAAGATATCAAAAAATGACAAATAGTGACACACAATGACACCACGAGTTACAGATTTCCACTATTTATATGTCCAAGACCATACAACTAGCTCGAGAATTGATATACAATCCTCGCAATATCGTACGGTTTTGCCCAAGAAGGCTCAATGGTGTAGAAGTTGTTTCATCCAGTTTCTATATCATGTTCATGTTCCAAATCTCTCATCAGCACACTTCGACAGTCTTCTAAACTAGTTAAGTGACTCTATCTATCTTCATTGCACTTCCAATTACTTGTAGTTTAACATAATTGTGATTGTTATGATGTACATCTATTTTACCTAATTTAAAAGACAAATCTAAATGTGTTTATACTATTGTTACTATAGTATCAACTTTAGACTCGATTACTAGATTAAATTAGGGTTGATACATATTGTTTGTTGGTCTTCCTTGTAAAACTTTCTTGCTTGGAAATATTCCATAATGGCTTATGTTATCACTGAATCACAGCACCCCTCTATTTATACAAGTGCATATACTTGAACTCACGGTGTGATTGGATAACATGGGTACTATTTCCAAGTTGTGGGACTTGCTACTTGAGATAGACCTCCAGAGAAAGCTGGTTCTTGCTCCTAAACTACTTGCCACAATCTACTCTAATGCAGGGGAAACTAACTATTCTAATCTAAATTTCCAAGGGACCAGAGAGAGAGAATGCATAAAATGAAAGCCTACACTAAAGCGGTGATACACCAGAAAAGGAGGGTGTGAGAGTAGTCTCCAAAATGCGTGAAATACAGAAGCAAAGTGCACACTAGAAGAGGTGATGACAGTTCTCCATAATCTAGCAAAATACATTCACAACGATATTTCAAGTATACACAATGATAATGGATCCCTGCAAGAACATAATAATAGACACAATATTCTTGTAGAAAGATTAAAGGGGCAAGAAGAATGCAAGAAAACACAGCAGGGGAAGATATATCCACAAACTAATATTTTATTGCTTCATGATATGCACAGTTTAATCTATTACAGGATAAGGGCCTAGATCACCATGTAAGGAGTCCACTACAAGGGCCTGCAGCACATTGGCTTCACAAAGCAATTTTTACAGAGCTTTGCTATCTGAAAACTCCCCCCTTTTACAATGAGCCCAACACTCCAATTTATAGAAAAATGAGAAGGGAAAGAGAAGGAAAAATGGAAATCCCGAAATCTATCCTTCAACCACTTGTAAGAGGCATTAAATGGAGTAAAATGATTATATATTACTTGCAAAAGGCTCCCCATACTGTCTCAGGTGCTGCAGCAGAGAAAGAATGATGACCACGCCTCTTAATTGCACTCGCAACCACCAAATGAAACACTGTTATGAACTCGGCCACGTTTTATAAAAAAACTCCATTGATCTCTCACCAAATCCAGAATTTCTTTATTGTTGTGCGTCGGGCTCGGAGCCACGATTCCAACGGTACCAATTTTGTGTGATTTTGTTGAGAAATGCAAAATTTATGGCCTTCTGAGTGCAGGTAGCTATTTTTGGGTCTAGCAGACGTTTTCTGTCATTTGACGGGAATGAGCATTAACTGACTGGAGTCGAATATGTTTCTTTTATTTAAATATATCTACCCTCATTAAAAATAAGAAATCCAGTTTTTGTGGCGTAGAGGACGTCGTGCTCGTTCCAAAAAGTCCAATTTTGTGAAAATCGGAGCTCGGAGTCAAAAGTTATGGCCGTTTGAAGTTTCACGGGTCAAACGTTGAATTTTATTCTTTGCCTTCAGCCGCTTCGGCTTTTCGCGTCCCACGCATACTTTTGGCCCGGATGTCCCAAACTGTCTTGGACGAAAGTCTCATGTTTCGGCCGAATCGGTCGGTTCGCGTCCTCCGCGTACTTTTGTCCCAGATGTCCCAAACTTGACAATTATTTCTCTCGGCCGGTTCGGATTTTCGCGTCCCGCGCGTACCTTTGGCCCGGATGTCCTAAACTGTCCTTCGACTTTTCAACCGGTTCACGTCCCATGCGTACCTTTGGCCCGACTATCCCAAACTGCACGAAAACAACACTTAGTCGATTTTTTCCACTTTTCGGCCGGTTCGCCTTTTCGCGTCCCGACGTCCCAACTGTCCCAAATACTGCGCAGACAGCCTGGCAGCTTTTCGGCCGATTCATGGTCCGGCGTCCTAACTGTCCCAAGGACCGCCCAGGACAAGACTTAGCCGATTTTCTCTGTATTTTGTCACCAAGCTTGGCTTTCGCAATTTTTTCACTTTTTTTTAAAACTTGTTGGGTTTTCCTCTTGGACAGGAGAGTTAAAAAGAAGCCGAGGGGGCCCCAGAAACACGATTTTTTGCCTTGAATCAATATAATTGCTTGGGACTAAAGAATTGATGTTTCAAGCATCACCCTCTACACATTTTCAAAGTAAGTCAACATTTACACCATCTACGATAAAACCAACAGATAAAAAAGTCACTTTCAATGCAGTAACTACTACTAAATATAGTCACAACTACCTCAACACACATTTACTATTTTACCTATGGCCCCACATCTCATATTGTATCAGCTTCTTGAGAGAAATCTTATTACACTTCCTCCACCACTGGAATTAGACCCATCATGACCAAAAGGAAGGAACTATAAAGATAACTTTCGATGTGACTATCACAAATGTGTGGGACATTATATGAACTGATGTTTCAAGCTTCACACCATCATCTAAGATCTTATCAATAATAACAAGCTTGAGTTTCCATAATCTACAGACTCTGCACCAGTCACAGAAAATCATAAACTCAAACTATTTAATAACTCAGCTTCACAACATAAGAAAAAAGAAATTGAATCTTTAGCTAATCATGCATATCATGCAGTGCCTCATCCTACATCTAGAGCCCTTTGCACAAACCAACGCTTCCCCATTGATCATCTCTTTCTCTGACCATGATTATCATGTGGATTTCACTTCTAATCACTTACATATCAATACATCTATTGGCTCGATTTCTATCTATAATACTAATATTAACCCATCGTGGCCCATTAGTGCATGTTCTATTCCACTTCTCATTGCTATTGGTTATCCTCTATCGTAAATTTCATATATGATGAAAAATCCATATTACATCATCAAACTTCGTGTTACTATGGGTCCTCTTACTCTGCTCATACCCTTCCTTGTTGGGTAAGCAATTGGCAGTTGTGCCATGCTACTAAGTCTCTATTGGATTTGTAGGTCTAAGTAAATCATCTCTATCAATCATTTGTGACTCAAATTCATTCATAAAAACCAAATCATTTCTATCAATGGTGTACCTCCATCTACTCCATGTTCATCATCTCCTAGAGTATTGGCTACCACATCTCCTACGTCATCTAGTGCATCACACTCTATGTTGCTAAAAATGCAATCAACTCCTAGTTCTCCTACTCGTACACCATCTATGTGGCCTAACTAATTTTCTAGTCCTACACATCGACATAGGCCCATCCCTCACACAGTTACTACATCTCGATGTAGGTCTCCACCTCATTTAATTCCACACGGGTTTCCATCACCTCCATGTCTAGATTCTCATTGGTCTCCATAACCTACACATTTTGTTGCACCTACACATCCATCATACTTTCATCCATCACATGCACATATGCTTCACTCACCTATGCAACATCTATCTATTATACCACCACTCTTAGCACATGTTCATATGTTTTCATCACTGCCTACATCAGATGAGGGACCTTCATCCTTCACTTTCATTAGTTGGTTCATCAACTCACATGCCCTTGGGGGCATAACATTCACACATTCCCCCCTCCTAGCATCAACACATGTTTCATACTTTCATTTTCAACCTCCTAGCATAGGCATACTCATCTACACTTTAGTGTCATCATTACCCAATGACTAACTCTTGTTCTTCATTTCACACTCAACTATTGAGGGTATCTTATACACATGAACCCCACATACGACATAATAGGCATTTCACATCTCACACTACATCTTATCATTATTATACAATATTTGCATTTTATACATCACATAATCGTCTCTCATCACCGCATATACTACACACATCTACTTGTACATGTTGCACTCATTACCCTATGACACACTCTAGTCTCATGGTCCATACTAGACAGTTGAGGTTATGCATCACAAATGGACCTAATCACATTCACACATTCATCATTCAACCTTCTATCATGCAACATTCTTAGGTTAGTGACATACGTTATAGGCTAAATGGCCACCTATTCCATCATCTTGTAGTGGTATATGCTTTAGGCTACATCACCACTCCTTCTATTCATCTTATCATGATATACACTTAGACTACATACTCGTATACATCATCTCTAGGTCGCATATCATCACCACACTTATGCGTTTACCATATCATGCTACACACAAAAACATATCTCGAACATTTCCCGATGACACACTCTCACTTACGTCTCATTCTTGACTACTGAGGGGAAAAAATAAATGAACCTCACTACATATAAATCCATTCACTCAGGGGGAAAGTGGTTTCTATCATCCATCTTGAATTTCATACCATCCATCCAAAACATGTTACATATCTTGGTTGCATTTGATTTTGATTACGTTTGCATGTTCATGTTCATCTTATTACACATACTAGATAGATCTCCTATATGTCATTATATTTACCATACACACATGCTTGTTCACATCCTTTTCAAGTTATGATTATGGATACGGGTATTTTACACACAACATGGATGTTTGGCTATTACCAGTCCCACAGTGGTTAATGGAGGAATCCACAATTCGTACACTACATGTGCTATTGTTTCATAGCACAACACTTTACTGGTTATACACACTTTTGACATATGGGTTATATTTTTAACATGATAACGAGTGCTTCATGTGCATCATTTTTTTGCAGGATTACTTACTACCATGGCTAGTTGTCTATTTACTTGTTCTTTCTTGTTATTTTTTGCCATTGTCTATGGGCCTTGCCCTTTGTTTGGTGTGCACACTTGTTTGTTTGTATGCAACCACTATGGCCTTGAGTGTCTTATGACATCGTGAGTGGTGTCCCATGTTTGTAACCCACTTTTCACCGTCTATGTTTTCCTTCTTGCATGTTTACTTGCATTCTATCTTACACATTATATTAGTAGCTTACACTTGTTTTCTACATGCATGCTTATTCATACTAACACTTGTTTTTCCTAGACACTTCTTTGTGTGTGGCTTGGTTTCTAATAAGCATATTTCCTTCCCCATGCAGGGCATAATTCATGTGCTTGGCCCACTTTTGGGGCCGCATTCTCCTATCCATGACATCGCATGTGCCCTTAAAGAGGGGGCATCATTTGGGTTATACATACTACAGAGAAAATTACTAGTAAAGTTTAGTTTCAGTTTTATGTCCATGACACAATGAGTTATACATCGAGTGGTTTCACACATGTCTATAGAACTCTGATACACATCAGATTTTATAGGTAATTTTTCCCTTAGCATTTCAGGGATTAGTTACAGGTTAGAGAATACAATGAATTTTCCTCCCTACAATACTTCGGCCAATGGCGTCAGATCACCCAAAAAACCAGGCAATATAGATATCTCTTCATATTCTTAGGGAAGTAGTTACAGGTTAGAGAATAACAAAGCTTTCTCCCTACACTTCTTCAGTCACATTGGCATGAGATTGCCTAAAAAACTCTCACTTCATCGACAGTTACAGGATTTCCTTTTTACACCCTTTCTTTCATCACGGATCAAGTGCACATGTTCCTTTTTCATTTTCATACTTTTGTTACATGCTTTTTTACACATATACATGTATTTTTACATATATACAGATGTATTTGACTACTTGATTGCCTTCTCCTTTACAATTCCATCTGTATGGGAAGCAATCAGTCAACAAAAAATTACAACAATGACATCAACACCAAAACCACACACAACATTCTAACATGTAGGTACATGATACACATTGTCATCTGCACAAGTGTTTCCTCCCTAGGTTCACTCTCATCACTTTTTGCACTTTTGCATCTTTAGTCTCCATGTTCCATTGTTTTCTCATTCCACACTGTGTCTAGTCCCTCGATGCATTTTCTACATCACTCTGCATGGATATGAGGTACACATCTCTATCTACTTTATGTTACCGAGCACTCTACTCACCAACATAAAGTGGGGGAAAATGTAGTCACTAAATCACATGCTTTGGGTAATTATTTAGTCTTGGTCTCATACTACTATTCATATGGTTTTTTAGGGAAGAGAGTACTATTTAACCCATGTTTTTGGCCATTTTTACTTTGATTTTTGTCATCACTTTTGGTCTTGCACCCACACATTCTCAGTCTATACTTTCATTTTTCTTTTATCCCATCTTTGATCAGGGCACCCAACTAAGACTGGGGCACCCCAAACACCCCGTTACTCTCTGGGGTGTCTTGATCCTCTTTACACTTTATTCTTATCTTTGAGCACTTTCTATCCATTTTAGCTTTCAATATTTTTAGTGGTCGACCTTTTTGGGGTTCATTACGAAATTAGAACAAGATATCCATATAAATATAAAATTATGAGACCATAATGAGGGACCGAGCACTAAGCACTTACTATCACCACCTAAGTTTTCATCCATCCAAGGCATATATAACTCTATTTGCATCCATATAGCTTGATCACAAGGGACAAGGTTGGTTCATTTGCATCAAACTTCATAGGAGAGGAGTTCATTCTATTCCGTGCACCATTTATTTGCATTCTACATCTAGTTATTGTTCGCTACTCATAAAGTGCAGCTGACACAAGAGTACATAGGGAACAATTTACACACACACACACACCTAAAACTACATTGAGTCTGAGATGTATTGTAACACTCAGTGCTAAGTCCATCTATTTGGTAGTTGAGGACAATCCGACCCCTTCATATGCATCTTTATTTTTTATCCTTTTGATGTTTTGTTTGGGGTTTTGCTAATGTTTCCTTCATTTCTGAGTTTTAGTGGCATATGGGGAAGTTCAACGACATTCACGTGTCAAAAGGATAACATAGGCAGCCGTTCAAAAACACATCAGAGGAGGTTCCTAGGTCACTTCTATAAACCAAGGTTCTCCATGTACCCTGATCCCTTTCTAGGTGCCCCAATCTACTCAGATAGCTCAGATCTACACTTTATGTAGCTCCTGTGTGGTCATTACCTCTTCTTGTGTCGCCGTTCTTTACTGCGTCACAGTCCCAACACAACTGTGAATAAACTAAAGACTTCCTAACCCTCTTTGTACATTAGGGTTCCATATTTCATTGGTTAGATTATTTTGGTCTATTTTATTGTAGTTTACTCCTTTTATTTACTACTTTGTATAGCATCAGATTAAGCTAGAATAGATCTACCATTTTCCATTTAAGTTTAATTAGCTTGAAAACCTTTAGAGTATGAACCCAATAAAATTTAATGAGAGGAACATTATGGAAAGTAATAACTAGATACTCCTAGAGGGAGTTTTGGTTAATGGAAAGCCCTAAGCCATGGTTTTATCTTCCATCATACTTTTAAACTCTTCCTCGCCGATCATATCCTTCTCTGACCACAATTATCATGTGGATTTCACTTCTAATCACTTACATGTCAATACATCTATTGGCTTGATTTCTATCAATAATACTAAGGTTGACCCATCATGGCCCATTAGCGCATGTTTTATTCCACTTCTCATTGCTATTAGTTATCCACTATCATAAATTTTGTATCCGATGAACAATTCATATGACATTGTAAAACTTCCTATTACTTTGGGTCCTCTTACTATACTCATACCCTTCCTTGTTGGGTAAGCGGTCAGTAGTTGTCACGTGATATTAATTCTCAATTGGATTTGTAGGTCTAATTCCATCATCTCTATGAATCATTTTTGACTCAAATTCATTCATAACAACTAAGTCATTTCTATCAACGATGTACCTCCATCTACTCCATGGTCATCATATCCTAAAGTATTGGTTACCGCATTTCCTACGTCATGTAGTGTATCACACTCTACGTTTCTAAAAATGTAATCTACTCCTAGTTCTCCTACTCATACACCATCTATGTGGCCTAACCTTTCTACTAGTCCTACACATCGACATAGGCTTATCCCTCACATAGTTACTACATCTAGACGTAGGTCTCCACCTCATCTCATTCCACACAAGTGTCCATCACCTACGTAATTTTTTTCACCTACACACTCATCATACATTCATCCATCACATGTACATATCCTTCACTCACCTATGCAACATCTATCTACTATACCACCACTCTTAGTACATGTTCATATGCTTTCATCACCACTTGCATCAGATGAGAGACCTTCGTCCTTCACTTTCATTAGTTATTTAATTCACTCACATGCCCTTGGGGGGCATAAAATTCACACATTCCCCCCTCCTAGCATTGACACATGTTTCATACTCGCATTGTTAGCCTCCTAACATAGGCATACTCATCTACACTTTAGTGTCATCATTACCCGATGACACACTCTTGTGCTTCGGTTCACACTCAACTATTGAGGGAATATTATACACATAAACCCCACATACAGAACAATAGTAATTGCACATCTTATCATTATTATACAATCTATGCATTTTATACATCACATGGTCATCTCTCATCACCCCATATACTACACACATATACTTGTATGTGTTGCACTCATTACCATATGACACACTCTAATCTCACGATCCATACTAGACTATTGAGGGTATGCATCATACCTCATCACATTCACACATTCACCATTCAACCTTATATCATGCAACACTCTTAGGTTAGTGACATTCACTATAGGATAAATGGCCACCTATTCCATCATCTTATAGTGGTATAAGCTTTAGGCTACATCGCTACTCCCTCTATTCATCTTATCGTGATATACAATTAGGCTACAAAGTCACATATATCATCTCTAGGTCGCATATCATCACCACACATATGCATTTACCACAACACACAAACACAAACACATAACTAAAATAGTTCTCGATGATGCGCTCTCATTTACGGTTCATTCTGGACTGCTGAGGGGGAAAAATAAATGAACCTCACTGCATAAAACTCCATTCACTTAGGGGGCAAGTGGTTTCTATCATCCATCTTTCATTCCATACCATCCATCCAAAACATGTTACATATCTTGGTTGCATTTAATCTTGCTTACATTTGTTTGTTCATCTTCGTCTTATTACACATACTAGATAGGTCTCTTATATGTCATTATATTTACCATACACACATGCTTGTTCACATCCTTTTCAAGTTATGATTATAGATACATGTATTTTACACACAACATGGATGTTTGGCTATTACCAGTCCCACAGTGGTTACTGGGGGTATCCACCATTCATACACTACATGTGTTATTGTTTCATATCACACTACTTTAATGGTTATACACACTTTTGACATATGGGTTATATTTTAAACATGATAACAGGTGCTTCATGTGCATCATTTGTTATGGAGGATTACTTGCTACTATTGCTATTTATCTGTTTACTTTTTCTTGCTTGTTATTGTTTGATATTTTCTGTGGGCCTTACCCTTTGTTTGGTGTGCAAACTTGTTTGTTTGTATGCGTCCACTATGGCCTTGAGTGTCTTATGACATCGTGAGTGGTGTCCCATGTTTGTAAACCACTTTTCATCGTCTATGTTTTCCTTCTTTCATGTTTAATTGCATTCTAGCTTACACATTATATTGCTATCTTACACATGTTTTCTACGTGCATGCTTATTCTTACTAACACTTGTTTATGTGTTCCTTGGTTTCTTAAAAGCACATTACCATTCCCCTGTAGGGCACAATTCATGTGTTCGACCCACTTTTGGAGCTGCATTCTCCTATCCATGACGTCGCATGCACCTCCAAAGAGGGGGGCATCATTTGGGTTATACATACTACAGAGAAAAGTACCAGTAAAGTTTAGTTCCAATTTTGTATCCATGACACATTGATGTATAAAACGACTGGGTTAAAATATGTCTATAGAACTCCAATACACATCATATTTTATAGGACATGTTGTCCTTAACATTATGGGGAGTAGTTACAGGTTAGAGGATATAATGGATTTTACTCCCTACAATACTTCAGCTAGTGGCGTTGGATCACCCAAAAACTAGGCAGTACAAAGATCTCTTCATATTCTCAGGGAAGTAGTTACATGTTGGAGAGTAACAAAGCTTTCTCCCTACATTTATTCGGCCACAGTGGCATGAGATCACCCAAAAAACTTGTAGTTCAGTGACAATTATAGGATATCCTTTTTACAAAATTTCTTTCACCATGGATCAAGTACACATGTTCCTTTTTCATTTTCATACTTTTGTTACATGCTTTTTTACACATATACATGCATTTTTACATATATACAGATGTATTTGACTTCTTGATTTCCTTCTCCTTTACAATTCCATTTTTATGGGAAGAAATCAGTCAACAACAAATTACAACAATGACATCAACACCAAAACCACACACAACATTCTAACATGTAGGTACATGATACACATTGTCATCTGCACAAGTGTTTCCTCCCTAGGTTCACTCTCATCACTTTTTACACTTTTGCATCTTTAGTCTCCATGTTCCACTGTTTTCTCATTCCACACTATGTCTAGTCCCTTGATGCATTTTCTACATCACTCTGCATGGATATGAGGTACACATCTCTATGTACTTTATGTTACTGAGCATTCTGCTCATCAAAATAAAGTGGGGGAAAATATAGTCACTAAATCACACACTTTGGGTAATATTTTAGTCTCGGTCTCATACTACTATTCATATGGTTTTTGAGTGAAGAGAGTACAATTTAACCCATATTTTTTTGCCATCTTTACTTTGATTTTTGTTGTCGCTTTTGGTCTTATACCCGCACATTCCCAGTCTATACTATCATTTTGTATTCATCCTATCTTTAATCGGGGCACCCCAAGTGCCCCAGTCCTCTCTAGGGTGCCCTAATCCTCTTTACACTTTGCTCTTATCTTTTGAGCACTTTCTAGCCATTTTAGTTTTCAATATTTTTAGTGGTCAACCTTTTCGGGGTTTATTAAAAAATTAGATAAATAAAAAGTTATGAGACCATAATGAGGGAAAAAACACTACGCACTTACTATCACCACCTAAGGTTGCATCCATATAGCTCCATCGGAAGGGACAAGGTTAGTTCATCTGCATCACACTTCATAGGAGAGGAGTTCATTATATTCCATGTAGCATTTATTTACATTCTACATATAATTATTACTCACTACTCATGAAGTATGGCTGACACAAGAGCACATAGGGAATGATTTACACACACACACATAGATACATTAGGTCTTAGATGTAGTGAAATAATTATTTATAAGTCCATCCATTTGGAAGCTAAGGCCATTCCAACCCCTTCATATGCATCTTTCTTTTTTAGGATTTTGATGTTTTTTTAGGGTTTTGCAGGCATTTCCTTCATTTCTGATTTTTAGCGGCATATGGTGAAGTTCAACAACATTCATGTGACCAAAGGAGAACATATGTGACTATTCAACAACACCTTAGAGGAAATTTATTGGTCACTTCTACAAACCAGAGCACCCAGATCTCATAACAGGGTGCTCCAAGCACCCCCATCCCTTTCCAGGTTCCCCACTCTACGCAAACAGCTCAGATCTACACTTTCTGTAGCTCATGTGTGGACATTCCCTCTTCATGTGCAGCTGGTCTTCACTTCATCACAGTCCCAGCACATCTTTGAATTAACTAAATACTTCCTAACCCTCTTTTCACATTAGGGTTCCATATGTTATTGGTTAGATTCCTTGGATCTATTTTACTACATTTTACTCCTTTTATTTACTACTTTGTATAGCATCAGATTAAGCTAGAATAGATCTACCATTTTCCATTTTATTTTAATCAACCTGAAAACCTTTAGAGTATGAACCCACTAAAATTCAATAAGAGGAACATTATGGAAAGTAATAACTAGATACTCCTAGAGGGAGTGTTGGTTAATGGAAATCCCTAAGCCATGGTTTTATCTTCCATCATACTTTCTAAATGCTTTTGACAAAAAATAAACCAAATTTTACCAGGGATTTGAGAATGAGGAGATTTTGAAATTCAAGCCATTGCTGAGATTGTCACCTCTGAGGTGTTCCTTCCATCATGCAATCAAAAATAAATTTCCAAGTTTCTTGACCTTCACTAGCTCATATTATCTAGTTTTCACAAAGAGAAGTGCCTTAGAAACTAATTTTTGAAAACCCTAATACACCAATCTCCCTAGGAAGACAACAACATTCCCCATAAACTCGATGAAAATGTTTCTCATATTCAAAACTAGCCCATAAATAATATTTATGCATTATTAATATCTCTACATATATTAATTTAGAAATATGAAGAATATAATCGATATAAACACAACCCAAAAGATATTAGTGAGCCAAGATGCCCATATATTCAATATATTCAAGATAATATAAAAATACCCTTAAGGTAGGGAAATGACATGCAATACTCCTTAAGGAAGGATTAAATCCACAATCTCCCAATATGGGAACTCCACTTCAATGGGGACACCTCCAATATCCTTCTACTAGGTGGAATATTTAACTCATACATGACATATCTCTTATTGACATTCCTCTCATTTATCTAGGCAGACAATACTTTTTGTGGGTGGGTAACACATAATCCCAATATAGGACAACTTATTACCCAATATAACTAATTCCTATGTGACCCCATATACATATATAACTAAGGGGGATGTGTTCCACATGTTGGCATCTCCATCAACCCATATATAATATCATATCATATCCCAGTGTACGTAACATGCCCTCCCTCCTTGATTTGTTTCATCCTCCAAACATGAGAAAAAACATGTATTGAGTGTGCTTCGAATCATTTCATACTTGTCTCCATGCTCATTCATCTAACCACTCATATGTGATCTTAGTGGGTGATTCATCTCTAATCCTAGTTACATAATTCCTTGCACTATTATGATTCCATCCATATCCATAGTTGGTCCTCCTCTACTTCAATGCATAGCCATAATATTTATTCATGTAATTCCCCATCTTATACTTATTACTCCAATAATTCCATGTATATCCATAGTGATTGTTCCTCTAATGACCTACGTATCCGTATATTTTTCTTCTCTCATATACCTTAATATGCATCCATAATTATTTCCTCTCATGATGGTGTGGTTTTCTATATATTTCCGCCTTATTTTCCTCAACCTTATCAACTTTTTCCTCAAATTGTTTTCTATCTTACACCTTTTTTTGTCATTTCAATTTTCTCTTGAGTAGATGAATCATTATTTTCTTCTTCATGTTCTTATTTTGAACCACCTTTATTACCTTCTTCCCTGTCATCCTCATGCTCTATCTTGACCTGTTTTTTCTCTTCATTAAACGTGATATATTTTAATGTGACCTTCTTCTTGTACCAAATATTTATAAAATTAATTTTCACATAAATATTAATTGTCCCCAATTACTCTAACCAATTATACCCAATAAAAACATCCAAACCATCCATATCCAAAGCATAAAAGTCTGAATACAAATTATATTTGTTTGTAGTAAGTTTCAAATCTTTAAAAACTTTAATTGGCTTACCATTCACTTAAGCGTACTTAATATTATTTGCTTGTACATATATATGTTGAACCACATTCTTGTGAAGTTATATTTTTGGATAGGGTTTATGGACACAATTACCTTCTTATTTTGAATGCATGCATGAAACTTAACTATTATAGATTATTTCTTTGGAGCTACATTATCTTCTTCCTCATTTTGATCATCATCAATAACATCTTCATCATCGTCATTTTCTTATTCTTCATCTTCTTTATCTTCTTTATCTCCTTTCTTAGTGTCTTCCTTATATTCTTCCTTGTCCTTCTCCTCCTCCTCTTCTTTGGTGTCCCATCCATCCAATAGAAATTGTTCCATTTCATGCCAAGACCAATAATATATTTCCCTTTTTAAATCATAAAAATAAATCTGTTCAGGACCACCAAACCAAAAGTTTAACCACCACATATCTAATGATGGAAAACATCTCTCATTAAATTGGTTCCACAATTCTCTAACACCCACCTCACCCTCTCCATAAAAAATTTCCATCCCCATGATCTATAAAACTAGGGCTTCAAGAATAAACCCTTTTTATCAATCTTTTTCCTACTGATCTAGGTAGGATGTTAGCCTCAAATCATAAAAATTATACCCTGATTATATTTTTATAGCTTTCCAAAAATGTAAAAAAAAATAGATCATGTTGAAACTTGCTACCTATGGAGTGAATTTTTAGAACACATTAAAAGTGTAATAATGTCCTCAAAATAACTCAAAATATCATAAAATTTGAAGTGAATCTTCCCTAAAATGATTTGAAACTTCAATAAATATACTACAAAAAAATTATAAGCCATTTCTAAGATATCAAAGAATCTTGAAAATTAGGGTTTCAACCCTAAAATGGTAATAAATCTCGTAAAACATGTCCAAAATAACTGAAATGTTGAGGGTATATTCCTTGAATAATTTATCCACTTCACTTTTTTTGTTAAAAGAAACATAGTCTATCTCAAGATATAAACGAATCACTAAAATTAGGGTTTCACCCAAAACATTACAAAAATAGATGCTTTAATACCAAATGTAATGAACTGTTATACCAAAACCTTGAGGCATTAGTGAAATCCACTCACCAGGATCATATTAACCCACCACACTTTATAATCTACAATCTAGCCCAATAGACCTCCTTGTCACTTGCTCCACTCCATGAACCTCCTCTTAGAATCAAAACTTGGACTCTAGGCTGACAGACCTCCTTGTCACCCACTTTGGGACTCAAACCTGGGTGGCTACTCTAATACTACTTTATAAGATCTTCACATATGATAATTTTGAAATGTGAATAATATAATCAATATAAACACAACCTAAAAGATATTGGTGAGCCTAGATGCCCAAACTTTCAATATCTTAAAAATAATAGAAGAATACCCTTAAGGTAGGGAAATACCATGCAATAATCCTTAAGGAAGGAATAACTCCACGATCTCCTAATATGGGAATTCCAATTTGAGGGAAACACCTCCAATATCTTTCTACCAAGTAGAAGACTCAAATCATACATGACATATCTCATAATGATATTCCTCTCCTTTATATAGGCATGCAATACTCTTAATGGGTGGGTAACACCTAATCCCAATGTAGGCCGACTTGTTATTCAATATAAATAAATCCTATGTGACCCCATATAAACATATAACTAACTAAGGGGTAGTTGTGCCACATATTGGAAACTCCATCAACCCATTTATACTATCACATCCCAAGGTACATAAGAAGTATTTTTTCAATATTTTATAAGAGGCTTGAGAAGGAATACAATGAGAAGAATGATAAACACAAGTGATAGTAATAACTTTAGAGAATATTTATTCATCCCTATTAGGGAGAGGGGATGAGTGATCCAAAATGTGAGTTTTTTCAACTCATTCAATAACATATTCGAAAAATTGAGAGGCAGTTTCCTAGAATGCAAAAGGAAACCCTAAGAAGAAAAAGTCTTCCCTAGGTTGAATCCATTTCCATTAATAATTGGTTAACCAAGGAAGTGATAACAGAAAGGATTATTTGTAGCATTGTGTGTTTTCCATTGTATGATTGAACTAGAATTCAATAAGCATATACACATTTCATATAATTTTTTATATTGTTTGATTTTTCAATAGGATTCAGGAATGAGTTATTTATAAAGTTACCATCACTTAGTTTTGTAGGTATTGAGCATGGAAATGAGATAATTTTGACCAATACTTGAATTATGTCATTCGTAAGAAGATAGGTAAATCCCTCTTCACCTAACACATACAAAGTAGGGGCCAGAGGGAAACCTAATTTATAACGACCCCTCTTACTACTAACCAAAAACATGTGTGATTTTTTTGTGTAAAATTTTGTCCACCAAAGTGTTATGTTGCTTAGTTTAAACTCACAATTAACATTAAATTTCTTGTTTCGGTTATAGTGTTAAAATTTCTTGACTTCTCGTTATTTTATTTTAATTGTTAACTTAAGTCTAAATTGGTTTCCTATGGGTATGGCTATTTAATTTCGTCGCATCACTTTTCGACAACTTAATCTTCATAAGGTATAAATTAGTAGAACTTAACCACCCTATCTCTAGTACATGTTGAAGCAATATTATAGTTATAAGAGTGATGATCACTTTCTTAGTTGTATTGCACTCCTTATCTCTGAGCCCTTTTCCATTTGGGATAAGAAAGATGGTTGCGTAAATTTTTTCAAGTGGAATCTCAATCGCAAGAAGGTCTAATTTTCTTACATGAAATTCCCTAAACCATACAAAGATTGTTCTTATTTCATATGGACCTAATGTGACCTAATGTACAAATCAATTAGGGTTACTTAGGAATACTTTATTCATCACTAGTCTTGATATGTCTATCATATGAATCCAATTTAATATATTACATTCAAACCAACTCGATGTCGGTGTTGATGAGTAAAGTGGGCAAGATACACCTCTAACTTAAATTGCAGTTGGGTAGAACCAATCAGATTCTCAAATTAAAAGATGGAAAAGAAGGATTTACATTATCCATATGTGAGTGATTAGATTCATCATTGTTCAGGTGTACTCATGTAATCATGGTTCCTAGGATTAGTAATATCAATCATCACCGTGGTATTTTAGTCAATCTGAAAACATAGACAATAAAATATCCTTAAGATCATAAGGTTTAACTTCATGTTCATGCATGCTAGAAACTGGTTAACACATTGCCTTTGTTCTCATCTTGATTTACTCTTCAAAAAAAAACCCCTTATAGTTTCTAATACCATATTTTCCTTTCAAGTTATACACATACTCTATGCACCTATTTGACCCTCTAGTCATATCTTCGATAACCTTATCTACAAGATTTCCCCATGTAGGAGTTAATAGTTCCTTAGTTTCTCATTTTAAGTTGATAACTTCTATCTTTTTTATTTACTTAGAATCTGTACCATAAAAATAATATAGGTATTCATGCTTCAAATTTATATTTAATACACAAAATCATTTATAGAGCAACACATCCATCATTATTCCTCAACATATAAAACATTTCATATAAATAGAGAAGAGTCCTAGGTGATCATAAATCCATCATCTGAGTTAAAGGTTTGAGTCATAGTTTACTTAGGTACAACTTGATTTTATGATATTTTCATAGTTAAGATATATTTGGATAATTGTATACAATTTTTTATTTCCAATGTTTTGAACACAACATGACTCTTCATCAGGGAGAGAGATAAGATAATGGTGAAGAATGTTGATTTAAAACTTAGTTAAATATTAATGGGAGAAAAAGAAAAGAGAGGTCGGTAATCGAAAACAAGAATATAAAGCAATTAAGAATTCTGGAAAGGAGGGTAAAGTTTGAGAAAATAAAGGAACGTGTGTTCAATAAAACTATTAAATTTCAACAAATAAATAGAAACTAAATTATTAGAAAGAATGAATGCTAAATTAAATTTTGTTATTTTTAAAAAAATATATATGATTTAAAGAATTTGAGATAAATGAAAAATAAAATTAATGAAAATTTATTAAAAGAATTTTTTAAATTATTATAATAATTTAAATTTATTATTATTATTATTTTCAATTTCAATTATGTTTTTAAAAAATGGAAGGAAAAATTAAAATTTAAGTTTAAGATAATTCAAAAGATGAAAACCAACTAGTTACATGGGAGAATCAAGTTTAATTATACCATTTTAATTGTGTTTAAAATGGTTAAATTAAATTTTGAAAAATAAAATTCAAGAGGAGAGAAGGAAATTAAAATTATTAATTTTAATTAGACCATTGAGATTTATTTATTAAAAAAACATATAAAGATGGAAGATAAGATAGATCACTTGGGGAGATTGAGAATGACTGACTTCCAGGAGTTACTTTGGAAACAACCATTATCCCTATTGATATTGTTAGAGTGGTGCATGATTTCAATTACTTCACAAAGATGTATTTTAACATAATGATCTCTAGAGGCCAAAACCAGAGTGGGTACAACCTACTACCACCATAAGAAAACCCATAGTTAAGAGGCAAGAACTTACTAACTGAGCACTGAAAGTAATTTCTTTCCAAATTAAGATAAGGATTATAATTAAATTATGTCATAATGATGTCTCAAACAAAAATTATTATATAATAAATACACATATCATAGTGACATAAAATTAATCAAAGAGTATTTAACTTAATATGATTCAAGACAATTACTTTCCAATCTCAAACTAAATTCTTCATCATTAGTATGTAAATAAAAAACAAGCTCTCAACCTGATATTTTAATCATTTCATCATGAATTAAACATTTTCATTTTAATTATGCGCAAAAAATGACATATCTCATCAACCATATAATTTTATACCATTTACTTAACAAACAACTTCTAGACATATAAATGAGCTTATGCTCTCAATTATGATTTGGATGTCAATGATCACTATAACAACCATTCAAGTTCAATGCAACTCAAGAGTAGAAAAGTGAAGAATAATTTATTAGATTGATAGAGTGAATGCATTCTAGAAAATAGAATATCCATCATAGATGTTTGTAAGGTTTAATGTTCAACCAACCAATGGGTTGTTTACCACTTTTTTGAAGTGTTCTATCATTAGTTGGTTGACCATTCAACCTTATAGACACGTGTGATCTTTAGGATAAGCACAATCTAGTTGCATACACCATATACAATCAAACCCTTCCTCCCTTAAATTTTTAACAAAATACATTGATATCCATTCATTAGTCTTCTAAAGTTTGCAAATGTGGGGCTACAGTTTCGCACACAACATATACTATCTGATTGTATTGCTAACACAGTTAAAAAATATTAAATAAATGTTTAATCAAGCCAACATCAAATCTATATTTAGAATAACATATCCTTTATCTAAGGTAGTCATGATTAAACTATCACTTAATTTTAATTAATATTACAATAATTAACCCTTCCGATGAGTAAAATTGTTCCTTTATGTAGGAAATTTAAGATGATTGCTTTATCATATTAAATAGAATAAGTATGTAGCTTAAAAACTCTGGCATAAACCAAAAATGGCCTTCTCCTAAATTTTAAATTGAATTAGGTATTAAGATAGCTCATGTCCTCCTCATCAATGAGAGAAAAAAAAATTTATATGCTTGATCTACATGGTTTCCAAAATTTATTCATGTTAACAGAACTAATATAGCCCAACATTTATAGCCATCTACCACCACAAATCATATATTTGCATTAGGTTTGGACCTTTAACTTGGTATTTACAAGATAACACTGTATTAGATAAGAAGGTACATATTTCCCCCTTCCATCTAATATTTCCTTTCAATTAAATTTATAAATTTTGAAAAAACAACACATAAAGTTTGCAAAACTAACACATAATGAAGACATAAATTATCAATGAATGCAAGAGCTTGCCTTCTTATCACAAAGTGTCTTTCAATGCTCATGCCTCTAGATATTTATGAGAATTGGTTTATACTTAGAGAAAAATATTCCACTTAAATTATAATTTTATGAGAGACAATTAAAATAGGAAAAAAACATATATTTCCAGCTAAAATAACCCCAAACATGCATCAAGATGAACCAAAACATTGAAAAATATATTATGTAGTAAGAAGAATAAAAAGTACTCAATTATCTAACTAAACAAATTTAATCCCTAAGTTCTTTATCTAGTATTTGATTTGAATGAAGATTTCTCATCACAACTAATAAACTAAATGGTCCTTATTGGCATCTATTTCTTGACATTAAAAGGATTCAAAGTGTCATATAAAATGCTTGAACAATAATGCGTAAATATGTTGTAGGAGGTTTATAATAAATAGTCTTCTTAACTAATCTCTTTCTTGAACAAATAATCTTATTTTTTCTATATTATTGCAATTTCTTATATATGCATTTGTCTTATTTAAAAATAAAAAGTTATTTATAATATTTAACACCTAATATTCCTATGTACTATTGGTGTGTGTTATTTTCCACATCATTAGCTAAGTCATCTCACTTAGGTGAGATCGTAGTTCCATGTGTCATTTAGGGGTCATTATGAGATTCCCTTACGCGTCAGTGCGTCAGCATGTCAGTGCGTCAGTGTGTCATATGTGTCATTGGGAGTTAAACTTCTATTCTGGGAATGTAACTCCCCCTCTCTACTCGAGTTGTCATGATTGTAGCACTAGGGGTTACTCAGCACCTCCTATATGTACACGTATTTTGATCTATGAGATAGAGGAGAGTTTTGTGGCTTCTCGAGGTTCTTCCCGTTTGTCGAATATTTGCATGCACATTCGGTTGATGCTCACTCCTCTCGAGATCTCTTCACGCTACCGTGCACACGTCTGTTGATGTGCACGTTGTCCCTCGTGATCCTCACTTTCAGGTTTTCAAACCCTCTTTCATGGTATTAGAGCAGATCTTGTGGATCCGTGCACTCATCGGCATTTTTGTGCATGTTTTCCGGCTTCCGGCGTGATATATAGATCTCTTTCAGCATGTGTCGTAAGGGATATTCCAATTTTGCTCTTATTGCATTGATTATGGCGTTTATACTTCTATTTGGGTTTGATCGTGGTTTATTTGGTTGTGTTTAAGTTTCTGGTGTTTTTAGAGTTTGGTGTCTTCTTGGGATCGTCAGTTCCTTGCTTGTATATGCTCGTATTTGCATTCTCTACATCAGGTTATGCTATGGAATCTTCGACGGTTCATTTTTTCAAGCTCCTCGGGCCTTGTCTATAACTCGGTGTTTGGTTTTGGTCTTTTCTCGGCCTCACTCCATCCTTGTGCATCAAGTTCACCATCAGACATTGCTCTCTCTTTGCTTCATGCACTAAGAGCTTGTACTCAGCCCTGCCTTGTTCTCACGTTGGTTAGAAAGCTCCCTTCTTGCTGGCTTTGAATGTCTGGACGGATCCTTGCACGGAACACCAACAAATTGCCAAACTACATTTTTTTTTCTTTGGAAAAACATTTTTGCACTTTGCTCTAGGTCATTGGTCCTTGCTCCAACCACCTGCACACATCTCAGGCATCTCAGGCACGTAGCTCCTTCCAAATTGGCACTTGGCGCATCTCCAACCGCTCCTCCAACAGCTTAGCACGTTTCAACACTGTAATTAGCCGTTTTTGGGCATTTTTGGGCATTTTTTGGCGTTTTGGGTCTTCAAACAACTCCTCCAGCTTGTGTAGACCTGCAACACCTACTCCCAGCACCTCCATCGACCGTTTTACACATCTCCAGCACCCGGCAATGTCATATTCAACGTCTCAGTCTTTGCTTGAAATGTTTTTAGGGCATTTTTTGGCATTTTTGGGGGTTTTTTGGGCGTTTTGGGTCTTCAAACGGCTCCTCCTGCTTGTGCAGACCTGCCACTTAGCCTCCAGTGCCTCCCATGTGTCTACAACACCCTCAGCATCCTGTACAACTCTTTTCGGTGGTTTTCCCTCAAAACAGCCCAACACGTGGACCCTCCAACTTGGCATTCATCCACTCTTCCAACATGGGCCCTCTTTCCACCTCCTTTTTTAATGTTTTAAGGTGGTTAAATAAAAAACATTTCATTTCTTGGCATGTATTAATTTATAAGGCTGTTTTTGGCTTGTAATTTAATCCCCTCCTACGAGTGTCGAAGACGGAGGGCGAGGTCCGAGGTTGGCAGGAGGCTAATCCCCCCTCGCATTCAAAACAAACTCTACCTAAAATTTCATGCCATTTCCAACGAGTACCCACACGATACCCTTTGCACCCGTTTCGTGCACTTTTTTAATGTGTTTGCAGCATCTAGTGTATTTTTCCATCAGTTGCAGGAATCGTTTTAATGTGATAAATTTTGACTCGCTGCTCGTTTCTGAGCGCTTCCTTGGTCGAAGTTGCATTATTTTTTGCAAATTACGTGATGGGATTATTATTTTTAAAAATTCACTACTTTTATAAAGTGTTGCATTCTGGGGGGTTACTTGTACTCTTGGGCCTACACACGCAGACGCATTATCAACCGAGTCCGACGTCTTGCTTTTGTGCATATTGCATTTTTCATCATGGAGAGTGCTCTTTCCAGACGTGAGTTTCATAGGATCACCTTACAGCCTCCACCACTTCTCACCGGGAGAGAGACCTATTCAGCTTGGCGTGCTTCCATGGAACGTTACTTCACCCACGAGGGTCTTTTACCCTTATTACTTGGGCCAATTCCTACACCCGCTGATCATCATCATCTAGAGGACTTCCTCGAAACTTGTGACCATGTCTTTGGTCACATGATGATGCATGTCTCTTGTTCTCTCTGGTTTCACGTGGCAGATTCAGATCCACCTCACCATGTCTAGAGCATTCTTCAGTCCTTGTATGGAGACCCTTCACATACTACCGCCATTTTTGCTACTGCTGATTCAGTTGTCTCCTCCATTTCTTCATGTGATGAAAGTTACTAACATAGGCTCGCTTGGTTCTACTTCTGATGATGTGGATTGTGCATCCAATTCTGATGTCAAGAGTACTACAGAGGACTCTTCTCCTCTTTCTCTCACTATTCTAGAGAGTGTTGACACTTCCCACATCTCATCAGATATCGAGCAGTCCCCTTCTCAGTCTCATACAGTCATCACACCCACCTCCTTTCCACTTCCAGTGTACGAGGACATTTTCACTCCTCTACCTTCATTAGATGACTCATACCTATCATACATCGCTCTTCTGTTTGTTGAGCCCCCTCATTGGGATGAGTATCTCCCTGACCTTAGTTGTCTTTTCACAGAGTTTACTTGTGATGCACTACAGGTCCCTCATCCATCTACAGGTGTTTCAGAGGAGTTCATCATCTCTGTTGTTGGGAGTGCCCCTTCCGGGAATCATGTCACTTCCACATTTCTGAAGACCTTCATTGATCCACCCTCAGTTGTGGATCCCTTTTCTGTTGTGGAGGATGTTTTGTTCCCTTCACATCACGTGGACATCCTTTCTACATGTGTTCAATCTTCACACTCTGACAGTTATACGCATGTGGCATTACCTTTGGTTCCTTGGCACTCACTCGCTAGACCTATGTCACACTTCAGTGCACCAGACTCAGAGTTCTTCATGTTACTGCCTTTAGTTTCCTTTGCAGAGTGGGCAGACTTTCAGCACGTCATTTCTGTCCTTCCTAAGGGCAGGCACACAGTTTGTTGTGGGTGGCTCTTCTTCAGTCCAGAGGCAGAGGATCTCATCATCGACATTCTTCTGGGAGACTTCTTAGAGCTGCAGAGTTCAGATCCGTCCATGGCATCTTCTGCATTCCTCTCATCTCCCTCTTCTTCTCTCTTCTCCTTCTTTCCGAGAGATTGCCTCTTTGTACATGGGTACCCTTTTTAGGCTCGTCTATAGCTGGGACCCATCTTTGGCATCTTTCTTAGATTAGAGAGTGATTTGTTCTCTTGTGGTGGATGTTTTTCCCACTGGGTTTTCCTTCACTACTTAGGACTTCTTTCTTATACATGGGTACCTCATCAGTATTTGTGTCGGGACCCATTTCTCGTTTCTTACATTCCACCTCATCCTAAGTTACGATGAAGGGGGGGTGTTGGCATGTGTTATTTTCCACATCATTAGGTGAGTCATCTCACTTAGGTGAGATCATAGGTCCATGTGTCATTTAGGGGTCATTATGAGATTCCCTTACGTGTCAGTGCGTCAGCGCGTCAGCATGTCAGTGTGTCAGTGTGTCATATGTGTCATTGGGAGTTACACTTCTATTCTGGGAATGTAACTCCCCCTCTCTACTCGAGTTGTCATGATTGCAACACTGGGGGTTACTCAGCACCTCCTATATGTACACCCCATTTTATCTATGAGATAGAGGAGAGTTTTGTGGCTTATTGAGGTTCTACCCATTTGTCGAATCTTTGCATGCACATTTGGTTGATGCTCGCTCCTCCCGAGATATCTTCACACTGTCATTCACACATCCGTTGATGTGCATGTTGTCCCTCATGATCCTCACTTTTGGGTTTTCAAACCCTCTTTCATGTACCTCATGCATGGTACAACTACCATAATTCTACCTATTTCACCTCCTTTAATGTCATCCTAGATATGGCATGAGGTAAACAAAGTTTAGAACATACCACAGCTTTAAAATTAATAGATCAATTATATAAAATATCAATGTACCTTTCCATTACTTCAATTATAATTTTTATACTAAAAGAAATGTAAAGATAAAAATTTGAGCTCCTATTACAAATAAGAGTAACACACTTTCTATCAAATAGGTATAAAACCATAACTTCTATAGACATAAATTTGGTAAATTATCCTTTTACAATGACAAGTTTGGATTTTCTCCTATACTATGAATAACACTCACATCCAAAGCCTAATTGACACATCTTTCTCACCCCACAACTTTTTCAACTCTACACATTTCTTCATCTCTCACTCACTTATAATTATCCAAATTATTACTTTACTCCTAGACATACTTTCTGGAACCTTGCTTTGATGACATTAAATACTTGTATGACACCATATAAAATAATACAAGGTCATATTATATTGATCCCCCACTATATAATGACTCTTTTCTTAATTTGAAAATCATTTATGGGTATTTTTATTAT
Organism: Taxus chinensis; assembly: GCA_019776745.2. Lineage (NCBI taxonomy): Eukaryota > Viridiplantae > Streptophyta > Pinopsida > Cupressales > Taxaceae > Taxus > Taxus chinensis. The sequence continues at coordinate 197,907,917 of CM034147.1, read as the reverse complement.
CTTATAATTCATCCTTAATGTGATACTAACCTAAAAAAGCCTATATAAGAAATCCTAATTCATCATTTGAACTCACTTATAATTCTCAAGAGAAACTATTACAAATTACACTCTAAAATCACCCAAAGATCTCCTAAATCTAACTAAAGTAGAAACATGTCTATTAGATAAGCCACCACACAATTCTAAAGCACTTTAAAATAGGTTCAAGATTCTAGATTCTTCTATTACCAAGCCTTCAAAGGTCCTAAACCCATGTTTTAAAAAGAGCAAGCCACATGAAGCATTGCAAAAGGTATTAATGGACAAAGAAAATCAATTTATTACCTGAAGCACATCACACTATATCACTACCATATAGGTTACATCTATGTTCTATCTATAGTTGTGACAGTTATTCTTTGTGTCAAGAGACACAAGGGAAACATATGGGGTTGGCTTAGATTTACATGCATTGTTGCAACTACATGGATTTAATTACCACTTGTGAGGGGATGAAGTACAACATATAGATTGGTTTATTAGGGGTTGGACATTAGGTTCATTCCAAATTCACCCACACATAAATTTATTGTTTTGTTATCTAAGCATGTCCATGAAGTCCTATTGCATGTATTCTAGTGTTTCATTCATTACAAGTCATTATCAAATAGTTTTGGACCCTAATGATGGAAAAAACATATCATTTCTAGAAAACCAAAAGTTACATAACCCTATCATATACTAGCCCAATACCATACAACTTAGGACCATACTACACCTTAATAAGAGATGTACAATTTTGTATAAGAGTATTTCTCAGTCATACTCTAAGGAACAAACCACTTTCAAGTTTTTACTAGTATTTTCAGCTATTCTACTCATCCTAATTACATTTGTACCTTTTTTATATTCTAATTACTCATCCATATTTATACTTTAAGAAATCATCTAATTGTTATCATTGTCTATTGTATTAATATCTATATTTTTAGTTGTTTGGTTAATTTGGATTAAATAATTTAAAATGTTCTTCCTGTAACATTCTTACACCTATATATATGATAGGAATGAACTCTTATCAAACCTTTTCTTATTTTAATTAAGGTGTAAAAATTTAGTGAACTTGGTCTTTGATCAAACCCCAAGTGTCCCTAGGGATTATCCTTCTTTATTTGGTGAATGATCCTCTTAACGACCCTTGGATTTATTTTATTCATGTGTATTATCATGAATCACCCTAAAATATTTTATGATATTAGCCAATGTTAAGATTACGGGTTCACTCCCTCAACATGATATGGGATACTATCCCTACGACTAGGTCCATACTCATACTTGAATTGAGATAAAGGACACTTATGTTGATCATAATTTCCTCATGGCCTAGCCTCAAATGGATCCTTCTTACATTGACATACAATTTGAAATCATTCCTAGTACTACAAAGTTCCTAAGCCACTTCATACCCTCTTGTGTTCTTATGGGACCTGAGGTCAATGTCGTTACTATAAATTACAATAAACAACCAGTGGGGGAAATCCACTTTTACCTCCACTACATACAACCCCCATTATTAATCCTAACACCCCTCCTAAAGGGTATGTTATATTAGAACAATTAGGTGATGATCCTGCTAAGATATATCTTTTGGAACTATTCAAGAAAGAACATGTCTGTAAGGATATCCTGCATGAAGTTTTATTCCATTATTATGCATATTAATTCTCAACCTACTACCTTTACATCTATTATGGACACATTAAAAACCATGGATGAGGCAATTAATTTTAGTACCACTAAGATCCCTCCTAAACATGGTTTTCATCTATGCCAACAATTTATTATTATGGTATGCATTCAAGGTTTTATCATCAAGCATGTTTTTATTGATAATGGGTTTGGTTTCTAATTTTTTTTTTTTTAATTAGAGTTGTAGGGATAGGAAAATATCATCTCAAAAAAATAAATTTAATCAAATGATTCACACTATGGTGTTTTCATGCCATATTTAAACAACATGCCATAAATTTATTTTGACAAGCAATTGACCCTATTTGTATCACAAAGGATTTTACCCTATTTTCATTCTTCATAACAGTTATCATAGAGGAATGCACCCTTTGGGGAGTGGTGTAATGTCACCCCTTCCAACTGATAAAATGGAAACACTCCTAGGTTATGGGTGACCTATATGTTGGAGTGAATCTCTAGAGAGGGTTGGCTACCCTAGTGTAACACCTAAGACTAATTCTACTCCTAATACTACTCTACTTTACTGAATTAACAAGGAAAAGGGAGAAGGAATTAAGGGAAAAACTGAAAATATGGTGACACAGCTGAAAGTTTGAGGATCTTAGATTTTTTTGAACCACAGAGATGGACCACAGTAACCACACACACCATACACAACTCACAATGGATATGTCAATGTAAAATTTCTTCAAAAAAGGGTTTGAAGATATGAAAAGATAAATAAGGGAAACAAATGGCTTTGGAAGGAAATTTGGTGAGCTCCACAACAATATCCTACACACAATTTGTTAAACATAATCTATGACCAACAAATTAACATATAACTGCATAAAGGCATGTAAATTAAACTAAAAATTAGGGATAAAACAATATCATGAGATAAAATATGCTTAAAGACAAAATATTACATAGTACATATGTGTTGTAAGAAGGTAAAAACAACTCCTTTATTATTCCAAGAGGTGCAACTAGTATAAAGAATCACTCATGGCCCTTTCTCTTCCACTCATAACTCTAAATTTATCTGGAATGACGAATAAAAGGTGTATATATGCTTTTACAATGAATTCCATTGAGTTTATATATAGAATGAGAGAGAAAAGAATGGAAAAAGCATATACATGTAAGTCTAATTAGTAAAAATAGAAAAAATCATGAGATTTTTGCATGTTCATGCTTTTTTTAACATTATGAGTGATCTACAATCTTTCTTACATGAAAACCTGCTAATAGTATCCTTTGTATGTTCAAAAAAAAAAATTGGGTGAAGAAAACAACAAAAAACACTAACATGAGATTTTTTTGGGTTGTGCATACTTTTGTCGGGTGTGTCAGCATTACAAAGAATGTGTGAAACAAAGGAACATTCCTTATGGGCCTTAAACAACTGACTTATCTGATCCTTTGTATTTTGGGTTGTGTGGTGACTCGAGGAACAAAGGGAATGAGGGAAAAATTCCTTATGTTCCTCATTCGACTGACATAACTAACTAGCTTTATCTCTTTTCCTCTCTGTCGGATATGGTGGGGTTTCAAGGCACCAACAGAGTTGTGAAATTGTTCTCACATTTCTACTATCAACCGACTTAACCAATCCTACCCATTCGTTGATTCTTCAACATTTTTGGGTCTGTAGAGAACATAGAGGTTTGGGGAACACAAGAAACTCAGGAAATGTTCCATATGTGCCAATAATTACCAGCTCATCCAATGCAAAGTTACGGGGAATGAAGGGAACCAAATAATTGTTCCAAAGGTTCCAATGAATACTAAATTATATGATCTTTCCCCCTCTTCCCTTTATCAACATTTTTTATTGAGAAATGAATAAAGATAACATGAGAACATTTATCTTGGTGCCACCATAACCTAATTTTACCAACTTTCCTAGTGTTGCGGAAAAGGAAGAGATTTGGGAAACGGAAGGAACTTATGAATAATTCCTCTTAATCCTCCAAAGGATGATTTTACCTATTGTTTCCCAATTTGACTAACTCCTTGGGCAATGAAGCTTAAAAAGAGGGAGGATGATTCCCGAACACTGAAACTCTCCCAAAAAACAAATATTTTTCTAAAACACTAAGACTTTCCAAAACCTATAAAATTTTAAATTTCACTGATGAAAACACCATGACCTATAAAAACACCAAAAATATCCTGGAGCTGATTTTGTATATTAATTTGATGAACTCCAAGGGAAATATACCTACTAGATGTAGATACCAATTTCCTTGAAGTATCAATTGGGCATGGAGTCATATCAACCTAATCTGAAAGTTCACACTCTACTGCAACCTCTTAAAACCACATAAACACTAAAAATACCTTCCCAAGATAACAAGAAATTTTGTTAGAGCACTTGCTAGAAAAAAAACACACCAGCAAAGTGCACAAGACACACAGAGAAAGGAAACTAATACAACAATGTGTACAAAGAACTTAGAGGAAAACAAAAATAACAACCTACTATGTACAAGGGTGAAACATGACCTCAATAACAAATTTTGAGGTATATCCCATTTATTGGGATGAGTAGATCATCACCATTCAACTTAGAGAACTAAAAATCATTGTGTTGTTTGCAACCTATAATCAGATATGGTCCACTTTAGGAGTCAAACTTAGTGTCTTCTAAGCTTGGTTCTTTCTTCATCCCACTTGAGCACTACATCTTCCTCTTTGAATGTTCTTGAGACTGATTTCTTATAAAATTATCTCTTCACTTGAGCTTGATGAAGCTCCATGGTATCCATTGCATTATTTATAACTTCATATAATTCCATTAACTCTACAAGTTTGATTGACATTGAATCCTCCTCCATCATTTCCATCTATTTTATGAGATCTAGAGCTGGTAATTCATAATAAATAGGAAATCGTGATTCTCTACGATAGACAAGAATGAAATAAGAGTTTATAATCGACTTATTAGGATTAATCCTATCAACCCATAAGCATGATCTCAGTTTTGTGTACCACAATCTCCGATTCTCCTCCATAATTATTTTAATAATTCTAATAAGGTTTTGTTAAGTTATTCTTCCAATCCACTCCCTTGAGGATAATAATTGGAAGATGTTGACAAATGAATTCCAAGTTTAACTTCTCATGTATTGATTCTTTTTCCAAGGAAAGCTAATGGATTTTCTAAGATAATTGTAGCAAGGACACCAAACCTTGTGACAAGACTTTCATAAAATTCCAACACTAAAGTTTCATTTACTTCTTTCAAATTTACTGCTTCTGTCCAGCTTGTGAAATATTATGTAGTTGTGAGAATCCATTTGTGACATGCACTAGAAGGTGGGTTAATCATGCCAATAAAATACAAAGGTCATTACATGAAGGGAAATAACACTTCCTTACCCATGCATGTGCATCTCTGAACAAATTTGGCTAATAATAACCTCCTTTTTATGGATCATGTCATGAGTCTAAATCTAAGGTAATGAAGGAGCAGTTGTACCTTGACCATTTTAAAGCACTAAATCTTGATTTCTGGCATCATGAAAATCTTAAGCTAGTTGTTCAAACAACTCTATTCCTTTTACCAATTTATTAACCTAAACATTCAACATCATGTTCCATAACTTTTGTGATCTAGCCTGTCCTTTTCTCATTTAAATCCTTTCTCAAAATCAACTCTGTAACACTTGGATGAGAAACCATTAAATGAAATTTGTTATTTGAAACCAAATGTCTAATTTTTTTGAGACTTCTAATGACTGAAAGGATCTATTTTCCAACAAAAGAGTACCTTACCTCATAATATTCTAATCCTTGACTGAAAAAAGTAATTGGCTGCTCCAAATTTTCATCATTTTGTTGTACCAACATGGATGAGATTGTGTCAATTTCCCTAAAAGCATATAAAATGAAATCTTTGCTAAAATCAAGATTAGTAAGTGTTAGAGCTTGTGAAATAGTATGTTTGATTGCTTCATAAGCATTATTCCCCTCTATTTTCCAATTTAAAACCATGTTTTTCCTTAGCATTGAAGTTAGTGGCTTCACTAAATTTGTAAATTTTGGAATTAATATTCTGAAAAAATTAATTCTACCTAGAAAACTTTATAATGCCTTCTTAGGATTTGGAAAAGATAATGATAATAATGCACATACCCTTTCTAGATCAATGGCAAGAAGTTTCTTAGAAACGTCATGACCCAAAAATTTACCTTCATTGACTAAGAAAATACACTTTTTGGATTCAGAGATATGCCATACTGCCTACACCTTGCTAAAAAGTGCATGTGATGAATTAGGTGATCTACAACATGCTTGGAAAATACATTTATGTCATCCAAATAGACAAGAAAACAATTATTAATCAACCCCTGAAATGCCAAGTCCATTGCATGTTGAAACATGACTTCTACGCTTGACAGACCAAATGGAATTTTATTATATGCATACCTACCCAATTTTGTGGTAAATGTAGCTTTGAATTGGTTTTATTATTGCACCATAATCTGATTATACCCAAAATAACTATCCAAGAGTGAAAATGTTCAGAGCCACTTACCATTTGTAAAATTTACTCTATTGACGGTAACATATAATGTGCTTTTAGAGATGCCTTGTTCAAATATCTAAAATCCACACACGCGCATATTTCTCCATTTTTATTTCTCATGGGAACCAAATTGGCAACCCATGATGAATTATTCATAGAGAAAATGATGTTAGCTTTGATCAATTTATCCAACTCTTGATTCATGATAGGTTCAACCTTATGATTGATGGGTATTTTCTTTTGTCTAATTGGCTTTACATCTAAATCCAATTCTATTGTGTGTTGAGATAAATATGGATTGAAAACCTTTAAATCACCATATATTTATGTAAAAACATCATCAAATTCCTGAGAAAGTTTACCAAATGTAATTTTATTACATACCTTTCCCAAATTTCTTGTTTTTTCATTTCGAATATTGATTTGCTCATAATCTTCTTTCTTGATCAACATGTTATATTTCTCACCTTTGAAATGATAATATATATTAAATATAGACTCAAGAGTGACTAATCCATAAGGTATATTATTAGATCTCAACTGAATAATAGGATTTTCATACTGTTATTTTAATATTTCCTAATTTTTTATTGAAAACTCAGCTTCCTCTTGTAAAAAATTATTTTCTGATCTAATTCAAATACTTTCTAGTTAACATTGTTATCAAGGATGGAAGGCCTTACAACTATCTTGATATGTTGCTGATTTTTTTCCTTATTGATATGATCTAGAATGCCAACTTGAGCACCAACTGTAGCTAGCCTATCTCCACATTTATTCTTTTTTATAGGAATAGATTGTATGTTGAAAGCATCAAAATCCTTTATCAAATCCCACACTTTGTTTTTATAAGATCTCAGAAAATTGTTCTTGGTTGCAGCTTGTCCTCTGATTTGATTGACAAGTAACTCACTGTCACTAAATACCTATAATTTTCTTACCCCTCTTTTCCTTTCCCATTGAATATCATCCATAAGAGCTTCATACTCAGTTGTATTGTTAGTGAAACTAAAATGAAACCTTAAAGATAAAAAATACCTCTCTTTTGTTGGAGAAAACAATATGATTTCCCCACATGTTCCATTATTTCTCCTTGATCCACCAAATTATAAATGTCATAAACGTTCATCATGTCGATCTGATCTGACAAGGTTAGTAATAGTAGAATTTTCTTTATGTATAGAATACATTACAATACTTGCCTCTTCAATATGACTATATGGATTTTAAAAATGACCTCGAGTACCCCATTCATTAAGTAATAAATTTTGAATATACTTAATAAGTGTGTTTGGTTCTTTATCAACTAATTGGTCTTCTTCATATATGATCATACAATTAGAATTTGATGACATTGGGTATATAAGGCTTCATATGACTTGTTGAGATGGGCTTTGACCTTATTGTAACTGTTTTGTCATACCTTGTTCTAAAAATCATGTGAGACCAGTCTGATGATAAGTAGCCTCTAATTTTAGCAATGAAATATCTAGAAAGACATGAGGAAAAATAGGGAGGAAGAACAATAATGAAGACATCTTGAGGGACAGAGAAATTTGGGCATGCCTGTAAGGTTAGGATTAGTCCTCTAATGACTCCAAGGATTTCTACAGGTATTTCATATAGCTGAACTAATCTTTTAGAAAGAGGCTCATATTTCATACCAAGTTTAACAATGAATTGCTTAGGCATAATTGAGTGGACGCTCCCTAATCAATCATGCAATTATGGACTAGGATTTGGCCTATGATCAAGGAAACATAGAAAGGAGGTGGTTTCAAAAAAATTCTTTCTTGGGATTATTTTGGAGAAGGTGTGTTAGTAAGCACAAATTTAGATGGTTCTTTGGATGGTTGGCTAGAGAGATTGAGGCTAGTAAAAATTTCTCGCAAAATATATTTTTTACTAGGAAGAGACAAAGAATCCCACATTGACATATTGACCTTAGTTTGCTTCATATGATCAATAATATTTAAATATGAAGTAATAACCCTCTATTGTACTTTATTAACAACAATACCTTCTTGCATTGGTGGTGTCAAAATTGGAACCTCTTGCTGATTTTGAACTCTTGTAGGCTAATATTTTTGGGTGCCTTTCTAATTAGAAATTGAGATAACACCTTGAAATGTTGGAGAAGGATTATAATTAGTCTTACCAGTTAGTTGAACCACTTCTATTGCTATTTTTTGACCTTGTGTTTTATGCCACAAAAGTGGAGTATTGAACTAGTTGATTTACTCCACAAAAATCATCATGTTGTCGATTTAAAAGTGTAGAATCATTGTGCACCAACCCTTGAGAAATCTCATGTTTTGGTGGGGTATGAACTGATGAGGTTTGAGACATAGAAATAGTTTGCACCATGATTTCTTGATTTAGAACACCAGATTTCTAGTTATGGGTTAAATTACAAAGATAACACCAGTTGTAGTCTTGTATCAGATTGTTTTATACATATACAATTGCCTTGGAGATGCTAGCAGTATTGGAGTTGGATTATTGAATACTATTAGCATTGGAAATATGATTTTGAATTTACAAACTTAGTTAGAATGGAGGCCTATTCTGTTGATTGGGAGGATAGTAGGGTCTATAACTCTGATTTTTTTTGTCTTTTGAGGGAAATTATCCCATTCCCAAAATATTTTAACATGTTCCTCAACTCTTGCAATTCATTCGAAGCGCTGGGGGCTTAATTAGTTTAACTTATAGTATGATAAATAGGCATTGGTATTGGAGTTATTAAAGGTGTTAGGAGGGAAGTGGAAGGATGAATCTCTGGAAAGATGGGTATGGGAGGCCTTGGTTCTATTTTTCCTGCTTGTATAAGATTGTTTTTAGCTCCAACTGTTGTGCCATAAGCATCAGGGAGTGTCCTTCTACCCATTAATTGTATCATCACTAAAATATTAGACTTCAAAGCCCTTAGATAATACAAAAAATCATACTCAACAGTAGGCCTTACTAGTTGTGGAATTCTATCCCAAGTCCTTTGAAATTTGTAGTTGAAATCAACATGAAATTTTGTGGTGCTCTCTTGATGGTATTTAATTGTTCCACTGGTGAAAGATGATCTGACTTATCTTCAAATTTTCTATAAAATACTTCTCCTAGATAATCCCATGTGATGATGGAGTTTACTGCCATTACCCTATCCCACTAGAATCATTTTCCTTTGAAAGAGGTTTATAATAACTTGATTGCAACATTTTCTTGAGTAACATGATAAATAGAGAATATATTGGCTAAATATTTAATGTGTTATATGGGTGTAACTCAATTTTATCCAGTGAAAAATGGAATTCTCTTAAGGGAATACACATGGATTTCATCATGTTGAGCAAGTTGTAGCGGGTTGACGTCAATGAAGGGAACAAAAACCATATTTCTTGGGATGGCCATATTGATATTCAGATAGGATATGGGGAATTTGGGAAGTGAACTCTAATTTGGTGGTATGGAAGGATATTTAGGATATGGTTTGGTCCTCAAAACCTTGTTTCTCTTACTGAATTCAAAGGTAGTTCAATAAAATCAAATGGGATACCTTTGAAGAACCACCAGATGTTCATACTGATACCTTTGAAGATGTTTCTTGTGATATCTTTGTGGTCCATCTTGGGATACTGATATTCTCCCAGGATATGCTTTAAACTTATGGAGTCGCTAGATGTTGGATGAATTTGTTTGAAACATTGATACTTTCTAAGAACAACATCAAATCTTTGGGAAAAAATTATCCCACCAGGCACGCTAGAAATTGTTCTCACATAGGAATGCACCCTTTGTAGAGTGGTGTGAGGTCTCCCCTTCTAACTGAAAAATGGAAACACTCCTAGGTTATGGGTAGCCTGTATATCAGATTTAATCTCTAGTGAGGGTTGGATCCCCTAGTGTAACACCTAATATTAATTATAATCCTAAGACTACTCTATTTTTCTAAATCAACAAGGAAAAGGGAGAAGGAATTAAGGGAAATTTTGAAAAGACAGTGATACACCGCAAAGTTTGAGGATCTCATACTTTTTTTACCATAAAGATGGACCACAAGAACCACACACACCATACACAACACACAATGGATATGTGAATGAAAATTTTCTTTAGATAAGGGTTTGAAGCTATGACATAATAAAGAAGGGAAACAAATGGATTTAGAAGGAAATTTGGTGAGCTCCACAACAAGATCCTACATACACTTTGTTAAACACAATACATAACCTTCAAATTAACATATAACTGTATAAATTCATGGAAATTAAACTAAAAATCATGGATAAAACAATATCATGAGATGAAATCATCTTAAATAAATAATATTGCACAATACACAAGTTGTAAGAAGGTAAAATTAGCTCCTTTAGTGATCCAAGAGGTCAAAACAGTACAAAGAACCACTCATGACCCTTTATCTTCCATTCAGAACTCTAAATTTCTCCAGAATCATTAATAGAAGGTTCAAAGATCCTTTTACAATGAATTTCATTGAGTTTATATAGAGAATGAGGGAGAAAAGAAAGGAAAAAAGGTAGACATGCAAGTTTGATAAGTAAAAATAGAAAAAAAACATGAGAGTGTTACATGTTCATGATATTTTTAATAATATGAGTGCTCTGAAATATTTCTTGCATGAAACCCTTCTAATCTTAGCCTTTGCATAATCAAAAAAATCAACTTGGGTGAAGAAAATAGAAAAAAATGCTAATTGGAGCTTTTTCTAGGTTGTGCATGTTTTTTATCGAGCATATTGGCATTGCAGAGAACGAGTGGAATAAAGGAGAATTCCTTATGGGACATAAATAGATAATTTAATCGATCCTTTGTATCGCGGGTTGGGCGGTGATTCAGGGAACATAGGGAATGAAGTAACAATTCCCTCTATTCTTCATTCAACCAATATAACTGACTAGCTTCATCTCTTTTCCTCTTTGTCAGGTATGTCGGGGTTTTGGGGCATGGATGAAATAGTGTAATTGTTCCCATAGTTCCATTGTCATCTGACTTAAATGATCCTACCCATTATTTTCTTTGACAATGTTTGTGGGTTTGTAGAGAACACAGGGGCTCAAGGAACACAAGGAATTCAAGAACTATTCCATATGTGCCATGAATTACTGACTCTTTTGATGCAGAGTTATGGGGAATGGAGGGAAAAAAAAAAGTGTTGTAAAGGTTCTTGTGAATGTCGACTTATCTGATCTTTCCCTCTCTTCCCTTTGTCGTTATTTACATCCGATCGACTAATAAAGATAACACGAGTACATTTCACTTGGTTCCATCATGACCCAATTTTTCTAATTTTCCTATTTTTTTAGCCAAGGTGGAGATTCAGGGAATGAGAGGAACTATAAGAACAGTTCTTCTTGTTCCTCTAAAGCCCGATTTTTCCCATATTTTCCCAATTTAACCCATAATTTGACTAACTCATTGGGTAATGAAGCTTAGAACGAGGGAGGATAATTCCCAAACACTAAAACTTTCCCAAAACAATGAGATTTTTCTAAAAAAATGAGATTTTCCAAAAACACCGAGATTTTCCTAAAACATAGAGATTTTCCCAAAATTGTAAATTTTTGAATTTCATTGATGACAACACTATGACCTGTCAAAATACCAAAAATAACCTGGAGCTGGTTTTGGATAACAATAACTCAACACATAGGAAATCAGAATCACTCAAGTATATATATATCCTTGTATACATGATAATGCATGTACACGAAGGTGTATACCCACATACTTACATATATATCATTTAAAACAAGAACTTTAACTATCACAACAAGAAACTCAAAATGCACATCTATAGATTGTTACCAAAAAACCAAAAATATCAATGCTTTTAAACAAGTCTTAGCAGAGGAAAATGAAATCATACTTTTCAAATAAGTGACTCATATAACTATGTAATTCCCTAGGTCCCAAACTTCCCCCATTTAGCTTTCCTTCAAATTTGAGGTCCAAAACCGAAGCTCCACCCACATTTTCCACTTGTACCATTGTGACCTATTTTAATAATGAGATTTGTATAACCTTTTTAATCTCTTACAAACCTTAGTTTAATAGCCATTTTCAATCAAATATATTTTTCAAATAGAGGTTATAGATTCAAGTGGTAAAAATAGCCCAACTACACACAACTCTTCTTAGCTAGTGATTTTATAACTCATAACTCACTAAGAAAAAGTAATGATGTTCACAATCCATTAAAAAATTGCCTCCACTATGCATTCCTTCCATAAAAATATTTTAAGGGTTGTTGAGGATAAATAAGATCGTATCCAAACACCAAGTGTTTCCATGAATAACTTCAAGAAAACAATGAGACCAAAGTAGGGTTTCTAAATACCAAAGAAACTCATGTAATAGAAACTTTGCTCAAGGGTTCAACTAAACTTATACTCAGTCCTCAAATTGATTTTAATAATTTTAAAAAATTAATTTGGTTTTATACCCTCTTAACATTATGGGAATCAATATTTTTACCCAAGTCAATGTTAAAAATAATTACAATAAGATACTAATGCCAAATATAACAGTTGATTTTGCAAGTCTATTTTCCAATGTTAATATATCATAGACTCAATAAAATTCCAAAGAGAGTGGATACCACCAATAAGGTCTATGCCATGATTAGCAGTCAATAATTAATCACCAAATTATAAGCAATGTTATAACATCTAAAGAACATATAAGGTTATAACTATAAGATAGTTAGTTTTCCACCTAAATTTGTAATTTTTGATTCAAGCAATAGATATAAAGACAAGTTCTAAAGTAAATTCCAATTTTCTACGACACTTACAAGACCTCATAAGGTCATAACCCATAGTCCCTAGAAAAAACTCAAACATCCTAACTTTATTTCTAAAAGACAACTAAATGTGTCATGGAATAAAAATAATACTCACCTAAAGGAATACAACCAAGATAGTTTATTAATGTCTCTATTCATCTAAAAGGAAATCACACAAGAACAATGATCATTATTTATAGAAAAGAAATATATAACTTGACTCGATTACTTAAGCCCAAAACATATAATGACTAAAACCAAAAAATTCCAAATATCATTGTATTAAATTACATATTGTTATAATGACAAAAACATTAGTATGATATGATATCCTTCAAATATCCAAACTAATTCCCTTATTACTCTGATAATTATTATAAAAATATATCAAGAATTTATTCCAATGACAAAAACATTGTTTTCCTTAATAGTTTTAAAGCAATAAAAATTATCACCATATTACCGAAGGGTTCCAAAACCCATCTAAAATTTTTACTGGTGTCAAATTCAGGACCCCGAAGGTGGGATGTGTGATTATTATATTGAATGAAAAAGTTTGAAGTATTTGGATATGACTCCATTGATTGAGATGTAAGATCAAGCATCTATAAAAATGATTGGAATAGATTGGATACAAATGGAGCCAAACCCTGAATATTTTAGCATAGCGAAAATGAAGGAGCATTCAATATGATCATATGATTTATAAAAATCAAATTTGAAAAACATGGATATTTAGTTAGAGTGATGAACCCAATCCACTCATTCTTAGACTACAATAATATTATCCATGATATATCTACTTTTTATGAGATTAGTTTATTCTGGTTCAACAACTATAGGTAATATATGGCAAATTTTCAATACTAGAGATTTATCTATAATATTACATCTGAGATATTAAGATAAGAAATTGAATTCCAATTACAAAAGAGCCCAGGATATCCCATTTTTCGAATGAAATTGATGTGTCCTTTTTTAATAATTTGATCAAATAATTTTTTTAAAAAAACCTTAAGATAAACTTGGTAGAGGTCATTTCCCACTATATCCAACCAATATTTATAGATTTCAAAAGTAAGACCATCAAAATTATTTTTCATTGGCCATATGTGAAAGTAGTTCATAAAGATCCTTAACGGTAAAAAATATACCACATGAGATCATTTCAGCTTGGGAAAGCTTGTAAGGGATGACTGAAGGCATTTATCGAGAACTTCTTGTCACTCATAGGACAAAAGTTTACCTTTGAAAAAAATTTAATAGTCGTGAACAAACGTTTTTCACCATGTCAGGAACTTCCATGTTTGAGTGCTTATATTTAAAAATATGAAATAATTACTTAGACAATTTATATCCCACTTTGAGCTAGTGAAGTTTGAATTTAATTTGAGCACTATGGGAATTATAAGAATTATGTTTTGATGATGTTTCCTTAGTGCCATGACTTGATGTTGTATAGGGTCATGGATAGTGGGGTTCTCAAGGGAAACTAGAAAGTGGCTCAACTTTAAAGATCTAGAAGAGTAGGAATGCTAAAGAATCCATGCAACTTGCTTCTTAAAACTAAAATTGATGGTGTATCGCCACAAAGAAATTGAGACAAAATTTCTAGTTGGTCCAGGAACAAGAATCTATATTTTCTTATGTGTTGTATAGTGGTAACATGGTGAAGAGAAGAAATATTTAGAAAAAATGTGATATTTTTACTTTAGGTCTAATACCAAATAAATTATTCCTTCATAAAACCAAAATTTATCACACATGCACATCCAAGATTCTCTTTCTCTAGTTATCCATTTCATGAGAAGGTGATGTAGCTTTTCAATCACTAGCAAGATCATATTGATGTCACCAAACATAATTAAATGCACATTTGGAATCTTGTTTTATATCAAATGCTAAAGTGTCATCCTCTTCATTACATCATCAGTTGCATAAACATTTATTAACATAAAATAATAGTTTATAGTGTCGAGAAACACCTAAATGGTGTAATAATTTGGGCAACATACACGAATAACATAATGATGCTACCATTTAGGAGAGATGAAAGCAATGACTCAAAAACTAGTATAATGATTTCTATTTATAAATAAACTATCAAGCTAGATTAATTTAGAGGTAATTGAAAGAGAACAATAAACCACTTAACTTCTTACAGAAAAATAATGTCCATCTCATGAAAACATCTCCAAAAGTATCACACATTGTATTTTTGAGGAGATTCAGTGAGATCTAGAACATTTCATGAGAAGTAATTCATGGGGGCACCTATGTCAAGAGTCATATCCTTTGAAATCAATTTATTTGAAGGTTTTTGATGTGGAAGGAGTGAAATTAAGATCTGAAACACCTTCTAAATGAAGCTAATGATTTTGTAATATTTCCCAAAATATCTGGCTATTAAACTAGTGTAATTGTATGTGTGATTGATGAAAAAATATGCATTGAATAAACTTTGAATTAGATTCTTAATATTTATAGTCTTCCTTTGTGAATACCTACAATAAAGTAAAAGAATAACATAATTTAAAAAAAAATCCCACTTAGAAAAATTCACCCCACTATTTCTTAATTAATTAACTAAGAAACAAGGCTAATTAGCCATTACAACAAAACTTTTCTATAATTGCATGTCACGTTAAAAACTAATAATAAAAAATAAAACATGTAAGAGAAATAAATTAAAATAAAGACAAATAAAAATAGATTCAAGATCAAAAGTATAATCCATTAATAATATATGTTTAATGTTTAAGAATTCATTATTAGTTTAAGTGACACATGCATAGTCTATTCACACACTAGCTAAAATAGGTGTCCCAACCTCTCCTAGAAAAAAAAAAGACAAAATTCAATCATCTTTACATAGAAATGTACCCCCGCATCTTGGGGATGAATGGATAATTATTTGACCTTGGTTAAGTACAAATCTAATGAACTTCACTCTAAGTGGAACTTCTAATCTAAAAATAGAAGATGTCTAAAATTAGATTTCTAAAAATAGAATTTTACACTTAACCAAAAAATATTCTAAAAACAAAAAAAATACTAAAATTAATTCTAACAGTAATGAATTAGGTGCCCATATTGGCATCATACTCAACATTCCCCCCTTTGATGTAAAGAGTAGAAATACTTATCATCTCCTCAAGTCTTCATTGTAACTTCTTCAAAAATCCAATGGTGAAAATATCAACAAGTTGATCTTCAATTCTCAAAAACTCAATTAAAAAGTGATTACCATTAACAAATTCCATGATAAAAGGATGCTTGATTTCTATATGTTTGGTTCCAGCGTGGATAACTTGATTCTTCAAAAATTGTGTTTCCCTATTGTTATCACAAGAAATTATATGTAAGCCCAAGTTGATCCTTTCTTAAATCAACTAAGATTCTTATCAACCACATACATTGTTTGAAAGAAGATGGAAGAGCTATATATTTATCTTTAGTTTAGGATAAAGAATTTGTAGATTTCTTATTTGATGACCATGGAACCAACCCACTTCCCAAAGTGAAGCGGTAACCTGATATAGACGTATTATCATCAAAATAACCTCCCCTATATATATATATATATATATATATATATATATATATATATATATATATATATATAATTAAAACTTTGTTTGAAAATTAATACCATAATTATAAGTACCGCTTACATTTTTGAAAACTCTTTTCACTGCTTGCAAATGTTTTAGTGATGGATTGCTCATAAATCTAGAAAATAGTGAAACCCGTTAACTCTGAAATTTGATCTTGTAGACCCACTTGGCTCAAATGAAATATTTATTATCTAAATACCAAATAATATTTCATGTATCATTCCTCTCAATTGAATCCATCTCATTTTTCATAGCATATAATCACTCTTTCCTTTGACTAGCTTCTACATAACTTCTAGGTTCACTAGCCATAGATGAAAATGAAAACATAGTATTTTCATCATAAGCATCATTAAATAAATTACCATGTTAACCTTGAAGACTTTTTATCATCATCACATAATTCTGATCCAACACCTAATTCATTGGATGTGGATTCAAAAAATTCTTTTTCTTTTTTGGTGTTGATGTAGATGGATGATTAACATATTGGAAAGATCTAATATTGTTTCTTGTGAACTAGAAACCTATGTAGGAATTCATAACCCCTAAAATTATTTTTCAATAGGATGTTCCCTTAGCTCATGAAACTTTAATAAATATTATCATGATCAACATATACATCATTTTCAAAAAAAATTACAATCCGTAGACATGATTGTGAATTTACTACTAGGATTATAAAGCTTGCCTACTTTGGTTTCATCACTTTATCCTATAAAAATGTGATCCACACTCTTAAGTTCCAATTTTATTATATTTATCTCACCCTTACGTTGATTTTTTTTAAATTTTCATGTTTCACTTTCCTTCAAATTGGATTGAATTTCCATCTCCCAATTTCTCTTGGATTTTGAAGGAATCATTTAACTTGTCGAAACCATCCTTCTGACTTGTTATAATATTTCGGTAACCTAAATCAAGAAACTGAAAAAATCTCCATCCTATAATCCCTCATTTCATGAGAGATTATAATTTTAGTCATCTTGACCCTCACTTTTTTCATCTTGAAATGTCTTCTTCTCACTCTATGGATTATCTTAACTCTTTCTTGCCAGTATCCTACAATATTTTAGAAAGTTTCCTATTTTTTGCAATAATGACATGTAAGTTTTATTTTTACTTTACTTGTAAAATTATCTTAATATTTACCATTTTAAATAATTTCCTTGGTTACAAGTTATTTTTCTATAGTCTATATGACTCATTTACATATAGTGCCATCTTATCCTCATGGGACAAGAGAGAACCCAATTATTCATTAATACTTGTAGAATTCATATCCTTACATTCATCTAGATTGATCACAATATGAAACCATATTTGTGTCAAGGATATCAAATTTTTCCTTACTACATAAAATTATCTTCTATGGTTTCTCCATAAAATCTCATTCTATGTACTAAATCATTTATCTTTATGCAATGTTCTCCAACTCCATCATTGTCTAACATTCTTGAAATTTCATAATTTGTTTTAGGATTTTATGAGTTTGCATCTCTTATCTTAGTAGATCCTTGATATGAAGTATCCTAGATATTACATGCCTCGTTGAAATTTTTAGTCTACTAATTCTTGGGTCTATGGTACTATAAAGATAGAATAAAGCTTGTGCATCCGCCTTTTCTTCTTCCTTTTGTGTTCTCTTTTGATCTTGAGAAAAATTATTCCAATCTATAGGAAGAGTTTATTTAAAGATATCATTCTCCCAAACTCCTTTCCAAACAAGAATCCTCTTCAAATGATCTCTCCAGTGCTCAAAATTGTCTCCTGTGAAGATGGTAATATTCATAGAAGTAGACTTCACCAAGGTCGTGATTATCTTGATAATGGTTAAATTTAGACACAAAATCATGCACTTTAGACACTATTTAGTCTCAATCCCATACTACTATTTAGAAGGTTTTTGAGTGAAGAAATTACTAATTAACCCCCGTCTTTTGACCATCTTACTTTGTTTTATTTCGTCCTTCCCGACCTCTTACACCTGCATAACTAGTCATTTTTTGTCATTTTGCATAATTTTAGCTTTGACTGGGGTGCCCAGGCTAGTACTGAGGTGCCCATGGGTGTCCTGGTCCCACCAGGGGTGCCCCGATCCTTTTTGAACTTTCCTACCACTTTTTGGGCACTTTTTAGACATTTCATCTTCTTATCTTTTTAGTGATCAGCTATTTCAGGGTTACCTATGAAATTAGATCAAGATAAACCTATAAATATAAAGTTATGAGACCATAATGATGGACTAAGCACTAGCCACTACTATCATCCACCTAGAGTTGCATCCATTTGGATATCATTTGCATCCATTAGTTCCATCACAAAGGAAAAGGTTGGTTCATCTACATCACAAAAGTATAAGAGGGGATTATATTCTATTTCATGCACCATTCTATTACATTTTTACATCTAGTTATTTCTCTCTAATTCACAAAGTACAACTAACAAAAGAACACATAAAGCACATGATGCACACACACACGAGAACTACATTTGGGTCCAAAATGTAGTCCAACGCTCGGTTAGTAAGCCTACTGTTGTGACAAATGAGGTTAGTCTTGTTGGTTTGAAAATCTGTCGGTTAGGCAGATCATGGGGAAACAGGCCAACAGTGTGCAGGGCATAGCCCCTCTTTGAGACAACAAAGTGAAACTGGTTTATTGCTATTCTATCAAGCAGGAATCTGTGCAAATATACACTATTCTAACTTCAGGGGTTTGGGATCTCATCCCAGTAGAGGTAGTTTTAATTGCGAACAAAAATTTAAGAGGGGGGGAATAGAGGAATGATATCTCTAAAGGAAGAAAAGAAATGAATTCCAAAGACAGAAAGGTCAGAGGGTTTATGCTTTGGGCTGGTAGTAAACAGAGCCAAACTTACTTGCATAAACAAACAAAGCAATACTGATGAACATATGACAATAAAAAGAATGAATCCAACAGAATAGGAACACAGATCTGACTTAAGAAAGATCTAATGTAAATAACACATATATTGAGCACAAAGTCTTAACATATATATTAAAATCTCTTATGTTACAAGAAGGCACAAAGTCTTTCTTTCTTCACCTCTTTTTCATGAAAAAATGTCCACCTAGAATACAACAAGTATTCTAGTATTTATAGAAGGAGAAGGAGGAAGAAGACAAAAAGAAGCTAACCACTATTTACAAAATATCTAAAAAGTCAAAAGTTGACTTTGGGAAAGTTTGTGGATGGAAACATCCCATGGTGCAACATGGATGATGTCATCATGTGTGCCAACATGCCTTTTAAATATTTTACAAAAATGGGAATTTATCCAGGAGGAAGAAGCTACTCGTCATTGTCTCTCGGCTCGAACTTAGTATCTGGCGGTGGCTCAGGGGAGTCGATATGACACTGTGCCTGATACTCTACAAACTTGCTGATTATTTTTTGAAGTTGATACTGATCAGGACCTTTGAAATGGTCATGAATTACTTCGCAAGTTTCTTTCTCATTTTTGAGCTTGTTGGGAAAATCAGTGAACTCTTCGTTTGTATCGATCAAAGAGCCAATAAAGTCACAACAAGCTAAGAGCTTGTTGATGGACTCATGATCGAAAGTGACCTCTTGCACCAAACCTTGAGAGACAATAGCCTTGAAGCGCTGGAATGTATCATCTGCTTCTCTTAATTCATAGGATGCACTGAGCAGTCTAGGAGACATCTTCGAAATTGTTTTCTCCATGTTGTGTAGTGCTTCCAAGGCTTCTTCCTTGCATTTGTTGATTCTTTCCAGGATGAATTCCATTTGATCAACCCGGTAATCTAAAGCAGTGAGAGCTTTATAATGTGCCCGCGGGTGATCGATAACGCTGACCTTTAACAGGTCGTCAGCCAAACAGTTGACCATTGTCTGGAATGTTCCTTGCTGCAACTTAGCGTTATCCAATTCCTCAGAAAGGGAGCCTGCTACTGCTTGTAGCTCTTTATTTTCTCAAGTTATATCTTGGTGTAGCAATGTGAACCTACCAATTATCACTTGACCATCCTGGAGGATCTTCTCAATCCAGGATGACACAGCCATACCCTGTTCAGCAATCTTTACATACTCATTGATTTTCTCTTGGCTGGGAGCCTGAACAGGTTCTACAGTAGTTGTTGAAGGAGCTTTGCCCATTTTCTGCAAAGCTTGGAGGAGATGTTTGTTCTATTCTTTGAGCACTCTCTTCTCCTCTTTGGCCTCTTATAGCTTCTTGCAGAGGGCATCTACAGCTGACAAGGCTTCTCCTTGCAGACTTTCTGATGAGGTTCCCATTGTGACTTGAGTCACTGTGAAGTCTGTAGGAGACAGATCTTCTTTCTTCTTTATGGGATCTGGGTAGGCTATCTCCATGACCCTTTCTCCTGAGGCACTTTTTGAGAAGTGAGTTATTGCTTTTTTCTTCTTAGGTCCCTTTGCTAGAATGACGGAGAAGTCCATAGCTGCAATGGGGACCTTCCTCTTGTGTTGACTCAGGTGGTCGGAGATCCAACCAGGACTTATGGGATCGGGATCGAAAGAAGAAGAGGAAACAGGGGTGAAAGGGGGAGAAACTGTAGCAGACTCGGGGAAGAATGTGGAAACACTTGGTGGTGGCATGGATAGAGAGTCCAATGCACTAGTGCTTACAGGGCTCGGAGTCACTACAGGGGAAGAGAAGGACATGGAGATGGAAGGGATCTACGACAGGATGGAGGAAACACTGGAGGACAGATCCACAAGAGAGGAGAAGATGGAAGAGGTGGGAGATGGAAGGGAGGAAGATGGAGGAGAAGACACAACCATAGGAGTGGTTGTTTGAGTGATAGGAGGAGGAGGAGGAGTAGAAGAGGGAATGGTGGGCACCTCCACAGTTGTAGCTGTGACAACATCCTGAGTGGATGTGTCTATTGGAACACCTGTCGCTTCTTCTTTTCCTAGGGACACTAAGTCCACTATTTTCTCTGAAGCAGAAGGAGGGCTATCAGGAGCTTTCTCCTGTTTTCTTGGCTCTCCAACTTTATCCTTTCCTTTTCCCTTTGGCAAGTGATCTGGCCTTGGAGGTGCACTTCCTAAGGGGGAAGTAGTGAAATCCACTCCAAGGTAGATGAGACCATTTCGTTTGCACCAATGCTC
Source organism: Taxus chinensis (assembly GCA_019776745.2). Taxonomy (NCBI): domain Eukaryota; kingdom Viridiplantae; phylum Streptophyta; class Pinopsida; order Cupressales; family Taxaceae; genus Taxus; species Taxus chinensis. The sequence goes on along the minus strand of CM034147.1, from coordinate 197,886,131 downwards.
GGTGCGTTGCAACGTGGGATGGACCCTTTCTTCTATGGTCTTGGGTGCCTTGGTCCTATCGATACTTGCAAATGGCCAATCATCCCCATCCGTGTCAAGGTAAACTTGATCAATTTCCTGATCAGTTTCTTGGAAATCTTTTGGGATGATGGCAACTCCATAGTGGATGATCTCTGCCAGAGCCAGCCAGGAGTGATCCTTTCACCTGATTTCAACTTCGTGATTCACGTCTATCCATATGTCCTCGATCTCTGGGACATGGATGGGATCGATCTTTGCCTTGGGGAGGTAACTCTGGTAGTCGAAGGTTGGCCTTGCCGGGAAATCATGCTTCAAGTTGAGTAATTCCAGCTCTGCATACATTTCCTGGGATTTACCCAATTAGGCGCAGGTGTATCTGCCAACCGTGAGGGGGAATGGAGTTCCTCCCTTCTTCCTTTTCATACACTTCTCATGATATGTAATCAGCTGCCTTGACAGCTCCAGGAGGATCAGCTTGGGCCCTGTGTACCTTGGTAACCTTGTTGGTTCTCCCAGAAAGTTGGCAGCCCTGAGATACGTGAAGGTGGGGAATTGTGTAAAAAAAGCCCCCCATTTCTTGGTGGCAGCGATCACGCTCGTGCTGGTCCGACCGTGTCTCATGTTCGGCCTCAATAGGCAGATCACCTCATAGAAGAAGGCGTCGTTGATCTTGTTGAACTGGGCGATACTAGCCTCAAACCTTAGTTCTGGGTAGTACTCATATATTTTGACCTGGGGCCATGTTCCACTCTGAATTAGTCCTAGGAACTCTCTCTCTGATGCAGCTTCATATACCACATAGGAGTTCATGTAGAACCTCCCAGTTGTCAAAACCTATGGGAGATGTTGTGAGATAGTATCACTTATGATCTTCCCCCAGCCGAAAGCATTGATTGGGAGTATTCTTGCTCATAATTTCTAGATATCTGAGCATCCATTTGTGAAAGTAGTGGGCATCAGGAAGCCCAAATACTCTGCTGAGGAAGGTGATGGTATCACTCAGCTCCTCATTGAAGTCACTATGATGGATGGTCTGGGGCCATCTGCTCACCACCTTCTTGTTTTTCAGGTAGACTTCATTCATCATCTGCATACACTTGTCTTCATTATCGGTCCATGTCTTTAAGCATTCTTCAATGCTTACTGCTACATACTAGCTATGGTGAGGAATGCCCAACATGATTTCAAAGTGGTGGGCGGTGAGGTTGATGATCACCTTGCCCTCCTTATCTTCGACACATCTTGTGTCTTTGTTGTAACAATGGGCCACCAACATGATGAACTCATTGTTCATTACACTTACTGGGAGTCCTGCTGCAAAGTGTAGCCCACTGCCTACCAGTTTGTCCATCCATGGGCCACCGATAACCTTTTTGGTTCTCTCCCAGAAGTCATCCATATCTATGTGTCCCAGCTCAGAGTCTCTGATGTCGAGACTACACTCTGCAAGTGAGTCAGGCATCCTGACTCTCTGATATTTGTATTTCATTTCCTGCTCTGTCAACTTAGACTTGGCTTTACCTTTAGTTGGCTTCTTGCTCGATGAAGACATGGGCGAGCTTAAGGATGGTTTTTTGCTCTACAAGAAGAATCAAAGAGGTCCAACATAGGAGAGCCATGTCAGCCATCATGTTATCCATAATAACAACTTGCAGAATGAAAAATGAGCAATTATAAGCCTTAAGGTGCAAGGCGCAAAGTTCATAGCATGTTGTAGAGGCTTAAAAAGGCTGGGCACACTTTTGAGGATGTCAACATGAAAAAATGTGCACCTGTGTCGAAAGGGGGAAAGCCACACCAAAGGATTATAGAGGGGCGCACCTTTGAAGATTGTGACACGAAAGATCTTAGCACTAAGGAGAAAGGCGCGGGGCACGGGTCTACAACACACAACATGAAGTGTTGGTGTTAAGGTTCATGCGCCAACGCTTTTGGAAAATTACTAACTGGGCACTGCAAAAGATGATGTTGCATGGCTTTTTAGTGTGCCCAAGGCACAATTTTGGAATGTGTTGCACAAAAGCTTAATGCGCCAAAGGGTTTATAAAGGGTGCAGATTTGGGGAACACAACATCAAATGTTGATGTTGGTTGGGATGCGCCTACACCTTGAGGAGGTTTGTTAAGTGTTTATACCTGGCGCAGGTTAAAAATATGTTGCATGTGGGGACAGTGTGCCTTGGCGTGACTGTGGGGTTTGCAACATGAAAGGACAATGCACCAAAGGAAAAAGACTAATTTTTTACATTTTCTTTTCAACTTCTCAGGTTCCTCTCTCTTTTGATTTTTGCAAGATGACAAAGAGAGGTTTAGTGGGATTTGCAAGCAAGGCAACAGGTAGGGAAAATGGGTTTTTATTTCTTTCAGAGGCAAGCCTTCCAGATTTGTAGATCTGGAAGGAGAGATAAGGTGTTTTAGATAGTTCATGGATTGTTAAGTTTATTCATTTAGATTTCTTTTAGATTTAACCTTTTATAACAATCCTAAAACTATAACAACCAAGAAACAAAACCACAAACAACCATAAGAGTGATAAAAACCACTTACCTGAGATAAATAATGACGAAGGAACGACCTGGGATCCACAAACATGAAAAACGGCATGCGGGACTGATAGGAAAGGCTGACAGGCATAAAGGAATGAATTTTCTCAATTTCAATTCATGAAAATGATAGGTGTTAACCGCATATTTATAGGAAAATACCGCATTTATTTCCCCACCAAATTTCTTTAGTGCACTTTTTAAAGTTTTGACATGAGTATAAATGCACCTTGGCGCAAGTTATTTAATGTCGAACATAAATGTTTTCAGCACCAAAGGGAAATAGGGGGTAGCACATTTTGGATGTGTCAACATGATCAATTTTTGCGCCTTAAGCGCATTTCTTTGGTGCAGATTTGAGGATGTTGACATGTCACATTTAGCGCCTTAGGGGCACAACTCTTTTCATGTTGACATGTCTTTTTTAGGGCGCCAAAGGATCTTCAAAGGGGCACACTTTTCTTAATGTTGACACAACAATTTTTGCACCCAACTCAAAAGGCTGAAAAATGGCTAAGTTCTTAAAAAATTGATTTTTGGAAGGGAAAATTTTAAGCCATTTTGAATGTTAGTAGACCTTCTCAGGGGACCAAAATGAAATTTTGGTATGGTTATCTACAAAATTGCCCTTGTCAATTTTACAGGATAACAACTGGCTCTTTCTGGGGACTATCTTTAAGTGAAACTTAAGGGTAGAGAATCCCAGTCTTCATGTGCCTATCCATTGGGTTATAGAGAGTCAAAAACAAGGGCGAAGGGAAAAGGAAGGGAACACACAACTAATAGAAAACAAACACACAACAAAAAGAATTGTACAAGGAGGAGAGCAAGCTCTACTTCCTGAAGATCTTGAGATGCTACCCACTATAGGGAAGCAGGAGCTCAGTTCCATCTAGATACGAGAGATAGAAAATATTCTCTCCGTTGAGCTGCTTAATCTTGTATGGCCCTCTCCAAAGAGAGTCAAACTTTCCGTGCATACCTTTTGGTTCTCTTCGTTTGTCCCACAGAAGGACAAGATCCCCTACCTGGAAATCTCTCTACCTAGCTTTCTTGTCAAACAGCCTCTTGACTTGATTCTAATGTTCGGTGATCTTGTCGACCACTTTCACTCACTTTTCTTCAAGTTCCGTTAGGTTCATAATTCTCTTTCAAGATAACTCTGAAAAGTTTCATCTTCGATTGCTCGAGCCAAGCGTAGAGTAGGGAAGTTCTGCGGAGATAGGGATTTTGGCATCGGTCCCATACAATACCTGGAAAGGTGACATGCTGAGAGATCTCTTTGGAGTGATATGATCTGCCCACAAGGCATCATATAATGACTTGTGCCAGGATCGTTGGTTCTCATCAACTAGCTTCCGTATGATAGTTACTAGGTTCTTGTTGCTAGATTCTGCCTGACCATTTCCCTGAGGATAGTAATCAGAGGCATGAGCCAAAGTTATTCCGTATCCATAGAAAAAACCAATAACTTCCCGTGAAGAGAAGTTGGAAGCGTTGTCAGCAACGATTTTGTGTGGAATGCCAAATCTCACGATGATATTTTCCTTGATGAAGTTGCAAACAACTTCAGAAGTGGCATGTTTGACAGGTATGGCCTCCACCCATTTGGTGAAGTAATCTGTTGCTGTCAGGACATAACTATGTCCAGCACTCGATTGAGGATGGAGTGCTCCAATAAAGTCAATTCCCCATTGCCTAAATGGTTCATCAATAATGACGGGCCTGAGAGGAAATGTAACCAGCTTTGGTTTGCCAACGAACTATTGGCAAAGTTCACATTTCGCTACCCAGGTGGCTGCATCCTGAAATAGCGTTGGCCAGTAGTACCTAGCCCGAATGATCTTATGTGCTGTCATGGAAGAGGAGAAATGACCACCACAGGTTGAGTCATGAAATATTTCTAGTAATCTTACCTGTTGTGGCTTATCAACACATCGTAGGAAGATGCCATCAATTCCATGCTTGTACAACCCATCATCCCAAATGACATACCTCGGCTCTGAGCTTTACTGCTCACTTTTCCTTTGTGGTTAGATGAGTTGGGCACTCTCCATAAGTGAGAAAGAAAGTGATGTCTGAATACCATTCATCATTGGTTGCGAACAAATAGAACCATAGGTAAAGAATCCACTTTCTCCAGTTCACTTTGTTCTTCATCAACATGAGATCAACTTACTCCTTAGGTGCTTCTGCATCTTTATTTTCAGCCATTAGCTGACACAGTCCCTTACCCCTTACCAACTTGGTTGGTTTGATGTCTAGATCATATTCTTGGACCTTTGCAATCCAATTCCCTCATAAGCTTCCTAACTCCTGTTGAGTCAGGATAGACTTAACTTCCGTGTCTAGAACCAGCACTATTGTATGAGAATTCAGTATGTAGTAGCGGAAACTTTTGACTACTTTACCATGGCGAAGGCATGTTTTTCTAGTTGTGACATCTTTAGTTCATGAGGCTTTAGAGGAGAGCTCATGAAAGCAATTGGGGATTCAACATCCTCAGAGTTCTTCTGCATTAAGATAGCTGATACAGTATGCGCAGATGCATAACTGTACATGATGAAATCCTTGGAGAAGTCAGGACATACCAGGATAGGTGCATGAGCAACGGAGGCTTTTATATCCTCGAATGACATCTTGCCTTCTTCACTCCATCAGAATGTTTGTGACCCTTTCATCATATTGGATATATGATGAGTTTTCTCAGCAAAATCAGGAACAAAGCGTCTGAGAAAATTTACCTTTCCGAAGAAAGAGTGAATGGCCGGTCTTGCTTGTGGGCAAGGTAAGGCTCTGAATAGCCTTGACTCTTTCAATGTCTATCTTTGTCCCTTCTTTTCTGATGACGTGTCCTAGCAATTTTCCTTCGGTGACCCCGAAAAATGACTTCTTAGGGTTTAGAGAAATTCCGTGTTCTCGGCATCTAATCAAGACTTGCTCCAAATGATCACAGTGATCACTTCATTTTTTAGAGAACACGGTTAAGTCATCTAGGTAAACTACGATGACCTTTCCCATCATACCTTTGAACGTGAAGTCCATCACTCGTTGGAAGGTGGCACCGGCATTGGTTAAACCGAACGACATCCTGCTGTAGGTGAAGGTGCCCCAAGGAGTGGTGAATGTTGTTTTGAATTGGTCTTCAGGTGTGACCTCAATCTGATTGTAGCCCAAAAAACCATCAAGCATGGACAACATTTCTGAACCGGTTACTGCCTGTAGAACTTGATCCATTATGGGTAGTGGATAGTTGTCCTTTAAGGATGCCTGGTTCAGGTTGTGAAAGTCTACGCATATGCGTATTTCACCATTCTTCTTCCACATAGGCACAATATTAGCAACCCAGGTACTATGATGAATTGGAAAAATGATTCTTGCATCCAACATTTTCTGAATTTTGGCCTGGATGGTACCTGAGATTTTGGGGTTGTAGTGCCTTTGCTTTTGATGGAAAGGCTTAACGTCATCTTTTAGCGGGATGTCATGCTGAATGTCCTTAGGCTTAAATGACTTCAGATCAGCATAAGACCATGCCAATACATCCATATATCTTTTCAGCAATTTGACAAATTTCCACTTTTCCTCGGGTGTACAACACTTCCCGATGTTCACAGACCGAGGATGTTCTGTAGTACCCAAATTGACAGATTCAGTTTCTAGAGAAGAGCCAGGGTTATCCTGTCACCTTTTCTTGACAAAATGGTCATGCTTATCAAATAATCATTCTAGGGAAACTAAACCTTTTGGAATCTTATTTCCCTTGAGCTGACATATGCCCTGACCTTCTACTGATTCTTACGTTTGGCCCATGAGAGACTCACGACACGCAGAAGTCGATCCATCAAAATGGAGCTCTTTGAAATTTTCAGCTTTCTCCAGAAAAGTGATAAGCTGATTATCATCATTGAATACCTACCAGTGTTGTGAATTATCTGGCACACTTGGGTGGAAAACTACCTCAATGGTATATGTGTCCATCTTTAACCCTGGGTGAGGGAGCATGAGAGAGGCCGAGACAGCCAAAGAATCAGCCATGTCATTTTGAGCCCGTGGAACTGCTTTGATTGAGAAAGCATCAAATTCCTCGATGTTGTCCCACACTGCATTGCGGTAGTGTCTGAGCCTGTCGTTCTTTACTTGGTATACCCCTTTCACTTGATTGACAATTAGCTCAGCATCACCCTGTACTTTTATTCTTGATTCCCCTTTCCTTTGCAGCTTGCATGCCAAGTAGCAAAGATTCATACTCAGCAGTGTTGTTTGTATTGAAAAACTACAATTTGAAAGAAAGAGGGAAAATCTCCTCTTCAGGAGATATCAGAACGGCCCCAGCACCGCACCCACTTGTTGCACAACTACCATCAAACTGCAGTGTCCATATCTTGTTGAGGTCCTCCTCTTGGACGAGAACCTCCATTTTATCAGAGTCGGTGGACAAGAAGTAATTCCCCATCCCTGATGATTCAAAGAGAATCTGGGCCTTGGGGTCGTCAGAGTTGGTGACCAGATATTTCTTTTGTGATTCAGGCTCCAACGTCTGCATTACTCCTTTGACAGGGATTCTGGCTTTAGACCAGTCCATATGGATTTCTCCACCAACTTCTCTGCAAAAACTTCTCCCTAGTAATATTTCGTATGCTGCTGGAATATCAGCTACGAGGATAGTCATTTTTACTCTTTTCTCTAGGAATGCTGCGAATGCGAACTGTGCATCCTTGATCTGACCTATTAATGGTACCTGCTTGGTTTCCATGGAGTAACATCTACCGAAAGGTTTAGTGAGTGTGAGGCCCAAAGCATGGGTGACCTTTGCTGGCATGACATTGTCAGATGCTCCAAAATCAATTATGTAGTTGCTTAACTTGTGACCATTAATTAGGAGAGATAGGTAAAAAGGTTCAATTTTACTTGATGCAGACGTCGAGGCAACATTTATGCGGGATGCAGGAGGAGTGGAAAGAATTCCTTTTGGAGAAATGGGGTGAGAGATGGCAGCTTGAATTTGAATATACTTGGTTAATCTAACAAGCTGCTCGGGGTTAGACTGAAGGTACTCAGCTTCAGACATTTGGATCTTGGTCCTTTTGGCATGATCGACTATATTGAATGCAACCAAGGGTTGCGCTGATGAAGGAATGAGTCCTTCGTTTCGCGATGGTAGAGGAGTGGTACTGGTCTTTATGGAAATGGAGGGAGGTTGATTTGGAGGAGAGATAGGAGGAAAATATTTCTTTACAAAAGGCTTGATAGGAGGTTGAGCAGGAAGGGGATTACCTCTTTTAGTGATGGTTGGAGGTGTATTTAATACAACCTTTTCCTTTTGTATTTTAGCAGCAACTTCTGCTTCTTTTCCTTGTGAGTGGGTGAAAACAGCGTATGACTGTCTGCTTGCATATCCTTGGGTACCTTCCTCTTCATCAGATTCCTCATCCTCAAATTCCATATACCTGATTGTAGAGTCACCAGTCGGTTCACTGACATCTTGATCATCTTCGCCTTGCGACGAAAGGTTCTTCATAATTTTTCTCATCTTCTTCGATCTCGACCAAGGCATTAACCGGAGGGGCCTCAAGTGCTAACCTTGGAGCAGTAGTAGGAAAATGCGGCCTTTGGGGGGCATTGTTGGGAGTGAAGTTCCTCAATGGGATATCCCGGTACGGAGTGGTAGACGAAGCTTGAGCTAATTGCTTCTTTAATGCGAGCAAGTCATTTGCCATCTTTTGGAATGTTGGATCTGATGAGGTGGCCTGAGAAGGAGTTGAAGCCTTTGATTTTGATGGCTCCCATCTTAACTCACCAGATATAAGTAGGTTGTCCTCTATCTGAATGGCCGCAGCTTGAGCGAGGACCAAGGTGGCGATTTGTTCTTGCAAAAGCAAGAAACTTACTCTTGAACTCATGGCGTTCACAAAGAAACACTTTTGATTCTCTGGTGTTGGCAACATGGCAGGTGGCACACGGTTGATCAGTGAATTGAAATGGGTGATAAAATCACGCATGGTTTCATTGACCTCCTTCTTCAAGTGAGTGATCTTTGACAGTAACGCAAATGTGTCTTCTGAAGGCTTATACCTGTCTTCAAATGTAGTCCGTAATGTAGCCCAACTGGTGATAGATCCGGCTGGTAAATGTTGGAACCACTTCTGATGCAGGCCCTTGCAAAGTCTCGAGAAAGAGACGTACTGATACGTCTTCATGAGTCACGTCTAGAATACTGCATGACATAATAAATGCAGCAATATGTGCATCCGTGCTTTGATTTCCACTCCCATCAAACTTTGGGAAATTCTTACGATTTCCATGAGGGAGGGCGTGAACTGGATGTGGTAGTGCTAGAGGGCCCATGGCATTTCCCCATGGTACTGCCATTTGAAACGTGGGGAAAAGAACACGAGTAGGGAGTCTGGTTCCACTTAGCAAAAGAGCACTACAAATAGATGTTGAAGCACCCTGTGAAATCTAGCTTCTTCGTGGAGGCGAGGCACTTCTTGCTGATCAATCCACTGAATTTAGTGATGTGAATCATGCCAGAGTAATACTAAAATTGTGCCTTTGAAGTAGATCAAAGATTAGATCAACTTCTCCACGAGCTCTTCTACTATGAGTAAATTGTTCACCCGCCAGCATATATGTCCAGATCTGTAATTATTAAGAGTAGATCTACAACAATCTTTTTGTTTGTACTTGCTGATTTTTGATTTTTCTGGCAAAAATCAGCAGCATGTACTTTTCTAATATTTAAATTTATCCTCTTAAAACAACAACCGATTGTGGTTTTTTGACAAAGATAACAAGGATAAAAAGGTGGGTTAATTTAGAAAGCTTATTTTCGGATCTTTGAACTGAATTTTGCAAGGTTTTGAAAATGTCAGATTCTCAGATCTACAGAAATATACAAATTTTTGTAAAAACTCGGCAAACTAAAAGCTCCTATCTGGTCCAGATCTATGGATTTGTATAAGGAAATTTTCAATTTTGATCACTTCTGCAAAAATTTTAATTTTTAACAAAGGGTTAAAATTTGCAATCTGGTAGTGATTTTCACAGTTTTTTTAATTATTTCCTTAGTTCATTCCCCAAAAGAGTCACCAAAAAATGTTGGTTTGAAAATCTGTCGGTTAGGCAGATCATGGGGAAACAGGCCAACAGTGTGCAGGGCATAGCCCCTCTTTGAGACAGCAAAGCGAAACTAGTTTATTGCTATTCTATCAAGCAGGAATCTGTGCAAATCTACACTATTCTAACTTCAGGGGTTTGGGATCTCATCCCAGTAGAGGTAGTTCCGAATGACGAATAGAAATGTAAGAGGGAAGGAATGGAGGAAGGATAGATCTGAAGGAAGAAAAGAAATGAATTCCAAAGATGGAAAGGTCAGAGGGTTTATGCTTTGGGCTGGTAGTAAACAAAGCCAAACTTACTTGCATAAACAAACAAAGCAATACTGATGAACATATGACAATAAAAAGAATGAATCCAACATAATAGAAACACAGATCTGACTTAAGAAATATCTAATGTAAATAACACATATATTGAGCACAAAGTCTTAACATATATATTAAAATCTCTTCTGTTACAAGAAGGCACAAAGTCTTTCTTTCTTCACCTCTTTTCATACAAAAATGTTCACCCTTTGGAATACAACAAGTATTCCAGTATTTATAGAAGAAGAAGGAGGAAGAAGACAAAAAAGCAAGCCAACCACTATTTACAAAATATCCACAAAATATCTAAAAGTCAAAAGTTGACTTTAGGCAAGTTTGTGGATGACAACATCCCATGGTGCAACATGGATGATGTCATCACATGTGTCAACATGAATTTTAAATATTTTACAAAAATGGGAAATTATCCAAGAGGAAGAAGTTACTCGTCATCATCTCTCAGCTTGAACTTAGTATCTAGCGATGGCTCAGGGGAGTCGATATGACACTGCAACCCGATACTCTGCAAACTTGCTGATTATTTTTTGAAGTTGATACTGATCAGGACCTTTGAAATGGTCATGAATTACTTCACAAGTTTCTTTCTCATTTTTGAGCTTGTCAGGCAAATCAGCGAACTCTTCGTTTGCATCGATCAAAGAGCCGATAAAGTCACGACAGGCTAAGAGGTTGTTGATGGACTCTCGATCGAAAGTGACCTCTTACGCCAGACCTTGAGAGACAATAGCCTTGAAGTGCTGGAATGTATCATCTACTTCTCTTAATTCATAGGATGCACTGAGCAGTCTAGGAGACATCTTTGAAATTGTTTTCTCCATGTTGTGTAGTGCTTCCAAGGCTTCTTCCTTGAATTTGTCAATTCTTTCCAGGATGAATTCCATTTGATCAACCCAGATAATCTAAAGCAGTGAGAGCTTTATAATGTGCCCACGGGTGATCGATAACGCTGACCTTTAACAGGTCATCAGCCGAATAGTTGACCATTGTCTAGAATGTTCCTTGCTACAACTTAGCGTTATCCAATTCCTCAGAAAGGGAGCCTGCTACTGCTTGTAGCTCTTTATTTTCTCGAGTTATGTCTTGATGGAGCAATGTGAACCTACCAATTATCACCTGACCATCCTGGAGGATCTTCTCAATCCAGGATGACACAGCCATACCCTATTCAGCAATCTTTATGTACTCATTTATTTTCTCTTGGTTGGGAGCCTGAACAGGTTCTGCAGTAGTTGCTGAAGGAGCTTTTCCCATTTTCTACAAAGCTTGGAGGAGATGTTTGTTCTGTTCTTTGAGCACTCTCTTCTCCTCTTTGGCCTCTTGTAGCTTCTTACAGAGGGCATCTACAGCTGACAAGGCTTCTCCTTGCAGAATTTTTGATGAGGTTCCCATTGTGACTTGAGTCACTGTGAAGTCTGTAGGAGACAGATCTTCTTTCTTCTTTATGGGATCTGGGTAGGCTATCTCCATGACCCTTTCTCCTGAGGCACTTTTTGAGAAGCGAGTTATTGCTTTTTTCTTCTTGGGTCCCTTTTCCGGAATGACTGAGAAGTCCATAGCTGCAATGGGAACCTTCCTCTTGTGTTGACTCAGGTGGTCAGAGATCCAACCAGGACCTTATGGGATCGGGATCGGAAGAAGAAGAGGAAACAGGGGTGAAAGGGGGAGCAACTGTAGTAGACTCGAGGAAGAATGTGGAAACACTTGGTGGTGGCATGGATAGAGAGTCCAATGCACTAGTGCTTACAGGGCTCGGAGTCACTACAGGGGAAGAGAAGGACATGGAGATGGAAGGGATCTGCGACAGGATGGAGGAAACGCTGGAGGACAGATCCACGAGAGAGGAGAAGATGGAAGAGGTGGGAGATGGAAGGGCGGAAGACAGAGTGAGAAGACACAACCATAGGAGCGGTTTGTTTAAGTGATAAGAGGAGGATGAGGAGGAGAAGAGAGAATGTTGGGCACCTCCATAGTTGTAGCTGTGACAACATCCTGAGTGGATGTGTCCGTTGGAACACTTATCCGCTTCTTCTTTTCCTGGGGACACTAAGTCCACTATTTACTCTGAAGCAAAAAGGAGGGCTATTAGGATCTTTCTTCATGTTTTCTTGGCTCTCCAACTTTATCCCTTCCTTTGCCCTTTGGCAAGTGATATGGCCTTGGAGGCACACTTCTTACAGGGGGAAGTAGTGAAATCCACTCCAAGGTAGATGAGACCATTTCGTTTACACCAATGCTCAGTGTGTTGCAATGTGGGGTGGACCCTTTCTTCTATGGTCTTGGGCACCTATGGTCCTATCAATACTTGTAAATGGCCAATCATCCCCATCCATGTCAAGGTAAAACCTGATCAATTTTCCTGATCAGTTTCTTGGAAATCATTTTGGGACGATGGCAACTCCATAGTGGATGATCTCTGCCAGAGCCAACAGCCGAGAGTGATCCTTTCACCTTATTTCAACTTCATGATTCACATCTATCCATATGTCCTTGATCTCTGGGACATGGATGTGAACGATCTTTGCCTTGGGGAGGAAACTTTGAGCAGTCGAAGCTTGGCCTTGCTAGGAAATCATGTTTCAAGTTGAGTAATTCCATCTCCGCATACATTTCCCAAGCTTTACCCAATGAGGCGCAGGTGTATCTGCCAACCGTGAGGGGGAATGGAGTTCCACCCTTCTTCCTTTTCATACAGTTCTCATGATATGTAATCAGCTACCTTGAAAGCTCCAGGAGGATTAGCTTGGGCCCTGCGTACCTTGGTAACCTTGTTGGTTCTCCTAGAAATTTGGCAGCCCTGAGATATGTGAAGGTGGGGAATTGTGTAAACAAAGCCCCTCATTTCTTTGTGGTAGCGATCACGCTCGTGCTAGTTCGACCGTGTCTCATGTTCGAACTCAATAGGAAAATCACATCATAGAAGAAGGTGTCATTGATCTTTTTGAATTGGGTGATACTGGCCTCGAGATTTAGCTCCAGATAGTACTCATATATTTTGACCTGGGGCCATGTTCCACTCTGAATTAGTCCTGGGAACTCTCTCTCTGATGCAACTTCATATACCACATAGGATTTCATGTAGAACCTCCAAGTTTTCGAAACCTATGGGAGCTATTGCGAGAAATTATCACTTATGATCTCCCCCAACAGAAGCGTTGATTGGGAATATTCTTGCTCATAGTTTCTAGATATCTAAGCATTCATTTGTGAAAGTAGTGGGAAATAGGAAGCCCAAATACTCTGCTGAGGAAGGTGATGGTATCACTCAGCTCCTCATTGAAGTCACTGCGATGGATGGTCTGGGGCCATCTACTCACCACCTTCTTGTTTTTTAGGTATACTTTGTTCATCATCTGCATACACTTGTATTCATTATCGGTCCATGTCTTTAAGCATTCTTCAATGCTTATTGCTACATATTGGCTGTGGTGAGGAATACCCAACATGATTTCGAAGTGGCACCTTGGCATGACTATGGGGTTTGCAACATGAAAGGACAGCGCGCCAAAGGAAAAAGACTAATTTTTTGCATTTTCTTTACAACTTCTTAGGTTCCTCTCTCTTTTGATTTTGCAAAATAACAAAGAGAGGTTTTGTGGGATTTGCAGCAAGGCAGCAGGTAGGGAAAATGGGTTTTTATTTCTTTCAGAGGCAGAGCCATCCCAAATTTGTAGATCTGGAAGGAGAGATAAGGTGTTTTAGATAGTTCATGGATTGTTAAGCCTATTCATTTTTAGATTTCTATATTTAACCTTTTATAACAAACCTAAAACCATAACAACCAAGAAACAAAACCACAAACAACCATAAGAGTGATAAAAACCACTCACCCAGGATAAATAATGACAAAGGAATGACGTGGGATCCACAAACATGACAAACGACATGCGGGGCTGACAAGAAAGATTAACAGGCGTAGACGAATAAATTTTCTCAATTTCAATTTGTGAAAATGACAGGTGTTAACCACATATTTATAGGAAAATACCACATTTATTTCCCCACAAACTTTCTTTGGTGCACTTTTTAAAGTTCAACATGAGTATAAATGTGCCCTGGCACAAGTTCTTTAATGTCGACATAATGTTTTCAGCGTCAAGGGGAAAAGGGGGCAGACATTTTTATGTGTCAACACATCAATTTTCGCGCGTTAAGCACATTTCTTTGGTGCAGGTTTGAGGATGTTGACATGTCACTCTTAGCGCCTTAGGGGCATAACTCTTTTCATGTTGACATGTCTTTTAGGGTGCCAAAGGATCTTCAAAGGGGCACACTTTTCTTGATGTTGACACAACAATTTTTCACCTAGCTCAAAAGGCTGAAAAATGGCTAAGTTCTTAAAACTTGATTTTTGGAAGGGAAAATTTTAAGCCATTTTGAACATTAGTAGACCTTCTCAGGGGACCAAAACAAAATTTTGGTATGGCAAAATTGCCCTTGTCAATTTTACAGGATAACAAGTCTGACCCATTCATTTGCATTATTATTTTTTTAAGGTTTTAATACTCCTTTTGGTCTTTTGCATGTCTTCTATACATCTTGTATTATTAGTGACACCTAACATAGTGCACGGAATTTGATGCGAAACACAACGAGGGTTTCAAACCACCTGCCGAACTTGTGAAACTCAGTTGCATACCTTTTACACTAACTAGGGTGCCTCTTTTGTAGACCATAGCACCTGTAGGTGCCCCAATCCTTCTCTAAGTGCCCTAGTCCAGAGAATCGGTCTAGATCTATCCTTTTTAGGACCTATGCATAGTTGTTTCTACTTCCAGATTATTCTGTTTATTCTGTGACACATACCCGCGAGATACTCAAATCAGCTAATTCATTTCCATACTTATCTTACATATTAGGGTTTATACTTTTATTATATTATTTTATCGGGTCATTCTTCATAGTTATTTACTACATCTATTTATTGTATTTACACGTCATTCTAGATTATATTAACCACACACATCTCCCCATTTTTAGTTAATCACTAAAAAACCCTTATGAAAATTTCTTGAATGAGGATACGATAATAAATAAAGGTTTTTGTTTTGGAAGGAGTGAAAATAATATCATAAATAACCTCTAAATAAATCTAGTGATCATCCAATCTTTCCCATAATAACAAGTTATTAGACTAACGTACTTGTATGTGTGATTGATGACAAAAATATGCAATGAATAGCCTATGAATAAGATTCTTAAGCTTGTTATTATTCCTTTATGAATACCTGTAATAAAATTAAATAATAAAACAATGCAAAAAGTGTTTCCACTTAGAAAAAAACCCCACTATTGTTTAATTAATTAATCAAGAAACAAGGCGTATATAGCCATTACAACAAGACGTTTCTATAATAGCATGGCAAGTTAAATACTATAACTCCTAAGTGAACTAAATTCAACTCAAGATAGCTAAAATTATATTGAATATGAAAAGTATCATCCACTAATAATATATGGTAAGAGAAAGATAAACAATGATGTTATATTGAATTGAATTGAATGATTTTAATAACATCTAGTCCAGCTCAACTGCGTGGAGATCTATGCTTAAAACATATAAATAAGATTATGTTTGACTACATTAATTTATTAATACATGAGGCAAGGTTCCCCACGTATTTAGGTGATAAATGGTATTATGATGTAGACCAAATAATTATAGGTATTATGTTAAGTTGAACTGCAGTCTAACTGACACTTCTGTTCTAAACAAAGACTTGTAAATATTAATATCTAGCAATTTGAAAAGCGTATAAATTTAACCATAAACATATCGAATTTTTTTTTTTTTAATGTTAATACAACTATCATTAATCCTTTCAGTGTTCAATGTGTGAATACATATTTGTATCATACTCAACAGTGTCAAGGGATTTATAACTATTTTACAACAACCATTGTTCCTCCTATCATGCTCAGACGATGTCATCGACGCTGCTGAAGGCGGCGGCAACGATGAAGAAGCTCGGTGATGCGGGCTCACTGCATCTTGTAATTGCTTTTGCGACTAGCTAAAAAAAGCTGCATTAAGTCAAAATCAAGTCTTACCTTGGCCAAGTGGCGTGGTAATGTAGTAGACTATGATTATGAGTGCTTGATAACATTATCATGGATGTCAGAGCTGCAGGAATGGAGGTGACCCTCTCAGCTAACCAATAATGGTCGATTGGTATATGGAATTTGTACAATTATTGAGACCTTCTGCCCAAGTTTGAGCATATATGCCTCTGTTCAGTGTAGTCTTGGAATTGCTTGAGATGACTAATTAAACAGTTGACATGAACCTTTCGAGGGAGGGGTTAGACATACCTCTTCTATGCATCTTGAAATTGCTTTTGAAGCACTCTATAAATCCTCATATAGTACTATCGGCTCGTAATATGTACACTTACTATAGAACTAATAGAGTCTAGAGACTAAGTAATCTATGAGACCTAAAGCAGAGATTTGTTGTTTTGTCTAAGGGACTTCTTCAACCAATGTCCTTTGACACGGTACTTACTTATTTAAGCCATTTGGATGATGTATTTTGAAATCATGGTATTTGAAATCACCTGGTAAACCAGCTCGTAACCAAGCCAAAAACCACCACAACAGATAAAAAAAAAACCAGCCCGATCTATAGAGCGTGACAAGCCATTCACTAGAATGGGAGTGACAGTAAGTACTGTAGCTTTGCAATACTCATATATTATTATGGAACTAACATTCCAAATTTGCAATCTGAATCGGCCTTGACTTAGCGATAGCGTACACTGACACCGACAGCCGTAAGACCCAGTCAACGTCGTAGATCGACTGGCGGATAATGCAAGCCGACATAAGTCAGTCATCGAAAAACTAGTCAAGCCGCATGGATTTTAGGACGTCAGAACTATACGTCACAGCGATCTAGTCAGAGAGCGTATATTATCACGGGTATGCCATTTTCTGCCTGCGCAACTGCGTTTATATGCTCCTTCGTACGGTGCCTCCGTACGATAACATAAATATCCACACACATAAGATGGGTGAGGATAAATCCCCAACTAAAGGTAAGTACAATTACCTAGGGCTGTACATGAGCATCGGCGTGTTTTCGTTTTTTTTTTGGCGCCATGCGCGCGTCAAGTAAAGCTAGCGGCCAATATTTCAAGTGGCATGTCCATAATATGAGTCCTAAAAACTCGGCTTGATGAGGCCCGGCATGTCCAATAACTGGGAAAAAAGGACACCACAGAATACCCAATACGAGTAACAATTATGAGTAAAGAGAGTACAAGCACTGTTGCATTGACATTCCAAGAAGCTCGGCTCAAAAAAATCATATAATGTTGAAGAATTTTGGTGTGCAATGTGGTTTGAATCCATTTCTCAATCACAAATCTCAAAAACAACTAACACTGGGCTTCACCAGAATATTGTCTCCATATAAGGAGTGATTGTTAACAGCAGTGATGTCAAAAGTGTACCAAAAAACACCAAACATAATTCGAATCAACTGCTGCAAATAGGTGTGCCACGATCCAAGCACAACAACCAAAGGTAACAATGCAAGGACACAAAACCTAGAGTTGTCACGATCCATTTGAGATACGTAGCTCAAGGCAAACCAGTTCAAGTTGATCATAAGCAAACCTAGAAGATAGCGTGGAAGGTGCAAAACCCAAGGGTCTGACCCACTGTCACCACTACTGCATAGGTACATAGTAGGAGGCTACAATATCTAGTTTGATAAATTTCCATGGTATCCAATCAAGGTACTTGAACTCTCTGCCAAACTCCAACTGTGGACTTCACCGGTGCAATTTTTTTTCTTCCATCAGACGCATCCTGCATCTTTCAGTGGCATGGTGACGTGTCACAAGAATTAGGATCCAAAATCTCTGCCAAGAAACAAGCTTGATCATACTATTTGATATCCAATGGCTAATTTTTCTTCAAATGCTCAAAACCTTCGAACCAGTTACAATGCATTAAGGTTTAGAATAGTTGATGGCGTCTCAGGGTGAATGTTGGCAACTCAAAAAAGGTTCATGTAGTCCATAAAGTGATGTGCGAACTAATACGCGAAAGCGCGTGTCTGCAGACCATGAGTGAGTAGAGATCCACACCAAATCAATGCAGAGAGATCGAGAGAAGAAGAGGAGAGTAGAGCCGAGAGAGAGATCATGCAAAATGCCACTGGGTGCATGTAAAGGAACATCGAATGTCGTGCAAGGTAATCATGTAGACCGTGAAGTTTTAAATGAACTCAAGTTATGTAAAACACAAATGACAAGTGTTGTGTGGAGGAACTCCATGTAACGTCACCGAGTCCTGCTAGACAAACTACAAGTAAACCGCCATAAGACCTTTGAACCAATGTTTGATCCCAAGCTTAAAATATTGTCTCAAGTTGAATAAGCCAATTGCATGGCTGAGGATCTCCACTGTAACATGTGGTAGAAAAGAAAATGATACCCTGGTGAATGTCTACCAATACCTAGAGTTAAATGCCATGGAGCTTGGACAGCATATAATGCTTATTGCATGTAGTGGTAATGATTATAGAAATGCCATGCAATATGAGCCTTTTAGAAGTAGGATACACAATTTACATAGTTATTGCCAATATGCGACTTGCATATGGAGTAGGATCATTATGTAATCAAACCATGACATATACTTCAGTAAGTCATTTTACAGAACAGTAACATTAATTTCGATCTCACCATTTAACTTGATTTTAATATAGACAAAGTTTTGGTATTAAGTGCATCAATCAACTGCCTTGTTTTACAATTTTGCATAAGAATGGCTGCCCACAATATATGCTCAGATTGTGAGTCCAATCAAGTATTTTATGTTGAAGGTAGTGATTAGTGTAACTTTAATCGTGCAATCCAAGTAATTTATACCATTAAAATTGTGGGAAAACTAAATAAGATCTACGTAGCCCCGAAGTATTTTCACAGACAAAGTCACATAATATCCTCTTGAATTCCACACACTTTAGAGAACCATATTGATATCAATAAGCCCCGAGATCCAGATACACCACATTTAATCAAGGAGCCTTGAACTACCAAAGTTTAGGACATCCACATATGAATTGACTTCCACAATTGATCAAACTACTCCATAAGTCAATACCCTATATATAATGGGAGTGTTAAGATACAATATTGAACTTTAACATTAAATTGAAATTTGAAATTAAATCTTTCCATAATAAATAGAAACAAAAAAAAACTATTTGCATAAAAAACGAACAATTAAGTGTAAAACCGAGTTTACACCAGCAAATTCACAAGGTTGGTTCATTATGCGGGTTACCACTGATGATTTTAGTGCCACTATAACATAGATAATAATGCTCTTCATCCTTCTTTACCAGTCTTTTCAAAAAATGTGAAAGTGGTAGGTATTTAGATGTAAAACACTTGTCACTAGTTAAGAATCACAAGATGGTTAAGCCCTCATATGGTACGATTATATGGTTTTCTTAAAAGAATGGATATGTACTTCGAATGGGATTTTGAAAGGAAAAAATCTAAGACCATTCAATGTGGCGTTAGATTCTCAAGCACAAGTATATTCTGTGGAAATAACTAGTCATCAATAGAATAAATAAAGATCTCATAGATTAAATACAAATAGACCATCAAGGATAGTAGTGAGGTACTTATAGATCAATAGAAAATGAATTTATCAAATCTAGTTATGCAAAGATCATATTTTCAATACCATAGATGGAGTGATAGGGTTAAGTGTCAACTAGTTTTTATCTTTTGGGAGAGTGATCTAAATTTAGATAACCATTAGAATATCCAGAATTTTCATTTTGTAGGGTTTTTTGGCATAAATACATGAGAACCCCCCGGTAAATGAAAATACTAGTGAGTAACATGAATGCTATGGGTCTAATATATGTATTTGACCACCTTTACATGTGTAAATTATCTTGACATTTAAAAAAATTCATGGAAAAGGTAGAGCGAGGTCAGACAATCCTCGTGATTTGATCAAGAATTCATCAAATTTGAATTTTTCATGCAACTGATATCAGTCTGTATGGTTGGGTATGTTAACCTATACATATTATTCACTTTTGATCACTGGGAAAATGAACTTCTTCATGGGTTGCCTTGTGTAGACATCTAAAATGTCGACATGTTTAATCACGATTAATGTATTTGACAACATCATCCCAACATCATCATATAATAATTAATCATAGGATTAAGTTATGTGTTAATTTCATATATTCCATTTTTATCACATTATCCTATCTCATTAAAAGATCCCTTCTATCACATTATCACATTTATCATTAATCCTTTAAAATTATTTACATCCCATTTTATCATTAATCATTTATTATCTCCTAGTATCCTATTTTAAACCCTTCATTAAAATTTTGCATAGGAATTTAATATTCCTACATCTCACCTACCACCTACCCTACACATCCCTACACCTATCGTTATCCATGTAAATCAAATTACTAATCACCATTTATTTAACCTAATCTAATCACTATCCTCATCACATCTAAACATAGATGCTTCTAAATCTAGAAGCCTTTCTAAAATCTTCTCATTCCATTGAATTTTGAATTCAATGGAAGCTTCTTCCCTCCATTTACCACTAAATTCATATAAAGCTTCAAATAGACTTATATAAAATTCTAGAGTTATCCATGAGTATAATCCTCCATCTCCTCTCATAAATTCTCAACCATTGATCTAAATCCAAGATGGCGTCAATCCTAACCATCACAATCCTCTACTCCATAGAACTATAAATTTAGCTCTCATCCTCCATGAAAGTTATCTATGAATGAATCATTAGCTAAGTAAAAAGTTAGCATGACTATTTTACAACAAAGTTTTTATCACTATAATCCATTCATCTTCAATATAAAATGGGCATTCATCCACTATCAATCTATCATCCAATCATCAAACATTCTTTAAGCAATCTAAATCTACACCTTTTTGAGGTTGACTGGAAATTCAAGTGCATCTCACATTAAATTGAAGAAATTTCAAATCCAATCCAACAAACCATCCAAGAGAATGCATCCAATCACAATCACTGAAGGAGAAGCTTGCAACTTAAATGGTAAGTACTACATTTATTGAGAGTCTCTCCTCTCTTTCCATCCATTGCTCAGATCTGAAGGTTTTGTTGGAAAAATTAGTGTAAGTTTACATGCAATTTAACTTAGTTTTTAGTCATAATTAAACATATTCACAACTAATATGAATTTTTCATTAGAATACAATTTTGTGCGCCTACCATGGGGCTTACCCCCCAAAATTTTGATTGTTTTTAATAGTCATTTAATATCATAAACAAACTGTCCAAATTTCAATATTTTTTGTTGATCATTTATCACCTTGAAAATTTCAAATTTTCATGTGACACTCTTATGGTTTCCAGTGTTTTTGACATGAAAACAACGTTTTTGTAAAACCCCTTGTGCATATTTGTAAATACTTCAAAGACTTTTATTCAACCTTTAAATCCCCAAAATTGTCTTTTTTTGACAAACTAAATGTGCATTTGTAGCACAAAGTAATGCACTTTGTGCACACTGAAGTAGCGCATATGACCTGTCTAAAGTGGCACCTATGTGACCTGTTTTGGCGCCTATGCTCTGTATCGTAGCGCTTTGTTGCCTAACTTCCGAGAGCCATAAATTTTTATTCCTGAAATCGAAGCGAATATCTTTGTTTTTTTCCCTGGAAAGGTATTGAAAAGATCTATGCAATGAAAGTGTTAATTTAACATTTTGATAATACAATTTATTCATGGTTTGCAGTTTTCTAAATCTTGTCATTTTAACTACACATTAAGTTATACTTTTCTTGTTCCAAACTAATAAAACTTTGTGTGTAGCTTCCTATGCTTACTGTACATACCCAAAATTGTAGGGTACTACACCACTGAAATGATGTTGCACATACCCCAATGATGATATGGGTCTCCTTACAAGGTGTTCAGAATCTAGAAAGGCTCGGCAAGTATATGTTTGTATCGCACATACCCCGCTCGGCCTCTGCATGCTTTGTTTTCCCTTTGCCCCATGTTTTCTTGCATTTTAGTCTTCAGTGACGAAACCGCCACCCTGCCTGGACAGCGGTCACGTGACCGCCGCCTAGGATAGGGTGGCGGTCCCGTAACCGCCGCCCTACACAGGGCGGTGGTCCTGTACGCATTTTCCAGATTCTTCCAACGATCACATCAAACGTAAATCTTCAATTTTACACAGCTTTCTTCAACCACTTTGGCTTGCATTAATGTTTTTGGTTCCCTGCTAATAGTGTTTTTCCTTTGTTTATAGTAAAAGAGTTCAATATGGGAGTTACCCTCTGGTAAATGCATTTGTTATAAATAGCCAGCTTGTTTTCAAACAAATGGCCCCTCATCTTCTCAATTATATTATTCATTATTTGAATTTCTTGCTTAGAATTCTATTAGTTTCATGTTTTTCCTCCATTGTTGGTCTTTTAGAGGTCATTCAATCTTCTTGTTTCAGTCTTGCTTCATTGTTGTGCCATGTAAGTCAGTTTAGCATAGAATAGCTTCATTTCTAGATTAGAATCCATTAAAGTTGTAGGTTTTGTTTTGTCACAAGGATAGATTCTAAAACTCTTGGTACACTTGTGTTGTATTCCTGCAATAAATCCCGCTAGGAATTGCATAGTCAAGCTCTGTTCACTTGTGTTATCCCTCTCCTACTCACATTGTATTCAATCTATATCCAAAGCTACCATTGTTTGAATACCATCTTCTATTGATACTATCATATACATGCTTTTCTGGATTCACGAGGACATGAAGGAATGAGGAGATCACACTGAGGGGATGAAATCACACACAACTGGATTTACCACTATTCTATAAACGCCAGGTTTGAGCTATCAAAGTTCTAGTTATAACATATCAAATAGAGTAGTGAATTATTTTATTTCAGTCAAAATTTCACTCTCGATATCACCAGGGAAGCTGTGGGGATTGATAGTTTCTAAGAAACTGTGATTCATTCCTCACTTCTGAGGTAGGATCAAGAGTCTTTCAATTCAAAATAATTAGTAGCTTAGATATTTAGGACAAAATCCCAACTGCACAGGACAAATAGCCACACCAGGCTACTTTTTTTTTATTCTGTTACTAGATTAGTTGTTCATTTTCTAAATATACTAGAATAGCTGCTCTTTAATTTCATTGAAATACATCATTGAAAATACAAAAATAGAAGAATGCTTGCATAGTGTAAATACTTCTTTCGTAATCAGTTTATTAATTTTAGTTAAAAGTTGAATCATTTTGTATGACAATCACAGGACCTAGAGAGCCTAGAGAATATATATTTGAACCAATAGTGCCTCAACCAAATCTACCCATGACATTAGCTGATATAGATCAAGACCTTAGGATACAGGTCTTTCGAGAAACAACAAACCTACAAGCAATTAGTGAACAACTGAGAGGATTAAATATCGAAGACGACAAAGCTTACACATTTTGGTCAAATCATCCTAACTATAGACTACCTTGATAAAATATCTGAATGACTGTACAAGGATTCGAAAGAGAACAAGTATTTGGTTGTGATCCTTTAGTTCCACAACCTGATGCAGGAGACCTCCTCATTGACATAGATACTAGCTTATGCATTCAAGTTGCCAGAACACCTGTAAGGTATTCTGAGAAAATCATACAACTTCTAGTTCTAAACATAGAGGTTGAAAAGGCATACGATTACTAGATAGTTGGAAGAAGGGATTGATTCTTCACATGACCATAACAGGTCCACAACAACCATGAACTCATGGTTGTGATCCCCAAGTCCCACAACCCAACGGGCCTGCAAATCAGTTAAGTATTGACACCAGCTTACGAACGCTAGTATTTAGATCCTCACCACTCCCGCCAGATATCATCATGCAATTCTCCGTATTAAATATAGAAGCCAATCAATCTAATATTTTCTGGGCTAGACCAGAAAACCACCCATAGTTCACTACAAATCCACTAAACCTCCCATCACCATTTTCATGACCTTGTCTGGAGATATATACGAAGCTCCCACAGGTCACTTCCCACGTATCCAACAACCAAGAAATAGGATCTTGGTAGAGCTCAACATTGATTGGAGCCTCCGAACAGCCATTATATCTGAACGAACCATTACACCAATTCAGGTTAGGAGGGCCTTCTTCACCTTAGATTCACAGATTCCATTATTGCGTATTGAGGATATAAGATTACCCGATTAGCTTGTCTGTATCCATTCATATTCAACATTCACTGGCTGTCTCGGCATGACCTCGGGAGGTCAGGTACGAGGAAGAGGTACTTGTAGATTCCCATGCTCACACTGTCACTTTTCCATCATACAAAATTGGTGAACCCGACGTGAACAAATAGTTCTTCCTCTTTTATTTTTCATTTCTTTCATCCACCTTCGCTCTTTCCCATTATTCTGTGGGTATTCATATACCCCCCGAATATGTCAGGATACGATGCATATGGCAGACCTCTCTCAGGTCTTGAAGTAAACTATAGTCAAACAAATAGACAACCATCACCCTCGCTTTCTACATGGGCTGATAACTATTCAAGTAATTACTTGTCATCTCAAACTCCCCCTCAAAGAACTAGCTCTAGTTCTTCGTTCTGAATTGAGGAGTTTGATCAGCTTGCACAAACACAACAACCAGAGCCATCAGGCTCTAACAATATGACGTTTACTGGAGAATCCACTTCATCTCCTTGGGTCTTGTTCAGACCACAAATCAGTAGACAGTCAGACCCACTCCCCTTTTTGGATGAGGAGTACTTAGCATGCTTTGCTAAAAGTGAACAATGCTTCCAAAATATGTATCCACCTATAGGGAGTTTACAAATACAATCTGATACCCTATTCCAAGAAAACACCCCCATTCCTCCACCTATGGGAAATACCCTCGGTGAAGCTTGGCAGGGTAATGATCAATTCATAGTAGGGTATCACACCCCTTTACAACCTCAAGGTATACAACAAACACCCTTAAGGAAAAGCACTGTGTCTTCACCAATAGAGGTCATTTCAGCCTTAGCTGAAAAGGTTAGAGGGCTGGAACTTGCTCAAGCAAACCAAAATTCATATTTTGGGCAAGCAGGAATCCCCAACCCTCCACATCACCCCAGTCAGGTCGACCTCCTTACAGGAACAGGCACGTTAGGCATGCCTCCTCAAAATCCTTATAGTTACCCACAACAAACACCAACTAGGACCGCATTTTCAAATGCCGCTCCAGTTGAAAACATGACACCTCCCGGCTTGGCACCAAACAACCCATACCAGAACAATGCTCCTCCTTACTTAAACATTTATTCAAAGTCACCACAAGGAGACATGTTCTCTTCTCCTGGATGTTCGTTCAACCACAGGGATTCCCTTATGTCCCTACAAATGCATATGTTATGCCATATCAACAACCCATTCCACCTCAACCCCCTCAACAAGCGCCATCGATGGTCAAGGCCTACGCAGTAGGGACTTATTCAGAATATTTAAAAGAGCCCCTAGACTTCACCATATGAAGTGTTATGCTTCCAAGACCTCTTCCCGATTTACCCAAATACAAAGGGGAAGGGGACCCAAATGCACACATTAAGGCCTATGCCACAGCCATACGGGAATTACTCCCTTGGGACGGGGTTGTTGCTAAAATATTCCCTAAGACCTTAGAAGGTATTGCCCTTGATTGGTATTATAGAATACCTAAAGCCTCGATACACTCATTTAAACAACTCATGTCAGAGTTCATCAAAGCTTTTGACATGAACAAATTATTAAGAACAGGGAATCATGGAGTTCTTGCATATTAAACAAGAACATAATGAATCTGCTGCTCATTTTATTCAAAGATGGCGTATGGTTCTCTACTCATCAGCAAGTGCTCCAAACATGGATCAAATGGAACTATGTGATTTATTCCTTAATTCTCTCAATAGAGAGATAAAGGAAGAAGTCTAGAAGTTCCCACTAAGAACTTACGATGAAGTACTCGAGAGTGCTCTCCGAATCGACCAAGCAGTGATAGATAGTGGTCGTAAGACATATGGGACAAATGGGAAATTAACCACTCCCAATCAAAACACCGCGGCCTATTCTAATACAGGGAACGCTAATCAAGGACCTAAGATCCTTAACAAGAACCACGAAGTTACAACAGATGGAGTAACTGACCAAGTTAAAAGGGAAAACGTTGTAAACATTTTGCCACCTATTAATAATCAGTGAAATAACAATTTTACTCCAACAATCAATGCGGTGGATTTTAATCATCCACCACGGCAACAACAACAACAACAACAATGAAAAATCCAAACACAAAGTCCAAATCAAAACCCAACTGGATATCAGAGTCAAAACCAAAGGCAACAGCCTCAAAATTTTAACTCTAACAACCAACAACCTTATCAGAATTTCGGGGCCACAACGGATTATAAATCAATAGCCTCAAAATTATAATCCCAATTTATATTGTGGCTTCCACAAGATTCAAGGCCACGATACTAGGACTTGTCGTGAATACAATAAATTCATGCAGCGTTTGCTAGAAGATCAAAAACAACTCTTTATAGATATGTTTTTAGCAAATTCTGTAGTACCCACGCCAAACACTTATGCAGGGGTAGTTTCCCCTCAAAATGCACCCCTCAAGATCTTTAATGATCCACTCCCAAACCATTCTAACAATAACAGGCTAGATCCTAATGGAACAAACAAGGGTGTTATAACAGGAAACAATGATCATGAAGCTTCAACTTCATTAAATCCACCAGTCGCACCCCAACTAGGAACTCGGCCCCAAACCAAGATAGTTGGTTTGGTAGAGTTAGACACCGAGCTACCCGTAGAAACCATAACAAGAACACAAGATTATTCTTCTCAACCTACTCCAAGTTATCCATTGGAACCAGACAACAGTCAACAAACGTTGGTAAAACCCATAGGCGCCTATGATTTAATTAATGACTTAACTAAAACCTTCTCTCACATCTCCTTTTTGGATTTGTTAAAGAACTCTCCCACCCACAGGGCTGCCCTCTTAGAAGCATTAGGCCTTGGTCATTTAATCAACATCACTCCTCCTCTAGAAATGCAAGTAAACCATGTAGACTTTGACGTTTATCCTCTGGGGTCAGCCAGATAGGGATACTGAGTTTATATTTGATATAAGCAAAATGCCAATAGATGTTGAAATTGAATGAAGAGGTGACCCCTATTTACATTTACAAGTATGGGTTTACAATAATTATGTTAAACGTGCAATGGTTGACGATGGGGCAGTAGTTAACATAGTCCCCTTCACTTTTCTTCAAAAGTTAGGATATGGAGAGACAAACTGTTCCACAACATGAAATACGCTAAGAGGATATGATAGCCTCAAGGCCACTTCGATTGGAACCATAGTTTTACCAGTCACTTTAGGACCCAAGACGGTCCTCACCGAGTTTTATATTATAGATCGGGAAACCAACTATAATATGATCCTTGGTCGGCCATGGATACACCGCATGAAGGCAATCCCTTCCACGTTATTCCAAGAAATAAGATTTCTACACTTAGGGAAAATATTCGTGGCACAAGGTGACCCAAAACCCTTCGATATACACCTAGCTGATTTGAAGAAAAGACCGGGAGTTCACTCCAAGTTTGAACTCCCAAAAAATCAACTCATCAAACCAATTAATTCGAAACCAAAAGAAGAGTTGATACCCACCACAAAATTAGAAATTACAAATCCAGCCGAGGACATTCCAGCACTCAAAAATGAGACCAATGTTATAAAAACAGTGTCACTAGGGACTACCGCAAAAATTGTCAAGTTGCTAGAGAAAGACTTACCTATTCTCCTACCATTTGATTCTATGGGTATGGGACACACCCTGGGAATTGCTTCTCTTCCATCAGATGAAGTTTTTATGGTAGAAGTAACCAAAGCAAAAGAAATAGATACGACAGATATCCCAACATCCATTTTTCCAAGCAAGTATTGGACTCTCCACTTCGATGGAGCTAGATGTCGCTTTGGAGCTGGGGCGGGAGTAATCTTTACTTCACCTGAGGGAAAGATCCTACCTTTCACCTTTAAATTAAACTTTGAATGTACAAACAACGGGGCTGAGTACGAAGCTCTCCTCCTTG
The DNA here is from genome assembly GCA_019776745.2 of Taxus chinensis. Lineage (NCBI taxonomy): Eukaryota > Viridiplantae > Streptophyta > Pinopsida > Cupressales > Taxaceae > Taxus > Taxus chinensis. The sequence goes on along the minus strand of CM034147.1, from coordinate 197,857,945 downwards.
GCCTCATCCTAGCTAAAAGAATGGGTGTTGATAACATTAGAGTACTAGGAGACTCACAACTAGTTGCAAACCAAGTCTCTGAGGTATATGAAACTAGGGCTGAACATTTACAACTCTATAAAACAACAGTATTAGATCTAAGTAAGGGATTTAACTTCATATCAATTGAAGCAATCCCACAAGAGTAGAACCTTCTCGCAGACTCAATAACAACCTCAGCTTCCCGTTTCACCCCAAACAGTGAGTTGGAAGATACAAATTTCACAGTATCACTTCGTACCGAACCATTAGTGCATAAAATACCAACAAACTCACTCCTGACTCATGGAGAAGCTGAGGATGATTTTTCTATCATGGATCACTTTGATGATGATAGAGTCACTCTCGAATATCTAAACACCTATGCGGAGCTACACCTTGCTCATCGTATAGTTGATCTTTCCCTAATACCACATTCCTCTTCCTATTTTGGAAATCCCATGGTAGAGTCTCCTCCACAGAAGGATCTCGATATCTATGAGATAGAAAATGGAGAAAGCTTGGAACTACCTCCAGCCCCACCTGAATTTGAAGAAGGTAACACTTCTTTAATAGAAGAAACCATTGACATAAACATTGGAATGGAGGAAGAACCAAATTTTTTTATGTTGGGATCCTCGTTAACTCCGGAGGAGATAGAAATACACACCCAAATCCTCAAATAACATCAAAAGGCTTTCACATTTAACTATAAAGAAATTATAGGCATTGCACCACATATTGCGGTACATAATCTTGGCACTAAACCAGATGCAAAACCAATTAAACAGAAGTCAAGACCAATGAAGCCAAAAGTGGCTCTCATGGTAAAAGAGGAAGTAATAAAACTTCTCCAAGTGGGATTCATCAAGCCCATTGACTATTCACAATGGGTATCTAATATCGTCCCTGTCCTAAAAAAGAATGGGAAGATACGCATTTGCATAGATTTTCGGGATATTAACAAAGCTTGTCCCAAGGATGACTTCCCATTACCATCCATTGACATTATCATTGATGCAACAGCTAGATTTGAACTATTGTCCCTCATGGATGGGTTCTCAGGGTATAATCAGATTAAAATATCTGAACAGGATCAAGCCAAAACTACATTCATAACTCCCTGGGGAACTTATTGCTACGTTGTCATGCCATTTGGTCTTAAGAACACCGGCGCTACATATCAGCGGGTAATGACATATATATTCCATGATCTTATCCATAAAATTGTGGAATCCTATGTGGATGACTTGTTGGCCAAGGCCAAGAAACACTGTGATCATCCAGAAGTGCTCCGCATCATCCTCTCATGATTAATTGAATATGGCATCACATTAAACCCAGAGAAGTGTGTGTTTGGTGTGACAGGAGGCAAACTTATGGGCTACATTATATCTTCATGAGGGATTGATGTTGATCCAGCCAAAATATGGGTTGTTCTTGAAATGATCCCACCATCGAACGAGTCTGGAATCAGGTCATTTCTTGGGAAACTCGGTGCAATCCGAAGGTTCATCCCAGATTTAAGTTTTGTCATTCATCCAATCAACAATCTATTAAAGAAAGATTATAACATTGATTGGACTGAAGAATGCAACGAGGCCTTCGAAGCAGTTAAACACTTCTTGTTGTCTCCACCCATGCTAATGCCTCCCAAACCAGACTTCCCTTTGATCCTATACTCACGAGCCACTCATGTCTCACTTGCCTGCATGCTGGCTCAAGAAGACAATGATAAACGGGAACGTGCGGTCTATTTCATTAGCCGAACGTTTCTTGATTATGAAACATGTTACACACAGGAAGAGAGAGAATGCCTTGCCATAGTCTTTGTAACAAAACATTCAAGACATTGCATGTTAAACCAAGAAATGAGGGTCATTGTAAAGACAAATCATTTACGAACATTTCTCACGCAAGGATCTTTATCTAAAAAGGCTGGGCGTTTCATAACCTTAATGGGAAAATTTGAGTTGACATTTGTAAACCAAAAATCCGTTAAGGGACAAATCATTGCAGATTGGTTAGCTAACAATCCACTAGATGGAGGCAATCTGGTAAATCTGGACTTTCCTGATGAGTGTGTATACTTCGTCGAAACTAGGCCCCCCATCTCTACATGTCCCTAGTACACTGATATCATCAATTTTATCATAGACCACACATACCCGGAAGGTGCCACATCACAAAAAGAAGGCAGTTACACATTATTACTGCTAAATATGTTGTTTTAGAATAGGTACTCTATCGTAAAGCCTTCGACGGCATGCTTCTAAGATGCGTCGACATAGAAGAATCCAAGAAGATTCTTCATGAATCCCACAGTGGGATATGTGGAGGCCACTTTGGTGGTCATGCCACCACTCACAAAATACATCAGATGGGCTATTTTTGGCCCACTCTCGAGCATGATGCAGTGGAATTTGTACGTAAGTGCCACAAATGCCAAGAATTCTCTCACGAGATTCACATGCCAGCACAATCCCTACAACCAATAGCGACCCCGTGGCCCTTCTCCATGTGGGGTCTGGACTTGATAGGGAAATTCTCTCCCTCATCAACCGATGGCCATAATTTTATAATTACAGCCATGGAATATTTTACCAAATGGGTGGAGGCCATGCCTCTCACCACAGTACCAGGTTCGGTAATTGCCAAATTCATTCTAAACCAAATTATCTGCAGGTATGGTGTCCCACAAGTCATTATCTCAGATAATGGCACATGTCCTTTAAAAATGATGAGGTCCGTGAGTTATGCAGCAAATTCAAAATAAACCATCACACGACCTCTCTTTACTACCCTCAAGCCAATGGGCAGGCCGAAGTGACAAACAAAACGTTAAAAGCTATTCTCCTCAAAACAGTCAAGGAGAACAAGCGAGATTGGCATTTAAAACTATATCTGGCCTTGTGGGCCCATCGAACCTCAATAAGAACACCAACAGGAGCAACCCCTTTCTCATTGGTATTCGGGGTAGAAGCAGTTCTCCCACTTGAGGTTGAAATACCCAGTCTCCGCATCTCATTACAAGGGATTCTGGATGAAGAAGCTTATAGGGAGGCATGCCTCTCTCAACTGGAAAGCCTTGACGAGGCCAAGTTAAACACCGAACAATGGCACAGAGCCTATGCTGACTGGATGTGCCAGTAGTATAACAAAAAATTCTATGAGTGAGAAATATATGAGGGAGATCTAGTTCTAAGACTAGACAGCCGGATCGATAAGAAAACCGGTGAAGGAAGGAAGTTTCGGCCCAAGTGGTTGGGCCCATACCAAGTCATGAAGGACTACAGAAATGGTGCGTATCTTTTGTGCACACTAGAAGGTGAGGAATTCAATGAAACTATCAATTCCTTGCATCTTAAATGGTTTTACGCATAAAACATCAGAATCACCACTTGTACATTATAGCTACCTACATTGCATTAGTCATTTAGTTGTTTCATTTTGTCCACTCATTTCATAAAAATGGTAGTCCAGGAGCTTACTCTTAAGCAATCTGTTACAAATTTCTGAAAGTATTGGCAAAAGCATTCAAATCACATCTCTTCAAACATCATCAACTATTTTTCAAATCTTCTCATCAAGTTTGACAGACAAGTATTGACAAAAACCATACCAAGGCCTGCATACTTGGTTTTGCTCTTTCTTTCTACTAGGTGAAGTTTTCCTTACCTACGGTCTGTTCTAGAAGCTTCTTGGTGTCACATCTATCCCTCTTAAAATCTCTTTGAAAGAAAGGATATCCCAAAGTCATAGATCAGAAATGTCAAAATCAAATGAAATCAAAAGCACCAAGCAAACAAAATATTTTATTTTACACACTTCTTTGCCCCATCAACCTTCGGTGATAAGCCCACATCTCTTACTGGTGGTGTGAGGTTGGGAAAGGAAAGAAGTGCCCTTACTCACCTATATCTTGCCTTTGGTGACAAACCCATGCTTCTTACTAGTGGCATGAGGCAGGGTGTGGGGGGTCCATTCACACAAATTAACAAATCTTGGTATGCTAGAAGCACAAATCAAATTCTATTAAGAGAAAACAAATATCCAAATTCCAAAGAGATCAAATCCTCAAAACCAGATTTTGTCAACCAAGTTGCCATTTATGAATCTAAGTCTAGATAAACTGGAAAGTAAGTGGCCTTCTAAGCTTGGTGGTAGTTCTGAGTAGGGTAGGTGTGTAGGTCTAAGTTTGGTTTCTGTTACTAGTTTGTCTATCTCTCATCGTTCCATTCAGTCAAACTCATACAACTTGTGCCCTTCCTAACTCTTGGTGTTGAGCCCTCACATCTTACTAGTTGCGTGGATTTGGGATTGGGGCAAGTTCATCTCTTTATCACTATACATTCATCACATTTTTCCAACATAAGAAGAAATTACAAACATTGCCCAAAGAATTCAAAAGTTTGGTACTACCATATGTTTGTATCATCTCATATCAGCATTACAAAAAACATACAAAGTAAAACATTCTGTTTATTATCATTTGTCATCCATTGCATACATTCTGAAAAGCATGAAAACAAATATTCTAAAAACATCTAAGTACACATGTGGAAACAAGTCACAAAATTCTAGGCACCAAGAGTCTAGATCCAAAAAGATATATATATATATATATATATATATATATATATATATAAATCAAGTTTCATATACAATGCCATCATGCACTAGGCATGGTCAAAATGCTCAATGAGCCCGAAAAGTACAAAAACACTCATATAGATATCTGAAAAAATACTAAAAAAGTGGCCTCTCAATCCCTATGGGATCCCTCAGAGGGTTCACGACCACGTCTAGGACTCCGGCTACGCTGGCACTCCAAATGCACTGAGGGCTCATGGTCACGACCAGTAGCTACCGTCTCGCTATGAGAATGACTCCTCCTCATCAAGCACTCGGCCGTCCTATATCCAGCTACCTCAGTGTGGAGTGAAGTCATGATCTTCGCCGCATGCCAGATAGAGGTAAAAACATCAGTATGCCTACCAGCTGCTGAAGGCTCCCCCACATCCACAGAAAGCTCAGCACGAGTCTTCTCTGAGGGGAGCAACAAGGTATCTGTACATACTCGGTGAATCAAGTCTCGCCACTCATCAGCAGTCGCTGCAAACAAAGGAGAAAACAAGTTAGAAAATGATCAAATATAAAACCAAGAGTAGACAAAACAAAAATAAATAACGACTAAAACAATTCTAACTAAAAACAAATATCAAGAGAAGAATAGCAACTCACTCGGATCTCCAGGCCTCCAAGAAGGATCTCTAGGATCCGCGCCTGCCACTGATGCCACCACTGACTAGTGTCCCTCTCCCACGTCTAGGGAAATGTGACGGCCTGCAACAGACTCGCCATCTCCACCTAAGTCCTGAGAGAGCAACTCCTCTGAGACCAGAGTCACCCTCTCTGTTCTCCGCTCCGCCCTCTTGGCCCATAGGATCTCCTGAGTATCATGCCACTCGGGATCACTATCATCCCCCCCACCCATCTCACTGATCTCCATCTCCTCTATCTCCTCCTCTGTCTCTCCCCCAGTGAACTCCTTAGACTTGGAGTCCACGTCAATGGGCTCATCACTGCTATGGGTGGGACTGGCGGTAATCTGAAGTAAAGGTGCCTGAGGAGAACCAACTCTCCCTCGAGCACGTACTACCCTCCTGGCCGCAATGGGAACACCAGGAGTAACAATAGTCCAACCCCGGCCTCTAGGACCTCCCTGAGCCTCATGGATAGATCTATACACTGGCCCCGCCAGAGGAAGCATGTCACTATAGGGGAGGTTGAACTGCTGTGGTACTCTATCAAAGGGGTGGATCTCCAACTTCCCAACCCTATTTACCAACTAGCTGGTAGTCTGACAAGCAATCAATGTAACAGTCTCCTCTCCCCATACCCCTGCCATGGCTTGATAAGGAGTGGCCTCCATGTCTGCAGTGGTCAAAGAGGCCACTAGCTGGTGGGGTGCTCTAAGAACTATCATCCCTGTCCACCTCGCTGCCCTGACGGCCCCAGGATCCTCCACCTCTACACCTCTCCCATATGGGGTGATATGCTCATACACCCAACTCATGACAAGAGTCGGGTGGCTCAGTGACTGTCCCTGTAATCAAACTACCCTGTATAAATCATGGTAGGTAGTCCCGAGGATGTCTACTTCCCAAGCATAGACACATCCATGGCCCTCAATCTATGCAATAATGGGGGCCCAACAATATAAGAGAGTGTCTCCTCCCTTGTCCCCAATCAGTCTCGAAGCAAGGATTCCCATGATGGCCTTGCAGAGCACGGGAATGTCTGACTCAATAATGGAGCGGATCCTCACTCCCTTCTTTGAATCCATCAATACAACTGCATCCCCCATGTAAGTGGCCCACTGAACCACCTGGGATCTCAATAATGCTATCTTAAGAGACAACTGTCGCCCAAGGATTGGAACCCCCAGTATATGGTAAACATCCTCCAAGGTGATGGTCCACTCACCCCTAACTCCTGGCAATCGGAAGGTGTTCTGATCCGCATCCCAGTATGAAAATAAGTCACATAGTATGTGACTAGTAGGTGCAACATGAGGGACCTGTGCAATCCTCCAAATGCCAGCCCTCTAAAGGGTATCTCACTCTTCCTGAGAGAGTGCCTCTAACACTGCTGGGAGCCAATCACACTCCCTCTCTCAGCTCCATCTAATATACTCCTCCTTCTACTTACACCCAAAAACACAAAAAAGGAGTAAGTTAGTACCAAAATCCAATTGGAAAAACTATTAAAAACATGTGAAAATGCTAAAAATGCAAAAATAAATAAAAGAAAGCATTGTTTTGGATTTCTGTCGTGGACCACCACCCTGTGTAGAGTGGCAGTTCTGTAACCGCCACCTTCTAAGGCGGCGGTCCCGTAACCACTGCCCTGCATAGGGCGGCGGTCCTGTCCCGCAAACACAAATGGGTCGTAAGCCCAAAAACAAGCAAATGCACCATTTTAACTAAAATTAAAACCTACCCTATGGGTGCCCTCCCCTAGAGACACATTTAAAACTATTATTTTCAAAAATACCCCCCCCAAGATAAATATTTTATCATTTCTACATTTTAGGTTTAAAAACAATAAATTGAGAAGAACTAACCTAAGACTTTGCAGGTCAATGTTCCGCTCTCGGAGGCATGATCGCTATCTCACCACAAACATTTTGACTATACTCTCATCGAAAACTGTCACCGTGGGTCCCAAAGCTCAAAAACTATCAAATCAATCCACGCAAATGAATAGTAAAATGAGTTCATTATATATATATAGCTTTCTAAAATTGATTTTGAATGTCTTACACAGGGTCGAAGCACCAACGGAGGTAAGTTCTAAACCCCATGTAGATGGTAAGTCCTATTTTCATATCAATTTTGTTTTATTTCTCAATTTATTTTATCTATCTGCACTTGAGTCCCCTTTTTCATTTTTGCAGGTAGCGGGATCTTGGATGGCAACTTTCTAGCACACGGACGTGTCAGGTATAACTCCTAACTCCCCATTTCAGGACTGCCATACTCGGATCCACCGTTTTACGCCTCTTCATGGCTAAGATGCTTCTCCTAGGGGGCAATATGTACGTACCTGAAATTGTAGGGTACTGCACCACCGGAACGATGTTACACATACCCCAATGATGATACAGGTCTCCTTGCAAGGTGTTCGGAATCCAAAAATACTCACCAAGTATATGTTTGTATCCCACATGTGCCACTCGGCCTCTGCATGCTTTGTTTTTCCCTTTGCCCCCTTATTTTTCTTGCATTTTAGTCTTCAGTGACAAAACCGCCGCCCTACCCCGTAGGCGGCGGTCCTGTACACATTTTCCAGATTCTTTTGATGATCACGTCTAACGTAAATCTTCAATTTTACACGCTTTATTCAACCACTTTGGATTGCATTAATGTTTTTGGTTCCCTGGTAATAGTGTTTTCCCTTTATTTATAGTAAAAGAGTTCAATTGGGAGTTACCCTCTGGTAAATGCATTTGTTATAAATAGCCAGCTTGTTTTCAAACAAATGGCCCCTCACCTTCTCAATTCTCTTATTCAGTCTTTGAATTTCTTGCTTAGAATTCTATCAGTTTCATGTTTTGCCTCCATTATTTGGTCTTTTAGAGGTCATTCAATCTTCTTGTTTTAGTCTTGCTTCATTGTTATGCCATGTAAGTCAGTTTAGCATAGAATAGCTTCATTTCTAGATTAGAATCCATTAAAGTTACAGGTTTTGTTTTATCACAAGGATAGATTCTAAAAATCTCGGTACACTTGTGTTGTATTCCCGCAATAAATCCCGCTAGGAATTGCATAGTCAAGCTCTGTTCACTTGCACTATCCCTCTCCTACTCGCATTGTATTCGGTCTATATCCAAAGCTGCCATTGTTTGAATACCATCTTCTTTGATACTATCATATACACACTTTTCTGGATTCACGAGAACACGAAGGAATGAGGAGATCACACTGAGGGGATGAAATCACACACAACTGGATTTACCACTGTTCTGTAAACGCCAGGTTTGAGCTATCAAAGTTCTAGTTACAACGTATCAAATAGAGTAGTGAATTATTTTATTTCAGTTAAAATTTCACTCTCGATATCACCAGGGAAGCTGTGGGGATTGATAGTTTCTGAGAAACTGTGATTCATTCCTCACTTCTGAGGTAGGATCGAGAGTCTTTCAATTTAAGATAATTAGTTGCTTAGATATTTAGGATAAAATCACAACTGCACAGGCAAATAGCCACACCAGGCTACTTTGTTTGTTTTAAATTTTGTTACTAGATTAGTTGTTCATTTTTTAAATATACTAGAATAGCTGCTCTTTAATTTCATTGAAATATGTCATTGAAAATACAAAAATAGAAGAATTCTTGCATAGTGTAAATACTTCTTTCGTAATCAGTTTATTAATTTTAGTTAAAAGTTGAATCATTTTGTATGACAATCACAGGACCTAGAGAGCCTAGAGAATATATATTTGAACCAATAGTGCCTCAACCAAATCTACCCATGACATTAGCTGATATAGATCAGGACCTTAGGATACAAGGTCTTCCGAGCAATGACAAACCTACAAGCAATTAGTGAACAATTAAGAGGATTAAACATCGAAGATGATAAAGCTTACACATTTTGGTCAAATCATCCTAACTATAGACTGCCTTGATAAAATATCCGAATGACCATACAAGGATTCGAAAGAGAACAAGCATTTGGTTGTGATCCTTTAGTTCCACAACCTGACACAGGAGACCTCCTCGTTGACATAGATACTAGCTTACGCATTCAAGTTGTCAGAACACCTGTAAGGTATTCTGAGAAAATCATACAACTTCTAGTTCTAAACATAGAGGCTGAAAAGGCATACGATTACTAGATAGTTGGAAGAAGGGATTGATTCTTCACATGACCATAACATGTCCACAACAACCACGAACTCACGGTTGTGATCCCCAAGTCCCACAACCCAACGGGCCTGCAAATCAATTAAGTATTGACACCGGCTTACGAACGCTGGTATTTAGATCCTCACCACTCCCGCTAAATATCATCATGTAATTCTTCGTATTAAATACAGAAGCCAATTAATATAATATTTTCTATGCTAGACTAGAAAACCACCCATAGTTCACTGCAAATCCACTAAACCTCCCATCACCATTTTCATGACCTTGTATGGAGATATATATGAAAGCTCCCACAGGTCACTTCCCACGTATCCAACAACCAAGAAATATGATCTCGGTAGAGCTCGACATTGATTGGAGCCTCCGAACAGCCATTATATCCAAATGAACCATTACACCAATTCAGGTTAGGAGGGCCTTCTTTTCCTTAGATTCACAGATTCCATTATTGCGTATTAAGGATATAAGATTACTCAATTAGCTTGTCTGTATCTATTCATATTCAACATTCACCGGTTGTCTCGACACGACCTCGAGAGGTCAGGTACAAGGAAGAGGTACTTGTAGATTCCCATGCTCACATGTCACTTTTCCATTGTACACTTACCAAAGATTAAAAAATCAATATAAAACTACTAATACTTTTTATTTGTAGTTAATCCTATTCCAAACCCACCATCCCTCAATCCTAAAACCTCTAACGTGACTCCCAACTCACCAAATCCTAAACCTAACCCATTCAATCCTAATCCTCTTCCCACCACATCTCCTACCAAATCTAATATGGTTCCCACACCACACCCATCTTCCAAATATCCTTCATCCCCACCATCATCCAAATATAATTTGACCCCCATAGCACACTCATCTCCTTCATCTAAATATACCACATCCCCTTTATCTACATCTATTAATCCTAAACAATTTAATCCTAAACCAAAACCACATACTCAAGCCAATCCTAATTCAAATAAATATACTTCGACCTCCAAGCCCAAAACATCCACTTTGGCCCCCAGGCCTAATCCATCCCCCTCATCTTCTAAACCACAACAATCTCATCCAAATCATAAATCCAAATCATCTCATAATCTACATAATCCTACACCTTTACTTCCTACTCCATCCAAACCATTTCACCCAAACCACTTCACTCCTTTAGGAGAATCATTGACCACCATCTTCCATCATCTAAAAACCTCCAACATGATCATTATCCCCCAAACAAATCACACAGTAAAAACCTTCCCAAACCATCTTGGTATCAAGAACACTATTATTGTGACTTCCATCACACCCATGGACATTCAACCAATCGTTGCATGCAATTTAGGTATTATGTCCAAAATCTCATTAAACAAGGAATTCTTATCCTTGTACCTCTCTATCCACCACCTTTTCATCACAATCATATCCCTAACCATCGTCCATCATCCATATCTCAATCAACATCCAAACATATCCATCCATCCAAATCTCATCATACATCTAAACACCCCTCACCAACCAAAAACCAAAACAAATCTCATCTCCCATCCTTTATTAAGTTTGGCCTCTTAGCAGATGATAAAATTATAACCCCCTAGTCTTATGATGACCACATGACATCATCCTCCCCATCCACTTCATACCCTATAGCCAAAAATATGTTCACTAATATGAAACATCAAGGCAAAGGCTTAGGCATCCATGAACAAGGCATTCATGAACCCATCTCCCTTCATCAAAATCCAGGTCGTTTAGGATTAGGTTATAAACCTAACACTAAAAACATCCCTCCCACTACTTCACAACCCATTTCTACCACTCCTCTTGTTTATCCTACTATCCCAACCACTCCACCCAATCACAAATCCTTTAATCCCCCTACAAATACCAAACACCTAAAAATGGATTGAGCACATAATTCGTCTCCTGCGCACAGATGTTCTTTCCTTCCCACCCATCCTCTTTCATATAACATCTACATCCATTTGCATCTAATCCATTTATATCCTCACATCCATTAATATCCTCCTCCAATCCATTCATTTGAACACTTGATCGACTTTCTCACACATGTTGCAAGAAAATAGTACCTACTACAATTGTGTGACCTTGGTCTATCATTACCTCTAACATTCAAGCACCATTGTCCTCCTAGAGATCCACACACTTTAACACACTTAATAAACTTATGGTGAAGACCCTTGGGTGCATCTTTTGACACTCTAGCCAATGTCATCACTACACTCATTTCCATCCCCCCATCAAGCCATTGGTGATTCTTAACCCCTTGAGAGTTCTCAAGAGAGTGGAACCTCTTTATGCAAAAAAATCCAAATATTAAAAAACAAAAATGATATCAAAATTCAAAATACAAAATAAAATCCACCTCAATAATATCTCTAGGGGTGTTTCCAGCAACTCTATTGGGGTCTATAGACACCTAGCTCATAGTAGAGCAATGTTGTGACAAGAATCAGATGTATCTCCGTCAGGGATATGGACACCTGGCTGACAGGGGAACAATGCACGAATTAACCTTCCATTCACCCTCCATCAACCTACTTGACTTAATCACTCCCTATACATTGGCTAGTTTGTCTTCACATACTACCCATTAAGTCTTCACTTCAAGCAGTAATTAACCATCACAATCATACACACTTTGATCTTATCAAGACATAGGGCTCGCATGTTTCCAGGTATTGTTAAGACCTTTGTCACACTTTTGTTTAGTCCATTACTCTTTTCTTACAACATGTGTTGTTATGATCATATTTTGTTCATCACTAATGTCACTTTATTTCCATTCCATCACATCCACATAATTTTTCCCTTAGGATCTAATATCCATGGGCAGCCGATGATCCTTTCCTTCTCATCCAATCCTCCTCATGTCCCTTTTTAATTGTCATCATCATGATTGGGGGCATCCTTACTACCATCTGCTAGGGGATCATCCCTTTTAGATACCTACTCACTTCTCCATCCTACCCTACACCTAGGGAACAAATCAAACCTATCCATCCATCCACACTGACCACCCTAATTTACACTTGGGGGCACACATACATTTATCCCCTCTAATAATAAATTATTAACCAATCACTATCCTCTCCAACTTATCCCTTTTTTCTCATCCTATCTATCTATCTCTCATCCCATTTCCCATCTAATCCTAACCTATCAACCAAACCCTATCGTATCCAACATATCACGTTTCCCTCACTTATTCCCTTTCATCCTACCCGAACACACTTTGGGACTTATAGGAGAAATTCACATCCCATATTTTTTATCCTAAACCATCCCCCCTGATATCCCATCATAGAATCCTTTCAAATTACCTATCTTCCACCATCACCCACATCCCAAATCCAAAAATTTAGACCTCCAACATCCACAATCCAAAATCCAAAAATCTAAACATCCAATATCACAATAATCTAAACATCCAAAATCCAAACATCCAAATTTTAATCATCTAAAAATCAAAATATCCAAAATCCAACATCCAAAAATCAAAACATTCCAAAAATACAAAAATGTAATGTGTGAGTTTTGCTTGTGTGTTTGTTTGTTTGTATGCATTTTCATTTTGGTTAATGATATGAGGCCTCTTTTGTTTCCTTTTTTTGCACGGTCCAATGATATGAGAACCGTATTTTTTATATCAATTTGTCTAATGATATGAGGACAAGGGAATTTGGCAACTCAATCATCATGGTCTTTATACCTTGATGCATCTTGTTTTATGCCACATTAATAATAATTGACTAATGATGATAACAGTGGGAACCTTATGGTAGCACAACCCCTTTTTATCATCATCTTTCAGCCTTATCATCATCTACACCTAATACTCATCATCATCTAACTAACTATCTCACCGTCTCATCCTCCTATCCAATCAATCCTTTATCCATCAATCACTATCTACATCCAAATCTTATCATCTCGCATCCAACATCCAACATCCTCACCCCTTGTTTGGGGAATCTTTTAACATCTTCATCAATCAGACTCAAATAATCATTTCTCATCACTCATCAAACATCCTTAATCATCTAATCCTCCAAATCAAATCAATCCACAAATAATACATCATCACATCCTATATCCTCGAATCTTCAAATACAACATCCTCAACACCTAACATCTTCAAATATAACAACATCAAATCCAACATCCTTTAATAAAAAATCCTAAAACTTCACCCCCTAGACTGGGGCATCTCAACATCTAACATCTTCAAATCCAACATCCTTTACATCCTATAATCCATAAATCTTCAAAACCTCAACCCCTTGACTGGGGCATCCTCTAATCCTCACATCCAACATCCTCAAATCTTATACCCCATTGACTGGGGCATTCATCAAATCCTACAATCTAAATCCAGCCTCTATAAATCCTCATCACCCTTGTCATACATCATTGACTTGGGCATCCAAAATCCAATATCCTAATCTTGTCTCTTAATCTTCTAATACTCTACTCCTCTCATCCTCTCTCTTAATCCTCTAATATTAATCCTCTGCATCCACAAATCTTCTCATCCTCTAATCCTTAATCTTCTCATCATCTAATCCTCTAATCTTCTCATCCTCAATCCTCTCATATACTAACTTGGGACTCTCCTCTTTTTGAGTGGTTACTCGAATCGTTCCTCCCCACCTAACCCCTTGAGGGGGCATCATATCACCATCTAACATTTTCTCTTATTTTTCTTTGAACTGTCATTGCTCCGCAATAACACTTCAAAGAGGGGTAAAATGTAGACATCTAAAATGTCAAAATGCTTAGTTACGACAAATTTGTCCCGCAAATAACATCATTATACCCATATAATAATTAATCACAAGATTAATTATTATTAATTTAATCCATTTAATCACATTATTTTATCATTATCCCTCTATCATTTTATCGTCATTTATCATTTATCATTAATCCTTTTCATCCATCATCATTGATCCCATTTTATCATTAATCCACATTTATTTCATTATTATATCATAGTTATCCTATTTAATCCTTCATTAACATATTTATAGGAATTTAATATTCCTACACCTCACCTACCACCTACCCTACACATCCCTACACATAGCCTTTCCATCAAATCACATCCCTAATCATCCCTAATCAACATAATTAATCTCATTAATCTAATCATATCCTCACACCTTTAAATCTAGAGGCTTCTAAATCTAGAAGCCTCTCTAACCTTCTCCTTCCATTGAATTTTTAATTCAATGGAAGCTTCTTCCCTCCATATGAATTTTGAATTCGAAATCTATAATTCTCCATTCTAGAGAATTCCAATCCTCTCTCTCATCAATCCTCCACCATTGATCTAAAATCCAACTTGGAAAAATCTTAGCCATTGAATCCTCCACCCACAAACTATAAATTGAGCTCTCCTCCTCCATGAGAGCTAGCTTAGCTTAAAATCTTAAGGAATCCATATCAAAGCTCTGCTAATTTTTATCACTAATCATCCATTCCATCTCCAATCTAATCTATCATCATCTAATCCTTCATCTTCATCATGCAAAATTCTTCAATAAAAATCATTACAAGGGGAGGTGTTTCCCAAGTGTCTCCAAAAATATGAAGCAAACAATTAAAAATCCAACTTTCATCCAAGAGAAAATAAAACACATCAAAGGAATATTTTTGCAACTTGCAGGTAAGTATGGGTATTTGTCTTCTCTCTCCTTTCCATCGATTGCTTTATCTGAGGTTTTTTTTAGAAGATTAGAGTAGAAGAAACAATATTATTGTTTTTCTTTCATTCACTCACTAATATTTTCTTTCATTACACCTTGTATATAATACATTCAAGAATGGTTAAAATGTAGCTAGGGAAGTGCTAGCACACAGAGGGGAAAAATTCTACCAAAACTAGGACCTTGAGGTGAATTATATTAGGTCTCTTGGAAGATGAAAATAATATGTGTTACAAGTGTGTGAGAAGTGTGGTATCCATTAGAGAGCTTGTGTGTAGAAATGATATAGGATCTGCACATACCATGTTGAGATTTTTAGCAAGATGATTATGACATGTGTTGGGTTAGAAAACCAAAAAAGTAAAAACCCTTTTTCATGTTTTGGACTACATCCAACTTTATACCATGTTGGGTCCAAGAAAATTGTACCCAAGTTTCGAGCATGTTTTCATAGGGACTTCTCTCATAAAATAATATAAAATGAAAATTTTCAAACCATTTATAAGAATAATCAAGGTCAAATACATACAAGACAATATTAGGAGATTGAGTATTACCTCATGAAATACCTTCAGAAAAAACTTTCATGGTTTCTTCCCAATGGAGTTGTTGCAATCAATAAAAATTGCAATAAATGGATTTATCTAATGAGAGGACATTTATAAAGGTCTCCCTAAGGTGAGGTTTTCTAAAGGGCTCAATAAATTCTAATAATGCAAGATTAATCCCACAACTACATAATAAAAACATAGTTTGGAGACATAATTCTAAACACTAAACATTGAAAAAAACTACATTAAGAACCCTGGCAGAGTTCACAAAAGATTTACAAGGCCCCAAAGGCTAAGAAGGTGAATCATATTGTTAAGTTTATTTCAGTGGTGGAACTTTTGGTTTAAATCAATTAGATATGATAACTTTTTTAGAGGATCATTTACATGATTTAGAAGAGTTTGATGAAAATAATCAATGAAATATGGTAGAAATTTAATACTATTTTGATATTTTAGAATCTCTTTAAGAAAAAATGACACTTATGTTCAAATAACTCATTGAATTCCTCGAATGGGTGGTTCCATCGAATTGGTCATCATGTAAATATTTTGAGTTTGATTTCCCCATATTTTAAGTGAATCTAGGCACTCTTATCTTGAAGGAAAAAATAAACGTAGATGCAACATATAATTGGTTAAATCAATTATAGTCATATTTTTCCATGAAAGATTTTTTTATAAAGAAAATATTAAGGTCCTTCTTACAAGAAACTCCGCCCTTACTCTATTTTTTGACAAGGTGAAAAGAAGAGGCCAAACGTGGCCATATCAAAAGATATGAGCACATGATAAATTGGTCTGGAATCATAGTCATAAAGATCTGAAGATCTGTGTCAAGCATGATGCCTGAGAAACATTAATCATGCTTTTGTCATTTTAGAGACTTGCATTCAGTGGATGTCCACTAACCACTAGTATATCATGTAGTGTGATCAAACTCAATGTCATTTCTTGGAACGATGGATTTAAGAATTTGATTGATGGCAATACCAATGGTGATTGGAGAAACCAATGAGTCAATCAGAATAACGATCGTAGAGGCAGCATTTGCATATTCTGACGTCAAGCGACATGTTAATAGTATCAAATTTATAGTCTCAGGGATCATTTATAAGAGGGATGGAGAGCATCTTTCACAACATAAGAGGGTGAATCCCATTTGAAATCAATTGATTTTCCACTCAAGAGACTTAATTTCACGACTTCTTATGAGCCATGGTTATCATGTTGGGGGTCTTGGGACCAAAAGAATATCCCTCAAGCAGTATTCTGTAGATCGCGGGTTCGATCTATCGATTGGTCCACCTAGACCAATAAGATATAAGTTAAAGCGTAAATAAGAGGCTAATCTAGAATGCTACTAGTCAGCAGTAAATAAATGAAGCAATTAAATACAGAAATTAACCAAATCAAGCTAAGCAATCAATTATGAAAACCTAAGTGTAAGGAAGAGAAAAAGGTCCTTAGCTTATTTAACAATTGTCCTGGAGAATGAGACCATCAAAGTTGGAACCAAGCTAGAAAAGACTACTGGCAATGGCCGTCGCACAAAGACTAGCCTTCTAGAAAAATGCATATCTAGGAGGAATTGGACTAGACATGGGTGCGATTAGAAAGGGACAGGGGTGAGCCGTGGTTCCTGGATAATGATTTCTTGGCGCTTCCATGGTATGCGGAAATGCATCAGAAACCAAGATTTTGAAGGTTGCAATACGCAGAGTAGTTGATGCTCTCTCTTTTGGGGATCATTACTGGATCGCACCAAGATTTCAGAGGTCAAAATCAGAAACCTACAATGAAAGATAGCAGCTCAGATCCAAAACCCTCAAATAGACATCAAATCCCAAAAAAGAAAGACCAAAATGAGGGGTTGTGTTTTCCTCAGAAACGGTCACAATGGTGAACTTACCACTGAGCGATGCACTACATCTCAGACCCAATGTAATTCATATGTGTGTGTGTACGGAATCATGTCCCTTAGGTTTCTCTTATGTGTGTCACACTTGGATAATGAGAAAATAGTTAGATGTAAAGAAATGTACTAAATGTGTGCATGGAATAGAATGAAATTCCCTCCATATGAAGTGTGATGTAATAAAACCATCCCTTTTGTCCCTTGTTATGGTGCTAGGGTGGATGCAATGGAGCTCTTAGATGCCTTTTTATGGATGAAACCCTTAGGTTGTAGATATCTAATGCTTAGTTTCTTGGTCCTTTATTATGATCACATAACTTTATATTTATATGATTCATCTTGCTTCAATTTACTTGTAATTAACCCCAGAAAAGATCTGACTACGTAAAAAGATAAGATATTCAAACGGCTAGAAAGGACCCAAAAAGTGTGAGTAAAGTACAAAAGAGGAATGGGCACCCAGTAGGGGACGAGGGCACCTGGTGCTGGCGTCTTGGCTGGGTGTTGGTGTCAAAGGATGACAAATTCGTGAAGATCGCTATAAAATGTAGGCCAAGATATAGTATAGGACCAAAATGAGTTAAACGGAGCAATAGACTCCAGGAGAAGAAAGGTCCAGAACTCAAAGACATAGAGTTAAGTAGTACAAATTCTTACTTAGGCTTCATCATGACTAGTAGTATCCCTTATTATTACTGGATATATACCTTTCCCTTTGCATGATTTTGTGTCTACATTCTCCCTCACTTTGTTGGTGACCAGAACCCTCAGTAATATAAAGTAAATCATCCTGCATCCCCTGCTAACCATGTAGATCAATGATTCCTTTCCCATGCTCGTAAGTAAGAGACTCAAGTGTAGGAATTATATCAATGTGAAGCATGGATCCTCAATGAGGAGCCACCGTAAAAAGTGTGCTGAAAATGAACTTAAGTTGGAAATCCATGTGTAGATGTTGTAATGTACCTGTTGTTGATGTATGTGATGCCTGTCATGAATTGATGTTGACTCCACCTTCCTCCCATATGGAAATGGACCGTACACAAGAGTAGCCAAACAAGTAGTCAAATACACCTGTATATGATCAAAATATGTAAAAAAGTGTGTAAGGAAAGTATGTAAAAATGTTGAAAGTGTGAAAAAGGAACATGTGCACCTGATCCATGATGAGGAAAGAGTGTAGAGAAGGATCCTATAGATGATGTTGATGTGCAATTTTTTAGGACGAGATCATACCAATGAAATGGAAGAAGTGTAGGGAGAATAGTTTGGTGTCATCCTCCAACCTTTAATTGCTTCCCGCAATGTAGAACACCACTGCAAATGGTGTGTATAAACACATGTGCTAAGGACTGTATGCCCTGTAAAAGATGTTGTGTGGAGTTCTGTAGACTGTGTTGAACTACCAATCACTGTGTAATTTCCCCCTAGTTTCAGGCATCTAGGAAATGTCGTTGTGCTAAGGACCCAAGTTTGATTATAATCTCTGTCTGAAACTGACAACTATGTTGTACCAGTGTTGTGTTGTGTATAATGTTGTATGGGGTGACTAATTCACCCAAATGATACCCACCCTCATTTTGGGTGCACGTGACCTCACTCAAGGAGTATGCGGCCCAAAAAAGGACCAACCATTGTGTTGAAATTGTGTTTTGTAGGGGGAATGTTTTTGGTATAAACCAAGGAAAACGTAAACAAGTGGATAGGAAAACGAGTGTTAGTACATGCAAAGAAAAACACTCATGTAAAAGATGAAATATAAGCTAAATAGAAAATGTGTAAGCTAAGACACAAATAGAAGACAAATTAGACCACAAAAAGAGGGTTGCAAACATGGGACATCACTCATAATTTCATAATACAATCAAGGCCATAGTGGCCGCAAGCAAGCAGAGAACAATCAAGACATGGGGAAAATCCCACAAACAATGATAAGAAAAATCAAACAATGTATCAGAAAAATATGGAAGTAAATAATCCTACAAAACAAATGTTACACATGAAGCACCCATTAGCATGCTAGAAAGATAAAAAAGTATGTCAAAGCATGTATAATCTGATAATGTAAAGTGCTAATTATAAAATAAAACAATATCTCATGTAGTGTATGAAAGTGGATGCCCTCATAAGCCTCTGTGGGATTGGTAATAGGTACCGCACCAAGCATCCATGTTGTGTGTAATAGAACTATATAATCTATGATCACAACTAGAAAGGCAAGTGAACGCGCATGTATGTACGATAAATATAATGACATATAAGATATCTATCTAGCATGTGTAATAAGATGAACATGTAACTTGTAACTTTAAGCAAGAGTAAATGAAACCAAGATATGTAGTATGTTATGAATAAGGTGAAATGGAATGCAGATTGAATGATAGGGCAGCATGCCACCCAAGTGGATGTGTATGTATGCAATGAGGTTCATTTATTAATTACCCTCAAGATTAAAGAATGAACCATAAACAATATTGTGTCATTGGGAAATGGTTTGACTGATGCATTGTTGCATGTTAGAAAGAGTTGATGAATAGAGTGTGGAGTGTTGATTGTAGAATGATGATGTATAGATGATGTTGAATACGACATGAGAATGATTGATTTATAATGTGTGATGATTTAGTCTTAAGTGTATATCACTATATGGGTGAGTAAGATGATAGTAAGCATGATGATGTAGCATAAGACATATATCACAAAATATATGAACATGATGATGTAGCACAAAGCGTATATCACGAAATGTATGGATGGATTTTTAGAAAATGTGATGATGTAGCACAAAGTGCATATCATGAAATGAATGAGTAGGGAAGCTAGAAAGGGGTGATGATTTAGCCTAAAAGTGTATATCACGATATGTGTGAAGAAGGCGATGGCTAGGAATGTCACATGATATGATTAAAATATTGATTGATTAATTGTGGGAGTGTGATGAGGTCCATTTGAGATGTATACCATCAGTAGTTGACTATGGACAATAAAAATAAATTGCATCATAGGGTAGTTATTGCAACGCATATATATAGATGAGTAAGATGCGTAATATGTGTGGTGAGTGTGGCAGAGAATATGTTATTGGTGTGTGACGTGTAAAATGTGTAATGTGGAATGTGTAATGTCTAGGCATAATAGTGTAGCGTGTAATGTAAGATTTTTAGATTGTAATAATGTATAATAATGTAGTGTGTAGGATGTGTGCGATGTATGGTTGTACAAAGCACAAAGTGAGGATAATGCATAGTAGATGGAAGATGAGGATGATGTATATGTATAAAAGGGCATAATGCGTGAAAATGTGTAATGTGTAGTGTCTATTGTGTAGTGTGTGAGGTTTATGTATATAGGATGCCCTCAGTAGTCAAGTGTGAACCAAAGCGCAATAGTGTATCATAGGGAGATGAGGTGAGAAAAATCACCTACCATAGATTAAGTGGTCGTGAAGTGGTGTAAGCAACATTAGGACCATGCAACAATGACGGATCTTAAAATGTGTCATGACCATCAGATGAAGGAGAAGTTGCTTTGATAAAATGAATTAGAAATGGAAGTGGAGTAGGATGGGGAGGGATCTTGAATGGTTGTATCTTTGGAGGTATTGATGATGTTGAAGAAGACTTGATAGGAGAAGGTGGACTGATTTTTAAAGGTGGTTACATAGTTTTACTTGGTGATTCCGCAGATGACTTGAGAGTAGGAGGTGTTATATTGATTTTGAGAGGTAGTTTTTTAGATGGTGCTTAAATTTCCATAGAATGACCATTAGACGTGATGAAGTGATGCTCATTAGATATAGATGAATAAGATTTAGGAACCCATTGAGATGTAAAAATTGGAGAGAATGATGTAATATGACATTGTGTGGTGAATGAGACAAAACCTCGATGCTCAAGGTTCTTGATTATTTGTTGTAAAACATAACAATCATTGTCATTATGTTCATTTATTCTATAATAATCGCAATATGGGTGACCTTGATATTTAGCAAGTCGGTAAGGAGAATAGCCTTGAGTAGACGGTAAAGTGATCAATTGGTGACTAAGGAGATTAATAAGAATATCATGTTGTTTAGCATTGCAATCAAATGTGAGAGGATAAGGTAATGGAAATACTTGAGACTCATTGATATGAGCACATGTAGAAGACATAGAATGAGGATGAGATGTAGAAGGAGAACAAACATGAGCTTGAGAAACATCTTTAAGTTTTTGGATTTCATATTTAAGATATATGATCATGGATTACATAGCCTAAAATTTGTTGTGAAATAAATAATGCAAAGCTTGAATTGACTCCAATATGGGTTGATTGGATGGAAGATCACAAAGACTAGGGTTGTCAAATAGATGATGGAAAATATGACTTATTTTATGTAGTGGTGTATCTTTAGGAAGACACATGGAGTCTAAGTCTTTTTGTAGAACATCCTGGCATTCAGGATGCATTTTAAGTAAATCAAATAAAGGAATTTGAGGAACTTTACTACCCATGATGAAAGAAAAAAATGAGGATTCAAGCATATTTGACTAAGACCGATCTGTAAACTCTTCAATTTTGGAATTATCCATAAAATTACAAATAAACATTGTTGTTCTACTTTCTATTAGAAAATGAAAAAGATAGCTAGTGAATGAATTATGCTTATGCTTAGAATCCACAATTGCAAGAAAGGAAAGAAGTCAAGCTCATAAACACCAAAAACTTTTATCTTGGAAACCTCCATAGGAGGAAAAACCAGTTGGGAAGGGAAATTTCTCTTTCTTCCCACTTTTATTGGCCAATTCAAAATACCAAGTACAAAAGTTACAATAAGTATGAAAGAGAAGTAGATAATATCTCACACTTCCTCCCAAATACTTGCTTGCTCTATCTCAACACTCCTTTCTTCTACAAAACACAATTCCAGTTCTAAGACTTCTTGCTCACTTGCTTTCATGCTTTAATGCCTATTCTCTTCTACAAGCATGTATTTATAGCCTTTCCCATGTCCTCCCATGCACCAAAGAATGGGAAAGGTCATGGAGGAGAAGAGATATGAACAACTGTCCAAATTATGGGTTGTTCACTCATATTTTCATTTTCTGTCTGAAAGAGCCAAGACCGCCGCCCAATACATACCAACATTCCCAAGACTACCACCTTGGTTGGGCGGTGGTTCTGTAATCGCCACTCTAAATAGAGTGGTGATCTTGTTACTAAAAATAAATAACCTCCATGTTTCATTTTTCCTTCTTTATGCTAACTGTTTTGAAGAAGTAGATTCATTTTGGATCCCTATGGATCACACCTCCCCTACTTAGTAGGATTTTGGTCCCACAAAAGCTTAGTGGGGGAGTAGATGAGGAAATAATTCCCTCACTTGCTCCTTTGAGTACCATCGGGCCTGCCTTGGTGTCTTTCCTTTCATTCCAAACTACCAAGACTCCTACGGACCTCTCCTAGTCTCTCTGACCTTCTGCTATAGCACTACATCCTCCTCCAATTCACCTCATGAGTCCAAGATGCAATCCTTGATGGAAGGTAGCAACTGTAGACCTTCATCTTCATCTAGCATGGATGGCTCATATAGGTGCAAGTTCTCACAATTTACTATAGAGTACATCCTCATAAATGCTGGCAAGTCAAGCCAAAAAGCATTTTCTCCAATCTACTCCCATATGGTGAATGGCCCATATCGTAGTGGCTTGAGTTTCCGTGCTTGACCTTGTAATCTCTCCTTTCTCAAGTAAATCCAAACTCTATCTCCAACATGTATCTTATGTTCTCTCCTTTGTTGATCATGCCTAGCTTTGTACTTGGCTTGAGATTTCTCTAGTTGTTATTTGACTTTGAGATGGATTTTTTGGATCCTCTCAATGAATTTGTTTGCTCTAGTCAACTCTGTGTCTCATGTCTCCTCCTCGTCCTGCTACCCAACTACTATATCT
The DNA here is from genome assembly GCA_019776745.2 of Taxus chinensis. Taxonomy (NCBI): domain Eukaryota; kingdom Viridiplantae; phylum Streptophyta; class Pinopsida; order Cupressales; family Taxaceae; genus Taxus; species Taxus chinensis. The sequence continues at coordinate 197,834,371 of CM034147.1, read as the reverse complement.
AATGGATTTGTAGGTAGATATCCCAAGCATGCTTCAAATGGTGACTTCATAGTGGATGTGTGTACTACCCGGTTATAGGAATGTTGAATGTAGGCTAAGGACTCATCCCAAGTCCTTAGATATTTGCTATTATACCCTCTGATCAGTTATACTAAAGTCATGTTTACCACCTCTGTCTATCCATCTGTCTGTGGATGGAAAGTTGTTCTCCTCTGTAACTTGGTATCCATCTTGTCCCACAAAGTAGTCCAAAACTTCCCCAAGAACACGGAATCCCTATCAGAAACAATAGACTTTGGAAAACCAAAATGCACCCATACATTAGCAAAGAAAAGATATGTTGCCTCATGTGCTTTTACTATCTTTTTACATGCCATAAGAATACACATCTTACTGAATCTATCAACAACAACATCTAGATAGTCATGGCCATGTTTAGACATAGGTAATCCTCCTACAAAATCCATAGAAATGTCCTCCCACTGACGAGTAGGTACTGGCATAGGCATATACAAACCCTCCTTCCTAGTCTTAGGCTTGCTAGTAAAACAAAGTTTACATCCGCGTATAAATTTTGATACTTCTTATTGCATATTGGGCCAATACACGTACCTTTGCAAAGTGGGCTAGGGTTTTACCAACACTGAAATGTCCTACTACTTTCGAGGTATGTGCTTCCCTCATCAATAGAATTCTTTCTTCGTTTGGCACATAAAGCTTCCCCCATCGATAGAGCAGCCCGTCTTTGAGATAACAATCTTCAATCCCCGTCCTTTCAGCCCCTTAGGATTGCAAGTGCTAAAATTTCACCCCAAAGTCTTTGTCCTGAGCATATGCCTCTCTGTAAGCTTCCTTCGTGAAGGGATCGATCTGAGAGATAGTGGCCAAATAGGAATACTTCTCCTGTGTGGGTGGCCTAGACAACATGTCTGCCACTAAGTTTGTACTACCCTTCTTGTATTTGATCACCAAATGGAACTGCTGAAGGAACCCCATCCATTTGTAGTACCTTCCTTTCCTACAATTGTGGATTCTAAGCATAAGCATAATTCATTCACTAGCTATCTCTATCAATTTCTAATAGAAAGTAGAACAACAATGTTTATTTGTAATTATATGGATAATTCCAAAGTTAAAGATTTTATAGATCATTTTACATGCCAGAAAAAAATGAGTATTCAAGCATATTCGACTAAGATAGGTTCACAAAAATGATTAAGGTAAAATGTAAAATATGAGCCTAATCTAAATGCAAGATTTCAATAAAATGAATAATAATTAATTATAACAATAAATACTTAAGAAACTAAGCAATAAATAATAAAACCTTAACGTGCAAAGAGAGGGTAAGAAGCCTTAGCTAGTTTTTAGTGAAGTTTGGATTGGATTGAAGCTCTGACCAACTAAACAATTCAAATATAGAGGAACAGACTAGACTGGGGCACCTGGAGAGGGACAAGGGTGCCTGTGGGTCCCCTAGACCTATTTTTGGGTGCCTGGGTCTGTGGAATTTCTCATAAAACCTCCTTTGATGTGTCATAAGATGTTCTCCTTTAATCTCCTTTGGTCACTCCGAGGGTGCATCAATATCACCGAGGTCGCAGGATACCTACAATGAAATATATAACTACAAAACCCTTAAATAGACATCAAATCCTAAAAAATAAATATGCAAAATGAGGGGTCAAACTATCCTTAGTTGTCACAATGGTGAACTTACAACTGAGCACTACACTACATCTTAGACCCAATGTAGTTTCATGTGTGTGTGTACATAATTGTGCCCTAGGTTGCTCTTGTGCATGTCACATTTGGATAATGAGCAAGTAGCTAGATGTAGAATGTCTCAAATGTGTGCATGGAATAGAATGAACTTTCATCCTATGAAGTGTGATGTAGAAAGTCAGCCCTTATGTCCCTTGTGATGGAGCTATATGGATGTAATGGAGCTCTTAGATTCCTTAATAGATGTAACCTTATGTGGTGATAGCTAATGCTTAGTGCTTGGTCCCTTATTATGGTCACATAACTTTATATTTATATGATTCCCTTGCTTGAATTTCGTAATTAGCTCCAAAAAGGCCGACTACCAAAAAGATAAGATGCTCAAATGGCTAGAAAAGACCCAAAAAGTGAGAGTAATCCTAGACCTCCTACAATTGTTGAACATCCTCTAGGTAGTTAGGAGGATTTAGCAACCCATATAGTGGAGAATAAGATTGAAATTGAGGAATTGATTAAAGCAATGAGGGATCCCCATTCCACAAACCCCCATTGTGCCTCACTTGCAAACACATTAGAGGCATTATTGGCTCAGGTTGACGTGCGAAAATGAGTCAAATTGATCAATGGACATCTTATAGAGAGACTTGTAGGGAATATTATGCTAATAAATTATCATATGCAGATGTAAAAATAAAAAATTACAAAAGACCTCATATGTGCATTATTCACGTACCCCAGAACCAATTTGCATGTTTTGTTGTCATGCAAATGGTTTCTAATCCACTGGTGCAATAATGATCTGATAAAAAATATTTTTTAGGACTGATGGTGGATGGTATTTGATATACCACCTTGCAATAACAATGAGGTTCCACTATACTTTTTAGGGAAACTCTATTGCGAGTTTATCCTCAACGAGATCTCAAACTATTTTGAATACCATGAGTTTTAGGGACGAGGAAAAGGCTCTACATATGATAGACCAAGTGAACAACATGCTCGTATTCAACATGGTAGAGTCCCCACACAAAACCCCCCTCATCCTGAGACTGTCCTTGCAGCAGTGAAGGAGACAATAGAGATTTATACACTGCATGTGCTTCAGGTGCTCTCTGATACCCTTTTCCAACATACGAGGGAGGTTTTTGATACCGATGTTGGTGGAGGTAGACAGAGGATTCCTCTAGGTAGTAGTAGCATGAGGCCACATCTTTGCACATCTTGTGGTAGCATATGCATGGGACCCGATGAGGATGATAGTTTCATGCAGACTGGTGTTGGTGGAGTTGCCATGAGTGGTACACATGATAATGTGGCTATGTATGACACTTTTTTGAGTGATACATTTGGATTTCAGACATCGACGACACCTTCACAGGTATTTTTTATTTTTTATTACATGTTACAAAAAGATCTGAGTACTTGATTTACTTATATATGTTAAATTTTTAAAATAATGTATTTGAACTTGGTCAAATTTATTAACTTACACATACATATGTACATGTATGCATTAATATTACAACGTGGGAGGGACATCATCATCCCAACCACATGTTATGTTTTGAGAACCATGGCTATGTATACATTCACATAGGGAATTTAGAATGTTAATTGTGTAAAATTTCAAGTATGTATGTAAATATATATAACTTTTACTCAAATATGTCTATATATGTATGTTCTTGTATATATATTATATATGCTCAACTAACTTGACGTGATATATTTTTTTATAAATTTGATGACCACACAAGACACACCACCATCTCTGCAAGGAGTAGAGAAAGGTGTTGCCTCTGCGATTTCATCTGCGCAACAACTCACTGAGGTATACAAACTATGTATTTTCGTTAACTAGCTCGTGTAATTCATATTATGTTCAATTATTTTAATAATTTTCCTTCATTTTAACATCATGTAGATAATCAATGTGACTGCATTATGTATACACAAGAGTTACCTGTGATAGGTAACAACCATGTACATATGATTCATAGGCGTGGCATGTAAAAAAATAATTGTATATTGATAAAATTAGTTAAAATATTTTCATTACACATATATGTACTTACTTAGCATAAATGTTTAGATCTGCATTAAAAAAAAATTATTGTTAATATAGTTTGATAAGCTAATTTTGATGTTTGATTTTGTAATCTTATGTGTATGTAGGGTTCAACCCCTTCCATTTTTACTTCGAGGGCACAGACTCCTCGAGCTCATCATTTTGGCACCCCTGTTCGTGATCCAGTAGCTCTCGTTGACTCAGCTGAGCATGAGATGCAGATTCAACGTGACTGAGAGATTGCGGTAAGTGCATGTACATGTAAATAGTTTCATTAGCATGGTCTTATACATGTTGAAAACTTATACATTAAGTTTTGACAAAAAAAATTGTATGCATTTACAGGTTCAACTACAGTTGAGTTTTGAGTGTAAGAGGACTCGTAGTCAGGCCATGGATGATCCCAAGTCATCTCACGGATCTCCATCTACATCTAAGGAGGGGCCTTCTTCAACCAGGGAAAAGAGAGGGATAGATTTAGATGAATAGGATATATATATATATATATATATATATATATATGTGTGTGTGTGTGTGTGTGTGTGTGTGTGTCTTATGACATTTATTTTGTATGCCTATGTGCATGGCATTGTATGCACGTTCAACATTGTATGTACGCCTATATGGCATTGACTTGATATTATATGACCTATTCACATTTTTATATTTATTGTGCACGTTAATACTATTTGGAACTCGATATTTTTTTATGAGACCTTACATTTTTGAGATTATAATTATATCCAAACTAATATGATGTGCACTTGACAATATAAGACATTATGGATATTTTTTCATTTATTGGTGTTGTATACTAGCATTTTCGATGTATAATATGCATGAAACTTTGGAAATCAATATTTATATAACATGTATAAAGAGTTATCTAATCTGAGTAATTATTCGTTCAATTTATCAATGTGTATATGTTTAGAGAACCTTTTCTAGACCTAGGTTCAAAGTTTCAATTCAAATTAAATAAGATATATTATTGAATTTTTATAAATTGTTTGTGGTTTCATTAGAGTGGTTTCATAATAATAATGAATAAGTATCCATATTCATTATTTATGTGATTTTTATGTAGATAAAATAAAGAAATGGTCATTTACACAAGTTCAAGATGATTTAACAACAACTACCCCAACCAATCTTTGCATGAGAGGATCATTCACTAGGCCAAAATGGCTAAAAATTGTTCTATTTGTCCAAACCTTGACTAAACTGGTATAATATCACCTTGCAATGGTCTCCTTGGCACTCTACTCTGTCTCTATACAGTGCTTCTAGTGTCAAAGGACTCCTTAAACAAGTTCTATTTCATACAACACTTACTCTTGTCTTTACCTTACTTGTGCTTCTTCTTGCTCTTGGTCTCTTTGTACTAGTTCTTGTCTTATCATGCACCTATTGCCTTCTTCAATGCTTCTTAGTGTTTTTCAAATTTTAACACCTCAAAAAAATCATTAGGACCATCACTAACTTGATTCATAAGGCTCCAAACACCACTGTTGTTCATCTTGCCAAAAACTGTCAACTATGCCCCTTAAGACAATGTATCTTGCAACAAGAATGGATAGAAGGATCTAAGGATACATAGAAATTCTTACAAGCTTCATTATTTCACTTTTTCCATCCCTAAGGTACTCCCAAAATCTTAGACTCCAACTCCTACAACTCCTTAGAGCTCACCTTTTCACTTTTTTTTCTCTTGAAGCACTAACTAGCCTTGTCCCACTATAATGTGTAGCATATATCCACTTGTATGAGGTTCCCAAGGATAAATCAAGAATATTCAAGCACCCATTAAGCCTATTATACTTCCCTAGAAGTTTCAATGCTTAGCTCAAGATATAAAGCTTGGGTTCTTTGTAAAATGTTCTTCTCAAACTAGGTTTACAACTGTGCATACAGTCCTCTAAGGGACTAGTAAGGAAATATCACTCTTCCACCAATTAAACTAAAGACTTCTTCTTTTAATAGTTGGGGACCTCTTCAAGATTGTTCCTTCCAAATCTTTTGCAAGAATTCCTTGATTTCATGCTTCAAGACTACAAACCCTCCTAAACCTTGACTGTGGTTCACTGTGGATCCTGAGAGGCAACATTTGGCTATCAAACGGTTGGTTTTTAGTTCCAAGACCTCAAACATGATTCTTATGATCTTCACCACTCCTTCTTGACTCCTATCTTACCAGAAAATCTTGACAATGAACTCAATGGCTTGAATAAACAATCCTTTGCTCGCTCATACGTTGGTTCAGGGTATCTAGAAACCCTTGGTTTTACAATGGGGATAGTGTTCAATTATTAATTTTTAAATTCTTCACTTACTTTGGAATCACCTTACCTCCAAATCTTCCTCAATATGTGCACACACTCCACTTGCCACAATGATCTTAACTATTCAACTGAGAACACACAGTACAATCATGCACACAGTTTGCATTTATCACTTGATCATTAAACCATGCAACAAGAGTTATCCAAAAGGGTAATACATCAACATTCTAGAGTTGTATCACTTAGTTTCACTCCAATGCAATAAGATTCAAAGAAAACACAATTCTGGTCTTACACACACAATATATTCATTTCCATTGCATGCTAAAACAGAGTACAAATTAGCTTACACACAAAGTCTATTCATCTCTTTCAATCAAAATTAATAAAGAGCATATTTACCAAAAGTAAAAATTTATCACCAAGAGTGAGAGAGAAAGTAGAGAGAAAGAGAGATAAAGAGAGAGAAAAAGTGATGAGATATCATATGAGAGAGAATGAGAGGAAGGATGTGGAGATATGAGAACTTTAAAGATTACATTGTGCTTCCGGAGAGAAAGAGAGTCTCAAGCCCTTGAGAAAAAAGGTTATAAGTTCACAGGGTGATTTATGAGGCAATCAAAGTAAACATTATTTTTACTCAAACTCCTAATGTAATGTAATGCTATCCCATGCAATATTTTTCATATGAAAGCTCGTGGCACCAAACGGTCTATGCACACACATTGGGGTGGCCTGGTAAATACTTGGGGAGGCTTTGTTTTGGTGCCCAACAATCCCGGTGCTTCCAGGATACGTCAGTTGGGCATAGTCCCTTAAGATCCCTAAGAGAAAAAAAGGCTATAAGTTCCCCAGGTCATTTCTCGGTCTCTGTGGCACCTTGAAAGGTATCATTTGATACTAAATCTCTATGTTGGGACCCTCTATAACATATTATCTCGGTTTTTCCCAGATCAATGTGGTCTTTTCGTTGTCCTATTGTTTGCAAAAGCACCAAATAGTCTAGTGTGAGTCAGTGTAAGGTTATCCAATGCAATATTTTGCAAACAAAGAATCTCGTGGCACCAAATAATGTACAATGCATTGGGGTGGCCTAGTAAACACTTGTGGAGGATTCATTTTTGTGTCCCAATGATCCTGGTGCTTCTGGGCTACGTCAGTCGGGTGTAGTCCCTTAAGATCCCTGAGAGCAAAAAAGGCTATAAGTTCCCTAGGTGATTTCTCGGTCTCTATGGCACCTTGAAAGGTCTCGTCTGATCCTACACCTCCACATTTGGGAACCTCTACAAAATCATGTTTCTCATTTTCCTTATCTAATTTGGTCTTCTTGTCCTATTGTTTGCAATCGTGTGCCAAATAGTCTAGTTTGAGTCAGTGTAAGGTTGTCCAATGCAATATTTTACAAACAGAAGCTCATGGCACCAAAAAGACTATGTACACACATCGAGGTGTCATGGTAAATGCTTGGGAGGCTTTGTTTTGGTGCCCAATGATCCTGGTGCTTCCGGGCTACTTTGGTCAGGCATAGTCCCTTAAGAGCCCTGAGAGTAAAAAAGGCTATAAGTTTTGTGGGTGATTTCTTGGTCTCCGTGGCACCTTGAAAGGTCTCATCTGATCCTAACACCTCTACATGTTGGTACCCTCTACGAAATGATCTATCTCATTTTTCCCATCTCAATTCGGTCCTCTTGTTTTCTTATTGTTTACAATCATGTCCTAAATAGTCCAGTTTGAGTCAGTGTAAGGCTATCCAATGCAATATTTTACAAACATGAATAGGTCATGGCACAAACAGACTGTTCACACACATTCAGGGTGGCCTAGTAAATACTTAAAAGGCTTCATTTTGGTGCCCAACGATCTTGGCTTCTAGGCTACATCAATCAGGTGTAGTCCCTTAAGAGCCTGAGAGAAAAAAAGGCTATAAGTTCCTTGGGTGATTTCTCAGTCTCTGTGGCACCTTGAAAGGTCTCATTCTGATCCTACATTTTCCACATTGGGACCCTTTATGAAATCCTATCTCAGTTTTACCCATATCAATTTCATCTTCTCGTTGTCCTATTGTTTGCAAAAGTGCTGAATAGTCCAGTTTGAGTCAATGTAAGGTTATCTAATGCTATATTTTGCAAACAAAATCTTGTGGCACCAAACCAACCACACACACACATCAAGGTGGCTTGGTAAACACTTGGAGAGGCTTCATTTTGGTGCCTAACACTCCTAGTGCTTCCGGGATATGTCGGCCGAGTGTAGTCCCTTAAGAGCCCTGAGAGCAAAAAAGGCTATAAGTTCGCCAGGTGATTTCTCAGTCTCCGTGAGACCTTGAAAGGTATCATCTGATCCTACACCTCCATGTTAGAACCCTTTATGAAATATTATCTTGGTTTTCCCATCTCAATTCGGTCCTCTCGTTGTCCTATTGTTTGTAATAGTGTTGAATAGTCTAGTTTGAGTCAGTGTAAGGTTTTCCAATGCAATATTTTGCAAATGGAAGCTCATGGCACCAAATGGAATGTACACACACACATGTTGATGGCCTGGTAAATAGTGGGAAGGCTTCATTTTGGTGCCCAATGATCTCGGTGCTTTCGGGCTACGTCGGATGGGCATATTCCCTTAAGAGCCTGAGAGCAAAAAATGTTATAAGTTTACCGAGTGATTTCTCAGTCTCCAAGACACCTTGAAAGGTATCATATGATCCTACACCTCTACATTGGTACCCTCTATGAAATTTTGTCTCAGTTTTCCCCCATCTCAATTCATGGTTTCTTAATTGTCCTATTGTTTGTAACCATGTCCGAATAGTCCAGTGTGAGTCAGTGTAAGGTTTTTCAATGCAATATTTTGCAAACGGAAGCTTGTGGCACTAAACTGACTATGCCCACACGTTCAGGGTGGCTGGTAAATTCTTGGGGAGGCTTTATTTTGGTGCCCAATGATCTTGGTGCTTCTAGGCTATGTCGATCAGGTGTAGTCCCTTAAGATCCTTGAGAGAAAAAAAGGTTATAAGTTCGTGGGTGATTTCTCAGTCTCTGAGGAACCTTGAAAGGTATCATTTGATCCTACACTTCCATTTGGGACCCTCTATGAAAACTTTTTCTCAATTTTCCCCATCTCAATTTTTCTTCTTGTTGTCCTATTGTTTGCAAACATGTCAAATAGTCTAGTGTGAGTCAGTGTAAGGTTGTCCAATGCAATATTTTACAAACGGAAGCTCATGGCACCAAACCAACTATGCACAAGTGTCAGGGTGGCCTGATAAATGGTGGGTGAAGGCTTCATTTTGGGTGCCCAAAATCCTTCAATGTGAAACAAGTACTAGGAAACATGTTAAGAAGAGATGGTTCATACAATATAGGTGGTGAAATGAGAATTGTAAGAAGAGATTTTTCATACAATATAGGTGGTGAAATGAGAATTTCTACTTATTGTTCATTTCTAATATTTAATTTCCCTTAGCTTCTCTTAGCTTCGAGAATAATGAATTCTCTATTAACAGTGCCAACCACGTGAAGGTGGAAGCTTTTTTTGGCACCACTAACCTACGTAAACATGTTAGTAAGCAATTAAATAGAATTTTAAAACCTACAAAATTAAAAACAAAATCATTAAAGTAAATATTCAAATTAAATTCATGTAGATGTATATCTAATCTTAAGTGAACATACCTTTGGAAATTCAATCCAATGAACCACAAGGATCAACTCTACTCTTGACAGTAGCAAGAATTACTTCATGATCTGATTCACGAACCTTCCACAAATTCTTGTTTGATGGCCTACCTCGATATTTGATCAATTGAATATTTGTTGCAAGAACCAAATGTGAATAGTGAAGTATCTTTCTATGTATTTCATAGTCTTCAAACAACCAAGTATTTGATTTTTTGATAGGATATCATCGAAGCCAAGTTCCAGTGACTACCACTGACCCAATGGGATACTCAAGGTTTTCACCATCAATGACTGTGGAATTCAATTTTTTCCCCTCTACACAACGAGACAAGAAGTAGTATGTTCCCTCTTTGTTAAATTTTGTCACAATAACTACAAAAACATGCCCTACATCACAAAGTAAAACTCAAGTCAAATTTAAAATACATTAAGAGTTGATCATTTAATAATTTATAAATTTATAACATGACATACATATGTACCTTGTTGCACTAAATAAAATACTTGGTCAAATTCAGGTGATGTTTTCATATGATTTGAAGACACTGTAAGTTGTAATGCTCGTGGAACTTGATATGTGTCAAGTGGAATTAGAGGTCTAAAAGTCCATTCATCCACCCACTATTGTGACTCACATTCATTCCACACAAAATCAATGCATGATATACAAAAACATGCCATGCACCTAGTATGAATAGTGCAAGAACTTGCATTTGAACTACAAAATGAGTGCATATCACTTGATCCTGTAACTATCATACAATCTTCATAGTTTTCCAAATTATGTTTCTCTATCAACATGAAATATCTACGAATCATTGAAATCTCTTGAGATTCATGGCCCATGTTCTTGATACACCAATAAGCAATGCTTTATGCACCTATAAATTTAGCACCATCTTTGAACTTTAATTCTTCTCTTGCAAGGGCTCTTTTCACACATGCTCATGCACCATCATGCTCTCCTTTCCCATGTCCATCCTTAGTAAAACTCTAGATATGTTGTACACTTATTTCTATGTGCATCCTACTTAGCTAATAAAACATCTGTGCATTCTTGAATTGTGATGTGCAGTTGTCTGACCAAATGTAATGTTGATTGAAAACAATGTTCCTCTCATTCAAGTTCATAAAACAACTAGAAACACCCTTGCACATATTTTGTAGAATGTGTTTGATCATCACTGATGTAGAAATGATACTCTCTTAATATTTTTTTATCTTTCTCAGTGATTTTCAGAGAGTGCATGAATGTTATATGCATGAAAATAGCAACTTGCACTGAGTTATAGTATTGTGACTGAACCTCCATTTGTGGCTGCAATGAGTAATTCTCTGCGAAATCAACTACTAAAACAATAGTACCAAGTGGGAATGTGTCCTTTCTTAACTTGAATTGTTCATCCAACCATCGAGCTCTATGTGTGTGCCTTGCATACCCATAAACAATTTACTCTCTAAATTTGACCATATATTCTGATACATGTAATTGTTCTATAACAAGCTCACACCTCTTAGATTCTTTTCCATCTTTTAATTGATATCCTACATATTTATATTTGATGAAACCAATTAATTTTGTTCATATTGAATGTGTACTCTCCTCATGGATACAAATTTTCAATTTTGGCAAGCCACCACATACGTTGCATGTTCCATCCAAACATGCTTTGTTATAAAAAAATTGACCAGTTGATCTTTCACAAAATATTGTAGGAATAAATTCCCTTGCATATTTTGGTGGGACATTTAATCCACACTCCTGCAATATGATTTCAATATGTAAAACACAACATACTTGAAAAAAAACATCACAATGCATTGAAAATTCAACATGATGCCTATAAAAATAAGTGGTACGTGAGTGATTGATTTTCACATAAAAGGTTTGTTCATTTCAAAAAATCTTTGGATAATGTTAATTTCTGAATTTTCATTCTTAAACTTAGAGAAAAATTATGTTTGAGTCACACCCAAGAAATGTTTTGCACATGATTCACAATTACGAGAACCTATTCTTATTTTTTATTGTATCTCTTCTATTCGGTGACACCCTTGTGTTCTCATTCCAAAAATTTACAAGTAATTATTTTAGAATATCGGATGTATCCTGGTCTTTCCGTGGGAGTCTGCTTGAGAATTCTCAATATTCAATGGTATTGGCCGACTCAAGACTTTTGTGTCTCCCTATTGCTTTCATTAGTTTTTTTGTTTAGATTCAAAAATCTACTTGTTTTTCTAATCAAGCATTTATTAATTGTTTTATCACTTACTATACAATTAGTAAGTGCACGTCATGTAGTATTACTATCTTTGGTGCATTTTTTGACACCTACAGTATGGTATGATTTATGTATATTTTCAACAATTGACGCATTTCGATCATCAACATTAGATGTTCTTAACCCTAGGGTCTTCATTGTAGGTCTCATCTTAATTAATTTCATCAACGTAACAAATAATTGACATCTTTGTGTATCATTTAATTTCTCAAAGTAATTATCCCAAATTCCCATAGCTTTTCTTCTCACATTTCTTTCAGACATTTTGTTAGGCATTGGTTTTATAATGTTTTCATCAATTTCAATTAAGTGAATGGGTTTTCTATGCAAAATGGAAGGAGGTGTTCTTAGAGGTAAAGATTCATTAGACAAGGTTACTTTCTTCATTCAGTGTTTCCATGCAAATTTCAGGATTAACATTTGGATTCTTAGGTAAAGGTTCAACATTTTTATTTATCCATACCAACATTATCATTCAATTCATTATCAATATTCATTGCAAAATCATTATTCTCCTCATTTTCATTATGTATTTCATCCTCATTTTCTAAAACATTAGGTACATTTGATATAGTAGATGTACCTTTCCCTCCACAAAGTTTTTGCATCTGCTTCACTTTATTTATTCTAATCTCTTCCAATTTCTCTAGTGTCTTGTTCTTGACCTTATTCATGTCCTTACATCATTTTTATCCCCCATGATTACCAAAATATAGATAGTGGGGTAGGGGACAATCTCAACTACTCAAAATTCATGCAAGAATGTACATGAATGTGCAGAGAAGACAGAAAGGGGACAAAAATCCCATGAAAGAGGTGAAAAGGACGTTGGAGGGCATGAAGTATATAAAAATCATAATGTGTACACTTTTTTCTATTTCCTTATTCCAAGGCAAGCCTCTTGGCTTGGATCCGGTTTGGATCCCCAAGCCTGAGGCATGGACCTATTAAAACATAGCAAACAACGTGTTTTTGAAGAAAAATGGTAAAATATGTCTTCCTCCATAATAAATCCAACTAAAACGATTAAAAAATTTATTAAAAATATGACTACGAGGTCGAGTAAACTTTCTTCTTTCTAAAAATATGATTTTTCAAATTTTTTGACTAATATAAGGTTTCCATACTAATTATTTTCTAACTATGTCTTTTTATAGCTATTTTTTTGAGTTTATACACATCTATCTTTCATCGTGTATCTTTTTTTGACTCATCAAAATTGAATAAAAAATTTACAGTCCCAAACTAGGACTAATTCTATACATATTAAAAAAACTAATTTTCAATATTTTTGAGGTAGTTAGGGGGGCATGGTCGGCTATCCGTTATTTTTCAAAATTTAAAATTTTTGTACTTGAAAAATCATAAAAAAATACTCACTAAAAAAATCTAAAAAAAAATCTATCCCAAACTAGATGCTCCTATCTATCTTTCTACCAAAGGGTTTTCAAAAATATTAAATAGTGCTAAAAAAATGGGGGGGGGGGCACAAATGACTGTCTACTATGTTTTTTTACAAAAATAGGAGCACCTATTGGCATTTTAGATCTTTAACCCACTTACACTTAACCATTTTAAAAAAAACTTAGTAGTTTAGAAACTAGACTCGAAATGCTACAATTCATGTTCTTATAACATTTTCAAATTTTGAGTGTAACTATCTCAAATAACTCATACAAGTTGAAGATTTTTATTTTTCAGAAAAAAGTGTCCACTTAAGACCACATATTAAGATTACACATATATGTCCTCATCTAGAGGATTTTCTCCTAAACCTTCTAAGATTTGAATCACACACATTGTCTTATAACTCATAGGGTGGGTTAGATATATTCATGATATTGCTTCATATTATGGTGATTATCAATTTATATATATTTTGTAGAGGTAAACTTATTTTATATTTTTTTTCTAAAATTCTAGCTCACTTTTATTTTTGTTGTTATAGATATCAAACCCTAAGCCATTCTAATTTCTTAAAACTCCCAAAACCCTATTGTCTTTGTATGGTGTGGTATTTAATGTTTGATGTATGACACCAACTTTGAGTGAACATGAGATTTCACTTGGAATAAATGGTAGAATTACTAAAATAAGGCCCTATATTATTCAAAAACCTCTTGCTAGATATAAGTTGGGATTGAAAAAAAATAAAATCAAAAGTGTGAATAATGTTTATAAAATTAGAGTTTCCTTGTAAAATGACGTGAATGTTAATGATGTGTCTTGTGATGATGGTGGTTTTAGTCAATAAGAAGCTTCAAATGTCAAAAATAATGGTAAATTTTAGTAGTGAACCATCCACATCCCATGATACTACCTCTAAAAACTTCTAGTGCTCAATTTAAGAATTTTTTATTGATAATTGTCATGTGATCTCATGAATAATGAATGATTTGAAATAACTTTTTTATAAATTTTGCAATCATTTCAACATCCTTCAACATGTTATAAAAATCCTCTAATTTATCCTCAAAACCCTTTAATTTCTCCATATTATTATACAAGTTTGTAAAATATTCCAAATTCTTTTCAATTTTCTTAAAATAATCCAATATTTCAAAATAATTCTATTTTCTAACATTCTTCCTTTCCACCAATTACGTACTATACAAATGATTTCCAATAAAATTGTATATTTTCTCACCACCAATGTCCACTACAATATATGTTACTTCTCCATCTATTGCTTCTACTTCATATCACAAAATGGATACCTTGATGCACACTCTCCTTAACATCTAAAATTGATTTAAAAAAACTCTACATTGTTTTAAAAATAACAAAATGGTAACTTCCAAATGATTTTACTTATGAATCTCTTCATGGTTATCTCCAAAATGCTTTGTCTACTCCAAAATTTTTGTTAATTTATAGAAAAAGAGATCCATCATATCATAAAATAGATTCTTTCATTCTTCTTGCATACATTTTACTCTATTTGTAACTTTTTGAAAAATAACTTCCTTAAAAGCCAAAAAAATTATGCTCTTGATTGGTATTAATATATACTCCCATGTGTCAATTCATTGTTTTACCACTCGTGAGGATGATTTATTTTTTCACCTTGAAACTACTATTGGCATGAATTAGGTCACATTCTCCGAGTTGACAACTCAAATTAGACAAGTACCCAATGAAAACATTATAAGTTATGTGCTTAGATTCAAAACATAGGCTACTAAGATGATATATAAGTCACCAATTAATGAATTTTAAATACTATTTGGTTATTGCTTTCTTCCAATTATCAATGATAAATTTTATTTGATTTTTATCTTACTTATGATGGTCTTTGCCATGTTTTTTAAGAATTTGAAATTAATCTCTTGAATGCCAATATGCTTGGATATTATTTCAATGTGTCTTTCTTTTTCAATGCTTCAAAATTTCTAAACAAGAGAAACTTTAGGATAGAAACAATAATAATGCATGTTTTTTCCTATAGACACCTAATATTGATACATGGCTATTTATATTAAATGGTGCTAATTTATTTACGTGTTTGTTGATTAATAGTTCAAATTAGGTTCTTTTTTCCATTCTTCCTAGTGTTGTTTGAATTTAGACTTGTTCCCTTTGTATTTTATATGTTTTTTCTTCACCTTCCACCTTATGTTGTTCCTTGTAGATCCACATTATTCTTATTAATTCCTTGTTTATCTTTATTTTCCTTATTATTTTCTATGGACCTACTCATATTTTTTGTCTCTTTTCCCTAGTTTTCTCTCTCCTTCCCTTGTTTCCTTGATGTTAAGGAAAAAAATCTAGCATCATACTTGTATGATCATGGATATTATTTTGTAAGGCCCTTTTGATCCTTATTTTTTAGGTCCATCAAGATTACTTAATTCTTTTGTCAGCTTTTCCCACCCCTTTGTATATAGGATTATGTGTCAATGGGGTCCTAATTCTAATTCAAGAAGTTAATAAATACATGAGTACATTGATGCATCCCAATGATCATGAACCTATCACACCAAAGAAAATTGAGTTATTTTAAGCACCTAAATTTGATCCTTGACACTTTGCAACATCATGTTTGGAACACTTCAGACACTTGGAAAATCGATGATACTTTAGAGAAATTTTTGTCTCTATCATTTTACCCATCCACTGTCTTAGTCATCTTCATTTTTTACTCATATTCATTCATGATCAAATCAATTTATATGGGAACACATAAGAAATACTAAACACACATTCTCCAATCACCAGATCCATGTTATTATCTTGTGGATAGTACTTGCAATCTCATACACTTCTTTGTGGAAGTAGTGTCCCATTATGTTAGAAATGTTTAAGGGCCTTCAACGAGTAATTTAAAAAATTAGAAAATTCAATTAGGTCGGCCTCAACATGTTTCATGGGTAAGCTATGACAAGAAATTATTGAATTGTCGTCTATATATACAAATGAATCCTAAGTTCATTCCTTACCTCTCACGCTCTTGGAGAACCCCCATCACTTAAAGCACTCTCACATATCTTGGAGATCCTTACATATTAGGCATAAACATATTTTATATCTTCCCGTTAGATCCATAGAGAAGTCGACATAGTTAGATTTGAATAAAAAGAGGTCAAAGTTGAATTACACCAATTGTTAAATTCTAATTGAGAGATCAAACCTAGATTGCACATTCACACGCCCACATAGGTGGCAGAACTATGTGTGGTTTAAGCCCTTTTCGGAGTAGTGGTATAAAGGTAACACTTAGCCATCTTGTACGTATGTCAAGGCTAGTCCAACCCAAAGTGTTAACCCATTTTCAAGGTGTATTGTTATTAGGTATACATAACTAGAGTTTGGACAAAGGAGAACATGCATATAAATAATCACATCAGTTATAGGAAATTACACACACTAGAAAACATAGGGAAACCACTCCCAGAAGTTATAGGTGAAAATTCCTTCACAATATTTGGTGGAAAACCAAGTCAATGTCATCATAAACAGATGTTTGACTCTACCAGTCCAGTAATGTCTAGAAAGGTTCCAACCCATGATTTTCAATTAAGCATTTGTTAACACACTTGAACTTTATGATATGGTAGTAGATTTTGAAATCCACATATAAATTGTAATTATTGAGTATCTTGTACATATTTATTTCATTTATTATTCAAAATAATTAATCACACATTCATTTATGCCTTTATAATTCATATTTGATGTGATTATTGCATTTATTTATGTAATTTTAATTGACACATAGTTATATCAATTTCATACCATTGTGTGTAAAATACTCAAAAACAATTATATAAAGTTGTAAGAGAAAACAATTTATCAATGTTAAGAGCATTCTTGTGCCAAAATAACAATTCAAGCATTTAGAAAGCATCTAGGATTTACTACTTGGTACACAAAATTAAATGATTTAAGGTTTGTGATACTTGCATACTGTAGATTACATGTTGAAATACATTGATTGTTGATTTACAAACTTTTTTCCTTGAAGGGCTTTGATTGAGACATACCCCAAAATCCACACCCTATTATTGAATTGTTTGCAAGGTCTTGAAGCTGGATTAGGGTTTAGTGGAAGGGAATGATTTCTCAATGACTCATGACACATTCTCGAAAAGTAATAATGGTTTGTGGATCTCAGAAGCATAAGACCCAATTCGTCAAAAAAAAATTGTAGTTGTAAGAGGACACTAAAAATTATACTTATATGTTTTTTCTCGAGCCACATATATGTATTTATAGTTTTGGTCGTAGTGGTTAGATTCTATTATCTTTTCTAAGTTTGTTTCACCTTGCTATCTAGATCTACCTTCCACTATCTATTGTGGATGACCATATTAAGATTAGAAACAAACTAAATATCATTATAAAATCCCCATTTCTCATTTCTTTTCAAATACTTCAATTTTTTTAATTATTTCTAGATTTTCTTGTGTCCTAGTTTTAAAGAATAATTAGGTAATTAAGTCTAATTATTGTGTTATTTCTCATCAAAACCAATTACAAATAATCTATGGTTGGTGTAATAAATTTCATAGTGCAAACTAATTTATATATGTAATTTTTGGTGAATTTGTGCTTATATTAAATATCCAACCCTTAGAGTTTTCTTTTCTTTATGAACCCAGACTTATATCAAACATCTGACCCTTAGAGTTTCCTTTTTTTTTAAACCCATGCTTAAATTAAACATCCAATGCTTAGGTTTTTCCTTCTTCAGTGAACCTTATATTATATCAAACATCCAAACCTAGGGTTTCCCCTTGCGGTAAACCCACATTGCTTTTAACCTTCTAGGGATTAGTTATTGTCTCTTGGTGACGAAATTGATTTCCCTTTGGCTCATTTCATTTGTTCTAATCATCTATCCATAGCTACTGTGTGTAATAGTGGTTCAATATTGCTATTAACATTATATATAATGTCATATGAATTAATTAGATGTCAGACTCCAATAAGTCAAAGTACCAAGTTGAATTTTGATTTTTTATCTTGTTAGTTCCTTGTATTAATCCCATTGCATGTACAAAAAAATGGTCACTCTTGATGAGACTCGTTTCAATTTGAAAATTATACCGCCCCCTCTTATTGAGACTCCTATGAGTGGCAATGCTTTGAATGGTTCTCAATTTATTATCGAAGGTCAAATTGGTAAAGGGAGAGAGGCTTCTCTAAATGATTACACTAGAATCCAAGGCTTAGTTTCCCTAACAAACATCTTTTGAATAATTATGATGAAATAGCTAGCATTTTTAATGTGCTCAGAGGTTTTGTCCCGAATTGGATATTTATTCAAGATAAGATATATAAGGTGCACCATGGATATATATCTAAATGCTAGTTGCAATCAAGCACATATGAAGTCACTTATTTTACCTTCTCATATAGTCATCTCTCATATTTCTTCTAGCTCCCCCCCACACTTCTCATAATTTTTATGCTTCTTTTCCACATTTATTCATTTCCTAATGTTTATATTCCAATTTATTCTACTATTACTTATCTTCCTTCTAAAATGAGTACCATGTTGAACACCACTATGTACAAAAATTGTCATTGTCCTTTTAGGCCCTTTTGTCCCCTGACTTCAAAATCCCTAGGGTTTATGGAATTTTTTGTTGGATTTCTTGCCCAATGTGTGTTGGCTAATAGGGTCCAAATTGCAAATTGAGAAGTTCATAAATATATGAACACAAACTAGTGCATTTAGAATAATCATTTAAGATAGCAAAATTCATAATAAGTTAGTTCCAAGAGTGATATTAAAATTGTAAGAGCGTAATTTATTATTTACAAGAGAACAATCCTAGTGTTGAACGTAGAATTCAAGTATTTAGAGAGTATTCAAACATTACTAGTTGTTTTCTACACATCAAAAGACAAGTGTTGGAATACTTACATACACTGCACCATTGACTAGCTTTCATTGAGTGTTAATTGTGATTTTGTTCAAGACATGAGGGGCTTGATAATAATGGAGGAATAACACAAGCCCCCTCTAACATCCACCATTTTTTATTGGTCTTGCAAGGTGTCAAGGTTGAATTAGGGCTTGGAGCAAGATGGGTAGTTTCCAAAGATTTGCAACAGGTGTAGGAAAAGTTGGTGAGGTTTGTGGTGACTACAAGCAGGGGATCACATTCAAAGACTAGGTTTTGCATTTGACGAAGGTGGCCATTTCCATACTCCATACAACTTTGGTCAACAATTCCTTACAATATTAGACTCATATTAGTCTAGCAGTACAGTCTTAATTTTTGTGTGATCAATTCACCTTATTATTTGGACCTATCTCGTATCACCTATGGCTAACGATTGTTTCTTAATTCACATGAAATAAAAAATTATGTTCTCAAACCCAAAATCTCTAGTTTATTGTATACTTCAATTATCTCCATATTTTCCTATTTTTGAAATAACCCCCTATTTATATAATTAAATCCATTTTTTAATTATATTTAAATTTTAGATAACTCCAATTAAATATGGCTAGTTTAATATATATGACATTAGTGATTATAATATAAATATAGACTTTCAATTTTCGTAAATTTTTATTTTTAATCGCATAAATCATTTTACATCCACTCAAACCCAACCTCATCTTCTAATACACCTTATAATAAAAAAAAACAATTTATTTATTTATTCAAATTAAATATCTTACATCCACCCAAACCCAACCTCATCTTTTTGAGATCCCCTCAACCTCATTATTTTGATATTCCCTCAAATTTATATTAACTAATTTTGATGGGACTTTAAAAAAAAAAAAAAAAAACTTTAACAAAAAAAAATGCTAATTATCAGGCCACTGAAAAAAACACGTGTGAAAACCCAACTCAG
The DNA here is from genome assembly GCA_019776745.2 of Taxus chinensis. Taxonomy (NCBI): domain Eukaryota; kingdom Viridiplantae; phylum Streptophyta; class Pinopsida; order Cupressales; family Taxaceae; genus Taxus; species Taxus chinensis. The sequence goes on along the minus strand of CM034147.1, from coordinate 197,814,021 downwards.
CATACTCCACGTGTTGCATTCTCGTCCAAGCGCCATACCAATTGCCACGTAAGCGGAAAAACAAAATTCATCGCAGAACTCCGCCAGTTCTGTGAAGTTCCCCGCTTCGCAGAGTCGAAACTCAAAAGCATTTAAGAGAAAAAAAACCATGTCGGGCGCAGGAGCGGTCCCAATAGGTGACGGGGTCGAATCCCCGGGCTTGAGAAAAAGCATGCTTCCCTCTTTCACCTTGTCACAGCTCAACGCCATGGCAATTATAACCATATTCGCCTTCAGCGGCCTCATATCCCTCCAAGACATAGCCTTCGTCCTCTTCTCCGCAATATACATCTTAATCATGTCCGAATTCGTCTTCCCAGCCAAATCTTCAAACCCTCCGCCGCCAGTTTTCTCCAGCAGCCGCCTTTTTATCATCTACGTCTCCGCCGCCGCCGCCGTGGGGCTCGTCTTACCGCTGGCCTATATTTTCGGCGGCGTGGCGGCGGGGCACAGAGACGGCGTCCAGGCGGCGGCGCCGCATGTTTTTTTGCTGGCCTGCCAGATTTTCTGGGAGGGCGTCACGTTTTCGAAAGGGTTTTCGCTTCCGGTGAGGGCTTTTGTCCCGATTTTTTACAACACGCGCAGGGTTTTCACGATTTTTGAGTGGATTAGTGTAGATTTTGGCAAGGAGGCGGCGGGTGGAAGTTGGAATCTGTTTGGAAGGGGTTTGGCTGTGGCGAATTTGGGGTTTTGGTGCTTTAATTTGTTCTGTTTTCTGTTGCCTGTTTATCTGCCCAGGGCTTTGAGGACGTTTTATGAGGAAGAGATTTCTTCTGGTGTCGCTAAGGATAAACGACTGTAAATGTTAAGTCTTTGTAAGTATTTATATGGATTTTATATTTGGTAAATTTAAGGAGGTTATGTACTGTAACTTAAGAGAACAGATCAATTGTGTTGCTGTGGAAGGTTATATCCAGTAAATTAGTGCTGTAAGTAGAAGCTTGCTGCAATACCTCTGTAATATAATGTTTAGGGTACAGCCTTTGTATCAGGATTTATGCTGATAATCATCAAGATATAGTTAGGTCTATAACAGGGGGTTTTCTGTAAGGTCATGGAATTCTGGTAGGAAAAAGTGCTTGGATTGGTTATATTCTAAAGAAAATGTTTATATGGCCAACTTCAAGACGATATGATTGAAGTTTTTTTTTCATGGTGGTATATAAAATACCTATAATTGTTACGCCAGGTAATTGGACTGCTAAAATAAATCAGATTGGTGCAAACCAAACTTACATTCCATTATTTTGGATTTGAGAAAAGATGACAAACTATCAACCATGAATGTGGTTGTTCAGTTCATATTCTAAGATTTACAAGACAGTTTTTTCTCTTAAGATTAAATAATATTACGTACAATAATATTACATTCCCCTTTGTAATATTACATTCCCCTTCATCCATAGGTGTTATAGTGAGACCAAACATGTCTCTAAATCTTTTTTAAAAAAAATCTTCCAAGCACCTTTGTTAGGTTATCTGTTGGCTGCTCTGAAGTTGGATAATATAGCAATTTCACACTGTTGTTTTATACATCGTGTCAAATCAAATGAGTTTTGGTGTTTATGTGCTTGATTTCATTGTGAAATACTAAATTATTGGTCATTGTGATTGTTTGAGTGTTATCAACTATGAGTGGTGTAGAAGAGACATGTTTGACATGTAAATATGCAAGAATCCTTGTGAGTCATAGTATTTCCCTGGGTGTTGATGTAATTGCAGTGTAGAAGAAATTGTTGGCACTAACTGTTTCTTTGACTTCCAAGAGATGATTGTTGTTCCTAAGTTCAGCGGGAAACTTGTAATTGATTTCCCATCATAAAAATCACCTCCATAGTCGGAATCTGAATATCTAACCAGTTAAATTTGTCGTAGAATATTTAAGCCCAAAATTGTATGTTCCCCTTGGACATTGAGGCACCCTCTTTGTTGTTACTAAGCGACTTTCCTTAGGTTGTTGTATAAATCTAGAAAGAACACCAATCACAAAAGAAATGTCCGGTCTAGTTGTGATTGGATATGGTAGACTTCTAATTTGAGTTGTCTATACTTAGTTGTATTTACAAGCTTTGAAGTGTCATTTGATGTGAGATTCAATTTTTGTTCCATGAGCGTGCCAAGTGGTTTACAATTTGTTATTCCAACTTTTTTCCTAATTTCACCTTATGTATTTCTATTGTGTGATGATGTACATTGAATTTCGAATCACTTAAACACCTTTTTATAAGGGATCGTTCATTTAGGACCAAATTGTCCAACAATTTGATCTAAAGTGGACAATTTCATTCCCATTCACCCAATGGTCACTTTTTTAAATTGATGTCTTTTTATGAGTCAGTCAATATCATATAGGTTGGTCTTAATGCCACATTTTACCTTTGAAAGCTTATATAAGCAAGTCTAGCTAATATATTTACTTCACCTGACACTTTTAAGAGCATACTTGCAAATATCATTCCTAAAGCACTTCAAGCTCTCCTAAATCCCTTCAAACCAACATCACATCATAAGAGCAACCTTTGCATAGGCCTTAAGCACACTCAGCCAGGTTATAAAGTCGTGCTTCCTAAGCTAAAGACCAAGACAAGTCGAGCAAAGCACGTCAAGTCATTGTTTCTCATTGTCAATTGGTCAAATCACCAAAGCTAGTTGCACCCATATAGACATAACATGCTAGGTGGTGTTGGAGGATGTTCGCATTAAGTAGTAGATTATTTCTTTCCTATCTAGTTTCCATTGTGTTCACACTAATTAAGCTCATTATAGCGAGTTCTGTTATTAGTTAATAAGTTGTTTTTCTATCTAACAACTTTGTTTTACATATTCACATTTGTTATTTAATTACAACAAATTTGTTATTCACAAGTTAATTCCTTTTCGTGAATAACAAATTGTAAAACCTATTTAATAGGAACTATTATATAATAATACATTAGAATATGATTAGTTAATACAATAAGCTTTGTTTTCATTGTGATTTTACACTTCGTGTTTGGCAGATTCAAGTATTAGATTGAAGGATTATACCTTCACGGGTTCATGCTTAGATCAATTTAGTTGCTTATTCCTATATGGTATCAAAGCAACGATAGGTAGAAGAATCCCAATTGATCTAAAGCCGCACTGGTCTTTTGGTTAAGAGGAAAAAATTGTCCCCAACCCCCCAGTTGCAAAATTTTTATTTCTTGAAACCCACCACATAGGGTTGGTCAGTTGCTATAAGCGAGCTTGGGTACCTCAATGAGTTGATAGTAGTACGTCAACGAGTTGATTAAGGTTGTGTTTTATGTTAGTTAGTTTGGCTTTACATTGCATATTTGGTATAAGGCTCCTTCTCGGCCCTAATCCACTCACATCACGCGTTCTTCAAACACTAGCTTGTGGATCCCTATCTTAACTCTTTGCAGTTCAATCCTGAGATCCTCATGGTGGACAAGCTCCTCTTTTTCGCAACATTTAGCACCTCGGCCCTTGACTCACTAGGCCCTTTATAACTCACCCTATGGAAAACTTGGCCTAGGCTTGGCATCATAAATCCAATACAAAACATCCACAAGGCGCCTCTACACAGTTGGCTCATGAACCACTTCCATATTTCAAACTGGTGGAAGGATAAAAATCCTCTTGGAGCGACCAATATATTTACTCACAAAGCTTAATATCTCCTCCTTCCCTCAATTGTTAGCAACAAAAGGGTAACTTGTCATCAAAGTTGAACAAAATAGTTTCGAAGCAGGTCACAAACCTTAAAAAGATTCAAAATCCCAACTAGTGGTGAAATTTTGATTGGACGTTGGAAATCCTAGAGGTCAAGGGTTCAAACCATTGGACCTATATACTTTGCAAGAATTTTTAATTTGGTATTTTTTTTTTTGCAAAAAAGATTCATTTGAGAAAAAAAGGAGGAGAATTTAAGTATTGAGGCCTCTTTGGAGTATTACCAATGTAGGCGATGTATAAATTGCACTTCAACGTAACCACTAACCATTTTGTAGGATCTCCTACTCGTGGTTAGGATCTTGAAGCTATTTCGCAACATAAAAAGGGTTTTGTGCATATGCGACACATGAAGTTTCAGAGTAGAGCACAACACAAAAATTCGCCACAACACAAAAAGCTACGTAGTGCCAACACATCACAGTACAGAACCGTTCGCTAGGTATTGAATTGTTTGTTGGTTCCATACAACTTCCAAATGGTTTCGTCCCTACTCATTTTGCACATCCAGTTCTAGAGATGAAGCATTCACAGATCGTTTCCAACCCATATAGTCATATAATACTACCAAATCGGCTTCCTCAATTTATAATCAACTAAGTGCACCCACTTCCTTGTGTTTTAGCAATCATTTTTTAATATCTTGTAAACTATTATGGATGATATATTCTTATTTAGACATTAATGTTAATTAATTAATCTAAATATACTACTTGATATTAACCCTCAACTTGGAAATAAATACACTAGGATCCCCCTCTACACCTTTCCAACTCTTTATTGATCTTTTCTAGGGTTGAATCATTTGGTGAATCCGCTCTGTGCTCAAACCCTAGTGGTCCTAAGGCTTTTTCTTCCTCTTCAGTGCCCGATCCTTTTGCTAACTCTCGGCTTCCTTTTCCTTTGTTACTCTGCTTGTGACTTGTTTGATCAATTGGAAAAAGTTAATGTTAAAGGTTCATTCCTTAAGTTCTTTCAAACTAACCATGCATATAAAGTTAATCTATATGGGGCGTTGCAACGAGTCATGGTCCCTACTTATGCAGAACCACAATATATCGTATCTTTTTTATGTACTTTGTGCCAAGTGTTTCTTCTACATGTTAGTAGAAAATACCTCTTTTTATCTTGCTTTTGGCCATGCAAGTGGGCCTCATCATGACAATATAAATGTTGCATGCTCCACTGCTAGTCATATTTCTTGCAATGATGATCTTGTTGACATTTATAATGATAATGGATGTAATGCTCACTAAAATGCTACTTCTCTTCCTTTGGTGCATGATAATGTGACAAATGTTTGTAATGTGACTCTTTCTCCTATTAAAATGGAACATGTTACAAAAACTTTGCAATGTGACTCTTTCTCCTATTGAAATGGAACATGTTACAAATCTTTACTTTTCTCTTGTAGATACATGTGAATTTTATGCTAATTCCCATATACTTCTCTTGATATTGCATGTGATGTTAGGCCTTTAGTTCATGATGACACACCCTTGTTTACTTATATTGTTTCTCTTGCGGGTTCCTTTGCTATTCTTCCTTCACTTCTTTTTGCTAATATTGTTATGAACGCCTCTATCTCACCTTTTTAAGGAGAGGTCCCTCATGATATTTCTTATCTTGACATTAATGCCTACCATTTCACTAAAAATGAAAAACGAGAGTTTGCATGGTTTCAACAAAATCCTTAGCGCATTGATGCACTTCTATACATAGCTAAAGATGAACCAATGCATTTGAATGTTTTTAAGACCATGCATCTAATATTCCTAACTCTAATGTTACATCCTCCATTGTGGTTGCCTCTTCTATTGCTACATCTATTGTGCCTATATTCTTGGGGACATCCCATACCCCCCTTCAACATGTTACTATGTATATTCCTTTGGTTGTTAATATTCTTACATCTATTGTGCATACTCGTGACACTTCACATTCTACTTCTACTACATAATCTCTCGAGTGTAGTATACTTAATTTGCAATATGAAGTCTTACAATTAGAATAAAGTGTCTCTAGCTCTTCTAATGTTATAAACTCTATTCAACTGCTTCACAACCCACTTGCATCTGAAGTGGCTTCCCACCCTTTTCCTTTTAGTTTTTGCACAAACTCCCTTTTCAAGGCTGTCACTTCTTCATCTCCATATGCATGAAAATCCTCCAAAGGAAGAGAGACAAAGTATAAAGCTTTGAGTTTCTCGGTCAGTTGCGTGAAGTTCAAAACATTACCTTCAACAGATTATTTATCTTTATGCTTTTCATACTACATTTTGTATCTCTTATGCATTTTTCTCATCAAGCCCTTAGATTCTTCATCATCAAAGGTGAAATTTCCATCCTCCCTCCTCTAACAACAATCTGCTTGCATTGAAGCCGCAAGGATTTGATGGTAGGATCTTTACAAGCAACAATTTTATCTATTCTAGAAACTCTTTCCATAACTTTTGTAGAAATGTTACTAACCTTCTTTCCTTTTGCTGGTTGCAAATTTTTGCTTGAAGTAAGAGACCCTTTCGTTGTGCCAAAATCCATACTTTTGTGAGATTTGGTCCAGAATGATCGCTGATCAAAAATTTGCGTGTCTCGGTGGTCATTTTCTTCTTCATGGTTGCTATCACTTATTGGTGTCGAACACTAGTCTCGAATCTTCATCATCATGATGTAGGAAATTAACACGACATGGATTCGTTCCTTGATATAGTCGTTTTCAAAATCTAATTTTTTGTTTTTGGAAATGTCTTTTTTTCAGAGATCTTTAAGGGTGCACGAGGGCATATCTCTCCCCAGTGGAGTCGCCAAAAACTATTGGTGAAATAATTTGTCGTGTTGAAAATTATGAAGTTTTCACCAACGTTTTGGGGCTAAACCCCTCCTTGTGTATGGGGAGACTCTCATTATTGAATGTAAACTACCTAAAAGTTATGGGTGGCTGTTAGATTGGGGATCACACATGAATGCTCCACTAAACATGTGGTAAAGTGCTTGTATAGAGTACAAGGGAGGAATTTGTAGTGAGGAGGGGCAAAGGGGAGTTTAAGGAGAGAGGGTTAATGTTATGAGTATGCTCACATACAATAACCAGAGAAGATCTACATTCAATTAGAAGAACACAACAAAGATAAGACTAACAAATCATAGACACAAAATTTCATTGATTTGTTAATAAAAGGCGCATACACCTTTCTTTGTATTATAAGATTATCATGTATACAAAGTTGGAAAGTAGAGAGAGAATAGAGGAACATAAACAAAGAAATATAAAAATTGCAGCGCTTATTGCTTGATGTAGTAGTGGTGAATCTCAACAACATACATTTTGTAGTCCATCCTAATCATGACCATGAAGACACATCTTTTTTTTTTTTTTTTAAAATGATTAAGGTAAGTCTACATACTTTCTCTTGAGTTAGGAATGAAATGTTACTGATGATTATCTATTTCTGCTTATCAAACATGCACGTTTGAGAGGCTTACGATGTCCATAATTAGCCTACGTGTATTCAAAGTTTTTTTCAACTTAAACATCAAAATAAATATTTGACTTATTGGTACAATGTGTCTCTACATTGGACAAGTGTTTCAAATGTTTTATCCTCAAATGTAAATTGCAATTCAGTACACGTTTATTCAATCACCCATTTTTATATAAACACTTCGTATAATGCAAGACAAATGAGTTGATAAATGCAAATGAATACCACCATGCACATGAACAACATTGTTTGATTGACTAGTTGGTAAAATAAAATAACTTATTCATTCTATTACATTTCTTTTATCAATATAACAATTTACACAATTCTATCACACAATTTTGTCCACAAGAAAGCATTTCGTAGTTAAAGTTCTAATAATATGGGTTTATCCTTCATAACATGTACACATTTTGGTCAAATACAACTTAGCCATTGATTAGTAAGATCTAAAGTCTTCATTACTTAGCTCTAATTGCTTAAAGAATCCATCATACACAATATAAGATTTTTAACAATTTCAACAAGGTAATCATCCACATTCAATTTAAAAGGTACAATTTTACTTTTTTTCATTTTATATAAAACACATCAGAAATACATTGATACAATTTATACCTTAGAATATCAAGTCACAAGATGAAGAGAACTATTTGGTTGTCTAACTGCAATGAGAGAAAGAACATTATTGGAGCGCTTTACCTCCAACCACAAGACATATGGATCCCTGCACACCTCTTAAATATTGAGAGTGACCCTACCCTTCACGAGAAGGAAGATGTGGTAATCAATGAGGAAAGAGAGAGTCATATGTGTAAGCCATTACCCGATCAACTGGTAACATATATGGGGTAGGACTAATATACATCCTAAAATCATAACCCTATGATTTTTCTTTTGGCCAAAAGTCTATGAAATTAGTAGGTACCCACTTAACCCCTAAAATCTTTAGAATGCTAGAGCATGAATAGTCCAAAGTGATAATTCAAGAGGGTAGCTAGCGTGTCAAACGAGTACCCACCCTGTGTCCCCTCTTAGCATTCATTATATGTGATTCTATGTACTAGGTTATCTGTACACTATGTACTATCACCCCCCTAAGCTTAACACATCTCTCTAATGAACCCATTTCTCATTTGGCAATTTTAGACAACATAACATCTCTATGCCTAAGTTATCAATAAGGGAAAAACTATTTTAAAAACTCAACAACACCATGATTCCAAATGTTCCATGATAAACGTTGCAAAATGTTATAAGGGTTATAGTTCCAATTTACTTATTCCCCACAATACCAACGACCAGAGGACAATAGCTAGTAGTACCAATCCTCATAAGTATCCCATACTACCTAAGAGAATCGTTAATAATATCATCCTAATACCAGGTTGCTTCCATAAATATGGGGGTCACCTAATCATATTCTTTACTTGGATGCATTAAAACTTGTTATTTATAATTATTCTGTAGCTTATAATTGCATACTTTAGGGTATAAATAGAACTTCAGTTCTTGTTGTCTTAATTCAATTTAATTCATCAACCCTATTCCTTTACATAAATTTTTTATCTCTTTTTCATTTTCCCCCTTTATTACGGTTTAATAAGGTTTCACCGCAATTACATAACTCTGAAATGCCTTTAATAATATATTTTTAAAAATTATGTCTACTATACTCAACACAATAGTAATTTTTAACATCCAATTGGGACTATAATACTTTTTCTTAGGTTTTTGTTGACGTAAATTTTTATATGAATACCATGTCATCCTGTTGTTGAACCAAAGTGTAAAACATCTTATTCCAAGTTTTCGTAAGCTATGATTCATTACCAAGAGGAAAGAAAATTAAATAAGTAAATTAAACTTCCTCCCTTATGTGTTTCCAAAACCAAAACACTCTCCTTGCTCTCCTCAATAATTTTCCTCTCTCTTTATTTTCCCTTGCTGGATGACCTTGGTAAATGTTCTCTTCCTCATGGCATCAATTATAATAGTATCTTAAAAATTTCTATTATTATTTGTATTTTCCTACCATGTTAGGCTTTCCTCTTCCTCATCTATGTTTCATATTCTACATGTTGTGATTTTTCCCTCCAAGAATGCATATTCCTTTTTTTTTTATGTTGTGCTTGACCTCTCCTTAATTTACTTGAAACTCCTTCTTTTTTAAATGATTTTTTGAAGTTAAACTCCCAATTTCAATATCCCCCCTCTTTGTTGTGCATGGCTACTCCCATTATCAACTCCCAATTTTTATTTATTTTTCTTAATTTCATTTTTCCTTTAGTTTGGGATAGGAAACTTATTCTTATCTTTAGCTCGATCGTGATCTATTTTAACATGAATTTTACCAACTTTGCATTTTAAATACCAATCCCCATATTTCTTTTTTTTGTTTGAAACTTGGTAGGTCATAGACCACCATATCTCATGGTTGAGGTGGGAAAACGTGTTCGGCTAAGTGGCCAAGGACTGAGGGGTTTCCATTTTGTCAAATTCGCCCGGGGCATGATCCCAACCGCATCCCTTATTACGATATCTCCTGACTTCAATTGTAACAAGAATTGAACCTTGGTGGGCTCTTTAAGAGCCAAACATTTTTCACCATTGAGTCAAATGTCATTCGATTCATATTTTTTTTTAAATATCCTAACCAAACTCCTAATTAAACGATTACCTGCTGCATGGTCTATGAATGTGTTTGTGTATATATTTATACACTGATCCTTGTGTGGTGTTAATTTTCTAATCAAGGCAATGTTCCTCATTTGCAAATTTTGAAATGATCGGAGAGCTATAACTTGGCTCGATGTGAGTTTGATGCACAATAATGTGTATTACTATTATTATGAACATTAGAAAAAAAATGAGATTTTAATGAGTGCAAAATTTAACTCTTAGTTTCATGTTTTATCCCCAACTTCTAGTTGCATTCCATATGATCAAGTTTAGTTTCATTTCATAAAATTATAGGGAGAATAAGAGTTGCTTTTAAATCAAGGAATATTCAGTATTAATAAGCAAAGGGAAATCAAATCAAACAAAAGGGTAGGTGATGATTATAGGAAGAACTTAACATGGGGATCTATTCCCTTATAAAATAATAGGACTATTTTATCATAATTGCAAGTGTATCATTGGAAATATATTTATTTCGAAATTGTGTGAGTGATGTTACGTACCTAAACAAATGTATGTCGCTTAATTATTCATTTTAATGAAATTTTCTAACTTAGCTGTAATAGTGACTCTCTCTCTCTCCTCTCTCAACAAAACAATACAAGTAACCAAGAAGCGAATTCTAAGACCAACTTATAATTTAACCAAATATTCGAGTACTTTCATACACATACCATCTCTCTCTTCCAATACCCATTACCGCATATTTTATTCTCTCTCTGATGATTGCCTTTCTTGTTTCCTGAGAATACTTGCACATGCACAAACAACAATACCCAATGCATTACATGTCCAAAACTATAAATAAACTATCTATAAGTCTAAAATGGCATGTTATTTTCAATAATGATCAATAACTGCATTTCTTTATTTAATAATCTTCAAACAATTGTTTAGTTATTGAAAATAAATGCTTCTATCCATAACATATCAAAATGCTAATTGAGAAAGATCAATAATTCAACAACATACTATCTCTGCGGCGATCATCGCCTCTCCGTTCTCCAAATGTATCAAAATAATAAATGACTAGTTTTCGAGATGTGACACATTCAATCAACAATTTCCAACCCCTTGGAATGAAGAAGCCATTCCAATTTATAACATACAAAAATTTCTCTTCATCTACCCCCCACATGACTTTTCACCTATCCCCATCACTTGTGACCTTTCATCTTCCTAGGAGGTGAGTCTTTTTCTTATTGATGAAAAAAGACTCTTACAATGTTGAATTGAGGGTCACTTAAGTGAATAGGATGAAATAACAAAAAGTACATTCTCAATGGAAAATTAGAATATGGAGAGAGAGAAGGGGTTGACCAATTTCATGAAGATGAATCCATTGCTGATGAAGAACTGTATATTCATGATCTTTGAGGGAAAGTTTCTGCAATGCACTCCCTTCCTTTGAGTAAATGCTTCATGAGTGATAATCTCGAACCTTGACCACCAATTAAACTGAAACATTGAGATTACACATGCTTCCTCCTACTATGAGATGTGAGGACAATCCAAAGTGTTGAATAAGTGTTTATAAAAAATTTTGTGAGGCATTACAAAGTGAACCTGGGATGACTAATGACATCACCCATGATGATCCTCTCCTATCATGCTTCTTATAACTATTTCCTTAATGACCTAAAGTTTGATGTTTTAGCACCAACATAGGCTTCATGATGTTCATGATTTCCCTTGTTGCCTACGTGGCCATATGTGGACTTAGAACACCCAAATTACCCATATGATGAGATGTAAAGACAATCCAAGACATTGAATTAGTGTTGAAGAACACTGCTATGATATCTACAATGTGGCGGAAACATGATGGTGTCTACAAAAAGAGTTAGGACATAAGGATAACTTTCTCATTTCTCTAGACCTTCACAATTCACTTCTGTGGCCAAGAGCCAACTCCATGATGGTCAAAATTTTTGGTGTTTGTCATTCTCTTATTGAGATGGGTCTTCATCATGCGGGTGAAAGGATCACCCCTGAGACTTGAGTGAAATTCTTGGCATGTAGCCACATGTTGAGATGAAATGAAGTGACGACAATGTCCTTCCTTCTTGAGGCATGATCATACTACAAGGTTTTAGGTGAGTGTTTAAGAACAATATCAAGTGGATGGAAAAAAATTAAACAGAGATGATTTTCCATTCTTGCAAATATGATGCTCCAAATGAAGATCATAACCTTCTTTCCTTTCATGTCTCCATAATCTTCTTTGAACGAAATCATCCTTAGAATGCTCATGCACTTTCTTACTCAGATGCCTCTTATGGGAAGGTTTTTCCATCAAGAAAGATGCATTTGGATTCTAATGAAGAGAATGGGGCTGCGATAGATCCATCTTACATGTCTTAAGAGGCTTCATGAGATTTTCAACGATTCTCCCCTTCTTACAAAGCTTCCTAGAATGGGGAAACTTTGTGCACCTTCTTTTCCTCATCTTTCTTTTCAAAGATTCTTACTCAATGGCTCTTTGTTGTAATGAAATGAGGTTTAGTTATAATGTTTCTTTCTTTGAAGTGTAACCACATCACCATGTGTTGAATGAGTGTTTACGAATACTATTATGCAAATGGAATCAAAAGGAAGGGAGATGATTTCTCATTCTTGTATACATGGTGATTCACATGAAGGTTACCCATTTACCTTTCGTGACTCCAGAGTAACTCTTGAATGAAATCAAATTTGGGTATGCTTACGTACCTTCTTTTTCATATGCCTCCTGTGGGAACATATGATTTCTTGATCTTTCACATATGATGGCTTGAATACTTTGATGACTTGATTATCCCATTTTGACTTGTTTCAAAGAGAGATGACAACAGATTCAGGATATGATGACCCTCAGCTTGCTCCATGAGTTTCTCATTTCACTTTTGATCATGATGACACCCATTTTCACTACACAATTCATTTCTTTGACCAAGATCTCATTGATTAACAAAAATGGAACATAAACTATAAAAGTATAGCCACTAGTTAATCTAATTAGGAGGACTAAAATGTTGTATAAATGAAACTAAAGCAATATGGAAACAATAGTGAATAATTATTCTAAGTGAAATAAAACCCTAAATATGTAAGAGAAGGAAAGGAAATGGCTTAGCTGATTCAAAGAGACTGTTGCAGGTTGTCGCGGGTCTAGAAACCAAATCTAGAAGTGCAAACGATCACTCAGAAGTCCTGTGAAGACCAGATCTGGGAAATATGAACTTACTGGGGTGCCTAAAAAGGTACCAGGGCACCCTGGTCTACAAATTTGGCACCTTGATCTCTGTAAATTCTCAGAGTTTTATTTTTGTAGGGTCTCGAGGTATCTGTTAACGTGAAATCACAACACCCCCAAATGAGCTCTAAAAATCTACTTTTCTAAGATAGACTCATTTGGTGTGATTTGCATAACATTGGACCATCTCTCAAGATGTGGGACTTGCGGACTTGAGATGGCCCTCTGGAGAAAGCCAACTTCTTCCTGATCCTAATGCTAAACTACTTTTAAGGAAGGAAATGTGACTATCTACTCCTAATCTAATAATTCCAAGGGACTGGGGAGAGAGAGAGAGAGAGAGAGAGAGAGAGAGAGAGAGAGCATGAAAATAAATAAATCCTACACTATAGAAGTGATAACACCGAGAGAAGGGAAGTGCTGGTCACAATCTCAGCTTCTTGAAGTGGAGAGAGGTGAGAAGAGGAGAGGGCAGACAAGATGCACCACAGACCAGAGATATATTTCACACAGAAAACCACTTCAAAACCCATTAAACACATCTCCCAGGACCTGCAACAAACATCAGAATATGCACAATATACCCTGCAATGGTGAGAGGCAAGAAGAGACAACAAAATGAGCAAAGGATGGACAAAACGTATCACGAAACAAATTTTATTGCTCCAAGAATTCACACAGTACACCATTAATGGGCAAGAGGAAAGAAAATGCCATTACAAAGCCAAGGGAGGAGGCTTAAACTTCTCATTCGACCCTGGAGAATAAAAGAGAGAGGGGAACAGGGAAGAAGAATGAATAACAACTAATTAACCTCTCGAAATGATACCTCTATTACAATATATAGAAGAATGGGAGAGAGAAGAAGGAAAGAATTGAATCCTACTCTAACCACTCTGAGATACACATTGAATCCCATTTCGAAAGCTCAACCACTGAAAATCAAATGCTTTCGATAAAATTTGCCCCCAAATCCATCTTTACTACATGGTTCCTTGATTCGGCACCTTGAAAGAAGAGGGATCGACGGAAACATATCGAATCTGATCTAGTTGTTGAGATAGATGGATCTTGCATTGAAGGCCTGAAGACATTTACTCTATTTTCCCTTACCTAACCTCCTCAAAATTAAAGTCTCATACCTCTATGGCGTAGGTGAAGCCGAGATCTTTCCAATGGTGTCAGATTTGAAATATTTCGAGCCATGAGTCGAAAGATATGTCCCTTCAAAGTTTGTATCGTATCCCTACAAATGGATAGGGAAAACAGTTTGAAAATGGGTCCCCCTTTTGGTTTGGGACATGTGGCAGCCGGATTAGAGAAAAAATCAGGCTCGCAAGTCAGCAATTTATCTCTTTGCCCTTTTGCACAAAACACAAAACTCAAAAACTCTTGCAGCCCTGAAGTTCCACCTGGACATGTGGCACCCTTCGATTGGCTAGGGGATGCGCTTCCATATTTATCTTTGTGCCTTTTGAAAAAAGTAAAACTTTCACCTTTTCCTCCAATTCCCCGCTTTCCTTTGACTTGGGCTTGAACATTGAATTTTTCCCTTCATATTTTCTCTATGTGCGGGGTTTGTTTTGAACAAAATTCTGGGGGGAAATTTGGGATATCAATTTGGTGACTCACAGGGACATCTTCCTATTAGATGAAGAGACCAATGGCCTTGAAGCATCCATTGGGCATGGAATCTGCTTGATAAACATGAAACTGATTTGAACCTTTGAAGGTCTGATATCTGAGCCACTGCAAGCCTGACTATATGCCTTTTCTATGTTTTGTCTGACCCTGAGTCTGCACTCTCAATTTTCATAAGGAAATCTTGGAAATGGAATTTCTAAGAGTAGAAAATTATTTTAACTTTGGGACTTTCATCTGTCCCTAAAATGGATTGTTTTGAACTGACTTTAGTTTCTCTGCATTAGTTTTCTTTTTTAGAATTTGCAACTGTTACATGCAACTATGGATTGTTCTACCGTAAATAGTGAAGAGTCTGGCCTTAAGCACCTCTAGAGCAATGCGAACAAAACTTATATACAAATACCAAATCATACATGCCTCAAATGAGACATGCAAAGTGTGGATAAGCACTTCTTCTACTGGAAAAAAATTCTACTCCTAGTCCTACACTAACTAGAGAGAAAGAATGCTAAACAAAGCCTGCTACAGGCATGGAGAAGTAGCTTCCCTTTCTCAAGAGGGGAAACCATGAAAATTATTTGACACTAAATATAGCTTCCTGTATGAGTAAAAAAATGACAATAAGCCGGTCCTCCACCCAAATCATCAAGGTATCATCATTAATGGAAAATACCTCTTCAAGCTGACTTGCATTAGAATTCTGGAGGTGTTGATGATGACCCTTGGTACTTTGATGCTCATCCTCATGCCCTAGATTAGGCATGACTAGTTTTGGCTTCTCCCTTGGCTCTAATGAAGCCAAGTATCTGATTGGGCACAGTCTGATCCGTTTGATGTGCCCATATCTCTGAGTTTTAACTCCGAAAATAGATTCCTCCTGTAAATCCTCCTGAATGAATGGCGTGGAAGAAGTGGTGAAACTCTTCTACTCTTTCCCTTCCTCTTTTTGTGAAGAACATGGAAGATCTGAATCTCCCAAACTTGATCTCAAAAGGCTATTATAAGGTGCAGACTGCTGCAAATGAATGTTCTCCTCCACAGCTATTAAGTATTCCTCTTCTTTTGGATTTGGAGTAGCTTCTCCTTCCTCTTCTGTTTAAAGACCATCTTTCCCTTGGATAACTTCTTCCTCTAGCATGAAGCTTGCCAAAGAAAACTCTTCAAACTACTGCTCTAGAGGACTGTTTGGGACAGCCATGTCTTCTTTAGGATTTTCCTTCATGATGGGTTCATCAACCAAAATAGGCCCTTCGAATGAGAGCAAGAAATTATCAATGATGCTTTCTTCTTCTGCTGTTACAAACTCTGATTTGGTCTCATCCATTTTCTCCTTCCCAATGGGACTTTGAGCTGATTGTTCTACTTGAATTGGATCAACATTTCTCTCAGACAAAGTGCCATTGTGGACACTACACTCCGAGAAACTTGATAATTGATCTTCTTCCTTTCCTTGTTCTTCTTCTTATACAACAAAATCAGTCCTAACCACTATTGCGTCTTCAACCTTGGCCTCCTCTGTAGGCTTAACTAGCAAGGGGATCTTTGTAAACCCAAATTTGGGAGCCCAACTCTTCAGATTATCTGTCATTTATTTTCTGTTGGGCTCCTCTTCATACTGTTCTCCTTGATTGGATTCTTGAGTATCTTCCCAACATGGGCTCGGGAAAGCAAGGGGAGTGGCAAGATGGGATTCAACCAGCTTTGAAATTGTTTGTGGTGGGGAGGGAGGTGGAACTTATTGTTTTTTTGGAGGGGATTACTGTTTGGAAGGGAAAAGGACATAAGAATTGAGATGAGGTAGAAGACCAAGGAATGGAGAAATGAAATCAACACTTGGGTCAGAAAGTGAGGGGCTTAACTCTCGCCTCTACTAAAATAATAAAGATTGAGGGAGAGAAAATGAAATACAATGAGCTGGTGATTGTCTTACCCATTGATAAGGTTTTCCCGCACTTTGCTCATAAGCCCTAATGTCCTCAATCCACTGTGCAAGTTGGGGCAGCATTCCAATCATGAAGTCCAGCTTCTCCTGAGGGTTTTAGTGTCTTGGAAAAGGGCCTTCCCATAGACAAGGTGCCCTGAAACCAATTCTAAAAGCCCTCATTTGAGTTGTTGCCCTAAATTGAACCATGTCAGCCTCCATTTTTTGAATCTTCTCCAGTAGACCAACATCCTCTACATAACTATCACCATCATATGCGTCCCCTTATCCTTGATAAACTTCATAGTCAAACTGTTTTTGACACTTCTCATATGGGTAAGCATAATGGTCCTAGATCTGATTATAATGTTGATCTGGAGGAGTTGGGAAATGCATTGGAGGTGGATTGCATTGTTGCTGTAAGTGTGAGTTCCATGAAGGGAATGAAGTCATGATTACACAACTCCATGGAATGGGAGAAAATGAAAGAGATGGAAGAAGAAAATGGATGAAATGAGTGGAAATGGATGGAAAAGGTCTGCAACTCAGAGAATGGGTTTTTGACCAGATGGAGTCGCCAGATATGCTTGAAAGTGCCTCTAAAGGCTGAAATCTTCACCAAGAGCACATCGAACCTGATGAAGTGAAGTGGTAAGGTGCTTCAGACTTGTCTCATCGGGCATGCCAAAACTATTAACACGAAATCACAGCACCCCCAAATGAGCTCTAAAAATATAATTTTCTAAGGCAGACTCATTTGATGTGATTTTCATAACATTGGACCATCTTTCAAGTTGTGGGACTTGCGAACTTGATATGGCCCTCTAGAGAAAGCCGAATTCTTCTTCCTGATCCTAATGCTAAACTACTTCTAAGGAAGGAAATAAGACTATTTACTCTTAATCTAAAAATTCCAAGGGACCAAGGAGAGAGAGAGAGAGAGCATGAAAATAAAGAAATCCTACACTATAAAGGTGATAACACTGAGAGAAGGGAAGTGTTGGTCATAATCTCAGCTTCCTGAAGTGGAGAGAGGTGAGTAAAGGAGAGGGTGGAAAAGATGCACCAAAGACCAGAGATAGATTTCACACAGAACACCACTTCAAAACCCATTAAACACATCTCCCAGGACCTGCAACAAACATCAGAATATGCACAGTATACCTTGTAATGGTGAGAGGTGAGAAGAGACAACAAAATGAGAAAAGGATGGACAAAACACATCGCAAAACATATTTTATTGCTCTAAGAATTCACACTGTACACCATTAATGGGCAAGAGGCAAGAAAATTCCATTACAAAGCCAAGGGAGGAGGCTTAAAATCCTCATTCGATCCTGGAGAATAAAAGAGAGAGGGGGGCAGGGAAGAAGAATGAACAATAACTAATTAACCTCTCAAAATGATGCCTCTTTTAAAATATATAGAAGAATGGGAGAGAGAAGAAGGAAAGAATAAAATCCTGCTCCAACCACTCTGAGATACACGTTGAATCCCATTTCGAAAGCTCGACCACTAAAAATCAAATGCTTTCGATAAAATTTGTCCCCAAATCCGTCTTTACTGCATGGTTCCTTGATTTGGCACCTTGAAAGAAGAGGGAATGACGATAACATATTGAATCCAATCTGGTTGTTGAGACAGATGGGTCCTGCATTGAAGGCCTGAAAAAGTTTCCTCCATTTTCCCTTACCTAACCTCCTCAAAATTAAAGTCTCATACCTCCATGGTGTAGGTGAGGCCGAGATCTTTCCAATGGTGTCAGATTAGCAATATTTCAAGCCATGAGTCGAAAGATATGCCCCTTCGAATTTTGTATCGGATCTGTATGAATGGACAGGGAAAATAGATTGAAAATAGGTCCCCATTTTGGTTTGCGACACGTGGCAGCCATATTAGAGCAAAAATCAGGCTCACAGGTCAACAATTTATCTCTTTGCCCTTTTGCGTAAAACACAAAACTCAAAAACTCCTATAGCCCCGAAGCTCCACCTGGACACGTGGCACTCTTTTATTGGACGGGGGATGCGCTTCCATCTTTATCTTTGTGCCTTTTGAAAAAAGGAAAAATTTTACCTCTTCCTCTGATTCCCCACTTTCCTTTGACTCAGACTCGAACGCTGACTTTTTCCCTTCATATTTTATCTATGTGTGGGGTTTGTTCTGACCAAAATTTCTGGGGGGAAATTTGGGATAACAGTATCTCCGAACACTTTTTGTCTCTCACACTGGATCCACTGGATGAGTTGAATAATAACCTGTAAGAAGAAAGGAAGTATTAAAAACCTAAGAAAAATAAAGATGCAAAATGAATGGTTTAGACTGACCATAGCCACCAAACTAGTGGTCTTATCACTAAGCATTGCACTACATTTTGTACCCGAATGTAGTCCTGGTGAGTGTGTACATGTCGTGCCCTGGGTGATCTTGTTCTAGTCGCACTTTGTAAAGTAGAAAGTAATAGTAGCTATAGAAAATGTAATAGCATGTTTGCATGGAATATAATAGAATCCCTCCCCCTATGTTGTGTGTGTTGATGCAAATCTCCTACCCTTGATGCACGACACTATGTGGATGCAATGGATGCAACTCTAGATTGAGTGATAGTAGTATGTGATGTTAGGAACCTCATTATGGTCTTATAACTTTATATTTATAGGGTTTTTAAGCTTAATTTTCTAATTAACCCCAACATGCCCGATTGAGAAAAGGATAAGGATGAAAAATTGCTAGAAATGCCCCAAAAAGAAGTGGGAAAGAGAAAAATAGATCAAGGTGCCCAAGGTGGAACCAGGGTACTTTGGGATGCCCCAATACATGCCTGGGCGCCCTAATTTTGGGCTAGAATGATGGGGCAGTTGTGAAACAAGTGGATAAGTATAGAAAAATATGCGGGAATGACGAAATAAAATATAAGAAAAAGATGGCCAAAAGGCGGGATTAATTAGTACTTTATTCACTTGAGAACCTTCTAAATAATAGTATAATTCCGGCCTAAATAATGCCTCAAGTGCATGATTTTGTGTCTACACTCACCTGAGTGGAAACATACCTATAACATTTGAACACCATTTCTCAATTTTCTCCTCGTGAAAACATAATTCCTTCTCGAGATGAAAGGATTGACCTTTGAATGGAACTTGAGGAAGACTTACCTGTTTTAACATTCAAATTGCACCGAGTTCATCATCGGGGGTTTATTAAGTGTTTATAAACACTCTAAGGAGGTATGCATTGTTGGTGAGCTTGAGATGATTGCTAGTCTCACTCACGATGATCTTTTTCATCATTCCCACTTCTTGCATCAAGTTATGTTTCACAGAGATCACTTAAAAAATGATACTTTGAGAGATTGAGGTGGAGGGGGGGGGGGTTCCCTTTTTTGGAACATGAAACAACATACCGACCTTGCGATGATAGAAAACAACAAGATGAGTGAAAAAAATGCTACAAGAAATTTTCTGCACTGAAAATTGGAACTTTCTAATTTTAGCAGGTGGGGTCAGAAACTGCTATTTTTGGAATTTATGGAAAATTTGTATAATCCTTGTTCTCTGAAGCTCGTAATCTACTTAGGCCATTTCCACTAATGAGGATTAACTATTTTTAGACATTTTCTTTTTCCCAAATTGTTATTTTTAGAAAGTTACCTAATTGACATTTTTTATGCTTCCTACTATTCCAAGATGTTCTGAATGTTGAAAGTTTTCTACTTTGGGAAACTTTTTATTTGTAGAATATCACTATTAAGATCACCTAATATTTTTATTAAGTGGACTTACCAATGTTGGTTTGTAATGAAACTGCCATCAATGTGTTCCGTTTTGTATCGGGATCTTCCGCTTCAACTTTCACTGTTTTCTGTCCACCGAATCTCTTGGCAATCAAAAAAGAAAGTTTCTAGGGTTTGAGATATCAGATTTATGTATCAAAAAAGTGAGGGCATTGATGAATTTTTTGTCACAATCATCCCAAAGATATCAGTTTTAACCTGATCGGATTCACAGTTTGAAATATACAAGCAAATCTTGATTTAAGAGGTTATGGTTGTTTCAGAAAAAAAATGGGAAGCATATTTGGTAGAATATGGTGTTTTAAATGTGTGATAGCAGAAACAATGTAGGAAGGGTGGCCTATGTTGAAAAAATGGGTTAAAGCTATGTTTTAAAACACTTTTGTATCACCCTGCTAACTGTGATTGGGATTCAGGTTAAAACTGAGTTCATGTGAGATTAAAATCAGGTTTTAATGGTGCAATGGGGGTCCACAAGAGATAGTGGGGTATATAAAGTGTTTCTTGGATCAAGATGGATATAAGTGGTAGCATGAGAACAAGTGTGAGTGTTGACAAATTTTTTCTCTTTCCTGTTCAGATTAGTGAAGTAGATACTACATAAAATCAAACAACTTCAAAGGTACAAGGGTTTAAGGTACCTCAAGATGACGATGATGATGTGGACATGCATATAGATAGATCCTCCTTGCTGTAAGCTTGATAATATGCACAACATGATAAATAAGAGGAAAATGTATTAGATGGTAGATGAGGGGGTTTCTCGATGAAGTTAGTTCTAAGAAGTATTACCTTCCTTATGTGGATGTCAACCCTCGTGTTTGATAAAAGAAGATAATATCAATGATAAAGGACTGAATAACATGCAGAAACTAAAACTAAACAAGATATGGAAATTAGAAAAATGGATGGAAAGTGCAGATCTGATCTAAATCAACACAAAGAAAATTGTACCTGACAGGGTTGACGGCGAGCTAGGTTGCAGAAGGCAGGTTGACGATGACCTGAGTAGATGGATAAAAACAACAACCCAAAATGCAGATATGGAGGGATCTGAAAGCCAATAATATGATGATAGAGACCTTTAAGCACTAATAGAAATCTGTAGAGGAAGGTCAGATATAGGGAAACAAATAGGATGTAATAAAATGGGAATTCAGATAGATTGGAAGACTAACAAGATAGGGGTCGACTTGGCTCAGCTAGTAGCGACCGAAGATTGATAAAACAAAGCTGGATTGAAAGAGAAATTGAATGGAAGATCTGAGAAATGAATAAGTTATCAGAAACAAAAGGAGAGACTGATGTGGACATGGAAAGAAGAATGGATGAAAACACAAGGCTGGGTTGACAACGACCTGAAAGAAGCAACAATGACCTGGGAAGTCCTAAACAAGGTTGAAGGTGAATGGGTTGGATTGACAACCTACAAACAAAATGACTGATAGAGGAAGATGGATTTGGAACTCTGATGGTAGCTGGACCTATAAAACGTTAGTGAATGAAAAATAATAAAAATGATAAGAAATGATAGTATAAACCAATACAAGATCAAGATGAACTCCCCAAAGTCTCCATAAGTGATGCAAATAAACTCAAAGGGACTCCAAGAAGACTACAGTTTACAACGGCTGCAAAGAATCTCAAGCTCGAAGATCAAGCCATAAAAATGCAAGAGAATTCTGATTATGCCTCCTATGGAGGGGGGAGGAAATGTAGCTTTATAGGGTCGACGACGACCTGGATGGGTCATCGCCAATCGCGAGGAACTTTCCATTTGTGTGGTTGAAGGGTGATTTAGTTGAGAGATGATACTTTCATGACGTGGTATTTTTTCTTTAAAACACCTAGGTGGGTTAGGGTTTTTGAGGGAAGTGACAAGGGTAGGTGAGAGATAAAGATGGATGAAATAAAAGCTAGAAAAATATTAGGTATAAGGAATTAAGGGGTTTAGGGATGCTAAACAACCCGGGAGGGAAAATTAGGAATAATTAAGATTAATTGTAAAATGAGATGAGGGGTAGGGGATAATTGATGAAGATTAATAATAAATTAAAATAGATTGGATAATGGATGAGAATATTAATAAAGCCATGAATTAAAATAAAAAGGGCCTAGATAGGTGACTATGATTAAAATAAGAGAACGCAGGTGAAAAGGGTAGCGGTACCGAATTTCGGTGTCTACATTTTCCCCTTTTTGTCTAGTTGTGGGTAAGCAAGCCATGAGACAAAAATGATGAGAGAGAGGTGAGATGAGATGACAGAGGATTAATGTGGTGCTCCCCCTCAAACTAGGGATCAATGACACAAAGGGGAATTAATTACAAGTTTGAAAGAGATAGATGAGAAGGGTGGAAAGGATGAGAAAAGAAGATGAGGGGATAATGGAAGATTCCCCAGGTAATAAGGATTCAAAAAATAATAAAAAACTATGACGATGATTCTAGGATTCACTTTGGAAAGGAACAAAGGGCACGATCTTCAAGAAGATGACGACAATGTCCTATGGACCTATGAGTCAGTGAAAATCACTTCAAAATGGAGTGAATCCAATGGGAAACCAATCAAATGGATGTGAAATCCATGGGGACCAACGGGTCATAGGAACACATCAAAATCATGTGCAACCAAATGCAAAAATAATGTAAAATAATTCATACATGAGGAATCAGTTAAAAATATGTGTCCGAACAGGACGAGGATGATGATGAAAATAATGGTGCTCCAGTAAAATACATAAAGAAAGCCAAAAAATGTGAGATACAAAAATTGTGAGATATGGTCCCCAAGAGGGAACACAAAGATGGCCACAAAAGGTGACTTAAGATGAGATAGATTGGATAAGATTTTATGAGATAGATAAGGTGTGATAGGATGATGGATGAGACAATATATTGGATGAGATGAGATCATATATATTGATCAAACTAGGTGGATAATATAAGATAGATGGATAAGATTAGATAAGATGTCAGATTGGATGAGATTTGGATGAGATAAGATAAGTCACACATAGACAATATAATGGATCATATGATGTAGAATTGATGTTAGGATAATAGATAGGGAATGGAAGATATAGGCTTAGATTAAATAGAAGAAAAGGAATGTGACTCAATAGATGGTGACCAAAGGGTATGAATGATACTACGTCATATAATGATCACATATTTCTCACCAAAGAGGGAGAATCTATCCATAAGGAAAATGCTTTAGACAGAGCCGTGGTGCCCATATTTAAGGTCATTTCTAGGAAAATGATGGTAGACCACATAATTTCAAACCATTACAATGATATATGGAAGAGGCTAATGATGGAGGAATGATCTAAAGATATGACTAAGTGCTCACTGGTAGGTGTGTTGATATTAGAATGGTTGCAAGTGCAATTCGTTAAGTGGTTCCACTTCCAATTTACCATCAAGGGAGGCCAGACGATAGGCTCCTGACCCATACTTGTGCATGATGATGTATGGTCTAATCTAGTTGGGGGAAAACTTTCCACATTGGCTCCTTTCTAAAGTAGTAACATTTTGATTTTATTTGAGGACAAGGTCACCAACATTAAAGTCACAATAGGATAGACTAAAAACTTGAAAAATATGGGATACGATGAGATAGATGAGCGAAGATAAAATCTATGTGCTACCCTTTAGGAATAAAATAACATATGCATCCTTAGTGAGATGAATAGATGGGCAAAAATGTTGGCATAGGATGAAAATATGGTGCCCCGAGAAGGGCAAAAA
Organism: Taxus chinensis; assembly: GCA_019776745.2. NCBI lineage: Eukaryota > Viridiplantae > Streptophyta > Pinopsida > Cupressales > Taxaceae > Taxus > Taxus chinensis. The sequence continues at coordinate 197,789,758 of CM034147.1, read as the reverse complement.
CATGGCCAAAAAGTTGGACGAGATGGTAAATAGATTGGCTAGATAAGATGAGACAATAAACTCGATGAGATGAGATGAGATGGGCTTGATAAAATTGGATGAGGTAAATAAGATAATGTCAATAATGAAGAGGAATTAGCTTGATGGTACACCAATCCTAAAGTGAAGCCCCCCAATGTCAAGGGAGTTGTTTGGATGGATAGTGGGATGAATTTATGTGGATAATATGTTTGGATGAGGAAAAAGATGAGAGAGGATAAATAATGAGGGGAATATGCTCCCCCAGTGAAAGGTAATATATTACATTGGCAAAATTAGATGTAGATGAGCTAGTGGATGTTGAAGGAGATTAGATGGGATCATTAGAAGAAATGTTGATGATAACTTTGGATTTGGATTTGATAGATGGTTGGGGATCATAGGGGTGACTGTTAAGACAAACAATATCTATGAAAAAGGGAGGAACCTTTTTAGGAGAAATGATATGCAGAGGAGAGATGATAAAGGATGATGTGGATGAAGAGGAGACTTAGAAATTTTGATGGATGGGGATGTCGAAACAGGAATTGGATTGGTTGTGGTGGATGGAAAAGGAAGATCACCTTGGATGAGAGATTCATTTTCCTCAATAATATAATAGATGATGGTTTGGAGGTCCTTACAATGCTCAATGTTATGACATGGGGTACGATGATAGGCATAAATGAGATTGGGATAAAACTATGATGGTTTATTACTATGAGGATCAAAATATTTAATAGGAGGAAGTGTGATGGTAGATATTCAAATTAAATGTCAAAGGTTATCTACGTAGGAACCGACTGAAGTGTTGGGAGGAAGGTAACTCTTGTGGGTTTTGATAGGATATTTTGAATTAGATTTAGGGGAAGGAGTTGAATGTAAATTGGACGAGTAAATTAGATGTCTTAGAAGATGAATCAAATTTTGGAGGAGGATTAGATTGTTTGGATTTGGATTTATCATTGGGAGATGTCTTAAATGAAGGGTCTGACCCTAAAATAGATGGGGGTGCTCCTAGGATGGATTTCTTGACTTTGGATTGTTGAGGAGAGGTAAGATCTAACTTCCTACGAGGATGCATAAGAGACATTCGGGGATGATTACCAAGAGTCTTAGGTTTTGATTGAGAAGTTTTACCCTTGGTATGGATGACAATAATATCAACTATAGGATCTAAATATTGTGGTGTAGGGGTGGATATTGATGGAGAAAGAGGTGTTTGTATGATGCAATTAATGAGGTCTATGTGAGATGTGGATTGTGTAGGTTTTGGATTGGTTAATGTGGAAACAATTGGTTTTGTAGAGGATACATGAATACCCTTTGTGTTTTTCATAGGTGGGGGTGCTTTTTACATAATTTTTTCAAGGGGTATCATTGATATGTTTGTAAATCGAGAAGATGTGATTGGTATGCTAGCGGGTATAGATGTGGAAATGGTAGATGTTGAAGGATTAAGTGTAGAGGATTGGGATAAAATAGATGATGTGGACATGGGAAAAGATGTAGGTATATGTGATGAAGATGTCATGGTAAACATAAGTGAATTTGTTGATGTGGTAGATATAGAGGTAGTTGGGATCAATAGGGAGGTGGGTATAATTGGGACATTTAGGGATGTAATTGATGTAATGATAGGTTTGTTTGATGTAGATATGGATAAGGGGTTAGATATGATAGGTTGGGGCATGATATATGTGGATGAAGTGATAGGTATAGTCAAAGTTGATGTGGATGTGGTAAAGGTAGGAATAGATTTAGATGTAGAAAAAGTGGTATAAGTTAATGTGATAGGTGTGGTAGTCATGGATATGGTTGGTGTAGATGTGGGGGTAGATATTGAAGAAGTTGTAGGAACAGTTTCTAAGGTAGAGTTAGATGATGAGGTAGATGAGATAGGTAAGGATGGAGGTGTTTGATGTATAGTATTGACTGCATAAGGGTTAATTTTGTAAGATGTGGAAGGTGGAAATTGATTTTTCAATGGTGGATTAGGAAAGGGGTGTTTGAAGGTGTCAAGACGTTGGCTAAGAGATGAGATAGAATTTTCTATTTGGAGATCCCCCTTATTTATAAGTTGTTGAACATGATATTTAAAATAACAACACTTTTCGATGTCATGACCCATGACTCGATGAAATTTACAATAGTGACCCTCATGATACCAAGTGGGTTTGGGGTATGAGTCGTCAATAGGTTGGATGGGAGGAAGTGTGATGAGGTGAACCACCATCAATTTATCGAAGATTGAACTATAATATTCCCCCAAGGGGGTATAATTAGAAGATGGTCTAAAAATTTCTTGTGAATGCACAACATGAGAAGTGGGTGGACAAGGATGTATAGAAGCTTAGGGATATATTAAAATTGAAGGGAATGCTTGATAAGAGGGCATATAATTAAGGGGTGGAGATTGAGTTAGTTGGGGGAACATATGATGTTGGAAAGTAGGAACGTGATAAGATGGTTGGGATTAGATAGAAATATTTTATTGTTCAGGAAAATGATAAGTACGAATGTGAGTAGATTGGGATGGTTGGATAGGCATTCTAGCGATAAAATTAGAGGAAGTAGGGATAGTGTTGATATGAGGTGATGGGGGTGGAATAAGATCCACCAATTAAGTGGATTGATAGGATTTAGAGATCGTGGGAGATTTACGAAATAATAAGTCATAAATGGGGCTAGAAGGAGGCCCAAGAGTTTCTAAAGGATCAGGAGATGGCGGTGTGACCGGTCGAGGGGAAATAGACTGATGAGAGATAGGAGAATTTTTTTCAAAAGGGGGATTGATTTGGATGACATGGTCTTCACAAGGTTGAGAGGCCAAGGAAACAAAAGGTTTGGAGACCCAAGGTGAGGTCTCAAGGTCAGTCAAGGAAATAATATCATGCAGGTTACCAAATGGCATGCTACTTGAAACCACATTTAAATTAAAAAGATAAAAAACACACCATTCCACATCACACTGTATTACAAGTTTTAGAAAAAGATACATCCCTATCTAATCAACTGGAACATAACCCATTTGGCATAACACCTTAATCTACAACAATGGGGGTGGTTCTAGGAACCCTAAAGTAATCCACTACTGTGTAACCTCGTGGATGAAACATGAAGTGCTCTGCTTACCAACTTGACTAGTTTTTCCTTGTGAGTTAACGTTACCGATTTTCTGTATGGAGACCACAGTGAGAGTACACATGGATGCATTTATTGCCTACTGTTCTTAAAGGGGGTAAAGTAAAGCTGAGATACTCCCAATTTAGTCATTGCAACTTTTTGAATAAATTGAGCTTGCTTAAGACAACTTTGTGACACCTAGTTGAGAGATATTATTAAGGAATCCATTCTGTCAAGGATCCTAATTTACTATTCCATTATCGTGCCTTGGCCATCACGAAGTGATAACTTGTTTGGATTCATAACCTATTTTGCGAACACAGTAACGAATCCATTTAAGTTAGATCTAAGTGTATCTCATCACGAAATTAAACGACATATCACTTAGCTTGGTTTCTTTCTCACCTTCGGATGAGGTGAAACTCTTCCCAAGTGGCACTTAGTTTATTTTCATGTTTTGATCTACACCTTTGCATTCTTGTTTCCCATTCGGGAAAAGATAAGGCATCTTTTGGGAGTGTTGTCATATATAGTGTTCACCACTTTTTTGTCCATTTACACTCATCCATGTTTGCGGCTGAGTTGTTAAACGTCTAAAGTGTGTGGATGCATCCTCATATCTTTGATGGCCACTTGATCTTGATTTCAAGATCATCATCATAGTTCAAATTGAGTCATCATTTGATCTCCCTTTGATGTGTTACCTCATTTTCATTGTCTCGACACAATTAAGATACTTATGTCATGTTTTTCGTAAACGTGATCTAAGTATCCACATTGTGGCATTATGCTGCCCACATTTTAGCACATCCTTAGTATACTTTAACTTGGTTTCTTCAAACATTTTCCCAAATCTTGAAAGGTGTCGCTTACTTTGTTTGCGTCGTTTCAGTACCACTTTGGCACTAATATCTCACTTCTCCTTGAATCTTGATAGACGAGTCCAATTGGTGTGGTTACATGGCTTACATTTGTAAGCCTCGCCCTTTAAAATTTTGGCCTTGTTAGTTGTTGAACATGTCGTTGTATCCTTTGATTGGGAGTCACATCTACCCTTTGTTAATTTTTACGCCTTGTTCATTTCGAGCTTGACGTAAATATTGACATTGTGTTGATCATATTTGCATCAAACTATCATTTTGCACACATATTTTTAGGGAGTATTTCCTTATTGATTGGCTTTGTGTATTACACTTGCATGATTGTTCCTTATAACCATTCATCTGGAAAAATTGCTTTCTAGGACAGTCCATTTTAATCTCATTGATATTACACCATCACGATGTCTATTTTCCTTAGACCTTCTTTAGAAAATCATGCACACATCTCCATATTTGTGAAATGTCTAGTTGGTTTCTATTATGCTACTCAAATCGACATGTCACTTCCTTCCCTTTGAAGGAGTTCCATCACACTATCTAGGTCTAGAAATTTGTGCTTAAACGATGCCAACAATGACTAACTATCACATGGTTTCTCACACTTACTACAATACAGAACCTAGGTTTAGCAATTCAAATCAAAATATTCCCATTACAACTAAACCTTGTTTGGTTCTTCGTGCTAGAGGGCCAAAACATGTACCCTGTTCCCCACCTTCAGCTCATAGTTGGTGGTATGGTTTGGATGCTTTTGATACAAATTATTATTTAGGTTCCCCCCACTCTTCTTCTTCTTATTTAGAGCCAAACTACCATTCAGACTCCTAATCTTCTTCTGAAGACTCAGATCCCAACTATTGTTCAGATACCCCTAGATCAAATCTTAAATCATAGTCCTCCCTTCCTTCATAGGACCTTTATTACAAATCACCTCAATGATGTCTTCCTCCTTTTAAGATTCGTGCAACTCCAAGTTTGGTTGATCCAACATCTAATTCGGTTCTTGAGTCACGGTCCTCCCTTTCTTCGTAGGACCTCCTCCGTCAGTCATCTCGACGACCTCTTCCTCCGTCGAAGATTTCCACAACTCGGATTCCCTCTAGTCAATAATCTAATTTGATTCCTACATTGCAACTTAATGAATGGTTATGTGATCCTATTTTCTCTCCTACATTGCATTGTCTTCTAGAAAATAAATCTAGGTCTAGATCTAAATCGTCCATTTAGGAGACACTTGCCTCTAATCCTACTTCCTCTCTTGATTCATCTTCTTCTATCAATCAATCTTCCCCCGTTATCAGACTTGTTTCTTCTATTCAACCTTCTATGGTTGAAGAACAACAAACTTTACTAATTTATTTCTCTCAGAATGATGGAACAATCAAACTACACGATGATATCCCTCTATAAGGATTCTTTCTAGAACTTGATATGCTCGTGTATTGGGGAAAAGAAGTTTACCCCTTTTTTCATAAAATAGATGAGAAGCCTAAGGTCATGGAACTTGATTCTTCTTCTATTCCATCTTCACATTATTCTGAGCATGATGAGATGTCGGGGTCTAGCATTGATCCATGGCCTATCTTCTTGTTACCAACTCATTCTTTATTTATCACCATTCCTCAATCAAAATCTCTCCTTGGGTCACTACTGAGTAGCCCATTGTCATCTTCTATCCTGGGGCCACCCCCATGTATCCCTCCATTTTCTACTTGTGGGTCACCTCTCAGTATCCCATTCCCTTCTATTCTTGGGCCATGCCCTAGTAGCCCTTCATCCTCTTTTATCTATGGGATACCTTCGAGTAGTCCCTTCTCATCTATACTTGGGTCACCCTCTAGTATTCCCTCGTCATCATCTTATATTCTTGGGCCATGTCCTCGTAGCCCAATTTATTCCATCTTAGGGCCATATTCTAGTAGCCCTTCATCATCTCCTATCAGTGGCTCACCTCCTAGTAGCCCATCCTCTTCAATTCTTGGACCATATCCTTTTCATCCATCACATATTTCTTCTATTAATGGTTGTAGCAAGCCCGCAATAATTTCTCACATCACTTCTAAATGTTCAAGTTCATTTTCTTCTCCTTCTTGAGATCAAAAAAGTTACACATCAGCTTATAAGAAACCCAAACCATTTCTTAATCAAGATCAGGTAAGAACTCCTAAGAGCTTCAAATCTCCTAGTAACTCATGTGATCTTAGGGTTAAAAATCAAGTGTGATTCAAGAACACACATTAACATAACCATCAAGTATGGTGCAAAGTGCATAAACCCTATGGATAGGGAACTCAAGCTCCTGGATACAAAGTCCATGTTTCAAGATAAATCACAGTCATTTGTTGAGTACAAACTCACCACGATCATCGAGATCAGGGACAATATTACGCTTGATAAGAAAACATGCCTAGTTTCCCTTATCAAGGAAGTCACAGACATCATTGTTGGATCTTACCACGCAGAGTGACTCTGTTGTCCCAACCTCCTAAAACTATATAAAAAATAAAAAATAAAAAACAATGCAAAAATTAAAAAAACATGGTAAAATATAACAAAAATCAAAGGTACAAAGATCAAACATTACAATCAGGTATTGCATACACATGGGTGTTTCTTTCTTCCCTTTCTTGCTCTTCCTCTACAATTATTCCCACCATTTTCATCCCTTCATTGATATTTTAGTTATCCTTTTCGCATGCATTTTGTGACATTTATATCTATGGTATCCATTTGACTCTGGTCTTTTATCACCTTGGTAAATTAAAGAACGACTGACCTCTTAGAGATCCTATCACAATCAACATATAATAAACTTGTTGCAAAAAAAAATTGGACATATTTTTTGACACTAGCCAATGTTGTTGTCACATTCACTTCCATTTCCTTCCATCAATCCATCTGTGGTTCTTAACCCCTTGTCAAATAAGAGAGCTGAAATAATTTTTTAGAAAGAAAAAGAATCAAAATCAATCAAAAATCAAAGCAAAATCTAGTTGGTATAGTACTCTCTCTTGGGGTATTTCCAATAATCTCTATTGAGGCTATGGATGCCTGACTGGTAGTAGAGAAATTTTGTGATTAGAATAAAATGATTCTTCATCGGGGCTATGAATGCCTGGATGGCAGTGGAGCAATGTATGGTTATCCTTCCACCCTTCATTCACAAATCACCTATCACCTATCAAAATAAATCATTCCTACACGTTGGTTAGGGCATCTTCACTTGTTTTCTATTAAATCTTCCCTTCAAAAGGTAGTTAATTTCCACATACACACACTAGATTTCTATGAGTAAACAGGATTAGTATGTTACCAAGTGTCTTTTTTGGACCTTTTTCAGACTCTTACTTTAGTCCTTATCTCATTTCACATTTGTGCCTTTGGCTAATCACTTCTTCATCGCGAGGCTTCTAAGCTACATTCATATCATTCACATCATTCTTCTACTTTGTTCAAAACATCCATGTGTATAAGATTACGTTTTTGCCATGTTTTTGGACACCTTTTTCCCCTTTCACAAAAACAGTCTTCTCCTTCCTTTCTATCATGTGATTTTAGGAAAAATTATGCTGGGGGTATCCTTGATCCTTCCTAGTATTTCATTGGTTTACGTTCATCATCATGTTGAACCTATCCATAATGGCCTTAGGTTCTGCTTCTACACGTGAAGATTTTTCCTTTGAATACTCCCACTTAATCGCTGGGGCATTTTTGCATCTTCACCTTTCTCGTATGCAAATGGCCTTATGCCCTTGTACATCATGTCTATCTCTAGGGGCATCCACACTTCCTTGTCTTCTTGTACATAGCTTCAAAAAAAATTAGAAAAATAAAAAAACATTCAAATATGTTTCAAGAAATGTCAAAAAAAATATAACTCATCCTACAAAATGTCACTCTTTAGTTCTCACCTGTTCATGTGAAAGAATCATGGATCATCTTGATCTACCTCCATCAACCAAAGCTAGGTTTCTTACTTCGTCTATACTCTAGGGCATAATGAGTTGCCTGGTACTGTTTTGTAGTGCACATTGCTCTTTCATAGGACTGAAGTGTCCTCCATTATTCCCCTTGCATGTATCCTTGCTTGGGGAACCATCATCAACCCTTGTTGTTAATTCAAATAGGTTGGAACTGAAGCTCGATAACAAAAACATTACATTATGTTTCTTTGTTGGGTTTGGCTTGTTTACTTTCTCGTATTGCATTGCATTTGTATGTTGCATGGAGTTTGTGTTTTTAGCAATGGAAATTTGTTCGTATATGGATTTTCATGTCATACTACACTTTTGTTCATTCTTTTTAATAAGGACTGATGATGAAGATCTATAGCAATATGATGAAAATAAAGTTGTTTAAAAGGCATTGGATGGATGTTATCTCATTCCCTCTTCCTCATAATTCTTTTTCTTATATATCCCCTTTCTTCTTCACACTATTGTTTCTTCTATTCTCTTTATGTCATCTTTTCAATCGTCAATCGAGTTCTTCTATCACCCCATCGACAATTGAGGGGGCATCCTTCATTCTACTCATTTTTCTTGTATCCCTTCAAAATTTTCTACTTGTTTTTGCTTGTTTACTTTCTTTGAAGTGACGTCACTTACGCCACCTCAAAGAGGGGAAAATGTAGACACCTAAAGTATGCTTACACTTAGAATTTCATCCAATTCAACCAATTGATGACACTTCATTAATCAACCCTTCTTTGCTCCACTCTCGGATGCCCATTCATGACACATTCTCAGTTATATTCCTTTTATAATCATCTTACTTGGCTAATATCTCTCTTATTAGCTAAACATTCCTCCTTTCAACCATTCAGAACCTCCCTAGTCCTCTCTAGACCACTTCTACTGGCTTCGTAGGCTATCTATTAGTCACAATTGGTTATCCAAATCCCTCCCAACTCTCAATGAGTCTCTAATCACTTGTTAATCAATTTTAACTTGCTTATCTAAGCCTAAAGCATGTTTATCCTAATCTAATCTAAAAGTGCTTTTTGAGCTTTAGTCCCACATGCAGCCAAAGTTCAAAATCCTCTCATTTGGAAATCTATAAATAGAAGGGTCACCCCTCCCTTTCAAACTTACAACTTCACTCACAAGTCCTTATCTCTCATATTTGGAGTTCTTGGCTTTGCATTAGCCAAGATAATAGGCATTTTATCTTGGATATCCTCCATTGTTGAAGCTCCTCCATCTTTCACCATAAATTCATAGTAGGTTAGTAGGAGGGTATCTAACTTGGCCTTGTAGCCATTTTAGAGAGACCTCTTCACCTCCATTGAAGCAAATAACAAATCTAATTTGATTGCTTAGAATCTATCTAGGTTCACTTTCATTAAGCTTTCATGGAGTAGAGAATAGTATATATGCTAGGGTTTGAATGTTAGTATCAAATTTATGCATGCATATATAGTTTCTTGTTTAGCTCTAGTCTTATGGTGCATGGTTGAGTTTAGTCAAGCTTGAGGTTCTTAAACCTCATCACATAGCTTTGCAAACCTTTCCATTGTATACAATGAGTACTAATTAAGTTAACAGAGACAGAAGAAGAGACTGATGTGGACCTGGAAGGAAGAATGTATGAAAACATAGGGATAGACCAATGATGACCTAACAGAATTGACAACGACTTGGGTAGTCCTAAATAAGGCCAAAGGTGAATGGGTTGGATGAACAACTTGCAAATAGGACGACTGAAAGAAGAAGATGGATCTAGAACTCTGATGGCATATGGACCTGGAAAATGTCAGTGACTGAAAAATAATAGCAATGATAAGAAATGATAGCATAAACCAATTCAAGATCAAGATGAATTCCCCAAAGTCTCCCCAAGTGATGTAAATAAGCTCAAAGGGACTCTAAGAAGACTACATCATGTGCAAAGAAGCTTAGGCTCAAAGATCAGGTTATAAAAATGAAAGAGAATTATGAGAATGCCTCCTCTGGAGGGGGAGGAAATGTATCTTTATATGGTCAATGACAACCCGAATGGGTCGCCGCCAACTATGGGGAACCATCCATTTGGGCGGTGGAAGGGTGATTTATTTGAGAGATGATGCTTTCATGAAGTGAGATTTTTTCTTTAAAGCACCTAGGAAGGTTAGGGTTTTCTAAGGAAGTGACATGGGTAGGTGGAAGATAAAGATGGATTAAATAAAAGCTAGAAAAATCTTAGGGATAAAGAATTAAGGGGTTTAGGGATGATAAACAACTTAGGAGGGGAAATTAGGAATGATTAAGATTAATTGTAAAATGAGATGAGGCGTAGGGGATAATTGATTAATATTAATAATAAATTAAAATAGATAGGATAATTAATGAGAATGTTAATAAATACATGAATTAAAATAAAAAAGGGTCTTGATGCAGCCTAGAATTTATCAATACAAGCCCAGACACGCTGGCACATCACTTAGCCTAGCCTGAGCGCTCACCCAAAGAGCACGAAGGTATCAGACCCCTCTTTAGGGTTGTTGTTTCAGGATGTTAGCATAATGAAGACTTTAATCATTCAGATATATAACTATCATATCTTTCATACAATGCATATTCAGGTCTAGATCTAGAACATAACAAACTTTAACAGATAACCATAATGGAATCAAGCATGTAATACTGAATTATAACGATGAGAACACCTTGTTTCAGTCCATAATCTCCATTATATTAATTGCAGTAAATGCACCGAAGCTTCGTTACAATAACAGTAGTATACTCTCATGCGCGTAATAGATCTAGCAACATAATCTCACTATACCCTAGTTCTCACACGTATATCTATCTTCTCTCTCTCTAGATATCTCCTACATAGTTCACTACATATTTATAAGGGTGGGGAATTTCCCTTCACCGCTTATCTAATTCCAAAATAGGTTGCATGCTATTATTAGCCATGTGCAGTTACAAAAATTGGCTTACATGCAAGAATGCTAGCAATAGATCTTTCTTTGTCAACTATTAGTTCACAATTCTATCTTCAGCCTACATCCATGCAAAGTGCTTCATAGCCAATCATCCAAAAATAGCCAATGTGTGACGTGCAAGTCTCCAATCAGTTTAAGTGCTCCGCACACTATCTCTAAAAATAGATCCTCATCATGAAAATGGCTAAGTCCCGAATCCGTCTCAAAGCTGCGCAGAATCCTCTCCGATGCTTCCGTGCCTTTGAATGTGCTTTGTTCTCCCACGTGAACCTTCTGTTTTTTCTTCACTAAGTTCTAGAGTTTGACTGATCAACATGTATAGATAGGTGACCATGATGAAAATAAGTGAACGTGGGTGAAAATGGTAGTGGTACCAAATTTTTGTGTCTATTGTGAGTGAGATGGAGTGGCTGAGAAAACCACCCACAAAAATGGGAGAGAGCGCATGGAGGTGTAGGGGCTTGATCATGGGAATGGGTTAATTTTTTCCCTCTTATCCCCCCGATACAATGGGGAAAAAGGGGACACAAAAGAGTGTGCATAGAGAAGGATGAATGCAAGTGGAAGCATGGGAGCAAGTGTGAATGAGAGGAGAGAGTTGAGAAACAGGTTTGCGAAGCACTGTAGGGTCATATGAATGTATGGGGGCTTGGTTTTAGCATGGAGAAAAATTATTTTTCCCTTTATCCCATTGGGGAAACAAGGGACATGAGGGACAAAAAATTATGCCCATGTTGAGGGAGTGAGGGTGCACTTTTGTGTCCCTCATGTCCTCCTTGTCCCAGGGGACAAACAAGACACGTGAGACACCTAGGACACCAGGTGCTCCAAAGTGCACCTATGGGAGGAGGATGAGGGAGAAATTTTATGTACCTTGTGTACCCCATATCTCCAAGGGTAAAATAAGAAAAGAGGAGATCAAAGGTGCACCTTTCCATTAATAGAAAACCAAAATTTACACTAGCAGACCAAAAATAACATGAAAACTTACTTCTTTCACCCCAGTGGCTTAGGATGATGTTTTGGTGTAAAATATTATATGAATTTAAATCCAAAAAATTTTATAAGATCCATGAAACAAGTTTCAGAACTTGAATCTTATTGAAATTCAAAAAAATGGCCCCTTTTATTTCGGAACAAAGGTAGGCATCTGCATTGTTTGGACTGTTTCAAGAAACCATTAAAATTCAGATAAAAATGAATGTTACAACCATATAGAGAATTATTAAATATTTCTTGTTCCTACTTTTTTTCCTTCTAAATCCTTATGGAGCTCCTGAAATTAGTCGGGGAAGTTAAGGTTCACCATTGAACTGCTCATTCCTTGCACCTAAAAACTCCCTGTTGAGAAATTTTTCCCTGAATGACCAAAAATTTCCTAAGTCTTCCTAAATTTATTCCTATACCTTCAAGGCTCCTTGATACCACCTCTAGATACTTAATATATTTTTAGAACTCTCCCGAGGGGTGCACAATGGCTCCGAAATGGCCAAAATTGGCCTTTCTAGGCCTTAAGGAGAACTAGTCTTCCACCGCACTTCACTGAATGAACTCATGAACCTTGTTACATTTATTTGCACACTGAGATATGTTCACCACATGAATTAAGAACTTTTACATGGCTAGGGTGATGATCTCACATGAGGAAAAATGGCCGGGAGGAAGACTCGTGATGACTAAAATACATACTTTACATTGTGGCTAAGTTGTCATGTTTTGAATTTTTCATTTTTGGGTCAAATATTTTACATGACAACATATGGCTCTAACTCGGGGACATTAGACCACAAGGGGAAATAGATAACCTTAGATTTCTCATGGGTGAGCATACCATTTCCTTGTTGAACTTGGACAATAGATTCAATTCTTCACTACTAACACAAGCGACAAACACATGTGGAATGGAAAACAAATGAAAAACCAAATAAGAAGGGAAACACATCGAAGATGAAAGAAAGCACACAACAGTAAGGAAAATTGTAGTACATGAAATTTCTTATGGTGGGAGAATAATGTACACACACCTGGAAATAGGTTGAGAGAAATATGTACCATCATGAAATAGTGTGTTGAATGCATACCTCTTCTGATGCTCAAAGATAATCATTTGGTCATACTATTCTCTCATGATGGATCTACATGGTTTAAGAAGGAGAGAGAACATGTTATCATCATCGTACTGATACTACAAATAGAAAACCCTCACATCTAATGACCACTTTGTTGTTTTTTGGGAAGTTATGATTTTAGTAGTCTCCACCTGATGCTTTGTGACTATAAGGAGCCACTCTCTCATGTTTTCAAAATTGAAATCTATGTTGTTGACATGAAGGAATTCATCATCCTTGGGTGAAGGTTGTAGAAAAAAATCATATCTAGAATCAATGGATAATTCAGAAGTAGCGAGAACAAGTTGATTCTCTTCCCATTCAATAAATTATTCTATCCTCTTTCTTTGATTCTCTAAACAAGTGATTGTTATGCGTGCTGGCCCATTATTATCCCCAACATCACTTTATGTGATGGAGGTTTTGTCCTTATGAAGGAAGACATTCATAAGTGGTTCAAGCATTTCCTTTCCCTTTGGTTCATCATAGATGCAGTCTTCTTCACAAAATGGGAAAGGGGAAGATTTACCTTCAGATTCATGCTCATCCACCAAGGCTTCAAAGATAATTTTTTTCTAACTTGTTTTTTCTATCTCATTGTTGAATGTTTGTGCATTAAAAGAAGGATCACAACTAAAATTACACTTATCTTGCATAGTCCTAGCGTAAGTCAGGATCTCAATACTAAGTTAAGGGTCTTCAATTTCTTCCCCACTATTCAAGATGTCTTGCACATATTTCTTCTTCAAAGATGTCACATACTCATTTTCACCTTCATTTGAAAACTCTCCACATTGGGCCTTAAGGAGATGGCTGGAAAGCTGATCTTCAAATGGATAGGAATCATTTGAAAAATCCTCCTCGTGATCCCCATTTCTTTTCATTCAGAGTTACCTTCTTACATGTTTGGGAATGCCTAGTTTTCATCATTTTCAAACAGAGAGAAGAGATCAATTATGCATGGGAAGGTTACACCTTTCACTTCAAGATTCATCAAATCATCCTCATGATCAGGGTAAGAATACAATGTTGGGGCTATAACATGAGAATAACCATTCACGCCATCCTGAACATCTCTTAGAAAGTATTATTATTTATAGGGAAAGAAGAGAATCCAGACTCACTGTTATGATCACTATCACATTCCTTTGGTAGTGATAGGGAAATCGACCCCTCAAATAGGCCACGCTTTATTTTTTCATCTACAATTGTCTCGAGAAGGAAATTGGATTCTTCCATTTTCTCCATTTCATCATTGGGCATTTGCGAATCAAAAGGAGAGATAAAATTTGAAATAAAACAATCAATGATTACCTCAAAGTCATCCTCCTGGAGAAATTTTGGTGAGGAGAGAGGTTTCATCCCTTGAACATCTTCATGATCGTTGAAATTATCAGTAATCACCACATCATCCATCAAGAGGAAAAAATTCTCATCTCTGCTACATATTTTTCCTCTAACAAATTGTGCCTTGAGCCAAAATGAAGATATGAATAGAAGTAAAATGTTGATCAGTCAAACCTTAGCACTTAGTAAAGAAAATAAAGAAGGTTCACGTGGGAGAACAAAGCACATTCAAAGGCATGGAAGTATTGGAAAGGATAGCATGCGAAGAATAGAAACAGGTTTGGGACTTAGCCATTTTCACGACAAGGATCTATTTTTAGAGATAGCAGGCGGAGCACTCAAACCGACTAAAGACTTGTGCGTTATGCATTGGCTATTTTTGGAGGATCAGCTACAAAGTTCTTTACATGGACATAGGCTGGAAATATATCTACTACTATCAGCTAACTACCATTAGTCTATTGTTAGCACTATTGCATGTAATCCTATTTGTGTAATGGCACATGGCTAATAATAGCATGCAACCTATTTTGGGATTAGATAAGTGGTGAAGGGAAAATCCCCACCCTTATAAATATGTAGTGAACTGTGTAGTAGAAGAGACAAAATATTATTATTATGGGATGATTAGAGAGACAAATATATGTATGTGTGCAAGACTGGACTACTGTATCATATCTATGCGTGCATGGGCATAGAATGCCATTACTATAATAAGATTCTATGTAATTGTCATTTTTAATATAATGGAGGATATTGGCTGAATCTAGTATTAGTTCCGGGTGTATCTGGATCTAATATGTTCTTGATTTCATCATGGTTAATACTTAATTCTATTCTCCCTTAGATATAGATCTGACATGCTCTGTAGAGCGATGTATTAATAATGGAACTACATGTGTTAAGTCTTCATCATGCTAACATCCTGCAATAGTAACCCTAAAGAGGGACCTGGTACCTTTGTGTGCTTTAGGTGAGTGCTCATCCTAGGATGAGTGATTTTCCAGCGTGCCTAGGGTCTTATTAGGCTTGTAATATTGAATTCTAGGCTATATCATTGGTTCCATTTTTGGGACATCTTTTTCAGTTGTTTTCAAGATGGTTCATAATGAAGACATAGCGGTTGACCTTAGCAAGTGTTGAAGAGTGGATACATGATCTGGAAGAAGAATATGCATGGCGGTTCAGCACTAAATCTGATTTTAATGTACGTGTGTGGGTGGAAAAGAATTTGTATGACAATTTATATGAGATCTTTTTCGCTATCTTTCCAGTAGAATTGTACGAGTGGCTGATTGCTTTGGAAAATAAGCGGAATTGGAGGTATCACACACTTGTCTAGACATAGGAAAAATTCTAGGCCATTTATGATGCTGATCTGATTTGAAATTGAGCCGTGGACACGTGGTCCTGTGGTGTTTTAAATAGTTATATCTTGGATTACTCAATTTCCACTTATTCGTGTCTATAGGTAGCTAAATTCTAGTTTTTACGATATCCAAGGGGAACTTACTTGCAAGGCATTCCACTGGCAATCAAGATCCTGATGGTATATTTGAATATGGAGAGTAAACCAATGGCTAACTAAACCTCACCACGTGCGAGGGAAGGAGAAGGTTTGGTGAAAGATGGAAAACCTAGCGGTAGAAAGGCAGGGAGAGGAAATGTGGCTTAAGTGTAATGAGGTGTGCGAGAGAGAGATAGAGAAGAAGCGTAACATTACAGAAAGTATGGCGTTGAGGAGAGAGATGGCTCGTGAAGGATTTGAAGCTCACATAGAAGACGTGGAGATAGAACATCAATAACCCCCCATATTGGAAAGCATGATAGGGAACCCTACTTGGCCTCATGTAGAAGCACACCAGCAGAGACTACCTGGGCCACGGGTACGCATCTGAATCCACCTGACAACCTTGCCCTTGCATTTGGTTTTCCAGCATCTAGTACAAGTAGTCAACTAGCTAGTTCAAGCAGTGGGAGAGTAGGAGTGAGTCTTATAAAAGGCACATCGATGGCAGCACAAATGGCTTTGTTGTTATATGGGAGTACCTTTTTGGGTGTATCATCAGCACATAATATAAGCGCGCCAATTTTTGAATTAACTTTTGGGAGTAATAATGCTTCACAGACTTTTGGGGTAGAATTCAGTTCTACTATTGGGACATTGGAAAGTACATCTTCTAGTTTGACCCCAACTACAAGTTTGGGATCAAGAAGCATATGTAGCTCTAGTTTAGGTAGATCTGAAGGTTCTGGAGGAAGGGGAAACATACGAGGTTTTGGATTAGGTGGGAAAGGTCCGCACCAACCCCAGAATATGTACATGGAAATGTCTCTTTGTCTTTCAGAGTATAGAGGTATAGAATATGTTGTTGAACATGTGCATATGTGTGAAATAATGTGGCGCGAAAAAGGAATCAAGGTTTTTGAGCGTAGGGAAAGCCAATTTTATACTACATTACAAGGGTGCACACACAGCTGGTACATAAATTTTGACCTTGATCAGACTTACGTAGATTATACAACTTTAAAGGATGCATTCCTTAAATATTTTCATATCCCTGAGTTTGAGTAGAAGAGTATAAGTGTGCTTACGGATACTAAGCAAGACACTACTGAAAGTATTAGAGAGTATGATGCATGGTTTAAAACGTTGTTATCAAAACTTTCTTATGACATACACGCAAGCTAACATGCATAATGGTTCGTTGGGGGCTTGATTACCCCTTTTAGGAGGGCATTATCACATAAGACATACACTGATTTGTGTGAAGCACTTCAAGAAGCCTTACGTGTTGAGGCAGTTAAAATTATAGATACTTGGGTGACCCTATCTTTAGAAGCACAAATAACAGCTATGGAAAAATAGTTGGAGAAACTATGAGCACATTCAACACATGAGACACACACAAGGATTTGGTGCATAAATTTTGAAGTAGAAGGTCACACAAAGGATAGTTGTCCTCATAGAACAGTACGCTCATTACTGATGGAATGTGAAATATGCCATTTAAACCATGATGCTAGCAGTTGCCCATTATTACAATGCATAATATGGAAGAACATTTCAAGCTACTTTAAAATTTGTAGGTCCGTGACTCATGACATGGAAGAGTCATTTCTGATTGGTCAGACATGATGTTATAGATATTGGTGTATGCCAGACATGAGTTTTAGATAACTCTAAGGGTAAGAATGAGCATCAGGATCATGATCACAATCAGGTGCACTATGATCGGAATGAAGGGTGTTTTGAAGGCAATTGTGGTAGAGGTCGAGGATACCACGGTGGATTCGGAGGACGAGGTCGTGGTGGTGGAAGAAGTGATTTACCTTACGGAACATGTTATACATGTGGATCTCCTGACCACTATAGGCATGAATGTCCTTAGAATATTACATTTTATTTTTGTGGAAAGAACCATAGCTATGAGAAGTGGTCGGACTTGTATGAGCATTTGAGTAGGCAACATAAACAAGAAAACCAATGCGCAAGGATGGTTAGGATACAACACACTATAGAAAATCAATGGATGCCTAAGTTGGAGGCAAAATCTGAGGCACTACAAGTGAAGATCATGACCCAGGTTAAGGTGACACGTTCCAGGAAAGCATTGCAGCATAAGCCTACCATCACTAAAGAGGAAGTTCTCCATGCATGGTACCCAGATCATGCCTATCAGAAGGAGGTTTATAAGGAAAACATGGAAGTTCTCAGGAATCTTTAGGGTGAGATACAGTACTTAAAAGAGAAATCACAGAAGATGGAGAAAAATAAAGCATCAGAGACAATCCAAATTGATATAGATGACTTGAGGGAAGTGTGTAAAATGTTATGCCAGGAAAATATCATTCCACTAGTAGGGAGTTGGTTAAAAGGAAGCACTCTGTGTGTAAGTACTGAGACTGGAAGACATATCCTGCATGTGAATTTTCCACCTCACAGCCTAGATTATGATAAGGAAATCACTCTGAATTTTTTTGTGGATGGGTGGCTATTGAGTAATATACTGATTGATACAGGTGCAAAAGTCATTGTTCTTACCTTGGATGCATGGGTACAAATGGGAAGACCCCCATTGCAGCCATCCTCTAATGTATTGTTCATGGCTAATCGGACTAAGGACACTCCCATTAGAGTTTTGAAAGATGCATCCATTACCATACAAGGGGCCAAGTTCAGTGGAGACTTTGAACTTTTAGTGCTGGAAGAGTCAGATAACTTCCCATCTCTATTGGAGCATCCTCAGTGTTATGCAAATAATGTTGATCTTTAGTTCAACAAGGGATATAATAGTTTTGAAAACAAGGATGAGAGAGTTATTATCCCTTTAATAGATGGAAAATCTATGCCCTATGTTGAGCCCTTAAGTGAAGAAGATATGAATAGGATTTATGTTCGTGTCATCCAAGATCCAGAGATACTTGAGCCAACCAAAGAAGGACTAATTCAATGGGAGGATGCACAGTCTATAAGTGATACTAAAAGTGTTGCTTGTGATAATTGGGCTCATAACACTTATGAGTTGGTACAACATGAAGTAAAGACCATATTTCCTAGAGGCAGTAAACCATGTTATGTCAAGAGGAAAGGTAACAACTCGATACCTTGTTACACCAAAGAAGGAGATCATATGGTATTCTTGCGCGCCATGGAAGAATAGTGGATGGATCCACTGGAAAGAAGAAATATGATAACATATACACTACATGGAACAACACACTGGTGGTGGCCCACAAGGATAATTTTATAGGTTGGGATGAAATTAGGATTGCTCTAATTACTAGGTTCTTCAGGAGAAATGCACCTAATCAAATATACACTTATCATGGTAATCAACCTGTTCAGCACCAAGTTCAAAAGTGTGAGAGACTATGGACAGAAGGGCACGAAGCTTTACCACCTTCGCTATGGGTGCATAAGTTTTATTCCACTTTACAAGGTTGCGTGCATGCTTGGTATGCATATGCAAAACTCCATAGAGAGACTAGAAATTGGCAGGATTTAATTATAAGAATGGCCCAAATGTTTGACTTCTTCTCTACAAAGCCTCCAATGGAAGAAGCATTGAAAGTCATAAAGTGCTTAACTATGGGAGATAGTGCCAAGGCTGAAGAACTCCTTCAAGAGTTATTCGATGAAGGGAACTCATGAGCACGTCTTGTTAAAGAAACAAAGGCCGATGCCATACTACGTTAACACGCTTGCCTTGAGAAATAAAAAGGCAAAATGGTCTACATAGTGGATGAAAAATAAGTAGAAAATCTCGATGTAAATCATTCAACAGGTAGGCGTGAGGTATTAGAAAATGCAAATAAGACCACGTGTGCCTATCATGAACCTATGGAAAAAAAGAAGGTGAATATTGGAACAGATACTGAGCCTGAGGAAGCCATAATTAGAGACTATTGGTCAGACTCTGAAGTTGCAAAAATTATAGAGTTGCTAAGGGATTACTAGTACTTATTCCCTAGGGGGTACCATGAACTTAAAGGTGTGGATGAATCATTAGGGGAGACAAAGATAAAGCTTAAAGAGGGTGTGTGCCCAGTTAGAAAGATACCCTACAAGATGAACCCCAACTTGCACGAAATGGTCAAAGAAGAGATTGATAAAATGTTGAAGTCTAAAATCATCAAACCCCTTGATGATTCAGAATGGGTTAGTTCGATGGTGATCAGTATCAAGAAGGATGGATGGATTAGAATATGCATGGACTACATGGAGCTAAATGTTGCATGTGTAGCTGATCCCTTTCCTATGTAATTCACTAAGGAAATACTATAAGGTGTTGCAGGGCATGAAATCTATTCGTTTACAGATGGCTACTCTAGGTATCCTCATGTTCGGATTGCCCAGGAGGATTAGGAAAAGACTACGTTTACTACTGAATGGGGTATCTTCACCTATACTGTAATGCCTTTTGGTTTGAAAAATGCACCTGTTGTATTTTCACACATAGTTGTTAAAGCCTTCAAAGAATTTATTCACAACTTTGTACAGGTCTATTTAGATGATTGGATAGTGTATGGATTAGTTAAGGATCATTGTGACAATCTGCGATTAATGTTTGAAAGATGTAGACAGTTGAGTATCTCCTTAAACAACAAGAAGTACATATTTGATACGTTGTTTGGGATACTTTTAGGACACATAATCTGTAAGGAAGGTTTTTTGGTTGATCCAGCCAAGGTTACAATCATTATAGGTCTAAGGGAGCCTACCAGTCAGAGTGAGGTGCACAAATTTTTTGTTCATAATATTACAGAAATTTTATCAAAGGATATGCCAAATTTTCTGCACCGTTGGAAGAGTTACTGAAAGGGAAAGGTATGTTCTATTAAGGAGAACCGCAATATCCCACATTCGAGACATTGAAGGAAAAAATTACTTCCGTACCTATTCTACGTTTCCCTTCATGGGACCAACCATTTCATGTACATGTTGACACCTCTGGCATGTCCATTAGCGCGGTGTTGGCTCAACCTGGAGAAGGTTTTATAAATCATCCCATATTTTTTTCTAGTAGAAATTTGACTCCTACAGAAAAAAATTACACAACTATAGAGCGTAAAGCTTTATCAATGATCTATGCGCTACATAAATTCCACCAGTACCTACTAGCTACACCATTTGTCTTTTATACAGATCACATGGCATTGAAGTATTTGGTAAACAATCCCGTTCTACAAGGGTGCATATGTCGATGGGTGCTCTTATTTCAAGAATTTGATTTCACAGTTGTGGTAAAACCAGGGAAAAGTAATTCTAGACCAAACATTCTATAAAGAATACAGTCAGGAGAAGAAGCACATGCAATTAAGGATACCATGTCACATGCACAATTATACATATTATAACAAGTGTCATCAGAACTAGAGGACATTATTGTCTTTCTATGAATAGGGATGACACCAGAAGGAATGAAATCCTTGGAGAAGAAACAACTTGCTATACGCGTCACACCCTATATGTTAATCAGTGGTGACTTGTACAAATTAGACTGAGATGAAGTATTGTGTCGTTGTGTATTAGAACATGAGTGCACAGATATTATGGCAGAAGATCATGGTGGAATTATAGGTGGCCACTACACTGGTGATTTTATTGCGTGCAAGACTATACTTGTTGGATTATGGTGGGAGACCCTATATAAAGATTGTAAGGAATTTTGTAAGGCTGTTGATAATTTTCAACGTCTTGGAAAACTAGGTCAATGAGATGAAATTCCTCTGAGACCTATTACTAGTGCAGAACCATTCGAGATATGGGCTATATATTTTGTGGGTCTTATTTCACCAGCTACGCATAAAATTGGATTGTGCTACATCATAACTTACACAAAATATCTGACAAGGTGGGCAGAAGGAACACCTACAAAGGACTGTACAATGGCTATAGTAACCTAGTTTCTATGGGAAAATATTATTACAAGATATGGATGTCCTTTAATTTTGACCAGTGATAGGGGCACACATTTTCTTAATGAGACAATCAGAATTGTATTGGATGAATTCATGATTGCCCACCATAAGACTACACCCTATCACCCTCAGGAAAATGGAATTTATAAGGCTTTCAACAAAATTTTGAGCTAGACATTAACAAAAAATTGTGATGTTGGAAGAAAGGATTGGGATGATAAAGTATTTTTAGTACTTTGGGCATATCGGACAACATATAAAAGATTGAACAAGGCCACACCATTTCAGTTAGTGTTTGGCACAGAAGATGTTCTTCCTATGGAATTTATGTTACCTTCTTTGTGTATTGCATGCACTGGAGGTCTTGTTGATGAGAAAACATTAGAAGAATGGATTGAAAAGTTAATAAAGTTGGATGAGCGATGAGCCATAACACGTTGGAGTCAAAATCAAGAGAAGGCCAGGTAGAAAGCATGGCATGACAGGCACATAAAGGATAAAAATATTGAGATGGGTCAAATGGTGCTCCTTTATGATTCTAAATTTTTCCGCCATCTAGGCAAACTCAAGGTACATTTGTTGGGGATGTATGTTATCACACACATACTTGAAACCGGCGCTTGTTAGATAGAGGCACTAGATGGAATGCGGTTACCCGATTAATTAAATGGGAGTAGGCTGAAACCCTACTATAAATAAGTTTTTTTTATGTTTGTAATAAGGCAGTGTTGCCTTTTAGATTAGGTTTCAAATTCTGCATTTCCTTAATGTGTTTCCTTCTTTGTTGCTATGCTTTGTCAATTTAGCTAGTGTGTTTTGTGTAATAAGCGCATTTACGTGCCATAAGATAATTATTATTTGAAGAATTTTTATGCATAGAGGACTACACATACCCTTAGTGTGGGGTAGGTTGTTGATATCCAGGTACAAGACTATTGAAAATAAGTCCACATGAAAGGAACAAATTGGTATGGGTGCTATTTAAAGTTGGAGAATTGAAATAATCTAAATAGAGATTGCTTCTAGATATGGGGACCATAGAAACAAATGAATGAAGAAACACGTATAATGCTAGGTAAGTAGAGGCCGAGAAGACTACCAATAGAAGGTGCAGTGATGAGGTACTCAGGCACATGTAAGCACGCTAAAGAGAAGTCTACTACCGAAAGGTAGGAGGGCGAGTTAGAAGGTTATAGCTTAGGCGTGAATATGAACCATATGGAAATAATGAAAATGGTCAATTAATGAGAGGATTGTTGGTAGGTGGAGGAGAAATAAATGCAGTAACTTTTTGAAATTCTATATAAGGATGAGATGCGAGTTCATTTTTACCATTGCAATTGAGAGGATTTAAAAATGGTTAAGTACGAATGAGCCGAGAAATCATGTTGAGTTTCAAAGAGTGTGAAACCAGATGTGAGGAGATGGGTTATGCACAGGAGAAGCTTACGTTCCCATATGAGAAGGGTTCGAGAAAAGTAGACACGTTACAAACAAGTTAGGGCACATGATTTCTAGTAGGGCACAAAGATTTCAACTAGGGTTTTGACTTGCTTGATTACAAAAGGAGGAAAAGAGAGATTTTTCAAATGGCACCACAGAAAGCACCTACAGCAGGAGATAAAGGGAAGAAGAAGGTTGAAGTGGAACAAGAATTTTCTCCCGAGAGTAATTTTTTAGAAACGCAGTATCTAGAGGGCGTGATTTTGGGACAAGAGTGGGATTCCCATATCCTCTAATGTAAAATCAATGATTACAACCACCAAAATTCAGACAATAAGAAGGAGCTCAATGCATTGCTGAGCACAAAAACCAACAAGCACACGACAGAGGATATATAGGTATATGATGACGCTGGAGAGAAGTTGCTGAAGAAAAATGGAGTCTACTAGTTGTATGAACTACCGTAGTTTGGAAAGTATGAGCCATTGTATCAGTGGTTGATGAGCAGAGTCCATGAGGAATTCTTCTACTTTGTCGGATGGAGGGTAAGAATCACAACTTCCTTGATTTCAATGGTTACAAGACTAATGGCCTCGGGGTTGGATATGGATAATGATTTAACTAATAAATCCATAATCTTGGAGATGAGGAAGGAGCTGGAGTATACCAAGGGTCCGCGCGGCATGGACATTGACAAGCTGAAGAAGTACCCAATAGTGCAGGAAGTTGGACATCTTGTGACAAAGTTGAATGACCAAGGAAGATGGTCGCAAGTAAACACAATGTGGTTGCATGTCGCCAAGAAGATGTCTCAAGGAGTGGTCTACAACATTGCAGATCACATAGCAAAGACAATCATTGAAGAAGCGTGAATAGGTGATAGAATAAGTTTTGGCACTGTATTATTGTCTTTGGTATTCATGGAGATTGGTGTGCCTGATGGGCCAAGGGAGAAAATTTGGGATTACCCCATGGAACACAAGTCACCTATAAAGAGGTTTGACAAGTACTTGTGCGATGGATCAATGAGTGAACCATTCAAGTAGAGGGTGGAGATGTGGTACGATAGACACCACACAACGTTCAAGAAGAGTGGCACATACCCAAGGATTTACCTTCGATGGTGGGTAAGATAGTTTAGTTTGCCATATACCAACATTATTGCATCGTGTGATTTACAATGAAAGATGAGGCTTGGATCCCATGGTGTAAACTTCCATATGCCTTCACAGCAAGGTATTTTCAAGCATCAGTTCATCAGTTTTTAGATGCACGCTGCTTAACCTTCAATTTAGATAAGGTAGATTGTGACTACCACACTCTGAGGAAGAAGTATGTATATCCAAAGTGCAATGCATACATTGAAAGACTTATTTCAGGTATTATAAACATGAAACTTGTAATCTTGGCAGTTGGGGATGCCAGAGTAGTGCTTATATACCTTCAACTCAAACCTAAGCTAGAGAATGCAAAATATGTGGAGAATGAGTTTGCACTCCTAGGGCCACCAAAGGGTAACCGTATAATGGAAAAAGTTCCAACACCCAAGCCCACAGAAATAGTTCAGGTTCATAATGAGGAGGAGCATGAGGATAGTGGTGGTTTAGAACATAGAGGTAGAAGACATCCTCCAACTAAGGACGAAGATGAGCGTGCAACTACACCATCACAGCCTTGAGAGGAAGATGAAGAGGGCTTAGGTTTGGACCAAGGAGAGTGAAGATTCAAGAGAGTGTTTAGGAGAACAAGGACCCAAGATGCTACTCCACAAATAGTGCGCAGATCACCTCGACTCTCTCCATAAAGGGAGACAACTGAGAAGAAAAGAAGGAAATTGAAGTTGAATGAGGAAGATGAAGAGTCTGAAGAAAGTGTTCCCAATTCTCCTACACCTCTGGAGAACGTAGAGGAACAAAAACATGAAGAAATGAAGGATAGAGAAGAGGAAGAAAAAGGGACATATGAGACAACAACAAAGACTGCTCAGGACATAGCTACACAAGTTACAAATCTTGAAGCCCAAGTTCCTAAGCATCCTAGATCAAAAATAACAAGTAGGGAATATATTCCACCAACCATGGGCTATGCAGAGGACATACGTAAAATTTTCCGTGCCTGTTTACAGAGTACAATCACACAAAAGGAGTTATATGGTTGGGAATTAATGGATGATGATATGGCAACAATGCACACAAGGAAGTAATTATCATGGTCGATGCACATGCACATAAATGAACTAGATTTTGATGTGTGTGAGGAGTCATGCATATTAAGGAGGTTAAAAAAGACACCTTAGGCTAGAAACATAACATTAAAGCCTACTGTCATGTTAGATGAACAGGTGAGCAATGCATTGGTAAAAGTCTCAACCGATGTGGCACAAAGGAATATGGACAAAGCTACCACAATTAGGGCACTACGGGAAGAGATCAAAACTAAGGATGAGGAGATATCCCACCTACAGTAGGAAAGATACTTAGCGTAGAAGAAGAACGCTATGTTTATTAGCATCGCAGAAGAGATTGGTGACAATGTCATGAAAGCTAGGCCACACTTAGAGCCAAAGGTACCCAAGACATTCCCTTCATAAATACATTATGTAAGCACATTAGTGGACTTAGTGCTTAAAGATGAACCTCTACGCATGCCAATGCCAAAGGATCCAGAACATGAAGCAGAGCGAGAAAAGGCTTCAGTGATGTGGAAGATTACATCATATGAAGGCTTGCTTTAGAGCTTATAGGAGGAATTGAAGAAGGCAGACCAAGCACTACATATTTATAGTGTGCTAGAGGCTGTTATAAGGACCAGGACCAATTTAGAAGACAATGAGGTCCTGAAGGCCATGAAGGATGAGACATTGGGATGTGTAGAATGGTTATCACTTGTTAAGAAGAAGCGTGAGGCCCTTACAGCAGCTTAGGAACCACACAGAGAAAGGCTGGATGAGCTTGGAAAACTCATCGCTCAGAAGATGGACTTGTTAGAAGGGAGAATGACTGGCATGTCCAGCATTGTGTTAGTCCTACAGAATAGAAAAGGAGAGATTGAAAGAGATGAGTTAGAATCAATTACAGTGGATATTCGAGAGAAGGAAGAGGCCACGCTTAGTGATTGGAAGACATGAGAGGCAGAAATAAAAGATGAATATCCAAAATTGATTATTCTGGTTGCAGAAGAAGAAACTGTAGGTTAAAAACATTCTTTCATTCATCCAAATTCTTTCTATTCTTCTATTCATATTATTTGATTCATTTTGGAGACAACCATTTCCAGGGTGGTAATGCAACTAGTGTGGGGTAATGTTGATCAGTCAGACCCTGGAACTTAGTAAAGAAAATACAGAAGGTTCACATGGGAGAACAGAGCACATTCAAAGGCGCGGAAGTATCAGAAAGGATCATGTGTGAAGACCATAAAAAGGTTTGGGACTTAGTCATTTTCATGACAAGGATCTATTTTTGGAGATAGCGTGCGGAGCACTCAAACCGACTAAAGACTTGTGCGTCACACATTGGCTATTTTTTGAGGATCAGCTATGAAGTGCTTTGCATGGACACAGGCCAGAAATAGATCTACTACTATCAGTTAACTAACAGTGGTCTATTGTTATCACTATTGCATGTAAGCCTATTTGTGTAACGGCACATGGCTAATAATAGCATGTGACCTATTTTGGGATTAGATAAGTGGTGCATGGAAATTCCCCACCCTTATAAATATGTAGTGAACTGCATAGTAGAAGAGATGAAATATTATTATTATGGGATGCGTAGAGAGACAAATATATGTATGTGTGCAAGACTGGAGTACTGTATCAGATTTGTGCATGTATGGGCATAGAATGCCATTACTGTAAGAAGCTGTTAGTGCAAAATTACAGCACCCCTGGATACTGATCAGATTTCTAGGTTGATCACTCTTGCATCCAGTGTAATTGCACAACATGGAAACCTCTCTCCAAGTGTGGGACTTGGAAACTGAGAGAGGAATCTCCAGATTAGAGGCTGGTTCCTCAAACTCCTCTGATTTAGATCTATATTTTTCAAAGCTACAGAGGTCTAGATCCTAATCCTATTCTAACTTGCAAGGAGACAGGGGTAGAAGTGCAAAAAATTGAAACTAACTAAAGATGGTGATGCACCAAAAAGGAGTGGTGAAACATATTAGTCATGCAAATAGACACAGACCAAGGTTCACAACATAAAAACATACACAGACTGATAATGTATAATTTAGCATCTGACATCAAGCAAATAATACAAACAGAGGATTGAAACCCCATTCACAGAGCTTGCATTATCAATTTAATATCAAAAATATGCATTACACCCTCAGAGAGGTAAAGAAAACTGTTACAATCCTTGGAGAGGTCTGATACTTCATCAATCCCTTGAAGAAGGTGAAAGAAGAAGTCTGCTATGCCCAAAAAATGTTCCTCCTTTAGAAATGAGCCAAATCTGGCTTTTACATGCATGGGTCGAGCCCAAGGGACAGAAAACGTACAAAAGCATGGGAGCCCATCCCTTCTTGACTGTAGGTGCATTAAAATGGCATGGGGAACCTTACAAACCCGTACCCTATCATTTTGATTGGAATACAGGAGAATGCGACCCATTCTACATTAAAAATGGTCGCTGAAATATCGCTTCTGGCCATGAACACGCGTCAGATCCGTTTCTTGATTTTTCTCACTCCAGACTGCTCCAAAACGCAAGACTGACACCATAATCGTGTAGAGAATTTCACCAGCTTTCCGTTGATATAAAGAACGTGCAAATCCGAGCTCTGTATCAAAAGTTATGGGGATCTGAAGATCTAGAGCACAAAACAGGCGAAAGCGTGTTTTGAAATCCTTTCCCGCGCTCTGCCACCTGGATGACACATGGGACGTGCTGATTGGACGAGCAATTCTCTCTCCTCCGTCTTTCGCGGGATTTCATTTTGAAATTCACTTGTGGGGCCCTTAACTGGACACGTGGCGCTATTTCATTGGTTCGGCCTGACCTTTTAAAACTTGCCCTTTGACCTTTTTGACCTTTTTTCTCTGAGACACGTGGCGGCTTCTGATTGGTTCTCGGACCTGCCGGCTTTTTCGCGCCCTTCACATCTTTTTGTCCCAGACATCCCAATTGCTTAGTGCTCCTTGTGATGATTTCGGCCGAACCGGCCGGTTCGCGTCCATTTGTCCCGGATGTCCCAATTGCCTTTGGACTGTTTTGACCTCTTTCGTCCGGTTCGGCCGGTTTGCGCCTTTTCGGCCTGCTTGTCCCATTTTGTCCCTCTCAGCAGTTAGTCAATTTTCTCTCGGTCGAACTGGCATTTTGCGCCTGCCATGTACTTTCGTCCCATTTGTCCCATTTTCTTTTGGACTGCCTGTGCTCATTTCGGCCGAACCGGCCGGTTCGGGCCCAAACGTCCCGAGCAACACTTAGCCAATTTTTCTTCCTCTTTCGGCCGGATCGGCTTTTCGTGCCCGCCACGTACTTCTGGCCCAATTGTCCCAAATGCAATTTGGGCCGCCTAGAGGCTTTTCGGCCGATCTGCTTCCATTTGTCCCACTTGTCCCAAATGCTACCTTGAGCAGGACTTAGCCAATTTTCACACTCTTTCCTATATCAACCTATTTACCTTTCTGCAACTTTTTTTTGCATTTTCTCAGAGCTTGCTCCATGTTTCTTCAGCCAAGGGAGTTAGAAAAATACCTGAAGGGACCCTAGAAACCTGATTTTGCTCTGAATCAATCAATTTGCTTTGGATTTGAATCTTCTGATGCATGTTATCAAAATTTACCCTAGGGGGGTGAATTTTGGATAACAATTTGGCGACTCAGCGGGATCATCTGCCTGCTAGATGGAAAGAACAGTTGCCTAAAGCAATCCATTGGGCATGGAGTCATCAAATATTCTGTTAGAATCCAAACTGACTCAGAATGTGCAAGGGGAAAGATGGAATGTGACCTGATGAAAGCAAAGACATGCTTAACATCTCCATGGACGACAAGCTGTGCCAAGGCACTTAGGGAAAACAAAACTAACCTACAACAAAACAATGTGCACAAGCACTTGGAGGAAAGAAAATCTAATCTAATATCTACAGGTGTAGTGAACCTCCCTCTAGAAGCAACGCTTGAGATAGATTCCATTTACTGGAATCTGCAGTTCTTCACCATCCAATGAGGCCAATTGGAAAGCATTGTTGCTCTTGCACTTTGTGACCATGTATGGGCCACTCCAAATGGCATCAAATTTTGAATGCCTTCCTGGTTTTGCTCTGTCCACATCCCATTTCAGCACTAGATCTCCTACTTGAAAAGATCTGTCTTTGGTCTTCCTATCAAAGGTCTTTTTGATCAAAGCTTGATCCTTTTCCATTGGTTGGGATGCCTGATCTCTGATCTCTTGCAGCTCCATCAACTCTGCATACCTCACCTCCATGGGCTCAAACTCTAGCAACTCCAGCTGTTTCATGAGTTCCAACGTTGGCAACTCAAGTGACAT
Organism: Taxus chinensis; assembly: GCA_019776745.2. Taxonomy (NCBI): domain Eukaryota; kingdom Viridiplantae; phylum Streptophyta; class Pinopsida; order Cupressales; family Taxaceae; genus Taxus; species Taxus chinensis. The sequence goes on along the minus strand of CM034147.1, from coordinate 197,759,979 downwards.
GGGCAAGATTTCCTCTCTTCCGTAGACAAGCCTAAATGGAGAGTTACCCGTGGATCTTTTGGGAGTTATCCTATCAGCCCATAAGGCTGATTTCAGTTTGGTATGCCAAGCCCTCTGATTCTCATCAAGAGTCCTCCTAATGATCCTCAGCAAGTTTTTGTTTATAGACTCGGCCTGGCCATTACCTTGAGGGTAATAGTTCGATGAAGTGCTCAGGTAAATCCCGTTCTTGACAGCCCACTCAGTCACTTTAGATCCGATGAATGCTAATGCATTATCAGAGACTATTGTAGCAGGTACACCAAATCTAGAAGTTATCCCTTCGTAAAAGTCCAAGATGCTAGACTCATTCACCTCTTTGAGTGCTACTGCTTCTGTCCATCTGGTGAAGTAGTCTGTGGCTGTCAAAATCCATTTGTGCCCTTGGCTCGAATTGGGATTGATGACTCCAATGAAGTCCAAACCCCACTGCATGAATGGCTGATCTACTGTAATTGGATGCAATGGAAGGGCAGCGAGTCTCTCTTTTCCTGTGAAGAATGCACAATTCTTACACCTCTTGATCCATGCATAGCAATCACTGAAGATTTTAGGCCAATAATAACCAGCCTTCATGATTTTCAGAGCTGTCACTCTTGGTGCAAAATGGCCACCAGCTGGTCCATTATGAAATTCTTTTAATACCCCTTGGATCTGACCTGTGTTAATGCATCTCAGCAGCACTCCATTCACGTCCTTCTTGAACAAAACTCCATCAATGATGGTATATGGAATAGCCTGCAATCTGAAATGTCTCCTCTTTGCTTTGCTCATTTCTGGAGGGCACAAGCCCGTCTGTAGGAAATGTATCATATTCTGAGTCCAACAGGGAGTGGACACATCATCATTTTCCTGTTTTTTATCATCTTGTAATAGCAGGACAGCGTCTTCTTCATCTTCTAGGTTGTCTAGTTTTTTGGAAGCGAGCTGCTCACACAAACCTTTGCCTCTTACCAGCTTGGTGATCTTGATCTCAATGTCATACTCCATGACACGGGTGATCCAACCTGCCCTTTTCTCATTCAAATCCTTGTTGAGGAGGAAATCCTTAACCCCAGCATGTGAGACCAGCAACTGTACCTTGTTGTTTGAGACTAAATGCTTGAATTTTTTCAAGCTTCTGATTACTGCAAGCACATGCTTTTCAATAAAAGAGTACCCTCATTTCGCAGTCACCTAGGCTCTTGGCTGAAGAAGGCAATCGGCTGCTCATCATTATCTTTGTTCTGCTGTACCAGAATGGCAGAAATAGTGTCATCACCTCCAAATGCATAGAGGATGAAATCCTTGGAAAAGTCTGGGTTGATAAGAGTGGGTCCCTGGGAGATGGCTTCTTTGATTGCTTCAAAACTCTCCTTGCCTTCTGCCATCCATTTGAAAGCCATGCTTTTTCTTAACATTTTAGTGATGGGCTTGACAAGGGCTGCAAAATTTGGGACAAACCTCCGAACAAAGTTTATCCTTCCCAGGAAACTCTGAAGGGCTTTCTTGTGACTTGGCAATAGTAGAGCTCTTATGGCTTCAACCCTCTCTGGATCAATTGCTAATCCTTCCTTGGAGACAATATGGCCAAGGAGCTTCCCTTCATGTGCAAGAAAAGATGCACTTCTTAGGATTCAAAAGACACACCGAACTTTCTACACCTCTGAAACACTTGCCTGAGGTGAAAGAGATGGTCTGCAGCATTCTTTGAGAAGACAGTAATATCATCTAAGTATATCAGCACTATCTTGTTGATTAAGCCTTTGAATGCCATATCCATAGCTCGCTGGAATGTTGCTCCGGCATTCGACAGTCCAAATGGCATCTTCTTGTAAGTATATGTGCCCCATTTGGTTGTGAAGGCTGTCTTGAACTGGTCTTCCTCCTTTACCATAATTTGATTGAAGCCTGAGTAACCATCAAGTAGTGAAAACCTTTCTGAACCAGCTACAACCTGCAGTATTTGCTCCATGGAAGGGAGTGGATAATGGTCCTTGAGAGAGGCTCTATTCAAATCTATGAAGTCAACACATAGCCTGATCTCTCCACTCTTCTTTCTGACTGGAACTAAGTTGGCAACCCAAGTAGAATGCTTGATTGGGAATATAATTGTTGACTCAATCAGCTTGTCCAATTCTTTCCTCATGAGGGGCTCCATGTGTGGATTGACTGGTCTCTGTTTCTGCCTAATAGGCTTAGTATTTGGGTCCAATTCAATGGTATGCTGAGCTAATTTGGGATTAAACCCTTTCAAATCTTCATAACTCCAAGCAAACACGTCAGGGAATTCTTGACATAGCTGTATGAACTCATACCTTTCCTGTTCAGTTGTCATCTTTCCAATTTGCAATGGCTTGTTCTCTTCTACCAAGATGGATACCGAATCTTCTCTCTTAACCTGAATGTTTGCTTTCTCCTTTCTAAATTGATCATTGGGGTTAAAAATGGACTCCAAGGTGATAAGTCCCTTGGGCAGCTTGTCAGTTCTCAGCTGTATCACCTGGTCACCATATTGCTGTTCCAACTTCTCTTGATTCTTAGCTGAGAACTCAACTTCTTCTTGCAAGAAGTGGATGATTTGCTGATCATTCTCAAATACTTGCCAACTGACATCGTTATCCGGCACTGAAGGCCTCACAATCACGTGGATGTTTGGCTGTACCTTGTCTTGTTGAATGTTTTCCGTAATGTCAAAGGCTGCCCCTACTGCTGCAAGCCTGTCAGCAGCTTGATTCTCTTTCCTAGGGATGGATTTGATGCCAAAGCCCTCAAAATCTTCCATGAGGTCCCACACCCTGTTCTTGTAGCAAGTGAGTAGATCATTTTTGGCAGCATGTTGTCCCTTGACCTGATTTACAATCAGCTCACTGTCCCCAAAAACTTGCAAGTTCTTTATCTTTCTCCTGATTGCCCAATGCATCCCTTGCACCAAGGCTTCATATTCAGCAGTGTTATTGGAGCATGCAAATTGAAATCTAAAAGCTGAATAATGCTTTATTCCTTGAGGTGAAACAAGCATGGCTCCACCTCCTGCACCTTGTCTACTCCTTGATCCATCGAAAAACAGCTGCCATACTTCATTGTCATCCTTGTGGTTTGGCTTGGTGATGCTAGGAATAGGTTGACTTTCTTCGTGTATGCAATAGACCCCTAGCTCAGATTCTTCTACTTCTTGATAAGGATCAAAAGCATGTACCTTGTTTGCCCATTCATCAAGAGTCAAATCTGGAATACTTCCAACCTTAGTGTCGGCTTCATCAGTTCCAGGGTGATCTTCTTGATCAAATGTTGAGCAATTGGCATTAATCTGACTTGGAGTATAGGGCTCAATGTGGAAGTTTGCAATAGGTTCTGACCTAATTGTAGCCTTAGTTCCATATCTTGTTCTGAATAACATGTGAGACCAATCAGCGGACAAATATCCCCCAATTTTGGCAGTGAAGTCCCTTGACAAACAGAGGGAAAAGAGTGGTGGAAGGTCTATGACTGATATATCTTGTAAGACAACAACATTTGGACATGCATGTAAGGTAAGACTCAAATTTCTAATCACTCCAAGTGTTGCTATTGCTGTCCCATCCAGTTGCACTACTCCCTTAGATGTTAATTCATACTGGAGCCCTAACTGATCAGCTATTTGTTTAGGCATTATTGAGCTACTTGCCCCGAAATCTATCATGCAATTATGCACTAGCTGATTTCCAATGATTAACGAAACATAAAAAGGGGGAGGCTTCAGCATTCTACCTTGTTGTGCTCCATGATTTCCTTCAGGCTGGGAAGCATTTGTGAGTACCTTCTCTTGCATTTGGATCTGCTGATTCGAAGTTGGCCAATCCTTCATGGCAGCTTGCAGCAGATTTCTTTGGCCTGGGATGGATAGGGATTCCCACATAGATATATTGACGTTTGTCTTCTTCATCTGATCAATGATACTGAATGGTGATGAAGGATCTCTGTGCTATCCCTTGGTTTGCACATTTGCTCCTTGTATGTGGGCAGCAACAACTGGCATTTGAGTCGGCCTAGGGGCTGTTCTTGGCTGCCCTTGTGTATTTGAAACTGGGTTTTGCTTGCCAATCATTTGTGGAGCTGTGGAAGGTTGAGGATTGGCTGGGGCTAATGACTGTTGTTCACCCAAATTTCTCCTTTTTGACCTTGTGTTGGCTGTAACACCTTGAGAAATTACCTGATTCATGCCACAGAAATCCTCTGCTTGCCAATTTACCAATGTGGTGTCATTTGGGGCTGATTGCTGTTGGAATGTTTCTTGTTGTTGGTTGTTTTCTTGACTACTCTCACCCTCCACACCAGCACTTGTTACCATTGAAGCTTGGGTCAAAGCACCATTGAAGCACATGGATTGGTTATGAGGCTCATTACATGGAAAACACCAATCATACTCCTGGGCAGTGTTGTTTTGTGCTGGAAATGATGCCTTAGAGGCAGATATGGCATTTGGATTATAGGGCTGGAATGGTCTATTGGCAGGAGGCCTTGTTTGACTCATATTTGTAGCTGGATTGGGTGGCCTTTGAGGCTGATATGGCTGCCTATTAGGTTGAGCTTGAGGCTGATACGAAGGTCTAAAACCTTGAGCTTGCTGTCTCTTGAGTGTGACCAGCTCATTACCTAAATTTTGCAGTTGCTTTATGATTTCTTGAAGCTCATTTGGGGCACTTGGAGATGAAGTGGAAGCTTCATTTGAACTCTGATTCCTAGGAGTGGGAATAGGAGCTAAGACAGGTGCTTGACTAGTACTTGGGCTCTCTAAACTTGGATATAATGGTATTGGAGGCCTAGGAGCTAGCTTGTCAGCTTGAATCAGACAATTTTCAGCTCTAATGGCAATACTATAAGCAGCAGGGATAGTTGTGCCTCCCATAGATTGAATCAACATAGAAATATCAGAATTTAAAGCTTTAAGGTAATATAGAAAATCACCTTCTGCTGTTGGCCTGACTGCTACTGGAATCCTATCCCAAGACCTTTGAAATCTAAAGTTGAAGTCAGTTAGCTACTCATTGGAAGCTCTCTTGATAGTTGTCAGCTGTTCCAAAAGAGACAAGTTGTCTCCCTTCTCTCCAAATTGATTGTGAAGTGCAATACACAGCTGATTCCAGTTTGTGATAGAGCCAGCTTCAAGGCTCCTAAACCATTGCAATGCTTTTCCCTTGAATGAGGATGCCAGTAATTTGACAGCTACTTGCATTTCATTAATCTCATGGATTGCACAAATGTTAGCAATGTCTTTGACATGATCACCAGGAGTGGTCTGATTTTCTCCAGTAAAGTATGGAATGTTCCTCAGTGCTGCAACTGGGATTGGATTTTGTGCATTGAGAGCAAGTGGGCTGCTGCCTGTGAAGTTGACATAGGGGTTCATTGGTTGCGCCATTCTGATTGGTCTTAAAACCCTTGTATATTGAAAGAAAGGCCGCTCAGGTGGAGGAGTTGAGAGAGTTCTGTTTGGTGGAGATGGGGACCTTTGAATCCTTCTTCCTCTTTGCCTTCTTCTTGGAGATAATTACAGGTATTCAAACAGTACTTCCTCCTCTCCAACTCTTGACCTTGTGATTCTTCTCATAAGCTTTCAGGCCTGACTGCTGAAACCAATTGATTCTTCCCCTCGGAGTCACCAGATATGAAAATAATAGCTCTTTTCAATCAAGAAAATTGCAGCAGATGCACATCAACTTTGCTGCAATAAAAAATAAGACCTCTGGTCCCACCGAGCGTGCCAAAACTGTTAGTGCAAAATTACAGCACCCCTGGATGCTGATCAGATTTCTAGGTTGATCACTCTTGCATCCAGTGTAATTGCACAACATGGAAACCTCTCTCCAAGTGTGGGACTTGGAAACTGAGAGAGGAATCTCCATAGTAGAGGCTGGTTCCTCAAACTCCTCTGATTTAGATCTATATTTTGTAAAGCTACAGACGTCTAGATCCTAATCCTATTCTAACTTGCAAGGAGACAGGGGTAGAAGTGCAAAAAATTGAAACTAACTAAAGATGGTGATGCACCAAAAAGGAGTGGTGAAACATATTAGTCATGCAAATAGACACAGACCAAGGTTCACAACATAAAAACATACACAGACTGATAATGTATAATTTAGCATCTGAAATCAAGCAAATAATACAAACAGAGGATTAAAACCCATTCACAGAGCTTGCATTATCAATTTAATATCAAAATACGCATTACACCCTCAGAGAGGTAAAGAAAACTATTACAATCCTTGGAGAGGTCTGATACTTCATCAATCCCTTGAAGAAGGTGAAAGAAGAAGTCTGCTATGCCCAAAAAATGTTCCTCCTTTAGAAATGAGCCAAATCTGGCTTTTACATGCATGGGTCGAGCCCAAGGGACAGAAAACATACAAAAGCATGGGAGCCCATCCCTTCTTGACTGTAGGTGCATTAAAACGGCATGGGGAACCTTACAAACCCATACCCTGTCATTTTGACTGGAATACAGGAGAATGCGACCCATTCTACATTAAATATGGTCGCTGAAATATCGCTTCTGGCCATGAACACGCGTCAGATCCGTTTCTCAATTTTTCTCACTCCAGACTGCTCCAAAACGCAAGATTGACCCCATAATCGTGTAGATAATTTCACCAGCTTTCTGTTGATATAAAGAACGTGCAAATCCGAGCTCTGTATCAAAAGTTATGGCGATCTGAAGATCTAGAGCACAAAACAGGCGAAAGTGTGTTTTGAAATCCTTTCCCGCGCTCTGCCACCTGGATGACACATGGGACGTGCTGATTGGAGGAGCAATTCTCTCTCCTCCATCTTTCGCGGGCTTTCATTTTGAAATTCACTTGTGGGGCCCTTAACTGGACACGTGGCGCTATTTCATTGGTTCGGCCTGACCTTTTAAAACTTGCCCTTTGACCTTTTTGACCTTTTTTCTCTGAGACACGTGGCGGCTTCTGATTGGTTCTCGGCCCTGCCGGATTTTTCACGCCCTTCGCGTCTTTTTGTCCCAGACATCCCAATTGCTTAGTTCTCCTTGTGATGATTTCGGCCGAACCGGCCGGTTCGCGTCCATTTGTCCCGGATGTCCCAATTGCCTTCGGACTGTTTTGACCTCTTTCGCCCGGTTCGGACGGTTCGCGCCTTTTCGGCCCACTTGTCCCATTTTGTCCCTCTCAGCAGTTAGTCAATTTTCTCTCAGTCGAACTGGCATTTCGCACCCACCGCATACTTTCGTTCCATTTGTCCCATTTTCTTTTGGACTGCCTGTGCTCATTTCGACCGAACCGGCCGGTTCGGGCCCAAACGTCCCGAGCAATACTTAGCCAATTTTTCTTCCTCTTTCGGCCGGATCAGCTTTTCGCGCCCACCGCGTACTTCTGGCCCGATTGTCCCAAATGCAATTTGGGCTGCCTAGAGGCTTTTCAGCCGATCTGCTTCCATTTGTCCCACTTGTCCCAAATGCTACCTTGAGCAGGACTTAGCCAATTTTCACACTCTTTCCTGTATCAACCTATTTGCCTTTCTGCAACTTTTTTTTGCATTTTCTCAGAGCTTGCTCCCTGTTTCTTCAGCCAGGGGAGTTAGAAAAATACCTGAAGGGACCCTAGAAACCTGATTTTGCTCTGAATCAATCAATTTGCTTGGGATTTGAATCTTCTGATGCATGTTATCAAAATTTACCCTAGGGGGGTGAATTTTGGATAACAGAAGCTTTTATGTAATTTTCATATTTAATATAATGGAGGATATTGGTTGAATCTATTATTAGTTCCATGTGTATCTGGATCTAGTATGTTCTTGATTTCATCATGGTTAATACTTAATTTTTATCTCCCTTAGATATAGATCTGGCATGCTCTATAGAGTGATGTATTAATAATGGAACTACATGTTTTAAGTCTTCATCATGCTCACATCCTGCAATAGCAACCCTAAAGAGGGACCTATTACCTTTGGACACTTCGGGTGAGCACTTAGTCTAGGATGAGTGATGTGCCAGCACGCCTAGGGTCTTATTGGGCTTATAATATCGAATTCTAGGCTACATCATACAAATTTCATGATTTCTTTATTATCCTTCAAGGGGTTGAGTTGAATTTCATTGGAACGATAAAGAACTGGGTAGTCATGAGAAATTCATAAGAGTATTTCAGGAACAAATGCCTCATAATACAGAGAGTCATCAGAATCTACTTCCGAAAGATGAATCTCCTCTTCCTCACCATTACGGAGTGCTTCAAGCTTCTCATACCTTTTTTATATATCTTTAACATAATTTAGAATCTCAAGATTGGTTTGGGGATCAAAATTTTATTCTGCAACATTCAAGATCCTTTGCACAAACTGCTTTTTCAACGGTGCCATTTATTCATCTCCATATGCAAGAAAATCATCCAAAAGAAGAGAGACAAAGGATAAAAATTAAAATTTCTCAGTCAAATGCATGAAGTTCAATACATTACCTTCAATAGATTATTTATCTTTATTCTTTTCATACAACATTTTGTATCCCTTATGCATTTTTCTCATCAATCCCTTATATTCTTCATCATCAATAGGTGTAATTTCCATCCTCTCTCATCTAGCAATAGTCCTCTTGAATTTAAGCCACAAGGATTTGATGGTAGGATATTTACAAGAAGCAATTTTATCTATTCTAGATACTCTTTCCATAAATTTTACAAAAATGTTACTAACCTTATTTCCTATTGGTGGTTGCATATTTTTTATTGAATAAAACAACCACTTCGATGTGCTTGAATATGTACTTTTGCAAGAGTAGTTCCATAATGATGGATGATCAAAAAATTGCATGCCTTGGTGGTCATATTCTTCTTCATGGATTTTTTCATGTAATGGTGTTGAACACCAGTCTAAAAAAATCATCATCCGGGAAACAAATGAGACATGGGTTCATTCCTTGATAGATTCACCTTCAAAATATGATTTTTAATTTATATCCAATTTTTTCTTTTTATAATATGTAGTTTTTTATTTTCTAGAGATATTTAAGGGTGCACGAGGGATGATATCTCTCATCAGAGTCACTGAAAAACTGTTGGCGAAATAATTTTTTGTGTTGAAAATTATTGATTTTTCACCAATGCTCCAGGGCTAAGCCCCTCCTTGTTCTGTATGGGGATGCTCCCATCATTGAATGTAAACTATCAAAAAGTTATGGGTGGGTGTTAGGCCGTAGATCACACAATAGTACTCCACTAAACCATTAGAAAAGTGCTTGTACAAAGTACAAGGTAGGAATTTGTAGTGAGGAGAGGTAAAGGGGAGTTAGGGAAATAAGGAGAGAGAGGGTTAATGTTGTGATTAGGCTTATGGAGTTCACATATAATAATCATAATAGATCCACATTTAATTAGAAAAACGCAACAATGCTAATAATGATAAGACTAACAAATCATAAACACAAAATTCCATTGATTCATTTATCAAAGGCACAAACACCTTTCTTGGTTTTACAATATTATCATGTATAAAAAATTGGAAAGTAGAGAGAGAAAGAATAGAGGAGCATAAGAAAAGGAATAGAATAATTGCAAGTCTTATTGTTTGATGTAGTAGTGGTAAATCTCAACAACATACATTCAATCAATAATTGCCAACCCCTTGGAATGGATAAGGCATTCCAATTTATAGCATAAAAATATCTCTTCATCTACCGACTACATGAATTTTCACTTATCCCCATCACTTGTGAACTTTCATCTTCCTAGGAGGTGATTCTTTTTCTTGTTGATGAAAAAGGACTCTTACAATGTTGAATTGAGGGTCGCTTAAGTGAATAGGATGAAATAGAAAAAATTACATTCTCAATGAAAAATTAGAATATGGAGAGAGAGAAATGTTGGAAGCATAACCACTAAGAGGGGAGTGAATTTTTGTTCCCAAAAAATTTCTTTAACATACACTTAAGTATTCATCAATTAGATCATTTCAACTTAAGCAATAAACATGCATTCACCATGAATCATAACCATACATGATCAATGGGAACACAAGAATAAAAGTACACCAAATATAAGTGGGAAACCCTTGAAGTGAATAAAACCCACTAAATAAAATCTTGGACAACTTTTCCTATAGAGAAATGAATCAATTTAGTGAAGCACAAACTCCACAAGAAGCACCAACCCCTATAAGTTTAGTAGAGCACCAACCCTATAAGGAGCACCGACCCCTAAAGTTAGCAAGCATAAAATTACATGGAGGAACCAAACCACTAGATGATTTAGCACCCAATTATACACCTAAATGTTTTTCACCTTGATAATTTTTTACTGTATCAACTGTTGATGACACTTACTCAGCTCTCCTTTCTTCTATATTCTTCAAATATGCCTTTTAGACTTCTCTACACACCCTCTTCTCAACTAACGCCAATAAGGTCAAGTGACCTAGCTATACAAAAATAGAATACTATCTAGAACATCATGAAATATCATCAACTCTTTCTTGACAGTCACTAATACCTTCTTCTCTTTTTCTTACTTCCCTTTTGCTCTCTTACACCTCTTACACTATCAACTTCAAAATCGGTCTTCTTGACTTGCATAGATACATAACTATGCACCACACACCTCAACCAACCTTCATATAGCATAGAACATCATAAATACATGAACACATCATGAAAACATCATATAATAGCCACACTAGGTCAAAAATATCATATGAAAGTTTAAATCCTTCATTAGGACTCAATTAAGCCTAAATGCCTAAAACAACTCCTTTACCAAGTTTGAGTCTTCTTAGCCCACATGGCCTTCACCAAAAATCAGGAACAAATTATACATGTTTTATAAGTCTTATACCAACATCCAACATGCTTCTTCAACTATGTACCACCATATGATGCTATGAAGCCACTCATTAAAACATAGTCCTAATAGGTCTATGCATCTTCACAAACCAGTCTTCATAGAGAAAGCTCAAACAATAATCAAACCACTCAAACATGAAAGTAAAACAAATACACAGTTGATATATGACTTATGTCATACTGTCACATGATTTATACGCTAACACATTAACTGTAAGTGCCAAAGAACCACTTGCCAACTTGTACTCCTAAAACAATCCTCACACCATGAAAACCAGCCAAGAAAGCTAGACCTTCAAACACCTGTAATGACCCATTCAAAGTCTTCTGAAGATTTTTCATGATCCATAATGAATCCCTGATAATTATAAAAGACCCAAAAACCATGGTCAAGATACAACTATTGGTCTTACAAACCAATATATAAACCTCACTTTCACTATCCTAAACCTAGTCAACTAGGTCAACCTGTGACCAAATTCTCACCATACCAACTGACCTTCAGAGCTCATTCAATAATTGATTCATGTGATATTAGACATGTAAAAAATCTTTATGTGCATAGGGTACTTCAACTCAGGTCATAAGGACTCAATACCATATCTTCACCATGACCACCTGAAACTACCAAAACTGCCCCAAAACCAGTCTTACAAGAATGAATTCCAAAAACCATCTAAGGGATAAAACTTGTTCGCAAACCACCCCAAACATGGAGAAGAAATTTCCAACTTCCTTTAGCATTCATTTTTTCAACATGTTCAATGAAAAACCTAAGACATATATCAACTTATTCAGAAAATTGCAATTTACTATGGATTCCATTCACTGTCATCACATCTCAAAGTCACCTAAAGATACATGAGAGATTTATTTACAATATCAAATCATCAACCAAGGTAAACCAATCTATTCTATGAAAATTTTTGCAATATATTAACCATCACTTCATTAGTAGGGGGTTTTGAGGGTTTTAGACCACCTTACCTTCTTAACGATTGTTCAAAAAGATCTTCATTTTGAGCTAGGACCCTTCCCCATATACCATGAAGATATTATCCTCCATTACAGAGGTTACAAGTGCCAATGAGTACAAGAAATTTCTTCTCGATCTTGGGCTCTCAATTTTGTGAGCTTGGTAGAGACTAAAACACATTTCTTGCTAATTCTTGCAAACCATGACCTAAAAATTTTCTCACACACTTGAAACAACATAACTTACCTATTTCATGCCCACCTTTGCATCTCCATGTTGAAATATTTCCAACCTACCTAATTATGCCACTTAGGGCTAGAGAAAAGGTCTATATACAAACCTAGAATGGAGTCTTATCCATATACTTGCATTCTGAGACACTTGTGAGTGTCACCTCATCTTCATGTTATCCATGATCTAACAATGCTTAAGAAAATTTTACATACTTGTGATCCACCTTGACATACCATCCTCCTTCATGTATGGTAACTAGGCCTCTTAATTAGGCTTCTTGATCATGCTTCCACCTTCCATGTTGACCACCTCATGACATTTTTCACTCTTTCCCACCTACAAGAGCCTTCAACAAGCTTAATGATATCGCTATAACATCCACCTATCACTACAATACTACTATAAGCCACTACACCTACTCAAGACACCATGCCACATCATCAATGGTAGACTAAGCAACTCATCTTGTCATGACATCAATGAATGATACTACCAATAAACCTTCACATATGTTTTTCCTTTCTCCTTTTGACATCAATGACAACAACACTTGCCAACAAGAACGAGGAGAGAGAGAGAGAGAGAGAAGGGGTTAACTAATCTAATGAAGATGAATCCATTGTTGATGAATAATTGTCCGATCATGATCTCCGAGGGAGAGTTTCTAGAATGAAATCCCATCCTTTGAGTAAATGATTCATGAGTGAGAATCTCAAACTATGACAATAAGTTGAACTAAAACACTGATATTGCATATGCTTCCTCCTATTGTGAGATGTGATAACACTCCAAAGTGTTGAAAATAAGTGTTTACAAACATTGTTTCGAGGCATTAAAAACTGAAAATGGGATGAATACTAACATCACCCATGATGATCCTCTCCTATGTTTTTTTATGCCTATTTCCTTAATGACTTGATTTTTTTATGTTTCAGCACCAACATAGGCTTCATGATGTTCTTGATTTCATTTGTTGCCTACGTGACGATATATGGAGTTGGAACACCCAAATTAACCATATGATGGGATGTAAAGACAATCCAAGACATTGAATTAGTGTTGAAGAACATTGTTATGATATATGTATTGTGGCAGAAACATGATGGTTTCTACATTAGGAGTTAGGACATAAGGATCACTTTTTCATTTTTCTAGACCTTCACAATTCACTTCTGTGGCCAAGAACCAACTCCATGATGCTCAAAATTTTTGTTTCTTGTCCTTCCCTTACCTAGATGATTCATCATCATGCAGGTGAAAGCATCAACCTTGAGTGAAATTTGTGGCATGTGGCCACATTTTGAGATGAAATGAGGTGATGGTAATGTCCTTCCTTCTTGAGGCATGATCATACCATAAGGTTTTAGGTGAGTGTTTAAGAACACTATCAAGTAGATGAAAACAAATGAAATAGAGATGATTTACCGTTATTTCATATATGAAGCACAAATGAAGATCATAACCTTATTTCCTTTCCTATCTCCATAATATTATTTGAATGGAATCATATTTTGAATTCTCATGCACTTTCTTGCTCAGATGCCTCTTATGAAAAAGTTTCACTACCGAGAAAGACACATTTAGATGTCAATGAAGAGAAGGGGGCTACGTTGGATCAATCTTACATGGCTCAAAAAGCTTAATGGTATTTTTCAATGATTCTCCCCTTCTTATGAAACTTCCTAAAATAGGGAAACTTTGTGCACCTTCTTTTCAGATATTCTTACTCAATGGCTCTTGGTTACACTGAACTGAGGTTTGGTTAGAATTTTTCTTTCTTTGAAGTGAAAGCACATCACCAAGTGTTGAATGAGTGTTTAAGAACACTATTATGAAAATAACATCAAGTTGAAGCGAGATTATTTCTCACTCTTGCATACATGGTGATTCACATGAAGGTTACCCTTTTACCTTTCTTAACTCTGGAGTACTTCTTAAATGAAATAATATTTGGGGATGATTACCTACCTTATTGTTTATATGCCTCCTATGGGAACAAATGATTTATTTATCTTTCACATATGATGGCTTGAATACTTTGATGACTTGATTAGCCCATTTTGACTTGCTTCTTAGAGAGATGACAACAAATTTAGAATATGACAACCCTAACCTTGCTCAATGAATTTCTCATTTCGCTTTTGACTATGATGCAACCCATTTTCACTATAAAATTAATTTATTTTACCAAGATCTCGCCTGATTGGAAACATGCCTATAATATTTGAACACCATTGCTCAATTTTCTCCTTGTGGAAACAAACTTATTTTTTGAGATGAAAGGATTGAATTTTGAATGGAACTTGAGGAAGAATTAATTGTTTTTACCTTCATATTACATTGATCTCATCACCAAGGCTTGATTAAGTTTTTAGAATCACTCCCAAGAGGTACGCATTGTTGGTGAGCTTGAGATGATTGCTAGTCTCACTCACGATTATATTTTCTTATCATTCCCGCTTCTTGCATCAAGTTGTGATTTACAAATATCACTTCAAAAATGATACTTTGAGAGCATGTGGGGTGTTTCCCTTATTTTGTGGACCATGAAACAACATATCAACCTTGTGATGATAGGAAAAAGCAACAATATGAGTGAAAACAGAGCTACTAGCAATTTTGTACACCGAAAACTAGAACTTTCTTTTTTTAGCAGGTGAGGTCAGAAACTGCTATTTTTTAAATTTTGTACAATCCTTGTTCTCTAAATCTCCTAATCCACTTATGCTATTTCCATTGATGAGGATTGACTATTTTTTAGAAAGTTTCTATTTTTAAACATCTACTTTTTCCAAACCTACTATTTTTCGAAAGTTGCCCAATTGACACTTGTTGATGCTTCTTACTATTCCAGGATGTTTTGAATCTTGAAAGTATGCTACTTTGGGAAACCTGATAATTTTATAATATCACTATTAAGAGAACCTACTATTTTTATTAAGTGGAATTATCAATTTTGGTTTGTAAAAAAACTAATAGAATGTTTCATGAGGATCAATGATGAAACCTCGTGCACATCGAAGATGGTTGCACTTCCAATGGAGATGAGAATTCTTCGTAATTATAAAAATCATGAATCACAAGAAAAATAAAGTATAGAAAAGATAACGGAGTGTCTGGCATGCTCATAAATCAAAATGAAAGGGTACATATAGAAGTTTTGTGTAATTCCTGTGCATGACCGGTGTACACTAGCCCTATGACCTATTCAACTATGAGAAAATCAACTATGACCTATTCTCACTAAGTGAGATGAATAACCAACTAGGTGAACAAGATGTCAAATGAAGAAAAGTCTAGTCACATAAACCAAAACTCCCCCTTCATCGAAGTTAAAGTAGAGGAATTGGAAAGCCATAATAGAAAGACAACTCTCCTAGACAAATAAGAAAGATGTGTCAATAGGGCCCAACTACTAAGCCTGATAAGGTACCCATGTACAAACAAAATATTCCTAGAAGAAGAAGAAGAAGAGAAAAATGGGTCTTGACAACTAGGCCTGATGAGGTACCTATGTACAATAAAACTCAAGTAATGGAGGAAAAATCCCTAAGGGAAAACATCCACTTATAAGAGATAAAATACTCCCTAAACAACCTAATAAAGATGTGTCAAATGAGTCCCGATAACTAAAGGCATAACAAGGTTCTCATGTACAAATTGTAATCTTTCTAGAAGAAGAAAAGAGAACTAGAAAGCAAGAAGAAGATGGGCAGCCACAAAAGACCTCACTCAAGAAGAGATCACAAGTGAAGATACTTTGCCTCAGTGAAGGGTTTGGTAAAAATTTCTATAACCGTATCAGATGTCTGACAGTAGTGTAAATCAGTGATGTCATCATGGATCAAATCCCAATTTAAATGCATATGTATCTTGATGTGCTTTGTCCTTTGATGTTGAAAAGTATTTTGGAAAATTGAGATGGTGGTCATGTTGTCGTAGTAGATAATAGTAGGCCACCGATAGTGAATACTAAACTTTGTCAAGATACCATGTAACCAAACAGCTTCTGTGGTAGAGTTAAGTACTCATGTGTAGAAGATATCGCAATTTCATTTTTCTTCTTGCTAGACAAACTAACAGGACCCGAACCAAGAGAAAAATTATAGCCCGAATTTGATTTACGATGATCTAAATCACCGGCCCAATCAGAATCAATAAACCAAACCAAATCAATATCCACTCCCAAAAGATAGTGAGTGCCATCAATGTAAGTTCCACAAACATAATGAAGGATCCACTTAGCTACTTTCCAATGTAACTCATGTGGCTCCTACATGAGTTTCGATATGATCCCAATGGCATATGATAGATATAGACATGTGTGAGTAAGTTAAATCAAGATCTCCACCAACTATTGATAGAGGGTACCATCAATCAAGGGAGTAGAGAGATCATAAACCAAATTAACCCCAGAAAGGAAAGGAGTATGAGAAGGCTTACAATCGGGCATATTAAATTGAGTAAGAAAATCAAGAGAATACTTAGGGTACAAAATCACAATACTCGAGTCAGATTGTGAAATCTTAATCCCAAGAAAGTAATTAAGAAATCCTAATTTAGTCATAGGAAACTTGTTAGATAAGGTAATATTCACAGAATTAATAATAGAGGAAGAGTGGCCCGTGATCAACAAGTCATCAAAATACGGAACAAGGATGAGTATGGAGTTATCTTGCCACATAATGTAAACATTTGGGTTAGAGTGACACCGATTGAACCATGATGTAAGTAAAAAGGAGTCCATCTTGGCATACCAATCCCAAGGGGCTTATTTAAGGCCATAAAGACACTTCTTTAACTTATAAACAAGGGAGGGATAATGGACATAACCCGAAAGTTGTTCCATATAGATATATTCATCTAGGTCTCTGTACGTACCCAAAATTGCATGTGCTACATTGTCAGAAAATGGTTACAAGAGTCCTCCAATGATGATTCATGTCCTTTCATAATATGTTTGAGCTCTTAAAACCATCTACAATGCATACTTGTAGCATAGACTCCCTTACTTATCTTTTCCATGCATTTTCCAGTTTCTCGCTTCATTCTATGCATTTTTTGGCCTTTAGTGTTAGGACCGCCACCCTGCGCAGGGTGACGATCTTGAGATATTTTTCTAGATTTCGTCATGCGTGTTTTTAACATGTGACACTTCACTTAACTTCACTTTTAGGATGTGTTTGTGAACCAATTTGTCTAAAAATAGTTTTGATTGCTTGGTTCTCCTTCCCTCTCCTATTTTTAAATAGATTTAGTTAGTTGGAACTTCCTCTTCTTTCCTTGTGCATGAAGGTGCATCCCAATCCCAATTATTATATATTCCATGCTTGTATTCAAGAAAAAGGCCTAAGAATTTTTGTGTATTTTGCATAGCATTGCTACCACAATCCTGCTAGGAATTACATAGCCAAGCTCAGATCTCTTGTGCTATCTCTCTTCTACTTGCATTGTAACTAGACTGCCTTCAAGCTACCATTGCTCAAGCATCTTCTTCTGTGATGTTCTTGAATTCCCAATTCCTTGGAATCATATGAACACACAAAGAAAGAAAGGAACAAACTGATGGGACAAACAATAGATACAACCAGATTTTCCAAAGATCTTGATTATCTAGGTTGGAATTACTTATTTGTTTGCTTCATTTGTCAAATTGTAAATTCCGAATCATTAGTTTCAATTACATATCAAATAGAGTAGTAAAATTGTTCATTTCAATTGATTAGGCAATTACAAGTAGATCAAATCATTAGAAATCTTGTTCTTTGACATTACCAGGGAAGTTATGGGGAACAATAGCTCTTTTAGGGTTATGATTTGTTCTTCACCTCTGAGGTAGGGTTTGAAGGGTTTTTTTATTAAATTAGGTTAATTGTTTTAGAGTTAGATTTACATATTCACAGAAGTAATTATCTACATCTGGCTAACTACTTTAGTATTTAATTTTGTTTATTAGATTATAAGTATTACTTAAAAACCAGAAAAAGTAAAAAAAACATTTACTTTTGTTAGATTAGTTTTCTTTCATTTTTTTCTCTGATATACTGTAAAAACACCAAAAACATAGATTAGATTTCCTTTTATAGTTAGCTTGTTTTACCAAGATCATTTCAATTCATTCTGCATGACCATCAATGACCCACAACAAGAAAAGATGTATGGTTGTGATCCTTTGGTCCCACAACCCAACAGGCTAGAATTTTTTAACTGACATTAATATGGGTTTATGCTTTCAATTTTTACACACACCTGCTAGGTTTTTTGAGAAAATAGAACAACTAAACATGCTAAACATCACAGCTAATCAAGCCTACAATTATTTGACTACTCCTGGAAACAGGGTTTGATTACGTGTGTGACCATAATAAGACCAAAACCTCCACGAGTTTTTGTTTGTTATCCTCAGGTCCCATAACCCAACGGGTCTACTAACCAATTAGATATCGACACTAGTTTGCATGCATCAGTATTTAGATCATCACCACTTCCACCTAATATCATCACACAACTTTCATTATTGAACATAACAGCCGATCAGGCTAATACTTTCTAGACTAGACCAGAAAATCGTCCATAGTCCCTGTGGTTTCATTATGCCTCTCATTTTTTACTTCCATGACCTTGTCTAGAAATCTATACGAGGCACCCGCAGGTCACTTTCTGCATGTTCAACAACTAGTGAATAGAATCTCAGACAGAGCTCGATATTGACTGGAGTCTTTGAGAAGCTATTATATCAGATCGATCCATCACACCACTACAAGTTAGGAGAGCATTCTTTACCTTAGACTTGCAGATCCTGATATTACATGTCAAAGATATAAGGTTGCCTCATTAGCTTATCCACCATCACCACACATACACATACATTTCTATTCTACACTGAATGTCTCAGAACGACCTCAGGAAGTCGGGTGCGAAGAAGGTCACGTGTTGATATTATTTCATACAAATTGGTGAACTCGACGTGAAGAGCTAGTATCTGAGTGTTTCCACTTTCTTCATCCATCCTTTATTCTGTGGGTATTCTTATACCCCTAAATATGTCAGGATATGATGAGTACAATCAAGACATCCCATGTTTTGACATGTATAACTATCAAACGAGTATACCACAACAATCACCTTTGCTCTTAACATGGGCAGGTAACCGCTCAACTGCTCAAAATCCTCTTCTTTAGGGAATCAATGTTGGTTCCTCTATGTGTATTGAGGAAATTGACAAGATCACACAAACATATCCTCATGAACAATCAAGTTCAAACAACATGAATTTCACTGGATATACAAATTCATCTCCTCAGGTATTGTTTCGACAACCCATTAGCATGCAATCAGACCAGCTCCCGCATCTAGATGAGGAGTAATTATCATGATACACCAGGAGTGAACAACACTTCTAGAATATGAACTGGGATTTTGATAGGTTGCAAGGACATGGTGATGTCCCGCTTCAAGAAAATAACACTACCACTCTAACAATGGAAAACATTTCCAATGAGGGGTATCAACATAGTGAACAATTCATAACAGGATACCACACTCCTCGACAACCTCCAAGAGTTCCAAAAAAAAAAAACACATAAACAAAACACCATCCCATCAATGGGTGACATCATCTTGGCATTAGTAGAAAAATTCAAAGAGTTAGAGCTTGCCCAAAGTTCATACACAGGGAAACCAAGAACTTCTCCCTATCCACAAAATTATGGACAAGTACCTACTGCGTAGAATCCTCCAGTTTATACGGGCACTCCAAGCCCTGGAGATTTTCTAACTAGGACGGGCACCTTGGGTATGCCCCCTCATGCCACATATGGATATCTACAACAGGCACTAGCTGGAAGTGCGTTCTCAAATGCCATACCAGCTGGAAATGCAATGTTCCCTAGCTTTGTGCCTTCGATTCCATATCAAAGTAGTCAACCCCCCTATGTGCACATGTACTCTAAATCACCACAGGGGTATATGTACACTTACCCAGGTCCATATGGAAAACCACAGGGGATTCCATACGCCCTAAAAAATGTTTACACTATACCATTTCAATAACCGATGCAACCTCCACCTCCCCAGCAAGGATCTTCAATTGTTGAAACGTACACAATGGGGACCTATTCTGAATATCCTAAGGAACCTCTAAACTTCTCCATCTAGATAATCATGCTCCTAAGACCCTTTCCCGATCTTCCGAAGTTCAAAGGGGAGGGTGATCCTAACACTCCTCAAATCTTACAATGGCCATTCATGAGAGATGCTCCCATGGGACGCAGGTGTTGCGAAGATTTTCCCTAAGACACTAGAAGGTATTGCTCTTGATTGGTACTATAGGATACTGAGGCTTCAATACACTCCTTTGAGAAAATTGTGTCAGAATTTACTAAGGATTTTGATATGAACAAAATTTTAAGAACAGGGATAAGAGAATTCCTTCATATCAAAAAAGAACACAACGATTCGGCAACCCACTTCATTCAAAGATGATGACAGGTTCTCTACTCCTCTACAAGCACTCCAAACATGGATCAGATAGAGCTTTGTGATTTTTTCCTCCACTCCCTCAATAGGGAGACAAAGGAATAATTTCAAAAGTTCCTGCTAAGGAGCTATGAAGAGGTGTTAGAGGGTGCTCTTTGAATTGACCAAACAACCATTGACAGTGGTCGTAAGACTTATGGAGCAAATGGAAGGTTAATCACTCCTAACCAAAATAACCCTGGTTACTCTAACATCACAAGTAATAATCAAGGACTGAAGGTCCTTAATAAGAACCATGGGGTCAAAACTGATGGTGTTACTGATCAGCCCAAGAAACCTAATGTTGTTAGTTCTCCCAATACAAATACTACCAATAACAACAACAATGGAAAATAATCAGAGAAACAATAACTTCTCGCCCTCAGTTCAACAATGTAGATTTTAATCATTCTCAGAAACAACAACAACAACAACCTCATCAATCAAGACAAATGTAGACCCAAGGCCCTAACCAATACCCAGGTGGGTATCCAAACCAATTCCAAAACCAAGGGCAGGGGTTCCAAAATTTTAACTATAACAATCAACAGTTGAACAATAATCATAATTTCATAGACCAATCAAGGTGCAAACCAAAGGCCTCAAGATTATGATCCTAATTTATATTGTGGTTTCCATATGGTTTGTGGGCATGATGCAAGAAAATGTCCGTAATTATAACAAGTTTCTATAACATTTTCTAGAGGATCAAAGATAGTTATTCATTGATATTTTTTTGGCAAACCCAACAGCGCCAACTCAGAAAACCTACATGGGACCGGTATCCCCACAGAACACACCACTTGGAATCTTTAATGATCCTCTCCCCACACGCCCAAAGATGGTAGAATAGATCCCAATGGATCAAACAAGGGTATTGTAATAGGAACCAATGATCGTGAAGCCTTGAATTCATCAAACCCATAGGTGGCACCTCCTTTGGACGGCTGTCAACAAACAAAAATTATGGGATTGGTAGAGTTGGAAACTAAACCTCAGATTAACGCTGCCACTAGAACCAAAGATTATTATTCACAGATAATCCCAATCTAATTAAACTATATTAAATGACATTCAATGATACACTAGGTAATCTAGAAGGAGCTTATGACTTGATGAGTGACCTAACCAAGAATTTATCTCACATTTCCTTCTTGGGTCTATTAAAGAATTCCCCTATTCACATATCCACTCTATTAAAAGCACTAGGTATTTTCCATTTGATTAATGTCACCCCTCCTCTAGAAGCATAAATAAACCATGTGGAATTTTGATGTCTATCCTCCAGGGTAGCTTGAAAGAGATGTTGGATTTGTATTTCACATCAACAAGATGCCCACAAACATTGAAATAGCTCATAAAGGTGATCTAGAATTTGTTTTTACAAGTTTAGAGTTACAACAACTTTGTAAAATGTGTGATGATTGATGATGGGGCAGTGGTTAACATAGTCCCCTTCTCACTTTCCTTTAAAATTTAGGTTACAGAGAGACCAATTTCTCTTCAACGTGAAATACGCTGAGAGGCTATGACAACCTCAAAGTGACATCAATTGGGACTATAGTGTTTCCTAGTCACTCTCAGACCTAAGATGATTCTAACTAAGTTTTATATTATAGATTGGGAAACCAACTATAATATGATCCTTGACCATCCTTGGATTCAATCGCATGAAGGTGATTCCCTCCGCTTTGTTTTAGGAAGTCAAGTTCCTGCATTTAGGGAAGGTCTTTGTGGCATAGGGTGATCCAAAACCCTTCGACATACACCTAGCTAACTTGAGAAAGAGGCCAGGGCTTCAATCTAAATTTGATATTCCTGAAAATTAATTAAATGAACCTACAAGCTCAGTGCTAGAGGAAAATATGGTTCCTACAATATAATTAAAAGTCACATGCTTGATCAAAGGAATTCTGACGGCAGTTAAAGATGAAACCATCATCTTAGAGACAGTGTCATTAGGAACCACATAAAATATTGTCAAGCTATTGGAGAAACTTATTTACCTATTCTCCTTCCATTTGATTTTATGGGTATGGGACATACCTTGGGACTTAGATCTCTTCCAACAAATGAAGTTTGTATGGTTGAGGTAACTAAGATTAAGGAATAGGACACAAAGGATGATCCAACATCCATTTTTCCAAGTAACTATTGGACTCTCCATTTTGATGGAGCTAAGTATCATTTTGGTGTTGGGGTAGGTGTAATTCTTACCTCTCCTGAGGGAAGGATTCTGTCCTTTTTCCTTCTGAGTTAAACTTTGAATGTATCAAATAACATGGGGATGAATATGAAGTCCCTTCTACTTGGTCTCATTATAGCCAAAAGAATGGGTGCTCTTAATATTAGGGTGTTGGGTGATTCAAAACTTGTCAAAAATTAGATATCTGAGGTATATGAGACTAGAGATGAGCATCTACAACTCTATAAAAAAAATCCTAAATCTAACAAAGGGGTTCGACTTCATAATCGATTGAAGCAATTCATGAGAAAAAAACCTCCTCATAGACTCTATAGCAAAAATTTCTTCCCACTTCACTCCAAGTAGTGAGTTGGAGGATACAAACTTCACAATCTCCATTCATGTTTGAACCTTTGGTTTGTAAAACACCAATAACCCCAATGTTGACATACATAGAAACCGAGAGTGAGTATGTCATCTTAGATCACGTTGATAGTGATAAAGAAACTCTGGGATATCTAAACACTTTTGTAGAATTGCATCTTACTCATCACAAGGTTAATCTTTCCCTAATCCCACACTCTTCTTCCTATTTTGGAAATGCCATGATAGAATCTTCCCTTGGGAAGGAGCTTGAAATTTATGAGGTAGGAGAAGAGGGGGATTTAGAGTTACCTCTAGCCCTACTTGAGTTTGAGGAAGGAAATGCCTCCTTAATCGAGGGAACAATTGATATAAACATTGGGACAGAGGAGGAACCAAAAATCTTGAAACCGGGATCCTCTCTAACTCTTGAGGAGGTTGAAAAACATACTTGTATCCTCAAGGAACATAAAAAATCTTTTGGGTTTAACTACAAGGAAATGATGGGAATTGCACCACACATTATAGTTCACAACCTTAATCACCAAGCCAAATACTAATACAACTAAGACAAAATTGAAGCCAAACGTGACCCTCATGAAGGAATCTTGCATGTAAGTAGGGTTCATGAAGCTAGTTGACTACTCACAATGGGTGTCTAATATCGTCCCCATTCTCAAGAAGAATGGAAATATCCACATTTGTATAGAATTTCGGGATATCAAGAAGGCTTGTCCCAAAGATGATTTCCCATTACCATCCATTAATGTTATTTTTGACGCAACAACTAGTTTTGACCTGTTTTCTCTCATGGATAGGTTTTTTCAGTACAATCAAATCATAATCTCTAAGGAGGATCAGGCCAAAAACTACCTTCATAACTCCTTGGGGAACCTACTATTATGTTGTCATGTTGTTTGGGCTTAAGAACGTTGGTGCCACGTACTAATGGGTGATGACTTATATATTTCATGATCTTATACATAAGATTGTGGAATCCTATGTGGATGAGTCCTTTTGACTAAGGCTAGAAAATTTTGCGATCACCTAGAGGTGCTTCGTATCATCCTTTCTTGCTTAATCAAATATGATGTCATGTTGAATCCAGAAAAATGCGTGTTCAGTGTAACAGGAGGAAATATTTTGGGATACATCATATCTTCATAAGGGATTGATGTAGACCCATCCAAAATCTGAGTTGTACTGGAAATAAATCCATCGTATCAGATGAGTGTGGCATCAGATCTTTCCTTGGAAAAATTGGTGCAATCCAAAGGTTTATCCTTGATTTGACCTTTGTTATTCACCCAATCAATAATTTTTTGAAAAAGGATTGTTGCATTGATTGGATGAAAGAATGCAATGAAGCATTTGAGTCAGTTAAAAGTTCTTATTGTCTCCTCCCACACTCATGTTGCCTAGGTCAGATTGCCCCTTGATCCTGTATTCATGAGCTACGGATGTATCATTAGCCTGCATGTTGGCTCAAGAAGATGATGATAAACAAGAATGTGTGGTATATTTCATTAGTCAGACATTTCTTGATTATGAGACACATTATACACAAGCAGAGAAGGAATTCCTTGCTATAGTCTTCGTGACAAAATGCACTTTAATACATTACATGCTAAACCAAGAAACAGGGTTATTGTTAAATCAGATCACCTGTAGACATTTCTCACACAAGGGTCCTTATCTAAGAAATTTGGATGCTTCATAACTCTGATGGGTAATTTTGAGTTAACATTTTTTAATAAGAAATCTATGTCAAAGGACAAATCATTGTGGACTGGTTTGCTGAACAACCCTTTGGATGGAGGTGATCTAGTAAATTTAGACTTCCCCCATGACAAGTGTGTGTATTTTGTTGAAACTAAGCCTCCCATTTCTACATGTCCATGGTACACTGACACCATTAACTTCATAATGGACCATACATATCTAGAAGGGGCAACCTCACAGCAAAGAAGATGGTTGCGTATTATAACCACCAAGTATGTCATCTTAGAACAAGTTCTCTATTGTAGAGCCTTTGATGGAATGTTGTTAAGATGTGTTGATGAAGAAGAATCTGAAAAGATTCTTTATGAATAACATAGTGGAGTATGTGGAGGTCACTTCGGCGGCCACACAACTTCTCAGAAGAGACATCAGATGGGCTATTTTTGGCCCACACTAGAACACGATGCGTTAGAGTTTGTGTGCAAATTCCATAAATGTTAAGAGTTCTCCCATGAGATCCACATATCGGCATAGGCTCTATAACCAATTACAACAACATGGCCCTTTTCCACATGGGGCTTGGACTTGATAGGAAAATTATCTCCTGCATCAACAAATGGTCATAACTTCATAATCACGACCACATAGTTCTTTACTAAGTGGGTAGAATTCATGCCCCTTACCACTGTGTACTGGATAGTAATCACAAAGTTCATTCTAAACAAAATCATTTGTAGGTATGGGGTCCCATAAGTCATTATCTTGGATGATGACACATCTTTCAAAAATAATGAGGTATATGAATTGTGTGAAAAATTCAAAATAAGTCACCACATGGCTTCTCTCTATTACCCTCAGGCCAATGGATAGGATGAGGCTATGAACAAGACATTGAAATCCATCATCCTTAAGACCATCAAGAAAACAAATGAGATTGGAATTTAAATATTTTTCTGGCCTTGTGGGCCTATCAGACATCAGTAAGAATGCTAATGGGGGCAACCCACTTTTCTTTGGTATTTGGTGCAGAAGTGGTTTTACCACTCGAAGTTGAAATACCTAGTCTCCATATATCATTGCAAGGAATTCTAGGAGAAGAAGGCTATCAAGAGGCGTGACTCTCTCAGCTAGAAATGTCTTGATGAGGCTAGACTCAACGGTTGAACAATGACATAGACATTTACGACTGATCAGGATGGCTCAGTAATACAACAAGAAATTCTATGAGCGTGAAATATATGAGGGAGATTTGGTTTTAAGACTTGACAGCTGAATAGACAAAAAGACCGGTGAAGGAAGGAAATTCGTACCTAGGTGGTTGGGTCTATATCAAGTAATAGAAGACTAAAAAAATGGGGAATTTCTTTTATGTACACTAGAGGGTGAGGAGTTTAGCGAATATGTGAACTCTCTTCACTTGAATAGGTATTACACATGATCCATTATCATTTTCATATGTACATTATTGCATCTACATTGCATTTTTATCTACCATTTCATTCTGTAAAATTTGTGTTTAACGGACTTATTCTTATAGAAATTCCTAAAAACTTATGAAAACGGTGGCAAAAAATTCAAATCATGCCTCTACAAATATTCATGGTATCATAAATTATTTCCAAATCATTTCATCAGTCCAAACAGGATAAGACAAAGTTTTGACAGTAACCATACCAAGGCTTGCATACTTGGTTCTACTTATAGTCTCTTTTTAGATTGTGTGTCTTTTCCTATAGTCTATTTTAGAATCTTCATGGTGTCGCATCTATCCTATATAGATCTCTTTGGAAATAAAATAATTCTAAACATTTTACCTAGATAAATAAGTCAAATGAAAGTCCACAGAAAATTTTTATTTTACACATTTCTCTTCCCTACCAACCTTTGGTGTTAAGCCTACGTCTCCTACTGGTGATGTAGGGTTGGGAAAGGAGATAAATTCCCTTACTCACCTATTCCTTGTCTATGGTGATAAGCCCATAATTCCTACTGGTAGCATGGGCTAAGGTGTAGGGGGTCTCTTTGACAAACTAAAAAGTTAGAAACAGTTCATTCAAATATTATGAAATCATAAATCAAAACAAAGTGAGTTAGATGTCCAAAATTCCAAAAGAGCTTAAAACCTCAAAACCAGATGTTGTTAACCAAGTGGCCATCTATGGATCTAAGTCTAGATAAATTGGAAAGAAATTCACTTTCTAAACTATGAAGCAAACTCGAGTAGACTGAGGTTGTAGTGTCTCAATTTGGTTTTATCAAATCCTTGTCTTTCTCTCATCATTACCATTCACCAAATTTCCATAACTTGTGCCCATTCTGGCTCTCGATGTTGAGCCCTCACATCTTACTAGTTGCATGGAGTTAGGAATGGGGAAAGTTCATTCACTTATCATATCACTGTATCACCATGTTTTTCCAAAACAATATGAAGTACCAAAAATTACTTAAAGGAAACTAAAGTTTCAACATTACAATGTGTTTGCATTATCATATATCAACATTATAAAATACAAAAAGAAATAATTCTATTAGCATTCATGTCCACATACATTCTAAAAAGTCATATAAAAATGGAAGTTCTAAACATTCTAGAGTACACATGCAAAGTGAGCCTATGAGGAAGTCAACTCAGATACAAAGAATTACTCGAACCAAAAAGAAGAGTCTGTATATATCATAATGAATCAAGTTTTGTGTACAATTCCATCACGCGCTAGGCATGGTCAAAACACTCGCAATGAGCTCGAAGTATACAAAAAAATCATATAACACTCGACAAAATGAACAAAAAGCAATAAAAGGCCCCAGTGGCCTGTCAATCCCTCTGGGATCCCTCAGACGGTGCACGGTCATGTCCAAGAACTCCTGATGCAGCTATGACAATGTAGAATGAACTGAATGGTGTGAGTGCTCATGGTGGTAGCCATTATCCATGGTCTCACTGGTGTGTGAGTGACTCTGTCTCATCAATCTTTCAGCTACCTCATACCTAGCCACTTGATTACGAAGAGATGTCACCACTTCTGCTACTCTCCAGACATGTGCAAACACACAATAGTATATTTGTCCGATTACTAGTGGTTGGCATTGAATCCTTAGTTAGATTCAGTTCGGGTATTCCCTGAGGGGATTAGTAGGGTGTCCACACACACCCGTCAAATAAGCTCTCACCACTCTTGTGTCATCTCTACAAGCAAGAAAATAAGAAGAAACGACGAGTTAGAAAATAACAAAAAAAAACAAAGAGAAATACCAACTAACATTTCCAACTAACAAAGTCAAGGGAAGAGTATCAACGTACTTGGATCTCTAGGCATCCAAGTAGGGTCAGTGGCTATTGTTGTTACTATTGGTGGCTGCGGGGCCTCCCCAAAGCAAAGGTTGAGACACTTGTCCTATCACGGGCTCATCATCTCCCTGTCCATCTCAAGGTAGTGGTCCCTCCAAGACCAATGTCTCTCTCTTCGCACTTTCTTCCTCCCGTGCCTCTCTCAACATATCCTAAATGTCATACCACTCAGGATCACTCTCCTCCTCCTCTATATGGGCTACCTAACCAGTCTCACCACCTAACCCCTCATTCCCCGTCTCCTCTCCAAATGAATCCTCCTTGGTCTCATATCCTATGTGCTCCTCAAAGTCAGAGTATACATCAATGGGCTCATCTTCCTCTCCATTGTGAGCGGGAGTGGCCACAATCCAAAGTAAAGGAACTCGAGGGGCACTAGCTGCCCATTGGGAATAAACCACATGCCTAACTGTAATAGGCACACCAGGAGTAACCACAGTCTAGCCAGGATCCCCTCTAGAGCCCTTCTGGGCCTCCTAAATAGGTCTTGTATACTGGTGCCACTGGAGTAAGTATATCTACATAAGGGAGGCCAAACTGTTGAGGAACTCGGTCAAATGGGTGAATCTTGAGCTTTCCCACCCTATCAAATAATTTCACCAATAGTGGAGAAAGCCACCACTATGGTCCCTCCTATCCCCACAACCTTACCATATCCTGGTATGGTGTGGAACCACCATGTCTGTCCATAGTTAAAGAATCCACTAGCATGATGTGACACTCTGAAAGAACTGAAATCACGATCCACCTCCACTTCTTGGACTTGATGGCCCCTCGGGTCTCTGCACTGGTAACACCTTCCCATAGGGGATAATACTGTTGATATACCCATAGCTTATAACTAGTGTGGCATGGCTTAAAGTCACTGTCTATATAACCTGAGTACCCTATATAGGTCAAGATAGGTAGTTTCCTAGGATGTCTTCTCCACAGGAATATATGTGGTCATGACCCTCAATCTGTGTAATAATGAGATCCACAAAAGTAAAGGAGAGTGTCACCCTCCCTTATCCCATATCAATCGCGAAGACAAGATACTCATGATGGCCTCTATGGATAGATGGGGATAGGAGAAGTAGGTAATATATCAGACCTTTATCCCGTTATTCGACCCAAGAATGAAACAACTAACATCCCCCATGTAATAGGTGGTGAAGTAGAGTCATCATAGGACTCATGGACCCTACTATCTCCATGAGTTAGTCATCCTTCCTGAGTATAAGAAGCCCGTGAATGTGGTATATGTCCTCAAGGGTGATAATCCACTCACTGCTGACACCTAGAAACTAGAATGTGTTCCAGTCTGCATCCCGGTAAGAAAACCAGTCGTACAATATGTGACTAGAAAGAGTGGCATTGGGCACCTTTTTAATTCTCCAAATTCTTGCTCTCTAGAGAGTATCTATCTCATCCTGAGTCAGCTGGTCTAAAATCCTCGGGAGCCAATCACACTCCCTCTCATGACTCCAATAGATGTATTCGTCCTTCTACATCCACCAAAACACATTAAAAGAGCAGGTTAGTAACGTATATCAAAGGATAAGCTCACTAAAAACATGGAAAAACATGAAAATTCCAAAAAAATCAAGTTAGCACAGATTTTGGTCATTATGTAAAGAACCGCCACCCTGCTTAGGGCGGCGGTCCTAGACCGATTTTCCAAACACGTTTTAACCCTTGAAAACACTCAAAAACACAAAAAAGGCAATTTCAGACGAAATAAAAGACTTCCCTATGGGTGCCCTCCTAGAGACTCATTTAAGATAAGAAATTTATGAAAATGATCCCCCCTACATAAAATTTTCAACATTTTTTACGTTATACGTTTAAAAACACAAAAGTGAAAAAAACCAACCTTAGACCGCACAGGTCAATCTCTGACTCATGGAGGCATGGTCACGATCTTGTAACAGTTGTTTCAACTATACACTCATCAAAAGTGGTCACAGTGGGTCCAGAGCTCCAAAATCACCAAATCAAATAAGCACAAATGAATTGAAAAATGAGTTTGTTTTGATATATATATGTTGTTTTGACCTCATTTTGAGTGTATGTTTTCATAGGGCTAGAACGTTGGCGTAGGTATATCTCTATATCCCCACACAAATGGTAAGTCCTCTTTTTGGTTTGATTTAGTGTTTATTTTTTGATATTTTATCTATCTGCACTTGAGTCTTCTCTCACTCTTGCAGGTAGCGAGAGCTTGGACGACGACATTTCGACACACAATCATGTCATGTATAGCTACTAACTCCTCATTTCAAGAACACCATACTCAGACTCTACGTTTTATGCCTATTCATGACTAAGACACTTCTCCAATGGGGAAATATGTACGCACCCAAAATTACATGTGTTACATTGTCAAAAAATGGTTACAAAAGTCCCCAATGATGATTCATGTCCTTTTAGAAGATGTTCAAGCTCCTAAACCCATATGCAGTGTATATTTGTAGCCTAGACATCCTTATCTTTTCCACACTTTTTCCAGCTTCCCACTTCATTATGTGCATGTTTTGGCATTTAGTGTCAGGACCGCCACCCAAGTAGGGTGGTGATCCTGAGTGATTTTTCCAGAATTTTTCATCTGTGTTTTTAACATGAGACACTTCACTTAACTTCACTTTTAGGATGCACTTGTGAACCAATTTTTCTAAAATAGTTTTGATTGCTTGGATCTCCTTCCCTCTCTTATTTTTAAATAGATTTAGTTAGTTGGAACTTCCTTTTCTTGCCTTGTGCATGAAGGCACATCCCAGTCCCAATTCCTATATAATCAATGCTTGTATTCAAGAAAAAGGGCCTAAGAATTTTTTGTATCTTGCATAGTATTACTGCCACAATCCTACTAAAAATTGCATAGCCAAGCTCATATCTCTTGTTTTATCTCCCTTCTACTTGCATTGCAACCAAACTTCCTTAAAGCTACCATTTCTCAAGCGTACTCTTCTATTTCTAATCTTGCATTCACAATCCCTTAGACTTATATGAACACACAAAGAAAGAAAGGAACAAATTGAGGGGACAGACACAGATACAACCAGATTTTCCAAAACTCTTGCTTATCCAGGCTGGAATTACTTGTTTGTTTGCTTCATTTGTCAAATTTTCAATTCTGAATCATTAGTTTCAATTGTTCATTTCAATTGATTAGGTAATTACATGTAGATCAAATCATTAAAAATATTTATCTTTGACATTACTAGGGAAGTTGTGGGGAACAATAGCTCTTTTTAGGGTTATGAATTGTTCTTCACCTCTGAGGTAGGGTTTGCAGGGTTTTTTATTAAATTGGGTTTTTTGTTTTAGAGTTAGATTTACATATTCACACAAGTAATTAGCTGCATCCAGATAGTTACTTATATTTAGTTTTTTTATTAGATTATAAGTATTGCTTAAAAACCAAAAAAGATTACAAAAACATTTACTTTTGCTAGATTAGTTTACTTTCATTGTTTTTCTCTGATATACTGTAAATACACCAAAAACCTAGATTAGATTTCCTTTTATAGTTATCTTGGTTTACCAAGATCATTTCAATTCATTATGCATGATCATCAATGATCCACAACAAGAAAAGATGTATGGTTGTGATCCTTTGGTCCCACAACCCAACGGGCTAGAGTTCTTAACTGATATTGTCACGGTTTTGTGCTTGCAAGTTTCATGCACACCTGCTATGTTTTCTGAGAAAATAGAATAATAAAACATGCTAAACATCACATCTAATCAATCCTACGATTATTAAACTTCTCCTAACAATAGGGTTTGATTACGCGCATGACCATAACAAGACCACAACTTCCACAATTTTTTTGTTTTGATCCTCAGTTCCCACAACTCAACGGGCCTACTAACCAATTAGATATCGACACTAGTTTACATGCATCAGTATTTAGATCATCACCACTTCCACCTGATATCATCACACAAATTTCATTATCAAATATATCAGTCGATCAGGCTAAGATTTTCTAGACTAGACTATAAAATCATCCATAGTCCCTATGGTTTCATTACACCTCTCGTTTCTACTTCCATGACCTTATCTAGAAATCTATATGAGGTGCCCGCAGGTCACTTTCCGTGTGTTCAACAACAAGTGAATAGAATCTCGGCAAATCTCAATATCGGCTGGAGTCTCTGAGTAGCTATTATATCAGATCGATCCATCACACCACTCTAGGTTAGGAGAGTATTATTTACCTTAGAATCATAGATCTTGATATTGCATGTCAAAGATATAAAATTTCCTTATTAGCTTATCCACCATCACTACACATACACATCCATTTCTATTCTATACCGGATATCTTGGCATGACCTCAGGAAGTCGGGTGCAAAAAAGGTCACTTGTTGATTTTATTTTGTATAGTCCCCATGAAGGAAGGCACTCTTAACTTCTATTTGATGGCCTTCCCATCTATTAGCCACAGTAATGGCGAGGTTCAGTCGAATAGAAGTCATATTCACAACCAGAGAAAATGTTTCCATGTAATCAACCTCAGTTACCTTGAAGAAACCCTTAGCTACTAGTCGTGCTTTAAAATTTTCAACATCTCCATCTACACCATACTTTTTTCGGAACACCCACCTACACCGAATGATTTTTCTTCCTTTCAGAAGAGGAGTGAGACCCCAAGTATCATTCTTGGTGATAAAGGAATACTCCTCATCCATGGAAGAATCCAACTCAGAAATACTAGCACCCTCCTGGAAAGACTGAGGTCAGAAGTGGAGGTGAAGAAGGAGTGAGGTCCAATAAACTCTGAGTGATTCTGCCTCCTGTCTAAAGGATCTCCCATCCACTCTCTAGCACTCTGCAAAGTTTTCTTGTTCTAATGAGGACTAGGAGGATCATGCTCAATGTCATCAGATTCTTAACTCAAGTGATAATGAACAAGGTTCCACTCAACACTACTGTCAAAATTAAAAGACTCTAAAGCATGAGGGTCACGAGGAGGATGATCAAAAGGAGGAGTGGCATGCTAAACAACATCATTATCCAAAGAATCAGATTTAGAATCATAAAGAATAAGAACCTCATAAGGTGGAGAAGTAGAATTCAAAGAAGACTCATCAAATTTCACACTTCTCTTGATATAAAGCTCATGAGTAGAAGGATTCAACAATCGATATCCCTTCACGCCATCAGGATACTTGATAAAGATACAAGGTTTGGATTGTGGTTACAACGTCTTTTGTTTCTTCTTGGGAATCTGAGCCATAGCCTTGGATCTGAAGACTCGAAAGTACTAAACATCAATCTTGTGACTAAACCAAGCTTCAAAGGGTGTCATACCTCTTACTTCCTTGTGTGGGACATGATTCTGAATGTAACAAGAAAAATTCACTATTTTGGCCCAATACTTTGGAGGAAGGGACTTTGAGTGAACTATACAAGTGGCCATTTCCTTAAGTGCATGGTACTTTCTTTCCACAACTCCATTTTTTGAAGGGCTATAAGCAATTGTACACTGCAAACTAATCCCTTCAAAAGTATAGAAATCCTCAAACCTAATGCACACATACTCACCTCCATTTTCAGTTTGAAGAACCTTGATAGAACATTCCTGTTGTTTCTTAGCAAGAGCCTTTAAGTCCTGAAAAATGTTTGAAGACTTCAGACTTAAGCTTAATAAAATATACCCAAGTATATCACGAATAATCATCAATGAAGGTAAGTATGTAAAGAGCTCTAGTAAATTAAGGAGACAGAATTGGGGGGGAGATGTCACTATGAACAATGACCAAAATATGAGTATCTCTCTAGGATTTTCCTTTGTCAAAACTCTTTTCAGGGTGCTTCCCAAGGGAAAAACCCTCACAAAGACCCTTAGAAAATTTGATGTGGGGAAACCCATTGACCATTTCATTTTGGCTCAATTTTTCAAGGTAACAAAAATTTAGATGCCCAAAATACTCATATCATATCTTACTAACCTCATCTACATGAGTGAGAAATGTAGTAGGCATAAAATCAGAAGTAAGGTGGGAAAAGGTATACAACTATGAATAGTGATCCATTTTTCCCTCAACCACTGTAGTGTCATTGTGAAGCTCATGAATAATCACTGAGTTAGGACCAAATTCCACTCACATTCCTTCACCAAGGTAAGTGATTTGGTAAATTGATAGGATATTGTTAGAGAGATCAAGAACACTCAACACTTGGTTAAATGTTCCCCCATCCATCTTTGCTGATCCACTACCAGCAACTGACACTTTTGTGTGATCACCCAACATGATTGGGGACATACCACAAGGTTTGATGTTGGAGAACTCAACATGCAAAGAAGCCATGTAATGTAAGGCACTGGAATCTATAATCCACATCAATGAAGGGGAAAATTGAGCTACAATGGAATCTCCTTTCTTCTTATCAGATTTAGACTCTCTTACAGTGGAAGTATCAGATTTCAAAGCCTTTTTTTATAAACTCATGAACACCTATATGATTTTTCTCAAGTAAATGAGTAAGGTGATCAATTTTTTTTCTCTTACATTGATGGTCTTTGTGATCAATATTCTTTCAATAGGAACACTTACACTTTTCTTTCTTAACTTTAGGCTCAAAATTTGAAGCGTTTGTGTTAGATTTGGATTTGGCTTGGTTGGTCTTGGTTTCCTTCTAGTTGATCCTTTTTCTCTTTCTTCTTTCCCTTACCATTACTTGCTACAATAGAATGTGACTTGGACTTGAGAGACTCCATTTGAATGAGTTTTTCCTATTCTCAAATGAGTTGGAACAAAAAACTGTCAAAGGAGGGAATATTCCAAGCATTTCCCAGAGAGGCTTTCATAGCATTAAAAGTTGACATGAGGATGGAGTATTTAGGACCTAAGTTAGAGATAATAGATAAGATTAACTAGGAACATTTCTTCTCTACTTTACATTCCTTTAATAACAATCTAGTGTGGATGAACTTCGAGAAAAATTCTTGTAGGTTTTCAAAATCACTAGAATTTAATCCTAGTAGTTTTTTTTCTAACTCATGTGCTCTCATGTCATCTTGTTGTGCAAACATATCACCTAACGTTTTCCATGAAAATTTAGGTGTTTCAGATGACTCAATGTGAAAGAGAAAGTAAGGAGAAACAGACATGCAAAGTAGACCTAAGGCTTCGTCACTACGGTTCAACCACTTCGAAGTTTTAGGCTCATTGTTAGGTTCAGTCTTAGCTCCCATGGTGATGTGAAATAACCCTTTACCCCTTAGTTTCATTACCATTTTCGATCTCCATTTGAAGAAGTTGAATAGAGTAAGAAAAATAATTGAAAGTGCATCCATAGTGTAGAGAGATAAATAAGGAATGTAGAAAAGAAAAACAAGCAAAAAAACCACCTAGGACAATATTATAACCCCCCTATTTTCGAAACTTTGTAGTTTAGTGTGTTGGATAGAATCTGGTGCGAGTGTGCATCTTGAAATAGTTGGTCACTCACCTTGTAATCAGAATAATAATGTGCAAGAGAGGAGAAAACAATCAAGTGTTGTGGAATGCATCGAATCGACATTGTAGACAAGTACAACAAGCTAAAAAATAATTGAAGGGGCAAATCAAGTGTTGTTGTGAGAAAAATTGTCTCACGTTGTAGCAGAAACCCCCTAGCTGCTAGACTGTGTCGGAAGTGCTCACTAGTCTGTAAGCAATAAATAAGGGTAATTACAATTCACAAAATGGGCTCAAGACATGTCCCAGGGACCTCTAGGATGCTGAAAAATCTCCCAAAAGGAAAAAAGGACTAGGAATGGCACTGCACACTCTAGCACACGATTAGTAAAACAATTGACAATAACACTAAAAATTTACCTTTTTGTAATGTCTAATTCGACAATTTTTAGAGGTTAAAAAAGATAATTTCATTAAATAAACGTCAATTTTAGTTTACTAATCAAAAGATATTAAAGAAATTAAATTAATTTAATTAAAAAATAAATGAAGACTCTTAGAAGATTAAATAAATTAATCCTACAAGAAAATAAATTAGATCCTAAAAAAACAAATTTAAGAGCTAAATTTTAATTATAAAGCCACTTTAAAAAATAGACTAGATCCTATTTAAATGAATAAGAGCTAATTTAATTAAAGCACCTCACTTTTAAACTAACCACACAACATAATTTAATATTAAGCTTCACTTTTCCTTTTCTTTTATGAAAGGGGGATCTTATAATATATTAAATGCAACATGATACACGATTCTCTCAACAAAAAAGTAGGTGGTATAAGAGCACGCCCCAAAGCCACAAACAAACTAGGACAAGCCTAGAAAAACAAAAAAATAAAACAACTAAAGGGGTGCATGAGGAACACCAAAAAACATTTACTCAATTCCGATGGAGAATGAGAAACATGAGGCTCAAACCACCCTTTCTTATCCTTTGAATGTGTGACAATGGTCCATG
The DNA here is from genome assembly GCA_019776745.2 of Taxus chinensis. Classification (NCBI taxonomy): domain Eukaryota; kingdom Viridiplantae; phylum Streptophyta; class Pinopsida; order Cupressales; family Taxaceae; genus Taxus; species Taxus chinensis. The sequence continues at coordinate 197,723,370 of CM034147.1, read as the reverse complement.
GCATCTACTGGGGTGCCAGGTCAAGCGGAGGATCAAGACTTGAGCCATCCTGAACGGGGTCAGAATCAGAAGAGTTAGAAACATGCGTCTGTTTGGCACCATTGCCAGCATGGGGAAGCTCGACTGTCATGTCATCTGGATGATTATTAACTTTTGGCTGGTCTTTGACTTTCAGCGTAGAGAATGGTTGTCAACCCTTAGGCCGTTGAAAATACCCTTTATTCTTCTTTTGTTTATTTTGAGTGGGTGAGAGTGGGAAGGCCTCATAAAGGTGCCTAATTTGATGGCACAACTAGAATCCACTTGAATCCACTTGAAGCCATTATGGATTAATTCCAATTTGTCTAGAAGACCTTTACTAAAATTCACCTCAATGCAAATACAGGCATAGGTGAATATCCCTTGTTTAGATCGATCATCATTCAACTTGATGAATCGGCCAAGAGAATCACCAATAGCTGCAAAAACCTGAGGATGCCAAAAGGAGTGAGTAAGACTAGGTAAACAAACCAAAAATGGCATTTTTAAGACCACCATAGAAGAGGGATCAAAGTGCAGAAACCATGGTGTAAAAAAAAGGCCAACCCTACCCCAAAACTAGCGACCCTCACTAAAAACCCGTTGATAATCTGTAGGAGAAGAAAATAGAACAATAAAAAACCCTTGGAACATAACTGGACCTCACAATCATGAGACCAAGTAGAATAAATCCATTGATGCAACTCTTCACTCCAAGGCCAAAATCTGTTAAATCTATAAATAATGGAATTTTTTTTAAGGGAACAAATTGAATCAGTTACCTCTGGGAGTGAAAGTGTGAAACCAAGGGTGCCTACTACCTTTTCCACAATGAACGGTGCATCAGGAGCCCTAAACAAAACTTGTGTTCATCTTCCATAAGTAGCTGCTAGGAATTTTTTTGGAGGGGCCATTGGAGGGCCACGAGGGGGAGTAAAACCACTGTTATTCCTAGAAGAGGACCCTCTACCTCCACTGTTGTCGTCTGAGCTGGTACTGTCAATTTTGTGGCCCCCATCCACATGTTCCTTTGGCTCTACCGGTAGTGGGTTAAGTTGAGGGATAGGAGGCACTTCCACTCACCTGCTCACACCAATGTTCCAAAAATTCCCTCGTCCTGTATTCCCCTCCACCACGGTGCTTACCCATTTATCGTGCCCGTTTGGCGGTGACGGTGGCATAGAAGTGCTAAGGTTCCTGTGAGCCATTTGTTTCTTTCTCACTTTTCCTTATAAAATACCACCTTAAAAAAATCTCACTGTTATTTAAACATCCCACTCTTAATTAAATTGACCATATTTATTTCAAACCACCGCAAAAACCCACACCCACTTTTAAAACACTCCACCGAATTTAAATGACCACCTTTTTAAAAGAGTGAATAACTTTAATTAATAAAAAAGACAAAGCAAAATCAAAGTTTGGATAATAGGTCAGCGATCAAACAAGGTGAGGTCCAACTGACGGGACAAAGGGATGTGAACAGCTCGAGGAGATTGAGTGTATAAGGATGGCAGGAGACAAAGCGAGGCATGGAAATGGTTGATGTTTCTAATGGTTCCTACGTAGTTTAAGTTAGGAAAAATACCTAATGTCACACAAAATAAATGTATATTATGTTTGGAACATATATCAATGAAAGACCCTCCAAACACAGGGAATGAGGGACGACGCCCAAGCTGGTGGCAGAGCTTTGGCTCGAACAAACACCAAAAAAATAAGGATAAGAAAAGGTCTGAAAAAAATGACCCAAAAAAATAGTCCAACCATAAATGAATGAAAATAAGGTCAATCAACTTGCCAGGAGCTTGCAAAGCTCTCCCAAAACTACCTTTTAAGGGAAACAATTAGCCAAAATCTAGGTAGGGAAGAGAATCCTTAAGGTTAATTTTTTTTTTTAAACTCCACTTTTATTTTGAAACCAGACTACAAAACAACTACAATTTTAAAAAATCACTTTCTTTTCAGTAAAAATATTTAAAAAACCATAAGTTCCTACCTCTAAAGTTGGTGGTTCCTCCAAAGGTGGTTGTAACTAGCTAACTCTAGTTGTAAAAATCCTAAAACTAGAACATAATGTTTCGTGAGGATCAATGCTAGAACCTTGTGCACATATAAGACAAGTTGCACTTCTAATGGAGATGAGAATGCTTTGTAATTTGAAATAGCATGAATCAAAAGGAAAAATAAAGTATAGAAAATACAGCAAAGTGTTTGACATGCTCATAAATTAGAATAAAAGGGTACATATAGGAATGCAGTGTAACTCCTATGTATGACACGTGTACACTAGTCCTATGACCTATTCAACTATGACCAAATAAATTATGACCTATTCTCACTAAGTGAGATGACTAACAAACTAGGTGGACAAGAATTCGAATGACGACAAGTCTAGTCACATACACCAATAAAAACCACCATCACCGTGTTTTGTTTTACACTGGAATCTCATGCTCCAATTTTATTTATTTTCCATCTTCTAAATCAATTGGAAATTAAAAAATCAAGTTTCTATGGTTTGAGATATCAACTTTCTATATCAAAAATTAAGGGCATTGATTTTTTTTTGTCACAATCATTCCAAAGGCGTTCTAGAGAGAAAACTAGTGGCCAAATTTCAACCTGATTGGATGCACAGTTTGAAAGATATAAGCGAATCTTGATTTCGGAGGTTATGGTTGTTATAGAAAAAATTGGGTAGCATATCTGGTATAAAATGGTGTTTTTCAAGGTGTGATATAAGAAATAATGGAGGAAGGGTGACCTGTGTTGAAGAAATGGGTTAAAATTATGTTTTAAAACACTTTTGTATCACCCTTCTAACTCTAGTTGGGATCCAGGTTAAAATTGAGTTCATGTGAGGTTAAAATAAGGTTTTAATGGTGAAATGGGGACACAAAGGACAATGAGGGATCCAAAGTGTGCCTTGGAGTAGGATGGAAACAAGTGGCAACATGAAATCAAGTGTGAGTGAGATGGAGGGGCTAGGAAAACCACCTGCAAAGCTGAGAGAGGTTGCATGGTGATATATGGTCTTGAGCATGGGTATGGGAAAAATTTCTTGTCCCTCTTGTCCCCCTAGAATATGGGGAAAATGGGGACACAAAATTGCACGCATGGTGAAGGATGGATGCAAGTGGAAGCATGGGAGCAAGTGTAAATGAGAGTAGGGAGCTTAGAAATAGGCTTCTAGAGCATAAAGGGGTCATATGGATGTCGAGGGGCTTGGTTTGAGCATGGGGCTCATTTTATTATCCCTTATTTCCCCTTGGGAACATGGGGGACATCAGGGACACAAGCGTTCACACATGCTGAGGGAGTGAGGGCACACATTTGTGTCCCTCATGTCCCCCTTGTCCCAGGGGATAAATGAAACACGCAGGACAATTGGTGCTCCAAAATGCACCTATGAGATGAGGACAAGGACACAATTTTGTCTCCCACATCCTCCCCATGTCCCCAAGGTGAAAATAGGGATAAGATAAGGTTAAAATTTCTCCTTACCATTAATGGAAAGCCAAATTTTACAATGGCTGACCAAAAATAGCCTAAATACTTACTTCTTTCACCTCAAAGTCTTATGATGATGTTTTGGGGTCAAATGTTATATGATTTTAACTCCAAAACACATTATAAATCAATGGAACAAGTTTAAGACATTGAATTTTCATGAAAATCAAATAATTTCTCCCTTTTTGTTCAGAATGAAGGTAGATAAATGTATTGTTTGGAATGTTTCAAGAAACCATTAAACCTCAAATAAAAATGGGTGTTCCCATCATGTAGAGAATTATTCAAGATTTATAATTCCTACTTGTTTCCCTCATAAATCATTATGTAGCTCCTGAAATTAGGTGGAGAAGTTAAGGTTTACCATTAAACTGCTCATTCCTTACACTAGAAAACCTGTTGTTGAGCAAAATGTCCATGAATGACCGAAAAAATTCTAAATATTCCTAAATTGATTCTATTACCTTCAAGGATCCCTGATACCACCTTCAGATACTTAATACATTTTCAAAATTCTCCCAGGGGTGCACACAAGCTCCGAAATGGCCAAAATTGGCCTTTCTAGGCCTCCAAAAGAACTAGTCTTCCACCACACTTCACTAAATGAACTCGTGAACCTTGTTACACTTCTTTGCACACTGAGACATGTTCACCACATGTATTAGGAACATTTCTATGGCTAGGGTTATGATCTCACAGGAGGCAGATTGGCCAGTGTAGACACAAAATCACACACTTTGGGTAATTATCTAGTCTTGAACACATATTACTATTTGCATGATTCTTAAGTAAGAAAAGTACTAATTAACTCGTTTCTTTGGCCACCTTTCTTTGATTTATTTTCTCCTCTCATTCTTGCACTCTTACTTGCTCAATATGTCTTTACACCTTTCGGTATTTGTCTTTCTGGACACCAACGCCCTTGTTCCCTCTGGGCGCCCTTGTCCTCTTTGTACTTTGGTCACACTTTCTGGGTCCTTTCTAGCCATTTGAGCATCTTATCTTTTTGGTAATTTGTCTTTTTTGGGGTTAATTACAAAATTAGATCAAGGGAATCATATAAATATAAATTTATGTGATCATAATAAGGGACCAAACACTAAGCATCTATTATCTCCACCTAATGTTGCATCCATCAAAGACATCTATATCTCCATTTACACCCATCTAGCTCCATCACGAGGGACAAAGGATGGTTTATCTAAATCAAAATTCATAGGAGGGGAGTATATTATTTCTATCCACATATTATTTACATTCTACATCTAGTTACTTGTTTACTACTCACAAAGTGTGACTGGCACAAGAGCAACCTAGGGCACCATTCCGCACACAAACAAAAAAATACATTGGGTCTGAGATGTAGTGCAATGCTCAATGATAAGTCCATCAATTTGGAAGCTAAGGACAGTTTGGCCCCTTAATTTACATCTTTATTTTTTAGGGTTTGATGTTTTGTTTGGGGTTTTACAGGTGATTCATTCATTTTGGATTTACAGAGATATTAGGTAGAATTCAACGATATACACATGAAAAAAGGTGAACAAGTGTGAATATCTTGCAACACCTTAGAGGATGTTTTCTAAGCATCTACATAGATTAGGGTGCCCAGAATCCAAACCAAGGCACCCCTATCCTTCTTTGGGTGCCCCAGTCCAGTCAAATCCATCGGATCTACATTTTTTCAGCCTTCTATGCAACGGTCCTCCATTTTTATTCATTTGGTCTCCACTATGACATAGTCCCGTGACCTCTTCGAGTTAGCTAAGGCATCTTACTCTTCTTTGCATATTAGGGTTTCATATTTATTAGCTTAGTTTGCTTGGGTATTATTTTAATACTTCAATATTCATTTATTTACTGCAAACTTGCATTAGATTAGGCTATTATTCTACATTTTTAGTTTAATCAGCCAGGAGGAAGACTCATGAGAATTAGAAGGTAGAATTTTCATTGTGGTTAAGTTTTGATATTATGAATTTTGCATTTTACATGAAAATAATTGGCTCTAACTAAAGGTAATTTGACTGTAAGGGGAAATAGATAACCTCATCTATCCCATGGGTGAGCATACCAGTTCCTTGTTCAAATTGGGAAATAGAGTCAATTCTTCACTACTAACACAAGAGATGAACACACCAAACAATAAGGGAAACACACCGAAGCTGAAAGAAAAAACACAACATGAAGGGAAATTATAGTACATGGGGGAAATTTATTGAGGTGGGAGAGTAATGTACACACACCCAGCAACGGGTTGAGAGAAGTATGTACCATCATGAAAAAATGGGCTGAACCCATACCTCTTTCAATGCTCGAAGATAATCATCTGGTTATAGCATGCTCTCATGATGGCTCTACATGGTTTAAGAAGAATGAGAGAGAGAGACCATGTTTCCATCCTCATACTAATATTACATAGATAACACCTTCGCATCTAATGACCACTTGTTTTTGGTTGGGAATTTCTTCTTTCCGTAGTCTCCACCTAATACTTTGTGATAAGGAGCCACTCTCTCATGTTTTCAAAAATGGAATCTATGTTATTGACATGAAAAAATTCATCATCCTTGGGTGAAGGATGCATAATGAAATTGTTTCAATAATCAACAAAGAATTTGGAAGTAGTGAGAACAAGATGATTCTCTTCCCATTCAAAATCTTCTTCTAGCCTCTTTCTTTTATGCTCTAAACGATTGCTTTCTATGCACACCGGCCCATTATTGTCCTCGACTTCACTCTCTATGAGGGAGGTGTTGTCCTTATAAAGGAATACATTCATAGGTGGTTTAAGCATTTCCTTTCCCTTTGGTTCATCATAGATGTTATCTTCTTCACAAAATTGGAAAGGGGAAGACTTACCTTCACATTCATGCTCATCCACCAAGACTTCAAAGAGAAATTTGATCTTACTTGTTAGTTCTATCTCATTGTTGGACATTTTTGCATTAAAAGAAGGATCATAACTAAAATCACACTTATCTTGCATATTCATGGCATAAGTTAGGATATCAATACTAAGCTGAGGGTCTTCAATTTCTTCCACAATCTTTAAGATGTCTTGCATAGATTCCTCCTTCAAATATGCCACATACTCATTTTCACCTTCATTTGCAAAATATTCGCATTGTGCCTCAAGGATATGGTTGGAAATATGATCTTCAAATGTCCAGGACTCATTTTAAAAATCCTCCTCTTGATCCACATTTCTTTTCATTTGGGGGTTGCCTTCTTACAAGTAGGGCATACCCTGTTTTCATCATTTTTGAACAAAGAGAAGAGATTCATGTTACATGGGAAGGGTACACCTTTCATTTCAATATTCATCAAATCATCCTCACAACTGGGGGGGAATACAATGTTGGGGCTGCAACATGAGAATAGTACTTCACTCCATCCCAAACATCTCTTAGAAAGTTTTATACTTTGTAGGGAAAAGAGAAGACTATATACTCATTATTATGATCACTTATCACATTCCTTTGGTGATGACAGGAAAATCAACTCCTCAGAGAGGCCATGCTCTATTTGTTCATCCATAATTGTATCAAGAAGGAAATTGGATTATTTTGTTTTCTCCTTTTCATCATTGGTAATTTGTGAATAAAAAGAAGAGCTAAATTGGAAATAAAACCATCAATGATTACGTAAAAATCATCCTCCTAAAGAACTTGTGGCTAGGAGAGAGGGTTCATCCCTTGAACATCTTCACGATCAGTGGAATTCTTAGCAAGCACAAAAAAACATTCATAAAGAGGCGATAATTATCATCTTTGGTGTATATTGCTCCTCCAACCAACGATGCCTCGATCCAAAATGAAGATAAAAATGGAATTCCGACATGCTTTCTTCATTATCCTTCAATCTTCTAATTTTACTTTAATTTGAAAATAGGGCAATCATGATAAATACATAGGAGTATTTCAGGAAAAAACACATCATAATACAAAATTCATCAAAATCTTCTTCCGAAAGATGAATCTCTTATTCCTCGCCATTACGGGGTTCTTCAAGTTGCTCATACCTTTTTTTCATAACTTCAACATAATTCAGAATCTCATGATTGGTTTGGGGATCAGGATTTTATTTTACAACATTCAAGATCCTATGCAAAAAATCCCTTTTAAAGGTTGGAAATTCTTCATCTCCATATGCAAGAAAATCATCCAAAGGAAAAGAGACAAAGGATAAAGCTTTGAGTTTCTTAGTCCATTACGTGAAGTTCAAAACATTGCCTTCAATAGATTCCTTATCTTCGTGCTTTTCATACAACATTTTTTATCTCTTCTATATTTTTCTCATCAGACCCTTAGATTCTTCATCATCAATAGGTGCAATTCCCATCCTCTTTCCTCTAACAACAATCCATTTGAATTGAATCCACAAGGATTTGACGGTAGGATCTTTACAAGCAGAAATTTTATCTATTCTAGATACACTTTCTATAACTCTTACAGAAATGTTACTAACCTTCTTTCCTTTTGCTATTTGTAGATTTTTTCTTGAAGCAAGAGACCCCTTCACTGTGCCAGAATCTATACTTTTGTGAGATCTAGTCCAAAATGATAGCTGATAAAAAAAATTCCATGTCTTGGTGGTCATCTTCTTCTTCATGGTTTTTGTCACTTATTGTTTTTGAGCACAAATCTCGAAACTTCGTCATTTTTATGTGGGAAACAAACATGACATGGATTTTGTCCTTGATAGAGTTACCTTCAAAATATGATTTCAATTTTATATCTGATTTTTTTTTTGGAATATGTTATTTTTGTATTTTCTAGAGATCTTTAAGGGTACACAAGGGCACATCTCTCCCCAGTGGATTTGCCAAAAATTGTTGGTGAAATAATTTGTTGTTTCACAAATTATTGAGTTTTCACCAACGATCTAGGGATAATCCCCTCCTTCATTTTTATGGGAAGGCTCCCATTGTTGAATATAAACTACCTAAAATATGTGGGTGTCCATTAGGATTAGGATCACACAAGAATAATCCACTAAACTGTTGAAAATGTTCGTGTATATATTACAAGGGAGGAATTTATAGTGAGGAGAGGTAAAGGAGAGAGAGGTTTAATGTTGTGAGTAGGATTACAGAGTTCATATAAAATAACCAAATTAGATCGACATGCAATTATCATAGACATAATATTCCATTGATTCATTTATCAAAAGCATAGACACCTTTATTTGTTTTACAATATTATCATGTATACAAAGTTAGAAAGTAGAGATAGAGAATACATATACATAAGAAAAGGAATAGAATAATTGTGACTCTTATTGCTTGATGTAGTAGTGGTAAATCTCAACAACATGCTTTCAATCAACAATTTCCAAACCCTTGGAATGGAGAAGCCATTATAATTAATAGCATATAAAAATATCTCTTCATCTACCCCCCATATAACTTTTCACCTATCCCCATCACTTGTGACATTTCATATTCCTAGGAGGTGAGTCTTTTTCTTAGTAATAAAAAAGACTCTTACAATGTTGAATTGAGGGTCACTTGAGTGAATAGTATGAAATAGAAAAAAGTACTTTCTCAATGGAAAATTAGAATATATAGAGAGAGAAGGAGAGAGAAAAGGGATTGACCAATTTGATGAAGATGAAGCCATTGTTGATGAAGAACTATCAATTCATGATATTTGAGGGAGAGTTTCCAAAATGAGCTCCTATCCTTTGAGTAAATGCTTCATGAGTGAGAATCTCAAACTCTAACCACCTTTTGAACTAAAACACTGAGATTGCATATGCTTCCACCTACTGTGAGATGCAAGAACATTCCAAAGTGTTGAATAAGTGTTTAGAAACACTGTTGCGAGGTATTACAAAGTAAACCTGGGATGACTACTGGCATCACCCATGATGATCCTCTCTTGTCATGATTCTTATGACTATTGCCTTAATGAAATAAATTTTTTTTGTTTTAGCACTATCATAGGCTTCATGATGTTCTTGATTTCACTTGTTACCTACGTGACCATATGCAGAGTTAGAACATCCAAATTACCTATCTAATAGGATGTATAGACAATCCAAGGCATTGAATTAGTGTTGAAGAACATTGTTATGATATCACTAATGTGGCATAAACATGATGATTTCTACAATAGGAATTAGGACATAAGGATCATTTTCTAATTTCTCTAGACCTTCACAATTCACTTTTATGCCCAAGAGCCAAATCCATGATTCTCAAACTTTTTGGTGTTTTTATTTCTCTTACTGAGACGATTCTTCATCATGCGGGTGAAAGGATCACCCTTGAGTGAAATTTTTGGCATGTGGTCACTTGTTGAGATGAAATGTGGTGATGGAAATGTCCTTCCTTCTTGAGGCATGGTCATACTACAAGGTTTTAGGTGAGTGTTTAAGAACCCTATCAAGTGGATGGAAACAAACGAAATAGAGATGATTTCTTTTTCTTACAAATATGATTCTCAAAATGAAGATCATAACCTTCTTTCCTTTCTTGTCTCCATAATCTTCTTTAAATGGAATCATCTTTAGAATGATCATGAAATCTCTTACTTATATGCCTCTTATGGGAAGGATTCACCACCGATAAAGACACATTTGGAATATAATGAAGAGCAGGGGGTTGCGATGGATCCATCTTACATGGCTCAAGAGACTTCATGAGATTTTCGATGACTCCCCCTTCTTATGAAGCTTCCTAGGATAAGGAAAATTTGTGCACCTTCTTTTCCTCATCTTTCATTTTAGAGATTCTTGATCAATGGCTCGCAGTTGTACATAAACGAGGTTTGGTTTCAATATTTTTTCTTTGAAGTGCAACCACATCGCTAAGTGTTGAATGAGTGTTTAAGAACATTATTATACAAATGGCATCAAGTGGAAGCAAGATGATTTCTCACTCTTGTATACATGGTGATTCAAATGAAGGCTACCCATTTACCTTTCTTGACTCTAGAGTACTTTTTGAATGAAGTTTGATTTGGGGATGCTTATGTACCTTTTTATTCATATGCCTCCTGTGGGAATAGATTATTTGTTGATATTTTAAAAAAGACGGCTTGAATACTTTGATGTCTTTATTATCCCATTTTTACTTGCTTCTCATAGAGATGATGACCGTTTCATGATATGATGACCCTCACCTTGCTCCATGAGTTTTTCATTTCAATTTTAATCATGAGGAAACCCATTTTCACTACAAACTTCATTTGTTTGACCAAAATATCACATGAGTGGAAACATGCCTATAACATTTGAACACCATTTCTCAATTTTCTCCTCGTGGAAATGGACTTCCTTCTTAAGATGAAAGGATTGACCTCTGAATGGAACTTGAGGAAGAATTACTTGTTTTGACCTTCAAATTGCAATGATCTCATCACTAAGGCTTGATTAAGTGTTTAGAAACACTATAGGAGGTATTCATTATTGGTGAGCTTGAGATGATTGTTAGTCTCACTCACGATGATCATTTCTCATCATTCCCATTTCTTGCATCAAGTTGTGATTCACAGAGATCACTTTAAAAATGATACTTTGAGAACTTGTAGGGAGTTTCCCTTATTTTTTGGACCATGAAAGAACATCTTGCCCATGTGATGATAAAAAAAAGTAATATAATGATTGAAAACAAATCTACTAACAAATTTCTGCACTGAAAACCGAAACTTTCTATTTTTAGCAGGTGGGGTCAAAAGCTGTTATTTTGAAAATTTTGGAAATTTTGTAAAATCCTTATTCTCTGAAGCTCCTAATCCACTTAGGATATTCCATTAATAAGGATTAGGTATTTTTATGAAGTTTCCATTTTTAGACATGTTTTTTCCTAGCCTATTATTTTTATAAAGTTTCCCAATTGAAACTTTTTTATGCTTCTTATTGTTCTAGGATGTTCCAAATGTTGAAAGTTTGATACTTTGGGAAACTTGTTATTTTTTAGAATATCACTGTTAATAACACCTAATATTTTTAGTAATTGGACTTATCGGTGTCGGTTTGTAACGAAATCATCATCACTATGTTTTTTTTTGCACCGGGATCTCCTGCTCCAATTTTTATAGTTTTCCGTCAACATAATCCCTTGGAGATAAAAAAATAAAGTTTCTAGGGTTTGATATATCAGATTTATGTATCAAAAAATTGAGAGCACTGATGAATTTGTTTTCACAATCATCCCAAAGGTGTTATGGAGAGAAAACTATCAACCAAATTTCAACATGATCGGATTCATGGTTTGAAAGATACGAGCGAATCTTGGTTTTGGAGGTTATGCATGTTATGGAAAAAAAAGGGCACCATATCTTGTAGAAAATGGTATTTATCAAGGTGTGACTACGAAAATAATGGAGGAAGGTGACATGTGTTGAATAAATGGGTTAAAACTATGTTTTAAAACACTTTTGTATCACCCTACTAACTCTAGTTGGGATCCGGGTTAAAATTGAGTTCATGTGAGGTTAAAATCAGGTTTTAAAGGTGAAATGGGGACACAAGGGATAGTGAGGGTTCTAAAGTGCACCTTTTTGTAGGATAGAGATGAGTCACAACACGGTAGAAATTTTGAGTGAGATGGAGGGGCTGGTAAAACCACCTGTAGAGCCAGGAAAGTTCACATGGAGGTATAGGGGTTTGAGCATCGGCATGGGTACATTTTATTTAGAAAATGGGGACACAAAATTTTACCCATGGTGAAGGATGGATGCAAGTGGAAGCATGGGAGAAATTTTGAATGAGAGCATGGAGATGAGAAGTAGGCTTGCGCAACAGGAGGGGTCATATGGATGTTAGGGGGATTGGTTTGAGCATGGGGTGCATTTTTATCATCCCCTCTATCCACTTGGGGATATAAGGGACATAATGGAAACTAGAGTGCACCCATGGTGAGGGAGTGAGGGTGCACTTTTGTGTCCCTCATGCCCCCTTGTCCTGGGGGATAAATGATACACATGGGACACATGGGACACCAAAGTGTGCCTATGGAAGGAGGATGAGGGTGCAATTTTATGACCCTCATGTCCCCTATGTCCCCAAGGGTACAATAGGGACAATAGGAGGTCAAAAGTTCACCTTAACATTAATGGAAAGCCTAATTTTACACTTGTTGACTAAAAATAGCTTGAAAACTTACTTTTTTCACCATAGAGGTTAAGGATGATGTTTTGGGGTCAAATATTATATGATTTTGACTCCAAAACACATTCTGAGATCAATGGAACAAGTTTAAGACATTAAAATTTTATGAAACTCAAATAATTGGCCCGTTTCTATTCAAAACGAAAGCATGCAACTGCACTATTTGGAATGTTTCAAGAAACCATTAAACCTCACATAAAAATGGATGCTCCCATTGTAGACACAAAATCACGCACTTGGGTACATTTTTAGGTCCTAACAACATACTTGAATTTATATGATTCCTAAGTGAGAAAACTAGTAATTGACAACTATCTTTGGCCTCTTTGCTTTTTTTCTAGTCTTCTTTTCGGTCTTTTACACCCTACAACCTAGTTGGTAATTTATTGTTTTATCTTTTATGACTCTAGACACCAATTTCTAACCAAGATGCCAAATCCCAGGCTCCCTCATCCCCTCTAGGAGCCCCCGACATATTTCTATCTTACTAGCCTCTTTTGGGCCTCATTTATCTTTTGGGCATCTTATTTTCTTATGGGTCAGCCTTCTAGTTATCAGTTATGAAATTAAACCAAGGGAATCATATAAATGCAATGTTATGTGACCAAAATAAAGGACCAAATCTCTAAGAATATATTATCAACACCTAAGCTTGCATCTAAAGGCATCCATATAACACTCATACAAGGGACAAGGAACTACATTTTCTGTACACTTCATAGGAAGAGGAATTTCATTTTTCCATACATACATCTATTTACATTGGTACATCTAGCTATAACCCATTATCACGTGCACTTGCACAAGGGCTTCTTAGGGCATGATTTTATCACACATACACAATAGCTACATGGAGTCTGAGATGTAGTGTAATTTTCGGTCATACGTTCACTTATCCAGGTGACTGTTGGGGTCACTTCGAATCCCCATATTGCATATTTTCTTTTTGGATTTGATGTAGTTCGAGGGTTTTGCGGGATATATTCTCTTTGCAAGTTATAGGAAAATTATACAATCAAATTGCGACATACAAGTGACCAACATCAAATAGAGACCAACTGGTGATACTAGAAAAACTAGGTTCTTATCTCCTATGCAGAAACATAAAACCAACAGAGGTTTCTAATGCCCTCACCCTATTCTAGTTGCCCTAGACCAGACTTGTTCGACAGCTCCAAATTTATCAGGCACAATTGCAATAGTCTTCCATTCATGTTTATCATTTTCTCCAGTCTGCACAGTCCCGACATCAGGCATAAATCAACTAAGTACTTCTCCCGCTCTCTTACACTTATGGTTTTACATTTATTTAGCTTATTTCTTATGTCATGTACATTCCAAAAATTTCTTAGCATTTATTTATCATACATGACTATGTAATATTAGGGTTTATACAAAAAAAAATTAATAAATCAATTGGTGAACCCCACTTGTGATTGGTACTATTGATGGCGAATCACAGCACCCCTGAATGTCTACAACTCGATGGGTTGAGACTCTCAGTGTGATTACATAACATGGAGCTTTTCCTAAATGTGGGACCTTACGAAATCGGAAAAGCTCTCCGAATGAAGGCCAATTCCTATTCTTCTGTTTAGATGCACACATAAAAATGTAGAGGGTTTTCTCAAAAACCTAATCTAACTTGCCAAGGAGACAAGGTAAGAATATGCATAAAATAAAACCTAAACTAACAAAGGTGATGCACCGAGGAATGAAGAACACTTGTCTTGCCAATAAACACAAACCATTAAAATGCAATGCAAGATCATGCACAGATAACAAAATTTACAGTGAAAGATTAAGAGGATGCAAATAACACAGAGAGGGTTGAGAATCATCCACAGACATGCATTACCTACCCCAACTATTGATACAATACACTACAAAATGCCAAGAGGAAAAGTTGCATTACAATTTTAGATGGGAGGTTTGAACTCCACAAATTCACCTGCCAAAGAGAAGAAGGGAGGGGAAAAACAAGAATGTCCAACCTTTAGAAAGAAGCCCCTCCTTACAATTTATAGGAAGAATGAGAGAGAAAAGAGAGAGGAATTCCAAATCTACCCCAACCACCTCCAAGTTGCATTTAATTCATCTCATTATGGCGGTAGGTGAGGACCTTAGCAAACCCAAAAAATGGTGAATTGTATTTTTCATTTTTAATAAATTTTTCTCACCTAATTAAAGATATCCAGTCATAGTTGGACAGAGGACCTCGTAATATTTCCAAAAAGTCCAACCTTGCCTAAATCCGAGCTCCCTGTGAAAAGTTATGGCCATCTGAATATCTACGCCAGGGTTTGCTTCCTGTCGGGGTGTCAATGCTCAAAATGTTGCGCCTCCGGAAGATGCACCTCCTGAAGTTGCGTCATAGGCACATCCATTTTCATGTCGACACTTTTTGATGTGTGCCCCTAGCCTGCACCTTGGGCGTGAATTTTCGCATGTCGACATCTTCTTACATGTGCCATAGGCGCATCCATTTTCATTTCGACACTTTGTGATGTGTGCCCCTAGCCTGCGCCTTGGGCGTAAATTTTCACATGTCGACATCTTCTTACCTACACCATAGGCGCATCCATTTTCATGTTGACATTTTTTTATGTGCTCCCCTAGCCTGTGCCTTGGGTGTGAATTTTCACTTGTCGACATCTTCTTACCTGCGCCATAGGCACATCCATTTTCATGTCAACACTTTGTGATGACTATATTTACCTGGGAGGTAGATATATACAACAGGTACTTTGGATCCTTCTTTTTCACACTATCTTTTCTTTCATGGATCCTAAGGATTCTCAAGTCTCCTTACATCAATTACTTCAAATGAAACCACCTTGCAAATATGTTCTTCTAAATGCCCTAGAAACTATGTATCTTCCTAGCGGTACACCACCTACTTAAGTTAATGTTATCTTTGATCATCTTTCTGATGACTCTCTTGGTCCTAATCCTAATCAATCTGTTTGCAAGTCAATTCAAGCTTTATATTGTTTATTTCAAGATAAATTTCAATTTATGGAATCCATGATTACATCACTCAAATATGAAATTCAACATCTTAATGATGCTTCCTAGGCTCATGCTAGTTCTTCTTCCACTCCCCATCCGCATTCTATGTCTTCTACATGTTCTCATATCAGTGAATATCAAATATTTCCACTCCATGTGCCTCTCAATTTCTATATCAATGTTAAGAAATAAGATATTCTTCTGTATCTCATCACGCATCAATTAATCATCTTTTCATATACTCATTCCTATCCTCTTTATTGGCTTGCTAGATATCACGGTCATTTGTATTGCAATTATCACCGAATTAATGAACATAATAACAATGATTTTTATGCTTTTAAGTGAAAAATTTGCCACCTTAAGCATTTATGTCTTATCTTATTTGCTACAAACTATGATAGTACATGTTCATATCCAATTACTACATCCCATTGGGTTCCTAAATTTGATTCATATATCTGTAATGAGCATTATGCCATCACTTCTAATTTTCCTGTTATCCAAATAACTCTCCTAGTTATTTGGAAAACTTGCACACATATTATGGCTCAGAGATCTTCACTGCAAGTGATGTGTACCACCGTTATCTCCTTGGCACATTCACATGGTCACTATTTCCTCACGTACCCTTGTGTGTTTCCCCTTCTCCCCTTTCCATTTTCCCTTTCTTGGTCCACTCTTACCTTGTGTGTATCTTTTGTGCATTTGAATTGTTCCTATTATTTATTCATCTTACGTGCACACCTTACACTTGCTTCAATCAGCTAAGTCCCTAGCCCGCTCGTGCGCCCCGCACATTACTTTGTAATATTTTCGGCTTGACCATACGTTTTCTGCTCACCAATTTTCCCCATTTCATCCTCGCGTGTTTGCATGTGATTTCATTCTGTCATCACCCCATGCCTCATTCATCTACATGCATACCTTTGCACCCTCCTCTACGCCATTCTGTTCCATGACATTATTTAAAATGATTGAGTGTGCCACACACAACCAATCAAATTGTTCCATCTGGGTACTGAATCCTTACAATAAATCAATGAGTGACACGTGGTAGAAATGAAAAGAAATTTTGTATAGTTGGCCATCCTTTCAACCAATCAGCGTGTGCCACATGTTTTGCGTGCGCAGGTGACTCTGAAAAATTTCTAACAGCCATATCTTTTGCTACAGAAATCTTATCAATGCGTGCCTAGTCTTAATCAATAGCTATTGACGTGGGCTACAGTGATAGACATTCAAACTCAAATTCTTGGCAGATCTGGTAGGTGAGAAAAGGGAAAACATATTTCTAGGCATTAATGAGTAGATTTGATTGCTCCAACTACCTTATTTGATCTGATCCGCCCTCCTTCCTTCTCCAACATACCAAATAGACTTGGGGAAGTGAATTTGATGGATTTGCAGGCATTGAATGCTTCTTGTTGGTGATTTTATTTCAAAATCAGGTTTCCCTTCTTCTCTTCTTCTTCGATGGATTCATCTATAAATGTAAGATTCAGACTCATTGTTAACGTTGGACATGTTGGATCCTTACGCTCTTTGCTAAGGACTTCATATCTTTGTATTTTAAGTTGCAGACCTCAAGATCTGGCTTGTGCATGTAGATATTGGCCTCTTATGCTATTATAACAGATTGTGCATCCTTGGGAATAATATAAGCATTTTTTTGTGGCTATTCTTTTCCTTAGAGTGTTTATATTCTTCTTTCCTTCCTTCCTTTTACTATGTGTGCTTACTGCATCATTTTTACGTCCCTTACATTGCCATTTTCTAGTTGCGTTTTATGAAAAATGATCTTGTGAATGCATATTTGTCTATATTACTCGTGCCTAGCCTCCCTTGACATCTTTCCCTTCATTTTTGCTAAGAACAGATGGTGTTATTACCTCTTCTTCTGGTGTTATTGGCCCCCTTTTAGATTAGTTTTTCATTATGTTATCCTTCTATCCCTGGTCCCTTGGCAGTATTAGCTTAATTTTTCATTTCAACATTAGGAGTAGCATTAGTAGTAGAAGTAGATAGAGGAACCGGCCTTCTCCGGAGATCCATCTCAAGCGTGCAAGGTCCCACAACTTGGAGACAGTTCCATTGTTGTCTCAAATGACTCAGTTCTTCCAAATCTGAGACACAGGTACAAGTTTGAATGACCAATAATTCTTGGTACGCTCGGTGGCACAAGTAGTGAAAGATTAAATTTCATATTGCTAATTTCTGGTGTGTGAAATTAGTATTTCCAGCCTTTGGAGGCTTACTTCAACACATCTGTAAACTCCCAACATTTCTAGAGCTCTTGTTTTATAGTCCTGAACACCTTTTATGAGAAGAGTGCATACCAAATTGAGTGTTACAACTGAAGGATCCTTTAAATACCCCCATCTTTCATCGAGAAGCACACGCAATAATTATTCCATGCATGCATCCCCATCTCCAACGCATCACATGCACTCTACTCCTCAAAATAAACAAGCACACCCTACCATGGAACTTCAGCCTCCTCCTCCAAGGAACTTCACAAGTTTCACTGGCAGAAGCCCACTCAATCTCAATGCCCAACATGATATGTCAGTGACTGCGCTCAAGATTATTCCATACTTCACAGGAGAAAATCAAGTCACCCTTGTTGAACACATTCAAGATGTGGCCAATGTATGCTCTATCTATTTGATTACACATGATGATATTGTTGTCAAGTTTCTTGCATCTTATTTCAAGGGTAAAGAAATCCAATGGTACCGTGGCCTAAGACCTGCATCTATTGCGACGTGCTATGAGCTTGGAATGACTATATGTAATTACTTTGAATATAAATTAGATCGTTTATCATTGGTGTTGCAACTAGCTACAACAAATCATGCGCCCAATGAGAATATGACTAATTTCAATATCAGATTCCAAAAGACTTGGGATAGAATACCTCAAGTGGTTAGGCCTACAACCCATCATGCTTTCTTGTACTATCTAAGGGATTTTTATAGTGACATTTTAGTCATGATTCAATCCATGGTAGGAAGAACCTTACTTGTTGCATACAACATTGCAATAGGGAAGAGAACGGTTTCATTTAGGTTGGTAAGTCTATACCTAGGCCTCCTACACCCTTGTTCCTAGAGATGTCTCTAGTGCCCCAGCCTTTTTTTGCTTCATTTCTAGTATAGAGCGTGCAACCAGTTGCATCTACATCTTACTCTCCTATACAACAAAAATAAGATGATGAATTGAAGGCCTTGATTAGAAAATTTTCCAACAAGGTCATATCATTAGAAAAGTAGCATGCACAAGCCTACAAAGGAAATTCCAATCAGGTGCAAATCTAGAGAAATCAACCTTGGCACAATCAATATGGAAATTAGAGATACAGGTAGAACCAGCAGAATGATAGATGATATGCTAATGTGCACTTTCCTTTGAAATTTATTCCTACTGCAACACCTATTCTAGTGGCCAACACAAGTCAAGATATTATCTCAGTCCAGAATAACATAGCGTAGGATTCTCAGTGGTTCTTTCCTTGCAATATACCTCATAGTCAATATTTATTGCACCAATGTTGTGTATGCACAAGCCTACACGATCTAGAATGCTTCCAACTATGAGCCTTCAACAAGCCCACCTAAAGCAAATAACCAAGAAAGGTGAGAAGATCCTCTTGAGGAAAATTTCATGTTCTTTGGTGTTGAGGACTTCTATGCAATAAAACAAGTTACAGATAATGCAAGTATATCGTGCACCCAAATTGTGGACAACACAAGATATAAAATGAGAATGCTCAAGTCTGACACACAGGTCACAATTCCAGCAACACATGTTGATCCTCAAAAATTAAAAGAGGCAGCCAAAGCATCCAGAGGTAAAATCATTCAAGTGCCTACAAGTGAGACTCCACACAGAGCTTCCCTGGAAGTAGCGTGCGCCCCTCCTTTGGTATGTCAAGCCTCTTTGACAGCTAAGATTCTTGCCTCTATACCTAAACAAAGGAAAAAGGATGTTACCATGCTTCAAATGCACAAGTCAATGGGTCTTCCCTTCAGTATTATGGATCAGATGAAAAAGACAAACATAAATGTCACAATGTGGGATGCATTGACTCTTCCATCCTAGCGTGATTTGTTACATGAAACTCTGGCCCAAAAACCGTGTGCTTTTGTCAATATTTTCCAAGAAGACGAGAAGAAAGTAAGTAAATTTGTTAAAACCCCACCCTTCTATATGTCTTTGATCATAGGCAAACATATTTTCCATAACTATATGATTGACTCAAGTGCTATTACTTCTATCATGCCTAAGAATATTATTGATGTCTTAGGTCTTAAGTATATCCCCATGACAAAATAAGTCATGTAACTTGATGGTTCAATTTTCACTACCCTAGGAATCATCAAGGATCTTGAGTTAACTCTCCATGCATGTCCAAGTCTTACAATAACTCAAGATGTGTTAATCATTGATCTTCCCCCTTTGTTTTCATTATGTTTATCAAGAGATTTAACTACTAAAATGGGTGGTTACTTGTATTTTTATTGGTCTCATATGTTACTCAAGACAAGGTATGGTACTTGATTTACCATATAAGCTTAGTCAATTTTTTCCTATCATGTAGAGTCATATGTCCCATCCCCTCTCTAACGTAACTATTTAATTCAAGAAGAAAAAGTTCCAGTCTCTGAAGAGAAGCCTCTTCCACCTTCTATCCCTGATCTAGTACTTGATGAGTGGGTAGAGAGGCACCATAAATTTTACCCATATGCTAAAGATCTGGAAACTTATGAAACTGGGCTTGGTACTTACTACATTCTTGAAGAAGAATTTGTGTTACTACGAATGCTCAACTAAAATGAAGAGAACCCTAATCTGTGGAATTTATACTTTGATGGATCCAGAAGTAGAAACATCACAGAAGTAGGAGTTGTTCTCATTTACCCTAAGGATGAGAAATTCTTCTTAGCGCACAAGTTACAGTTTACATGTTCTAACAATGTGGTGGAATATGAGGTGCCAGTGCATGGTCTAATTATTGCTAGAAAGAAGAAGATTAAGGCGTTGCAGGTCTTTGGGGACACAAAATTAGTTATCCACTAGGTTACCAACAACTGTGTGATGAAGAATAAGCTTCTCAAAGCTTATAGACATGGAGTTTGGGACCTCCTTAAGAGATTTTATGCTCTAAATCTACAGGTGGTGCCACACAAAATGAATAAGGAAGTTGATCAAATGGTCGTATTTGGTTTGTAGTTCTCTCTTGTTGAGGACTTTTTTAAAGGAAACACTCAGCACATTAAGATGGTGATTAGACCATCCATCCCAGATAACAACACCAAATGGCAAGTTTTTGACAATGATGCGTAGATCGTCCAATTCATCCAAAATGAAGCTGAGTTCTCACCAAGCATGCAAGCTGACTTGTATGACAGCTATGGTGACCAAGTGATTCAATTGAAGTCAAATAAGTTACCTAAAGGGCTGGTCACCTTATAGAAAATGTTTATCCTTGATGATGAGTTCAAGGGTGAATAAAAGTATATGCGCATTGCACAAGAAGACAGCTCCCCAGTCACTATTGGACATTGAAATAAGTTGCTTCTTAGTAAATCTTACGTGCATGATGAAAGCTAGGCCTTCATCTCTCTCTGTCAAAAATACAATGATATTTTCTTATGGGAATATGCAGACCTCAAAGGTTTTGATCCAAGTGTTTCTAAACACTCCATTGACCTTGATCCTGGTATCAAGCCCATCAGACAAAAGCAACGCCTAGTCAATCCAAAGATATAGACCCTCATGAAAAAATATTTATCCAAAATCATTGAGGCGAAGATTATTTTTCCCATCAAGTACTCTACCTGGGTCATGAATCTAGTTCTAGTACACAAGAATAACGGTGAAATCAGACTCTGTGTTGATTTTAGAGATTTGAACAAGGCATCTCTAAAGGATCATTATCATTTGCCCTGAATGGAAGAGACTCTATAGACTATAGCCAGTGCATAAATATTCTCAATGTTGGATGGGTATTCAAGTTTCAATAAGATCCTAGTCAAGGAAGAGGATCAATTCAAAATAGTGTTTACAAACAAGTGTGGAAAATATGTGTATCAGAAGATGCCCTTTGGTATGTCAAATTCGGGTGCAACATTTCAGCGCGCCATGGACATTTCCTTCAAACGTTACATCAATGAGTTCATCTTGGTTTACCTTGATGACATTAAATTCTTCTAAAAGAAGAGCGTGGATCACGTCACACACCTGGAGAAAGTCTTTGAGAGATGCAAAAAGTATGGGGTATCTCTTAATGCAAAGAAGTGCAATTTTTCAGTGGCACAGGGAAATATCTTGGGCCATGTGGTTTCAAAGGATGACATTACAATTGATCCTAAGCGCATTTCAGCCATCCTAGCTCTTTCCCTACTGGCCCACAAGAAATCCTTGTAGTATATCCTTGGAAAAATTGACTTTGTTAGGTGTTTTATTCCTAAATTTGCAGGACTTGTAAGACCAATCACCCTCATGCTCAAGAAAGACATAGCTTTCAAATGGACATCACAAGGAAAGGAAAGCTTCAATAAAATAAAGCAAGAGATTGTTTGCGCATCAACACTCATGAACCCAGATTATTCCAAGGATTTCATCCTTTATGTTTATGGTGGCGATGCAAGTGTTGATGTTGTCTTAACCCAAGAAAATGAATAAGGGATAGAAAAACCAGTGGCTTTCTTCAGCTAGATGCTAAAGAATTATGAATTAAAATACAGTCACATGGAGAAGCAGGTCATCACCATCATGTGCATTCTCAAGAAATTCAAGAGTATGCTTGTCAAAAATCATATCAAGGTGTTAGTTTCCCACTCTTGTGTTAGAGACTTCATCATGAGAGAAAAAATCAATGAAAAGAGAGCGCGATGGGTAACTAAAATCATGGAGTATGATGTGAAAATCAAAGCCACAAAACTAGTAAGAGGTAGCACACTCTACAAGCAGCTTGTTGAGGATGCATACAATGAATTTGAGACTTTATTTTTTCTTGATGAAGCCCTCCTGTATGCAAAACTTGATCAGAATACAAATCCTGACGAGAACGACCGAATGAAGGACATGATCACATTCCTTTACGAGGGCACATACCCTCCTGGCTTAAACAAGGAAAATAGAAGACATCTGAGGTTATAATCTATCCCTTATGTTTTGATTAATGGACTTATCTTCAAGAATAATCTTCATGGAATGTTGTTAAGATGTATCAACGATGCACAAACTGAAAAAGTGTTAGCATAATTTCACGATGGATTCTCTGGTGGACACTTCTCCGCCAAGACTACAACATTGAAGATCATAATGACAGGTATCTTTTGGCCTACTCTATTTTCAGATGCACACAAATGGATCACAAATGCAAGGAATGCACTTTATTTGTAGGAATGAAGATATTGGTAGCGCTTCCCCTCTGACCAATCCAAGAGGATCAGCCTTTTTCACAATGGCATCTCGACTTCAAAAGCATGATCAATCCACCTTTAAGCACTAGAGATAGATGTGTACTGATAGCTATGGAATACTTTACAAAATGGACAGAAGCTATCGTACTCAAGGAATCAACTGATTTAGTCATCCTTGACTTTCTTGAAGGTATAGTCACAAGTTTTGGCATTCCTCAAACCATTATCTCTGACAATGCAAAATCATTCCTTGGCACTAACATCACCGATTGGGCTCTATATCTTGACATCTATCTAAAAAATTATTCTAGCTATTACCCTCAAGGAAATGGTCTAGTAGAGTCAAAAAACAAGAACCTTATCAGGATCATGAAGCACACAATGAACATCAGCCAAAGATAGTGGCATACAATGGTCTCACGCGCACTCTAGGAAGAAGAAATTATGGTAAAAACACAATAGGAACTTCACCTTATAATCTTGTCTATAGCAAGGATGATACACTTCCTTTGACACTTGAGTTGAACTCTTTTCCACTTGCCTAATAACTAGAATTTGAAGGTGTGGACCAGAGAGAAGTTATGAGGGAAAAGCTGGTCAGTCTTGAAGAATCAAGAAACTTTGTCATGATCAAGCTAGAACAACATCAACAAGCAACAAAGAAGTGGTTTGATAGAAAGGCTAGGCCTCAAGCTTTCAAAATTGGGGACTTGGTCTTAAAATGGGATGTTGATAGAGCTAAACCAGGGCATCATGGAAATTTTTATGCACTCTGGAGTGGCCCATATACTATCTGTTCATGCAAGGATGCTAACTCTTTCGATTTGTCTCATCTTGATTGAGGTGCACTACAAATCCTTGTGAATGGGATCTATCTCAAACTCTTCCATTAAGTTTTTTGCATCATTTTGTATATGCTATAGTAGTTTAAATTCCTCCAAGTGCGTTGTGCACACATAATTTTTTTGTACATAGTTATTTATTTTCATGTGCTTCTTACATGCGCTCTTCTTTTGCTTCCAGGGTGTCGATCTTCTTCCAGTAATTTTCAATAGTTTGCAAGATTCATAATAGAGTGAAGAAATGATCCTACAAGTGATTTTAGGGGTAGTTCTTCAAAGCTGCAGATCAAAATTTCATGATTACATATCAAACTCCATGCTCAATGGATGCTCCAAGCTACTGATCTCCTTCATATAGCATGTAGATGGCCCCGAAAGTCACCAAAATCGTTATCCAAATAACTCTCCTAGTTATCTAGACAACTTGCACACATATTCTGGCTCATAGATCTTCATTGCAAGTGGCGCGCACCTCAGTTGTCTCCTTAGCACAATTTACTTGGTCATTGTTTCCTCGTGCACCCTTGTTCACTTCCCCTTCTCCGCTTTCCATTTTCCTTTTCCTCTTTATTCCACTCTTACCTTGCGTGCATCTACTACACATTCTCCTTCTTCCTGACAGCTATTCATCCTGCATATGCACCTTGCACTTGCTTCAATCAACTAAGTCCTTATCCCTCTTGCGCGCCCCACACATGAATTTTTAATAGTTACGCCTTGACCATATGTTTTTCGCTCACTAGTTTTCCCCATTTACTATGTGTACAATTATGTATGCCTTCTTTCTATCATCACCCCATGCCTCATTCTTCCATGTGCATACCTTTGCACCCTTTTCTATGCCATTTTGTGCCATGTCATTCTCTGACATGCTTGAGTGTGTTACATGCAACCAATCAAAGAGCTCCAGTTGGGTGTCGAATCCTTTCAACAAATCAATGAGTGACACATGGCAGAAATGACAAGAACATTTGCACAGTCGGCCATCCTCTTAGCCAATCTATGTGCACCATGTGTTTTACATTCCAAGGAAACTCTAACTAATTTCTGACATCCATATCTTTTTCTACAAAGCTCCAGTCAATGCACGCCTAGTCTTAATCGATAGTGGTTGACGTGGGCTATAGTGATAGACATTCAAATTCAAATTCTTGGTGGATCTGGTAGGTGAGAAATGGGAAAACATATTTCTAGGAATTAATGAGTAGATTTGATTGCTCCAACTACCTGATTTGATCTGCTCCACCCTCTTTCCTTCTCCAACACGCCAAACAGACTTGGGGAAGTGCATTTGATGGATTTACAGACATTGAATGCTTCTTTTTGGTGGTTTTATTTCAAAATCAATTTTTCCCTCCTTCTCTTCTTCTTCAATGGATTCATCTATAAATGTAAGAGTTGGAATCATTGTTAATGTTGGACATTTTGGATCCTTACGCTCTTTGCTAAGGACTTCATATCTTTGTATTTTGAGTTGCAGACCTCTAGATCTGGCTCATGCATGTGGATATTGGCCTCTTGTATTAGGGTTAGCATAATTTTAGATTGATAATATATCAGATCTAAGCATACATGTAATTAAATCATATATTATACCAAAATAAATATACAAAACAAGAGATATAAATCAACACCAGATTTAACGTGGTTCACCTAGTGTGGACTACATCCACCAAAAAGCAAGTCAATCTATTATCAAAAACTTTTAGAAGATATATAATGAAGACTTACAATCTTCCACACCTCTCAGATGTACAATAATTTCTTTCTCTCTATCTTCTCCTTCTTCTCTAAGAATTCTCTCTCTCACAATTATTTTCACAATAATCATTAAATTTTACAATCCTTACTTCTAAACCCTAAATTTCATGCTTATATAGGCATATACAAACTTAGGGCACTTAGACATGTAATTACAATCAATAGATCTGCTTTAATGCTAAAATTAGATCTAATTCCCGTGAGTTAAATAAAACACTCACACACAGGTAACTGGCGTCAATTAACACTAACTGATGTCAGTTCCTCATTTCCTTACCGATGTCGGTCATAGGTGACTGATGTCAGTCCCTCCATAGATGATTTCAGTCATTGTGATTTCCTGGAAGTTTAATATAGCATGCGAAATTGAAGTAATAGAGCTCCACAATTCAACAATCTCCCACTTGGAGATAAATTACTGCACTATAACTATACAACGTCATTCTTGGATCCTTTCTTTAGCTTTGTTTCTTCCTCTTCAAGTCTCAAACTCGAAGACCAACAAAAGTGGAGTGTAACTCCAACTTCTCTTTTGTTAATGGATTTTTAATCATATCCACAGGGTTTTCACTCGTATGAATCTTCTCCAGTTTCAGCTACCCATCCTCCAATACCCATCGTATGAAGTGATACCTAAAATGAATGTGTTTCATTCTAGAATGAAATGCTAATTTATTTTCCAAATAAATTACACTCTGAATTTCACTGAAAAATTTGTAATCGTCTTTCTCCTTTCCCAACTCTTCCATGAACCTGCTCATCCATATCATCTATTTTCTAGCCTATGTAGCTGCAACATACTCTACCTCTATAGTAGACAAATCCACACCCTTCTACAATCTCAAAATATAGTTAACTGTTGTCCCACCTACTTTGAAAATATATCTAGTAGAGCTCCTTATACCACCCAGATCTCTAGCCATATCCAAATCAACATAGCCACATAAAGAAATATCTGAACCTCCATAACATAACTACATGCTAGATGTCCCTCTAAAATACTTGAGTATCCATTGGAATGTTTTCCAATGCTCTTTACCTAGATTAGACATAAATCTACTCACAACCTGCACTGCCTGTGTAATGTCTTGTCTAGTACAAACCATAACATACATGAGACTCCCAACTACTGAAGCATATGGTACTCATGTCATGTATTTGACCTCCTCATGTGATGACGTACATTGATCTTTGCTCAATTTTAAGTGTCCAGCCATAGGTGTACTTACAAGATTTGAATCTTGCATGTTAAACCTTTCCAACACCTTAATGATATAAGCCTCCTGAGACAAATACAATTTCTTGTTCTTCCTATCTCTTTGTATTTGTATGCCAAGGATTCTTTTTGTAGCTCCTAAATCCTTCATAGAAAATATGTGAGCTAGCTTTCCCTTATGCTCACCAATGTCCCACATATTAGATCCTACAATAAGCATATCATCCACATACAGTAACAAAATAATATAGATCCCATTTTCAAGCTTCTTGAAATAAACAAAATGGTGAGATTCACATATCAAATAACCATGCTCATCCATGAAGCTATCAAACCTCATGTACCATTTCCTTGGAGATTTCTTGAGCCCATATAGACTCTTTTTCAACCTGCACACTAATTTCTCCTTACCCTTGACTTCATACCCAAGCGGATGCTTCATATAAATCTCTACATCCAAATCACCATGAAGGAAAGTTGTCTTCACATCTATTTTCTCTAAATGAAAATCATCTACTGTAACTAAAATCAATAAAGTAGGAATAGAATTCATCTTTACAACAGGAGAAAATATTTCACCAAATTCAATACCTACTTTCTATGTAAATCCCTTTACTACAAGCATTTCCTTGTACCTATTATGTCCACCCTCTTATTCCTTGATCTTGTAAACCCATTTGTTAGGAAATTTTCTCTTACATGTTGGTAACTTAACCAAATCCCAAGTTTGGTTATGTTCCAAGGATTCCATCTCCTCATTCATGTCATGCTCCCACTGCACGTGGGTCTTATCCTACATTGCTTCTTCAAAAATTTCTGGTTCACCATTATCAGTCAATAATAAATAATATAGAGAAGGTGTAAATCTTTTTGGAGGTTTACTGACCCTTTGTGACCTTCTCACTGACGTTTGGGGTATCGGAGGCTCATTCTAGACCTCCTGGATATTTGTTTCCAATTCTGAAAATAATCAATGCCCGTAACCTGTAACCGACGTCGGTTTAGCTAACCAATGTCATTTTGTCTCTTCTATAACCGATACCGGTTCAGCTAACCATTTTTCAGTTAGGGGTCAACTGACACCAGTTACTATGTAACCATGTCTGTATTACTTTTAAATCTAAGAGTTTATTTTCATTCACAAACTTCTCAACTAGTTCATCCTTGGGTACCAAAATTTGATCCATGTACATTCTTTTTTCATTCCATTCAATGTCACAACTCCTGATAATTTTAGAATTCTCTAAATCCCAAAAATAGAATCCAAAATCACTAGATCCATAACCAATAAAAGTGCATCTCTTGTATTTTACATCTAAATTTTTCCTATTTTCCTTATCAATATGCACAAAAGCTTCTGAACCAAAAAATTTAAGAAAATAAATATCTACCTCTTTTCTAGTCCAAGATTCCTCTGGTATTCATGCATCTAGTGAAATTGAAGGCTCATGGTTAATCAAATAAACCGTTGTGTCAACTGCTTCTACCCAGAACTGTAAGGGAAATCCATAATGTATCCTCATACTTCTAGCATGTTCCATGATTTTCCTATTCATTCTTTCTACAACACCATTCTCTTTTGGTGTTCTTGGAACCATCCTTTCTCTATGTGTTCCATTCACTGAACAATAATCATTGAAAGCCTTGCTACAGTATTCACCACCATTGTCAGATCTAAGGCACTTTAACTTTGAATTTGATTCATTCTCAACAAGGGGACTTCGATCTTTTAAAAGTCTCAAAAACATCATATTTATGTTTAATACAATAAACCCATACCTTTCTTGTAGTATCATCAATGAAAGTAACATAATACTGGGATTATCCATGAGAAGCTACTTGGGTTGGTCCCCACACATCTGAGTGTACAAGATCTAATTTCTACTCCTTCCTAGTTGCCCCAACTTTGAGAAATTTCACTCTCTTTCTCTTTCCAAAGATATAATGCTCACATAAATCAAGATCTAAATCTTTCAAATATGATAACTCACCCTTATCCTTTAAGATCTACATTTGTTTTTTAATCATATGGCCCAACCAATTATGCCACATGCATGCATCTAAATATGAATTAGATAACATAGAAAAGAAATCAATAACACAGGTAAATAAATATAATATTCCTACCTTCTTACCTCTTGCTACAACAAAAGCACCCTTAGTGACTTTCCAAGAGTCTACTATGAATGTAACCATGCAACTAGCTTCACCTAGTTGCCCTTCAGAAATAAGATTTCTCTTGAGTCTTAGCACATGCCTCACATCTTTTAATACCCATGTATTTCCATTTTATAATTTTATATTAACTTCCCCTTTGCCAGTAATACTACAAGGTTCATCATCACCCAAATAAACATGGCCAAAATTGTCATGGACATAATTCCTGAAATAATCCTTATTAGGGGTTGCATGGAAAAAAGCTCCTGAATCTAAAACCCATGATTTTATTCTATTATCTAAAGAAATAATAAGGGCGCCTTACATTACCTTTGCTACAATATTTTCCTCTTTATTTGACTCTTTACCTTTGTCTGGGTGGTGGTTCTCTTTATCCTTTGACCAACAATATTTCTTTGCATGTCCTTTCTTTCAACATTTCCAATAGGCAATTCCCTTATCTCTTGATTTACATTTGTTATCCCTTGAATTTGATTTCTCAGTATTATTACTCTTGGATCTCTCCTTATGTCTGCCTCTACTTTCTACATTTAAAGCATTCCTAGATGATTCCTATGTACTTTTCCTATGAATTGCTTCATTCAATATTATACTAACCACATTATCAAACTTCAAAATATTATTAGTAGATGTTTTATTACTAACAACCATTACCAAGCTATCCCAACTATTAGCCAAAGAACATAAGAATAAAAGTTCTTTCACTTCATCATCAAATGGAATATCAACCAATTTTAAGTGATTTACAATAGATCAGAAATCATTCAAATGACTAGATGTAGATCCACCCTCATGCATCTTAGAACTAAATAGTTTCTTCATTGAATAAAATTTATTTGAAGCACTAGGTTTTTCATATAAATTAGCAAGAGATTTCATTAACTTTATCGTAGATGTCACTTCTGTAATATTAAAAGTCGTTGATGCTGTCGGGCTCAATCTTATAGATCTCAAAGCCTTTCTGTCAAGAATATTCCATTCTTCATTAATCATCTTCATAGGTCTAGAATTTTCATCCAACAACAAGTACAAATCTCTTTGATACAAATAATCCTCAATCTGAATCTTCCATAATTGATAATTTCAGTCGTCAAACTTCTCTACCTTGTATTTATTTTCTTTTTCCATTGTTGTAGCTCTCATTCAATCAGAAAACCCTCTGTGAGTAAATCTATCAACACACAACACCCTCAAACAAAGCTCTGATACCATTTGTTGGTGTTAGCAGAAGGTTGTACAGATAATATATCAAATCTAAGCATACATGCAATAAAAGTGGATATTCTACCAAAAGAAATATACAAAACAAGATATATAAATCAACACTAGATTTAACGTGGTTCACCCAGTGTAGGCTACATCCACCAAGAAACAATCCAATCTATATATAAAACTTTAAGAAGATATGCAATGAAGATTTACAATCTTCCACACCTCTCAGATGTACAATACTTTCTTTCTCCCAAGATTCTCCTTCTTTTCCAAGAATTCTCTCTCTCACACTTATTTTCACAATAATCATTAACTTTTACAATCCTTACTTCTAAACCGTATCTTTCATGATTATATAGGCATACACAAAATTAGGGAACTTAGCCATGTAATTACAATCAATAGATCTGCTTTAATGCAAAAATTAGATCTAATTCCTGTGACTTAAATAAAACTCTCACACATAGGTAACTGACGTTGGTTAGCACTAACCAATGCTAGTTCCTCCTAGCTTGACCGATGTTGGTCCCTCCATAACCAATGCTAGTTACTATGCTTTCCTGCAAGTTTAATATAGCATGTGAAATTGAAGTAATTGAGCTCCACAACTCAACATCCTATGTTATTATAACAGATTATGCATCCTTGGGAATAATAGAAGTATCATTTTGTGGTTATTCTCTACCTTAGTGTGTTTATATTCTTCTTTCTTGCCTTACTTTTACTCTATGTGCTTGCTAAATCATTTTTACATCCCTTGCATTTCCATTTTCTAGTTGTGTTTCATGAAAACTGATCATGTAAATGAGTATTGGTCTGTGTTACTCGTGCCTAGCCTCTCTTGACACCTTACCCTTCATTTTTTCTCAGAATAAATGGTGTTCTTCCCTCTTCTTTTGGTGTTATCGCCCCCCTTTTAGATTAGTTTTCCATTCTATTTTCCTTTTATCCCTGGTCCCTTGGCATTGTTAGCTTAATTTTCTCTTTCAGCAGTAGCAGTAGAAGTAGATAGACGAACCAAACTTCTCTAGAGATCTGTATCAAGCATGTAGGATCCCACAATTTGGAGACAGTTCCATTGTTGTCTCAAATGACTTGGTTCTTCTAGATCTGAGACATGGGTGCAAGTTTAAACGACCAACAATTCCTTCTTCAGTCACTCAAGCACCACCTATACAGCCCACTCCAATTAAGAAATCACCTCTCAAGGTACATTTTCCATCAGCTCCTCCTCTCAAATCTTTTACATCATTACCAAGTCAAACTAAGAAACCACTCACTAAGCAAGAACAATAGACTCTAGAGTGTCTCTTTTGACTTCCTCCTTTAGACCCAAAATATAGCCCTGATCCTACTCTTTCTCCCACATCCCATTTTGATAACAACATGCTTTCTTACGATACATTTCAAACTCTGTCACCACTATAATATCTCTCTTACATCGTCATGTATCTCTCCATCATTGACACACTTGGGGGGCATCATGCTTACACTTCCCCCCTTTTAGCACTATTAAATGTCTCTCACATATATTATCACACTTAATGCTTTGTGCCTCATATTTCATCTTGATAAGCACTTTCATACCATTTGATACACACATTATATCGTCACTACCCTATGACGCACTCTCATGATAAGGTTCACACTTGATTGTTGAGGGCATACTACATCTATGAACCTCACACACTACATATTTCACGCTATGCACTTCATGATAAATTTTGATAGCATTCACTTTTTACACATCATTATACCCTATGAGGCACTCTAGTTCCACAGTTCATACTCAAGTGTTGAGGGTCTAAATCTGAAATGAACCTCACATTCTTCACATTTCATGCCTTGTACTCAATCATTCTAGCATCTCTATTGGGGAAAAAATATTGTTCTAAGGAGAATACACACATAGGATTCATGTGCAGGAATAAGGCACATTTCAAGGTGCGGAATGATAGGAAAGGAAATGCGCGCCAGGACAGCTTGATTCGGGACTTAGCCATTTTCATGGATACAAGCTATTTTTGGAGATAGCATATGGATAACACATCGATATGGAGACTTACGCGACACACAAATGGTATTTTGGGAATGAGTGACTGATAAGCGCCATATATGAGCTTGAGTTAATAATAGGATTTATTCTTTCAGTTAACTATATGATGTTTATTATTAGTGCACTTGCATGTGTGCATGTTATTGTAAGGTGCATTGTTATTATCAGTATGTGACCTATTTTGGGAAGTGTGTAGGTAGTGAAGGGTAGGTCCCCACCTCTATAAGTATGTACTGAACTATGTAGTTTAGTAGTAGTGAATTATTGTAGAGTTATGTTGCTAGATCTTATGCACGCATGACTTATGGTGATACTTTAAAATTTAATAAGCTTCTGGGTTTTACAATGTTTAATGTAATGGAGTATGTTGGCTGTCTAATGATGTTAAACATGATTGTAACTGGTTCTTGTGTGGTTGATCTTATTATAGTTATTGTTTAATTCATGACTCTCTAAGATCTAGATTTGAGATATGCATGTGGAATGTTTATGGTTTTTTATGGTTCTTAATACTCGTTATCTTCATCACACTAACATCATGCACAAACAAATCTAAAGAGGGGCCTCATACCTTTGTGTGCTTTGGGTGAGCGCTCAGCTTGGGTTGGGTGATGTGCCAATGTGCTTGGGTTTTATACAATGAATTCTAGGTTGCATCATTGGTTCCATTGTCGGGACCTATTTTTCAGTTGTTTTCAGAATGGTTCATGATGAAGATGTACCGATTGACCTTAACAAGTGTTGAGGAGTGCATAAAATATCTAGAAGATGAGTATGCTCAGAGGTTCAACATTGGATCTAAGTTTGACGCATGCACATGGGTGGAGTAGAATTTGTATGATTATTTGTATGAGATCTTATTTTCCATATTTTTGGTAGATTTTTACGAGTTATTAGTTGTTTATGCATCTAAAAGGAATTGGATGTATCACACACTTGTTTGGACGCATGAAGAATTTTAGGCCCTCTATGATGATGATCTAATTTGGACGCGTGATGTGGACACTTGGTTTCATGGTGTTCTAAATAAATATATTTTGGAGTACTCAATTTCCACTTATTCTTTCCTAGAGGTAGCTGAGTTCTAGTTTTTACATTATCCAAGGGGAACTTATTTGTAAGGAATTTCACTAGCGATCAAAATCTTGATGGTAACCCTGAACTTGAAATAGAAGTCGATGGCTAACTAAACCCCACCATGTGTGGGGGAATGAGCAGGTTTGGCAAAGGATGAAGGACCTGGTGGTAGAGAGGAAGAGAGAATAAAGGTGGCTTAAGTACAATGAGGTGTGTGAGAGGGAGAAAGAGAAGTAGAGTGATATTTTAGAGTGGATGGCGTTGAAGAGAGATGACTCGTGAAGGATTTGGAGCTCTCGTAGAAGGCCTGGAGCCAAAGCATCTGGAACTCCCCCATATGGGAAAGCATAATAGGGAACCATCCTTAGCCTCACATGGGAGTGTGCCCGTAAAGATAACATGGGTCATGTGCGTGCATTTGAATCTACCTAGAAACCTAGCCCTTGTGCTTGGTTTCCTAGTATCTAGTACAACTAGTAGTTAATAAGCTAGTTTGGGTAGTAGAAGAGTAGGAGTAAGTCAGATAGATAGAAAGTACATCTATAGCCAAAAAATGTCTTCTTAGTTGTTTGGAGGTACCTTCTCAGGTGCATCATCTGTGTAGAACTCAAGTGTGCAGAATTTTAGACTCACTTCTGGGAGTAGTACCACTTCGCAAACTGTAGGAGTTTAGTTTAGTACCACTGTTGGGAGACAAGACAGTACATCCCCTGGTCCACTTCCGGCTATAGGTGGAGGATCAGGGGGCATATATGGCTCTAGTTCTAGTGGATTTGGTGGTTCTGGAGGTAGAGGTAACACAGGAGGTTAAGGATCAGGTAGGAAGGATCCTCATCAACCCCAGAATATTTACATGGAGATGTGTCTCCATCTTCTAGAGTATAAGGGCATAGAATATATTGTTGAACCCATGCACATGTGTGAGATATTGTGGCACACAAAAGGAATTATGGATTTTGAGCGCAAGGAAAGTCAAATTGTAACTACATTACAAAGACGTGCACATAGTTAGTACAGGAAGTTTGACCCTGATCAGACTTGTGTAGATTATGCAGCATTAAAGGATGCTTTCCTCAAGGGGTTTCATATCCCTAAGTTTGAGAAGAAGAATTTAAGCATGCTCAAGGATATTAAGTAGGGAACTACTGAGAGAATTTAGGAATATGATGCTTGTTTCAAGACATTGTTGTCTAAACTTTATTATGATATTCATGCAAGCCAACATGCACAGTGGTTCATTAGGGGATTGATCACACCTTTCAGAAGGGTGTTGTCACATAAAACATATACAAACCCACGTGAAGCACTTGAAGCTGCTTTTCGTGTTGAAGAAGTTGGGAGCATAGACACTGGATGGAGCCCATTCCTAAAGGCAAAGATTACAGCTATGGAAAATTAGTTGGAGAAACTATTGGTAAATTTAGCACACGAGACGTGCACTAGGATCTGGTATACAGAATGTGAAGTGGAAGGGAACACCAAGGAAATTTTTCCTTGTAGATCAATACGATCATTGTTTCTAGAATGTGAGATATGTCATTTGGACCATGATGCAAGCTGCTGCCCATTATTAGAATGCAAAATAAGAAATAATGTATCTGTCTATTGTAAAAAAATTTGGTCCACAACTCACAATATAAAATATTATCAGTTGATTGGCCATATCCATGATGCCATAGATATTGGTGTGTGACAGACTGAAGTATCAAATAAATCTAAAGGAAAAAGTGAGCACCATGATCATGACCATGCTTAGGTGCACTATGATCGGAACAAACGGTGATTTGAAGGAGGTCATGGCCGAGGTCGAGGATACCATGGTGGATTCGGGGGCCTAGACTATGGTGGAAGATGAGGCAAGTTCCCTTGTGGAACATTTTTTACATGCGGATCTCCTAACCACTACAGGCACGAATGTCCTCAGAATATTACTTGTTCTTTTTGTGGGAAGAATTGCAGCTATGAGGAATGTCTAGACTTATATGATCATCTTAGAAAGCAACATAAACAGGAGAATAAATAAACATGTATAGTTAGAATACAACATGCTATGAAAATCAGTGGATGTCAAAGCTAGCACCGAAACCTGAGGTATTGCCTGTGAAGATTACTACACGTGTTGAAGATGTGTGCACCAGGGAAGCGTTATAGTAGAATCCTACCATCACTAAGGAGGAATTTTTATGTGTAAGTTACCCAAATCATGGACATCAGAAGGATATTTATTAGGAGACCAAGGAAGCACTCAAAAATCTTCAGGGTGAAATAAAGTGTTTAAAGGAAAAGTCACAGAAGTTAGAACAAAAGAAGGCAAAAGAGACAGTCCAATCAGATATTGATGAATTAAAAGAGGTATGTAAGATGTTGCGTGAGGATAATATCATTCCATTATTAGGGAATTGGCTAAAGGGAAACACTCCGCACGCAAGCATTGAGAATGGATGATAGATCTTACATGTTAATCTTCCCCTCACAGTTTAGATTATGACAAGGAGATCACTTTGAATGTTGTTGTGGATGGGTGGCTCTTAAGTAATATATTGATTGATACATGTGCAGAAGTGAATGTTCTTACCTTATATGCATGGGTATAGATGGGAAGACCTTCATTACAGCCATCCTCTAATGTATTGTTTATGGCTAATCAAACTAAGGCCACTCTAATCAAAGTTTTAAAGGATGCATCCATTACTATATAACGGGCCAAGTTCACTGGGGACTTTGAGGTCTTAGCACTTGTAGAAGTAGACAACTTCCTAGCTCTACTTGGGTACCCTTGGTGTTATGCATATAATTTTGATCTACGGTTCAACAAGGGGTATATAATTTTTTAGAACAAGGAAGAAAGAGTGATTATCCATTTGATAGATGGTAAATCTGCACCTTATTTTGAACCTTCCAGTGAGGAAGATCTGAACAGAATTTATGTACACATCATTCGGGACCCAGAAGTACTCTAGCCATATAAGGAAGGAATCCTCCAGTGGGAAGATACACAGTCTATTAGTGATACTACAAGTATTGTTTTTGATAATTGGGTGCATGACACCTATGAGATGGTTGGGCATGAAGTAAGAAGTGCATTTACGTAGAGAAGCAATCCTTGTTGTGTTAGGAGGATGGGTAACTCTTTACCTTGGTACACTAGAGAGGGCGACCCTATGGTATTCCTACATGCCATGGAGGAGCAGTAGATGGATCAAGTGCAAAAAATAAATATGTTAGTGTATACCATGTGCGGGACAGCAACGCGCTGGTGGATGGTTCACAGGGATATTCTCATGGAATGGAATGAAGTCAGAATTTCTCTAACCACTTGGTTCTTCAGGATCAATTTTCCTACTACAATCTCCATGTATCATGGTAATCAACCTATTCAGCACCATGTTCAAGAGTGTGAGAGACTCTGGGTAGAAGGGTAGGAAGCTTTACCACCTTCACTATGGGTGCACAAGATTTATTCCACTTTACAAGGTTGCGCACGGGCTTGGTATGTGTATGCAGAGTTGCATAGGAAGACTGTAATTTGGTAGGACTTGATTATAGGAATGACCCAAACTTTTGACTACTTCTCTTCTAAACCTCTAGTGGAAGAGGCATTAAGTCTCATAAAGCACTTAACTATGGGAGACAATGCAAAGGCTGAAGAACTCATTCATGAGTTATTTGGTGAGGTAGACTTAGAAGCACATTTTGATGAAGTAGATGATACATATGCTAAACTATTTATGTGCACTTACTTTGAAAAGGAGAGAGGAAAGGCGGTCTACATAGTGGATGATGATGAAGTAAAAGATATAGATATAGCTCATTTAGTAGGTACGCGTGAAGTGTTAGACAGTGCACATAAGAATGTGTGTGCCTATCATGAAACTATGAAGACCAAGAAAGTGAATATTGGCATAGACATTTAACCTAAGGAGAAAATAATTAGGGATTATTGATCTTATTCTGAAGTGGTAAATATAATTGAATTACTACATGATTTCCAGGATTTATTTCCTAGGGCCTACCATGAGTTAAAAGGAGTGCATGAGTCATTAGGTGAGATGAATATTAAGCTAAAAGAAGGACCATTCTTGGTCAAGAACAGACCTTACACGATGAACCCAAACCTACACGTAAACTTTAAGGAAGAAATTGACAAAATGTTGAAATTTGGCATCATTAAGCCCCTAGAAGAATCAGAGTGGGTTAGCCCAATGGTAATGAGTGTCAAGAAAGATGGTTGGATTAGGATTTTTGTGGATTACAAGGAACTGAATGTTACATGTTTGATTGATCCTTTTCCTACACCTTTCATAGAGAAAATAATAGAAGGTGTTGTAGGGTGCAAATTTTACTCTTTTATGGATGGATTCTCTAGGTATCATCAGGTTAGAATTGCACATGAAAATCAAGAAAAAATGACTTTAACCACTGAATGGGGAAGTTTTTCATATAATGTGATGCCCTTTTGTTTGAAAAACGTGCCTGCTATATTTTCGCGCATAGTTGTTCAAGAATTCTAGGATTTTATTCACAAATTCTTGCAAGTTTACTTGGATGATTGTACGGTATATGGGCTTGGTAAGGATAATTGTGACGATTTGTGATTAATGTTTGAAAGATGTAGATATTTAAAAATATCCTCAAACATCAAGAAGTGATTGTTTGCTACACCTTTTGGAACTCTGTTAGGGCATATCATTTGAAAGCAAGGTTTGTTAGTAGATCCAGCTAAGGTTGTAGTTATTGCAGGCATGGAGAAGTCTACTAGTCAGAGTGAGGTGCGTGGATTATTGGGCCACACAGGGTATTATAATTTTTTTATCAAAGGGTATGTAAAGATTACCTCACCCTTGGAAGAATTATTAAAAGGAAAAGGGACATTCTATTGGGGAAAAATGCAGCAGTGTGTATTTGAGGCATTGAAGGAGAGACTTACTACAACACCTATTCTGCTTTTTCCCTCATGGAAGCAACCATTTCATGTACATGTGGATGTCTATGGAATGCCTATTAGCATGGTGTTAGCTCATCCTGGAGAGGGTATTATAGTTCATCCTATTTGTTTTACTAGTATAAATTTGACTCCTACGGAATAAAATTACACAACTACAGAGTGTGAGGCCTTGTCAATGACTTAGGCACTGCATAAATTCAAATAGTATTTGATAGCAACACCCTTTGTATTTTATATTGATCACATGGCATTAAAATACTTGGTAAATAATCCCATTCTATAAGGGCGCATGTGTTGATGGGTGATCTTATTCAAAGAATTTGACTTTACAGTCGTGGTAAACTAGGTAAAAGTAATTCTGGCCTGGACAACTTATCAAGGATTCAATCAGGGGAGGATATGCCGATAATTGACGATATAATGTTGGATGCAAAATTACACATGTTGCATCATGCACCTACATAATTGGAGGATATTGTTGTCTTTTTACATATAGGTATGGCACCTGAAGGAATGAAGGAATTAGAGAATAAATAACTTGCAAGTCACGCAACACCCTTCATGTTGATCAGTGGTGACTTATACAAACTAGGCTGAGATGAAGTATTGCACCGGTGTGTACTAGAACATGAGTGCACAGATATCATGGAAGAGGCTCATGGTGGTATTGTAGGTGGGCACTATGTAGGTGACGCCACTACGTGTAAGATTCTACTCACTGGATTATGGTGGGAGACCCTGTACAAATATTGTAAAGAGTATTGTAAGGCATGTGATCACTGTCAGCATCTTGGAAAACCTAGGCAGGGAGATGAAATGCCTTTGAGGCCTATTGCTAGTGTAGAGCCATTTGAGAAATGGGTTGTAGACTTTGTGGGTCCTATTTCCCCAGCCGCGCATAGAACTAGATCACGTTATATCATCACTTGCACATATTATCTTAGTAGGTGGGTAGAAGCAGGACCTACAAAGGATTGTGCAGTAGCTACAATAGCCAAGTTCTTATGGGAAAATATTCTTACTAGGTACAAATGTTCATTGAGCTTGACAAGTGATAGGGGAACACACTTCTTGAATGAGAAAATTAGGATATTGTTGGATGAATTTATGGTTGCGCACCATAAGACAACACCTTATCATCCTGAGGAAAATGGGACTGCGGAGGCCTTCAACAAGATATTGAGCCAGACTTTGAAAAAAAATTGTGATGTTGGAAGGAAAGATTGGGATGATAAAGTTTTCTTATGTGCTTTCGATGTATAGAACAACCTACAAGAGGTTGAATAAGGCCACACCCTTTTAGTTGGCATTTGGCACAAAATCAGTTATTCCAATGGAATTCATGTTACCATAATTGTGTATTGTGTGCATTGGAGGTCTAGCTGATGATCAAGAATTAGAAAAAATAATTGACATGTTAATATAGTTGGATGACAAGCGTGTCATAGTAGGTTGGAGTCAAAATCAAGAAAAAACTAGGTTGAAGGTGTGGCATGACCAAAACATAAGGGACAAGAATCTTGAGGTTGGACAAATGTACTACTTTATGATTCTAAGTTTATGTGCCATCCAGGAAATCTTAAGGTGCATTGGTTGGGACCGTATTTTATCACTCATATACTTCAATATGACACTTACCAGTTAGAGGTGTTTGATGGAATACGGTTACCCGGTTAATTCAATGGGAGTAGGTTGAAGCCCTACTATAAATAAGTCTTCTTGGTGTTTTTAATAAGGTAGTATTACCATTTAGTATAGGTTTCCCTTTATGTATTTCCTTCTTCGTCACTATGCTTTGTCATTTTAGTTTGTTGTTTTGTGTAATAAGCATGTTTGTGCGCTAGAAGATAATTACAATTTGAATTATTTTTATGTGCAGAAGATTGCACATACCATTGGTGTGGGGTGGTTGTTATTTTTTATTCACAATTGGGTACACAAGAGAACAAACTATTACAGGTGTTATTCAAGTATGGAAATGAGTTGTTTGAAAGGTGATTGCTTCTAAAGAAGGCCGTAGATGGAAATGAATGAAGGAACAGTATAACGCGAGGTAAGAAATGACCATGGAAACTACCAAAACAGGGTGTAGTATCAAGGTAGTTTGTGCATGGAAGCATGTAGAAGAAAATTCTATAGCACGAAGGTAGGAATGCACACTAGAAGGTTATAGCTGGAGTGCGAAGGTGTACCATGCATGGAAATTGGGAAAATGGTCAATTAATGAGAGGATTGTTAGTAGGTGAAGGAGCAATAAATTCACTAAATTTTTGAAAATCTATATAAGGACGTGATGCGGGTTCATTTTTACCTTTGCGATCACAAGTATTCGAGCAAACTAAGTGTGACCGAGCCAAGAGAATCATATTGAGGTGTGGAAAGCTATGAAACTAGATGTGGAGAGAAGATTTGTGTGCGAAAGTGGCTTACGTCCCCATTGGTGAAGGGTTTGAGCATAGCTGAAGCATTGAGAAGGAGCTAGGGCATGCGGTTTTGAGCTAGGGAACGTTATTTTGATCTAGGATTTCAGCTTACTCAATACAGAAGAAAAAAGGTGGGATTTTTACGATGGCACCAAAGAAAGTACCTACAACAGGCAAAAAGTGAAAGAAAAAGGTGGAGGTTGAGGTTGAAGTTGCACACAAGAGAAAATTTTCAGAAATGCAGTACCAAGGAGTGATAGTTAGATGGGATTGGGATTCCCACATTCATCAATGCAAGATAAGTGATTACAATCATCACACCACTAAAAACAGGGGAGAGTTGGATGTGTTGTTGAACAAGAAGACCAACAAGCGCATGGTGGATGATATGTCAGTATATGATGATGCTGGAGAGAAGCTGCTAAAGAAGGACTGAAGGGCACATGGACAGATATTATGAGTGATCTGACTAATAAGGTAGTTGTCATAGCCACTAACAAGGAGTTAGGATACTCCAAAGGTCCACGAGGAATGGACATAGACAAATTGAAGAATTTTATTGTAGTGCAGGAAGCCACACATCTACTCACCAAGTTAAATGATCAAGAGATATGGTCACAAGTGAATACCATGTGGCTACACATTGCAAAGAAAATGACAGAGGGAGAAATCTACAACTTGGTTAGCTACATTATAGGGACTATTATTGAGGAAGCGCACAT
This sequence comes from Taxus chinensis, assembly GCA_019776745.2. Classification (NCBI taxonomy): domain Eukaryota; kingdom Viridiplantae; phylum Streptophyta; class Pinopsida; order Cupressales; family Taxaceae; genus Taxus; species Taxus chinensis. The sequence continues at coordinate 197,681,842 of CM034147.1, read as the reverse complement.
AGGTGAGAAGATAAGTTTTGGCTGTATCCTATTATCCCTTGTTTTTGTAGAAATTAGACATCCCGATGGGACAAAGAACAAAATTTGGGAATACCCCACTGAGAAGAAGTTCCTCGTGGAAAGGTTCAATAAATATTTATGTGAAGGATCAATGACAGTCTGTTCAAGCAAAGGGCATAACTGTGGTATGACCGAATTTGCGTGGCATTTGAGGAGGAGTGGCACATTCTGAAGAAGCTACCCGTGGTAGTAGGTAAGGCAGTACAACTCACGGTGTATCAGTATTTTTACATCGTATGTTTTTCCATGAAGGATGTGACATGGATTCCATGGTGAAAACTTCCCTATGCCTTCACATTACGCTACTTCTAGGCTTCAGTTCACATATTTACTGATGTGCGTTGACTGAACTTCAATGCAGACAAGGTAGACTATGACTATATTACCCTCATGAAAACATATGTATATTTAGGTGGGTCTGCCTACATTGAGAGGCTCATTTCCAATGTCATAAACATTAAGCCAGTAAGATTAGCTATTGGGGACAGTGGAGCCACGCTCATATATCTTCAGCTTAAGCCTAAGCTGGAGAATAATAAGTATGTGGAAAATGATTTCATGCTCCCAGGGCCACCTAAGAACAAACATCAATGGATAATGTGTCAGATCCATATCCTTCCATGACCATATAGATAGGTGAGGAAGAAGAAGAAGAACGTAAAGATAGTGGAGGCTTCGATCATAGGGGCCGGAGGCATCCCACATTCAAAGTGGAGAGTGAGCACACAGATACTCCACCACAAGTGCAAGAAGTAGAAGAGGACTTGAACATATATGCAGTACCTAAAGAGTGCCAATTCAAGAAGGTATTTAGAAGAACCGTGACCCATGGTGCAGGAATACCACAACCTATAAGGATATCACCTCGACTCTCCCCTTCAAAATAAGAATCTAAGAAGAAGAGAAGGTGAAAGCTAATGCCTAATGAGAAGGTGGAGGATTCTGAATAGAGTGCACCTAGAACCCTAGTGTAACCGGAAGATGTGGAGGAGCCTAGGGATGGAGAAATGAAAGATGAATAATAAGGCGTGAAAGAAGCAAAATAAATTGAGTGTGAGAAAACCATCGCATGAGTTATAATTCAGATAGGAGAAGGGCCAACTCTAAGCCTTGGCACTCATGTTCCTAAGGGGCCAAGGAAAAGGAGAAGCGAAGAATATGTTGTGCCAAGTATGGGCTACACTGAGGACACAAGTAAAATCATTTGCACCCAGTTTTAAAGTATAGTGGAGCTCAAGGAGTTATATGTGTGGGAGTTGATGGACCCAGATATGGCCACTACGTGTGCAAGGAAACAACTATCCCGGTCTATGCAAACTACATGGACAAACCAGATTTTAATGTTTGCGAGGAATCTTGTGTCTCAAGGAGAGTAAATAAATCACCTCAGAGTAGGCACATGACCATAAAGCCCATAGGTCAGAAATTCCTTATTTAAGGTATCTGCTGAGGTGGTGTGGAGAAATACTGATAAGGCCGCCACCATTAAAGCGTTGATGGAAGATAATAATGATAAAACTATGAAGATAAAGTGCTTAAATGAAAATAAGTAGTGAGAACGAATAAAGAATGAGGCTTTTGTTAGCATGGTGGAGGAGATTGGTGATTATATTTTTAAAGCAAGGCCTCATCTTGAACTAAAGGTACCTAAAAAATTTCCTTTTGCAATGCATTATGTGCACACTTTGGTTAGTTTGATGCTAGAAGATGGACCACTTAGAATTCCTGCACCAAAAGATGTTGCGCAAGAAGCATAGAGAGCACGTGCCTCCATGATAAAAAAAATTCAATGTATGAGGCACTACTCTAGACTTTGAAGGATGAGCTAAATAAACCAACCCAAACTCTTAATTTGTGTGTAGCTCTAGAGGCAATAATAAGAACTAGAACTCTGGTTGAGGATCATGAATTTCTGGCAGCAATGAAGGATGAAGCTTTAGGGCACGTAGAAATATTGGCACTATTGAAGAAGAAGTGTGAAACCCTTGCAGCAGCCCAAGATCCACATAAGGAGAGGATAGATGAGATTGGGAAGCTCATGGTACCGAAGATGGATCTTCTAGAGGGAATGATGTTTTCTATGGCCAATGTTTTCTGTATTTTATAGAGTGAGAAGTAAAAGATTACTTAGGACGAGTTGGATGTCATAGCTACAGACATTACAGAGAAGACAAGGACTGCGCTAGATGACTGGTAGACATTGGAAGCTGAGATTAAAAGTGAATATCCAGAGTTGATCCTTCTGGTTGAAGAAGAGGAAGCTGCAGAGTAAAGACCCATTATTTTGTATAATGATTCTTTACATTCATTCAAATCTTATTCTTTATCATTTGGGAACATCAAAAAGAATCCCCATTTCCAGGACAGTAATGTACTTTAATGTGGGGTAATGTTGGGTAGACAATATTGTTCTAAAGAGAAGACACATATAGGATTCGTGCATGGGAACAAGGCCCATTAGAAGGTGTGAAATGATAGGAAAGGAAATGTGTGTCATGACAGTTTGATTCGGGACTTATCCATTTTCATGGATACATGCTATTTTTGGAGATACCATGCAGAGCACACATCGTGATGGAGACTTTCCTGACATGCAAATGGTATTTTGGGAATGAGTGACTAATAAGAACCATGCATGAGCTTGAATTAATAATAGGATTATTTCTTCCAGTTAACTATAGGATGTCTATTATTAGCGCACTTGCATGTGTGTATGTTATTGTAAAGGCACATGGCTATTATCAACACGTGACCTATTTTGGTGAGTGCATAGGTGGTGAAGGAAAAGTCCCCACCCCTATAAGTATGTACTAAACTATGTAGTTTAGTAGTATTGAATTATTGTAGAGTTATATTGCTTGATTTGATGCACACATGACTTATAGTGATAATTTATAATGTAAGAAGCTTCTATTTTTTACAGTGTTTAATGTAATCGAGTATGTTGGTTGGATAATGGTGTTAAACATGACTGTAACTAGTTCTTTTGTAGTTGATCTTATTATAGTTATTGTTTAATTCATGATTCTCTAAGATCTAGATCTAGAATATGCTTTGTGGAATGTTTATGGTTATTTATGGCTCTTAATATGATTTATCTTCATCACACTAACATCCTGCACAAGCAAATCTAAAGAGGGAAATGGTACCTTTGCATGCTTCAGGTGAGCACTCAGCTCGAGCTGGGTGATGTGCAAGTGCACCTAGGTTTTATACAGTGAATTCTACGATGCATTAATCTCATTTTCAAACCATCACCCTATGAATCACTCTATTTCTATGGTTCATACTGAAAAGAGTTTGCAAGAATCGAATCGGAAACGAGGCACCGCGAAGTAGTTGCACTCTAACGGAATCGTGAAAGCTCTAGCGATAGCAAGGAAAAAATTGATCAGTAACGGAAGAACTTGCTCAACAGAAACAAAGCTTGTATAGAGGAAAGACAGTGGAGTGTCTTGGCATGCTCATAAATGAATAGATAAGGGGTACATATAGGGTGCTGAGTAACCCTAGTGCATGACACAGATGAAACCCTAAACCTAACCCATGTGAGATGACCCTCTAACATGAGAGGAGGACACATAGGATAACTCACACTAACACATACTTGGCTACTGAGGGTCTGCATGTGAAATGAACCTCGCCTATTTCACGCTTCACACTCTTCGCTTCATGATCTATATTTTTGACAAATAATTCTAAACCATTTCCCGATGATGCACTCTTGTTCTATGGTTCATTCTTGAATGTTGAGAGGTATTTTATAAATGAACCTCATCTCATAAATACACATCTGCTTCGGGGTCATGCTACTCCTATCACATTAATATTGAATACCATTCCATCTTACTTATTCAGAACATATTCCATACCCTTGCTACATGTACTCTTGCTTATTTATACTCAAATGTACACTTTGTTTTTCATGCTATACAAATACTTAGTATTTCATTATCTTTTATATAGACACATGTGCGTTCACTTGTTATTTTTTAGTGAATTCATCCTTTCTACAGATATTTACACACAAAAATGATGCTTAGCATTGTACTTCTTACCAGTCCTAGCACATCTCTTGGGGGAATATACATTTACCACTCTTCCACATCACAGGTGTTATTGTTTCATTTTATACTAATTCATATTCTTACTAGCACATTAATTGTTCCATTGGTACATACATGTCTTGACATACTTCTTATCTTTCTAACATGCTAATGGATGCTTCATGTGCAACATTTACTTTGCAGTAACTATTTTCCACCATGGTTGTATGATACTTTACTTCTTACTATTTTCCATTACTTGTTATTGTATGTCATTATTTACGGGATTTTCCCTATGTATTGATTGATCATTACTTGTATTTTTTTGGCCTCCTCGGCCCTGATTATCTTGTGACATTGTGAGTGATTTCCCGTGTTTAAAACCTACCTTTCGCAGTTTATTTTTTCTTATTGATTATTACATTGTCTTATATTATATATCTGCTACTTTTCTACAAACACAACCATCTAGCCACTTTTATCATGTGCCTTGGTTTCTACCATGCATATCCCCTCCCCGTTGTATGGATAGAATTTCTAATTATCAACCAGTCTTATCCTTTAAACTGCATTCTCCTAGTGACATCACATGCACCCCAAACGAGGGGGGCATACATTGGGTGAATCAGTCACCCCATACAGTAGCTCAAAGCTTCAGTACAGACCTACACAGTACAAAAATAGAACAGAGAAAGGGTCATAGAATGGCACATATTTTGACTTGGGTCCTCAGTATAGCATAGACTTTAACGCCCAGCTACAAACACTAGCACCTAGGTGCTCCTAACCTTTTCTAGGTGCCTAAGACCAGCGGGTTGTTACAATTACTTTCTTATACCAGTAGAGTTCACAAATAAATTTTCACAGTATAGGCATAGTCCTCCAGTAATCAGAATACATTCTATATGCATTTCTACTTGAAAGAAATGCAGAACAATATAGGACAATACAGAACTAAACATGAATCACACCATTTGCAGTGGTGTAATTTTAGAAGTAGTCATGGAAGGAGAGTAGCACTAGACCTCTCTCCCCAACACTCTTGTGTCGTGGCATGAGATCACCAAAAAACTTGCACTTGGTGTGAGATTTCCCAAAAAACTTGTTTTTGGTGTGAGATCGCCAAAAAAACTTGTTCTTGGCATGAGATCACCCAAAAAACTCATTCTTGGTGTGAGATTTCCCAAAAACCCCGCTCTTGGTGTGAGATCTCCCAAAAAATCGCTCTACACAATATTTTTAGGACATCTTTCTATCCTTTACACTCATGTTCATCAGGTGCACACTTTCCTTTTATTACTTTTACAAAATTTTACATATTCTTATATACTTTTACAGTTCTTTCATAATACATGACTTTGACTACTCTTTTTCTCTTCTATTATAGGTTCATCCTTAATATGTAACAAAAAGCAAAGTTGCATCAGCAATTCAAGGACAAAAATAGGTACAAATCAGAAACATATGCCTCACACCTAGGGTCATTTTCCCTTCTTAGCTTCCACACTACATTTTGCACTCATTCCACGCCTCACTTGTCTCTTCAACACTCTATCGCCATCACACTCTACATGGTTATTAGGTACGCATCTCCTATCTACTTTATGTTATCAAGTATTCACTCAATAACATGAAGTTGGGGAAAATGTAGACATAAAATCACACACTTGGGTACATTTCTAGGTCTTAAAAACATATTTACATTCATATGATTCCTAAGCGAGAAAAATAGTAATTGAAAAATATCTTTGGCCTCTTTTTTGTTTCTATTCTTTTTTATGGTCTTTTACACCCTACAGCCTATTCGGTACTTTACTATTTTATATATTATGACTCCATAAACTAGTACCCATCCAGGATGTCAGCGCCTAGGTGCCCTTGTCCCCTTTGGGTGTCCTTGCCTCTTTATATCTTATTCACCTATTTTGGGCCTCTTTTATCTTTAGGAATATTATTTTCTTATGGTTCGGCCTTCCAGTTGTCAATTACAAAATTGAACCAAGAGAATCATATAAATACAATGATGTGACAAAAATAAAGGACCAAAGCTCTAAACATCTATTGTTAACAAGCTTGTATCCAAAAGAATCTAAGAGCATCAAAGGCATACATCTATCAATCATACAAGGGACAAGGGACTACATTTTCTGTATACACTTCATATGAAGGGGAAGTTTATTTTTTCATAAACACATCTATTTACATTGGTACATCTAGCTATCACCCACTATCATTTGCACTTGCAAAAGGGCTTCCTAGGGAACGATTATATCACACACTCAAAAGAAATACATGGATTATGAGATGTAGTGAAACTCTTGGTCATAAGTTCACTCAATCAGGTGACTGTCGGAGTCAATCTAACTCCCCATATTACATATTTTCTTTTTGAGATTTGATGTAGTTCGAGGGTTTTGCAAGTTACAAGCGAATTCTGTGATTAAAGTGCAACATACAAGTGACTAACAACAACCACCTAACGACACCAAAAAACTAGGTTTTTCTCTCTTGCATAGACATAGGTGCCCATCAGAGTGGTACATATGTAGCCTCACTTTATCCTAGGTGCCTTAGATCGGGCTTGTTTGACAGCTCCTGAATTTATCAGGAACAGTTGCAATAGTCTTCCCTTCCTGTTTATCATTTTCTCCAGTCTACATAATCCTCAAATCAAGAATAAATCAGCTAATTCCTTCTCCCACTCTCTTTCACTTAGGTCTTTACATTTATTTATCTTATTACTTATGTCATCTATATTCCAGTAGTTTCTTAGCATTTATTTATCATACGTGACTCTACAATATTAGGGTTTATACAATTTTTTTAAATCACCCACCATGTATATAATTATTCAATATTTATGGTGCCTACTTTTTTTCCTCCTAACTCTTTACGAAGCTCTTGAAATCAACTAGAGAAGTTAATGTTTATTGTTGAACTGCTCATTCCATGCACTTGAAAAACCGATGTTGAGAAAATCGTCCCTGAATGACCAAAAATTTCCTAAATATTCCTAAAACAATTGCACATCCTTTAGAGAAACCACCATAGAGATTTGAAACACTCAAACCAAGTTCAAGAGTCTAGATTCTTCTATTACCAATCATGCAAAGGTCATAAAGCCATGTCTAAACAAGAGAAGTCACTCCAAGTATTGAATAAGGTCTTAATGGAAAAAGGGGATCAATATTAACATCTAAAACACACCACATCACACTACTATCATGTTGGTTAGATTTATATTCTATCTATAGTTACACATGTGTTATCTTTATGTCAAGAGACATGGGGAAAAAGATAAGTGGGTTGGCTTAGATTGCATACAATATTTGCAACAACATTAGGATAACTATATGAGGCTTTCTCTTGCTCAAGGGGATGTAGTGTAATGCCTGGTTTGATTTATTAGGGGTTAACTGCTAGGGTTATGTAACACCCATGTTATGCTTTAATAAACTAAGGGAAATTTTTTTATAAACCATTAATTAAATTTATTCCTTCAATTATTATCAACACACAAAAAAATAAACCCAACATACTATCAAGTTTACAAAATCCCTTAAGTTCTTATAATGTTGTAAAGAATATTATCATTACTCATCCACTGCTAAATTATTCCAACATTACTTAATATTCCAGAATCCATCTAAACAACCTACGATAACCATGTGCAACTATAAAGCATTCTAGATCATTCTTGATTCGATTTACCTTCAACACTCTTTACGAGCGAGTATACATTGTATATCATTTGGTTAAACCTTATTATAGGCTAAGAGAACCTGCAAATCTTCTTAGTGTCAACCGAAAAGTCATTGAAGTAACCTCTGTCTGACTCCAGACACCACTAATAAGAATACCTAGTGAAAAAATAATGCAATCAGTCATTTACATTGCTATGGCTATAGTTATTTGGCTTGGACATTAGCAAGCCAATTTTGAGACTGCACACAATCCTATGGAACATGTCTTCCCTTCGCTGCACAACCGTCTCAATATAGGTATTTGGATTCCTTTCTATTGATTAGGTATTAGGTTTATAGTTTAATCATTTTAAGTATTCGTTTACAATAAGTAATTGGATCCAATTCCAAAGCTACAGATATCAAGACTCGATATTCAGGTCATATGATTCATGTCAACACCACCTCAGGATCCCTATAGGAAAATATACGTTCATGTAATGACCTAAGTCATTGTGCATTCGTTCCTCTCCCCGTAGCCATCCCAAGCTAGTACAGACATGGCCCATACGACATGAATGGTATCTCGTGATACCTACCTTCATTTACAATTTATTATGATTTTTTCCAGACGAAAGGTTAACAAAGTTTCATTATGTTATCCAATTCATGATAGAAGTGTTTGGTGAACTCATCAAGTCACTGACTATTGTATGTACCTCTTACCGCATGTAAGTCAACTTCATCATTTTACAAACATTGATTAGGTTTAGTCAAGTATGAGATTTAAACCAATTCATAACACTAAATTAAATATCATTCGTGATCATTAATAAACACTTGGTCAATTTATTTTTCTTAAGTAAGTTGAATACATCAATACTATCTCATATGATTACAATGTACTATCATACGTGTCCATATCGTTGTAATTTTTTTCCCTAGGATAAATTCGAAACAAATGTGATATTTTACAATTAACATATGTAATCGTAAACATGCAAGTTGCTTCTATTAAAAGACAACAATATGCTTCACATAGTTTTATACTTACAACTAAAACATGCAAGTTGCTTCTATTAAAAGACAACAATATGCTTCACATAGTTTTATACTTACAACTAATTTATATCATCATGTTTATCTATGTTTAACAAACATATCTTATATACTTATCTCTTTTAAGTACATTGTCGTACTTCCTTTTTTTCTTCTTGATTTCATTACATAATTCATAACGACGTCTTTAAAAAATTATGTTTTCACATTTAATATCAATTACAATAAATGCTTACTGATAATATCAATACAAGTATGTCTCATAACATAATCATATGATCGAAAAAACAATCGTTAAATTCATAATTAATAACATCAATACATATTCACAAGTGATTATTAAAGATAATCATTTAAGACATAAGGCACATTTGCCTTATAAAAATTACGAAGCAAATATTTCACTTTTAATCCAAGAACATATGCAATAATTGCATTAACCAAGACAGATCAATAATAATCAACTCAATCTCTTCATATTGAATACCTCATCCTACATGCTGTAAAAATTGTTAAACATGGTTAGTTCATCGAACTGGCATAATTCACCAACTCATATTCGAGATCAATAATAATCAACTCAATCTCTTCATATTGAATACCTCATCCTACATGCTGTAAAAATTGTTAAACATGGTTAGTTCATCGAACTGGCATAATTCACCAACTCATATTCGTATTGCATTAATTTGAAATAAATAATATTATATAGTTAGCTATTCTTTCCTTCATGTTATTTTAAATCAATTAATACAACAATAATCACACAAGGTAATAATACGGTCCCAGTTTTTCTAACAGACATCAATTAATCTGATTTACCTAAACAAATAGTAATTTCAAGACAAAATACTTGTAAAGAAAGGTTACCTATTTAATAATGATCAAGTCATCATCCTATTGAACCATTTTATTCCAAGTATCAAAATTCATAGACAATACTAGATCATGCATAAGTAATAGAATATTTATCATCACACAGTCTTATGTTACTTCTCAACAACATTTCCACCTTTTAGGAGATGATGATAGCCCTATCACAAGGCCAATAATAAGCAAGGCATTTATGTTAACAATCAATCCTTCACGGCAGTCAAACAATTACCACCTATACAGTCAGGGTCTTTACTCAGCAAAGGATCCATTTCTATAATTGTTAAGATGACTACTTATAACCAATTCTACCTCCAATTACAGAATAGGAAACATATTTCAATCAAGCAATAAATTATACAACCCACTTTACTATTAGGAAATCATTATGATTCCTTACATAAGCTCAAAATGAACTTGGACAAACTCTACACCCAAATGAAACCATCTTAATCTTACTTGAATCGATTAAGCTTGGGTCCTAAAATTCTAACAACCCAACCACAGAAAAGGGGAGTCGACTTAACTCCTGGGTTAGCTTCCATCTTATTACAACAGGTATCATACATAAGCCAAGTTAATAATCATTTACAACAACAAAACAATTTACAAGCATACCATACATCTCATAACATTCGCAAAATATTATACAAAGTTCACACAACTTGTTACTAAGTCAATTTAAATACCCTTAACAAAATAGGTCAAGGTAATATTTCATTGCAAAATAGGTCAAGGTAATATTTCATTGTAATACCATCCAAAGACCAAACCGTATATGAATCCATAGATTATTTCAAAATCCAACTAATTTCCTATCAACCTAGAAATTTTACAATCGGGTAGGTCTTTATTTTTTTAATATTTTCCCTTATGTACTCAATACTACCTTCATAAATGGGAAATAAACACACACCCAAATCCCAACTTACAAGAAACAACTAAATCTCTCAATACCCATTTATTGTCCCGGTTTACTACTAAATTTATCTATTAAATAAACAAATATACATGCATTAAAATTCCAGATTCGAAACTAGAAGAAGAAACTAGATGATATCTTATTATTTAAAACTAATACAATAGAGTAAGAATTGGATAACCATGCCTGATAATCCTAAGAAATATCTTCAATATTCCTTTTCACAGATCTAAGAAACCAATATTCACATGCATCGAATATTTCCCTAGGTTTTCTTCAAAATCTCCATGAAATCAAACCCCTAGAATATTTCCCTAGGTTTTCTTCAAAATCTCCATGAAATCAAACCCCTAGAAACCCCAAAAATTTCTCATAAATAAAAAAATTATACACCAAAAATAATAACATCTAAATTTAATAGATAAGACCAAAAATAGCTCTACTGTAATTATCTTACAAAACCTCCCATGTACAGCTCGAGAGAGAGCTAGAACTAAACCAAAAACAAATTGATATAATGAAATTGTATTACATGCAATAACATCTTCAAGAAGCTTTGCGTATTTCGAGTAAATTTAATGCTCTTAACTCATGCACAGGTGCTACGTAGTGGCCTATTAAACTCATTTCTGCCTACAAATTTCCCCTCAAATTTTTGCGAAGTTACGAGCACTCCAAGCTTTATTTTTAAAACTTAATTATAAACATAGTTTACTGTAATGCCATAAAAAATTGTAGATTTAAAAGAATGTTTAGCATATAAATTTCAGATTTATTTTCAAAAAAAAGTATACATATGCCATTTCATTTTATTTTTATGATAAAACTTTTTAAAGGTAAATCACAACTAAATACTTCAGATTTAATGTATGATGCATAGCTATATTATTGCAGATTTATAAACAAACAAGACCTCCCAAATGAAGACATTGAAATAAAAGAGCTCATGATTTCAATATGATAATAATACAAGATTCTTGCAATAATGAATGAAAAACTTCTTTAGCAAATGACTTAAGTTTACAAGTAGCAACAAATACAAAAATAGGTATTTACAAGAAGCTAAGGCTTCACCAAGCCACATTTGAAGAAATAAAATGAGAGTAATGTCCTCAAAAGATGAAGGTGACCAAGAGGACCAAGATGGCAAGGAGGCTTCAACTATCTCCAAACTTGAATGTTCTTCCAAGGATGCTGAAATAAGAGACAAGGCTTGTTTACCACCCAACCAATAGGCATCATCACATGCCTTTCCATGGTTGGAAGCCATGCTAGCCTCCCCCAAGCCCATGGGAGAGAGGAACAAACTTCCACAATGTGCACAAGTATAATGGGGATAAAACACAACAAGAACTACATAATACCATTAATCACTTAGACATACTACACATGGTAAAACAACAACATGAGGAGAACAAGGTCAACCTCACAAAGGGGGAAGAGAAGAAATAAGATGCCCAAAGTCAAAGATGTCCAACCATAGGAACACCAACAAAAGCATGTATACAAAACTCCTTATTCCTCCTATTCCTTCATCCTCCTTATTCCTCCTTTATGTCAAAGAAATCCTTCTTGGGAGGATTTTCAAACCCCAAAGGGGTTTCCTCACCAAGAATGGGGAAAGGTTCAAGCCATATGAACCTTTCTCCCACCTCAAACCATATGAGGGGATGAGAAGGGACCTTCATGGCTTGACCAACAACCATGAGGCTTGAGAGGGAAATCCCTCTCTCTTCCCCTACATTCTCCAAAAACCATCAATCCAAATGATGGTGGAGAGAAAACAAAAGAAAACAACAAAGCAACAAAACAAACAAACTACATTCTCCATACAACTTTACAACACATCATTTCACACACATTATTTTATTGACCATTGCATAGTTAACAAGATAAGAACAACTAGGAAAGAAAAGGATTAAGAATCCTACCTCTACAATGCTTTCCAAGACTCTAAGCTTTTCCCTTTGTCCAAGCAAACCTCCAAGCTCCCAAAATTCTCCAAGTTCTCCCAAAAAAAATGAGGCAAGAAGACCCCTTCCTTCCACATGAGGAAGAATAAGAAGAGGAACCCAAAATTTTCCTCACCAATGGGAAGGTGACAAGTGTCACCCCCCTCTCCTCCCATGAGTCAAAAATTCCAAAAACCAAATAAGTAAAAGTAAACTCACCTTTTAGCCCTTATCACCCAAAATACTAAAAACGAAAATAAAACAAAGTGGAGCAACTTTTAACAATTACACACAAACCAACCATCTTACATGGATGGTGACTAAGGAGGGAAAAATGGGAGGGAAACTCCCTCCAAACCTTGGAAATAAGCCCCCCTACCTATTAGGTAGGGTCCAAGGGTCCATTTTCATGCTAAGGGAACTCCCAAACTCAAAAGGGGTCCCTAGAAATGCCTAAAATAACCCAATTTCGGGTTTGGCATGCTTGGGCACAAGGGTAGAGGGTGTGGGGTCCACCCAAGGTTCACATGTGATCCCCAATCCCTTCTACCAACACACACACACACTTACCCAAAACCATCACTTAAATTAAGATGAGATCATTAAACCCCTAAACTAGTTTACTTAATAAAACACACCCTAAACATAATTAATTTTACAAGACATAAATACATTACAATTGAGGGTTCACCCATGGTGCCCAATTAATACACATATTCTAAGGCCTCAAACATTTAGCATGGTTAGGACTCAGCCCATGGGCCGCTCGTGCACAATTGCGTAGCCGCCCTGAAACCCATGCTCTCCTATACCTGTCACCTACACACTCATTGCACACATTAACCGCATCTGTCCAATATAATAAACATCATCTACACATCACAAATTTAATCAAACTTATAATGTCCTAACATCATTATACCATTGATAGTGCAATACATACAATTATACACATAGTTTGCCATGAATCATCCACAGATAAAATTACAACGACATACACTTAGGCTAGCATGAGATTACCATTATTAAATCCAAAAAACTATATCATTAATCAAATCGACCACAAGAATCAACATCTAACCAATAAATCTCACTATCATGTACCCCTGTCAGTGTCATCAACATCACAAGAAATATATCAATATACGAATCTAGTCCAATTGGCGCTACGCACCCAAAATACCATAATGTCCATGAGGATAAAATAACATAGCAAAATGTCCAAAATCTATTAGAGTCTCAATAAAAACATGTCTATGCATAAAGGAACCAACAGAGAACTGGAGCTATAAAAATGTGGGTAGTACATCCCCCTCTCCTAGAATTAGACTTCCTCCTAGAAGTCATTGGAAGAGATAGGGATATCTAGCCCTTAGTGGTGTACCATCCTCCCAGGTAGCTGATGACTCATCATATCTGTCCCACTACACTCTAACCTGGTCTAAATATTGACCCCGATGGGCCAACCTTTAGTTCTCCAGTATGTGTACGGGCTCTAGTCTCCACTGCCCTCCGTCCTCTACCTGTAATGCCAACCAATCCAAAACATGAGAAACATCTAGTACATATCTACGAAGTACAGAAACGTGAAAAACATCATGGACCTGTGTAAGGCGTGGTGTCAAAGCTAGACAATAGGCAACTAGACAGATGACTTCAAGAATATCAAAAGGCCCCACAAAATGAGGCGATAGCTTAGAACCCTTTCCATAACGGATCAGACTCTTATGAGGACGAACTCTCAAGAAGACTTTCTCATCCACTGAGAAGTGATGATCAATCCTCTTGGTGTTCGCATACGCCTTCTGGTGTGCTCTAGTCTACTCAAGATGTTGTCAAATCAAAACAACCTACTACTCTAAATCCTAAAGATAAGTTGGTCCCAAAATAATCATGTCATCTAGTCTATCCTAGCTCAAAGGTGTCCTGCAAGGTCATCCATACAAACCATGATAAGGAGCCATGTTAATGGAGATATGATAACTGTTGTTGTAGGCAAATTCAACTAAATGCAAATAATCTTCCCTCTTCTTCTTCTGGTCCATCACATACATCTTCAACATGTCCTCAAGAACCTGATTAACCCTCTCTATCTGCCCATCTGTCTCTGGATGATATGCCGAACTAAAATTAATCTGTGTACCCAAAGAATCCTGAAAAGGAAGTCTAGAAGAATTGATGTGTAGATGGTGTCTCTGTCATTGATGATCGTCTTCGGGATCCCATGTAATCTAACAATGTCCTCCATGAACACTTTGGTGATGGCCTATGCATTGCAGGTAACCTTGGTTGGCGAGAAATGCGCAACCTTGGTCAACCTATCCACAGTGACCATAATGGCATCATGACGATAAGAGGACATAGGGAGTCCTACTATAAAATCCATGGAGATCACATCCCATTTCCACTCAGGAATTTCATGAGGGTATAAGAGTCCTGCGGGATGAGAATGCTCTGCCTTGACTCTCTGACACTCAAGACAACGTGCTACAAAATATGCTATGTCCTGATGAAGACCCGGCCAATAATATAAATCTCTCAAATTGGCATGCATCTTCTTCACTCCTGGATGTGCTGCGTATGAGGCTTGATGAGCCTCAGTAAGGATGAAACTACACAAATCACCTGCCCTAGGCACATAAATTTGCACCTATGGAATTAAAGTAAACCATCAGACTCTAACATGCATCCTGAATACCTGCCCTCAAAAGAACTCTTGAGAATCCAACATCTACTCTAGCCCCCTCATAAAACCTGTCCTTTGGAAGATTCTCAAGTATCCTGCCTCTCAAATTTGACTGCAATGTCAAAGAAGCCAAGTATATGTCGTCGTCTACTAAGTGCATCTGCAACAACATTTTCCTTTCCTTTGATGTACTGGACCTCCATGTCATACTCATATAGGAACTCCATCCAACGTCGTTGACGAGCATTGAGGTTCGGCTGAGAGAAGATATGTTGTAAGCTACAATGATCTGTTTTCAAGATGAAAGGTCTACCCAAAAGGAAATTTTGCCAATGCACAAGTGCATGAACAACTGTCTGCAAGCTCCAAGTCGTGAGAAGGATAGTTAAGCTTGTATTCTTTGAGCTTACGCGACTCAAAAGTAATCACCCGATGCTCCTGCATAAGAACTGCTCCTCAAACCCTCTAGTGATGCATTAGTGCAAACAAAAAAATCCTTTGTCGGGTCTGGAACTGCTAAGATAGGTGCCACGGTCAACCTTTCCTTAAGTAAATTGAAGGCCTGCTCACACTTTTCTGACTAGTCGAACTTCTTCCCTTTCCTCTAAAGGGAAGTAATGGGGTGAGCAATCCTAGAAAAGTCTTGCACATACATGTGGTAATACCATGTTAAACCCATGAAGCTCCTCACCTCAGTGACTGATGTGGGTGTTGGCCAATCCATGATAGCCTAAATCTTAGAGGGATCTACAGAGAAACCCTTTCCTAAAATAATGTGCCCCAAGTACTAAATCTCTATCTGAAATAAACTACATTTTTCCAAGTTCCCAAACAACTTCTGCTCTCTCAAAATCTAAAGCACCTATCTCAAATGCTCCTCGTGTTCCTCCTCGGAACGAGAATATATCAAAATATCATCGAGAAATACAATGAAAAAGTGATCTAAGAATGTCCTGAACACTCCATTCATGAGGCTCATGAAGACAGCTGGGGCATTGGTCAAGCCAAAGGGGACAATAGTGAACTCATAATGCCCATAACATGTGCGAAAAGTTATCTTATGAATATCTGCATTTGATATGCGCAACTGATGATACCCTGAACTTGAGATCAATTTTGGAGAACACTCTAGTTCCCCGCATCTGATCAAATAAGTCATCAATCCTGGGGAGTGGGTAACGGTTCTTTATTGTGACTTTGTTGAGTTGTCTGAAGTCTACACAAAGCCTGAGAGAACCATCCTTCTTCTTCACAAATATAACTGGCGCTCCCCAAGGAGATACACTAGGTCAAATGAGACCCTTCTGTAATAACTCCTCTAATTGAATCTTGAGATCATGAAGCTCTGAAGTCATCATCCGATAGGGTGCCCTAGAAATTGGTGCGGATCCAAGCACTAAGTCAATGGTGAAGTCCACCTCCCTACTAGGTAGTAAACCTGGAAGCTCTCCTAGATACACATCTGTATATTCCCTCAAAACTGCGTGATCATCAAGGGGTGAATGCTTTAGAGTACTATCCGAACGATCACTGATAGTGATAGAAAACAACTGGCAACCCTTACGCATGCTCTTCTTGATTTTCTTATCCGAGATCATATGTAAGGAAATAGGTCTCTGCATCCCTGAAATCACAACCACACTACCAAGATCATCCTGACACTTAGTGACCTTCTCTCTGCAATCCACCTTAGCTTGATGAGCCTCAAGCCAATCCATACCCAACACTACCTGATAAGAACCTAGAGGAATAACATGGAGGTCAAGTGTAGTGGAGAAGACTCCCAAATCGAGTACAAAACTCTCCACATACGAGTCCATGGCGAGTTTAGCCCCAGAGGCCAACTCAACCTGCCAACTATCTGGTTGCCTAGCCACCACTAGCCCACACTGGTCCACTACAGAAGGAGATACAAAAGAATCTGAAGCACCTGAATCGAAAAGTACTGAGACAGAAATACCCCTGATAGTACCTGTCATCTCAATGACTGTGGCCTGATGCTCAGCTTGGCGGTTGTCAACCGCTGCATATACACGATGGGCGCGTCCCATGTCACCCACCGTCTACTCAGATCTAGGAGCTCTCTGCATATCTGTAGTAGTGGGCTTGTGCAGACACATACGCACATAATGGTCTGAGAGCCCCACAAATAAAACATCCTCTTGTACCCCTCTGAGATGGGGTCCCTCCTGTACTCTGGCGAACTGAACCTGTCTGGTCCAACCCTAGCAGACTGCTGCGAGCGGGCTGGCTATGTGTGATGAGTACCCGACCTCCTGTCTCTAGATCCACCAAAACCACCTCTAGATCCACCTCACTGAAAACTCTGAGTCTGTCTACCCCTCTGATGTTGGTGTCCCTGATGTTGTGTCTACTGTGATGGGTGTGGAGGAGCTCTCGATGCTGCTGGAGAAGACCAGAATCCTCCTCTAGGGGATGGTACTGCTCCCCGTGCCCTCTGACTCTAGAATGCCTAAATCCTATCCTAGAACTTGCTCTTGTTTCTATCTCGGTGCTCCTGTGCCTTGGTCCTATTCTCCTCAGCCAAGTAGGCCTTCTCAACGGCCTTCTCGAGCGTGGGAGGAGATAACATCCTAACAGCTCCTACTATATCTGCATTCAAGCCCCAAATGAACCTGTTTACCTGTAACTTCTCATCTTGCAGGTAGTCTACATACTGCAAGAGATCCAAGAACCTGCTCTCATACTGTGCCACTGAGCCAGAACCCTGTCGTAAGTCGTGAAACTCATCGATCCTCTTCTGCACAAAATGCTCTGACATATACCGGGCTCTGAACCACTCCTCGAACAACTCCCAGGTCATTGTATCTCGAGTCAAATGGAGCTTCCGCTCCTCATTCCTCCACCAAATGTCTGTTGTGTCTCGGAGGAGATGTATGGCGAACCTGGCTTTGACATTGCTCTCATGAGAGTGCAAGCCAAAGCAGCTATCCAAGCTAAGGAGCCAGGACTCTGCCCCAAAGCCATCTGTCGAACCAGTAAATGTAGGTGGCTGAAGGAAAAGAAGGTCTCAAATCACACTGCCTGTGTCTCTATCCTGGCAATGTGGTCTAACAGGTGAAAGAGGTCGCCTATCTCCAAATGGTCCCTCGAAGCTGTGTGATCGGCTGTGACAAAATGAGGCCACCCTCTCACCAAGGATGGAAGGGCTGCATGACCTCTCTCGTCTCGAAATATCATGCTCAGGTGGCTCAGAATGTGCGTCCTCACCAATCAACTCCTCGTCTCCCAACTGAATGTCCTCCTCTCGCAGCTCCTACGATGGTGGAAGGCACTCCTTCACGACGCCTATTAGCTGTTGCAGGGTCTCTAATATCTTAGTCCCAAAATTTGAGGTCCGACGACTCCCACGTAGGTGCACTACGTCCTGAGCCTTGAGCCAATCATCCCCTCTTGGGTGTCATCCTAAACACCGAGGTAAAAATAAATAAATTAAAAAAAAATGGTTTATAAACCCCTTTTTTTTTTTTTAAAGTTGCGGAAAGCGTTAATTATTATTATTATTATTATTGAAGCGATCAATAATTACTAATGCTTTGCTTAAGCCTCTCATGTTAATAATTAATTTACCTTAATCATTAAATTACCTAAAATCAAATGAACACTAACCCAATAATAATTTAATTTATTTTACCCTATCAAGCTTCCTAGGGTCATGGTTAAAAATCTACACCCCTAGAAAATAATTAATCTTCCTCCCTTTTATAAATTTTCCCTACATACCCTTTTAACTTAATTTGTTTTCACCTTTTTAATTTAATCTACCACACACCCCTCTTAATTATTATTATTTTTCAATCCCATTAAAATGTCATGTTTTAAAGAAAGGTAGGATTGAAGGAGAGCCCTAGGATCAAATCTAATCTTGGCCATTGATTTTGAATCCACTTACCCTAATCTGACCTAAGTGCCCTATGTTTTTATTTCTTTTCCTTATGTTTCTTTTCCTCTTCATTTTATTTCTTCTTCAATCATTTTTGTTTTGTTGTTTTCTTTGACTATGTGCAAGTTGTGAAGGAGCTATGGGAGAGATTGAATTCATGGAGTCTCTCCTTTGTTTTGAGAAGGAATCTTCATGTTACCTCTAATCATTTTATTGTTACAAGCAACTGTATGTGATGGCCGCATTTTTTATTTTATCTTGACATTGTATTTCTTGTAAGAACTTGTACAATGAAAAACTAAACACATTCTTTTTTGTTTGATCCACGTATATTATATATATATATATATATATATATATATATATATATCGACTGCATTGTTTTTATATGTATATATACATATATATATATTTTGGTTGCAGGGAGATCAGCGGCAGGGACATGATGCGGCCTGAGGATGGCAGGTCGGCGGTAGGGGGTGGGCAGCATGTGCTGAGGGGGTCGGAAGGGTTAAGGGCAGGGTGTGCAGGGCAGGGTGCGCAGGAGGGGACAAGGGTCCGAGGGGGTAGAAGGGTCCGGGGTGCGGGGGACAGGGCGATGGGGTAGTGCAGGGTCCGTGGTAGGGGGGTCAGGGTTGGGGGGTTCATGGGGGGGTCCAGGGGGCTAGGGTTGGGGTTATGGGGCTGCTAGGGGGGTTCGGCCCCCCCAAATCACAATTTTTTTTTAGGGTTTGTTTTGTTTCATTATTTTTATTTTTTAAATTTTTTTTTTTTTATGTTTTATTATATTTTATTTATTTATTTTAATTAAAATTGGTATAAAACAACACACAACCATATATATATTATTTACATATATATATATATATATATATATATATACTATATAATATATACTACATACACAACACACACACACATATATATATACTACATATATGTTATATAATATGTATAATATATGCTGCAACAAAAAATCAGTATATATATAAATATATATTTTGTCAGATCTCTCCATTTTTATTTATTTATTTTTTATTATTATTATTTTTTTTTAAATTCTAGAAAGAATATTGTCATAAGTTCTAAAGAAAATATAATAATCTGATTTCATTTCTTTTTTAATACTACTATCAAACTTGCAAAACAAAACCGTGATATGCTAAAAAAATGATAATATAACAATTTTATAAAAAAATCTTAAAACCCCATGAACACTAACTTTCTTTCAAATAAAATAACTACATTGTATTTCAAATTTTCTACAATACTAACTAAAGAAATATTTCAGATTTTTATGCAAGTAAGATTACATTAAGGACATCCATGTATATATATTTTTTGTATAAATGCAAGACTAAAACATCTACTAGTTACTCAAGGGTCCGCGTGTTTGAACCACGGCTCTGATACCAAAATGTAATGCCATATTTTTTTTTATTTTCCTTTTTAAAGTAAGCATAACTAGATATTTTAGATTTAATATGTAATGCATAACTATATTTTGCAGATTTCAAACAAAACAATCATTTCAAATGAAGACAAGTAAAATAAAGAACTCGTGATCTTATATTGTAATACTTTCCTTATTTTCTTTTTTTTTAACCATAATCGAGAAAGGTTACAATACAAAAGACTAACATGTTATTACAAGACTTTCAAATCACAATAGGATGAGTTTACAAGTTGAGACTATCCACAATCAACCATATAACATAGTTACAATTCACCACTCCAACTAAAACTATATCCTTGAGTCTCCACCTTGAGTGTTCTTCTAAGAGTGTTGAATCAAGAGATATGGCTTGTTTACCACCCAACCAATAGGCATCATCACATGCCTTTCCATGGTTGGAAGCCATGCTAGCCTCCCCCAAGCCCATGGGAGAGAGGAACAAACTACCACAATGTGCACAAGTATAAAAGGGATAAAACACAACAAGAAATACATAAGACCATTTAACCACTTAGACATACTACACATGATAAAACAACAACATGAGGATAACAAGGTCAACCTCACAAGGGGGAAGAGAAGAAGTAGGATGCCCAAATCAAAGGTGTCCAACCATAGGAGCACCAACAAAACATGTTTACAAAACTCCTTATACCTCCTAATCATTCATCCTCCTTATTCCTCTTTTATGTCATAGAAATCCTTCTTGGGAGGGTTTTCAAACCCAAAAGGGTTTCCTCACCAAGAATGGGGAAAGGTTCAAGCCATATGAACCTTTCTCCCACCTCAAACCATATGAGGGGATGAGAAGGGACCTTCATGGCTTGACCAACAACCATGAGGTTTGAGAGGGAAATCCCTCTCTCTTCCCCTACATTCTCCAAAAACCATCAATCCAAATGATGGTGGAGAGAACAAAAGAAAACAAAAAACAATCAAACAAACAAACTATATTCACCATACAACTTCACACACATCATTTTATTGATAAGAACATAGTTAACAAGTTAAGCACAACTAAGAAAGAAAAAGGTTAAGAATCCTACCTCTACAATGCTTTCCAAGACTCTAAACTTTTCCCTTTGTCCAAGCAAACCTCCAAGCTCCCAAAATTCTCCAAGTTCTCCCAAAAAAAAATGAACCAAGAAGACCCCTTCCTTCCACATGAGGAAGAATAAGAAGGGAAACCCAAAAGTTTCCTCACCAATGGGAAGGTGACAAGTGTCACCCCCTCTCCTCTCAAGAGTCAAAGATTCCAAAAACCAAATAAGTAAGAGTAAACTCACCTTTTAGCCCTTATCACCCAAAATACTAAAAACTAAATAAAACAAAGTGGAGCAACTTTTAACAAAAACACACAAACCAACCATCTTACATGGATGGTGACTAAGAGGGCAAAATGGGAGGGAAACTCCCTCCAAACCTTGGAAATAAGCCCCCTACCTATTAGGTAGGGTCCAAGGGCCCATTTTCATGCTAAGGGAACTCCCAAACTCAAAAGGGGTCCCTAAAAATGCCCAAAATAACCCAATTTCGGGTTTGGCATGCTTGGGCACAAGGGTAGAGGGTGTGGGGTCCACCCAAGGTTCACATGTGGTCCCCAATCCCTTCTACCAACACACACACACTTACCCAAAACCATCACTTAAATTAAGATGAGATCATTAAAAACCCTAAACTAGTTTACTTAATAAAACACACCCTAAACATAATTAATTTTACAAGACATAATTACATTACAATTGAGGGTTCACCCATGGTGCCCAAATAAATACACCTATTCTAAGGCCTCAAACATTTAGCATGGTTAGGACTCAGCCCATGGGCCACTAGTGCACAATTGTGTAGCTGCCCTGAAACCCATGCTCTCCTATACCTGTCACCTGCACACTCATTGCACACATTAACCACATCTATCCAATATAATAAACATCATCTACACATCACAAATTCAATCAAACTTATAATGTCCTAACATTATTAAACAATTGATAGTGCAATGCATACAATTATACACATAGTTTGCCACAAATCATCGACATATAAAATTGCAACGACATACACTTAGGCTAGCATGAGATTACCATTATTAAATCCAAAAAACTATATCATTAATCAAATCGACCACAAGAAACAACATCTAACCAATAGATCTATCATATAACCCTGTTAGTGTCATCAACATCATAAGAAATATATCAGTATATGAATCTAGTCCAATTGGCGCTACACGCCCAAAATACCATAATGTCCATGAGGATAAATAACATAGCAAAATGTCCAAAATCTAACAGAGTCTCAATCAAAACATGTCTATGCATAAAGGAACCAATAGATAACTGGAGCTATAAAAATGTGGGCACTACATAGAATTTCCCTTTTGTTCCTTAAAATCGTCAAATAATACTTGGAGTGAATTTTCTCTTGCTAAAACATGGATCTATGATTTTCACATGATTGGAAATGGAGAAAACTAGATTCTTTGACCTGGTTAAGTGCTTCAAACCTGTTGTAGGGATTAATATAATTTATGTTCAACTGATTTAGGTAGATTTAGGAAACCATTCAATGCTTTTGGAATGATATTTGTAATAAGAGCTTGTAAGAGTGACAAGTAAGTTATAAAGTGATTAATTGTTTATATATCCTTTCATAGGTGAAATATTTTGATAAGGTCGACCTTACTAATATGAAATGCCTTAGTGAAAATATTCAAATTGAAAATAGAGTCAGAGAACACAAATTAACATGATTTAAAATAATGCCAAGAACGAAATCCACATCCTGGTCTTTTTTATGGTCATGAACAGAGAAGATGAACATTAAATTAGGAAGTTATGACATAAAGAATAGAGGTTGTTTATTTCTTTGATATGATAATGTTCTTTTAATTAATGACAGAGTAGAATGTAAATATATTTATTTCACGAAATATCTAAAGAGATGAGCTATATGGATTCTGAATGTGAGCATTTTTCTTATCAAGGGAGCATAGTCAAACTTGGTATTTCAAAATTACAAGTTACTAAATTTTAGTGTCTACATTTTCTACATTTAAGTGTGTAATTGAAAATTTCATGCTTAAAGGAAAAACATACTTGAGTGTCCACACACATTGTCTTTTTTCAACATTGGTTATTTGATGTGTTCGTGTTGGCATGCTCCATGTTGAAACCCATAACACATAGTGTATTCAATGTCTATGATATAAATTTAACCGTAACTATATATATATATATTTTATATATATATAATGCTTGTAACTTTGAACTTGCAAAAAAATAACCAAAGGAGATACTGGAGTAAAGGATATACTGGAGTGTTGAGTCTAACCCAACATTGAAGAGAGTGAGAAAAGGAACCAAAGTCCCCATTTTTAAAACTTTTTAGAGAGGAATGTCTTCCTACAAATAAATTAACCACTTTGATACCTTCCACTTTTGATAATTTGATGGTAGAATAGGATGGAAAAATTACGAAAAACTTAGCTCCTTCAAAACCTTCTATTGAACTCACATATTATGTCATTACATACAAATCTAGGTCCAATTTTGTACTAAATTGTAACTATTGAATAAGCTCAAACCATCAAATGAATGGGCATTTCCATGCCCCCATAAGGTGTTGTACAAATGAGACCGAATGTATGGATTTAAGATATAATAGGGGAGAAGGAGTCCCATACCCCCAAACCATGTTCTTACAACTGATTCTTAATAGTGCAGCAGAGAAGGAATGTAACACTCATGCCCCTTGTATCATATTTAGAATTAAGTCATTTGTACTTGAGACTATATAGAAATCCTGTGTAAACTGATTATATTTGATAAAGTTGAAATTTTTTGATCATGTGTTTCCTTGCTAAGAATTTCCGTCATGATCAAGACCATACTACGGTCATGATTTATTGTATGGTTTTGACCAAGTTTGAATTTTCCTACATTTTAACTGTAGAAATTAATCTGATCTAATACAAAGAATCCATGAAATAGATACACAGACAATAATTGAAATCAACAACTCTATATTATATTTTCATCAATTCACTATTTCAATACACTCCATTATATAGGAGATGTAAAATAACAATCCTTACAACAACATTTGTCTTCATATACAACCATACACCAATATGGTTTCAACCTCTCACCAATATAATAATAAAACAATACTAATTGTTTTATTATTCTAACTTACTAACTTACCACATACTAACCACATTTACATTTACTATTTACATTTACATAGTAAATGTACTTTCACTAATTTACCATAATAATAATTACACATGTAATTATTATTCACCCATACATACAAATGGAGCACTAAGATATATTTCCTAACATTCCCCCCCCTTAGTGTGAACATGGGGAAAACCTGCCTTTGTACTGCAGCGTGCCGCTACGTAGCATGCTCATGATCTGGATGGTTTCAAGGACAATACCAACAACCTCTGGATGGTTTTCCAAGTGGTTAACCAACAACCACACAACAGATGGTTTTTGAGGACAGTACCAACAACCTCTAGATAGTTTTTCTGGATAACTAACAACCACGATATCATGATGATGCAAGTAGTATCAACAACTCTCATCACTATCTCACTGCAGGGAATAACATAGGAAAATTTTGCTGAAATTGTTGCTCATACATACATAGAAAAGCTGACATACTGGAAATGGAACATTGGATCATGTTCCCCCCTCAATGTGAAATTTCCACTTATTGAAAACAGGATCACTGCAAACTGAGGCACACCACACTGGAAGCACTAAAATCAAACTGCACACACACCTGTCACCAAAGCTGATATACGGCCTCGTCGTTGGTAACTGACGAGAGGTCGTTGAATGACCTCCAACCTCCGATGCCTCCTACCTCCGGTTTCATGCTCAGAACAAGAAGTCTTCATAGCCACTGTCTTCATTTACTTGTTCTTCCTCATAATCAGATTCATCGTCTATGCCCATATTTGCTTCTTCCATTTTGATTGTTCCATTTAGAAGATCACGAGCTCGTTTTTTACAAAATGGAGTTTTATGCCCCTTTCTCTTGCAGTAAAAACATTCAATTTCCTCCTTATTTTTGGAGAAATTCTTGTACTTTTTTTTTAGGTACAATCATGCCCTCTAATGACTGAGAAGACATTTGCCCTAGAGTAAAGACAACATTATTGTACTTGGATGGCAAACTGTTTAATAATATGGCTTTTGCATCTTCATCATCAACAGGAGCTTTAACTTCTGCTAGTTGTTTAAGAAGAGATCTCAATTCATTTATATGACTTGACATTGTGACTTCTTCATTCATTTTCAATTTGAATAATTGCAACTTTAAAGAGAATTTTGCATTATTTGCTTTAGCCCCAAAAGTTTTGTTTAGTAAATCCCATATTTCTGTAGAAGATTTTTCTAAATCTACATGATGTAATTCAGAATCTGAAAGACCAAGTCCAATTATTGCTTTGGCTTTGTCATCTCTAGTTTCCCATTCTACAATTTTACTTACATCTATAGGTGCTTTTTCTTTTCCATCTACTATCCTCCATAGGTTTTTATTCATTAACTGCATCTGTATTTTTACTCTCCATGTATGGAAGTTCAGCCCATTAAATTTATATAATGATGTATTCATTTTACTCAATCTAAATATCCAAAATAAATTGAATGTAGATTTGAATTACCTTTGATTCTCTGATTTCTTCAAAAAAAAACAGCAATGATCAATGTGTTGTATAGTAAATTACACGTTTCTCCTAAAATACAAACTGGGTTTTGCTGAAATTTCTACTGTAGCTTCCTGTGTAACAGATCGTTCCACGCGCGTAAAATTTTAGAGAAACCCAGATTGCGAAACAAAAGTTACAAGATCATTCTTTGAGATAGATTTAACCTACTCTGGTACCAAATGTAGAAATTACTCAGATCTAATACACATATTACATGAAATAGCTACACAGACAATAATTGAAATCAGCAACTCTATATTATATTTTTATTATTCATTCACTATTTCACTATACTCCATTATATAGGAGATGTAAAATAACAATCCTTACAACAACATTTGTCTTCATATACAACCATACACCCATATGGTTTCAACCTCTCACCAATATAATAATAAAACAATACTAATTGTTTTATTATTCTAACTTACTAACTTACCACATACTAACCACATTTTATATTTACTATTTACATTTACATAGTAAATGTACTTTCACTAATTTACCATAATAATAATTACACATGTAATTATTATTCACCCGTACATACAAATGGAGCACTAAGATGTATTTCCTAACAATGATATCTGTCAATTTTTTTGTGGATTCAATGTTTGTGAAGACCTATTCATGTGAATTTCAGGAGGATTTTTGTAGATGCTAGAAAATAGTTTGATGGAAGGCTCCCTCTGGAATTCACCACATGTGTAGACCGTAGACACAATAATTGAACGGGTCCCTTCACAATAACAGATGTGATACCCATCTGTAAGTCATTCTAATAACTGCCCCTTGTGTAGCAACACATAGAATGATATAATGGTGGCCACCATTAGGAACTTATAACTACAAAAGGATTTATGCATGGTGGAAACCATGACACACAGAGAGAGCAACATTTAACATGAGCAAGTAATAATACATGTTTATTCTAATTACAAACTCGTATAATTTATGGCCCTTATCAACTCCATGTCTTTCTCCCGGGGCCTAATAATCACTTTACATTTTCTATTCTTGTGTTGATCAAGCATGTCACATCAACAGTAGTTTATAAGCATTGAGAAACATCAGATTTCACCCTCAATTGACCCTTTTTCCCTAAGTCCTATGAGTAGTAAGGGTATAACTATGGGGACACAATAATTTCACCCCCTTGTTGTTTGTTAAGTTTTCGATCACTATAGAAACATCAGTCAACTACTCTAGGCCTAGGGCTGAAAACGTGGGACACCCACAATGTCACAAGATAATGACCACTTCAAAACACGATGGTGCCATTTTTTCGTAAAACATGTTGTCCCTTCAGTCAAGATAGGCAAATGTTCAAGGGGACAATATGGAACAACCACAGTGTGCACAAGACTTAATTCTTGAACTCAGATGTTTTTTATGTAAAATGACAATCTTAGGTTACTAGGATGGCTATAACTTGTGTTTTGCAACTCAAACCATGACCCCCTAACTCATTATAGGAACTGATATGCATTACGCATTTTTGTAGTGCTATTATTGTCCCTGAAGTCCCTATAATACCAACATCCAGAGGGTAACATAGATGGGTTAGCGCTGCAAAGTGCACCCATGTCTCATGGATTTTTGCCACCGGTCATGTTATCGGAACCTCGGCTCAGCTCTTGGATAGACATTATTTATCAGCCCCTCCATCTCCCTCACAGGTCTTTCAAATGGGGACACTTGTCACAATAACTTTAATGAAACAAAAGTGCAACTATAGTGTCCTCATATGTCCCCTCCACCTCAATTTTCCCCTATTTTTATGGGTGCAACACACCACATCTAACCTTCTACTGACCCTGGTATATAGCATGTATGGTTAAACATGAGTTAAACCTGCATAAACAGATGTGTAAAGCAGTTAAAACACTCAAGCACTAAGTCATTTTTGAAAACTAGTTATCCCCCCAAACCATCACCTCACACATGTAACATAGATGAAGTGTAACATGATAATCTATATTTAACCACATTCATATCTTGGTTCCTCCATGGTTTGCACATTAAAACCATGTTCTATACTCTATGTGTTTATTTGAAAATAGTATTTTTCTCATTACCTGTGATCTCGTGGTTGAAATAACTATGTATAGGAAACATTTTAACACAAGATGCTACCTTTTGAAGAGATGCATTTAAGAGTCAAGGATAACACTTGGGGGATTTAATGGCATGAATTATTTTCTATTTGAGAATTAGACATTTTTTAAGCCAAAAAGCTCCATTTAATGGCCAAAACAACTAAAAATGTCTTTTCATTCTCCCGTATTGATCCAGCAAGCCAAATTTGCTTGAAATTTGGAGCATATGATCCTCATAAAAATATATTTAATTGTTTTTTAAAATAACTATATACAAGAAATGGGGTAACACAAGAGCTACCCAATAAGAGCCTCATTAGGAGGCAAGACAAACTTAGATGGTGAAGGAGGCATATGCCTTAAATATTTCATAGTATGAAAGGATAATATTGAATAAATAGTATGGGG
Organism: Taxus chinensis; assembly: GCA_019776745.2. Taxonomy (NCBI): domain Eukaryota; kingdom Viridiplantae; phylum Streptophyta; class Pinopsida; order Cupressales; family Taxaceae; genus Taxus; species Taxus chinensis. The sequence continues at coordinate 197,652,966 of CM034147.1, read as the reverse complement.
TTAAAGTTTGTGTGATAGAAAACCGAAAAGGGATAGAACCATTAAAATTAGTATGAGTAGCCTCTGGATTGATATTTTTTATTAGAGCATGGTGTCTCATGAGATTGAGCTTGACTAATAGTGAGTTTGATTTGTTTGTGACACCCATTGTGATTGAATTAGTTTGATATAATTTTTCACTTCCGAATAATATGTGATGAGTAAAGATAACATCATGAGCATTATAAAATATATTGGAAGCATCATCGTCACCAAAGTACATAGGAGTATACAAATAGGACGAGGAATCCTCTTCTTATAAAAAATGAATGGGGATCCACATATTCCCCCAAGAATTCAAGAAGGGAGTCTCCATGAGTGAGTGTATCGAATGATGGAATATCATGTGAAAATTGCTAAATTATCATGACTAAGGCCAATGGTGTGACATGATAGATATGCTAAACAAATAGAGGCTACATGACCACTCTAGACTTCAAAGATGCATTATTTTTAATTATTTGTGGTATAATAGATTGCATTATCATAGTACTTCGTTGCATATAAGATGTTGTGCTTTACATAGATAAATGTTCAACAAGAATTTGTTGAGAAATAATTAACACTTATATCAAAATATTATACTCTTCTTCATCAATAGAATTGAAATTGAATTGTCCCAAATGCTGATAAGATATATTAGATTATTCATTTTCATTGTAATAGTAATTAGGATAAAATCCATATCTATCATTAGAATTGACCAGTAGTGATAAATCAGTGCCACCCGTGAAATTATTCTTCGTGTTTTCATCATTGGGTGCTTATATAAATTCTAAATGTTTGGTAGCCATGTGCGGTTTTTCCATTTGGATTATGTCCTTTTTTGTTTGCACAATAGTAGGATGTAATTATTTCATTGAGAGTGGTTCTTCTAAACGATGTATCGTTGTCATATCCGAAATGGTTTCATTTAGTATGACATTATGCTCATTTGACATAGATGTATCAAATTTAGGAACCTATTTACATTTAGGAACTTCAAATGAATGCATATGATATTTGTCAAGATGCCATGTATCGAAGTAAATAAATATGTTATGCTTAAGTTGTTTAATTATTCATTGTAAAGCATAGCAATTTTTTCATGATGTATGTTAATATCATGATAATTACAAAATGGTTGACATTTGAATTTTTCGCATCGGATAAAGTGATTAATTATTGATCGAGTAGCTCATATAAAATATCATGTTGTGTAGCATGCTTGTTAAACCAAATAGGTTCTTTTCAATTTGGTTGTCATAGTATTTGATATTGATTTTTTTGAACATACAAATTGTTTCCTCTATGTAGGAATTTCAATTCACTTGAATGAGCACATATATCATGCATATCATTTGTATCACATTTATCTCCTTTAGCCTTAGAACTTGATTGATCGAGATGTGTACAGATACAATTGATATGGATATTTGAGGGATCCTTTAGATGTTTTATCTCATCCTTAAGAGACTTGATCTCACTACTCATATTTTGAATTTATTATTGGGAATGACATTGTAATGCTTAAATAGATTATACGATAACCTTATAAAAAATTTCAATGTTATAACCATCTAGTGATGAAAAATCCATATGATATGGCCTAGAAGGGTCTTTTGAGCTATTATACTTGATTAATGCACACGCGAGATGACGATAAAGAGTAAGGCAAGGTTGATGTATAATATATCATAAAACTATAAAAGATAAATCCCAAAATTTGATTGTTGAAGATGAATAAGAGTAATCCCAAAATTAATAATGAAGGTAGGCTCAAAATGATGTTTTAAAAAATGATTATCATCAAATTATTAAAACAACCATTTATGAAAATAGACAGTGAATTTTATGAAACAAAAGAGGCATTTTTTAATTTGAAAATGTGGAATAAAAACCTCCACGGGATTGAAAAAAAATGTATATTTATTTGATTATGCCCTAATTAATAAAAATTAAAAAAACATTCTAATACTTGTGCTAAAAATTAGGCCCAACAAAAATTAATTTTTATTTAATATATTAAAATTAAGAAAAACCTTGGAGGAATTTTACAATAGAGTCGTTATTTTTGAAATATGCAACAAAAGGTGATTTGGCAATTATTAAGCCCTAAAAAGAGATCCAAAGGGCAGGACTGACCATGAGACCCTAAAAAATTGTGAAATCCTTATTGAGGTTATGTGATATATTAAAATCAAGTTTGGATCTAAATATACAATGTGGAGATGCAACTCTAGGGAAAATAGGGTTTTGAGCAAGGTGTAAGACTCAATCGCGAGTCAGGATCATCAAATGTTTACACCCTAATTAAATTTATGTTATGTGAGTGCACAATAATAAAATGGATGTAATGGTTTATATAGGGTATTTTTACAATTAATTTACTTCCAACATTATCCATTCATAATAAGAATAATACATTAACACTTGTAAAGATCAATAAATGATAACTAACAACTCATATGCACAAGAGGAGAATAAAACTTAGTTTTACTAGTCACAAAGAGGATTTGGATGTGTAGATCAGTGAAACAAGCACATAAGAGAATATAAATTCTTTGGTGTAGATTCTAGAAGTGGAAACTGAGTAGGGGCGAGACCATACAACTATTTTATGGTCCAGACTAGAACTGTACGGTCATGACCTATATTTGTATAGTCTTGGACCCTTAAGAAATATGGGTATGGAACTTCTTGTATGCATCACTCACCTAGAAATGAACTTCACTTTATGTCACTCTTACTTACACAACTTTGGGATGACCTATAATCCCCTGTAACAAATTGCAAACCCAAGAAACCTACATAACCCTTTATTAGAGCATTAAAAAACCAAAAGGAGAAAATATGTGTGGTGAGATTAGACTAACCTTAGCTGTTAGAATTATATCTATTTAAACAATCCAAGTGCTACACCACATGCACTCATTACATGATCAAGCCTTATGTAGTTCTCTTATGTGCTTAAGTAAGTGTGAATGCAAAATATCCAACCTCTTATGGGTGACCTCATGTCTCTTAACACCAAGATAGTACGATAATTGTATAGTACATAATTTACCTAATGTGGTAGTAGTGTGATGTGGTGTGCCTCAAATATGTGACCTAACCATTTTTCCTTTTAATAATTAAAAAATTCTTGGAGTGACTTTGCTTTTGCTAAAACATGGCTCTATGACCTTCGCATGCTTGGAAATGGAGGAAGCTAGACTCTTTGACCTGGTTGAATGCTTCAAAATTATAGTAGGGACTACTCTAATTGATGTGTAACTAATTTTTGTGGATTTAGTAAACCCTTGAATGCTTTTGGAATGAAATTTACAATAGGAGCTTTAAGAGTGTCATATAATTTATAAAGTTTCATTTGCCTGCTTATATAGGCTTTCGTGGGTGAAATATTCTAATAAGTTCGACCCTAGGAAGATGAAACAACCCAATGAAGATATTCAATTGAAAATAATGTCTGAGAATACAAAGGGGTATAACCATACATTTCGGTGGAGACCAGACCCCACATCTTGACCCTTTGTATAGTCCTGAATAAAGAATATGAAAATTAAAATAGGAAGTTATGACATATAGCACATAATTTTTTTTATTACTTTAATATGATAATATTAGTTGAAGCAATGATAAATCTTATTGTAAAGATAAGAAATTCATGAAAGAGTTAGAGAGATGAACTGATTGGATTCCTAATGTGAGCATTTGTCTTAGCAATGGAGCCTATTCAAACTTGTCATTACAAAAGGATAAGTTAACAAATTTTAGTGTTTATATTCATAATTATTGATGCGATTAATCATGATGGAAGTAAGAATGGGCTCTGATAGTATTGATCATGAAGTGACACTATCTGACATAAAAGAAAGAGTAAATTAATAGCCTAGGGAAATCCATCGTGGATTGAGACTAGTAAGAAAAATTCTGAGAGGAGACATGATAAAAGGCTAGATATGAACAACAAAAGACCAATTTTTTCCCAAATCCAAATGGTATCATTCATTCAATGATGAAAATGAGCTGATGATGTCAAGATCCTGAAATAAATCTATTACAAGTAGGTTAATTGTGCAGGGGTTTCCCAAATGTTGATCATGTCAAGTTTAGAAGAATGGATTAGGAGCATAATCAGTCAGACAAGGAATTTTACATAGGGTCGATTGTGTATGAAATGAGGAAAAAAAGAATATAAATGAAAAAATAGAGTGTATCTAACTCAATGTAGGGAAATGTAAGATTCACATTAGGTTCATGAAAATGTATGATAGGCTAAGATTGATGCAAAGCCTAAGATCAAGAAAGATTGTTCCTAGACTCTACTAGCCATGTTTTGAATAATTTTTGGATGTGGGATCCACACTAAGGGAAACCTTGACTGGATGAAGGTATTTTTATATACCCTTTATGGTCATTCAACTCTTCCAATCCCTCTCAGGATCTGAAAAATCTTTATTTCTCCAAAAATGCAAAAAAATAGGGTTTATAAGGCCTAATTAGGTCTACAGATTGTTTTTTGGGTTTTGAGCCCCTCACATATTAGAAAAATTCCTCAAAATACTGAAATCACTTAGAGAACATGACAACACATTACAATACCAAATTTTTATGATTTTGGACCAATTAGTTTTCCTATATATGATAAACCCTAGGATAGGGTTGTAACAGGTTGAGATCTATGTTTTTTTATATAACTTGAGTTTGGGGTTGTTTCAAATCCCATAGAAATTTCAACTCTTAACTAATCTTGGAGAAAATGAAGATTTAATGGATTGTATATGCACAAAGATGGCCTAGAATAGGGTCTGTCACACCAACTTAGCAAACAAGTCTTCTTAAAAAAATTGTAACTCAAAGAACACACCAAAAACCTGTTGTAGGTTTCCATTGATGTCAAGATGATGTCATTGATGTTTTTTATTGATTTCAATGTGATTGTTGAGTGTTGTTGTCAATGATGCCTTGTTGAAGAAGGTCAAGAACATTGAGAAGCCCAGTCAAAGTGTGATGAGACATAGTGATTGTTTGAGCATCGTAGATTGGTGAGATGAGTGGATACAAATATGTAAAGGTTTTTCCAGCATGATAATGTGGTTTAGAGTGCATGGACATGGTATGGAGTCAGTTTCAAGGTCAGTTATTACTTGAAGACCAAGTTACAAAAGGTAAGGTGAAGAAATCAAGTCGTAATGACGTATGATACTTAGTTTCCAAGGAAAATATGGGCATGTGATTATTTTAAAAGAAACATGTTTTCCTAGGCATTTTCATGAATTTTTGTGATCAATACTTGAAGGATAAAACATGAAAAGTAGTTTCGAGATCTTAAACTAGAAAAATCCTTGAGAATTGCCTATCCTAATGAGGTAGGTTGATCGATTTTTAGTGTTAGTATGAAAAAGTGAGCATGGATAGTTGTTTGGAATGTTGATTCAAGCATGTGGACAAATTTTCATTTCTTATTTTGTAGTATTTTGCAAGATATTGCATTTTTGGTCAAACCGAGTTCTCAAAAATGGTGTTTCCTAGCTAAAAGGTCACTTTCAATTGCTCATTAGTACGGTAATATTCTACATGGGAACCTGATCTATTTGGAGAGTTAGAGGGGTGTCCTAGCTAATATCTACAGGAATTATTTTGGGTTTTAAGGTCCATATTTTTATGAACAATTGTTAACACCAAAACAACTCATAAACCCTCCTAAAACCCTAGTTTGAAGTCAATTAGAGGGATATTACTAAAACCAGCACATAATTGATTTGTTTGCTAATTTTGATGATTGGAGCATGTAGAGGACTCTCGCATATATCTCTAGGTGGTTTTGGTATGTCAGAAGAGTGAGAAAAAGTATAGATACATGGTTGTTTTCTGAAGAAGTTGATGTATTTCTCAAGTTTTGCAGTGGAATGGTTGAAAAAATGGATGTTTCATGATACCATGGACCTATAACACATGTCTATGATGATTTCTAGAAAAAAAGTAGTCATTTAGAGGTCATACCAAGTTAATTTATCATGAATGGTTTTAGGAACAGTTCTGAGCGTGCTTGGAGAAAAGTTGTTCTTGAGCTTTTGTCCTCTAAGTTGAGGTATCTAATGAATTTGGTAAAGTTTTTGAGGTCATGTAGTACCTGTTGGCATTTTTTATTCTACATATTAAGTGTTTCAAGGTGGTACAAGCTTCATTCTTGAAACTAGTGTGTATATGAATTAGTTAACAATGCAAAGGAAATCAAAGCTAACACCTAATAGCTTCAATACAATGCTAACTAGATCAATATACCATCATGCTTAGAGCTTAAACAAGGATAATCTATTAACATATTTGCATTAGAACATGAAATGAAGATTCAAACTAGCATGCTAAACATATTAACCTTGAACCTATTTATATCCTTAGCAATCAAATGGTTTTGATTGTATGCTTGAATTCCAAGGTTGTGAGAATGGAGTCTTGTCAATCCATGGCTACAAGACCATTTGACATATCTCCATATGACTTCACACTTGGAAGAATGAATGTAAGAGATGAAAATAACTAGCTCCTCCAATGAAGAATGCTCTAAGATGATAAAATGGCTATAGCTTAGGCTCTATGCTCATTTAGGTGTGAGTATAATGGTAAGAGGAGGGCTCCTTATATAGCCCAATGGATAAAAGAATCTCTACATCCCTTTACATGTGGGATAATAGCTAGGTTGAGTTAGTTGGGGGTGACTATGGTTGAAAAGGGGGTTGAGTCAACCTTAGGGAGTTTAATTTGTCCTGTAGTGACTCATGGGGTTTGAGAGGATTTATTAATTAACCCAAGTGATTAATTAATAGGTGAGCAAGATTTATAGAAGCTTTTTAGAAGAACAATTAGTATGATTTAGGGAATAGAAAAGGTTTTAGGCTAAATAAATGACGATTTATTTCTCTAATAGAAGAGGAAACTTAATTAATTATGAATAATTAATTAAATTCAAGTAGAAAGGGGTTTAATTAACAGAAGGTTGTTAATTGTCATCTTTGTTGGATAGAAGGGTCAATTAATTAGTGTAATGTAATTAATTAATGACGATAGAAGAGAAAGTGTGTTATATTGACGATATGTCGTCAATTTGTGGGAAGTAGTATAATTAGCACAATTTAAGTATTTAAATTGCTGGAGCTAAATTATAGGTGTCTACATTTTCCCCTCTTTGGGGTGGCATAAGTGATGTCACTTCAAAGATAGTAGACAGGTAAAATTTTGAAGAGGTAGAAGAAAAATTAGTAGAAGTGAGAGATGCCCCCTCGAGTGTCGATGGGGTGATAAAAGAAGGTGATCGACGATCGAAAAGATGAGAGAAATGGATAGAAGAATGTGTAGGGGAAAGATGCCCCAAGTGAATTAGAAGAATAATATTAATAGGAGGATGATTGAGAAGAGAAGAAGAAGGCTAGGGAAGAACTAGTCTTGCATCCAGTGTAGAACAACATTCTTATCATCATTTTGCCAAGGATCTTTGTCATCGGTCCTTATTAAAAATATAAGCATACGAAAAAAGTAGAATGACATGAAAATCCATACTACGAACAATTTCCCATTGCTGAAAACACCAAATCAATGCAACATACAGATAGTAATGCAATACGAGAAGGAAACAAGCTCATTTAACAGGGAAACAAGTATAAACACACATACTCAAACCAACAATGGTCAAGACAATTGCAAAAATGTTTTGTTATCAAGCTGAAGATCCCAAAATGTTCATGATTGAATGACAAGGGTTAAAAATGATGCCCCTTGCAAGGATACATGCGAGGGAAAATGATGAAGGACACAGGGTCCAATGAAAAATATTTGTGCACAATGAAACATAATCAGGCAACAATATGTGCCCCAGAATAATGACGAAGCAAGTAGGCTAGCTTTGTAGATGGCTATAGATTTGATGATCCACAAGTCATTAAATTCATGAACATGTGAAAATACTGGCAAGATATGGGATGAATACCATGCGCAAGATACGAGTTTCAGCCGTTATGGGCCTATCACCAATTTTTGTAATTTTTTTTTTATTTTTTAGGATTTTTGAAAAAATGTTTAAAATTTTTAGTATTTTTTCTATTTTTCTTGATTTCTTTAGAAAAACATTTTATTTTTAGTGGAAGAAATAAGAAGGTAGAAGATCGTTGGGAAGCAAGAAAATTGCCCCAAGGAGAAGAAACAGGTCACTAGGTAATAAAAATATGCCCCAACATGGTGAAAATTAGTTAAAAATGATTATTTAATAAAAATAATCATCACGGTGGATAGAAGAAGTGTTAAAAGAATCACAATGGTCAAAACATGCCCCTAGGGCATTGCGGTGGTGTAAAACGGTGAGATATATACCTCTCCCGAGGGGGATAAATCATCGCGATCAGTTTTATTTGTTACCAAGCTCTGCCGAATTTTTACCGTGAGATACCACGAGTGATTAGCGAGATGGCCAAGGTTCAGAGCCACCACAGACAAGCCAACACCGTTCGGGAGTATGCTCGATATGACAATGAAGAACCATTCGTGAGTGCCCTAACCTTGCTTCATCTTTTTAGCATTAAATTTTACATTTATTATTGTTAGTAGCTAAGTTAGGATGTGTATGCAAGGTGCCCTAGGGTGCGTATGCATCCAAAGGTGGGTGTATACATGTCAAAACATGTATGTGCATAGGTGTATATGCAAAAGGACATATACATGTGTGTGTATGTATCCAAATGGGGGCATACACAGGGTTGGGTAGAATCTATGTACGCCTAGGCGTACATGAGTAGAAGGTGTGCGTATGCAGAAAAAGGGCCACGTATGCATAGGGTAGTAAGGTTAGGGTTAACGCACACAGCATACACATTACTATGGTGCATGTACCATGGAAGGTGCATATGTACACACGCAAGTTTGCATACACCTAAAGAGGCATGTACATGCCCAAATGGGCACATATACGCCAAAGAAGGGATGAATCCTGACTTGCCAAAGTTCCAGAAGAAGTATTAGTGAATGAAAAGAGGGAATTGAGATGAAAAATTAGTTAGATAGAAGAAAATAGCAAGAATTAGAATTGAAGAAAGTCGTAACACATGTATTGTCTTTTGTAGTTCCGTTTACCATCGCTTCAGATGAGGGAGCGACACAACATACTAGCTACCATAGAGGCTAGCTTCTGTCCATGTCACTGGCAGATGCTTGCGATCTTGCTAGATGTGACTAGATTGTCTTATGTGGCGTAGATGCCTATGATCACCTTAGACCATGGTCTCCTTACAACCTTGGCTGAGAGATGGCACTCAGAGAGTCAGTGCTTCCGAATCTTGACAAGGGAGATGATAGTTACACTTGAGGATGTCTGGTGTATATTCCATGTTCCTATAGTTGGCCAGTTAGTGGAGTACACTACTGATGATGAGGATATTATAGGGTGTCTCATTGAGGTGTTTGATTGCTTGGATATACCTCGCCGAGGGATGACGGTTTATCTAAACCATTACATTGCAGAGCCACGTTTTCATTGCATTACTGTATACCTGATGGCACTTGTCAATGGCATTCTTGTCCCTGACAAGACAGGCGCTACTTTTCCGCTTGGCCTCATCGGAGCTATAGCAGGGTTATTACAAGGCGAGAGATATTGTTGGGGCCAGGGTATGTTGGCTCACTTATATTGGGACCTGCATTTGATTACATACCACGGTCAGAAGACCATGGGTCAACACTTTTGTTACAAATCTAGTCATGGGACCATATAGCTATTTCTCACCCTATAGGTGAGTTACAGGGTCAAGATTCAGAGGAGTCATCTATTATGGGATGGGTCTGGACAAGTGGAGAAATTTGAGGACACACAGGTAACACCTACTGTTATAGGATGGAATTCAATGAGCTTACACAATAGATGATAGTGTCAAGGCCCTACCACTATTATCAGTGGATTGAGGATGGCAATGAGCTCAGTATAATGATGGTAGAGAACTTTTTGATAGGAAAAAAGGGATCTACATTATGGAGTACTATTGCATGGAATGATGTTTCCAGGTAGTTTGGGGGTGTTCAGGATGTTCCCGATGTAGACATGTGGTATGCCCACAGGGCTTCCAAGAGATTTTCACATGGGGCCCTAGATCCAGCCAGCCAGGGCCCATGTAATTTTTGATCAAATGGTTCCAGCAGCCTTTGCTTCCATTAAGGCATGTTAGAGATGTCGGGACCACTATCCAGTATAATCCTTTGTATGTGACAATGTTACCGTGTGAACTTACTATTCCACAGGAAGCATGGGCCGCAGGGGTTAGGGCACCTGCAGAGGGTGAGCATGAGGATGTTGATGGTGGGGAGGAGGAGGAGGAGGAGGAGGATGAGGGAGGGTGACAGGTTGGGGGACAGGGTCCTCCACCCGTACAATAACAGGGACAGAGACAACATGTCCGGATATGACAGATTGAGATGTTGAGTGGGGCATGGTTGTAAGACTAGATGTCCCACTACAACAGGTGTCAGTACAGAGATCACCATAGGGTCCTCCTGCAGGAGGATTTCCATAGTAGGGGCCACTTCCTATCCCACCGAGGGATGGTGGAGAGTAGATGATGGAGGAGATTGAAGAGGTGGGTAGAGATGGGGGACAAATAGTTGTGCTTCAGTTACAGCTTCAGCAGGTCATAGTTGTCCAGTTGCAGGCTACAGCAGAGCGGGACCAGGCCATGGTCCAGGTACAGAAACTCATGACCGAGCGGGATCAGGCCAGGGCATAGGCTCAAACATTGACAACTAAGTGAGATGAGGCTAGGGCATAAGTTGGACCAGGGAGGTGATGGTGCCACATGGTTCTAGAAGATATGGAAGATGGTGGCCCAGATGTCGTAGATTATGAGCACCCTACAACAGGCATAGGATTATGTCCTCACTGTTACTACAGACAAGGATAGACAAGTTACCTTATTGACATAGGCACAGGTTGATGTAGGCATGGTTACAGGAGAGTGGGATGGTGCTATAGAGGAAACCACAATGGTTAGACCAAAAGATATGCTATCTAGTATCATGAGAGCTAGTGGGGAAGCTACCTATTACAAGGAAACTTACCTCAAGGTAGTTCTAGAGGGTCAGAGGTTCATGTCGTTTGAGCATCTTATTGTTAGTAGGTCGGGGACTAGATCCCACAGGAAATCTAGATCTGTTCGCTTGGTACAACAACTAGTTGTGTATCAGAGTATAGTAGCAGGGCCTTCTCATCAGCAGTAGATGTCGCCACCACTCCCCAAATCAGGTAGCCCCGGCGAGGAGAGAGTCATGGATGACTCTTCCTTGCTGATCATGTATTTTGTATGATGTATCTGATGTATGCCTCTTATGAAGGCTTATTTTTTATCGATGTACATGTATTATTTTTGTCATGCCTCATGATGAAGGCTTATTTTGATCTACGCCCAGGTTTTGTATCCAGATGATGTACATTTTGAGACATACATGTATATTTGGACATTTGACACTGATATTTATGATGATGATGATGATGATTATTATTATTATTATTATTATGGACCTTGTGTTATTGATGATGTATCACATGTTTATTGATTTCATTATATATCCGTAGATGTTATCATTTGTTATTGCATATGATGTTGTTTATTGCACATGATGGTATGATGATATCGGTGCGGGGGGATATATTTTGATATTTTTGATCCCTCTTGCCCCCATTTTGATGATACGATATGTGATGATTAGCTTAGCATACATGTATGATGTAGACTTAGCATTTTATTTATATATGATGTATAGATGATGTTAGATGTGATGATATAGATGGAGACATGATGATGTGATAACAAAATTATGTACAAGAAATAAACAAGCACAAGAAAATGTTAAAAAATCTACCAAATATACACATTAAATCAACTCTAAGAAAAACAAATATGTACAACTACTTACAAACATGCAAAAACACACTCCATAGGCACACATAAATCTATTCTAAGTAAGAAAAGATCAAATGCAAGTGGTAAGTATGTTTAAAGCAAGATAATACAAACATACAAGCAAGTAAACACTATACAAATAATGTACATGCAACCAAACAAGCAAAGTAAGAAACCAAACAAAGAAACAAAGCAAGTAAACTAAAACTATTGTTTTTGTGGTACTGTTTTTCAATGTGTTTTGCATTGTTTTGGGAAGTTTGTTAAACAATTTTCTATTGTTTTTGTATTTTCTGATTTTTCTATTATTTTGGGGTTTTCAAGTGTTATGTGAATGTTTTTGGAGATTTTGAACATATTTGAATGTTTTTGGATTTTCTCAACATATTTGAATTTTTTTTGGATTTTCTAAACATTTTTTAATGTTTTTTGGATTTTCTGAACATTTTTTAATATTTTTGGATTTTCTACACATATTTGAATGTTTTCGGATTTTCTGAACATTTTATAATATTTTTGATTTTCTAAACATGTTTTTGGATTTTCTGAAAATTTTTGAATGTTTTTGGATTTTCTAAGGTTTTCCAAAGCTATGTACAGGAAACTGAGAAACGTGGATGCCCCCAGCGTTAGATGGGAATATACAAGGGTAGGTGCCACATGATATATATAGGAAAGTGAAATCGTGAAGGTACCCCCAACATTAGATGAGGAATATACAAAGGAAATCCTTTCACAGACAAGCAAGAGGAGAATCAGCTGGATCAAGGCCTGATAGGATAGGTTCACAGAGAATCTCAGATGTAGGTGTGGAACTAGCCTTAGGCTAAGTAAAATTACCCCCTAGATGTAGGATTATTGTGAACAATGAATCCTCCCAAGGCGCTGGAAACCGGTTTTCACCAAGGGACCTATCCAAAGCGCCACAATTGCATGGTTTTCACATTTGGATGACCTGTTTTCACTTTTTTCTTCTTCTTTTTCTTATTTTTGAATAATTTTATGCTTTTTATGTTGTTTTCATGATTTTTGCGCCATGCTCAAGCATAGAACCGCTTGAGGTGCATGGAATTCATGGGTTCACGGAGCTCAACTCCATCAGGATGAGAAAGCTTGTATGCTCCTGACCCATATTTGGCCACAATGACATAAGGTCCTAACCAATGAGGTTCAAACTTTCCTTTCTTCTCTCTTTCTGCCCTTGTGTTGAACTGGTTCTCTTTCATCACCAAATCTCCAACCTCAAACTGACGAGGTATGATCCTTTTGTTGTAATTCCATGAGACTCTATTTTGATACACCTTGAGATGGTTGAGGGCACATATATGTCTTTCATCTAGAACCTCTAATTCTATGAGTATGGCCACTCTGTAATCCTCATCCTTATCTAGGTAATCCCTAAGAGATATTCTTAGAGAAGGGAGCTCAATCTCCAATGGGATGATAGATTCAGTTCTGAATACTAGGGAGTAGGGTGTCACACCCATAGGAGTGCGAATGGAGGTCCTATAATCCCAGAGGGCTGGGTGGATTTGCAAATGCCAGTTTTGACCTATCTTACTCACCATCTTCTCCATGATTCAAACCAACATTTTGTTAGTGGCTTCTGCTTTCCCATTACCTTGTGGGTAATATGGCATGGACCACTTTAATCTTATCTGAAAGCGATGACAAAGATCTTTTACCGTCTTATTCTTGAATGACTTGTCGTGATCAATAACAATGGTAGCCGGGATGCCATACCAAAAATAAGGTGATTCATGATGAACTTTGATATCTGAGCACCTATAACATATGTCAACGGGATGACCTCTACCCACTTAGTGAAGTATTCTGTGGCCATGATGATGTGGGTATGACCATCAAATGAGGTAGGGGTGAGCTTCCCTATTAAGTCTAATCCCCATTTAGAAAATGGCCATGGTGTTGTTATCAGTTGTAAAGGTTGTGACAGTGCATGAATGAAATTTCCATACTTTTGACATAGAACACACTTTCTTACATGGTTACAACAATCTGTCTCCATAGTAGGCCAGTAATAGCCTACCCTTAACAACTTTTTTGCTAATACCATTTCATTTGTATGAGCACCACATACTCCTTCATGTACCTCCTTGACCGCTTGGACTGACTCTGCTACATCTAGACAATGCAACAGATTCCCATCATAGCCACGATGATAAAGCATGCCTCCTAGGAGGGTGTAATGGGATATTTGGTGGATAAGGATTTGTTTTTTAGAATGGGTAATGTTATGGGGAAAGGTACCACTTTGGAGGTAGTTAAAAATATGGGCATACCATGAGGAGTGGGGACCAAAAACTTCACATGCCAGGAAATGATCTGGCATGTCGTATGCAGGCTGACATAGATTTTCAACAAAAAATGGCCTATCATTGGTTTCTGGCGGAATCCGGAGCATAGAACCCATTGTTGCCATTGCATCTGCAGATCAATTTTGTGCCCTTGGAATTTGTTCAAAGGTGATGCACACAAAATATTCTTTCAGAGTTTTCCACCAACTTTCTATATGGGATGATTTTTTCATCCTTGACCTTGTACTCATCGTTGACTTGCTTGATAATCAATTGTGAGTCACCAATGACCTTAAGGTGGTGGATATTCCATTTTATAGCCAACTTCATTCCAGTGATGAGCACCTCATATTCCACAATGTTGTTTGTGCAAGGAAAGCCAAGATGGAAAGCTTGCGGTATGGGGTCTCCTGAAGGAGTGATTAGCACTACACCTACCCCTAAACCATGGAAAGTAAACGATCCATCAAAATGTACTTGCCACATAATGGATTATTCAATATACATTAGCGATGCGTTAGGTAGATCTAGACTCACAGGCTCTGTTCTAGGTAAAGGTGCTTCTACTAATTGGTCAGCAAGCACTTGTCCTTTAACTGACTTTTAGTGTATGTACTCAATGTCAAATTCACTGAGTAGAATGATCCAATTATCCATTCTACCCATAAGGGCAGGTTTTGACAACAAGTACTTGAGTGGGTTGACTTTAGATATAAGCTTGGTTTTGGTATTCAATAGGTAATGGCGAAGTTTTTGGAAGGTAAAAACAACAGCCAGACAATCTTTTTCAATTTGAGGATAGTTGAGTTCATAGGAAATTAAAGTACAGCTGAGATAGTACACTGCTTTTTCTTTTTGGCTTAGGTCATATTGTGTGAGCAAAGCGCCAATAGAAAATTGGGTAGCAAATATGTATAGCAAAAGTGGCTCACCTGGAGTTGGAGGCATGAGGATAGGTGGATTGGCCAAGTATTGTTTAAGCAAGGCAAATGCCTGTTGTTGTTCTGGTCCCCAAATGAAGTCAACATCTTTCTTAAGCAGATGGGTGAATGAATGAAATTTGTCAGCAAGCTGCGAAATGAAGCGGCGAATGGCTTGTATCTTCCCTTGCAGGCTGCATAGCTATTTGATATTCTTGGGAGGAGGCATTTCAATAATTGCAGTGACTTTGGTTGGGTCCACCTCAATCCCTCTCCTTGATACAATAAAGCCTAGTAGTTTCCCCGATAATACTCCAAACACACACTTCTTTGGATTCAATCTGACCTTATATTCCCACAGACGTTCAAAGATACGTCCCAAAACTTCAGGGTGGTCTTCTCTTGTCTTGGATTTTCCAAGGATATCATCTACATAGTCCTCCATGAATTCATGCAACATATCATGGAATATTACTGTCATGGCCTCATTGATAGGTTGCACCGACATTTTTGAGGCCGAAGGGCATTACCTGATAACAAAATGTTCCCCAAGGGGTTGTAAAGGTCGTCTTATGTTGATCTTCTTCTGCTATCTTGATTTGGTTGTATCCTGAAAAGTCATCCATAAGAGATAGCATTTCATAGCCCACAATTGAATCAACAATCATGTCGATATTAGGAAAAGGAAAATCATCTTTTGGACATGCCTTGTTGATGTCCCAAAAATCTGTGCAAATTCTGATGCAAATCGATTTCTCTTTTACTGGAACTACGTTTGATATCCACTTAGAGTATTCAATGGTTCTGATGAACCCTGTTGCTAACAGTCTCTCTAACTCCTCTTTAACCATAAGGGCCACTCATGGATGCATTTTCCTTAGATTTTTTTAAATAGGCTTTGCGTCTGGATGTACTACTAAGTTGTGCACCACCAAAGTTGGATCTAAGCCTAGCATATCTTTATAAGACCATGTGAATATATCCATAAATTCTCTGAGAATCAAGGCGAATGTCTTCTATTCTTTTGTTGAAATCAAATCTCACAGCTTGACTATCTTTGGGTCTTCTTCTACTCAAATATTCACATCAACAGTTTCCTCTACGAGCATTTTTGACATATCCTCCATACGTGTAAGATCAGGAGGATAGTTGAGATCTTATTCAAAGGGAATCTCTATGATATTTTCACCCTCAGTGTGGTCACTTATTTTATCCATTGATTTTTTTACTTGTTGGTCAGCCAATGCCTCAAAGAGGTTTTCACTATATGACTTGGATGTACATTTTTGCTAAGGATTTTCTGTAGAAATTTTTCCCTCACTTTTTCTTAAAAAAATTTGACCACGAATCTCAGCTTCCTCTCCGAAGTACATGCAGGTATCTAATTTAATGATTAAACCTTTCTTGTGATCTCCGATAGGAATGGTATCACGTATGCCCATAAATTCTGTAATAGCCTCATCATTCTCAAAGAGATCCAATGGAATATTATGTTGTTGGTCCCAATCGACAAGGTTAGGGTATACAAGCTCAACTTTAGGATCAATGGGGGTTATGGTAAGGATAGTGGTATCCATGAAAAGATTCATAGATGCAATATCCTTGTATTGGCTACAATGGGAATCTGTGTTTCTATCTGAATAAGTAGAACTATCTTTGTGCTCAGAGCAGGTAGCATCTTGATCCATGGGATGTGACCCATATGGCCAAATACAAATACCATAACATTATCTTTTAAAATGTGGAATTGGGACCGGTTCTCTTGCTCCTTGTTCAAATTTTCCACATACGATTCCTTTGTAACCCATGGAATACATCATTCTACTAGATTTGGCATATTCTAGGGTTTTATAGTAGGTAGGCTTAGTGTCCTCTGGGACCCAAGTTGTAGGTGGGCCCAACAATTTCTCTTTTACAAGTAGTCCACCAGGTAAGAATGTCCCTATAGTATGTTCATCTTTAGGCCGTTTAAAGTGATAATTGGTTATGCCTCTTGTTTTTGGTTATAAAGACAAATCTAAAACCAGGAGATCTTGTTGTACATTGTATTCTCCATAACCTTACTCAAGGATTTTCATCTCCCATGAATCAAAGGGATAAGTGGACATCGAGGCCTAATGAACACAATAACTTAGGGATTCTGAATCTACCCATGATTCAAGAAATTCTGATTGAAGGGGGGTATCAATATCAGCAGAGGGACGTGTATATGTACCCCTATGCACAAAGTTGTTGAGAGCTCTAAAGTGAACGAAGGGTTCTGGATCACCTTGAATGGTAAAAGTGTCTCTCTCGTGTTTCAATTTAATACACTGATGAAATTTTGATGGTGTCACTTGCATGACATGGATCCATGGGCGGCCAAGAATCATATTGTATGAAAGTTCCAAATCTAAGACATGAAACTTCATGTTTTGCCAAGTAGGCCCTACTTCCATCGATAGTGTTATTGTTCCAGATGACTCTCACTCTGCATTATTGTAAGTAGTTATGGTGATGATATGGGACTTTATATCTTCCTCTGTGTGTCTCAACTACTTAATTAGTTTTAATGTGCATATCTTCAATCCCAAAATGATGTCCATAAGCACCCATTTTATCTTTTGGTGGGTAAAAAACACCTCAATATACAGGGGAATATTATGTGTGTGATCATTGTTAGGTATTTCCTTATGGTTAAATGAGATGTGTTCAGTCAATGTAATGTTTTCCACCGTAACTTGTAAATGTGAAGGGTCTACTTTCATTGGCACTCTTGACCCCTAAATATTTTTGTATAGGATGTCCTTATGTACATTCCATATTTTAAGAAGGTCCAAGATTGAAATCTTGGCAGATGTCTGCTCAAGTTGCTCTAAGATGTTGTACTGGCCATCTTGAGGGGTAGACAGAGAAGGTTCTTAGATCATGAGATGATTGTGCCTTATTACCATAGTGTAATATTTTCTTTTGATACTAATGGTATTCACATGCTCATAAGAAGAGAAAACACATCCAATGAGTGAGTTGTAATGATTGTTATCACTTTTGGTATACAAATAATTCATGTCTTTGTAACTTTGGGTTGACACTCCCTGATCCAGCTTCTTCCCATCTAGAATGTCATGTTTAGGGAATGATTCTTTGAATATCCCCATTCTTTCATTGGGCATCTGATTTCTCTCTGGTGTATCAATTTTAATCTCTCCATTATCAATAAGACCTTAAATGAAGTGGAGAAGTCTTAGGCACTCGTTTATCTTATGTCCCTTCACATAATGAAAATCACAATATTAATGCTCTTTATACCATGAAGGTTTAGGAGCATTTCCATCAAATGGTTGTGTTGTACGATAATTCACCATGTGGGATATATCCAACTGTTTCAAGATTGCGGACAAAGACTCGTTAAAAGGAGTGAATGTTCTACGCTTGGCTGGTGGTTGAATTGGCCCTTTGGTCAGTTTAAAATGTTGACCAACCTGGACCGCTTGTATACATTTGGAATTTTTGATTCCATCTCCTACTACATTCTTGTTTTGATTAAAGATATTTGGCTTATCTATCAGTTTGACAGATTGATTATCCTTGGAAGATGATTTAATAGTTCCTTTTGTAATGAGGGATTCTTATATCTGTATGCCCTTCTTGATGATCTCTTCAAAGCTCTGAACACAATGCATTTGTAAATGAAAAGTGATGTCTAGATTTAAATTTGGTACAAATATGCTAACAATTTGCTTTTTAGGTATTAAGCAAGGGAATCAGCTAGCTATCCCCTGCCATCTTTGTAGAAAACTTGTGAATGTTTCATTTGGATGTTGTTTAGTGTTACACAAGTCTGTCATGGTTATGTCACTTTCCATGTTGTATGGGAAATGTCATACAAACCTCTCTGTTAGTTCAGGTCATGTGAAGATAGACCCATGAGGTAAGTGAGTAAACCACTGCAAGGCTTTTCCTCCTAGAGTTTTTGGAAGGAGCCCTATGAGGTAGTTGTCGTTGTAGGCCACTTCTTGACATGCCATATAAAAATCTTTCACATGATTACATGGATCAACTTTTCCACTATACTTGTTGAATTGGGCATATCAAATTTCTTAGGAAAGGGTCGAAGCAACATGGCCTTATCAAATGGATGGGGACATAACTCTTCATATTGATATATTTTTCTATTTCCCCCATTATTTTCTTGAAGGCTTGTGAGTATTGTTTTCATCGATTGTAGTTCTTGTGAAATAAGTTGTTCTTTAGTGGGGGAAGATAGCATATACACACGACTATATTTTGACATTCCTTCCTCTTGGTTTTCTATGTGAATTTCACTATTTTTTTCCTTAGGTTTCTCTCAATGTACATTTTTGTTTCTTTATTTTTGTACATGAGATATCAGTAAAGCTAATTGTCAACTAAGGTTCTAAATTTTTTGTGGTATAGTTACTTCTTATTCATGAAGTTCTTCATCATCTTCATCACATGGGGGTTCTTTCACGTTTTCATGTTCTATCTTTACTCTACGTGGTGTAAACAAAGAAAAACTACCTAAGAATAGAAGGCAAAAAAATACAATGCAAACCTTCATGTAATCCTTCAATGTAAACCTCAATAGGGTTGTAGAGACTTCATCTGTGGAACCTTGCAAATGGATTTGGATGCTCTTAAATGTTCTCCAAATGTGATTTCAAATGCTACTAACATGGGTAATTTGGCTTGTAAATTTAGCATAATTATTGTACTTAAGATTCAAGAGGATTTGTAAGAGAGTAAGCTTGCAATTTATAGAGGAAAAAGTAGTTGGAAATTAGTTACACACAGTTGGGTTCACATGATAAAAATAGAATTGGAGGAAGTTACAGTAATTTCAGGGCATTTAGGGGTAGTAAATAGAATTAATTACAGAATTTGCATCCGGGAAGGTGGTTGTACGTGCAATTCAATTTCCCCCACCTTTCTAGGATTATAGAAGTGCAGTTAACTAGGATGAGGATAGGGAGTCCAAGTGGAGTCTAAGTGGATGTTAACCAAGTGGAAGTTGACTAGGATGTGTACACACTTAATTTATTAATTATTTAATTAATAAATGGTAATTAACTTAGCACAAAGGGGTACTAGGGGTACATGAGATTAATTTAATTAATCCAAAGGGTACAATGTGTATGAATTAATCAATTTAATCAATTAATCACAAATGGGTGAATAACAGGATGTATTAGGATAGCACTAGGAATATGTGGAAACATGTGTGTAATTTTGGGGTGTCTACATTTTTCCCCACTTTAAAGTGTTATTGCGAAGTAATAGTGTTTTTAAATATAGTAGATGCATGCAGATCATCGAGCGGAAAATTGTGAAGCATTAGGATGCCCCAACAAGTAGGAATAAGTGAAGCATTAGGATGCCCCAGTAAGAAATAAAGTAGTAGGATGTCCCAATTATTAGAATGGTAGAGTAATTCCCCCTCAAGCAGGTTGATGATGTAGCAAGGTGACAGACAATCACTTGATAGGAAGAAAAACAAGGGATTAGAACAAGGATGGGAAAGGATTGTGCTCGTAGCATGAGCATTCATTTGGAGAGTGATTTTAGAACAACCTTATTTTTTTTGTTGCATAAGAGATTTGTCACCATGATTATAAAATAATCAAGATGGTTAAACCAGATGCCTGTAAACAAACACACACAGCAAATAAAACATAAAAAAAGTAAAACAAACCCAATATACAAAGTAGGTGTCGACATCAGAGTTATAAAGGAACCAAGATCTAATCACACTACTTGTAAGTGGTCCAAAAAGTAAACATCAACAATGCAACACAACTTTAAAAAAGAAGAAAATCAGTTATGCCCCCAATGTGTGCCACAATGATGATTAAGTAGATACAAATGCTACCAATTGGGAATAGGATTAGACTGGAAGAGTGAAGTTAAAGCAACTCCTTATGACACTCTTGCTGAATCCGTTGTGCAAATTATCAAAGTTGAAATTTCCTCAGGTGAAGTTATAGCGTGAAGGAAAAACAATTTTGTGGCTTACCCCAAGCAGAGTTAGCATATCATACAAAGGGAAGAAAGTGATAGTTGCAAGATTGGCATGGTCACTAGGGTAATAAATAAAAGTATGATATTTATCAAGATTGTATTGAGATGTTGAATTATTCACTTTAAGGGTTTTCCAATTGTAGCATTTCTATGATAATTGAATGTGTGTTCGAAAATTTTGTAATGTTTTTTGTTTTTTGTTTTTTGTTTTTTTTTAAATATCTTATTTTTTTGGATTTTGAAATATTTGATTTTTTTAATTTTGTGAATTTTGGAAGGAATTGAAAAGACAAATGCAAATAAAATGCAAGAAAACATGAATACATAGCAAAAAGTAAAATGCTCCATGGCTTAAATAAACCAGGAGAAAAACACAACACATTCAAGCGACAAGAAAGTAAGTAAAAAACATTGAAAACAAACCCAATATGAACAAGAAGGAATAACACCAGAGTTATATGTGAACTAAGATGTAAATAAATTTCCTGCAATTGATCCATAAGCACATTCCAGATACACAGAGTACTGGTTATTCTAAATAACAAACATAAGAAACTATGCTAAGAATATACAAGACAAAATTCCATATGGATAAACTTTAAATAAGAAAATACAACAAACAAGCTAGTGAATAAAACACATCATGTTAAATACTAATAAGTAAGCAAAAATATAACACAATCCGCTATAGCAATGTCCAAATACTTCCCTAGTAGTTTCCACAATGAATAGATATACAAATGTCAAGTTTCCCCCAAGAGAAAGATAAAGCCAAGTGATGTCCCTAAGAAAAGTTACATTGCAAAAAGCGGATTAATCGATTGGAAAAGATGATTGGGAACAATCAAATGAAGAAAATGGTGAATGAAATTACATAGTTGCAAGTGTTTTTTTTTTAAGAATTTTCAAAACATTTTGTATGTGTTTTTGTATTTGCTGAACAATTTTATATTGTTTTTTAGATTTTGAACAATTTTATATTGTTTTTGAAGTTTTGTGAAACATTTTTTAAATTTTTTGGTCTTTCTAGAATTTTGAACCACACGCCAAAGAAGAGGGAAAGGAAATTCCCAAGTCAAAAAAAAATGCTACGCATGAAGAAAGTGAACAAAAGCATAATGGAAGGTGAAAAATAGTGGTAGACAATGGGCATGACAACCTAACGAGGAGAACATGTGACACATAATGAGGCAAAAAAGTTATAAACAGGAAACAAAGTGAAATGACAAAACAGGTGGATCCACTGATATGCCCCCAGCATAAGGGTTACTCTTTGGAGACTCAGGAGTATAAATTCTTCATATGAATGGCATTCATAGGATCCTTCAACTCTTTTCCATCCTCAGTAGACTGCTTGTATGTGTTAGATCTAAATTTAGCAGCTATAACATAAGGACCCAACCAATTAGGCTCAAATTTGCCATGTTTTTTTCATGGTTTAGTTTTGTTCTTTTGATTTTCCTTTAGGACCAAATCACCAATTACCAACTATCAAGGTTTGATCTTGCGATTATAATTATGGTGTAGTCTATTATGCTATACCTGCATATGGTCTAAGGCATAAAGTTGTATCTCATCCAATAATTCTAGCTCTGCAAGGCATGCAACACGGTAATCCTCTTCATGAATGAGGTGTTGAAGGGAGACACGAAGTGAAGGCAGTTCAATGTCGATAGGTAATATGGCTTTAGAGCCATATACTAGGGAAAAAGTAATAGCTCATGTAGGAGTACGGAAGGAACTGCGGTAGGTCCATAGGGTGGGATATAACTGTGTATGCAAATTACGTCCATGTTTATTGACATTTTTTACTAGAATAGATTTGATAGTCTTGTTTGACACTTTGGATTGGTTGTTACATTGTGGATAGTAGGGTGTAGCCCATTTTAGGAGGATATTATATTTTTTAGCTAGGGCCTTGAAATCCTTTTTTTTGAAAGAACCACCATTATCAGTGACAATAGTAGTGGGGATGCCAAAATAATATATAATATGGTTGAAAATGAATTTAGAAATATTGTACCCAGTAACGTTAATAAGAGGCATAGCCTCAACCCACTTGGTGAAATACTCAGTGGCAGTTATAATAAATGTGTGGACATCAGAAGATGTGGGCTTTATTTTTCCAATTAAATCAAGTCCCCATTTTGAAAAATTCCAAGGTGAAGTAATGGGCGACAAGGCTTGGGATGGTGCATGAATGAGATTACCATGTTTTTAGAAAGCCTAGAATTTTTTCACAAAGTTGCACGCAACTTCCTCCATTGTGGGCTAGTAGTACATCCAATGTGCAAGAGCTTCTTCGCAAGGACCATTCCACTAGTATGGGCACCACAAATACCTAAATGTACTTCATCTAGTGTGTAATTAGCTTCATCTTGACTGAGACATTTTAAGAGAGTCCCATCATAGACTCTTCAATATAAGGTGTTAACAAGAAGGGTGTAGCGTGAAACACATTGTGCTAAGGATCTTTTATTAATTGAATTAAAACTAGGATTGTAGGCTTTGGTTTGAATGAATTTATATATATCGTGGTACCAGGGATGATCAGGACCAACAATATCAAAGACCATGGTGGACTCTAATAATTCATATGCAGCCACCAAAATATTTTCAATGAGGTACTCATTCTGGTTTGATTAGTGTCGAATAAAAGAAGAGAGATGATATTTTCCATGGCATCCGCTGCTTTGTTTTGTATGCGAGGAACTTGTTCAAAATTGATAATCCAGAAATAACCTCTAAGTCTATCAACCATTATTTTATAAGGTATGATATTTTCATCCTTTACTTGATACTCTCCATTAACTTGATTAATGATGAGAAGAGAATCGCCAATAACTATCAATTCTTATAGGTGTCATGTGATAACAAACCCGAAACTTGTTATCAATGCTTCATACTCTGCTATGTTATTCATGCAAGGGAAGCTGATACGATACGATTTAGATATGAGGTCTCTATCTGGTGTACATAAGATGATTACTACTCCAGAACAATGGATGTTGCAAGATCCATCAAATAATTACTTCCATAAGGGTGTTTCTTCTATGTAAAAAAGGTCTTCATCCATAAATTCAAAATTTAACAGTTGTGAACCTGTCAGTGGTGCTGTGGCCAGTTGATCTACCATTGGTTGACCTTTGATAGCTTTGTGATTGACAATTTCAATGTCAAATTCACTTAGTAGTGCAATCAAACTAGACATCAATCCTATTATGACTGGTCTTGAAAGTAGGTACTTAAGAGGATCAACCCTTGAAATTAGCTTGGTGGTATGATTTAGTATATAGTGTAGCAACTTTCCAAAAGTATAAGCAACTGCTAAACAAGCCTTTTCAACCTGTGAGTACTTGGTCTCATGTCTAAGGAGAGTTCTGATCAAATAATACATATCTTGTTCTTGACCCTTATCATTGTGGTGTGCCAGTAATGCCCTAATGGGATGTTCTGTTGTAGATGTATACAACAACATAGGTTTTTCCTGTATAGGTAGCATGAGTACCGACGGATATGTCAAGTATTCTTTCAATTTTGCAAATGCGTCTTGACAGTCTTGTGTCCATTTGAATCGGACATCCTTCTTAACTAGTTGGTTGAAATGATGATGTTTATATTCCAATTGAAAAATAAGGCAACGAATAGACTGTATTTTTCCTTTTAGGCCCCTTAGTTGTCGAAGGTTCTAAGGAGGTGGCATATCTTTTATAGCTTTGACCTTGGTAGGGTCCACTTTAATTCATCTTCATGAGACAATGAATCCCATAAGTTTTCCTGAAGTTACACCAAAGACACATTTCTTTGGATTAAGTTGAACCTTTTATTCCCTTAATCACTCAAATATGCACCTAATAATTGTTGGATGATCAACTCTAGTCTTTGATTTAACAAGAATATCATCAATATAATCCTTCATTATGTCATGAATAAGGTTGTGGAAAATAACAATCATTGCACATTAATAAGTTACACCAACATTTTTAAGGCCAAAAGACATGACCTTGTAACAAAATGTCCCCCATGGGGTTGTAAAAGTTGTTTTAAAAAACCATCCATAAGGGATAACATCTCATGGCCCGCAGTAGAATCGACAATCATGTCAATATCAGGCAAAGGGAAGTCATCCTTGGGACATGCCTTATTAATGTCACAGAAATATATACCAATACAGATTCTGGGGGTCTTCTTCACAACTAGTACCATATTATATATCCACTTTGAATAGTCAATGGACCATATGAACCCTGCATTCAATAATTTTTGTATCTCAGCCTTAACTAGCAATGCGACCTTAGGATGCATTTTACGTAGTTTTTGCTTTACAGGTTTAACATCTGGGTGCACCACAAGGTGATGAACCACAAGATAAGGATCAAGGCCTATTATATTTTTGTAATACCAAGTGAATACATATTGAAAATCGTTAGAAGTGTTGTGAAGGCTTTGATTTTAGTTTATGATAAACTAGCACCTAGTTGTAACAATTTTGGTTGGTCTTCAGTTCTAATGTTGATGGTTGTCGTCTCTTTGACCAGCAGCTTAGAAGTGTCATTATCTTGAAATGATGTTATAGGCTTGTGTATATTGTCTAATATTTTTGGATCCGAATCTCCACTCTCTAGTGCCTCTGAAAGGTTTTCACTAGGAGATGCATCCTTTTCTTTCTTTTGATTTTTCTTTTTTTGCTTCTCGTATAATGCCTCAAAAAAAAATTCACTATGCGAGGTATAATTTTTCTTTTTTATATGTTTAATTTCTTTTTCTTTAGGACTGGATATTGTAAGTTATTCACTGAAGTAGGTGGTATCATCAAGGTTTATATCAAAACCCTTCTTGTGGTCCGACAAGGGAAAAGGGTCCCGAGCCCTGAGGAACTCTTGGATGTCCTCATCATTTTGAAAGAGGTCGATGGAAGTATGACACTATTGGTCCTGGTCAATGAGGGAAAGACAAAAAACATCAAGGGTTTTAATGGATAAGTATTGGAGGAAAAGTGTAGTTTTAGCTAGGTCTTCGAAGAGACTATGTGTGGAATCAATCTCAGCTTCGGAATCTGAGTCCTCGTTACTAGGTAATACATCAAATACTATAGGCCTCTTCTCATATGTCTCATATCCTAAACCATATGTGTAAAGATTATACTTGACATTTATAGGTTCAAGAAAACCACGTCCTTACAAGCAAAGGCCTCTTCCTTTCTGCTTCATGTTTTTCATCATTCTATGGCCCTTGGTGTAATCAGTGGATTCATAGCATTTCACCATCCTGTCTTCGTATAGCCAAGATTCGTCAGAGATTAGAATATGTTCGTATTCTAGTTATCCATACCGTCTCTAAAGAGTGTTTCTGATATAGCAAGTTGGAGGCTCTCGTATATGAGGAGCGTTAGGATGCCCATAGCTGTGAGGACATAATGGGAGTTTGCTAACAAGAAATGCATTGTTGAGAATGTAACTTTAGGTGACACCTTAGATGTAGATGCTTCAAAGGAAAGTGTAGAGGTGTGAGGAATATCCTCATGTAACACTTTAGATGTATATTCTTTAGAAGAAGATGCAGAATCATGAGGGCATAATATTACATCAAGTTCAATACAGTTGGTAACAATAAGAATTATGCTAGATCTAGTTGTGCTATTAGCAGATGGATAATAATTTTATTTTTTGTACCTTGCTTCGAAAAACTTATAGCATTCAAAGGGTTCAATATCACCATGCAAGGTTAACTCTCTGACATTATGTGGAGACTTTATGCATTGATGGAAGGTGGAAGGTACCGCATGCATCGCATGTATCCAAGGTCTACCTAGAAGAAGATTATACGATGTTTTTGCATCAACTATATGACACGCAGTGTCGAGGAGTTACTGTCCTACTTGTATGGGAAGAGTGATGGTACCATAGGACTGGTGCTTAATATTATCATAACCATGAATGGTAACGATATTAACATCTAACTATTATATGACCAAGGTAGCAAAGCATTTTAATAGAGCAGATGTTAAGATTCGTTCCATTTTCAATAAGAAATCTCTTGACCTTATGATCTGTAACGTAGGCTTCGATGTCCAAGGATTTATTTTTAATCATATTTGGGTTCAACATATCTTGAGGACCAAAAGATAGGATAATATTTTTAGGTGTAAGGTTTGTGATCATAGTCTGAAATTGTTGAACATTGAGAGTATGAGGAACATGTGATTCATTTAGAGCATAAGTGAGAATATCCTTAAATCTGGTGACTCTTTTAATAGTTCCATTAGAGATATATGCACTGGCATGGTTACTAATTGTTTGATGAATTCATACTGACTAGGAGAAGGATATTTGGCATTAGAGTTTGACTTTTGATTTCAAAGAGTTATTGGTTTAGACGTTTGATGTTCTGCAAAAGATGTAGAAGGTCATTTTTCCACAGGAACCCATATCTTCCTTTGGTGTGTGGTCACAGCATTACTCGAAGGTTTGAATTTAATGGTCTCCATTATATATGGTACTTCCTCAATAAATGAGATAATTAAACTAAAATCAATGTTATTGGCAGAAGAACCTTTGTCATTTTTTTAATTGTCACCGCCATGTTTGGGAAATGGGTTTGAGAAGACCTTAATATTTTCTTTGGGTTTTTTATTTGGTGATGGTTCTTCAACAGTGATATATCCACTATCGATGAGGTCTTAGACAAAGTGATGTAAGTGAAAGCATCGATCAGTTTGGTGACCGTCAATGTCATGAAAATCACAATAAGTATCATCTTTATACCAAGTTGGCTTGGGTTCTCCCATAACCTAAGGTCTGGTGATGGGATAGGTAACCATTTTTGCATTAACAAGTTATTGGAGGAAACTTGATATAGGTTGTCCCAAAGGAGTGAAACGACGTCACTTAGAATCAAGAGAGGATGAAACCTCTTTGCTAGAAACAACAAGAGGTTGTTTACCTTTGTTTAGTCTAGTCTGAGTGTTTTGGACGTTGTGGACATTGCAGTTGTCTATAACACCATCATTTACCATATTATGATTGCAGTTAACATGTTTAGATTTATCTTGATGAGATCTATTAGGATGGTTACTACGTTTCCCATTATCTTTTGAATGAGATTTGATCAAACCTTTTGTGACAAGGGATTTTTCAATTTGCAATACTTTCTCAATAACTTCTTCAAAAGTATGAAGGAAATTCATTTACATGTGAAAGGATATATCACTATTTAGGTTAGGTACAAAGATGCTCACAAGCTATTTCTCGGGCATGGAGCATCGGAAATGACTAGCAATCCCACGCCATCTTTGTAGGAATTGTGCAAAGGTTTCATTTGTTCGTTATTTGGCATTACATAAATCCATCATTGTAATTTTAGAGTCTAGGTTGAATGAGAAATGTTTAAAAAACTTCTCTGAGAGGTCTACAAAAGTTTGTATAGAGCCCTTAGGGAGGTGTAGAAACCGTTCCAAAGTTTTTCCACCTAGACTAGAAAGAGACGCATTACAAAGACATCGCTATAGGACACTTCTTGGCAAGCCATATAAAAATCCTTGATATGCTCTCTAGGATCATTCTTGCCCTTGTATTTGTCAAATTTGGGTATC
Organism: Taxus chinensis; assembly: GCA_019776745.2. Lineage (NCBI taxonomy): Eukaryota > Viridiplantae > Streptophyta > Pinopsida > Cupressales > Taxaceae > Taxus > Taxus chinensis. The sequence continues at coordinate 197,624,168 of CM034147.1, read as the reverse complement.
TCAAAATATTTGGGAAAGTGGACACACAAAATTTCCTTATCGAAGGGGTAAGGACACAATTATTCAAAGCTGAATTGTTTGCATTGATGTTGCATACTTGATATGGTGTCCATCATTTTCCATTCTTGGGAAAATGGTGAGTTGTTCTGTAATAAATATAAGGAACCATCACTCGTAGAGTTTTTTTTGTCTTTGGTATGTGCGGTGTGAAATTTAAGTGAAGCATCACTAGTTTTCTTTGGAGCCTCATTGTTATGGGATTCATTGGTGACTTTGGAATTTAAGATAACAAGTTATTTAGCCATGTCATTAATTTGATTCATGAGGGCTTGAATGGGATTGGTGGTCGAATTATTTTATTTGCCTTTGTTCCCTTCATCAAATTCATCTTTGTTTGATTCATCACCTTTGGTGTTTTTCGAGGTGGACTTGCTTCGATCATCATTGTCCATGTGACTAGGGCCTACCTCATCGTCATTGTTTTTCAAAATGAAAGGTTCACCCTTATTAGGTGGTGGTTTGCCAAGTAATGTTTTTAGACTATCCTCATAAAAATCAAAGGGTAATTTTGCTCCCATCTCAAGGAGATGAAGCAAAAATTGGTCTTTATTCATACGTAAGATATTTTCGACATTGGATTGTTCTTCAAGTGAGATATCATTTTAATCATCTTCATAGTTCTGGTCATTGTCACTATTGAAATTTCCAAAAGGATTTTGATGTCGTTTGTTCCTTCTAAAAGGACTATAATATTTGTGTCGTGTTCCTACCATTTTTAAAAGAGGAAGGGAGAAAAAGAGAGATGCAAAAGATAGCTTAATCTGTGGAAAAGTGAGTGTGTGATTAAACTTTATAATAACTTGTCCCTTAACAAAGTGAATGCTAAGACGGACAAAAAGTTTGGAAGATATGAATGATGTAACCCTTAACAAAGTGAATTTCAAGATGGAAGCTGTAGATCAAGAATTTCGCACTTGTTACCTGTCCAAGTTAATGCACCAAACTAAACACAAAAACCCTGAAAAACTCAAATGAAATTGATACCTGATGGACAAGATCTGAAGATGTAGATGGATGAGGAAGCCGATGTAGATAAGACGGGTGCACACAAGCAATTTGGCACAGTAGATCCAAGTAACCTGCGAGACACCGATGCTTGACAGAAAAAGACCATGTTAAAATATATTTAGGTGGACTGCCTGAGAAGCGGGTCCAGGAAGTGATAAGCTCCCTCGGTGGATGTCAGTCCACGTTTTCAATTAAGTAAAGAAGCATACATGATAAAATATGTATGTACAGGACTAGATTTTCTGATCAAAGTAATAAACAGAATCTAAACAGTAGACAGAAAGTAATAGAAAATAGGGAACTGTGAAAAACAATGCTGGATTTGTGTTACCGGACGTCTCTTTTACCTGTTTGCAGGATGATCGACGTCGATTATGTAAAATCAGCGTCGACTAGATATAGATCGGCATCAACTGATATAGCTCGGCGTCGACTGGTGTAGATCGGCGTCAATCTAAGACACAGTGTGCAAGAATAATTGGAGAAACAAAAAATGAAGGTAAGATCGTCAACGTCCGCTGGATCTGCAGAATTCATAGAGATACTAGAAAGGACTCAACCTTTGTACTAGGATACAGGAACAGAGTCACCAGAAAATCAATGGAGACGTCACGATATCGATGTGGTAAGGGTAGAGTAACGGTGCTCCTCTCAGGGATTGATTTGGACAGGATTTTCTCTCACTTGATGGATCATGTTCAGACTAGATGCTCGAAGACTCTCTCACTCTCTCTGTCTAACTCACAATCTGCGTGTCTAACACAGAACTGAGTCTTTCTAGTGCTTCTATTTCGTAATCGTGTCCTCCCAGACCTGAGTTCTGGGCTTCCATTTATAATCGGCACCGTTATAAAAAATCAGTGCATCGACCGAGTATCGATCGACGCCGATCATGGAACAAACTCCTCAAGATGGCCAAAATGAAGTGATTTCTAGAAAGATGAAGAGTGATCCCTCCACCTCAAATATGGGAAATATCCCGCTGCTTGGTTTGGGAGGAGGAGAAATAGGGGGGATATATGGATAGAATAGATATGGGGTAGATAAGTGGTTAGGATACATGTAAAAATGTGTAATCTAAATAGTTAATATTTAATTACTCACATGGGTAAAACATCATGGGGTGAATTAAACTTAGGATAGGTGTTTAAATAATCAATTCGAATAATACCCCAAGGGGGATAGTGGTAATACAAACGTGCCCAAGGTTACCCAAGAGGAGTAAATGCGCATGTTAGGGACACGAAATTGGGTAACCAATTTTAGGTGTCTACATTTTGCCCCTTTTTGTTGAGTAACTTGCGATAAGCAAAGTTGTAAGACAAAAACAAGGAGGTGGAAGAAAGGAAGAAAAAGTGATGATGCGATCCCCCTCAAACTAGGGATGGGATGGATGATAGAACAAACGATCCCAAGTTTGAAAAAAGGTAGATGAAAACACAGGATGCCCCAGCTAGATGTCTGGAGTAGATTTGATTATTAATGACACACAAAAATAAATAAAGAGGAAACAACCTAAGGAAATCACATTGGTAGGGAAGTCTAGACGGTCTCCTCATGAGACGACATTAGTACCTATAGACCCATGAGTGTAAGGAGGGCTGCAAAATAGTCAACACCTAAAGAGAGACACCTTAGTAGGGACAACCATACGGTCTGCAAAGTAGACGACATTAGTGCCTACAGACCCATTAACTCTAAGCTACCAAAAAATTATCTGAGTGCCCCATGCAAAGGGAACAAACTCGAAATGGACGGTGATATCGAAAATATGTGCCAAAAGGTAACATTCAGCACACAATAATGACTAGATAAATAAGCCAAGCATCAACACTATGGCAAAGAGATATGGGAAATCGGTGGCGATTACACTAACCGGCGCTGATCTAAATAAACGGCGCCGACCCAAAATAGTCAGCGACTGACCGTTCAAAAGCACATATAAATATGTGAACGGAAAACGTGAATGATTTATTTACATCATGACGATCGATTCAGAGAGAGTCAAAAATTAGATTTGAGCACCATGGAAGCCTCTGGAAGCGGTCAGAAGCGGAGGAGGACATGACCTGGGGTAAGTGGTTCTTCTTGAACTCGTCATTTTACTTTTGTTTTATATTTTTTTTTTTCTATTTTGCCCGGTGGGAGGCCAGGGTGTTTTTTTACATCCGGCCTATCAATCGGCGCCGATTGGTAGAATCGACGCCGATGTGATGTAAGCGGCGCCGATTGACATTAATCGGCGTCGACTAAAAGTAAACGACGTCGATTGTATTTAATCGACGCCGATTATATAGACTTGTGGATAGATTTTTAAAAAAATTATTTTGGATGTTCGGATTTGGGAAAATATGAGGCTAATATTGCTCTTGATGTCGTGGATGTAGGCACGAGAGGTATTACACATGAGGGATGCGATTCCCGAGCTACTGGAGACCATTCTCCCTGACGTGACTGACGCAGATTGGCGGCATTTAGAGTTAGCCGGGCTCGGGGGCTTTAGGTACTACCGACGAGTGCCGCGAGATGTAGAGTTGATGCGAGCACTAGTGCGATGATGGGATAGCCAGACGTGCACTTTTTGGTTCAGGACGGGTGAGATGACCATCACCCATGAGGATATATATAGGATTTTGAGACTGCCGATCACTGGGGACCCGATAGAGATTACACCACGAGAGCAGCAGCAGAGGGCCCTAGTTCGATTGTATGGAGATAGGGCAGATGATTCAGAGATAGTGTCCAGGGCAGTGTGGATAGCCTCGCAGTATAGACAGGATAGTCCCAGGAGCAGACGGATAGTTTTGATTCAGATGGCGATATCCTATTTTGCTCTTCCAGATTCAGGAGGCGGGAGATTCCCACTATTATTATTAGATTGCAGTTTGTGACATCCTGCAGTTCAGACAGGTGTTTGCTTTTGCTGATGCCTTGATAGCTCAGATATATCATGAGCTATGGATGTATACCACTGGCCGGAGGACAGGTATCGATGTTAGTTTTGTGCTCCATTGCTGGGCATATGAGCATATAACAGTGATCAGGCCATCCGGGCTTCCTTGGATGCCAGCAGCAGTGGGAGCTATTGATTATGGATTCCAGCGATGGCGGGCCGATATGGCCTCTGGAGATACAGGGAGATCCGCAGATTGATATACCGAGCATTTCAGGATGCTGACACCAGAGCAAGTCATCTGGAGACCGTATCGGGTATTTCTATAATGGGCGGGTCAGGATGCTCATCTAGTGGGATTGAGACAGAGCAAGGTGGTTAGGGGCCGCAAGCCTGATATGTGGGAGCGTGTCCCGTTTATACGGGTATTGAGACAGTTCAGCCTAGTGCAAACAGTGCCGACTACCTACCGGCCTTACAGGCGAGACATCAGAGAGACTGATCTTATCGATTTTAATCCTGAAAGATCCATTGAGGGAGGCCCCACCCTCCACAGATAGTGATGATGATGCCAGAGTAGGATGATGGTTACGCTGGCATGGTATTCAACAGAGCTTCCACGACACCTGCCAGCATCTATAGGTGCCGATGACGAGGATATGGCTACAACGGTTGAGAGGCTAGAGGGAGAGCACGCATACACTGATGCAGACATATCAAGCGGCCCTAGAGGAGATCAAAGCTCTGACAAAGGAGAGGGATGCCTTGATATTGGAGAGGGATACAGCTCGCCAGGAGTGAGATACAATGATTCAGTAGAGGGATCACTATCATCGACATAGGGAGGACCTTAAGGCTAAATATGGTGACATAGGTACCATATTAGAGTCTGGGACACAGGGCATGACCATAGGAGGGCCAGCACCAACAACACCAGTAGCAACACTACGAGCACCTAGTACAGTGAGCCTGATTACATATCATTCTCTCCTCACTGAGGTGAGATACTATGAGGATACTTTAGCACAACATGCGCCCAAAGGTGCCTCGGATATGGTGTGAGGAGGAGATTTGCGACAGCCACAGCTAGTGGTGCATCAAAGGGAGGGAGCACTGGGAGAGGGACCGAGGTGGGCAGGCAGGCCCCTAGCAACAGGTGCTTCGAGTTCGATAGGTGGCGGCCAGTAGAGATAAGCTTTGTCCAGAGGAGGGTGGAGGAGATAGTGTCTTCCACGCTGTCAGATTTTATGATTTAGAGATTGAGATATATTTTTGTATCAATGTATTGATGTAGCCTTGATTCGGAAGGCATTTTTAATGTATGATATAGATGGCTTAATTCAAATCCACCCATTCTTTGTTGCACAGATACTCATGTATATATATAGATTCATCATTTCCTTTTTCATATGATTGTTCTCATGATTTTTAAGTTTGATATATATGGATAGATGTAGCGTCATTATGATGGATATAGACATAGATTGATAGATAATAAATAGAGATGATGAACATAGATGTGATAGATGGATGTAACTTGATGTGATTAATATGACATAGAAAAATAGATATAGATAGATAGAACTTGGATGATATTTTTAAATGGATAGATGTGATTGATATGTGGATTTAATTTTGATGAAAAATAGATATAGATAGATGTAGTGTAACTTGGATGTACATATTTTTAGATGTTTTGATGGATAGATGGATAGATGTGATTGATGTATGGATTTAATTTTGATAAAAAATGGATATAGATAGATGTAGTGTAACTTGGATGTACAAGTTTTTTAGATGTTTTGATGGATAGATGGATAGATGTGATTGATGTATGGATTTAATTTTGATGAAAAATGGATATAGATAGATGTAGTGTAACTTGGATGTACATAGTTTTTAGATGTTTTGATGGATAGATGGATAGATGTGACTGATAGATTCGGTATGTTTGAGATGTTAATTTAATTTTGATGAAAATAGATAGACAAATCCACATGTGTTGACAATACATGCTTTGATATGTCAAAGTAGATAAGATGAAATTAGATAGATGATAAATTTTGATTAAATTAACATGTGAAATGTCAATTTAACTGGATGAATAATCAAATGACATAATGGGGAATACGCTGTGCGAGAGCCAAGGATGTAATGAAAACGACCTTGACTAGAAATAAAAATATACCCAGATAAGAAAAAAAATGATAAGCTGGACTCCCAACTGACCATAAATAGAATCTGGATAGGAAACCAAAAGATCATGCATACAAGGCCCTATATGAGGTTAAAATAAACCTAACACTAACTAGCCGCAAACCAGATTTAGGAGGGAAATGGGAGGAGCAGTAAGTATGTATCTTGTCGAAATTTACAAGGGACAGAATACATGTTCATACTGGGAAAATAGGATTCTCCATATGATTGACAAAAGGTCTTATATCTCAGCTTCATGATTTTTGGCAGAAAAGCAAACTGATCAATGCGGGAAGTTTGCTAGATATGGAAAGACTGATCAATATGGGAAGTCTTTCAGTGATGCTAAAAAGCGTATAAACTGACTGAAAGGCTGATCAATGCAAGAAGCCTTGAGTATTCCTTTGAGAAACAGCCGTCCTTCAAGGGAGCGGTCTGTATTTTGAATTTTAATGATAGCCATCCTTCGAGGGCATGGTCTATATCTTTTGATTCATTTGATATTACATGGATAGTTGTCCTTCAAGGGATCAGTCTATCTTTTAGGAATTTTGGATATCATCTTTTTTTTTTTTTTCTTTTTTTTTTGAAAAGCTTTTTGGAAATAAGCTGAGTTTAGACCTAGATAGATCAGATAGAGGGGAAGAAAACGTATAAAGAGCATGCACTCATGCCCCGAGTAAATCCGATTAAGATAAGCACTTATGACAAATGAAGCGGTGATTAAGGTATTCCTACCATGAGGAGGAACATATCCAGAAGAAAAATTCTATGAGTAGAGCCGCGATACTCATATTTAAGGTAAAAAAAGACAATAGGCGGAGAACCACATAATTTCAAATCACCATGAAAGTATATGACTGGTTTGTTAGACGGATGAAAGATCTGTCTTGCGACTAGATTTGTGTAAGATAGATTTTAACAGTAGAAGGGCCGTAGATGCAAGGCATTAAGAGGTTCCACTTCGGGTATACCATCCATGGAAGATAGACGATAAGCCCCAGACCCATATTTATGAGTGATAACGTACGGACCCATCCAGTTGGGAGCAAACTTACCACGTTGACTCCTTTCGAGTGTAGTGACATTTTGGTTTTCTTTAAGAACAAGATCACCAATTTTGAAGTCACGGTGCTGCAAGTGCTTGTTATAAGCACGTTTGACACGCTCAAGATAGACTTGATGATGTTCAAGAGCATTGAGATTCCGCTTATCTAATAATTCAAGTTGTGCTAGATGATTTTGACGATAGTCCTCATCAGAGACAAATTCTCTAAGAGAAACACGGAGAGATGGGATTTGGACTTCCAAAGGAAGAACAGCCTCAGACCCATAGACGAGAGAGAAGGGAGTAGCACCAGTAGGAGTACGAATGCTAGTCTGATAAGCCCAGAGAGCAAAAGGGATATGTAAATGCCAATCCCTACCAGCTCGACTAGTTACCTTTGCGAGGATATTACGCAAAGTTTTATTGGAAGCTTCGGCCTAACCATTAGCTTGAGGATAGTATGGAGAAGAAAATTTGAGTTTGATATTGAAAGCGTCGCAGAGGTTCTACAAATCAACACTTCTTGAAAGACTTACCGTTATCTGTGATGAGTTTGTGTGGAACACCAAAGCGACAAATGATGTGTTGATAGACAAAATCAACTATGGGTTTAGCTTTTGTTGAAGAAAGAGGGATAGCTTCCACCCACTTAGTAAAGTATTCAGTGGCAGTAATGATAGAATGATGACACTGTGAAGAACTGGGGATTGATGAGACCAATGAGATCAAGACCCCATTGCGAAAAAGGCCACAAATCCGCTGTAGGTTGTAAAGCTTGACTAGGGATATGTGTGAGATTGGAATGTTGTTGACACTTGACGCATTTCTTAGTGTATTCACAACAATCTCGATTAAGAGAAGGCCAATAATATCCCAAACGTAAGATGCGTTTAGCTACGGCCAAGCCACTAAAATGTCCACCACAGATACCGTCATGGACCTCCTGGATAGCTTTAGATGATTCAAGGGTTTTGAGGCACCGAAGCAAAATACCATCAAAGCCGCGTTTGTAGAGGATCCCTCCTAGAATAGTATAGCGATTAGCGCGTAGGATAAAAGATCTTCTACCATTGGGAGTCAGATCTAGAGGAAGTCATCGAATCCAGATAGATAATCAATGATATGTTGATACCACTCATCCTGAGTATGGGTTGTGATAGCATGGATTGAAGTTAATTTCCTAAGATGAGATGGTTGATCTAAGCATTGTACAGCCACATAAATCCACGAGTCCTCGGTAAAGGGCAGGATAAGCGAGGCTAACGAAGCCATTGTATCTGCAAATCGATTCGCAGTGCGAGGAATAGCTTGGATAGTGAATTTGTCGAAATATTGGAGTTGAACGAGAATGATATCACGATATTTTTGAAGGATATCATTCTTGCATTGATAGACACCCGTGACTTGATTAACGATGAGTTCAGAATCACCAAAGATGTCAATATGACGAGCGCCGAGATTAATGGCATTTTGAAGACCCAAGACAAGAGCTTTGAAAAGTTAATATCATAATTGCATAAAGAAAATTCGAAATCTTACTCTTTATTCTTGCTTAATACATAGGAAGTATTACATCCATTTAAATAGGGGATGTTGTTCCTATATTTAAGGAGATATAATCTCCATAAATATCTCCACACATAACTCCTAAAACAACTCCATGCTATTATACGTGAGATTTTGTTTTCTCACAAAACTAATATTGTTAATGATTTGTTTACTCAACAACTCATAACAATATTTACTCACCCACTCATAATTACATTTACAATAATGTAATTAATTATTACAACACATATTATATTATCCTAGATAATATAATCACTTACATAATATTCTATGTTCACACTACAACATAGATATTCCTAACATTCGCCCCCTTAGTGTGAACATGGGGTAAGAGCTCCTGGAAACATCAACCTTGTCGGAGTATTCATTGCTACTGGATCTTGCTATCTGGATCTTGCTGCTAATGATCATCCTTGTCGTATGAACATCTTCATCGACTGATCACCTTCCACCGAAGTACCTTCCACCGAAGTATGGCAGTTAGAGGACCGTACGACAGTCAGAGGACCGTACGTAGATGATTTTCCCCTGTAAGCTGAGTCATGCAGTTTGCTTCTTCCACACCAAATAGACACTCAGGAACTGTTGTTAGTCTATGTGAACACATTAAAATCAAAACATGAAACTAGTTTCACCCCCTTGTGTATAAACACACCACATAACTGAAATAAAATATCACCACATCTGTCTGCGACCCCATCGTTGGTGAATGACGAGAGGACGCTGATTTTCCTCCTTCCTCCATTGCCTCCTTCCTCCAACAAGAAAAGAGTCTACCATAGGAAATCCTCATCACTAGGACATGAAAGTTCTTCATCAGTTGAGTAGACTTCCGAATCAGTTTCTACTTCAGCTAGAAGGGCTTTCTGATCTATCTTGTCATCAAGAATATCCTGAGCTCTCTTTTTACAGTTCAGTATTACATGCCCAATCTCATTACAATAAAAGCATTTTATTTTTCCATGTGAAGGAACCTTCTTTGGTTTATGTTTTTCCTTCTTAGATGAGGAGCTCGGTTTGTTTCCTACATATAGTACTTCTTCATGTTCTTCATGATTGCTTTGTTCTAACAATGTAGAAATCACTCCTTCTAGACTAATAGTAATTTTACTCAAAGTAAATACAATATTTGAGTAACTCTTAGGCATGCTATTAAGAAGAATAGCTTTAGCATCATCATCTTTTACATGTTCTTTAATTCCAGCTAGTTGATTTAGCAAAGAACGAAACTTACTTATATGATCTGCCATTTTTGAGTTCTCTTCCATTTTCAACCCATAAAAGCATTGCTTCAATGTAGTCTTTTCCATTTCATCTTCAAAACCAAACAATTTGTTAAGAGACTCCCAAATTTCTTTTGCAGATTTTGTGAAATCCACATGATGCAGATAGGTTTTTGATAAGCCTAGACCAATGATACCCAAAGCTCTCTGATCTTTTGCATTCCATTTTGCCAATTCATTTCCTCCAGTGGGTGGAGTTGAATTAGACTTCACCACATCCCATAGATCCTTTTCTATTAAATGTAATTGCATCTGTAGTTGCCATGTATGGAAATCTTGTCCTTCAAACTTTTCAATCAGATTTAGTTTCTCCATTATTTTGTACAATACTGATAAAAAAATACAAAATTGAATCAAGTACTTTAAAATTTTATATTGAATACCTTTTAACCTCCAAGCAAGTCAAGAACTTGTATTAACAATTCAACATTATTGAAAATTGGAGAAAACTTTCAGTAGAAGAATTGATGTGCTTAATTTGATAGCTGCATAGTAAAATCCGTATTTCTTCCAAACTACGTTCTGGGTTCTTCTGAAAAAATCTGTAGTTTTTTGACCAGCACATGATTCTGCACACAAAATTATAGAAAAACCCACATCTGGAAACGAAAAATATAATATATTCTTTGAGACGGATCTGATCATGAAAGCACTGAAATTTCTTGCATCAAACCTGCTCTGTTACCAAATGAAAAGTTAATATCATAATTGCATAAAGAAAATTTGAAATCTTACTCTTTATTCTTGCTTAATACATAGGAAGTATTACATCCATTTAAATAGGAGATGTTGTTCCTATATTTAAGGAGATATAATCTCCATAAATATCTCCACACATAACTCCTAAAACAACTCCATGCTATTATACGTGAGATTTTGTTTTCTCACAAAACTAATATTGTTAATGATTTGTTTACTCAACAACTCATAACAATATTTACTCACCCACTCATAATTACATTTACAATAATGTAATTAATTATTACAACACATTATATTATCCTAGATAATATAATCACTTACATAATATTCTATGTTCACACTACAACATAGATATTCCTAACAAGCTTCATATTCAGCCATATTATTGGTGCACTCAAAGTTCAATTTGTGTGCGACTGGGATAGGTGTACCCCAAGGAGGAATCATCACGAAACCTACACCTCCCCCTTACTGGCATTTGGATCCATAAAAGAAGAGCTTTACTTTACATGGGGACAGACCAAAATCAATTTGTTGGATATATTCATCGGGGAATTGAGCAAGGGGGACTTGAGTGTTCGGAAGAGGAGCATCAGCTAATTGATCTGCAATGACCTGACCCTTGATAGACTTTTGCGGGATAAACTCAAGATCAAATTCTATCATAAGCATGAGCCAACGAGTGATACGATCATTGTGATAAGGCTTCGCATGAATTGTCTTGAGTGGATTGACACTTGTGACAATGTAAGTTTTGTGATTAAGGAGGTAATGACGAAGCTTAGAAGTTGCGAAGAAGAGAGCACAACACATCTTTTCAGCTTCGGAATAACGTGTTTCATACTCGTGGAGGGTGCGACTGATGTAATAGACAGCTTGTTCTTTACCGCAAACATCCCGATGTGAGATCATGGCTCCCAGAGCATGGTCAATCACAGAGATATAAAGATAGAAAGGCTCCCCCTCGCGTGGAGGTGTAAGCACAGGTGGAGAAATAAGATAAGCTTTGAGATCATCGAAGGCCTTTTGGCAATGTTCATCCCATTCAAAATGAACATTCTTACGGAGGAGATGATGAAAAGGTTGACAACGGTCTGAAAATTGTGAGATAAAATGATGCACTGATTGAAGACGTCCTTGGAGACTGCGGAGTTTCTTTAAGTTAGAAGGGGAGGCATCTCAAGGATAGCTTTTATTTTTGTGGGGTCTACTTCAATACCCCTAATGGAAATGATAAAACCTAAAAGTTTACCAGTGAGAAAGCCAAACACGCACTTAGATGGATTTAAACGAAGGCAAAAGTGAATAAGCCTCTCAAAGAGAGGTGCAAGAATGAAAAGATGATCCTGACGACGTTTAGATTTTCTGAGGAGATCGTCGATGTAATCTTCCATAGTTTTGTGTAAGAGATCATGGAAGATGTAGGTCATTGCTCGCTGATAGGTTGCTCTAGCGTTCTTAAGACCGAAAGGCATGACACGATAACAAAAGGTCCCCCAAGGAGTTATGAAAGAAGTCTTATGTTGGTCTTCTGGTGTGATGAGAATTTGATTATACCCAGAGAAACCATCCATAAGAGAAAGCATCTCATGACCCGCAGTTAAATCCACGAGTTGGTTGATATTAGGTAGAGGAAAATCATCTTTTGGACAAGCAAGATTAAGATCCCGGAAGTCGGTACAAATTTGAATTTTCCCAGTAGCTTTAGTTACTGGTACGACATTGGAAACCCATTGTGGATAATCGATGGGTTGGATGAAGTTAGCCAAGAGCAAGCGCTGCAATTCTTCTTTAACAAGAAGGACTACTCTAGGGTGCATTTTACGTAATTTTTGTTTAACCGGTTTGATGTTGGGAAGAGTAACGATATTGTGGACCATAATATCGGGATCGAGTCCTGGCATATCCTCCTATGCCCAAGCAAAAGCTTGACAATGGTTGGAAAGAAAAGTGGTAAAGTCTCCTAATTCCTGTGGATTAAGAGACTGGCCGACCTTAATGATGCGAGGGTCTTTAGAAGTCCCTATATTAAGGTCAACAGTGGCTTCGTTGAGAAGTGTAGACGTGTCAGAAGGAATGGTTTTAGGAAGATAGGAATCCTCTGCCCCCAGATAGGTGAGGACAGAATCATCATCCGCACAATGGATAGTGTTGATAGTAGGAGAGTCGTCTCCAACTATTTCAGGCAAGATTACCGGTATGGAAGTGGACCTGTCATTAGTCTTATAGGCTAGTGGCCCTAAGGAAATGGTATTGATCAAAAAAAAAGTTAGAAAGGATGGAAATGGCTTCGTCCACATCAAGTGATGCTTCTGACTTAGTGGGAGAAGATGGTTCCTCAATAGGAAGAGGCTCATCGAGAACAGTGACGGTGGATTTTGAAAGAGGTTTAAATCCTAAACCAAATTTTTGATGTGGCTTGAGAGTTGGAATGGACGTGAGGTCATGCACACCTTGTTCATATTTTCCTAAGCCAAAGCCCTTCCACGCGCATCGATATAAATAAGTTTTTGCAAACGTGGGATTCTGTAGACAATCGAACCTTGTTAGATAAGGTTTGGTCCTAGGAGGAGAATCTGGGTGATAGTGAGGCGTGTCAAGACCACCGTAAATGAAATTAGTCTGTTGATTGGGTAGACCAATGGTGACGATGCGACCAAGACCTGGCTGGTATTCAGGTTGTTTGTCTGGTCTACCATACTCACTAGGTTTAAGATGGTTGTCAAAAGAAAGGAGAGGAAGCTCTCCTAGTGAGAAACGCTGCAATGTCTCTTCTAAATTTTGTACATCCAGTATTTTGGTTGCAGGTATGGAAGAAGATGAGGCCTCGTTAGGAGAACAGGCATTTTCCTTTAGAGGAGCAGACCCTGTGGTCATGTCGCATTGCGCGGAAGGAAAAGGATCTCCTGGATGAGTATAGATTTTTCCCTCATATTGATATTTTAAGCATCGATGGAGGGTGGATGGGACACAATGCATTGTGTGAATCCAGGAGCGTCCGAGGATCATATTATAGTGGAATTTCCCTTCAACAATGTAAAAGAGTTCGTGAAGCAACTTCTTACCTACTCGAATGGGTAAGACTACAGTTCCTAAGGTAACTACTAGCTGATCGTTAAATGATCGAAGGGCGAAAGGTGGGGGTGACACTACATTCTTTGGTAACTTAAGTTGCTCGAATGTGTGCGAGGAGATGACGTTGAGTGCAGCACCACTGTCGATCATAATGCGTTTTAATGTAGTGTTGTCGATTTGGACTGTGATAAAGAGGGGAGCCTCCAAATCCTCGGAAGAAAGGGAAGGAATTTCCGAATCTTCAAAAGAAATGGCGGTTGATGGTTTATTCAATCCAACAATCATCTCGAAAGGCTGGGGCTCATCTGAATTCACTGCGATGCGACACAGATTATCAATCAGAGCCTAGTGATGTTGCGGAGTGGATTGAATGAGGTCAAAAAGAGACATTTTGACCAGATCCTGGGTGAGTTGTTTCATAACACTCTCCTCAACTGACACGGGAATTTGAGCCCAAGGTGCAGCATGAATAGAGACCCGAGGTCTTGGGGCTAATAAGGAAGGAGGAACTCCTTCGAGGGCTGCAGAAATGACAACCTGTGGTCGAGATGTTGTAGATGAGGATGGATTATCATACTGTTGGGTTCTCGTGGCGATATGAATTGTGTCGATTTGAGGAGGGGGAAGATCATTTGGAGTGGAATCACTAGAAGTAGAGGCCTGAGTAGATCGTTGGGGTTCAAATGGAGCTAAGATGATAGGAGGTGCTTGTTTCTCCTCCTCCAGCAAAAGATCACTTTCTTCCAAAAGGTTGTTGACGATAGATTGAAGAGCTTTACATCCCTCAGTATGATGACCCGGGGTACGGTGGTAAGCACAAATCAAATCAGAGTTAAACCAGGTAGGTTTAACTCCTTTAGGGTTATAGGGTTTAATCGGAGGAAGAGATATGGATGAAGATTGGATAAGTTGGTGAAGGATTTCGGTGTAGAACCTGGTAGACGAAGATGAGGACAGAGATGATGAAGGCGCCTCTTTTACTTTAATAGACTTCCAAGGTAAAAGAACCTGCATGTTAGTTTTGACAGTCTTTTTAGGGATCATCTTATTTTTTTGGACATCTGGAGGAGTAGCCTTGGGCACTTGAGATGGAAGTAAGTGAGACATGATTGATTTTGGTGGAGGGGGAGCCCCTAAAATAGATTGTGAAGATGATGGAGATGTGACAAGTGTTGTGGTCTTCAAAGATAAGGGAGGCTGCTTGGTCGAAACTAATGATGATTTAGATGATGTCGATTTACATGAGGGAGAAGCTTCCAAAGTAGGTGTAATCGGAAGAACATAGGGTGCCCTTGTTTTTGGTAATGAAGATGATGATTTTGATAAAAGAGGTGACGTCTCTTTAGTAGGTAAGTTCACTTTTTGAGGTGCTGGTGAAGAATGTGTTGTAGAAGAAGATGATGGTTTTGATAAGTTTGTAGAAGAAGACGCCTTCTCAGCGGACAAATCCAATCTTTTATGAGGCACAGAGAGAGATTTTTGCAAGAAAGCACCAAGAGTCTTGATAGTTTGAAATATGGGCTTTCCTTTTTCAGGGATGGTGGCAACTTCAACTGCATAAGGTGATTGTAACCTTTTCGGGGGAAGCAAATGGGGAGGTACTGATGGCGCAACGTTAGATTTCGGTTGTCTCGGTCTAAGTTCAGGAACTGAGCGTATAGATGTTGGTGTTACTTCTTTAGATTTCCCCTTAATAGGCAAAGTAGCATTTGTGATGGAAGAAGTGAGTGATGAAGAAGCAGTTCCTTGCGAGGGAACTACTTCTGGTACAATAATTGTGGGTGAAACTACTGTAGGAAAGGAAACGGGAAGAGTCAAAATCGAGGACGCTTCCGTCGAAGTCGGCACAACTATAGGTACGTTCACCAAGGGCATAGTCGCAGCAAAAATAGGAGAAACAGAAGTAAATGTATCCGTGGTGGAAACTCGAAGGGATGTAATTTCCTCGAGCATTGAATGGATGTCTGATGATGAGACAGATGAGGATGACACTGTCTCGGGTATGGACGGAAGATTAGACAAAGAAGCAGAGAGAGGTGAATCCATATCTAACAATGTTGGAATATGTAAAGACAGGCTATCTGAAGATGGTGGAATCCCAACGATTAACGAAGTGGAAGGAGATTCTGATTCGGTCGATGTGTTCGCAAATGGCTTAGTTTTAGAAGAAGATTCTTCCGTAGAGATGAAGCTGATAGTATGAGTGTTTGGTTTTTGAGACTCTGAAGCATCATGGTTCGGGGAATGATTGGGAAAATGTTGTTTGAAGACATCCAGTGCTTGATTTGGGGGAGCATTTGGGTTATCCAGAATGAGTTCGCCTTTATTGATGAATTTCTGGACAAGATTTTTGAAGGTCTGACATCGTTCGACGTCATGACCTTTGGTTCTATGATAATGACAAAAGTCATTTTCCCTATACCAGAATGGATGTTCTTGGCTTTCATCAATATTCCTAATGGGGGGAAGTTCGATCATGTGAACTTCCAACATTTTTTCCAGGATAGAAGCATATGATTCCCCCAATGAAGTGAAAGATCGAGATGATGAGGTCCCTTTTCGAGAAGATGAGGAGTCTCTTCGTGGTGTTTGATTAGAAGTGGTATCGGCTCGTGGTGTTTTTAATATGATAGCGTTGGTGGATCCCTGATTCTTGTCTTAGAAGTGGAAGAATTTGATTTGGTAAACTGAGAAAAAATTGGTTTAGATTTAGAGCGAAGTTTTAACTTCCCTTGTTCAATGGTGCGAGACTCAAGTTTGCGTGCCATTGTAAAGGCTTCTTTGAATGTATGAAAGGTCTGGATCCTTAAAGTGGAAGAAATATGATTAGCACAAGATCGAGTAAAAAACTCGATCTGTTGGGATTGAGGAAGGGAGAAAGACAATTGGTTTATTATCCCTCTCCAACGAGCGACAAAGTCTGCAATAGACTCATCATCGAATTGACAAATGTTATAAAGATCTGTAATCGAGATCTTATGCACAATATTTATTGAAAAGTTTTCAACAAACATCTAGGCCAATTGAGAGAAAGAAAACAAGGAATGTTGAGGAATGTTATTGTAGCAGTCTAAAGCAGGACCTGCTAGAGACATAGGAAAAGTATGGAGCATAAGCTCCTGATCCTGGACTATGAGGTAGCAAGCATGTTTGAATACTCGCAAATGCTGTTGAGGGTCCTCCCGACTGTGAAATTTTGAAAATTTAGGAAGTTCCCATTGGGGAGGATAAGGCTTAAAGGCCACTGAGGGGTGAATGGGTTCATTACATACTTCTTCAAAGGAGTATGAAGGACGAGCCCCTTTGGTGGAGGCTTCCAAGTCTGCGATTTTCTTGAAAAGAATTTGAACCACATCAGATTGAGGAGGAGGCATACTGGCATGTCCTACATAAGAAGCAAATGGTGGATGTTGTTGAGGTGTCAACGGGGGATTTATCTGTTGATTGATGGGATGATAAGAGGAGTAATAAGGCATTCTGGGTGACACCTGGTGGGGTATTTGCTATGAAGGAGCCTGTGTATAGGCAGGCTGTGAGATAATAAGTGGTTGAGAAAATGACGGTTGGATGACGGACGGAGCCTGTGATTGGTGGACTCCTATGCTTGTTGACTGAATCGGGACAGATTGAGGAACATGGGTGCCGATTTGATTGGACATATTGGGGAAAAAGACCTGAAAGAGGCTTTCTACTGCCGGATTAGTTATTAAGGGCGCCGATGCTAAAGGATGGGCGAAGGTCACTGTTGCTAGAACTTTGGAAGAAAGACCCACTGGAGGACGAGAAGCAGGAACCAACTGACTAGTCGGAGGGAGTTGACTCATAAAGGGGTACTAACCCTGGGACACGATGGAGGGCATAGATGAATTAACAGTAATATGTGGGTGCACAGATGCACTCATTATAGCCAGAGCAGAGGACCTCTCAGAAGTAGGTTGTGGAATATTCGAGGTAACTGCGGTGTTAGGAATAGGTAAGACTATTTGAGAACTAGTCGATATGGTCGGTGGAAGAGAAAAAGGAGGCACAGGTGCGCCACCCTTCTCCGTGGCTCGATGCGAGAGAGATGATGCTAACTGTTCTACAAAATCCTGGGATGGTTCATGAGAATAATCGTACACTTGCTGGATTGGTGGTCCCTGATCAGATATTTGAATAGACTTGTGTACTAGGTAGTCCATGAGGGCTACCGGATTGCGATCGAGGAGCGCCTGAAATTCAAGATCCCCGCAAGGAACATACTCTGAGTCAAAAGTAGATGATATTTCTGAAGGACTAGGGGAAGCTGGACGTGATGGAGTTGCTTTGGCCTGATAAAAAGGATTATATGACCAGGATGGGGAACTAATTAACAGTGGTCCCGAGGAAGACCTGGGGGGTGCCGAAACATCCACACTAGTGGTGATCTCGGAGGAAGAAGGGGCTAATTGAGCCATTCTTCTAGATTGTAACTGAGTGATGACCGTCATAAACAAGCAGAAAAGAAGATTGACCTAACTAATGCACAGACAATCCAAGCATTGTAGGTGATTATCTCTTTTAATTTTTTATGCTTTTAAGAAAGAAAACATTAGGGAGGGCCTTTTAGAACAGGAACTACTCAGATAGCCAAACTAAGGATGGTTTGAGGGGTGTTTTGGTGAGGAGTCCCGAAGGCACTTTAGTAAAAGACCGGTACGTGGCTTGATATAGGGGCCTACCCCCGCACTTCACACACCGCTGCGATAAGGGAGTCGGGTGCTTTGCCAATATATACCAGAACTTCAATGAATTTATAGCGCGGCCCGAGTACCGCGTAGGCTCTTCCTCTTGGATGTCACTTCCAAGTAGGCGAGGCCAGGGAAAGAATTTTTGTTTAAATGCTTTATACTTAGTGATTTTGGCTTTGTGTGCAAGGGTGAAAAATAAAAATCAAATAGTGTCACTACTGATTTTGATCAATTTTCCAGCCTAATTAAAACTAGATGAAAAACATACAGCAAAAATGACAAAGAAAGAGTTCCTTTTAAGCACTTAAAAACGAAGTGTTTGATTTCGATGAAGACAAGTCAAACAGATTCTTTCCCAAATGCGATTAAATTCTTTTTAAGTACCAACAATTGAAATTTTCGGATGTGATAGACAACTAAGAAAGAAAAAAAAAATTGTATTATTTTTTTTTTTTGTTCCTAAAAAGGAGAAAACACCATAAAAGAGAAATACCTGTAGATTTAGCTCTCCAAGGTGTGTGGACTTCAAAAATCGCGTTGTTGAGCTCTTCCCCTCGAACAATCCCACGAACAAGAAAAGTGCTCCGCAAGAAAAGGTTAAGCAAACACCAAACAAAATCCAGAAAGATATATCTGGATAATGGTGAAATGGAAATTTCTATTGTAAGGAACTAGAAAAATTCCAAGGAAATAGCAATTTCGCATAAAGAGCAAGATTAAAACGATGAAAGGAAATGCTCAAGCAGAACTGATAAAAATCAGTGAAGAAAAATAACAAAGCTCAAAACTAAAAAAAGAGATGAACTTACCAATAAGGGACTTTGGTTAGGTCCCACCGAGCATGCCAGAATGTAGATCAATAATTTCACGCTTGTTACCTGTCCAAGTTAATGCGCCAAACTAAACACAAAAACCCTGAAAAACTCAAATGAAATCGATACCTGATGGACAAGATCCGAAGATGTATATGGATGAGGAAGCCGATGTAGATAAGACGGGCGCACACGAGGAATTTGGCACAGTAGATCCAAGTAACCTGCGAGACACCGATGCTTGACAGAAAAAGACCACGTTAAAAGATTTTTAGGTGGACTACCCGAGAAGCGGATCCGGGAAGCGATAGACTCCCTCGGCGGATGTTAGTCCACGTTTTCAATTAAGTAAAGAAGTATACATGATAAAATATGTACGTACAAGACTAGATTTTCTGATCAAAGTAATAAACAGAATCTAAACAGCAGGCAGAAAGCAACAGAAAACAGGGAACTGTGAAAAACAAAGTTGGATTTGTGTTACCTACGTCTTTTTACCTGTCAGCAGGAAGATCAGCGTCGATTAGGTAAAATCGGCATCGACTAGGTAAGATCGGCGTCGACTGATATAGATTGGCGTCGACTGGTGTAGATCGGTGTCAATCCGAGACAAAGTGCGAGAATATTCAAGAATCGGAAAACGAAGGCAAGATCGTCAACGTCTGCTGGATCTGCGGAAGATGGAGGACTCCACCCGTGCTGGGTGCAGGAATAGAGTCACCAGAAAATCAATGGAGACGTGCGATGTTGATGTGATAAGAGCAGAGTAACGGTGCTCCTCTCAGGGATTGATTTGGACAAGATCCGCTCTCATTTGATAGATAATGTTCACACTAGATGCGTAAAGATCTCTCGTTCTCTCTCTTACAATCTGCGTCTCTTTCACGATCTGTCTCTTTCTGTGTTTTTTCGTCCTCGTGTCCTCCTAGAACTGAGTTCTGGCCTTCCATTTATAATCGGCACCGCTCCAAAAAATCGGCGTCAACCGAGTACCGGTCGGCACCGATCACGGAATAGACTCCCGAGACAGCCAAAATGAACGATTTCCGGAAAGATAAGAGTTATCCCTCCACCTCAAATACGGGAAATATCCCACTTTGGGAGGAGGAGAAATAGGGGTGATACATGGATAGGATAAATATGGGGTAGATAAGTGGTTAGGATACATGTGAAGAGGTGTAATTAAATAGTTAATATTTAATTACTCACGAGTAAAACATAATGGGGTGAATTAAACTTAGGATAGGTGTTTAAATCACAAATCAAATAATATCCCAAGGGGATATTGGTAATATAAACGTGCCCCAGGTTACCTGAGGTAGCAAACGCACACGAGGGATACCAAATTGGATAATCAATTTTAGGTGTCTACAGAAGCATGCAAAATTGTTTGATAAATTCAACCCTTGACAAAGTGAATGTCAAGATGGAAGAGTGGTTGAATGTGGTGAATATTCTCATCCTCTAACAAAGTGAATGCTAGAATGGAGGAGAGTTATATTGATAAAAGTTTAAATGTGTTCAACCTCTAACAATGTGAATGCTAGAGTGGAGAAGAGAGTAAGCCTACAATTTATCGAGCCAGAATCAGTTGGAAATTAGTTACACATAGTTGAATGCACATGCAAAAAATAGCAATGGAGGAAGTTACAGTAGTGTCAGAGCATTTAGGGGTAGTAAATGGAATTAATTGCAGAAGTTATATTCATAAAGGTGGTTGTACATGCAATTCAATTTCCCCCACCTTTCTAGGATTCTATAAGTACAGTTAACTAGGATGAGGATAGGGAGTCTAAGTGGATGTTGCCCAAGTGGTAGTTTACTAGGATGTGCACACACTTAATTTATTAATTATTTAATTAATAAATGGTAATTAACTTAACACAAAGGGGTGTTAGGGGTACATGAGATTAATTTAATTAATCCAAAGGGTACAACATGTATGAATTAATCAATTTAATCAATTAATAAAAAATGGGTGAATAACAAGGTGTATTAGGATAACATTGGGAACAGGTGGAAACAAGTGTGTAATTTTAGGGTGCCTACACGTGGCATATTGATGAATGGTAATTTATAACCCACCGTGTTGTTTTTTTCTACATTTGATGTGGAAGCATGTCCATGTGCTAAAATGTCATCCATGTTGATGAGAGGTGGTTCTTCCTCATTATCCTTGTTTTTGGGTGAAATAGTTTCATGTTTTGTTCGCATTCTAGCACCTAATTCCACCACTCTCACAAGTACCCTATCTTTGTTTATAAAAAGGAATTCATCTAATAGGGAGGGTTCAAAGTCAAAATCCGAGTGTGGTGATCTTGCTTCATCACCACTATGATCTATAATCTCTTCTAATTCCTTTTCTACGGAAAATAAAGGTCTCAAATCATGACCAATAAATGGATTCGACCCTTGTTTATTTGACGTTTCCCATGCTTGTTTTTCAATGACTTGTCTTCTAGCTCAAAATCTTGTTTTGGGGGCCAATATGTGTGAGAACTTCACCAAGGTGTTTTGAATTTGTTCAAAAGGTATTGTCCCAACCTAAGTGGAAGTTTACAAATGTCCAAGGATGTCAATGGTTCAAAGAATTATGAATGTAAAAGAATCAATGTGTCAAAGTGATTGTCTTACTTGAATAAGTCAAAAGCGGCGAACAAAATACAATCACTCAATGCTCGATTTTAGACCAATCAATCAAAATGGCATACCTCCTGAGTTTGTTCCCAAATGGTAGTCAATGTTTCAAGATGGTTAACAAAATGTCACCACTTATATCAATTTCAAAGTAATTAACAAGGCGTAAGTAATAACAAGAAGTTAATATGATCCCCCAACAAAGTATACTAAAAGTGAGCTTAAATCCAATCAAGACCTATATCTCAAAAAGTGATAGTTATGATTGTGAGTGACACAACAATACCACTAAGATGTGTTAACCAAAATTTTCAGAAAATTAAGGTATTAATATCAAAATTATATTGATATAACGTGCACAAATGGTAACACTCAACACTTTTCAAAATTAAGGTAATGTTTGAAAAAAAAGTAATGCTAGAGTATACCAAGGAATTATTAGAATGCACGTAGTGTAACATTACATTCTAAACACTTAGGACAAGTTTGCAAGAAACAAGATGTAAGTATCAAAATTGTTGCAATACGATATAAGCAAGATAGCCATTCAAAGGTGAATCAATATGATGAATCACGCCTAACTACGATTGACGATCTTGACTTGGGTATCAAGATAAAAATGGTTATCAATGCTGTAAAAATGTACTCCACACACTTTAGACATTTAAAAAATCAACCGAAAACATGGATGAACGTAAACGGACATAAAAGTGGTGAACACAACCAATTAGATAACACACGGGTAAAGTTCAGTTCTTCTCTCTGATCAACAAAGTGTCAAAAGAAAGTGAAGGAATTAGATCAAGTGGGGTTGAAAAGAGTTTGGCCTCACTTCGATGAAGATTTCACCCTCACCTTATAGTGAAAGTGAAAAACCAAGACAAAAGTAATGCTTCACATAAATTTCTGTGATGAATAACACGTAGTTTGAACTTTAATGGACTCTCCTCTTTGTTCAGATAAACAAGAGTTTTGACTCCAAGAACATTTCTCCCTTTTCGAAAAGGATCTAAACTCAAATCGATTTTGATATGGTACAAATAAATTGCCTCCTAGACAAGATAGCTTCCTAGGAAGTTCACTCAACTAGGTGTCACAAGTTATCTAAATGTGAGCTTAGATTTGCCAAGGTTTCCCAAGGAGTATCCCGGACTTTACTTTACCCCCTTCAAGCACAGTGGAAAAATAGATGTTTCCATCGTGTACTCTCACTGAGGTCACAATATGGATAAATTCGACACTAAATATCACGTGTATCACTAGTCAAGTAGGTTAGTGCAGAGTACTTCTTGTTTTGTCTACAAGGTTCCCTCTTACGCATGGACTACTTTAGGGTTTCCTAGAACCACCCACATTGTTGTAGCTTAAGGTGTTATGCCAAAGGGGTTATGTTCTAGCTGAGTGGATAGGGACGATACACTTTTCTAAAACCTACAAATATAGTGTGATGTTTGTGGTGTGTTTTTAATTTTATTTTTTTTAGCTTAATGTGGTTTTCTTGATACATCTTTTGGCAACCTGTATGGAAACTGTATTAGTAGTTTTTTTTTGTCTCGATAGCCTTCATTCTTCGACAAGAATTTAGGTCCTACACGACGGATTTAGTAGTTTTCCATACACATAAAGAGGATGAAGCATCATTTGCTGATTATCAAGATCATCCTAGGATGAAAGAGAAGATCATATGGGTTGTAAAATCCAAATACGAAGATCAAAAATGGAAAATAATTGATTCTAACAAAAAATTTGTTCATTTTAACCAAATTTGAGATTCTTTTCAATGTTTTTCAAGGCAAAATGAGATATAGAAATCATTTCTAATTGCCTAAGATCACCTAGAAGGTGCATGAGGGAAGAGCATACGTGATTCTAATCTCATGATTAAGCATATACTTTTCATTCAATTACCTTTAAAAAAATCAAACCAAGTTAACAAAAACATGCAAATAAGACCCTGGAAAATAGAAGTTAGTCTTCAATTAAAACCTAGCAAGGAGTCAATAAATCTCGAAAACACATGTTTTTTGTAAACTTTAAAGTGAAATAAAAAATATGAACTGTGATGTGTATGCATAACTCTAGGTGTGTATGCCTACTTCAGGACATGTACGCCCCTCTATGGAAAATGACAGTGAGCCAATGGGTACACAGCTAGAGAGTTGTGTACGCTAACCTTTGGATGTATACGCCTACAGAAATAAATGGTCAAAGTAAACATCACTAGAAGATAGGTAAGCTTAGGTATAGGTGTGTATTCAATAGGGTATAAACGTATACGCTAGCAGACATAAAGGCCAGACAAACTCAAAAGACAAAACATCATTCATGTCGACAGAATGATGCATACGCTAGACTCTAGATGCATACATTAGCATTTGGATGTGTACGCCCATAGAGTTTGGAAATGGGTCAAACAGAAGCTCTATGTCATTTATGTATGCATGTACGCTAGAAGTGACATGAATCGATCTGTAAAAATCTCAATTTTTTGGAAAGTTAGTTCACCAATTTGACAGAGAACCCATCTAAAATATCTATAGAGGGTAAGACTCAACACATGTAAAGTTAGCAAAAATCATAAGAAATTCACTAGCATTTAGACGCATACACTGTGCACATCAAGGTGTATAGCCAAAAATTGGAAATGTACAACAAATCTTTGAACCATAATTGCTAAGGGACTACAGGATCCCTCCCACTGGGCATGCCAAATGTGTGCAAGAATTAGATAGCTAATCGATCTCAAGAGAATCTCAGAACTTTAGGATCTAGTTAGCTCCTAAAATTGATAAGATACCCATCTAAATCTATGCACCTATCATGGTTAGAGCTTAAGAAATGTACTAATCTACCAAAATATTTAGGGATTAAAACATGAATAAACATCCAAACTATATGCTAAGCAATTAATCCTCTATCTCCTAGCTGAATGATAATTAATGAAATGAACCTATTTAGATCACTTAGCAATCCATAAGGGTTGATTGTATGTTTGATTCCTTCAATAGTTTCAAGAATGGATTTTTGTCAATCCATGGTTACAGGGACCATTTGCAACATATCTGGCACATGCACTGGCAAACTTGGATGGTATGAATGCAAGAAATGACCGATAACTAGGATCCTCTAATGGAGTAATGCTCTAATCATGATACACAATGGCATTCATAGCTTAGGACTCTATGCTCATTTAGGTGAAAGTAGATTGGTAAGAGGAGGCGATCCTTATCTAGCCTAATGGATAAAAGATTCAGCTTTGCAATAACATTCTCACATGTGTTGATTTAATAGCAAGGTGATGAGTTAAATAATATGGAATATGCAAGATGGCTTAGAGAGGGTTGAGTGGAACCTTCAAGTGAGAGTTTAGTTTGTCCTTTGAATGACTCAAGGGGTTTGAGGGGATTTATTAATTAACTGCAAAGTGATCTAATTAATAGGTCCTCGAAACCGATGTAGAAGATTTTTTTAGAAGAATAATTAGTATGATTTAGGGGATAAGAAGGGTTTAATAAAAAAATGATGATTTATTGATCTAATAGGAGAGGGAACTTAATTAAGCCGTTAAGAAGCCGTTAATTAGATTCAGGTAAAAAAGAGTTATAATTAATGAAAGATCATTATTTGTCATATTTCATTGGATAGAAGCGGTCAATTAACTACGCGTCACATGTAGTTAATTAATGACGATAGATTACTGAAACCATGTGCTATCATTGAAGATATGTCGTCAATTTGGGAGAAAGGGTATAATTAGCACAATTTAAGTATTTACCATGCGTTGGAGCTAAATTATAGGTGTCTACAGTATTAGAGAAGGATACTGAACCTCTCTGTTTGAACACTCTCATTCAAAGGAGTTTTTGCCTTAAAATGGTTGATAATGGCTATGCAGTGTAGCCCACGTGTAAATTCCATTTTTTCCATTCACCTTTCTTGCATTTTGTCAACAATTGGAAAGCAGTGCAGACCATGTGCAAAAATTGGGGTCAGAAGATTTTACCATTCACTTGAAGATCTCCTTTCTCCTTCCATTTTCCTCACTCTTTCTTGTAGTTTTTCATTTCATTCTGTTCATCATTTTCATACCCAAAATTTAAATTAAAAAAAATAATTTCATTATGGAGAATTCATTAGCAAAATATTATTATTTTTCTTAGTTTTATGAAAATTTTCTGAAAATCAATAGAAGTGTATATTTAGTTTTAATATTTGCATTCATGAGGATTTCAATGACTTACATTGGATCAAATTTATGCATTCAGATCTCACAGTTGTATGTATCATTTTATTTAAAGGGTTTACATTTGATATTGATGTAAGAATTTGGTTTAATATTAGTTTGGATCTTCATCCACAATGAGATCACTCCAAATGGTATCCCTAGAGTGACCTTGAGAGGTATGCTCATCATTGGATTCAAGATTAGTTGACATATTTCTCTACATCCAGGATTATCCTTTGCCTCTCTAGAACCATTCAAACCCACATGAAACTCAAATCAAATCTTAGCATTTTGGCATATTAGTATCTCCATTGTGAATCTTGCAGTGAATTTTTTGGTTTTCTCCACGACAATCAACAAAATTTCCCTTCTGCATTGAATGGATATGATCACAAAGAACTTCGAATCTTATTCAATCCAAAATATCTATGCACCAATGATATCTCTCCACAGTCGAGCTCATGTAGATCCTCTTTCGATTTAGCATTTAATACATTCCACTTCTCACCCCAGTCAACAACAATGGTTCCATGACATGAAACATGTACCATATCCATGAGATTTACTCCTACGAAGACCCCAGTCAATCCTTGGTTTCCAACTCAGCTCTCTATCAAGTTATCTCCCTTCAAAAATTTCTTATGTCGTTTCTTGAGAGATCCAAATTCTCGTGGGGAAACGATCTCATTTTTCTGCCCAATGATTGACTCAAATATCCTACAAATCTCTCTTTAATGAATGAATCCAAATTGAAGAATACAATCTAAAAATGATGACCCTAACCCTAAATTGGTGGGATGTGATGTATATCCCGATTGACTATAGTTTTAAAACATTGCATTGGAGAAATAAATCAAGGGTTCGACAAGAAAAAAAAGCACAATTTTTTTTGAAGATTGTAAAAATACTAGAGGTGATGAAAAATTATTTTAAGGGGGGGAATTTTTTTAATAGAAGGGGCATAAAAATATATTTGTAATGGGGAGGTAATTATAAAAAAGGAATGAAATATTTTGTAAGGGAGGTTTAAGTGTTTTTTTCGAAAAATTTGTAAACATGCAGATATTATAAGTGGCCATTATTTATAAGAGGACACAATATCGGTAGAAGTTGACATCCACTCTACTTCACATTACGAGGGGGGAGAAGTAACACAATGCTCATTTTGTACCACTCAAGTCAAATCTTTTGTATTCAAGAAGTACAGTCCCTGTAACAACCTAGAAGACGATTTGCCAATGACTGAATAAGACCAATAGTCACTATGCAAATTCTAGCAGAGTCCCTCACCCCATGTTATAACTAATGGGGACATTATATCTAACATGGATGTTCCATATTAAATAAGTGTAGTCATGAAATGGAATATGTGGAACATAATATGAACTACCATGCTAAGTGAGTTGTGAAAACAACTCACGTAGGATTTAAGTGAGAAATTTTAGGAAGGTTAGTTGTGAGATTTTTTAGGTTTGGTTAGTAGGAGAGAATCTTGGTTGTTAGCACAACCATCCTATATTCGTGAGAGTGGTTTGAGGAGTATGTTTAATATGCTCTATATATGTGTGTTACCTTTATAATAGTTAATTGATTGAATATGAATGATTAAATCATTCTTGTGCACATTTGAGCCTTTGGATCTTCCCAGAAATGGGGTTCCATTTTCAAGAATGTGGTTTAGACTTTATAAATAGGGGTATGCATGTCAGTTTCTAGCATGAAGACCAAACAAGGTGAAGAAAACATGGCATAATGAGGTAGGTTGTTCATTTTTCAGTGCTAGTATGCAAAGGTGAGTATGGGAAGTTGTTTTTCATGTGGTTTTAGATGTGTGGAAATTTTTTTAGGTCCTAACTTGGATTATTTTGCAAGATATTACATTTTTGGTCAAACCGAGTTCTTGAAAATGGTGTTTCCCAGCTAGAAGGTCACTTTTTGATGCTCATTGATATGCTAATACTTTTCATGATATCCTAATATATTTAGGAGAGATAGATATGTCCTAGCTAATATCCTTGGGAATTATTTTGGGCTTCAAGGTTCATAACTTTATGAAAAATTACTAACACCAAAACAGGTCAAAAACCCTTATAAAATCCTAGTTTTAAGTTAATAGGAGAGATATTGTTCAAACAGACCCAAAATGGATTGGTTTTTATTATTTTATGATTTTAACATGTAGAGGATTCTCCCAAATATCTCCCAGTGGTTTTGGTTTGTCAGATGGATGAGTGGACCTCACAGAAAAAGACTTGTTTCTAAAGATTTTTCTATAGCATTCAATTTTTACATTGGAAATACTTTATAAACGAATGATTTAGGATGATATGGACCTATAATCACTACATATGACCATTTATATATAATTTATAGTCATTAAGAGGTCATACCAAGTCAATTTCTCATGACTAATTTTATGACAATTTTTGGGATAATTTTGAGTATTCTTGGAGAAGAGTTGTTCTTGATCCTTTGTACTATGGGTTGAAGTGTCTGATGAATTTAGAAATGTTTTTGAGTTCATGTAGTACTTTTTCTCATGTTTCATTCAGCTTGGTGAAGTTTTTCAATCCGATACAAGATTCATTCTTGAATATTGGCTTTTGAGAAGCTAATAGGACAATCTTGTTCTTGAGATGGTTTCATGGTGTGAAATAAATTGTAGAAATTTATAAGCATGGAGGAGGTATGAATATTTCATGGATAATTTTATTGAATAGGTTTGATGTTTTAATATTATCATGTAATTCTAAAGAATCATATTTGTATATAGACCTAATATAGTAGGTCTTCTTGAGTTCTAAAGAAGTAAACGACCTAATGAAGATGTTGTAGACCTAATGGAGTTGATGTTCTGAATTTTTTATGTTTATAAGATTCATTTTACTCTATGATGTCCAAACTAATTCATCATGGATGACCTATATGGTGTTTGTGCTTAAAACATGCATATATACAAGGTAATTTTGATCTATTTTCTAGTGTAGTGAGTGTGAAAACACGAGCGATCTATAAGGGATAGAATGATGTGTATGAGGTCCTAAAGACCATGAAGAATGTGTAATTTTTGAAAGTATGAAGGTATCTAGCTATGAAAATTAATTTTTCCATGTCCATGAGAAGGTGAAGAAATATGATGAGCAAGTGAGGAAACAAAGCAGTTTGAGGAGTCTTCAAGAACAACATGTGCAAGGGTATGAAGAGTAGATGATGTTTTAGGATCAGAGTATATCCAAAAGGATTGATTTCATGATGATGTGATTGATACATCAGATAGAGATTAGAAGATGAAGAAGAAGAAGAATAAGAAGAGTAGAAGAATCAGATGAAGAGAAAAGAATTCCAAGATTTCATTGAGATCATCAACAAGAAGAAGGTGGAGAACATTCTAGGTGGATGATTTGGTGAGTCTTCCATGTTTTCGTGCTTCAGTAAATTAGGGGGTTGTAGTATCCTTGCAAGTAGGTGCTTGCAAAAGTTAGGTTGGTTCTAAAAATTCAGGGGTTGGTGCTCCTTGTGGAGTTGGTGCTTCATTAAATATTAGGGAGGTTAATTAGCCTCCTTGTAAGTTGGTGCTTGCTAAATTCTAGTTGGTGCTAGATAAATTTAGGGGTTGGGTGGTCCTTGTAGAGTTGGTACTTCACTAAATCTTGAATTTTGTTATATATAAGAAAATTTAAGTGGATTTTATTATCTTGAGGGTTTCCCACCTAAATAATGTGTTCATGTGTTCTCTATTGTTGCATGCTCATGTGAATGGTTCATAAATTTCTTTGATGGCTTGTATTTAAATAAGTTGACATTGCTCATATGATGATGGTTTGATGAATGTATAAAGATAATGTAAATGTTCATTATGGCTCATATGTGTTGAACGCAAGTTGAGTCAGAGCATATAATTGTGTCTAACTTTTCTGTGTTTTTATACTTTCAGAAAAAATTGTTTGACAACCTTGAAACATGACCAAACTCGCTATTAAATGAAAAAAAACATGTATTTTTAAGAGAATATAAATACCTAGGTGCAGGTCATCCAAAATTTACCTAATTTTAAAAAGTTTTTATAGTATTTTTAAATATTTATTTACTAGTCATATTTTAAAATATTTTTGGCCACCAAGTGGGACACACTTATATGCTTTGACCTAGTTATGATAACTAAAATGAAAGTATTTAAGGACACTAATTCATCTCCCCTATCATTGATTATGCTTCCAACAATTGGTATTAGATCTTGGTCTTTTGAAAAATGTTTAGCGTCTTGAAGAAGATCCTTGAAGCACAAAATGAAGTTCTATTTGATGTCAAAGACGGCATGACATATGGAAATCAGTGGTCCAAAAAAATTCAACATGAAGAAGTCATTCAAGAGAAAATAATACTGTAGTACATCTTAAAGTGAAGAAACTAATTTCAAGCATAAAAATTTATTCATGGCCAAAGAAGTAGGTAATAAGTGTTTGAATGGTCTTATGGAAGATTAAAAAGATGAAGAGGCTAGGGTGGACCTAGAAGAAAAGTTGATTAGTTCCCTAGATGACTTGAAGAATAGAAGAAATAAGAAATTAATAATTGAGGTTCTTGATCAAAGAGTATGAAGAGAAAATCAGTTGCATGGATAGTCAGCATGATGAGATCATCAAGGAAATAGAATTTTGAGGCTCCTAGTTGGTGACAACTAGGGTCTGTATTCTTTAATTGTCATAAGAATGTACAAGTTTCAAGATGGAATCCATGAAAGTATAAGAAGAGGAATACAGTCAATTTCAAGAAAATTTTTATTGAAAGTATATTTTAATTTGGAAATGACAAATTTGAAGACTTATGAGAATTTTGAGAAGAGGACTTAGGCTCTAAATGACATGATGAGTAGGCAAAAGTGTGCCAATGAAAATATAGGTCTAGGATTCAAAGAGGAGAAAGAGATGAATGATAGCAAGTATCGAATTCCAAGTCAAGAAGTATCTCAATACAAGAATAATAAGAAGAATACTAGTGTGAACAAGAAGGTCAACCATAAGAAGAAAAATCCAATTAGACCGCATAATACCATAAGGTATGAAAATTCATTCAATGGTTACTATTTTTCTTGAATTTTTTTTTGTCATAAAGCAAGAGACTTTAGGAGGCCCTACAAAAATGAGTACTCATCATATTATGGAAGGAATAAAATTTTATATCAGTAAAGAGAAATGATGAAAGAGGTCAATATAGATGTTTTAAAGGTACTGTCATAAAGAGGTCACATTGCTTAGCTTTATGTCATCATGAGCCAGGATAAAACAAGAAGGTTAAAGCTCCTAGATTTAAGAAAGTATATATCAAGAAATAATACAATGTGAATGAGGTGAAGGATGAACCAAATACAATCAAACATATTTAGAAGTATTATCATGAATAAAAGGTTAAAGAAAAGACAAACATAGTTAAGCATAACATGAAATAATTCCATGAAGATAAGATGAAGGAGAAACAAGAGATATTCAAGTTGAGTCTTGATCAACCTACAAACCAAAGTGGACAATTTTCTATGATAGAGAGTAGGAAAGAGGTTAAAGAGTTCCAATAGTGCCATTAGTATTTACTACCATCTCAAATAGTATAGGAAGAGAGGATGATACATTCATCAAATCAGAGATGCCAATCTAGTAAAAAAAAAAGCATCTTAGGGAAGAGTACAGAATATTCAATGAGGCCTAGATGAATAATGAAGTTTTTTTATAAGAATAGAGATCTTGGAATATCCTAAATTCGTGATGTTCTGAAGAGTCCTAAGAAACATGATGTTTCTATTAGGATTCATAAAGGAATTCTGAACTCATTAGAAGCATCATGGATAGGTGTTGAGTCATGTAGTCATGTTTATAACTTGGACAATTGTGAGAAAAGGACTATTAAAGATGATTTTAGTAATGAAGTAGGTTTACATGATGACTTGATCAGACCAGTTATAGTCATTAATATATGTTGTAAATAAGATCATCAAGAAGGTGTATGAAGGTTTAAAGGAATATATACATATTTTAAGAGCATCAAGAAGATGAGATGAATACTTGTAGCAGATGAGAAGGACATTGAAGATGAGTTGTGTTACAAGGTATGTTTTTATGTCTTGTCTTGATCAGTTTAGGTGTATTCATGGAGTTGTGTTGATATTTAATGAGCATTAAGAATATGTACGGAGGTGTGAAGGTTGGTAAGACATTTGAGATAAATTGAAGAAGGCATGTTTGGAGAAAAGAATTGTGTCTTGAGGCCTAATTTAGGTCCATAGAGTAGGTGATTAGTATGTAAGACCAATATGTTTTCAAGTCTATAGCCTATATGGTTAAGGAGGATATGAAATATATATGTGATTTCATAGGAGTGATGTTTAGAAGTTATAAAGTCATAAAGGAAGTGATTGTATGAGAATAGAGTATTCATGGTTTGAAGAAGGTATGCATAGGACACAAGATAGAGTCATAAAATACTAGTAAGTTATTTTTCATTGAAGTATTTGCCTATATATGTGAAGTATTTTGTACATATTTTAGCATAATAGTAATTTTGAAGCTAATATTATAATGTTAAGAAAATTTAGGATCACAAAGGTCAGATCTAGGTATGTTGGATAGTGAAACCATGTAAATTAATATGCATAGACTATTCATTGAGGAGTTAACAAGAATTGTTGAGGTGTTTCTTCTGAGCATGGAGGTCCAAGTCATGAGTTGTAGTGTCTTGGTTTGAAGAATCAAGTTTGAAAGAGGATTTTCATAGTAAAATCATGAATTATAACGAAATATTATAGATTGTTCATTCAAATTCTAACATGAAGAGATGATTTTTGACATATCAAGGAATATATTGTGTAGTCTCATCTAGTGAAAATGTTAAGAATATAGTTATGATAGAAGCATGTATGTAAAGTCCTATTTGATAGAGTAATGTAAGAAAGAATTCATGGCTAGGTGATGGTGGCATAGTGAAACATGAAGTGAATACCTAGTTGGCAAGAGTGATGTTATTATGATGTGGTTGGTATCATGATAACCTATGAAACATGAATGAGGTAGATTGATCCAAGAGACCATTTTAAAAGTACAAGGTTGATCATTTTCTAGAATATTGTACTAGATTGTTCCCTCATAACAATGTCATTGGTTGTAGGACTGATCTAGCTGAGTTTGATCTCCATAGAGGCCTGATAAAGACTGGAGAATTGTGTTTGCTCTGAGTTTTGAAAGAACAATGTTTATAAAGTCTTGTTGTATTTGTTGGTATGATCAAGTCAGAAGTATTTCATAGAAAACCATGCATGGTTGTCTGTGTAATGAAAGGATGATGTCATAAAGAGGTTTTGTGGCTTGTAAAACATGAATTTGGGTCCTTATATAGTAAGAAGTGCTTGATTCATATGAAGGAGAATATGGTCTTAGGGGGATCTTGGTTTCTTTATAAGTTAATGGATAAAGGTAGGAAAGTCTTTTTGTGTTGTTTAATTTATTTGTGTATAATTTATGAGAGTACATCGAATGCATGCACATTATTAAGAAAAATGGTGGTGTGCATATATTATTTCGAGAAATCCTAGCTCAATTACATCAAGGACATGGGAAGTTTTTGACGCTCAATTTGTATCTAGCAGTCATGATCTAAGGGGTAGCTTATTATATTGTTCATTAGTTTGATAAGTAGGATGATCTATATCAGTTTTTTCATGAGAAATTAAGGACAATTAAGTTGGTACATGTAGGTCATGAAGATACATTGAAGATATGTAGAGTCAAATAAGAGGGAAGAAAGTGATTAATCTTTGTTCCATGCAATTGGCAGAAATTGAGAAGATGGTCTATTGGTATCAAGAATATGGTATTTTATACTGTCATGAGATGTGAATTTGCATTGTTATTAGTCATAAAGGTTTGAATATGATTTTCATATCAAGGCTGAGGTAAGTGGTAATGTGATCTAAGATTCCTTATAGAAAGTATGCATTGTGTTAGGGGAACATGGCATGTTTTTTTTTTTCAAATTTGGTTGATGTTTCCAACCATTTATTCCATTTATGGTGAGTTCTTGGTGTAATTTAAAAGGAGGATAGTGTTTAATAAATGAGGGGTATGGTCCTATAAGTGCTTGTTTCCTGATTATTGAGTATTATTCCAAGAAAGTTTGGTTTTAATTGAGGAGAGGCATCAGCTCAAGGTGCTATATGAGCTCTATTCAATGAAATTTGAAGAATTTATTTGATGCATGGTTTCTTGAATGTATTGAATTTTTATACAAGTGGCATGAGCCTAAGGTGAGTCCTTTGTCAAACATTGGTATCAAAACAATTATGTCAATGTTTCATTGTGTTGTTGACATTAGATAACATGCTATAGAAGACCCTTTGTCATTAATGTTAAAGTGGGAGAATGATTTCATATTATTTATTTGTATTGTTGAAATTAATGAAAAAAGGGGAGATTGTAGAAAATTTGTCATCAATATCATGGTGTTGTGCATGATCGATGTCAAGATGAGATTTTTACAGTGCATGTTGTTCTCATTGATGTCAAAGTTGAGTATCTTGTATGTGCTACCAAAGAATAATGTGGAGAGTATATTATGAGTTTTATTTGATGTCAAATGATGCCTTATTGAAGAATGTCAAGAACATTTAGAAGCCTAGTCAAAGCATGAAGAGTCATAGTGATTGTTTTAGCATCGTAGTTTTGTGAGATGAGTGGATACCAATATGTATAGGTTATTTGAGCATGATAATTTGGTTTAGAGTGCATGGATATGGTATGGACTCAGTTTCAAGGTCAATTTCTTAAAGACCAAGTTGCAGAAGGAAAGGTGAAGAAATCAGGTCCTAATGAGGTATGAGACTTAGTTTCCAAGTATGGGTGTGTGATTATTGTCAGATATGTAACATATTTTCCTAGGAATGCTCATGAATTTTTGTGGTCATGACTTGAAGAAGACGGCATGAAAATTGGTTTTGAGGTCTAAAACTAGATAAATCCTTGAGAATTACCTATCCTAATGAGGTAGGATGATCATTTTTAGTGCCAGTATGAAAAGGTGAGCATGGAGAGTTGTTTGGAATGTTGATTTAGGTATGTGGACAAAACTTTCGGGTCTTATTTTGTAAGATATTGCATTTTTGGTCAAACCAATTTCTTAAGAATGGTGTTTCCCAGCTAGAATTCACTTTCATTTGCTCGTTGGTATGTTAATATTCTACATGGGAACCTGATATATTTTTGAGAGTTAGATGGGTGTCCTATCTAATATCTTTGAGTATTAGTTTGGGTTTTAATGTACATATCTCTATGAACAATTGTTAACACCAAAATAACTCATAAACCCTCCTAAAACCCTAATTTGAAGTTGATTGGTGATATATTGATAAAACTAGCCTAGAATTGATTTGTTTGCTAAGTTTGATAATAAGAGCATGTATAAGACTCTCCCAGCTATCTCTAAGTGGTTTTGGTCTGTAAGAAGAGAGAGAAAGTACATATACAAGGCTATGTTATGAAGAAGTAGTTGTATTTCTCAAGTTTTTCATTAGATTAGTTGAAAAGATAGATGTTTCATGGTTCCATGGACCTATACTACATATATATGATTATTTCCAAACAATTTTCAGTCATTTATAGGTCATACCATGTCGATTTCTCATTATTGGTTTTTGGGACAGTTTTGGGATAGTTTTGAGTGTGTTTTGAGAAAAAAATTTCATTCATCTTGGTGAAGTGTTTCAAGGGGGTTCAAGCTTCATTCATGAAGACTGGTTTTTGAGAACCTAGGAGGATAGTTTTGTTCTTGAGATTATTTCATGGTGTGAAATGAAGTTACAGAGATTTATAAGCATGGAGGAGGTATGAATAGATCATGTATACTATTCTTGAAGATTTTTTGATGTTTTAATATGATCATGTAGGTCTAAAGAGTCGTATCTTGCATATAGACCTAATATAGTAGGTCTTCTTGAGTCCTAAATAAGAAAATGACCTAATGGAGCTGTTACAGACCTAATGGAGTTGATGTTATGAGTTTTTCATTTTTTCCATATTATTTTTACTCTATTATGGTCTACCTAAGCTTATATGGCCTACCTATATGATGTATGTGCTTAAGACAAGTATATACACAAGGCAATTTTGGCCTATTTGAGAGAGTTGTGAGTATGTGGAGATATAACAAGCTATGGGTGCTTGATATACATGTATGAGGTCCTAAATGCAATGGAGAATGAATGTATTTTGAATATATTAAGGTATCTAGCTATGAAAGTAAGTTTTTACATGTCCATGAAAAGGTGAAGAAACATGATGGACGAGTGAGAAAACAAGGCAGTTTGAGGAGTTTTCAAGAGCATATTAGCAGGTGTATGAATTTATTGTGTTTATTGATGATCAAATTATGTTCAAGAAGGTTGAGAGAATTGTGATGAGACTGATATAGATATTAGATAGAGAAGAATAAGAGTAGAAGAGAGAAGAAGAGAAAAATAGTCCATCATTTGTTGAGATAGCAACAAGAAGAAGGTGGAGAATATTCTTAGGTGTCTAAGTTAGTTCTTAGTCTTTCTTACAAGTTAGTGCTTGCTAAAACCCTAGGGAGTTGGTGCTTCTTTGTAAGTTGGTGATTTCTAAAAATTCAGGGGTTATAGCCCCTGTCAATTTGGTGCTTGCTAAAGTCAATTTGTCATCTTCAGTTGTTGCAACAACATTTCAATGGTGACACACATTTCAGGTGGATTTTTTTGTGTTGAGTCATCTTGGGGATTGTGCCTCCTTGTAGGTTTGGTGCTCTACTAAACTAGGGATCAGTGCTCCTTATGGGGTTGGTGCCTCACTAAATCTAGGGGTTGGTGCTCCTTATTGAGTTAGTGCTCAACTAAATTTGATTCATATCTCTAATAAAATTTTGTTTCAGTGGGTTTTGTTCCCCTTAAGGGTTTCCCACTTATATATGGTGTTATTGTGTTAATGCAGTATTATTTGATCTTTTATGCTTATGTTCTTTTGGATGCATGCTTAATATTAATTGAATGGTTAATGATTGAAATTGTATAAGTGGATGAAAATTTTTAATGCGCACTAATTCACCCCCAGTGTTTTTCCTTCCAGCAATGATATCTGTAAAAACCCCAAGATGAAGGGAAAACTAGTAGGGAAGCAAAAATATTCTCTTTCCCATATTCTTAATGGCCAAGGATGGAAAATACAAATATAATGAAGCTTTGGAACAAAGTACATCAATGTTGTTCCACTTCTAATGCTTTTTGCTATTATTCTTCTTTACACTTTTATTCTACAAAAAACTACACTCTAGATATTCTCCTATTTATTGATGATTTTTGTAACCCCTCATTTCTTCTAAAGTCCTTCAGATATCCTCATGTGCACTGGAGAATCAGAAGATTCATACAAGTGAAGGTACAAGGTATTTTTTTGGCGTACTTGGACACTCTTACTACCATGTGGTGGAATCACCAGGGAAAACTATATAACCACTGAAATGTCTTGCATAAATGCTACAATAGATTCCAAATTATCAGGGAAGTTGTGCAAAAGGTGGCGTCATTTCGACCATTTTTTTCCTTCTCAATTTTCTCCAATTTCTTTCATTTTTCTTCCTTCTTATGTGTTCACTTGATGACATAGTTTTTTTCAAGATCCCTATGGATCGCACATTCCCTTTTAGGAGGATTTTTGTCCTAAAAAATCTTAGTGGGGGATTAGATAAGGAAACATATCCCTCTTTTTCTCCTTTGGGTACCACTTGGCCTACCTTGGTATTGTCCCCTTGAGTCCAACCTGTCACGACACATATGGTCCTCTTCCTATTTCTTTGATTTTCTCTTGTAGCACTACATCCTCCTAAAATTCACCTCAAGAGTGGAAGACACAATATTCTATGGAAGTTAGAAAATGACATTCTTCTTTTTCCTTGAGAATGGATGGCTCACATAGATGTAATTTCATGAAATTTACTTATGGGTACATCTAGATGAAGTATGAAAAGTCTAGCTTGAATCCATTTTCTCCAACTTGGTCTAGAATGGTGAAAGGTCCATACCATAGAGGTTCAAGTTTCATTACTTTTCATTTAAGTCTCTCCTTTCTCAAGTACAACAAAACCTTGTCTCCAACTTTGAGTGTATGTTCCCTTTGATATAGTTCATCCCATGCTCTGTACTTTGCTTGACATTTCTCAATTTTATCTCTCACCTTGATATGGATCTACCAAATCCTTCAATGAATTTGGTTGCCCAATTCACCTCTGAATATCTCACCTTAAATTCTTCTTATTATCTAACAACAACATCAAGTGGATTGGTTAGTAAGTAACCTAAACATGTTTAAAAAGGGAAATAGTTGGTGGATGTGTATAATGTCCTATTGTAGGAATGTTGAATGTAGGACAAGGACTCATCCCAAATCTATGGATACTAATAATTGTATCCTCTAATTATTTATACCAATAAAAAATTCACAATATATGTCTACACATCTATGTTTGGATGGAAATACGTGCTCCATTATAACTCAATGTCCATATTTTCCCAAAATGTTTTCCAAAACATCCTCAATAACTTATAATCTCTATAAAAAACACTAGAATTTTACAAACCAAAATGAAACCAAACATTAGCACATAAAATGTATGTTGTCTCACAACCTTTTATAGTCTTTTTTACATGCCATAAGAATACAGATTTTTTTGAGCCCATCAAGAACAACGTAC
Source organism: Taxus chinensis (assembly GCA_019776745.2). Classification (NCBI taxonomy): domain Eukaryota; kingdom Viridiplantae; phylum Streptophyta; class Pinopsida; order Cupressales; family Taxaceae; genus Taxus; species Taxus chinensis. The sequence continues at coordinate 197,585,216 of CM034147.1, read as the reverse complement.
AAGTAGTCATGTCCAAGTTTGGTTATGTTTTCATGTAAATGTGTAGCATGAAAAATTCAAACTTTCAAGCATGACAACTAAGCCAAATTTGAAAAAAAAAATCTCTAGAGTCTTCCTGAAACCCTTTCGTGGTTAGTTTTTCCATTGTGTAATTATCACCCTAACCTTGCAGGTACTCCAATTATGTTGAATAATATTTTTAAAATTCTTGAATTAGGGTATCAAGGTTATTCACCTCAGTCAATGAAGTGCTTACAAAGGCTAGTTTCTCAGTAGGCCTAGAAAGGCTAATTCAAGCCATTTCAGTCTAGGTGTGCACTCTCTGGGAAGGATCTGAAATCCCACACTCATCTAGAGGTGGTATTGAATATTTAAAAATATGTTTGAGCTTGTTTAGGAATATTTAGGGAAGTTTTGGAGATTTAGGGACAGTTTGTGCAACATCGGGGTTTTCAGGTGTAAGGAATAAGTAGTCAAAAAAGGGACATGGTCTTCCGCGAAGGATTTTGGGATATCCGTAAGGAATTGGAAAGAAAAAAATATTCATTGTAAATAATAAATAGTCCTATACATTATGGAATCATAACAAATTTCACAACACCTGATGGTTTCTCATGGAACCTCAGTTTTCGAAAAAAACACCCTATTATCTCGAAGAAAAGGGGATAAGATTTGAATATTCAAGAATAATATGACTCTAAAACATAGCCCATTATTCTTGAAATGATATTTGGAGTCAAAATCATAGAAGGTTTCATGGGAAACATCTTTCGAGAGCTCCAGGAATCGTCTCTTCAAGATGTATCTCTTGCAGTATGTTTCTCACAATTAGCCAAATTTTCAAAAGGACACATGTCACCTCTAGGTTGAGGAAAAATTTTGTTTACCTCTTCTCCCCATTCCTAAGGGGACATAGGGGACACAAAAATTCACCCCTCCTCATCTTTTCCTCCAAGTTCTCCACATGACCAAGTAAAGCATTCAGGAGGAGTTATCTGGCATATCTCAGTCCTCCCATCTCAAAACTCGAAGGTGACACTTGACAGCATAGGGTGAGGGAAAATTTTACTATCCCTCTTGTCCCATTTCCAAAGGGTACATAGGGAACACAAAAAATTTCCCCTCTTTATCCCACATCTAGGTTCTTCATGTGATCAATTGGCAGTTCCCAGGTGTTAGAATCGAACTCTCTCCATCTCCCTCACATTGCATACCTTCTTCAAACTTAGAACAATATCCTTGATGATAATTTTTGTGCAACTCTTATTCCCATTCCAAAAGGTACATAGGGGACACAAAATTTACCCCTCTCTAGACCATCTTCAATGTTTTGCATGTGACCAAACTTCATCTCCTGGATGTTAAGGCTTGTTTTCCTTCATCTCCCTCTCACTCCACCATAGCTTGACAAGTGGCAGCATATCCTTGAGGTGAATTTATCTTACACATCTTGTCCCAATTCCCAAGGGTACAAATGTTATATAAATATTTTCCCATGTCAAACCATTACAATCCCTATTTTTTTCCCTAGCTATTGTTACTTCACTGTGATTAAAATTGACTGTCGGGGCAAGTTAAAAGCATGAAAAACTACCTGTCAAACTTGTTTCCTCCCCTGGTTCAACCCATATTCCATTAATTAATATAAAAAACCTTAAAATTATGTATAAAATAACCAATATGCTACAAAAAATCATTCCAGGCTAGTGATGATTGTGAAAACAGAGTTTTTTCCACTACTTACTAATCAAAAAGTTGATTGAGCCAAAAATTTCAACTGATTTTCCTCTTCTTAAGCCACCTGTGATCACTATAACTTCAATAATCCATTAATTTCTGCCATAAAAACTTCATACATGCAAATCCTTACCTCTAAAAAATTATTTTTTGATTTCCAAGAGTTTCAGCGGGCGAAACACATCAAAAATTTGAGCATGGGATCACAACGTGGAGATAAATCCAAAAATTATGTTTCCAATGCAAACCAACACCGTTTTTACTATTTACTAAAAATTTCATATTCCATGCCCATTTACATGCTAAAAATAGTAATTCCCTCAAATTTCAAGCTTTGATCACTCAACTCATCTAGAACTAGTGCAAAACAACAAGTAGGGCAAAATTGAATATTTTCCCAAAATAGCAGGTCTAGAAACAACAACCTGCTAAAAATAGAAAATTGATTAAAAAATGGTAAATCATCATCAATGGAGTTTAATTGAATGTTCTATGAGATTAAAAAGATAAAATTTGAGAAAAACAAGTAAAATTTCCCAAATTAGTAGCTTTGGTCCCGCCTGCCAAAAATAGTAAGTTTTAGTTTTCAGTGCAGAAAGTTACAATTGGCTCTGTTTTTATTCATCTCAATGATTTTTTCCATCCTCACATTATTATAATGTTTCCTCGTGTCTCAAATAAGATAATTCACACTTCACAAGGATCCTAAAGCATTGTTATCGTCACAATTATGCCCGAGAGCAAGTCGGAACATAGTAGGGCGCAGTAGGTGAAAGTCATAGACATTATGCAGTCTAAAAATATTTTAAAGAGAGATAAGGACTCCATTGAAATCCAAGCTAAAGAATCATCGATTCTTAATCCACCATCATCCCTCTGGTGATCTAGTTGAGGTGAGAAAAGGTGGTTCAAGTGAGCCAAGTAAAGTGAGCTAGGAAAAATCACATCCTTCTTTCTTAAGGAGTTCACATCTCGCAGGTCAGTACAGAAATATTTTTCTATTTTATAGCACAGTGTGTGGGAAAATAACATGAAGCATCAAGAGGTTTTGTGCATCATGAATTACAATTGTGAAAGCTTAAGGGGAAATATAGTGATCCTCACTCTCATTATGAGATCAAGGAGGAATCATCATGATTGATTACCGTAGTCATAACAGGCTCACATCAGGAGGTCTCGCAACAGTGTTCCTTAACACTCATTCAATTGTTTGAAGTTCCCATGCATCTTGTAGAAGGAGGATATTGTGGTCACCATGCCTCAAATCAGCAAGTTCTTCATCATAAAGAGATTCTTCATCAGATCAGGAAACTCTTCCTTCTTCTCTCTTTCTCCATTTTTCTTCTCTCCCCTTTCTAATTCTTCATTGTACACAATCATGGTATTTTTTTATCACTCACTTTAGTGACTCTCTAATGTTGAATTATAAAAAGGTAAATTATTTTCTTCACTTACTAAGAAGATGTAAAGTCACAAGTGGAATAAGAACTTGAAGGTTCATGTGGGGGGTAAATGAGAGGTCAATTTACAATACTATAAACTGGGATGGCTTCTCCATTCCAAAGGATCATGAAAGTTTAGTTTTTTATAGCAATTTTGGATTGATGTAAGGTTTTGATATTTGTATCACCATTACACAATAAATAAGAGTTGCATTTCTTCTATCTCCTTTTCTCATGTTTTCCTCTATTCTCTCTCTTTTCTACAACTTTTAAATCATAGTAATCTTGAATAACCAAGAAGGAACTTGGAGTCCTTGATTGATGAATCTAAATAACTATGTGTCTATAGTTTGTTAGTCTTACTAACTGCCTACATTTTTTCTTTCCTCTAATGGAATGTGGACCTACTTCGGTTATTGTGTGTGAACTTTACTAGTGCCTACTCAACAAAATAACCTTCTCTTTCCTAATTTCTCTCCTTTACCCCTCATCGCTGAAAATTCCTCCCTTGTACTTTGTACAAGCACTTTGTCACAGGTTCAGTGAAGTGTTCCTATGCTATCCCCATCCTATTTTTCCACCCCACAAAAACATATTAGTTTACATTCAATAATGGGAGCCTCCCCATAAAAAATAAGGAGGGCCACAACCTCATGAGCATTGGTTGAGACACATAATTTGCAACACAACAAATTATTTCACCAACACTTTTTGGCTACTCTGTTGGGGAGAGATCGGTTGTCATGCACCCATAAAGATCTCTAAAAATACAACAAATATCAAAAATTTGAAAATATAAAAAAATACTATTTGAGTGATCACAAATCCTTTTTGCAATCCTTATGAGAAACCTGTATTATTCAAGTTTCTTTCCTTCCTAAGTACTTGAGAAAATATGGCCGAAAGAAGATATACCAGATTAAATAGATTGAGAGGATTCATTGACCCTACTTTTGAATCTTTGTAAAATGGGCAAGAGAGAGTCAAAGATAATCCATATTACTTCTCTCAAGCTTCATCTCCATTTGATTCATCAAGTGTTACCCCTAAAAATCCTATCCAAACTCCTACCGATACTCCCCCTTAAATCCTCTTGATTCTCATGTCTTTCACCCACTGTTGAATTTTGAAATCCCAAAAGGAAAAGAAGAAGAAGAAGAAGAAAGAAAATAATAACCAAAATAAAAAGAAGAAGAACCAGAAGAATAAATGGTAGCACAAACACTTGTACCATGGGAACAGAACATTGGTCCATTGGATTTGACTCCACCACTTCATGAACTTCTGAAAGAATCAAGAAATAACTTTCCAAAATTTTATGGAGATGGAAATCAACGAATATATGATCATATCACAACCTTCATCATAGCTTGTGTCATCATTGGAATACAACATGAATATGTTGCAATACAGTTGTTTGTGGAAACATTGCAAGATGCCACGGTGTACTGGTTCTAATATTTTCCTTCGTGCTCAATTGCTTATTGGGATGGTATGAAAAACAAGTTTCAATAATGATTCAATACCAATGAAGATATGCATGCCCTCCTTTCTCAACTTACTCAGATGAAGAAAGAATCACAATAGTCCATGAGAGACTTCCTGGAAAAATTTAATAAGTTGATCAAAAATATTCCCATTGTTTCTTGTCCTACTACAGATAATCTTAAAATGTTCTTCGTGAATTCTCATTTTCCTGAATTGATTTTATTTCTAGAGATATTTCAACAAAGAGATTTAGACAACACTCAATAAATTACTGTTGAGGTGGAATACGACCTCATCATGTCATGTAAGATCAAGAATTCTTCAGCAAAGGATAAATCCCAATGCTCCAAAGATGAGAAAACTGACTCACTATTGAAAAAGTTGGCCAATGACTTGACAATGTTGAAGAAAGAAGTTTCTCAATGAGCATCTCATCCAAACCAGAATAGGAACTAGATTACAAATTCACCCCAAACGCTTGCCTTGGAGGCTCCACCATTCAATGCAATATGTGAGGCCAATGAAGATGAAGGAGAAGAATATTTTGAATCAAAAATTGAAGATGAAGGAGAATAATAATGTGCTCATATCAAATATTGTGAATGCACACTTGTTGATGATTTTGAAGAATCCATAGATATTTACTCTTATGTAGTGGTCACTCGATCAAAAAGGGAGAAAGAAAGCTCTTATTCTATTGCCCAATCTAAGAAATTGAATCCTCAAATGATGACTCCAGGATAAACAACAATGAAAGGAGGATCATCAAAGTCAACTTCCATAGGGTCAGCTGAGAATAAACAAGAGACTACTTCAACCAAGAATCCTTCTTCCCCTTCAAGTAATTCTCCTTCAACTTCCCTTGAAAAATTAATTTATGTTGATCCTAAGAACATCCATGTCAAGGCTGCCATAATCCCAATTTTACCAACACCATCCTCATCCTTTGATATCGTTTACCATTTTAAAAATTCCAAAGTTCAAATTTCTAAATATGAGTACTTGAGAACTCATCCCAAGCAACTTAAGAAGCTTGTTCAACATATAAAAGGAACTAGTTTTGTTTCATGTTCTAAATATGCCACCACCAAAGAACTACCTCATACATCTTGTTTTCTTATTAAATGTCTAGCCTGAAAATTTTTAAAAAAATTGACATGACAACTTTAGCCACCCTTGAAAATCCTTGAAATGAGTAATGTAAACCTTCCCTCCAACCAATTTCTAACTATGTAAAACCCATCATGGCATAGAGGGATGTGTTAAATAGATTTTAAAGTGTTTTTCATGTACAGGTAAGCTGGTGGGAAGCAATTCATGGATCCATTTTGATCCAATTTGAAGGAACTACTCACTGAGTCCCAAAAAGGTCTATTTTCAGGAATTTTTACACATGGTAGACACTCCCCAGAACGCACAAGGTAAATTTGAATCATCTTAGAATTTTTTTACATAGCTATGAGATCATCAGAGGTATTTTAGTAAAGTTCTTCGTGAAAAATAATATTTAGGAATAAGTTATGTAAAACCGAGTCTTTGGGGGCAAAGTATTGGGAAATCCAAGTTCTAAAAAAGATAATCATCTTGTTTGAAGGGTTTCAGGAATCACATGAATATTTAGGATCTCAGAACCTAGGAATTGGAAAGATAACAGAGCCTAATTCATAGAGGAATGATCAAGGAAAGATTCTGGGAGTATTAAAATATGAAAAATTGTCAGGCAATGCAGCACAAGAGTCCTCTTACAGGGTAAAACTTGATCAAATCGTTCCAGACACTCTAGGAATATTTGCGAGCCTAATAAAATCTCAAATAAGGTTATTATTATTACCCATATTTTTTTAGCTTTGTTTCATCGAAAACTATTCTTTCCACTCAACTCACTAGTGAACAGCTTGAGAAAAAAATTAAGATATGGGTATAACTTGATTAATAATTTATTTTAAAGAGTTATAAATGGTACCATTGGATTTATTGGCCATTTTCAATAAAGATTAATGTATTGGATGACTAATTTTCATCAAATTTTGACCCCGAGGTGAAGAAAACAAGTTTGGTCAGGCATCTGGGAAAATACAACTGGGCGTCTGCAATATGCAACCAGGTGTCTGCATGAGTTCAGGTGTTTTCAAGATGCAATCAAACATCTACATGAATTCATGGGTCTTTAAGATGCAACCAAGCATCTTCATGATTTTACACATCCCGAGGTCACAACTGAGCATCTAGGGGATGTAACTGGGCATCCGAAAAATGTAGTCATGCGACTAAAACTCGAAAATGTAGTCATGTGTCAATGAAAATGAATTCATGCATCTACAATCAGCTTATATCTCCCTATATTCCAAATCCTCGTTGGAAATTCACTTTTACCATGTTTTGCAATACTCTTAATATTAAAGGACAATAGTGACGAGGGAACATGAAAATCCATGGGGGAATGTGAAAAGCCAAAAGTTGGGAATTCGAAAGGCCAAAGGTCACGAAGGAAGGAAAAAATTTATGTGAGGGAGATGAAAGGGAATTCATAATGTTATAAATAGGAATGGTACCCCCATTTCAAAAGGATGGTTATTCTTCTTTACTATATCTCTTTTTCTTTCTATAAACAAGTGCCTTCATTTCCTCTATTTCTTGTCTATTGTTATTTTATCTCCATCTCAACTTGTACTCCATGAGAATTGTAAATTATGCAACATGATGCAATAAAACTTTATGTTTCTTATTTATTTTTCCTCTTTCTTTGTGAATGGTTTCTTCTCATTGATGCAAGTGAAGTGTTCTGATTTTAATGTAATGAACTCGGCTATGTTATTTGTTGATTAAAATCCCCCTTCCTATTTCCCTTTCCTATCTCTCTCACTAGGTAATTTTCTTCCCTTGTATTCCATACAAGCAATTGGCACAGGTTTAGGGATGTATTCTTGTATGATCCCTAGTCTTTGAGCCACCCTAGAAATTAGTTTATATTTTTTACATTTCCTTTCTTTCAATAAATGGAGTTGCCCCATTCAAGTAGAGGAACCTAGTCCTAAAGCATTGGTGAAATCTCACAATTTTTCCTCAAAAAAAATATTTCACCAACAATTTTTGGTGCCCACCATGGGGTGGATTTAGCACATCTACACCCAATATACAAACCAAAAAATCCAAAAAAAAAATATTCCAAACTAGCAAAAAAGAAAATTATGAAATATGAAAATCTATTGAGCCTTATTCCTTCCACTAATGGTTGTTCTTGGTCCTCCCCCCTCCCTAAGGCCTGAAATTCATTTCCATACTTAAAAATATATTGCATCAGATCTGAGAGAGGCTATTTGGCATAATAGAGTGAATTTATTTCATTACCATGCAACTACAAGAGTTCTATATTCTGAAGAAGAATGTGCAGAAGCTTTGGAAAGATCAAGACAAGTTCAAATTCAACAAAGGAGAGCTTGATAAAATTATGATTTGAGTTAATTTAAATTCTACAAACTGGTTGATCATAGATATACCAAGTTTGAGAGACAAAGAGGAAACCTTGACCCTATCTTCTAAGAACTCCAAATATGGAAGGAGTGAATCAGAAATCCTCGTCACCCCCTTCCTCATGTGACTTCTCACATTGGTAGCTCAAGCAGTGTTGAAGATCCCAATCACACCCCTCTAGTTTCATCATTGGTTTCTCCAATTTCTCTAAATCCATTGGACATAGAATTTATAGATCTTAGATAATACTGCGAAGAAGACTTTGCAGAAGCAGAAGAAAAAGAATAAGCATAAGTGGAAGAAGAATAAGAAGAAAAAGAAGAAGTAATAATGGTGGAAGAAAGAGAGAGGCCTCCACAAATTGTACCATGGGGCAGAAACATAGGTCTGCTTGACCTCGCTGCACTAATCCATGAATTACCAAAGGGATATTGTAAGAATTTTCCTAAATTCAAAGGTGATGGCGTGCAACTCCCAGAAGAACACGTAGAAAAATATATCACATGTGGTGTATGGGGAGTAAAACATGAAGATGTTTATGTGAGGTTGTTTGTAGAATCTATGCAAGAAAAGGAAACATAGTGGTTTTATCTCCTACTAGCTACATCCATCACCAACTGGAATGAGATCAAAATTAGCTTTGAAGAAAGGTTTAAGTCTATTAAATATTTTCAAGACCTTCAAGTTCAATTGGTTCAGATGAAAAGGGATCCCAACAAGACTATGAGGGACTTTTTAGCTCGTTATAATAGGTTTCTCAAAAGGATACTATTTGAAGCTTTACCCTCTGATGACAATGTGAAAAGATTCTTCATCAACTCTAAATTGTCTGAGGTAGGATTCATCCTCCAAAGATCTTTGAGTAGGAATATTAGAGAAGCTCAAGAATATGTTTCTAAAGTAGAAGATGATTTTATTGTTTTCGGAAAAGTAAAAAATTTGAGTAGCAAACAAAAAGATCAAAGTTATAATTCCTCCTCCATGGACCCTCTGGTTCAAAAATTGGCAAATGATGTGATTGCACTCAATAAAAACTTTCGAAAAGTATTTTGAGAGACGCTCCAAGGAAGAGTAATTTTCATAATAAAATAAGCATTGCAAAACCTCCTCAAAAACTTTCTTTAGAGGTTGCCCCTATCAATGCAACTTTTGATACACAATGTGATGATGAAAAAGAGATTGGTGCACAAGATGATGATGAAGAGGAAGAGAATGGGATTGAAATTGAAGAATTTGATGATGTTGAGATTCGGTACTTCAAGTACTCATCCAAATATGAAAGTGAAGAGGATGATGCACCACTATTCTCTTATGTGGTGTTCATATGTTCTCAATCCCAAAAGTAAAGTTATTCTACTGCTTCTCTGAAGAAGAAGGATGCATATTCTCCCATGATGACTGTAATGAAATTACTTGATTAATTATGATTATCACCAGCAATAGAACACCAGATAACACAATATTTTAGATAAGTTATCTCAATATGAAAGTAGAATAGCTTGGCCACTTCGAGGGGGCAACCTCCAAAACATATAATAAGACTCAAATACTCAAAATACTGATCATCCACTACCTATAACCCCTATTTATACTATTCCTATGATATGGCCATCAACAAGGCTGACCAACCAATGATAATAGATTATATATGAAAGAGATACATCATGATAAGAAGTTATGATAGCCACAAGTCGGCTATATCCATCCCATGTAAGATATATAATTAAGAGTGTAACATGCCCCTCCCCTTCAAAGAAACATTGTCCCCAATGTTGGGAAGCCCTAGATGTTATTGCATGAATGCTTCATCTTCCCATGATGCATCCTCAATATTCATATTCTTCCACTTGATCAGGTACTCGGTAATGACTCTGGTCCTCAGTATTTTGGTGTGTGTCTGAAGAATGCCTTCAAGTTCTAATATTATCCTTCCTTCCTCGTCCAGTTCCAAAAGCACTGATTGGGTGGAAATGTGCTGCCCAATAAATTTCTTTAAGCAAGAAACATGAAAGGCTAGATGTATTCTACTTCCTGGAGGGAGCTCTAGCTTATATGCCACACTACCAATTCTCTACAAAACTTGGTAAGGACCATAGTATTTAGGAGCAATCTTATTATACTTTTACTGTCATTTTAAGGATAACTGCTTATATGGTTGTAACCTTACAAAAACAAAGTCTCCCTCTTCAAAGTGTTGCTCACTTCTATGTTGATTAGCCTGTTGCTTCATACGGTTTTATTCTTGTGACAAATTTTCTCTAAGACTAGAGAGTACCTCATGCTGATGTTGAATGTGATCTTCGACTTCTCTCACCTTTGGTTTGACCTTCAAGCTAGATATGAGTGATGGAGGATGGTACCCATAAAGTGTTAGAAATGGAGACATTTTGGAGGAGGTATGAAATGAATTATTGTACCACCATTTCTGCCAGTGGCAACCATTGCACCCAACGTTCTTGTTTATCTGAAGTAAAACATCGAAGATATCCCTCTAAACATTTATTTACCACCTCAATTTGCCCATCTGTTTGGGGATGATAAGAGGAACTCTGGGCTAGTTGGGTACCTAGACAAGAGAACAAATCAGTCCAAAAGTTACTTGTAAATATTGGATCACGATCACTTACTATAATTTTTGGTGTGCCATGGAGCTTTTGAACTGTATCCATAAAAGAGATGGCAACTGTACTAGCTATGAAAGGATGAGCCATGGCACAAAAATGAGCATATTTGGTAATTCTATCTACCACAACCATGATGAAACTTTTCCCTTCTGATTTAGGTAATCCTGTGATGAAATCCATTGATACCTCTTCCCATCTCTTACAAGGAATAGACAGAGCTTGTAGAAGACCAGGTGTCTTAATGGTCTCGCCCTTATTTTTTTGGTAAACCAAACATTCTGCCACAAATTTTTGAACATCTCCTTTCAACCCCTCCCAAAATAAATCCTTCTTAAGTCTATGATATGTTTTCAGGACCCCAGCATGGCCACCTATTGGAGAAGAATGTAGCTCTGAAAGAACATGGTGTTTAAGTGTAGAGTTTCTTACATAGATATAACCTGATCTTTGTACCACAATGTATCCCCCTTCCATATAAATTGAGATGATATGGATGGATCTACCTGGAGATTTTGAATGAGAGTATGTGTGGTTGCATCTTTCTTCCATTCTTCATGTGCTTGATCTACCCAATCTACATTTAGTATAGATATGGCACATAACAACGCTTTGGCAGACTCATCCCTCCTAGACAGAGCATCAATGACCAAATTTTCCTTTCCTTTCTTATAAACAATCTCAAAGTCATATCCCAACATCTTAGTGACCCATTTTTGTTGTTCTTCTTAAGATATATGTTTCTCTAAGAAATATTTCAAACTATCATGATCAGTTTTTACCTTAAAATGTCTAACCATCAAGTAATGGTCTCCATTGTTTGACCTGCATGTAGTATTACCCAATGATTTCCTTTTTATAGGCGGGATTTAACAAATTATTTCCTTTTAGCTGTCGGCTCTCAAAAGCAATGAGGTGTCCTTCTTGCATTAGTACTACTCTGATTCCATTTCCTAAAGCATCGCACTCAACTATGAAAGTTTTGGAGAAATCTGGGGTTTGCCAATACTCAGAGTGGTGCACATAGCTACCTTCAATTTTTCAAATTGCCCTAGATGCTTCCTCATTCCACTAAAAGGAGTCCTTCAATAATTTTTTTGAGTGGTGCTGCTATACTGTACCATAGTTTTTGATAAATCTGTGATAATATCCTTGTGAGACCTAAGAAACCTCGTAATTGTTTGAGGTTTCTTGTTGTTTCCCATTCCACCATGGCTTGGATGTTGTGAGGGTCCACCTTAACACCTTCATGAGAAAACAATATGGCCCAATTATTCCACTTCTTGTACCCCAAAAGAACACTTCGAAGGCTTGGCAATAAATTTGATGTTGCTCTAAGACTTCTAAGATAGTATTGACGTGATGTAAGTGTTTCTCCCATGATTTGTTTGTAGATGAGTATATCATCAAAAAATACTAAGACAAACTTTCTTAGGAATGGTCTAAATACTGAATTCATCAAGCTTTGGAATGTGGAGGGGAGCATTGGTAAGACCAAATGGCATCATTAGGAATTCATAATGGCCTTGATGAGTTCTGAAGGATGTCTTATGAATATCTTCTTTCTTGACTCTAATTTGGTGATACCCAGAATGCAGATCTAGTTTTGTAAAATAAATGGCACCATGCAACTCATCTAATAAATCATCAATGATAGGAATAGGAAACTTATCTTTGATAGTGAACTTGTTAAGCTCTCTATAATCTAGGACACATGTGCCATCTTCCATCCTTGCGACGCACCATCACCATGGGAGCAGAATAGGCACTCTGACTATGACGAATAATACCCATTTTCAACATTTCCTCCACCATCTTCTCAATCTCATTCTTTTGCACATATGGATATCTATAAGGCCTGATGTTAGGGGGTTGGATTCCCAAAATCAACTCAATAGCATGATCATGCTCTCTTTCAGGCGGCAATCCTCTTGGTTCCTTGAAGACAACTACATATTGATTAATAACCTTTTGAAGATCAGGATGCAATACCTTCATTTGCGGTTGGACTTCTATAGACAATAATCGAGCTACAAAATCTTCAGGACCCCTTTTTAAGAATCTTCTGCATTTGGTGAGAACTTTACCACTAGAGGATCTTTAGCTTATAAGACCTCGAAGTTCAAATTTTTTTACCCTCAGAATGAAAGCACATGAACAATTCCTGGAAATTTATCTCTATGGTGCCCAAAGTAGTGAGCCACTGAACACCTAAGACAATATCAGCTCCTCCCATGGGAATAGAAAACATCATAGATTCTAATGTATAATCACCCATCATGATTTTGACTTTATGGAATTTACCTGAAACATTGGACTGTGCCACCATCTACAATCATTACTTGAAATTTAGGTATTGGGTAGATGAAACAATTTAGTCTTGCTGCCAACTTATGATTGATGAAATTATGTGTGCTCCCTAAATCAATCAAGACTGTTACCTTCTGCTTCTTAATATAACCATAACTTGAAGGGTTTGTGGAGTACTAATACCTGATAGAGAATTACATGAAATAGTGGGCTGAGGATTTCCAGATTCTTCCTCTAATTTTTCCACTTCCTCTGTTGACGTTGCCTCATATTCTTCCTCACAACCAGATCCTTCAATGTAGAACATTTTTTTCTTAGAACAGTTATGATTTGGTCCATATTTTCTATCACAGTTAAAGCATAACCCTTTGGCTCTTTTTTCTTCAATTTTTTGAGGTGTCAAACTGAATTGGCTGAGGGTAAGAAGGAGACAAGGTGTTATGATCTTTTATGCTAGAAAAGGATTGCCTTCTACTGGAAAGAAATTTTTCCTCTACTCGACGTGCCATGATAATAGAATCAATAACCTTGAGTGGGTTAAACATGCATACTTCATGCTCAATGTGGTCCTTAAGACCTCCCAAAAATAGGTCATTCAAATACTCTTCTGTAATATCCTCCACACGCAAGGAAAAAGTTTGGAATTGATGGACATACTCCTTAACTGAACCAGTTTGGCGTAACTTTGCTAATTGGCTGAAGTAATTCTCAAAAACACTAGAACTATAGTGTAATTGAAGCTCTTCAGTGAAAACTGTCTAGGTGACATTTAGGCCATTCTTCTGCCTTTGAGCACATAACCAACGATACCAAACAAATTGATCAAGTTCTAGGTATAAGGATGCCATGGTTACCTTTTGTCCTCCTGGGATCTGATGGAGATAAAAGAAATTTTCCATTTGGGTAATCCAATTGAGTGGATCCTTTCTATCAAATTTACACATTTCTAATTTTGGAATCATGCCCCTCCATTGGTGAGTAGATCCACTTGAATGATTAAATGATCCTCCCTGATTGGAGTGATTTGTATCTATGTGACCATTTCTAGTGGAACCCATATGATTAGCATTAGAAGTTGTATTTGAAATAATATGCAACAACTCCTGCTGCATTGCATGAAAATCCTTTTGAATCTCACTCCTAAGGATACCTTTCAGTTGATGAAGCTCAACATTAAGGTCATCCTTACTCACCATATTGTTTTACCCTTTCCTGAAGTTGGATGACCACCTCAGATACTCCAAAACCAGTAGACTCTTAAGTAATATCTTCCTTATTTGGGGTCATTCCTCAGAGTTGCTTGTCCTTTTCCTTGGCCTCAGGTAGATCTACCAGCCATGATGAAGGGTTTGGGTCTAGGGGTAGACTTAATAGGGCATTAATTTTAGGGTTTAGGGTTTCATAATTTTTTTGGCCAAATATAGGAATTTATAAAAAATAAACCCTAGATTTTTTTTAGGAGTTTCTGAAAATATAATAAATTTGAAAAAAAATCCAAAAATTACGTCGTAGGGAGAAAAATTATGAATAAATATAGAACTGTAAATAACCTTTTGCAAAACAAGTCAAAAACTGATTGAAATTTGGAGAAAAATCTTACTTGAGCTTTATTTCTACCACACCACAAAAAACAATGTAGAAAAATTCGCTACCAATCTTGAGATATAGCCAAACCTTCAGAATTAGGGTTTGACGTCGTCCTGGCTGAGATCAAGATCAAATGTAATGCTTACACCAAAACCTTGATACCACTTGTAATGAAATTAGATTTGTGCTTGATTAATTATGATTACCCGTGTCGGGACTCAAAACCTAAATACCACTTGTAACATTAATTAATTATAACACCAAAATATTTTAGATAAATTCTCTCAATATGAAAGTAGAATAGCTTGGCCACTTCGAGGGGGAAACCTCCAAAACATATAATAAGACTCAAATACTCAACATAATGATCATCCACTACCTATAACCCCTATTTATACTATTCCTATGATATGGCCATCAACAAGGCCAACCAACCAATGATAATAGATCATATATGAAAGAGATACATCATGATAAGAAGTTATGATAGCCACAAGTCGGCTATATCCATCCCATGTAAGATATATAATTAAGAGTGTAACAACGACTCCATCTAACTAAATAATTAATAGAGGAGTTGCACTTCCACATTTTATAGACTCTGCTAAAGAAAAAAAATATCTCATGGCAGCCAAGAAAACCTCACTTGAAATAAGTAAGCCTCCAAGTATACCTCTATTAAAGAATCTTCTTCTAAACCTTCTAATGTTACTTCCAAAATAGTGGATGCTTCTAGCAAAACTTCTGAGGTACCCAATAATCATGTAGTAGCTTCCAATCCTACCTTTGTTGCCAAAGTAGCCCCTGCTTCCAAAGTAGTGTCTTCTCCACTCCCTAAAGCTTCCACCACCTCAGAGACATACACTTCTTCCTATATTAATATCATAGACCATGTCAAAGGGTCTAATCTCATAATTTTTGAGTTTGAATATTTGCAAACCCATCCAAAATAGTTTGATAAACTAGTCTAGTTTATCAAAGGTAGTGACCCAAATCCCAATGCTTTCATACCCTCTTCCAAAGGGTTACTACCAACTCCTCCTTCCTTGTCATCCCAAAACATGTTAGCATTGAGTGCATCCAATACTGACAAGATTGAACCATTATATCTTTCTCTTCTTGTCAGAGGTTACCAATTAAACAATTGTATCATAGACTTAGGTACTTTTGATCATTTGATGCCAATTAAAGTAGTTAATTCCCTTGGTATCACCTTAGTACAGGCTGAATTTTGGTGTTATTCCACGGAGACTAAATAATTCCCATTTGTGGGAAGAATAAAATATGCCCATGTTGTTTTAGCTAATTTTCTTGAAAAGAAATTCTTATTAACTATCTTCGTGGTGGACATTCCAGCCTTATATGGGATATTACTGAGTAGAAGCTTCTGTAGAGATTTGGGAGCAGAAATCTAGATGGACTAGTATTCAACAAATGTTTCAGTCAAAGACCAAATGAAAAATTTGTTACCAATGAGAAAAATGAAGTATACAGTGTAAAAATCAGAAGATCCTAGATCTAATAGTCTTTATCAAGACAATGGACATGGGAACTACTTTATGAATTTCAAAGGAGATGATGATGTGCCTCTTATCTCAGAAGAAGATGAAAGAAAGATATGGACTATGGAGTTTGATGGAAACCATTGCATCACATGCTTGAGATTCGGTGTGGTTCTAATTTCCCCATCAGGTGATTTTTTTCCTTTTGCTTTCAAGCTCTAATTTAAGAACACCAACAATACTGCAGAATATGAAGCTCTTCTCTTAGGCATGGATGCAGTTGATTCCATGGGCATTAATCAATTGAGATTCCTAGGAGATTCAAAGGTAATAATGAAATAATTCTAGCATCAATACCAAGTGAAGAATCCATGGCTCAAAAATTATAGGAATAGAATGTGGGATTGCATTGAATCCTTTGATGCTTTCTCTATACAAGTTGTTCCCCATGAACAAAATTAAAAAGATGATTCTCTTGTTGTGTAAGCTTCTCTACTAAAACCATAACCTACTTTTGACAAAGAGAAATATTTTATTGAGATGATATGTAGGTCAAGTATGCCTGATAATGTCAACCATTGGCAAGTATTCAATGATGATAAACACAACCTCTCTTTCCTCAAGAAACAAGATAATTTTAACAACCTTTTCTTTGAAGGAGGTACTTCTTCACCCCGTGAGTCAATTCTAGAGAAATAAAAATGTGAAGCTCAAGAGGTTGATCTTGATGGAGTGCTCGTGGTAAAAGGTAAAAAGATCCCTAAGGGTCTAGTCTCACCTAAAGAATTGTTTGTTAGGCATGATATTGTTTTGAAATATAAAGCTAAGGAATCTCCTAGGAGCACTTCTGATTTTAAGAAAGTAAACATTAGAACAAAGAAGAAACCTCAGTTCAAAAAAATGTTTCTCACGGAAAGAAAATAGAAACTTTGTTTCTTTGTTTAAAAAGTATTAAGATGTGTTGGCATATTCTTATGATGAGCTGAAATATTGTAGACCAAAAGAGATGCAACACTCAATACCTCTCAAGCCAAAAGCAAAACCATTCCGCCAAAAGCAAAGACAATACAATCCAAAAATTGTTGGAACAATCCGAGAGGAATTTTTGAAAATGCTAAATGTAAGGATCATTTTCCCAATCCATCACTCCACATAGGTGGAAAATATTGTTTGTATCCAGAAGAAAAATGGAGAAATAAGGATTTGTGTAGACTTCTGGAATTTTAACCAAGCTTCTCTAAAGGACAATTATCGACTCCCAATCATGGATCAAATCCTACAAGCAGTCACCTGTTCAGAAATGTTTTCTATGCTAGATGGATTCTCTGGCTACAATCAAATTGAAGTTGCTCAAGAAGATCAATATAAGAATAATTTTACAACTCCGTGGGGAACCTTCACCTATAGTCGGATGCCATTTTGTCTCATCAATGTTGGGGCCACTTTTCAAAGAGAAATGGACTTGGCTTTTCAGGATTTGAAGAAAAAATGCATCATCATTTATTTGGATGATCTCATAGTATTCTCTAAGAAGAGGAGATAACATTTGGTACACCTTGAGTAAGTCTTGTTAATATGTCGAGAACATGGCATATCATTAAATCCAAAGAAGTCAATCTTTGGAATGATTGAAGGAAAGCTCCTCGAACACATTGTGAATAAAGAAGAAACAAATATTGATTTGCAAAGAGTGCAATCCATTCAGAAACTCTCCTTTCCCATAAGAAATAAGGGATTTCATTCCTTCTTTGGTAAGGTCAACTTCCTCCAATGTTTTGTTCCATATTTTTCTAAGTTGACCAAGCATATTACAAAAATTATGAAGCCCAAAGAGAGCTTCAAATGGAGTAAGAAGGGAAAAGAATCCTTTGAGAACATCAAGAAGCCCATAGCCAAATCCCTGACCCTAGTATGTCCTGATTTCAATAAATATTTCATTGTGTATTGTTATACATCTAAGAACACAATTTCATCTATTTTATTTCAAAATAATTAAGAAGGGTTTGAGTCTCCTACTTCATTCATGAGCTTCCCATTGAAGAATCGTGAGCTCAAATACTCTATCATGGAAAAACATGCTTATGTTACGGTTAAGGCGATCAAGAATTTAATATTCTACATCCTAGACTCTCACACCATTGTGATGGTTATGGGATCATCTATAAATTCTATTTTGACTCAACAAGACCTCAAAGAAAAAATAATTAACTGGGTATTAAAAATTCAAGAGTATGACCTCGAGATAAGGCCATCTAATTTGGTTAGAGGCAATGGATTATGCAGATTGATAGCCGAACATGAGTCTTTCATAACTCAATATAAAGATAAAGAATTCCATTCCTATGAATGTGTAAGTAAATACTTGCCCTAGGTACTCTTTTTGAATACTACCAGTGATTGGTATAGTGATATTGCTTTCTTCCTCACTTACGATGATTTTTCAAAACATATAGATTATAAGAAAATAAGAACCCTTAAGCTTAAAGTTGCAAGGTGTGTGATTTGGAACCATGTGTTGTATAAGAGAGCCCTTGATGGATGTTTTTTAAGGTGTGTTGACAAAGAACAACAAGAACAGTTAATAAAAGCATATCTCGATCAAACATGTGGTGGAAATTTCTTTACCATGGTCACTACACACAACATCCTTCGAGGGAGGTACTATTGGCCTACTCTCTTTCAAGATGCTCAAAAATGTGTATCTAAGTGTGAGACTTGTCAATAGTTTGTGGGAAGACCACAACTTATTGTACTCTCATTCAGATTGGTGGTGATTGAAGATCCTTTCCAACAATGGGGTCTAGAATTCATCAGTGCTCTTAATCCTGATTCTAGTGCAGGTCATACCCTCATACTCACAGTAACAAATTACTTCACTAAGTGGGTGGAGGCCATACCAATCAAGCAAGGCAATTTGAATACCACATATTATTATCTGTTTTGTTGTGTAAATTCATCAAGCAAAATATTATTATCCATTTTGGCATTCCAAAAAATATAGTTATTAATAATGCCACATATTTATCTTCTATGGAATTAACTAATTTTTGCTATGGATTTGGAATATCCTTAGCCCATGCATCTAGCTATTACCCTCAAGGGAATGTTCAAGTAGAATATAGTAACAAGAAGCTTATGACAATTGTGTGAAAGCCCGTAAATCATAATCAAACAAATTGGCACAATAATCTATATGACGCATTATGGGTTGATCGGATCACTCTGAAAAAGTCTATTGATATGTCTTTGTTCCAACTCCTATATAGGATAAATGCAGAAGTTCTAATTACTATAGAGTTACTAGCATTGCAGTTGATCAAAGCAGTGGAAGATGGTGAGTTCCAAGACTCACTTGACAAAAGAATTTTGTACTTAGAGAAGATATGTGAAGTAGGGTGTTGGTGGTTGATTGGATAAAGGACAATCAATTGAAAGTAAAGAATTTTTTTAATAAGAAGGCTAAGAAGAAAGATTTTCAAATCAGTGATCTTGTCCTACTATGGGAAAAGAGGAGAGAACAAAAGGAATCCATGGAAATTTTTATTCACTGTGGCTTGGCCCAATTTAAATACGGGACACATGTGGAGAGAACACCTTCCAACTATCTTATGTGGATGACACTCACTTGGAATCGCCTCACAGTGGGAAATATATGAAACTAGATACAACCAGTGAAAGAAGGTTTTCCCCCACATGTACCATAGGTGAATATGGGTTTGTGTCAGCTTTCATTTCTGTTGTGTGTTTCCCTTTCTATCATGTGTTTGTTTTTTTTCATGTGTTGTGTTCAATAAATGAGGTTTTGATGTATCCACCCTTGCTATGCAATTTCTTCTATAGCCCAATGGATAAGGCTCTGGTCCTCTTAGTGTCTTGAGATTATGTGGTTCATACTTACTTTCTCTTTACTTTATTCAATCCGAAACAAGTCCCTAAGCTAGAGCCAGTTATTTGTCATGCTAAATGTCTAGCATGAAAAAATTAATTTTTTCACATGACAACTTTAATCACCCATAAAAACCCATGAACTGGGTAATGTAAACCTACCCTCTGGCCAATTACTAAGTATGTAAACCCCATCATGGCTGAGAGGGATATGTTAACTAGATTTTTAAAGTGTGTTTCATGTGCAGGTAAACTGGTGGAAAGCAATTCATGGATTCATTTTGATCCACTTTGAAGGAACGACTCACTGATTAACTAAAATGTGAATATTTTAGAGTTAATTTAAGAAGTACAATGGTAGATAAAAGTTAAACTAAATAATAAAAAGTGACCCAAGCAATCTAAGCTATGAAATTAGAAAACACTAAAGTACAAAAAGGGTTAGATAGAGCTTAGTTGATTTGACAAGCTTGTTGGACAGTGTCACAGAGATGGCTAGAGAAACATGAGGAGGAAATGATAGTGTTGAGGTCTTGAGAAGTACATATTTGAGGAATCAGAGTGGACTCGGATGCATTTGAGAAAATAAGGGCACATGCAGGCACCCTAGTCTGATTTCTAGGTGCCCTAGTCTAAGTTTTGGGAACCCTGGTATGGGGAAATAGCCTAAAACCCTCCTCTGAGGTGTAGCTATTTCTTCACCTGTGTTCTCTCTTTGTCACACCAACTTTTTTGAACTACATCAGATGTCACTGCAATAATAAATAACCTATATAAAACCACAAGATGAGCATCAAATCCCTAAAAAAAAAAGATGCATATGAAGGGGTCAGACTGTCCTCAGCGGCCACAATGGTAGATTTCCTAATTAAGCGTTACAGTACATCTCAGACCCGATGGATTTTTATGTGTGTGCGTAATCATACCCTACGTGATCTTGTGACAGTCACACTTTTTGAAAGTAGCGAGAAATAACTATGTGTATAAATGTAATAAAAAGATGGATGGAATAGAATAATATTCCCTCCTATGATGTGTGATGCATATGAACCAGCATTATCCCTTGTGATGGAGCTAGATGGATGCAAATGATCTCTAGATGCCTTAAATGGAATACAACCTTAGGTGATGGTAGTAGTGCCTATTTTTTGGTCCCTCATTATGGTCTCATAACTTTATATTTATATGGTCCTCTTGTTCTAATTTCATAATTAACCCTGAAAAGGTTGACCACTAAAAATATGGAAAGCCCAAATGGCTAGAAAGTTCCCAAAAGATGGAGGTAAAGTTAGAAAAGGATCAGGGCACCCTGATTGGGACCAGGGCACCTGTGGGTGCCCCAGTACTGGCCCAGACAACCCAGTTAAGGATAAAATGATGCAAAACGACAAAAATAGACTGGGCATGTATGTGCGGGAGGTCGGTAGTGATGATAAAAAGAAAAGTAAAATGGCCAAAAAGATGGGGGTTAATTAGTAATTTCTTCACACAAAAACCACATGAATAGTAGTATGAGACCGGGACTAAATAATACCCAAAGAGCATGATTTAGTGTCTACATTTGTTCCCACTTTATGTTGGTGAGTGGAACGCTTGATAACATAAAGTAGATAGAGATACGTACATGATGTCCATGTAGAGTGATGTAGGAAATGCGTCGAAACAATAAACAAAGTGTGGAGTGACAAAAAGATGATGGAGCATGGAAACTAAAAATACAAGAGAGAAAAAAGTGATGAGAGTCAACCTAGGGTGGAAACACGTGTGTATTTTTCAATGTGTTTGATGTATCTGCATGTTAGTATGGTGTGTGTACTGCCGCAAAATGTTATTGTTGTTGACGCCATTATTATTGTTAACTGTTTGCTTCTCATACAGTCAGATATGTAAGGAGAAGATGATCAAGTAGTCAAATACGCATGTATATATGTCAAAAATGCATCTATATAGTAATGAAAATACTGAAATGGAAGTATGAAAAATGTAAAAGGAACATGCGCACCTGATTTAAGATGAGAGAAAGGGTGTATAGAAGATATCTTATATTGCAAGTGTTTTGGGCGATCTCATGCCACCCTGGTTGAAGAAGTGTAGGGAGAAATTTGTTTTATTCTCCAACCCATAAATTTTTCCCTAAATTCATGTGGGAAAAGATATTTGTACTGCCTAGGTTTTTTGGGTGATCTGAAGCCACTGGCTGAAGTAGTGTAGAGAGAAAGTCTTTTGTAACCTCTAACTTGTAACTTCTCCTCAGAATGCTAAGGATAGCCATGTCCTGTAAAATCTATTATGCACGGGGTTCGTATACTAATCTGAACCCACTTGTTGTATAACCCACAATGCCAAGGGCAGAAACTAAACTTAACTAAACTGGTGTAGAAGCATTGTGTAGTATGTAAAACCCCAAATGATGCCCCCATCTTTGGGGGCGCATACGACGTCATTGATAGGAGAATGTGGCCCTAAAAGAGGACCAACCACATAAATTTTTCCCTGCAGGGGGAAGGGAATGTGCTTGGTATAAACCAAGGTGCACACAAAAAAGTGGCTAGAAAATAAGTGTTAGTACGAAAAAACATGCATGTAGAAGAAAAATGTACATTACACAAACAATGTGTAAGCTAGAATGTAAGTAAACACACAAGAAAGAAATATAGACAGCCAAAGTGGGTTGTATACATGGGACACTACTCACGATGTCACAATATGCTCAAGGTTGTAGTATCTGCATACAAAAAACAAGTGTTCTCAGCAAACATAGGGCAAGACCCACATACAAAAACAACCAATAGTAGATAATGTAACAAACAAGTATGGAAGCAAATATCCTTGCATAAAAAATGTTGCACATGAAGCAACCATTAGCATGTTAAAAAGATAACCAGTATGTTAAAAGCATGTATAACCAAGTAATGAAATTTACTAAGTACATGTTGTCATGCAAATTTGCAATAAGGAAATTCACAATTTCCAAGCATGAAAACCACACCCTACCTGAAAATTTTAAGGCCTCCGCTCAAGCTCAACTGCCAATCATGCTCCACCAAGTGGCCCAATAGGGTTAGGGTGCACTTTTTTACACCAAATGCACTAAGAACTTGGTGCACAAAAGTGTGATTCATTCCCAATCTTCAAAATATGTGAAAATTATAACTGGCGGGTTGTCACTAGTTGTTTCCTTCACACACGCACAAGTTTTCTCCAACTACCTAATTCTCCCTCTAATCCTCCAATGTTGCTGATAAAAAACATTCCACATCACCTAAAACATCTTCATCATCATATTTCCATCATTCCTTGATGTGGAAACAAGAAAAACTAGAGTTTTGAGAAAAAACCATGATCTTATGTTGTATGAAACCCTCATGTAAAAAAATTAAGAATCACTCATAACTTGCAAACCGGTGGTCAAATATTCATGAAAATTTGGGAAAAAACCTCCTCTCCCAAATGCCTTCATGCTGCAAAAAATAGAAAATGCAAAGGTTCCTCAGACCATTAATGGTAGAGAAATCAAATTATGTGCCCTAGTTTCTTTTTCCTCAGTTTTTCGTTGATTTGATAAATGAGTAGAGTTCCAAGTTTGTATGGAGAATCTAGAGAAAAAAACCATCACAGAAGAAGTTGATTTTTCATCAATCAAAGGTGGGGAGAGGTGGGGAAGAAAACCTTCAAAAAAATCTTGGTGACTCCATTAATGGCTGCTTTGGTAGCTCTATGCCCGAAGCTCTTACCAGGCATAAATTTTCATTTTTTATTTCTGAGCTTTCTGGTAATCGAATCATGATGAAAATGTGAGCATGAGTTTGCAACAAAGAGCCAAATCCAAAAAAAATCCCATCGCAAAATGAAGTTGTTTTCATCAATTACTAAAAATAGCATTTTATATGCTTACCCACATGCTATAAATGGAAAGTCCCCCCAAATTGCAAGTTCGATCACTCTGGACAATTAGAAAAGGTGTAAAATGGAAAGTAAGACATAAAACGACTTTTTCCCAAAATAGTAGGTCTCCAAAAAAGCAACCTCCTAAAAATAGAAATGTGCTAAAAATAGTAATATCTTAGGAACGGAAGAGTACGAAATATGGCAGAAGGTTCAGAAGATGAAACTGAAGCAAGACAAGTGATATATCCCAAAATAGCAGGGCATGGTCTCATATTCTAAAAATAGAAAGTTTTCATTTTTGGAGTAGAAAGTTGCAGATGGATTTGTTTTCACTCACCTTACTACTTTTTAGACTCTCCTTCAGATAATGAGATGGTTTCATG
Organism: Taxus chinensis; assembly: GCA_019776745.2. Taxonomy (NCBI): domain Eukaryota; kingdom Viridiplantae; phylum Streptophyta; class Pinopsida; order Cupressales; family Taxaceae; genus Taxus; species Taxus chinensis. The sequence continues at coordinate 197,560,902 of CM034147.1, read as the reverse complement.
GATAAAATGGAGGAATGAAAATTTCACAGAGGTCCTCGAAGCATCATCCTGAGTGCAATGGTATATATACAAAGGAAAAACAAGGCATTGCAAGATGCAACATGTGAATTCATCTTTGTCACTTAGGGAGATGGTTGATTCAAAGTGATTTGGTCAAATTGAGTTCAACAAGTCAAAGAGTTCATCAACCAAGTTTCAAGGAGGGTCATCGTGGCATTATACGTGTTCATCCCGAGCTTGTATCGGTAAATCTCATAACAGTGTTTCTGAACACTCATTTTGTGGTCCAGGGTGTTTGTGCATCATGCAGAGGTTGTGATCATCATTGGAAAAATATTCATTGAAGGCGGAGGTATCCCTACTCATGCTTCGAATCATTCTTCCATTCTTCCCCCTCTTCTCTACCCCCTTTCTAACTCTTCGTTGTGAGAAATCATGACATTCGTCTTATCCATTTAAATGTGGCTTTAACAAACATTGTAATAAGTTTCCCTTTATTAATATAAAAGGGAACTTAATTTCATTCCTAATAATGTAAAGAGTCACATGTTGTGAGGACAAACAAAAGTTCATGAGGGGGGTAGCTGAAGATTCGTTTCTGATTCTATATAATGTAATGACACCCTCATTCTTAAGGGTTGTCAATTTTGTACTCAAGAGAGAGATCTATTGAGAAATAAAAGAGAGATAGCATTCTTCTACTTTCCTTCACCATTTTTCCTCCATTTCCAGCATTTTACAACTTGATATAAAAATGTGAATCAAGAAAGGGATTGTTTCTTTTCATGACCTATGAATGTGTGCAAATTTGTGTGCATGGTTTCCTTTGGTTGTTGACATATTAAAATTTTTGTTTCCTTTTAATTAATTATGAATGTGAACTTTCTAATCAACCTTGGTCAGAATCTGATTTTCTACTCATAGAGTTGGTTTTCCTTGTTTAATTTCCCACTCCCCTTTCCCCACATTTCAGCAAATTCCTCCCTTACACCTCATTGTAAGAATTTTTCATGGGTACAATGGAGTGTACCTGTTGGATCCCCAACCTCTTGGCCAACAATAGATTTCCCATTTTTTTACATTCACAATTTAGTGGAGTTGCACCACCCAAGAAAAGGGAACTAGATTCCCGGAGACGTTGGCAAGAAATCCACAAATTTATCCCCCGACAAATTTTCTCTCCAAGAGTTTTTGGCGCCCACCATGGGGCATACTTGGCAATAATTTGCACCCAAAATACGATCACAAGATCAAGAAAATACAAAAAAAAATCCAAAAACAAAAATTAGAAAAAGAGTTCATGGAAATCCATTGCTAAAAAACACATTGTCAGTTTATGCACGTGACCTTTCATATTCCACAGTGTATTTTCGTATTCCCATCAAAAAAATTCTCAGAGCTAGCTGAAATAATATATACCCGGTTGATCAGGTTAAGAGGTGTTGTTAATTCCACTTTCGAAGCTTTCCAAAACTAGTAAAATCAAATCAAAGATAACCCTTATTACTTTTCTCAAGCCTCATGCCCATTTACTTCTTCAAGTAGTTCACCTGGTAATCCAATCCAAACTCCCGCTGATACTCCCCCTTCAAATTTTCCTATTTTTCAACCACCATTGAGCATTGAGTTCCAGGAGGAATAAGAAATACCAGAAGAAGAATTTGTAGAAACAAGAGCCAAAGTAGAAACAAAAACAACAATGGAAAACAAAGCAGAGAGACCTCAACCCATTGTTCCATGGGGAAGAAATATAGGCGTTCTTGCTCTTGAACCTCCTCTTCTCAATCTACCAGGAGGTTCCTGCAAGAAATTTCCAAATTTCAAAGGTGACAGCAAACAACATCCTGAAGAACACATCATCACTTCTACAACATCATGTGGGATTCTTGGAGTCGCACATGAAGACGTTGTCATAAGATTGTTCGTGGAATCTCTCCAAGAAAAAGCAGCATAATCATTCTACTTTTTTCCTGTCCAATCAATCACTCATTGGAATGATATCAAGTCCAAGTTTGAAGAAATATTCAAATCTACTAAGGACTGTCAAGATATACTTGTTCAATTGGCACAAATGAAGAAGGAAACAAACAAAACTACGAGAGACTTTGTGGCTCGTTTCGACTGGTTTCTCTGCAGGATACCAGAAGAAGATTTATCGTCTGAAAACAACATCAAGAGATTCTTCATTAATGCTCAATCACCGGAGGTAGGATTTTTCCTATAAATATTTCAACCAAGGAACATTTCAGAAGCACAAAGGATGGCCATTGAACTTGATGACGATATCATCCTCTTTGGAATGATCAAGAACCCTTCAAAGGGTAAGGTTTAATTTCCTGGAGATGAGAGAGTAGATCTGTTTCTACAAAAATTGGTGAATGAAATGGTGTCATTGAAGAGGGAATTTTTTGAATGAGTATCTTCTCAAAGAAACAACAGAAATCTGATTGCAGGATCACTCCAAAGGCTTTCCTTATAGGCCCCACCTGTCAATGCAAGTGGTAGGAGTCAAGAAAATGAAGAAGAGCATGAACAAGAAAATGAAGGTGGTGATTTTCTATAATTTGATGAACTTGAAAATGATACACAAATCAGATTCTATGAGTATTCTAGAGGTGATTAAGATGAAGAAGAAGATGCACTTGATTTCTCATGCGTGGTATTCACACATTCTCAGTCCTAAAAGGTAGCCTCTTCCGCCACTGCTGCAAAAAAAAGGCTGTAGATCCTCCTATGATGACTCCACGAGAAAAAAAATTAGTCAAGGGTCTCCTCTTCCACCTTACATGGAGGCTTCATTGGAGAAACCTGATCCTGTAGCAAACACGAGGCCACCCACTATTCCAAGTAAGTCTTCTAGTGTTTCATCTAGTTCTAAATCTAAATTTACTCATGTAAAATCTAGTGCTTCAAAATTTCCTAGTGTGCCTTTCAAAATACCCTCCATTCCCCAAACATCTACCCCTAATTCCAAATCTATCCTGACTCCAAATCAATCCCTTCATTCTCCTTGTTCGCATCTTCTCCTTTTGACTTTGTAGAATATGCGAAAAGAACCAAAGTGCATATTATTGAAACCGAATATTTACGGACTCATCCTGAACAATTTGAGAGATTCTGCTGATATATCAGGAGTGGTAGTTTGACACCCAATGTTGTAACTCATGGTTTTAAAGGAATACTACAAAACCAACCTACACCTCCATCACAGAACATGCTTGCATTGAATGCATCAAAGACCGACAAGGTTGATCCTTTCTACGTCTCCCTTCTTGTTGGATAATATGTATTGAACAATTACATAATAGATTTTGGTGCCTCCGACAACGTGATGCCCATGAAGGTCTCCAAGGTCCTCAAACTCACCATGACCTTGCCCAGTGGCTCTTGTTACTCCTTGGAGTCAAAATAGGTCCCGTTTGTAGGGAAGTTCAAATATGCATAGGTAGATCTCGCCAAATTTCTAGACAAGAAGGTTTCAGCGATGATTTTGGCAGCAAACATTCCAACTTCATTTGGAAGGTTGCTAAGTAGAAGTTTTTTCCAATAGTTAGGAGGTAAAATCCAGATGAACTTATTTTCTATAACCATTCCTATTAAGGGAGACATGAAAATATTTCTTCTAGAGAAGAAGATGAGGTACATAGTGGAAAAGGTAGGAATCCCTAGGGCTAACATTCTCTACTAAAACAGTAGGAGGATGAACCACTTTGTAATAAGTGAATAACATGAATAAATTCCCATCTTGATAGGACCGAGTATCTCTTCCCAAAGGAGCATATATCTTTAAGAATCATTGAGGAACTTTGATTTGCAAGAGGATAGACTTGATTTTTTGGATGATACAAGCCATGAAGAAGAAGAAATGATTCTTTGTGAATTTCAAATGGAGAAATCAGCTTGTACGCTTACCAAGGATGAGGAGATATTTCCATTCCCATTTGGGGATGAAGATTCCCTTGACTATGCCATCCATGGAGAGATAGAGCTAGCTTGTGACGAGCCCCCAAAATGTTTTAAAGAACAATCTGTGAAAGATCTCCTAAGAACTGCTGGAGAGACAAAAGAGTCTGAACTTAGTCTAGAACTCCTAATACAAGCCATGAATCTACGAGACAAGATCAAATCTGATTTGGAAGCCTCAACCAATGTGAAGATCGTCCATGTTGAAATAAATCAAGATGAGAAATTTGATGTACCTTCTGAGTAAATAGTTGATGGATGTAATGATAAAATAGAGTTATTTTCTTTCCCATTTGAAGAGGAATAATATTTCCATGATGAATAAATTGAATCAAGGAGTTTTGAGGCCCTTGAAGCCAAGGATTCCCTTAACAAAGGAGTGATAGAATGCAGCAAGCCCCAAGACGATGAAGTAATCCCTCCTTATAGTTTCCTTGAATTTCAAAAAGAAGATTCTTCAAAGGCATATAAAGATGAGTTGAAGGAAGTAAAAAAGGATAACTTCTTGTAAGAAATCTTGGATGTAGTAGAAGGTGCGGAAGATCCCAAGCTAATTCTTGTTCTCTTAGCTCATGTTATGGTCATACACGGAAAGTATGAGGTTACTTCTGATCCTCGTCAATATTCAAGCACCTCATAGTGTAGTAGAGAAAAAATATAGGTCTAAGGTTTCTCATGGAAAATAGGTCAATGAGCATAGACCTGGGAAAGAAAATAACTTGGAAAATTCAAGCAATTTAAATGAAAATCAGCCTTGGGGCAGTGGTGGGATGCTTGATGAAGAATCGGTTATGTGGGTAAGCAAAAAAAGCAACTAGCACTATGAAATTGATTTCAAAGGGAATGAAGCAAATGGAATTTCTAAGCAAAAGCGTGTTCATCATGAAGCTCGTGTAGGCTCTGTTATGTAAAAAAAGTAGCACCCTAGGATTTACACATTATAAAACCCTACTTTTGAATAACATGGAATTGTATCAAGGTGTGGGACCCTTGAAATTGAGACAAACCTCTAGAGAAGGTAAAAGGAACGATAACTAGATCATGCCAATCCAAGAACACAAATGCTAATCAAACATCACGATCAATAAGATGAAAGTAATTCGCCAAAATAACTTTATATAAACCTTTGCAAACAAATGAGCAACAGTATCATATATTATTATGGAACTCAATGAAATACAGTGAGAATGGGCCTTGCTTATATAGACAAGGAATAACAATCTAAGAACCAGTCAAGGTCGTAGATCAAGCCATAAATCATGGAAAGAACTAGTCATCAAAGAACTAGTCAAGTCCATAGATTTATGAGAGAACTAGACATCAAGGATCTAGTCAATACCATAGATCTAGGAAAGAACTATTTGTTAGGAAATAAGGGATAAAATATGCGGAATAATCCCTCACAGAATCGTAACAGAAGAAACTAATATGCAGAAATTATTACAGATCTCAAATAAAATTGTAGAATAAAATAACACAACACAAAGAGACAGTATTTAACGTGGTTCACACCCAATTTTGGGCTACATCCACCAAGAATCACTTGCTCAGATTTTATTACAAGCCACTGCTCTCTCAATACAATACCCAGATCCATTTGGAGCTATGCTCAACAAACTCTACATAATTCACAGCCGAATTCAAAACACATCTACAATACATTTGCTTGTTTTTTTTTTTTTTTATCATATGCATAAGACCATATAAATAGACAACTGCTTAAGCAGTTTGATACAAAACCGTGGGTATCAAAACCAAGGGCAAAAAACCGTGGGTATCAAAACAATGGGAAAAAGACCGAAAAAAAACCATGGGCCCAAAAACAGCCCATAACGGTTACCCATTACCCATGGGTTAATGAACCACCCATGAAAATTTGCTTCGGGGGCTTCGCCCCCAAACCCCCTTTCATCGGGGGGGCTTCAACCCCCCGAACCCCCCTCGACCACGCTCACCGGCGAGCGGGACCGCCGTAAAAATACCCGAGTGTAACACATGGAAAGTGTACCATACTCTAACATGAAAATAGGCTCCACAAACATAACACTATTCAATACCATAGATCAAGGAAAGAACTATACCTAATAACTAGATAATATCTCCTAATATCTAAATAAATAAAAAGAAATATCCACACACATAAGTGGGTGAGGATAAATACAATAATGTACCTAGGTGAACATGAGCTAAGGTAAATACCTACTCTAACACCCCCCTCAAGTGAAGCTAGGGGCCAAATTAGAAGTGGCATGTCCACAGTATGAGTCCCAACAACTAGGCCTGATGAGGTACTCATGTAAAATATATCCATGAAGAAATCTCGAACCAAAAGAAGGAAAGAGAAAGAAGAAGAAGAAGGAAGATGTTCTCACGAACACCCCCCAAGAACAAATTCTGAAACCCCAAGCATTCCACGCAACTCAAGGTAGCGAGGTGATGCAAAAGGCTTCGTAAAAATGTCTGCAACCTGCTGCTGAGTCGGAATGTACTCCAAGCAAAGAACTCCATCCTGAATGTGCTGACGAATGAAGTGGATGTGTATCTCAATATGTTTGGTTCGCTGGTGCTCAACTCGGTTGCAAGAAATGTGAATTACACTTTGGTTGTCAAACCAAAGTACAGTTGGTGAATCCTGTGAGAATCCAAACTTTGTCAATAACTGGCGAAGCCAAAGAATCTATTGACTTGTTGTAACTATTGCCCTGTACTCTGCCTCTAAAGATGAAAGTGCAATAGCCTGTTAATTTTTGCACACCCAAGCAACTGGAGAAGAACCAAGACAGAAAAGATAGCCAAAAGTGGAACGCCTGTTATCAATAGAACCTGCCCAATCTGAATCTATATACCCAACCAACTGAGTAGAGCCCCTAGTGTAGTGTAGGCCAAAGTGAAGTGCCATGCAAATAGCGTAAAATCTTTTTAGCAACCTGTCAGTGAATACTATGAGGAGAATGTGAAAATCGAGATACAAGCCCTACTGCAAATGAAATATCAGGGTGAGTATGGATCAAGTACATAATACTCCCAACCAACTACCTATACAATGTAGGATCACAAAGTGGTGTGGTACATGTGGATGTAAGAGTAATTTCAGACTAAAAACGATATGGACTTGGCTTGCAATCAACCATATCAAAGTGCCTAAGAAGATCATGGGTGTACTTTTGCTAACTCAAATGAATCCCTAAATCTGTCTGAGAAATCTACAAACCAAGGAAATAATGTAATAGCCCAAGATCTATCATGTCAAACTGTGTAGAAAGAGCCCTCTGAATACTCTGAATGTGGGAAGAAGAGCTGCCAGTAAGTAACAGATCATCAAAATACAAGACAAGTATCACAATATCCTCACCAACATGTTGGAGATACACTGTATGATCGGAGTGGCAATGAACAAAATCAGTAGATAGAATAAAAGAATCCATCTTCTCATACCAAGCGCAAGGGGATTGTTTAAGACCGTAGAGAGACCTTCAGAGCCGACAAACAAGAGAAGAATCCTAAACAAATCCAGATGGCTACTCTTTATATATTTCCTCTTGTAGATCTCCATGTAAGAAGGCACTCTTCACGTCCATCTGGTATATGGGTCACCCCTGTGATGTAGTAATAGCAAGTACAAGGCGTACATAATCCATCTTGGAAATGGGTGCAAAAGTCTTAGAGTAATCAATACCTTCAACTTGTGAAAAACCCTTTGCAACAAGACGAGCCTTATACTTGTCAATGGACCCATCAACTACGTATTTGGTTTGGTATACCCACTTACACCTAACCATATTTCTTCCTTTAGGTAGAGATACCGAATCCCAAGTATGATTCTTCATCAAAGAATATGTTATGTTTGTGGAGCCTATTTTCATGTTAGAGTGTGGTATACCTTTTATGTGTTACACTCGGGTATTTTGAAAGGCGGTCCTGTTTAAACCGGTAGTAGCGGGTCACTTAGGCATGGTGAAAACATCAATGAGAATAAGAAGGGGGTTTGTGTGGGTTGAAGACTCCCCGAAGCAAATTTTCATGGGTGGTTTATTAACCCATGGGTAATGGGTAACCCCCAGTTTAAGGGCTATTTTTGGGCCCATGGTTTTTTGGTACCCATTGTTTTGTTAAACCGGGAAATGTGCTCTTCGGCTACCCATAGGTTTATGGGACGGTTTTGTTTTTGCCCATTGTTTGATACCCATGGTTTTGTAAAACTACTTAAGTAGTTGTCTATTTATATGGTCTTGTGCATATGATAGAAAGACACTGCGAATGTATTGCAGATGTGATTTGAATTCCAGTGTGAATTCTGTAGAGTTTGTTGAGCATAGCTCCAAATGGATCTAGGTATTGTATTGAGAGATTGGAGACTTGTAATAAAATTTGAGAAAGTGATTCTTGGTGGACGTAGCCCAAATTGGGTGAACCACATTAAATATTGTCTCTCTGTGTTGTGTTATTTATTCTGCACTTTTATTTGAGATCTGTAATATTTTTTGCATATTAGTTTCTACTGTTGCAATTCTGTAAGGGATTATTTCGCATATTTTATCTCTTATTTCCTAATCAATTGGTATCAGAATCCTGGTTTGGTTTGCTGAAGTGTTGAATCGCAGGGAAAGTTTTATCTTGAGTGGGAGCTATGGACAGATGATGGAAGATCTAGGGTTGATAAATTCAACGGGTAGAATTTTAGTCTTTGGAAGATGCAGATGGAAGATTACCTTTATCAGAAGGATCTTTATACTCCATTGTCTGAGAAAGTGAACAAACCCTTGAGTATGACAGATGCAGAATGGATTTTTTGGATCGGAAGGCACTTGGAACGATCTGGATGTGTCTTGCATCTTCGGTATTATTTAATGTTTCAAAGGAAAAGACTACAAAAGATCTAATGGATGCATTAGGGAAGTTGTATGAAAAACCCTCTACCTCTAACAAGATATTTTTAATGAAAAAGTTGTTTAATATGAAGATGTCTGAGAATAGTTCAGTAGTCAGATCATTTAAATGATTTCAATATGGTTGTGAATATGCTAGCTTCGGTTATAATAGAATTTGATGAAGAAGTTAGGGCTTTATTAATTCTGTGCTCTTTACCTGAAAGTTGGAATAGCCTGGTAATGGCGGTAAACAACTCGGTTCCAACTAACTCAAAGTTGAAGTTTGAGGATGTTGTAGGGGTGATTCTAAGCGAGGAAATGCAAATAAAAATCTCTGGGGAATCTTCTACTTCAGGGAATGCTTTGATAGTGGAAACTAGAGGGAGACAGAAGAATAGAGGAAACCATGGAAAATCGAAAGATCGGACAAGGTCAAAATCCAAGAGCAAGATTGTATGTTGGAACTGTGGAAAGTCTGGGCATGCAAAGAAGGATTGTTGGGAGCTTCGAGACAAGAAGAAACAACAGGAAGAAAACAAGGAGGCAAATGTGGCATCGGGTAATGTATGTCAGGATGCTTTGATTCTTTCTTTTGCATAATATTACTGAATCTTAGGTTTTAGATTCAGGGGGTTCTTTTCCATGCTACTCCACATAGGCATTATTTTGTTGATTATGTTCAAGGGGATTTTGAGCATTTTTTTCTTGGTGATGATGAGCCTTGTAGCATAGTTGGAAAATGATCTATTTAGGTTAAGATGCATAATGGGAATACTTCGCTATTAAAGGATGACATACATGTGCCTAAATTAAGATGAAATGTGATATTGGCAGGGCAATTGGGAAGTGATGGTTATACTATGATATTTACAGTGGACTCTTGGAAGGTTACCAAGGGTGCTCTTGTGGTGGCAAGAGGTAAGAAGGTTAGAACCTTGTATTTAACCACTAATAGTACTAATACTTATAATGTTGTAGCTTTATACGCAGATACAACATTGTGGCACTACAGACTCGGTCATATGAGCCATAAGGGCATGGAGATCATAAAGAAGGATTTTCCCAGATATACAGAAACAAGTTTGGAGTTTTGTGAGAAATTCATATATGGGAAATATAAGCGAGTAAGGTTTATCAAGGTTGGACCTATAAAGAAAGAGAGTAAGTTGGAGTTGGTACATTCTAATGTGTGGGGGCCGGCTCAGGTGTCATCTCTTGGGGATTCAAATTATTATGTTAATTTTATTGATGATGCAACAAGGAAAGTTTTGGGTATATTGTATTAGAAACAAATCTAATGTATTTGACACTTTTGTTAAATGGAAAGCCTTGGTAGAGAATGAAACAGGTCCTAAGCTAAAATTTCTTAGGTGAGATAAAGGATGGGAATATTACAGCATTGAATTTGATGATTACTGTTCTAAGAATGGAATCCGCAGGAAAAATATGGTTCCATGAACTCCGCAGCAGAATGGGGTGTCATAAAGGATGAACATAACAATAATGGAATGTGCTAGGAGCATGAAGTTACATGCAGGACCGCCTCTTTATTTTTGGGTAGAAGCGGTGAGCACATCTGTGTACTTGATAAATAAAGGACCCTCAAGCGCCTTAGATGGAGGCATACCTGAGGAGGCATGGTATGGTAAGAAAGTTGATTATTCATTTCTTAGAGTCTTTGGATGTGAGGTGTTTGTTCATGTAGACAAGGATGATAGGACCAAACTAGAGGCTAAATCAAAATAATGTACTTTCATTGGTTATGGTGGTGATGACTTTGGGTTTTAATTTGGAGTATTAAGGAAAAGAAAATCATTCAGTCTAGGGATGTGGTCTTTAATGAGAAATTCATGTATAAGAAATAGTTGCAGGAAAACAGGGAAGAATCCAAGAAATAATATGTAGTGGTAGAGGATCTTCCGGATGGGAAAGTGACCCATGAATCAGTTCAGGAACCTACATAGCAAGAACCCCAAACTCCTACAGTGAGGAGGTCTTCTAGGGTAAGAAAAGAACCTGAACGTTTTTCTCCTTCTCTTTATTATTTATTACTCACTGATAGTGGAGAGCCAGAGAGCTTTGATGAAGCAATACAGGTAGATGCCAGTAAGAAGTGGGAGTAAGCCATGGATGAGGAGCATAAGTCTCTCATGGAGAACCAGACTTGGGATTTGGTGAAGCTACTAGAAGGTAAAAGAGCATTGCAGAACAAGTGGGTGTACAAAGTTAAAGATGAAGGAGGAAAGAAAAGATATAAGGCCCGGTTGGTGGTCAAGGGGTTTGCACATAAACAAGGTATAGATTTTGATGAGATATTTTCTCTTATAGTAAAAATGACTTCTATTAGAACTGTTCTTGGAATAGTGACAATAGAAGACTTACACTTAGAACAGTTCGATGTAAAGACTACATTTCTCCATGGTGATTTGGAGGAGGAACTATATATGCAGCAACCAGAGGGCTATGAGGTCAAAGGTAAAGAGGAGATGGTGTGTAAACTGAAGAAGAGCTTGTATTGCTTGAAACAAGCTCCACATCAATGGTATAAGAATTTTGATAGCTTCATGATGGAGCAAGGTTATATTAGATGTCATTCTGACCATTGCGTGTATACAAAGAAATTTGAGGATGGAAGTTATATTATCCTATGTTTGTATGTTGATGACATATTGGTTGTAGGTAAAAACATGCAGGAAATAAAAGTACTCAAGAAACAGCTAAGTGAATCCTTTGATATGAAGGATTTGGGGGCAGCCAGACAAATCCTTGGTATGAGGATAACTCGAGATAGGAAGGAATGGAAGTTGACTTTATCTCAGGAAGAGTACATTAAGAAGGTATTGGACAGGTTTAACATGCAGGATGCTAAACCGGTTGGGACTCCTTTGGTAGGCCATTTTAAGTTATCAAAGGAGCAGTGTCCCAAGACAGAGCAGGAAAGAAACCAGATGTCCATGGTACCTTACTCATCAGCGGTTGGCAGTTTGATGTATGTTATGGTGTGCACTAGGCCTGATATTGTCCATGCAGTGGGAGCTATGAATAGATTTATGAGTGATCCAGGTAAAGAGCATTGGCAAGTAGTAAAGTGGATCCTTCGGTATTTGAGAGGGACCATGGGGACAGTTTTGTGCTACAATGGATCAGACACCACTTTACGTGGTTATGTAGATTCAGACATGGCTAGAGATGTTGATAGTAGGAGGAGCACGACAAGTTATATTTACACTGTAGGTGGGATAGTAATGAGCTGGATTTCATGACTACCTAAGTTGGTGGCTTTATCAACCACGGAGGTTGAGTATGTTGCTACCACAGAGGCAAGAAAAGAGATGATTTGGTTACAACAATTTCTTGAGGAGTTGGGGCATAAGCAGAAGGAATGTAAGTTACATAGTGATAGTCAGAGTGTTATACACCTAGCTAAGAACTCTGCTTTCCACTCCAGGATGAAGCATATACAGTTGAGTTATCACTTCATCAGGACAGCTTTGGAAGAAGATAAGTTGAAGTTGGAGAAGATTCATACCAGTCAGAATCCTGCAGACATGATGACCAAGGTGGTCACAAGGGATAAACTAAAGTTATGTTCAGCTTTGCTTGGCCTTCGTGGATGACAGTGAAGGGTTGAGAAGCTTGCTCAGTGAAAATCAGTCTCCAAGTGGAAGATTGTTATGTTTGTAGAGCCTATTTTCATGTTAGAGTGTGGTACACCTTCTATGTGTTACACTCGGATATTTTTACAGCGGTCCCGCTCACTAGTGAGCGGGTTAGGGGGGCTCGGGGGGTGAAGCACCCCCGATTGAAGGGGGTTCGAGGGAAAATCCCCCAAAGGAAATTTTCATGGGTGCTTTATTAACCCATGGGTAATGGGTAACCGTTATGGGCTGTTTTTGGGCCCATGGTTTTTTGGTACCCATTTTTTTGTAAAACCGCCTCTTCGGCTACCCATAGGTTTATGGGATGGTTTTGTTTTTGCCCATTTTTTTATACCCATGGTTTTGTAAAATTGCTTAAGCGGTTTTCTATTTATATGGTCTTATGCATATGATAAAAAGACATGCAAATGTATTGCAAATGTGCTTTGAATTCGGGTGTGAATTCTGTAGAGTTTGTTGAGCATAGCTCCAAATGGATCTGGGTATTGTATTGAGAGAGTGGAGTCTTATAATAAAATATGAGCAAGTGATTCTTGGTGGACGTAGCCCATATTGGGTGAACCACATTAAATATTGTCTCTCTGTGTTGTGTTATTTATTCTGCACTTTTATTTGAGATTTGTAATATTTTTGCATATTAGTTTCTACTGTTGTGATTTTGTAAGGGATTATTCTGCATATTTTATCTCTTTTTTCCTAACAGAATAATACTCAATTTTCATCACATCATCCCACTCCTATATCCCATGAGCCTTTGAAAAAGCATGTGGATCCTTAGAAACTACCTGACACAAAGTCTAGAACCTATAGAATGTGCGTGATGATGCCTAGTGTGTGAAAGATCCTCTATGAAAGGTGTTGCCTCAGAAATTTTAGTACAATCCCACTTAGGCATAATGACAACATCAGTGGGAATAGGATCCTCAACGACATCTATAACCTCCTCATCAATATCCTCAAAGAAAGGATCCTCAAGATGAGATGAAGAAGAATAAGGAATGGAAGAAGATGAAGAATTGTGAGGAGTGAAACGCTCATCAAAATGAACATGTGTTCGAAAAAGAACATCATGTGTATCAGGATCTAAAAGATGATAAGCTCTCATGTCCTCACAATACCCTACAAAGATCAAGGGTTTACTCTTCTTATCCAAAACTTTCCTTTTCTTCTTTGGCACAAAGGCCCAAACATGGCTCCCAAAGACTTGAAAAAAAGATACATTTGGCTTAGTGTTGGACCAAGCTTCCTCTAGAGTCAAATGCTCAAGTTCTCTGTGTGGTGTGTGATTCTGAATATAGTTAGCACAATTAATTACTTCTGCCCAATAGATAGGAGGTATATCTCTAGAATGCATCATACAGTTAGCCATTTCCTTCAAAGTTCTATTCTTCCTTTCTACTCAGCCATTCTGTTGTGGAGTATGAGGAACAGAGTGCTGGTGAATAATGCCTTGAGTTGCCAAAAAGTCAGAAAACTCATTGCTGAAGTACTCCCCCCATTATCAGTATGAAGGTTCTTTATGCTACTAGAAGATTGTTTCTTGCACAAATATTTGAAAACTTTGAAGTGTGAAAAAACATCACTTTTGTACTTGATAAAATAAACCCAAGTACGCCTCGAGAAATTATCAATAAATGTAAGTGCATACTTAGCTCCACTGAAAGATGGGGTAGGAAAAACCATCAAGTCACTATGCACAAGCTCAAGTGGTGAAGAAGCTCTCTTAGATAAATTCTTAGGAAAAGGATCTTGGTGTTGTTTCCCTAATGCACAACCATGACAAACTCCCTCAAGACAAGAAACTCTAGGAAGACCATCTACCATACCATGAGTGCTCAAATCCTTCAAATATCTGTAATTGAGATGTCCAAATCTTTCATGCCAAATTTTACTCTCTGAATCTGCATGAGAAACCAATATTGTCCCTATAGAAGAAGTGTCATCAAAACCCTCAAAGTGATATAGTCTAGAACTATGATCAACAATACCTTGAGCAACCAGTGAATGAGGCTCCAATAAAGTTCATACTTCTGCTCCATGTGGTGTAAAAGTCATTGTTTTTCCTTGACTAGAATGACAAATTTGATATATATAAAGAAAATTTGTAGTGATGCTAGGAACATATAGTGCATCTTGGATATTTCCACCATCAAGTTGTATATCACATTTTCCCTCAACAGATAAAAAGGAAGAATCTCCAACCTCAATTTTGGAAGTAGAACTCAAACCTAGAGAAACAAAAGACTCCTTAGAAGAAGTCATGTGATGAGAAGCACCAGAATCTATAACTCAACTGCCTGCAAGTGGTGACTGAGATCTTCCAACAACACTAAGTTTTTTTCCATGTTGATTAGAAGGATGTGGAGTGGAGATAGAAATTTTGTGTTTCTTGACTACATCCTCTAAGGCTTGCATTCACTTATAACACCTATGTTCTTCATGATTACTACCCCCACAAAAAGAGTATGAACAACTAGACTTATTCTTGGATTTAGAAGACTCCTTGGGTTTTGAGTTGTTTTCTTTGGGTTTAGGAGCATTTTGAGATGGAGAAGGTGTGGATTTGGTTTTACTGTTTGGTTTTCCCTTGCCCTTAGGATTAGATGTAACTAATGTCTTTTGAGAGGTGGAAGACTCAAGGTGAGACAATTTGGATTCTTCCTTAGTAAGTCTTTCAGAAAATGTTTCTAAGTTAGGCATTTTGAATGTGTCACCTAAGGCATCCATACTAGAGAAAAAGGTAGAAGAACAAATTTGGAATGGTCCTCTCAACTTGGATAGAATCAAGTAAACACACTCTTCATCTTTCTTATCTCTTCCACTCCCCTTCAACTGTGTCAACAAATGCTTGAACTTGGTAAGATAGTCTATAATTTTTGGGAAATCTTCAGGATTAAGAGAGGTGATCTCAATGTCAAGTTGCATGGCTCTCATATGATCCACCTTACCAAATAAATCCTCCAATTTCTCCCATATTTTGAAATGAGAGTCACACTTTTCCAAATGAAACAAAAGACTGTCACTTACATAAGTTCCTATCAAACCCATACACTCATCAAATTTGCACTGGTATTGAAATTTCTCATATTCTCTAGTGAAAATTGGTTGTTCTTTAGAAGTTAAATATCATAATCCTTTCCGCTTCATTATTGTTTCCATTATTGGTTTCCATGTGTGGTAATTATGTGTTGTTAATGGCTCAACATGATCTAATGAATAAGTAGATGCCATTCTCAAAAAATCACCAAAAGAAATACAAGAACCAAGCAATGCAACAAGAGCCCCCCCAGATTTTGGCACTTTATAATGAGTGCATGTTACAATATGGAACTTTATAACTATAGTGCGATTCTCAAAATAAATATTTTCAATGGAAAGAGCGAGGAAAACAAGAACTTTTGCAAAAAATGGTACTCAAAACCGAGTTACATATCAAAAGTTACAAGCTTTTCAATATTATGCTTTGACAACTCAAGCTAGGGAAATAAAAACCACAAACACTAATTTTATTGCTTAAGATGATGTAAAATCCATTACAATATAGGTAAAAAAAAATACTCTTTTACAAAATGCCCAAATTTGAGGCCTGCAACTCACAAAAGTGTTGGAACAATTTTGACGTTGTTCCTTTACATTACAGAATGTCTCCCCTCAAAATGAGGCAAATTTTACAATATATAGAATAAGATCCTCGAAATTACCTCACCAACCGACAGATTTCATTAAAGCTATATGGGAGGCCATAAAAATTTGGTACTTCGCTTGCACGTGTAGGCATGGGTGCCATAGTTCATTAAAGTGGTAGTTGAACTACTTTGTACTATCTCCATTAATGCCTAATTTTCTCCTGTGTTCGTCTGGTAGCATATAATGTTTCTCCCAGATGATAGCATTTTCTTCCCCTCGCGACTGGCTACATAACTCCCTCTGGTGTCGGAAGGTTGCATAAATGCAACCGGGTGATAACATTTTTCACTGCTACTGGCATCCTACTTCATTAGGGCATGAACACTTGCTTTTTACTATCGGTCGGTAACGCAAAATTTGATGTCACTCGGTATCTCCTTTGCCACCTTTGTGCAACTAGTCGGTAGCACCGAAAATGCTACCAGCTGGTTGTATTTAAAACCAATGTCAGAACTGTCACTATCCACTAACGGTCGGTAACATCTGTACATGTTACCGTCTAGTAACATTTTAAGTGCTAATGCGGCACCTTTGCGTTGTTTTCCCTCTACAGCCTGTCGACTTTGCTACCGGCTGGTATCATAACAAATGTATTACCAGACGGTAGCATAAAAAATGTTATTAGTCGGTAGCATCCATACCTACTACCGGCAGTATTTTACTACCACTTTTCCTTCTAATCAGCCGATCTACCCTTTTAAATTTCAAAGTGTTGCACCCATCAACCACCAACGTTCAGACCTGTTAAGTTTTCCATTTTGTAGGGGTGAAAAAAATGGATAACAATTGGCAACTTGTGGGGTGGTCGGCCTGCTAGATCGAAAGAATAGTGGCCTAGGAGGATTCATTGGGAATGGATTCATTCTAATTGATGAAATTGATCTCGCACCTGAGAATTTCCCCCTCAAACTTTTGAAACATTATCAGGGGTTGTCATTTATTGAAACCTTTGGCTAGAGGTTGCTTATTCCATCATAAGACCCTACCTGGAACTATAAAGTGCAACATCAACAAAACACAACTATATACAAACAACAAAGTCATACACATCCCAAATGGAACTTGTAAAGAGTGAATTATTACTTATTGACAAAAACAACCCTAAACTACAATAGAGCAATGTGCTTCAAGCACTTGGAGGAATTAAAAATTCTACTCTACTATATACAAGGGTGAGAATCTTTTCCTTCAGTGACAATGTTTGAGGTAGATTCTCGTTGAATGAAATATGTACTTATTCATCCATCCAACTTATAGATAGCTGGAAATCAATTGTTTGTCTCTTGCAGCATAAAACCAAGTAAGGGCCACTCCATATGGCATTAAACTTGGAATGATTGTTCCTCGGTTTTTCTCTGATCTGCATCCCACTTTTACGACCAAGGTCCTCTTCCTGGAAGGTCCTTGCCTTAAAATGGCCTTTCTATTAAAATGATCCTCTTGATTTGAGGCCTTGTCCATTTCCAAGGTTTTCATTGCATGTGTTCCTTGTCTTCCTCTAATTTCATAAGATTTGCATACCTGGCTTCCATGGGCGTTAAACTCAGACAACTCTAGGTACTTCAGAAGCTGCAAAGTCGACAGACTCCAGTGAGATGGGAAAGCACTTGCTTCTCCTCCCGTTGACTAGCCTAAAAGTGTGAATAACCATGTTGACCTCATCGAAATTATCCTATCAACCCACAAGGCTGATTTGAGTTTCGTATACCACAGTCTGTCTGATTTCTCATCCAGAGTTCTCTTGATAATCTTTAGCAATATTCTTATTTGGTGGATTCTAACTTGGCCGTCAGCCCTGGGGATAAAAATTAGAAGATGTGCTCAAATAAATCTCATTTTTCACTAGCCCATTCAAATGATATACAAGCCCCAAGAAACACCAAGGCATTATCTGATATAATAGTGGCCGGAGACTCCAAACCTTGTCATATATTCATGCATAGAAGTTTAGAATATGCTAGACTTCGTTCACCTCCTTGAGTGCAACTGCCGCCTCGGTCCACTTTTTGAAATAGTATGTGGCCATTAAGGAATTGATTTGTGAACTTGGATGGAATGTGGATTGATGACCTTAATGAAGTCAAATCCCCATTGCATGAAAGGTTCATTTGACTGAAGACATGGGGTGCAATGGGAAGTGCTGCTAGTTTCTCCTTGCCTCTAAAGAATGCATACTTTTTATACTGCTCTAATCCATCCATAACAATCAGTCAGTAGATACTCTGGACCAATAGTATCCCCAGCTTTCATAATTTTGAGAGAGTTATTGCTCGTGAGGTAAAATGACCCCCAACTTATCCATCATTAAATTCGTGTAGCATCCTTTTAACTCAGATCAATTTCCAATACACCTTAAGAGGACATTCTATTTTCATCCCTCTTGATCAAAATACTATCTACAAGGACATACGAGTATAACATTCAGTCTGTAAATACCTTCTCTTTGCCTAAACTCAATTCCTTGATGGCATTTGACCTATTTTAAGGAAGTCACACCATATTTCCGAGTCCAACAAGGATTGGGTATAGGCATTTCTGGTTATTTGGTTCTTGAACTAATCTTGCAATACTACAACAACCTCTCCTCTGATCACTTGCTTTCAACATGTCGACTTAGAAGCCAACTAGTTGTTCAAACAATCCCTTTACCCCGAACCAATTTATTCACCTTAATCTCTATGTCATATTCCATGACCTTCGAGTGATCCAACCTGTCCTTTTTTTATTTAAGATCCTTGTTCAAGAGGAAAATCTTTGACTCCTGCATGGGATACTAGCATTTGAATTTTATTATTTGAGACCAGATGCTCTGAAATTATCGTTAGACCTCTCATAACTAGCAACGACGTATTTCTCAATGAATAGAGTATCGTCACCTCATAATATTACAGGACTCTGGCTGGAGAACACATACGGACTGTTCTCCAGATCCATCCTTTGTTCTGTTGCACCAAAATTGCAAAAACTATTGCATATAAACTGCCGAAGGCGATAAAGCAGTAAATTCCTTGGAAAAGTCTGGATTTATGAGCATTGGATCTTGATGATAATGTCCTTCTTGAATAGCTTCAAAAATCTTTCGTTTCCTTCTAGCATTTCCACCTGAAATTTCATGTTTTTCTTCAACATCATATGTTAGTGACTTGACAAGATTGGAAAAATTAGGAACAAACCTCCTGAACAAAGTTAATTTTTCCCAAGAAGCTTTGGAGAGATCCTTCTTGTGACTTAGTAGTGGCAATGCTTGAATAGTCTTCTACCCTCTTCAAATCGATCGTCTAGTCCCTCCTTAGACACAATGTGACCTAGCAACTTGCCTTCATGATAAAAAAATGCATTTTTTCGGGTTCAAGGACACTCCAAATCTCTTGCATCTTTGGAATACCTGCACAAGGTGAAAGAGATGGTGACTTGTTGCACTCTTCAAAAAATATAGTAATGTCATCTAAATATGCAAGAATTATCTTATTTTAACAATTCCTTAGAATGCCATGTCCATATCCCTATGGAATGTAGCTTTGACATGTTCGATAACCCGAATGACATTTTACTATAGGTGTAAGAGCCCCATTTTAGTAGTTAAAGTCATTTTGAATTGGTCTTCCTCTTTTACCATGACCTAATTGTACCCTGAGTAGCCATCCAAGAGAGTGATAATACCTTTCTAAGTCGACTACCACTACCGCAATTGTAATATATTCTCCATAGAGAGGCAAGTGGATAGTGGTCTTTAAGAGAGGCCATGTTTAGGTCCCGGAAGTTCCACACACAACCTAATTTCTCTATTCCTTTTCCTAACCGACACCATATTTGCAACCCAACTTGAAGAGTATTTGAATGGAAATATGATGTCTTTCCTCTATTAAATTATTCAATTCCTTCTTCATGAGGGGTTTCAATGTGGGGATTTACCGATATTTGTTTTTGCCTGACGGGCTTGGCCTCTGGATATAATTCATTTGTGTGTTGTGCCAACTGTTGGATTAAACCCTTTCAATTCTTCATAACTCCAAGAAAAGACATCTGGGAACTCTAGAAAAAGTTGTACCTGAAATTCAGATTTTTCACCGTCAATACTTACTTTTCCAAATTGGATCTTCTTTGATACATCTCCAACCCAGTCAACTGGGCTTGAAATCTTCAACCTCTTGATTTCCCAATGAAATGTTTTCCTTTCTCTTTCTAACCAACTAGTCATAATTGGATTGAAGATTGACTCTAGAGTCGACTAGGACCTAGGAAGGTTATTTTCTTGTAGCTACACTACTTGATCCCCGTACTGTTGCTCTAATTTATCCTGATTCTTGGCAGAGAATTCATCTTCTTCCTGTAAGAAATTGATGATTTATTGATCATTATCGAACACCTACCTGTAAGCTTGAGTTGTCATAGGAACTTCCAGCCTCACAATTGACCTTGATATGAGGTTGTGCTATTTGATCCTTCTTTTGATACTATCAACAACATCAAATGTTTCCGGCCTTGATTGCTGCAATCTTATTGCAACCTCATTTTTCTTCCTTAACAATGGAATGAATATTAAAAGCCTCATGAATTCCGTCAATGAGATCCCATATCCGAGTCCTGTAGCTCTTGAGATAGATCATTTTTAGCAATATTCTTCCCTTTGACTTGATTGACATCTAGATTCACTATCTACATGAATACCTGCAAGATTCTTATACCCACTTTTTTACTTTACCAATGAAGTCCATGGATTAGAGGACTTCGTCTCATTATTTATATGTGTTAAAACTGAAAATGAAAAGTAAACTTTAAGAAAGCTGAACAAGTTTTCCTCCTCTAATACCTTTTCTGCTTCTTAAACCATTAAAAAACATATACCAATACTCATTTCATCCTTCATTGCTACTAGGGAGTAGGTGATCTTCTTCATATAAACAATGTTTCGGAAACTCAACTCTTCATATCTTTGTATGGATCCCAAATTGTGCCTTTTGTTTTCCCATTCATCTAATGTTAAGTCTAGAATGCCTCTAACTTTAGTACCCTATTTCTAGAAACATTTGGGCAATCTTCCTGGATCCAAAGATATGAAATTTGCATTCGATCAGGACTTGGGACACATGGGGCTTAATAGTGAAATGGTTATGAAATTGGTTCAGGCTTGGATTATAGCTTTGGCTCCATATCTCTTCCTAAATGGCATATAGGACCAATCAGCTGATAGGTACCCACCAATTTTAGCCGTGAAATCCCTAGACAAACATAGGGCAAAGAGAGGAGGCAAATCAATCACTGATATGTCATATGTTAAACTATGACATTGGGACATACATACAATGTTAATTTAATCCATTTATGATCCCAATGGTTACTCATTGTTGTCCCATCTGATTGCACCACCCCTTTAGAAATAGGCTCATACTTAAGACCCAGCTGATCTACAATTTACTTTGACATCATTGAGCTGCTTGCGCCTGAGTCAATCACACAGTTGTGGACCAGGTTATTCCCAGTAGTTAAGGACACATAAAATGGTGGAGACTTCATATTTATACTTGGATGACTCTCCTTTATATTTTTTACATTGGTGGGGACCTTCTCTTGGTCCTTGGGTGACTCATTTGATATGGGAAAGTTAGATATAGCTTCTTGCAAAAGATCCCTTTGACCCAAAATTTTCAAAGATTCCCACATAGAGATGCTTGCATTTTTTTTCTTCATATGGTCGATGATGTTGAACAAAGATAGGACTTGCCTTTCTATCCCTTTGTTTGAGCACGTACCTTATCTTGAAGACACATGAGTTCCTACAATAGGCACTCTGGGCTGATTTTGTGAACCAGAGACTGAATTTGAGATACCAACTCCTTGGGGTGTGATAGAAGGTTGATCAATACCTACATTTGATGATTATCCTCCCTTTATATTTCTTTTCTTAGACCTTGTGTTGGCTACTACCCCCTGAGAAGGAGACTAGTTTATACCACATAAATCTTATGTTTGTCAGTTCACAAGTGGAGTCTCACTTGGAAGTGTTTCTTGAGTAGTTTTTTGCTACTGATTTTCTTCTTGGCTCATTTCTTGAGACACACAAATATTTTGTATCATCAAGGCCTGATTTAGCGTACCATTGAAATGCATGTTACTTGATTCCTGAAGTTTGATTTCAAAGAAAAACACCATTCATATTCCTGTGCAAGATTATTTTGGACCAGAACCAAGGATTTAGATGTTGAAGGTGTATTAGGATTGTATGGTTGAAATGGTCTAGCAGATGGGGGTTGTCCTCAAATTTTATTCACAACTTGAATAGGGGGTCTATTAGAATGGTACGGAGGCCTATTTGGTTGGGCTTAAGGCTGATATGGTCTAAAATTCTAGACTTGTTGCCTTTTGATGGTCACTAACTCATTCCCTAGGTTCTACAATTACTTCATGACTTCTTCGAGTTCAGTTGAGGTGCTAGAAGAAGAGGTACAAGCCTCATTGGAACTCTAATTTCTAGGTGTAGGAATAGGAGCTAATGTAGGAGTTTGACTAGAGCTAGGATTCCTTGTTTATCGATAAATAGGCATAGGTGGCCTAGGTGAAAGTTTACCGGCTTAAATTAGGAAATTATCAGGTCTAATAGCTATGACATAAGCCCCTAGTAAGGTTATCCCTCCCATAGATTGTATCATAAAAGATATATCAAAATTTAAAGCCTTAAGGAAATAGAGAAATGTGCCTTTGGCAGCTAGCCTTACGGAAATTAGAATCCTATCCCACATCCTTTGAAATCTGAAATTGAGGTTAGCAATTTGCTCATTTGGTGCCCTCTTTATAGTTGTTAGTTGTTCTAGCAAAGAGATATTATCCACCTTCTCTCCAAACTGACTACAAAGATTTTTTCATAGTGCATTCCAATTAGCAACTGACCCTACCACCAGACTCATAAACCATTGTAAGTATCTTCCTTTGAATGAAGAAGCTAATAGCCTAATAGCCACATCTTGCTCAATGATTTGATGGATAGCGCAGACATTGGCAATATCCTGAATGTGGTCAGCTGGAGTATTCTGATTCTCCCCAGTGAAGAAATGGATGCTCTTGAGAGAAGATGTTAGTATGGGATTGTTGGCATTGAGAGCAAGAGGACTGTTGCCGGTAAAATTGACAAATCCCAAATTTTGTTGTGTTGCCATTGTAATAGGTTTAAGAACTCTAGTAGACTGCAAAAAAGGCTTACTAGGAGGTGGAGTAGAAAGAATCATGTTTTGTGGTGAAGGTGACCTTTGAATTGATCTTCATCTTCTTTCCCTTTCAGGTGATAACTACAAGTACTAAAAAGATCCTTCCTTTATTGTTCTGGACCTTGTCTAAATTCTTCTCATGAACTCGAGCACTTGCACTGTTGAAACCAACTCATTTTATGATCAGAGTCACCATATGTGTTATTACAGAGCCTCCAAAGGCTAGAATCTCATCAAGACACACACCTAACCTTGATAAAACTAGAAATATTGACTTGTTGATCCCATCGAGCATGCCAAAATTGTTATGTCAAAAAAGTAGCACCAAAGGATTTGCATATTATAAAACCCTACTTTTTACTAACATGAGATTGTCTTAAGGTGTGGGACCCTTGTAATTGAGACAAACCTCTAGAGATGGTTGATTCCTCTACCTATTCTAATGCTAAAACTACTCCTAGAAAGGGAAATGCAACTATTCTAACACTAACCTAGATTTCCAAGGGACCAGGGAAGAGAGAGATGCATAAAATGAAAATCCTAAACTAAGGGAGGTGATAGCACCAAGAACAAGGAAAGTGGAGATATCCTAAGTGAGTGAAAATGAAGGAAAATGAGGTAGAAGAGGGCAGACAGGAGTGCCACAGTCCAAAGAACGCATTCAAACCTCTAATTTCATGGAGCACAACAAATTTGAATCTTGCAAAAGAACACGGTAAGCACAATATACCTGGAAGTATAG
Source organism: Taxus chinensis (assembly GCA_019776745.2). Lineage (NCBI taxonomy): Eukaryota > Viridiplantae > Streptophyta > Pinopsida > Cupressales > Taxaceae > Taxus > Taxus chinensis. Next base: position 197,536,784 of record CM034147.1, on the reverse strand, counting down.
TGGAATCCAAAGAACACAACACAACTCGAGCTAGGGCAAGAAAAGCCACAAACACTAATTTTATTGCTTAAGATGATGCACGATCCATTACAATATAGGCACAAAGCAAGAGTCTTTTACAAAATGCCCAAATTTGAGGCTTGCAACTCACAAAAGTGCTGGAATTTTTTTGTTAGAGTTCTTTTACATTATAGAATGTCTCCCCTCAAAATGAGGCAAATTTTACAATATATAAAAGAAGATCCTCAAAATTGCCTCACCAAATGACATATTTCATTAAAGAGGTATGGAAGGCCATACAAATTTGGTACTTTTCTTGCACAAGCAATCATGGGCACCATACTTCATTAAACTGGTAGTTGAACTACTTTGTACAGTCTCCATTAATGCCTGATTCGCACCTACATTCGGCTGGTAGCATACAATTTTTTTCCCTGAGGATATCATTTTCTTCCCCTCATGACTAGTTGCATAACTCCCTCTGATATCAGCCGGTTACATAAATGTAACTAGATGGTAACATTTTTCCCTGCTACCGGCATCCTGTTTCATTACGGCGCGAATGCTTTTTTTCCACTATTGATCAGTAGCGTAAAATTTGATGTCCACTGGTAGCTCTTTTGTCACCTTTGTGCAACTGGTCGGTAGCACCAAAAATGCTACCGGTTGGTTGCATTTAAAATTGTTTCCGAAACTGTCACTATCCAATATTGGCCCATAGCATTCATACATGTTACCGGTCGGTAGCATTTTAAGTGCTACTGGCACCTTTGCAGCCTATCAATCCTGCTACCGGCCAGTAGTAGGAAAAATGCTACTGGTAGTATTTTACCACCGCTTTTCCTTCTAATTGGCTTGAACCTTCCCCGTGGCTCGTCAGCTCACCACGAAAGGAGACGAACTCGGCCGAGCTACCCTGTTAAATTTCAAAGTGTTGCATCCATCAACCACCAATGTTCAGAGCTACTAAGTTTTCCATTTTGTAGGAGTACAAAAATGGATAACAGGCTCATTCCTACTAAGTACACAAACAATCATGAAAGGACTTGGCTTTCATAAATAGTTAAGGAGAGGAGAGTAATTTCTTAAACCAGGAAATGGCTTTGCAGAACAGTATTGCTCAGGGTTTCCCACTCAGGAGTAACCTCTGAGAAGAAAATCGTGCTACAGTGAAAGTGGGTTGTCCCTTGCCTTGTACTATAGGTGAATTAGGTTTTTTTCCCCTTTCCCGCTTTTGTGCATTTTCCCCTCTATTGTGTGGTGTGTTTCCTTTCATTTGTGTTTATGTGTGTTATCCCTTTTTATCTATCTCTTATAAGTTATGCATGTTCTGCAAGGCCCAATGGATAAGGCATTGTTCAACATTATGGGTTGTATTGATATTTTGGAGTTCTCATGTGATTTCCTTGGTGTCCTCGATCCATTACATGTTCCCAAGCTACAGCTAGTTGTTGTCATGTAAATATGCAACAAGGAAATTCACAATTTCCAAGAACGACAACCACACCCTACCTAAAAATTTTACCCAGAGGTCACCCTGAGCCCTCCTTCATATCACCCTAATCCTTGATTTAGTGTTCCCATATGTGATTTAGGGGTACCCAGTCTTTTCAAGAGCTTCCCAAGCGAGATCCATCAAGACAATCCTTTTGGCAAGCTTGGGAAAAACCATTTTTTTATCTTCTTAGGGTTGGTGCACACCCCCTGGAGCATAACGAAAGGAAAAAATCCATCATGGAGGTGTATCAGATGGATAGGAACATTTTCCAATCATTTTTGGAATTTTTCACAAGTTTTAGAGCAATTTCTAGAAAAAGTGGTCTTGGAGGCCTAAGTAGTGCACAGGGCCAAAAATGTTACTGAGCTTCGAGAAATGATTCCAGGAGCTCTAAAAGGATTTAAGAGTCAAAAAATTATTGTTGGAAATTTAATTCAAATATCTGAAAGATGGTGGAATCATATTCTTCACAAAACCTAGGCACATTGTGTCCCCATCAAGTTTTTCTCATGCACAGCCTTGGAGGAAGAACCAAAATCCTAAATTTCAAGGGGTAAATGGTGGAATCAAGGTATAAAAGTCCTATAATTAGATGCAGAAGGAAATTTTCAGTCAAGATCATATAAAATTTCATCACAAAACTCCTCCTAGAACTCAAGTTATGGTCTCGACAAGTCGCTCTCCAAGGCACATGTTCCAATAATTAACCATTTTTTGAGTGGAAAAATCAACCAATCAGAATGCGGCACAATTTTTTGCACCAATTGCACCAAAACGTTTGTGTAAGAGGTCTAATAAAATGTGCCCCAACCCAATTTGAGCTCCTGCACCTCCAGATGACCAATTTTTAACTCCTTTTTGCAAAATAAGCCCCCCATGCTTCATTTCCCAACCCCTGCTCCGACCAACCACGCTCCGCCACATGGCCCAATCATCATAGGGCACAATTTTTTGTACCAATCACACCAAACCTTGGTTCAATAGGTGTAATAAAATTTTCCCCCATCCTCTTAAGCCCCCAATTCAGCATGGGACCCTAGCAGACCAAAAAAGTGTTGTTTTTAAGCCCTCCGCTCAAGCTCAACTGCCAATCACGCTCCGCTAAGTGGCCCAATAGGGGTAGGGCACAATGTTTTGCACAAAATGCACCAAGAACTTGGTGCATTGGGTGCACTTGGTGCACAAAAGTGTGACTCATTCCCAATCTTCAAAATATGCAAAAATTCTAATTGTCAGGTTGTCACTAGTTGTTCCTTCATACATGCACAAGTTTTCTCCAACTGCCAAATTCTCCCTTCAATACTCCAATGTTTCTGCTAAAAAACATTCCACAGCACCTAAAACATCTTCATCATCATCTTTCCATCATTTCTCACTATGGCAACGAGAAAAACCAAGAGTTCTGAGCAAAAACCATGATCATATGTTGTCAGAAACCCTCATGTAAAACAAATGAAGAATCACTCATAACTCGCAAACCGGTGGTCAAAAATTCATGAAACTTTGGGGAAATCCTCCTCTCCCAAACACCTTCATGTTGGAAAAAATAGAAAATGCAAAGGTGCCTCAGACCATTAATGGCATTGAAATCAAATTTTGTGCTCTAGCTTCCTTTTCCTCAGTTTTTTCGTTGATCCAATAAACGGGTAGAGTTGCAAGTTTGTACGAAGCATCTAAAGAAAAAAACCCATCATAGAAGAAGTTGATTTTTCATCAATCAGAGGTGGGGAAGAAAACCTTCAAAAAATATCTTGGTGACTCCATTAATGGCTGACCTGGTAGCTGTGTGCCCGAAGCTCTTACCAGGTGTAAATTTTCATTTTTTTATTTCTGAGCTTTCCAATAAGTGAATCATGATGAAAATTGGAGCACGAGTTCATGACAAAGAGCCAAATCCAAAAAAATTGTTCCCATCACAAACTAAGGTTGTTTTTGTCACTTACTAAAAATATCATTTTCTATGCTTCCCCACATGTTATAATTGGCAAGTACCCACGAATTGCAAGTTTGATCACTCATGATAATCAAAAAAGGTGTAAAATGGAAAGTAAGACAGAAAATGACTATTTCCCAAAATAGCAGGTCCTCAAAAAGCAACCTGCTAAAAATAGAAATGTGCTAAAATAAAAATATCTCAAGAACAAAAGAGGATGACATATGGCAGAAGGTTCAAAAGATGAAACTGGAGCAAGATAGGTGATATGTCCCAAAATAGCAGGGCATGGTCTCATATTCTAAAAATAGAAAGTCTTCATTTTGAGAGCAGAAAGTTGTAGATGGATTTTTTTCACTCACCTTACTGCTTTTTAGAATCTCCTTCATATAATGAGATGGTTTCATGGGTCAAACAGAGGAATGAGAACTTCACAGAGGTTCTGGAAGCATCATCCTGAGTGTAATGGTATACAGAGGAAAAATGGGGCATCGCAAGGTGCAGCATGTGATTTCATCTTCCTCACTCGGGGAGTTGGCTAATACAAATTGAGTTGGTCAGATCAAGTTCAACAAGTCAAAGAGTTCATCAACCAAGTTTCAAGGAGGGTCATCGTGGGCATTGTATTTTTTCATCCAGATCTTGCATCGGTAAATCTCACAACAATGTTTCTTATCACTCATTTTGTGGTCTAAGGTGCCTATGCATCATGCAGAGGTTTTTATCATCATTGGAAAAATATTCATTGAAGGTGGAGGTATCCCTACTCATGCTTCGGAGCATTCTTCCATTCTCTATCCATTCTTCCCCCTCTTCTCTACCCCCTTTCTAATTCTTCGTTGTGAGCAATCATGATGTTCGTCTTATCCATTTAAATGTGGCTTTAACAAACATGTAATAAGTTTCCCTTGATTAACATAAAAGGGAAATTAATTTCATTCCTAAGAATGTCAAGAGTCACATGTTGTGAGGACAGATGAAAGGTCATGAGGGGGTATCCAAAGAGTTGTTTTTGATTCTCTATAATGTAATGGCACCCTCATTCTTAAGGGTTGTCAATTTTGTACTCAAGAGAGATATCTATTGAGAAATACAAGAGAGATAACATTCTTCTCCTTTCCTTCACCATTTTTTCTTTGTTCCCAACATTGTACAACTTGATATAAAAATGTGAATCAAGAAAGGGATTGTTTCTTTTCATGACCTGTGAATGTGTGCAACTTTGTGTACATGGTTTCCTCTGGTGGTTGGCATAATAAACTTGTTGTTTCCTTCTACTTAATTGTGAATGTGAACTTTCTAATCAACCCTGGTGAGAATCTGATTTTCTACTCGTAGAGTTGGTTTTCCTTGTCTAATTTCCCACTCCCCTTTCCCCACATTTTAGAAAATTCCTCTCTTACACCTCATTGTAAGTGTTTTTCGTGGGTACATTGGAGTGTACCTGTTGGATCCCTGACCTCATCACCAACAACAGATTTCCCATTTTTTTCATTCACAATAAAGTGGAACTGCACCACCCAAGCAGAGGGAACTAGATTCCCGAAGATGTTGGAAAGAAATCCACAAATTTGTCCCCAAACATATTTTCTCACCAACAGTAAAAAATGAAACAATAACACCTAGAAGAGATGAATGTTGATGCCCCCAACGATTGTTATAGGATTGGTAGAAGGAGAACATCTATGTTGCATGTAAGAGACTTGTATCTAATATCACAACTAGAAAAATACGTGAACATGCATGTGTGTATGGTATAGATAATGACATAAAAGAGATCTAACTAGCATGTGTAATAGCAACCAAGATATGCAACATGTTGTTGATGGATGGAATGGAATGCAAGATGAGTGGTAGGATCCGCATGCCCCCTGAGTGGATGGATTTGTATGCAGTGAGGTTCATTTGGTTTGCCCCCTCAGCAGTCAAGAATGAAGCGTAAACTAGAGTGTGTGATTAGGAAATGGTTGAAGTGTGGGTTGCATCTAACGTTTTGTGATGATTGTGTATGTGTGTTGATGATATGTGACCTAAAGATGATGTGTGCATGACCCTTATATCCGAAGCGTATATCACTACAAAATGATCGTAAGAGTGATGATGTAACCTAAAGTGTATATCACTACAAAATGAATAGAGGGAGTGGTGATGTAGCCTAAATCATATACCACTACAAGATGATGGGATAGGTGACCATTTAGCCTATAACGTATGTCACTAACCTAGGAATGTCACATGATGAAAGGTTTAATGACGAATGTGTGATGAAAATAAGGTCCATTTGATTTGTAAACCCTTGACAGTTGAGTATGGACTAAGGAAATAAAGTACGTCATAGGGTTGTGAGTGCAGCACATAGAAGATGATGCAGTGTATGTGTGATGAGTAGACGACCATTTGATATGTAAAATGTATGATGTATAAGATGTAATGCAAATAATGTATGTAGACTAAAAAGTGTAAGATGCACGCGATGTAATATGGAGTATGATCTTAGACTTGTAGACAACATGAGTATGACACTTGTATGATGAACACTACTATGATGTATGATGTATAGACGCGCAAATGTCGAAATGATGTAGACAAAATATAGAATTTAGGATGTATGATGTAATACATATGACGTGAGATGTGTGAAGAGATGCAATGTGTAATGCCTATTGTGTAGTGTTTGGGCTTCATGTGTAGTATGCCCTTAATAGCCAAGTGTGAACCAAAGCACAAGAGTGTGTCATTGGGTGATGGTCGACGTTAAAAAATGTGATGAGTATGTCTAAGCTAAGAGATTGATGTATGATAATGCAAAGTTGAGAGATGCACCTACGCTAGCATTGTGTGGGGATGTGTTAGATGTTATGCTCCCCCCCCAGTGTGTGTGAATGAATGAACTATCCAATGATAGTGAAGGAAGAAGTTCCTCCATCTGATGCATGTGGTGGTGAAATCGTATGACCATGATCTAATAGTGGTGGTATAGTAGACAAATGTTCTACCAATGAATGTAGCCTATATGCATGTGATGGATGAATATAAGATGAATGTCATGGCGTAGAAAAAATTGTTGGTGACAGAGATCTATGTGATGTGGATTGCGAAGGTCATGGACATCCACGTGAAATAAAATGAGGTGGTGACTAGCGTCGAGATGTAGTAACTGTCCTAGGAATGGGCCTATACCTATGTGTAGGAGTAGTGGAGCGGTGAGGTCATATAGACAATACGCGAGCAGGTGAACTAGGAATAGATTGTGCTTTGAGTAACATAGAATGTGATGTGTTAAATGAAGTAGGTGGTGTGCTAATTAATGTGTGAGGAGATGATGACGATGGATTAGATGGAGGGACATCGTCAATAGAAATAACCTGGTTGTTGTGAATAAATTTGAGTCTCAAGTGATTCATATAGATGATATATTGAGACCGACGAATCCAATTAAGACCGAGAAACATGTCACACCCATCAAATGTGTTTCCAATGAGAAAAGGCACAAGCATAGTAAGGGGACCAACTCTAACGTATAATTTGATAATACCATATGGTTTGTGCATAGGGTATGTAACTTGTGATAGAGGGTGATCAATAGCCTTAAGAAGTAGAATGGAACATGCACCAATGGGATATGATGGGTCAACCTTAGTATTATTGATGGAGATCGAGCGAACATATGCATTAATATGCAAGTGATTAGATGTGAAATTTGCATAATGATAGTTGTCATAGAAAGAGATGATTGGTGGTGAAGTGTCAATACTTTCAATTAAGAAGTCAAGAGCTCCTAATGCAGGAGGAGAGACTATGTGATAGACATGATTAGCCAATGAATCAGTTATTTTTGTATTAGTTTGGGTAGAGGGTTATTAAATATTTTGAGGTTATGATTTTCATTGATAGGTGGAGGTTGTGTAGATTCTGGAAGCTCAATTTGACCATCATCAACCAAACCATGAATGGGCAATCATAATCAAAAGAAATGATCAGTGGAGTGTCCTATACATTGATGATAATCGCAATGGGAATTTTCAATGAATTTACGCCCTTTTGGTCGAGATGGATCAACTTGTAGAGGGGAAGGTAATGTAATAAGGTTGTTATTGACCAACTGTGGTAACAAAATTCACAAAGGGATGCTAAACCTAGAAAATCTACGCCTAAATGGTTGTGATTGCAGCTTCTTAGGAGTAGATATTGTGTTGACAGTAACCTTTGTATTGGAGGATTTATTCATAGATGGCTTGAATGTTTATTTACCTTGAAAACATGTTGATGGCGATGTGTGCTCTTGGTATTTAAGTTTGCTTATAGCCAAGATCTTGGTTTCACGAATTTTGAGAGTATGACAAAGTTGATCAAACGAATGATAAGTCTCGAAGAGAAGACTCTCCTAGAGAGGAGGCAAGGGAATTTGAATGAATAAGTCTTGAAGCTTGGCATCCGCAAGTACATAAGACATCTTAGCTAGATTATTTTTATAACGCAAGACATAATCTGACAAGTGTTCATTAGACCCCTGTTTGAGTTGTGCAAGTTGAGGATAAGATATCTTAGAGCCAATGTTAATACAGAAGTGAGAAAGAAAAGTATCAACTAGATGCGCAAAGGAAACTACCGAATGGACAGGTAGGTCATAAAACCAATGCATCACATAATCTTGCAAACAACAAGGAAAAATCTTAGCGAGTAAAGTGTTATCATTTTCATAGTCGAGACATGCTACATAAAAATCTTAGAGATGCTCTTGTGGGTCACCATGGCCCTTAAAAAATGGGTAACTTTGGAGAAATGAAGTTAGGCGGTAATGGATAAGTAGATATAGTTGCTACGAAAGGGGTATGCAGTAATGAAGTAGATTCTAAGGATGGCGATGCACGAGAAGTAGTGAATTAGAGCTGGAGAATTCAATTTTGTAAATCCTGGTATAAAGCTGTCAAATCATGAGTGTTTAAGGAAGAGCCAAGCTGCATATTAGGTGTGTCAGGATGAGTGATGGGAGTGATAGTTATAAGAATAGGAGCAGAAACATAAGTGGGTGGAGTGGAGACCATGGGAGCCGAAGAATGAGCAAGAACTAAGGTTGGAGCTTCATGAGTTTTCTTAGAAATACTCATAGCATGCAAGACATGGGGAAGATGAGTGGTATTATCATACAAAGCTTTTCAAAAGTCAGTAACAGTGTTGAGTTGATCTTGGTCTACATTGGTGTCTTCATTGTAGGACTTCTCACTGCTAAACGCTTTTATTTCATGGAGAGGAACATGATGGGAATACTCTAAGAGGTTATCATTTTTAGCCATAGATGTAATAGAAATAGCCATAGACTTAGAAGTGTGATGGGTAAATGGAGGATGCTCACAATATTGAAAAGACCCAAAACGACCACTACGGGTGACGGGCATAAGAAGATAAAAATGGAAGGAGAGAAAATGTGAAATTCATGTTCACCAAAATGATTAACTAAAATGTGAATATTTTAGAGTTAATCTAAGAAGTACATCAATAGATAAAAAGAGAAAATAAATAAGGAAAAGTGACCCAAGCAATCTCAACTATGAAAGTAGAAAACCCTAAAGTACAAGAAGGGTTAGATAGAGCTTAGATGATTCGACGAGCTTGCTGGAATGTGTCGCAGAGATTGCTGGAATGTGTTGCAAAGATGGATGGAGAAACAAGAGGAGGAAACGACTGTGCCGAGGTCCCGAGAAATTCATAGATGAGGAATCTGAGTGGATTGGGGTGCCTGGGAGAGGATCAGGGTGCCTGCGGGCGCCCTAGTCTGAGTTCTAGGTGCCCTGGTCTACGGAAATAGCCTAAAACCCTCATATGAGGTGTCATTGGATGTTTGCCTATGTTCTCTCTTTATCGCACTAGCTTCACTCTACTGTGTCAAATGTCACTGCAATATTTTCAATAAGGAATCACCTGCAAACCCCCAAGACGAGCATTAAATCCCTAAAAAAGAAAGATGCATATGAAGGGGTCAAATTGTCCTCAGCGGCCACAATGGTGGAATTATTAACTAAGTGTTGCACTACATCTCAGACCTGATGTAGTTTTATGTGTGTGTGTACAATCACGCCCTAGGTGCTCTTGTGCCAGACGCACTTTGTGAAAGTAACGAGCAATAACTATGTGTAGAAATGTAATAAAATGGTGGTTTGAATAGAATAAACTTCCCTCCTATGATGTGTGATGTAGATGAACCATCCTTTTCCCTTTTGATGGAGCTAGATGGATGCAAATGATCTCTACATGCCTTAGATGGAATGCAACCTTAGGTGATGGTAGTAGTGCCTAGTGCTTGGTCCCTCATTATGGTCTCATAACTTTATATTTATATGGTTCTCTTGTTCTAATTTTGTAATTAACCACGAAAAGGCCGACCACTAAAAATATGGAAATCCCAAATGGCTAGAAAGTGTCTAAAAGATGGAGGTAAAGTGAGAAAAGGATCATGACACCCTGACTGAGACCAGGGTGCCTGTGGGTGCCCCAGTCAAGGCTAAAATGATGCAAAATGACAAAAATAGATTGGGCATGTATGTGCGGGAGGTCGGTAGTGATGAAAAAAAGTAAAGTAAAATGGCCAAAAGATGAGGATTAATTATTAATTTCTTCACTCAAAAATCATATGAATAATAGTATGAGACCGGGACTAAATAATACCCAAAATGCATGATTTAGTGTCTACACTCACTGAGGCCCAAAAAGGCCTATTTTCAGGATTTTTGCACATGGTAGACACCCCCGGAACATATTGGGAAAATTTGAAGCATCTGGGAAGTGTGTTATAGAGATATGAGATCATTAGAGGTATTTTAGGAAAGTTTTGCAAGAAAAACAAGATTTAGGAACAAGTTATGCAAAACAGGGTCTTTGGGGGCAAGGTATTGGGAAATGCAAGTTCTAAAAAATCTAGTCACCTTGTTCAAAGGGTTTCAAGATCCGCATGAAGAGTTAGGATCTCATACCCCAGGAATTGGAAATATAACAGAGCCTACTTCATGGTGGAATGATTGAGGAAAGATTCTAGGAACATTAAAATACAGAAAATTGTTTGGCAGTGCATCTCAAGAGACCTCTTATAGGGTAAAACTTGATCCAAAGGTTATGGACACTCTAAGAAGAGTTGGGATCCTAATAAAATCTCAAATGAGGGTATTTTTAATGCTCTCTATTACCCTTTTTTTTGGCTTTGTTTCATTGAAAACCATTCTTTCCACTCAACTCGTTGGTGCACAACTTGAAAAAAATTGAAGACATGGGTATAAGGTGATTAAGAATTAATTTTAAATACTTTTACATAGTCCCATTGGATTTACTGGCCCTTTTTCCATAAATATTAATATATTTAACGACTAATTTTTATCAAATTTTGACCCTGGGGCGAAGAAAACAAGTTTAGTTAGGCATCTGGGAAAATGCAACCAGGTGATTACATCATGTAACTGGGCATCACATCATGTAACCATGTGTATGCATGAATTTATGTATTTGCAAGATACAACCGAGTGTTTGCATGCTTTTGTGCATCCCGAGGTTGCAATCGGGCGTCTGGGGGATGCAACGGGACATCTGTAAAATACAGTCGTGCGACCGATACTCAAAAATGCAGCCGTGCCTCCATGAAAATGTAGTTGCGCATCAACAACCAACTTATCTCTTCCTATATTCCAAACCCTCGTTGAAAATTCACTTTTTCCATGTTTTGCAATACTTGGAATATGAAAGGACAAGAGCAACGAGGGAACAAGAAAATTCATGAGGGAATGTGAAAAGCCAAAAGTCAGGAATTCAAAAGGCCAAAGGTCACCACGAAGGAAGGCAAAAAGGCATGTGAGGGAGATGAAAGGAAATTCATAATGCTATAAATAGGAGATGAAAGGTGTAGTGGCGATATCTATGAAGCCCCCCACTCCAAGTAAAAAGGTCCTCAAAAGTTCCTTCTATTGTCACTTTTGCGACATTTGCGTTGGCCATGTCTTTTGTCCTTAGAGATAAAGTAAATTTTCCACCACTTGTCACCTAATTGAATTATACAAACACCCTATCCACTATGTTGCATCAACAAGTATTATTCATATTAGGCATGGTCTTCCGGCTTTGAGAGAACGACCTGGGCATTCAGTATTTGAAGAAATATTTGATTTTTAGGCTCTTCTTCAGAGGAAGTTGCGATGTCCGAGTGAAAGTACTGGGTCAATTTCTTGTACGCCATCTTAATGTCATATGCACTAGCCTCATGACTTAACCCTAACACTTCATATAGAGCACTCCATTTCTTCATGTGACCATAGATTCGATTGATGGATTCACCTGGGATTCAAACCTCTAAACCTATGCAAACGTATTTCTACTATTTGTACGAATGTCAAAGTTGGTTTGGTGTTAGGTCGACGCGTCAGGTGGATGGTGGAAAATGTGAGGTACATCATCATCTAAATACATCTCATCCATTACTATAAATGTCAATCTCAGAGCCAACCCCTTGCGATCCGGTTTGAAGAAAGCCTTCAACATAAAAATAAAAATTCATCCCATTTTCATGAAAAGAAAATAATTATTTAAGAGGCGAACCTTAGAACTTTAAAAACCTTCTTGAATTTATTAATTTTTTGTTTCTAAATAAATTAACAAGAACATACATTATCCCACCATTAATACAAAAGAAAACCTTTATTAGTTCCTGCCAAGGCAGGGTAATATACATTTCATGTCATCTAATTAATAATGTTCTATGAACCAATCATAAACAAGAATTTTTCTACCCATCTCAAGTTTTATAATGTATAATTTTTGAATTGACATATTTACATAAATACAATTTCACATAAATAAATTTATTGAAATTTTGATCGGTTGGAAAGGGTGATTTGACAATTTTTTCTTCTTATTGAAATACATATTTTTCTTTCTTTTTAAGCCAAAATATTATAAATGGCCAAGTGGCCTAGCATTTATTAACCCCTGTCAATCTATCAATTCATCTATTTGATTGTACTTGACAATGCTAACTATCACCAATTACAATACAACAACATTATATAGAGAAGGTGAATCTAAATAAAGTGAAAGTTTAATTAACTATTACCATTTATAAATTTATTTATATTAGTTAACCTATCATACTATATATTTTCTTATTAAAAAATAACACACATTATGTAAATTTATTATATATTTATAAAATTTATAAAAGTGAAACATGCCTATACTTATCTCTATTAAACAAATTTATTATTGTACTTTGCATAATATATGTATAGATTTATCATTCCCATAGTAAATATCAAAATTTCTGTGAGGCATATATCAATATCATTGAACATAAATTATATCTCTATAAGAATTTAATGTAAAAATGAGAGACAACAGATAATATTTATTAACATAATGATAAATCACAAGATGAATAGAAATAGATAATATTGTCAACTATTGTCATTATGGATAGTATGTCTCCGAATTTTTAAATATCATATTTTATTTCAGCACATCTTCTCTTTTTTAATATTATGTTTTGATACTAGTCAAACTACCTGCATAATTTAAAAAAATAAGTTTGATTGGACAATGCAAAATACCTCTAATTTTAAATCTTATTCAACATTTCCCTGTTCACACATGACCAAGACATCCCTTTCACATCATTTCTAAAAAATTATTTAAATATTACCATCGTATATTACCATTCTCTCCTAACCAGCAGCTAATGTCCACCCAATGCTATTTATTGCCACTCCATAAACTAGATTTGGTAATGTTGTTTGCACTTGACACCATTCATTTGTTTTGTACCTCAACTCCCACGTACACCAAATGCTCTGATAACACTATTTTTCCATCAGTGCCGATAAAATGAATTTTCTGTAGAAATTTTTGCGAAAACTATATTTGTACTTGTTTCGATATTTTCAGTACGTTGGACAAGGCATTTACTTAAATCCAATCCAGTAATATAGACCTAAAACACTACAGTGAACAGGGAATGACACTACTACATAATGTGAATCTGGCTTAAGTTTTGTACCTAACTAGTTGGAAATGTATATCTATCTATTGAACTTGACACAACATGAAAGAAGGCATCCGAGTACCTTTTGGTGTCATTTTCGAACAAAGCTGCTTATTGTACATTGTATATGCTTCTCTTCATGTTTCCTAATAGGAGCACATAAAGCAACATGTTATTTTCAGAGACAGTTATGTTTAAGGGATATGTAGGCATATGCTTAGTTATGTGTGGACCATACAAAATTTTCCTCGGTGTTTTAGACAAACCACATTCTTGCCTATTAAAATCCGCTCATCTTTACATCTTCGATTATTACAATCTACAACTACAATTTAAAGGCAGGAACTGACCGCTTTGTGGCTCTTGTTACAATAGGAAAAAAAAACACATATCAACACAATTGAATTTGTATTTTCCACAAACATAAGGAATTTTTTTTTTCAAAACCATAAAAACTAGGTAAATAAATAAATAAAAAATCCACGGCCTAAACATAAGGAAAAAACAACTGGAGTGAGGCAATACCTAATATATTCCATCAAGAAGGAAGTGCCGCTAAAGTAGAGGGACCAAAAATCCTCAAGAGCATGCAACAAAATCCAAATGCCCCCTTTGCTATCTATCTTCCCTTGTGAAAAAAATCTTCGTGCCATATTTAACGAAACCACTATACCCGTCGTGAAATAAATCCGTAGTTGAATTTTGTGGAAAAAATTTATGATCTGGTTAAATTTAGTTGAGCATATTTTTGTATAGTGTAGAGGAAGGGTTAAACTTTTACAAACCCTCATTTTGTTGTTTGACGCGGATCCACCATTGTCACAACACACACGTATGTAATCGAGCGACTGCCATATTAATTGCACATTTTTTTCGTTGTTAAATTTGGCTTCTTCTATTCGTACATATGTTAGAGCCGCCAAGTCACCACGTCAAGACCCCATGTGGATGGCGGAAAACGCGTCGTACATAGTTGTCTGTTTGCATCTTGTTCATTGCACGTCCCAGATGTTTTTGCCTATTTTAACCATATTTTACACTTTGTAAAGTTGTTAGCGTGTCTCTATTTGATGTGAAAGAACTTGACAAGGCCGTCATTATCACTATGAACACATTCAGTATAAATATAAGTGCAACAATACTTAAATATTTAAATAACATATTTTTATTGAAAATGGGTTTATTATATCGAGCGTATAATCCCTAAAACTTATCTCACACTTGTAAATACAGTTAAAACAAACAATGTATTTCGTAAATTATTAAATAAAGAAAAGATATTTATTTGAGATAGACGGACTGTTCAAAACCTCTTAACGTCATATATTTTTGGTTTGACTGGTGGGGTCAGTCGTCAAATCTCATCTCTGAACACCATCCTTTCTTGGGTGTTATTGTTCTAAATTATTATTTTAGAGAATATATGGTATAAATGCATTTTCCTTTGTTCTTATTTGCAGAGGTGTTAGAGCTAAGGGCTTGCACAGGGCAAGGAGGGTGTGAGCAAGGAGAATCATTGTATTAAAACACCGAAAGACTCCTTCATTCCATGCTTATTTCCGTTCTGCTAGCCGTTTTCAATATCTTCCTCACCCATTTCCAACAACATCCCTGACCAGTGACCAATCTCTCTTCAACACCACCATTATAATCCAGTGTAATATTCCCTCTACATCCACGTCAAATCCAGTGAATTACTATTGTTTTCTTCCAATCTTAGAAGATATATTTTCTGACAATTTCATGCTTATTGGCATAGTGCAACTTTCGTACGGAGAGTATTAAACGGTGGACACAAAATATGGAAAAAACAGTCCTTCAAAAAAATACGATAAATTGTGTATATAAATACATATGGTAATTTTAATAATTAAACACATAACTATACAACAAATTAAAAATTATTAAACTACAACCTTTTGTTTTGCATTTAATTAATTTAAAATGGCTATTATAAATATAATACCATCAATTCCAAACAGAGATTTTTTTTTATTTCTAATTTTCTAGCCGCACTTTTTGGCTTTTTGAAAACAGATTTGGTAAATTTATTATTTTTTACAGCTGCAAGTTTATGTTTTTTATTTTTCTGAATTTTAATCTGCAAATCCCGAAACTTGTGGAGTTTAATACGGTGGAGGGAGGAAATTGCAAAAATACGGTAAATCTGTAAAAAAAAGACTGTATTTGGTAGCTGTGCTTATTGGCATATGAGATCAATAGGTTACTTCCCTCACACATCTCATCAATTTCCTCATCAACTACATACAACCCTGAGTACAACATCAACACTAACAACAGGTCAAATTATGATTTTGGCAGTTGACATGAAACATGTATTCAAAATCCTACTTTCGTAGGCACAACTAGTTTGGATCCGGAAAGGATGGCATGAAGCAGTGATCAAATTTTAAGGTCTCCCCATATTTTCAATAGAAAAATGAAAATATTAATTTCCTTTCTATATATATAATTTAATAAAATAAATATGAAAAAAATCAAAATTATCTAATATATAACATCTAATAAGAATTTTGAAATTTATTTAAATTAAATAATCAAGATTCAAAAAATTAATTACACAAGTTATAAGTTTGACAAATCCTTGTAACAAATTTATAAGTTGGTCGTTTTTAGCATGAGACATGAACCTTAGGCTCACCAACTTAGGTAATTAGTGTCACATCTTTCAAATCATTTCATTCCCAATAAAGTTGTCTTAATCGATAGAAAACTTGGGTATGGAGGAGACAATAAGGAATCTCCGATTTAAAGATTATTGTTCTAAAACTAGATTGTACCTTCTAAGGCAACAAATAGAACATTTGTGTAGAATTCAGGGCATGCTTCTCATATATTTTTGAAAACCTATAATTCAAGAAGTACAAGGTTATTGAATTTTTTTTAATAAATATAATAAAATGTTATACATTGAATCAGTAATGCCTTCTTAATAAACATATAGAGTAATATATTATTGCACTTGAAATATTGTAATAACAATTTACTGTTGAAAAAATATTGAGAAATAAAAAATGGCATAGTTGTGGTGCTATTGCGTAAAATAGACATGTCTTTAAACAAATTATACATTACGTAGCAAGTTGTTCCAAAATATAAAAATGCATTAGGTATTTTTATCAAAGAATGTCTTGGCCAACTCTTTTACATTGATAATATTTTGAGCAACAAAACTCACTAGGACTTGACTTCACTTGTTTATTGTACAAATTCTCACTCATGCATATAAGGTTGTGGATTTGGTAATATTTAAATGTCCTATTTATAAAATAAATAAAGGCATTGAGAATAAACCACCAAATTCCAAACATGATTTACAAGCTAGCAAATATTAAAAGATAATATCGTTATTTTGAAAATAGAAAGAGTAAGGTAATTGCTTAATTTATAAAGATTTGTCCTTTTTCCAAGTTATTTTGTGCATGATTTGTGTGAAGTGAATGAAGATTTTTTTAATATAAAAAATAGAAAGAAAGCATATTTTTTTGCTCTAATTATTATTTAATATTTTATTTATTAAAACAAATTATAAAAAATTTACTTTGCATATAATTTACAAGACGAGTGATTTTTTAGTTAGCCCTTCTAATGAAAATTTATAATATTTTAATGCCTTTTAGTATTGTAGTGTAATTTTAAATTTCAATTTTTTTTAAGTCTAATTTTTTAATCACCCTTCTATGACAAGCTGAAAGACGTTTAAAGGGCATTGACAACTTCAAATTTGATCCTTGGCAGGAAGAAAGCATCAGAATTTATACATGAATTAATTTCATCTTTAGTAGCAGATGTTTCAACAATAACAACAACAATATAAGGAAGTATAGCCAACATCCAATTATTTAGAGAATCTATTTTCTTTAAGTATAATCTTTCCTTCCTACATTTAGTCCTCGCAAAGTCATCAAGTCAACACGCCAAGTGGACAGTGGAAAACACGTCGTACGTAGTCATCTATTTGCATCTTGTTTGTTATTGTCGATGTCATTGTCGAAACCCACCCCTCGCAATTTGGTTTGGAGAACGCATTCTACGTAATAAAATTATCTTCAAGGGTGCAAGGGTGTGGCATGATGGTGGGCCCTGAGTGCTCACCAGCCACCCACCCAAGTTCTAATACTCTAGGCCCCAAGTGACTGGTTACCCTTGCATTTACACAACTGATTAAGATGACTCACCCTGCATTAGCACACCCTTGCATTTACACAGCTAGTTGGGAGGAATCACCCTGCATTAGTGCGCCACGAAGTGTGCCAAGTCGCTACATCATTAACTCCTATAGTATCTAAAAAAAAATTCTTCCACTGCCACCAAGAGAGAGGATGCGAGCTAGAAGTTGCAAGGTTGGAGGCCAGGTCAAGGTCGTCATATGATGCCAAGGATGCAGTTTTGTAGTTGATACACTAAATGATGTGAAGATCCGAGACAAAATGTGATGTCGGTTCATTTATTTTCACCATATTGAATCATAATTGATCTGACTGTAGACAATATTTAATTGTGTCTCGATATAGCCAAATGATACATCGATGTAAATTTTTAGATGCAAATTGGAAAACAAGTCATGGAATAGCCAATGCAAAGTTTGAACACTTTAATGCCAACAACGTATAAAACTGCATCAAATCCTTCACATGAGGAGTTGCGATTAGGAATACCTTGAGTCGTGTAGTCTTCTTCCTACAAATATCCATTTAGAAAATAACTTTTTACATCCATTTGGTGGAATTTTCAACTAAATTGAGGAACTGAATATAAATATCATCTTGATAGTTTTGATCTTAGCCATGGGCGAAAAATCTGCTCATACAAAATGCCTCCTTTTTTAAGCATAGCCCTTTGATACGAGCCTTTCCTTGTGCTTGTCAATAGCACCATATGCTTTAGACTTCATCTTGAAGATTCGTCTACAACCATTAGGTTTCTTCGTTAGTGGAAGATCTACAGGTTGCCAAGTGTTATTTTTCATCTATGACTAATTGTTGTGCCACTATAAAGAATATTAAAATAAAATTGAATTATAAATTTAAAAAATTTGGGGGGGGGGGGGGGGGGGGGGGGGGGGGGACGAGATGAATGTGTTTGGTGAGAACTGATGGTGGTCGGTGTAAGGGTGATGTGGTCTTGGCATGTGGGGAGGGGTTTCCTATAGTAGGTGAGCTACTGGAAGGGATGGTTTGGTGGTGGCATGTGGACAGGGCATGGACATCCCTTCCTAAGCAGTCATTCAGACATGTCACTTTCCTTGCATAATAATTCATGCACTTTATTTGGGATCCAACGGCATAAACCACACGGAAACCCCTATCAACGTTGTAAATTTTGTAAAAAATTGTATATTTGCAACGAGTGCAGAAGTTGGAGATATCGTCGATAGCCATCCTCGAATCAACGCCGTTATGGGTTAAGTACATCCAGCACATGGAGAGAGCTCGACACCAAAATAGCTCCTCATTTTACTTTATACAATTTGGTTGACATGGGTTTGTATCTATATTGAAACAAGTTTCACGAGACAGTCACATTGTTTCACCTATTTAAAAAAACTATCTCCAACCTTAGTCAGTTACATTTTCTTGCATACTCCCATCTTGTGAAAAAATAAAAGCATCTGGAATAGGGAATGGAACATCCAACAAAGCATAAAAGATAGAGGAATTTTTTCAGGTGTTGTAGTTGCAAGTGCTCTGGTAGACATGAATGCAAAACGTGGGAGCATACACAGGGAAGGTGGATTTTTTGATAGAATGTATTTAAAACAAATGTGGTCTTGGTGGACCAACGTGACTGTTAATATGCACAAAATCAATTTGTGCAAATGGATGTTAGAAAATTTCAATCAAATGCCATTGGCTAAGGATGGAACCCCACCAAGATGGTCTCATGCTTCCAAAGCCATAGATTTCTATTCAAAATAATATATTCAAGAATGTGCACATATTTTCCTATGTATTCCTTCAAACAATCCCGAGGTTTTTCATTCAACTTCCTTTGGAACATGCTTTGTCCCCAGGACTTTTACACGCAATAGATGAGTTATAGACCCTTTCCCCTTAACCAAAGATTTCTACACATCCCCATCTCCCATAATTAAACATGGATCATATTGAGTCGAAGTTATAATGTGGAGAGATACAATATGAGTACCTATGATGTCTGCAGGAAGCATTTACATGATTCCCAGAATATTGAAATCTTCATTCAGGATATCTTTTAATGAATATGCAAACTAATGGGATCTTAACGCCAAAGAAATGCTGGATACTTCCTTATCTGAAGGGCATTTACTTTGGGAATACCTTTAGTGGGATGGAATTTTACCCTTGCACCAGGCATTCTACTCTTCTCATTGGCCAAACTGAGTACGATTCTGATGCCGAGGATGAGATTTATTGGGAAGGTCTTGAGAGATACATTGTAATAGACATTTATTATTCAAATTATGATGCATGGACTATACTCGAAATGGTTTTATCGGTTATTACTAGTTTCCCAGTGGGAATGGGTATTTACTCCAAAAGATTTGATTAGAAGATCACTGGGGCATCAAATAAGTTTCTATTAGTAGTCCCTAAGCCAAGTCTCACTTCCATTGAGAAAATTTTGTTTACTCGAGTGAAAATGGAGGTTCTGTGATGAGGTATGGTTGCAAAGAGGGAAAAATTTGGATGCTCAAATTATTTTCTAGAATGGATATAGAATATTCCAAGCAATGAAAAATGGTGGAGTTGTGGATTCATGCGAATTGTTATCGAAATGCTAGGAGGGGGAGTTGGATCTTTTTGGAATGCGGGTGAACTTGCTTGGAGAACCTCATGCTTTACAGATGCTAATATTTTTCAGGCATGGTTTCCTTACCTGTATCTTTTATAATTTTCAAGTAATTTGGTTTTTCATTTTCAATATAATAGAAATGTTAAACCATTAATGGTTAGTATATAATTAGGTCTCTTAATTAGAATGTTAGTGTGAAACAATAAACCCCCCACTTTCTCATGTGACGTTACTGATTTTCAATTTGACCAGTTACTATGGTTGCTAACATAACCTTCTATGTTGTTAGAAACCACGGTAATCAAAGTTATATGTTCTTTCCCTGTTGGTATTGGCAAGAGTTAGATGGGTCATTAATTAAAACAACCATACCTATCTACCTTGCAAAGTTAGAAAAATTGTAATTTTTAGAGATCATAAAACAACATACTTAACCTCATAAAAGATCTCTCAAGTGTCGCATGTGTTCCTTGTTATGACGAGAGTCATATCAAGCTTTAGATTGACCCCAATTACACTGTTAGTATTCTCTTCGATCACTCCTTTAGGAGCCCTGTTACTTATTTTTGCACTTTTAGGAAGATTAAAACTGAAAAATTTGGGTTTCATATTGGCTCACCATTTGGACACTGAACAAACGAAATGCTTATCCACCTTCAAAACCTCTAGTATTTTTAGTAGAAATTTTCTTGGAACCCTCAGTTTGGAAAAAAACATTCTAGATAGTTTGGAAAAGGGGTTTTGTAGGCCTTTGAGTGTTGTTTGACTAGGTCAAACTTGGTCCGATTACGACCGGTGGCTCTGGAAAACCCATCGCACCAATTGTAAAATCATTCAGCAGTTCTAAATTCTTGTCAGTTCCTGTGAATTCTTGGTATATAGGTGGACACATAAGAATTCTAATCGTTGTGAATTTTTTTATCAGAAGGTAATTTTTGAACACAGTTTCTTAGCCTCCAAGCCAAAATTGAGACATTTTTGTAACTAGAGGGAAAATGTAAAAGAAAGATGTAGGACCCTAGTCAAGTTAGAAAACCATCGTGGAAACTTATTAACACTTGTAAATAACTGTTTGAAACTCTATCTTGTGGCTTGACGTGTGAAATTTGACTTTTGGGAAAATAGTGTTTCTCTCTCTTCCTTATCTCTTTCTCTCTCCTCCCTTAGTTAAGAAATGAAGCTAAATGAAATGAAATGATATATGTCTCTAACCCTCTCCTTTTGAATGCAAATTATTATTATTATTATGTAAATGGAAAACTAAAAATGTTAATTATGCTAGATTTAGGTGGATGCCATGCCAGTGATTTATCGTTGATTTCATGCTCACATGGTTTTGCAGGATGCAAGTAAGATGGAAAAATGGCATGGTTGTAATTCATTTCATGTATTATTGTAATTTATGTATGTTAATGGAAAACCAAATTCTTATGTATTGCTATGTTAAGTAAAGACTTATTATTGAAATTTGGTAATATGTATGAGATGCTAGTTTTAGGGGTGCTTTGGGAAATGTGCATTTAACTATAGGTGTTCTTTTGATTCAGATTTACATATGGTAAAAAGGGGGGGTTGGATATATATGTTAAGTGAAATTCTAGAGGATAATTCAACATTTTGTGAAGTATTGAAAGGTTTATTAGTGAAGTTTTGTAACATTTTTAAGATGCTAGTGTTTAAGGGAAATGTTCATCTAAACATGGGTGTTATTTTGATCCCAAGTTTTGTATTGTAAAAGTTGGATATATGTGTTAAATGAAATTGAATTTAATAGCTTATAGTGCAATTCCAGTGTGCAATTGATGATTAAATAATTGGTGTGTTGTGTTTCTTACCTTAAAATGTAATAAAGAGATCTAAATAAAACAATCCACCCTAGTATAAAACTTCGTGTATAACTACCCTTCCTATGTGATTTCTTTTAGCATAGAAAACTAAAACCTTAGGATGAACTTAAATTATGTTCACTCTATGGCACCTTTTAATTGAAGAAAATAAGATCCCAAGATTGTTTTTATCATCGTAGCTTGTATGCTTAGCGACATCGTCATGAACCCAACGGTTAGGAAAAACATGGTTAAACATTATCTTGAGTATGTGGTTCCCTCCTAGGATTGGTAATCATGTGTGTAGTAAGGAGAATGTCTTCTCTTAAGGTAGTACTCCATAGGAAACCAACATTAAACATAGTGTAAAACCCTCTTGGACCGACATACGTGTTGAGTGGCAAAGATCTCCAACTAACCTTAAAAGTCACCTTTAAGAGTTGGGATCATAAATGAACTTGATACCCAATCTCAATTATCATTTGGGTTTTATGGTGTAATACTAAGAGTTAATTGTGAAACTTAACATTTTGATTTATAATTAGTTGGAGAAAATGTAACCATAAGATGATGTGCTTGGGGAAAGGTGAAATTTTAGATCGCTCATATAACGTGTTTAAACCATCTTGTGGTGAGAAAAGGGATCCACATTGTGTAAACTCTAATGCAACCTTAACCCTTTAAACAATGGACTACTCCATCTTTCTCTCCCACTTGTCCTATTATGTAATGGATGTATGATGTGAAACTATGTGATTGTTCCTTAGAGATAAATCCCCTAAGATAGGGACTAGTAGTCTCATGAGGATATAAATGCCCCTATTAACAAATAGACTACACAATTCAATACAAAATCCATATGAACCTAGTTAGGGAAAATACCCCTCTTAAGTTGGATGTAAAATGATACTCATAGGAACCTAATCTAGAAAAAAAAAAAATAAGGAAGTATGTTGCCATGTTAAGTGCCTTCAAATCCTTAACTAATTGTTGGAGCATAATAGAATAATAAAACTTATAATTGATGCTTGGCCTTGGGAAGTGTAATCATGAGATGTTATTCCATAGGTAAAGTGAAACATGATCTTCCTTGTAATGTGATTAAACCCTCTTGCTATGGATAAATAACCTATTTCCTATAATACTTATTGTGTACTAAATCAATTATCAATTTGTAAATGAATTGAAATAAACTTGACCCTAAATCCTTGAGAAAAAATGCAAACCTTCCCTCCTTTGGACTCACACTTGTTCTATTGTGTAATAGAGGTATGATATAAGATCAAGATGCATGCCCTTAGGAGTGAATCCTAGGGATAATACCTAGTAGCCTTGTGTGTATGTAAATAGTCTTATGTGTAAATAAATACCCTATTAACGAACAAACGAATTAAACAAGTAATTGAAATAATGTAGATGATCCTTATTTAATGAGACACACCGTAAGTTAAATGTTAAACATATAAAGGAAATCTAACAAAAAGGAATATGAATGTATGATTCACATATTATGAGCCTTTCTAGAACTTAAGTTAAAGATTGAAACATGATTGTAATAAATGTGTAATCCTAAAAATATCAGGTCATGGGAAGACCCTATCTATAAGTTTATATTGTAGTTGAATCATTATGTTGTGCCTTGTCATTTGAAAAAAAAGTGGCCTTGATGTGCATCATGTGTTTTCATGTTATCTATGTGGGTTAATGTTTGTGCAAACATATCATGTGTTGTGCATTGTCCTAAGTGATCTCCTGTAGTGTCATGTGTACTACAATGTAAGTCAAAAAAATTATTCTGTATTTTTACTGTTGTATTTGTGTGTGTAAAATGTGGGCATTACATTTGGTATCAGAGTGAGGTTCATGCTCTCAAACCTATGGGACAGATTGGAGTTGTGATGATTTTGCATGGTGGTGGTGGAGATTGGAAGAGTAATGTGATATATGTTGTGATGTGACCAACGTTGTAATTGTGATATTATGAATGCACATGTTGTGCATGTCACTTAGTGTGTATTTTTTATCATGTTGATGTGCTTGTGATGAGAGTATTCTCTCTCTTTTTCATGGATTCAATGAGGATTTCACATGTGATGTGTTGCCTTGTTGTGTGTGAAAATAATTTTATTGTGGATTGCAGAGTGTTGGAGTGTTTTGTTATTTTGTGATATGTAGGTGTGTTGATGTGTTATGACAAGATTGGTGTATAGTGAATTGGATTGTATCATGATGTCGCCACCCATGTTGTGATGAATTGTGTGTGTGTCACCATGTTGTATTGCAATTGACTATATGTTGTAATGTTAGTCATTGTGTTCATCATACATATAATTTGTGTAATATGTGATGGTTCATGTCATGAATTAGGGGCATATGGTGATCGTATGACCCCTATTGTGTACAATACTTGCACCTTGAGTGCATTATGTGGAAACGTGATGTATTGTAACCCATGAAAGTAATGATTGTGTTATACCCTGTATATATACCATGCGTAAGATGCTATGGTTAATGTGTGTGAATCACCATTGTGTTAGTGATGTAGTTATGTGTTATGTTGTGAACCTTACACTAGACAACCCTAAGGGGAGAAATCATTAAGAGTGTATGTGTGGAGAGAGGAGGCATGGACCAGGTTTTCATAATCTTGAGCCGAGTACGAGTGAGGAAGTGGAGTCTTATATAGACTGAAAACCCACTTCTATCTGTTTAGTATACTTCAAGCTTGCTCAGTATATTATGGATGTGCACCACCTTAGGCTCAACTTATGCAAACTAGCATCCCCTGCTCTCTCCTATTGGGTTGTCCATCGAACAATCCTATGTGATTTTGACTATGTTGAGCCTTGTGGGAGTATGGAGGGATGATTCAGGTAGAGATTATGACAGTTGTATTATTTGATATGTTATTTTATGAGCCGAGGCTCGATGTCCAAGTGCCAAAAACTCGATGAGTACCCCTTTGGTGGTCGTATGAGGCCACATAGTGATTGTAATGTGTTATTTCTCTATACATATTTTATTCATAAATTGATCATTATCTATTTTTCTTGTCAGAACCAACAATTTTTTCTTGATTGATGTGTTCTTATATTTTGGGCATTTTATTTGGTTGTTGCACTAACATGCATTTTTGCACTAACTATGGCTATTTAGCCATTTTTTTTTCTTAGTTTTAAATTTTCGTATCAAGTTTAATTTTTTTTATAGCCTAGCCCAAGGCTTGGGATTTTTGCCACTTGGCATTTGAAACAGATTGTTATGTTGGTTCTAATGTCATAATGTGTTGGAATAGGGTCATGGGATTCACCATGGAGTGGTTGAACCTATGGACCCACTTCATTGTATGGGGGTACGCCCCAAGGAGTTACAGATAACTAGTGGGTTGTTGAACCACGATTTATTATGTCACTTGGGTTAGGGGTGTTTGGACTCTATGTGCCTAGGGCCATAGGGTGACCAACCTCTTTGAGGGAGAGATAAGAGACTTGAGGGAGGGATAAGAGACTTGAGGGAGAGATAAGATACTTGAGGGAGGGATAAGAGACTTGAGGGAGGGATAAGAGACTTGATGGAGGTGATAATAAGATGCTTGGTAGGTAGGTAAGTGATGCTTTGGGAGGCATATGGAGTTGTTTTGTGATGCTTTGGGAGGTATATGTAGTTTTTTTGTGATGCTTTGGGAGGTATATGGAGTTGTTTGTGATGCTTTGGGAGGTATATGGAGTTGTTTTGTGATGCTTTGGGAGGTATATGTAGTTATTTGTGATTCTTTGGGAGGTATATGGAGTTGTTTTGTGATGCTTTTGGAGGTATATTGAGTTGTTTTGTGATGTTTTGGGAGGTGTATGGTGTTGTATTATGATTTATGTGTACTCATGTGAGTCCGGTTGTGTTTTGTAATGTTAAGGATTGATGCCCCTCATTAAGGGTATGTTGATTCCATCTTGACACTATGTAACTATAGTTATTGTTTGAGTTGTGTGAAACCTTTATATGTGTACCTGTTGGGAATTCCATGTTGTTATAGTCTGCTTATGTTACAAGTACTTTTATGTGAGGGGCATGTGTGTGATAAGTACTATATTGTGAGGATATGTATGTTCTTTCCATGGTTTGGTTGAGTTCTTGTGATGTGATATAGTCATGAAAGTACATATCATGATGTCTTGTGAACCATTAGTGTTGTGTTTGGCCCTGATGTGGTATTGTGATGTCAGTTTCTATTGGGCACCCACAAAAATAAATAAACTAAAATCTTAAAACAATGAAATATTAAGAGCTTGAGATTAATAAATATTGTTAAGGGAAAAGAGTAAACTAAGTAATAATGTAAACTGAAACTTGCCAATCTTCACAGAACATTAAAATTAAGAAATTGTCAAACTTCTTCTTCCTCATGGTCGTTTAGTAAGAAGTATCTTTCCCTAGTGACATGAACGTTGATTATTATCTTCCTTGCTTGTTTATCCTTTCTACCCTTGGTATTGTGTCGCATCGAGGATGATGCTCTTATAAGGGGAGGGAAATGTAGTGCCCACCATAAAATTTGAAAAATAAAATAAAATAAAATAATTAAGCAAACATTATTTTTAAATAAAAGGGAAGTGAAAATGTGGTTGGTGAGAATTGATGGAGGTTGGTGAATGGGTGAAATAACTTTATGTGGGGAGGTATGGGATGTAAGTTGTGGTAGAAGGTGATGTGTGGAAGGCAGTGTGGATAGGATATGTGGACCCTTCCTCACCATCACATCAGACCTTGTACTTTCCTTGCATAATAATTCATGCACTTTATTTGATATCCAAAGGATAACCTAACATGAGAAACCCAAGTCAACATTGTAAATTTAGCAGTAATCAGATATTTGTTGCAAGGGTGAGGAAGTAGGAATATGGCAAGGAATGGTGTCCAAATGAAAGAATGAGGAAAGAAAATTTTATCATGGAATATGTAGTTATGGTAGTTTACAAAAGACATGGGTTTCGTCACGAGACAATAAAACTATTTCACCTATGAAACAAAATTTTCTCCAACATGATAGTCATATGTGATTTTTAGTACATACCCCAGTCCTGTGCACAAAATTTCAGCTATGTAACAGAAGTATGAAAATTCCATCAAAGCATAAAAGATAGAGGTAATTATGTCTTTGTAGCTTGAATTTGTATATGTTGTAAATGCATATGGATAGAAACTTTGCATAATGTGGAACTTTTATTTAAGGCAGGTAGTTGTCATATTGTCTTAAAAATTGAAATTCCCTGGAAGCTATTTGATTTGGAGGATTTGAAATGTTTGTCTAGCTGAATGGCCTAAAAAAATGTGGCCTCATGAACTACAATGTAAGTGTTGAAGATATGCACAAAATGGATTTGTTGAAAAGGCAATTAGAATGGGTTTCAAGAAAATTGTTTCAATTATGTAGGTGTAAATCCAAATTCCACATGCCTTCCTGCATCCTCCCAGCTTAGTGCCAAAATATTAGGGCTGGAATAGGGTATGGACACCTGTTACTCCATTTAATGAGGTGATTTTAAGCTTCTTCTATTTTGATGTTAGTTGCAGGCACTATGGAGACATCCTAGGTGCAAAATCTTATCATAACATAATATTTATTAGGAGTATCCATTTCCATGCCAAAATGTTCTTTATTTGAACAAAGCATTTTTGGGACTATCAGAAGTTAACTAAAAGTTGGCCATCTGTGGATAAAGGCAACTTGTTTTGAGCTTCAAGTTACAAATAATATTTCTAGATTGTGGTCCTTGCTAAAATGAGGAAGCATTATTTTTGAATAGGTGTGAACCTAAATGGAAATATAATATGGGTTAAATTGAAGTAATGGTTGCAAGATTCTCCAGATGGGTAAGCTAACATCTTGGAATTTTCAGGAAATGATTCAATGTATTAGGGTCTCAGGATCTATAAGATTCAGAGGCATTTTATGCCTTTCAAAATGGCTTTTACAATATGCAACTATGGACTAAATAGACTTGTGCAACATTATCATGTAAGGGATTTTTAGGTGATTTTTGAATGGCAACCAATATTCCTAGATACATGCATTCCCTTTTGGAACATTGGCTAAAGAGTAGGAATGATAGGAAGGATGAGACTTTATGAATGGGAAGACATTCATGAGATTTGTTTTCTAAAGATAATTTATGTACAGGAGATCTTGGCATTGGACTATACTTGAAATGGATTTTATAGGTTAGTTGGTTTATACCCATGCATTTGGGGATTATAAGATGGGATTAAATATCATTGGGGCATTGAATAAGTTTCTATTAGTAGTCCCTATTTCCAAGTCTCACTTCCATTGAGAAATTTTGTTTACCTGTTTCATAATTTGGTTCTTTGAAGATGTGGTTGCAAAGAGGGTTAACTTGGAAAGCACAAATTATTGGTTGAAGAATGGGAATAATGAAATTCGAAAGCATGAAAAATGATACCTTGTCCACTTCATTGTGAATGATTTGGCCCTTGAATGCTCGAGAACCATTAGGTTTTTTTGGAATAGCTTGTGAACCTTGTGCTTGTTTAGAGTCTCTTCACTGATTGTTAGTATTTCAAGGCATGGTCTCTTACCTTTATCTTTTATAATTTTCATATAATTTGGTTATTCATTTGCAATAAATAGAAATATTAAACCATTAGATACTCAAACAATTGGATATTTTAACCAGAATGACTGTATTGCAAAACAATAAAACCCCACCTTGTGATTTTTGCTACCAAATTACAATTTGACCCTCAACTTGTTGCTAAACCCACAACCTCAGATGCTTGAAAACCAGGGTATCAAAATTAGGGTACTCATGTCCATTGGTTTTGGCTAGAGCTAGATGAGTTAACTAAAACAACCATTTCTGTTACCTTGCAAAGTTAGAAAAATGTAAATTTCCAGAGACTTGCAAAACAACACTCTGAGCCCCGTAAAAGAGATGTCAAGCATGTCATATGTGTTCCTTGTTATGAGGAGAGTCGCATATATATTTATATTGATCCCAATCGATCATTTTTACTCTCTTCTCTGCTCCTCTAAGAGCCTTGTTACTCCATTTTGCACTTTTAGGAAGGTGTTAAAATTAAAAAGTTGGGTTTCATATCGGCTCACCATTTGGACCCTGAACAACGAAATGCTTGTCCGCCTTCGCAAACCTCTAATAATGTTTACTAGATAATTACCTAGAACCTTCAGTTTGGGTAAAACACATTCCTAATTAGTTTGGAAAAGGGTTTTGTAGGCCTCTGATCGTTGTTTGACTAGGTCAAACTTGACCGATTACGACCAGTGGCTCCAGAAAACCATCCACCAAATGTAAACCATTCACCAGATTTGGATTCTGTCAGTTCTTGTGAAATATTGGTATATAGGTGGACACATAGGAATTCACCCATCATGAATTTACTTATTGGAAGACAATTTTTGAATGCACTTTCTTAGCCTCCGAGCCAAAATTGGGCATTTTTGCAACTAGCAGGAAAATGTAAAAGAAAGTTGTAGGACCCTAGTCAAGTTAGCAAACCATCATGGAAACTTATTAACACTTGTAAATAACTGTTTGAAACTCTATCTTGTGGCTTGACGTGTGAAATTTGACTTTTGGGAAAATAGTGTTTCTCTCTCTTCCTTATCTCTTTCTCTCTCCTCCCTTAGTTAAGGAATGAAATGAATATATGTCCCTAACCCTCTCTTTTTTAGCACAATTTATTATTATTATCATGTAAATGGAAAACTAAAAATGTCAATTATGCTAGATTTAGGTGGATGTCATGCCAACAATTTATCGCTGATTTCATGCTCACATGGTTTTGCATAGATGCAAGTAAGATGGCAAAAATGACATGGTCGCGATTCATTGTATATTATTGTAATTTATGTATGTTAATGGAAAAAAATTTTTATGTATTGCTATGTTATAGTAAAGACTTATTATTGAAATT
The DNA here is from genome assembly GCA_019776745.2 of Taxus chinensis. Lineage (NCBI taxonomy): Eukaryota > Viridiplantae > Streptophyta > Pinopsida > Cupressales > Taxaceae > Taxus > Taxus chinensis. The sequence goes on along the minus strand of CM034147.1, from coordinate 197,506,767 downwards.
TGGTAATATGAATGAGATGTTAGATTTAGGGGTGCTTTGGGAAATGTGCATTTAACTATAGGTGTTCTTTTGATTCAAATTTACATATGGTAAAAAAAGGGGGGTTGGATATATATGTTAAGTGATATTGTAGAGGATAGTTCAAAATTTTGTGAAGTATTGAAAGGTTTATTAGTGAAGTTTTGTAATATTTTAAGATGCTAGTGTTTAAGGGAAATGTTCATCTAAACATGGGTGTTATTTTGATTCCCCAAATTTGTATTGTAAAAGTTGGATATATGTGTTAAATGAAATTGAATTTAATAGCTTATAGTGTAATTCCAGTTGTGAATTTATGATCAAATAATTTGGTGTGTTGTGTTTCTTACCTTGAAAATATAATAAAGAGATCTAAATGAAACAATCAACCCTAGTATAAACTTCATGTATAACTACCCTTCATGTGTGATTCTTATAGCATAGAAAACTAAAACCTTAGAATGAACTTAAATATTTACACTTGATAACACCTTCTAGCTTAAGTAAATAAGAGCCCAAGTTTGAGTTTATCTTCATAACTTGTATGCCTGAGCGACATCGTTGTGAACCCGAATAGTTAGGAATGACATGGTTAAACATGATCTTGAGTATGTGGTTACCTCCTAGGATTGATAAGTGTGTGTGTAGTAAGGAGAATGTGATTCTCTTAAGGTAGTACTCCATGGGAACCAACATTAAACATAGTGTAAAATCCTCTTGGACCGACACACGTGTTGAGTGGCGAAGATCACCAACTAACCTTAAAAGTCACCTTTAATAGTTGGGATCATAAATGAACTCCATACCCAATCTCAATTGTCATTTGGGTTTTGTGGTGCAATACTAAGAGTTAATTGTGAAACTTTACAACTTTTTAATTTATGATTAGTTTGTTAAAATGCAATCGTAAAAGTGATGTACTTGGAGAACGATTGAAATTTAGATCGCATTCATTATAACATGTCTCAAATGGTTTTGTGGTGAAAAAAGGGATCCACGTTGTGTAAACTCTAATGCGAACCTTAACCCTTTTAAACAATGGACTACTCTATCTTGCTCTCCCACTAATCCTATTAGGTAATGGATTTATGATATGATCTGAATTAGGGAAAACCCTCTTAAGTTGGACATAAAAGGATACTCAGGAAACCTAATCTAGAAAATAACAAAATAAAGAAGTATGTTGCCATGTTTAGAGCCTTTGAATCCTTAACTAATTATTGGAGCATAATGGATAGAGGATGGAGTGCCAAAATATCAAAAAGAGCGAATTTTTTGATTTTTCAAGAAATAAGGAGGTGGTGGGTGCTAGGGTTTTCACTCCCAAATATGGTGTCCTGTTGGTGGTGGAAGGGGCGATGGCGTGCGGGACCAAGAGTGATTTTTCGAGGCAGAGAAGGTTGTGTCTGCGTTGGTCAAAAAGTTTGGCACAAGCATGGTTGTTAAATCTTTGGTTTCTTTATTTGGCACGATGGTGTTGGAAAACATGGCTGCAAAGGACTTTCTGAAGATATCCTAGCCCTTTGTTGGAGCACCTGAGGAGGTCCCTTCCAATCCAATTCCATTGGAGTGCTTAGGTTTGTAGTGTTGGGAGGAATTCAAGGTTGGGGGATTGATTTGAAAGTTACAGCAGAGAGTTTGCGGCTATCTCTTATTGCCCCTCCCAAGGAGGTCTTTTTCAGATTTTTCAGGCAAAGAGGGTGATTTGTTGTAAGTTTTTTCGTGCGTGCTTCTCTCAGGGAAGGATTTTGATTTGGGTCGCTAGGTTCTGGGGAAATAAAGCTAAACCTAGGGCCAACTTTCTTGTCAATGGCTTCTTCCAGGTATGTTTCCCTTCCCCTGATTTTTTGGATCAGGTTTATAAAGGGGGTCCCTAGTTCATGAATTCTTCCTTCCTATACTTTCACCCCTGGTCTCCGACTTTCGATCCTTGGAAGGAAAAAATATCTTATGCCCCACTATGGCTAAGAATTCATGGCTTGTCCTCTGAATTCCGAAAATGGTCGGTCTTTAAGTCTATCACAAATTCTCTGGGAGCCTTTGTGCCTATCTGAAACCCTTCTCTGAACTTTTGAAGGAAATTTGTGGTGTGTCTGTGTGGATATGGAGTTCTCTACCCCTTTTCTGACCTCTTTGTACCTCCAAACTAATTTCAGACCTAAGTGATTTATCATCAAGTATGAGTGGTTGAATGCAAAGTGCTTCTATTGCAGGACACTGGGACATTTGAGTAAGGACCGCGAGGTTAAATTGGCAAAGGAGCCCAAGGGGATAGGCTTGCGGATGGCGTCTTTAGAGGAGGAATGTTTGTTGATTGGATCTGAACCTTCTCTGGGTCAGGATTTTCCTAATCCTCCTCTGGATATAGTTGGAGGACAAGATGCCCCTATTGTCCCTCTTGTTGGGGAATTATCCCCTCTCTTTGTTGAAGGAAATAGAAGACGTGCATAAGAATTCGGGGGAACTAGTGTCCCTGATTAAAAAAGGGTTTGAGCAAGGGCATGTTGATTCTCTGAATTTGCTGCGAATTTGACTTTCAGATAAGGTTGAGGCTAAAACTCTTTAGTCCCTTCTAGGGGGTAGAGATTTGGAGGATGGGGAAATTGAGCCCGATTTGTTGGTTTTAGATTTGGCTCCTTCTAAATTGGCGTCTGGTCAGGGGGATTAAAGGATTCCATTTGTGGTCCAGCAGGAAAATGAGGGAAAAAATCTAAGCATGAGGTTGCCCAAAAGGAGGTGGATGCGGGTAAGTAGAGTATCATGAATTTCTCCAAAGTTGTGTCTGGGAAGGCGAAATACCTTCTCTCCCAGCAATGAAGGTCCTCTCTTGGAATTTCAAGGGCCTAAATACCCCTGAAAAGCAATGCTTCTTTAAGAGTTATCTCTTTTCCTTGGAGGCGTGTGTGGGGCTGCTTCAAGAAACCAAGATGACTACTATGGAGGTGGCAGAATTGTGGGGTAAATCGGTTAAGGGTTGGAAGGGTTTTCTTTTAGATGACTCTGGTGCTTCCAGAGGTTTGGGTCTCGTGTGGAAGGAGTGTTAGGTGAGGGTTGATCTTATCTCCCAGAATTTCAGTTGGCAGATAGGTCATGTCTATCCTAAGCGTTCTCAAATGGTCTTCTACCTCTTTAATGTGTATGGTCCAGACAACATCATTGGAAAAAGGGTGGTGTGGCAGGAGATTTCCAGGTCTCTACTTCCGTTGGAGGAGCATCTTCTTATTCTTGGGGGATACTTCAATGATATTACCTCAGAGAAGGATAAGAAAGGTGGTCTTAAAAGGAATTTGCAGTCCCAGGTAGATTTTTGTTCATTTATTCGAGATAGTTCCCTTCTTTATATTGAGCCCAAATAGGGATGGTTTACCTGGAGTAATCGTAGAAGGGGTTTTTGTAATATTGCTGAGAGGTTGGATAGGTTCTTAGCTAGTCCCAACTGGTCTCTTAATAATTTTGTTCTAGAGTGCTTGGTTCTTCCTTGGTCTGGTTAAGACCATTTTCTGGTGTTCCTCTCAGTTAATATTGATTTTTCTCCTCATAAATCCCATTTTAAGTTTGAACTTATGTGGCCAAGGGATGCCACGCTGAAAATAATATTAAGTAGTGGTGGAACTCTTATAATATTGAAGGAACAAAAATGTTTGTGCTTGCTCAAAAGCTCAAACTTCTCAAAGGAGACATGAGGAATTGAAATAGGGCTTGCTTTAATAATATCTTCCAAGATAAGGCTAGAGTGGAAGCTGACTTGAAAGCATTGAATGAGAAAAAATTTGTTTCCGAAATGGGGGAGGAGGATTTTCTGCTGGAGAAATCTCTTATGATTGAGCTTGGTGAATTACTCCTTAGGGAGGAAGTTTACTAGAAACAAAAATCGAGAGAGTTGTGGCTTAAGGATGGCGACAAAAACTCCAAATTATTTCACTCGGTTGTCAAAGCTAGGAGGAGCTCAAATTTTATCTCTGAAATAAGGAATAACGAAGGTTTGGTTCTCTCTTATCAGAAGCAGATTTTGGATGAAGGTGTTTGTTTTTTTCCTTGTCTTTTAGGTGGCCAAATTACCTCTTTTAAAGCAGAGCAATCCTCTTTTCTGGATAATATTTCGTCATTGATATCTAATGCTCAAAATGATGCCCTTCTAAAGCCTTTTTCTTTGGGAGAAGTGGAGAAAGTTGTGTTTTCTATGGCCAAGAATAAAGCACCAGGCCCTGACGTTTTTCAGGTGGACTTCTTCCAGTCTTCCAGAATTTCTGGAACATTGTTGGTTATGATGTGTGGGAGGCTGTTGAGGAATCCTGGAGGTCTCGTTTAGTGCTCAAAACATTGAATTACTCCTTTATTAGTCTCTTCCCAAAAAATAAACAACCTAATTCATTTTCTGATTTTAGGTCTGTCTCCCTGTGCAATACTACTTACAAAATCATTTCGAAGGCTATCTCTTATGGGATTAAATGTGTGTTGGATCCTCTTATTTCGTAGGAGAAAACCGGGTTTATGCCTAGGAGGTCAATTTTTGATGGTATTTTTCTTTCCTGCGAGCTTATTCATTCTCTTTCCAATAATAATTCTCCAGGTATGTTGATAAAATTGGATATTAACAAGGCATGTGAGAAGATCAATTGGTGTTTCCTCATTAGGGTACTCAAGAAGTTTGGTTTTTCAGAACAGTTTTGTAACTAGGTGTTTAGCTGTATTTCAGGCCCCTCTTTCTCTGTTATGATCAATGGTAATGCCAAAGGATAATTCAAGGGAAATCGGGGCATTAGGCAGGGGGACCCTCTGTCCTCCTTTTTATATATTTTTGTGGTGGATTTCCTTGGTAGGTCCATTTGCAAACGGATTTGAGAAGGTAAATTGCAGGGCCTGAAAATAATAGAGGGGTGAACTCTATTTCCCATCAACAATTCACAGATGACACCTTCTTATTCGAAAAAGCTAGTGTTTAGGAGGCCAAGGAGCTGAAGGGATTTTTGGATGCCTGTGTTGTAGCAACAGGTCAAGAGGTTAGCCATATTAAATCCTCCATCTTATTTTTTAATGTTACTCCTCTTTTGGAGGCTAGAATTTTACAAATTATTGGTTTTAAAAAAGGATCCCTTCTAGTCAATGATCTTTTGGCGGCTCGAGCAGATCTTCTCTATGGAATGATCTCCTTTCTTCAGTGAATTTGAAGCTAAACTCATGGAAAGGGAAGTGGGTGTCACTGGCAGGGAGATTGGTGCTCATCCAATATGTTCTTTGTGCCTCTCCTCTCTATATGCTATCCATTCTTAAAATCCCCAAAGGTGTTATGGAGAAGTTGATTGGGATTATGAGAAAGTTCCACTGGCAAGGTTCATTAGAGGATAGAAAAATTCCTTTGATCAGCTGGGATAATTTGTCTAAACCTACAGACTTGGGTGGTGTTGGTATTCTCAATTTGGGTCTCCAAAATTTGGCCCTTGGTGCCAAACTGGTATGGAATCTCCTCTCAAATTTGCATAGTATTTACACTCAGGTGGTGGAAAAGAAGTATATGGGTGCCCTTCTTCCTGAATCTATTCTCTGAATTGCCAACCCCCCGCTTGGTTCCCACATATGGAATTTCTTGGTGGAATGCAGAGAGGTTTTTCAGTATAATGTTGCATGGAAGATTGAAAGTGGCGAAAGGGCACTTTTATGGGATGATCCTTGGAATGGTTTTCCTGTGCTTGGGGATTTTCCAGAATTTGGGGAAATAAAGAGAATTTTGGTCAAAGAATGGGGTCCATATGTTTCTAATTATGGGCAGGTTCTTGAAAGTACTCCTGTTTTGATGTAATGGAAAAAAAATGATCACTTGAGCATCCTCGGGGATGCCAAATCTAGTTTCCATTCTATCCTACGGGAGCGGCAGGTTATGCTTTCTAGGGCTAAGGATGAAATTGTTTTGATTGCGGCCTCTTCTGGGAAATACTCCCTAAATTGTGGTTATAAGTTGTTGTATGTTGAGGTGGGAGCGGAGGATTTGATATGGAATGTTTGTTGGTCCTCCTCTTGTCCTCCTAACGCTGGCCTCTTTGCTTGGACAACCTTTAAAGGAAAAATCCTTACTCAGGAAAGAAGGAAGAGGTATGGGATTCATGGGCCTTCGATGTGTTTTCTATGTGAAAATAATGAGGAGGACCAAGATCATTTATTATTGCATTGTCCCTTCGCCGTGGAATGTTGGAGTTGGTTGTTCTCCAGGCTCAATCTTCCTTGGGTTCAACCTTCTTCCCTTCCCGAGACCATTCTGGCTTGGTCGATCAATTTGCATAATGGCGTTCTCTCCTCTATTTGGCTATGTAGTATTTTTCTCCTCCTCTGGCATATTTGGTGGGAGAGAAATTAAAGAATCTTCTGAGATGAAAAGAATTTGGTCAAGCGGGTTATTCTCAGGTTGGATTGGGCAATATTTGAGGCTGTCTCTTCTAATTGGTCCCGCTTTCATCACTTTTCTGATTTTGACAGGGAAATTGAGAAGCGGTGGCCAAAAATTGTTAAACCCAGGGATGGTGCCTAGAAGACTGTGATTCCTTCTGCTTCTCTTCATAGACAAGCTAAGTGGTATCCCCCCACCCTGGGTTTTCACAAGCTCAATTTTGATGGCACGGCTAGGGGCAACCCCGGTGCCTTGGGTGTTGGTTGCGTTGTTTGAAACGAGTGGGGTCAAACTGCAGGGGCGACATATTTCAAGCTTCAGGATGGCACATGTAATTCAGCCGAACTACATGCTTTAAGCAAGGGTCTTGATTTGGCCTCCTCTTTGAATGTGGAAACATTGGAGATCGAAGGGGACTCGTTAGTGATTGTGAATGCAATCATTAAAAAGAAAGCTCTGTCATGGAAATTGGATGTAGGAATCAAAAAAATCTTATGGCAACTCGAGAAATTTAATTCTTGGAGTATTAGGCACATGTTTCTGGAATGCAATCATTGCATAGATAGGTTGGGTAACATGGGGATTGAGCAAGTACAAATGGAGAAAGTGGCCATTAATGGTAAAGAGTGGGAAGGATTAGAGGTGATGGTTTCACACGAAGCGACTTTAAGTGGTTCCGTTTTTTGATTGTGCGCTTGTGCGAGGAGTTTCAGCCTATTTAAGGAGGGTGTTCATTGTCTCTGCTTGAGTTCTTTTTCTGTTTTCAATGGCTGCCCCGCGTTTTCCTCGCATTACCTTGAGCTGCGAATTGCGGGAGATGGTGTTTCAGACTAGGATCATAGATAACCGGTTGAAGAGGATTTTTTTATCACCAGTGTGGAATACCTCGAAGCCATTAAAGTAATTTTGGGGGATGTTTTTCTGTCGGCGGAAGGGTGTTTGCATGTCAACAATGGCGTTGCTTCTATCTTCATGGAGAATTTGATGATTATTTGTCCTTCGAAATTAGACGTGATTAATCTGGCTTTGCATTGGCTTCGGCCTTGTTTCTGTGGGAATTTGGTGTCTGAAGTGGCGAATTGTTGTCTAGCATTTTGAGCAGTAGAGGAATCGATGCAGGGTGTGCATGCAATGGAAGTTGGAGTTTTTAAAGAACTTGAGAAGCGGTTCAGTGTTTTGCTGGCCTTTACTGAGAAGCTGGTTTTGTATGCCCATGATCACTCTGTGAGCTGTGTCCGTCTTGTGCTCCTGAATGTGTAGGCTCTTAGCTCTCTACTAGAACCGGTGTCGTCCTGATGGACCATGTTGTGGGATGTTACTGGTGGTGCATATGAATTCCTTTGGCTAGGGTGGGCGAATACTGAAGCGGATAACTTGGTGAAAGTGGAGCTAGAGGAGGAGGACAGCCTGGGTCAGGCTTACTAGGCGGTGGGTGTCTTTATCTCAATGGAGTCGGGGGATTCATTCCATGCATATATAGATATATAGTTATAGGTTAATTGATCGGTGTTGGATTTTTTTTGTAATATCCAACTATTTTTTGAACAATATGTTTTGACAATGTTCTTTTGTCTTCTCGGGGCCTGGCCTTTGCTTCTGTAAATAGGGAACGGGTACCTTCAACCCGTTTTATCTATAAAAAACAAATTGTTGGGGCATAACTATAGTAAACTTATAATTGATTCTTGGCCTTGAGAAGTGTAATTTTGAAATGCTTTTCCACAGGAAAAGTAAAACAAGATCTTCCTTATAATGTGATTTAACACTCTTGTTGTGGATAAAGAACCTATTTCATATATAATCCTTGTGGGTACTCCATCAACTATCAAGTTATAAATGAGTGAAAGAAATGTGACCCTAAATCCTTTAAAAAAATGAATTTCACATCCTTTGGACTTACACTTGTTCTGTTGTGTAATAGAGGTATGATATAAGATCAAGATGCATGACCTTAGGAGTGAATCCTAGGGATATCACCTAGTATCCTTGTGTGTAGGTAAGTAGTATTGTGTTCAAATAAATATCCTATTAACGAATGAATGAATTAAACAAGTAATTGAAATAATGTAGATGATCCTCATTTAATGAGACACACCTTAAGTTAAATGTTAAATTGTATAAAGGAAATCTAACAAAAAGGAAGAGGAATGTATGATTCACATATTATGAACCATTCTACAACTTAAGTTAAAGATTGAAACATTATTGTAATAAATGTGTAATCCTAAAAATATGATGATGTGGGAAGACCCTATATGTAAGTTTATATTGTATTTGAATCGTTATGTCGTGCCTTTTCATTAGAAAAAAATGGCCTTGATGTGCATCATACATTTTCATGTATCTATGTGGGTTAATGTTTGTGCAAACATATTGTTGGTGTGTGTAGTCCTAAGTGATCTCCTGTAGTGTCATGTGTACTACAATGTAAGTCAAAAAAAATTATTCTGGTATTTTTACTGTTGTTTCGTGTGTGTAAAATGTGGGCGTGACATTTGGTATCAGAGTGGAGGTTCATGCTCTCAAACCTCTGGGATAGATTGGAGTTGGGATGATTGTGCATGGTGGTGGTGGAGATGGGAAGAGTAATGTGATAGATGTTGTGATGTGACCAATGTTGTAATTGTGATATTATGAATGCATGTGTTGTGCATGTTACTTATTGTGTATTTGTTATCATGTTGATGTGCTTGTGATGAGGGTACTCGCCCTCCTTTTCGTGGATTCAATGAGGAATTCATGTGTGATGTGCCACCTTATTGTATGTGAAAAGAATGTTAATGTTGATTGCGGAGTGTTGGAGCATTTTGGCATTTTGTGATATGTAGGTGTGCTGATGTGTTGTATGACAAGATTGGTGTATAGTGAATGAGATTGTATCGTGATGTCACCACTGTATTGTGATGAATCATGTGTGTCACCATGTTATATTGCAATTGACCATATGTTGTAATGTTACTCACTATGTTCATCTTACTTATAATTTGTGTAATATGTGATGGTTCATGTCGTGAATTAGGGGCATATGGTGATCGTATGACCCCTATTGTACAGTACTTACACCTTGAGTGCATTATGTGGAAATATGATGTATTGTAACCCGTGAAAGTAATGATTGTGGTATACCTTGTATATATACCATGCATAAGACATTATGGTTAATTTGTGTGAATCGCCATTGTGTTACTGATGTAGCTATGTGTTATGTTGTGAACCTTACACTAGATGACCCTAAGGGGAGCAATCGTTAAGAGTGTATGTGTGGAGAGAGGAGGCGTGGACTAGGTTTTCATAATGTTGAGTTGAGTACGAGTGAGGAAGTGGAGTCTTATATAGACTGAAAACCCACTTCTATCTTATTTCGTGTTCTATTCATTGTCAGTGTTCCTGCGGTGGCAGAATCAAGATCAAGGCAAGGTAAAACAAGTACATTCAATTCTTCTCATGTGAATGATTGATCATGCAATGTGATAGTGTCTCAAGAATCAAAAGGTTCATCTTCATGAGGGGAGTCATATTTCAGTGTTCTAGGTGGTTGACTTCTCAAGTGCTCATCACTCTTCTTCTTGGTGCATCTAGGCAAGATGCAGAGGTTCATCATTTAAAGAGTTTTCAGAGGAAAAAAGGGAAAAGTGTTCAAAGTGAACTTCATTGGAGCTTCCCATTAGTATAACAGTGTGGCAGAGGTCATCAGGGGTCATTTTCCATATCCAGCTTCTTCAGTGCGGATCTTCATCAAAGATGGAGGCATCTTCATCCATGCTTTGGAGCATTTCTTCTCTCATTATTTCTCCTCTTCTCTACCCCCTTTCAAATTCTTCATTGTGATCAATCATGATGTTTTTCCTATTCATTTAAATATGACTATAGTTAATATTGTAATAAGTCACCCTCAATTAATAAAATGGGACTTAATTTCATCCCTAGGGATCCGAAGAGTCACATGTTGTGGAGCACAATCGAAAAGTCATGTGGGGGTAAGTGAAGAGTCCTCTTGAGATCTATAAATTGTAATGACTTCCCCATTCTTAAGGGTTGTCAATTTTGTATACTCAAGGAGAGATTACTACTTGAAGTGAAGCAAAAGAGATAAAAAAATTTCCTCTATTTCTCCTCCTCTACGTTCTTCTATTTCTCACTATGTACAATTTTGCCAAAACATCAATGAAGAAGAAAGGAGTTTCTTGTCTTTTTTTTAATGAGAGAATTACTGAAACTTTGTGTTCCTAATTCTACCTTGCCTTGATGTGAGTAACAAATTTGTTTTCTTTTTATATGTGTGTATTGAAGTACTCTGATTGATGCCTGCAAGAATCTATTTTTCTACCTGAGATATTAATCCTCCCCTTCCTTTTTCCCACTCCCTTTCCTACCTCCTCAGCAAATTCCTCCCTTACAAGTAATTGCAACCTTTTGCCGCAGGTTCAGTGGAGTGTTCCTATTGGATCCCCAACCTTTAGGCCCCCACAGAGTTCAATTTCATTCACACATAATAAATGGAGCTACACCATTCAAGCAAAGGGATCTAGAGTCTCAGAGCGTTGGCAGATATCCACCAATTTGTCCACCTGATAATTTTTCTCGCCAACAATTTCTTATTTCAAAATGCATATCCTTTTCCTATATAACATGATACTCTACATTCCATTTCCCATAATGTGTAATAACTCTCTAATAATTTCTCTATATATTTTTTAATAAACATACTCATCTATATAAAATTGTATTAATTCGAAGGCGTTGCCCCTATTAGATTTGGGGTTGTTTTCTCTAACAGTGATCAAAGAGTGAATGGTTAGGATCTTATTTGCAGAGACATTGACAATACCTCTGAATCTTCATCATCCATGTATAGACATGTTTTTTGGTAAACCTGTCAACAAATACGTTGTTTAGTGAATATCAAACATCAAACAACAAATATGCATGCGACAAAATACATTCATCCTTATTTTCCATAGTATTGGAAGTGGGTGTGATCAGAGCGAAGTTGGTGGAGGAAAACAAACCTGCCACCACAAGCTCTGTCTTTTGATCCTTCTCTTCCTTTTCCTCTTTTTTTCCTAGTATAAAACTAGCTTCCGTAGACTGAAAACTACTCCATTTAGTAGACACTTAGTCATCACTAAAATTGCATTCTTTTTTTGGCCTCCAATGTTTATATTTTTCATTTCAATGGCTCTCATTTCATTATTCGCACCTTTGTCTCCAAATTTTGAAAATCTTCCATGGTCATGCGTGTCTTTTCCCTTGCGAACATTGACCCTTGAAAGCCTCGTAGCAAAGAGATCAGTTTAACCTTGACTATGGAAACACCTTCTTAACCAAATCTAAAGTATTTAATTATGATGAAATATTTTTTCCCTGTGTGTATTTATTTACTTTTGACTAGTTACATAACTGGATTGCAAACCGCCCCCTTCCGAAAGATAAAATGGGTACGCTTGCATTCTACTCAGAATTTGTTCATTGCTATTTTGACACGCAACAAAAATATTTTGGTAGACCGACGATGTTCACCTTGCAAGTATTTGGGATGGTTCACGACTGCATTAGAACGGGTGATACGAAGAGTGTTTCTGATGACATTTCTTTGCTCTATTGTTGGTGCATTCTTTGTTTTAGTTGAATAATATTGAACCCTGCCCGTTCTTTTTACACCCATATGTGTGCCCTTTGCCCTAAGTGTGCCTAAAGCTCATGCATGTATGTTCGTAGTTTGATTGCAAAGTTAAAATTAAATATTTGTAAGTATTTTATGGCTAATATCATGAAAATGGTCTAAATGGTCTTGAGACAGTAAACTAGAGCACACATAGTATATATTGTATATATTATTTGGGCAGGGACAATTTGAGTCATTGAAGAGGTGTGTGATATGCATGTATTTAATCACCACCTTTTTCTTTCCAACTTTCCATTCATGTCTTTGTTTTATCTGATAAATAGAACACCGTCCAATTGAAAGTCTCGACTCCATAAAAAATTAACAAATCCTATTTTCCCCATATTTTCTAAACAAGTTTGATTTCTTTAAGTTGTGTAAGGGCCATGTGTTGACAAAAAAGAAGTACTGAAAAAGGTAACACCACTGACTTAATGAACCCTCCACATGGCTTTTAATAGATGCAGTAAAATGCTACTCTTAAGCTTGCTACTATTTTTATTAGATTGACGAATATTACCTTTTGTAGATGTATTTGTCTGCGTTGGGAAATACCCCAAGTGTGAATGTTTTGATTTGCAACATGTTGCCCACAACAAAATAATAGAAACAAACCCACAAATAAAAAACTTCAGTTGCATTGAGAAAACACATATTGTTAAAGTAAAAACCATCACTTATATATACACAAAAAATATAGGCCAGCTACGAATTATCCTCAAACAATACCGCACATTATCAGTTTTTGGATTTCTAATATTAACAGGTAATTACATCGATGTCATTTTCTACAAGCTAAATCATTGCCAGTAAATTTTGATAACTCTGAATTCTTCGTTATTTTACTTATAACCATATCCGTTTCTTGAACAATTTTTGAGGAGTTGTCATTTAGGAAAGAAGGTCCCACATAATGGTCATGCGTTCCTCATTCCACCTCTGAATACACCTTGTGTTATCTGCCCTGGCTCATTTTCCTTCACAAACCCCTATAAAGTGAATTCCTTGTCTCTCTCCTGACTTCACTTGGCTCCAAGCTAGCATTGAACATTACACTTTCACCAAGTTCGACTAAATCTATCAACTTCGATATGTTTTGGATTTGCATATGGTTTTGGAATCAACAAGCATCAACCTTCGTATATCCAGTCCTCCGGTCAACTCGACATTGTATTACATAATGGATCATGTATTGAGTATTGCAAGCCATGCTTGCCACTAGGATCTCCTCGTACCATTGAGAGGATCACTCGAGTTTGCATATTCCTTTGGCTTGCCCACCATTTCACACTATATGTGGTAGCTAAACATTGCATTGGTCGAGTATCCAAACAACTAGATGATGTTGGCTACTCATGTCCCAATGCCTCAACATACAGGTCATCATCTCTTCCAACTGTCCTCTATTGACATCCATGCATTCAATAGATTCCATGAATTCAGATTTGTTGCCTCATTAATAGATTGTAATCTCTAAACCGACCTTTCAAATTATAATCTTCTAACCAATCCACCGAATTATAATCTTCAAATTCACATGTTCCCTTTTTGTAACCTTGGATGACATAGACAATTGAAGGAGGACATGATGCACTTGGAAAACAAATCCCTCTTTTACCAATGCCTCAACCATTGATGACGCTTAAAAGCATGTTTCCAAATGCAATTATCATTAATTATGACTATCAAGCTTCAAGTAAATGAGAGGTCAACAAACATTCGTCTTTGCATTATCAAGCCTCCTGCCAACTCAAAATTGTATTGCATTTTGGATCATGTATTGATTATTGTGATCAATACTTGTTTTTATCTAGAATATCCTCGCACAATTGAGAGGATCATGATTTTCATCTCTTCCAAATATCCTCCACCAACATCCATGCATTAAACAGATTTTATGCATTTAGATTTGTTGGCTTATCAATAGATTATAATCTTCACACCGATATGTTTCCTTTTGGTAACCTTGGATGACTTGGACGATCAAAGAGGACATGATGCGCATGGAAAAATCTCTCCCTTGCCAATGCCTCAACCATTGACTAAGCTAAAAATCATTTCCAAATGCAAGTATCGGTAAACATGCCTTTCAAGCATCAAGAAAATGAGAGGTCAAAGGTGTTATGACTTCTTCTCCCTCAATCTTCTTCTTTGTTTCCTGCCTCCTAAATTTATTTCCCTAAAGTTCAACTTTTTCAACGTACCCCCTTTCGGCATTTCTATCACACATTCCACATGCGATTTAATTACTAGTTCAAATTATTTCTAAATGTAAAAAAAAAAGCATTAACTTATTTAAGATAGAAAATAATTAAACATTTACATCCCGTCCTTACCAACTCTGCAACTCTTGCAACTGGTACAATTGCTTGTCTACCTAGCTTAGGGGAGAGGACCCGGTTGTGGTGCACCCTATCTTTGCACAGTCACCGCGTCATGTCACTGCCACCTGGGTGAGTAAAAACACCACCAGAATATGCAGCACCAAATTCTTGACCTCCAACGTTGCTTTGCCACCTCACTACCACCTCAGCGCCATGTGTATGATCCGCGTTTGGGGAGATGTCAAAAAAGTCAGTTTTTTTGCATGGGACCAAGTGTCGTCCATTCACCGCGCCAGTTGTTGTCCGGGCTACCGCCATGCATTGAATGCTCACCCGCCAACCGTTAATGCACGCGGTTTGGTTTATGGACCCTGCCACCACCAAATCGCGCCATGGGATTTCACGGGAAATGGAGACGGAGCTCGTTTAGTCCAGTTTTTGGCGTGTTCAGTTGCAGAGCTCGAGCGACCATTTCTTGGGATCTTGCAGACTGGTGGGTGCGTGCGTTTTCTCCACTCCTGACCGAATTCGTCCTCGGCATTGGCTCGGCCTGCTACGAAGATGAGAAGAAAAGGCAGAGGTGAGAGGGTTCTCACTCAGGCAATGATCCTTAGTGTTTTTAAACACTGCACTATTATGGAAAGTTTGTTGTTTTCCATTCAACAAAAGAAATTTGTTTTTTCACCCGTCTTATTTTACAAACCAAAGCTTAAAATCGTTGGTTTATTTGTCTTGTTTATGAGCGCCAGTCTCGGGTTTATGAGTATCATGCGAGCTCATGTTTAGTTGCTAATTACTGTTAATGGGATTACTGTAACTTTTAATGCATTTATGTCTGTTAATGCGTTTATGAGTACCATGCGTTTTCAACTTGGGTTGCTAATTACTGTTAATGCTAGTTACTAATTACAAAAACAAAAAGTAAGCCTTCAGCTTCCATTACAGACATTCAGCTTCCAAATTTCTTTCATCTCAGAGTTTCAGAAAACTGAACTTTTACTACAACTTTAATGAAGATATCTAGAAATTGTTTTTTTAGTGTTTATATAATTTGAAACAAGAGGAACTGAATAAACAGTATCTTTTTTAGTGCGAGTTAGAAACATATCAGTACCCAATTTTTTTAGTGTTTATATAGAAACAAGAGGAACTTTAATGAAGATATCTAGTAATTTATGCTTCACCTCTTAGTGTATCCAATTGTTTTCTTTTCAAGTAAAGTAACTCTCAATTTTTATCTCTGGGCTGATGTTATAGTTTTGTTACATGAACTGTATTCAATTCATTATCCTAGTACATATTTCATTTTTTCCAGTATTCCAAGCCACTTCAATCCGTACTAATAGCATAGTTACACTTTCACCAATATCCAATCAGTGTAATTTCTGCTTCACCTCTTAGTGTATCCAATTTTTGGGTCTTTTTGTATCAGTACCCAATTGTTTTTTTAAAGTACTTTAGCAACATTACCTCATCATTGGACTTAACGTAATCTATTTTCTAATACCTAATTACCTGTTTAAGCAATTTCTTGGTCTAAGGGTATAGACATATATTTATGGATAGAACCACCAGAGATAAGATCTCAGTTGCTATATACAAATGTCTTTCTTTCTATGGAATTTTATTGCTCAAAATTGTTTTTCTAGCTTAAAGTGTCTTCCTAGTTCTCAGCATGGGCCAAGTGTCTCTTCTGGCTTTCAAAGTTTGAAGATAACTTTCATCATTTTTGGCAATTACCACTCTCTGTTACTACCATTTACATTGTTTTTTGTTGTAATTTCTCACTTCTGTATTAGCATTCTCTCAATCTTGAGTCTAAATGTTTCAAGTGTCTTCCCTAGTTCATATATACATGTTTGCTCCAACGGGCTGCATTGCTGGAACGCATTGCACCAGTTGTTGGTGCACCCTATCTCTTGCACAGTCACTGCGCCATGTCACTGCCACCTGGTCGAGTAAAAACACCACTAGAATATGCAGCACAAAATTCTTAACCTCCTACATTCCTTTGCCACCTGGAACCTGCCACCTCAGCACCACGTGTACAAGCTGTGTTTTCGGGGGATGTCAAAAAAAGGCATTGTTTTTTGGCTTAGGAACCTGGTGTCGTCCATTCGCCGTGCGCTAGTTGTAGTTCGGGCTAGAGACAATTAAATGAATTATCACCCACCAGACATTAATGTACGCCAGCCAAAGTTTATGGAACCTGCCATCGCCAAATCACAGTATTGGGATTTTCACGCAAAATGGAAACGGAGCACATTCAATGCTGTTTTTGGACCTGTGTTCATTTGCAAAAATCGATGCGACCATTTCTCCTCATATCTTGCAGATGGCGTTGGTAGCGTGGGTTTTCTCCACTCCTGAACTGCACTTCTTCCTCGGCAATGGCTCAACTTGCTTTGAAGATTAGAAGAAAACGTAGAGGTGTGAGGGTTCTCATTCAGGCAATGATCCTTAGTGGGTTTTTAAACACTGCACTATTAAAATAGTGATGATCATCATCATCACTGATATATTAACATAAGTTTGATTGTATACATAGAACAATGGAAAGTATCTTGATTACTTATGCAAAATTTATATCAATATTCTGATTACACCACCAAATAGTGTGTAAAATATAGTGCATCATCATATTGATATATTAACATAAGTTTAATTGTATACATAGAACGATGGAAAGTATTCTGATTACATACGCAAAATTTATATCAGTATTCTGATTACACCGCCAAATAGGGTGTAAAATATAGAGCATCATCATACTGATATATTAACATAAGTTTAATTGTATACATGGATGGCTGGAAAGTATTATGATTACATACGCAAAATTTATATTGCACTATATAACTTTAGAGACTACATAGGAAGACTATGGTGAATACATCTAGAAAAATTGTATCACCAACAAAATTACTACCATCATCATATGGGGTAATAAGCATTGTTTACGGGCACATGTTCAATATCTTAGTTAGTATAAGTAATATTGCCCTCTTTCTATACTGCTTTTGGATTTTCTTTTCCTGCCGATACAGTGTTCGATTGGCCAGCTGAAAAGGGATTTAGAATCCCTTTTGACAGAGCATTTGGTTGCCCAACTGATAAAGGATCTGGTCCCCCTACTGAAAAAGGATTTGGTTGTCCGCTTGAAAAGGGATTTGCACCTGTTGTTGACAAAGGAGTTGGTTTCCCTACTGAAGCTTTCATCCATGGTGGCATTGCAAATGAACTACTAGGACTGCTTGAACTTGTACAAAGTAAATGAGGTGATACATACCAAGATGGAACTGTACAATATTTATTCATAAGTGATGGAGGTGTTCCACTTTGAGCATAACCTGGAATTTGAATATTTAACATATCTTGAAAAATTCTTTGATTTTCATGATCAGTTAGAGAACTTACACACATCCTCTTTTCGTATTCCCTTAATTGATTTGCAAGTTCCCTCTCCCTCTTCTCTTGCTCTTTCCTTTGTTGCTTGTGTGCCTTCTCAATCTCTTTCTGTTGCTCCTTAGCCTGCTTCTCCCTTTCTCTTTCAAGCTTCTCCTGCAATTTTTTTCTTTTGCTGCAAGTCTAGCAACCTTTTTTTCTTGTGCCACTTCTTTTTTCCGTAACTTTAGTTTTGCTTGTTCCTCCTTTTTTCTTTCCACATCAACCAATAGCTCCATGTACTCAGGTGCAGTCAAAATCTGTGAATGCCTACTCAGTCTAATAGAACCATCTGATTTGTTTATGATCTCCCTTGGAAGTCGTAGAAAATGGGAAAGTAACGTACCGCGTCCATCTTGGTTTTTAGTCTCTTCAGGGTGTTGAGGTTCATGTTGCATAACTTCTAAGTTAATTTCATTTTCTTGAGCATCCTCTTGAAATTTGACTTCGTCTTGTTCATCCTCATCTCCAACATCTGCATAGTAATGAATTATTGCTTCTTGTTCTAGTCCTTCAGGAAAGGAAGGCAGATTTAAGCTTTGATCTTCTGTGCTGGATGGTAGCTTGTAACCCATGTTTTTCATGGCATCCTCTAACCATTGTGGCGGGTTAACTTGACTTGGCAAGGACAAATCATTGTTACTTACAAAATCTGAAGACCCCTCCTTATTGTTGATGATGTTACTTGGGTTTCCAAGAGCACCGTTTAGCTCCACTCCATGTGTTGCAGCTGCTTCCATATCATCTCTTGAGTCAACATTTTGCATGAATTGAGTTTCAGGTACCACCTCTTCACTGTTATTTAATTCAGGATTTATTCGTTGAGATAGGCTCAAAATGTTTGTGACAGCATCAACATCTTCCTCACCTTGCATGTCAAATGCCTGGCTGCATGCCATGTCATTTAGGAGAGCATCATAATTTAATGGCCAAATACCAGTTCTTTTGAAACCTGAAATTATGTTAGATGGTGTTTGTGCCTTTTTTAAGGCTCTACTTGCAAGCTCAACAATGTCACTCCTTTTCATATCTGCACATTTGTTCTCTGCCATCCATTTGGACCTCTCAGCTCTAAAATATGTCTTGAAAGGGCTGAACACACTCACGTCAAGAGGTTGCAACTTATGACTAGTATGTGCTGGTAGTGTTATCAAATCAATGCCCAATTTGTTTGCCTCCTCCACAGTTTGTAATGCTACATGGCTGCCATGGCCATCAAATATCAATAGGTGTCTATTATTTGGAGAAACACCACCTGGTACTGAATGTGCAAAATGACATAGCCAATTTAAAAACAATTCCTTTGTCATCCATGCATTTGGATGTGCAGCCATACATGCTCCAGGTTCACAATTTTTAATGTAATTCTTTATCATTCTCTTTCCCTTGAACAAATAAAATCCTGGGATTGACAAACCTGCTGCATTGACACAACACAATATAGTGATCCACTCCCTGCTCTTTGGTATTACCTTTGGGACATTACGACTGCCCCTCTTTGCAATTACACGCACTCCACAATTTCTTCCAGCCTACAAACTAGTCTCATCACAATTCCAGATTTTATGAGCACCATATGAATAGGTTCCATAGCATTTGGCCAAATTATCATAAAATTTGGTTACTATTGCAGGGTGCAAGTTTAAAGCTCTATCCCTGTCAAGTCCCTCAGTGGTTCGGATTGCAAGGTCTGGATGATGTTTTCTGAATCCAGCCCACCATGATTTACCAGGAAACCCATCTCTGAAGGGGTTTTGTCTTGTTTCACAAATCTGAGCAACATTTGCCTTTAGCTGCATTAACTCCAAGCCATGACCCATATCAGCCATTTCTTTGCACCATTCAACAATTTCCTCTTCTTCTTCTTCAGTTAGAACTATTGGAGGACCCCTCCTCTTTGTGTGGGTGAGACCATTTAGCCAATAGTGTAATGATGTGGGTGGAATGGAATACTTCTTTGCTGCTGCTCTAACTGAGAACCCATTAAACTCAACATCATCTATCACCTTTTCCATATCTTCTTTTGTCCAACCTCGGATGACACTAAGCTTCTTTGTTGCAGATGTTCTTTGAACTGAGACAGTGGGTGGGTTTCTACATTCTGGTTCATTACCAGTTGGTGCTGAATTATCCTCTTCATCACTTAAATTATGTGATAATTGTACACCTCTCACTTTGGGCCTCCTTGATCTTCTAGCAATAGCACCTTTTCTCATGGTGTAAATGAAATACCTGATTCACAACATGAAAGATGATTGTTGGAAAATGAAACTATAAATATACCAAAAATGAATGCTGGAATATGATTTTGGAATTGTTGAAGGAAAGATGATTGCTAGAATATGAATGATTTTGTTTCATTTTTAGGAATTAATTGACTTGTAGTTTTCATTATGACAATGAAACTTGTATGGAATATGTTGAATACAGAAAGTGCTTGGATAGACAATGTATATTTGACTAAATGAGCACAATGCTGTAGAGTTCAATAATGTTGTATATTGCATTTCAGAATTCACTATATTGTTCTTTTTTTCATGATAGACCATTCTCTAGTGTATTCGTTGGACTCTTCCTATGTAGTTTTTTGCTGCCATGGCATAAATATCATTGCCTGTAGTGGAATTTTCCATGGTTTTGCTGCCATACCATTCTCATTCTGTATTCGTTGGACTCTTCCTATGTAGTTGTTAAAGCTAAGTTGTCGTTAGAAATATGGAAGGGAAAATTTATAATGAAAACATTAACGGCTGGTGGGTGAGCATTGCTAGGGGATAGGCACCGGTTGTGGTGCAGGGTCCAATAATGGAGATAGTAGGTGAAAGACATTGACTGTATTGTATTGTATTATTATTATTTAAACATGGAAGCATGAAATGTTGAATAAGACAGTTTTAAAATTGGTCAATATTCTCTTATTCATTGATAGAACTAAAAGTTTTCCTTCCATACTTGTAACGAAAACTTGACAAACTACTGTATTCAAAATTTTTTGCCTCGGACTCTTCCTATGTAGTTTTTAAAGTTATGTTTTCAATGGAAATAAAATTTTCACATATGATCATAATACTTTCCAAATTTGTTTTCTATGTATACAATAAAAACTTATGCTAATATCACAGTGATGATTGGAAAAAATACTTTTCAACTGGAGAATGAGATATCTGGAAAAAATGAACAATACAGTGAATTCAGAAATGCAATATACAACACTGCTGGACTATAGAACGCTGTTGTGGTCATATTCCAACAGAGTTGTATATTCCAATAGTGTTGTACTTTCTAGCTGTGTTGCATATTGTATTTTAGAATTTACTTAGCAAAATAAGAACTTTAGAATTTACTATAGTGTGCACATACAACACTGATGGAATATACAACACTGTTTTCAATTTAAAGTTATGTTTTCAATATAAATTTTGCACATGTAATTAGAATACTTTCCATCTTTTTATGTATACAATTAAACTTATGCCTATATAGCAGTGATGACTATACACTAGAGAAGAAGAATATATGTTCCCAAAGAAGTGAGTTTGTTGTTTGCACGCACTGTCATGGCATATGATTTTGCAACGTACAGAAGATATGGGTATCCTGATTAGGCAGTCCCACTGTTTCACCAGGAACAACAAACTGGTCCCCAACCCGATCAGTTTACATTTGGCAGAGTACTTCCAGCCTGTGCAAAAATGGGAGGTTTGAAACAGGGTATGAACATTCATTAAAGCAAAAATAAATAGTCTAAATTGTGTCAGATGCTGGGAGTTGCAACTGCCCTGGTAAACATGTATTCAAAATTCAGGAACATGGACAAAGCACGTCGAAGTGTTTGATGGAATACCATAAAGAAATATGTTCTTCTGGACCCCAATGACTGTAGGATATGTAGAAAATGCTTTTTGTTGGAAACATAGGTGAACTGTTTGATAGAATTCCCTCAAAGAAATGTGGTCTCATAGAATTCCATGATGGTAGGATATGCCACAAATTAGATTTGTTGAAAATACTTTAGAAACTTTAAAGCAAATGCAATTGGCATAGAAAACTCTGCTGCAATATGCAAACACTGAAAAAATAAATAGAGGGCTTGACTTATGAAATAGTTTGTAATTCATAAGTGTCTTACCTTGAACTGCACTGCTCCTCACTTCTTCAACTTTGAGAGATGAAAATTGCAGGAACAAATGGAATTGTAATCCATCCTTCAAATTTTATTCTATCATCCTAAATTCTGATTGGTTGTTGTTAGTTGACATGGATTCAATATGATAGTTCAATCGAATGGTTGAGATTTATTGGGATTTATCCAATGGATAATATTTTAGTTGGTCATTTTTATTATTTTATGTAGCTAGTTACACAATTTATTGTTCATATTGGTACTGAGTTTTTAAACACTATGAAAGGTGAGCCTGACCATAATTTCATTTATTGTTATGCAGGTGTTTACTTGGGATTGAAGACTCTTACATCAAAAATAGTGCATTATATTTGAGATCTGGTTTAGAAAGTCTTGAGAAATGACTTGTTGAAGTGACTCTAATAGATATGATGTACATACAATGAAAATATTACTTAATGAATAGTTGACTACATAGACTTGGTTTTTGTACACTTGTATATAAATTAATATATATTTTTAGTTCTATCAATGAAAAAGAGAATATTGACCAATTTTAAAACTGTCTTATTCAATATTTCATGCTTCCATGTTAAATTAATAATGATACAATAGAAAACAGTTAGGTTGTATTAACTTCACATATCATTCAAAATATGTTATTAAAAAGGTGAATGTCTTTTCACCTACTATCTCCACTACTGACCCTGCACCACAACCGGGTCCTCTCCCCTAAGTATTGTTCCCAACAAATTTGAAACGAACCCTCTCCTTCAATCATCTGTTTTCATATAGTGGGATCTCTGGTTGGTATTAATAATTACTTTCTCCTTGAGTTTTTTTTCGTCTCTTACTCAAATTTATTGACAAAATCCGAATCTTTATGCTGTGTATCATAGATCACAGGCTCCGCTTAGTAACTGTTATGGACCACAGAGTGATTGTGGTTATGGCAGGACTTGGTATGGTAAGATATCTTCATGAAGAGCGTGTTATCTCCTCTAATGTTGCTATGCTCGTTAGTATTTCTGTTGGCATGATTTTGTCTCGACAATTACAATGTCGTGCATATATTTCTATTGGGATTCTTGTTGGCCTCTTACAGATTAATGCCAGAGTGACTTCTCAACTGATACTTAGTTTCTTTCGTATTTATAGGGTTATACACTATGGAACAGTTGCTAGTACTAAACAAGCTCTCCACATCTGGGATGTTAGTGTGGCTTGTCAATGGGTTCATATGGCGTATGGAACTGGCAGGTATTTTGTTTTCTGATTTGAATTCTTCATAGGTGCATGCCTGAACATTGCAACAGATTTGGGGTTCTTCTATATTTGTGATTGATGATTACATTTAATTTAGGTCTTCATAGTTTTGTTTGGGGTTTTCTTCATTCATAGGTTTATGCTCGAGAATTGTAATAAAAATTGGGTTTTTCATAGGTTCCTGTTCTAGAAATTTGAATTCTTCGTCGTTTTAGGTTAGGGCTAAAAATGCAACAAAATTGGGGCTCTTCATAGATCTACGCTTGAGAATTCCATTGAAAATAGGGTTCCCAATTGTTTTATGCCTAAATTGGAACAAAATTGGATCTTGATAGGTTTATAGCCAAGAATTGCAATAAAAATGGAGTTTAGAGTAGGTTTTATGAGTGAGAATTGTAACAGAACTGCGGTTCTTCATAGGTTTATACCTGTTGTAAATTTGTAATAGATCTGGGGCTATTCATAAGTTTATAACTATATACCCGTTACAATAAATTTGAGGCTCTTCAGAAGTTTATAGCTGAGAATTACAATGGATTTGGGGCTCTTCATAGGTTTAAAGGTTTTCAGAAATCAAAAGATTTTACTGATACCTTCAAATTCAAATAGTAAAATGAGCAGGATTTGAAGTTAGATCCATACCTGAGCTCAGATACCTGTCTATCCCATGAGCCGAAGGTTGTCACACTGGAAAGAGATGCAATTAAACATTTTTGTTGACAATAGGTGCTTATAGAAACTTTCTTCATAAAAAATTTGATGTCACTCCCATTGATATGGAGAGTGCAGGCAAGGCACTGGGAATGCATTTTCTTGATTACTATCAGTACTGAAATTAAAGGGCCAGAGTACATCTTCTGATAGAGGCATCTCTGTTTTCAGGTGTGCATGAGTGCGAGTAAGCAATTTATAGCCATACAAGAACTAGTGGTGTTCCAAAAGATCCTGATGAAGAAAACAATCCTGTAGCTTCATATATCTTGCAGTTAATTATACAGTAACATCATTCAGTCAATTTATAAGCCTATTGCCATCACCACATATTTTCAAACTATAATGCACAAATTTCAAAGTTTAAAATTAATTTATTTGTCCTCTTTCACTATTACACGTGGCCCATTGCCCGGCTATGCGTTAGGTATGTATTATTTGGTTACATAGAATGTTGATTATTTCTGGGGAGGTTTTATATGTTTAGTAACATTAATTAAAAGTATGGTAGACCGTAACGGTGACACATGATGATTACTGTTACTCAACACAGTTTGCAAACCCAGAGTCATAGACTCATTGCTGCTTATGTTTTGTACTTTATTGGCCCTGATAGAAATTCTTATTCTTATTCTCTTTGTAACAAATATATATACTTGTATTTGAGCAATTTACATTTATTACTGACAATATACAGTCTGGGCTTCACTGATTTATCCATTATGAATGAAATTGTATGGCTATGTAAAGCAGACAATCAAAACGAAAGCCACATATTGAAGGCAAACATGGCTTCCCTCACCTATACTCGTGAAATTTTGTGTAAATGCTTTATATATTTGATGGGTCTCAATGCAATTCTGCATAGATGCTTAATATATTTGATGGATCTCAATGCAGAGGGGGAGCCTTCTGGGTTTATCAGAATTTCTAAGGCTGGGAACAATAGGAGAGCCCATCAAGTGCATGGACATTTTCGGTATTGTTTCCTTTAAACTTTGTTGAAAAAACAAATGCTCCAGAGTTTTATTCTTTATTTTTGTGTAACTATACATGCCCACTATTAAAAAAATTCTTATAATTAATGCAAAATTTGTTTCTCTATTTGAATTTGAAAAACTTGGGGGCAATGATTTTTGGTGGTTTATTTTCTTTGTTTTACATTTTGGGGGCTTCTTTGTTGTTTTTGTTGGAATTGAATTATGAAGAGTAAGAGAACAATGCATTTGATCTTTACACAAACATCAGAATCCATAGGATGGATATGAGCTTGCATATGGAAACCAATTTGTTAGAGGTGAGCTTTTTTTTCCCTCTATCACACCTTGAAGTGCCTAACATATTTCTAATATGAAATTGACCTACTGAAAATCACAATATAAAATTTCCATCAAAAAATATTACCAGAAGCTTTTTAAAATTATACTGGGTTACGTACAGCCAAAATGTAAATCTTGAATTTTTTAGACATGGAACTTCCATGACAGCCCTCCTATTTTAGCTATACTTTTATATTTCATTTTTTCTCAGAGAAGTTATTCGAGGGGCGGTGAACATTTATTTTTCCTATTCTACATTACCGAAAATTTTAAAATTCCATGTTGATCATTTGTTCTTATCAATATAACTAATGCTTTTCTTTCTCTTTCTAATGAGATACCATCAAATTATCATGAAAAAACATATATACCTAGCCGTTTTCACTCTTAAAACTAGTCTATCGACCCTATCCAAACACATAAGTTGCATATGTGTTTGAAAAAATAACGAACACATCCTTAGCGGAATGTTCATGGTGTTGATGGGACCACTAATGACTATAGTTTCACAGCTTGTATTTGTAGTAGTAAAGTAGCCTAAATAAAAACTAAAATAAATGATAGCCATGTCTCAAACAATAAACTTAGAAAATGTGTTGGACAGTGTGATTATAAATTTATAAACAATTCTGAAGATAAACAGCTACTACACTTTTGAGGCTTGACGAAAGTCACTTTAGGCTGATAAGTATTGGGGTTATTTGAATTTTCTTAGCGACTCTGGTCTGAGAGGTTTCAGGCGTTTAACTGAAGATAAAATAATATATAAATAACTTCTAACTACTATAAGGGCTGGTACACTGACCAAATTCTTTTTTAACAAACGAATTACAGAAACAGCAATGGTTGCTTGCATGTTTTCCCAAGCTTGTCTGAAGCGGTATTAGCTTCTGTTTCTTGTTGTTCTCCTTGAGTTAGAACTCTTTGGCTTTTTGGAGCTAATCAAACTTTTTCTATTTCTTTTAGGAAAAAATATTAATTATATTTTCAAAACATGCCTTGGGAAATATGTGTCTGTTCACCTCATCTTGCTTGATCCAACAAAAGAAAATGGTGTAATTATTACTGAATACATATAAGTCCTTCACTGTAGATACATAATAATTTAAGTCACATCGGCTGAACCCAACAAAATACCTTGAATTTAAGTCTAGTAGAATCAGAGTTTAGCTGAGTTTAGTGTTTAATAACAAGGAAATTTCCTTTAAAATAATGTTCTGTTTCCTCTGTATGCTTCTCAAGTATAGTGCTGGTCTATATGTGCATAAGGTCTGTTTTAATGTGCAACCACCTACTTGGCACCAAGTTTCAGGAGCTCAACCAAAAAAAAAGGTATAAGATCAACTCATGTAATCAGAATTTAGTTGGATTTAACCTTTACTAGCAGGGAAATTTCCTTTTGTAAGACCTTATTTTTCTGTAGGGTGAAAAAATCATTTTCCTTCTATGCATCTCAAATTCAGTGTAGGATTATATACATGTAAGTTTTGTTTTCATCTGCACTATTCTGTCCTGGTTCCCTTTGAAGGCTCTTCAACAACAACTTGGCTTATCATGCATAATTTACTATGTAGTTCACAGAAATTGGTTAGCTTCTTTAATATTTACGAGGGTGATGCAGAGGAGGAAAACCAAATTCTAAGTACACACCACCAAAGTTAGTCTCAAGATCAAAATCATCAAAACAAGCATTAGCATTGACTCATCAAAAGGCAACTCAAGACCAATTTTCTTAACTATACTGATTCAAGGCTATTTTCAATTGTTTCTAGCTCAATTTCCTCAATTTAAAATGATTCAAAACCTTCAAAAGGATTCAAGTCTTCAATTCATCACATTCACCTTTATACCCTATGTTAAGAGCTACTAGCCCTCCTTCACTGCAACCTTGTTGTCTGGAGCAACCTAGAAAGACTTAGGAAATTCTGAAAACCTTTTTGGAAACCCTTTATGGGCTTACAATTCCACACCAAATTTTAGACCTTAACTGCAAGTTTAACCCCTTCAATTCCTCTTCTACCGTTTCCAATTAGGTCTCTCTAGTAGCCCTGAAAACCTATAAGTCTTATTGCTTAGAATACCTTACAAACTCTCCTGAGAAACTGGTTATATTTCTTGATACCAGTTTCTTGCTTCCCTTTATCTTGTTCTTGCTTCATGCCAAATTTTCAGAATCTAACTCCACTAGGAAGTCCTTCAACTCACCTATCACTTTTGCAATTTAGCCTCAATTAGGTCTCTTTACTAGGTCTCTAAGTCTCAATGTTTTTGATTGTAGGTTGTCATTGTTACATAACATCTTTTACATCTTCAAAGCCTTCCTTGACCACTCTAGACCTTCTTCATACCTGCTTACACCTGGGCTAGGCTTGAACTCCTTCATACATTGTTTCCTTTACTAGAACTCTGTTTTACCCTTAGACCAACATGTCCTTGTTTTAGCTTCCTTTACATTTCCCCACACTATCCTCTCAACCCTTTCATTCCATCATAAGTCCTCTGTTAAATGTCCATTCGACACTCATATATTCACACCAGTTTCACCTCCTTAGCCTTTTGTATCAAATGCTTGTACTAAGCTCTTAAAGCTTCTTCTAGGACAGGTCACAAGACTGTCTAATAGGATTTCTTGTTTATGGATGTCTAGATTATCTCCCTGCCCCTCACGGCCTCAAACACATGCAACTCATCATGCTACACCTCCTTCATTGTTCTTACTCCATGAACTTGTCTCCTAGGACAATTTCTTACCAAGACTAGTTATAACTGTTACCATAACAGGGTATGAGACTATGTTTCTTAGTTTTCTACTCCCAAATAATTTGAAATTATTCCTTACCACCTTAGCCACACCTTCATATGACATTTCTCTACCCTTAGCACAAGTAACAACCGGAATTAAAGAAGGGTTTTTGTTATTTAATCAAATGCTTCCTTTAAACCCCCAAAAATGGGTAATGTGAACACAGTCAACCTGAGAGTTATACATTCAACCTAAGAAACCTTCACCAATCTCCTTGAAACTTCATAAACACCTTTATCACCCCTAGTACTCTCTTCTCACCAACTTCAAGTCTTTTCTATGGGATCATTTGCAAGTTATGGCGGTTTGTAGTTCTCAAACCCTAGAACAGGGTTGTACATGCCGAGAGCAGGTAGTTTAGGGTTATTTTCATTTTCTTGTTTCCCCAAGCTTTGTCGAGACTCTCATTCATTCACTTACACCCTATAAACTTCTTCGAGACCCTTTCAAGGTTCTCCACACGTTCTATTCTCTATAACAGTGTTTAAAGCAATTTCAATCATCAAGATACAGTCCTGACCTGACCGTGTTTACCAAGTTTCTAAGTATTAGGTCTTTCTAACAATGAAGAGCATTGTATAGCCTTTTGAACATACTGATATACACACCTCTGTTCATTCATTCATCATTTGAAAGCTAAGGATCTTACCAGTCATGCTTAGATAGTCTTCACACATGAAGAATGCATTAACTCCAATCTACTATATTTCAAAGGCTTATCTCAAGGGTCTGTTTCAGACTGTAACCATCTTTCTCCATGACTTTCACATCCTTCACACCTGCAATCACAAGGTTATACTATAAACAACATGCATTAATCATTTAACAAACATACTCATTCTCATACAGTTTACAATCTTGTTCTCAAGTAACCCTTCATATTGATGTTCTCAATGATACAGTACAGGTTCCTTGAACTCTTAGCTCTTCAACAATTACCTCTACCTACTCTACAACCTCTCTCTTACCTCCTTCGAATACTTCCTTAAATGATCAAATGGAGGTAGTTATGCCACGAGTTTACCTAACCTAACTATGGTGAGAGTGACCATAGTTTATCAAACCAGGCAAGAAGGATGTAAACACATGACTTACACCTTTTAATGCTCTTTGACATCCATTTATATCATTCATACTACCTAACCTACCACCTAGACCACTAAACATAACATGGAGAATTCAAATATTCAAATGCTAGGTTTTGGAGGGAAACTCCAAAATCCCCTTATTACAAGCCTAGAGGGACCCATATGGACCAGGATCCATCCCAAAACACCTAAGAGGATCTCCTAAACCTAACACATTCCAAAATTACAAAGAAAACCAAAAATTTAGTATTTACAAGAAATGATGCTCCTGCATCAGAGGGGCCTTGCATTTAGTATGTCTGATATTCTAATTCCTTGACATTGACAGTTTAGTTTTCTGTTTATGTAGCTGGTCAGACAGTCTTGCCAAGTGATACTGCTGGTTATAAATGGTTTCAATGTATGTGTATACATTTTTTCTACCTGCTCTGTCCATCTGATTGCATACCAATGTTCAGTGGAGTGGCACTTTTATTCTCACTTAGATTTTAAGCACTTTCTTAACAATTATATGCTGCTGAAGGTTTACATACATTTAGGTAATCTGGTTGTAGATATCTTTCCTTCCCTCATATTTTTCCATAAAAAAGGCAAGATTTTACCATCTTTCTAGCTGA
Organism: Taxus chinensis; assembly: GCA_019776745.2. Lineage (NCBI taxonomy): Eukaryota > Viridiplantae > Streptophyta > Pinopsida > Cupressales > Taxaceae > Taxus > Taxus chinensis. The sequence goes on along the minus strand of CM034147.1, from coordinate 197,477,010 downwards.
TACTATCATTGGAGGAACAGTTTCTTCTGAATTCATGTAATGGCAAGAAGCTTCTAAAAAAATTCATCATTTAATGACAAAGATGTTTATCATGAATAGCTGCAGATGGGGATGTAATCTTTACCAGAACATTACTTCGTTCAAACTATTTTTAAGCTAGAGCCAAATACTCTATCTGCATTGTGAATGATATTTAAATTCATAGGTCATATTCAATTGTTTAAACTTTCTATGCTGATGAATGTGATTGACACTTACGGTTATTGACAATTGTTGACACATTTTGTCAAACAATTAACTTGCCCTCAGCATGCTTCCACCTAGTTAGTTTCTACTGCAACACATTTCGATTATTTTTGCAATGCAATTAATATTTGTCATGCTCAGATGTTTCCATTTATTTTGTTTGTTATTCAATTAAACTTGTTTTTAATGCTTAGGCAGGGACTAGTAGCATTGCGACCTTGTTTAAAATTTCTACAAATGAAAATTGGGACTGTCATATTAGAAACTAACTTTTTTTGCTTATCCGTTTGGTAGCCTTCTCATTTCAACAGTATTTCATCCAACCACTGCCTCTCTCGTGCAATGATAAATAACTAGTCTATTTGAACAGTCATTTTATAAGATACTATATAATTTTGGAACAAGGACAATACCAGATATATAGATAAAATAGTTTAAAATCTGGTAAACATGACCTTTTCCCCCCTTTCCTTCAGAAAAATATCACAAACCAACTCCTGTTTAAATGTATAGACTATAAATGCACAGGGCAGTTTTCCCATATAAAATGGAACAACTTTGTCATGCATTTTCTTGTATTTTGTAATTTATTGATATAAATTGTTAATTTCAAAACTCAAGCAATATCATGGCTTGATTAGGGAATCAACAAATTCATCTTTCTTTCTTATTTTACTTGGAAACCATTTGCAGTCATCCCTCCATCAACAGTGATATTCTCCCCAGTAATATATGAAGCAGCAGGTAGGCAAAGAAATGCTACGGGAGATGAAACTTCTTGAGGCTTGGCTATACGATTCAAAGGAGTGCGTTTGAGGAGGTTCTCCATAAATTTTTCATCTTTTAATACCTGCACAAAATTTAAAAAAAATCAGGACCAAAAAATATCATCACACAAAATCTATTGGAATTCGACAACAATGACCATTTTCAAACATATGAATAATCTTCACCATATGAAGATTTAAAAAATAAATAAATAAATATGTTTAGTATCATCTATAGTGCACCATGCACCATGCATAATCTATCCCGAAAAACAGTTGTGCAAGATCTTTTGAAAAAAAACATGATAAGATTCAGATTCCATATATATTGTGTGCATTTGCAGTCAATGTGCCCGAAACTCATCGGACAATACTTACTCAATAGTCCGCCCACAAATGCAAACACATGTGATAAATAGGCATCTCATTAGATATTTCTGCCCTCTGCCTCCACACTTTCTAGATTTGAGCAACTCTTGGCTTGAGAGTTGAGACTATTAAATTTTCAGAGTTCTTTTCTGCACATCTGACTCAAATTAGTACTCAGTGCTCCCAATTCAATAGTATTTTAAGATGATTTTACTCTCCTGATAATCTCTAATGCACTTCACAACGTCCCTCACTCAGTGCCCTGATTTTATATCTTAAGGGGCTGCTGTTATTGTAACCTTTCCTTTTATATGACATATTAACCTTATTTTCAAAGAAAAAATAATTTCAAGTAGATAATGGGAAAGGAAAAAGAACATGCAGTTGCTGATCAGGCACAGGAACAGATCCAGTGGACAAAAGAAAAAGATTGTGTGATTGAGAGAGAGAGAGACCTCTTCCACGAGTGGAGTCTCGGTATACCAAGGTGACACAGAATTAACACGTATCTTGTCACTTGCCCACTCACATGCAAAATCCTTTGTAATTTGGTTCAACGCTCCTGTATTTCAATCAACAATGAAGTGAATGAAAGGAGCTTGAAGAGCCCATTTATCGCATACATTTGCATTTGCATTTACTAAATATGTTCTGTTGGTCAACAGTATAAGGGTAACAACGTAGGACATTGTTATCTTTTGATGATTTTCAAGCAGGAAGTTGACTGCAAATGTATGCGATAGATAAGTAATGCAGAATGGAGCTATCCAACCCAAAACAACTTTCAGTGAAAACCCTATTCTTATCACTTAATCAAATAAAGTTTTCAATTGAAATCTAAGAGTAAGAACTTATGTGTTTAGGAAAGAAAATTACCCTTGCAGGCTGCATAAATTGTGCCAGCTTGAACAGATACAACACCAGCAACAGAAGAAATAAATACAATGCTTCCATTTCCTGATGCTTTCAGTAGAGGATGTGATAGTTGAGACAAATGATATGCTGATTCGAAGTTGGTCGACACCAAAAATGTGAAATCCTCAGCTGTATAATCCACAGTGGCAGACTTCGGTTTATTTGTTCCTACATTATTTATCTGCAATAAAGGACACAAGATTATAAAAGCAAGTAATATGTATATTTCAATCACACTTAAAAGTAAAGCCTGACATATTCAATTTTATGCAAATGACCACTTTTTCCTACATGAAAAGACCACTATATGTCCCACAGCAGACTACCCTGCTAATTGTTGTACATGGTGTGAATGCTTCTATCATGTAAAATAATCCATTTTTCAAAAGGATGAATTTATTTTATCTCCTTTTGCACTATATTTTTTAAAGTAAAATTGTGCCTGGGCACTGCATTTTTTTGTTAGCACAGAACTGATCTGGGATCTGGAAATCTTGTCCAAAACTAAGATAGTTTTTCATGGAAAGTTTTGTTTTGAGGCCAACATATTCACAACCAACACGCTCGTTGTGAAATGGACCTAATTTAACTGCATGCAATCAGGTCACATTTTGTTTTAGTAATCACTCACCTTAATAAGCTCCTAGGAAGCTAAGGCTTATTGGCTAAGTTTCCAAATATATCTATTTGTTTATTACCTGTCCATTACTAATACTACATCATGTTTACAATGCAAACGTCATAAAACCTGGCATGTATTACTCTTATTTTCTATTTTTAGAATAGAATAGAAAACTTATATTTATGTCCATTGGAAACCCTGAGGGATTTATGGGAAAAAGTGCAATGTTTCAAGTTAACAGAATTACCCAAAGGTTTTTGCAGCTTAGCTGCCAGTTTCACCTTATGGTTGTTACTTCATATCAAATACTAGGTAGCTGGTACATGGTACGGTTTGGGTACGGGTAGGGGGGTCCAATATGCTGGTACGGCAATTTTTTTGGGAGGCTGGGTACGGCCATACTAAAAGTATATAAAATATTTAAAAATATAGCCAGATAAGCAATATTAACCATATAATATACATGGAGTAAACAAAATAAGCTACATAACCACAAAATATACTGATAATTCAATGCCAAATGTCATGATATTCAATGTTATTGATCAAACTTAGAACAAATTGAAGACATTTAAAAAAAAAGTTTAAAAAAACATGTTTTTTGTCAAGGATGAACCCTGCTGTACCCAGTACAATCCCCGGTGAACCCAAGCACGTACCTGTACCTGGGGCCTGTAGAGGCTTACACGCCTACCTAGATCAAATATATTCTATCAAAGCTTGCTTGACTTCTAAGTCATCTTTAATATAAATTTGATTTGTATCACTACGCAATTGTCAAAATTTTGTATTGAAAGCACAGAAAGGATATGATTAATTTGTTTGTTTCTCATGCTTGCCTAGGAAGCTCTTGACCTAAGAGATCTTTCTGCCTGTTAAAATCAGTAAGTGGGCTTATGCCCCTTGAAACTTCTAAGAGTCATTTTTGGTGGGATCACACTTGGGGGAGGTATCCTTCCAGTGTTTAGCAGCTTGTTCCTTTAAATTTCAGGTCTATGTTGGATTGATGTTTGGTCATCAAATGTTGCTGCAGATAGCTTGCATCCCAGGTTTCTAAAATCGGAGAATTGCACACAATGTGATCATCTGGATTTGTGAATTGTTGAAGGTGCATACGCTAACCTTTTCTATTTTACAAAACAGAAAGGAGAAAAATAGATACCGTAGTTTGTATTCTACATGGGCTAGGGTTTACTTTTGTCAATTTATTCTACATTTACTTTCATTGCAAATAGAATTGACAAAAGGTTCTTTGGTTGGGACTTTGAGGCTTTGAAAGAAAGGCTCATTCACCACTAAAACACTCAAAACCGTATCTTCTTGAACCAAACACTACTCTAGCATTTTTTATTTTTTTGTTAACCCTGAATTATTAAGTTTGATTCAGGTTCGTCATTCACGCAGTTTTGCAAGTTGCCACGTCAATGAAGGTCTTTCTTGCTTGGTTTTCAACCCAGCTTCTGTAGCATTAGAGTTTGTTTAGATATTTACATTTACAGTTCCAAGCTTACTCTAACACAAAGTGTCCAACAGACTTGATTCACAAGTACAATCAGGTTGATAGGCAAGACTCTGAGTTTTTGGCTAGTATGACAAGTATTTGTATTAGACTCTCCAACATTGACACAATGATATTTTGGAATAGCGATGTTTTGTTTGTTGTGTTTTCACATGGTTATTTTCCACTGTCTAAGCCCAAAAGAGGTCAGATGAGTCCAGTCTCAACACTAAGGATGCAACAACAAGAACTTCAAGTTTCTTCATTATCAACTGGAAATTTTAGATTCCTGCCTACTATGTAACAGATAAATAAGCTAGAAATATTTCAGCCATATAAATAATTCAGTAATACAAGATCACAATTGCTAACATTTTAAACAAGATAGAATCTCTCAAAGATCTAGTTTACAAAGGTTATTAACAAGCATATTTATAATTTCTTGTGATGCATTACTTATAAGGGAAATGCTTCTCCATACTACAATTTTGCAGAGGAAAAGTTACTGAGTAATATGGGTTCAGTTCAACATTGTTTAAAAATTATTAAAACTAAAAGTATTAATATTGTAGATTATCAAAAGAAACATTAGAAAATGTCCCTAGAAATACCATAGGGTTGCCAAAGAGCGAACTGGCAAGATGCAAAAAATACAAGACCCAAGCAACATGTAATGACATGAGATGCAAGGGCTTTGTGTCGTTTCTAGAAACATATATTCATGTTCAAGTTTTAAACCCTAAAGCTCCACTGAAAACTGACGAGACCTATATGCAAATGAAGTCTATTGATCAGGTCACATTAATGACTTAGGGTAAGCATCCATCCAGCTGTGGTCTAGTGGTTAGAAGGGGTACTTATTACAGAGATGACTCGGGTTCAAATCTCGACAGGCACAAAGCCCTCCACATTGAATTGGTAAAGGAATCTAGTGTTAAAATTAAAGATGCACAACATGATTGATTCATTGGCTCAGCAATGTGTAGGACTGCAATGCAATATGTTTACATGTATGTAGAGTCGTATTTCAAAAATCGTATTTTTAGGATCAAGATTCAGAATATCAACAAAAAAGCCACATTATAGATAAGTGAAATATGGACAAGCGTACAAATAACATGCTCTAGGAGAAGGGTAAATCATACAAACAAAGCAATTTCATAGACGCTTCAATGATTGTTAGTGTTGTTGACATCAAGACCAATGCAATAGTGACATTAGTAGGATTGATAAGAATTGGTAATATGTAGATTAACAAGATATTGTGTTAACACCGTAAGCTTTTTGATTAAATCAATTAGATACCACTTAAAGGATGAGAACGCCATAAAAATCCAACTAAGTGGAGTCCTATCAAATGTATTTTTGTAAAGAACATTAACGTAGGATAATGAAGAAATTGAAGGTGGTTTCAAAACTTTACAGATAAAGAACACATCATCCCATGGCTCAATGGTGATGATATTGATAGATGATGGAAGCTAGAGGCTATCCATTGATTTCTAGTACCACAACAGGATTACCAATGAGAACAGATATCTGCTACTGCTTATTGGCACTTGCTTGATTAGTTATAGGCAGCATGCTACCATAGAAGGAAATTTAGTTGAGGTATTTTCAGATATATATCACAGAACAAGATACTTAGAAGACCACATTCAAGTCTCAAAAGAGATTGCTCAAGTGATAAGCCATGCCCTTTGACCAAATCAATTAACAATGCTAGCATGATGATAAGTACGCCACACGAAGAATATCTTCATCACGTTGAATTGGTGCCACATATGCTGGATGAGGCACATGTTCAAACAAATTCCGAGCAATGTACTTAACAACAAGATGAAGATGGTTTTTTTTGAATACAAAGTGTATAAAAGCAATCTCCAACCAGACCCAAATAAGGTGTGAGCCATCTCAGATACATGGATTTGCAAGTTATCAAATTAAAGTAGAGGACCTCTATAAAAAATAACTCCCTATGTTACAAATTGAATGAGAGGATCCTAATAGTGCTTTTTGAGGGTGAAGCAAATATGTAAAGTCATTTAGTGGGTTCTCTCTTGTACTAGGATTATGGGCGACTGTATCTACTTAACAAGAAGACAATGGTCTACTCAGACCACGAGCTGCTTTAAAATATGTATATGGAGTTTTAAGTTGCGGAACTCCTGACATTGCAAATGGTTAACCTATTTACACTAGTTCGACCTTGTGGTTAGGCATAAGAAAGGGACATTTTGTCTCTTCTGTTCCAAGTTTGCTCTGCAGTCCAGAATTTACAGTGATACACATAATTCTATATCCACATATTTTGAAACTACACAATAGAGAACATGAGGTATAGATCGTTAAGTATATCTGTGTTAGACCAAAACAAGCAAAATAGTATTTGAAGGGTCTCATACGAAGAGTGGAATATACCAAAATCCCACGGGAGTTTCTCTCCATGATCAAACACAAAACATGACAATTTAGTTCAAAAATTAAGTCTGAACTACCCAATTGTTCCAACATTTTCTCCTGTCAACCTTTAAAGAGGGCACTAGCAACATTTACCCCATGTTGTTAAATACTTACAGTTACAATATAGACTAAATATGAGAAAAATCCAATTGAAAGAATGTGCATAATGAGTCCGCTAGAGTTTTACTTCCTACACATGCCTTAGAACCCTACAAATAGGTGTGGATTTTCATAGTGCATCCCCTTCATATGTAGACAAGACTCATCTTCGTAGTGCATCCCCTTCATATGTAGGCAAGTCTCATCCCTATATAATGTTAGTTTCCAACTGCTGTGATTGTCCTATTATTCTTGGATGATGGTTGCCTTTATGACTTAGCCGATGCACCTAATAGTTACTACTTGGCCTAATATTCATCATGGCAAAAGAATTTTGGCTTTTTATGCCGATTTAGGCAACATCTTTGATCACTGCGTGTTTCTCATCTCTTATCTAAATTGAAACATCTCTATACCATCAGAGACTCATTGATCTCAATGAGTCCTGATTTTCTAGTGGAGATTGGGTATTCCTATATTGCAACCACAAACATTCCAAATACAAAGATATAACAAATATTTTTAGTAATATGTACTATAGAAACATAAATCCTTAGTAGATTGGACGCCGATCAACAACCCTATCTATAGATGAGCAACCCTTCACCTTTCTCGCCAATTCCATTATGATACTATGGCGCGTTAATTTATTACCTGAATCACGTCATCACCCTTGACTATCCTCATATAAACAATAAGAATGCCAAAAGGATAACCTAATTGCCCTTTCCAAATCAAGGCATGCCCTTCTAGGTTAAAATACAAGTATTATTAGTAACATGTACTATAGAAAATATAGAGCCTTAGTACAATGGATGACAATTAACAACCTTATATGTAGGTGGGCATTCATCCATGTTCCTTAACAATCCCAGTATGGTACTAAGGCTTGTTAATTTATGATTTGAACCACCTCGTCACCCTTGACAATCCTCATATAAAAAATAAGAATTCCAAAAGGCTAACCCAAAGGTGTTTCTAAATTAGAGGGTATATATCATCCTATAAATGCCATACCCAAGTAAAGTGTCACTAACTAACATGAACCCCCTTCAACAATTAAGGATATTAATTGCCATAAAGACCCTTTCTAGTGGTAATTGACCCAAACTCCATTCTCAATCTTAATTGACCCAAAGGCCCTTTCTAGGGCCTGTCTATCTTTTTGGTTCAAATATTCTCAAATCATGTATATTCGATTTCTAAAAGTATGTGAACATTTATAAATATATATAGTTTGATAGGAAAAGTAGACTTTGTTATGACCTAGTGAGGTTTTGGCTTTCAATACTATGTTCCTCTTGAAGATATCTTGTCATAACTAAGTCTTTAACAACTTCTTAATAAATAGTCAAAGCTTGCTTTCCCCATTAAACTTCAAAATTAATTTATTAATACCTAGTTGAATTGATGCCACTACAACATTTGGCTCAAATTTTGATGTTCATATTGATGTGCTTTTCAGTATAGCGGACATATGCTGGAATTTGGGCCCCTTTTGGATGAAAAACTTTTGAGTTCTTTTCAACTGAGTTGGACCTCAAAATTTTGACGTGCATAGGTCGTATGTCGAAAAAAGCACATTAAATTTCCACATATTGTTTACCTGATTTCTTTTAGTCATTTGGATGTCGATTTTTTTTATATTTGGGGGTATATAAAAATGATTGAAGAAATCGACGTCTACAAAAGATGAAGGAGACGATTTGACAGAGGGAGTGGATTTGGCGAGAATGGAGTCGATTTGGAAGAGGAACCCATATGAGAGTTGTCATTTATACTATCAAAAAAATGATTGAAGAAATCAACATTTGCAAAGATAAGCATTTGGAAGAAGAAAATAGTAAAGGATGTAGCCAATTTGAAAAATGCCAAGCGTTTACACTAACAATTATCACAATGGCGTCACAAGATAGGGCATACCCTCATTTTTGATTCAAATTTGTTTGGTTTTTTTTGTTAAAGTTGAGTTGTAGAAGATTTGTTGGGGCACACTTTATGACATATTTTGACTGGATGATAAATTTTTGGGCCATGTTTTGAAATAATAATAGTTTTCATCCTTGTTATAGCCATACCTTATCCTATAATCATTGCATTAGTTTTTCAAAAATTTCATGCCCCTTTTCTATTCTGCCATATTTTATAATTGAGATTGTGCATTGGAGGTGTGTCGCAATTGCGTTCCAATGGCCTATAACCATTGCATTAGCTTCTCAAAGCTTTGTCAGGGTACATTTTGAAAATCATGTAAACATTGCATTAGTTTGTCAAACCTTTTGTAGGACATGTTTTGGAAATCATGTAAACATTACATTATTTTGTCAAACCTTTGTTATGGCTCCTTTTATATACCATGTAATCATTACATTACTTTATCAAAGCTTTGTTAAGGCACATTTGCATATCACGTGACAATTTCATTAAATTTCAAAGCTTTGTGCATTTGACATATCTTGCAATCATCTCATTAGTTTGTCAAATTTTTGTTAGGACATGTTTTACATATCATGTAATCATTGCATTACTTTGTTAAAGATTTTTGAGGACATGTTTTGAATAATGTGTAATCATTGCATTAGTTTGACAAAATTGTGTTAGGGTAAGTTTTAAATATCCCATAATCACTACATTAGTCTGTCAAAGCTTTGTCAAGTCACATTTTATATATAATGTAATATTTGTATTTTTTTAGATAACTTTGTCGAGGGAATGTTTTGCATGTCCTATAATCATTGTCTTACTTTGTCAAACAATTGACATGTCTTATGTATGCAACCACATTTTGTACATGGGATTGCATTAGCATTAGGATCAACTCATTGATTGCATTAAGATCAACTTAGTCATTATATTAGGCTTAACTCAGTCATTGAGGATCAACTTGCTCATTGCATTAGTATATCAAATAATCATTGCATTATTTAGGGTCAAAGTTATGTTAGGAAATATCTGTTGCATATCCTATAATCATTGCATTAGTTTGTCAAATAGTTGTCGTGCCTTCTCTATGATGTCACATTTTATACAGGAGATCACATTAGGGTCAAATCAATCATTGCATTATGATCAACCCAATCATTGCATTTTTTAAGGAATGCTTTGCATAACTTATAGTCATTACATTACTTTGTCAAACAATTGACATACTTTCTTTATCAACCACATTTTACACGAGATTGTATTAGGGTCAAGTCCCTCATTATGATCAACTCTAATGTTGCATTAGGATATCATGTAGTCATTGCATTAGGGTCATCTCATGCATTACATTTGGATATTATGTAATCATTAGATTAGTTAGGGTCAAAGCTTTGTTAGGGGAGGTTTTCCCTATCCTTCAATCATTGCATTTTTTGTGAAACAATTGGTGTGCCTTCTCTATGCTACCACATCTTGCACATGAAATTGAATTAGAGTTAACTCACTCATTGCATTAGAGTCAACTTAGTCATTGCAGTAGGGTCAACTTGCTCATTGTATTAGGATAGCCTATAATTTTTAGTATTACATTAATTTGTCAAACAATTCAAAGTTTGCTACATAAGTGTACGTGAACTATTTGAAAATAGTTCTCAAGGAAATGAGCTCACATGGATTATAATGAGTGCATGTTGCAAATGTGGGACGTTACAAACTGTTTGACAAATTATCTCAAAGAAATTTGGTCATTTGGACTACAATGATTGTAAGATTTGCATAAAATGGATTTTTTAAGGATTTTATTTTGCGAAAAGGAAAGGATCTTGGTATCATGGCTTGATATGTTCGTGACTTCGGTACACTCATGCAGTCACATTGGTTGTGAGATTGAGGTAATTTATCAATTGTTTGACAAAATTTAGTCGCATGGATTGCATTGATGGGCTTGGGACATTTACTTTTATTTCTTGAATAAACAAGGATTATGGTTAACTCACTCATTGCATTAGGATATCTTGTAAATATTGCTTTAGTTTCTCAAACAATTCAAGGTTGCAAAATCTGGGAGCATACAAAAAGTACATAAATTGTTTGAAAATTGTCTCAACAAAACATGGTCAGATGGATTGCAATGATTTTTGGACATGCACAAAAAATGATTTTATAAGAATGCTCTCAAATAGGTGGCTCTGACTACAATGATTTTCAAATATTTTCTAAATTGAAATACTAAATACTAGAAATATGAGATTAGACAATGATTGGATCAAATGAGACTTGAAGTTAGGGAATTACAAACAGCCAAATCTTCAAAAAAATGTTCGAAGTTGTAAAATGTAAACCATCGAGTGCTGAATATGTCATTAAGATGTTGAAAGGAAAAGCAAAGAAATATATCAGAAAGGAAGAGCTTTCCCAAAACTACTATAAACTACTTTTAAGGGATAACAAAATGAAATTAAAACTCTCTAAACTGTGTCAATGACAATCTAGAATGATCAAAACCAAAACTAGCTCCAAAAAACTTTTAAGTAAGAGCTCTTGTTGTTTCAACTTTTATAGAAGTGCTTTGGCTGTTGAATTAACATGACTAGTCAAGTATACAATATTTCAAACAAAGGGAAGAAGTGTCAAAAGCATTCCAAACAAACAAAAATGTATGAAAATAGGAGAAGAGATGCATGTCCTTGTACTTACTGTATGCCCATCCTTGTGTCATGCTAATTTTAGATGTGAGAGACAAAATGAAGAGAAATTGTAAGGCATATTGAGATATGTGTGTGTTTGTCATTTTATTATGTTGAATAAGTTACAATATGGTTGAGGTAGTTTATAATTGATCATTAGTAAATGAGTAACTAATGTATAGAAAATAGATATTAATATATTTAATACCCCACCTTCATGACCAAATAGGAGACAAGAAGAAAATTTCACGAAGACAATAACATCAAAAGTTTAGCCATTAAATTTGTAGACTACTCCAAAGATGTTAATTTGAAATTTGTAGTACTCTTACCTTTTGTTGCTGTCCAATGTATGAGAATTGGTTGAGACACACCAAAACATAAATTTGGTCATATGGACATAAGATATATCAGGCTGTCCTCTAATTTATGTAGAATGATTTGTTGATCGGTAATAAATCATCATTAGCCAATAACTTCAACCCACCCTCTAAAACTATTATCTTTGAGAAGTTGATCAAACGTAATATCCCAGGCTCGTGGGGCCTATTGAAGTACATATAAGGATTTAATCTATTTACAAGCTAGACGATCATGATCAAGTACATGAAAACCTCCACGCTAAATGAAGTAAACCTCCTTGTACAAATCTCTAGAGAGAAGCAACATCTTTGTAGTATTCACAATAGGAGCAAAGAACAACTCAATAATTCCTTTTGGTTGTGAAAAAGTTTGTGCAACAAGATGAGCCTTGTACTTGTCCAAAGTACTATCGTCTTTGCTTTTGACTTTGTCCACCCATTTGCATCCGATGGGTTGTTTATTTGACAATTCAGGGATCATAAAAAGGTTAGATACAAGAGCATGAGAGCTTTGGACCAAATTTACACAATAAAATTCACGGAATAATGATATTGCATTCAATTCATTCTGGGTGTTTACACAAGATACACCACTCCATTATATAGGCTTTTACATCCCTATAATTTTAGGAAACTACCTCAACTACCCATCCCATAAATATCTAACATATTCCTATATATGTGAGTTGTTTAAACAACCCAACACTCACGTATTAATATCTCACATACAATATAATAATACTGTGAGCACTAACAAATTAATTCCAAAATTCCCCCCTTAGTGCGAACATGGTAGAAAAGCGTTCACACTCTCAATTGCAATATGCTCACCCCTGTTGCATGCCGATCTTTGTGGCTCATGACCCTGATACAAATGAAAGGAGCAATTCTCAACCTTATATGGTTTAAAACAGGTTTACCATAAACCTTGACGTGAACAAGAACCCATCGACTATCCACCTCATGGTGGTTTTCTAGATCTACCACAAATCTTTTCAAGATCTATGAATTGTCTTACATTGGTGCTTTTGTTCCCTACAAAATTTTTACATCAGGAGGTTACATAGGAATCTGCTCACAAAAACAGGAAACGTATTCACATTACATCCATAAGAACAAAATTTTCTTAATTGTAGTCACTAGTGTTGACCATTGCCACTCGATCTTGAACAACATAGGAATCTACTACTACCATTGGAAGTTGCCCTTGACTTTAGCCGTTTTGGTGCAAAATGGAAATGGGACATTGGTGTTATATTCTCCCCCATTGTGAAATTTCCATTTATTCATCAAATCAATAGGAACATTGCAAAATAAAAAAGAAGCTCACTGAATTGAAAGCAAACTCACAACTGACAAACAAACTGCCACAACTTCTATGCGGTCCTATCATTGGTGACGACGAGAGGTCGTTGATCAACCTCCATCCTCTAGTGAATGACATTGCTAACTCAGTAGAATGTGATCATGAAGCTCAAAAGATTTCCACATTATTTATTATCTCTTCCCTCAATGTGAAATTTTTTGTTTTCAAGATGTCGGATTATATTGAAAATGCGTCCATGAGGCACTTTTTTTTTTCGAAACTTTAATAAAACAAATTCTTTGACAACATTTTTGGAGACTTAGACTCTTTTGATAGACAATAACGACTAACAAAATTTCTTTATTGACTCTAATTACGACAAGAAACCATACTTTGACAACATTACAATATAAAAATACACCACTTATCACACATTAATGGATGATGACAATAACAACAGATGTAACAAATAACTGTTAAAACAAGAAAGAATTAAAAGTAATTAAATATTACTTTTTAAAGACAATTATAACTATTTAAAAAAATAACTATCATGGAAAAGGTTCAGGGGCATGATTAGAGCATCTCTGTGCGTTTTGCAAAGGATTGGAAGGAGAGGACAGTGGAATATGGGGGGCAGAAGGTCTTAGTCAATGAAGAACTTGTTGCTGAAGCGACCGGCCTTGGCTTGGAGGGCTTCCGATTCTTCAACAAAAGGGTCGATAGAGATGTTGAAGAGAGGAGATTTGTAGAGGGAGAGGAGAAGCTGACCTACATAACAGTGGGCCTGCTTGTTAGCTCGATCCCTCCGCCATATGATGAAGTAACCCGCATGATGATACGGTTCATTTCCTTGGAAGGAAGGTTTGTCACTGTTCCTGCGAAACACCTTATTTTTCTTAATCACTTTCGTAGGGATCGTTTGGTTTGTTTCCCCCATTACTTGCTGAACTCTCTTGAACGCTCCATTCTAGAGTTTCAAAAGCATTCCCGGGCGGTTCCTTTACACCAAGGGCTCATTTTGTTGTTGCACAAATGCTGTCTCCTCAAGTTTCCTGGTCTCCCATCCTCCCCTAGCTCGATTCCCCCTCCGTCGGGCTCTGCTGCTGCCAGCTCTGTTTCTCCTTTCTCTGCCCCTGCCACCGCTGCTGTCACCCCCTGCCGGTCGTTCAGGCTTCTTTTCCCATTCCCCCTTCTGTTGTTCCCGCCCCCCACTTAGCCTCTACCTCGCGGAGACCGGTTACCAGGGCTTCTAGGAAGCTTAACCTTGAGACTCTTGCTGTGGAGAAGGGTTCTCATGAATTTGAAATTGCTCATGACCTCCTGAATATCAGCAGTGCCAGCCCCCGGGAAGTGCAATTGGAAAGCCCTTTAAGAAGGCTGAAAGCCTTAGAGGCTGATATGAAACTAATGAAGGATGAAGTTAAAAACTTGGTAAAACAGAAAGGAAAGAGGAAGGAGGAGGAGGAGGATGTTGATAGCAGCCAAATAGATGATATCTACAAGAAACTGCACTCCTTAGACTCCCGCTTAGGGAAGGCCAAAACTCGACATGATTACAACATAGCCATCTTTAGGGCGATTGAAGAGTTCATTGAGCAACATGTCAAAAGTGTCTCCAACCTAAGCGGAGTTCCGACAACACTTTGGGGTAATGATAAGGAAAGCAAGAAGACCTTGGAGTAGCTGGATTATAATGACGCTGCCCACATGACAACTTTGGGTATGTTCAAATCCTGGAAGAATATCAAAACCATCATTGACAAAGCTACTAAAAAGTAGTTGTAAATGCTTTTGTTGTCCTTGTATGTTTTTTTTTGCTGTTTTTTTGCAGACCCTTTACTGTTTTTTTGCAGTATTTTTGCTGTTTTGTCTCGTCTTGGTAGCTGTTTTTTGGCTACTTTGAACTTCATTGACACATTTGGATTCTGATCCTTTTCTTTCTGGTTCTCTTGCTTATTCTAGCTTCTAGGCCTTCTTTTGTAAACAAGGGTATAGTCCCTTTCAAAAAACTATTTGCCAATAATAAAAAAAAAACTATCTAAAAAAATAACTATAAACACCATATTTTTTAATTTAAAAAAAAAATATTTAACAACAAAAACTTTTAATTTTTGAACATTTAAAAGTACTTTTACTTTTATAACATCACATACAAAATTGAATTTACATGACATAAAATAAAGAAAGAAAAACTTAAACATTACATTTTAACACTAAAACTTAGAAGACAATATAAAACATAAACTGAAAAAAGAAAAAGGTGAGACTAGAGATTGCTATAACATAAAACATGAATATATCATAGGACCCACGTGACTTTATAGAATCTAAAGAAAAACCTAATATCACTTCAAGAAAAATGACTCCTTTGTCAAGACGTGTTGAATGCTAAAGTTGGCGCCAATGTTTATACTTTTGAAAACAACATATGGAACTTTTATGTATAAAATGTAGAGTACGGAATGAGCAGATTCAATGATGTAAAAACTGTCTTTATGTCAAGGGAAATTTATAGTAATATTGGAACCCTCTATTATATAACGAACAAACAAGAGATTTCTATACATGCTAGGAACATACCTAACATTCGTACTAAGAGTTTTTGAGCATTATAGAAGTCTCCACAAACATCTCCTATCCTTGCTATTGCAAGTGACTCCACATTAGATAATACAATTGAATCGTAATAACAATTTGGATTTGCGATAAATGTTATATACAAATCACTTCGACATGAAAAGTGTCTAGATGTGCCGAAATCAATGAACCATCAAGTGGTAGCACTATTGTTTGAGCATACTCTTTCTCATAATCTTGTTCTTCAACTTCTACCACATTTTTATGTGCCCAAGCTTGTGAAAGTAATGACATTTTACCTGGTATATGGAAATTGATTCACCAGGAATTTGTTTCCACTTCCCCTTTGATTGAAAAGCAAATGCACTCTCTGTTTATCAGTTATCTAGAAGTAGACTAGCTTTTCTTAGTCTTAAGGGAGAAGAACCAATCTCTGTGCACCCTAAGTTTAAGGGTGCACTTAGAGAACAAAACATCATATAATTCAAAACAAAAGATACCCTTTAATAGGTTATGTTCTCCCTATTATATATATTTCGTTTTAAATATTAAAATAATGTGGAAGGGATATTTTTTTAATATTTAAATTTAGTTATTTTAAATACAAAGAAAACTCAAGGTGAACCATTACTTGAGAATCAAGTCACATATTTGTTTCTACCTATTTATCATCATTTGATTGGCTAATTGTGGTGAAAAGACTTGATGTGACTTATTCTGTTAAGTACTTTTTATTCAAAGTGTAAGTGGAAAAGTGACATGTACTAGCTCCCTAATTTCCATGTACACAAGTATTGGTCCATGCTCAACAATTGGCTCTTCTTCCTTATATGTGTTCCTTCTGCAACAAATAGGAACTTACTTCATCAAATGTCAAGGTTTGACTTTTTGCCATTGAGTATAAGGCTTCCACAAATATTTCATAAGTGGGCGATAAACTGTTTAGAACAAGCATAACCAAGTTGATATCATTCACTTTTTTGTTGATGGCACCAAGTTAGCCATGGAGATCTTTCACCTGAACAAGATGTTTTGACTGGGATCCATCCTTCATGATCCTTGCAAAAAACAAAAAATAGTTACGGTACAGGACATGACTTTTGTTCGAAATTTGATACTTGTTCTTCAGACTGTTGCAAAGCACACTTGCCTAAATGACATTTTGGACCTCAGGTAACAAATTATTTGACAACTTCAACAACAATAAGGCGTACTTATGTTACTTGTCATAATCCGCAAAATTCAAATATGTATTGCCTCATTGTTGAGAATGAGATTATTGTAGTCCCAATACTTTGTGACTGTCAAAAATTTGTCTCTCTTCTACTTAGAAAATCATATTAAGTATTGACAAAGTTTAGAAATTTATGAAAAATGCTTGAAGTCTACAAAAACACCTCAATCTGGGCTGCACTGCCAAATTGCTAAAACTTGCTATTTTTCTACACGAAAATGTCTAAAGACATTTGTTAGGACTAGAAAACCCTTTAATTGTTATGTATCGCAAAAACATCACAAAGTTGTCTGTGAGTACTCTGAAATATCAAATATGTGACTATACTTGTCACAAAAAAGATTGCAAGTAGATAACAACTTGGTAATGAAGATGACTAAAAAGTGTGACTGATATGGTAAAAAAATGACAAAAATTACATTGATAGCTGCACAGAGACGTCTGCAACTTGGACTGTTGTCTAGAAATCACGCTCTCCTCCAGATAACATTTGTACCTATTGATTCCCTAAGACTACGCTTTCCCATGATCGGCCGGAACAAAGAACTCTTCTAGTTCAAGAAAACAGGGAACCGTGCCCTAGCACGATTTGATTTCCATCTTCCTTGTAAATGTCTTCAAATTGTATTGTGTGCCCTAACTTGGGTGTTCTGGTCTGGACATCAAAAATCAACATTATCTATTTGCAAAGGTACTCTTGGAAATTGCCCTTTTCCTAGTCATGCCCTAGATGACTGTAAAAAATGAGATTTGTTGGTCAAAGAATATAAGCCAAATCATGACACGATCTCCTCAAATCGCGAAAAACGTGACTGGTTCAATTATCTTAAAAAACCCGTAAAACTTGCTCTTGAAATTCTTCGAGATTGCAATGTCTTTCCCGATCTGATCTGCATGACTCCATGAAATCATTCTTTACAATGTCCTCGACGCTTCTTGTCTTCGTTAAACAATGTTTTGAATCTTTATGTCCAACGAATCTCCATGTCTGTTCCCTTCCACACAAGATTGCCTAACAAATCTTGCTTTGAAATTGGTCTTCAGATTTTCAATTTTGGTCCCTACAAGTCTACACAACCTCAAAATCACGAAAATGGTGATCATTTTCTCTCATTTGTAAATCCGTGCCCCCGAAAAATACAAAATAGTATTATTTATATCAATTATTCTATATTTATTTAATTATTTCAAAATTATATTTATATATACATATTTTTATAATTTACATACGACGGTTAAATTTTAAATATGCAAGTTACATGTGATGGTTGTTACAAGTATTTTACGATTAAAATCACAAAAAGATCTAAATGACCGTCAAATTTAACCTCTGCTTATGGCTTCCTCGACTAGTGGCTTTGATACCAATGTTAGAAGATACGAGACTGAGATATGTGTATGTCATTTTATTATTGCTAAAAGAAGTTACAATAAGGGTAGTTTATAATTATTCATCAATCAACGAGTAACTAATGTATAACAAATAAATATTAGTATATTTAATAGTTAAAATATCAAAATTGAATAGACTTTCCAATCAAAGTGGTCATGTTCTTATATAGGGTTTAATATTCTCATTACAAATCATATGCAAATCACCAAAGTTACCAAATGTCGCATGCTAATCCAAAATGATAACAAGAATGAAATTAATATCTGGTAGAAAGAGAGAAATAAGATAAACAAGGCACAAAAAGAACATAATCTGTTCATTACAATTACAAGAAGAATAATATCAATAAAGATTACCAGTATATTGAGTTTCCCATTGCAAAATGAAGAAATCCTTTTCATGAGCTCCTCTCGTGCTGTACGTGATGACAAATCACAAGGTGAACCATCAACCTTCAATTTTGCATTTTGCCACTCTGCCAAACAGTTATTAAGATCCTTTTCAGTGCGAGCACACGTATAAACAGCAGCTCCTAAACCGGCAAGCTCCTCAACAACAGCTTTTCTGCAGAAATTGTGACACATCATTCATATTACCAATCATTTTCAATATCAGAACCAATAATTGGCAAACATAGATAGGAGGGTTGATAGAACTTTTTATTGAAAAGAAGAGAAGGAAAGAAATGAAATATATCTAAGTTGTATGGATACGTTGATGAGTACAAGAGTGCTTATGCTTAGGCAACAATTTTTGATAACTTGGATGCAATGCAATTGGGATACAACATATAATACAATACATAAAACTATGCAAAGAGAATAACACAAAACACGGAAAATGCAAAACGGAAATTTCTAACCCCTCCAAATATGAGCTCAAAAACGAGTTGTATGTACAAGAAGAAGGGTGTTTTGCATGTATTTCTGATGAATAAAGTACATTTTAATTTTCTTTTTAGTTTTTTCTTTACATCCATCATTTCTCACAAGTCTCTCAACTGTTTTCTTGATCTAGGGCTGAGGACAGACTTGGGGGACAACCACCTTCCTTAGTGGAGAAAATGGGTTATGTGCAAAAGTGTATTATGAATGTTGAAGGCTGAAGATATATTATAGTACTATAAAACAAGGAGAAAAATGTTGAATTGTAATGCAAAGTTATATTATGCAAAGTCCTATAAAAGATCTGAGAGGTTAGATGCAAGATGTCTACGTACTCCTTAATCTCTATCAACTAGTCTACAAAGAATAGAAGAATGCCTTAATATACAAAGAAGGAAGATGAAACATCAATTGGATCATTGCATTGCTTAGTAACAACCACTTCATAGCTAATCATTAGTCTATAATTTTAAGCTGACGTTGCTACAAAGTTGTGTGGTACAATCTCAATACTACATGAATTGTGCAACATCGTAGAGAAGGGGTTAGGACCTCATGGTATGCATATGTAAGTGTTGTATGATGCTGAATCCATCGGTGAAGAAATGTTGTGGTGCTACGAATTCATTTTAAGTCTTAGATCCTCCCTGATCACCTTTTTTGGGTTCTATCTCAGGTAAGGGAGGGACACAAATGATAGAGCACCCAATGTTGGGAGCAATAACTGTGTCATATGAGCACTAAGTTATGTACAGACAATGTCCATTTAAAAGATCAATTTGTTTTGTGTGTGTATATATATAGTTTGGCATGTTTAAGAGGGGGTAAAGTGACATTTCAAATCAATTTCAAATGGAAAATTTGAAATAAACTAAAAATGGGTTGATCCAAAACATGGACATGTAGACACATAATCTTACTATGAGACTAATTATTAGTTGTAAAATTGTGTTGTTCTAGGGTACTTGTGTATTTGTCAATTATTGGCTCAAGTTAGAGTCTTACTGACACATTTTCCCAAGTCTTCAAATTTTTTAGAAAAATTACTTGAACATGCAACAAAAAGAAAATAGATAGAATCCACAAAATACACATACACACATCTTTTTGGTTAATACAAAATTGATTGTCATACCCTAGACGCTCTTTCATCAATTTAGAACCCAATGAGTTATCATGTTTAGGTGCCCTTCGGGTCCATGTTAGGCCTATATTGTGTAGCTCGATATGGACCTACCTAGTCATACTATTGATATGTGAGCATGATGCTAATTGATCCTTGTAAATGGTTAAGGTTCTTAAATGTCATACATATATATATATATACTTGAGGTGCATACCTCATTATTAATTCGATTTGAGTTTAATTTCTTTTTTGTAATAACTATAACAACTAACCTAAGTAGTTGGACATAAGACTAACTAATCATTATATATGGTTAGAGATGATAAATGTCATCTATATATACTTGGAATGCATATCTCATTATTCATTCAATTTAAATTTATTTTCTTCTTTATAGAAATTAACTTGCATAATTTTGTACCACATATTTTAATGTAAAAGTGTTTTTTTCAATTGATATTAATATATACCCTAACAATATCTTAGTATCAAATATATATTTTCTTATTTAATATTAATATATACTTCAACAACTATATTATATCTTATATAAATAATAGTATGTTATAAAATCATGCAATTCAGCTTAAATTAAAAAAAAAATCTCTATGGACATGGAACAACCACATTATACACCTTGTAAATTGATTACTATGTTCACCACCTTATGATAGAAAAACAATCTGACTACTCTTTTTCCCTCTTTACTACATGCAACATGATTTTTACCGCAGATTTATATACTTAAAAGATTAAAAACACAGTTACCAATATTGCCGAAACAACTTGGCCAAGTATTTATTTAAATTTCAAAACATTAGATATTTCAATTTAGCCACTTCATTTGAAACTTAAATCCAAGGATACTAAAATCCTATAATTATGACAATTGTTTATTCTAGATGTAGAATACTGTAATTTAGCAAACTAAGTGCTTTCTGAACTTTGGTAATTTTGAAAGAAATGATATGAAAATTTGGGGTGTTGAGGTGTGTATTATGGGAACTATTTATGTTTGATCTATTATGTATGTTCGTAGTCAACAAGTGGCTTAGATTTTGTTGACTGCGAACTCATAACCTATAATTTATAATTTTTATGATTTATTATTCAAAAATGTATTTTGTTTTGAATATATGTGTTATATTTTTTATACAATGGAAAATATAACATTATAATGTATTATTTCCCTTTTAAAGTTAACAATACATTATGTTATTACCTTTTCTATTAAAACTCATGATGATACCAATAAAAATAATTTTTTGGCTGAACCACCATACCATGCAAACTTACACGATATATAGACTCATTCCGAACTGTCACACTGAACAAATTTTCTACCTGATTTTCTTCCAATTGTCTCTCCTAGTGTTAGGCCATGAGCCTTACCCAACTCAAAATTCAAGAAAGAGAGAGAACTCCAATCTCAATTATCTTTGGCTCTTTTTGAAATTTTCAAAAGGGACAGTCATTTTGGATGGCAATGACAACAGGTATGAATTTTGCCAAATTTCTTAAATATCAAGAATTGCGAATTATCAAATGAGGATTGTTGAAAACTTTCTTTATGCTTATTAAGATATGGGTCCTTTTGAATCTATGCTATTAGAAACCAGAAAAGTAACCAAAAATAAAATTGAAAAGGTTGTTTATAAGAAACATATATAATAGACATAAGTACTAGCAATTGCAAATGAGTTGCAAGTTACGCCAGAGAGGGCTTGAATTTTATGTGTATAATATGGTTTGGATGTAAAATATATTCTATGCTCTATGATAAATGTTTGAGCGAAGAACATAAGTTACATTTTGCTAAACAGTTCACATGTCTTTATGTAAGGTTCCACATTTTGCATACATGTCTATCAAAACATGTGCAACTATATCTAAAAAAATTCCTCTATATTTTGGCACAGGTTGGGAGTACTTTGGCAAATTTAAACTAATTGGGTTGGAGCCCTGTTTCTTGCATATGGTGAAACAAGGCGAGGAGTATGCTGGCAAATGTAAACAAAAAACCACTCTCTGTACCTGAGTGGTGCAAGCTGTTGCAAAAGCTGATGAATATGTACAATGGGAGTAGAATCGGATGTATAAGAACACAAAGATGGAAGCCTCGTGTATAAGAAGCGTGGAGATGCTCTTCCGCTACAACATCTTGGGTATCATTGGCAGGCTTCTTAATCTCATCTACCCACCAAAGATAAAATTCCCTAGAGACATGTCATCTCATGGAATGAAGTGATTGAAGGATATTGACAAAATGGGATTGTTGTCTACGCTTTGGGAACATTTAAATGCCAAAATATGAACTTTTGTAAATAAACGCTAAGTGTTCAACCAGATGATACAACATGTTATCTTTTAAATGAATATCATAATTGTATCTTACAGAAGACATGGTCATCGTTAAGAGACATTGTGATTGTTTCATCAAATAAAACAACTGTATATTCACCCCGATCAACTCACCTATACCAACATATGTGTGGCCCATAACAAAATACGAGCTTTATAGCAATGTACGGACATCCATCAAGGCATAGTAGGCAATGTTTTTTTTGTTGGAAGTTACTATATCGTCCTCTCCCCATCACACAAACTTAAAATAGAAAAATTACAACTCCAATAAACTAAACATTGTTATCCTCTCTGGCGTAAATTGCAACTCATTTAGAACTGCATCGGATTCTTTAATTGACTTCCAGAGAAAAAGCTTTGGCTCTTAATTAACATTGCTTCTTCACACGATCTGACAAAAACTTCTCGATGGATACATGATCTCCAAAGATTTGGTTCTGTTTTTTGTTAGATGGAATCATTGAAACGGTCTCCCGTGGCCCTGAATGTCTAGTGTGCGCCATCTGTGAGAGCCCTTTTGAAAGTGGCTAACGGATCAAACCACCACATATCCTTAAAATCTGGTCTTTTTGGGAAAAGGCTCTTCAAGACACACAATGCCTTCCCTTCCAAAGTTTCTCAAGTGGCTCGCAAAAACAGAACTTGTATTGTTATGCAAGACAGCGTTGCGGGGTCATATGCCACATCCCTAGCAAAACTGGCCCAGTCTGTGAAGTCCCTAGATGCTATCAGCAGAGACATTGATAAGCTCTCTCAATACATAACCAATAAGTTTTTTTTTTTTAATTTCCTTGTTAATCCAATCATACCAGACAAGAAGAAAAAGGGTATTCTCGAATACATTACAAATGATGCCGAGTTTCAGCGTTATACATTAAATTTTCTCTACATTCTTATTGACAAGAAAAGGATTCACCTGAGTGGTGAGATTTTCAAAGAGTTTGAAACTGTCTACAACAAACTGACTGACACAGAGTTCGCAGTTGTGTCTTCTGTAGTCAAGCTTGAGAATCAGATTTCTCTTGGTCCTTCACAAAATCAATGCAATGTTTTTTGTCGATTTAAGTCATATCTTTTGCTAGAGTGTTTCCATAATGGCTTGCTTAAATCTGTTAGGCCACAATTCATCTATTGTTGCCCTGCACTCTTCCTCTGACAGAGGAGTTCGGGATTCTTCTACATGAGCGACACCTCTATCAATAATAACTTGATCATGCCGTGCTTTCTTCAAGTACTTTTGCAATGATGCGTACAAGTTTCGAGCACTCAAACTGAGGACAAAATAATGTTCCGCCACACTCAACAAGTCCATGTTTCCATTACCGGGCTCTCCTTCACTGCGCAGGTCAGGGAAGTAAGGAAATAGATTTCACTCATGATGGTCTCAAGCCGGCCACTCCCAAAAGCAACGGCACCAAAGAATGGTTATTGCCAAGTCTAAAATGTCATTTAAAGGATGTGGAGTCAAAGATGAATATCTAAAATAGTAAATATCTAGGACTTACAAAAATATCTAAAATCCGACAACCTGTAAAGTTAAGCCACCGAAATTTGACACTTTCTAGCGATGCCTTCTTCAAAGTAAACGACGCGCGTCAATGACCCTTGTTGACGCACGTCAATGCCCTTATTGACGCGTGTCAATAGCCCTTGTTGATGCGCGTTAATAGGGGTTATTGACGTGTGTCAATAACCCTTGTTGACGCACGTCAATGGCCCCTATTGACGCGCATCAACGGTGCATCGGTGTCTGGAACTCTGTGGGTTCTCCGGCTCGAAAAACTTGGCGAATATTCAGTTTTGGAATATTGTCAAATTCACATTTCGCTGAAATTGGTTCTGGGGATATTTGCCAAGTATTTTCCACCTACAATTTTCTAGAGGTGTCTTAAAATGAACCCTGATATGCAGTTTTTTTTCCATATTTCTAATTTTAAATGTTTTCTCTGCAAGATTTTATCAAACTATTGTCCATTATCGAGAAGTGTGTGATCAGATGATTTAAATTGTGCACTCTCCTTTTGACATTGGAAATAGAAATCGTAGAGCTTCCTTGACAAATTTTAGTGTGTGTAAATTGTAGACCAGTTGTTCCTTGAGGATGAATGTTTTTGTTTTTTTATTTGTCATCTATGGAAACTAGGTCACTGGTCTTGAAAGCTTATGAGGGAAACAATTTGTCACTGTAAAATCAATTTATTAAGTCAAGCAAAATATGATAAAAAGGCAATTTGTTTCCAATTGTCGGTGCTTTTGTTTTCAAAATCGACTTTACGCTGGGCATGCCTCTGCACTCTTTTTGATATATATGTAAATCCTTTTTTAAAAGAGCTTTATTTGTTTCACGATCTTTGATTCGAATTGTTTGAAAGATAAACTTGAAATGTAGAGAGATTGTGGCCTTATAAATTATGAAAAGCAATGCGTGGGGCATGTAAATTGGAATGTTGTGTCTAAGTTGGTAGATATTTATTTTAGGTGGGCCATTTCAAGAAAACGTGACAAATAGGATTGAAAAAAATAAATGTAAGGATTGTTCTTTTGACTTTTGTGGTGTGTATCAATTTTGGACCTTTCCCTGGAGTCCGCCTTTGAAGTTTTCTTTGTTGGAAAGTGTCAAAATTTGACAAAATGACATTATTGAATATGCCTTACGAACATTCAAATGTTAAAAAGATAGTTTTATTAAATAAACGTCTGGTGTTTGAACAAATGACGAAAGGTGATTTATTATGGCTACTATCATAATTGTGTCTTACAAAAAAGTGGACAATAGCAAAATAAGAGCTTTGCAACACGTATAGACATCTAGGCAATATCAACACGAAATACAACTTCAATAAACCAAACATTGCTATTCTCTGGTGGAACTCATATGCAATTGCTAGTTAACTTCAAATTCATGAGGAGGTTAATTACAAAGG
This sequence comes from Taxus chinensis, assembly GCA_019776745.2. Classification (NCBI taxonomy): domain Eukaryota; kingdom Viridiplantae; phylum Streptophyta; class Pinopsida; order Cupressales; family Taxaceae; genus Taxus; species Taxus chinensis. Next base: position 197,451,248 of record CM034147.1, on the reverse strand, counting down.
AAAATGATTTTCCATGCCAAAAAAAAAGTTTTGGTCACCGTCCGTACAATCCATAGATCCCAATATTTGTCCGTGGAGAATGACAGGTGGGTTGGAGAAACATTTATTTTGACGCTATCCACTTAAATGTGGGTTCAGTGCATTCTCACAAAATGGGTTACAAACAAATATCTCCAATATATATGCATCGTATCAGACGCACTATGAATGTGTCTCAAATTCTAAACAAGATTTTGAAAAATGAGCTCTGTTGGTGCAGTAATTATTAACGATGAGGAATGGCTTATGGGTATGGAGCTGAGCACTTCTCCTGCCTTCCCATGGCCATGAAGGTTACAATCGAGCTTGATGTGCTACAAATCATAGCCAATTCCGATCAAGGCCTTCAAATTTCTCCCACCTAGTTTGTGGCCCAGATTCCAAATGTAACAAACCTAGATGCAACAATTACTCTAGACAGGACTATGAGAATCCTGGCAAGTCATTCGCTCCTCAGTTACTCTGTAACAAGTAACCACAGACAAAAATGGTAAGCCTGAGAGGCTATATGGTCTCACTCCTCTCTGCAAATACCCTGTGCACAAAAAAGGATGGCCTGTCTCTGGTGCAAATGCTGCTCATGGACCAAGGAAAGGTGTTTATAGACACTTGGTTCTATCTCAAGGATGTTGTCTAGAAACAAGGAGTTTTGTTGTGTTTTCCACCTGAAGCAGCTGCCTCGAATGTCAGAATTGAGAAAATATTGTGGGGAATGAAATTTTTTGTTACAGAGAGTAAGGATTCTACAGAGCTCAAGAAATATGGGGTGCAGGTGAGAGACTAAAATGGATGCAAAAAATTTGTTGTCCACCCAAAACATACGAATACAATGAAAAGCAAAGCCTGTAAAAGTGGACATTTGTGAGGGCCTGTACATGCTTTTTTAGCCGTAAAATAATTCTAACATTTTAAATATCGCCAATTTTTCTGACTGCGTTCTCAAATAATAAGTTATCGCATTCAGCATTTGGATTGTTGACTCAGCGTGCACCCTGCTATATATAGGAAGCTATCCATATCTATAAACTTTATTTATCAGGAAAGGACCAATAATACAAAAAATTTGAAGGCACCCGGAATTTGACGTTTTCAAGTAGTAAATATCTAGGACTTGCAAAAATATTTAAAATCCGGCAACTTGTAAAGTTAAGCCACCGGAATTTGACACTTTCTAGCAATGCCTTCTTCAAAATAAACGCCTCCGGCGAATAAACCCAATACTATTATTATTGCTAACTCTTTACACCTGCTCTCTCTCTCCACACACTTAAAACCACCCCCCTCCTCTTCATTCCTCGAACAACACATCATCTCAAGACATACGTAGAAAGGTTTATACAGTTGGATTTGAAAGAAAAGGAAAGACACCTGCCTCTTTTTCTTCATCAAGAATATTAACGTGTTTATGTGTTGAGAATTGATACATAATATTAACCCACACTTTTAATCTATCGTTCGCTTAGCAGGCATATCACCATCACTATTACCCCACTTTCAATCCTTACAGCTTATAGGTACCGTCTCCACAGTATCAATCCTTAGAATCATGTAAAATTCTAATTACTAATTTCGAAAGATGTGAAAGGGTATATCCCAGCAGATTCATGTATAATCCTCATTATTCAATGATAAGAATTAATCTTGCTTCCTACCCAAATGAGAGGAGTGATCGCGAATACCCAAAGAAAACAAACGAATACCCAAAGAAAAGATTATCCATGAGAGCAGGTTTGTCCTTGGAGATTCATGGATAATCCGGATTACCCAATAATTTGTTAAAAAAATACAACTTGCTATTTTACCAAGTTCAATATATAGATCGAAATGACATCATTCAAATCAGAGATGGGTATTTGAACATATATTTGACAAAATAGTGGATGGAAGTACGAAGCAGAATGAAGAAGTAGACGAGTAAAACATACCCGATGCCTTTGGTACCACCTGTGACAAGGGCTGTCATTCCTTTGAGAGACCATCTTTCGTTGACGATTTCAGTCATGCTGTCTCAAACCCAAACTAACAGTACAGGATCAAATTTGTATTCGTCAATGCCCTTCGGATTCCTTTTAGTTACACCGATACCTGGGCGTTCTTTCTGTGGAATGAAGGTTTCACAGTACAAAATCAGTGGTTAATATTTGTTCTTTGCGCAGGGATTAATCTGGCACGGTCTATTATGGAAGAAAGATTCTCTTAGAGGCGAGGCCATGTTGTCCAGAGGAAAAGACACGTCTCTACCGTGATGGACCAATAATGGTGAGTGTACATGTCAATTAATCATTTAAAATTTGGATAATAAGTAGGCAATAAGTGAGTCCGTCAAATCAGATTGAACAAAATGAAGTTAACCCTGTAGGCTTAGAAATTCGTAGATAGTGAAAGGTCTTGGTTTATTAGGTTTGGAAATTGACAAGGTGTGGGCCGTCTTTTGTGATTTTAGCCGATAAGATTAACTATAGAAAATGAATTTACAAAACCGTCAATTTTTTCAAACAATCCTCTATAAATATATGAAAATATATAAATCTATAGGAAAGAGTCATAAAAATAAATATACAAAAAATTGGAATTTACAGTCGCATGAAAGAACTAAACCATCAACAAAATGTGATTTGATAGGCAAAGATAATTTGAAATTCGAACCCTGCTTGGTAGCTACGTTTTAAGTACACAAGGGGTTGAGATGCGTATAATTTTGCAGGTACATGGTTGAAGAGTAGATTGAATCGTGGTTGGACTTGGCCAGTGGCTTCCATGTGGGTATTGAGGCAACCTGCAGCCTGCAGAACAAAACATTTCGTGTTGTGTCTAGTTCAGGTTGACAGGTACAAGTTGTACAATAATATATAAATTGTACAACTACGTTTCATTTAAATTTGTTCAAGTTTTGGGCATCTCCCTCTCAAATTCTATCACAGTCATTGGATCCTGCTCAACTATTGGAATGTAGACAAGTAGAGGGATAGCCTACGAACATGCATGTGAAAAGTGCGCTAAAGCGCGCTTCAAGTCATGAAAAGTGTTGTCGTACCGAGCTTCACCTCAAGCCTTGGTGCAACACATGTCTTGGTGAACGCAATGTTTATTTAGGTTGTATTTAATATATGATGTGAACCAAAACATACTGTTTTAATTAACTTGCAATAAAATATTCATAGACATTTGCATCAATCTGAAAACATTTACTACGGATGAAAAAATTATCAATTGTTTTAATTATACGCACATTGCAATGAAAAAATATATTGTTATTGCAAGAGCTAGGAGGTACAACATAACAACAAGAAAAGGGATTTATGTTATCAATTTTTTTTAATATTTGAATCATGTATAATGTTTCTCTTATTGCATATTCTGAACTTATTTTTATGTATTATAAAAAAACAATTTTTTGATTAATACAATTTGAAACCTAGATATGAATTTCACATATTGATAAATAGTTGCAATTTATTAATATTGATGTTGGGCATAGATGGGGGACCATATTTACAAATAAATTTAAACAATGCAATGTATGTTGAAGAATTTTATAGTGCTTCATAATTTGATCTTCATGTTAATCATGGAGTTGATAGTTTTCTAAAACAAATTTCAAAAATTGAGGAAATCACACCCTTAACTCAAACATTTAAGAGTGACGGTACTAATGGGGAGATAAAAAAGGAATCCAAAGAGGAGCTTTGGCCAAAACATACTCTACAAGAATTGAAATTAAAGTTTGAAGAGGTGTATGAAGATATAAACCATGGAAACCTTGTAAAATGACATTGGGAAAACGTGGCAAATGTCGTAAATGTTTGGTGTGGAACATCATTGACATGGATTCAATGCAAATACAAGTGGAACAAGTTGAGAGAAACAATTGGAAAACACCATAGGGGCAACACCTTCCACAAGGATGTTTTATAAAGACATGAACCATATCATAAGAAAAACACCAAAGGTGATTGGTCTTACGAACAACTACAATGGAAAAGAATGAGTTAATATCAATGCAACTTCATCAGATAAAGATATGAAAAGAAAATCAAATGAAGAGAGATCATTCATTAATATTGAAGAAGAGGGTGCAAATCAAGAAGCTTCCTTGAACAAATCGGGGGTCAAGGGAAAACGTACAAAAAGAAAAAAAACATCCTTTGAAGATTTAGGAGAAAGAATGGAGAAAGTGTTCCATCATTTCACTCAAACAATGAAAGAAATTGAGGAAGGAAGAATGCAACTTGAGCGTGAAAATGGAAAAGATATTGGATATATAACTTCAAATTGTTAGTTTATTCATGAACAAAACATTGGTCCACAAATTCTACGCATGCGTGCGAGCACGTGCACACACACACAATATATATATAATCTTAAAAAATAGTACATCATTGCTCCAAGCTAATATGATATTATCTTTTCCATTCATCCAAATATAATGTCTCTTTGTGTCTTTCCTTGATCTCTTTCCATTGCTTTAGTACACAACTACATTATAGAATTGGGATACAAATTTACTTGGATTTTTGTTTCATCTGCATTGTTCATTTGTAAAAATTTATGAAACACACAACATGCCACTATGATTTGGGGAACTTTATCCATCTCTACACCTACATCTTGAAGAAATATCCATCTCCCTTTTAGAATACCAATTGTGTTCTCAATCTTCACACACTCTCTAGATAAGTGTTTGTCAAAAAGAGTATGCATTGGAGATAGATTTTTATTATATGGCTTCAATAAGTAGGGAGAAATAAGATAAGAAAAATCTCCAATTATTTGGGGAAATATTATGGTTCCTCCAATATGAAATGTGGGGGATGCCAATACTTCTCTAACTTGTAATCTTCTTTTTATTGTAGAACAATTCCAATGTTCAACATCATGAGTGTCTCTGAGAGCATTAACACATACATCCCAAAATACTTTTTGAGCATCACATATTCCTTGCAACAAAACACTATGGAAATGGTGTCGGTTTACGTAGTTCATAGGAGTATAATGTTGTTCAAGACAATATGATAACTTAATATGCGTGTCATCTATTGCACCACATATCATTGGAAATAGAGTTAAAGTGTGAAACTCGCTTAATATTTTTTGTAACCTACTACTAGATGGAATGATTATATACTCATTTTGCAAATGTTGAAGGATAATATTGACAATTACCATGTTGTATTTTCTCAATGTAGATTATCCTATGTAATATGCCTCTACTACTATATGTGTAGAAGTTCCTTGGGCAAGACGATGTAAAACTAGACAAAGAGGTTTTTTAGGTTGTATTGGTTCTCTAACAAAATGAGTTATGCTTGTACTTGGCATATGTGGTTCTATTTTTGACAAAAGCATCTAAAAAAGTGGAAAATACATTATATAATGACAATGCTATAAAATGTATCGATAATTTGGTTGTTCCTCCCATGATTGTTGTTGTATTAAGTCCCAAAATGTGCATTGTCTTGGAAACTTCCACCACTCTCTATCTCTTTTGATGGATAATGATTCACAATTTGTAAATACAAATACCATTTGCATAAAGTAGTTGAAAAACAATTTTTTTATGTTTGATGGATTTGAAGAATTGCATTTGGTTGTCTAATAGTATTAGGTCTTGAATATACCTTCTTGTCATGAACACCATCATCATCACTTGCTTTGGAACTAGGACCAACTGCTGGATCTGTAAGAATAGGCTTCTCAACTTCCTTGGTCTTTAGGGTATGATTCTCTTCTCTAAGCTTGATAAACTCTTCATCTTTGGCCTTGAGTGTTGCAGACATATCTTTGATTTCACCCTTCAATTTGATGTTCTCCATTCTATGGAATGCTAAATCACCTTGCAAGTTAAATACCACCTCTTTGAAATCAACTTGTCCATCCACACACACCTCACAAGGCTTGTTTCTTAGTCTTTCACATTCCTCTTCTTTTGTACTTAGATTTGAAATGACCTTTTCAAACTGAAACTTGATATATTTTATGCTTTCTTCATCATTCTTGGCCATGGATTTCAATTCATGATTATCTTTCCTGATTTGCTTTGCCATATTGTTCTTCAAGGATATCCTTTGAGCTATTAAACTTTCTTCAAGGAGATCCTTCAAGCTGCTCAAATTCCACCATCTTCAATCGAATACCATACACGCACTTTTGCTGAGCACAACGTTGACAAACCTGTTAGAAGCACAATGGATTGAGAGGGGGGCGAATCAATCCTTATAAAATTTAAAAATAAATTTCAGATCTGAAACTCAAAATACTATAAGCATTCAAACATAATAACCACTTATTCAACTTTAAGAGTGTGCACACCATAAACCATCATCAAAGCATATAACCATGAAAAAAAAGAAACACCATAAGAACACAAGATATAAGTGGGAAACCCTCAAAGGGAAAAAAACCCACTGAAACACTATCTTATATTGGTATGTTTCTAAATTTGGTGAGGCACCAACTCCACAAGGAGCACCAACCCCTAGTTTAGTAGAGCACCAACCCTTAATTTAGTGAAGCACGCACTCCACAAGGAGGCTGCAAACCCCCAAGATGATTAAGCACGCACTCAACCACCTTATGATGTTTATATATTTGATTTTTTATTGCCACAACTGATGGAGATTCAATATTCAACTCGCACTTCTTCACTCAAACCCTATGTGATCAATCTTCGCAAAACAAGCTCTTCAATCACTTTAAAAATCATCAAACCCTGCTCTCATGTTCTCTAATTTTTCTCAACTTGTAAAAAACTTGAATCAACCTCAATTCATGTTCCAAAACCTGCAAATAACATCCACCTAGGTCACTCTACCTTGCACACACTCAACTAGTTTGGAAAAGCACCAAAAATCATCCTTTTATATGCTTCTCCACCTTTCAAACTTAGGCCCAGAATTTTCCCTCTATTTGGTTTGACCAATATATCAATGAAAAATTTGAAATTTGAAATAAAACAGCTACAAGTGACCCAATTAAGTCGGCCTTGCTAAAAACCTCATGACATGTGCCAAAAATGGCTCAAAACTCCATGGGCACAATCTTAAAATTTCTCTAACATGAGTACCATACTTTTTCATGACCCATTAACCCTTATAAATGATTAAAATATCATAAAAAATTAATAAATGGTAGCAATTGATATCAACCAATCACATTATTTCATTTAGGCCCAATCCCTTTACAATTCTCAAAACAGTTGTTTCCTCACTCTTCAACACCTTAGAAACTTCATCTAATCACCAAATCACTTATACCAAACCAAAGCATGTCATGTGACAACTCGAAAGAAATGGCATAACCTTTATAACACTCCTTCCTTAAATTAAAACTACAGAAACATTTGCCTTCACTAGATCAACCTTCCAAAATTGATGTTTCCAAAGGTTAGCTCATAAAATAAATTATACATGTAGCAAAGATCTTCGAATCTATTCGTTTGATGCCAAATTAATACTTCTTCACTCTCCAGGTGATAAGAAGCATCACCTAATCCATCTCATGCTTTAAACAACATCAAACTTGCACCAAAACAGATCATATCTTGAACTGCCAAAAAAATTATTACTAAAAGAATGCCATGGAATCCTGTAAAATAACCTCATCATGAGGCAAGACATATATCAATGGAAATATCTCTGAATATAATTTTTAACATAACTTTAATCACCTCAAAATTCCACATGTAGCTCATGTTATGGCCAAAACACTGGACCCTGCTATTTGAAACTTCAGAACTGCCCTTTGACCAGTCAAGCTGTTTGAGTCTCAAAACACCATCAACTTGTAAGATCATGTCCTGAAACTTTATCAACATCCATAATAGTACCAAATAATCATTCCACATCAATTTGACATGCTACTCCTTTGGACCATCTTTCTCTATATCCTTCTTTCCCTGAAACTACTATTTTTAGGTGGGGCTCACATACCACCAAGACCTAAACCATAAATTTATGGTAATCCTAAAGATTTATCTACAACATAAAATAATTAATTTTGATTAATCAATCAAAACTTGGTCACAACTCTTCACTTTCTGTCAACTGCTCCTAGCTAGGGTTTAACTAGGGTTTTAGACCTCTTTACCTTTTTAACATTCGTTTATAAAAATGTGACGATCAACAGACCTCATTATTTTTCTGAAACCTTATAAACTCACCTTATAAGAATACCTAAAAGCCACAAGGTCCCATGCAAATCACACTATTCACAATGATCATCAGAAGTTCAAATTCAAGTTTGATTTTCACATGTTCTTGACCCTATCTTACAAAATTAGTCATATTTGGAAAAATACACAACATGAGAACTTGAAATTTTGCTAAGAGCATCATCACTCATCCCTCTAAAATATTAGATCATCATAATGTTAATTCCATGGCCCAAAATCTCCAGTCACTACGACTTACCTATGATTACATGTTATATCCTCATAGTAACAACTAGGACCAACTGAAACAATGCAAAAAATGAACATGAAACCACTTAAAATGACCCAAGCACACCTCCAAGCTGTCATACCTGCTCCCAATGAGCACTTGTAACCAAGTGAAACACTTGTACCTGTACCATACCACTGTTGTGAGCACTCAAACACCATCAAATCATGCTATCCAACCTTCCAAAATGCTTCCCAAGCATCTAGGAATCTCACACTGCCATGATATACCTCTTAGGCACTGTATAAGCTTGTTAGAGAAAGCACACCTCACTGAATCCCACTATAGCAACTGATAAACATCTGAACCAATATGTTAGCACCACAAACAAAATCATGACATCATCATACATCATTCACTTTGTCATTAATGTGCTTTTTCATCAATGACAACACCTATTAGGCCTACATGCCAACAAAACCATGACACTTGCATAAATAGATTTGGTGATCTAAATCTAGATCCACTAATTCTATCTGACATCTCATGTATTTAAGAGCCGTGAATCTATTGAATTAAATGAGTGAATCTCTTTCCATGTACAAGCTCTCCACGAGTGCCCAACTTACCAACACAGGGAAAACCAACGATTGTTATCTATACATCATAGATGACACATTGAAGGCAAAAATTTCTATTCCAAATATGTTCATATCAGTGAAGATGGATTTTCATAATAGATATACGTTGGAGACCAAAAGTGAACGTGATGGATTTCTGGTTTCTTGTGAGAAGCTAGAAGAACACCATTACAACATAGGGGAGAATGGACCCCAATGCGAACACTAAAATTTCCAATCACAATTGCAATGGCCACTTTTCATATAAGCTAGGTGACCGCTTCACTGAACAAAACTCACTAAAATTGGAACCCGAAAGACACAACCGTTAATTTCTCCATGATGGAAAGTGCAATTACAAAAATATAAGTTAATTTCAAATATCAAGAACGTGTCATGGATGACGGGAGGGCATGTCAGAAAAATAAACAACCAAGATCTATTTAATCAATGTCCATGTACCAAATGCAAACCACAACCGTTTAAATCTATGTGTGTCAGATTTCAGTGGGTTCATCCCACTTAGAAATTCATATAGGCGTAATTATAGTTAAACGGAAATAAGTGATGCTTGTTTTTTGGATCTTATGAAAAGTTATAATTTAATCTCATTAACAACAAATAAAATAGTGGACACAAGTCAAATATATTATATTATTAACTTGTATTGGTATCCTCTTTGTATGATTACCGAGGCATAGGTGAACCAATGTGTTGTTGTAGTCGAGTTTATGTCATGTATTTTTTTTGTGAAAAATATTTTTCTCTCATCAGTTGTTGCTTTAGGTTGTTTTCTAAATTCATGTAAGTGTTTGATTCCTTCGGCTCGATTGAAGAGAAAAAATGAACCTATAAAATGTCTAGTTACGAGTAGAATATTAGGGAAATACTGAATAAAGTACATCTGTAGTGATGAATGAAACAACATATCCAACATTTTAAACTAAAGCATAGATAAATACATGCGTTAATGGTAGTTCAGTACCTTACATGTGATGTTACATCTTGTCTAATTGCATAAGTTGTTGAAGGAGTACCTCCAAAGTGAATGAAAAAGAGTAAGGAAAGCCAACTATGGGATTAGCGGTTGCACTATGTGTATATGAAGACTATGTAAAAAATTATGAAATATAAAAGGAAACAAAGCTATTAGTAGTACTTGAAAATTGTAGTGGTTTGTTCATTTCAAGGTTAGAAGTTGGGTAGGTTTTTTTTTGTTTGAGCATCTACATAGAGTGGTTTTTTGCTTTGGAGACAATATATATTGCAAGTAGTTAGTAGTTAGATGATATGTAACATCCTAAATAAATGGAGGGCAATGTGATACTAGAGGGAAAGATATGTGTTGTGTGTGTGTATTTGTTTTTCGTGGTAGAGTGTTATGTTGTTGATCATATATACTCAAATGCAATAGGCTTAACATTATGCAACAAGGAAATGGTATATCATGAAGAGTAGAATGTAATGAATGTATAGGGAAACATGTTAATCGACGTACTTTTATTTGGTGCGTAATAGTTTGTATTAAAGTGATAGTAGTTGTAATAAAGTTTCCACATGTTTCTGTATATTTGTGTATGAACTTATTTTATTATTTTTGAGTAGTGCTCCAGTGAGAATCCTAGGTGTATGCAAAGGTTTTGTAGTGATTTAAATCTTAATATAGTTGTGAATGTTAGGCCTTGTCTTTCTATCATTTTGATGTAAAATGTTGCTTTTTGAGTGTTAGTTATTGGGATTTACGTATGGTAATAGCCCATGTCATTGCTAATGGGAGTTTCCTATGACTTCCTAGGGATACAAGTACTATAGGTACATGCTTGATGACATTTTGCTCCAAAGTTAGGCCTGTGTAGCTGTCAATTTGTATTATGACATATATAGGAAAGTTTAGAGGGTTATTGCCTGTTTGTTAGACAATGTTTATGATTGCTCCTAAAGCTTTGTTTATAAGGCTTACTTGTATCCACAAATTTGCGATGAGCATGGTTTGTTGACCTATGGAAAGCATGATTTAAGGGGTAAGTTGTTCATTGTCATGGAAAATGGCATTGTATTTGTGTGTGCGAGCTGCAAGAGTAAGCACCACTGGAAAATTTAGTTGTTGCAACATTTTATTGTTGTGTAGTTTTGTGAATTCATTTGTTACAAATAAGTTAATGAAGATGTCAAATACCTCTTGTTTAGTTGTGGTGAGGCATTTTGTTTGCAATGCATTAGTAGTTCCCAATCATGTTGTCTTGGGTCTGCATTACGTATGTTCTTCAGTGTTTGGAAAAATTCTATTTGAGTTGGGTTGTTGCCTTGTTGGCAGAAAGAAGTTTCTAAAGTAATGATTGTTGAAAATTCAAGCCATAATATTTTGGATGTGGAATGTGATGCATAGATGGGGTTTTCTATAATAAGTGGTAGTTGTGTTAGGTCACTTACAAGAATTCTGGTTATCCCAACAAAACTTAGGTAGCATTGGGTGGGAAATGCCTCACGTAGCCTATTGTTTATCTTCAGTAACATTATTCTTGGGCCTACGAACCTCATTTCATTGATGAGTAGGTAGTGTATGTGCTTCGTGTCTTCTTTAAATACAGTTAGCGATTATCATATCAATGGGTTGAGTTTTTTTATTGGAATCTTCAAGGTTGAGTGTATGGTTGAGGCATTTACGTTAAAATGTGCAATTCCTATTGGAACAACCACAAGGAGTGGGTTTTAGTTGTGTGGCATTGTGCTTTCTAGAGCACATTGTATGCATTGAATCAAATAGGATTTTCCAGTTCCTTGGATGATCATTTGTAATTGTTGTTGTGAGGAATGTCCAGTACAGTGACTTGCGATCATGGAAAGTGTTAGTTTTTTTTTTTTGGTGACAAACTATAGTTTGGATGATTTGAATGTATGTGTTTGTGGGCTTTTGGGTGGGACCTTTTTTTGTCTTTATGGATCAACATGTGGTATCTTGCAACTCTAGCAGTAAATTGTGCTCTTCCTAGTTATTGTTGTGGTCTAAGTAAGTTTTGCATAAAAATTCAAGCTCATTTAGAGTGGCGATGCTAGATAGTCCCATTTTATTCCAGTCCAAGCCATTAAAAAATATAGCTCTTATTGGAATCCAATATTATTGATTTTAGAATCCAAAATGTTAAATGTTGGTATTTTCTATACTCCAAAATTACAGATACTGAAATCCGAAAATTGAAATATTGGAATCTAAAAATTGAAATATTGGAATCTGAAAATTGAAATAATTGGAATCCAATAATAGCCTTACGTAACTTAGCGGTCGCTAGCCCTATGTAACTTAGCGGTTACTAGCCTTATGTAACTTAGTGAAATTGGAATCCAATAGTAGCGAAATTTGAAGATTGGAATCCAAAAATTAAAATATGGAAACCCATTATACCTAAATATGGGTGAAATCATTTAAAATTCCCACCTTTTCAGTAATAAAATGCCTTAGTGATTGCTAGCCTTATAAAACTTAGCAACCACTAGCCTTATGTAACTTAGTGGTTGCTAGCCTTATATAACTTAGTGAAATTGGAATATAAAAATAGCGAAATTGGAACTCCATTGTGTCTGATAACAATAATATTGGAATCCAAAAATAGCGATATTGGAACTCCAATGTGTCCAATAACAACAATATTGGAATCCAATAATAACACTAATGGAATCCAGTAATAGTAATAATGGAATCCAATAGTAACAAAAATGGAATCCATTATACACAAAAAATGATAAATTTCAACCAAAATTTGTAATATTAGAGTCTAGATTCACTAGAATATGTCTAGATTTACTGAAATAATCGTTATTCCCATTCATGTGTTTTTGGTATGTTCTTTGTATCTGACTAATTGGAGCTATTTTCTTTGTCATGAAAATCAATCATTATGTCAATGTTGTGGTCAATGTATCATGCATGATATTTGTTTGTTGTCACGCATGTCCACTTCACGATTATGTATTGTTTGCAGATCCATACGTCTATGCGGATGTCATGAAATTGATTATATAGAAGTAGTTTTCTCCAGCAAAATGTTTCAATTTTTTCTGACTCTATAGTCGAAACTGTATAGAATTGAGGGATTACATTCACAATTGCTTTTGTTTGTCTCTCTCCACTTGCGAGAAAATTCAAATAGTGTTAGTGTTTCTAAAAAATTTGGGAAACACATGTACGAGTTAAGGTATGTTGGTTACAATTTGTTGTTTTCTATAGTGTTGTCTACTTGGTGAAATATTGTTCACCCAATATTCAATGATATGAATGTACACTTACAAATAACAAGAGGTGGTTTTTGGATCATGTGGTATGTTTCTTGTGAACTTATATTGCAATCAACAATGAGCTCTGACAATAATTTTTGATATGCTTTCATAGTGTGATCATCATATCTTTATTTTGTGCATATTCTTGTTATATGACAACACAACTCTTTGATTTTCTTTCTACTTTGGATGCATATTTTGTAATATATTTTAGTACAAGTGTTCGCGAAATGATAGGTTGGCAATCTATGTTGGCCCACCATATGGATAACATGTCAGGGTTATGTATGTTCAACCTTTCACCATTGTGTTTGGGTTCGATTTTTTTTTACCTATACCATTGCATTATAGTGTAGAATCAATATGTTCTCTCCACGGGGCTTCGTAACAACGCTTTATGGTGGAGCCCTCTTATGAAGGCATGCCCCTTCATTGCATTTTATGTGTCATTAGACAAGGTCAAGTAGTTCTTCATAGTCAATTGATTGTTGCCTTGGAAATATTTTAGTTGTGTTTAGCAAGCATGGGTCATCGTAGGGAGATTTATGCCTAGTGTTATTTCTATTAGAGGGTGCGTGAGGGTTCCATGTAGTGACATAGTTGTCTAAGTACGTTCTTAGTCGTTCGATGTCCATATTATTTTTCCAATCTAGTGTGTCCATGTTCAGTGCATTTGAAAGCCAAAGGAATCCATGGATATGGGAAAACCCTCTATGTTGCCACTCGTACCTATACCAATAGTCTTGTGTGTCTAGGAATTTCTCTATATCTTCCTCTTGAAATATTGTGAACCATTGGTGCAAGTAGAGTGTCGTGGTGTGTGTATTATTGATTATGTTGTATGTGTGACGTTTGTTTGTTTGGGGTGATGTTGGTAGGTTGTTCTCAAAGAGGTAGTATAAATTGGGCCACTTTGTATCTGCAACACTTAATGTACAAAGAACATGGTGGGTCTTCTAGTTTGGTTAATCATTTTTGTTATCTCACCATGAAACTTATTCTAATATGATCATATCCCTCGTAATGAAGCTTGGAAATACATTTTAATTGGTCAGCCAATTATATTTCGATATAGTTGGCATAAGTGTTGGTGTAAGGTTTCAATTGTCTTGTGTTTTTCCTTGAAAAACATGAAAGCAAGTCCTTTAGTTTGGTGGCCCATTATTAGGTTCGACATGAAATATCTAAACCTTGGGTGAGCACCAAAATTGTTATCATGAAATCTAAGTAAGTGCATTTAATATTTGTGCATGTGAACCTCACTAATTAGAGGTTGCATATGCAATATAATGCCATTCACGAAGAGTGTGTGAAATGCCATATCAAAAAGGGCCTTAGTGTTGTACTCATTTATTGGGGTCAAGTAAAGTTGGGACCAATCTATAGTGGTGGGATTTCAATCTTCAAGATGTAATGTTTCTTTAATGATTTTATGTTTGCGTCATTTGTTTGGTAATCTAGCTATGAATGATGATGAGTATGGGGGTATGTTTTCCTTTGCAATTTCATCGGTATCATGTTCATCAACTTCTAGTAATGTTGCGTCAAGTGCATGTTTTGTCATTCTTAGGAGGGTAAAATATTTGTGGGTTATTTAGGTAGTTGTATAAGTGATTCATTGTTTATTTTAACATCCTTGTAGTATGGGTCATTTTTGATATTATATTTCAAAGCATCAAACACTTGACGTTGGCTAATTTAGCAATTGTAATGTTTCCCATGTGTATGATATCTACGGACCACTAGGACATCCATATCTAAAAGTATATGTCGAAGAGCCTTTGTTATTGATTTGATGTCCTAGAGGAAGCTAATTTTTTGGACGTTATATTTGTATTACTTTATGTGGGCATGAGTTACTCGAAGTATTGGGCTTACATGTGCAATCAACATCTCTTCCACCTAAGTTATAATTTTCAATTCAAGTGGTGTAGACACAAAATCTATGCACTTGGGTACATTTCTAGGTCCTAAAGCATACTAATGTATACATGATTCCTAAGCAAGAAAACTAGTGGTTGACAACTCCCTTTGGTATTTTGGTTTTTTTATGTTTTACACTGTCAAGACGAGGGGTATAAATTTATATTAACCATATTAAATATTAATTAATCAATAATGTATACATATAAAAAATTAATGAATGAATGCACATAGTAATAAATAAACAGAAAAGTAAATAACACCATAGCATAGTGACACAAAATTTAACGTGGAAAACCCTAATGAGGTAAAAAACCACGAAAGAATATTTTCCATTAAATTGAGAAACATTTCACCCAGTCCAGAAACTCCTCTCCTCACTTCCTGCTCCATGTTTTTAACTCGGAGTAAAATTAATACATCCGATTATGGCCCTAAGACCATATTTAAATAACCCGAAGGGTTATGACCTTATTAAGTGACAAGGCACACCTCGATTTAATTAGTTGATTAATTACATTAACCAACTGCCTAATATAAATTTTAAATTTAAATAATAAGAATATAGTTTATTCTTTATTATTTAAATATAAACAATATATTATGATACACTTAATATATTATGATACACTTAATATTATAGTTCTAACACTCCCCCTTAATATTAAGTGGGGATCCATATGCTAACACTACTTATTTGTACAACATGATTTACAAATCCATAAACCCTAAAGGTTTAGGCTAGCACATTTATTTGTGAGACTAAATCTCACTATTTCTCATGGAATTTTTTTTATGCTGCATCTCTAGGAGCCTTTTATAATATAAGGACCTCCTTTACAAATAGATGCAACCATTGGACTATATTTCCCATAAACTCTATCAGTTTACCGTAAAATCTATCAGTTTACCGTAAACTCTATCAGTTTACATAGATCAAATAAGATCTTTTTACAATGCTTTAAACCAAACCAGAAGTATAGAGAAGAAGGAGTCAAAAACCGGCTGACCATTAGGAGGTGACATTGCATGCACACTACCCCTTAATGGAATCTCTGAAAGGCCAAGCATTGCGCACACTTGCAATATTTTACAACACAATGGCTTATAAACATAACTGCAATCTAATCTTCATTCAAACAGAACTGGAGATCTTTATCACCATAGAGAACCTTCTCTCGGATAACATGCATATGAACTTCAATATGCTTAATTCTTTGATGTTGAACTGGATTATTTAACAAGAGTAATACAACCCCGACCACCACATAGAAAAGGAATACTTCCTTTAGATTTCATGTGTATCTCTTCCAATAGCCGCTACAACACATGGCTTATTTGTTTCTTCCATTGTACTTCTCTACCTTAGTAGAAGAAATAGAGACTGTTGGTTGCTTTTGAGGTTCCAAGTAATGTCTCCTACGCCAAAAAAATCAAACACATATCCAATATATTTTGTATATAGCACAACATCGGCATGGTTAGTGTTACAATATCCACATAGACATCGTAATAATCATATAAATCTAAATCATTATTGATTTCACTTTCAACCATTAGTTGTATAATAACTAATATAACAATATGCTTAACAACTAACCATGTTAAAAATATGTTGAAAAACATACTATTCTAAAAATATATATTAAATGCAATTAGTATTGGACGTCTCCAATACAAACACAAAGGCGTCCCCAAGTGTCTTTTGATATGCATATAATAATATTTTAGAAATCAGATACTAAGAAATGCTTTATTAAAAACATATATATCTTCATTATCTTATTCTAAGCATTTATAAATGAGATAAGACTTGATAGATAAAACCAAATATTTAAATTATTCAAGAATAATCACAATATTCACTGAAAACATAATCCACTAACTGTGGACACTTCTCATGGAGTTTTTTTCACAAGATGACATGTAAGCACCCTTTAATACATTTCATAGGTGGTAAAATTAGGTTTAGACATGTCATATATGATCATTTTTCGTGCCAAAAATGAACACAATTCTATTTTTTAATAAACTATCAAAAAACGAAGTACGAAAATAAAAAACACATCTAATCCATTTTTTGTGTATGTTTTCAGTTGTAGCTACTTCTAATTCAGTTTTACTAACTCATCTGAGTTAATTATGAAAGAAAGAAAAACAACTCCTTTTTCAATAGTATACAAAATAGAAAATATATTTTTCATTTAGAAGTAATTTATAAAGCTATTATATTAGAACTATGATTATTCTCATTATCATCATCATTATCTTGATTTTGATATCCTTTATTCCATTTTTTATTTTTGAATTTTGACTTGTTTTTAAATTTACAATCCTCTTTCTTATGTCCAAATTTCCTACAGTTATGACATTCACCATCAAAACTAACTTTTAAGTTTCCTGGTTTCTTGTTTTTACTAGGAGTTTTAAAAGTTGATTTTTGATTTTTGTTAATCTTAGAAGGTTTACCTTTTGATTTTTGAGCAAGAATTTCCTATGGCATTTTAATTTGAATCAAAATCAGTTATTACCTGCTCTTCCTGAACCAAGAAAGCATTAAGGGTTTGCAAATTTGGAACGTCTTCTTCTTATTGATATTTAGAATCCAAAATTGAAATGAAATTTCTAAATTTCTCATGAATATTCAACCGAATAATAAAATAAAACAATTCATCCTGAATCAAATTACTACCACATCCATCTAACTGTGACTTAATATATTTTATTTTTGCCAAATAATTTATCACTTTTTCATCTCCCTTCATGGGAGTTGTCATAAGCTCTACAATTTATTTAATAATTTTTGACAAACACGTACCTTTGTGCATCGATTCCAATTGAGCCCAAGCCTCACTCGGACTTTCTTGGTTTCCATTATGAAGTAAAAAAATCATCTTGTATGCTTCACAAAATAATGCACATCACCTCTTGTATTTTTTGTTGATATGTAACAACGTTGTCAACAGTTGCTTGTCTTCCAATAGGAGTTTTCTCAGTTCCATTCACAACTGCCCATAATTTGCGAGCCATGAATTCTGCCTTCAATCGAATCTTCCAAATGTTGTAGTTGTTTCTATTTAACATCTGAGATTTATCAATTGAAAACTGATTAGACCCCATTTTTGCGTAAAACAAAGATAAAAATGATTAACAAACAAGGATTAACATAAGAGTTTTATAGAAATTCCCACTATCGTATTTTTCGTAATCAAACACGATCAATTTACGCCAAAAAAGGAGGCCCTATTAAGTGAATAGTCTATACACGAATATATTAGTATGGACCCCATTTTTGCGTAAAACAAAGATAAAAATGATTAACAAACAAGGATTAACATAAGAGTTTTATAGAAATTCCCACTATCTTATTTTTCGTAATCAAACACGATCAATTTACGCCAAAAAAGGAGGCCCTATTAAGTGAATAGTCTATACACGAATATATTAGTATGATATTTTAAAAATAAATCAAAATGTGAGTGAATTTTTTTTAGTTTTCTATCTAAATGATGACGACGATCCAATCGTCATGTCGCAAAAATATATCATAGATCAAGACAAATAATAGAATTTATATAAATAGAACCAAAACATTAGGGTTGTAGCCTATGTGAATCACTTTAAAAAATCAATATTTACATCACTCACACCAAATTAACATCTTAAAAGATGTTATATTGGAGAAAATAAAATTTGAATATGGTTTACCTTGATATCAAATCAATAGTGGTTGATCGAAAGGGAGCATTGGTGGTATAGTAGGCAAAGGAAGCATAACCTAATAATTTCATTAAAAAAATTGTGCTCCCCCCTTAAAAAAAATTAAAAACTAAAAATTAGAGACCCAAGTTTCCAATGTTTACTAAAATAATAAAAGTCTCTATTATCACATGTGGATATTCTTAAACATCAAATTTATATTACTAATTATAACTAAGCCACTTTATCATGTGTTAAATATAATTCTAAATTCTAAATTTTAAATATTTATACATTGGCTTATGTGGAGGGACATTATAAAGGTGAATAATATTTAAGAATGGCTTAGGAAAATGCAAGAGGCCAAGAATTTCATTAAAACCATTATTGAATTCCTAAGCATTATATAATTTTAACTTTAAACTTTAACCAAATTATACTATATATAAAAAGGGTTCAAGATTTAGCATAGTATTAAGGGGGAGATACTATTATGGACTCAAGTTTTTATAGTTTTTATTAAACAACACATATAATTAGGCCACGTTTACACAATTATATTTGTCAGCACAATCCATGCAACAAACAAGCCACGTGAGCGGTTAAGCCAAGTTCTTGTCGGTGATGTGGAGACAAGACTGCCACATGGGAATTATGGAGTTGTGGAGAGGAAGGCTTTGGATAAGCCACTAAAATGAAAGGGTCCCAAAAATATTTGTAGGCATTAATAAATGCCACCATAGGGTTCAAACTTTAGGTTAGGTAGTTTTCGACTATGCTTAAATTTTAGAGCGGCGGGATCTCGGATCTGGTTCTGCTTGGCTTCCTATGATTTTTCTTGCCGTATTTTTTTGTGCTAACTGTACGTCCTTATCCCTTCTAGCAGTCTTCCCTGGGTCTTATCATAATGAGTTTCGGTCTGTTTTCACTGCTTAGGCGGTGTTCGAGCTTATAAATGGCCACCACCTCCCCCAGATCAACGATTGTTGATTCTGGCGACCATGGCTCCCAAGCGCGCATGAAAGTTTATCCTGAAAGTCTATGATGAGGTATGGACTCTGAACCCACCCCAGATGTGGTTATTTCTAATGATTTTTTGGATCCTGTGGTGACTTGGTATCATAATGTTATGATCTGCATGTGCGGATTTCCCTAACACCTTGAGGTTTTGGTGTAACGGTTCGTTACATTTGGTATCAGAGCGACCACCCGTGTTCGAATCCCACTCGGTTGGTTATGTCTTGTAGCTGGGGCCCGTGGGGCGACTAAACATTGGTGAAGCGGGGCTCGTACGGCTCGTACGTATGGGAGTGCGAGCACAAACCTAGCTTGAGTTGAGCTCTACGGAAGTGTGGTGGGATGTTATGATCCTCATGTGTGGATTTCACTAACGCCTCGAGGTTTTGGTGTAATGGTTCATTACAGATAACCACTGCCTTATTGCCTATTTTTGTTGCAGCATCCCGTCTGAATTATATTTACACAATTGGATGAAAAACCATTGGGAGTCTTCTAGCATCTAGGTTCTGGTGTCCACAATCTCACCAAAGGTTTTTATTTGTTTACCTTTTGTGAGCCTTGATAGGTCCAGACCCTTATGACTAAGGTGACTTGTTGGTATTCAGGCAATACCCTTCTTTTGCTATCCTCTTGGACTCCAGATTTTAGCCCGACTAGCCAGGTTTAGCTCAAAATACCTATTTAGATTGAGATCCTTGGTCTTCCTATTTGCCTTTGGTCTTTTCTAGATGAGATAGTCAAATCCATTAGCAGGGTATTATGCCATGAGTAGGACCATTTTTTTATGACCGACCTAATAAATGTGTGTGTGTGTGTGTGTGTGTGTGTGTGTGTGTGTCGAAGTGGACATGGTGAAAGATTTGCAGGACCATCTGAATATTCAGGTGGGCTCCTTGAAAATATCTCAAAAGGTCATGTATTTTAACCTCCCAAACACGTGTTTTCGCTGTCAGGCCCCAAACCATCGTATTCGATATATCCCCTTTTAGCTTGCTTTAATCCCACTCCCACGCCATCTGCGACACCGAAAACTGTGGTTACTCCCCAGGCTGATGGTTGGATGGTAGCTGGTTCGAAAAAGAACTCGGGGGTGCAGCCTTCTATGGACATTATGCCCCTATCTTCTACTTCGCCACTACCAGCTAGGAATGAGCCTCTGGTGGAGTAACCTAGTCCTTTGGCTTCCCTTCAGCTTTCATTGCAACCACTGTCTTGCAAAGGCAAGAGATGCAGACGACTGTTGAGAATTATGGGAATTTGACTTTAGCTTCTCTACCACTGCGGCATTTGTGTAGCCCACCTCTCGAGGTGGAGCACGACGCGGGGAGTTTTAATGGGGCTAAACTCCACTCCATTCAAGTTGATCCTTCTCATTCAGACCAGATTCTTCTTGCCAATAATTTCACCATTCTCGGATCCGAGAATGGCTTTCCAGAAGGGCAAGGAACGTTTGATATGTCTGATTTTTCATGAATTTTTTGTCACGGAATGTGCGGTGGCTGATAAAGCCCTCACATAAATTCTTTGTCAGTTTAGCTTGCAAGTTAATTAGTGGTTTAGATGTTCTTTGCTTATAGAAAATTAAGATTTCTGGTTTTTTTCTTCAGACTTTGCTGACGTGTATTGCCCCTGATTTTGTGCACTTTCACACTCATCACATTGATGGCCAAGGTGGTGCTAGCATTTCCATCGCGTCAAAGCTTTTGGCGTTAATTATATCCTTGGGACACAACCCTAGCCATCGGGAAGTGTGGGTTATTTTTAATATTAATGATATGTCCTTTGGTATTCTAAATGTTTATGCTCCTAATGATGCTTCCGAAATAATTTTACTATGGTGGTGGTTAGGTGACAACTTACCTTTTTCTTATTGGTTGGTTTGTGGCAACTTTAATATGGTGGAGCATCCTGATGATAAATGCAGTGCACTCCCAATGTACTAGTGCCTTGGAGAACGAGCTTCTTAGTATTCTTTTAAAATCTGTTTGGGACTCTCCGATCCGATTCTCAACCGGTGGCAGGAATTTCCAGACTCCACTTGGTTTACTTGGACCAACCTCCAAGAAGGATCTGATCACATATTAAAACGTCTTGATTTGCTCTTATTGCTCATCAGGCCTATTTTAATTTTGTCACGCATGGCTCCACCATTATCAAGGTTTGGTCCGATGTGATTTTGTTAGACCATCATCTGATCACATTTAAGGTTATTTGGCAGGGGCGCCCTCCCAAGGTGCCAAGTACATAGTTTTTTCTCAATGTCTCATTGCTTTGTCACCATGGAGTTATCTAGCTCATCGCTAAAATTTGGAACATGGTGCCACGTCTCCCTTTTGTTGTTAGCTGGCGCTCTTGGTTGGAAGTGACGATCTAGTGCACCTCCAAATTTCTCCACCTGTTTGGCAAATAGGTTGCTTGGATTCGAAGACAAATCAATTATTCTTTGTATACATAATTTTAGTGGGTATCCTTTCTCCTAGAATCCAATCCCTTTAATCTTTAGGTTCAATCTCAGGCAACATCTCTTTGGCATAAGCTCAAGATCAGTGAATCCTACGTTGCTCGGGGTGCTAAGATATGCTCGAGGCTCCACTTGCTAAAGTTGGTAGATAAAGCTTTTAAGAGCTTCTTAAAATCCCTCCATGCCAAACATGCTTGTCAACAAATCAAGGCTATATATGAGTCACACCAGCAGCTTATCGAGCTCCCAAAAATTTCTTCTGAATTTTTCAAGCATTATCGTCTGGTGTTTCAAACTTAGGTGGATTATTTTGAATGAGCTTCTACTTTACAGAAATGCCTTGATGTGGTGCCTTTGCAACTCACTTCTTGGGATTCATGTCATTGTGATGCTCCTCTTTCTTTGGAAGAACTTCATTCTGCATTGATTTGTTTAGTCGATGATAAATCTCCTGGTTTGGATGGATTTCCCAGCGAGTTCTATAAAGCCACTTGGTCGTGTGTTGGACCTGATCTAATCAGAGTATATCTTGAGGCACTTCAATCTTGCTCTTTAGGAAATTTCATCAATCAAGGAAACATCAAGTTCATTCTGAAAGTAGGCAATTTAGAGCTTACTAACAATTAGAGGTCAATCACTTTGTTGAATGTCTCCTACAAAGTTCTTGCTAAAGCTCTAGCTCTGCGGATTGCTAATATTCTGCCAAAAATTCTGCGGCTTGAGAAGATCAATTTTGTCAAACGCCGTTATATGTTGGATAATCTTCTTGCAATTTGGGAAGGAATGGAATGGGCTCATATTTCCTGTCAGAAGCCTCTTTTTCTAAAAAATGATTTTGAAAAAGCTTATGATCGTATCAAATGTCCCTTTATTCTGGCTATGCTAAAGGCTTTAGGGTTTGGTGCTTTCTTTTGTTCTGTTGTTACTACTCTATTCTCCAATGCTTCCACTCGACTCACTATCAGTGGCCATCAGTCTCAAGCCATTGGACTCTACTGTTCCATCAGATAGGGTTTCCCTCTTGCTCCGACTTTGTTTTTTCTTACAGCAGATGCTCTGGGTTACTTAATTGTTCATCAAGTTTCCTAGGGTCGAATTCGAAGCATTACTTTACCAGACCATCGCACACAGTTGATTAATGGACATTTTAAAGATGATTCCTTCCTTATGGTTGCTTAGTGTGAGAAGAATGTTGTTGTCATTTTTGATTGTTTATCTACTTTCTGTTTAGCCTCTAGTTCTAACATTCAGATGGCCAAAACTCTTGGTTTTTGCCAAAGTTTTTTTCCAATGCCTAATTGGCTTCGGGCTTACCCCTAGACTTAGATTGGTCGTGGTGAGAAATTTCACTTCTTAGGCATCCCTTTTTGCCTTTGATAGTGATTTGGTGACTCTTTGGACTTATGTGGTTAGCAGAGTAGAGCAGAAAAATCACGTAGTGGTCCTCCAAACTGCTATCCTTGGCGAGTAAGTTTCAGGTGTGTACCAAAATTCTTGCTGCCAAACATGTTTATTAATCTACTTGTTGGTGCCCTTCTAAACTGGCTAAACTTCTAAGAGATTTTCTTTGGTGTAACAATTCTAGTTCAATTGGCTTTCACCATTTAGCCTGGGATGTTTTCTACCTCCCTCGCGAGCAAGGTGGTATGGTCATCCTTGATCTTTCCTGGAAAAGTGTGGCTCTGTGTGTTAAGTGGATTATTCTCAGTCTTTCGGGGGATTGCTGTTGGATAATTCTGTTGAGGCATTGTATTGAATCTGGTGCTCTTTATGGTAAGCAGAGGTGGAATGGTAATGGTTTACATACTCTTATTATTACATATACTCCAGTTAAGATCTAGGGTACCTTTGTGGCTAAGAGAATTTGGAAAGACTTCGAGTAGGTTGAAGCCTTTTTTACGGTGCGTTGGTGATGGATTTCGCATTGGCCTTTCGTTTAATGATCAGAACATCTAGTGGTCACCAATTCTTTCTGAGGGCACACTTTTGCTAGCTGAACTGCCCGGCATCAAAGCCATTCAATTTTTTCGCAAAGGCATTCACACTATATAGGATTTGGTGTACTGCAAAGATTGGATCGCTTGGCCTAAACTTAAAGCCAACTTCCATTTACATAATTCTGATCTTCCTTCGATTTGCAAGATTTAGGAGCTTCTTCCAGATGTGATGCTTCATAAACTTGGCCTTCATCCACTGACATCCTGGTGGCGCAACTGGTGATGGAATCATGATATCGTGTTTTTGTGATACAATACTCACACAGTCTATTAGCTTCTTCGTCCTCTGTCTCCCACAATCGCAAAATTAAATGCTCGCTGAGGACTCCATTCGCTGCCCTATACCTGGCTTTGCAGGCTTGCTCGTGCTTAGAACCCTCTTCTTGAACCTAAACTTAACCATTTTCGATGGTTCTTGATTTATCAAGGTCTTCCTTCAGGTGAATGACTTCAGCATATTAGAATTTCTTCCCCAACTTGCCCCTTTTGTCGTAGACCGGAGTATTTTTTGCATTTATTATGGTTTTTGCGATGTACGTAGGCTATTTGGCATTGGATTCACTCCTTGTTTGTTCCCTATCACCCCAAGTTTTTTTCCTGGCATTTAGCTTTATTTGGTGAATTTATTCCATGGCCTCATTATATAGCTAATTTGTGGCATCTTTTCCGTGCATGCATTTTATTTCATATGTGAAAATCTAGTAATGCCTTTATTTTCAAAAATGATCTTACAGTTATCAAATTTTCTACTAATGACAAGATTATTTTGTCTACTGTACGATTACAGATTCAAGCTCAGGCTGCAAAGGTTGCTTTGGAATTTACACACCTAAAGGAGTTACTGAATCACTGGGGGAGTGCACCATGCACCGTGAGCCGGGTTCCACCTAATCCGCCGATACCGCCACCTCGGCTCTCACCACCCTGGCGGCCACCACCTATGAATACACGTCAAAGGAGCCGCTCTCATAGCCGCCACTCTGCCTCCCCTCGGGCTCGCTCCACCGCATTATCTGTTGGACCTGGCTGGATTCTGCCCCTGAGGGGGAAAGGCATTGCTAGCACTCCCCGGTGGGGCTCACCACCAACAACAATGAACACTCTTGTAGGATCGCCACCCCCTACATGGGGAATTATGGTGCCTCTTCAGACGTATTTTCCAGAGAAAGAGGGTTATGAAGTGGATCTGTCGTCTCCCAAGCCTAAGAGCGGAACTTTCATCCCTCCTTAGGATGATCCTCCCCCTCCTCTTGGTGTGGCGGTGGCGTGTGCCTGATGATTCTATGGTGTTTGTAATTTGTATATGATTTTTCATTTCCCTTTGGGTGTGCTCTTGTAATCTTTCGTGGAATTTTGTGTTTTCCTTTGTGTTTCCCTCATGGCGTTGTGTGAGACTGTGAGTTTGGTCACCTCGTTATGTAACTCTCCTTTACATTAATATAAAGGTTTGTTCCAATAGTAAAACTTAGGTTAGGAACTTGAATACCACATGGACAACTACATAGGTTTTAATTAAAATTTATAAGAATTAACATAATTTAGTCTCCCATGAATATAAAGTTTGAATAAAGTTTAAAACTGTAAACTTTTAATATAATTTAAGTTTGAACATAGAATTAATACCATATGGTATAATGTTTTCGCCCTTAAATATAACTTTATATAGTTTATAAATTATAATAAACTATAGTATTTTTTTTAATAAAAAAACATGAAACTATATGCACCCAAAAGTGTACGTGCTCCATTCTCAGAAAAATGGTTACAAAAGTCCCCAATGATGATTCAGGGCCTTTCAAGAAGGTGTTAGAGCTCCAATTTTCATTTGCAATGTATATTTTTTGCCTAGACGTCTTTACTTAGCCTTCCCATGCTTTTTCCAGCTTCCTGCCTCTTTCTGCGCATGTTTTGGCCTTTAGTGCCAGGACCGCCGCCATGCCTGGGTAGCGGTTCTGAAACCTCCACCCAAAACAAGGTGATGGTCCTAAAACCGCCACCTTGCACATGGATGTGGTCATGCCCATTTTTTAAGATTCTCTCACGTGTGTTTTAACATGCGACGGTTCACTTAGATTCTCTTTTTGCATGCATCCATGAGCCAAATTGTCTAAAATTAGCTTTGATTGCTTGGTTCTCCTTCATCCTATTTTTAAAAATATTTAATTAGTTGGAACTGCTCTTTCTTGCCTTGATCTTGAAGGCACCTCTGATCCTCTATTCCTATATATTCCATGCTTGTATTCAAGCAAAGGGCCTGAGAATTTTTTTGTATCTTACATTTTATTGCTATTATGATCTTGATAGGAATTGCATAGCCAAGCTTTGATCTCTTGTGCTATCTCTTTTCTACCTGCATTACATCCGTACTACCATCAAGCTGCCATTGTTCAAGCGCCATCCTCCTATTGATGTTCTTGCATTTCCAATTCCTTGGACTCACATGAACACTCAGAGAAAGAAAGGAACATACTGAGGGGACAGATACACGCACAACTAGATTTGCCAAAGCTCTTGCTTGTCCAGGATGGAATTGTGTGTTTGTTTTCCTTTTTTGTTGAATTGTTAAATACAAATCACTAGTTTCAATCACATATCAAATAGAGTAGAAAATCATTCATTTCAATAAAATTAGTCAATCACAAGTAGATAATATCATTAGTAAGATCGCCTCTTTAACATTACTGGGGAAGTTGTGGGGAACAATAGCCCCTTTCAGGGTCATGATTTGTTCTTCACCTCTGAGGTAGGGTTTGAAGGGTTTTGATTAGATTAGGTTATTTTCTTTAGATTAGATTCATACATTTTCACAAGTAACCGACTACTTTAAAATTAGAAAAGAACAAAAAGATTTCCTTAGATAGATTAGTTTGCTTTTATTGCTTTAATCCGAAATATTGTGAAAATCCCAAAAACATAGATTAGATTTCCTTCAGTAATTAGTTTTCTTATCAAAAATCATTTTATTTCATTTCGTATGATCATCAATGGTCCACAACAGGAAAAGACATACAATTGTGATCCCTTGGTCCCACAACCCAATGGGCTAGAATTGCTAACTGACATTGATACTAGTTTACGTTTGACAGTCTTGCGCACACTTACAACCTTCACTGAGAAAATAGAACAACTCAATATACTAAACATCGCTGTTAATCAAGCCTACAACTATTGGACTGCTCTTGGAAACAAGGTTTGATTACACGCATGACCATTCAATGGCCATAGCCTCCACGAGTCTTTGGTTGCGATCCTTAGGTTCCACAACCTAATAGGCCTGCTAGTTAGTTAGACATTGACACTAGTTTGTGTACATTAGTTTTCAGATCTTAACCACTTCCACCAGATATTATTGCACATTTATCCTTACTGAACATAACAGCCGATCAAGCTAAGAATTTCTGAACCAGACCAGAAATCACCCATAAATACCTGTGGCTCCATCACACCGCTAGTTCTTATTTCCATGAACTTGTTTGGAAATCTATGTGAAGCACCCACAGGTCATTTTCCGCATGTTCAACAACCAAAAAACATAATCTCAGCATAGCTTGAAATTGATTGGAGTCTACAAGCAACTATTATCTCAGACCAAGCCATCACACCACTTCAAGTTAGGAGAGCATTCTTTGCCTTAGACTCGCAGATCTCAACATTGCGTGTTAAAAATATAAGATTGCCTAATTATCTTGATCCTCATCACCACACTCACATTCACACTCATTCTACACCAGTTTTCTCGGCACGACCTCGAGAGGTCGGGTGTGAAGAAGGTCACATGTTGATTTTCTGTCATACAAATTGGTGAACACGATGTGATGAGATAGTATCTAAATGTTTCCGCTTTCTTCATCCATCCTTTATTATGTGGGAATTCTTATACCTCCCAAATATGTTGGGATACGATGAGTACGGTCGGCCCATCCTGGGTTTTGACATGTACCACTACCAATCAAGTATACCACAACAATCACCTTCACTTTCAATGTGGGCGGACAACTGCTCATTAGCTAAAAACCTTCTGCTTCAGGGAACCAATGTTTGTTTCTTTGTAGGTATTGAGGATTTTGACTAGGTCATGCAAACCTATCCTCACAAATAATCAAGTTCAAACAACATGACATTCACTGGTGAAATAAGTTCATCTCCTCGGGTATTGTTTCGACAACCCATTAGAATGTAATCAGATCAACTCCCACATATAGATGAGGAATATTTAGCATGATATGCTAGGAGTGAACAACACTTCCAAAACATGAACCAATATTTTGATAGGTTTCAAGGACAAGGTGATGTCATGCTTCAAAACAATAACGCTACCCCTCCACCAACCGAAAATATTACCAATGAGGGATGACAACATAGTGAACAATTCATAGCAAGATACCATACTCCTCAACAACCTCCAAGGGTTCAACAAAAAGTACCTAAGCAAAGCACTTCCCCGTCAATGGGAGATGTCATTTTAGCTTTGGTAGACAAAGTCAAGGAGCTAGAGCTTTCCCAAAATACTCAGAATTCATATGTAGGGCAAGCACAAACTTCTACCTACATGTAGAACTACGGACAAATATCCACTGCACAGAATCCTCCAATTTATATGAATAATAAAAAACTTGGAGATCTTCTTATGGGGTTGGGAACCTTGGGTATGCCCCCTAAGCCACGTATGGATATCTGTAATAGGCACCATTCGGAAGTGTGTTCTCAAACGCCATACCATCCAAAAATGCAACGTTCCCATGCTTTGTGCCTTCAATTCCATATCAAGGTAATCAACCCCCCTATGTACACATGTATTCTAAATCTCCGTAAGGGGACATGTATACCTACCTGGGTCCATATGGGTAACCACAGGGGATGCCATACACCCCAAAAAATGTCTATGCTGTTCCATTTCAACAACTGATGCAGCCCCCACCTCCCCAACAAGGATCTTCAATGGTGGAAACATACACAATGGGAATCTCAAGGAACCCCTAGACTTCTCCATTCAGACAATCATGCTCCCGATACCCTTGCCTGATCTTTCGAACTTCAAAGGGGAGGGTGATCCTAACACCCACATCAAGGCTTATGCAACAGCCATTTGAGAGCTGCTCCCATGGGATGTAGTCATTGCGAAAATTTTCCCTAAGACACTAGAAGATATTGCTCTCAACTGGTACTAGAGGATACCAGAGGCTTCAATACACTCGTTCAAGCAACTCTTATTAGAATTTATTAAAGCTTTTGATATGAATAAGCTTTTTAGAACATGAATTAGGGAATTCCTTCATATGAAGGAAGAACACAACGAGTTTGCAACCCACTTTATTCAAAGGTGGTGAAAATTTCTCTACTCCTCTGCAAGCGCTTCAAATATGTATCAAACGGGACTTTGTGATTTGTTCCTCCACTCTCTTAACAGGGAGACAAAGGAAGAGGTTCAAAATTTCCCACTAAGGAGCTATGAAGAGGTGCTAGAGGGTGCTCTTTGGATTGACCAAGCAGCCATTGACAGTGGTCGTAAGACTTATGGAGCTAATGGAAGGTTAGTCACCCCTAATCAAAATAATCCTAGTTACTCCAACAACACAAATAGCAATCAAGGACCAAAAATCCTTAATAAGAATCGTGGAGTCACTACGGATGGAGTGATGGACCAACGTAAGAAGCCTAACGTTGTTAGTGCTCCCAACACTCCCGCTTCAAACAACCACAATAACAATGACAACAGTTAAAGAAACAACTTCTCTCCCTCAGTCAATGTTGTAGATTTTAACCACCAACGACAACAACAACCTCAACAAGCAAGACAAACACATACCCAAGGCCCTAACCAATACCCAGGCGAGTATCCAAACAATTTTCAAAATCAAGGGCAAGGGTTCCCAAATTTTAATAATATCAACCAACAGCTGAACAATAACCGTAATTTCAAACCATAACAAGGTGCGAACCAAAGGCCCCGAGATTACGATCCTGATTTATACTGCGGTTTCTATAGGATTCGCAGGCATAACGCAAGAACATGCCATGATTGTAACAAATTTCTACAACATTTTCTAGATGACCAAAGATAGTTATTTGTTGGCATGTTTTTTGCAAACCCAACAACACCCACTCAAAACACCTACATGGGACCAGTGTCTCCGCAAAACACACCGTTGGGGATCTTTAATGATCCTCTCCCCATGCGTCCAAAGGATGGTAGATTAGATCCCAATGGTTCGAATAAAGGTATTGTAATAGAGACCCATGATCACCAAGCCTCAACTTTGTCAAACCCACAGGTGGCACCTCCTTTAGATGGTCACCAATAAATGGAAATTGTGGGGTTGTTAGAGTTGGACACTGAACCACAAATCAATGCGGCCACTAGAACTAGGGATTATTCTTCGCAACCTATTCCGATCTACCCGACCACATTAGTTGACATTCATGATACGCTAAGCAGGATAGTAGAAACTCACGACTTGATCAATGACTTAACTAATACATTCTCGCACATCTCCTTCTTAGATCTATTAAAGAATTCCCCTGCTCATAGGGCCGCTCTACTCCAAGCGCTGGGTCTTCGTCATTTGACTAACGTCACCCCTCCTCTAGAAGCACAAATAAACCCTGTGGACTTTGATGTTTATCCTCCAAGACATCCTAAAAGAGATGTTGGATTTGTGTTCGATATCAACAAGATGCCCACAGACGTTGAAATAGTTCACAGAGGTGATCCGAAATGTTTTTACAAGTCTGTATTTACAACAACTATGTAAAGCGTGTGATGATTGATGACGAGGCAATAGTCAACATAGTCCCATTCTCTTTCCTTTAAAAACTAGGGTACAGAGAGACTAATTTCTCTTTAACATGAAATACACTGAGGGGCTACGATAGCCTCAAAGCAACGTCAATCGGAACTATAGTGTTGTCGGTCACCCTTGGACCTAAGACCGTAGCGACCAAATTTTATATTATAGATCAGGAAACCAACTATAATATGATCCTTGATCGTCCTTGGATTCATTGCATAAAGGCGATTCCATCTACTATGTTTTAGGAAGTCCGGTTCCTGCGTTTAGGGAAAGTTTTTGTGGCGCAGGGTGATCCAAAACCCTTTGACATACACTTAGCCAATTTGAAAAAGAGGTCAGGAGTCCAATCTTAGTTTGAGCTTCCCACAAATCATTTTAAATAAACCAACGAGCTCAATACTAGAGGAAAAGTTGGTTCCTTCAACTGAATTAGAAGTCACGAGTTTGACCAAAGGTATTTCGCTAGTCAAATATGAAACCGTCATCATAGAGAGAGTATTATTAGGGACTACGACAAAGATTGTCAAACTATTGGAAAAAGATTTACCAATTCTCCTTCCTTTCGATTCTATGGGCATGGGACATACCCTAGGACTTGGTTCTCTCCCAACAAATGAGGGTTATATGGTTGAGGTAACCGATGTGAAGGAGAAAGATTCAAAAGATGATCTAACGTCCATTTTTCCAAGTAACTGTTGGAATTTCCATTTCGATGGAGCCAAGTGTCATTTTGGCACTGGGGTAGGCGTAATTCTTACCTCTCCCAAGGGAAGGATTCTACCTTTTTCCTTCAAGTTAAACTTCAAGTGCACTAATAATGGGGTTGAATATGAAGCCCTTCTACTTGGTCTCATCGTAGCTGAAAGAATCGGTGCTCTTAATATCAAAGTGTTGGGTGATTCATAATTGGTTACAAATCAAGTATCCAAAGTGTACGAGACTAGAGCTGAGCATTTACAACTTTACAAAATGACAATTATGGATTTAACGAAGAGGTTTGACTTCATATCAATCGAGGCAATTCCATGAGACCAAAATCTCCTTGCAGACTCAATTACAACATCTGCTTCTCTATTTACACCAAGCGGTGAGTTGGAAGATTCAAGCTTCATGGTCTCAGTTCGTGTAGAACCTTTGGTCCATAAGACACTGGTGACTCCAATGTTGACATACGTAGAGACTGAGAGCGAGTTTGTCATTACAGATCACGCTGACATGGACAAGGCAACTCTAGAATATCTAAACTCTCTCGCATAGCTACATCTTACACATCACGGGGTTAATCTTTCTTTGATTCGACACTCTTCTTCCTATTTTAGAAATCCCATGATAGAGTCTTCCCCTGGGAAGGAACTTAAAATTTGTGAGGCGGCAGAAGAAGGGGATTTAGAGTTACCTTCGGCCCCGCTTGAGTTTGAGGAATGAAACACCTCCTTAATTAAGGGAAAAATCAATATAAATATCAGGAACGAGGAAGAACCAAATATTTTGAAGCTATGGTCCTCTTTAACTCTAGAGGAATTTGAAATACATACTCGCATTCTCAAGGAGCATCAAAATTATTTCACATTTAACTACAAAGAAATGACGGGGAATGCACCATACATTGTGGTGCACAATCTCGTCACCAAACTAGAGGCAAAGCTAATTAAACAAAATTCAAGGCCCATGAAGCCAAAAGTGGCCCTCATGGTGAAAGAAGAAGTGATGTAACTCCTCTAGGTGGGATTCATCAAGCTAGTGGAGTACTCTGTTAGGAAATAAGAGATAAAATATGCGGAATAATCCCTTACAGAATCGCAACAGTATAAACTAATATGCAGAAAATATTACAGATCTCAAATAAAAGTGCAAAATAAATAACACAACACAGAGAGACAAGATTTAACGTGGTTCACCCAATTTTGGCTACGTCCACCAAGAATCACTTGCTCAGATTTTATTACAAGCCTCCACTCTCTCAATACAATACCCAGATCCGTTTAGAGCTATGCTCAACAAACTCTACAGAATTCACACCCGAATTCAAAACACATCTGCAATACATTTACTTGTACATCTATCATATGCATAAGACCATATAAATAGACAACTGCTTAAGCAGTTTGATACAAAACCATGGGTATCAAAACCAAGGGCAAAAACCATGGGTATCAAAACAATGGGCAAAAGACCGAAAAAACCATGGGCCCAAAAATACCCGAGTGTAACACATAGAAGGTGTACCACATTCTAACATGTAAATAGGCTCCACAAACATAACAATCTCCCACTTGGAGACTGATTTCCACTGAGCAACCTTCTCAACCCTTCACTGTCATCTGCGAAGGCCAACCAAAGCTGAACATAGCTTTAGTTTATCCCTTGTGACCACCTTGGTCATCTTGTCTGCAGGATTCTGACTGGTATAAATCTTCTCCAACTTCAACTTATCTTCCTCCAAAGTTGTCTTGATGAAATGATATGTCAACTGTATATGCTTCGTCCTAGAGTGGAAAGCAGAGTTCTTAGCTAGGTGTATAGCACTCTGACTATCACTATATAGCTTACATTCCTCCTGCTTATGCCCCAACTCCTCAAGTAATTGTTGTAGCCAAATCATCTCTTTTCTTGCCTCTGTGGCAGCAACATACTTAGCCTCCGTGGTTGACAAATCCACCAGCTTCTGTAGTCGTGAAATCCAGCTCACTGCTGTCCCACCTACAGTGTAAATATAATCTGTTGTGCTCCTCCTGCTGTTTACATCTCCAGCCACGTCTGAATCTACATAACCACGTAAAGTGGTGTCTGATCCATTGTAGCACAAAACTGTCCCCATGGTCCCTCTCAAATACCGAAGGATCCACTTTACTACTTGCCAATGCTCTTTACCTGGTTCACTCATAAATCTACTCACAACTCCCATTGCATGGGCAATATCAGGCCTAGTGCACACCATATCATACATCAAACTGCCAACTACTGATGAGTAAGGTACCTTTGACATCTTATTTCTTTCTTGCCCTGTCTTGGGACACTTCTCCTTTAATAACTTGAAGTGGCCTGCCAAAGGAGTCCCAACCATTTTAGCATCCTGCATATTAAACCTCTCCAAGACCTTCTTAATGTACTCTTCCTGAGATAAAGTCAACTTCCGTTCCTTCTTATCCCGAGATATCCACATACTAAGGATTTGTTTGGCTGCACCCAAATCCTTCATAGAAAAGGATTCACTTAGCTACTTCTTGAGTACTTTTATTTCTTGCATGTTTTTACCTGCAACCAGCATGTCATCAACATACAAACATAGGATAATATAAATTCCATCCTCAAATTTCTTTGTATACACACAATGGTCAGAATGGCATTTGATATAACCTTGCTCCATCATGAAGCTATCAAACTTCTTATACCATTGACGTGGAGCTTGTTTCAGGCCATACAAGCTTTTCTTCAGTTTGCAAACCATCTCCTCTTTACCTTTGACCTCATAGCCCTCTGGTTGCTGCATATATAGTTCCTCCTCCAAATCACCATGGAGAAATGCAGTCTTTACATCAAGCTGTTCTAAGTGTAATTCTTCTACTGCAACTATTCCTAGAACAGTTCTAATAGAAGTCATTTTTACTACAGGAGAAAAAATCTCATTAAAATCTATACCTTGTTTCTATGCATACCCCTTGACCACCAACCGGGCCTTATATCTTTTCTTTCCTCCTTCTTCGTCTTTAACTCTGTACACCCACTTGTTTTGCAATGCTCTTTTGCTTTCTGATAGCTTCACCAAATCCCAAGTCTGGTTCTCCATGAGAGACTTATGCTCATCATCCATGGCTTGCTCCCACTTCTTATTGGCATCTACCTGTATTGCTTCATCAAATCTCTCTGGCTCTCCACTATAAGTGAGTAATAAATAATAAAGAGAAGGAGAAAAATGTTCAGGTTCTTTTCTTACCCTAGAAGACCTCCTCATTGTAGGAGTTTGGGGTTCCTGTTGAGTCGGTTCCTGAACTAATTCATGGGTCACTATCTCGTTTGGAAGATCCTCTACCACTGCATATTCTTTCTTGGATTCTTCCCTATTTTCCTGCAACTGTTGCTTATACATGACTTTCTCATTAAAGACCACATCCCTAGACCCAATGATTTTCTTGTCCTTAATACTCCAACATTTAAATCTAAAGTCATCACCACCATAACCAATGAAAGTACATTTTTCTGATTTATCCTCTAGCTTGGTCCTATCATCCTTGTCTATATGAACAAACACCTTACATCCAAAGACTCTAAGAAATGAAAAATCAACTTTCTTACCATACCAAGCCTTCTCAGGTATGCCTCCATCTAAGGCACTTGAGGGTCCTCTGTTTATCAAGTACATAGCTGTGCTCACCGTTTCCGCCCAAAAAGAAAGAGACAGTCCTGCATGTAATCTCATGCTTCTAGCACGTTCCATTATTGTTCTGTTCATCCTTTCTGATACCCCATTATGCTGCAGAGTTCCTGGAACCATCTTTTTCCTACGGATTCCATTCTTAGAACAGTAATCATTAAATTCATTGCTGCAATATTCTGTAATGCTCTTAAGCCTTCGGTTAGCTTCACCAAATCCCATGTCTGGTTCTCCATGAGAGCCTGATGCTCCTCATCCATGGCTTGATCCCACTTCTTCCTGGCATCTACCTGTATTGCTTCATCAAAGCTCTCTGGCTCTCCACTATCAGTGAGTAATAAATAATAAAGAGAAGGAGAAATGCGTTTAGGTTCTCTTCTTACCCTAGAAGACCTCCTCAATATAGGAGTTTGGGGTTCCTGTTGAGGGGGTTCCTGAATTGATTCATGTGTCACTTTCCCATCCGGAAGATCCTCTACCACTGTATATTCTTTCTTGGATTCTTCCCTATTTTCTTGTAACTGCTACTTATACATGACTTTCTCATTAAAGACCACATCCCTAGATCAAATGATTTTCTTGTCCTTAATACTCCAACATTTATATCCAAAGTCATCACCACCATAACCAATGAAAGTACATTTTTCTGATTTAGCCTCTAGTTTGGTCCTATCATCCTTGTTTATATTAACAAACACCTCACATTCAAAGACTCTAAGAAATGAATAATCAACTTTCTTACCATACCAAGCCTCCTCAGGTATGCCTCCATCCAAGGCACTTGAGGGTCCTTTATTTATCAAGTACACCGCTGTGCTCACCGCTTCTGCCCAAAAAGAAAGAGGCAGTCCTGCATGTAATCTCATGCTTCTAGCACGTTCCATTATTGTTCTGTTCATCCTTTCTGATATCCCATTCTGCTGCAGAGTTCCTGGAACCATCTTTTTCCTTTGGATTCCATTCTTAGAACAGTAATCATTAAATTCATTGCTGTAATACTCCCCTCTATTATCTGACCTGAGATATTTTAGCTTAAGACCCGTTTCTTTCTCTACCAAGGCTTTCCATTTTACAAAAGTGTCAAATATATCATATTTGTTTCTAATAGAATAAACCCAAACTTTCCTTGTTGCATTATCAATAAAAGTAACATAATAACTTGAACCCCCAAGAGATGATACCTGAGCTAGCCCCCACACATCAGAATGCACCAGCTCTAACTTACTCTCTTTCTTTGTAGGTCCAACCTTGAGAAACCTTACTCGCTTCTATTTCCCATATATGGAGTCCTCACAGAACTCCAAACTTGTTTCTGTATATCTAGGAAAATTCTTCTTTATGCTGTCCATGCTTTTATGGCTCATATGACCAAGCCTATAGTGCCATAATGTTGTATCTGCATCTGAAGCCACAAGATTATAATCATTAGTACTATCAGTCAATAAATACAAGGTTCCAACCTTCTTACCTCTTGCCACCAAAAGAACACCCTTGGTAACCTTCCAAGAGTCAGCTGTAAATATCGCAGTACAACCATCACTTCCTAATTGCCCCGCCGATATCAAATTTCTCCTTAATGTAGGCACATGTCTGACATCCTTCAATAACCATGTATTCCCATTCTGCATCTTAACCTGAACAGAACCTTTTCCAACTATACTGCAAGGCTCATCATCACCAAGAAAAACATGCCCAAAATCCCCTTGAACATAATCAACAAAATAATGCCTATGTGGAGTAGCATGAAAAGAAGCCCCTGAATCTAAAACCCAAGATTTAGTAATATTATGCAAAGAAAGAATCAAAGCATCCTGACATACATTACCCGATGCCACGTTTGCCTCCTTGTTTTCTTCCTGTTGTTTCTTCTTATCCTGAAGCTCCCAACAGTCCTTCTTTGCATGCCCAGGCTTTCCACAATTCCAACATACAATCTTGTTCTTGGATTTTGACCTTGCCCGATCTTTTGATTTTCCACTGTTTCCTGTATTCTTCTGTCTCCCTCTAGTTTCCACTGTCAAAGCATTCCCTGAAGTAGAAGATTCCCCAGAGCTTTTTCTTCGCATTTCCTTGCTTAGAATCACCCCTACAACATCCTCAAACTTGAACTTCGAGTTAGCTGGAACCGAGTTACTTACCGCCATTACCAGGCTATTCCAACTCTTAGGTAAAGAGCTAGAATTAATAAAGCCCTAACTTCTTCATCAAATTCTATTGTAACCGAAGCTAGCATATTCACAACTGTATTGAAATCATTTAAATGATCTGCTACTGAACTATTCTCAGACATCTTCATATTAAACAACTTTTTCATTAAAAATATCTTGTTAGAGGTAGAGGGTTTTTCATACAACTTCCCTAATGCATCCATTAGATCTTTTGTAGTCTTTTCCTTTGAAACATTAAATAATACCGAAGATGCAAGACACAGCTGGATTGTCCCAAGTGCCTTCCTATCCAGCAAATCCTATTCCGCATCTGTCATACTTGAGGGTTTGTTCACCTTCTCAGACAACGGAGTATAAATATCATTTTGATAAAGGTAATCTTCCATCTGCATCTTCCAAAGACTGAAATTCTACCCTAGATCTTCCTTCATCTGCCATAACTCTCACTCAAGCTAAAAAATTTCCCTGTGATTCAACATTTCAGCAAACGAAACCAGGCTCTGATACCAATTGTTAGGAAATAAGAGATAAAATATGCGGAATAATCCCTTATAGAATCGCAACAGTATAAACTAATATGCAGAAAATATTACAGATCTCAAATAAAAGTGCAGAATAAATAACACAACACAGAGAGACAAGATTTAACGTGGTTCACCCAATTTGGGCTACGTCCTCCAAGAATCACTTGCTCAGATTTTATTACAAGCCTCCACTCTCTCAATACGATACCCAGATCCGTTTGGAGCTATGCTCAACAAACTCTACAGAATTCACACCCGAATTCAAAACACATATGCAATACATTTACTTGTACATTTATCATATGCATAAGACCATATAAATAGACAACTGCTTAAGCAGTTTGATACAAAACCGTGGGTATCAAAACCGAGGGCAAAAACCGTGGGTATCAAAACAATGGGAAAAAGACCGAAAAAAACATGGGCCCAAAAATACCCGAGTGTAACACATAGAAGGTGTACCACATTGTAACATGTAAATGGGCTCCACAAACATAACATACTCTCAATGGGTATCTAACATAGTCTATGTTCTCAAGAAAAATGGAAAGATCCGCATCTACATAGATTTTTGGGATATAAACAACACTTGTCCCAAAGATGATTTCCCATTACCATCCATCGATGTTATCATTGATGCAACAACTGGTTCTGAGTTGTTGTCTCTTATGGATGGATTTTATGGGTATAATCAGATCAGAATATCTTAAGAGGATCAGGCCAAAACCACATTTATAACTCCTTGGGGAACTTACTATTATGCGGTCATGCCATTTGGGCTTAAGAACGTTGGAGCTACATACCAACGAGCAATGAATTATATATTACATGAACTTATACATAATATTGTGGAATCCTATGTGGATGACCCATTGGCTAAGGCCAAAAAGCGCTGCGATCACCCAAAGGTGCTTCGTATCATCCTTTCAAATTGAATACAATGTCACATTGAATCCAGAAAATTGTTTGTTTGGCGTAACATGAGGCAAACTTTTGGGGTACATAATATCTTCACGAGGAATTAATGTAGACCCAGCCAACATCTGAGCTATGTTGGAAATGACTCCAACAATGGAAGATTCTGGCATCAGATATTTTCTTGGAAAAATTGGGGCAATCTAAAGGTTTATCCCTGACTTGACCTTTGTCTTTTCATCCAATCAACAATTTGTTGAAAAAGGATTATAGCATTGATTGGAAAGAATAATGCAATGAGGTCTTCGAGGCAGTTGAACAATTCTTATTATCCCCTCCCATGCTAATGCTGCATAGACCAAATTGGCCTTTGATCTTGTATTCACAAGCTATGAATGTTTCGCTAGCCTACATGTTGGCTCAAGAGCATGACAATAAATGAGAGTGTGTAATTTATTTCATTAGTCAGACATTGCTTGATTATGAGACACGTTACACCAAGGCAGAAAAATAATGCCTTGCCATAGTCTTTGCAACAAAGCGCTTAAGAAATTATATGCTGAATTAAGAAACGAGGGTTATTGTTAAGTCAGATCACTTGCAGACATTCCTCACACAAGGATCCTTGTCTAAGAAGGTCGGGCGCTTCATAACTCTGATGGGTGAATTTGAGTTAACATTCATTAATCAGAAATTTTTCAAAGGACAAATCATTGTGGATTGGCTAGCTGA
This sequence comes from Taxus chinensis, assembly GCA_019776745.2. Taxonomy (NCBI): domain Eukaryota; kingdom Viridiplantae; phylum Streptophyta; class Pinopsida; order Cupressales; family Taxaceae; genus Taxus; species Taxus chinensis. The sequence continues at coordinate 197,411,337 of CM034147.1, read as the reverse complement.
TAATTTGTTAGATGGAGGTGATCTGGTAGATCTAGACTTCCCTGATGAGTGTGTGTACTTCTTTGAGACTAGGTCCCCATTTTCTGTGTGTCCATGGTATAACGACATCATCAATTTTATATTGGACCATACGTATATAGAAGGGGCAACATCTCAACAAAGAAGGCAGTTACGTGTCATTACCGCTAAGTATGTTCTTGTAGAGCAGGTTCTCTATTGTAGGGCCTTCAATGGAATGTTGTTAATATGTGTTGACACCAAAGAACCCGAAAATATTCTTTATGAGTCACATAGCAGAGTATGTGGAGGTCACTTCGGCGGCCACGACACTACTCGGAAGATACATCAAATGGGCTATTTCTGGCCCACTCTAGAACATGATGCAATATACTTTGTGCGCAGATGCCACAAATGCCAAGATTTCTCCCATGAGATCCACATACCGGCATAGGCTTTGCAACCAATTGCAACCCTATGGCTTTTTTCCACATGGGGCCTAGATTTAATAAGGAAATTCTCTCCCTCATCAACAGATGGCCATAACTTCATAGTCACGGCCACAAAGTACTTTACTAAGTGGGTAGAAGCCATGCCTCTTACCATTGTACCCGGGTCTATGATTGCTAAGTTCATCTTAAACCAAATCATTTGTAGGTACGGTGTCTCACAAGTCATTATCTCAGATAATGACACGTCTTTGAAAAACGACAAGGTGTGTGAATTATGTGTAAAGTTCATGATAAGTCATCACACGACTTCTCTTTATTATCCTTAGGCCAATGGACAGGCTGAGGCTACGAATAAAACATTAAATTCCATACTCCTTAAGATCGTTAAGGAGAATAAACGATATTGGAATTTAAATCTTTTTCCAACCTTGTGGGCCTATTGGACATCAGTTAGAACACCAACATGGGTAACCCCCTTTTCTTTGGTATTTGGTGTGGAAGCAGTTTTACAACTCGAGGTTGAAATACCGAGTCTTCGTATTTCACTGCATAGAATCTTGGGAGAAGAAGGCTATCAAGAAGCGTGACTCTCTTAGTTAGAAAGTCTTGATGATGTTAGACTCAATGCTGAACAACGAAAAAATGTTTATGCTGGACGGATGGCTCAAAAATACTATAAGAAGGTTTACAAACATGAAATATACGACGAAGATTTGGTTTTAAGACTTGACATCCGGATAGACAAAAAAACCGGCGATGGAAGGAATTTTAGACCTAGGTGGTTGGGTCCATATTGAGTAGTAGAAGACTACAAAAATGGAGCATTTCGCCTGTGTACACTAGAGGGTGAGGAGTTTAATGAATTTGTGAACTCTCTTCACCTAAAGAGGTATTATGCATGATCCATTAACATTTTCATATGTACATTACTGCATCTGCAATGCACTTTCATTTTTTAGCTCATTCTGTAAAACTTGTGATCAAGGGATTTATTCTTATAGCAACTCCTAAAAACTTCTGAAAAACATTGGAAAAACATTCAAATCATGTCTCTTGAAATTTTCATGGTATCATCAATTTTTTTCAAATCATTTCATCAGTTCAAGAAAGATAAGACAAAGTTTTTACGGTGATCATACCAAGGCCTGCATACTTGGTTTTGCTTATAGTCTCTTTCTAGATTAGGTGTCTTTGCCCATAGTCTGTTCTAGAAGCTGCATGGTGTCACATCTATCCCATAAAAATTTCTTTGGAAATAATAACATACTAAACATTTTTCCTATATGAGTAATTCAAATGCAAATCCACAAAAAAATTTTATTTTACACATTTCATTTCCCTACCAACCTTCGATGTTGAGCCTGCATCTCTTACTAGTGATGTAGGGTTAGGAAAGGAGAGAAATGCCCTTACTCACCTATTCCTTGTCCGTGGTGATGAGCCCATGCTTCCTCCTGATAGAATGGGGCAAGGAGTAGGGGGTCTCTTTGATAAACTTGAAAGTTACAAATAATCCATTCAAATGTTGTGAAATCATAAGTAAAAAACAAAGAGAGTTAGATGTCCAAAATTCCAAAAGAGTTTAAAACCTCAAAACCAGATTTTTTCAACTAAGTAGCCATCTACGGATCTAAGTCTAGATAAAATGGAAAGTAAATCAAATTCTAAGATATGAGGTAACATGAGTAGGGTGAAGTTGTAGTGTCTCAATGTGGTCCTATCAAACCATTGCCTTTCCCTCATCATTACCATTCAAAAAAATTCGTAACTTGTGCCCCTTTTGGCTCTTGGTGTTGAGTCCTCACATCTTACTGGTTGCGTGGAGTTATGAGAGGGGCAAGTTCATTCACTTATCATATCTCTCTTTCGCCACGTTTTTCCAAGACAATATGAAGTATCAAAGATTGTTTAAAGAAACTAAATTTCAAACATCACATTGTGTTCACATTATCATATATCAGCATTATAAAATACAAAAATAAATAATTCTGTTATCATTTCACACCCGTTGCATGCATTCTGAAAAGCATAGAAAAGTGGATATTCTTAACATCTAGAGTACATATGAGAAATAAACCAAAAGAGAGTCAACTTGGATATAATGGATTACCGAACAAAAAATAAGAGTCTATATATATCACAGTGGGTCAAGTTTCTATACAATGCCATCACGCGCTAAGGCGTGGTCAAAACGCTCGCGATGAGCCTGAAATATACAAAAAAAATCGTATAGTGCCCGAAAAAATGACAACAAAGCAATAAATGGCCCAGTGGCCTGTCAATTCCTGTGGGATCCCTCGGATGGTGCATGGCCACGTCCAGGGCTCCTACTGCGACTACGATGATGCTGGGAGTGAATTGAATCGTGCAAGTGCTCGTGACGGTGACGACTGGCTAAGGTTTCACTATGGGAATGGATCTGCCTCATCAGATGCTTGGCCGCCTCATATCCGGCCACCGTGGTACGAAGGGAGGCCACCACCTATGCTATCGTCCAAATAGGAGTAAACACGTCAGTGTGTCTGCTGACAGCTAATGGATGACCTGAATCATCAGTCAACTCAGCTTGGGTTTTTCCAAAGGGGATCAGTAGGGTGTCCATGCACACCTATTGGATGAGCTCTCTCCACTCTTGTGCAGTCGCTACAAGAAGGAAATGAGAAGAAGTAGATAAGTTAGAAAAGTGCAAGACGTAAATAAAAAGAGAATATCAAAACTAAGGTTTCAAATTAACAAAGGCGAGAGAAGAGTTTCAAACATACTCGGATCTCCGAGCATCTAGGTAGGGTCAATGACTGCTACTGCCGATGCTGGTGGTGGCTGTGGGGCCTCCCCAAAGCCAGAGGTCAAATGATGTCTGATCACAGACTCATTGTCCCCCTCCCCACATAGAGGAAATGGATCCTCTGGGACAAAGGTCTCTCTCTCTCTCTCTCTGCGTTGTCCTCCTCGTGTGTGGCTCTTAACATCTCCTGAGTGTCATGCCACCCAGGATCACTCTCCTCCTCTACCATACGGGATGCCTCACCAATATTGACATCCCCCCCTTGTCCTCCTCAGTCTCCTCTCAGACTGTCTCCTCCTCTGTCTCATCCAATGTAAGCTCCTCAGAATCAGAGTCTACACTAATGGGCTCATCCTCGTCTCCGCTGTGGGTAGGAGCGGTCATGATCTGGAGTAAAGGCGCTCAAGGGGCACTAGCTACCCATCGAGCATACACCACATGCCGAATTGCAATAGGCACACCTAAAGTGACCACTATCCAATCGGTATCTCCTCTATGGCCCCTCCGGCCCTCTTGAATGGTCCTATAAACTTGTACCACTGGGGAGGAACATCAATGTATGGTAGGCCAAACTATTGGGGAACCTGATTAAATGGGTGAATCTCAAGTCTCCTGGCTTTGTCAACTAGCTAGACTGTATTAGAACAATCTACCGATGTGGTTACCTCCTGCCCCCATAACCCTGCCATGTCCTGGTAAGGGGTAGCTACCATGTCTGCTGTGGTAGGAGAAGCAACTAGCTGATGAGTTGTCCTAAGAATTGACATATCTATCCACCTCGCTTCCCAGACAACCATTGGGTCTAATACCTGTACTCCCCTTCCATAAGAGATGATACACTCATACACCCAACGCATGAAAAGAGTGGGGTGGCTTAGTGACTGCCCCTGCGATCAGACTACCATGTACAGGTCATGGTAGGTAGTCCCTAAAATGTGCACAACCCATGCATACATACAACCATGTACGTTAATCTATGTGATAATGGGAGCCCAATAGTAGAGAAGAGTGTCGCCTCCCTTATCCCCAATCAATCATGAGGAAAGGATACCCATAATGGCCCTCCGGATGATCGGAATAGGAGCAGTAGCAATCGACTGGAAATTCATCTCCTTCTTCGAACTAGATGAGACAACGACGTCTCCCATATATGTGGCCCACTGTATCATCGCGGCCCTGGATCCTACTGTCTCTAAGGTCAGTCTCCTCCCAAGAATAAGGAGCCCAAGGATGTGGTATATGTCCTCTAAAGTAACTGTTCACTCAACACTAACACCTGGAAACTAGAATGTGTTTTGATTTGCATCCCAGTAGGAGAACAAGTCACACAATATGTGACTAGCAGGGGCAACATGGGGCACCCTTGCAATCCTCCAGATACTTTTCCTGTGCAGAGTGTCCCTCTCAGCCTGAGTCAGTTGATCTAGAATCCCAGGGAGCCAATCATGTTATGTTTGTGGAGCCTATTTTCATGTTAGAATGTGGTACACCTTCTATGTGTTACACTTGGGTATTTTTACGGCGGTCTCGCTCGCCAGTGAGTGGGTCAGGGGGGTTTTGGGGGCGAAGCCCCCGAAGCTAATTTTTATGGGTGGTTTATTAACCCATGGGTAATGGGTAACCGTTATGGGCTGTTTTTGGGCCAATGGTTTTTTGGAACCCATTGTTTTGATACCCACAGTTTTTTACCCATGGTTTTAATACCCACAGTTTTTGCCCATGGTTTTGATACCCACAATTTTGTATCAAACTGCTTAAGCAATTTTCTATTTATATGGTCTTATGCATATGATACATAGACAATCAAATATATTGCATATGTGTTTTGAATTCGGGTGTGAATTCTATAGAGTTTGTTGAGCATATCTCCAAACAGATCTGGGTATTGTATTGAGAGAGTGGAGGCTTGTAATAAAATCTGAGCAAGTGATTCTTGGTGGACGTAGCCCAAATTGGGTGAACCACGTTAAATTTTCTCTCTCTGTGTTGTGTTATTTATTCTGCACTTTTATTTGAGATCTGTAATATTTTCTGCATATTAGTTTCTACTGTTGTGATTCTGTAAGGGATTATTCCACATATTTTATCTCTTATTTCCTATCAATTAGTATAAGAGCCTGGGTTGGTTTGTTGAAGTGTTGAATCGCAGGGAAAATTTTATCTTGAGTGGGAGCTATGGTAGATGATGGAAGATCTAGGGTTGATAAATTCAACAGGTAGAATTTCAGTCTTTGGAAGATGCAGATGGAAAATTACCTTTATCAAAAGGATCTTTATGCTACACTGTCTGAGAAGGTGAACAAACCCTCGAGTATGACATATGCGGAATGGGATTTGTTGGATCGAAAGGCACTTGGAACGATTCAGCTGTGTCTTGCATCTTCGGTATTATTTAATGTTTCAAAGGAAAAGACTACAAAAGAACTGATGGATGCATTAGGGAAGTTGTATGAAATACCCTCTGCCTCTAACAAGATACTTTTAATGAAAAAGTTGTTTAATATGAAGATGTCTGAGAATAGTTCAGTAGCAGATCATTTAAATGATTTCAATACGGTTGTGAATAAGCTAACTTCGGTTATAATAGAATTTGATGAAGAAGTTAGGGCTTTATTAATTTTGTGCTCTTTACCTGAAAGTTGGAATAACCTGGTAATGGCGGTAAGAAACTAAGTTCCAGCTAACGCGAAGTTGAAGTTTGAGGATGTTGTAGGGGTGATTCTAAGAGATGAAATGCGAAGAAAAAACTCTAAGGAATCTTCTACTTTAGGGAATACTTTGACACTGGAAACTAGAGGGAGACAAAAGAATAGAGGAAACCATGGAAAATCGAAAGATTGGGCAAGGTCAAAATCCAAGAGCAAGATTGTATGTTGGAACTGTGGAAAGTCTGGGCATGCAAAGAAGGATTGTTGGGAGCTTCGGGACAAGAAGAAACAACAGAAAGAAAACAAGGAGGGAAATGTGACATCGGGTAATGTATGCCAGGATGCTTTGATTCTTTATTTACATAATATTACTGACTCTTGGGTTTTAGATTCAGGGGCTTCTTTTCATGCTACTCCACATAGACATTATTTTGTTGATTATGTTCAAGGGGATTTTGGGCATGTTTTTCTTCGTGATGATGAGCCTTGCAGTATAGTTGGAAAAGGTTCTGTTCAGGTTAAGATGCAGAATGGGAATACATGGCTATTGAAGGATGTCAGACATGTGCCTACATTAAGGAGAAATTTGATATCGACGGGGTAATTGGGAAGTGATGGTTATACTGTGATATTTATAGCTGACTCTTGGAATGTTACCAAGGGTGCTCTTGTGGTGGCAAGAGGTAAAAAGGTTGGAACCTTGTATTTATCCACTGATAGTACTAATGATTGTAATCTTGTGGCTTCAGATGAAGATACAACATTATGGCACTATAGGCTTGGTCATATAAGCCATAAGGGCATGTACATCACAAAGAAGAATTTGAATGGATATACAGAAACATGTTATGAGTTCTGTGAGGACTGTATATATGGGAAATAGAAGCAACTAAGGTTTCTTAAGGTTGGACCTACAAAGAAAGAGAGTAGGTTAGAGCTGGTGCATTCTGATGTGTGGGGACCAACTCAGGTATCATCTCTTGGCGGTTCAAGTTATTATGTTACTTTTATTGATAATGCAACAAGGAAAGTTTGGGTTTATTCTATTAGAAATAAATATGATATATTTGACACTTTTGTTAAATGGAAAGCCTTGATAGAGAATGAAACAGGTCTTAAGCTAAAATGTCTCAGGTCAGATATGGAGGGGAGTATTGCAGCAATAAATTTAATGATTACTATTCTAAGAATGGAATCCACAGGAAAAAGACGGTTCTAGGAACTACGCAATAGAATGGGGTATCAGAAAGGATGAACCGAGAAATAATGGAACGCGCTCGGAGCATGAGGTTACATGCAAGACTGTCTCTTTCTTTTTGGGCAGAAGCGGTGAGCACAACTGTGTACTTGATAAACAGAGGACCCTCAAGTGCCTTGGATGGAGGCATATCTGAGAAGGCTTGGTATGCTAAGAAAGTTGATTATTCATTTCTTAGAATCTTTGGATGTGAGGTGTTTGTTCATATAGACAAGGATGATAGGACCAAGCTAGAGGCTAAATCAGAAAAATGTACTTTCATTGGTTATGGTGGTGATGACTTTAGATTTAAATGTTGGAGTATTAAGGACAAGAAAATCATTCGGTCTAGGGATGTGGTCTTTAATGAGAAAGTCATGTATAAGCAACAGTTGCAGGAAAATAGGGAAGAATCCAAGAAAGAATATGCAGTGGTAGAGGATCTTCCAGACGGGATAATGACCCATGAATTAGTTCAGGAACCGACTCAACAGTAACCCCAAAATCCTACAGTGAGGAGGTCTTCTAGGGTAGGAAAAGAACCTAAACATTTTTCTCCTTCTCTTTATTATTTATTACTCATTTATAGTGGAGAGCCAGAGAGCTTTGATGAAGCAATACATGTAGATTCCAATAAGAAGTGGGAGCAAGCCATGGATGAGGAGCATAAGTCTCTCATGGCGAACCAAACTTGGGATTTGGTGAAGCTATCGGAAAGCAAACGAGCATTGCAGAACAAGTGGGTGTACAGAGTTAAAGACGAAGAAGAAGGAAAGAAAAGATATAAGGCCCGGTTGGTGGTCAAGGGGTATGTATAGAAACAAGGTATATATTTTAAAGAGATTTTTTCTCCTATAGTAAAAATGACTTCTATTAGAACTGTTCTTAGAATAGTAGCAACATAAGACTTGCACTTAGAACAGTTAGATGTGAAAACTACATTTCTCCATGGTGATTTGGAGGAGGAACTATATATGCAACAACCAGACGACTATGAGGTCAAAGGTAAAGAGGAGATGGTGTGTAAACTAAAGAATAACTTGTATGGCTTGAAACAAGCTCCACGTCAATGGTATAAGAAGTTTGATAGCTTCATGATGGAGTAATGTTATATTAGATGTCATTATGACAATTGCATGTATACAAAGAAATTTGAGGATGAAATTTATATTATCCTATGTTTGTATGTTGATGACATGTTGGTTGCAGGTAAAAACATGCATGAAATAAAAGTACTCAAGAAACAACTAAGTGAATCCTTTGATATGAAGGATTTGGGGTCATCCAGAAAAATCCTTGGTATGAGGATAACTCAGGATATGAAGGAATGGAAGCTGAATTTATCTCAAGAAGAGTACATTAAGAAGGTATTGGATATGTTTAACATGCAGGATGATAAAACGGTTGTGACTCCTTTTGCAGGCCATTTTAAGTTATCAAAGGAGCAGTGTCCCATGACAGAGCAGGAAAGAAACTAGATGTCCAAGGTACTTTACTCATATGCATTTGGCAGTTTGATGTATGCTATGGTGTGCACTAGGTCTGATATTATCCATGTAGTGGGAGCTGTGAGTAGATTTATGAGTGATCCAGGTAAAAAGCATTGGCAAGCAGTAAAGTGGATCCTTCGGTATTTGAAAGGGACCATGGGGACAGTTTCGTGCTACAGTGGATCAGACACCACTTTACGTGGTTATGTAGATTCAGACATGGTTGGAGATGTAGACAGCAGGAGGAGCACGACAGGTTATATTTACACTGTAGGTGGGACATCAGTGAGCTGTATTTCACGACTACAGAAGCTGATGACTTTGTCAACCACGGAGGTTGAGTATGTTGCTGCCATAGAGGCAAGCAAAGAGATGATTTGGTTACAACAATTACTTGAGGAGTTGGGACATAATCAAGAGGAATGTAAGCTGCATAGTGATAGTCAGAGTGTTATACACCTAGCTAAGAACTCTGCTTTCCACTCCAGGACAAAGCATATATAGTTGAGATATCACTTCATCAGGACAACTTTGGAGGAAGATAAGATGAAGTTGGAGAAGATTCATACCAGTCAGAATCCTGCAAACATGATGACCAAGGTGGTCACAAGGGATAAACTGAAGCTATGTTCTACTTTGGTTCACCTTCACGGATGAAAGTGAAGGGTTGAGAAGCTTGCTCAGTGGAAATCATTCTCCAAGTTGGAGATTGTTATGTTTGTGGAGCCTATTTTCATGTTAGAGTGTGGTACACATTCTATGTGTTATACTTAGGTATTTTTACGGCAGTCCAGCTCGCCAGTGAGCGGGTCAGATGGGTTTAGGGGCGAAGCCCCCGAAGCTAATTTTCATGGGTGGTTTATCAACCCATGGGTAATGGGTAACTGTTATGGGCTATTTTTGGGGCCATGGTTTTTTGGTACCCATTGTTTTGATACCCACAGTTTTTTGCCCATGGTTTTGATACCCACAGTTTTTGCCCATGGTTTTGATACCCACGGTTTTGTATCAAACTGCTTAAGCAATTTTCTATTTATATGGTCTTATGCATATGATACATAGACAAGAAAATGTATTGCAGATGTGTTTTAAATTTAGGTGTGAATTCTATAGAGTTTGTTGAGCATATCTCCAAACCGATCTGGGTATTGTATTGAGAGAGTGGAGGCTTGTAATAAAATCTGAGCAAGTGATTCTTGGTGGACATAGCCCAAATTGGGTGAACCATGTTAAGTTTTGTCTATCTGTGTTGTGTTATTTATTCTACACTTTTATTTGAGATCTGTAATATTTTCTGCATATTAGTTTCTACTGTTGTGATTCTGTATGAGATTATTTCACATTTTTTATCTCTTATTTCCTATCAATTGGTATCAGAGCTTGGTTTGGTTTGCTAAAGTGTTGAATCGCAGGGAAAGTTTTATCTTGAGTGGGAGCTATGGTAGATGATGGAAGATCTAGGGTTGATAAATTCAACGGTTAGAATTTCAGTCTTTGGAAGATGCAGATGGAAGATTACCTTTATCAGAAGGATCTTTATGCTACACTGTCTGAGAAGGTGAACAAACCCTCAATTATAACAGATGCGGAATGGGATTTGTTGGATCGAAAGGCACTTGGAATGATCCGGCTGTGTCTTGCATCTTCGGTATTATTTAATGTTTTAAAGGAAAAGACTACAAAAGAACTGATGGATGCATTAGGGAAGTTGTATGAAATACCCTCTGCCTCTAACAAGATACTTTTAATGAAAAAGTTGTTTAATATGAAGATGTCTGAGAATAGTTCAGTAGCAGATCATTTAAATGATTTCAATACGGTTGTGAATAAGCTAGCTTCGGTTATAATAGAATTTGATGAAGAAGTTAGGGCTTTATTAATTTTGTGCTCTTTACCTGAAAGTTGGAATAACCTGGTAATGGCGGTAAGAAACTAAGTTCCAGCTAACGCGAAGTTGAAGTTTGAGGATGTTGTAGGGGTGATTCTAAGAGAGGAAATGCGAAGAAAAAACTCCAGGGAATCTTTTACTTCAGGGAATACTTTGACACTGGAAACTAGAGGGAGACAAAAGAATAGAGGAAACCGTGGAAAATCGAAAGATTCAGGGGCTTCTTTTCATGCTACTCCACATAGGCATTATTTTGTTTATTATGTTTAAGGGGATTTTGGGCATGTTTTTTTTAGTGATGATGAGCCTTGCAGTATAGTTGGAAAATGTTTTGTGCAGGTTAAGATGCAGAATGGGAATACATGGCTATTGAAGGATGTCAGACATGTGCCTACATAAAGGAGAAATTTGATATCAGCGGGGCAGTTAGGAAGTGATGGTTGTACTTTGATATTTACAGCTGACTCTTGGAAGGTTACCAAGGGTGTTCTTGTGGTGGCAAGAGGTAAGAAGGTTGGAACCTTGTATTTATCGACCGATAGTACTAATGATTGTAATCTTGTGGCTTCAGATGTAGATACAACATTATGACACTATATGTTTGATCATATGAGCCATAAAGGCATGGACATCATAAAGAAGAATTTGCCTAGATATACAGAAACATGTTTGGAGTTCTGTGAGGACTCCATATATGGGAAATAGAAGCGAGTAAGGTTTCTTAAGGTTGGACCTACAAAGAAAGAGAGTAAGTTAGAGATGGTGCATTCTGATGTGTGGGGGCCAGCTCAGGTATCATTTCTTGGGGGTTCAAGTTATTATGTTACTTTTATTGATAATCCAACAAGGAAAGTTTGGGTTTATTCTATTAGAAACAAATCTGATGTATTTGACACTTTTGTAAAATAGAAAGCCTTGGTAGAGAAAGAAACATGTCTTAAGCTAAAATGTCTCAGGTTCAGATAATCGAGGGGAGTATTGCAGCAATGAATTTAATGATTACTATTCTAAGAATGGAATCCACAGGCAAAAGATGGTTCCAGGAACTCCACAGCAGAATGGGGTATCAGAAAGGATGAACAGAGCAATAATGGAACGCGCTCGGAGCATGAGGTTACATGCAGGACTGTCTCTTTCTTTTTGGGTAGAAGCGGTGAGCACAACTGTGTACTTGATAAACAGAGGACCCTCAAGTGCCTTGGATGGAGGCATATCTGAGAAGGCTTGGTATGCTAAGAAAGTTGATTATTCATTTCTTAGAGTCTTTGGATGTGAGGTGTTTGTTCATATAGACAAGGATGATAGGACCAAACTAGAGGCTAAATCAGAAAAATGTACTTTCATTGGTTATGGTGGTGATGACTTTGGATTTAAATGTTGGAGTATTAAGGACAAGAAAATCATTCGGTCTAGGGATGTGGTCTTTAATGAGAAAGTCATGTATAAGCAACAGTTGCAGGAAAATAGGGAAGAATCCAAGAAAGAATATGCAGTGGTAGAGTATCTTCGGTACGGGATAGTGACCCATGAATCAGTTCAGGAACCGACTCAACAGTAACCCCAAACTCCTACAGTGAGGAGTTCTTCTAGGGTAATAAAAGAACCTGAACATTTTTCTCCTTCTCTTTATTATTTATTACTCACTAATAGTGGAGAGCCAGAGAGCTTTGATGAAGCAATACAGGTAGATGCCAGTAAGAAGTGGGAGCAAGCCATGGATGAGGAGCATAAGTCTCTTATGGAGAACTAGACTTGGGATTTGGTGAAGCTACTGGAAAGCAAAAGAACATTGTAGAACAAGTGGGTGTACAGAGTTAAAGATGAAGAAGGAGAAAAAAAAAGATATAAGGTCCGGTTGGTGGTCAAGGGGTTTGTACAAATACAAGGTATATATTTTGATGAGATCTTTTCTCATGTAGTAAAAATGACTTCTATTAGAATTGTTCTTGGAATAGTAGTAGCATAAGATTTACACTTAGAACAGTTAGATGTGAAGACTGCATTTCTCCATGGTGATTTGGAGGAGGAATTATATATGCAGCAACCAGATGGCTATGAGGTCAAAGGTAAAGAGGAGATGGTGTGTAAACTTAAGAAGAGTTTGTATGGCTTGAAACAAGCTCCACGTCAATGGCATAAGAAGTTTGATAGCTTCATGATGGAGCACGGTTATATTAGATGTCATTCTGACCATTGTGTGTATACAAAGAAATTTGAGGGTTGAAGTTATATTATCCTGTGTTTGTATGTTGATGATATGTTGGTTGCAAGTAAAAACATGTAGGAAATAAAAGTACTCAAGAAACAACTAAGTGAATCCTTTGATATGAAGGATTTTGGGGCATTCAGAAAAATCCTTGGTATGAGGATAACTCGGGATAGAAAGGAATGAAAGTTGACTTTATCTTAGGAAGTGTACATTAAGAAGGTATTGGATAGGTTTAATATGCAGGATGCTAAAACGGTTGGGACTCCTTTGGCAGGCCATTTTAAGTTATCAAAGGAGTAGTGTCCCAAGACAGAGCAGGAAAGAAACCAAATGTCCAAGGTACCTTACTCATCAGCAGTTGACATTTTGATGTATGCTATGGTGTGCACTAGGCCTAATATTTCCCATATAGTGGGAGCTATGAGTAGATTTATGATTGATCCAGGTAAAGAGCATTGACAAGCAGTAAAGTGGATCCTTCGGTATTTGAGAGGGACCATGGGGACAATTTTGTGCTATAGTGGATCAGACACCACTTTACGTGGTTATGTAGATTCAGACATGGCTGAAGATGTAGACAGTAGGAGGAGAACGATAGGTTATATTTACACTGTAGGTGGGACATCAGTGAGCTGGATTTCATGACTACAGAAGTTGATAGCTTTTTCAACCACGGAGGTTGAGTATGTTGCTGCCACAGAGGCAAGCAAAGAGATGATTTGGTTACAACAATTACTTGAGGAGTTGGGGCATAAGCAAGAGGAATGTAAGCTGTATAGTGATAGTCAGAGTGTTATACACCTAGCTAAGAACTCTGCTTTCCACTCCAGGACGAAGCATATTAGTTGAGATATCACTTCATCAGGACAACTTTGGAGGAAGATAAGTTGAAGTTGGAGAAGATTCATACCAGTCAGAATCCTGCTGACATGATGACCAAGGTGGTCACAAGGGATAAACTGAAGCTATGTTCTGCTTTGGTTCGCCTTCGCGGATGACAGTGAAGGGTTGAGAAGCTTGCTCAGTGGAAATCATTCTCCAAGTGGGAGATTGTTATGTTTGTGGAGCCTATTTTCTTGTTAGAGTGTGGTACACATTCTGTGTGTTACACTCTGGTATTTTTACGGCGGTCCAGTTCGCCAGTGAGCGGGTCAGAGGGGTTTAGGGGCGAAGCCCCCGAAGCTAATTTTCATGGGTGGTTTATTAACCCATGGGTAATGGGTAATAGTTATGGGCTGTTTTTGGGCCCATGGTTTTTCGGTACCCATTGTTTTGATACCCACGGTTTTTGCCCATGGTTTTGATACCCACAGTTTTTGCCCATGGTTTTGATACCCACGGTTTTGTATCAAACTGATTAAGCAATTTTCTATTTATATGGTCTTATGCATATGATACATAGACAAGAAAGTTTATTGCAGATATGTTTTGAATTCGGGTGTGAATTCTATAGAGTTTGTTGAGCATATCTCCAAACGCATCTGGGTATTGTATTGAGAGAGTGGAGGCTTGTAATAAAATATGAGAAAGTGATTCTTGGTGGACGTAGCCCAAATTGGGTGAACCACGTTAAATCTTGTCTCTCTATGTTGTGTTATTTATTCTGCACTTTTATTTGAGATCTGTAATATTTTCTGCATATTAGTTTCTATTGTTGCGATTATGTAAGGGATTATTCCACATATTTGTTATTTCTTATCAAATCACTCTCTCTCTCTGTGCTCTAACGGATGTATTCCTCCTTTTTCTGCGTTCACCAAAACATGAGAAAAGAGCAAGTTAGTAACATAAACAATAATACAAGCTCATCAAAAACATGATAAATCATGAGAAATCCAAAAAATCCAAGTTAGTGAATGTTTTGGTCATTTTGTTCAGAACCACCGCCCAGTGCACGATGATGGTTCCAGGACCGCCGCCTAAGTAGGGCAGTGGTCTCGTGACTACTGCCCTGCTTTGGGCGGTGGTCCTGAACTAATTTTCAAAATGTTCCCTTAACCCTAATTTTTTTTTAAAGTGCAAAAAAGACCATTTTCAATAAAATAAAAGCATGCCCAATGGGCGCCCCCTATAGACTCATTTAAGGCAATTTTTTTAAAAATAGTACCCCCTAGGTGAACTTTTCAACATTTTTACATTTAGGGTATAAAAAGACAAAAGTGAAAATAACCAACCTTTGACCGCGTTGGTCAATCTCCCGCACATGGATGCATGATCACTATTCCGCAACGAAATTTTCGGCTGTACTCTCGTTGGAAACGGTCACCGTGAATCCAAAGCTCCAAATTCGCCAAATAAACAATGCACAAATGAATTGAAAAGTGAGTTTGTTTTGTATATATATATATATATATATATATATATATATATATATTGTTTTTAAACCTCATTTTGAGTGTGTGTTCGCATGGCTGGAGTGTTGGTGCAGGTATATTTTTATATCCCCGCATAGATGGTTAGTCCTCTTGTCATTTTGATTTAGTGTTTTTTTTTTCGATATTTTATCTATCTGCACTTGAGTCTTCTCTTCTCTTGCAGGTAGTGGGAGTTTGGGCGGCGACATTTCAACACATGTGCATGTCAGGTATAACTTCTAACTCCCCTTTTTGGGAACGCCATACTCAGACTCTATGTTTTATGCCTTTTCATGGCTAAAACGCTTCTCCGAGGGGGAAATATGTATGCACCCAATATTACATGTGCTACATTGTCAGAAAAACGATTACAAAAGTCCCTAATGATGATTTAGGTCCTTTCAAGAAGGTCTTCATGCTCCAATTTCCATTCGCAGTGTATATTTGTTGCCTAGACGTCTTTACTTAGCCTTCCCATGCTTTTTCCAGTTTCCTGCCTCTTTCTGCGCATGTTTTGGCCTTTAATGCCAGGATTGTCGTTTTACCTGGGCGACGGTTTTGAAACTGCCGCCCAAAACAGGGCGGCGGTCCTGCCTGATTTTTCCATATTCTCTCACGTATGTTTTAACATACGACGGTTCACTTAATTTTTCTTTTTGCATGCATCCTTGAGCCAAATTGTCTAAAATTAGCTTTGATTTCTTGGTTCTCTTTCCTCCTATTTTTAAATAGATTTAATTAGTTGGAATTGATCTTTCTTGCCTTGAGCTTGAAGGCACCTCTGATCCTCCATTCTTATATATTCCATGCTTGTATTCAAGCAAAGGGCCTGATAATTTTTGTGTATATTGCATTGTATTGTTACTACGATTTTCTAGGAATTGCATAACCACTCTCTGATCTCTTGTGCTATCTCTCTTCTACATGCATTGCATCTAGACTGTCATCAAGGTGCCATTGTTCAAGCACCATCCTCCTATTGATGTTCTTGCATTCCCAATTCCTTGGACTCACATGAACACTCGGAGAAAGAAACATACTGAGGGGACAAATATAGGAACAACCAGATTTGCCAAAGCTCTTGCTTGTCCAGGTTGGAATTGTGTGTTTGTTTGCCTTGTTTCTTGAATTATTAATTTCAAATCACTAGTTTCAATCACATATCAAATAGAGTAGAAAATCATTAATTTCAATTAAATTATTCAATCACAAGTAGATCAATCATTAGTAAGTTTTCCTCTTTAACATTACCGGGGAAGTTGTGGGGAATAATAGCCCCTTTTAGGGTCATGATTTGTTCTTCACCTATGAGGTAGGGTTTGAATGGTTTTGATTAGATTAGGTTATTTGCTTCAGATTAGATTCATACATTTGCATAAGTAACCGACTACATCCCATTGATTACATGTCTTTAGTTTATTTATTAGATTAGAACACATTGCTTAAAAATTAGAAAAGAACAAAAAGATTTCTTTTGATAGATTAGCTTGCTTTTATTTCTTTGATCCAAAATATTGTGAAAACCCCAAAAATATTGATTAGATTTCCTTTAGTAATTATTTTGCTTATCAAAAATAATTTTATTTCATTATGTATGACCATCAACAGTCCACAACAGGAAAAGACATATAGTTGTGATACCTTGGTCCCACAACCCAACGGGCCAGAACTGCTAACTGACATTGATACTAGTTTACGTTTGACAGTCTTGCACACACCTATAACCTTCACTGAGAAAACATAACAACTCAATATGCTAAACATTGCTGCCAATCAAGCCTACGACTATTGGACTTCTCCTGGAAATAAGGTTTGATTACGCGCATGACCATTCAAGTGCCACAACCTCCACGAGTCTTTGGTTGTAATCCTCAGGTTCCACAACCCAATGGGCCTGCTAGTTAGTTAGACATTGACACTAGTTTGTGTACATTAGTAGTCAAATCTTCACCACTTACACCAGATATTATTGCACAACTTTCCTTACTGAACATAATAGCTGATTAGGCTAAGACTTTCTAGACCAGACCAGAAAATCACCCATAAATACATGTGGCTCCATCACGCCCCTAGTTCTTACTTCCATGACCTTGTCTGGAAATCTATACGAGGCACCCACAGGTCATTTTCTGCGTGTTCAAAAACCGACAAATAGAATCTCGGTAGAGCTCAACATTGATTGGATTCTACGAGTGGCTATTATCTTAGACTGAGCCATCACACCACTTCAAGTTAGGAGATCATTCTTTGCCTTAGACTCGTAGATCCTGACATTGTCTAATTAGCTTGATCCCTGTCACCACACTCACATTCACACTCATTCTACACCAGTTGTCTCGGCACGACCTTAAGAGGTCGGGTGCAAAGAAGTTCATGTGTTGATTTTCTATCATACAGAAACCCTTATTAAAGGGTGTTCAAAGTACATAGTCAGATTAAAAAAAATTAAATGAATATTTTCCAGGGGAAAGGAGTTTTTGAATTCGTATGTAAATAATGTAAAAACAAATGTATTACTAGGGGACAAGGAATTTACTCGACCAATGGAAAAAAATTAAAAGCCTATTATCTCGAGTCTTGTCTCCCCTTATAAACTTGAGTTTTACTCTGAATTTTTACTTCCTCTTTTGAGTTTCTTAAATTCCTGCAAACTATGTAAAATTATATAAAATATTTCAAAATATTTATAACCCTTACCTTTTTTTTCAGGGCCTAGTAATTCCCGAAATTGAATTTTTTTACACAATTGAAAATCCAAAATGCCTTTTCACCTATGCAATATTCATCCATCCAATCATGCAAAGAGGGAAATGAGGGGTTAAATAATATTCCAAATAATTTAACTACCTAACTTCCCAACCATTACAACCTTAGGTTATTTTAGGATTAATTTTAATTATGTCGAAGGAATTCCCCCTATGGGAAAAGCCTTTTCAGTCGTTCACATCGCTATGTTAAATTTGATGGTCGTTTGGATGTTTTTGACACTTGTTTAAATTTGACGGCGGTTTCGACGTTTTTCCTATTTGTATGTTTTGGCAGTGGCATTCCAATGGGGCACTTGCATGATGGAGACCAAAGTTGCTCAAATTACTTCCAGTGGTCAGCCAATCGAAAGAGTGAGGGACCAATTCTATATAAGTAATTGGTTAACAACTCCCCATCACACCAATTACAGTGATCCAATGCCGTAATATTTGTTCCCTCTTCATTCAAATACATCCACTTTAGTTCGCTGATAGAGAAGAAGCCCGAGGAAATCTACAAGATTTATGTTTTCAAGGTCTTGAAGTAGGTTCACCCGAAGATCGACATCTCCAGCAAGGCCATAGGCATTATGAAATCGTTCATGAATGATATTTTTGAGAAATTGGCAGGGGAGTCATCAAAGCTTACCAAGTATATGAAGAGGGATACTCTGTCATCACGGGAGGTGCAGACGACATTGAAATTGGTTCTTCTTGGTGAGCTTGCTAAGCATGCAGTGTTGGAGGGTACCAAGGCCATCACAAAGTTCACCTTTGGTTAACTTGACTCACCCTTTTCATGTGTGTGTTTTTTTACGGTGTCTTTTGACACCACCGGTGTTGTGTGGAATCGATTAAGCTCTTCGATTATGTTTTTTTGGCATACAAAATGATGTACAGACATTGGATCTGGGCATGTGCGAATTATGTGCTTGTGGACATATTTGGGGTTTTGCTTATTACTTTCTAGTTTTTGGTTTGGATTATTCCCAATTTAATCTATTTTCTGAAACATGAATCAAAGCATTTATAGAGCTGAAATATCTAACACGACCTTTCTTAAAGAGGAGTTGAAAATGTGCTAGAGAATAGCATTAATTCAGCTAGAGAAGCGTTGAACAACCAAAGTGATTAAAAACAAAATTAATAATATTAATTTAGTGTTATCCTTGCCTGAGCGCAATACAAAGAGGGTCCCAAAATTTATTTTGTTATTGGGGTAATATTCACTGGATTACTTTTTTATTAGTCAATTTCTCTTTTTTTAATAAATTATTTAGTTGGATTTAGATATCTGAAGTTAAGAGCAATATCTTTCCGAAAACATATGATAGGAGAGGATTGTAGAGTTGGTTAAGTTGCATGCATTGGAAGGTCAGTGTCTCAAAAAGGTCATGAAGTTTCACAAATCACAAATCCTTTTGTTTTAGGAGCTATAAGCTTATTTTTGTAAGCAAAAATATTGTATTTTGAATCTACCAGAAGGTAAAGACAAAGTTTGAAGCATCATTCTTATTTGTTTAAAGGTAAAGATAGCAAATTGTTTTTCAAATTGCCTCATAGAAAAATGCCTTTTTGAATGATATGGGAAAAATTGGCTTATGCAGTCACTACCCACAAAGCTTGCGTGAATTTGGAACTGAGTTGGAAACAGTTGGAAGCATCAAGCATCATAATCTTATGTGCATGGATATTCACTTTCTCCACATGGAAACCTGTTGTTTTATGATTACATGGTAAATGAAAGTCTGTGGGTATATATACTAAATTTAATCAAGATTGTTATGTTCTAGGTAATAGTACCCAGTCGTCTCAGGGTTTTCTCATCAACACTTCTAGTGGAGGGAAGGTCGAAGTTGTGCTGGTAAAGCTTCACTGTAGACTCCATCTTCTTGTCGTACCAATCTATGGTGATATTTTTGATTGCGAGATATTCGATGAAAGACATGTATTGCAAATGTGAAAGTATTGAGGATGGTCATAAAGTGTTTGATGAGATTTCGGAAAAAAGGTGCCATGTCCTGGACAACAATGATTGCAGGCTACATCGTCAATGGATATGTTGAGAAATCCATGGCAGCATTTCACCAAATGTAAGAGGGTAATAAAATTCATACTTATGCAGTCAAAAATGCTCTAATAGAAATGTATGCTAGATATGGAAGAGTGATTTCCTGGACAACAATGATTGTAGCAGATGGACTTAATATTTTTTAGGTTTTAGCCCTTGATTCAATTTTGTAGGTATGGGTTTTCCATGGATTTTTGCAGCTTTAATAGCAATACACAAAAATCACGGCCACTTTGCATGAATGAAGCAAATTAATTAGAAAACTATTCTAAACTCTTTCTTACCCATGACCATCTTCATGGGCTTTAGGGATTTCAAAAAACACGGTTTTTGTGAAAAATCATGTCCTCTTGTAAAGGAATTTCCACTTGGGAATTTGGATCTACTTAGGTCACACTCTATCTGAGTTTTACTATACAACTAATTTTTTAAATTAATCATCACCATGACAATATTAACGAAACAAAATAGGGGTTGAAAATTATATAAATTTTTAATTTAATCATCACCATGGCAACATTAACGAGATAAGGAGTTCACATCCCTTGATAATTATGGCAATCTATAATAAGAAATACTCATCACTCATAAGAATATTTACATTGTTATAGGTTATGCCAACAAGAATTGGAAATTTTTTTCTTGTATTCTTGTTTCTCTAAAACAAAGTTTAGATTAACTGATATGAGTCTCTTAAGTGATGAGAACGAGTGAGGGGAAGTGGAGAGTTCGGAATTAGATGAAATTTTTGGTGCAACGGATGCCTACATTGTTGTTGCTAATTTATCTCAGAAGATTCCAAATGAAGTCCAAATAAGGGTACTTTTTAGGGATATTTGTACAAATTCACAAGAATACCATTAAGGGAAACATTTCATCACATCAATGATGCAATCGTACTCCAAATATGTGGAATGGATTGCCACCAATCATTTGGTGATGTTCTTCCCGTACAAAGTCTCAATCAAATTCGTGAGGGTTTTATTAGGGGAAACTGTTGCACCACTGATATGGAGTGGACTTACTCTAAACATGTGGGCAATGATGGGCACCATTGATGGTTTATAAAATTTTTCCTTTAGTTATCTTGTCCAAAGACACAAGGAGGAGATTCTATAGGGAAAACATTGCACCAAATCATTAGTGGTGCAAGACTACTCCAATAAAGACATTACACTAAATCAGTGGTGCAGATTTACTCCAATCAAGTAGGAATGGATAAACACTGTAGATTTGAAAATTTCTTCCTAGATAGTCACTGCCTTGCTTTAATGTTAAGTTTTAACTCTTTTCATGGGCATTGCACATTTTTTTTTTAGTGGACCTCAATACATGGTTGAAGTATTGGCCTAATAAATCCATTTCCAATCAGCTCATGTAGTTGGATGCACAACTTATGCAACTCTGTTTCCATCATCTTGTATAAAGAGGCTAATTAACTACCACAGTTTCACCTAAATAATTAACAACCCCTCTAAATCAAATAACATATATGTTTGGTGTTCACATTGCATTGTACACATGTGATTGCTAGTTTATTAATCCCGCTTTGATACCATGTAGGACGAGAAGTATAAATTTATATTAACCTTATTAAATATTAATTAATCAATAATGTCTCCATATAAATAAATTAATGAATGAATGCACATAGTAATAAATACATAGAAAAGTAAATAACACCATAACACAGTGACACAAAATTTAACGTGGAAAACCCCTATGAGGTAAAAAACCATGAAAGAATATTTTCCATTAAATTGAGAAAATTTTCACCCAACTCCTCTCCTCACTTCCTGCTCCATGTTTTTAACCCATAGTAAAATTGATACATCTGATTATGGCCCACAACCATATTTAAATAACCCAAAGGGTTATGACCTTATTAAGTGACAGGGCACACCCCGATTTAATTAGTTGATTAATTAGATTAACCAACCACCCAATATAAAGTTTATATTTAAATAATAAGAATATAGTTTATTCTTTATTATTTAAATATAAACTATATATTATTATATACTTAATATTATAGTTCTAACATATACTCTATTGGCTTTTACACATCTTATAGCTTTTTCGACACTTGATTGATTTACCTTTTGATGAAATTGGACACTAGCACCCATTTAGGACAGAAGCGCCCAAGAACTTCTATCCCTTTCTGGGTGCTCCCATCCCTCTCTTTTCTCTTCTTAATCTTTTGGGTCCTTTCTCTTCTAGGTCACTTTTTAACACTTTGGGTAGACCTTTCGGTTGTTAATTACGAAATTAAAACAAGGGAATCATATATATACTTAGTTACTTCTTCTAAATTAAGGGCCAAACACTATAAACAATATTTATCATCACCTAAGCTTTCACAAAGGCACAAGAGCACTACAAGGCATACATCTATTATAACTATACAAGGGATAAGGGTTGCATTGATATGCATACACTGCATATGAGGGGATTTCATTCTATTCCATTACACACATTTTACATATTTAGGACAATATAGATCTAGCCCGCTATCATTGTGCAACTTGCACAATGGAAAGCTAGGACACAAGACACACACACACACACAAAGAACTACATGGAGTATGATATGTAGTGCAACAATCAGTCGTAATTTCACTCTTCGGGTGACCACCAGGGTCAGTATGAATCCACATTCTACATATTATTTTATTAGATTTGATGTGGTTTGTGGTCATGTGCAGGTAGTCATTTGTATTACATGTTATAGGTGCGATCAGAACCCTAATAGCGAAGTAGGAGCGAAAAAGCAAATATTGGAGTGAAGACCTTTTGACCCAGAAAAAGTTAGAACCTGAGCATCTAAGAGGAAACTAGAATCCATATCAGTCACTAGCATCTGGGATGCTCATGTCCTCCTGTGCGCGCTTTTATCCTACGTATTTTTATACTTCTGAATCTCCATTAAGCCATTACAACATTGTTCCCATCTTGTTCTAGCAGATACACACTCCTGATCACTTCTAGATCAATCACAATCAGCTAAGTCATATTTCCTCTCTCATTTATTTAAATGCTTATTGCTTGTGCATTACTATACTTAATTACTTGAATATCATTTATTATAGTAAGTTACTCTAAATTAAAGGTTTAAATCTATTTAGATTAAATCATTTGGTGAACCCCAATTCGTTATCGACAACTCAGATCCTTATTTTACCTCTTTTATCATATTTTTCTTTCCCTAACTCCAAACCCTAGTTGCATCAAGGTTCATATTTCCATCTATTTTCTATCATACATCTAATTTGCATATTTATTTATAGGGTTTCATCATTGGTCCTATGCTCTTATTTTGCATATTACCTTTTCTTTCATATCATGGCCTCTAAAGTTCCTCAAGTCTCCTTATATAAATTACTCCAAAAGCACCCAGTGTGTAAGGACGATCTCAAAAAATTCATACACACAACGTACCTCCCTCCTGATATGCCACCTTCACAAGTAAGTGCAAGTTTCAATCATATCTCTGACCCTCCTCTTAGTCCTAATAACACAACTAATCAATCCATCTTCGATTCAATTTAAGCTTTACACTGTCTATTTCAAGATAAATTTCAAGTTATGGAAACAATGATTACATCCCTCCCAACATCTCAAGGATGCTTCTAGAGCCCATGCTAATTCTTCTTCTACACTTCATCTTGATCCCATGCCTACTACATGTGCTCATACAAGTAAGGTCAAAATCTCCCCACAAATAAGCACCTCTCCACTTTGATCAAAATGTTAGGCAACACGATATTCTCTTTGAGCTCCTCAATCACCGGTTAATCACCTTGCCACCAACTCATTAATACCCTCCTTACTGGCTTACAAAATACAAAGGTCACCCATTTTTCAATTACCATAGAATTAATGGACCCTGTGACAATGATTTTTATGCTTTAGAATGAATAATCGAGTAATTTGATCCTCAAGGATTTACTTCATTTGTAACAAAACATTCTACTACATGCTCATCTTCAATTACTAAACCCCAATGGATTCCTAAATCTAATCCCTCTATGACTAGTGAGCATCATGCAATAGTCACTTCTATTCCTTCCCTGGTAATGCAAGAGTCACCATAAGTCCCATCTAAGGATAAATCCTTAAAAGAAGAACTCCCAATTCCCTCGCCACAAGTTAAGACCCCTCACCAACATACTCTAATTCCACTTATAATTCCTCCTTTTGATCCAAATTATGATGTTGGTCATACCCTTCCTCCTACCTACTATTGTGATGACCATAAATTTTCTCATGAAAAATTTCAACATCTGCCACAATGGTATGGTCTCACTCATATCATCAGATAGATCTCTATCACTTGCACACTTGGGGGCATCATACTTTCTCCCCCAATAACTTTTCTCTATTGTAGTGTCATTTACTACACTTCACACTCTGTGCTTCATGATAAATATTTCCTAACATCCAATCTCAATTACATATAATGCCTTTGTTACCCGACGATGCACTTGTGTTCTCAAGGTTCATACATGACTATTGAGGGAAATAAATTAACCTCACTCGCATACTTAGGGGCATCTTACTTTCTCCCCCTCTATCACTATTGGTTGTCTCTATCATCTACTCATAGCTTATCTAATACACTTCACGCTATGTGATTCACGATAAATCTTTCCTAGCGTCTAATCTCAATCACGTACAATACTTTTGTTACCCAATGACACACTCTTGTTCTACAGTTCATACTTTACTATTGAGGGAGAAATTCTTACATGAACCTCATGTCACACCCATCTGTTGGGGAACATGTGGCCCCTCTCATCCATACATTTTGCATATCGCAACGCACCATCACTTTCACACAACATCCACACATCTTGGTTGTATCTACTCTTGTTAGCTTATACTATTTATATGTTGCACATGTTTCCTTACTAACCGTATTCTTAGTATGTCATCATCTTTTTCTATACACACATACACATTCATGTGATATCTTGAGGTGAATGCAATAATTTTATAGATTCTTATATGATGCATTATGCTTAACATTGTTCTTTACCAACCCCACTGAGGCTCCTGAGGGCATCTACATTTGTTACTCTCCTACTACACATCACAGGTCTTATCCTTTCAGTATTTACTACTTCTTGTCACTTACTTTTTCACTTCTCTATACATACTTTGACATACTACTTATCTTTCTAACATATTAATGGGTTCTTCATGTGTATCATTTTTCTTGCAATATTTTATGCAACCATGGTTATCTGTCACTTCTTGTTTGTTATTGTTTACAGGTTATGCCATATGTCTTGCTTGATCATTGTTTTCTTATGGCTATTTTATATTTGATTGTCTTATGACATTGTGAGCAATGTACCATGTATATAACCCACTTTTCATGTACCTCTTGTCTTCGTAGTTGATTGCTACATTGTATTCTATTTTATGTTATCTATTTTACACTAACACTTGGTTTCTAGCCTATATTATTTTCATGTGCCTTGCTTTCTACCATGTACATCCCCTACCCCCTGTAGGTATCCAATCCACGATATGCATATTAGTTTTAGGTCCTCTCATTTGGGCTGCCTCCTCCTACATTCATCACATGCACCCCAAACGAGGGGGGAAATTATTGGGTGAAAAAATCACCCTTCCAGCAGTATAGAACTCCGGAACAAAACAACAAGGTACAAATTTGACAAAAGCACACAGTTACAGAGTGGTCAGGAATCATACTTGGATCACAAACATAGAGCAGACACTAAATCCTAGTATCAGAAAGGAATGGTGGGAACTTGTTTCCTAGGGGAAAAACAAATAGTTTCTCAGTTCAACACATTTTCCAACAAGGTATAGTACAAATATACAGTATCAGACACTTTGATTTAGTTATAGAATTCAGTTACAAATCAGGACATGCCAATCTGCAATGGCACTTCAAAAGCGTCATGGAAGGAGAGAAAAATAAACCTCTCTCCCCAAAACTCTTCTCTTGGCGTGAGATCGCCTAAAAAATCGCTCTTGGCATGAGATCACCGAAAAAACTTGTTCTTGGTGTGAGATCACCCAAAACCCTCACCTTTGGTGGCAGGACGCCCAAATCCACAACATCTCCAAAGAAAATAGGATAATTTTCTATCTTATACTCTCTCATACATCAGGGGCACACTTTTCTTAGCTACTATGTTTACACAATTTTTATATACTTATACATATGTTAATTTGATCTTTCACATACAAGACTTTGACTACTATTTTTCTCTTCTTTTGCAGGTATGTACTTATAAGCAACAAGAAGCAACTCACATCAAAAATCACAAGCTCCAACAACACTCTACTACGCATATAATTCACCAATAAGGTCTACCTCCCTTTCCTAGTTACCATGCTTCACATTACTATCACTCTAAGCTTCACCTAGCTACTTGTCCACTCGGCACGCTATCGGTTACACTTCTCTCTAGTTTACAAGGTACACATATTCTATATACTTTATGTTATTGAGTATTCATTGAACAACATAAAGTGGGGGAAATTGTAGACACAAAATCTATGCACTTGGTACATTTCAAGGTCTTAAAGCATATTAATGTATACATGATTCTTAAGCTAGAAAAGTAGTGGTTGACAACTCATTTTGGGCTTTTGGTTGTTTTATGTCTTACACTCTATTGGATTTTACACATTTTATGACTATGTTGGCACTTGACTGATTTGCCTTTTGATGGCTTCAGACACTAGAATCCATTTAGGACAGATGCGTCCAGGCGTTCATGTCCCTTTTGGGTGCTCATGTCCCTCTCTTTTCTCTTCTTACTATTTTGGGTCCTTTTCTCTTCTTGGTCACCTTTTAACACTTTGGGCTAGCCTTTCGGTTTTCAATTACGAAATTCAAACAAGGGAATCATATATATACTTAGTTAATTCTTCTAAATTAAGGTTCAAGCATTATAAGCATTATTTATCACCACCTAAGCTTGCACGAAGGCACAAGAGCACTACAAGGCATACATCTAGCACATCCATAGAAGGGACAAGGGCTGCATTCATCTACATAGAAGTGGAGTTCATTCTATATTTTCACGCACATTTTTCATATTTGGGACAATCTAGATCTATCTCGTTAGCATCGTGTAACTTGCACAAGGGAAACATAGGACACGGGACATAGTTACACACACACACACAAAGAACTACAGGTAGTCTGAGATGTAGTGCAATGCTCGATCGTAAGTTCACTCTTCAGGTGATCGCTAGAGTCAGTCAGACTCCACATTTTGCATCATTTTTTATTATATTTTATGTGGTTTATGGGCATGTGCATGTCATCATTTGTATTGTAGGTTACATGTGCGATTGGAATCCTAACAGCGAATTCGGAGCGATGGAGCAAATATTGGAGCAAAGACCTTTCGACCTAGAAAAATTCAAAACCTGAGCATCTAAGCAGACACTAGCGCCTAGATCGATCACTAGCGCCTGAGATGCTCATGTCCTCATGTGAGCGCTTTTGTCTTGCATATTTATGTACTTTTGAATCTCCATCGAGCCATTATGACGCTATTCCCAACCTGTTCCAGTAGATACACAATCCTAATCACTTCTAGATCAATCAAAATAAGCTAATTTATCTTTCCTCTCACATTTGCTTAGAGATTTACATCTTTTAATGTTTATTGCTTGCACATTATTGTACTTAATTACCTTAATATCATTTATTACAATAAGTTACCCTAAAATAAAGGTTTACATCAATTTAGATTAAATTAGGTGGTTGCTCACTTGGGTCCATGTTATTAGATGCAGAAAATATATGGATGCCTTTCTCCCTGAAGCATCTAGTATAAGTAGATGCATTACTTGTAGTATTCCTTACAAGTGGTACATGTTTTCAGTTTTGATAGTGTATCTATTCGTTTCCAAAAAAATGTTGGAAGTAGTTGCGAAGGAGTTGTCTGAGTCTAGTGTAGGTGTGGTTCGGATGCAATGTTGTGGTCTATTATGTGGTGTACAACTTGTTGATAATTCAATTTTTGTCTGTGTGGCATTGTTAAGAGTAACATGTGGCATGTCATTTGAAGAAGTAGTTACAAGATATAAAGTGGATGCTAGTTGGAAATGTTGTGTTTGGTGGTGTTGTTTGCGTTGGATGTAGTGGAGTGAATTTATTTCCTCTCTATGGATGGTGCGGTATTTGTTACTTCTAGTATGCATTTTTATCCTGTGGTGTTCATTGAGAGAGGCAAGTTTAGTTTTGATGTGCTAGTGCATCTTGTAGGTTAGTTGTTCGTGTTTCTTGTGTTGTCTATGTTAATATGGCATGGATGATAGTCTCATACATGTCATGCCTACTTTGATCTAGTTGGCTAGGTGGAGGGGAATTAGTTGGTGGTGGCTCTAAAGGTTGAGGTAGTTGGTGGTCTATGTGCCGCCAATAGCGACATAATGCATTTCAATTGTATGGTAAACATTAGACCGTGTGTGTTGTTTATTATGGCATTGTGCACTCTATATTGTTCTTTGCATCGAGGTCCTCCATTTGTAAAGCAAACATGAACTCATATTACTAGTGGCACTATTTTAAATGACATGCACAACAATTATATTCGTGTAGATTAAAAATGACATATAATTAAAGGGTTTGAAATGTTATTTGTAACTACCATACATTCAATGGGGACTTATACATGATTTATGTCGTATGGGCATATCATACATGGGAGAGAAATGTAGATATGGGAGACATGTTTTATAGAGGAATCTACAAAATTGAAAAGAAATTATTGAACGTGTAGAAAACTGCATTTATGTACATGAGAATGGTAAGAAATGGGTGCATGGCTAAGTGTTGGTGTCATAAAAAAGCTTAGTGATTTCACTTAGCAGAAAGGCACTCTCTGTACTGTAATCTATCTTTTCGACCTTGGTGATTGTTGATTTCGAGCGGGGCTCATTGTTGTATGTTTCATTTGTGCAAGTTAGAGTGAATAGGTATACTTTGAAGAGGACATGTTTGAGGGTGTCTGCACTATTTGTTTCTACATCGTGATCGAATTGAAGCATGTATACTTCTTTTTGCAACAAGCCTATGAGTTTAGTTACTGCATCTTCAAATGCAACGATGCCCTTGTATGATCCTCTAGTTTGACCTGCAAATACATATCTATAATCGCAATCACGATATGTAGCTACACACTTCGAGTAAAACCAACTACCAACTTCATTCTCTATAAGTCTCTCTTTACACTTCCTTCCCTTTGGCAGAGTAGGGCATGCAAGGTAGCAAAATGAGTTGGATTTTATGAATTGCAATGTTGCTTTGACAATATACTAAAGAGATTGATCAACATTTATGGTTTCTTCTTGTACATTCCTTATTGTCTTTCTGCTAGAAAAGAAAGGGCGACCACTGGTTGAGGGGGTGACACTGGAATTATGGTTCCATGTTCTACAAACCAAGTTGTTAGTTGTTGTGTTTCTTCAATATCAGGGTTTATCCTCGGGTGGGTGGTAATGATCATGCTAATGAGGTTCAATTGTAGTATGTGATACACACATCTTTACAACAAACACGGTAGGCATCTGTAGGCTTTGTAGCTCTTGAAGTTGTGTACCTGCTTTTTGGGTCTTGGCCCTCCATAAAGTAGTTGTCACAGTTGCACCACAAGTATGTAATAGTTTGATGATCATGCATATCACTTCTTTCCTATTGTGCCTTCTTATTATAGAAGTAAGGTCTATCCGCACAACAATCTCGAGCAAATCAGCAAGGCTATTGGTAGCCTTGTTTACAATACCATTGATGGGTGTGAAAGAAAAACAATGTTTTAGAATGGAGGGGTCATCTTCAGAGAGGCATAACTTTGAGTCATCCACTAAGGATATCTCCATTTGGCTATTAAGTTTGGTGTATATGGTATTGACAGACTTAATAGTTCCACCGAACAACATGTATACAAACCCAACTTGGATGTTGGTGTAATGTTGATCTACAATCTCATTGAAACATGTCATACGTATTTCAGTGTGTTTGTTATCCATAATATCAAAGCTAAAGATAGTAACATGACCTTTTGTCATGTATTGTACATCATGGAATATTTCTATACATAAGCATGGTGCACTGTATATGTAATGGTTGTCGGGAAAATTACAGTAATGCATTTTCTTTAAATACAAACAGATATAAACTTTGTTGACAAAATGTAGAGTGAATGTTTTACTTGTATTGTTTCAATCATGGATTGGAACCTTAAATGGTGTTTTGTTAGTGATATGTAAGGCTAGGGAGGGTTATTTAGTATTTTGTCTCATTTTCCAATTCTTCTATACACACATACATGCAAGTTAAATGAAAACTCATAAAACAAACACAAAATCATGTTCAAATTTTAATGGGTAGCTATTGCTTTAAAACTTTCGTAAATATGAACATCTAACAAATCAGCTCAACTATAGATAATGTTTTTATACGGCAAAAGCACACTATCATAATGCCATGGTTTTAACTTTTAAAACAAATTTGTAAACATTCTTCTATAACTATAGCTGAAAAGCATTGTGTTTCTTTGGTGGATGCTACTATCCTTTAGAGGCATTCCTCTAGAAAGGTACGTAGATGAGTAATCCAAATCATTAACAAAAAAGATTGATTATTTGGGGAGTTAATGCCTATTAATTACAAGTTCCTAAATCAGGAAGATTATCCTTCAATAAAAAAAAAGTTTGTGGAAAGTTCCAGAATCAGAATCTTTTCTAGGAATTTACGTAAAGCTATCGTCTGGGAAGGAGATTTTCAGAAACTTTAACTAGCCACTAAAGCAAATCCTCATAAAAGGAGCAGGTCATTTAATGAGAGAGAGAGAGAGAGAGAGAGAGAGAGAGAGAATTTGAGTTGGAATTATGAAGGGGTCTTAGAAATTTGTTGCACCCACTCAGGTATTTTATCTAATACTTTGCCAGACTGCAGCAGATTTGTGGTAATAGAACTGTTCAAAATACTAAATGGAAGCCTGTGTGGCGTCTGGATGTTCAAAGAAAATCACATCAAAGCATTTTACTGTTAAGATGCTTAGTTTGCGTACGCAGTCTGAGAAGATCAGGAAACCATGGGATTATTTATGCACAGAGAGGGGGTCGATAAGCAGCAGGTGAGGCATATATTATTGTTAGTGGGAATTTAAGAGTGAAGCGTAGATATTTGATTGGAGTCACCACGGTGTCCTGTTTCTCCCAGCTGTAGAAATATGAATGCTTTCTAACAATCAGGGATAAAGTCTCTAAAACATGGAGAAATACAAGCTATATGCCATACTTCAGTTCTTTGGCTTGGACGGGACATTTAATTCATGTCATTATTCCTGAAGCGAGGGGGAAATCCCTTACCTTAATAAGGGACTTTAAATTCTTTATTAAATTTTCGATAAGATGCATTTTTTTAACATTGTAACGCTTCGAGAGATTTCGAAATTATTTTACGAAGTAATTTCTCTAGGGCCGGATTAAGGGTTATGAGTGCCTTAGGTAATGTTAGAGTTAAAAGTTTTTTATAAATTTAAAAAAAAAATTATATTAGAAAAATAATTAACGGTGGAAACCAAACATTGCTTTTATGGAGAAAAACGCTATGCAACTCTGGCGCAAAACTAGAGTTGGCTCTTCTAGGGTTTCCCCCCTCTAACTGTCATACCGTGGCCTTTTCAGGCTCTGTGCGAATTTATTGCTATAGTCTCTCCTAGGGTTTTTCACCCTTTGGGCGTCCCCTATATAATGATCTCGCCATCTTCAAACCCGGTTGTTTCAACCGCGTCAGGAGATAGTGGAACAAGCAATGACACCGCAGGCGAAGCGCCCAAGGAAATTCATCCCTGAAGGTTTTTCACGAGGTAATCTCTCTCCTCCAGATGTAGTTCTGTCCATTCTTGAATTTGATGTTGTTTGTCAATGGTTAGAACAGTTTTACCTCATTGGGTATTTTGTGGGTTGAATCTCCTCTGAAAGCATGCTTAAATCCTGGGCTAACACAGTTTGGACCCCCCATGGGGTCCGTCTGGATAGCGTTCAAAACATCTACCAAGGTTCTGTTTCTTTCTTGATGTTCTTTCTCTGGTTAGAACAATTTTACCTCATTGGGTATTTTGTGGGTTGAATCTCCTCCGAAAGCATGCTTAAATCCTGGGCTAACACAGTTTGGACCCCCCATGGGGTCCGTTTGGATTTTGTTAAAAACATGACCAATGGTTTCTTTCTTTTTTCGCTTTTCTGACCCTGCTAACGCGCCCAATATTTTGGTTAAGAAAGCCACTTGCTTGTGTTAACACCCTGGCACAAGGACTTTACAATATCTAAGTATATCGCCCTTAAAGTGCCTATTTGGATTGAATTTCCTGGTCTCCCTTTGCCATGCGTTCATTTTCTGCCGCAAATTGTCGCTTCAATTGGGCGGGTTGTATGCATGGAAGCCGATAAATTTTACCATGCTCGTCCCCAGAAGCAAGTATGCGTTGAGATTTATCTCTCGCAGACCTCAAAGAATTTGTGGATATTCAAATGGGTGATAAACACTACTCCCAGTGGGTCATGTATATCAATCTACCCAACAATTACTTCTGTTGTCAAGCGTTTGATCACAAGATCAGGGATTTTCCACTTTATGTTCCCTGTAACCGCTCTATGGCAAAAACCACTCCCGAGCCAATCAAACCCCAACAGGAGGAAGGTTGGCAAATTGTCGGGGGCCGGCGAAACAAGAACAAAGCCCAGCAATCTAAAGCCTTTGGCTCCCATGGCCATCGGGAACCAGCTATTAAGGAACATTCTCACAATACTTCGGCTAAGGAGCCTACAATTGTTGCTAAGGAACCAACTGTTGTTGCTAATGAACTAGCTACTGCTGCCATTTCGGCTACCCCGTTACCAAAGTACTCCAGCACACCCCTTGCGGCGTCAATTCTCATGGACCAGACAAATTATGTTTCTCAAGTCCCCATCTCACATTCAGTTCCTCTACTGCTTTCAAGCAACTCACAAGAACCTTCTAAACGACCCTGTAGTCCACCTCGCATCTCTCGGGACCATAGCCTAGCATGCAGTGTGGATTCCACCGAAGTGGAATGCAACATTTAATACGCCAAACAGAAAAAAATTGATTTGCAGGATTTTTTACAGCATAACATTGCTCGATTCTTGCACAATCAATATGATGCCCTTGAGGGCTTGGAGGATGGGGATATGGCTCTTGACCAACGTTTCCCATGAATTGTCTATCTTGGAATGTTAGGGGTCTCTGAAAGGAACGATAACTAGATCATACCAAGCCAAGAACACAGATGCTAATCAAACACCACGATCTATAAGATGAAAGTAATTCACCAGAATAACTTTACATAAAACCTTTGCAAACAAATGAGAAACAATATCATTATTATTATGCAACTTTATGCAATACATTGAGAATGGGCCTTGCTCAAATAGGCAAGGAATAACAATCTAAGAACCAGTCAAGGTCGTAGATCAAGTCATAAATCAAGGAAATAACTAGTCATAAAGAACTAGTCAAGACCATAGATTTAGGAGAGAACTAGACATCAAGGATCTAGTTGGGAATACCATTCAAGGAAATAACATACAACAACTAGAAATATCTATATCTTAAGATAAAAGAAATATCCACACACATAAGTTGAGGATAAATACAATAAAGGTAAATAAAGTACCTAGGTGAACATGAGCTAAGGTAAATACCTACTCTAACAGTCTCATAGACTCCTGTTGTAAGTATGTGGTGCATGAAACTTGACAACGATGTGCAAATCTGGATGTTTTGTTTTTGCAGGAAGTTCAAATTACAGGTTTTCAATTGTAGATGGTATGCAAGTCCATCTAGCCTGACAACTTGGCTTTCTGTAGTAATCATGAAGCAGGGCATGGGGGATTAATTTCACTTTTTTCCCTAAATGGTGGCCCTTATTAATTGATCATGGAATCAACCCCACCAACCTTGTCATTTGGGTCCTCTCTAATATTGAGGGCCACCCTTTTGGGCTTATTAATATTTACGCCTCGAATGATGCGGCCGAAAGGGCCGATCTGTGGCGATGGATAGCCAACTCCATTCCTGATGCCGACTAGGTAATAAGTGGAGACTTTAATATGGTTGAGTCCCCAAATGATAAATGTGGCCACCTGGTGAAAGGGAAGCATGGTACTTCATGCGAAATAAATTCAGATTCTTTGATCCCAACACATCTCGCTTTCCCACCTCTGCAGCTTGGTACACATGGTCCAATCTTCGTGGAGGGACAGATCGCGTCCTTAAATGGCTTGACAGGGCCATGCTGTCAGCTCAAAACTTTTTTGAGTTTGATAGCATTTATTCCATGCCAGTGGAGGTTATGCCTGACTTTGTCCTTTCGGACCACTCCCCTATACGATTTCGTATCTGTTGGCATGATGCGCGCCCATTTTGTCATAAAGGCCAATTCTTTCTTAATACGACCTTGATGCAACATGGCCCCACTGTCAATCATATCAAGCGGGTTTGGAATTTAATTCCATGACCTAGTCACTGTCAATGATTTCATCCACCTATGCAAACCAACTAGATACAATGGTGGGAAGATGTGCTGACTCGGACTACCAGATTTCTTAGAATCTACAGCCGCCAACTGGCAAAAATTTGGTGCCACTCATACGCTGCTAACACCTCGGCTCTCAGCCAGGCGACGGTGGCACTTCAAGGTGATCCCTTCTCTGACGCTCTGTAACTATAAGTTGCAACACTTTGACATCAAATCCAAATTGCGGACAACTATAATGCCAGAGGCACTCAGATCCAGGCTCGAATGCATTGGCTTAAGGTTAGAGATCGGGTCTCAAAAGAATTATTTCTTTCTCTTCGAGCTAGAAAGCCTTCTTAACAGATCCGAGCTATCATGGACAACGGAGCTCAAATTACTGATCAGCAGCTTATGTTGCAAGCCTTTGTGTGCCATTACAAGCTCGTCTTTCAAGCTCATTCGCCCTCCGTACCTCACCGAGCCGCTCTTGACCAATGCTTGGCGTTATGTCATGCAAGCTTTCAGAGACTCAGAAGGTGATATATGAAAGAATGCTCCCCATTGAAGACCTCCACAAAGCCACTATGTAAATGGCTAATGATAAAGCACTGGGCTACGACAGATTCCCTTGTGAATTCTATAAAACTCTTTGGGATTTTGTCGGGCAAGACCTTTTCACAGGTCTATCTTGAAGGGTTTCAAAACCACTCCCTAGGACCATGCATTAATAAGGGGAACATCAAACTTTATCCCTAAGTAAGGAGATCCCGAGAAAATCACTTGTTGGCGGCCGATTACGCTGTTGAATGTCTCCTACAAAATCATTTCCAAAGCATTAGCTCTGCTGCGATTACGCAATCTTCTGCCTATTATTATTCAGCCAGAGCAAACAAGCTTCATACAGGGGCATTTCATCATTGATAACATCATCACGGTTTGGGAAGGCATGGAATGGGCTCGCAGATCTCATCAGGCCGCTATGTTTATCAAGATTGACTTTGAGAAGGTTTATGATCAGATTGAATGGCCTTTCATCCTTGTCATGCTTCAGGCCCTTGGATTTGGACCCATTTTTATTCAAACCGTCAATATGCTCTTTGCATATGCATCTTCTCAAATCTCTATCAATGGCCTTAGCTCAGAGCCCTTTGGAATTTTCCGGTCTATCAGGCAAGGTTGTCCTCTTGCCCCTGCACTGTATGTGCTGGCGGCCGAAGGATTTGGTTATCTCTTAGCCCATGCCAAATCTCAAGGTCTTGTGCATGGAATCTCGTTACCTGATGAGCTCGATTCTTAGCTCCTCAATGGGCATTTTGCAGATGATTCCTTCCTTACGCTTATCGAGGATGAGAACAACATTGGAAATGCTATGCAATGCTTGGATACTTTCTGCTTAGCTTCTGGTTCATTCATTCAATGATAAAAAACTCAATGTTACAGATAATATTTCCTTCCTGTGACGGAATTGGACTGGCTTGCCAAATTTGATTGGAAAATTCTGCAACATGGTAAGATTTTCAAATTCCTAGGTATTCCTTTTTCTTTTCGAGCTTCCTCGACTGATCCATGGCATTATGTCATTGAACGGGTGGCGAAAAAACTGGAATACTGGCTTTCTAGGCATCTGTCTCTGGCTGGCAAATTCCATATCTGCTCTAAAGTTCTAGCTGTTATCCATGTCTACTACTCATTTTGTTGGCTTCCTTCCAAGGCCTCCATCCAAAAGCTGGAAAAGATGCTCAAAGATTTCCTCTAGGCTAATGCCTCTACTGGAAAAGGTTTTCATTAAGTAGCTTGGGATATATGTTGTCTTCTCCGTAACTCTAGAGGCCTTGGGCTTATCCACATTCAACGCCAAGGGAAAGCTCTGTGTGCTAAGTGGATTATCAAAAGCATCACTGGCCAAGAAGCTTGGAAAGTTCTCATACGACATGGCATCAATGAAGGCTCTCTTTATGACCACCATGTATGGAAAGGCTTAGGGTTTGTCAATTTTCTCATCACCCTTGTTCCTGTCAAAATCGTTGGCACTTTTGTGCTTAAAAGTATCTGGAAAGCATGGGAATGTGTCAAACCCTGGATTTTATGGAAAGGGGATGGCTTTCGCAATGGGTTATCTCTTAACCAACAATCTCTCTGGTGGTCACCGATTTTTCAATCCCAAGATCAATGCTTAGCAGAGGTCCCGAGAATCTCCGCGCTCAAATTCTTCAAGCACAGAATTCACACTATTGAGGACTTCTTCTGCAAGGGCAAACAATCCTAGTTATCTTGGCCAGATTTTAAAGCTCTGTTTCAGCTTTCTAACCAAGATCAAGATACTTTCAATGTTGTGATCAATTTCGGTTCCTGATCACATGCTACATAATATTTTTGTGCACTCTTCTCGCCCTTGGTGGACAGACTGGAAGTGGTATGTTGATACCCCTTTTTATAACTATAAAGCCAATAAAGGCTATCGATGGCTCTCACCCCATTTTCCCATGGTGGACAAACTTAATACTCATTGGGGAATTCACGCCACTCTATCTACCTGGGGTAGACGGTTTGAGAATGTTTGGAATATATGTGTGGAGCCCAAAATTACTCACTTTCTTTGGTGCATTCTACACAAAGGCCTTCCTATTGGGGTCCGTCTTGTTCAAATTGGGATTCCAGCTCCCAAATGCCCCTTTTGTGGGCATCTAGAAACACTTTTGCATGTCTTCTGGTTTTGTCCCAAAGCTCAAATTGTCTGGAATTGGATCCATACATTTTTCCTTCCCTCACAGCCCCACTGTTTCACTTGGCAACATATCCTCTTGGGAGATCCCAAACTCCTGTCTATGTACACCCAAATTTGGCATGTTTTTAGAGGTGAGATTTTATTTTGGAGATGGAAAGAAAGAAATGTTTTTTTTTGATAATTTTGCAGTTGATCAATCTTTCTTGATTTATAATAAATCTATGGTGATCTCCAATGTGCTCCTGCAGATCCAAGTCCAAGAAAAAAAGGTGGTGTTGGAGGTGGACCACCTCTAGACTCTACTGTAACACTGGGGGGAAGCCCCATGCAACATTGCTCGAGTGCCTCCATCTCCTACTAGGCATTCCTCAACTTCAGCCCGTGGAGGCCGACACAACAAATCCCAACGTCGTGCCTTTAGTCGCACCCACCACTCTCCAAGGCTGAGTCATCAGCATAGTCATTCGCCTATGCGCCGTCGTGGCCAAGGATCAATGCCACACTCCTTAGCTCACCAGCAAGGCTGGGGCTCACTACCTCGGCATCATGGGTGGGGGTCTCCGCTGTAATCATCAGCTCACCAGTAGGGTTGGGGTTCTCCTCATGCCATCACTTCACACCAAGCCACTTGGCAACCGCCGCCGCCCCTGCCATCCTCTGGAAAATTCTTACCATTCAACCTTGCCACTCCTACACATGAGGAAGTAGACCCTGAGGAAGAGCTTGCTACTGGCTGTGAGATTCCAGACACTGGCAAATATTTGCCGGGTTTGGGGTGGCCGGATGATAAGGATCCACTTGCCTCGGGCATGTTTGCAGCTACTACTTGATTTTTTCTTTGTTTTTTGTCAAGGCAATGCTTTTTGTTTTTTTGTACTTTCCTAGGCTCGGCCTAGTTTGACTTTTTTTGTTCTAGGCTCGGCCTAGTTTGTTCATGGTTTTGGGGCGTGCTCTCATATCGCCTGCTTTTTTGTTGAAAGTTATCTTGTATCTTATTGCATTAATATAATATAAGATATTTTACATCAAAAATAATAATAATTAACATTAACCAAATATCATATTACTTGATATGTTATGCCTCCATCATCCAAGAAAAACTTGATAATATGTTTATGTGTAGCTACTACCGTATAAAATCCTAATTAATTCTCTAACACAGAATTTATCATAATCCTCCTCTCATATATTTCCCAACTATTTTGTCCCTTGAGTTTTTTTTTTACATATTCACCTTTTTTATCTCTCCTCCCAAAAAAAATTCCAAGACTTCAAAACAATACAAAGTATGAAAGATACATGAGTATAATCAAATTTAAGAAACCTGCAATAAAAGTACTTGCATAAATATTTGAGGCCTCCTAAATGTAAATTTAAATCAATTTTCAATAAATGAATTGAATTGGTATGTAAGGTTAACCGCTAACTGCTATTAACATATATTATTAATAAAGTGATTTACTCTTCATAGAAGTTTTAGTAAAATAAAATAAATTAGTGCCCCTAAATATTGGCGCCCTAGGCACTTGCCTAGGCCTTAATCCCCCTCTGATTGCAAAGGTTGAGATTTAGGGGAGTCAATGTCACATCCCTTTTTGGAAGCCCCAAATTTGATAATTGTGCGGACCATTAATAGGCTTGACTAGATTAGTAAAAGCGATATCAAGCATTACACAAATTAAAAATTAGTGTAAGTTTTCACAGAGGGCTTAAGGCCTAGGCAAACTAGGAACTGCCTATGGCACCAACATTTAGGGGGATGCTAATTTATTTTATTTTATCATGGTGTTTATAAAAAGTTAATCAATTTATTAACCATATAAGCTAGTAGCAATTAGTGGCCAATCTTACATACAAATTCAGTTCATTTCATTCAAAATAATACAAAATTTACAAAATTATATTAAGAGTATGATATTTAACATGGCTTAAATATTTATGCAAGTATCTTTGTTGCAGGATTCCTAAATTTAATTCATACTCATGTTTTTTCAAACTTTGTATTGTTTTGAAGTCTTCGATGTTTTTCGGGAGGAGAGATCAAAAAAGGTGAATATGTAAAGAATCTGGAAAAAATAGTTGTGAAATATATGAGACAATGATGATTATGATAGACTATATGCTAGAGAACTAACGGGGATTTAAGGCAGTAGTAGCTAGAAAAAAATTATTAGCAAGTTTTTCTTGGATGGTAGAGGCATACTATATCAAGTAATATGATATTTGGTCATAGCTAATTATTTTTTCTAATATATATTTATTTATTTATAGAATGTGTTAGCTCTAATATTACCTAGGGCACTCGAAACCCTTACTCCAACCCTGTATGTTTTCTTAATAAAGTTTGATTAACTACCCAAAATCTTAACTCGCATGGGCATTGTGTATAGAATTATTGTAACATTATTGACCATGGCATTATGCTCTTGAATAATATGAAGGTGTATAGTTGATTTTGGCATATGTTGCTAACCATGAAGGTCTCACCTAAGTGTTATTGAAAATGACGTTTATTGAAAGTATTGAGTATGATAATCTCGTTGGAAAGAGACCTTGCACTTGTAAATGTTCATATTACCTTTTAGTAGCTACGTGCTAAAAAGAGCTATCTTTGACCACGGGGAAATTATTGTGAGAAAGGATAAATGGTTTTGTCTTTAATATTTTGTATTTATGTGTATGATATGTATGTGTACATCCTATGTTTCTAACATTGATACTACCTGAAAGTAGACTGCCTATGTTTTTAATGATGCAATATGGTAATCTGTTATCCTATGCATCAATGTTCTCAGAGTATTAGAGTATTATGTATCTTATGTGGAAACATTCAATGAAATTTAATGTTATGTTTTTATGGAGTCTATTTTCATGTTAGAGTTTGGCACACCTTCCATGTGTTACACTCGGATATTTTTACGGCGGTCCTGCTTGCCAGTGAGTGGGAAAAGGGGGTTCGGGGGCGAAGCCCCCGAGGCAAATTTTCATGGGTGGTTTATTAACCCATGGGTAATGGGTAACCGTTATGGGCTGTTTTTGGGCCCATGGTTTTTCGGTACCCATTGTTTTGTAAAACAGTCGCTTCAGCTACCTATTGATGTACTTATAAATAGATGGACATACAATAGGATTTTTAATGAGTGTTTTTGTGAAGGTGAATAGTGTGCGCGAATTCAAGTGCGAATTCGGAAGGGTTTTGTTGAACGTAGCTCCAAACAAGATCTGGTTATTGTAATTGTGAAGACTGTTGGCTTGTAATAAAATCTGAGCAAGTGTTCTTGGTGGATGTAGCCCACATTGGGTGAACCACGTTAAATATTGTCTTTGTGTTTTGCATATTTCATTTCTGTAATTTCTATTCATACTTCTTATTATTGTGATTTTGAGGAATTATTCCGCATTAGATTCTATTAATTCCTAACAATTGGTATTAGAGTGAGGTTTTGGTTTGCTGAAGTGTTGAATCGCAGGGAAAGTTTTTAGCTTGAGTGGGAGCTATGGCAGATGATGGAAGATCTAGGGTTGATAAATTCAATGGGCAAAATTTCAGTCTTTGGAAGATGCAGATGGAAGATTACCTTTATCAAAAGGATATTTATACTCCACTATCTGAGAAGGTGAACAAACCCTCGAGTATGAAAGATGTGGAATGGGATTTGTTGGATCAGAAGGCACTTGGAACGATCCAGCTGTGTCTTGCATCTTTGGTATTATTTAATGTTTCAAAGGAAAAGACTACAAAAGATCT
Source organism: Taxus chinensis (assembly GCA_019776745.2). Lineage (NCBI taxonomy): Eukaryota > Viridiplantae > Streptophyta > Pinopsida > Cupressales > Taxaceae > Taxus > Taxus chinensis. The sequence continues at coordinate 197,370,440 of CM034147.1, read as the reverse complement.
AATGGATGCATTAGGGAAGTTGTATGAAAAACTTTCTACCTCTAACAAGATATTTTTAATGAAAAAGTTGTTTAATATGAAGATGTTTGAGAATAGTTTAGTAGCAGATCATTTAAATGATTTCAATACAGTTGTGAATATGCTAGCTTCGGTTACAATAGAATTTGATGAAGAAGTTAGGGCTTTATTAATTCTGTGCTCTTTACCTGAGAGTTGGAACAGTCTGTAATGGTGGTAAGCAACTTGGTTCCAACTAACTCGAAGTTGAAGTTTGAGGATGTTGTAGGGGTGATTCTAAGTGAGGAAATGCAAAGAAAAAGCTCCGGGGAATCTTCTACTTCAAGGAATGCTTTGACAGTGGAAACTAGAGGGAGACAGAAGAATAGAGGAAACTGTAGAAAATCAAAAGATCAATCAAGGTCAAAATCCAAGAGCAAGATTGTATGCTGGAATTGTGGAAAGTCTGGGCATGCAAAGAAGGACTGTTGAGAGCTTCGGGATAAGATGAAACAACATGAAGAAAACAAGGAGGCAAATGTGGCATCGGGTAATGTATGTCAGGATGCTTTGATTCTTTCTTTACATAATATTACTAAAGCTTGGGTTTTAGATTCAGGGGCTTCTTTTCATGCTACTCCACATAGGCATTATTTTGTTGATTATGTTTAAGGGGATTTTGGGCATGTTTTTCTTGGTGATGATGAGACTTGCAGTATAGTTGGAAAAGGTTCTGTTTAGGTTAAGATGCAGAATGAGAATACATGGCTATTGAAGGATGTCATACATCTGCCTACATTAAGGAGAAAATTGATATCAACGGAGCAATTGGGAAGTGATGGTTGTACTATGATATTTACATCTGACTCTTGAAAGGTTACCAAGGGTGCTCTTGTGGTGGCAAGAGGTAAGAAGGTTGGAACTTTGTATTTAACCACTGATAGTACTAATGATTGTAATCTTGTGGCTTCAAATGCAGATACAACATTATGGCACTATAGGTTCGGTCATATGAGCCATAAGGGCATGGACATCATAAAGAAGAATTTTCCTGGATATACATAAACAAGTTTGGATTTTTGTGAGAACTACATCTATGGGAAACAAAAGTGAGTAAGGTTTCTCAAGGTTGGACCTATGAAGAAAGAGAGTAAGTTAGAGCTGGTACATTCTGATGTGTGAGGGCCAGCGCAGGTATCATCTCTTGGGGGTTCAAGTTATTATGTTACTTTCATTGATGATGCAACAAGGAAAGTTTGGATTTATCGTATTAGAAACAAATCTGATGTATTTGATACTTTTGTTAAATGGAAAGCCTTGGTAGAGAATGAAACAGGTCTTAAGTTAAAATGTCTCAGGTTAGATAATGGAGGGGAGTATTACAGCAATGAATTTGATGATTATTGTTCTAAGAATGGAATATGCAGGAAAAAGATGGTTCCAGGAACCCCATAGCAGAATGGGGTGTCAGAAAGGATGAACAGAACAATAATGGAACATGTTAGGAGCATGAGGATACATGTAGCACTGCCTCTTTATTTTTGGGTAGAAGCGGTGAGCACAACTGTGTACTTAATAAACAGAGGACCCTTAAGTGCCTTGGATGGAGGCATACCTGAGGAGGCTTGGTATGGTAAGAAAGTTGATTACTCATTTCTTAAGAGTCTTTGGATGTGAGGTGTTTGTTCATATTGACAAGGATGATAGGACCAAGCTAGAGGCTAAATAAAAAAAATGCACTTTTATTGGTTATGGCGGTGATGCCTTTGGATTTAAATGTTGGAGTATTAAGGATAAGAAAATCATTCGGTCTAGGGATGCGGTCTTTAATAAGAAATTCATGTATAAGCAATAGTTGCAGGAAAACAGGGAAGAATCCAAGAAAGAATATCCAGTGGTAGAGGATCTTCCGGATGGGACAGTGACCCATGAATCAGTTCAGGAACCTACTCAACAGGAACCCCAAACTCCTACAGTGAGGAGGTCTTCTAGGGTAAGAAAAGAACCTGAACATTTTTCTCCTTCTCTTTATTATTTATTACTCACTGATAGTGGAGAGCCAGAGAGCTCTTATGAAGCAATGCAGGTATAATCCCGTAAGAAGTGAGAGTAAGCCATGGATGAGGGGCATAAGTCTCTCATGGAGAACCAGACTTGGGATTTGGTGAAGCTACCAGAAGGTAAAAGAGCATTGCAGAACAAGTGGGTGTGCATAGTAAAAGACAAAGAAGGAGGAAAGAAAAGATATAAGGCCCAGTTGGTGGTCAAGGGGTTTACACAGAAGCAAGGTATAGATTTTGATGAGATTTTTTCTCCTGTAGTTAAAATGACTTCTATCAGAATTGTTCTTGGAATAGTGGCAACAGAAGACTTGCACTTAGAATAGTTAGATGTAAAGACTGCATTTATCCATGGTGATTTGGAGGAGGAGCTATATATGTAGCAGCCAGAAGGATATAAAGTCAAAGGTAAAGAGGAGATGGTGTGCAAACTGAAGAAGAGCTTGTATGGCCTGAAACAAGCTCCACGTCAATGGTATAAGAAGTTTGATAGATTCATGATGGAGCAAGGTTATATTAGATGTCATTCTGACCATTGCATGTATACAAATAAATTTGAGGATGGAAGTTATATTATCCTGTGTTTGTATGTTGATGACATGTTGGTTGCAGGTAAAAACATGCAGGAAATAAAAGTACTTAAGAAACAACTAAGTGAATCCTTTGGTATGAAGGATTTGGGGGTAGCCAGAAAAATCCTTAGTATGAGGATAACTCAGAATAGGAAGGAACGGAAGCTGAATTTATCTCAAGAAGAGTACATTAAGAAGGTATTGGATAGGTTTAACATGCACGATGCTAAACCGGTTGGGACTCCTTTGGCAGGCCATTTTAAGTTATCAAAGGAGCAGTGTCCCAAGACAGAGCAGGAAAGAAACCAGATGTCCAAGGTACCTTACTCATCAGCGGTTGGCAGTTTGATGTATGCTATGGTGTGCACTAGGCCTGATATTGCCCATGTAGTGGGAGCTGTGAGTAGATTTATGAGTGATCCAGGTAAAGAACATTGACAAGCAGTAAAGTGGATCCTTCGATATTTGAGAGGGACCACGGGGACAGTTTTGTGTTACAGTGGATCATACACCACTTTACGTGGTTATGTAGATTCAGACATGGCTGGAGATGTTGACAGCAGGAGGAGCACGATAGGTTATATTTACACTGTAGGTGGGACAGTATTCAGCTAGATTTCATGACTACAGAAGCTGGTGGCTTTGTCAACCATGGAGGCTAAGTATGTTGCTGCCACAGAGGCAAGCAAAGAGATGATTTGGTTACAACAATTGCTTGAGGAGTTGGGGCATTAACAGGAGGAATGTAAGTTTCATAGTGATAGTCAGAGTGTTATACACCTAGGTAAGAACTCTTCTTTCCACTTCAGGATGAAGCATATACAGTTTAGATATCACTTCATCAAGACAACTTTAGAGGAAGATAAGTTGAAGTTGGAGAAGATTCATACCAGTCAGAATCCTGCAGACATGATGACCAAGGTGGTCACAAGGGATAAACTAAAGCTATGTTCAGCTTTGGTTGGCCATCGCGGATGACAGTGAAGGGTTGAGAAGCTTGCTCAGTGGAAATCAGTCTCCAAGTGGGAGATTGTTATGTTTGTGGAGTCTGTTTTCATGTTAGAGTTTGGTACACCTTCCATGTGTTACACTCGGATATTTTTATGGCGGTCCCGCTCACCAGTGAGCGGGTCAAGGGGGTTCAGGGGGGTGAAGCCCCCCTGATTGATGGGGGTTCGGGGCCGAAGCCCCCAAAGTAAATTTTCATGGGTGGTTTATTAACCCATTGGTAATGGGTAACCATTATTGGTTGTTTTTGGGCCCATGGTTTTTTGGTACCCATTGTTTTGTAAAACCTCCGCTTCAGCTACCTATTGATGTACTTATAAATAGATGGACATACAACATGATTTTTAATGAGTGTTTTTGTGAAGGTGAATAGTGTGTGTGAATTCGAGAGGGTTTTGTTGAGCGCAGCTCTAAACAAGATCTAGTTATTGTAATTGTGAAGACTGTTGGCTTGTAATCAAATCTGAGCAAGTGTTCTTGGTGGATGTAGCCCACATTGGGTGAACCACGTTAAATATTGTCTTTGTGTTTTGCATATTTCATTTCTATAATTTCTATTCATACTTCTTATTATTACAATTCTGAGGAATTATTCCGCATTAAATTCTATTAATTCCTAACATTTAAGGTGTGTTGTGATAATCAAAAATTATTATTGGCTCCCCTAGAATGAAAGATAATAAAAAAATGACAGTTAACTTTGTTAATATAATAAAAATGTTGTCAACTTTTACATAAAGGCATGTATACATCGTGTTGCCTTATTATAGAGTATCTAGAGTATGGAAATCTCTATTGTTTGAAATATCACGGTCTTAAACAAACAATGTTGCATGTTTATTAACTTAGGCATTGAAGTGATATTGTTATTTGGTTGCCTTGGTAACAATATGAAAGGCATTAGCATTTTTATGGAATTATTGTTTGATTTTTGTTAATTTGGTATTAAACAAGGGTAAAATGACTATGCTTGATGGGATAGGGGACATTGATGTCATTGGCATTAAGGTATTTGGTAATGATATTGTAATAATTTAAAAAGGTGCATTATTATGGTTATTGAATGAATTGGATTAATGAATTATTATGTTTTGGATTTAAATGACTCCAATAGAGACGCATGGGTCACGGACCCGACCAAAATTTAGAAACGAGTTTCTAAAAGTTTTCAAATTCATTTTAATAGATACTTTTGACCTTGAGGCATGATCATTTGGTTGTTTGTTGGTGAGGGCAAGCTAAAACCCTAGCTCCCTCAGCTACATGTTTGTTTTCAAGGCGGCACCAGTAATATGAATCTGCATAAAATTTGAGATGTTATTTTTATTAGTGGAGTGCAGTTTAGTTATGGTTGTGGATGTTTAATTTTTTGCATGTGTATTTAACTGAGAGTTTAGAAATTTATAATAGACCTAGTCAAGGGAAGGTTGTAAACAACGATTTGAATGAGTAAAATCCTCCTTATTGGTATGATTCGTGTTAGTTGAGAAAGAAGGTTGCAGCTGCAAGGACATGGCAAGAAGGAGGATGTGAGAAGGAACTCACATCTCTTATGTGGGCATGATTGTTGTTAGTCATACATGTTTTCCTTTCTTTACCCTAAACACTAGTTGATACTAAAATGATGTATGTGGGTTCTTCCTGGGATAACATGCACTTATGCGTTTATTAGTTTGTAGTTACGGATTAAATGAATATTGAATGTGTACATACATTGATAGGTACGGGTAAGCATCCATGGATATCTATTTCTCCTTGATTGATTTTCTGGGTTATGAGTCATTTGCTTATATGTGGAGGTTTTCTAAGGCGAGCTATGTTTTGGTCGTGGTAACACAATGTTGAATTAATTTGTGTTTCTCTCCTTAAAACTTCAAATTTTGGTAAATGTGGCCATGAGGGCATTATGATGGAAATATTTAGAAATGGGGTTTTAATTTCTCTCTCTTAAACCCAAATCTGGTAAATGAGGCCATGTTGGCATTGTGTTGAAATTATCCTCTCTATAACTGATATGATGGAACTTTGGTTGCATGAAATAATTATGTAGTTTAATCTTGAACTCTTTGCTGGAAAAAGGGGAAAACATGAAAAGGGTTGGAACACTTTTTGTTATCTTATTTGTAACATGTATGCATGTTTTATTGTTAACTAATGTTTACTGTGAAGGAATGGAATACATGCAGGTTCTTTGAAATTATCCACAACCTGCTGCAGGTACGTGCTAAGAAATGATTGATGTTGTTTTAAATTAAAAGATTCAGCTTGTTGTTTGAAAAAAAGAATATCTCCTAGCTACATTGAAAGAAGGTTAAAGGGAAAAATTATGAATCTAAAAAGGAATTCCACTTACTCATTATGAATGTACATTCCTAAATTGAATAGAAAAAGAATCAGATATTACTTGCTGAAAAGTATGTGTTGTTGGAGATTCTTTAATACAATTTGGTAATGCCTTGTGGATGATCCTTTTAGGGGACAGTTGTAAAACACAGTTCTAGAATGCATGCATGTATTTAGGTCATTTATTCAGGGGATTTTGATATACCCTGATCTCATTGTATGAAGTCTTTCCTCCCCCATTATTGGTTGGCTAGAAGATAATAGCTTTGCATTGTTATGGTTAAATGACCATTGTTGGATCAACCATTTTATGTTCTACGCTATGTTCGGAACTAACGAATACAAGCAAAAGCTATCATAGTTTAACTTCTATTTTGTTTGAATCACTTGGGGACTTTAATGCATGACTTGTATTTATTGCAATGAACTATTGCATAGCAATAGTGCGGATACAATATAATCTTGCCAAATTGGTATTGTGTTATTATAGATAATGCTTATTTTGTGAATACAAGTCTATATGCTTATTTTGGTAAGTAAGCAATACCTTAGATTGGCTTGCAAACAATCACCACATGACTTGGTTTCCTTGTGAGTGCATAATGAAATCATTCTTTTAGTAATATAAATCATATGCTCACTCATGAGTTTTAGATGCAACTAAAATAGGTAGTTATAAATTTAATTGTCGTTCCTCTCCCTGAAAATACTTATATGTGTAAAAAATAGAAAGGTAATTTAAGGAATATGACAAGTCTTTGGTAAGTCTATTTAAGCCTGCATGATGGGAAATGGAACTATAGAACTGTTATGCTTCAAAATGAGTTAATTACACCGTTTACCTTAGCTAAGATGGTTATGAATTGAATAGTATGATAACTTCCCTATGCTTAGGACAAGTACGAGAAAACATAGTATAATTGATAAAGCCTTATGTATTCAATAAGAAAGACACTTGATGTATACAATACTGTAATGAGTTAGAATGGTTATGAATGTAAGAATTGTTCACAATGTGGAGAGCTTTATTTAACTAAGCATGAATAACTCTTGTATAGGTAACTGTAAAATATTGATATAACAATAAGTTGAGAACCCAATACTTGGCACAACGTTGTTCCCGTAGTTTATAACTCTAACAAGAGAATAAATGATTTTTTTTGTTGCAAATCTTAGTAGAGGTTATAATAAACCTTATAATAAAGATTAATTAAGCAAATTACTCTTATACCTTGGAACTGTTAGGAACAAGAAATGTAAGTATTAATCATGTAATGCGTTAATCATAGCAATTGTGGTTGACCTTCTCTTGTATGATAACAATTCTAGAAGTTGAAGGAGTTCATTAAGAAAGACTAGAAAATGAGGAAAAGACTTCTCTTGCTATAATTGGTGCTCTCCTTGCTCCAAAGAATCAATAACCCAAAAGTTAAATTAATGAGAAAAACCAGGATCTTGGTGGTCACAACTTATAAATAATATAAGTCAATTAAAATTTTAGAGACTTTAGTACGATGGAACGAAATAAGTTACTTTTTAAATGTTATTGGTTGTGAACAGTATGCAAAATGATATCCATAGATAACTTGATTCATCCTTATCCATGTATGAAGATAGCACTGTGAAAGAAAGACTTATAATAGTTAAGTCTAAATAATTGAATATTACTTCTTGGTATCAACTGAGTAAATGTTATTGGATTATTATTTGAGAGAATATTGTTTAAACAATTTCAATAGGCAAATCAATAAAGCTATGGGTAGTACCACAATTCATCATGATAGGACATGACATGTTTATTAAGGAATGGAATGAGGCTTGTCAGATTATAATAAAAATTAATAGGTAACAATATGTCTCGCCAGCATGGTAAAAATGAGGCATGGACATAGCAACGAGAACTGAATGAAGTGTTGATAACATGTAATATTGAGTAGTGAATTGAGAATAACTAAAGCTGCGTCTCTGAACAATTGGGAGTTGATGGTATGAGCGGAGGTTTAATGAGAAGATGTTATATGTGGTAATTATAATTGAACCTCACCTTGAACTATATTGGTTGAGGTTATTAGTGATGTTCCTTTGCCTTGAAACTTGAAAGTTGTAGTGTTAATGATACTAGATACAATGGATGAATGTGTTAACCTTTGCAGAAGAACTAAGGCATAAACATCATTATGCAAGACTTGATATGAAACTAGATGGAGAAATAAATGAAAAGTACACGCGTGGTATAAAAATACATCTTTGTTGAATTAGTATGTCAAATAAATCGAAAGGATCATATATAGTACAATTGTATGTGATTTGTACATTAACGAATTAGTGAGCAATTAATGATGCACTTTCATCAAGCCCATAATAAGGACGAGGTGGAATCAGTTGCGGGCATGATCAGATAAGTAGCACTTGTCTTTTGGTAGGAAAAAAAATCATTTGTATTTTCTGTGAACTAGAGGACGGGTCGCTACATTTTGATTCTTTGGATGAAATCATCAAGCTTGAGTTGAAAAAGCTTATACATTTAGGCCCAGATTTGTATGATATTGAGGCAAAAAAAGACGAGACTTCAGCATAAAATGTATAAATCTTGATAAGCTTGCAGGTTAAGGGAACGAATACAGCCAAACTCATGAAATTTAATTTTTATTTGGATATATTCTAGTTTGGATTTGTTCTCCAAGGGGATGAGGTGACAATTATGTTATGTTTTATTGTATACTTCCATAATCCAATGCAATCACCTTAGTCAGGGTCTCTGTTTATTCAAAAGACAAGAACTTTTTAAGATATTAAATTAGACTAAGCATGGATTTTCCCTGGTAAAGAAAGTATGTTGGCATGAAAAGGTAAATGGAAAATGGTAAAAATCTCTCCTGCAACATTGTCTTCTTTCGCAGGGAACATTCTAGAGTAGTGCTAAATGAAATATCGAATGAAATCAAAGGAATAAATAAACAGGGGAAGCTTAGTCGACAAAACAATGGTGGTTGATGACAGAGTTGGTGAGAGAGTATGTAGAGGTTGCACAACACTATTACAGGCGACAATAACTGTTTGTTGAATGAGTGGTTGGTAGCAACAAAGACACTAGCAGTGAGAAAAGGAGGTTAAGCATATCTTATCAAGTTGAAGCAACATTGTGATGGGCTCGTATTTAACGAATCCGTCACAGTAATTTACAGAGATATTTATGAATACTCAACGATTTTATATATGATATATTTGTTATTAAATATATACATAAGAATGAATAAAATTGCACTATAATAATGTAAGTTCCCTCGCATTTTTATCTTCTATTTTTCAAAAAGTGAATAAGCAATCCTTGAACAACCTCATAAGTGATAGAATCCCAGTAATTGTATATGAGTTGCAAAATATGTCAGAAGGGATATCATTGTTTAATTATCTTCAAATGAAAATATGTCAATGTTTGAATTTCTTTTTTTTCTGGAGATAAAATTTGAAGGGCTCTATTTTTTTATGAAATATTTTAACTCCAAAGTTGTATGGTTCAATGTTATCACTCCTTTATCGAATTATTAAATTGGAATAACAAATACCTTATAAACATATATAGGCAGTGATGTATAGTATACAACTTGATTACATCAAGTCAACATATATAGGCAGTGATGTATAGTATACAACTTGATTACATTAAGTCAATATGATAGTCTAGTTCTACAAACACTTGCAAACAATATTTTTTCATAATCTGAATACAAACTTATTCCTTCTTAAACTATGAATATACACCATACACCTTATTGCAGCTTGCTTCACTAAACATTGCCAATAATCTCTATAAGAACACAATTTCCATCCCTATAAATAATTTCTCTCGCAATAATCTTGGAGGTAAGCTTGGTTGTAATGTGGCAGCCACCACATACTTACAGGTTTTTTACAACTTAAATAGTTGTTCCAAGAGATGTGTTTAGCAATATCATTACCTTTTGAAAATCAACCTACCTGTCCAGTGCTTCATTAATGTTTGACAAAAGAACATAAGGTGCAGAATTTTAAGGATCATACTAAAATAGGAGTGTGGCCACAAATTCCCCTAACTAGACTAAATTTGTAGGTGATGATGGACAAGCTCTCAAAAAATACACCCACAAAACCACATCAGGTTTTATTGGCATTTTAATGATAAAGTTTACAAATACATCTAACAAAAATCCACTCATGAGCACCCTATTCCAAAGCTCCAAATGTGGGTTAAGTTGGATGATGTTGGAAACGGTTGTCAAGTTTGGCATTATACCTTCCAATTACATTTCCTTCAAAATTTCGAAGCCTTTTCAATAAGTTCAATTTATGTATGAGAGAACATCTTAAACTTGAGGCATTTCTTTAAAGAGCTTTCAAATCTCATCCAGAAAATTATTTTGTGCATATCTTACAATTATTACGTTCCCTTTAATTGAGACATTTCATGAAACAATTTTTATGCCTTCTGTAAGCTTCCACATTTTACATGTATATAAGAGTACTCACAACTATGATATCTAACCCAAAAAAATAAAAATCAATTATTCTTTGATGGATCTCCATACTCTCGGAGAAAATAAATTGATAGATTTAGACATTTGTTTATTTCTTTTTCTTTAAAATCTCCAAGATTTTTTTAACAGGCCATTTTGTGCATATCCATCAATCATTATGTTCCATTCCACGAAACTAAATTTTGTTGAGGCATTCTGTCAAACAATTCACGTGCCTTTTGTAATCTTCCATGGTTTTCCATACCCTGTTCTAAATTTTGTTGAGGCATTCTGTCAAACAATTCACATGCCTTTCGTAATCTTCCATGGTTTTCCACACCCTGTTCCAAAAAAATTTAATTTTTTTAGGTATAACCTTGGAGTATACTGGCAAAGCTGGGTTTTACACCAGTCAATTACATTTGTTAAAAACCTTCCTTACCTTTCCAACAAGATCGTTTTGTGCATATCCAGGCGAATTAAAGGTGACTGAGCACATACTGTTGTTCAAGATAAAGGTTGGCATTTTGTAGGAGGAAATAGAGGCGCGGCTTTCTAGCTTAAATGCGTTGAACTCCGTGAAATTTGTAGAAAATACGTGCAGGTTCAACAAATACAGGCATTTTTTTTTCTCTGTTTCTGCCCACCCACCATCCTCATCCTCCGCTCTCTTCCTCCCTCGTTCCATGAAACCCTTTCGGTGAGGAATTATATTTTAAAAACAAATAGGTTCGTCTTCTTTGGTCGTTACGTCATAAAACCTCTTATAATATCAAGAACAAAATTAAAAAATCACATGTGAAATGTATGATGGAAATGTCGAAGTGGATCTTTTGACGGAGTCATATTGGAGGGAGAGTAACAATGGGAGAGGAATAGGGGTGAAAAAGATGGGGTATAAGGGTGGAGAAGTGCAAGGGTGGCGAGAATAGAATGGGGAAACAATGGGGAACTCAACCCTCCAACAACTGTATGACATTGATGTCAAACATTTGAAGGAGAAAAGGGGTGATGTGTAGGATGATGCGGAAACAATTTACAAAGATTTTTGTGAATTTAATGAGTGGTTGCAAAATATTGCTGAAGTGAAAATTTGTTTGCAATTTCAACCCTTGCATTTATTGGGTAGCTAGAATACACCTAAAAGTAAGGGAAATTCAAATGCATGTATCATGGGACACATTAAAGACATGAAGATGTGTAGTGGATGTAGCATCACAAGGTAGTGATTTCATGCACAATTTTACTCATCAACAACTATGATGTCGACGTCATTCAAGAATCTTTGAAAAAAAGGGACATGTGTCGGTCATTGAGGATTTTGATTGGAAAATGGAAAGTAATCACCTGCATGGCCCATACCTATTCCACGGTTGAGATTATTCGCCCACAATAAATATTCAGTATATGTGTTCAATTTTATAGTTGTGATATGCTCAGACTATTCATGTGAGCTTAAAGGATCCAAAATTAAAAATGGGGGAATTCCAATAGGATTTTGGTTCAAAACCCGACCACGACCTTGTTTCTTGTAGCACTTTGTAGGTCGCAAGATAAAGGGCTATTTTTGAATCTTTCTTGGATGGCTTTATATCAAGTAGGTAAGGTTTTAGTAAGAATATTATTGAACTATGAAATTACTTGTAGAAACTAAAAAATACAATGCACAATTATGAAAAAGTTGCTAGTTACGTGCTCCACATATAACCAGGAAAACACATTTCCATGTGGATGAAAGACGTCATCTAGAAATTAATGCAAAAAGTCACAATCATTAATGCTTTGACATGTCATGTTCACAATAAAATCAAGCCATCATTTTCTCTTATCTCTCCCTGTGAACATGTGTAGACCGAGGATGTTTGAAGTTCAAAACCTTTCGATTTATATAAGGCTAATAATTCTTTTGTTGACAAATTTGATGTCTAGGATCAACATGAAATTGACTACTTAAACCCAGAGTAAATACACCAAATCTTAAATTATGAAAAGGAGGAAACCATTTCACATCTAGACATTATACGATACACTTTGATGCTTTTATTAGTAAAAAAACTTCCTTGTAAATTATAGAACGATTTGTACTCCACAACATATGAAACAATATGGAGTCTTTGTCTATCAGTGATTTCCTTGAATGGAAGGCTCAAATGCAAATTTCATACAGTGTAAAAATGAATAAAATAAATAGAGCACATAAAAATATGAAGCCTACAAAAGGGTGTTTACATCTAAAGAATACACAAAAAAAAGGAAAATGTGTCCATTAAATTGCACGAGTTACTAAAATACGTGTGTATTTCGTATGTTGCATGCCACATAATTGGAATACCAAGTGTTAGAAGTCCACATAACATTGTAAAAATAACATTATTTTACATTTTTTTAAGGCCGAGCTTTGAAATTTAACATCACCTAAAATTTGTTTAACATGCACAGGTGGCCATTAAATTTAACCCCTGCCTGCAACATGCAAAACTCAAAATAACTAATAAAGTAATCTCGTACGGTGCTGACAATGACAAAATGCCATTGCTCAACTCATCGACATATTTTCCTCAATGAAACTCCACCGTTAAAAGTCACTTCATTTTGACGACATGGTAGATACACTAACTATATTTTGATGACATTAACAACAAGAATGTCCATGTCAAACACACGTAGGCGACCGCGGACCCAACTCAGATTATCGGAGATACGTGTTGGTGCCACTAACGACATTGTGTTGTAAACTTTAACTGTGGGCGGTTTCTATATGTGTCGCGACCCACGAAATACTGGCATAATCTGTAACTACTAACAAAAAGCCTTTGAGTCCAAATACTTTCTCTCCTTAGTTACGAAATGAAGTGAAATAAATATGTCTATAACCCTCTCCTTTCGAATGAAAATTATTATAATTATTATTTAAACGGGAAACTAAAAATGTAAATTATGTAAGATATAAGTGGATGCCATGTCATTGATTTATCGTTGATTTCATGCGCACATGGTTTTACAACATGCAAATAGGATGGCAAAATGACATGGTTGTAACTCATTGTGTATTATTGTAATTTATGTATGTTAATTGAAAAAAAAATGTATATATGCACGTTATGTTATAGTAAAAATTGGTTATTGTAACTTGGTAATATGTACGAGATGTTAATTTTACGTGTGCTAGGGAAATATATTTTTAATTATAGGTGTTCTTTGATTTAGATTTACGTGTGGTAAAAAGGGGGTTGGATATACATGTTAAGTGAATTTGTAAAGGATAGTTTAATAGTTTTCAAATTATTGAAAGGTGCATTAGTGAAAATTTTAAAACATTTTTAAGATGCTAGTATTTAAGGGAAATGTTCATATAAACATGGGTGTTATTTTGATCCTAAGTTTTGTATTTTAAAAGTTGGGTATGTGTTAAACGAAATTGAATCTAATAGCTTATAGTGAAATTCCAGTGTGCAATATATAATAATAAAGAGAGATAAATGAAACAATCCACCCTAGTATAAACTTCGTGGATAACTACCCTTCCCGTGTGATTCCTTATAGCATAGAAAACTTAAACCTTAGAATGTATTTAAAATCCATACACTTGATAATGCCTTCTAGTTAAGTAAATAAGAGCGAAATTCACGTAGGTCGCCAACAAACCATAGAAGTCACCTTGAGGAGTTGGGATCATAAAAGAACCCGATACCCAACCTCAATTATCCTTTGGGTTCTATGGTGCAATACTAAGAGTCAGTTGTGAAATTTAGCAACTTATTAAGTTATGATTAATTGGTGAAAATATAACCGTAAGATGATGTGCTTGGAGAAATTTGAAATTTTAGATCATCCTCTTATCTTGTTTAAACCATATTTTGGTGACAACCGAGAACCACATTGTGTAAGCTCTAATGTGAACCTTAACCCCATAAGATGATGAACTACTCCATCTTTCTTTCCTACTTGTACTAATATTTAATGAATGCAATAAGTAAAGCTCCATGGGTAATACAACAACCTAATTAAAAAAAACCAAATACGATGCATGATCACATTCTTTGTTCACATAAATGTGGATTAAACAATGATGTTAATGAAATAATAAAATGTAACCTTGAGAATGGGATACCTTAAATTGAAGCCAAGATCTTGTGAGATAAGAAGATTGCACTCTAGTTGGACTTATAAAAGTTAGTAGAACCCTTGGCCTAGTTAGGAACATATTTAAATCTAGATCACTCATGAAGTAGAAATTATGGTAGAAACATGTAATTTAATCCTTGCTACTGAGAGTGAACCCTTAAGATGATGAAACAAAAGTAGTTTGAAATGTGAAATTTATCACGTGAATTCAAGGGAAAATATCTATAATGGCATTACATGTGTAATGTACCCTTCCATGTGCAATATGATTGTGAAAATATGATTTCCTAATTGGAGCAAGGTATCATGAATCAAGAATGATATAATATAATTAGTTAACCTACATAGTTGGTTGTAATATATTGAAGATGAACAAAGTGTATTGTTAGTATTAAATCATGCTATGAAACAATGTGAATTTCACCTCAAATGGACTTACACTTGTTCTGTTGTGTAATCGAGGTATAAATAAGATCAAGATGCATGCCCTTAGGAGTGAATCTCAGGGATGTCACCTAGTAGCCTTGTGAGTAGGTAAGTACTATTGTGTGCAAATAAATACACTATTAATGAACGAGTGAACTAAACAAGTGATTGAACTAATGTAGATGATCCTTATTTAATGAGATACACCGTAAGTTAAATGTTAAATGACACAACACAAACACAACACAAATAGGGGTAGTTCTTGTAAGATTTATCAGTTGAGAAGTTTTTGGCGGGAAGTTAAGCAAGACAAAGTTGATTTTATAAAATCTTTGAGAACCTTTACAAATTGGAAAAATCGCAGAACAAAATGCTTCAGAAATAGCAAAAATATTCCTTCAACTAGAAGGTGTGTATCAATGGAGGCCCAAAGATGCATGGTTTCACACAAACTTAGATAATTCAACACAAAGGCTCATGTTAAAAGTCTCAATTAAACATTAAAGTCCCAGATTCATGACGCCTAAGATACACTCATAGAATTACAAACAATCTTTGTCAACATAGTGAAAGTAAAGTGATTTTAAATTGTTTATTTCATTACCAGATGAAGGCTCTTCTCATAATGAAATTGCAAATGCCACAATACCGTCACAAAGATAAGATCTTGTGTGATTTCAAAGGGGGTTTAACATAATATTGCAATAGGTATAGAAAAATCTATTTGAAAACACTTTGAAATAGAAACGGACACAATAATGCTCATGATAAACACAAACTTATTCGAGGTTCATTAGATTCATCAACAGGGGAGAGTTTCTCTAACAATCTCAAAGCTTTTCAATGGTTGTACACTTGCAACCAACTTGACATGATTAAAATCTAAAACACATGAGATAACCATGTTTTATCTGACAGTATCTCAGGCAAAAATTGGTTTCTATCAAACTTTTCTCATAAAAATTAACTCCCGACAATTTACATGACTAATTCATGCCATTTATAACACTTTACTTTACGTCAAAGCTCCTTTTCCCCCCAAGAACAAGAATATTATGAGGAATCCTTCGTTTGTTCCAATTTTTTATTGAAAATGACATCTAACAGATATACACCCAAAAATTGTTAGGTGTACAAAAGATATTTTTTTTCAATATTTCCATCGGTTACTTTAACAGGGGCATCCGGTCATCACTTTTGGTAGCATGTTCTCCATCTTTCACGCTTGTAACTTCTTTCTGCTCATTTTCTTCCTCTACATCTTGCTCTAATGGATTTGGCATTTTTCTGCAGGTGCTCAAGATTTTTTAAAAAAAATAGCAACCTTCGCATTCCTCAGATTCACAAATTTAGCTCCACAACAATTCAAATTTGCACTTCACTGATAAAAATGACAAGGGATCATCAGATTAAAAATGAAAAATAAAATGCATTCGCATCTCCTAAAAATTTGGAGCATTAATGGTAGAAAAAACAGATGCATCACCTCATAACCGTTTAACTCTTCCTTTCACAACTTTGAATTTGAGCCATCCACGTGGAAAAATTTGACCCGAAACGGGCCTGCGGGCACCTTTTTCATTTTATGACTTTTAAAGAAAATGTGTATTTTTGACATTTTTCCCCGCCCCTCTGCCTTTCAAATATGGGCTAGACATGTTGCATAACCTAGGCGTCATCGGGGCCATGGCTCACGTTATAACTTTATTCCTTTTTTCACAAAAAAGTCCCAAATTCTTAAATTGCTCTACCTTCCCGCTTTGAATTTTCAATGCTGCCATGTGTCCTTCTTTGATTCACTTAATAATTTTGAACAACCAATCAGGATCCTTTAGGCTATGAGGCCAATTTGATATTTTTGTAAACATAGCAAAAATGACAAGTTTATAAAATAGACCCGTTGTGCCTCATACAATTAGGGATGACCACGTATCCATCTCCCTGCTTTGAATTTTCAATGATGACACGTGTCCTTCTCTGATCCTAGTGGAGTTGCAGTTCACTTTATAACTTTACTCCTTTTACAAAATAAAGCCAGAAAACTTCAAAGTAACCCGACAATCCACCTCTCTGCTTTGAATTTTCAATGCTGACATGTGTCCTTCTCTGATCCCAGCGGAGTCTCAGCCCATTTTTTTCACTTTATTCCTTTTTTCCAAAACAAGGAGAAAAAATTCAAAGTTCCCTAATGGCCCACATTTCCACCTTTGACTTTTCAATGCTGCCATGAATCCTTCTTTGATTTGCTTAATAATTTCGAACAGCCAATCAGGATCCTTCGGGCCATGGGGCCAATTTGATATTTTTGAAAACATAGAAAAAGTGACAATTTTATAAAATAGACCCATCGTGCCTCATCCAATTAGGGATGACCACATAGCCTTGAACATTGAGACAAAATTTGACAGGGAAAACACGATCGTGGAAGATAAAAATGCAGGGGAAACTTCATCATTTACGCCTGAAAATGAATTTTTCTTCAAGGACAAATAAATTGTAAACAATACCAGGATTTGTGTGATCCATGACCATAGAAAAGGACTGACCATGACATCCAATTGAAGAAACAAAAATTTCATGAACCAGACGGGGAAACAAAAAATACGTCGAACCAGGCAGACTGAGATATTTTTGGATAAACAGGTCGAGATTAAATCGAGCACCAACATCGGTGCCGACTCAAGGATGGGCACTCCTAGTGAGTGCCATAAGAACAAAATAGAAGACCATGTGCTAAAAAATGCATTGGGAAATGAATTAAAGATCTAACCCGTAGAGCAAAGAAAAAAATTTCCAACTTCCCAAGAATAAACTTAAAAAACCAGCAAAATCTGGCCACCAAGGACTAGGACAAACCGAAACAGAAAACACCGAAAAATGAAAGAAAAACAAAAAATGTAAAATGTATAATGATGCATACCTTGATTCTGAGAAAGCAATCAAGGAAATATTTCAAGTTCCGGCCATTCAGAATATGACCATGCCAAGAAGCCCTAATACTCTTTTAACAAATGGACATATGCTTGCTTTTCTTCTCCATCCAAGTTGCTACCTAACCATAGTTTTCGAGGCTTATCCTTTGTTCCCAGGTCATGTTCTTCAACATTTATCGAGTCTGCATCAAACATAAAAGTTCTAGGAGAACCAACATGCTCAGAATACTTGCATTAATCAACTTCATGCTCCTTAAAAACAACATAGCCCTCAAAGTTGTCAACATTAATGTCTGCAAACAATAATTCATAAGAAGCATTATTAGGGTCTTCTATAAGATGTAAAATTTTCTTCTTACCATAGAACTTGATAATATTCCCATCAATGGGTATGTTTGCATATGACATGTCCATTTTCACACTTCCACCCATGCTAGTTGCCCACTTTCTGGATAATAACGTCCCCCACTTGGCAGGACAGCCCACAATAACCACATTCATGGTCAAGTACTTTCCTAGAAAAGATGACAACTCCACTACTAATCCCTTGACATATCTAACCACTGACACCTCACTTGAATCCATAGCAGTACATTATCTAAACATTGTTGTTACCTTGATATTTAATTCATTCATTACCTCTAGAGGCATTACATTGCATGAGGCTCTTGAATCAAACATGCAGTTATGTACCAATCTATCTTTGATAATCAAAGTTGCATAAAATGGATCTACATCCAGTTGAGATTCTACCAGAGAAGTTCCCAAATATACCTCAGATGATTCCCCCAATTCCTCCAATGTTTGTGGTATTTCCAATCCTGCAATAGTAGGAGGAATCTCTATATTGTTTACACTTTTGCCTTAGGTGATTTTCTCTTTCTTGAACCTCAAATATGCAAATTCCCTCTTCCTATGCTCAGGGATTCTAAGAAATTCAACAATAGGGACAATAAATGTTGATGGAAAATCACAGCACCCCTGAATGTCTGCAACTCGATGGGTTGAGACTCTCAGTGCGATTGCATAACATGGAGCTTTTCCCAAGTGTGGGACCTTGCGAAATCGGAAAAGCTCTCTAGATGAAGGCCGGTTCCTATTCCTCTGTTTAGATGCATGCATAAAAATGCAGAGGGTTTACCCAAAAAACCTAATCTATCTTGCCAAGGAGACAGGGTAAGAAGAAGCATAAAATAAACCTAAACTAACAAAGGTGATGCACCGAGGAATGAAGAACACCTGTCTTGCCAATAAACACAAACCATTAAAATGCAATGCAAGATCATGCACAGATAACCAAATTTGTAGTGAAAGACTAGGAGGATGTAAATGAACACAGAAAGGGTTGAGAATCATCCACAGACATGCATTATTTGCTCCAAAATTGATACAATACACTACAAAATTCCAAGAGGCAAAGTTGCATTGCAGTTTAAGATGGGAGGTTTGAACTCGACAAATTCACCTGCCAAAGAGAAGAAGGGAGGGGCAAAACAAGAATGTCTAACCTTTAGAAAAAATCCCCTCCTTACAATTTATAGGAAGAATGAGAGAGGGAAGAGAGAGGAATTCCAAATCTACCCCAACCACCTCTAGGTTGTATTTAATTCATCTCATTATGGTGGTAGGTGAGAACCCTAACAAACCCAAAAATTGGCGAATTGTATTTTGCATTTTTGAAGAACTTGTTATCACCCAATTAAAGATATCTAGTTGTAGTTGGATAGAGAACCTTGTAAGCTTTCCAAAAAGTCCAACCTTGCATGAATCCGAGCTCCCTGTGAAAAGTTATGGCCATTTGAATATCTGCGTCAGGGTTTGCTTTCTGTCAGATGTCAACGCTCAAAATGTTGCACCTCCTAAAGATGTGCCTCGGCACATCCATCCTTATGTTGACATACTCTTACGTGCACCATAGGCATTGAAAATTCCATGTAGACACTTTGTGCTTTGCGCCTCCAACCTGCGCCATGGGCGCGACTTTTTGCATGTCGACATCTTTTACCTGTGCCATGGGCGCATCCATTTTCATGTCGACATCTTCTGATGTGCGCCCCCAAACTATGCCAGGGCATGAATTTTCACATGTCGAAACTCTTTTACCTGTGCCAGGGTGTAAATTTTTTGTGTTGACATCTTCTGATGTACGCCCCCAAAATATGTCAGGGCGCGAATTTTCACTTGTTGACACTCTTCTACATGTGCCCTTAACTTGTGCCAGGGCGTGAATTTTCACATGTCAACACTCTTTTACCTGCACCAGGGCGCATCCATTTTTGTGTCGACATCTTCTGATGTGCAACCCAAACTGTGCCAGGGCTTGAATTTTTGCATGTCGACATCTTTTACCTACGCCATGGGTGCATCCATTTTTATGTCGACATCTTTTGATGTGTGCCCCCAAACTGCGCCAGGGCACGAATTTTCACATGTCAACACTCTTTTGAGTTTCCTTGATTTCCATATCTTTCTGTTTGTCTATATTTACTCGGGGGGAGTTATATACAAAAATTTGGTGACTCAACGAGATCACCTGCCTGCTAGGTAGAAGATCAGTGGCCTTTTAGCAATCCATTGGGTGTGGAGTCATAAGCAATAACCTGAAACCAACCTGATATCTGATCCCGATCCTGATACCGTAACTCATTCTCCAAGAGCATGTTGAACTGTAGAAATTCAACCTGAGAGCAACAAAACTTGTGCCGAAGCACTTAGGGAAATTGAAACCTAACTACAACAAGAAAATGTGCATCTGCACTTAGAGGAAATAAAATCTAGGCTAATATTTACAAGGGTAAACTTTTTCCTTTTAGTAGCAATGTTTAAGGTAGTTTCCGTTAACCGGAATCAGGAGTTCTTCTCCATCCAATGTAGACAATTGGAAGGCATTACTAATTTTACATCCTGTGACCATGTAGGGGCCACTCCAAATGGCATCAAACTTGGAATGCTTTCCTGGTTTTTCCCGATCTGCATCCCATTTCAGAACTAGGTCCCCTTCCTGGAAGGTCTTTGCTCTTGCCTTCTTATCAAACCATCTTTTTACTAAGGCCTAATCTTTCTCAATCATTTGAACTACATGTTCTCTGATTTCTTCCAATTCCATCAACTCTGCATACCTGGCTTCCATTGGTTCGAACTCAGACAACTCCAACTACTTCATGAGCTCCAATGCAGGAAATTCTAATAATATAGGCAATACTGCCTCTTTCCCATAGACCAACTTGTAGGGAGAATTACCAGTAGACCTCTTTGGCATCATTCTGTCAGCCTATAATGCTGATTTTAGCTTGGTATGCCATGTGTTTTGGTTTTCATCTAGAGTCCTTATAATGATCCTTAGCAAATTCTTGTTCGTGGACTCTACCTGTCCATTACCCTGCGGGTAATAATTTGAAGAGGTGCTCAAATAGATTCCATTCTTGACAGCCCATTCTGTAATCTTGGAACCTATGAATGCCAATGCATTGTCTGATATGATAGTGGCCGGCACACCGAACTTGGTCACTATTCCTTCATAAAAGTCTAGTATGTTAGACTCATTTGCTTCTTTGAGCGCTACTGCTTCGGTCCACTTGGTGAAATAGTCTGTTGCCGTGAGAATCCACTTGTGGCCTTGGCTTGAGTTTGGATTGATGACCCCGATGAAGTCCAATCCCCATTGCATAAATGGTTGGTTGACCAAAATTGGGTGCAATGGAAGTGCTGCTAGTCTTTCTTTGCCTGTGAAGAGTGCACATTTCTTGCACTTTCTTATCCATGTATAGCAGTCACTGAACACTGTGGGCCAATAATACCCTACCTTCATTATCTTGAGAGCTGTTACCCATGGGGTGAAATGTCCTCCAGAATCTCCATCATGAAAATCTTGTAACACCCTCTCAATTTTACCTATCCCAATGCACCTCAATAGAACTCCATTGACGTCTTTCTTGAACAAAACACCATCAACAAGCACATATGGAATGGCTTGTAATTTGAAGTATCTCCTTTTTGCTTTGCTCAATTCTGGAGGGCATAGGCTTGCTTGTAGGAAATGTATGATATTCTGAGTCCAACAAGGAGCATGAACATCATCATTTTCCTGTTCTTGACCATCCTGTAGAACCAAGACAGTCTCTTTTTCATCACCTGCTTCAATTTGCTGACTCAAAGCTAGCTATTCACATAGTCCTTTTCCACGTACTAGTTTTGTGACCTTGATCTCGATGTCATATTCCATGACACGGGTTATCCATCCTGCACGTTTCTCATTCAGATCCTTGTTTAGAAGGAATTCCTTGACTCCCGCATGAGAGACCAACAATTGGATCTTGTTGTTTGAGACTAGGTGCTTGAATTTCTTTAAGCTCCTGATCACTGCAAGGACATGCTTTTCAATGAAAGAGTACCTTGTTTCGTATTCCTCCAAGCCTTGACTGAAGAAAGCAACTGGTTGTTCTAATCCCTCTTTGTTTTGTTGTACCAGGATTGCAGAAATTATGTCTCCACCACCGAAGGCATATAACATGAAGTCCTTGGAGAAGTCTGGATTGACGAGAGTTGGAGCTTGAGATATAGCCTCTTTTATTGCCTCAAAACTTGCCTTGCCTTCAGCTGTCCACTTAAATGCCACGCTCTTCTTCAACATCAGCGTTATTGGCTTTACGAGAGCTGGAAAAATTTGGAACAAATCTGTGGACAAAATTGATCCTTCCTAAGAAGCTTTGAAGAGCCTTCTTGTGACTTGGCAATGGCAATGCTCGAATTGCTTCAACTCTTTCTGGGTCAATCGTCAACCCCTCCTTTGAAACAATATGGCCTAGAAGTTTTCCTTCGTGAGCCAAGAATATGCATTTTTTGGGATTCAATGATACCCCAAATCTTCTACACCTTTGAAATACCTGCCTCAGATGAAAAAGGTGATCCGCTACATTTTTTTGAGAATACAGTGATGTCGTCAAGATATATCAGAACTATTTTGTTGATCAACCCCTTGAATGCCATATCCATTGCCCTTTGGAAAGTGGCTCCAGCATTTGATAGCCCAAATGGCATCTTCTTGTAGGCATAGGTGCCCCATTTGGTGGTGAAAGCCGTCTTGAACTGGTCATCTTCTTTCACCATTATCTGATTATACCCTGAGTAGCCATCTAGGAGAGAGAATCTCTCCAAACCAGACACCACTTGCAATATTTGTTCCATTGAAGGAAGTGGGTAATGGTCTTTGAGAGATGCCCTGTTGAGGTCTTGGAAGTCCACACACAACCTGATTTCTCCACTCTTCTTCCTGACCGGAACCAAGTTTGCAACCTAGCTTGAGTGCTTGATCGGGAATATAATGCTTGCCTCTATTAGCTTGTTTAACTCTTTCTTCATTAGAGGCTCAATGTGAGGGTTGACTGGTCTCTGCTTCTACCTGATGGGCTTAGCATCTGGATCCAATTCTATGGTATGTTGTGCCAACTTCAGATTGAATCCTCTCAAGTCTTCATAGCTCCAAGCGAAGACATCTGGAAATTCTTGGCAAAGCTGTATGAAATCTGATTTCTCCTGCTCAGTGGCCACTTTACCAATTTGAAGTGTTTTGCCTTCCCCAACCATAATTGGCTCTGAATCTTCTCTCTTGACCTGTATGTTAGCCTTTTCCTTACGGAACTGGTCGTTAGGGTTGAAGATAGACTCCAATGTTACTAAACCCTTGGGAAGCTTGTTTGTCCGTAGCTGCACTACTTGATCCCCGTACTGCTGCTCTAGTCTGTCCTGATTCCTAGTCTGAGAATTCAGCCTCTTCTTGTAAAAAATTGACGATCTGTTGATCGTTCTCAAACACCTGCCAGCTTGTGTTATTATCTGGAACTGCTGGCCTCACAATCACATGGATATGTGGTTGTGTTTTTTCCCTTCTGATGTTGTCAACCACATCAAACATTTCTCTAACTGATGCGAGCCTATCCGCGGCTTCATTTTTCTTCCTGGGTATGGACACGATGTTGAAAGCTTCGAAATCCTCAACGAGGTCCCATACCCTGTTCTTGTAGTTCTTCAGTAGGTCATTCTTTGTAGCATGTTGTCCCCTGACTTGGTTGACGATTAGCTCGCTATCCCCGAACACCTGCAAGTTCTTTATGCCCTTTTTCCTGGCCCAATGAAGTCCATGAATCAAGGCCTCATATTCAGCTGTGTTGTTTGAACAGGAAAACTGGAAATGGAAAGCTGAATAATATTTGATGCCTTGAGGTGAAACAAGCATTGCTCCTCCTCCTGCACCTTACCTACTCCTTGATCCATCGAAAAATAACTGCCATACCTCATTGTCATCCTTATGGTCTGATTTGGTGATGCTAGGAATAGGATGGTTTTCTTCATGTATGCAATAGACTCCTAGCTCAGATTCTTCTACTTCTTGGTAGGGATCAAAAGCATGTACCTTGCTTGCCCATTCATCAAGAGTCAAATCTGGGATGCTTCCAACTTTGGTGTCATCTTCATCTGTGCTTGGATAATCTTCTTGATCAAATGCTGAATAGTTGGCATTGATTTGGCTTGGAGTATGAGGCTCAATATGAAAGTTTGCAATTGGTTCAGATCTGATTGTGACCTTAGTACCATATCTTGTTTTGAACAACATGTGTGACCAGTCAGTAGATAAGTAGCCTCCAATTTTAGCTGTGAAATCCCTTGATAAGCATAGGGCAAAGAGTGGTGGCAAATCTATCACTGACACATCTTGCAAAACGGTAATGTTGGGGCATGCATGCAAGGTAAGATTCAAACCTTTAATCACTCCCACCGTTGCTACTGCTGTCCCATCCAATTGCACTACCCCCTTTGATATGACTTCATATTGGAGACCCAGCTGATCAGCTATTTGCTTGGGCATGACAGAACTACTTGCCCCAGAATCAATCATGCAATTGTGTACTAGTTTATCCCCAATGATTAATGAAACATAGAATGGAGGGGGCTTCAAAACTTTACCTTGTTGTCCTCCATGATTCCCTTCAGGCTGAGCAACATTTGTGAGGACCTTCTCTTGCATATGGACCTACTAGTTTGAAGTTGACCAATTCTTCATGACAGCTTGTAGAAGATCTCTTTGTCCTGGGATGGATAAAGATTCCCACATTGAAATGTTCACATGTGTCTTCTTCATTTGATCGATGATGTTGAAAGGGGATGAAACATCTCTTTGTTGTCCTTTAGCCTGCACATTCCTTTCTTGCGCATGGGCAGCAACAAATGGCATTTGAGTTGGTTTAGAAGGTGGTTTGGGTTGTCCTTGCATGTTTGGAACTGTATTTTGCTTACCAACACCTTGTGGAGTGATGGAAGGTTGTAGATCACTTGGAGCCAATGACTTCCCTTCACCAATATTCCTCTTCTTTGATCTTGTGTTAGCTGCTACACTCTGAGAAATTGTTTGATTCATGCCACAAAAATCCTCAGCTTTCCAATTCACAAGTGCGGTATCATTTGGAGCTGTGTTTTGCTGAGATGTCCCTTGTTGCTGATTTGTTTCTTGACTCACTTCACCCTCTACGCCAGTAGTTATCACCATCAAGGCTTGGTTCAAAGCACCATTGAAGCACATAGATTGGTTGTGAGGTTCATTGCATGGGAAACACCAATCATACTCTTGAGCTATGTTGTTTTGCACTGGCACTAATGCTTTAGAAGCAGATGCAACATTGGGGTTATAGGGCTGAAATGGTCTATTGGCGGGAGGCCTTACTTGGCTTTGATTTGCAGCTAGATTGGGTGGCCTATTGGGCTAGTATGGTTGCCTATTAGGTTGAGCTTGAGGCTGATAAGAAGGTCTAAAGCTTTGGGCCTGCTGCCTCTTGAGTGTAACCAGCTCATTTCCCAAATTTTGCAATTGTTTCATGACCTCTTGGAGTTCATTTGAAGCACTAGAGGATGAAGTAGAAGTTTCATTTGAACTTTGATTTCTAGGAGTGGGAATAGGAGCCAAAGTGGGTGCTTGACTAGTGCTTGGATTTTCTAAGTTTGGATACAAGGGCATGGGAGGCCTAGGAGCCAACTTACCAGCTTGAATAAGATAGTTTTCAGCCCTAATGGCAATGCTATAAGTAGCAGGTAAGGTTGTGCCTCCCATAGATTGAATTAACATAGAAATATCATAATTCAAAGCCTTAAGATAGTATAGAAAAGCACCTTCAGCTATTGGCCTAACGGCCACTGGAATTCTATCCCAAGACCTTTGAAATCTGAAGTTGAAGTTAGTCAGCTGCTCATTGGGAGCTCTCTTGATAGTTGTCAATTGTTCTAGTAGAGACAAATTGTCTCCCTTTTCTCCAAACTGCTCATGGAGAACTATGCATAACTGATTCCAATTTTGGATAGAACCAACTCCAAGGCTCCTAAACCATTGCAATGCCTTCCCTTTGAACGAAGATGCCAGCAATTTGACAGCAACATCCATTTCATTTATCTCATGGATTGCACAAATGTTAGCAATGTCTTTGACATGATCACCAGGAGTGGTATGATTTTCTCCAGTGAAAAATGGAATGTTCTTCAATGCTGCAATTGGAACTGGATTCTATGCATTGAGGGCAAGTGGGCTGCTGCTAGTGAAGTTGACAAAAGGGTTTTGTTGCGCCATTCTGATTGGCCTGAGAATCCTTGTTGATTGGATGAAAGGTCTACCAGGTGGAGGGGTTGATAAAGTCCTGTTAGGTGGAGATGGTGATCTTTGTGGTCTTCTTCCTCTCCTTCCTCTGCCTGGTGATAGCTGTAAGTAGACAAATAACCCCTCTTCTCAAGTATCAGACCTGGTTCGAATTCTTCTCATGTGCCTGGGAAACTTTTGCTACTACACCACTGAATTCTATCCCTTTGGAGTCGCCAGATGTGTTAGATAACGAGCCTCAAAAGGCTGGATTCTGCCAAGTTACACACCAAACCTGACAATATTAAAAAAGAATTTAAAACTTTGAAGGACCCGAAAGATACAGTTCTTCAATTTGGTTATCGGGTCTTGTTGTGCAGCTACTAATCCCTGAAAGGTACAGGTGATACTTAGGTCATGCAAGGCAACTTACAAAACCTAAAACACACTGTGTTGGAACTTGGGACATGCTCAACACCTGGGAAAACCTAAAATACTAAAAACCATGAAATTTTGAAAGTCAAAATATCAAAAATCTAAGAATACCCTTTTGAAGATTATCCCCCGATCTATCAACTGGTGAAATTTTGACTTGTTTTGAGCAAGTTAAGTCCTTGAAAAATTGATTTCAGAATTCAGCCTGGAAGGTGAAAAAAATCTGAAATTGTAAAACCTGCAATTTCTAAGTCCAAATTTTCTTGAAAATTCCTTCAAATCTTGTGGAATGACCTCTTGGTCCCACCGGGCGTGCCAAAACTATTGATGGCAAATCACAACACCCCTGAATGTCTGCAACTCGATGGGTTGAGACTCTCAGTGCGATTGCATAACATGGAGCTTTTCCCAAGTGTGGGACCTTGTGAAATCGGAAAAGCTCTCCAGATGAAGGCCAGTTCCTATTCCTCTGTTCAAATGCACACATAAAAATGCAGAGGGTTTACCCAAAAACCTAATCTAACTTGCCAAGGAGACAGGGTAAGAAGATGCATAAAAATAAACCTAAACTAACAAAGGTGATGCACCGAGGAATGAAGAAACACCTGTCTTGCCAATAAACACAAACCATTAAAATGCAATGCAAGATCATGCACAGATAACCAAATTTGTAGTGAAAGATCAGGAGGATGCAAATGAACACAGAGAGGGTTGAGAATCATCCACAGACATGCATTATTTGCTCCAAAGATTGATACAATACACTACAAAATGCCAAGAGGCAAAGTTGCATTACAGTTTTAAGATGGGAGGTTTGAACTCCACAAATTCACCTGCCAAAGAGAAGAAGGGAGGGGCAAAACAAGAATGTCCAACCTTTAGAAAGAATCCCCTCCTTACAATTTATAGGAAGAATGAGAGAGGGAAGAGAGAGGAATTCCAAATCTACCCCAACCACCTCCAGGTTGTATTTAATTCATCTCATTATGGTGGTAGGTGAGAACCCTAGCAAACCCAAAAAATGGCGAATTGTATTTTGCATTTTTGAAGAACTTGTTCTCACCCTAATTAAAGATATCTAGTTGTAGTTGGATAGAGGACCTTGTAAGCTTTCCAAAAAGTCCAACCTTGCGTGAATCTGAGCTCCCTGTGAAAAGTTATGGCCATTTGAATATTTGTGTCAGGGTTTGCTTTCTGTCAGATGTCAATGCTCAAAATGTTGCACCTCCTGAAGATGTGCCTCAACATATCCATCTTTATGTTGACATACTCTTATGTGCACCATAGGCACTGAGAATTCCATGTAGACACTTTGTGCTTTGCGCCTCCAACCTGCGTCATGGGTGCGACTTTTTGCATGTCGACATCTTTTACCTGCGCCATGGGCGCATCCATTTTCATGTCGACATCTTCTGATGTGTGCCCCCAAACTGTGCCTTGGGCATGAATTTTCACATGTTGACACTCTTTTACCTGCACCCTTAACTTGCGCCAGGGCACAAATTTTTCGTGTCGACATCTTCTAATGTGCGCCCCTAAACTATGTCAGGGTGCGAATTTTCACATGTCGACACTCTTTTACCTGCACCCATAACCTGCGCCAGGGCGCATCCATTTTCGTGTCGACATCTTCTGATGTGCACCCCCAAACTGTGCCAGGGTGTGAATTTTTACATGTCAACATCTTTTACTTGCGCCATGGGCGCATCCATTTTCATGTCGACATTTTCTGATGTGCACCCCCAAACTATGCCAGGGCGCAAATTTTCACATGTCAACACTCTTTTGAGTTTCCTTGATTTCCAAATCTTTTTGTTTGTCTATATTTACCCGGGGGGAGATATATACAACAATAACCTTGATTTGGATCAAGATTTGGGCTATATCATAGGGAATATATTTGGGCAAGGCAGTGTTAGGGGGGTGATTCACAACTTATTTTGATAGCAAGGGAATTTTCATATTCTAGGCATGAGTAGGAGGACTAGTTTTGTTTGGGAAAACTGTGCCTTTTCCAGATGTATCTCTCTTAGGGCCTTCCTTAGGGATATTGGTCAAAATTGGAATCTTTGGCTTGGCTTGTGGCCCTGCCCCTCTAATAACCTTTCTCCTAGTATTGTGTTCCTTTTCTTGGGCAACTGCTACATTCATCAACAATTGCCTGTCCTCCTCAGAAGGCATTCCTCCATCATACTTTTTTATCATCAAAGCTCTTAAGTAATCTAAATCATGGTTAGGAAAATCAAATGCTTGCACCATATCAATTTCAAAAGTACTAATAAGGGGAAGAGGTAATACCTGGTGGACACAATCCTAGAAACTTTCAACAGTTCTTGCACTCAGTAGTTCAGTTGAGGTTGCCCCTTGCAGTGAACCTCCAGGGCACTCCATCATGCACACATCATCATGTGCCTCATCATCATCCACTTTCTCAACTTCCTGATCAACATTACATGAGGTGTGTTGCAAGAAAAACCTGTCGCACCATTCAATAACATGTGCTTCTTTAACATTAGCAATTTTGGTAGTCATAGAATCAAGAACCAATATATTGTCCCTTGGTTGAGGTTGTTTATTTCCTAACACCATGGGCCCTTTTCCTCTGTCATCAGATATATGATCACCCCTTGGACGAATACCAAATATTTCTTGACCTTCCAGTTTGTGCTGGCCATGGGAACTCTGTCCAATCCCCTTCTCTACTCTGGCTAGCTTGTAGGATATCTCTTTTACTTCCCCAGATAAGGTCTTCAAAAATTCCTCCAAATCCATGGCTTTATTTTTCTGATGCCCTTCAGGATTGATCAACTTGACACCCTCCCTCTTAGGAGACTTGCCAAAAACCTTGATATTGTTTTCTATTTGCAAATCTATAGTGAAGGCTTACCCCAGTGTTCCTGGGTTTTTATCTCATAGGTAGTAGGCAACCTTTTTATCAAATGCATCAGAATATTTTATCAGAAAGGATTCATCACTTGGTCTAAGGATAATAGGCAACCTATTCAAGGTTTTATTAAACCTAGTGTTGAAATCCCTAACAGATTCATTTGAATTTTTCTTTATATTTTCAAATTCTGATAAAAGGAATCTGGGATCTGTCTTATCCCCATACTGTAATCTAAAGGCATTTTTCATCTTTTTCCATGAATCTATTGAGTTATCTGGTAAAGATTTATACCAGTCACGTGCATCCTCCTCAAGAGTATGAATAAATAATTTTACATACACATCTTCAAACTCAATTTCAAAGTCCTCCATCATATTGACAAAGAGTCTTAAATGTTGGTCACCAGTAATTGCATTATTTCCTTGGAACTTTTGCAATCTAATTCTAACATCCTGTGGCACAACATTAGGATATCCAACCATACCTATGAAATTTATAGGACCATAGGTATTGACCACAAAAGGAGGTCTAGGTGGTGGTTGAACCATATTGCCTTGGGGAGGTGAATTCACAGGGGAATCTAAATGATAAGGAACAAGAGGTCTCTGGGGAATAGGAGTATAGCTTTAAAATATATACCCTTTATTAGTTCAATTTCTTGGAAAATCTTATCAACATTGGAAAATAAAGGGGAAAACTAGGAAACAACTTTTTCAAAGACAAATGAAGGACCCCCTCCAATAGGAGAACTCAAATTGAAAAGAGGACTGTCTAGATTAGAGTCACCCGAAGAGGTATGGTAATATTTAACCACAGTCAGATCACTTTTCAAAACTGCTAACTCCTTTCTTGATTTCTGATCTCCTACTACCTTTCAAATTTGTCTTCTTTCTGATTTTTCTTTTCCCAGCTCTAGAAAAAATTTTCTAGTAGGATATCGAGTGAAGAAAGATCTTCTTCCCTCCATCTTTGCAAACTTTAGCAACAAATTTCACTTTGACATAGGTTGAGGTACTAGTAATTATCATATTTTCAAATCAAAATGGAGTCGCCGCTAAGGATTCTCACCTTAGTTGTGTAAATGCACTACAAGTAATGTGTCAAATGTCTTATCAACACCTAATCTCTACAAAGATTAATGGATTTGACCTTCCTTTACCAATATTTATCACTATTGATACAAATTTAGTGTAAATACAACTTGAAACTTGAAATACTACACAATGAGCTTGTAATTCCAAATAATTCTTACAAATCTCAGCAAAGGATGACGTTTAAACAACGTATTTGCACTAAAAGCATGTAAGAAGCATTAATAGGGTCGACATATGTATGTATATGCTCAAATAATCTTCTGTAATTCAAATAATCCCCAGAAGCGGAACCATTCTAGTGTTGGTATCCAAATTGATTCTCCTTCGAGGGATGAGCAACATCACGAGACTTTGCAGGATGCTTAGAGACAGAGAATCACTATGTGAGTCGTTTTATAGCCAGGGATGAGATTTTACTGACTCTTTGTCACTCAGATGTTGTAGAAATGGATAACACTTTCCTTAGGGTTTGATCTACCCTCACTACTTTAGGTTGTACCTTCAAATAGGGTGAGAGGACCCATTCTCTAACCTGTCTTGGTGGAGGATATCAAGAAATCTCCTTGTACAACTTTCAAGCGAACCTTGAGAAAATATGATTAATACAACACAATCTAACTCTTATGAGTTATCACACTAGAGAGTGGAGATGTTTTTTGGTCAAGGTTCAGGTTACTAAAGACAATTATTGAAACCTATTAGTATCTACATACTTTAGGAGTGGAATTTGTTAAATGTTTGTGGATACACAACACAGACATGGGTAGTTCTTGTAGGATTTATCAGTTGATAAGTTTTTGGTGGGAAGTTAAGCAAGACAAAGTTGATTTTACCAAATCTTTGAGAACCTTTACAAATTGGAAAACTCACAGAATAGAATGCTTCAGAAATAGCCAAAATATTCCTTCAACCAGAAGGTGTGTATCAATGGAGGCCCAAAGATGCATAGTTTCACACAAAATTCGATAATTCAACACAAAGGCTCATGTTAAAAGTCTCAATTAAACATTAAAGTCCTAGATTCATGACGCCTAAGATACACTCACATACTCACATACTTATTTTGTATATAATGCTTATTGTGTACAAAATCAATTACCAATTTATAATTGAGTGAAATAAATGAGGCCATAAATCCCTAAACAATAAAAAGTGAACTTCATATCCTTTGGAATTACACTTGTTTATGTTGTGTAATGGAGGAATGATATAAGATCAAGAGGCATGCCCTTAGAACTAAATCCTAGGAGTAAGAGCTAATAGCCTTGTGTGTAAATAAATACCCTATTATCGAATGAACGAATTAAACAAGTAATTAAAATAATGTAGATGATCCTTATTTAATGAGACACACCATAAGTCAAATGTTAAACTATATAAATGAAATCTAGAAAAAAAAATGAAAAGAAATGTATGATTCACATATTATGAACCTTTCTAGGACTGAATTTAAAGATTGAAACATGATTGTAATAAATGTGTTATCCTAAAATATCATGTCATGGGAAGACCCTATAATATATAATTTTTTCCTCTAGTTGAATCGTTATGTTATGCCTTGTCAAAACAAAATGACCTTGTTGTGCATCACGTGGTTCATGTTATCTACGTGGGTTACTGTTTATGCAAACATATCAGGTGTTGTGTGATGTTCTATGTGATCTTCTGTAGTGTCATGTGTACTACAATGTAAGTAAAAAATATTTATTCCATCATTTTTACTGTTATATTTGTGTGTGTAAAATGTGGGCATTACATTTGGTATTAGAGCGGAGTTTCATGCTCTCAAACCTCTGGGATGGATTAGAATTGTGATGATTTGGCATTGTGGTGGTGGAAATGGGAAGAGTATTGTGATATATTTTGTGATGTGACCAACATTGTAATTATGATACTATGAATGCACATGTTGTAAATGTCACTTAGTGTGTATCTGTTATCCTTTTTATGTGCTTTTGATGAGAGTATTCGATCTCCTTTTTGTGGATTCAATGAGAAGTTCAAGTGTGATGTGCCACCATCTTATATGTGAAAAGAATGTTTTTTCGGATTGTGGAGTGTTTGAGCAGTTTGGCATTTTTTGATTTGTAGGTGTGTTGATGTGTTGTATTAAAATATTAGTATATAGTGAATGGGATTGTATCGTGATGTCACCACCCTATTATGATGAATCGTGTGTCACCATGTTATATTACAATTGACTGTATGTTGTAATGTTAGTCATTGTGTTCATCTTACATATAATTCGTGTAACATGTGATGGTTCATGTCATGAATTAGGCACATATGGTGATCGTATGACCCTTATCATGCAATACTTGCACCTTGAGTGCATTATGTGGAAACGTGATGTATCATAACCTGTGAAAGTAATGATCGTTGTGTACCCTTTTTATATATATAACATGCATAAGACACTATGGTTAATGTGTGTGAATCACCATTGTGTTAGTGATGTAGTTATGTATTTTGGTGTGAACTTTACACTAGATGACCCTAAGGGGAGCAATCGTTAAGAGTGTATATGTGGTAAGAGGAGGCATGGATCAGGTTTTCATATTCTTGAGTCAAGTATGAGTGAGGAAGTGGATTATTATATAGATTGAAAACCCACTTCTATCTATTTAGTATAATTTGAGATTGCTCAGTATATTGTGGATTCGCACCACCTTAGGCTCAACTTATGCAAACCAACATCCCCTGCCTTTTCCTATTGGGTTGTCCATTGAACAATCCTATGTGATTTCAAGTATGTTGAGCCTTGTGGGAGTATGGAGAGATGATTTAATCAGAGATTAAGACAATTATATTGTTTGATATGATATTTTACGAGCCGAGGCTATATTTTTTAGTGCCAACGACTCGATAAGTACCCTTTTGGTGGTCGTATGAGGCCACATAGTGATTGTAATGTGTTATTTATCTATATGTATTTTACTCTTAAATTCAAAATTATCTCTTTTCTTTTCAAAACCAACAGTTTTCTTCATTGATGTGTTCTTCTATTTTGGGTATTTTATTTGGTTGTTACACTAGCATGTAGATTTTTGCACTAACTATGGCTATTTAGCCATTTGGTTTTCTTACTTTTAAATTTATGTTTCAAGTTTATTTTTTTTATCCTAGCCCAAAGCTTGGGATTTTTCCACTTGTCATTTGAAATGGATTTCTATGTTGGTTCTAATGTCATAATGTGTTAGAATAGGGTCAAGGGATTCACCATGGAGTGTTTGGACTATGGAACCACTTCAATGTATGGGGGTATTCCCCAAGGAGTTACAAATTACTAGCGGGTTGTTAAACCACAAGTTATTATGTCACTTGGGTTAGGGGTGTATGGACTCTATGTGCCTAGGGCCATAGGGTGACTGACCTCTTTGGGGGAGGGATAAGAGAAATTTATTTATTTATCTTTGTATATTATACATGAGGGAGTGATAAAAGATTTGAGGGAGGGATAAATATTTGTGTGCATGGATGGAGCATTTGGAGGAACATGGAGATGTTTTGTGATGCTTTAGGAGGTATGTGGAGTTGTTTTTTCATTCTTTGGGAGGTATATGGAGTTGTTCTTTGATGTTTTGGGAGGTGTACGAAGTTTGTGTTATGATTTATGTGTACTCTTATGAGTCTGGTTTATGTATTTTGATATTTTTCCATATTGACATTGTGTAGCTATAATTATGGGTTTTATTTGTGTGAAACATTTTGTATGTGTACTTGTTTGGAATTCCATGTGTTATAGTATGCCTATGTTATGAGTACATTTGTGTTAGTAAAATGTATATGAAAAGTACTATGTGTTTGGATCTTGTATGTTATTCCCATGGTTCGGTTGAGTTCTTCTGATGTGATATATTTGTGAAATTACGTATCATGATGTGTTGTGAACCATTAGTGTTGTGTTTTTTCCCTTGTGTGGTATTGTGATGTCAGTATCTATTGGACACTATACGTACCCAAAATTGTAAGGTAATGTACTGCGGAACAGCGTAATAAGTGCCCCAATGATGATGCAGGTCTTTTCGCAAGTTGTTCGGGGTCCAGAAAAGCTCTCTGAATATGCGTTAACATCCCGCATACCCCGCTTAGCCCCCGCGTGCTTTGTTTTCCCCTTTTTCCCTCTTTTCTTGCCCCTTTTCTCTTTAGTAACGAAACCGCCACCCTGATTGGGTGGCGGTCCTGTAACCGTCACCCTGAGCAGGGCGGTGGTCCTTTTTGTGTTTTCCATAATGTTATTTTGACGCGACTTGCATGAAATATCAACGTTTCACCAGCTTTCCTTGCCAACTTAAGCTTGCATTTATGTTTTTTGGTCCCTGGAATAGTGTTTTTCCTTTGTTTATTGTTTAGGAGTTCAGTTTGATTTTGATCTTTGGAGGTGATTGAATTCCTATAAATGAGTTACTTGTGCTCAAGCAAATGGCCCTGAAGTTTGCCTCTGAATTTCTCTTTGCTGTAGATTTAATTTTCATTGTTTCTTAGAGTTCTTAGTTCAGTTCTTTACATGCTTAGTTAGCATTGTCCAGCTGTTGGTAAGCCACATATCCAGCTTGTGCAAACAGTGTTGCTGTTCTATCTAATCCATTAGAAGTAGAATAGCTTAGGAAGCCATTAAAGTTGCAGGTTTTGCTCTTCAAACAAGATAGTTTTAGGTTCTGGACGCATTATGTTGCATGATTCGTAAAATCCCGCTAGGAATTGCATAAGCCAAGCTCTGTACTCTTGCGCTATCCCCTCTCTCCTACTCACATTTTTTGTCTGCATTCTGAGTCGTCCTTTGTCCCAATATCTATTTCTATCGATGCTGGCATTACACACTTTTTTGGATCCATGTGAACACGAAAGAACGAGGAGATCATACTGAGGGGACATGATCACACACACCATCGGATTCACCACTGTTATGTGGAATCCAGGTTCTAAGCTTTCAAAGTTCTAGTTAGAATCATATCAAATAGAGTAGTTAATTCGCTTTATTTCAGTAAATTCTATTCTCGATATTGCCAGGGAAGCTGTGGGGATTGATAGTTTTCTGAGAAACTATGATTCACTCCTCACTTCTGAGGTCGGATCGAGAATCCTGCAAATAAATTAGTTATTTCATTGTTTAGAATAGATATACAAACTGCACAGACAAATAGCTACACTCGGCTATTTTGTTTGTTTTAAATTATTAATTTAGTTGTCAATTCTAAATATTTTAAATAGCTGCTTTCTTAAATGCTTATAAATCATCAAAAAAATACAAAAAAGAAGTCATATATGCTTAATATATATTTCGTATACTTAGAGTTCACTTTATTACAGTTTGTTTATATTATTGCGATTGTATGACAATTACGGGACCTAGGGAGCCCAGAGAATACGTTTTCGAGCCAATCGTGCCTTAGCCCAATCTCATAACAACAATAACTGATATTGACCAAAATATTAGAATCCAAGTCTTCCAAACAACAACAGACTTCCGGCAGATCAGATCTCAGTTAGAAGGATTAAACATAGAAGACGATCAAACACATACGTTTTGGTCAAATCAGCCAAACTACAGACTACCCTAGAAAAACATCTATATGACTGTAGAAGGGTTTGAAAGAGAACAAACATTTGGGTGTGACCCTTTAGTTCCACAACCAGACGTAGGAGACACCCTCACAGACATAGACACTGGCCTAAGAATCCAGGTTGCAAGAACACCTGTGAGGTATTCTGAGAAGATCGCACAACTGTTGATTCTAAACATAGAAGCTGAGAAAGCGTAATGATTATTGGATACTAGGGATCAGGACTTGACTCCACGCATGACCATAGCTGGCCCCACAACAACCACGAACCTATGGTTGTGACCCACAGATCCCGCAAACCCAACGAATCCATAAGAGAATTAGATATAGATACTGGCCTATGCACACTAGTATTTCAGTCTACTCCACTTCCACCTATTATCATCGAACTAGGATGGAACGTAGTTATGAGCTCTATAATGGAAGAACTAGGTATGAACTCGCAATATAAATTCTCAAACCTCCTAACGATTCTTAATTTGTTTGATGTAGGTGGTCTTTTTTTGAAATCCATTTCCAGGGGAAAATAACTGTGCTGCCCCTCAATCTCTACTCAAGTATACTAAAGGGATATTGATAAATTTGGGACAAGATTGCACAAGTTAATAGAGGGAATCCATGATATGTATTTACATCATATGTTTCAATATTGCTTTTGTTTAATTTTACTTTGGCCTATGATAATGTTGCAAAAATTTCTCAAACCATTCA
This sequence comes from Taxus chinensis, assembly GCA_019776745.2. Classification (NCBI taxonomy): domain Eukaryota; kingdom Viridiplantae; phylum Streptophyta; class Pinopsida; order Cupressales; family Taxaceae; genus Taxus; species Taxus chinensis. The sequence continues at coordinate 197,333,178 of CM034147.1, read as the reverse complement.
AGTTAAATATTTCTATACTACTAGCCACATGATCCTTTGCACCGGACTCATCCTAGCATCAGATATTAAAATAGGAAGAAATTCACTCCTAGGATAGTAAGGATGTCATGGTGTGCACCCATCAAATGCTAATGGAAAGTAATATATTTAGATGTATGGAAAATTGTATAAAAAGGGATACGAGCATACAAAATGCAATTTTTTTGTTAAAATGGTTCTAAATACTCTCAAGAAAAAGCATTTGGGGGAGTGTGCTAGAAGCACACAAACCATTTGATAGAATTATTGGAAGAGGGAGGAAGCTTTGTGGAATGCGGGTGAAACCAACTTGAGAACCTCTTGCCATATGGATGCTAGTATTTCCAGGCATGGTCTCCTTACCTGCATCTTTTATAGTTTTCGTATAATTTGGATTTTAAGTTGTAATATAATAGATATGTCAAACCATTATATGCTCAAAATTTTGGTTATTTTAAATAGAATTGTATTGCAAAATAATAAAACATCACCTTATGACTTATGCCTTGAAAATAAACTTTGGTGTAAACCTTAGACTTAAACCCACCTTCTTAGATGTTTGGAAAATTTGTAATCAAAACAGATAGCCACAACCCCTTGAGTGGGCTAGTTGATTTAGAGTTTGTTGTGGCTCGTTGTTTGGACCCTGAGCAAGGAAATCATTATCCCCCTTTGCAAACCTCTAGTATTTTTACTAGAAAATTTCCTGGAACCTTAGGTTTGGGAAGAGCAAATTCCCGGTTATACAAATCTATACAATTCAGCCATCATGGTTGACACATCATGATAATAATCAGAACTCATTTTTCCCTCCCCAATAGTCCAATACTTCCATCTCTTGCACCCTTTTAAGGCAAGTTACCCAATCCCAATATATCACATTCACAACACTCATACAAATACTCAAACAAGCACAAATTTCACACCCATATTCATAAATAAAGGAATAATAATAAGTGGAGATCCTACCTCTCCATTAAGATTCCAAAATTTTTCACTCCAACAAGCTTCAACACCTTCTAACCAAGCACAATCCAAAATGCAATTCTAAAAAGGATCCAAGCATACAACCCAAGACCAAATTTTAAAAGTGCAAGAGTAAAAAAGTAAGACTAGTAACCTAAAATCCTTCAATATCATTCAATAAATAGAAAGGGGGGTGAGGATGATGAGGTGGCTCCATGAAAGATGCCACTTCATCATCCCTCCATTCCAAATCAACAAGTGAACACACCAAAACCAAAGAAATTAAATGAACATGTAAGACTTCTGACATGCACACATTACACTCCAACATGTTCTTCATACCTTTCAAGAACAAATTAAATGTGGTAAGGAGAAAAGTGACTTTTTTTTTCTCTTTTACACTCAACAAATACATTAAAAAGGTATAAATAAGCTCCATACTTCATAAGTATGGTTGGTAGATGAGATTGAGATGTAAAGGACAAGGTTAACTTGTCCCATAAGTCTCAAAACATGGCCTACAAGGTGAAATTCGAGTTTGGGAAGGAAAGAAAAGTAAACTCAACAAAGTGCAATTTAATTCATTCCACATCAAGCACAAATCAAGGACCATCTACCCTCTTAATTTCCCAATTGTCACCTCTTCCTTTTTTCTTACAAATTAAGTAAAATTAGCTAATTAAAACATACTAACAAGTGCCGATAAAGTAACTAGATTTTCCCAATTAATTAGATACATGCACCACCAAATAAAACACACAAGATTAAAATAAAGGAAAAATTACACCCCATGTCCACACACATGAGATCACCCCCCATGGGGAAACCTCCTAACTAAGCATGCAATAGCACAACATATACATTAGACATAAGTTGTCAAATCGGCCTTGTCGTAAACACTCAACATCCTTCTGTGGTTGGTCCTCTATCCCCTTTCAGTGTATAATGATATAATTCTCCTACAATCACAAATAATAATACCTTTTTGGCCTTAAGGCCATATCAATAAGTCATCGAAATCAATGCACATAAAGCATCCATCATCCAATCCTTAGCATACATAAAAAAATACAACACACACACACACACACACACACACACATACACACACATATTTATCAATTAACATCGTCGTATAATGTAGATAAATCATTATAAACAAATTTACAAAAAATTATCAATTATTTGAAATGACTTAACATTTCAATTGTTCTCTAGTAAATAATTTACATTCTTCAATAATCCAATTCACATTCTACAATAATCATGAAATTCTCTATATAATCCAATCCCTAATACCATCATATTGTTAGCAATTCACAAAATCAATGAGACCACATGGTTAGTCCAACACTCCGAATATAATCAATATGTCAAGAATCCAAATGTCATTATATAACAAAGTATCCATTCTAGATCATCATCATATCCTTAAATGTCCATCAAGGTCCACAATACATCCATATAGTCCAATGTAACAATCAGAACACAATAGTAATCATGATGTCCCTTATATCTTAACATGCTAACTAAAATATAATAATAATTTCCATGTCCCTAATCAACTGAAATTAAAATCGTAGTATAATCAATGTCGAAGAGGAGTGGACATTAGACATACCATCTATAACATGAGTCATAACATGTTGAAAATCCCAAGTGTCTGTATTGTTTATCAACATGCTAATCAAAATATAATAATTATGTCCATGTCTTTAATCAACAATTATCAAAATCATAGTAAAATAAGTGTCGAAGAGAAATGGGAATTACAATCATGGCTGGATTAGGGAATCAACATATTGATCTTTCTTTCTTATTTTAAATTGAAACCATTTGCAGTCATCCCTCCATCAATAGAGATATTCTGACCAGTAATATATGAAGCAGAAGGTATGCAAAGAAATACTACGGGAGATGAAACTTCTTGAGGCTTGGCTATACGATTCAAAGGAGTGCGTTTGAGGATGTTCTCCTTAAATTTTTCATCTTTTAATACTTGCACAAAATGTTAAAAAAATCATGACCAAAAAAATATCATCACACAAAATCAATTGGAATTCGACAATAATGATCATTTTCAAACATATGAATAATATTCACCACATAAATATTATATATATAGTATCATCTATAGTGCACCATGCATAATGGTCTATCTCGAAAACAGTTGTGCAAGATCTTTTGAAAAAAAACATGACAAGATTCAGATTCCATAGTTCCGACATGCATTACATATCTATTGTGTACATTTACAGTCAATGGGCCCAAAACTCATTGGACAATAGTTACTCAACGGTCTGCCCAAAAATGCAAATGTATGTAATAAATAGGCATCTTATTAGATATTTTTGCCTTTTGCCTCCACAATTCCTAGATTTTAGCAACTCTAGGCTTGAGACTATTAAATTTTATGAGTTCTTTTCTGCACATCTTACTTAAAATAGTACTCAGTGCTCCCCAATTCAATAGTATTTTAAGAATATTTCTCTTTCCTAATAATTTGTAATGGACTTCAAAATGTTCCCCACTAATTTCCCTGATTTTATATCTTAAGGGGATGATGTTATTGTAACTTTTCCTTTTCTATGATATATTAACCTTAATTTCGAAGAAAAAATAATTTCAAGTGGATAATGGGAAATGAAAAAGAATGTACAGTTGCTTTTAAAAAATTATTAGGAACATGAATAGATCCAGTGCACAAAAGAAAAATATTGTGTGATTGAGAGAGAGAGAGAGAGACCTCTTCCACGAGTGGAGTCTCAGTATACCAAGGTGACACAAAATTAACATGTATCTTGTCACTTGCCCACTCACATGCAAAATACTTCGTAATTTGGTTCAAAGCTCCTGTATTTCAATCAACAACAAAGTGAATGAAAGGATCTTGAAGAGCCCATTCATCTCATACATTTGCAGTTGTATTTACTAAATATGTTCCCTTGGTCAACAATATAAGGGTAACAGTGTAGGACATTGTTATCTTTTGATTATTTTCAAGAAGGCAATTGACTGCAAATGTATGTGATATATAAGTAATATGGAATGGAGCTATCCAACCCAAAACAACGTTTAGTGAAAACCCTATTCTTATCACTTAATAAAATAAAGTTTTCAATTGAAATCTAAGAGTAAGAACTTGTGTGTTTAGGAAATAAAATTACCCTTGCAAAGCTGCATAAATTGTTCCAGCTTGAATAGATACAACACCAACAATAGAAGAAATAAATACAATGCTTCCATTTCCTGATGCTTTCAGTAGAGGATGTGATAGTTGAGACAAATGATATGCTGATTCAAAATTGGTGGACATAAAAAATGTGAAATCCTTATCTGTATAATCCACAGTGGACTTCGGTTTATTTGTTCCTATATTATTTATATGCAATAAAGGGCACAATATTATAAAAACAAGTAATCTTTATACTTTAATCACATCCAAATGTAAAGCAAGAGAAATAAACTAAGATGAAATTTAATTTTATTGAAATGACCACTTTTTCATACATGAAAAGACCATTATATGTACCAAAACACACTACCTTGATAATTGTCATGCATGGTGTGAATGCTTCTATCATGTAAAATAATCCATTTTTCATAAGGATGAATTTATTTTATCTCCTTTTGCACTATATTTTTAATGTAAAATTATGCCTAGGCACTACATTTTTTTGTAAGTACAAAATTGATCTGGTATCTAGAAATCTTGTCCAAAACTAGGATAGTTTTTCATGAAAAGTTTTGATTTGAGGCAAACATATTCTCAACCAACACAATCCTTGTAAAATGGACCCAATTTAACAGCATGCAACTAGGTTACATTTTGTTTGAGTAATCACTCACCTTAATAAGCTCCTAGGAAGCTAAAGCTTATTGGCTAAGTTTCCAAATATATCTATTTGTTTATTACCTATCCATTACTAATACTACATCATGTTTATAATGCAAATGTCATAAAACCGGGAATGTATTGCTCTTATTTTCAATTTTTATAATAGAATAGAAAACTTTTATTTATGTCCATTGGAGACCCTTAGGGATTTATGGGAAAAAGTGCAATGTTTCAAGTTAATAGAAATACTTAAAGGTTTTTGCAGCTTAGCTGTTAGTTTCACCTTATGGTTCATATCAAATACTAGGTAGCTGGTATATTGTACGGTTTGGGTACGGTTTGGAGGATCTGGTATGTTGGTATGGAAATTTTGTTTTGGGGGGGTTGGTTACGACCTTACAAAAAGTATATAAAATATTTAAAAATATAGTCAGATAAGGAATATTAACCATATAATATACATGGAATAAACAAAATAAGCTAAATAACCACAAAACATACTAATAAATCAATGCCAAATGTCATGATATTCAATGTTCATTGATCAAACTTAGAACAAATTAAAGAAATTTAAAAAAAAAAAGTTTTAAAAACATGTTTTTTGTCAAGGACGAACCCTGTTGTACCCAGTAAAATCCCCTATAAACCCAAGCACGTACCCATACTTGGAGCCTGTAGAGGTGTACACGGCTACCTATATCAAATGTATTCTATCAAAGATTTCTTGAGTTTTAAGACATATTTAATATAAATTTTATTTGTAACACTACGCAATTGTCAAAGTTTTCTATTGAAAGCACAGAAAGGATGTGATTAATTTGATTGTTTCTCATGCTTGCCTGCGAAGCTCTTGACCTAAGAGGCCTTTCTGCTTGTTAAAATAAGTAGTTGGTTTTATGCCCCTTGAAAATTCTAAGAGTCATTTTTGGTAGGATCACAGTTGGGGGAGGTATCCTTCCAGTGTTTAACAATTTGTTCCTTTAAATGTCAAGTCTATGTTGGATTGAGATTTGGTCATCAAATGTTGCTACAAATGGCTTGCATCCTAGGTTTACAAAATCTGAGAATTGCACACAATGTGATTATCTGGATTTGTGAATTGTTGAAGGTGCACACTCTAACCTTTTATAGTTTACAAAAAAGAAAAGAGAAAAATAGATACTGTGGTTTGTATTCTACATGGGCTAGGGTTCACTTTTGTCAATTTATACGACATTTACTTTCATTGCAAATCGAATTGACAAAAGGTTTTTTGGTTGGGACTTTGAGGGTTTGAAAGAAAGACTCATTCATCACAAAAACACTCAAAACCCTATCTTCTTGAACCAAACAATACTTAAGCATTTTTTATTTTCTTGTTAACCCTGGATTATTAAGTTTAATTTAGGTTCGTCATTCACGCAGTTTTGCAAGTTGCCAAGTCAACGAAGGTCTTTCTTGCTTGCTTTTCAACTTAGCTTCTGTAGCATTAGAGTTTGTTTAGATATTTACATTTACAGTTCCAATCCAAATCTAACACAAAGTGTCAAACAAAATTGATTCACAAGTACAATCAGGTTGATAGGCAAGACTTTGAGTTTTTGGCAAGTATGACGAGTATTTGGACTAGACCCTCCAACATTGACACAATGATATTTTGGAATAATGATGTTTTGTTTAGGCATAAGAAATGGAAATTTTTTCTCTTATGTTCCAAATTCGTTCTGCAGTCCAGAATTTACAGTGATACACATACATAATTCTAGACCATTAAGTATATCTGTGTTAGACCAAAAGAAACAAAATAGTATTTGAAGGTTCTCATACGAAGAGTGGAATATACCAAAATCCCACGGGAGTTTCTCTCCATGATCAAACACAAAACATGACAATTTAGTTCAAAAATTAAGTCTGAACTACCCAATTGTTCCAACATTGTCTCCACTCAACCTTTAAAGAGGGCACTAGCAACATTTACCCCAAGTTGTTAAATACTGCTAGTTATAATATAGACTAAATATGAGAAAAATCCAATTGAAAGAATGTGCATAATGAGTCCGCTAGAGTTTTACTTCCTACAGAGGCCTTAGAACCCTACAAATAGGTGTGGATTTTCATAGTGCATCCCCTTCATATGTAGACAAGTCTCATCTTCGTAGTGCATCCCCTTCATATGTAGGAAAGTCTCATCCCTATATAATGTACTTAGTTTCCAATTGCTGTGATTGTCCCTATTATTCCCGGATGATGGTTGCCTTTGTGACTTAGCCAATGCACCTAATAGTTACTATTTGGCCTAATATTCATCATGGCAAAAGAATTTTGGCTTTTTACACTGATTTTAGATAACATATTTGATCACTGTGTGTTTCTCATCTCTTATCTAAATTGAAACATATTTTATACCATCAGAGACTCATTGATCTCAATGAGTCCTAATTTTCTAGTGGAAATTGGGGATACCTATATTGCAATCGTACACATTCCAAATACAAAGATACAACAAATATTTTTAGTAATATGTACTATAGAAAGATAAATCCTTAGTACATTAGACGCCGATCAACAACCTTATCTATAGATGAACCGCCCTTCACATTTCTCGCCAATTCCATTATGATACTATGGCACGTTAATTTATAACTTTAAACACCTCATCACCCTTGATTATCCTCATATAAACAATAAGAATGCTAGAAGGATAACCCAAAGGACCTTTCCAAATCAAGGCATGCCCTTCTAGGTTAAAATACAAGTATTATTAGTTACATGGACTATAGAAAATATAGAACCTTAGTACAATGGATAACAATTAACAACCTTATATGTAGGTGGGCATTCATCCATGTTCTGTACCAATACCATTATGGTACTAAGGCTTGTTAATTTATGAATTGAACCACCTCGTCACCCTTGAAAATCCTCATATAAAAAATAAGAATTCCAAAAGGCTAACCCAAAGGTGTTTCTAAATTACAGGGTATATATCATCCTATAAATGCCATACGACAGTAAAGTGTCATTATCTAACATGAACCCCCTTCAACAATTAAAGATATTAATTTCCATAAAAAACCTTTCTAGTGGTAATCGACCCAAACTCCATTCTCAATTGTAATTGACATAAAGGCCCTTTCCTAGGCCTGTCTATCTTTTTGGTTCAATATTCTCAAATCATGTATATTCAATTTCTAAAAGTATGTGAACATTTATAGATATATATATAGTTTGATAGAAACATAGACTTTGTTATGACCTAGTGTTTTGGACAGGTTTTGGCTTTCAACATTGTGTTTCTCTTGAAGATATCTTGTCATAACTAAGTCTTTAACAACTTCTTAATAAATAGTCAAAGCTTTCTTTCCCCATAAAACTTAAAAATTAATTCATTAATACCTAGCTAAATTGATGCCACTGCAACATTTGGCTCAAATTTTGATGTCCATATTGATGTGCTTTTCAGTATAGTGGACATATGTTGAAATTTTGGCCTCTTTTGGATGAAAATCTTTAGATTTATTTTTCAACTGAGCTAGACCTCAAAATTTTGGTGTGCATGGGTTGTATGTCGAAAAAACTACATTAAATTTTCACATGTTATTTGCCCGATATCTTTTAGTCATTTGGATGTCAAAAATGTGACTTCTATAAGACCACAAAATTGAAAGAAAAGCCAAGAGACCCCACTTTTGGGATGATTGAAGAAATTGATGTCTACAAAAAATGAGGGAGACGATTTGACAGAGGGAGTGGATTTGGCAAGAATGGATCCAATTTGAAAGAGGAGGAACCCATATGATATTTGTCATTTATACTATCAAAAAAATGATTAAAGAAATCAACATTTGCAAAGATAAGCATTTGGAAGAAGAAAATAGTAAAGGATGTAGTGAATTTGAAAAATGCCAAGGGCTTACACTAACAATTATCACCATGGTGTCACAAGATAGGGCAGAACCTCATTTTTTATTCGAATTTGTTTGGTTTTTTTTGTTAAAATTCAGCTGTAGAAGATTTGTTGGGGCATACTTTATGACAATTTTTGATTGGATGATAAATTTTTAGGCCATGTTTTGAAATAATAATAGTTTTCATCCTTGTTATAGTCATACCTTATACTATAATCATTGCATTAGTTTTTTTTAAAAAAATGCCTCTTTTCTATTCTACCATATTTTATAATGGAGAGTTTGCATTGGGGTGTGACACAATTGTGTTCCAATGGCCTATAACCATAGAATTAGTTTGTCAAACCTTTGTTAGGGTACATTTTAAAAATCATGTAAACATTGCATTAGTTTGTCAAACCTTTTGTAGGGCATGTTTTGGAAATCATGTAAACATTGCATTAATTTGTCAAATTGTTGTTATGGTTCCTTTTATATACCATGTAATCATTTCATTACTTTATCAAAGCGTTGTTATGGCATGTTTGGCATATCCTGTAATTATTGCATCACTTTATCCAAGCTTTGTTAAGGCACATTTGCGTATCACGTGACAATTTAATTAAATTTCAAAGCTTTGTACGTTTTTCATATCTTACAATCATCACATTAGTTTGTCAAAAAAAATTTAGGACATGTTTTACATATCATGTAATCATTGCATTACTTTTTCAAATATTTTTGAGGACATGTTTTGAACAATGTGAAATCATTGCATTAATTTGACAAAATTGTGTTGTGGTAACTTTTAAATATCCCATAATCACTACATTAGTTTGTCAAAAATTTGTTAAGGCACTGTTATCACCGAATCACAACACCCTCCGATTTGCACAAGTGTGTGTGCTTGATCTCACGTTGTGACTAGGTAACATGGGTACCATCTCCAAGTTGTGGGACTTGGTACCTGAGATAGACCTCTAGAGAAAGCTGGTTCTTCTCCTAAACTACCTGCCACAATCTACTTCTAATGCAGGAAGAACTATATTATGCTAATCTAACTTTACAAGGGACCAGGGATATAGAGTGCATGAAAGTAAAGCCTACACTAATAACGGTGATACATCAGAAAAGGAGATTCTCAAATGTGTGAAAATGGGAGTAAAATGCAGATTAGACATGGTGATGACAGTTCTCCATAGTCTAATAACAATATTCACAATACATTTGCATGCATACACAATAGTAATAGGTCCCTGCAAGAGCAAAGAGTAGACACAAACATCTACAATAACATTAGAGAGGCAAGGAGAATGCAACAAACACATCAAGGGAAGATACATCCACAAACTTGAATCTATTGCTTCATTAATATGCATAGTCCAAACTATTATAAAGCAAATGCCTAGATCACCATGCAAGTAGTCCACTACAAATGCCTGGAGCACATTGGCTTCACAAAACCAAAATGATAGAGTTTTGCTACTTAAACTATCCTCTCCCCTTACAATGAGCCCAACATTCCAATTTATAGAGTTTTGGAAGAGAGAAAGAGAAAGGAAATAAATCCTAAAATTCATGTTTCAACAAATTACAAGTCATATAAAATGAGTGTGGTTGGTGATTTTGGACCCGCAAAAGCAATCTCAAGGTTTCCCATAACTTGCAATAGTGAAAGAAAAATTTCCCATGCTCAATAAATACTTATCCAACCACTTTCCAAAAACCAAATAGAACTAGGCTCATTTTCCTTAAATTCATCATCAAAAGTTCATCAATTTATGCATTTCTTGATTGATGTGCATTGTTTGTGGAGCCACGGTTCCAACGAGACTAATTTTGTGAAAATACGATGAGAATTAAAAAATTTGTGGCTGTCTTAGTGTGAGCAGATGTTTTGAGTTTGCCAGGGATTTCTAACATTTTACAGGACTGGGCATTTAAAAAATTTGGATGTCGAGCCCTTTCCAAAAATTCCAATTTTGTCAAAATCAGAGCTCCAGATCAAAATTTATGCCTATTTTAAGATGAGGGTCGGGATGTTCCACTCGGGATCTCATAATATGCATTTCCCATTTCATTCTAGGCATTTTTCCCATTTCATGAACATGAGGCCCATGGGCCGTTCAGGATAATTTCCCATTACTCACATCTGGTTTACTACGGGCATTTCAGCTTTTACGGACCCACAATGCATAGTCTACACTTGGAGCACGTGACCCCACCATCGCCACACCATATGGACTTGCGGCCATTTCGTCCTTTCTACGTACTCACGTTCCAACTCACCCGAGGAATATACACCGTCCAAATCCACCTTATTCACAATACACTGTACCTGTTTTAATGCCTTTACAAATCGGGCAAGTCAGGATTTTGGGGAACTCATGACCCGATGGAACTTGGACCGCCTTGGCCATCGGGACTCGATTTACCCACAATACACTGTTTCCTTACTATTTTGTTCCCAAGTCGAGGATGAGGAACATTGGTTCTATCCGCAATTGTTCCACCCACAAACCCCAGACCTGTAATACATTAAAACAAGCCTTTTCTCGATTTTTTCAAATTTTAGTAAATTTTTGATAGCTCAGATTTTTCTTGAAAAGTGGAATTATAAAAAATAAAAAGGGGTGTCCCCCAACATCCAAATTTTTTGTTTTCACCATTAAATAAATTATGCAAGTTATCAAAATCACCTTGGGGGTAAATTTTGGATAACAAATTGGCGACCCAACAGGACCATCTGCCTGTCAGATTAAGTTATCAGTGGCCTTGACACATCCATTGGGCATGGGGTAACCCTGGTAATCTAAAATCTGATTTGAAACTTGAACCTACATCCTTGAGTCACTGAAACATGTTGCTCGAACCTGGATTTACCTTTCGCTACTTGCATTCTCTAACCTCGATAAGAGAATCTGCTTTGATTTTGAAAATATTTTCCCTCATTTAATTTTTGTGTAAATTTGATATGTTTGGAGTGCATGACAACACTTGAACCTGCCCTGATATCTGATGCCTTTCTAAGGTTTGTATAGAAAAAGATTGATGACTTCTTGGAAAGGGGAAATACTGTAGACATTTTTAGAGATATAAGCTGATTTAAAAGGCTTAGAAGTTGTTGCTTATAACTTGAGTTTATTTCTTCTGTGGCTCCAACTTTTCTTTCAAGGAGCGTGATCAATTGTGTTGGTTGGATATTTTTTCAAGACAAAATATGAGGTTCAACAACAGTACATGGGATGAAATCCCTCCTCAAGGACGGGTGAGGCTTCCCGTTTATTACTAATCTAAAACACAACAGAAAGAATATTTACATTATACACACTGTTCTAACCATTGGGGGTTGTGATATAATCCCAAAGTTCATATCAACATGAGGCGAAGATATAACCGTTACAGAACAAAATGGATTGGAAAAGAAACTATTATGGAAGAAACATAATTTGAAGGGAATGAGAAGAACATATGTTCCTTCGAGAAAACACAGATCACGAAGTACTCACATGAGTTTTAGACAAATATATGTAATGCTTGGAAACAATTAAAATAATCAAGAATGCTAATAGAGAACCGCTTAAGGTCTTTGAACATAAGAACAATTACTTAAGGGAAATGAATCTCACAACACAAAGTCTACAAAATAACGTTTGTTTTTATTCTTCGAATGGATAAATGAAACTACAAAGTTTCTCTTATTTTCACAATAGCTTTCTTAATAAAAAAATATCTCTCCCTTTAATACATATGTGCTCTATAAATAGAAAGATCAGAGAGAAAATAGGATAAATCCTAAGAAATAATCATTTTATCGAGAATCCTATTTTGCTCGACTCTCACGCAGGAGACCAAATCAAAATTTGCTTCCTTCATGGCGAAACAAAAATGAAAAAGACATGTCAATTTCTAAATGAAAATGACATGTAACACTATGCTTGCTCCATTCTGCCATCCTTGTCTTCCTCTAACAGTGCTTGCTTATTTCTAAATTCTTGAAATTTCGTGATTATATCTTGCATTTCAGCTTCCTTAGGTGCACTTGAATGGTCATTCAAAACTTCATAGGTTTCATGGATGTCATTGGCATCACCTAGAAGTTTCTTCATCCTTTTACTAAGATTCCTTTATGACTCTAAGACGTGCTCAATCTTTACAAGTTTGTCAGTGATCTCCAGGTTGAAGGTGGTAGTCGATTTGTGCTGGATCAATTCTTAGATTTTCTTGTGAAACTCATCCGCAAATAAAATACTTGAATTTCCATCTAACACCTTGGGAAAAATCTTGGCAAGATCTTCTTCAATATCATTAGTAGCATTGACCAATTGATCCCTAGATTCCCTCAGCTTGCTGCAGGCTTCATTAAGGATTTTCACCCTGAACCTTATGGCCTTGGTCAACTGAAAATGTTTATCCACATGAGGAATGATTCCTTCTTTGACCAATATATGAGACAGAACCTGCTTTAATGCATTGAGAGCTTCCAAGGTGAGGTCGAGGTTCCCAATTTCATCTGAGAAATATTCATCCATTTTCTCTCCCTCCTTCTTTACTTCCACCAAGGATTCATAAACCTCTAATGAGGTCTCAATGACTTCTTTCCCTTGAAGGAGTAACCTATGAATCCATTCATCAACCATTCTCCCCTTCTCATTAATCTTTTCGATCCTAGGTACCGATGATAAATCAAACCTGAGGGGAGTAGGAATGGAGGATGATGGGATTAACTCGGAAGGCTATGCAAGCTTCATTAACACTTCCGTTAACTGCTCCACTTTTTCTTTGAGCTCATCTCTGCTTACTTTTGTCTCTTTTAGCTTTTGACAATGAACATTCATAGCATCCTGTGCATCTTGTTGTGCTACTTCTATTGTCACCTTTCCTAGATTAACCCTTGTGATCTAATAGTCAGTGGCCTATATGTCCTCTCAGGTCTGTTCGCCATGGGAGTAGTGATCTATGCAAATTTGTGCCCTGAAGCATCCACTGAAACCCTTGAAACTATTTTGGGTTTCTTGGTGGATTTAGTAGAGGAAACCTTGAGTGAACTAAAATCAAAGGTAGGTAGGGGAACTACCACCTTCCTCTTCCTCGGAGTCTGATCAAGCAACCATTGAGGAGAGGCATAAAATTTTTTGCCCACTAGAGGTGTTAAGGTAGCACTTGCAGGTGGAGGGAGATTTACTTGTGGAGTAATAATAGCCACAAGTGTAGTGATGGATTTAGTAAACATAGGTACAAAGGGAGGAGGCATATCTAAAGTCATTTTAGCTCCAGCAGAGAAAGGTGAGAGACTGGAGAAGATGTCGGCCATGAATGAAGAATATAATGGAGAACGAGGAGGTGGAAGTGGTTGCAGATGAGGATTTTGGCACAAATCCTGAGGTCACAGTTTAAGAAGAACATAAAGACAAAAGTTCCCATCTGATGAGTGCAAAGAAATATGTACACTCCCATTTGTTCGGATGTGCTCAGAGAGGAAGGTCCTTTGGCGTATGCTGAGAAGCAATCTTTATGTTGTGCCACAAGCAGGAGAGTGTTAAGGATTACTATTTGTGCATAAGATTGGCATGTTATGAGTCTCTACTGCATACCAACTTGGTAAGGAAAGAATTTAAAAAGGCATACTATTGGACATTAGAATATCTATGTGGTGCTTGATGTGACTAATCAACTCTTGATGAGGAAAAACGGATTGAACTGAAGTATTAGGAAGTCCTTAACTAGAGTATGAAGAATGAAACACTTGGACATGATCTAAAATGCTTCACTACTCTCACCACTGGGAAAAATGTGTTATGCGCTTGCACTAGCCTAGTGACATTTTTAGTTCAAGGAACGAATAAAGGGCAGATCATGGAAAAATCATCGTGTGGAGGATGGATATGATGGAATGAATTCACCTCCATCAGCATGGCCGATACTGTATCTGCAGGGACTTAGCAAAATTAAGGTGTACAACATGAAATCTTTGATGAAATCTGGGAAGTCACTAGCTATAGGAGCACTCCAGATAAAATTAATCAAGGGTTGAGTGATTTGAAATGAACTAGAGGCTTCAATTCAAAACAAAATCCATCTAAAGATGGATTCTTGCTACAGATGTCATCAGGGCACCAAGTATATCATTGAATTCTATTGGTACATTCAGGTACTTTCATTCTTAGGAAATTCACCTTTTCATGAAGAGATAAGTTATGCTTACTCTAGTTTTTCTTGTGGGTAAGGAAATGAAATTAGTATGAGCCTTCACCTGTTGGATGGGTAATTTTGGTTCCATCTCTAAGTCATGAAAAGATCATAAGGATAATTTTCACTTCAAGTTAGAAAGCACATAGGTTTCTTAGGATTCGCTGAAATCCCAGTAGAGCAGGGTGCACCTTAAGGAAGTGGCAAAGTCAAGACTTAGTCAGAATGATCAGTTTTCGTCTAATTTTAGAGCAAATAGTCAAGTCATGGGGCACATATATGGGTATAGACTTGAAGAACATGCAAGGACTATTTTGGACAAGAATAAGTATCAAAGCTCTCATAAATAGTTTTGAGGCTATGGCATAGGATTAGACTAAAAGTTGTATTATTATTGTAATCTATTATTAATGACCTTACATGCTCTTTTGATTGTATCATTTTATAGGGTGCATGGCTCATTAGCTACCATGTAGCCTTTTTATACCTAGAAAGGTACATGTCGAGGTGAAGGGAAAGACCCCACCCCTATAATTTATGTATTAGATTTGCAACATTTTTAGAGATCCGTGTTTTGTAGATTCACGTTCTTGGTCCTTTAATGCATGACTGATTCAGGTTATGGAAATCAAGAATGTTATGAATGTCATGAATATTATGTGTTTTACATCAATTATGTTATTAACCCAGGTCGAATGGTGGCTTGGATATTGATAATCCTTGCATCTAACATGTTATAGATTTCTGTATATGGTAAAGCTAACCTTATCCTGTTGTGGACTATGTCATGCCTATTGATTAAGATCTGTACGTGGTTTTGCATCAATCTTCAATATAATTGGTATATCTGTTATGGATCTATAATATTGTATAATTACTTCTAAATTCTGGAACATAGCTATCATGCCAAGTGGACACCTAGTACCCTTTCCCGTTTTAGGAGTGAAGTGAATTTCAACTTTGGCTTCAGTGATGCACCAATGCATTTCCATGGGCTATTGGTGACAAAATATAGGCTAATTATGGTGTAGCCCAGAGTGAACATGGTACCACTTTTAATGAGGAAGCACTTTCAGTAATACCTTGGTCACATCTAGATAAAGATGTTAAAATGCTGTATCACTAAGTTCTATTTTCTAAATCCATAGAGTTACCAATGCTATATGGGAATTTTGTTGCCTTTCAGCTGAATGAGATTCACTATAAAAACAAAATTGATATTTAAGGTTTCCAAATAGATTCACGGATAGATGTCCTTAATGTTTGAATCAATAGAAAGAGAAATACAAACCTGTTTTTTACAATGGAAATATTTAAAGCACTAAGTTACTTAAAAACAACAATTACTTCAAATATTTTCTATACATCTTACTAAAAAATGAAAAGTATTTCATTCTACCAAAGAGTGTTGTTACATGTTACCTATCATTTTCAATATGATAGAAAAATAACAATATTTTGCATACATAGCTAAAGAATCATCTTTATCATTATAATCCCTCAAAACTGCCTTGATGGAAAAAGCATCAAAGCATTCTATGTTATCCCATACCTTATTCTTGTAATGTCTTAGGCGATCATTTTTCACTTGATAGATCCCTTTCACTGTATTAACAATCAACTCCACATCTCCTTGAACATTGAGATTTTAGATTCCTTTTTGTCCAGCCATTTCCAATTCTAATAACAAGGCTTCATATTTAGCCATATTATTAGAGTTATCAAACTGTAACTTGAATGTAGAGGGAAAGATTTCGGAATCTAGAGATATAAGAACCACACCAGTGCCTAATCTAATAGTTGAACAACTTTCGTCAAACTTGACAGTCCAAATAGCATTAGAATCCTCTTCCTTGACCTCTACAGCTGGTACCTCTGATGTCATAAAATAATTTCCTAAGCCAACATCTTTCAAATGAATCTGAGCCTTGGGATCATCTGATTTAGTGACCAAGTACCTCGCTATCCAAAATTAATATTATCATGGTACTAAGTTTTAAATGATGTTTAATATTTAAAATTTACATAATTTATGATTCTCAAAAGTAGTTGCAGTAATTTATGAAATTATTCTCTAGATTCGACAGCTAACATATGCGTAATGGTGTTAAATAGAGAATGTTTAAGATCCTTTGGGAAAATTTTCTTCAAATATTAATTTGGATCTTTGAGTTGTCCAATCAATGGAATTTGCTTGGTTTCCATGGAGTAACAACGTTCATATGCATTTCCATCTATAAGTTATGACATTGGTTGCATGGGCCACCTTTAACTGATGTATCTATGATAAAAATATCAGAGGTTCCTGAGTCGATGGTGCAATTGTTAAGTTTGACATCCCTTCTGACATATTTTTTAAGGACATCTGCAAATGATAATTGATACATAAACTCTAGTTGAAAAAGTAGATTTCGTCACATTGATCTGAGGTGAAGCATTAAGTGGAAATTGAATACAAATGAAGTCTGCATATCTTAAGATACAAGGAACAACAAGGATGATAAATACTATTGAATTTAGTAAGGTCATATAAGAACCATCACCCCAAACAATTTTAAATTAAGGTAATCCCCTTTAAAAAAAAAGGCCAATTAAAAGGTAATTTAATTGCATGGTAAATAATGTCAGATAGACAGTATATTAATTAGTGATGGCAAAAAAAATGTCTAAACATCACTGACATTTACAATATGAGGGTATGTGAGTCCCAGGGGTTAGGATTTGATGGCCACCTATAAGAGGAAGTTGTTAGCTTTTTCAGGGGCATCGGTAATTTTTTAATAATGCTAGTCTAAAATATAATAGCCTGTCTATATTTATGATTGATTATTATATATTTATTTAAGTCTTCTCCTTGGAGACATCAACGTGTTTTCTATTTTTCTGAGATTGACATCGAGTGACACACACACAAATGACTGACCATCAGGTTCACATTCATCTTCCTCGTATTCCAAATACCCAATGCTGGAGTCGCCAGCTGAATCGTCATAAGACTCATCAGCATATTCTGAAGCTTCAAAATATTTTTGATAATCTTGATCTTCTGGTTCTTCATCCTCCTCAACTCTCTCTACTGTTGCGTTAATAGAAGTATCTTAAATGGCCAGCCTTCCCATTGAGTAGCAGTTAACCGAGGTCTATATCTTGTGGAAGTACCATTAGTATTATTGAAATTACGTCTAGGGATATCCTGATACGCAACATTGCTCACCTGTTGAGACATTTTCTTTTTTAAAGAAATCAAATCATTAGCCATCTTTTGGATCATAGGATTAGTATTACCTTGAGAAGAACTCTGATTTTTAGGCTTAGATGAATATTTCCTGATCCTTCCTGTCAGAATGAGATCATCTTCTATTTCAATGGCCATAGACTAAGTGGTAGCCAAATCAGGGATAACATACCTTCTTAATAAGAAGCTCGCATCAGGGGGCTGAGCATTGATGAAGAAGCACTTCTGATTTTCAAGTGTAGGAATGGCTAGTTCCAAATCTTCCGGATCAGCTTATTGAACTTTGCCACGAAGTCCCGCATGGGTTCCTGAGATTCCTTCTTCATATGTGTGAGCTGAGATAACAAAGCATGAGAATATTCAATTGGTTTGAAACATGCTTCAAATATGGTCCTCATGGAAGCCCAATTTGTAATCCATGCATTTGGAAGATGGTAAAACCATTCAGCTGCCACACCATGCAATGTTTCAATGAAGATCCGAACAGAGACATCTTCGTGAGCTACTCCAAGGACACTACATGCCACAAAGAAAGAAGCCATGTGTTCATCAAGATGTTGCTTCCCATTGCCATTGAACTTAGGAATATTCTTACATGATCCATGTGGTAACTCGTGTCATGGCGGGAGTTAGAGAAAGAGGACCAATAGCTGCATTCTAGGGCATAGGTTGTGCTGCCATCCTTCTGAAAAGAGTGCATATAGGGATCTGAGTATCAGACAAGAATAATGCATGGCAAGTTGCAGATGCTTCTTGTTCTTGAGGATACTGAGTTATCCAAACAGGTGAAAAACTTCTTACTTGGTTAGATATAACGTTGTTGGGGGAAAGACTAAAATTATGTTGTTGAATAAAATCAAAGAACGGATTAGTTTCACCCCTGGCTCAGCTTGACAGAGTGAAGATATTTCTAGCCAGCTTGAACCAGAAAATGGGTCTCCCAAAAATAAGGCAAATACGGAGTCACTAGACACCAATAGGATAAGCTCAGTCTTATCAGTTCATATTCCCCAGCGGAGTCACCAAAAATTGTTGGTTGGATATTTTGTCAAGAAAAAATATGAGGTTCAACCACAGTGTATGGGATGAAATCCCTCCTCAAAGACAGGTGAGGCTTCCTGTTTATTACTAATCTAAAACACAGCAGAAAGAATATTTACAATATACACACTATTCTAACCATTGGGGGTTGTGATACAATCCTAAAGTTCATATCAACGTGTGGTAAAGATATTATTGTTTACAGAACTGAATGAATTGAAAAACAAATTGTTATGGAAGAAACAGATTTTGAAAGGGAATGAGAAGAACGTGTGTTTCTTTGAGCAAACACAGATAACAAAGTACTCACACGAGTTTTAGAAAAATATATGTAATGCTTGGAAAATATTAAAATAATCAAGAATGATAACGAAGAATAACTTAAGATCTTTGAACATAAGAACACTCACTTAAGGGAAATGAATCTCACAACACAAAGTCTGCAAAATAACATTTGTTTCTATTCTTCAAATGGATAAAATAAAAATACAAAGTTTCTCTTCTTTTCACAAATAGCTTTCTTAATAAAAAATCTCTCTCCCTTTGAATACATATGTTCTCTATATTTATAATAGAAAGAGCAGAGATAAAATAGGATAAACCTTAAGAAATAGTCATTTTATTAAGAATCCTATTTTTCTTGACTCTCACGTAAGAGACCAAGTCAAAATTTGCTTCCTTTATGGAAAAAGGAAAATGAAAAAGATATGTCAATTTCTGAATGAAAATGACATGTAACACTAAGCTTGCTCCATTCTGCCATCTTTTCCTTCCTCCAATAGCGCTTGTTTATCTTGGAATTCCTGGAATTTCCTGATTACATCTTGCATTTCAGCTTCCTCAGGTGCGCTGGAATGATCATTTAAGACCTCACAGGTTTCATGAACATCGTTGACATCACCTGGAAGTTTCTTCAGCCTTTTACTAAGTTTCCTTAGTGATTCCAAGACATGCTCAATCTTCACAATTTTATCAATGGTTTCTAGATTGAAGGCGGCATTTGATTCATGCTGGATTAATTCTCGGATTTGTTTGTGAAACTCATCTGTGGATAAAATATTCATGAACTCCCATCCAACACCTTGGGAAAAATCCTTGCAAGCTCTTCTTCAATATCATTGGTGGCATCGACCAATTGATCCCTAGATTCCATCAGCTTGTTGCAGGATTCATTAAGGATTTTTATCGTTAACCTTATGGCTTTGGTCAGCTGAAAATTATTATCCACGTGAGGAATTAATCCTTCTTCGACCAAGATACGAGACAGAATCTGATTTAGTGCATTGAGAGCTTCCAAGGTGAGGTCGAGGTTCCCGATTTCATCTGAAAATTCTTCGTCCATCTTCTCACCATCCTTCTTTACTTCTACCAAGGATTTATAAACCTCCAACGAGGTCTCAATGACTTCTTTCCCTTAGAGGAGTAACCTCTGAATCCATTCATCGACTGTTCTCCCCTTCTCATTGATATTTTCGATTCTTAGGTACTGATGACAAATCGAACCTGAGGGGAGTAGGAGTGGATGATGATGAGATTGACTCAGAAGGCTGTGCAGGCTTCATTAACACTTCTGTTAACTGCTCCACTTTTTATTTGAGCTCATCTCTTCTCACTTTTGTTCTTTTAGCTTTTGACACAGCACATTCATTGCATCTTGTGCGTCTTGATGTGCTCCTTCAGTTATCACCTTCCCTAGATCAACCCTTGTGATCTGATAGTCAGCGGCCATAATTTATTCTCTAGTCTTGTTGGCCGCGGGAGTAGCGATCTCTACAAATCTATTCCTGAAGCATCCACTAAAACCCTAGAAACTGTTTTGGGTTTCTTGGCAGATTTAGCAGAGGGAACCTTGAGTGAACTGAAATCGAAGGATGGTAGGGGAACTACCACCTTCCTCTTATTTGGAGTTTGATCAAGCAACCATTGAGGCATGCCAGAAGAAGTTGCTCCTATTAGGAGTGTTGATGTTGCACTTGCAGGTGGAGGAATATTTACTTGTGGAGTGGTAATGACCACAAGTGTGGTGATGGATTCAGTGAATAGAAGGTGCAGAAGGAGGAGGAATGTCTATAGATCATTTTAGTTCCAAAAGAGAGAGGTGAGAGACTGGAGAAGATGTTGGCCATGGTTGATGAAATGGGAATGAGGATAAAGGTTGTGAGGAGGTGGAAGTGGTTGCAAAGGAGGAAGGAAGTGGTTGCAAAAGAGGAGGCACAGATACTGAAGCCAAAACCCAAGAAGCAAGAGACAAACTTACTTCTGATGAGCAATCTGCAAATGGTGAAATCAAAGGTTGGCTAACCTCTACCTCCAAAGAGATTTATCCAATTTCTAGTGGGGTTGGTGAATCTGGTACATTCACCATTTCAGTTAGGAGTGGAAGATGAAGTGGCTACTTGTTCATCTCCCTTCTTAATAAATTTTTACCTTTATAGGCCTTTTAGAAGAGCTCTTGTCCTTTTCCTTCTTGGAAGGCCCCGCTTCCAAAGGTGACCAAATTTTGAGAAACTCTTTTCCTTGTAACTCATTCCCCAAGAAATGAGCCATGCCATTAGTGCGTGTGAGAATCAGAGCTGATCTATTCGTAAATAGAGGATTTTTCATCAACAGACCAATCAATAGCTAGGAACACGTATTGATCTTCATTCAGCCCATTGTATGAAGTGTCCAGAACACTTTCATTATCGATAGTGCCCTCTGGGATGTCAGCAAGATCAAGTGTCTAAATTTCTTCAAGTGTTAACCTACTATGGTCCTTTTCTTTGGATGGAAACTTCATCGCAAAGATCAACCCAAATGTCTTCTATGCTAGGCACATGTAGGTACAGGGTTCCATATGACTTAAGCACTCCCTCGGAAGTCAAACCCATCTCTGTGCTTCATGTGCTTTTTTAATTTCTCCTGAAGCTCATGCACCACATTCTTGGCTTTTACCACCGTTGAGCAAGTGTACCTTCCAATAGAAATTGGGAAGGATACGGTGGCCTTGTGCTTACTTTGTTTGGAACTTGTGGAAATCCAACAATTGCCTGACCAACTCCATCAGGATCAGCTTGTCTCCTGGGTACCTAGGAAAATCGGAAAGGGTCACCTGGGTACATGACCACTCAAAGATACGTGAAATTCTTAAATTGCAAGAAGACACAACCCCATTTTGAAACCTCATCCCATGCCTCATCAGAGACTGTTGTTTTCCTCAGCTCAGGGTTTAGCCTGCAGATGTTTTCATAGAAGAAGGCATCATTTAACCTTCTGAATTGGTCTTCATACCCCTTCATTGTCATTTGAGGAAAATTCCGGTAGACATGTTCTGCTACCTTTGTTCCCCTTTGTATCCAAGCCTGGGTAATTTCTCATACCAGCTGCTGCATAGGTAACATAGGAGGACATATAAAACTTGCCCGTAGACAAGACTGTTTTCATCTAGGAGTCTATCCCGTCACTGATAAGACTACCCCAATAAATCCCCTATTGATTCTTCTTAATGATGACCATGAATTGGTACATCCATCCTTGGAAAACAATTTGACTCGGGGAATCCAAACCTCTAGCTCAGCAAGGTAATGATATCATTGATCTCATGAATGAAATCACTTCTAGGAACAAATCTTGGAAACCTAGAGACAACCAGCTTGGCCTTGATCAGGAACTTCTTATTTACATGTTTAATACAATATTCCTAGTCATTTTCCCAGGCCTTCTAATCTAATTGAAGATTCAAATCCACATACTCCTCGAAGTTAGGCAATCTAAGAAGGTCATCAAAGTAACCTCCGTCTAACTTAACTATGACTTCTCCCGCCTGATTTCTCACTGAATGAGAAGCAGAGTCATAATTTGAAGCACATGCCAAGATGAACTCTGGGCATTGAGTAGACATGGGGAATCCCACTGCAAGAGGGAGGCCACTACCAGCTATTGATTTCATCCAGGGAGTTTGGGAAGAATCCTTGATTCTATTCCAAAAATCCTCCATGTCTATATTTCTGAGCTCTGTATCCTAGATGTCATAATTGCAATCAATGTAAGAAGGGGACTCCACCTTCCTGAATTTGTACTTCATCTTCCTAGGCTTATCTGACTTATCCTGTGATGGTCCAGGATCCGACATGAGGAGTTTCGGAGGAAGAGTGCACTAATCACTTCTGGTTTGGACACTCGGGTTTGAAAACTTGCTGAACAACCCGGTAGACCCGATGCACTACAGAGTGTGTCGGAGGTTAGACCTTGTTGGATACTTTGCAAAACCTGACAAAAAGCTGAGTGTGTCAAAAAATATTAGGTGTTGGACACTTTGGTGAGACCCGACACATTTCTGGAAACTGGAAGATGTTCGGCAAGACCCGACACACTGCGGGAACCGAAAGGTGTTGAGCACCTCGTAAAACACACTGGAAATCAGATGTCGTAAGATGTTGAGATGTCGAACACTTAGAACAACCTAGAAATCAGATGCGGAAATGTTGAGATGTCCGACAAAACACCCTGTAAAACTACTTGGAGAAATAAAGGGATCAGGTTTTTGAGATGTCAAGACATGTAAAATTTCCGCCATTTCAACAGTTAGGATTTTTTCATTCTGTCTCTTTTGCTTTAAAACACAAAAAATGTATATTCCAAGGTATAAAAATAGGAAAACACCCTAAGGGTGAATTCTAAGCAACAATTTTATTGGAATAAACCTAAAAATGAAGAAGACAATAAAAACCCTAAACCTAAAAAGAAAAGTAAGGAAATGGAGGAGAACTGTCAAAAAGATCATCACAAAAACACATCTAACAAACCTCACAAGCAAAGGGCAGAGAAAATACCTTCAACACAGTTGAAAAATAATGGAAAATGAATCATGTGAATCGAGCACGAAATCAAATCGAGTTTGAAGGTTGAAGGAACATGCACGAGAAAATCCACACAGTAAAAAGTACGACTGGTAAAAATGACGTGTAAATCCAAATATTTATAAAAATCCCTATATTTATTACACTTCATTTGAAATGTGTGCCAACTACCTAACAACTCAGCATTAATGCCATGTCATCATGCTTGGAGTGTCTGAAAATATGACACAAGGGATTTTCTATCAATTCGGGTTTCGGGAAACAAGCGACATGAAGCATGATATGTTTAGATGTTCCAAGGTTTCGAAAACCCAACACAAGGGAACATATCGGGTTTCAAGTTTCAGGAAACAAGTGACATGAGAACATGTTTTTTGACAAGACATGTTCCGATGCTTAAGAGTTCCCAAAACCTGACACAAGGGTTTGACATATGGGTTTCAGGTTTTGGGAAATATTTGACATATAGACATGATTTTTGTGAATCATGTTCCGATGTTTCAGAGTTCTGAAAACCCAATATACTAGCTTGTTTAGGGTTTCAGGTTTCGGGGAACAATATTCATAAAGCATCTAAAAAATATGTTTTCATGTTGTTAAAACCCAAAAACTCAAAAATCTTCTCAAAAGAGCATTTTAAAAGATTTTTTCCAAAAGTTTTCTATGGTTATCTTGATTTTAGCTGGAAACACTAAAATGGGATAATAGCTAGCTCCAGTTGGGGAATTTCTTTATAATATAAAATGAAGAGAACTCGGAATCTCTAGTTTTATTCATTGGGCTATGGAGTCTGAAAAAGAAGAAAACCAAAAACAAACAAACAAAGAAAGGAAATAAAAAGCAAACATACGACAAAAAACAAATTATGTACACTGCAAGAGAGCATCTTGCATTACTGATGGAACAACTTCAGATGTTGACCACTGAAAGGTAAAGGGAGCAACTCTCCATCAAGATATGATAGACAGAAGCTATTTTCATCATTCAGCTAATGAATCTTGAAAGGTCATGTCCATAAAGAATCAAACTTTCCATGCATTCCTTTTTGCTCCCTTCTCTTATCCTAAAGAAGCACCAAATCTCCAATTTGAAAGTCACATTACTTTGATTTCTTATCAAACATCTTCTTTACTTTACTCTAATGATCTGCAATGTGATCAATCACCTTGCTTCATTCCTCTTCTAGCCTGGCTAGGTACATAACCCTTTTCTCAATAGAGATTTGAAAAGTCTCATCTTCGACTGCTTTGGCCAACTCTAAGGCTGGCAATTCTACGGAGATGGGGATTTCAGCATCAATTCCATACAACACCTAGAAAGGAGACATTCCAATAGCTCTCTTTAGAGTAATCCAATCTACCCATAATGCATCATACAATGCTTTGTGCCATGTCCTCTGGTTCTCACCCATCGGCTTTCTAATTATGGTAACCAGGTTCTTGTTGTTGGATTCAGCTTGACCATTGCCTTGCAGATAATAGTTAGATGAATGAGCCAGCATGATCCTTAATCCATAACATAAATTCTGTCAGCTCATGTGACGAGAAATTAGAGGTGTTTTTGGCCACGATCTTGTGAGGCACACTGAATCTAACAATTATATTCTCTTTAAGGAACTTGCACACAGCTTCTGAGGTTGCCTGCTTGATTGGCGCAGCTTCCACCCACATGGTGAAATAGTCCATGGCGGTGAGCACGTAGTTGTGTTTGGAATTAGAGGTAGGATTTAATACTCCAATGAAATCAATTCCCCACTGGCGAAAAGGTTATTCAATCAACCACAAGCTTCAAGGGAAGAGCTGTTAGCTTAAGGTGACCAACAAAATGTTGACAAGCTTCACATTTGGATACCCATTCTGTTGAGTCTCGAAAGAGAGTAGACTAATAGTACCTGGCCTGTAGGATCTTATAAGCTATCACGGAAGAAGAGAAATTTCCTCTTTATGCCAGACTATGGAAGGATTCTAGCAACTTTCTCTACTGGGATTTATCAACACAACGAAGGAATATGCCATCAATACCCTTCTTGTATATTTCATTATCCCATAGAATGTATCTTGCAGATCTTAACTTAATTGTCCTTTTCTCTTTTTGGCTTAAATGTAGGGGACATTCGCCATAAGTTAAAAAGAACACAGTATCTATATACCATTCATCTGTTGTGCTCACAAAAAGCACCATAGGCAATTCTAAGGAGGTATCTTCACTTCCTTCACATTCTGTCTCAGCATTATTTTCTACAATCAATTGGCAAAATCCCCTTCCTCACACCAACTTGGTAGGGTCTGATGTCTAAGTCATACTCTTGAACCTTAGCTATCCAGTTACCCCATTGACTACCCAACTCTTGTTGAGTCAAGAATGGATTTAACTGTAGTATAAGGAACAAGAATGAGAGTATGAGAACTCAACACATAATATTGGAAATGTTTTACTGCTCTTACCACCACATTAGCATGTTTTTCAATCTGTGACATTTTTAGTTCATGTTCCTTTAATGGAAAGCTCATGAAAACAATGGGAGCCTCAATTCCTTCTTTGTTCTCCTGCATCAGGATGGCCGATACTAGTATGTGCAGAAGCATAGTTGTACATGATGAAATATTTCTTGAAGTCTGGGCATACTAGGATAGGAGCATGAGAAATTACCTTTTTGACTTCTTTGAAAGCAAGATTCCCTTTAGTACTCCATCAGAATGGAGTTTTACCTTTCATCATCCCAAGGATATCCTTGGTTTTATCGAAAAAATAAGGTACGAAGCTCCTTAGGAAATTGACCTTTCCGAAAAAGGAATGTACTCCAGTTTTGCTCATGTGTAAGGTAAGGCCTTGGATTGCCTTCACCTACTCAGGGTCAATTTTGGTTCCTTCTCTAATCACGATGTGACCCAGCAATTTTCCTTCAGTTACCCGAACATATATTTCTTGGGATTCAATGAAATCCCACGACGCCTATACCTTAAGAGTACCTGCTCCAGATGATCATAATGATCACTTCACTTTTTAGAGAAAATAGTCAAGTCATCAAAATATACGACTACAAATTTTCCCATCAGATATCTAAAAGCTAAGTCCATAGCTCTCTGAAATGTGGCTCTGGCGTTGATCAAACCAAAAGGCATCCTCCTGTAAGCAAAGGTCCCCCATGGGGTTGTGAATTTCGTTTTATGTTGATCCTCATCAGCTACCTCAACTTGATTATATCCTAAAAATCCTTCAAGCATGGATAGCATCTCTGATCTAGTAGCAGTTTGTAACACCTGATCCATGATAGGCAAGGGATATTTGTCCTTCAATGAATATTGATTCAGGTTCTGGAAATCAACACAAATCTAGATTTCACCATTCTTCTTCCTAACAGGGACGATGTTAGCAACCCAGGTAGAATGGTGGATTAGAAATATAATCCTCACATCTAACATCTTCTGGATTTCTGCAAGAATGGTCCCTGAGATTTTTGGATTGTAATGCCTTTGTTTCTGCCTGTAGGGTTTTACATCAGACTTCAAAGGAATACTATGTTGCACATCTTTGGGCTTGAAGGATTTTAAATCTGCATAGGACCAAGCCAAGACATCCATGTATCTCTTCAGGAGTGAAGCGAATTTTGCTTTCTCCTCAGAGGAATAGCATTTCCCGATGTTTACCATCCATGGTTGGTCAGACAGAACCTAGATTAACTTAGTCTACTTCTAACAAGGAAGTGCCTTCAGTTTTCCTTTTAGTCTAGATAAAATGATCGTTTTTACCAAATAGTCCTTCCAGGGAAACCAATCCCTTGGGAATCTTGTTGCCTTTTCAACTGAATGAACTCACCATCAAATTTTTGATATGAACTTCGAAACAGATTCATGGAAAGCTTGATTCTGATCCTTCAAAATATAGTTCACTAAAATTATCATCTTTCTCCATAAAAGACAATATCTGTTTATCATCATTGAATACTTGCCAATGTGCTAATTTATCTGGAACACTAGGACAATATGCAATTTCAATGGTGTACGTGTCTTGTTTGAATTATGGATGAGGAATGAAGAAGAGATGCAGACATGGCTAAAGAATCGGATTTGTCATTATAATCTCTCAAGACTACCTTGATGGAAAAAGCGTCAAAGCATTCTATGTTATCCCATACCTTATTCCTGTAATGTCTTGGGCAATCATTCTTCACTTGATAGATCCCTTTCACTTGATTAACAATCATCTCCGCATCTCCTTAAACCTTGAGATTTTGGATTCCCTTTTTTCTGGCGATTTCTAATCCTAATAACAAGTCTTCATATTCAGTTGTATTATTATTGTTATCAAACTACAACTTGAAGGATGAGGGAAAGATTTCAGAATCCAGGGATATAAGAACCACACCAGGTCCTGATCTGGTATTTGAACAGCTCATGTCAAACTCGAGGGTCCAAATAGCATTAGAATCCTCTTCTTTGACATCTACAACTGGTACCTCTGATGTCATGAAGTAATTTCCCAAGCCAACATCTTCGAAAAGAATTTAAGCCTTGGGGTCATCTGATTTAGTGACCAAATACTTTGCTTGAGTTTCAGGATGGAGAATGCGAGAAACTCCATTAACTGGGATTTTAGCCTTGGTCCAATCCATATTTATCTCTCCTCCAACGTCTTTACAAAAACCTCTTCCTAAGAGAATGCCATAAGCATCTCGAATATCTGCAACCAAAATGGTCATTTAACCTCTCTTCTCTGGGAAGGTGACGAATGAAAATTGTGCATCTTTGACTTGACCAATCAAGGGAACTTGCTTGGTTTCCATGGAGTAACACCATCCATATGATTTAGTCAAAGTAATTCCAAGGGCATGGGCTACTTTTGTAGGCATCACGTTATCGGAGGCTCCTGAGTTAATGATGTAATTACTGAGTTTGAATCCGTTTATGAGTAAGGACAAATAAAACAGTTCGATCTTCCCTAAAGAAGGAGCAAAGGTCATATTTTTCTGAGGTGAAGGTTGAGTAGGACTAGAAAAAATGACTTTCGAAGATGAAGGAATAACATCCTTGCTTCTAATGAATTTGGAAAGTTTCTCGAATTGCTCTTGGTTTGATTGAAGGTATTATGCTTCTGAAATTTAGATCTTAGTTCTTTTTGCATGGTCAATAATATCAAAATCAGTATACAAAGGAGTGATGGTAGGTTTAGTTCTGATCACATGGGCTTGAGCTGAGGTACTGGTCTTGGGAGCAGGAGAAAGAGAATAAGAGGAAGTTGTCTTTTTAGTCATCTCCTTTTCAGTTTGTGCTGAGATAGGAGAGCCTCTGTTAGCTATGACCATGGGAGCTTCTTTACTCTTCTCCTTGGATCCTTCAACTGGTTTTCTAGGATTATGAGATTGAGAATGAGTGAAGACTACAAACAAATGACCATCAGGTTCACATTCATCTTCCTCATATTCCAAATACCCAATGCTAGAGTCACCAGCTAAATCATCATAAGACTCGTCAGCATATCCTGAAGCTTCAAAAGCTTCATGATAATCTTGATCTTCTAGTTCTTCCTCTTATTTGACTATCTCTACTGCTATGTTAATAGGAGGAGCTTCGATGGCCAGCCTTGGTTTAGCAGCAGTTAACTGTAATCTATCTCTTGTGGGAGCGCCATTAGTATTATTGAAATTTCATCTAGGGATATCCCGATACAGAACATTGCTTACCTATTGAGACATTTGCTTTTTCAGAGTGATCAAGTCATTAGCCATATTTTGGATCATAGGGTCAGTATTACCTTGAGAAGAACTTTAATTTTTAGATTTAGATGAATCTCTCCTGATTCTTCCTGCCAGAATGAGATCATCTTCTATTTCAATGGTCGTAGACTGAGCGGTAGCCAAATCAGGGATAGCTGACCTTATATCAAGGGGCTGAGCATTAATGAAGAAGCATTTCTGATTTTCAAGAGTAGGAATATCTATTTCTGGAATCTTCCGCATCAGCTTGTTGAACTTTGCCATGAAGTCACGCATGGGTTCATGAGATTCCTTCTTCATATGGGTAAGTTTTGCTCACAAAGCATGAGAATCCTTAGCTGGTTTGAATCATGCTTCGAATATGGTCCTCATGGTAGCCTAATTTGTAATGCATGCATTTAGAAGATGGTAAAACCACTCAGCTGCTACGCCATGCAATGTTTCAACGAAGAGTCGAATAGAGACATCTTCGTGAGCCACTCCAAGGACACTGCATGCTACAAAGAAAGAAGCAATGTGTTTATCAAGATGCTACTTCCCATCACCATTGAATTTAGAAATATTCTTACGTGATCAGTGAGGTAACTCATGTAATGGCAGAGTTAGAGAAACAAGACCAATAGTTGCGCCCCAAGGCACAGGTTGTGCTGCCATCCTTTTAAAAAGAGTGCATACAGGGATCTGGGTATCAGACAAGAATAACACATGGAAAGTTACAAATTCTTCTTGTTCTCAAGGGATCCAAGTTCTCTAAATAGGTGAAGAACTTCTTTCTCAGTTAAATATAACATTGTTGGGGGAAAGACTGAAACTATGTTGTTGAAGAAACTCAAATAATAGATCAGTTTTGCCCCTGGCTCGGCTTGACCAAGTGAAGATCTTTCTGGCCAACTTGAACCAGAAAGTAGATTTCCTAAAAATAAGGCAAATATAGAGTTGCTAGACACCAATAGGATGATCTCATTCTTATCTTTTTGTATTCCCCAGTGGAGTCACCAAAAACTGATAGTTGGATATTTTTTCAAGACAAAATATGAGGTTCAACCATAGTGCATGGGATAAAATCCCTCCTCAAAGACAAGTGAGGCTGCCTGTTTATTACTAATCTAAAACACGACGGAAAGAATATCTACAATATAGACACTACTCTAACCATTGGGGGTTGGGATAAAATCCTGAAGATCATATCAACATGAGGTGAAGACATTACTGTTTACAGAATAGAGTGGATTGGAAAAGAAACTATTATGGAAGAAACAAAATTTGAAAGGAATGAGAAGAATGTATGTTCCTTCGAGCAAACACAGATCATGAAGTATTCACACGAGTTTTAGACAAATATATGTAATACTTGGAAATAATTAAATAATCAAGAATGCTAATGAAGAATAGCTTAAGATCATTGAACATAAGAACAATCACTTAAGGGGAATGAATCTCACAACACAAAGTCTACAAAATAACATTTGTTTCTATTCTTCAAACGGATAAAAGAAAATACAAAGTTTCTCTTCTTTTCACAATAGCGTTCTTAATCAAAAATCTCTCTCTTTGAATACATATGTGATCTATATTTATAATAGAAAGAGCAGAGAGAAAATAGGATAAAACCCTAAGAAATAGTCATTCTATCAAGAGTCCTATTTTGCTTGACTCTCACGTAGGAGACCAAGTCAAAATTTGCTTCCTTCATGGCGAAACGAAAATGAAAAAGACATGTCAATTTCTAAATGAAAATGACATGTAACACTATGCTTGCTTCTATTTCACCATCCTTTCTTCCTCCAACAGTGCTTGCTTATCCCGGAACTCCTTGAATTTCCTGATTATATCTTGCATTTCAGCTTCTTCAGGTGCATTGGAATGATCACTCAGGACTTCACAAGTTTCATGAATGTCACTCGGCATCACCTAGGAAGTTTCTTCAGTTTTACTGAGTTTCCTAAGCGACAAGACATGCTCAATCTTCACAAATTTATCAATGATTTCCAGGTTGAAGGTGGCAGTCGATTCATGCTGGATCGATTCTCAGATTTGCTTTGGAAACTCATCTGTAGATAAAATACTTGAATTTCCATCTAACGCCTTGGGAAAAAATCCCGGTAAGCTCTTCTTCAATATCATTGGTAGCATCGACCAATTGATCCCTGGATTCCCTCAGCTTTTTGCAGGCTTCATTAAGGATTTTCACCCTAAACCTTATGGCCTTGGTCAACTAAAAATGATTATCCACATGAGGAACGATTCCTTCTTTGACCAAGATATGAGATAGAACCTGCTTTAGTGCATTAAGAGCTTCCAAGGTGAGGTCGAGGTTCCCAATTTCATCTTGAAAAATCTTCGTCCATTTTCTCTCCTTCCTTCTTGTACTTCCACCAAGGATTTATAAACCTCTAATGAGGTCTCAATGACTTCTTTCCCTTGAAGGAGTAACCTCTAAATCCATTCATCGACCGTTCTCCCCTTCTCATTAATCTTTTCAATCCTAGGTACCGATGATAAATCGAACCTGAGGGGAGTAGGAGTGGAGGATGATGATGATTGACTTAAAAGGCTTGTGAAAGCTTCATTAACACTTCTGTTAACTGCTCCACTTTTTCTTTGAGCTCATCTCTGCTTTCTTTTGTCTCTTTTAGCTTTTGACATAACACGTTCATAGCATCTTATGCATCTTGTTGTGCTCCTTCTGTTGTCACCTTTCCTAGATCAACCCTTGTGATCTTATAGTCAGTGGCCATTATGTCCTCTCTAGTTTTGTTAGCAAGGGGAGTAGTGATCTCTACAAATATGTGCCTTGAAGAATCCACTGAAACGCTTGAAATTTTTTTGGGTTTCTTACCAGATTTAGTAGAGGAAACCTTGAGTGAACTAAAATCGATGGCTGGTAGGGGAACTACCACCTTCCTCTTCCTCAGAGTCTGATCAAGTAACCATTGAGGAGTGCCAGAAGAAGTTGCTCCTGCTAGAGGTGTTAAGGTTGCACTTGCAGGTGGAGGGAGATTTACTTGTGGAGTGGTAACAACCACAAGTGTGGTGATGGATTCAGTGAACAGAGGTGTAGAAGGGAGGAGGCATATCTATGGACATTTTGGTTCCAGCAGAGAGGGGTGAGAGAGAAGATGCCGGAGAAGATGCTGGCCATGGAAGTGATTGCAAAGAGGAAGTGAAGAAAGGAGGAGGTGGAAGTGGTTGCAAAGGAGGAGGCACAGATCCTAAAGCCATAGCCTGAGAAGCAAGAGACAAACTTGCTCCTGATGAGCAATTAGCAAATGGTGAAATTAAAGGTTGGCTAACCTCTACTTCCAAGGAGATTTCTCCTATTTTTAGTGGGTTTGGTGAATCTGGTATATTCACCATTTCAGCAGGAGTAGCAGATGAAGTGGCTGCTTGTTCCTCTCCCTTCTTGACAAATTTGACCTTTATAGGACTTTTTGAAGAGCTCTTGTCCTTTTCATTCATGGAAACCCCTCTTCCAAAGTGACTAATTTTGAGAAACTCTTTTCTTTGTAACTCATTCCCAAGAAATGAGCCATGCCTTAGTGTATGAGAGAATCGAAGTTGATCTATCCACAATAGAGGATTTTTCACCGATAGACCAATTAATAGCTGAGAACACGTATTGATCTTCATTCAGCCCATCGTATGAGGCATCCAAGACACTTTCATTTTCGATAGTACCCTCTGGGATGTCAGCAAGCTCAAGTGTCTGAATTTCTTCAAGTGTTAACCTGCTATGATTTTTTCTCCGGATGGCAACTTCATCACGAAGATCAATCCAGATGTCATCTATGCTTAGGCACATGTAGGTATGGGGTTCCATATGACTTAAGGACTCCTCGAAAGTCAAACCCATCTCTACGCTTCATGTGCTTCTTTAATTTCTCTTGAAGCTCATGAACTAAGTTCTTGGCTTTTACCACCATTGAGCAGGTCTACCTTCCAATGAAAATTGGGAAGGATATGGCGGCCGTGTGCTTACTTTGTTGGAACTTGTGGAAATCCAACTATTGCCTCACCAACTCCACCAGGATCAACTTATCTCCTGGGTACCTTTGCAACCGGAAGGGATCACCTCAGTACATGACCACTAGAAGATATGTGAACTTCTTAAATTGTAAGAAGACACAACCCTATTTTGATACCTCAGCCCATGCCTCATTAGAGACTCTTGTTTTCCTCAGCTCAGGGTTCAGCCAGCAGTTGTTCTCATAAAAGAAGGCATCATTTACTCTTTTGAATTGATCTTCAGATCCATTCCTTGTCAACTGAGGAAAATGCCGATAAACATGCTCTGCTGCCTTGTTCCCCTTTGTATCCAAGCCTAGGTAATTTCTCATTCTAGTCGATACATAGGTAACATAGGAGGACATATAAAACTTACCCGTAGATAAGACTCCTTTCATCTGGTAGTCTATCTCACCACTGATAAGACTACACCAATCAATCCCCTATTGATTATTCTTAATGATGACCATGAATTGGTACATCCATCCTTGGAAAACACTTGATTTAGGGAATCCAAACACTCGGCTCAGCAAAGTGATGATATCGTTGATCTCATGAATGAAATCACTTCTAGGAACAAATTTTGGAAACCTAGAGATGACCAACTTGGCCTTGATCAGGAACTTCTTATTCACATGTTTAATGCAATCTTCCTGGTCATTGTCCCAGGCCTTTTGAGCTGATTAAAGATTCAAATCCACATACTCCTCATAGTTAGGTAATCTGATAAGGTCATCAAAGTAACCTCCGTCTAACTTAACTATGACTTCTCCTACCTGATTTCTCATTGAACGAGAAGAAGAGTCATAATTTGAAGCACATACAAAGATGAACTCAGGGCATTGAGCAGACATGGGGAATCCTACTGTCCAAGAGGGAGGCCACTGCCAGCTATTGATTTCATCTAGGGAGTTTCAGAAGAATCCTTGATTCTGTTCCAATATTCCTCCATGTCTATATTTCTGAGTACTGTATCCCAGATGTCGTAATTGCAATCAATTTAGGAAGGGGACACCACCTTCATGAATTTGTACTTCATCTTCCCAGGACTTGTCTGACTTAGCCTGTAGAATGGTCTAGGATCCGACATGAGGAGTCTCAGAGGAGAAATGCCCTAATCACTTCTGGTTTTGACACTCAGGTTTTGAAAGACTTGCTGAGCAACCAAACAGACCCGATGCACTGCAGAGTGTGTCGGAGGTTAGGCCTTGTTCGGACAATTCACAAAACCTGACGGACTTCTGAGTGTGTCAGAACTTAGGAGATGTCAGACACCTTGAAAGACAAGATACACTAGCAGAATTCGGCAGAAGTTAATCACTTCGTATGACCCGACACACTAGTGGAGATCGAAGGATGTTGAACACTCGAAGAAACCCGATGCACTGGAAAGTGTATGTTGGAAGTTGATAGATGTCTGCAAATTGGAACAACCTGATAGAAGGGAAGAACCTGGAGATTGTTAAGCACTTGAGGGAACCCGATACACTGCAGAAACAAGAAGCTGTTAAACACCCTGCAAAACCTAATACAAAGGAATCAGAGTTTTTGAGATGTCAGGACATGCAAGATTTCTGCCATTTCATTCAGTTATGATTTTTGTATTCTCTCTTTTTCTTTAAAATACATAAAGGTATATTCCATGGGATAAAATAAGAAAACACCCTAAGGGTGAATTCTAAACAATAATTTTTATTGGAATACAATCTAAAATGAAAAAAACAATCTAAAACCCTAAACCTATAGAGAAAGCATGAGAAAAGAAGGAGAACACCAAAAGAACATCACAAATACAAATCCAAAAGACCTCACAAGCAAAGGGCAGGGAAACATACCTTCAGCAAGCTTGAAAAATAATGGAAAATGAATCACGCAATTGATCACGAAATCAAATCAGGTTTGGAGGTCGAAGGAGTATGTACGAAAAATCCACGGAGCAAAAATACAACATGTAAAAATGACGTGTAAAATCCAACTATTTATAAAGCCCCTGCATTTATTACACTTCACCTGAAAAATGTGCCAACTACCTGATAACTTGGCATTAATGCCATGTCATCATGCTTGGAGTGTCTGAAAACTTGACACAAAGGATTTGCTATCAGTTCAGGTTTCGGGTTTTAGGAAACATGAGACATGAAGCATGATATGTTTAGATGTTCCAAGGTTCTGAAAAACCGACACAAGGGAACATATCGGGTTTCAGGTTTCGGGAAACATGTTTCATGGAATGTTTTTGGACAAGCGTTCTAACTTTGGACTTCCCAAAACCTGAGGGAATATGATCAAGTTTCAGTGAGAATACGTGACATGTAGCATGTTTTTGTACAATGTGTCCTGATGCTTCAGAGTTCCGAAAACCTGACAGACTGGCTTGTTTTGGGTTTCAGGTTTTGGGAAACAATTTGCATGAAGCACATAAAAAATATGTTGTCATGTTGTTGAAACCCGGAAACCTGAAAATATTCTAAAAAAAGTATTTTAGAAGATTTTTTCCAAAAATTTTCTATGGTTATCTTGATTTTAGCTGGAATCACTAAAATGGGATAACAAACTGTTATACAAGCGTACAATATAAGCAATAGAACATGTGCACCAGCATTTAGGGAAATTAAAAACTACTCTAATAATAACAACAATGTGCAAAAGCACTTGAAAGAATATTAAAATTCTAGACTAATATATACAAGGATGAGAAATTTCCCTTCTAGTAGAAATGTTTGAGATAGATTCCATTGATTGGAATTTGTAATTCTTCACCATCCAACTTATCTAGCTTGAAGGAATTGCTACTTTTGCATTCAGTGATCATATACGGACCACTCCATATGACATCGAACTTGGAATTTTTTCCTGGTTTTGCACGATCACCATTCCACTTTAGCACCAATTTTTCTTCTTGGAAAATCCCATCTTTAGCTTTCTTGTCAAATCTCATCTTGATTAAGGCTTGATCTTTTCCCATGGTTGCATCGCATGCTCTCTTTCTTCTTCTAATTCCATTAGTTCTGCATACCTGATTTCCATGGGTTCAAACTTGGCTCGTTCTAACTACTTCATGAGTTCTAATGCTAGCAACTCAAGTGATATAAGTAGTACTACTTCCTTCCCCTATACAAGCTTATAGGGAGAGCTTCCTGTAGACCTTTTGGGTGTAATTCTATCCACCCATATGGCTGATTTGAGATTCGTGTGATAGGTTCTCTGATTCTCATCAAGATTTCTTTTAATGATTCTCAGTAAGTTCTTGTTTGTAGACTCTTATTGGCCGTTACCCTGGGGGTAATAATTTAATGAAGTGTTGAGGTATATACTATTCTTAACAGACCATTCAGTGATTTTTTTGATCATAAATGCTAATGCATTGTTTGATATGATAGTGGTTGGGACTCCAAACCTTGTGACTATCCCTTCATAGAAATCCAAGATGTTGGATTCATTTGCCTCCTTGAGTGCCACCTCTTCCGTCTATTTGGTGAAATAGTTTTTTGCTGTAAGTATCCATTTATGGCCCTAGTTTGAATTTTGGTTGATGAACCCAATGAAGTCCAAGCCCCATTGCATGAATGATTGATCTATTGAAATTTGAAAAAGGGGCAGCGTTACTAACCTTTACTTCCCAGTGAAGAATACACACTTTTTGCATTTCTCGATCCATGAATAGTAATCACTAAACACCGTAGGCCAATAGTAACCATCATTCATGATTTATAGAGATGTTACTCATGGAGCAAAGTGACATGCTGCTTCTCCATCAGGGAATTCATGCAATACCTTCTCAATTTGATTTGTTAGGACACATCTTATAAGAACTCCATTCAAATCCCTCTTGAACAATGGATGTATGAATTGCATGGTTACCATTTAATATGAATTGTGATAGATAGCTATGCATAGGCATAGGGTGATAGTAAATGTTAATGGATATTATAGAATTGTAATTGTAAATAATTGATAGGATTGCTTAGCCTTGATGATGATATAGATATGTTTGTATGATGATGTTAATGGATAAATGATATATGTGTTTTAATTTCTTGATGTATTGATATGGCCTTAAAGATGAAGGTGGTATTTTCTTGTTTGTTTACAGGAAATGAAATCACAATAAACAAAGAAGGGACTAGGAGACTAACTGTAGAAGAATATTGAGTGTTACAACATGGTCACCTTAGCAGTTGTGTGTGTGTTTATGAGTGTGTTGTTTTTCTTAGCATGTTATTAGGAGGTCTCCATGGGGGAGTAACCTCATATGTGACTATGGGTTTGAATGTTATTTCTCTCTTTTATTTATTTGATTTACTTGTGTATGTGATTTTATTAATTGCAATGTTTTCTCATTTTATTGTGCTTGTTAGTGTAACCCTTGTTTAGGCTAATTAACCATGTATATGATGCTAATTAGGATATGTGACAAAAGGGGCATTGAATGTGGTAGATATTCCTTAGTTATTCATGATTTTGGATAAATTTTATTTGATTTTGATTTGTGTACTCAACCCCATCTTTCAAATCTCGGATTTGGGATTTGAGCCCACTTTTGGAGGCTTGTGGGACAAGTTATGCTTCTTCCATACCTCTTAAACTCACCCACCAAACTTACCTATGATATTAAGGGTCAAATTTAGCACTCATTATGTGTTTTTGAGAGAAGAAGAGGTAATTAATTACATATTCTTACAAACCCCCTTAATTGTGTCCTTGAAAGTATGGGGAGGAGTATTGTGTGTAAGAATTAAATTTGTGATACCCTCACCTTACCTATTTATGGAACCTTGAAGTATGTGTTTGATTTGTGAGGTGGATTGGAGGGAAGTGATGTGGCATCTTACATGGAGCCACCTCACCATCCTCCCCACCATTTCCTATTTATTTGTAATTCTTAGTTGTGTTGGGGGTGACTGACTTGGAAATTTTGGGAGCTTGCTTTTAAATTGGCTTGGATTTTTGAAGGAGGTTGGAGTTTGTTGGCTTGAAGATTAAAGGTGCTTGTAATGGCAAGGTAGGGTCTTATCCCTTGCATTTTTATTTTCTTTGCTTGTTTGTTGTGTTGAAATGTGAATGATTGTATGTGCTCTTGCATGGGATTGGGTATAATTTGACCATAAGGAAGGTGTGGGGAGAAGGAAAATGGGACCATTGGGAAGGGAAAAGGGAGTTGTGAGGTATTGTGGAGGAAGTGTGAGTAGGGTGTTCCACCTATGGGGAGAGAAAAGGAAAATATTGATACATTTTGAATATTTTGAAATGGGGAGGGATAAGGATATTTTTAATGTTTGTGATGTGCTATTGGAGGTTATTGGGTGGACCCCTATTTCACTTGGGAGGTAAAAGGAGGTGGTTCCCATATTTATATTTTTCTTTGGCTCTAGATTTGAGCCTATGTGCTTGTTAATGGTTGTAAATTTTATCTTTGTTGTCTATGTGTTTCCATCATTGTATGTGTGTTTGTCATGTTGAAGCCATTGTTGGAAAGATTCCTTGGTTGTAACATTCCTTATTGTTCCATTGTTGGGGCTTGGGGGCCAATGAGAAGGTAGGCTTCACCTTCTCATTGGATTAAGGTTGGGAGATGAGTGTTGCCTATTTTCCCTTCGTTTTTGTTGTGTTGAAGATGGGGAAGAAAATAGAGGTGTAAGGTGCATCATCTTGAGATGGAATGGTGGAGGCTTGCAAGATGGAAATTACCTATTTTATTAAACCATTCAATTTTTTTTTATTAATTTCCACTTTTGTAAACAAAACAATTTTTTTTTTATTTTTTACTCATTCTGAACCAAGGAATGTTATTTTATTTGAATGTTGAAGAAGAGTTTATTTGTAAGTTTCAAGCAAAGTTGTAAATGGAAGTGTGCAAATTGTGTATCTTGCTATGAAAAGAAGTAAACTTGATAAGTTGATTGCTGTGTAGAAAGGTATACATGATTTAAAGGGAAAATAAGTAAGAAGAATGGTTTCTTTTGGCTAATGAAATATTTATGGAAATTTCATTTCCCTCATACATTGATTTATTACTTGTATCTTGCAAAATTGTTGAAAACGATACATTCTCCATTAATTAATCTGGTTATAAATACGTTTACAAAAGTTTGATTATGACTTTAAATTTTTTGTTGAGTTGGAAAATATTGTCACCTTGTGTTTATTGAATGCATTTTATGTTGTGTGTATACCTAATGTAGAGATTAGTAGCCACCTTGTATTGCAAGTATCTTACAATCAATGTATTTCAGCAAAGAAGTGCTTAAAAAAATATATAATATAATTTTAGTATGTATAAACCCCTGTGGTTATTAATGATGAAATGCTAAGATGAAATTGGTATAATATATATTCACTTGCATATGTCTTAATGATGAGATTGTATATCATGAGCAATAATGAGACTATGTGTATTATATGATCAAAATAGATAAGTAATTTTCGCTAATTCAAATATATATACATATGCATTATAATATTAAAAAAAACAATATCTACTTTTTATATAAAAAATTAAACATTATATATTAATCTGTATTTATTACTCCGGAGGTGTCTCCTTTGAAGAGAGCCTTGCTGGAAAATGTCAAATTCTTGCAGGCTCATTTCCGGCGGGATAATTCCGATACACACATAAATAGTTGTTGTAAACATAAAACATTAAAAACTGGCCACACTTCATTGATGGGTGACCTTTCGTGCAAGTGGCACTCGGTGGATGGGCCACAAATTCTTTTGCCTACCCGCCGTTGTTAAACGAGAGAATTAATGAACAAGTTGGCAAGGATTTTTTTTTTTCTTTTTGGAAGAAAGAGGGATGGCACAGGTGGATCTTCTCACCATTGGCCTGCTACATCTCTCACTAAACATTATATAACATATATTTTTTATTGAGGAATGGATTTTTTTCTTTTAATTTTTTTTTTGTTCTTTTTTTTCTAACCGATTTTTTTCTATTATATTTGTATTTTTTATTTACTTTTGCTTCCTAGAGAGGATAGGGTGTGTATTGGGGAGAGGGAGTTTAAGGGATGGAATGTGGGCTGCAAAATGTCACACAAGCAAAACAATTCATAGACGCTTCAATGATTGTTAGTATTGTTGACATCAAGACCAATGGAAAGACCAATGCAATAGTGACATTAGTAGGATTGATAAGAACTGGTAATATGTAGATTAACAAGATATTGTGTTACCACCCTAAGCTTTATGATTAAATCAGTCAGATACCACTTAAAAAACGAGAACTTCATAAAAATCCAACTAAGTGGAGTCCTAAGGACCAATGGAAAGACCAATGCAATAGTGACATTAGTAGGATTGATAAGAATTAGTAATATGCAAATTAACAAGATATTGTGTTAACACCCTAAGCTTTTTGATTAAATCAATCAGATACCACTTAAAGGACGAGAATGCCATAAAAATCCAACTAAATGGAATGTTAAAATATGTATATAGATTTTTAATTTGTGGAACTCAAGACATTTCAAATGGTTAACCTATTTACACTAGTTCAACCTTGTGGTTAGGCATAAGAAATGGACACTTTTTCTCGTCTGTTTCAAGTTCACTCTACAGTCTAGAATTTATAGTGATACACATACATAATTCTAGATTGTTAATTATATCTGTGTTAGACCAAAAGAAATAAAATAGTATTTGAAGGTTCTCATACGAAGAGTGGAATATACCAAAATCCCATGGGAGTTTCTCTCCATGATCAAACACAAAACATGACAATTTAGTTTTAAAATTAAGTCTGAACTACCCAATTGTTCCAACATTTTCTCTTGTCAACCTTTAAAGAGGGCACTGACAACATTTACCCCAAGTTGTTA
The DNA here is from genome assembly GCA_019776745.2 of Taxus chinensis. NCBI lineage: Eukaryota > Viridiplantae > Streptophyta > Pinopsida > Cupressales > Taxaceae > Taxus > Taxus chinensis. The sequence goes on along the minus strand of CM034147.1, from coordinate 197,291,646 downwards.
AATACTGCCAGTTACAATATAAACTAAATATGAGAAAAATCCAATTGAAAGAATGTGCATAATGAGTCCGCTAGAGTTTTACTTCCTACACAGGCCTTAGAAACCTACAAATAGGTGTGGATTTTCATAGTGCATCCCCTTAATATGTAGACAAGTCTCATCTTTGTAGTGCATCCCCTTCATATGTAGACAAGTCTCATCTTCGTAGTGCATCCCCTTCATATGTAGGAAAGTCTCATTCCTATATAATATTAGGTTCCAGCCGTTGTGATTTTCCTATTATTCCTAGATGATGGTTGCCTTTGTGACTTAGCCAATGCACATAATAGTTACTATTTGGCCTAATATTCATCATGGAAAAAGAATTTTGGCTATTTATTCTGATTTAGACAACATCTTTGATCACTTTGTGTTTCTCATCTCTTATCTAAATTGAAACATGTTTATACCATCAGAGACTCATTAATCTCAATGAGTTCTGATTTTCTAGTGGAAATTGGGAATTCCGATATTGCAATCACACACATTTTAAATACAAAGATACAACAAATATTTTTAGTAATATGTACTATAGAAAGATAAATCCTTAGTACATTGGACACCGATCAACAACCTTATCTATAGATGAGCTACCCTTCATGTTTCTCACCAATTCCATTATGATACTATGACACGTTAATTTATAACATGAACCCCCTCATCACCCTTGATTATCCTCATATAAACAATAAGAATGCCAGAAGGATAACCCAAAGGCCCTTTCCAAATCAAGGAATGCCCTTCTAGGTTAAAATACAAGTATTATTAGTTACATGGACTATAGAAAATATAGAGCCTTAGTATAATGGATAACAATTAACAACCTTATATGTAGGTGGGAATTCATCCATGTTCCTTACCAATCCCATTATGGTACTAAGGCTTGTTAATTTATCATTTGAACCACCTCATCACCCTTGACAATCCTCACATAAAAAATAAGAATTCTAAAAGGCTAACCCAAAGGTGTTTCTAAATTATAGGGTATATATCATCCTATAAAAGTCATACGACAGTAAAGCATCATTATCTAACATGAACCCCCTTTAACAATTAAGGATATTAATTTCCACAAAAAGCCTTTCTAGTGGTAATTGACCCAAACTCCATTCTCAATCTTAATTGACCTAAAGGCCCTTTCCAGGGCATGCCTATCTTTTTGGTTCAAATATTCTCAACTCATGTATATTCAATTTCTAAAAGTATGTGCACATTTATAGATATATATAGTTTGATAGGAAAAATAGACTTTGTTATGAACTAGTGTTTTGGAAAGGTTTTGGCTTTCAACATTGTGTTTCTCTTGAAGATATCTTGTCATAACTAAGTATTTAACAACTTCTTAATAAATATTCAAATATTTCTTTCCCCATTAAACTTCAAAATTAATTCGTTAATACCTAGCTAAATTGATGCCACTACAACATTTGGCTCAAATTTTTATGTTCATATTGATGTGCTTTTCAGTATAGTGGACATATGTTGAAATTTGGGCCTCTTTTGGATGAAAATATTTTGATTTATTTTTCAACTAAGCTACACCTCAAAATTTTGACGTGCATAGGTTGTATGTCAAAAAAACTACATTAAATTTTCACATATTGTTTGCCCAATTTCTTTTAGTCATTTGGATGTCAAAAATTTGACTTCTATAAGACCACAAAATTGAAAGAAAAGCCAATAGACCCCACTTTTGGGATGATTGAAGAAATTGACGTCTATAAAAAATGAGGGAGACTATTTGACAGAGGGAGTGGATTTGGCAAGAATGGATCCAATTTGGAAGAGGAGGAACCCATATGAGATTTTTCATTTATACTATCAAAACAATGATTGAAGAAATCAACATTTGCAAAGATAATAATTTGGAAGAAGAAAATAGTAAAGGATGTAGAAAATTTGAAAAATGCCAAGGGGTTTACACCAAACAATTATAACCAATTGGCATCAGAAGATGGGGCAAACCCCTCCTTTTTATTCAAATTTGTTTGGTTTTTTATTAAATTTTTGTTGTAGAAGATTTTTCAGGGCACATTTTATGACAAATTTTGATTGGATGATAAATTTTTAGGCTATGTTTTGAAATAATAATAGTTTTCATCCTTGTTATAGCCATACCTTATTCTATAATCATTGCATTAGTTTTTCAAAAAAAATATGCCTCTTTTCTATTCTACCATATTTTATAACTGAGAGTTTGCATTGGGGTGTGACACAATTGTGTTCCAATGGCCTATAACCATTGCATTAGTTCGTCAAACCTTTGCCATTGTACATTTTAAAAATCATGTAAACATTGCATTAGTTTGTCAAACCTTTTGTAGGGCATGTTTTGGAAATCATGTAAACATTGCATTAATTTGTCAAAACTGTTGTTATGGCTCCTTTTAGTATACCATGTAATCATTTTCATTACTTTATTAAAGCGTTGTTATGGCATGTTTGACATAGCATGTAATTATTGCATCACTTATATCCAAGCTTTGTTAAGGAACAATTGCGTATCATGTGACAATTTCATTAAATTTCAAAGCTCTGTACATTTTTCATATCTTGTAATCATCACATTAGTTTGTCAAAAAAATATTAGGGCATGGTTTACATATCATGTAATCATTGCATTAATTTTTCAAATATTTTGAGGACATGTTTTGAATAATGTGTAATCATTGCATTAGTTTGAAAAATTTGTGTTATGGTAAGTTTTTAAATATCCCATAATCACTACATTAGTTTGTCAAATAATTTTTAAGGCATTGTTATCACCAAATCACAACACCCTCCGATTTTTGCAAGTGTGTGTGTTTGATCTCACGTTGTGACTGGGTAACATGGGTACCATCTCCCAAGTTGTGGGACTTTCTACCTGAGATAGACCTCCATAGAAAGTTGGTTATTCTCCTAAACTACCTGTAACAATCTACATCTAATGCAGGAAGAACTATATTATCCTAATCTAACTTTATAAGGGGACCAGGGATAGAGAGTGCATGAAAGTAAAGCCTACACTAAAAACGGTGATACACCAGAAAAGGAGGGTGTGAGAACATTGTCCAATGTGTGAAAATGGGAGAAAAGTTCATATTAGAGAGGGTGATGACAGTTCTCCCATAGTCTAATAACAACATTCACAATACATTTCTATGCATACAAAATAGTAATAGGTCCCTGTAAGAGCATAGAGTAGACAAAACATCTACAATAAACATTAGACAGGCAAGAAGAATGCAACAAACACATCAAGGGAAGATACATCCACAAACTTGAATCTATTGCTTCATCAATTTGCAAAGTCCAAAACTATTACAAAGGAAATGCCTAGATCACCATGCAAGCAGTCTACTACAAAGGCCTAGAGCACATTGGCTTCATAAAACCAAAATGACAGAGTTTTGCTACTTAAACTATCCTCTACCCTTACAATGAGCCTAGTATTCTAATTTATGGATTTTTGGAAGAGAGAAAGAGAAGGTATGTAAATCCCAAACTCCCCTTTTCAACCAATTAAAATCTCAAGGTTTCCCATAACTTGCAGCAGTGAAAGAATGATTGCCCATGCTCATTAAATACTTCTCTAACCACTTTTAAAAAAAATAAAATAGAACTAGGCCAGTTTTCCTTAAATTCATCATCAAAAGTTCATCAATTTATGCATTTCTTGATTGATGTGCATCATTCGCGGAGCCACGGTTCCAACGAGACTAGTTTTTTGAAAATACGACGAAAATTACAAAAGTTGTGGTCGTATATTAGGTGTGAGAAGATGTTTTGAGTTTGCCAGGGATTTCTTACATTTTACGGGACTGGGCATTCAAAAACTTTGGATGTCGAGCCCTTTCCAAAAATTCCAATTTTGTCAAAATCAGAGCTTTGGATCAAAAATTTATGCCTATTTTAAGATGAGGGTCAGGATGTTCCACGCGGGATCTCATAATATGCATTTCCCATTTCATTGCGAGCATTTTGCCCATTTCATGAAAGTGATGCCCATGGGCCATTCGGGATTAATTTTCTCCACCATACTTGCATTTGGTTTATTGCAGGCATTTTGGATTTTACGGGCCCATGATGCACAGTCTACAGTTGGACCGCCTGATCCCACCATCGCCGCACCATATGGACTTGCAGCCATTTCGGCCTTTCTGCGTACTCATGTCCCAACTCACCCAAGGCATTTGCATCATCCAACTCCACCTTATCCGCAATACAATGGACCCATTTTAATGCCTTTACAAATAAGGAAAGTCAAGATTTCGAGGAACTCATGACCCGATGGAACTTGGACCGCCTAGGCCATCGGGACCCAATTTACCCGCAATACACTCTTTCCTTTACTATTTTTTTCCCTAGTTGAGGATGAGGAACCTTGGTTCCATCCGCAGTTTTTCCACCCACAACACCGATACTCGTAATACATTAAGACAGGGCCTTTTCTCCATTTTTTCAAATTTTAGTAAATTTTTGTTAACTCAGATTTTTCTTGAAAAGGGGAGTTATAGAAAATAAAAAGGGGTGTCCCCCAACATCCAAATTTTTTGTTTTCACCATTAAAAGAAATTCTGCAAGTTATCAAAATCACCTTGGGGGTAAATTTTGGATAACAATTTGGTGACCCAACTGGGCAATCTGCCTACCATATGAAGTTATGAGTGGCCTTGACACATCCATTGGGCATGGGGTCAGCCTGGTAATCTAAAATCTGATCTAAAACTTGAACCTGCATCCTTGAGTCACTCAAACATGTTGCTTGAACCTGGAACTACCTTTTGCTACTTGCATTTTCTAATCTCGACAAGAGAAGCTTATTTGATTTTGAAAATATTTTCCCTCATTTAATTTTTGTGCAAATTTGATATGTTTGGAGTGCATGACAACACTTGAACTTGCCCTGATATCTGATGCCTTGCTAAGGTTTGTAGACAAAATTATTGATGACTTCTTGGAAAGGGGAAATACTATAAAGATTTTTAGAGATATAAGTTGATTTGAAAGGCTTAGAAGTTGTTGCTTATACCCTGAGTTTAATTCTTATTTGGCTCCAACTTCTCTTTCAAGAATCATGATGAACTGTTATACAAGCATACACTACAAGCAGTAGAACATGTGCACCAACATTTAGGGAAATTAAAAACTACTCTAATAACAATAACAATGTGCACAAACACTTAGAGGAATTTGAAAATTCTAGACTAATATATACAAGGATGAGAAATTTCCCTTATAGTAGCAATGTTTGAGATAGATTCCATTGATCGGAATCTGTAATTCTTCATCATCCAACTTAGCCATCCGGAAGGAATTGCTACTTTTGCATTCAGTGATCATATACGGACAACTCCATATGGCATCAAACTTGGAATGTTTTCTTAGTTTTGAACGATCACCATTCCACTTTAGCACCCAGTTTCCTTCTTGGAAAATCATGTCTTTAACTTTCTTGTCAAATCTCCTTTTGATCAAGGCTTGATCTTTTCCCATGGTTGCATCACATGCTCTCTTTCTTCTTCTAATTCCATTAGTTCTACATACTTGATTTCCATGGGTTCAAACTCAGCTAGTTCTAACTGCTTCATGAGTTTTAATGCTAGAAATTCAAGTGATATAGGTAGTACTAATTCCTTTTTGTATAGAAGCTTATAGGGAGAGCTTCCTGTAGACCTTTTGGGTGTAATTCTATCTACCCATACGGCTGATTTGAGCTTCGTGTGCTAGGTTCTCTGATTCTCATCAATATATATTTTAATGATTCTTAGTAAGTTCTTGTTTGTAGAATTTTCTTGGTCGTTACCCTGGGGGTAATAATTTAATGAAGTGCTAAGGTACATACTATTCTTGACAGCCCATTAAGTGATTTTTGTGACCAAAAATGCTAATGCATTTTCTGATATGATAGTGGTCGGGACACCAAACCTTGTGACTATCCCTTCATAGAAATCCAAGATGTTGGATTCATTTACCTCCTTGAGTGCCACCGCTTCCGTCCATGTGGTGAAATAGTATGTTTCCGTAAGCATCCATTTGTGGCCCTAGTTTGAATTTTGGTTGATGACCCCATTGAAGTCCAACCCCCATTGCATGAATGGTTGATCTACTGAAATTGGAAAAAGGGGCAGTGCTGTTAGACTTTCCTTCCCTGTGAAGAATGCACATTGTTTACATTTCTTGATCCATGAAGAGCAATCACTAAACACCGCAGGCCAATAGTAACCAGCCTTCACATCCCTCTTGAACAAGATTGCATCAACTGAAACATAGGAAATGGATTGCAATCTGAGATATATTGTAGTGCCCACTCCTCTTTGACACTTGTTTTGCTATGATCAGTAATAAATAGTTGAATGCATCTAGTTATATATAAGTTACAATGGATGTATGAATTACATGATTACCATATAATATGAATTGTGATAGATAGTTATGCATAGGCGTAGGGTGATAGTAAATGTTAATGAATATTATAGATTTGTAATTGTAAATAAGTGATAGGATTTCTTAACCTTGATGATGATATAGCTAGGTTGTATGATGATGTTAATGGATAAATGATATATGTGTTTTAATTTCTCGACGTATTGATATGGCCTTGAAGCCGAAGGTGGTATTTTCTTGTTTGTTTGCAAGAAATGAAATAACAATAAACAAAGAAGGGACTAGGAGACTAACTGTGGAAGAATATTGAGTGTTACAACATGGTCACCTTAGCAGCTGTGTGTGTGTGTTGTTGTTTTTCTTAGCATGTTATTAGGAGGTCTCCATGGGAGAGCAACCTCATATGTGACTATGGGTTTGAATGTTATTTCTCTCTTTTATTTATTTGCTTTAGCTGTGTATTGTGCTTGTTAGTGTAACCCCTTTTTAGGCTAATTAACCATGTATATAATGCTAATTAGGATATGTGACAAAAGGGGCATCGAATGTGGTAGATAGTCATTAGTTATTCATGATTTTGGATAGATTTTATTTGATTTTGATTTGTGTACTCAACACCATCTTTCAAATCTCGGATTTAGGATTTGAGCCCACTTTCAGAGGCTTGTAGGACAAGTTATACTTGTCCCATACCTCTTAAAATCACCCACCAACCTTACCTATGATATGAAGGGTCGAATTTAGCACTCATTATGTGTTTTTGAGAGAAGAAGAGGTAATTAATTGCATATTCTAACAAACCCCATTAATTGTGTCCTTGAAAGTATGGAGTGGAGTATTGTGTGTAAGAATGAAATTTGTGATACCCTCACCTTACCCATTTATGGAACCTTTAAGTATGTGTTTTACTTGTGAGGTGGATTGGAGGGAAGTGATGTGGCATCTTACATGGAGCCACCTCACCATCCTCCCCACCATTTCCTATTTATTTGAAATTCTTAGTTGTTTTGGGGTGACTGACTTGGAAATTTTGGGAGCTTTCTTTTGGATTGGCTTGGATTTTTGAAGGAGGTTGGATTTTGTTGGCTTGAAGATTAAAGGTGCTTGTAATGGCAAGGTAGGTTATTATCCCTTGCACTTTTATTTTCCTTGCTTGTGTGTTGTGTTGAAATGCAAATGAATGTATGTGTTCTTGCATGGGATTGGGTGGACTTTGACCATAAGGAAGGTGTGGGGAGAAGGAAAATGGGACCATTGGGGAGGGGAAAAGGAGTTGTGAGGTATTGTGGAGGAGTGTGAGTAGGGTGTTCCACCTATGGGGAGAGAAAATCAAAATATTGATACATTCTGAATATTTTGAAATGGGGAGGGATAAGGATACTTTTAATGTTTGTGATGTGCACTTGGAGGTTATTAGGTGGACCCCTATTTTACTTGGGAGGTAAAAGGAGGTAGTTCCCATATTTGTCTTCTCCTTTGGCTCTAAATTTGAGCCTATGTGCTTGTTAATGGTTGTAAATTTTATCTTTGTTGTCTATGTGTTTGTCATGTTGAAGCCAATGTTGGAAAGGTGCCTTGGTTGTAACATTCCTTATTGTTCCATTTTTGGAGCTTGGGGGCCAATGAGAAGGTAGGCTTCATCTTCTCATTGGATTAAGGTTGGGAGGTGAGTGTTGCCTATTTTCCCTTCCTTGTTGTTGTGTTGAAGATGAGGAAGAAAATGGAGTTGTAAGTTGTATCATCTTGAGATGGAATGGTGGAGGCTTGCAAGATGGAAATTACCTATTTTATTAAACCATTTAGATTTTTGTATTAATTTCCACTTTTCTAAACAAAACAAAAAAAATGTATTGTTTACTCATTGTGAACAAAGGCAATGTTATTCTATTTGAATTTTGAAGAAGAGTTTATTTTTAAGTTTCAAGCAAAGTTGTAAATGGAAGTGTGCAAATTGTGTTCTTGCTATGAAAAAAAGTAAACTTGATAAGTAGATTGTTGTGTAGAAAGGTATACATGATTTAAAGTTAAAAAAATTAAGAAGAATGGTTTCTTTTGGCTAATGAAATATTTATGGAAATTTAATTTCCCTGATACATTGATTTATTACTTGTATCTTGCAAAATTGTTCAAAACGGTACATTCTCCATTAATTAATCTGGTTATAAATATGTTTACAAAATTTTGATTATGACCTTACAGTTTTTGTTGACTTGGAAAATATTGTCACCTTTTGTTTATTGAATGCATTTTATGTTGTGTATACCTAATGTAGAGATTAGTAGCCACCTTGTATTGCAAGTATCTTACAATCAATGTATTTCAGCAAAGAAGTCCTTAAAAAAAAATATAATATAATTTTAGCATGTATAAACCCTTGTGGTTATTAATGATGAAATGTTAAGATGACATTGGTGTAATATATATTCACTTGCATATGTCTTAATGATGAGATTGTATACCATGAGTAATAATGAGTGTATTATATGATCAAAATAGCTAAGTAATTTTTGCTAATTCAACTGTGAGAAATAAACAACTGTACATTACTTTTTATTTGCCGTTCCAAGTGTGAGAAATAAACAACTGTACATTACTTTTTAAACTACACGTTTCATAACATATCTTTTCAACATTAAAAATAATGAAATGATTATAGTGTTATGGCAAAAGTAATGATAAATAAAAGGTACAGATATGTGTGAATAAGTGGCTATGAGATATGCAAGTTTTAATTAAAAAAAGTGTATAGTGATTTGATAATAAGCATAATAAAATATGAAGATATTATGACACACAAAAATCATCTACATTGCATAATATTATAATATAACATAATCTGGGGCAATAGTAATGATGATGTTGAATAAGTAATAAGTATATAAATAAAATAATAAGGGAGATAATTAATAAAAGGTTAGTATGACTAGTTATTATATAATGAGATAATGAAAGGATGAATGAAATTAAATATTGTATTATAACATAGAAATGGATTAAACATATATAGTTAGGATAATATAGGGTTTGTATGTTTCTATAAATTAATATAGTGAATATTACTAAGATGTGTATAGGGTCCTAATACTATATCATATAATACTATTATCATTCCTATAAATTAACATTAATATTGTGTGGTTCAATGTTTTAATATGATATTAAAATGTTATTATATGTTGAATATTATTATTTTTAATTGGTCTGTGTCAAAGCATAGCTCGTGCAATTGCCTTTCAAGAGGCGGGCCCCACACATCACAGATGTGGATACAATGGGGGTTTGACCCTGGGTGGAGAGCTTGAATGCTCCATCTTAAGAGCTGGGTTACCAACTCACCTAGGCCCCCTTCCACTATGTTGAATATTATTACAATGGTATGGTGTATAAAATCTTATTTTTATATATATATATATATATATATATATATATATATATATATATATATAATAATAATAAAAATATTATTATATATAATTGTAATATTACTATAAAATGTATAGTGTTTAAATTTATGGTATATGTGTTTATAAGAAGTCTAATAACGTGATAATATTATATCACATGTTTTATTATTAAAAGGTATAATAGAATATATAAGTAGTAATGTAACGATATTAATTAGATGGTCATATTGTCGTGACATTAAATATAATAATACATATGTGATATAGTGATATTATACAATGTTTAAAATTATAATTAAAAAATGTAATGTGATAATGTTATGTCCCTAATAACATACTAGGGTTATAATATTGTATAATGTGATAAAGTTTTAAAAAAAAGCATTATGTACAATATTATTATTCTATACCATTAGTGCAATGATAATAACGTTATAATATATTATTAATATATTGGTTACAATATGATATATATATATATATATATATATATATATATATATATAATGTGGTAGTATACAATATAATTGACATAATGGAATATACCTAACATAACAATAATCATGTAATATGATCATAATATTGTGATGACCACAAGCTAATATGAGTAACACTTACAATATCATTTATTGGATATGATGGAACCTTACACACTTAAGCCTTGTAAAGAGTACCTATCATAGTAGTCTCTTCGGAGACATCTGATAAAATTGGAATGATACAAAGAAGATTAGCATACCTCTTGCACAAGGATGAGACATGCAGGGCAATTGAAATGAAACCCATCCATTGTCGCAACTCAACAGAAAGTAGATGGAGATCTGTCAAAGCTTTGTTGCTACGATATCGCAAGCAAAAAAAAGATGGTTTTTAGGTGTGAAAGTTTGGGGCATTACATATATTATTTTAGCTTTGCTCTATTCTGGAGGACATAGACCAGTTTGGAGATAATGTAGCATGTCTTGAGTCCAACACGGAATGGGTGCATCATCAGTTGGATGTTCTTGATGATTCTGTAGCACCAAAACAACTTCTTCTTCACCTTTTGACTCATCATGTTGTTTGGAAGCTATTTGTTCACACAAACCCTTACCACAAACCAGCTTGGTCATTTTTATTTCAATGTGGTATTCCATTACCCAAGTGATCCAACCTGCCTTTTTCACATTCAATTATTTGTTCAACAGGAAATCCTTGATTCCTACATGGGAAACTAACAATTGGATCTTGTTGTTTGAGACTAAGTGCTTGAATTTCTTTAAACTCCTGATTACCGTGAGGACATGCTTATCAATGAAAGAATAATTTACTTTATAATCCTGGAAGATTCGACTGAATAAAGCTATGGGTTGCTTCAAACCTTCTTTATTCAATTGTACCAAGATAGCTAAGATTGTATCAGATCCTCTAAAAGCATACAACATGAAGTCCTTGGAGAAATCTAGATTGATAAGAGCCGGAGCTTGTCATATAACATACTTCATGGCTTCAAATATTTATGTTACCTTTTGTTGTCCATTTTAATGCAATACTCTTCTTCAAAATCATTGTTAATGGCTTCAAAAGAGTGGAAAAATTTGGCTCGAATTTTCCAACAAATTTAATCCTCCCTAAGAAGCTCTGGAGAGATTTCTTATGACTTGGATATGGAAAAGTTTGGATAGCTTCAACTCTCTCAGGATCAATTATATACGCTTATTTTAATACAATATGGCCCAAAAAATTTCCTTTTTCTGCCAATAATACACATTTTTTCAGATTTAATGACACCATGAATCTTCTACCTTTCTAAAATAATTGCGTAAGGTGAAATAGGTGGTCTATTGCATTCTTTGAGTAGACGGTGATATCATCTAGATATAAAATCAATATCTTATTGATTAATCCTTTGAACGCCATATCCATAGCTCATTGAAATGTTTTCTCCTGCACTTGATAGTCCAAATGGTAATTTCTTGTAGGCATACGTGCCCCATTTCGTAGTGAAAGTTATTTTGAACTGATCATCTTCCTTCACCATTATCTAATTATACGCTGAGTAGCCATCTAGGAGAGAGAATATTTCCAAGCTAGCTACCACCTATAATATTTGTTCCATCGAAGGGAGGTGGGTGGTGATCTTTGAGAGATGTTATGTTCAAGTCTTGAAAGTCTACGGCATAATCTGATTTCTTTGTTCTTCTTCCTGACCAGAACCAAGTTTGCAACCCATCTTGAATGCTTGTTTGGAAATATAATGCTTTCCTCTATTAGTTTTTTATCTCTTTTTTCATAAGAGGATCAATATGTGCGTTGATTGGTCTTTTCTTTTTCCTGACGAGCTTAGCATCTGGGTCCACTTCTATTGTATGTTGTGCCAATTTCAGATTAAATCCTCTCTTGTCTTTATAACTTCATGTGAAGACATCCAGAAATTCTTGGTAAAGCTGTATGAACTCATATCTATCCTTCTCATTGGCCACTTTGCTAATTCGGATTGTTCCAACTTCCCCTACCGAAATAGGCTCTGAATTTTCTCCTTTGACCTGAATGTTTTCTTTCTCTTTCTGAAACTAGTCATTAGGGTTGAATATTGACTCCAAAGTTAAAAGGCCCTTTGGTAACTTGTTAGTATCAGGTTCACCACTTGGTCACCATATTGTTGCTCCAACTTGTCTTAGTTTCTAGCAAATAACTCATCTTATTCTTGTAGAAAATTGACAATTTGCTGATAATTATCGAAGACTTGCCAATTTACATTATTGTCTGGGATATCTGGTCTTACCAAAACCTTGATATGGAGTTGATTTTTCTCAAATTTGATACTTTCCACAGCGTCAAACGCTGCCCCAATTGTTGTAAGTCTATCTGTGTTTCATTCTTCTTTCTCGGGATGGAATTGATGTGAAAAGCTTCGAAGTCTTTGATGAGGTCCCATACCCGATTTTTGTAGTTCTTTAGGAGGTCATTCTTAGTATCATTTTGTGATTTTATTTAGTTCATAATTAGCTCGTTGTCTCCAAACACTTGCAATTTTTTGATACCTCCCTTTCTTTCCCAATGCAATCTATGAACCAATGCCTCATACTCAGCCATGTTATTTGAGCAAGCAAATTGAAAATGGAAGGCTGAGTAATATTTTGTACCTTATGGTGAAACAAGCACGGCTCCTCCTCTGAAACCTTTTATACTCCTTGAGCCATCAAAGCATAACTGCCATACCTCATTATCATCCTTATGATCCACCTTGGTGTTGCTAGGGAGAGGTGGATTCTGTTCATGTAAGCAATAAATGCCTAATTCAGCTTCCTCCATTTCCTTGTAAGGATCAAATTCATGCCTCTTGTTAGCCCATTCATCAAGAGTCAAGTATAGAATGCTTCCAACCTTAGTATCTGATTCATAAGTGCTTGGGAAATCTTCTTGATCAAAGGATGAACAATTTACATTGATTAGATTTTAGGTACGAGGATCAATGTGAAAATTTGCAATTGGCTCAGACCTGATTGTAGCTTTGGATCCATATCTCATTTTGAGTAAAATTTGTGACCAATCAGTAAATTTTAGCAGTGAAGTCTCTCGACAAGCATAATGTGAAGAGTGGTCGTAATTCAATAATTGATACATCTTGTAATACTGAACAACATTGGGATAGGCATCCAATGAGAGGCTCAAATATTTTATTACTACAACTGTTGTTATTTTTGTCCCATCCAATTGTACCATGCCTCTAGAAATGACTTCATATTGAAGACCTAGTTGATCATCTATTTTCTTGGGCATGACATATTTGCTTGCTCCTGAATCAATCATGTAATTAGGGAAAATATTATTTCCAATAATCAATGATATGTAGAATGGGGGAGTTTTCATGTTTTTATCTTGTTGATCTCCTTGATTACCTTCCCGTTGAGCTGCACTAGTAAGCACCTTTTCTTGTTCTTTGGATGATTAAATTATTGTGGACCAATTTATCATGGCAGATTGCAATAGATCTCTTTGGCCCAGGATGGCTAATGACTCCCACATTAAAATGTTCACATTTTTTTAATTCATTTTCTCAAGAATGTTGAATGGGGACAAGGTATCTCTCTACTACCCTTTGCTTTGCACATGCTTCTCTTGCACATGGGTTGTTACAACTGATATATAGGCTAGTCTAGAGGGTGTTTTGGGTTGACCTTGCACATTCGAAGTTATGCCTTGATTTCCAATATCTTGTTGAGTGATAGATGGTTGTGAATCATTTGAATTGGATGATTTTCCATCTCTAATATTCCTCTTCTTAGACCATGTGTCAAATACTACACCCTGGGTTTGAACCTTGTTTATCTCGAATAAATCTTCAACCTGCCAATTGACAAGTGTGGTGTCATTCAGAGGTGCCTCTTGAGTAACTTTCTGCTACTGATTTTCTTCTTGGTTTGTTTCTTTTTCCAAACATGTGGTTTTCACCATAAGAGCTTGATTCAAAACACCATTGAAACACATTGACTTGTTATGAGGTTAATTGCATGGGAAGAACCAGTCATACTCTTGGGCCATGTTATTTTGCATTGGCACCAAAGCTATAGATGTGGATGTATCATTAGGATTGTAAGGCTGAAATGGCCTCTTAGTAGGAGGTTTCACTTGAATTTGATTTGCAGCTGGAGCAGGTGGTCTATAAGGTTGATACGAAGGCCTATTAGGTTGGGCTTGAGGCTGATACGATCTTAAAGTTTGAGCTTTTTGCCTCTTAATTGTAACCAACTCATTGCCTAAGTTTTTTAATTACTTCATGAATTCTTGGATCTCATTTGAGGTACTAGAAGATGAGGTAGAAGCTTGAGTGGAGCTTTAATTTTTTGGGGTAGGAATATGATCTAATGTAGGTGCTTGACTAGTGTTTGGGAATCCTATTTCTAAATAGAGAGGTAGATATGGCCTAGGTGCAAGTTTACGAGCTTGGATTAAGAGATTTTCATCCCCAATAACAATATTATAAGTTATGGGTAAATTTTTACCTCCCATAGATTGAATCATTGTGGAAATATTATAATTTAAAGCTTTAAGGAAGTATAGGAAAGAACCTTCAGCTGCTAGTCTCACAGCAAGTAGAATTATATCCCATGTCCTTTGAAACCTAAAGTTAAAATAAACCATTTGCTCATTTGGTTCTCTCCTAATTGTGATTAGTTGTTCCAACAAAGATAAGTTGTCTGCCCTCTCCCCAAATTGATTTTGAAGATTTGTGTAAACATGGTCCCAATTCTGGATCGATCCTATTGTTAGACTCCTAAACCATTGCAAAGCTTTACTATTAAAGGAGGATGCCAACAACTTAACAGCAATGTCCATTTTAATAATCTCATGAATTGTATAGACATTCACAATGTATTGAATGTGATCGATCAAGGGTTGTATGGTTTTCTGTAGTGAAATATGAAATGTTCTTCAATACTGCAACTAGAATTGGATTTTGTGCATTGAGATCAAGTGGGATGCTTTTAGTGAAGCTGACATAGGGATTCAGTTGCACCATCCTAATTAGTCGAAGAACTCTAGTTAATTGAATAAAAGGCCTACCAGGTGGAGGTGTAGATAAGGTTCTATTTGATGGAGATGGATACTTTTGAGCTCTTCTTTTCCTTATTCTTCTACATGGTGATAATTATAGGTATAAAAATAGTCCCTCTTCTCTAGTATCATACCTAGTTTGAATTCTTCTCATAAATGTACTAATTTTGAGCTTCTGAAACTAGTGTATTCCTCCCTTTTGGATTCATCAGATGTGCTATTTCAAAGGCTCATACAAGCTGTAATTTTCACAATTAGAGCACATCAAACTTTCTGCAACTAAAATGAAAACTTCTTAGTCCCACCGGACGCGCCAGAACTGTTATCACTGAATCACAACACCTTTCAATTTTCACAAGTGTGTGTGTGTGCTTGAGCTCACAGTGTGACTGGGGTAACATGGGTTCCATCTCCAAGTTGTGGGATTTTCCACCTTAGATAGATAGAGAAAGTTAGTTCTTATGCTAAACTACCCACCACAATCTACTTCTAATGTAGGAAGAACTATATTTTGCTAATCTAAATTTCTAAGGGACCAGGAATAAAGAGTGCATGAAAGTAAATCCTACACTAACAACAGTGATACACTAGGAAAGGAGGGTGTGAGAACAGTCTCCAATGTGTGAAAATGGGTGCAAAATGTAGATTAGAGAGGGTGATGATAGGTCTCCATAGTCTAATAACAACATTCACAATAAATTTCCATGCATACATAATAGTAATAGGTCCCTGCAAGAGCATAGAGTAGACACAAACATCTGCAATAAGATTAGAGAGGCAACGAGAATGCAACAAACACAACAAGGGAAGATACATCCACAAACATGAATCTATTACTTCATGAATATGCACAGTTCAAAATATTACAAAGGAAAGGCATGGATCACCATGGAAGGAGTCCACTACAAATTCATCTAGCACATTGGCTTCACAAAACCAAAATGACAGAGTTTTGCTACTCAAACTATCATTCCAATTTATAGAGTTTTGGAAGAGAGAAAGAGAAGGGATGTAAATCCGGAAATCCACTTTACAACCAATTTCAAGTCATAATAAATGAGTTTGGTTGGTGATTTTGGACCTGAAAAAGCAATCTCAAGGTTTCCCATAACTTGCAGCAGTGAAAGAATGATTGCCCATGCTCATTAAATACTTCTTCAACCAATTTCAAATAAACAAACATAACTAGTCTCGTATTCCTTGAATTCATCAGCAAAACTTCATCAATTTTTACATTTCTTGATTGTTTTGTGTGGTGCTCGGAGCCATGGTTCGAATGAGACCAATTTTTTGAGAATTTGTTGAGAATTGCAAACGTTATGGCCTTCTAAGTGTGAGGAGTTGTTTTGAGTTTTCCAGGGATTTCTTTCATTTTACGGGACTGAGCATTTAAAAAATTTGCAACTCGAGGTTTCTTTTCTTTTCACCCTTTCCAAAAATTCCAATGTTTTCAAAATCAGAGCTTTGGATCAAAATTTATGCCTATTTTAACATCAGGGTCGAGATGTTCCATGCGGGCTCTCATAATCTGCATTTCCTATTTCATTGTGTTTATTTCTCCCATTTAATGCACGTGAGGCCCATGGGTCATTTGGGATAAATATCTCCACCATACCCACATTCAGTTTACTATGGCTATTTCATATTTTATGGTCCCGCGATGCACATTCTACACTTGGGCCACTTGGACGTCCCGACCCCACCACTGCCACACCATATGGACTTACGGCCATTTATGCCTTTCTGCATACTGACGTCCCAACTCACCTGGGGAATTTTCTTCATCCAACTCTGCCTTATCCGCAATAGAATGGACTCATTTTCATGCCTTTGCAAATTGGCCAAGTCAGGATTTCTGGGAACTCACGACCTGTGGAACTTGGACCGCCTGGGCTGTCAAGAGACGATTTACCTGTAATACACTCTTTCCTTAGTATTTTTGTCCTAAGTCAAGGACAAGGAACCCTAGTTCCATCCGAAGTTATTCCCACCTTTAGCCCCCATACCTGTAATACATTAAAATAAACTTTATCTCCATTTTTTCAAATTTTAGCAAATTTTTGCTAACTCCTTAGATTTTTCTTTAAAAGGGGAGTTATAGAAAATCAAAAGAGGTGTCCCCCAACATCCAAATTTCTTATTTTCACCATTAAAGAAATTATGCAAGTTATTGAAATCACCTTGGGGGGTAAATTTCCAATAACAGGCACATTTTATATATAATGTAATATTTGTATTTTTTTTAAAAAACTTTGTGAAGGGAATGTTTTGCATGTCCTATAATCATTTCTTTAATTTGTCAAATAATTGACATGTCTTATGTATGTAACCACATTTTGTACATGGGATTGGATTAGTATAAAATCACTGATTGCATTAAGATCAACTTAATCATTATATTAGGCTTAACTTAGTCATTGAGGGTCAACTTGCTCATTGCATTAGTATATCAAATAAGCTTTGCATTATTTAGGGTCAAATGTTTGTTAGGAAAATGTCTTTTGCATATCCTATAATCATTGCATTACTTTTTCAAATAGTTGTCATGCCTTCTCTATGATGTCACATTTTACACAAGATATCACATTAGGGTCAACTCGGTCATTACATTATGATCAACCTATTCATTGCATTTGTTAAGGAATGCTTTGCATAACTTATAGTCATTACATTACTTTGTCAAACAATTGACATACCTTCTTTATTAGCCACATTTTACATGATATTGCATTAGGGTCAAGTCCCTTATTATGATCAAATCTAATGTTGCATTAGGATATCATGTAGTCATTGCGTTAGGGTCATCTTGTGCATTATATTTGGATATTATGTAATCATTACATTAGTTACGATCAAAGTTTTGTTAGGGGAGGTTTTTCCAATCCTTTAATCATTGCATTTTTTTGTCAATAAATTGGTGTGACTTCTATATGCTACCACATCTTACACATCAAATTGAATTGTAGTTAACTCGCTCATTGCATTAGAGTCAACTTAGTCATTGTAGTAGGGTCAACTTGCTCATTATATTAGGAGAGCCTATAATTATTAGTATTTCATTAATTTTTCAAACAATTAAAAGTTTGCTACATAAGAGTACATGAACTATTTGAAAATAGTTCTCAAGGAAATGAGGTCACATGGATTGTAATGAGTGTAGGTGTAGTGCCCAACAAAATTAGCAAACGCATATAAATCAAAAACATTAAAAAATAAATAAAATAAAAGTGGGATGTGTTCTGGCAGTGGGGTTAGTGGGGTGCGTGGGATTGGAGACATGATGGAGTAGGTGATCCCCCCCCCCGTCCCCACCCCACATGTAGTCACTTGAGCTTAATCAATGCCCAGTCAGACCCATCATTTAATTGCATAATAATTCAAGCACTATAATTGTCCTCTCTAGTTGTCAACCACTTCCCAGTGTGTGCCAAAATGGGAACACTTCCTTTGCTTGGAATATCAAGATTTGCATATTATTTGGGGTTAATGACAGGATGTGGGCAGTGCCATGGGAGAGTTGAAAAAACTCCAAACATATGCATTTAGCTAGAGCATGCCAAATCCCACAACTATTTCCACAATCCTTTGTGCTCGTGCCAAAATTTGATCTTTTTAATAGGGTATGGATGTACAACCAAGCACAACGGTAGAGAAATTTTCTAGGTGTTGTGCTTGCAAGTGCTCTGGATTATATTACTGAAAAATGTGGATGCATTCGTAAGGCATGTGAACTATGTATCAAAATCCCTAAAAACAATGTGGCCTCATGGACTGCAATGGCTGCAGAATATGCACGAAATGAGTATTTTGAAAAGTCTTAGAAACTTGTAAGAAAATATGTTTAAAGGTCTAAATCCAAACTTCCAACCCCCTCTGCCAACATATCCCAATGTTTTCAAAAATACTGGCTCTGGAAAAGGGTATGGACACTCATCTAGGCTTAAAAGATCGAAGGAATTTTGCCAAATGTTATAGTCACAAATGCTGAGGAAGACGCGTTTACTAAATGTGGAACCTCATACGTGGAACATGAACTGTTTGACTAGATTCCTAAAATAAATGCATTAAATGGATGTCAGGATTGTATGATGTGATCAAATGGGTTTGTTAAATGAATTTGAAAGTGCTCAAGAAAATGTGATTGACAGAGCTAAATCCAAATTCCACAACCTTGGCCATCACTCTTCCCTATCTACGCCAATGGGAGCCTTGATAAAGGGTATGCACAAAAATGTTTTCATTGAAATGACTATAGAAACTTCCAATCAAATCCTAAGAGCATGTGTAAATCCTAACCAACATCCGAGCCAACCTGTGCCCAAAATGAGAGCTTTAAATAGGGTAAGAAAACCACAAAAAAAAAATTAAAATCTAGTTTTTACTTTAGTATTGGGTGTTATAGCTATGAATTCCCTGATAGTCATGTATGCAAAATGTGCAATCATTCAGATGGCTCACCAACTGGTTGACATATTACAGAATGAAAATGCGGTCTCATGGATCGAGATGACTACTTAAAAAGCAAAAAATTGTGTTTTTTATTACGGCATGGATGGATGACTAATAGTTTGGGTCTTCACTTGACTAGCTAACATCATGTCACAGCATGGTGGTCTCAATGGATCATGATTTTAAACCACCCAGATCCCTCATACCCGCTTCGGTCATCGTTCCTAGGGATGGTTCATCTTACCTTGTCCTTCATAATTCTTGTAATTTAGTTTTACATTTTCAACAAATAAATTTAAAACCTTGAAGTGTCTCACATTCAATTATTTTATATAAATATGTTCAGTAAAAACAATAAAATGAAATCTGCACTTATGCTACCCAAATAACACTTGGTAGCTAAGCATATACTTAAACCCCTCCTTTGGACACAATCCAGAAAACTTCATAACCATATTATTAGCATGAAACAATAACACTCCTTATGATCTACATTACTGACTTATAATTTAATCATTACCCATGGTTGCAACCATAACCTTAGGCATTGCTAGACCCAGGGTATCAAAATTGGTGTTTGTTTCCATTGGTATTGGCGAGCACCAATTGAGTCACCGACTTAAAACAACATTTCTCTCTGCTTAGAAAAGCGAGAAAAATGCAATTTCTAGAGGCATGCAAAACAACATATTGAGCCCATAAAAGATATGATAATCATCGTATGTGTTCCTTGCTATGAGGAGAGTCGTATTGAGCTTTAGACTAACCCCTAAATTAATGTTTGTACTCTCTTCGTCGCTCCTCTAGGAGCCTAGTTACCTAGTTTTACACTTTTAGGAGACTGCTAAAACTGAAAAGTTGGGTTTCATTTCGGCTCGTCCTTTGAACCCTAAGCAACGAAGTCCGTATCCACCTTCATAAACCTCTAGTATTTTTACTAGAAAATCACTTGTAACCTTTATTTAGGGAAAATACACTCTCCTAGACAGTTTGGTTGAGGCATTTTGTAGGCCTTGGGGTGTTGTTTGATTTTGTCAATCTGACTTAACTATGACCAGTGGCTCTAGAAAACTCATCGTCATTTGCAAGCCATTTTCTAGTTCTTAGTTTCGTCGACTTCGGTGAATTATCCATATGTAGGAGAACATGTAGGAAATATTAGGTTACACATTCTTCTATCAAAGGGCAGTTTGGTTGAGGTTTTCTTAGCCCTCGAGCTAAAATTGGTTATTCTGACAACTTGATCGATATCAAATGGAGGCTCCAGAAAGCCATCTGCCAGTTGTACATTGTTCACTAGTTCTAGATTCCTTCAGTCCCTTTGGATTATTGGTATATAGGTAGACATGTAGGAATTTTCTTCATTGTGAATTTTATTATCGGAAGATAGTTTTTGAATGCACTTTCTTAGCCTTCGAGTCAAATTTGGACATTTTGCAACTAGGAGACAAAATGTTAAGGATGACCGTAAAACCCTAACCAAGATAAAAAATAGGCATGAAAACCTCTTGAAACTTATAGATAATTGTATAAAATGTTATCTTGTGGCTTATTGTGTGAAATTTAACTTTTAGAAAAATAGTGTTTCTCTCTCCTCTCTATCTCTTTCTCTCTCCTTAGTTAAGAAATGAAGTGAAAAGAAATGAAATAAATTTTTCTCTAATCCTCTTATTTCGAATGCAATTTATTATAATTAATATGTAAATGGGAAACTAAAAGTTTTAATTACGCTAGACCTAGGTGGATGTCATGCAAGCAATTTATCATTGATTTCATGCTCATATGGTTTTTGTAGGATGCAAGAAAGATGGCAAAAAGGCGTGGTGTAATTCATTGTTTATTATTGTAATTTATATATGTCATTGTAGAATGTATATATGTATAATGTATTTCCATGTTAGAGAAAGGTTTATATTTGAAATTTGGTAATATGTATGAGATGCTAGTTTTAGGGATGCCTTGGGAAATGTGCATTTAATCATAGATTCCATTTCGATTCAGATTTACGTATGGTAAAAAGGTAGGATGTGTGTGTGTGTGTGTGTGTGTGTGTGTGTTAAATGAATTTGAATTTAATATCTTGTAGTGCATTTCTAAAGCACAATAGATGATTAATTAATTGGTGTGTCGTGTTTTCCTTACCTTGAAAATGTAATAAATAAATCTAAACTAAACACTCAACCCTACTTCAAATTCGTGCATAAATAACCTAATTGTGTTTATCCTTTAGCATAGAAAAATGAGACCTTCGAATGATCCTTGCACTCAATGGTACCTCCTAGTTTTGGTAAATAAGAGCCCGAGTTTGAGTGGTCATCATAGCCTACATGCTTAGAGACATCGTCGCTATCCCAATGAATTGGATCGACATGGTCAAACATTTTCGAGAGTATGTGGTTCACTTCTAGGATTTGTAATTGTGTATGTAGTAAGGATAATGTGTTCTCTTATGATAGTAATCCTTGGGACACGAAAAATAAACACAGTGTAAAACTCTTTGGGACCAACAACCATGTCGAGTGGAAAATATCGTCCACTAACCTTAAAAGTCACCTTTAGGAGTTGGGATCATAAAAGAATCTGATACCCAAACCTCAATTATCGTTTGGGTTCTATGGTGCAATACTAAGAGTTGGTTGTGAAACCTAACCACCCTTTTAATTTATTATTAGTTGTGGGAATGTAACCATAATATGGTGTGCTAGGAGAAAAGTGAAACTTAGACCATTCATAAAATGTGCATAAACCATCTTGTGGCGAGGGACTAAATCCTAACCTGTGATCACTAAGGTGAACCATAATCCTATAAATGAAGGAGAATTCCCTCTTGTTCTCAACTATTCCTAATGCATAGTGAATGTAGGTTTTGGAACTAGGTGATCATGTTCTTCAGGAAATTCCCTAGGACAAGAGCTAGTAGGCCCACAAGCTTGCAAATGTCCCTTTTACAAATGGATTACTCAAAAAATTTCAAAACGCTAAATTAATCAAATTCAGTGAAATCATTTTAAGATGAATGTAAAGGATCCAAGTGGGTCATATGCTTTAGATACCTACACATGAGAATACTTGTGTGAATCCCTTTAACCCTTCTCAAACAAGAGTGTCAGTTTGACAAGAAGTATTGAATGTACCTATAATTACAAGATAATTTCTTAGATAAGGGTGTACAATAACTCTAGTTGTGACCATAATAAGGTTTGTAAAATTTATAATCGAATATCTCCTTATAACACACATATAATACTTAATTGTTCAGGAATCCAAACCTGGGGGAGTGTGAAATCATACCCATTAATACCTTAATGAATAAGCAATCGAGCGAAGTAAATGGGATGTATGGTTAGTTGTCATAACATAAGACAAAATAAACTAACGTTAGAACTTAAATACTAATATGAAAAGAATGTGTAATCTATCTACTCTAGAATCAATAAACTTTCATTGCTTCATGAGAAACCCCCCCTTTTTACAGCTAAGATAAATGGGAAATCTAATCGAACACACAACTTAGACAAGAGCTAGTAGGCCCACCTATGACTTTGTCTTCAATTATGTTTTTTGAACTTTCTGCTAAACTATATTTTTCTTTTTCTAAAAGCTTGCAAATTTCGTTTTTTTAAAATGGATTACTCAACAAATTTCAAAATGCTAAATTAATAAAATTAAGTTAAATCATTTTAGGATGAATGTAAACGATCTGAGTGGGCCCTATGATTTAGATGCCTACACATGAGAATACTTGTGTGAATCCCTTTAACCCCTCGCAAACAAGAGTGTCAGCTTGACAAGAAGTATCGAATATACCTATAGTTACAAGATAATTTTGGAGATAAGGGTGTACAATAACTATAGTTGTGACCTTAGTAAGGTGTGTAAAATCTATAAGCGAATATCTCCTTATAACACACATCTAATGCTTAATTTTTCCGTAATCCAAACCTGGTGTAGTGTGAAATCATACTCGTTAACACGTTAATGACTAAGCAATCGAGTGAAGTAGATGGGATGCATGGTTAGTTGTTATAACGTAAGACAAAATAGACTAACCTTAGAACTTAAATACTAATATGAAAATAACATGTAATCTATCTACTCTAGAATCAATAAACTTCCTTTGCTTTATGCGAACCCCCTAAAATGAATGCTTGGAACAAACACTAAAAGGATCATGTATGCACATATGTTCATACACACAAACAAGTTACAACATTATGGTGTGATGAGGGAAATAATCAAAATTATATGGGGTTACTATAGGTGAAATGTTAAATAATAGCATGCATCATAGCTGTAGAGGAATGAAGGGTCACATGTTTGGTGTTTTTCAGGAAATTTTAGCCAACTAATAAAATAATATTGCAATAAGTATTTGACCCTGAAAAAAAAGTGATGTGTTGCACGAAGTGCCTGTGAGTAATTTTATATCATAGTGGGTCATTGTTGTACCTTGTCATTTTTTTGACTAGTGGATTTGGTGTACCTAGATTTCATCCTGAAATATGTGACTACTCTATTAAAAAAAAATTCGCACTTTTAAAATAATGGGTCATTTGTGTTTTTATTGCCTGAAAGTTCTTGTATTTCATCAAGATATTCCCAAAGAGCCATATTATCTTTTTTTAACAAATACCCAGATGCCCAAAATTGTTATATTCTGTCATTGGGATTTGTCTACGGGAAATTTGTATTTAATTATTTTGAGCCCCATATGAGGCTATTTGCACTCCGTTTTAACTACTGTTATGATCGAACATATCATTATTCCCTTGTAACAGAAGTATTTTAACTTGGTATAATTTTTGGGCTTTATTTGTGTCTTTTGGCAATTTTTCGTGTTTTCATGTTGTCCCGTTTCACATTCTGTTAAATTTCTCTAGAACAATTGTTTTGCTGGGTAAGCCCGATTTTTGTCCCTGGAGCAGCTGGAAAACATATACGCACGTTATGCTCAGAGGAAGTCACCATCAGAGGTCTAGATCACTAGCAAAAAGCGAATTCGTGCACGGAAAATCCCCTGCGGGGTTGGGCGCATCTTTGGAAAACAAAGGATTTAAGTTGCAATGGGAAAAATAAAAGCAACAGATAAGGTGGGAATTTTGTACCTACTTAGCAGGGTACTTTTTCCCATGTTATAAAATTCACTTAAGCTACAGTGGGAAAGATGGAGGCTGCAGGCAGGTGGGAATCTATTGCCTGCCTTGCAGGGTAAAAATTCCCATGATAAAATAAAAGGAAAGTGACTTAAGTGAAATCATGGGATTTTAGTGCCTGTCTTGCAGGGTAAATAATCCCATTGTCAAAGTCAAATCACTTAAGTGGATCATGGGATTTTGGTGCTTGCCTTACAGGGTAAAGAATCCCATTATGAAAAAATTCTTAAAAATAGAATTATATGTGCAAAAAAGTGCGACCCACCTTGGGTGAATAATAATGCATTAAATAAATATTTGTTAATATTTATTCACCCAATTTTGGCACCCAGGCTTGTGGAAAAGTCAACAAAGGGAAGTGGACATAAGGAATTTAAAAATAGAATTCCAAAATTAAATAAATTTAATTTATTTAATTCAACCCCTTTTGAGAAGGAATTAATTACTTTTTAAAGTATTAAATGATTATATTAATTCCTATTTTTTAGTGGCTATGGTCAAGGCACACTGTGAAGCTTAAGTGAAGTGAAGTGTGAAGGATTAAATTGAATTAATTTAATTTATTGGATGGTTGTCCTTAAACATGCTATTTTTAAAATAGAAGAGCATGATTTTTAATTAATTAATTGCCTTTAATTGTTAGGGCAATTATTAATTATAGAATTGTGAAGATTATATAAGCATGGGCAGCCATATGGGTGAATTATTTGATTCACAGGTAAAGAATTGCAGCCAAGAGGAAAAGTGCGCCCCCATTTGAAGAAGGATTTTGCTCAGGCAAGGTGGAAACAAGGCATTTGAAGAAGGATTTTGCTCAGGAAAGGTGGAAACAAGGCATTTGAAGAAGGATTTTGCTCAGGAAAGATGGCAACAAGGTTAAAAGCTTCTAGATTTCGTGCATGCTTTGAAGGTGGTTAATCTTTGTGTGCATAATAGTTTGCATAGGTGTTATAGGTGATTTACAAAGGAAAAGGAGCTTTTATCAATGTCCAATACATTGCATATATCCTCCGAATCTGAAGAATTGTCTAGATCTGCACCAGTTTTGAAGAATTCCAATTAAATAAGAAAAATAATTATTCAGACAAAACTATGGCAAAGAAAGATGAAAAAGAAAGCACAACGGAGTCATGCATTACTTCTAAATTTACAGATATTGGAAACATGGATCTAGGCTCGGAACCTGTTTCTAAATTGATAGACAGATTCAGAGTAGGAAAGACTTCACTCATGCGTGCAGGAGAAACTTCACTCATGCATGTAGATTATTCGAGTTGTAGCTTTTCAGGTATATCCATATCCAGATGCAGATGCAGATGCAGATGCAAATCCATATGTAGATCCAGATCTAGATCTCATAGTTACAAAAGCTTCTGGCACAAAGGCTTCGTCCTCTTGTTTCGAATGCAGCCTGTGAAGAAGTTAGTGCATGGAAAATTCCTTCCAGGATCTTTTACAAATGCTCCCATCTTCCAGTTGAATCCTTCATTGAAGTTGCATTCACCCAAAGTGCTTTCCAGAATTTTTAATTGCTCATATGCAATTAAAAATAAGGATGATGAGTTATCTATGACAAACATTGCATTGATGCATGTACTGGAGAAGAACTGTAAAAGCTTCAAGGATAAAAGAGAAGACAAGGCAAAGGAAAAATCTAGCTGCTTCTAGTCACTTCCAGATCCAGCTTGCTTGCAGATCTAGCTTGCTTCCAGATCCAGCTACTCCCAGATCCAATTTGGTGAGAATCAAAGGCAAAATAATTAGCTGCAGGTAGACATTAAAAAGGACAAGACTGCATCTTTCCTCTTCCTTCTTCTTTCCTCTGACAAAGTAATTGAGCAATCAATTAAATTATATAACTTAAGTGATTGGTTTAAAAGCCATTACTTGAAGAAGTCAACTACTTGGAGATAGGTGGCAGACGTGCAAAATAGAAGGTTCTATTTTTAGTTACAAATCATACATGTCATGCAAAGAGGAATTCCAGGATGGGGATTGCAAGTTGTTTCTTTCCTCCGACTTCCACATGTGCCAGTTCAACTAAAAGCTTCCAACTTGTAATTGCCCCTCTACATTCTATAAGTAGAGGAAAAACCTTCGGGTTAATAATCAAAATTTGTAAGCAGCAAACTTGTGTTCTAGACTTTGTGCTGAACCCCTGAGAGCAACCTGGAGCAAAGGAATACAAAGGAGAAGGTTTTCGGAGAATTTTGTGTCACGGTGTACCGTGTTTCTTGCTTTAGTCTTAGATCTCTTAGTAAACTTTGTGTTATTTTAGATCTGGATCTAGAGCTGCCTTTGTTTTATAATTCTGTGTGTTCATATCTATTAAGTTTCTTCTATGTGCATGCAATTAGCTCTGCTATCTACTAATTGGGATGCACATCTTCCCCATTTCTTCTCTGTATTTCTTTTACTTCCTTATTCTATAAAATACTTGCTTTCTTGAAAAACTGCTTACTTGTTGCAGAACTTTTTAGTTATGGTTCATGAACTAAGTGGTTAAAGTAAAACCCCTGATAGATAATAACACATTTTTACTAACAAATTTTACACAGGAGCCTCGCCAGTTAAATGAGGGAGATTTATCTCATGACTGCTTAGGTTTGATGCTATGCAGAAAATCTAGCCAACGGTTTTTGGCGACTCCGCTGGGGAACAACTATCTTTGCAGATCAAATCTTATCTATTGAAGATCAGAGTGTTTTCCATACAAATCTCAACCTGGCTGAATTTCCATTCACCTAATACATGAAGGCGCAAGGAAGGACTGATCATTTCTTCAGATTATAGGAGCAATTCAATTTCAATCATCCTCCTCAAGTTAGAAGCCGCAGATTTAGTCTTTCACTAGGAAGAAGAGTGCAAACACATCCAGATCCGGATCATCTTCAACATAATCCGGAAAATAGAATTATTCATCAAGTCTACACTTGTAGGGGATGTGCCCCATTCATCATGCTAAACCGAAACCCACTTGCTCCTATAGCGCCTGTTCCATGGGGTATAGCCTTTGGACCTCTGAATCTGACTCCTCCTATGCATGATCTACCTAAAGGGAAGAGAAAGAATTTTCCAAAATTCTTTGGAGATGGAAAGCAGAACCCGAATGATCATTTGGCAGCTTTCTTTATATCCTATGGAGTACTTGCAGTTGAACATGAAGATGTATCTATCAGACTCTTCATAGAGACTCTGCATGACTTGGCTGGAGAATGGTTCTACCGGCTAGCTCCCAGTACCATAACCAACTAGGCTACTAAGCGAGATACGTTCCTGAAAATATTCCAGTACATTGAAAACTCAGCTCACTTAGTTGAAGAAGGAGCCACATGAGCACATGCGGAATTTTATTGCAAAATTCCAAAGATTACTATACAAAATTCCAGCTTCTGCTTCTCTGAATGATGAGAATCAAAAGGTGTTCTTCATCAATGCTTTTCTTCTTGAAGTAAGCTATCAACTGCAAAGAGCACGTCCTGCTGATTTGTTAATAGCTCAAAACATGGTGGTTAAAATTGAAGATGACCTCATCATGGCTAGAAAGATAAAGAGGAACACTTCTAGAGCTGAAATTCATCCTCTGCTACTACTTCCGATTCACTACTACAAAAGTTGGCAAATGAGATGATGCAGATGAAGAAACAACTGGCTCAAATGGCTCAAGGAAACAATACTTCCCCTACTCTAAATTTCAACAACAATAACAACTGGAACCACATTACTGGTTCCCAAAGATTAGCAATTGAAGCTGCTCTTAGAAAAAGTGTGGAGATGAATGAAGAAGACTAGGAAGCTAACGCTGATCAGCTCAAGGATGATGATTTTATAGGTCCTGCTAGCGACTCTAACATTAATTACCTGAACTAGAAATTTGAAGATGAGGATGAGAAACTTCATAAAGATGATCATGGTCATGCATATGTAGTACTTAGAAAATCACAAACTCGCCAAGCTGAGGCATTAGCTGACGAACAAAGAAGAGGTAGCCCTTTGCCTTCTTCCTTAGCTCCCAGAAGTAAGCATGCGAATTCTTCATCTCAGCCGCAGAAATCAGCTCAAGTATCTGAATCTATTTCTTCTTTTGACATTATTGATCATGCCAAGAAAACTAAAGTTCAAATGTCAGAAGCCGAATACCTGAGAGCTTTTCCTGAGCAGTTAAATAGGCTAGTCAAATATGTACAATCACCAGGACAATCCAATACATCAAAAGGCCTTTTTCCTAAGCCCAAGGATACTCCTCCACAAAACAACACTACAGTTGTTAAATCCTCACCATCTTTTGAAAGAGTGGAACCATTCTATGTTTCCCTATTGCTTAATGGTTTCAAGTTAAGCAACTACATTTTAGATTCAGGTATGTCTAACAATGTCATGCCAGCTAAAGTTGCAGATTCTCTTGGGCTTACCTTGACAAAGACCATAAAAAGGTGTTATTCCATGGAGAGACAAGTCCCTTTAATCAGACAAATCAAAGATGCACAAGCTGTTCTAGCGGCTTTTCCTGACAAAAGATTAAAGATGACCATTCTAGTTGCAGATATTCCTGTCTCTTACGGGATTTTGCTGAGTAGAAACTTCTACAAAGAGCTAGGAGGAGAAGTAAAGATGGATTGGTCATGCGCTCATATTCTTATCAAAGGGATTAACCATAAGCTGGAGTCGGAAAAGAAATCCAGGTACACGGTGACAAAATATGAGGATCATAGATCTCAAATTCTTTTTCAGGAATCTAACCATGGGGTCTATTTCTTGGAAGCGGATAAAGACATTCCAGAGCCAGAACTTCAACTAGAGCTAGAGCCAACAAAAGAAGAGAAAGTTTGGACTCTAGAGTTTAAAGGAACTTGTTATTCTTTTGGATAAGGAGCTAGTGCTCTACTAATCTCTCCAGATCATGAGGTATTTCCATACTCCCACAAGCTGATGTTCGAGAACACCAATCATACGGCGGAGTATGAAGCATTGCTTCTAGGAATGGAGCAAGCTAAAAAGAAAGAAGTAAAATTCCTCAAAGCCCAAGGAGATGTTGAACTTCTGGTAAAGTATGTTCAAGGGAAAAATCAAGTCAAAAGAGATAAGTTGCAACATTATAGAGATAAAGTGCTTTCCACTACATTCAATTTTGCAGCCTTCTCTATTGACTTCATTCTAATAAATCAAAACTCCAAGGCAGATTCTTTGGCAGTCACATATGTACTATTGAATCCGGATAGACCACCGTCCATATTCAGACAAGGAAACTATAAAGCGGAGATGGTCTACCACCCTAGAGTCCTTGAACAAACATCTGCATGTCTGCATGTTGAAGGGAGTAAATCACCACCATGGCAAACATTCATTGAAAAATTTGATCCAGGTTATGATGAAAGTAGTGGAATAGTCCAACCAAAATGTAACAAAATCCCCAAGGATTTAGTTTTCTTAGTGGAGACTTTCAACAAACATGATCAATACCTGAAGAAGAACAAATAATATGGTGATAGTTCTTCCTTCGAAGTGCAGTGAATAAATCTGGGAATGAGAGAAGTTGATGTAGACTTACCCACCGCAGAAAGAAGAAAGGATGAGCCACCACCAAATGAAGTTGATAAGGACTTGCCCAGAGTATTTGATAAGAAGACCAAAGAAAGGAACTTCGAGATTGGAGACTGGGTACTCTGGTGGGACAAGAGACATGAACCGAAAGGCATACATGACAAATTTGATCCACTCTGGAAAGAGCCCTTCGTGATCAAAAGAGCTGCAGGAATGGATACATTCTTCCTTGCCTACCGGGATGGAATTGAGTTACCATTGCCTTTCAATGGGTAACATCTGAAGCTATTCAGGAACTGAAAAAGTAGGTTAAAACCTATATGTATATAAATAAAACATTGTTTGTTTTTCCTTGTTTTGTTTCTATTTTTGTGTTGTGTTTATTTGCCTGACCCTGTGCCCAAAAGACAAGATAAAAAACCAGAGATGCTGGGATCTCACCTTTTCCCTTGTCATTCTGATAGAGAAAAAGATGTCCACAAACGGAGCCAACTGGTGTACCCAGATTTCATCCTGAAATCTGTGACTACCCTATTCGAAAATATTCCATACTTTTAAAATAATGGGTCATTTTGTATTTTTATTGCCTGAACGTTCTCATATTTTGTCAAGATATTCCCAAAGAGCCATATTAGCCTTTTTTGCCAAATACCCAGATGCCCAAAATTGTTATATTCTATCGTCGGGATTTGTCTATGGGAAATTTGTACTTAATTATTTTGAGCCCTGTATGAGGCTATTTGTGCTTTGTTTTAACTCTGTTATGATCAAACATATCATTATTCCTTGTACTAGAAGGATTTTAACTTGGAATAAGTTTTGGGCTTTATTTGTGACTTTTGGCAATTTTTCGTGTTTTTGTGTTGTCTCGTTTCGTTTTCTTTGAAATTTCTCTAGAAAAATTCTTTTGTTGGGTAAGCCTGATTTTTGGCCTGGAGCAAATGGAAAACATATACACACGTTATGCTTGGAGGAAGTAACCATCAGAGGTCTGAATCATTGGGATAAAACAAAGTCGTGCACAAAAAATCCCCTGCGGGGTTGGGCGCATTTTTGGAAAACAAAGGATTTAAGTTGCAATGGTAAAAATAGAAGCAACAGACAAGGTGAGAATTTTGTACCGGCTTAGCAGGGTACTTTTTCCCATGTTATAAAATTATTTAGTCTTAGCTTAAATGAAGTGAAGTGTGAAGGATTAAATTGGATTAATTTAATTTATTGGATGGCTGTCCTTAAACATCTCTTAATAAAATTTGTGTTATTTTAGATCTGGATCTAGAGCTGCCTTTGTTTTATAATTCTGTGTGTTCATATCTATTAAGTTTCTTCTATGTGCATGCAATTAGATCTGCTATCTACTAATTGGGATGCACAGTTTTGAAGAATTCCAGTTAAATAAGAAGAAAAAGAAGTATCTTCCCCATTTCTTCTCTGTATTTCTTTTACTTCCTTATTCTATAAAATAATTCCTTTCTTGAATAGCTACTTACTTGCTGCAGAACTTCTTCGTTATGGTTCATGAACTAAGTGGTTAAAGTAAAACCCCGGAGTGCTTTTCAAAAATTTTAATTGCCTGATAGATAATAACACATTTTTATTGACAAATTTGACACGGAAGCCTCACCGGTTAAATGAGGGAGATTTATCTCATGACTGCCTAGGTTTGATACTATGTAAAAAATCTAGCCAACAGGCTTCGATATATATATGGTGTTATCAGGGTGCCTATGCGGGTTAATGTTTGTACAAATAGATCATGTGTTATGCATTGTCATAGTTGATCTCCTGTAGTGTCATGTGAACTAGAATGTAAATCAAAAACAATTTTAATCAAAAACAAATTATTCCTGTATTTTAACTATTGTATTTGTGTGTGTAAAATGTGGGCGTTACATCAGGTTCAAAATATGGGATGTTACAAACTATTTGACAAATTATCTCAAAGAAATTTTGTCATATGGAATACAATTATTGCAGAATTTGCATAAAATTGATTTTTTAACGATTGTATTTTGTGAAAAGGTAAGGATCTTGGTATCATGGCTTGATATGTCTGTGACTTCAGTACACTCATTTGGTCACATTGGTTGTGAGATTAAGGTAATTTATCAATTGTTTGACAAAATTTAGTTGTATGGACTACATTGATGGGCTTGGAACATTTACTTTTATTTCTTCAATAAACAAGGATTATGGTTAACTAACTCATTGCATTAGGTTATCCTGTAAATATTGCTTTGGTTTCTTAAACAATTCAAGGATGCAAAATGTGGGAGGATACAAAAATTAGATATATTTTTTTTGAAAATTGTCTCAACAAAACATGGTCATATGGACTGCAATGATTTTAGGACATACACAAAAAAATATTTTATAAGAATGTTCTCAAATAGGTGGCTATGACTACAATGATTTTCAAATATTTTCTAAATGGCAATGCTAAATACTAGAAATATGAGATTAGAAAATGATTGGATTAAATGAGACTTAAAGCTAGGGAATTACAAACAGCCAAATCTTCAAAAAAAAATTCGAATTTGTAAAATGTAAACCATCAGGTGCTGAAGATGTCAATAAGTTTTTGAAAGGAAAAGAAGAGAAATATATCAGAAAGGAAGAGCTTTCCCAAAACTACTATAAACTAATTTTAAGAGATAAAAAAACGAAATTGAAACTCTCTAAACTGTATCAATGACAATCTAGAATGATCAAAACCAAAACTAGCTCCAAAAAACTTTTAAGTAAGAGCTCTTATTGTTTCAAATTTTATAAAAGTGCTTTGGCTGTTGAAAAAACGTGTTCAATAAAGTATACAATATTTCAAAAAGGGGAAGAAGTGTCAAAAGCATTCCAAAAAAATAAAAATGTATGAAAATAGGAGAAGAGATGCATGTCCTTGTATTGTATACCCATCCTTGTGTCATGCTAATTTTAGATGTGAGAGACAAAATGAAGAGAAACTGTAAGGCATACTGAGATATGTGTGTGTTCATCATTTTATTATGTTGAAAGAATTTACAATATGGCTGAGGTAGTTTATAATTTATCATTAGTAAATGAGTAACTAATGTATAGAAAATAGATATTAATATATTTAATACCCCACCTTCGTGACTAAATAGGAGACAATAAGAAAATTTCACGAATACAATAACATCAAAATTTTAGTCATTAAATTTGTAAACTACTCCAAAAATGTTAATTTGAAATTTGTAGTACTCTTACCTTTTGTTGATGTCTAATGTACGAGAATTGGTTGAGATACCAAAACATATATCTTGTCATATGGAGATAAGATATATCATACTATCCTCTAATTTCTATGGAATGATTCGTTGATTGGTAATAAATCATCATTAGTCAATAACTTCATCCCAACCTCCATAGTTCTAAAACTAGAATTTTTAAGAAGTTGATCAAAAGTAATATACCAGGATCGTGGAGCTTATTGAAGTACATATAAGGATTCAATCTATTTTCAAGAATGATCAAGTACATGAAAACCTCCATGCTACATGAAGTAAACCTCATTATGCAAATATCCAGAGAGAAGCAACATCTTTGAAGTATTCACAATAGGAGAAAAGAACAACTCAATTATTCCTTTCTATTGTGAAAACGTTTTTGCAACAAGATGAGCCTTGTACTTATCTAAGGTACTATCATCTTTGATTTTGAATTTGTCCACCCATATGCATCTGATCGGTTGTTTATTTGGAAATTCAGAGACCATAAAAAGGTTAGATACAAGAGCATGAGAGCTTTTGACCAGATTTACACAATAAAATTCATGGAATAATGATGTTTGCATTCAATTCATTGCAGTATGATCACCCTTGTGGCATGCCCATCTTTTTGGTTCATGACCCTGATACAAACGAAAGGAACGATTCTCAACCTTATATCATTTTAAACAGGTTTACCATAAACCTTGGTGTGAACAATAACCCATCGACTATCCACCTCGTGGTGGTTTTCTGGATCTACCACAAACCTTTTCAAGATCCATGAATCATCTTACATTGGTGCTTTTTTTCCCTACAATATTTTTACATTAGGAGGTTACATAGGAATATGCTGACACAAAAACATGAAAATTATTCACATTACATCCATAATAACAAAATGTTCTATATTGTAGTCACGAGTGATGACCATTCCCACCCAATCTTGAAAAACATAGGAATATAACACTACCATTAGAAATTTCCCTTGACTTTAGGCGTTTTGGTGTAAAATGGATATGGAACATTGGTGTTATGTTCTAACCCCTGTGAAATTTTCATTTATTCATCAAACTATTCATCAAATCAATAGGAAAAATTCAAAATTCAAAATAAGCCCATTGAACTAAAAGTAAACTCACAATTGAAAAAAAAAACACCACAATTTCTATGCGGTCATGTCGTTGGTGATGATGAGAGGTCATTGATCAACCTTCATCCTCCAATGAATGAAATTTCTAACTCAGTAGAATGTGATCATGAAGCTAGAAATATTTCCACATTATTTATTATCTCTTCCCTCAATGTGAAATGTTTTGTTTTCTAGACGTTAGATTATTTTATTTATTTTTATTCATAAAAGGTTTTGGAGGGCCCTTAACCAAGAGTACAACCAAAGGCTCAACATCCAAGATAGACATTAAAGAGAAAAGTGGCTAACAAAAAGAAGGGATCCAAACCCCAGCCAAAAGCACCTCACTAGTACGTCTATAGCTATACGGCAGCTTGAGCACAGTAGCAACACAACACAAAAAAAGAGGCCCTCCAACCCAGATAAAGCGATAAAAACAGAGCAACAAGACAAGAATCAAAGAAGTTCTATTTCTCCTATCCAACATCATGCATTCCTCATTACTATCTACCGAGTAAATTTTGAGAGTGACTTCAAGATCCATGAGAGGAGTGTGACCCAGTAAACTCGGGGCACAAACCATCGTATAATCAACAGTGATAGTGTGCTCTGAAACTAATGCACCAGTGACGCATTGCAGATTTTCATTGGTAGATACTAAATCCTTCACCAAATCTATAAGAGGACCAATAATGAGATGCTTAGGAAAATAATCCTTCCACCACGTTAGTTTATCATTTCGTTTGCATTTGGAGTGCTCACAATTGTCTGAAAAATGCCTATTTTGGAAGCAATGTCGACACCTGAACGCTAAGACCTCGTAGTCGATCCTTTGCATCCAAATCCTATCACTAATTTGAAGGTTGATATCTGCTAGGAGGTCTAGAGAGGTGTCCATATCCACCAAGATTCTTGCATAGGTCATGTGAATCTGGTTAGAGATTTTAATGTATGTTTTTTAAAAAGATCCTAAAGTATCCCCAATAAGAGTAAGGTCTGAATTATTCTAGAGTTGTAGTGGGAGGCCTGGAAGGTTTATCCAAATGGGTTAGGTATCAAATGAGTCTTTTAAGGGGTCGAAGGATGGATACCAAGGATTGATCATGAGTGCATGTTCACCCCAAATCCAATACTAATCAGAAATTAAATCCCTTTCTTCAGCGGTTTAAAAAACAACAATGAAATAAGCTTTAGCACATGGGTAAATCTTGATCTTACATTTAATTGTTTACCTCCATATCTGAAAAATACACTTGTGGAGCTGAGATAGTTTAGGAAAAAAATGGTGGAATCTGTAGATGATTCCAAGTTGGGAGAGATTCCCCTCCTCCTTGAGTACCTTTTGTAACAAATTATCCTCAATTTTCAACACCATAATCTTCGAGGCAGGTTTTAAGGGTTTGCAGAATTTTTTTATATTTTCCTTTTGGTGGAAACTGCAGTAGTAAAGGATTTAGTAGAACCTTCGATCCCCAACCCGTATGCTCAGATTTTTGATTTCCCCTGAGTGATGTTTTTGCTTCCCTGTAGAGGAGTATCAATAGATATATTAGGATCGATTTTCTCATTTCCACCAACATAACTGCTACAAAAGTGATTTGAGGTGGGAGATGAGCATCCCTTGCCTTCACTAGTAGTCTCTTGTTTTCTAGCATCTCTATCAATGGAAATTTTCTCTACATAACCTCCCTTGACTGTCATAGAGGGGTTTCGGTTTTAATTTATGATCCAAGATTGTTTGACTGGGATCCTATGCATGATACAAAAGACCAAATCCCGTATATTCAAAGGAGGTGCATACAAAAAAGAACCAAACATAGCGAAGAAGGAACAACCAAGAAAGAAACATGGGAGGTGCAAAACAACAATAAAAGAATAGTAAAACCCCAATGAAACCAAAGTGGAACAACAACAAAATAAAATAAAAATAAAACATTAGGAGGTGGAAGTATATTTTTTGTTCTTCTTGTTATGTACTTTTTGCCACCCATTTGAATCTTCCTCTATAGGAAGTGTTGGTGCATGATTTGATCTTGCCCTAATTTTCCTTAAAAATATTCCATCTGTGTGCTATGTTTTCTATTTCCTCGATTTGGTGCGTGAAATTTCCAATATTCATATGTATGCCTTTATAAATCCATTCCCATGGTCGTAAATTTCTTGGAGCCTCGTTTTACTTGCAATTTCTCCATCCTTGGCAAAAAAATTTGATTCTCGGAAAAAATGGCGAAGTTCTTTGTATTCTACTATTTGACAGGTGTCTTTTCCCCATTAAATTCTTTCTCAGCATCGGAAAATGTGTGGCCTCCTTTGATTGGTTGAGGGATGGTGGATAAATGTTATAAACTTTTCACTTTTGGCTATTTTAGCAAAAGGATTGAGTTGGTCCCGTGGTCCCGTTGAGCTCTGATTGGCTAAGAAAAATTTAAGTGGCAGAGAAAATTTCCTATTTTTTCCCTGAAGGTGTACAGGTGTTAATAAGTCAAGCAACTATGGAAGGGCGGGCCTTTTTTGTGTTTTAAGGCATTATCGTGAAAAAGGGTAAAAATGTGAAAAAATTGCATAAGGCCTGTGAGAGGACACATGGCAGCTTGTAAGTCAAAGGTGGAGATGTGGATCGGCGGAGAGCTTTGATGTTTTTGGCCTTGTTTTGGAAAAAACGGAATAAAGTATAAAAATGGGCTGAAACTCCGCTATGAATAAGAAGTTGACGCGTGGCAGTTTGAAAATTCAAAGGTGGAAAGGCAAGATGATGGGGAACTTTGAAGTTTTTTAGATTTATTTTATAAAAGGAGTAAAGTTACAAAGTAAACTGCAGCTCCACTCCAATCAGAGAAGGACACGTAGCTTTGAAAATTCAAAGCGGGAGGTGGAATGTTGGGTTACTTTGAAAAATTTTAACTTTAAAAAGATTAAAGTTATAATGTGAACCTCAACTCCACTCTAATAAGAGAAAGACAAGTGGTATTAAAAATTTATATAGTGGGAAGGCGGGTCGCCGGAGCACTTTGAAGTTTTAAATCCTTTTTTGTGAAAAAAGGAATGAAGTTATAAACTAAACCACAACTCCATTTTGAATCAGAGAGGAACACGTGGTAGCTTTGACAAGTCAAAACGGGAAGGGGGATCATCGGTGTAGTTTGAGACTTTAAGCCCTTTTTGGTGAAAAAAGGAATAAAGTCATATAGTTAAGCACGACCCTGCCAAAAAAAAAGCAATTAAGGTCTGCATTGAAAAGTCAAATTGGGAAGGCGGG
The DNA here is from genome assembly GCA_019776745.2 of Taxus chinensis. NCBI lineage: Eukaryota > Viridiplantae > Streptophyta > Pinopsida > Cupressales > Taxaceae > Taxus > Taxus chinensis. The sequence goes on along the minus strand of CM034147.1, from coordinate 197,253,541 downwards.
TCATCAGGGTAAAATGGCATAATCGAGCTGTGATTCTGTTGGGACCCACATTGAGCCACGTGTCATGCCCATTTTCAAAGGGCGGAAGGGTGGGGAAAAATGTTACAATTTTACATTTTTTCAAAAGTTATAAAATGTTAAAAAGTGCCTCCAAGATCATTTATCAAATTCTTCCACGTGGATGGCTCATTGAAAGGGAAAGATCGACGGTAGCTATACATTGCATCTTTTTTTGCCACCATTGACGTTCCAAGAACTCTAGAGAAGTGATTTTTACATCGTTCTTGATCAATTTTTGATGATTTCTTGTTGTTTTTAATGGCATAGCACAATTTAATGGATTTAGAGCTCAATTTGAACATTTGAAGTGGATTTTTGCTCGGGCACTTGCAAAAAATGTGAATTATCAGATCCAGAAATTACAGAGCGAGATTACAGAGGGAAAAGGATGAAATGATGAAGGAAAAGCATACTACAGGTTCCAAGGATGAAAAATGTGCCTCCAATTAGAACAATGATGCAAATTTTTGGAATGATTCACCTTTTTGAAACACTTGGAAACTTTTGGGCATGTTTCTGTTAAACGTCCCTTTCCAGAAAATCATGATGAAACTTGTAACAAACAAGATGCTTTGGATATTCTTTTCTTGGGGGAGAAGGATTGGATGTCAATGAATGTAATAAAATGCATGTTTTAGATATTCAAAAGGTCGGGGGGTTCATTCTTCACGAGAAAATATGAGAAAGACCATCTTCATGAGAGACCATTCGAGAGACCTGTTAATCTCTTTTGTTTTAGATTTGCATCATATCAAGTTGGTTGTGAGCATACAGCCATTGGTGAGCTCTGAGATTATTTAAGAAACTTTCCCCTAATGATGAATCTAATCAATATCAAATTAATATGTGTTGATCTTTAGAAAAATTTGTGTATGCTTTTATTCCATAATGTCTTCATATAATTTTTCTTGTTGCTGTTGCAATCTTGTGTTAAAATCTCTTTGAATCACACAAAATCTCATCCCTATGATATTCTAGTGGCATTTTCAATTTCATTACGAGAAGAACTTTCATACGGTAATGAAATAATCAATTTAAATTCACTTTACCTTCCTGATTGACTGATATTGTTTGTAATTCTTTGGGTGTACCTTAGGTGTGATAAACCAGAGGTTTCTAATGCTTAATTGAGTCTTTTAACTCGAGCCTTCGTGTTAAGTTCTTGAAGATTGTGTGAAAACGTGCAGATCTGGGCCTTCATTGATGCACACCTTCTGGTTAAAGGAACATTTCAGTTATTCTAAAGCTTTCTGTTGTTGAGTTTTCCAATTGTTGTAAAGGCTCTCAAAGATCTGGCAAAGTCAAATTTATCTTGCTTAATCTCCCACCAAAAAATTATTCAAACAACTAATTCTACTTGAACTACCCTTGTTTGTCCCGTGTATCAACAAATGAAATATTTCCATTCCCAAAATATGCAAAACCAAATCAGGTCTCAATGTCTTAAGTAACCTAATCCTTGCTTGGAAAATATCTCCATTCTTTAGAAGTGACAAATCGTGAGAGTTAAATTGTGGTGCATTGATCATATTTTCCCTAGGTTTTTCTTTAAAATTTGTGCAAAAGAAGGATATCTTCATCAATAAAGGTTACAAAATGGGTTCTCTTACCCTAGTTGAAAGGCACAACCTAAAATAGTGAAGGATAGATCAAATCCTTTTTGAAGGTGATATCCATTTCTCCAACACCGAGTGATAAAGAGCCAAATGAATCACCTCCCCAGCTACAAAATGACATATATTTTGATCTATCTATTTATGAGTATCTTTTGAAACATTTTTTGTTTCTCGGCTTCCAGTGGAGAATCAATTTGGGTACCAACACCAAAATGGTGTCGTTGCCAGGGAGAATTTGAGTAATATTTGAAGTATTTGTACATCCTCCGTCAACAACACCTGAATGGCGCCATTGCTGGGGATAATTTGAAGGTTATTTGAAATATTTGTACATCCTCCATCAACAACACCAAAATGGCACCATTGTCGGGGAGTATTTTTGCAAATACATACATATGAAGACCCTGATAATACTCCTTGAATGTTCTGTGTGGTAATACATTGTTCGAATGTCATCATTTGTTTAGATTCGTAAGGATTGTTCGAAGTTATAATTTCTGTGTGCAATATTTCTTGTTTTCAGTAGTTACTGCACTAAGTTTTTGTTGTAATTGATAAATTTGGATAAAGGAAGGTCAGATCTGATAAGATTTTTAAGAATCATGTGCTGACAAACATTTGACAGATCAATTTTAGTTCATTTACACAACTAGGATGAAAATCCTTATTGGCGACTCCGTATTGATTTGATTTTGATAAATACCTGTGTCTTAACCTCTTATATTTTAAATTTGTTGCTAATATTTACATAGATTGAAGGAAGAAGATATTTCTTTGTTAAAGACCCTACTAGAATTTTGTTTCTAGAATTGGGGAAATCAGATTATAAAGGAAGAAGAATCTAGAAAGTTATTGGAGATCAGAAATCAAGAAAAGAGTTATCAATTTTTGAAATTGATTAGCCTATGATTGAAGAATGTCATACGTCCTCAAGTGCTTCTGAATCAGGCAGTATTTTTGTAGATCTGAATTCTCCATTTGGTGAGGGGGCCTTCATTTGTATTTGAAAATTTTTCTTCTCATTTTTTCCCTGCATTTTCCAAATATGATATGGTTTTCCAAGAAGTAGAACCATTAGGGGATATTCATTTTAAAAATTATATTCCTATTCCCAAAAGACCCCTTATTCCTCATCATTCTGTATCTCCTAAAAATTCACCTCCTCAAAACAATATGGCCCAGCCCCCACCCAGACCTCCATTTGTTATTAATACCTTTGGTCCTATAAATTTTAGAGGTATGGATGGATATCCCAATGTTTTGCCACAAGATGTTAGAAATAGTTTTCCTAAATTTCAAGGAAATAATGTTATTACTGGTGATCAACACTCAAACATTTTTGTCAATATGATGGAAGACTTTGAAATCAAATATGAAGATGTGTATATAAATTTTTTCATTCATACTCTAGAGGAGGATACACGTGACTGGTATAAAGCTTTGCCATACAATTCAATTGATTCATGGACAGAAATGAAGAATTCTTTTAGATTGCAATATGGATTTAAAATAGACCCTAAGTTTCTTTTATCAGAATTTGAAAATATAAAGAAAAATCCTAATGAATCACTCTATGATTTAAATACTAGATTTAACAAAACTTGGAGAAGATTTCCTATAATCTTAAGGCCTAGTGATGAATCATGTCTAATAAAGTATTCTGATGCATTTGAAAAAAAGGCCGCATATTATTTAAGGGACAAAAACCCTGTTACTTTGAGGCAAGCCTTTACTATGGCTTTGCAGATTGAAAATAATATCAAGGAAATTGGAAAACCTCCTAAGAGGGAGGATATCAAATTTATCAATCCAAACAAGCCCTAATCAAACAAGGTTGTGGATTTAGAGGAGGTTGTAAAAACTTTGGTAGATGCTGTTAAAGAAATATCTTATAAGTTAGCCAGAGCAGAGAAAGGGATTGGACAAAGTTCCTAAGGTCAGCACAAGCCAAAAGACCAAGAAAGATTTGGCAATCATCCTGGAGGTGATTAGAGATTTGATGACAGAGGTAAAGGGCCCATGGGATCTTGAAATAGACAGGCCCAACCTCATGAAAATAGAATGGTGCCTGATCCCTTGATTTCCAGAGTTACTTCTATGGAGGAAGATGATGAAATTGATTGGTGCGACAGATGCTTCTTGCCCCATCCTCCATGTGAAGTAGATCAGCAAGTTGAAGAAGCTTATGATAATGACACTGATGATGATGCATGTATGTTGCAATGCCCTAGAATTTCACAGCAGGGAGCAACTACAACTGAGCTGATAATTGTAAGAACTGCTGTAAACTTTTGTCTTTGCATTCACTGGGTATTACCTCTTCCTCCCACTCTTGCTTTTGAAATTGATATGGTACAAGCATCCGATTTGCCTAGTCACGATTTTTAATACTTGAGGGCATTTATGGTTGAAAAATATAATGGAGGAATCCCTTTTGAAGAGGATAGGCAGTTATTGATGAATGTCATGGTTGCCCAAGAAAAGGAGCATAATACAAGGAGTAAGGTTGCCAAAGGGGTAGGGCCTCAAGCCAAATCAAAAACTCCAATACTTACCAAGGAAATACCTAACAAAAATGCATCTGGAAGAGGCCTTGTTTCCTAAAATAAAACTTGTATTCCTCCCCATGTTCAGACTGAAAAAAATTCTATACCATCTGATGAGTTCGTCAATCTTCCTCCTATTGCTTCCTTGCCCAAGTATGTTCCTTATGATATTACCCAAGTCTTGAGTCAAATCAAGGTTTCTGTTCCAATTGTTGAATTGCTTAGAATTCTTGAGCATGTAAAAAGGGCTTTTGAGTATTTGGGATTTAATGAAGAAAAGGTTACCCATGGAAGAAATGTGAAAAATACAGAGATTCCTCATACTATTGTAGAGTTAGATAAACCACCAGCATTGGAGGAAATTGGGGAACCACCTGAAGTATATTTGGGAACATCTTTGGTTAAGTCTCCGTTGAATGTAGATCCATTTTTCACCACTTTGATTATTAAGGACAGGCTGCTACACAATTGCATGTTTGATTCTAGAGCCTCTTGTAATGTTATGCCTCTTGAGGTCATGAATGAATTAAATATTAAAGTAACAACATCTTATGGGAAGTGTAATGGATTCGAGAGAACTGTCAGTGGTTGGATGTGTCAAAGGTCTGGTAGTGCAACTTGCAGATTATCTAGGAAGAAACTTAACCATGGATGTTGTCATTGTTGATTGTCCTCCTATATGGGGAATGCTGTTATCAAGAAAGTGGGTTGTGTTAGGAAATAAGAGATAAAATATGCGGAATAATCCCTTACAGAATCACAAAAGTAGAAACTAATATGCAGAAAATATTACAGGAATTCTCAAATAAAAGTGTAGAATAAATAACACAACAAAGAGAGACAATATTTAATGTGGTTTCACCCAATTTGGGCTACATCCACCAAGAATCACTTGCTCAGATTCTATTACAAGCCTCCACTCTCTCAATATAATAACCCAGATCCGATTGGAGCTATGCTCAACAAACTCTACAAAATTCACACCTGAATTCAAAACAACATTTGCAATACATTTGCTTGTCTATCTATCATATGCATAAGACCATATAAATATACAACTACTTAAGCATTTTTACAAAACCATGGGTATCAAACAATGGGCAAAAACCGAAGAGGCAGTCCCAATAAACCTATGGGTAGCCGAAAGAGGCATGTTTTACAAAAATGGCCCATAACAGTTACCAAAAAACCATGGGTTAATAAACCACCCATGAAAATGGCTCATTGGGGGCTTTGCCCATTAACCCCCCTTTAATCGGGGTTAATAAACCACCCATGAATCCCCCTGACCTGCTCACCCGTAAGCGGGACCGCCGTAAAAATACCCGAGTGTAACACATAGAAGGTGTACTACACTATAACACGAAAATAGGCTCCACAAACATAACAGGCTGCTAGTGTGGGTGGAAGTGTGCAAATGGGACATGTCTTATGTAATCATCCCAGTTCAGGGAAGCCTTGTGAAGTTATTTGGTGAAAAGAAAATGTTATATCTTATTGAGGATCCCAACAATGATTTTTATGAAGTGTTGTATACAGATGCTAATATTGGTAACTTTATGAGCTATGTTGATTTTGGGGAATATGAAATTGAAGAATGTAGATCTCCAGAAAAGTTTGGCTTTCCTGGAAATTTGATGTTTGATGCAAGCTTGAAGGATGTTGGAAAATGTGCCCTCAACACAAAGGATAAGAAGAAACAAATGTGGTTAGCTAACAACTTGGAGAGAAAAGAAAAACAAGTATATACCCAATTGTTAAAAATGTATCAGAGCTACCTGGCATGGTCATACCTAGATTTGAAGATACTTGAAGAATTTCCTTGATTGCTTTCTTATAAATCAAGATGCATATCAATTCTATAGTGTATAGTCCTTTGGTTTCATTATGCTTGTTGTGTTTTGGTTTGTCTCGGGCCTTGGTGGCCGTTTTTGTTGGTTTCTTAGTTTGCTCGAAGGGGTTGGTTTTTGTTCTCTGCTCTGCAAAATTGGCTCGTGACTCCGTTGCCCAATGGTTTTTGGTACTTGGTCTGCTCTTTTTTTCTTGTGGCACTCGCTGGGAGTGCCCTTTCCCGAGACATATTTGTGCATCCACCATTAACAACACCAGAATGAATTCGTTGCCCAATGGATTTTTTTGGAACTTGCTCTGTTATTTATTCGTGTGGCACTCGCTAGGAATGCACATCCCCAAGTTGGAGTTGATGTTCGTGCATGATTTGATCCTACCCTAATTTGCCCTAAAAATATTTGATTTGTGTGCTCTGTTTTCTATTTCCTTGATTTGGTGCGTGAAATGTCCAATCTTCATTTTTATGCCTTTATAAATCCATTCCCATGGTTGAAAATTTCTTGGAGCCTAGTTTTACTTGCAATTTCTCCATCCTTTGCAAAAAATTTTGATTCTGGACTAAAATGGAAAAGTTCTCTATATTCTACTCTTTGACGGGTGTATTTTCCCCGTTAAATTCTATCTCAGCATCGGCAAATGCATGGCCTCCTTTGATTGGTTGAGGGACGGTGGATAAATGTTATAAAATTGTCACTTTTGGCTATTTTGGAAAAAGGATTGAGTTGGTCCTGTGGCCCCGTCGAGCTCTGATTGGCTAAGCAAAATTTAAGTGGCGGAGCAAATTTCCTATTTTTTCCCCAAAGGTGTACACATGTCAATAACTCAAGAAGTTGTGGAAGGGCAGGGCTTTTTTATGTTTTAAGGCACTATGGTGAAAAAGGGTAAAAATGTGAAAAAATTGCCTAAGGCCCACGAGAGGACACGTGGCAGCTTCTAAGTCAAAGGTGGAGATGCGGATCGGCAAAGAACTTTGATGTTTTTGGCCTTATTTTGGAATAAAGGGAATAAAGTATAAAAATGGGCCGAAACTCTGCTACGAATCATAAGTGGACGCGTGGCAGTTTGAAAATTTAAAGTTACAAAGGCAGGATGATGGGGAAATTTGAAGTTTTTTAGCTTTATTTTGTAAAAGGAGTAAAGTTACAAAGTAAACCTCAGCTCCACTCCAATTAGAGAAGGACACGTAGCTTTGAAAATTCAAAGTGGGAGGCGGAATGTTGGGTTACTTTGAAGTTTTTTGACTTCAAAAGGATTAAAGTTATAATGTGAACCACAGCTCCACTCCAATCAGAGAAAGACATGTGTCATTGAAAAGTCAGAGCGGGAAGGCGGGTTGCCAGAGCACTTTGAAGTTTTAAAGCATTTTTTGTGAAAAAAGGAATGAAGTTATAAAGTAAACTGAAACTCCATTACGAATCAGAGAGGACGTGGCATCTTTGACAAGTTAAAACGGGAAGACGGATCATTGGGGAAGTTTGAGAATTTAAGCCCTTTTTGGTGAAAAAAGGAATAAAGTCATAAAGTTAAGCACAACCCCGCCAAAAAAGTAATTAAGACATGCGTTGAAAATTCAAAACGGGAAGGCGGGCCATCAGAGCATTTTGAATACTTTTTCCCTTTCGTAAAAAAGTTGTAAAATGGCAGAATTGAGCCGTGATTCCGCTGGGACCCACATTGAGCCACGTGTCACGCAAAGGGTGAAAGGGCAGGGAAAAATGTTAAAATTTTACATTTTTTCCAAAAGTTATAAAATGTTAAAAAGTACCCCCAGGCCCGTTTCGAATCAAATTCTTCCATGTGGATGGCTCTAATTTAAAGTTGAAAGTGCAAGATTGATGGTAGCTATACATTGCATCTATTTTTGCTGCCATTAACGTTCCAAGAACTCTAGAGATGCAATTTTTGCATTGTTATTCATCAAATTTTGATGATTTCTTGTCATTTTTAATGGTATAGTGCAATTGAAAGGATTTAGAGCTCAATTTGTGAATCTAAGGTACAAATTTGAACATTTGAAGCAGATTTTTGCTCGGGCACTTGTAAAAAATGTGAATTATCATATCTAGAAATTGCAGAGGGAGAAGGATGAAGTGATGAAAGAAAAGCATGTTGTAGGCACCAAGGATGAAAAACGTGCCTCCAATTAGAACAATGATGCAAGTTTTTTGAATGATTCACCTTTTTGAAACACCTAAAAACTTTTGGGCATGTTTCTATTAAACGTCCCACTCCAGAAAATCATGATGAAACTTGTAACAAACAAGATGCTTTAGATATTCTTTTCTAAGGGGAGAAGGCTTGGATGTAAATGAATGTTATAAAATGCATGTTTTAGATATGCAAAAGGTTGGGGGGTTCATTCTTCACAAGAAAATATGAGAAATCCCATCTTCTTGAGAGACCATCCGAGAGACCTGTTAATCTCTTTTGTTTAAGATTTGCATTGTGTCAAGTTGGTTGCGAGTGTACAACCATTGACGAGCTCTGAGATTTTTCAAGAAACTTTCCCCTGCTGATGAATCTAATCAATTGTGAATTAATCTATGTTGATCCTGAGCAAAATTTGTGTCTGCTTTAATTCCATAATGTCTTTATATAGTTTTTCTTGTTCCTATTGCAATCTTGTGTTAAAATCTCTCTGAATCACACAAAATCTCATCCCTGTGATAGTCTAGTGGCATTTGCAATTTCATTATGAGAATATCTTTCATCTAGTAATGAAATAAAAAATTTAAAATCACTTTAGCTTCCTTGATTGACAGAGATTGTTTGTAAGTCTTTGGGTGTAGCTTAGGCATGATAAATCTAGAGGTTTCGAATGCTTAATTGATTCTTGTAACTCGAGCCTTCATGTTAAGTTCTTGAAGATTGTGTGAAAATGTGCAGATCTGGTCCTCTATTGATGCACACCTTCTGATTGAAGGAAAATTTTAGTTATTTTGAATCTTTCTGTTGTTGAGTTTTCCAATTGTTGTAAAGGCTCTCAAAGATCTGGAAAATTCAAATTTATCTTGCTTAATCTCCCACCAAAAAAATATTCAAACAACTAATCCTACTTGAACTACCCTTGTTTGTCCCATGTATCAAGAAATGAAATATATCCATTGCCAAAATATATAAAAGAAAATCAGGTCTCAATGTCTTAAGTAACCTAAGCCTTGCTTGGAAAATATTTCCTTTCTTTAGAAGTGACAACTCGTGAGAGTTAAATTGTGGTGCACTGATCATATTTTCCCAAGGGTTTTCTTTAAAATTTGTGCAAAATAAGGATATCTTCATCTCCTTCATCAATAGAGGTTACAAAAGTGATCAAAATAGGAGAATATATGCATGTCCTTGTATTGTATGCCCATCTTTGTGTCATTCTAATTTTAGATGTGAGAGAAAAAATGAAGAGAAACTATAAAGCATACTAAGATATGTGTGTGTTCATCATTTTATTATGTTGAAATAATATACAATATGGTTGAGGTAGTTTATAATTTATCATTAATAAATGAGTAACTAATGTATAGAAAATAGATATTAATATATTTAATACCCCACCTTCATGACTAAATAGGAGACAATAAGAAAATTTCACGAATACAATAACATCAAAATTTTAGTCATTAAATTTGCAAACTACTCCAAAAATGTTAATTTGAAATTTGAAGTACTCTTACCTTTTGTTGATGTCTAATGTACGAGAATTGGTTGAGATACCAAAACATATATCTTGTCATATGGAGATAAGATATATTAGACTATCCTCTAATTTCTATAGAATGATTCATTGATCCGTAATAAATCATCATTAGTCAATAACTTCATCCCAACCTCCATAGTTCTAAAACTAGAATTTTTAAGAAGTTGATCAAAAGTAATATACCTAGATCGTGGAGCCTATTGAAGTACATATAAGGATTCAATCTATTTTCAAGCATGATCAAGTACATAACAACGTCCATACTACACAAAGTAAACCTCTTTATCCAAATCTCCAGAGAGAAGCAACATCTTTGCAGTATTCACAATAGGAGAAAAGAACAACTCAATTATTCCTTTCTATTGTGAAAAATGTTTGTCCAACAAGATGAGCCTTGTACTTATCTAAGGTACTATCATCTTTGATTTTGACTTTGTCCACCCATTTGCATATGACCGGCTGTTTATTTGAAAATTCAGAGACCATAAAAAGGTTAGATACAAGAGCATGAGAGCTTTTGACCAGATTTACACAATAAAATCCATGGAATAATGATTTTTGCATTCAATTCATTGTAGTATGATCACCCTTGTGTCATGCCCATCTTTTTAGTTCATGACCCTGATACAAATTAAAGGAACAATTCTCAACCTTATATCATTTTAAACAGGTTTACCATAAACCTTTGTGTGAACAATAAGCCATCGACTATCCACCTCGTGGTGGTTTTCTGGATCTATCACAAACCTTTTCAAGATCCATGAATCGTCTTACATTGGTGCTTTTTTTTCCCCTATAATATTTTTACATTAGGAGGTTACATAGGAATATACTGACACAAAAACATGAAAATTATTCACATTACATCCATAAGAACAATTTTTTTTAATTGAAGTCACGAGTGTTGACCATTCCCACCCTATCTTTAACAACATAGGAATCTAACACTATCATTGGAAATTTCCCTTGACTTTAGCCGTTTTGGTGTAAAATGGATATGGAACATTGGTGTTATGTTCTCCCCCCTGTGAAATTTTCATTTATTCATCAAACTATTAATCAAATCAATAGGAAAAATTCAAAATAAAAAAGAAGCCCATTGAACTGAAAGCAAACTCATAAGTGAAAAAAAACTGCCACAACTTCTATGTGGTCATGTCGTTGGTGATGAAGAGAGGTCATTGATCAACCTCCGTCCTCCAATGAATGAAATTTCTAACTCAATAGAATGTGATCATGAAGCTAGAAATATTTCTGCATTATTTATTATCTCTTCCCTCAATGTGAAATGTTTTGTTTTCCAGACGTTAGATTAATTAATTTATTTATATTCACAAAAGGTTGTGGAGGGCCCTTAACCAAGAGTACAACCAAAGCCTCAACATCCAAGATAGGTAGTAAAGAGAAAAGTGGCTAACAAAAAGAAGGGGTCTGTTAGGAAATAAGAGATAAAATATGTGCAATAATCCCTTACAGAATCGCAGCAGTAGAAATTAATATGTAGAAAATATAACAGATCTCAAATAAAAGTGCAAAATAAATAACACAACACATAGAGACAAGATTTAACATGGTTTACCCAATTTGGGCTACGTCCACCAAGAATCACTTGCTCAGATTTTATTAAAAGCCTCCACTCTCTCAATACAATACCCAGATCCGTTTAGAGATATGCTCAACAAACTCTACATAATTCACACCCGAATTGAAAACATATTTGCAATACATTTGCTTGTCTATGTATCATATGCATAAGACCATATAAATAGACAATTGCTTAAGCAGTTTGATAGAAAATTGTGGGTATCAAAACTATGGGCAAAAACCATGGGTATCAAAACAATGGGTACCAAAAAACCATGGGCCCAAAAACCACCGTAAAAATACTCGAGTGTAACACATAGAAGGTGTACCACACTCTAACATGAAAATAGGTTCCACAAACATAACAGGGTCCATACCCTAGCAAAAAGCACCTCACTAGTACGTCTACAGCTATACGGTGGCTTGAGCACAATAGCAACACAACACAAAAATAGATGGCCTCCAACCCAGATAAAGCGATAAAAACAGAGCAAAAAGACACGAATCAAAGCAGTTTTATTTCTCCTATCCAACATTTTCCATTGCTCATTACTATCTACCAAGTAAATCAGGAGAGCGACTTCAAGATCCATGAGAGGAGTGTGACCCAGTAAACTCAGGGCACAAACCATCATATAATCAACAGTGATAATGCACTTTGAAAGTAATGCAGCAGTGAATTTTTGTGGATTTTCATTGGTAGCCACTAAATCCTTCACCAAATCTATAAGAGGACCAATAATGATATGCTCAGGAAAATAATCCTTCCACCATGTTATTGTATCATTTCGTTTACATCTGGAGTGCTCACAATTGTCTGACAAATGCTTAGTTTGGAAGAAATGTCGACACCTGAAGGCTAAGACCTCATAGTCGGTCCTTTACATCCAAATACTGTCACTAATTTGAAGGATAATATCTGCTAGGAGGTCTAGAGAGGTGTCCAGATCCACCAAGATTCTTGCATAGGTCATGTGAATCTAGTCAAGGGTTTTAATGTATGTTTTTTCAAAAGATCCTAAAGTATCCCCAATAAGAGTAAGGTATGAGTTATTCTAGAGTTGTAGTGGGAGGCTTGGAAGGCTTATCCAAATTGGGTAGGTATCAAATGAATCTTTTAAGGGGTCGAAGGATGGATACCAAGGCTTGATCATGAGCCCATGTTCACCCCAAACCCAGTACTAGTCAAAATTGAAATCCCTTTCTTCTGGGGTTTCAAAGATAACAATGAAATAAACTTTATCACATGGGTAAATCTTCGATCTTACCTTTAATTGTTTACCTCCATATATGAGACATCCACTTGTGGAGCTGAGATAGTTTAGGCCAAAAATGGTGGAATTTATAGATGATTCCAAGTTGGGAGAGATTCCCCTCCTCCTTGAGTACCTTTTGTAACAAATTATCCTCAATCTTCAACACCATAATCTTCTGGGTAGGTTTTAAGGGTTTGTAGACATTTTTTATATTTTCCTTCTGGGTGGAAACTACAGCAGTAAAGGATTTAGTAGAACCTTTGATCCCCAACCCGTATGTTCAAATTTCATATTTTCCTCGAGTGATGTTTTTGCTGCCTGTAGAGGAGTATCAACAGATCTATTAGGATCAGTTTTCTCATTTCCACCAACATAACTGCTACAAAAGTTATTTGACGTGGGAGATGAGCATCCCTTGCCTTCACCAGTAGTCTCTAGTTTTCTAGCATCTCTATCAATGGAAATTTTCTCTACATAACCTCCCCCGACTATCATAGAGGGGTTGTACTTTTAATTTATGATCCAAGATTGTTTGACTAGGATCCTACCCAAGATACAAAAGGCCAAATCCTGTATATTCAAAGGAGGTGCATACAAAAAAGAACCAGACATAGCGAAGAAGGAACAAACAAGAAAGAAACATGGGAGCTTAAAACAACAATAAAAGAATAGTAAAACCTTAACGAAACCAAAGTGGAACAACAACAAAATAAAATAAAAATAAAACATTAGGAGGTGGAAGTATATTTTTAGTTCTTCTTGTTATGTAATTTTTGCCACCCATTTGAATCTTCCTCTATAGTAAGTGTTGGTGAATGATTTGATCTTGCCCTAATTTTCCCAAAAAATATTCAATCTGTGTGCTATGTTTTATATTTCCCTGATTTGGTGCGTGAAATGAACAATATTCATATGCATGCCTTTATAAATCCATTCCCATGGTTGTAAATTTCTTAAAGTTTGGTTTTACTTGCAATTTCTCCATCCTTGGTGAAAAATTTTGATTATGGGAAAAAATGGCGAAGTTCTTTGTATTCTACTGTTTGACGGGTGTCTTTTCCCCATTAAATTCTATCTCAGCATCGGAAAATACATGTCCTCATTTGATTGGTTAAGGGACAACAGATAAATGTTATAAACTTGTCACTTTTGGTTATTTTGGCAAAAGGATTGAGTTGGTCCCTGGTCCCGTCGAGCTCTGATTGGCTACGAAAAATTTAAGTGGCAAAGCAAATTTCCTATTTTTTCCCCAAAGTTGTACACGTGTTAATAAGTCAAGTAGTTGTGGAAGGGCGGGCCTTTTTTGTAATTTAATGCACTATGGTGAAAAAGGGTAAAAATGTGAAAAAATTGCCTAAGGCCCGTGAGACAACACTTGGCAACTTCTAAGTCAAAGGTGGAGATGCGGATCGGTGGAGAACTTTGATTTTTTTGGCCTTGTTTTGGAAAAAAGGGAATAAAGTATAAAAATGGGCTGAAACTCCGCTATGAATCAGAAGTTGACGCGTGGCAGTTTGAAAAGTCAAAGGTGGAAAGATGGGCCGATGGGGAACTTTGAAGTTTTTAAGCTTTATTTTGTAAAAGGAGTAAAAGTACAAAGTAAACTACAGCTCCGTTCCAATCAGAGAAGGACATGTAGCTTTGAAATTCAAAGCGGGAGGCGGAATGTTGGGTTACTTTGAAATTTTTTAACTTTAAAAAGATTAAATTTATAATGTGAACTGCAGGTCCGCTCCAATCAGAGAAAGACAGGTGGTATTGAAAATTTATATAGTGGGAAGGCGGGTTGCCGAAGCACTTTGAAGTTTTTAAGCCTTTTTTGTGAAAAAAGGAATGAAGTTATAAAGAAAACCACAACTCCGTTGCGAATCAGAGAGGAACACATGGCAGCTTTGACAAGTCAAAACGGGAAGGTGGATCATCAGGCAGTGTAGTTTGAGAATTTAAGCCCTTTTTGGTGAAAAAAGGGGTAATAAAGTCATAAAGTTAAGCACGGCCGCCAGAGGAAATATGATTTTTTTTTCCAAAAAAGCAATTAAGGCTTGCATTGAAAAGTCAAAGCGGGAAGGCGGGTCATCAGAGCATTTTGAATATTTTTTTCCTTTTGTAAAAAAGGGGTAAAATGGCATAATCAAGCCGCGATTCCGCTGGGACCCACATTGAGCTGCGTATCACGCCCATTTTCAAAGGGTGGAAGGGTGGGGAAAAATGTTACAATTTTACATATTTTTCAAAAGTTATAAAATGTTAAAAAGTTCCCCCAGGCCCATTTCAAATCAAATTCTTCCACGTGGATGGCTCTAATTTAAAGTTGAAAGGGAAAGATCAATGGTAGTTGTACATTGCATAAATTTTTGCCGCCATTGACATTCCAAGAACTCTGGAGATGCGATTTTTGCATCGTTCTTCATCAAATTTTGATGATTTCTTGTTTTTTTAATGGCATAGTGCAATTGAATGGATTTAGAGCTCAATTTGTGAATCTGAGGTACAAATTTGAACATTTGAAGCAGATTTTTTCTCGGGCACTTGCAAAAAATGTGAATTATCAGATCCAAAAATTACAGAGCGAGATTACAGAGGGAAAAGGATGAAATGATGAAGGAAAAGCATGTTGTAGGCGCCAAGGATAAAAAACGTGCCTCCAATTAGAACAATGATGCAAATTTTTTGAATGATTCACCTTTTTGAAACACTTGGCAACTTTTGGGCATGTTTTTGTTAAACGTCCCTTTCCAGAAAATCATGATGAAACTTTTAACAAACAAGATGCTTTGGATATTATTTTCTTGGGGGAGAAGGCTTGGATGTAAATGAATTTTATAAAATGCATGTTTTAGATCATGCAAAAGGTCGGGGGGTTCATACTTCACGAGAAAATATGAGAAAGCCCATCTTCTTGAGAGACCATTCGAGAGACCTGTTAATCTCTTGTGTTTTATATTTTTTGCATCATGTCAAGTTGGTTGTGAGTGTACAACCATTGGCGAGCTCTGAGATTGTTTTAAGAAACTTTCCCCTACTGATGAATCTAATCAATTTCGAATTAATCTGTGTTGATCTTGGGAAAAATTTGTGTCTACTTTTATTCCAGAATGTCTTCATATAGTTTTTCTTGTTCATGTTGCAATCTTGTGTTAAAATCTCTTTGAATCACACAAAATCTCATCCCTGTGATAGTCTAGTGGCATTTGCAATTTCATTATGAGAAGAGCTTTCATCTGGTAATGAAATAAACAATTTAAAATCACTTTACCTTCCTTGATTGATAGAGATTGTTTGTAAGTCTTTGGGTGTACCTTAGGCGTGATAAACTAGAGGTTTCTAATGCTTAATTGAGTCTTTTAACTCAAGCCTTCATGTTAAGTTCTTGAAGATTGTGTGAAAACGTGCAGATCTGGGCCTCCATTGATGCACACCTTCTGGTTGAAGGAACATTTTAGTTATTGTGAAGCTTTCTGTTGTTGAGTTTTCCAATTTTTGTAAAGGCTCTCAAAGATCTGGCAAAGTCAAATTTATCTTGCTTAATCTCCCACCAAAAAATTATTCAAACAACTAATCCTACCTGAACTACCCTTGTTTGTCCCGTGTATCAACAAATGAAATATTCCATTGCCAAAATATGCAGAAGCAAATCAGGTCTCAATGTCTTAAGTAACCTAAGCCTTGCTTGGAAAATATCTCCATTCTTTAGAAGTGACAACTCGTGAGAGTTAAATTGTGGTGCATTGATCATATTTTCCCAAGGTTTTTCTTTAAAATTTGTGCAAAAGAAGGATATCTTCATCTCCTTCATCAACAAAGGTTACAAAATGGGTTCTCTTACCCTAGTTGAAAGGCACAACCTAAAATAGTGAAGGATAGATCAAATCCTTTTTGAAGGTGCTATCCATTTCTCCAACACCGAGTGACAAAGAGCCAGATGAATCACCTCCCCGGCTACAAAATGACATATATTTTGATCTATCTGTCTCTGAGTATCTTTTGAAACCTTTGATGCTGCTCAAATTCCAGTGGAGAATCAATTTGGGTACCAACACCAAAATGGCACCGTTGCTTGGGGAGAATTTGAGTAATATTTGAAGTATTTGTACATCCTCCATCAACAACACCAAAATGGCACTGTTGTCGGGGATAATTTGAAAATATGGATCTATTTGAAATATTTGTGTATCCTCCATCAACAAACACCTTGAATGGTGCCATTGCCAGGGATTATTTTTTTACAAATGCATACATATGAAGACCCTGGTAATACAAATGTTCTATGTGCTAATACATTTTTCAAACGTCATCATTTGTTCAGATTTGTAAGGATTGTTCGAAGTTATAAGTTCTGTGTGCAATATTTCTAGTTTCCAGCAATTATTGCACTAATTTTTTGTTGTAATTGATAAATTCAGGTAAAGGAAGGTCAGATCTGATAAGCTTTGCAAGAATTATGTGCTGACAGACATTTGACAGATCAATTTTAGTGCATTTGCACAACTAGGGTGAAAATCCTTAGTGGCGACTCTGTGTTGATTTGATTTTGATAAATGCCAGTGTCTTAACCTCTGTCATTTGAAATTTGTTACTAATCTTTGCAAATCTGGAAGGAAGAAGATCTTTCTTCATTAAGGACCCTGCTAGAAGGTTGTTTTCAGAGCTGGGAAAATCAAATTCTAAAGGAAGAAGAATCTGGAAAGCTGTTGGAGATCATAAATCAAGAAAAAAGTTATCAATTTTGGAAAATTATTAGCCTGTGATTGAATATTGCAATTCGTCCTCAAGTGCTTCTGAATCAGGTAGTATTTTTGTAGATCTGAATTCTCCATCTGGTGAGGGGACTTCATTTTTATTTGAAAAGTTTGCTTCTCATTCTGTCCCTGTATTTTCTAAATCTGATAGGGTCTTCCAAGAAGCAGAACCATTAGGGGATATTCATTTTGAAAATTATATTCCTATACCCCACAAGACCCCTCAGTCCTCATCATTTGCATCTCCTAAAAATTCACCTCCATAAAAAAATATGGCTCAGCCCCCACCCAGACCTCCATTTGTTGTTAATACCTTTGGTCCTATAAATTTTAGAGGAATGGATGGTTATCCAAATGTTGTCCCACAAGATGTTAGAAATAGATTGCCTAAATTTCAAGGAAATAATGTTATTACTGGTGATCAACACCTAAATTTTTTTTCAATATGATGGAAGACTTTGAGATATGAATATGAAGATGTGTATATAAATTGTTTATTCATACTTTAGAAGAAGATGCACGGACTGGTATAAAGCTTTACCAGATAATTCTATAGATTCATGGACAGAAATGAAGAATGCTTTTAGATTGCAATATGGAGATAAAACAGACCCTAGGTTTCTTTTATCAGAATTTGAAAATATAAAGAAGAACCCTAATGAATCAGTCCATGACTTCAATACAAGATTCAACAAGACTTTGAGAAGATTTCCTATCATCTTAAGGCCTAGTGATGAATCATGTCTGATAAAGTATTCTGATGCATTTGACAAGAAAGTTGCATATTATTTGAGGGATAAAAACCCTGCACTTTGAGGCAAGCCTTTACCATGGCTCTGCAAATTGAGAATAACATCAAGGTAATTGGCAAACCTCCTAAGAGGGAGGGTATCAAATTGATCAATCCAGAAAAACCTCAATCAAACAAGGCTGTGGATTTGGAGGAGGTTGTAAAGACTTTGGCAGAAGCTGTTAAAGAAATATCTTACAAGCTAGCCAGAGCAGAGAAAGGGATGGGACAAAGTTCCCAAGGTCGTCACAAACCACAAAATCATGACATATTTGGCAATCATCCTAGAGGTGATCAGAGATCTGATGACAGAGGTAAAGGGCCCATGGGATCTTGAAATAGAGAGCCCCAAGCTCGTGAAAATAGAATGGTGCCTGATCCCTTGACTGCTAGAGTTGTTGCTGTGGAGGAAGCCAATGAAATTGATTGGTGTGACAGATGCTTCTTGCCCCATCCTCCATGTGAAGTAGATCAGCAAGTTGAAGAAGCTGATGATGATGACACGATGATGATGCATGTTTTCATGAGTGGGAGCTGTTGCAAGTTTCTGAGCAAGTGTTTCAATTTCACAGCATTCACTGGGTATTACCTCTTCCTCCCACTCATACTTTTGAAATAGATATGGTACAAACTTTTGAATTTCCCAATAATGATTTTTGAATACTTGAGGGCATTAATGATTGAAAAGTATGATAGAGGAATCCCTTCTGAAGAGGATAGGAAATTATTGATGAATGTCATGGTTGCCCAAGAAAAGGAGCATAATACAAGGAGTAAGGTTTCCAAAGGGGTAGGGCCTCAAGCCAAATCAAAAACTCCAATACTTACCAAGGAAATCCCTAACAAAAATGCATCTGGAAAAGGCCTTGTTTCCCAAAATAAAACTTGTATTCCTCCCCATGCTCAGACTGAAAAAAATTCCATACCATCTGATGAGTTTGTAAATATTCATCCTAGTACTACCTTGCCCAAATATGTTCCATATGATATTGCCCAAGTCTTGAGTCAAATCAAGGTTTCTGTTCCAATTGTTGAATTGCTTAGAATTCCTAAGCATGTAAAAAGGGCTTTTGAGTATTTGGGATTTAATGAAGAAATGATTACCCAGGGAAGAAATTTGAACAATGTTGAGATTCCTCCTACCATTGCAGAGTTAGAAAAACCACAAGCATTGGAGGAACTTGGGGAACCACCTGAAGTATATTTGGGAACATCTTTGGTTAAGTCTCAGCTGAATGTGGATCCATTTTTCACCACTTTGATTATTAAGGACAGGTTGTTACACAATTGCATGTTTGATTCTGGAGCCTCGTGTAATGTTATGCCTCTTGAGGTCATGAATGAATTAGATATTAAAGTAACAACATCTTATGGGAAGTGCACTGCCATGGATTCGAGAGAAGTGCCAGTGTTTGGATGTGTCAAAGGTCTAGTAGTGCAACTTGCAGATTATCCAGGAAGAAACTTAACCATGGATGTTGTCATTGTTGATTGTCCTGCTAAATGGGGAATGTTGTTATCAAGAAAGTGGGCTGCTAGTGTGGGTGGAAGTGTGCAAATGGATATGTCTTATGCCACCATCCCAATTGAGGGAAGCCTTGTGAAGTTAGTTAGTGAAAAGAAAATGTTATATCTTATTGAGGATCCCAACAATGCTTCTTATGAAGTGTTGTATACAGATGTTGATATTGGTAACTTTGTGAGCTATGTTGATTTCAGGGAATATGAAATTGAAGAATGCAGATCTCCTGAGCAGTTTATATTTCCTAGAAATTTGATGTTTGATGCAAGCTTGAAGGATGTTGGAAAACATGCCCTAGGCACAAAGGATAAGAAGAAACAAATGTGGTTAGCTAACAACTTGGAGAGAAAAGAAAAACAAGTATATACCCAGTTGTTAAAAACGTATCATAGTTGTCTGGCATGGTCATACCCAGATTTGAATGAACTTGACGCATTTCCTTGATTGCTTTCTCAGAATCAAGATGCATATCATTTGTATAGTGTATAGTTCTTTGGTTTCATTCCTATTTTTTTTTTTTTTTGTCCTGGTTCCTTGGTGGTCGTTTTTGTTGGTTTCTTAGTTTGCTCAAAGGAGGTTGGTTTTTATCCTCTCTGCTTTGCAAAATTGGCTAGTGACTCCATTGCCCAATGGTTCTTTTTGGAACTTGGTCTACTTTTGTTCTTGTGGCACTCACTGGGAGTTACCATCCCCGAGCTGGAGCCGATGTTGGTGCTCGATTTGATCGTGCCCTAATTGGTTCGAAGAAATTTTCAATTTTCCCTAAAAATCTTCAATTTGCGTGCTCTGTTTTCTATTTCCTCGATTTGGTGCATGAAATGTATTCTCTTCACTTGTATGCCTTTGATTATCATTCTCCATGGTCAAGAATCACATTTAGCCTTGTATTATTTGCAAATTCCTTGTCCTTGAAGAAAAATATGTATTTTGGGAGCAAACGACAAAGTTATGTGTTTTTTACAGTTTGATAGGCGTCTTTTCCCCGTCAAATTCTATTGCAGCATAGGAGGATACGTGGTTTATTTTGATTGGTTGAGGGACGGCGGATAAACGTTATAAACTTGTCACTTTTGGCTATTTTGGCAAAAGGATTGATTTGGTCCCATGGCCTCGTTGAGCTCTGATTGGCTAAGCAAAATTTAAGTGGCGGAGAAAATTTCCTATTTTTGCCCCGAAGGTGTACACGTGTCAATAAGTCAAGCAGTTGTGGAAGGGCAGGCCTTTTTTGTGTTTTAAGGCACTATGGTGAAAAAGGGTAAAAATGTGAAAAAATTGCCTAAGGCCCGCGAGAGGACACATGGCAGCTTCTAATTCAAAGGTGGAAAGGCGGGCTGATGGGGAACTTTGAAGTTTTTCACCTTGTTTTGGAAAACAAGGAATAAAGTTATAATGTGAACCACAGCTCCGCTCCAATCAGAGAAGGACGCGAAGCTTTGAAAATTCAAACCGGTGGAAAGGAGGCAGAATGATGGGTTACTTTGAAGTTTTTTAACTTCAAAAGGATTAAAGATATAATGTGATCCACAGCTCCGCTCCAATCAGAAAAGGACACGTAGCTTTGAAAAGTCAAAGCGGGAGGCGAAACGATAGGTTACTTTGAAGTTTTTTAACTTCAAAAGGATTAAAGTTATAATGTGAACCGCAGCTCCACTCCAATCAGAGAAGGACACGTAGCTTTGAAAAGTCAAAGCGGGAGGCAGAATGATGGGTTGCCAGAGCACTTTGAAATTCTTAAGCCTTTTTTGTGAAAAATGGAATGAAGTTATAAATTGAACCACAACTCTGTTGCAAATCAGAGAGGAGCATGTGGCAGCTTTGACAAGTCAAAACGGGAAGGCGGATCATCGGGGTAGTTTGAGAATTTAAGCCCTTTTTGGTGAAAAAAGGAATAAAGTTATAAAGTTAAGCGCACGGCCCTGCCAAAAAAAGCCCACATTAAAGTCATGCTGTTGAAAAGTCAAAGGGCGAAGCGGGTCAGTCGGAGGAAATTTGGAAAATTTTCCCTTTTGTAAAAAAGGGGTAAAATGGCAGAATTGAGTCTTGATTCGGCTGGGACCCACATTCAGCCACGTGTCACTCCCGTTTTCAAAGGGCGGAAGGGCAGGGAAAAATGTTAAAATTTTACATTTTTTCCAAAAGTTATAAAATGTTAAAAAGTGCTCCCAGGCCCGTTTCAAATCAAATTTCTCCACGTGGATGGCTCTAATTTAAATTTGAAAGGGCAAGATCGACGGTAGCTGTACATTGCATCTATTTTTACCACCATTGACATTCCAAGAACTCTGGAGATGTAATTTTTGCATCGTTCTTCATCAAATTTTGATGATTTCTTGTCGTTTTTAATGGCATAGTGCAATTGAATGGATTTAGAGCTCGATTTGTGAATCTGAGGTGCAAAATTGAACATTTGAAGTGGAATTTGCTCAAGCACTTGCAAAAAATGTGAATTACCAGAGGAGCTAGTTGTAGAGCAAAATTGTAAAGGGAAAATAATAAAATGATGAAGGAAAAATATGTTGCATGCGTAAAGGATGAAAAAAGTGCTCCAATTAGAACAATGATGCAAATATTTGAAATGATTCACCTTTTCGAACACCTGGCAACTTTTGGGCGTGAATCTGTTAAACGTCCCTTTCCAGAAATCATGATGAAATATGTAACAAACAAGATGCTTTGAATATTCTTTTCTTGGGGGGAAAGCTTGGATGTAATTTAAGTATTATAAAGAGCATGTTTTAGACATGCAAATGGTCGGGGGTTCATTCTTCACGAGAAAATATGAGAAATCCCATCTTCCTGAGAGACCATCTGAGAGACCTGTTAATCTCTTTTGTTTTAGATTTGCATCGTGTCAAGTTGGTTGCGAGTGTACAGCCATTGGCGAGCTCTGAGATTGTTCAAGAAACTTTCCCCTGCTGATGAATCTAATCAATTTCGAATTAATCTGTGTTGATCTTGGGAAAAATTTGTGTCTACTTTTATTCTAGAATGTCTTCATATAGTTTTTCTTGTTCTTGTTGCAATCTTGTGTTAAAATCTCTCTGAATCACACAAAATCTCATCCCTGTGATAGTCTAGTGGCATTTACAATTTCATTACGAGAAGAGCTTTCATCTGGTAATGAAATAAACAATTTAAAATCACTTTACCTTCCTTGATTGACAGAGATTGTTTGTAAGTCTTTGGGTGTACCTTAGGCATGATAAACCAGAGGTTTCTAATGCTTAATTGAGTCTTTTAACTCGATCCTTTGTGTTAAGTTCTTGAAGATTGTGTGAAAACGTGCAGATCTGGGCCTCCATTGATGCACACCTTCTGGTTGAAGGAACATTTTAGTTATTCTGAAGCTTTCTGTTGTTGAGTTTTCCAATTGTTGTAAAGGCTCTCAAAGATCTGGAAAAGTCAAATTTATCTTGCTTAATCTCCCACCAAAAAATTATTCAAACAACTAATCCTACCTGAACTACCCTTGTTTGTCCTGTGTATCAACAAATGAAATATTTCCATTGCTAAAATATACAGAAGCAAATCAGGTCTCAATGTCTTCAATAACTTAAGCCTTGCTTGGAAAATATCTCCATTCTTTAGAAGTGACAACTCGTGAGAGTTAAATTGTGGTGCATTGATCATATTTTCCCAAGGTTTTTCTTTAAAATTTGTGCAAAAGAAGGATATCTTCATCTCCTTCATCAACAGAGGTTACAAAATGGGTTCTCTTACCCTGGTTGAAAGGAACAACCTAAAATAGTGAAGGATAGATCAAATCCTTTTTGAAGGTGCTATCCATTTCTCCAACACCGAGTGACAAAGAGCCAGATGAATTGCCTCCCTGGCTACAAAATGACATATATCGGTAGATATTTTCTTTTTATGAGGGGATAACATGTCTCCTTTGACGCTTCACGAGAATGTGGTTTAGGATTTTTGATCTTCATGGTTTCCTCAGTGGAACACCCCTTAGGGGTCACTGGAGTAATGCGTTGCAAGGTCTCAATAACCACCTGGGTATCATATTCTTGAGAAGAGTTATTTTTTGAGTAGGACGATGATAAATTAGGAACCGGGTTAGAGGGGGCGCACACCATATAATATATTGCATTCTATTCATTCCGGGTGTTTACAGAGCATACATCACTCCATATATATAGGATTTTACATCCCTATAATTTAGGAAACTACCTCAACTACCCATTCCATAAATATCTCACATATTCCTATGTATGCGAGTTGTTTAAACAATCTAACACTCGTGTATTAATATCTCACATACAATAGAATAATAACGTGAGCACTAACTATTTAAATCTCAAGAGAGTAACATGAACATGGTATGTTGGATTAACAACCTTCTCTCTGGTCCTCCAAAATAATGCCTTTCTCTCACTGGCATTTTTTGCTATTCCTAACATCTTAGCATCAGTGTATTTTCTTGACATCTCACCATGAGTGTTTTTTCTTTCCATCTCCACATGATAGTGGAGTCACCCTTTACAATTATTCTAGTGCTTTTTCTTGCTAGCTCACCATGTGCCTCCCACGCATCTTGTAATAGGGCACTTCTCCCACCCGCACATGAAGCATTTCATCCTTCCGCACATTTTTTTATAGTGAATATTCCCACCACAACTAGAGCATGTGAGTTGACCAAAGTAGGGTTAACAAGCCTATGAGGAATTTATCCTCCAACATATCCTTATGGTAGGGTCAAAAATCTTATGCACAACACCTTGTAGGGTAACTACCCTGTCTTTTATGTCAAGGTAAATTTATAGAAATATTGGTACCCTCTCTTATATAACGAACAAACAAGAGATTTATATACATGCTAGGAGCATACATATTATTCTTACTAAGATGTTTTGAGCATTATTGAACACTGCATAAACATCTCCTATCCTTGTTATTGCAAGTGACTCCACATTAGATAATACAATTGAATCATAATAACAATTTGGATTTGCAATAAATGTTATTTACAAATCACTTCGACATGAAAAGTATCTAGATGTGCCGAAATCAATGATCCATCAAATAGTAGCACTATTGTTCGAGTATACTCTTTTTTTAGAATCTTGTTCTTCAACTTCTATCACATTTTCATGTGCCCAAGCTTGTGAAAGTATTGACATTTCACCTAGCATATATAAATTGATTCACTAGGAATTCGTTTCCACTTCCTCTTTGATTGAAAAACAAATGCACTTTGTATTTATCTAGAAGTAGACTAGCTTTTCTTAGTCTATATGTGTTCCTTCTGCAACAAATAGGAACCGAAGTCATCAAATGTCAAGGTTTGAATTTTTTCCATCAAGTATAAGGATTCCAAAAATGCTTCATAAGTGGGCGATAAACTGTTTAGAACAAGCACAACCAAGTTGATGTCATTCACTTTTTTATTGACGATGCCAATTTAGTCTTGGAGATATTTTATCTGAAGAAGATGTTCTGACTGGGACCCATCCTTCATGGTCCTTGCAAAAAACCAAAAATACTTAAACTACAAGACTTGAATTTTGTCCGAAATTTGATACTTGTTCTTCAGACTGTTGCAAAGAAAACTTGCGTAAAGGATATTCTGGACCTCAGGTAGAAAATTATTTGACAAATTCAACAACAAGAAAGGCTCCTAATTATGTTACTTGTCATAATTCGTAAAATTCAAATATGTCCTTCCTCATTGTTGAGAATGAGATTATTATAGTCCCAATACTTTTTGGTTGTCAAATGTTTTTCTCTCTTCTACTTCGAAAATCATATTAAGTATTGACATAGTCTAGAAATTTATGAAAAATCCCTGAAGTCTACAAAAACACCTCAATCTGGTCTGCACTGCCAAATTGCTTAAACTTGCTATTTTTATAGACGAAAATTTCTAAAGATATCTGTTAGAACTAGAAAACCTTTTATTTGTTATGTATCACAAAAATGTCACAAAGTTTCCTGTGAGTACTCAAAATATCAAATATGTGACTGTACTTGTCACGAAAAATATTGCAAGTAGATAACAACTTGGTAATGAAGATGACTAAAAATTGTGACTAATATGGTAAAAAAATGACAAAATTGCATTGAAAACTACATAGAGATGCCTGCAACTTGGACTGTTGTCTCCAGTATTAATGGAAATCATGATATCCTCCAGATAGATTTCATTTCTATCGATTCCCGAAGACTACACTTGCCCCTGACCGGCTTGAACAAGGAACTCTTCCAGTTTAGGAAAACAAGAAACCATGCCCTAGCATGATCTGATTTCCATCTTCCTTGTAAATGTCTTGTGTGCCCTAACTTGGGTATTCTGGGCTGGACATCAGAAAGCAACATTATCTGTTTGCAAAGCTACACTTGGAAATTGTCCTTTTGCCAGTCATGCCCTAGATGACTGTAAAAAATGGGACCGTGCCCTACACGTATGTAAAAAATGTGATTTTTTGGTCAAAGAATACAATCCAAATCATGACACAATCTCCTCAAGTCACAAAACACGTGACCGATTCAATTATCTTAAAAAAACTCGTAAAATTTTCTCTTGAAATCTCTTGAGATTGCAATGTCTTTCCCGATCTGATCTGCATAACTTCATGAAACCATTCTTTACAATGCCTCGACATTGCTTCTCTTCATTAAACAAATTTTATTAATCTTTCTATATGTCTGTTCTCTTCCACACAACAACAGGTAGGCACATACAAATGTGTGTGTATATCATTTTTTTTCAAAATTTCATTAGAGGAATCATTACATATTACAATTTGTGTGTATGTCATTTTATTACTGCTAAAAGAAGTTAGAATATGGTTGGGATAGTTTATAATTAATCGTCACTTATCGAATAACTAATGTATAACAAATAAATATTAGTATATTTAATAGTTAAAATGTCAAAATTGAATAGACTTTCCAATCAAAGTGGTCATGTTCTTATACTGGGTTAAATATTCTCATTACAAATCATATGCAAATCACCAGATGTTGCATGCTAATCCAAAATGATAACAAGAAGGAAATTAATATCTGGTAGGAAGAGAGAAATTAGAATCTGTTCGTTACAATTATGAGAAGAATACTATTAATAAGGATTCCCAAACGTACTAGTATATTGAGTTTCCCATTGCAAAATGAAGAAACCCTTTCCATGAGCTCCTCTCGTGCTGTACATGATGACAAATCACAAGGTGAACCATTAACCTTCAATTTTGCATTTTGCCACTCTGCCAAACAGTTATTAAGATCCTTTTCAGTGCGAGCACACATATAAACAGCAGCTCCTAAACCAGCCAACTCCTCAACAACACCTTTTCTGCAGAAATTGTGACACCTCATTCATGTTACCAGTCATTTCCAATATCAGAACCAATAATTGGCAAACATAGATACGAGGGTTGATAGAACTTTTTATTGAGAAGAAGAGAAGGAAAGAAATGAAATATATCTAAGTTTTATGGATACGTTAATGAGTATAAGAGTACTTATGCTAACGCAACAAATTTTAATAGCTAATCATTAGTCTATAATTATTAGTAACAACCAACAACCTTCCTTAGTGGAGAAAATGGGTTATGTGCAAAAGTGTATTATGAATGTTAAAGGCTGAAGATGTATTATAGTACTATAAAACAAGCAGAAAAATGTAGAATTCTGCTGCAAAGTTATATTATGCAAAGTCCTATAAAAGATCTGAGAGATTAGATGCAAGATGTCTACATACTCCTTAATCTCTCTCAATTAGTCTACAAAGAATATAAGAATGGCTTAATATACAATGGAGGAAGATGAAGCATCAATTGGGTCATTGCATTGGTTAGTAACAACCACTTCATAGCTAATCATTAGTCTATAATTTTAAGCTAACGTTGCTACAAAGTTGTGCGGTACAATCTCGATACAACATGAATTGTGTAGCATCATAGAGAAGGGGTTAGGACCTCATGGTATACATATGTAAGTGTGGTATGATGTTGAATCCATCGGTGAAGAAATGTTGTGGTGCCATGAATTCATTTTAAGTCTTAGATCCTCCCTGATCACCTTTTTTTTAGGTTTTATCTTAGGTAAGGGAGGGACACAAATGAGAGAGTACCCAATGTTGAGAGCAATGACTATGTCATATGGGCACTAATTTATGTACGGGAAATGTCCATTTAAAATATTATTTTGTTTTGTGTGTTATATATATATATATACATATATATATATATATATATATATATATATATATATATATATATATATATTGGCATGTTGAAGAGGGGAAAAAGTCACATTTCAAATTAATTTCAAATGGAAATTTTGAAATGCACTAAAAATGGGTTGATCAAAAACTTGGACATGTAGGCACATAATTTTTCTATGAGACTAGTTATTAGTTGTAAAATTATGTTGTTCTAGGGTACTTGTGTATTTATCGATTATTGGCTGAAGTTAGACTCTTACTGGCACATTTTCCTATGTTTATGTTTTGGTCATCTTCATGCATGTTCCCTTTGTTTTCTCTCTCCCATATGATGTTTTATCTCTTCCCTTGTTTTCTTGCTCTTCTAATTTTTTCCAAAAATTGTAAGTGACAATTTTGGGTTCTCCTAAACCTATTCGTACGGTTTTAGTTCCCCATAACTGTAAATATATAGTTCTAGGGCCTTTTTTGTCGTCCTTTTTGACCCATCTTTAAGTCCACTAGGATATTTGGATTTTCTTTATTGGTTTTCATTTTTATTTTGTGTCAGAATGCACTCCAATAGGGTCCTAATTTGAATTCAAAATGTCTATAAATACATAAGTGCATAATGCATTTAAAACTTGAATATAAGGAATGATTGAGTGATAGAAGAGCATCCCTGTGAAAAAATCAATTACAAGAATATAAGTAAATTGAAGGAATGATTAAGTGATAATACAAGCATTTTAATTGATATTTATAGGAATGAGACATGGCATATACCAAACTATAATGGAGAAAAGTCAGGAAATTTGTCAAATGTTGTAACTGTAAGTGACATGGAAGACATGTTCTTTACCCATCTTTGTATCAATCCTGCTTACCTATGTGAATTGGGAACATTGGACCAACTTGTGGACATACTCTGTAAATTATTATTGGGATTTTTGTGCTGGGTGCACCCTAACCACATAAGCTTAGTTTTTTATTTTGTTTTCTTTAGCTAAAATTCAGAGATAGGGGTTTATGGGAAACCAAATCTGCAACGGCCTGTCAAATTTGAATGCTAAATGTGGGATGTATAGATAGGGATGTGGACTATTTGTCAAAATGACTAAACTTGATGGGATCACATGGAATGCAATGGTGTGTAGGATTTACACAAATGGATTTTGAACTTCTAAGAAAAGGTAATTTCTAGGTCTAAATCTTGACTCCACAATAGTTGAAAACATCGCCCCCCAAATTATTCCTAAATAGGAACTTTGAGGCAGGTATGGGAACCCAGTAGCACACAAAGATGGAGTTTGTTTTTCAGAAATTATAGTTACAATTTCCTAGTAGATGTGCATTCAAAAGGTGGTTATATACCACAATATATGGTGGTTTTACCATCCATACCAATGAAGCAATTTATAAAAGACATGGAAATCCTCATAAAGAATGGTATCTGTTTTCACCAAGTGCAAATAACAAGTGTCCAACCTAATTAGTTCACCTTTGCCAATGTTCCTATCATGTGATAAAATGGGAGCTTTGGAACAAGGTATGGAAAGCAGAGTTTAGTTAGATCTAGTAGTTATAATTTCCCTCATAGACATGTAGGAAAAATGTGGGAGCATATACCTGACACATGAATTGTTTGACATAATGCCTCAAAGAAAATTAATTCATTGAATGCATTGATTGCAGGGTAGACACAAAATGGATTTGTTAGAGAAGCTTCAAAAACTTTCAAGAAGATACAAATTGTGGGTGCTTAAAAAAGGCTATAGAATGGTAAGTTTTAATGGGGGTCTTGAGGGGATTTTTGTGTTTCTAAGTGAGACAGGATTAGAGTAGGGAGATGCAAAACAAGGGGCACCATTCTTGCATATGAACTTCTAGACAAATGCATTAGAAAAAATATGGTCTCTTGGAGCATGAGGATGAGAAGATGTTTCATCCTCATAGTTATGCTTCTAACCTATGCAAAATAAGATCTTTGCAATGAGATATATGTACTAAGTGTGGCAACATAGAATAACACAATAAGTGTTGGTCAGGGTGGATAGAAAGATTGAAATATCCTAATCAAGGATGTGTCTTGAATTTTCCAAAGTAGAGGATTTTTTGATGCACACAAATTGTTTGACAGATTGCCAAAATAGAGTTGGAAGCCTTGTCAAATATGAGTAAACCAACATGGAGCACAACTTGCACAATAGACGATGGTATTACAAGGCATGGTCTCCTTACCTTCATCTTTCAGAATTTTCATATTTTGGTTCTTCATTTACAATATAATAAAAAAAGTAAACTAGTGGATAATTATACATTTGGATTTTTAACCAAACTAGATAGTTTAACAAAACCAAACTCCACCTTGTGATTTGCATAACTAAGTTGAACCTTGACCATCAACTAGGATTTCTCCCATGAACTCATACGTTCTCAACCCAGGTTGTCATAATTGGCCACTCGTGTCCACCGATATAGGTGAGAGTTAGTTAACGTCGTCAAATAAAACAATCATTTATGTCTACCTCGCAAAGTTAGAAAAATATGATTTTCAGAGACTCATAATATAACCTCCTGAACCTCAATAAAGAGATGTCAACTTCATTCCATGTATCATGTTATGTAGGGAGTCATATGAAACCTTAGATCGACCCCGATCGACTGTTGGTACTCTCTTCGCTGCCCTCCTATGATCCCAGTTACCTTATTTTACACCTTTAGGAAGTTGTTAAAACTGAAAAGTTGGGTTTTGTTTCGGCTCGTTGTTTGAACTCTAAGCAATGAAATGCTTCTCTGCCTTCGTAAACCTCTAGTATTTTTACTAGACAATCACTTGTAACCTTCTATTTGGGGAAAATTCTCTTCTAGATTTTTTTGTTGTTTGACTAGGTCAAACTGGCTCAACTATGACCTGGGGCTCTGGAAAAACCTGTCGCTGTGTGCAACCCATTTGTCAGTTCTCAGTTTTGTCGAATCTAGTGAATTTTGCATATATCAGAGACAATGTGGGAAATTTTTTGTTTCACATTTATATATCGAAGGTCATTTTTGGATGAGGATTTCTTATCCCTCAAGTTGAAATTGGTTTCTTTTGCAACTAGCCCAATTACAACCGATGGTGCCAAAAAACTAGCCGCCAATTGTAAATTCTTTTCTAATTCTAAATTCTGTTAGTTCTTGTGAATTCTTGATATGTAGGAGGATACGTATAAATTTACCCGTTGTGTTTTTTCTCATTGGAAAATAGTTTTTTAACATGGTTTCTTAACCCCCGACAAAATGACATGTTCTCGCAACTAGTAGAAATATGTAAAATAAGGTCATAGGATCCTAGCCAAGATGTTAAACCATTGTGAAAACTTTTGAAACATATAAGTAAATGTATGAAACTCTCTCGTGTGGCTTGTGGTGTGAAATTTTGACTTTTAGAAAAATAGTTTTTCTCTCTCTTCATTATCTCTTTCTCTCTCCTTAGTTACGAAATGAAGTGAAATAAATATATGTCTATAACCGTATCCTTTCGAATGAAAAATATTTTAATTATCATGTAAGTGGAAAACTAAACATGTTAATTATGCTCGATCTAGGTGTATGCCATGGCATTGATTTATCACTTATTTAATACTCACATGGTTTTGGAGGATGTAAGTAGGATGGCGAAAAACTGTGGTTGTGACTCATTGTGTATTATTGTAATTTATGTATGTTAATGGAAATAAAATACGTATATATGCATTGCTCTATTACAGTAAACAATAGTTATTGGAATTTGGTAATATGTACAAGAAGCTAGTTTTAGGGGTGCTTGGGAAATGTGTTTTTAACTATAGGTGTTCTTTGATTTAGATATACATATGGTAAAAAGGGGGTTGGATATACATGTTAAGTTAAATTCTAAATGATAGTTCAACATTTTTTGAAGTATTGAAAGGTTTATTAGTGAATTTTTGTAACATTTTTAAGATGCTAGTGTTTAAGGGAAATGTTCATCTAAACATGGGTGTTATTTTGATCCCAAGCTTTGTATTGTAAAAGTTTGATATGTGTTAAATGAAATTGAATCTAATAGTTTATAGTGAAATTCCAATGTGTAATGGATGATTAAATAATTAGTGTGTTGTGTTTCTTACCTTAAAAAATGTACTGAAGAGAGCTAAACGAAACAGTCCACCCTAGTATAAACTTAATGTATAACTACAATTCCTATGTGAATCCTTCTAGCATAGAAAAACTTAAAACTTAGAATGAACTTAAAATTGAGATTTTTTCCACTTGGAATTTGAAATGGATTGTTATGCTGGTTCTAATGGTGTAATGTGTTGGAATAGGGTCATGGGATTCACCATGGAGTGGTAGAACCTATAGACCATTTTCGTTGTAAGGGGGTGTGCCCCAAGGAGTTACATATAACTATGGGGTTGTTGAACCATGAGTTATTATGTCACTTGGGTTAGGGGTTTCTGGATTTTATGTGCCTAGGGAAATAGGGTAACCAACCTCTTTGAGGGAGTGATAAGAGACTTGAGGGAGGGATAAGAGAAGTTTATTTCTTTAACTTTGTATATTCTACATGAGGGAGTGATAAGATATTTTAGGGAGTAATAAGAGATTTTATGGATGGATAAAATATTCTTGTGTGTGGATAGAGCATTTGGAGGTACATGGAGATGTTTTGTGATGTTTTTGGAGTAGTATCGAATTGGTATTATGGTTATGTGTACTCTTGTGAGTCTAGGCTATGTCTTATGATGTTGCTTCCATCTCGACACTATGTAGATATAATTATGGTTTTGAGTGGTGTGAAACATTTTTATGTGCACTGTTGGGAATTCCTTGTTGTTATAGTATGCATATGTTACAAGTAAATTTGTGCCTGGGGCATGTATATGACAAGTATTATGTGTGTGGACCGTGTATGTTATTTCCATGTTTCGGTTGAGTTCCTGTGGTGTGATATAGTTGTGAAAGTACATATCATGGTGTCATGTGGACTATTGGTGTTGTTTTTGGCCCTTATGTGATATTGTGATGTCAGTTCCTGTTGGGCACCCACAAAAATAAATGAGCTGAAATCTTAAAATATGAAATATTAAGAGATTGAGTTTAAGAAATACTTTGAAGGAAAAAAGATTAACTAAGTAATAATGTAAACTAGAACTACCAACCTTCACATAACATTAACATTTGAGATATTGTCAGAATTATTTTACTTCCTTGTGGTCATGTTGTAATGACAATTTGTGTTGTTAAGTGACATGTGTCATTATTGAATTTCTTTCCTACCTACCCTTTGAGCTTGGGTATTGTGTCACATTGAGGATGATGTTCTTATAAAAAGAGAGAAAAGTAGTGCCCGACCCAAATAAATAAATAAATAAATAAAATAAATTTTTAAAAGGGGGAAACAATTAAATGGTGTTGTTGAAAGTAGAATTTTGCAGGTGATTAGGTGGGAAGAGGATGCATGGTTGGAGGAGAGAAAGCCTTATCAAATTTGGCAGGACATGGGTGTCCTCACCCAAACATAGTCTACACCCCCACAAATCTGATCTTTTCATCTTTTCAAACAATCCTTTTGTTCCTTCAAACCTATCAATTTCCTTGCTTAATAATACAAGAACTTTAATTAAGATTCAAAGGCACGATAAATGGCATATACCAAACTCTAATGGATAAATTCAAGAAATTTTTCAAATGTTGTAATTACAAGTGTCATGGAAGACATCTTCTTACCCACCTTTGTAGAAGTCCTCTTACCTGTGTGAATTAGGAGCTTTGGACCAACTTGTGGACATCCTCTGTAACTTATTGTTGGGTGCACCCTAACCACATAATCTTAGTTTTTTATATTTTTTCTTTAGCTGCAAGGCATAGGTTGGGGTTTATGGGAAACCAAATATGCAATGGCCTATCAAATTTGAATGCTAAATGTGGCATGTATAGACAAGAATGTGAGCTATTTGTCGAAATGACTGAACTAAACGGGATCTCATAGAATGCAATGGTTGTAGGATTTGCACAAATAGATTTTGAACTTCTAAGAAAAGGTAATTTCTAGGTCTAAATATTGACTCCACAATAGTTGACAACATCATCCCCGTAAATTATTCCTCAATAGGAACTTTGAGGCAGGTATGCAAACCCATTAGCACACAAAGAAATAGTTTTTAATCATAAATTTTAGTTGCAAGTAACTGGTAGATGTGTATGCGAAAGGAGGTTGTATACCACTATATATGGTGGTTGTGTTATCCGAACCAATGAAGCAATTTATAAAATATGTGGGCATCCTCATGAAGAATTGTATCTGTTTCACCAAGTGCAAAGAATATGTGTCCAACCCAATCATCTCACCTTTGCCAACATTCTTAGCATGTGCTAAAATGGGAGCTTTAGAATAGAGTATGGAAAGCAGAGTTCATTCAGATCTAGTAGTTATGATTTCCCTCATAGACATGTACGTAAAATGTGGGAGCATACACCTGATACATGAATTGTTTTACATAATGCCTCAAATAAAATTGATTCATGAAATGCATTGATTGCATGATAGACACAAAATGGATTTGTTTGAGAAGCTTCAACAACTTTCAAGAAGATGTAAATTTTAGGTGCTTAAAAAAAGGCTATGGAATGGTAAATTTTAATGGGGGTATTGAAGCGATTTTGGTGCTGCTAAGTGAAATGGGATGAAAGTAGGGATATGCACAATGAGGGGCACCATTCTTGCATATGAACTGCTAGACAAATGCCTTAGAAAAAGTAGAGTCTCTTGGAGCATGAGGAGGAGAAGAGGTTAAACCTTAGATCAACCTCGATCGAATGTTGGTACTCTCTTTGCCACCCTCATAGGAGCCTTGTTACTTTATTTTAAACCTTTAGGAAGTTGTTAAAACTTAAAAGTTGGATTTCATTTTAGCTTGCCATTTCAACCCTGAGCATTGAAATTATTTTCAGTCTTTGCAAACCTACAGTATTTTTACTAAACAATCATGTGTAACCTTCTGTTTTGGGAAAAAAACTCTTCTAGATAGTTTATCAAAGGAATTTTTTAGGCCTTGGGTCATTGTTTGACTAGGTCAAATTGGCTCAATTATGACCAGTGGCTCCGGAAATCTCATCTCCATTTGTAACCCGTTTACCAGTTCTCAGTTTTGCCAACTCCGGTGAATTATCCATATATAGGGGAGCATGTGAAAAAAAAATATGTTGCACGTTCTTCTATTTAAGGTTAGTTTTTGATGATAATTTCTTAGCCCTCGAGCTTAAATTGGTTTTTGTTGTAACTATCCTAATTATGACTAATGGCCCCGAATAACTAGTCACTAATTGTAAACCGTCATATTTGAATTCTATCAGTTCCTGTGAATTTTTTATATGTAGGAGGACACATAGAAATTTACCCATTATTTTTGCTCATCAGAAGATAGTTTTTTAACATGGTTTCTTAGCCCCCGAGCCAAAATGACACGTTCTCGCAACTAGTAGAAAAATGTAAATTAATGTCAGAGGATCCTAGCCAAGATGTTAAACCATCATGAAAACATTTGAAACATATAAGTAACTGTATGAAAATCTCACGTTTGACTTTCGGTGTGAAATATTAACTTTTTGAAAAATAGTGTTTCTCTCTCTTCCCTATCTCTTTTTCTCTCCTTAGTTACAAAATGAAGTGAAATTAAATCAAATAAATATATGTCTATAACCCTCTCCTTTCGAATGCAAATTATTATAATTATTATGTAAATGGGAAACTAAACACATAAATTATGCTAGATCTAGGTGAATGCCATGTCAGCGATTTGTCGTTGATTTCATGCTCACATGGTTTTACAGCATGCAAGTAGGATGGCAAAACGACATGGTTGTAACTCATTGTGTATTACTGTAATTTATGTATGTTAATAGAAAAAAAAACATACGTATATATCCATTGTTATGTTACAGTAAACACTTGTTATTGTAATGTGGTAATATGTATGATAGGCTAGTTTTAGGGGTGCTTTGAACATGTGTTTTTAACTACAGGTGTTCTTTGATTTAGATTTACATATGGTTACAAGGGGTTTAGATATACATGTTAAGTTAATTTATAAAGGATAGTTCAACATTTGGTGAAGTATTTAAAGGTTTATTAGTGAAGTTTTGTAACATTTTTAAGATGCTAGTGTTTAAGGGAAATGTTCATTTAAACATGCGGGTTATTTTCATCCCAAGTTTTGTATTGTAAAATTTGGATATGTGTTAAATGAAATTGAATCTAATATCTTAAAGTGCAATTCTAGTGTGTAATAGATGATTAAATAATGTGTGCGTTGTGTTTCTTACCTTAAAAAATGTAATAAAGAGAGCTAAACGAAAAAATCCACCTCAGTATAAACTTTGTATGTAACTACCCTTCCTGTTTGATTCCTTATAGCATAGAAAACTTAAACATTATAATGTACTTAAAATCCTTACACTTGATAATACCTTTTAGTTAAGTAAATAAGAGCACAAGTTTGACATTATCGACATAGCCTATTTGCATAGCGACATCATCGTGAACCCGACAGTTAGGAATGACATGGTTATACTTTGTCTTCGGTATGTGAATTCCCCATAAGATTGATATATGTGTGTGTAGTAAGGAGAATGTGATTTCCTTAAGGTGGTACTCAATGGGTAACCTAAATCCAACATTAAACATAATGTAAAACCCTCTTGGGATGACATACATGCTGAGTGGCAAAGTTCGCCAACAAACCTTAGAAGTCACCTTTAGGAGTTGGGATCATAAAATAACACGATACCCAACCTCAATTATCGTTTGGGTTATATGGTGAAATAATGAGAGTCAATTGTGAAACTTAGCAACTTTTTAAGTTATTATTAATTGGTGAAAATGTAACCATAAGATGATGTTCTTGGAGAAAGGTGAAATTTAAGATCATCCTCTTATCATGTTTAAACCATCTTTTGGTGAGACGAGAGAACCACGTTGTGTAAGCTCTAATGTAAAACTTAACCCCTTAAGATGATGAACTACTCCATCTTGCTCTAATACTTGTACTACTATGTATTGAATGTAATAAGTAAATATCCATGGGTAATACAACAACCTGATTAAAAAAAACAAATACGATGCATGATCACATGTTTTGTTTACATACATTTGGATTAAACAGCGATGTTAATGAAATAATAAAATGTAACCTTGAGAATGGGACACCTTCCACTGAAGCCAAGGTCTTGTGAGATAAGGATATTTTACTCTAGTTGGACTTATAAAAGTTAGT
Organism: Taxus chinensis; assembly: GCA_019776745.2. Taxonomy (NCBI): domain Eukaryota; kingdom Viridiplantae; phylum Streptophyta; class Pinopsida; order Cupressales; family Taxaceae; genus Taxus; species Taxus chinensis. Next base: position 197,216,456 of record CM034147.1, on the reverse strand, counting down.
AGAACCATTTGCGTAGTTAGGAACATATTAAATCTAGATCACTCAGGAAGTAGAAAATATGGTAGAAACATGTAATTTATTCGTTGCTACTGAGAGTGAACCCTTAAGATGATGAAATAGAAGTAGCCTAAAATGTGAAATTCATCATTTAAATTTAAGGGAAAATATCTATAATGGGATGACATGTGCAATGTAACCTTCCATGTGCAATATGATTGTGAAAATATGATTTCCTAATTAGAGCAACGGATTCTGAATTGAGAATGATACAACATAATTAGTTAACCTACATAGTTTGTTGTAATATCTTGAAGATGAAAAGAGTGTATTGTTAGTATTAAATAATGCTATGAAACAATTTGAATTTCACCTCAATTGGGCTTACACTTTTTCCATTGTGTAACCGAGGTATAAATAAGATCAAGATGCATGCCCGTAGGAGTTAATCTTATGGATGTCACCTAGTATCCGTGTGTGTAGGTAAGTAGTCTTATGTGCAAATAAATACCCTATTAATGAACGAGTGAACTAAAAAAGTAATTGAACTAATGTAGATGATCCTTATTTAATGAGATACATAGTAAGTTAAATGTTAAACGGCGTAAAGGAAATATAGGAAAAAAAAGATAAGGATTGTATGATTCACATGTTATAAGCCTTTCTAGGACTTATGTTAAAGAATGAAACATCATGGTAATAAAAGTGTAATTATAACAACATAGTGTCGTGGGAAGGTCCTACCTATAATTTTATACTATTGTTGAATTTTTTATGTTGTTCATTGTCCTTTAAAGAAAAGTGTGACCTTGTCGTGCATCACATGTTTTCATGTTATCTATGTGGGTGATTGTTTGTGTAAGCATATATTATGTTGTGTGTTGTCCTAGTGGTCTCATGTAGTGTCATGCATACTACACTGTAAGTTAAAAAAAATCATTTCGGTATTTTTAGTGTTGTATTTATGTGTGTAAAATGTGGGCATGACAATATCACATTAGACTATTTGTTGAACTTTAATTATACTTGGTGTTGGCTTCAAAACATTTCTCAAATCAAGGGGACTGATAATAATGGTGTGATAAATTAGTTTTTTTATACCAAGAGGTTTTTGTTATAAGGTTTTTACAGACCATCTTCTACACTATAATCCATGGTTATGGGTCATGATCATTATCACTTATAAGGATCCTCACAATATGCTTGAGCAATGGTTTTGGATGAGTATGTTATAGAGCATATTTCAAACCGCCATGAGCCTTCTGATCCCCCTTATTTGGATAAGGATGAAGAAAGGGATATCATTTATAATTTTCTTCATCCCCTTCTTCTCTTCTCTTTTTTCTTGTCCTTATTCTATATATGTGCAATTCAAACTATAGTAAAGGAGTTTCCTTTCCTTAAAAGACAAGTTTGTCTACTCTTTTGGAAACCTATTTTTCTTAGTGACTCTAACCTTTGGTTAAGCTTTGTAAATGAATGATCACCTTGGCTTGTGTTGACACTAGACTATGTATACTTTAATTGTTAATAAAAATGTGCTTGTGGCTTATGTTTACTCTTTTTCTTTGTGTTAACTTGTTCTTTACCTCTTTACTTTCCATGGTTTATTGTGTATTGCATTTGCCGGGTTATGATTCAATGTGCCTCAAGGTTTAGAGTGAGGATTTTATTTAGATGTATGTTTTAGTTGTGGCTTATATTTTCCCTCTAGATTTGTTTATTTTCTTCTCACTTGTTAAAATCATTTGGAGGTTGATCCACTTTCATCTTGGTGCTATCATCGCCCTTTTTCATGTATTTTTACCCCTTTCCCTGCAAATAAGTAGGTTAGTGTTTAGAGTAGTGTTAGCAGTATGTAATTAGTATATGGAGTTGGCCTTCTTTGAAGGTTTATCTCAAAGGTTAACGTCCCACACCTTGTAGACATCCCCATTTTTTTGTTAAGATAATCAAAGTCCTTCAACTTTGTAGATCTTACTCGGGTGCACACATTTCAGTGGCAACACATCCAATCTGTATTTTACTCCTCTCAATGAATTTTTTAATACTACAAATATCAACACTTATCATCTTCTTCCAAGATGTATTCTTTTATGTGCCATTTTGTACCTCAATGGTACTCAACTCAACAATGCATGTTTCTTCTCGATTTGCAATGAAATCAACTTGAGCTTCACATGCTCAACTATGTATGACCTAACATGTTCTCAACTCACACTAGAAAGGGTACAACCTATTTTGATGCCAAATGATGTAGCCGTGGATTGGGTGTCAATTGAACAACCATTTCTATGCATCGTTGTGCAAATCACTTAACTATAAACACCCACACACAGATACACAAGATACCAATCACAAACAACTTTTTTTAATTTTGGGGAAAAAATTATAGATCTTTACAAATGCAAAGAAGAGCAATACAATGTTTATCTTGTTTTGTACTGGACTTGATTCTCTACCCCTCTCTACTTTCTATACTGGTACCATGCTCTCTAGCAAGCATCCACTAATTGATTTCAATATTTCACGTGAATTTTTTATCTTCTTGAGTGCCTCTTTGAATTCCTCCTTTCCTAAAAAACACTCCAAATGACAACAATAATCATTGTGGATTGCTACTATACTATGCAATAACTGTGACCAAAACCTTCACTTAATGTACATCATCAATTTCACAATCACTAATTAATGCAAAGTGATGGCTTCACAACTAATCAAGAATGAAGATTGTTGGTTTTGCGGTTGTCTCTTACATTAACTACTTGTTTCATTATCCTTTGAGGAACACTTTGACTTATCCTTGTTTGATGACAAAACCTGTCATATGATCATGAGGCCTTGTTGGAATTCAAAAGTTTTCAAAAAATGTAGAAAAGTTACTTGAACATACAACAAAAAGGAAATAGACAGAATCCACAAAATACACATAAACACATCTTTTTGGTTGATACAATATTGATTTTCATACCCTAGACATTCATGCATCAATTTAGAACCCAATGAGTTATCATGTTTAGGAGCCCTTTGGGTCCATGTTAGGCCTATATTGTGTAGCTCGATATGGGCCTACCTAGTCATACTATTGATATATGAGCATGATGTTAATTGATCCTTGTAAATGGTTAGGGTTCTTAAATGTCATGTATATATACTTGAGGTGCATATCTCATTATTAATTCAATTTGAGTTTAATTTCTTCTTTATAATAACTATAACAACTAACCTAAGTATTTGGACATAAGACTAACTAATCATTATAAATGGTTAGAGATGATAAATGTCATCTATATATACTTGGAATGCATATATCATTATTCATTAAATTTGAATTTATTTTATTCTTTATAGAAACTATCTTGCATAATTTTGTACCACATGTCTTAGTATAAAGGTGTTTTTCTCAATTGATATTAATATATACTCCATTAACCTGATTACTTTACCTTTTCCAAAACGTGAGCTCTAGAAAAGGGTATAGACATCCATATAAGCATAAAAGATAGACTAATTTTATCAGATTTTGTAGTTACAAGTGCTCTGATAGATATGTATGCAAGTGTGGAAGAATGCCTAAAAAATAGGTGGCCTCGTTGACTGTAAAAATTCTAAAAGATCCTTACCATTCTTAAATGGTTACAGGATATGCACAATGAATAGCCACATCCCCTCGAGTGGGCTAGTTGAGTTAGAGTTTGTTGTTATATCTAGTTATCATCCCTTCAAAAAATTATGTAAATTGTGATTTTTAAAGACTCTCAACACCACCTTCGGAACCCCAGAAAATAGGTGCCAAGCATTGTATGTGCTCCACGTTATGGGGAGAGTCACATCAAGCATTGTATGTGCTCCACGTTATGGGGAGAGTATACTGACCCCAATTGACCATTTGTACTCTCTTCGCTACTCCTCTAAGAGACCTCTTATCACGTTTTGCACTGCTAGGAATTTGTTAAAATTGAAAACTTAGGTTTTGTATCGACACGTCGTTTGGACCCTAAACAACGAAATCCTTATCCACCTTAGCAAACATCTAGTATTTTGACTAGACAATTACTCGGAACCTTTGGTTTGGGAAGAGCACATTACTAGTTAGTTTGGAAATGGGGTTTCGTAAGCCTTTGGTAGCTGTTTGATTAGGTCAAACTTGGCTGATTACGACCGGTGGCTCCAAAAAACCCTTCGCCAATTATACAGCATTCTCCAGTTCTGAATTTTGTCACTACTTGTAGTTTTTTGGTATACAGGTGGATACATAGGAATTCTCCCATCATGAATTGGCTTATCAAAAGAAAGTTTTTGAATGCACTTTCTTAGGCATTGAGCCAAAATTAGGCATGTTTACAACTAGCTGGAAAATGTAAAAGAAAGTTTTAGGACACTAGTCAAGTTAGTGAAACATCATGGAAACTTGTTAAAACTTGTAAATAAATGTTTGAAACTCTATCTTGTGGCTTGTGTGTAATTTGAATTTTGGCAAAATAGTGTTTCTCTCTCTTCTCTCTCTTCCATATCTCTTTCTCTCTCTGCCCTTAGTTAAGAAATGAAGTGAAATGAAATAAAATGAATATATGTGTCTAAACCTCTCCTTTCGAGTGTGAATAATTATTTTTATGTAAATGGAAAACTAAAAGCGTTAATTATGCTAGATCTAGATGGATGTCATGCCAGCAATTTATCGTTGATTTCATGCTCACATGGTTTTGCAAGATGCAAGTAAGATGGCAAAAAAATGTGGTTGTAATTCATTTTATATTATTGTAATTTATATATGTTAATGGAAAGAAATATATATGTATTTCTATGTTACAGTAAGGACTCATTATTGAAATTTGGTAATATGAATGAGATGATTTTTTTAGGGGTGCTTTGAGAATTATGCATTTAACTATAAGTGTTCTTTTGATTCAAATTTACATATGGTAAGAAGGGGATTAGATATATATGTTAAGTGCCATTGTAGAGAAATTTTCAACATTTTGTGAAGTATTTAAGGATTTATTAGTGAAGTTTTGTAAAAAATTTAAGATGCTAGTGTTTAAGGGAAATGTTCATCCAAACATGGGTATTATTGTGATCCCAAAATTTGTATTGTAAAAGTTGAATATATATGTTAAGTGAAATTGAATTTAATAGCTTATAGCAAAATTCTAGTGTGAAATTGATGATTAATTAATTGATGTGTGGTGTTCCTTTCCTTGAAAATGTAATAAGAAATCTAAACGAAACAATCAACCCTAGTATAAAATTCGAGCATAACTATTCTTCATGTGTTATTTTCTTTAGCATAGGAAACTAAAACCTTAAGATAAAATTAAATCTTTACACTCGATGACACCTTCTAGTGAAGTAGATAAGATCCCAAATTGATATTTCCATCCTATCCTATATGCTTAGCATAATCATCATGAAATTGTTAGTTAAGGACAACATCGTCAAACATTATCTAGAGTATGTGGTTCCTTTCCAAGATTGGTAAACGAGTGTGTAGTAAGGATAATTTTTTCTATTAAGGTAGTAATCTTGGTAACCAACATTAAACATACTGTAAAATCATCTTAAACTCACATACATATTGAGTGGCAAAGATCACCAACTAACCTTGAAAGTCAGCTTTAAGAGTTGGGATCATAAATGAAGTAGATACCCAATCTCAATTTTTGTTTGGGTTCTATGGTCCAATACTAAGAGTTAATTACAAAACTTAGCACATTTTAAATTATGAATAGCTGGTGAAAATGTAACCGTAAGATGATGTGCTTGGAAAAAGGTGAAATTTAGATCGCTCTTATAAGGTGTTCAAACTATTTTGTAGTGAGAAAAAGGGGATCCATGTTGTGTACACTCTAATGCAAACCTTAACTCTTTAAAATATGGACTACTCCATCTTTCTCTCCCACTTTTCCTATTATGTAATGGTTGTATGATGTGAAACTATGTGATCATGTTCTTAGAGACAAATCCACTATGACAGGGACTAGTAGTCTCATGAGGAAACCTAATCTAGAAATAAAAAAACAAGGAAGTGTGTTGCCATGTTAAAAGTCTTCAAATTCCTTAAACTAACTATTGGAACATAAATATAGTAAAATTATAATTGACGCTTGGCCCTAGGAAGTGTAGTCATGGGATGTTATTCAACAGGTAAAGTAAAACATGATCTTTCTTTTAATGCGATTAAATGCTCTTGTTTTGGATAAAGAACTTATTTTGTATATAATTCTTATTGTGTACAAAATCAATCACCAATTTATTATTGAGTGAAAGAAACAAGACTGTAAATCCCTAAACAAAAAAAAAAAAACTTCACATCCATTGGACTTACACTTGTTTCTGTTGTGTAACGGAGGTATGATATAAGATCAAGATGCATGCCCTTAGAACTGAATCCTAGGGGTGAGACCTAATACGCTTATGTGTAAATAAATACCCTATTATCGAACGAATGAATTAAAAAATTAATTAAAATAATGTAGATGATCCTTATTTAATGAGACACACTGTAAGTCAAATGTTAAAATGTATAAAAAGAAATCTAGAAAAAAAGGAAAAGAAATTTATTATTCACATATTATGAAGCTTTCTAGGATTGAAGTTAAATATTGAAACATGATTGTCTTAGTGCTAGCAACTTGATGAGTATCCCTTTGGTGGTTGTATGAGGCCACATAGTGATTGTAATGTGTTATTTATATATAAGTACTTTACTCTTAAAGTGAACATTATCTCTTTTCTTGTCAAAACCAACAGTTTTTTTGATTGACATGCTATTATATTTTGGGCATTTTATTTGGTTGTTGCACTGGCATGTGGATTTTTGCACTAACTATGGCTATTTAGCCATTGGTTTTGCTTACTCTTAAATTTGTGTTTCAAGTTTACATTTTTTTAGCCTAGCCCAAGGCTTGATCTATAAACAGGATTAAAAATTTTGAACTTACCCATGGACCCTTATAGGCACTACAATAGTTTTTACTCCACATAGATTATCAACTTCAAATAACAATGCAAGTTAAATAGAGAACACATACACTACAAAGAAATTGATAACAGAGTTCGACATTACCTACGTCTTCGGGTTCATATGAACCAATTCGACACTTCTAAATTCAAACTAGTACAATGAAGGAATGAATCTAAATATAGATACTAGTGAACATGTCTATTTGATACCCAAATTATAGTTGTCTAGGGATTCTGCCCTTGTGATAGTTATAGGGATTCCGCCAACTTGATCGCATACCTAGTCGATTACATATGAATCTGAACCAAATAAATAAAAGTGACCATGATCTAGTAGAATAATCTAAACTGGAAATATGAAGACTAGATGCTCAAAGTCTATTGAGAATAGAAGGTCAGCTGATGATGACCAGTATGAGTCTTTGATAATCTTCCTTAGATGAGAGGCACAATTGACGAAGATTCGGGATTGACGCCAACGTTGATGTGACTTCTGTAAATTGTAATGGTGTCCAAACACCTCTAATTGGGAAGACAATATCACCATTAGGATCACGGGGAAACTATGTGAATATCTCCTTTTTACATCTAAGACCCATTTTGAGCCTAACGCCTTTAAAATGGTGATATTTGAAATTTCTCCTCTAAGCATTATGGCTTTGGTCAAGCAACTTGTTCCAACCTCTCCTTTACAAACATGAAGTCTACATTTTAGGCTCTTTGGCCTTGCATAGGAGAGAACTATCATTGAGTAGACTTACTGGAGTAAAGTTTTGTCAAGTACACTTAGTTTTCAAATGACCCCTAGGCTCATATTTATACATGGTGCGCCATACTGAAATTACAATGACGGGCTATTTTAAGCCGAGAGTTACATTGGAGTTTTAATTTCCATCTACATGTGGCATTACATGTGGTCTAATAACAGTACTAGGCTATTAAAAATAATATTACCACATTTAAAACTGCTCAGTGGTGGTTAGGGGTTAAATTTGACTGCCACCTATGCCTGTTAAACAATTTTCGAGTGACGGTAATTTTTCAACTCTTCCCTTCAAAAACAACAAAGAGTGTTATTTTTATTAACTATTCTATATTTATTATATATTTTATAATATTTATTTACAAATATTTTTATAATTTATATACAAATCTGTATAAAAATTGACGGTCACGTTTTAAATATGTAAGTTGCGTCTGACGGTTATATCAGATATTTACAAGTATTTTACTTCTAAAATCACAAAAAGTCTAAACAACCATCAAATTTAACCCCTGGTGGTGCTATGTGGGGTCTACCTTGGCATGTGGGCTTGGAATTGAATGTGCCACTTTTAAACTCTATGTAACCGCCGCCTTCTTTGCCACGTGAGTCTTCTCCCTCATGGTGTTGAGTGGTCCATGCCATACACACCTCATTCCACATGGGGTCGATGTGTTCTCCTCCTTCAAAAACGATGGTGGAATATTTAATTCCCACATTGAGTGGGTAATAAATGTAAGAGCCTTTTATTAAGGCCTGGCTGACCATTTTGAACGGTGACGTAGGCCACTCAAAGAACTTTTTCATGTAGTGGGTACTCCCCTAAACCACTCACCATGGAATCCAATGTGGTCAGTGGCTATGTGGAAATACCACATGTGTCCATTCGCTGGTAGAAGATAATATAGCCCGAGTTGATGTGGGTGGTAGAGTATGTAGAGGGCCATGTGGGTCAAGTTGCCTAATCATTCCACCAATTTGGATAGATAGATCGCCGAGCTATGTAACGAGCTTTCCAACCATAATCAACTCACCGAGTTAAATGATAATTTTCCCAATACAAATAATGATCTCGTCAAATGATATGAACTCGGTCCTCCAAACACGATCTCAACGAGTTGAATAAATAACCATGATCTCGATGAGTTGAATAAATAACTTACCATGTGGAATAGATAGTTCGTCCAAGCTGAGTTGGCTCGGTATAACTGCCTGATCATTATGGTGGCATGCCACATGGTGTCCTAAGGCCCCACCACATGGTGAAATATCGATGTGGAGGCAAAGGTACCCTTCATGAAAAGAGTGTGCCGAACCTAGCCGAAGGCCCCTGGCCAGTAAAGAGCGGGCTACACCAGTGTCACAAAACTATATTTTTATCCTCCGCGTTCTCACTCCACTTCCACCATGTGTCATTGCCACATTGGTCAATTGACCCTGTGGTGCTTATAGTTGACCAAAATTTGACTGGCTCTACCTCAAGCATACAGAGTCCATTTTCCGTGTTCCATGTACAACCATAAATCTCATTGAGTGATCTACCACTCTATCATACTTTAGGGAGATTTAGGGAACTCCCAACTTCCCAAAATGTCCTCCAGATTACACCTCCCTGATGGGAAAGTATTTTTGTCAACAAAAAGCTTATGAACCCCAAACCTGATATTGTTGAGAAGAGATCTACTGCTCCACAAGCAAACAACGTATAGCTCAATCCTAGGACATGTGGAATTTGGGCCAATATGCTGACACCTCTTGGTAATCTTCATCCTGTTGCACAGACACTGCCTCTACATAAAAAATATTTGGTGCCAACTAAAGAAGACACTCTTTCACCCTGCTGCATGGCCTTGGCCTCTACAAAATATTGAGAAGTGTTTGATTGAGACTTTACTCCGCTACACGACTTTTGCCTCTACATGGCACAAGTCCCTGAATGACAATGATAAACAGGTGCTCTTTGCTACATGGCCACAAGTAGCCTATACATAGAGTAAGATTTTGACCCACTCCTAGATGTTAGTCATTGATCAGCTACCATTCTGATGCACAACTATGACGCCGCTTCACATAATGAATATAAGAGTTGATACTAAGATCTCAACAATGATGACTCCTACCCATTGCACAATTGTTGTCTCTACACAATGTGAAGCCTCTTGTTGATGCTGACTATCAAGTACTACTCTGTTGTATGATCACGAGCCTCTACGCAGAGTGACTATCCGACCTGATGTCAAATGTCAATGGTGATCAACTACCATTATGTTGCATGGTCATGATGACCTCTTCACATAATGAAGATCTGAGATGACACCAAATGAGCTCACTGTCTGCACAAATGGTAGACATATCTCCAAGCTAAATATGAGTAACCAAGCTGTAATTAAAACTCAAAAGCTTATTAGGAGATATAATGGAGTAATCCAAATATAGATGTGAGAAAAATACTGAGTATGATGAACTTGTCCCTCATCCTATCCCACAAATCTGGACTCCAGACACACAAGTTGAAGCAACTCGCTACCAAATTAGCCTGATGAGATACCAACCCACTCAAAGAATAGCAGGTTTTCCAACAAGATCCACCAACTTTGACATTAATTTGAGTTGGTGACCTCAGATGCCAACTCTGATACCAAACATGATCCGTAAATAGGGGTAAAAATTATGAACTTACCCACGGACCATTTATAGGCACTCCAATAGTTTTTACTCAACATAGATTATCAAATTCAAATAACAATGTAATGTAAATAGAGAACACACACACTGCAAATAAATTGATAACAAAGTTCAGCATTGCCTACGTCTCTGGGTTCATACGAACCGATTCATTACACTTCTAAATGTAAACTAGTACAATTAAACAAAGGATCTAAATGCAGATGCCAGTGAACATGTCTATTTGATCCCCAAATGATAGTTGTATAGGGATTATTCCAACTTGATCACATACCCAGTCAATTACATATGAATTTGAACCAGATAAATAAAAGTGACCATGATCCGGTAGAATACTCTGAACTAGAAATATGAACACTAGTTGCTCTGATTATTCTAAGAGTAGAATATTTGTTGATGATGACTATCACAAAAGTATGAGTCTTCGATAATATTCCTTAGATGAGAGGCACACTTGAAGAAGATTATGGATTAATGCCAACGTTGATGTGACTTCCATACATTGTAACAGTGTCCAAACACCTCTAATTAGGAAGATAATATCAACATTAGGAGCATAGGGAAATTTTGTGAATATCTACTTTTTACATCTAAGATCCATTTTGAGCCTAACTCCTTTAAAAATGGTGATATATGAAATTTCTCCTCTAAGCACTATGGCTTTGGTCTAGAAACTTCTTCCAATCTCTCCTTTACAAACATGAATTCTACAGTTTAAGCTCTTTGGCATTGCACAAGAGAGAACTATCATTGAGTAGAATTACTCGAGTAGACTGTTTGTCAAGTAGACTTACTTTACAAATGACCCCTAGGCTCATATTTATACATGGTGAGCCATAACGAGATTACAGTGACGGGATAATTTTAGCCGAGAGTTACATTGGAGTTTTAATTGCCATTTACATGTGGTTTTACATGTGGTCTAATAATAGCATAAGGCTATTAAAAATATATCACCACATTTAAAACTCCTCTATGTTGCTACGTGGGGTCTACCTTGACACATGGGCTTGGAATTGAATGCGCCACTTTTAAACTCCATGTAAATGCCACCTCCTTTGCCATGTGAGTCTTCTCCGACATGGTGTTAACTGGTCCATGCCATGGACAACTCATTCCATGTGGGGTCGATGTGGGCTCCTCTTTCAAAAATGATGGTTACTCCGTTAAATTGTTCTCCATGGAATACAATGTTGTTTGGGCTATGTGGAAATACCACATGGGTCCATTTTTTGGTGGAAGATAATATAGTCCGAGTTGATGTGGGTTGTAGAGTATGTAGAGGGCCATGTGGGTCGAGTTTAGAGTCATTCGGATGAGTTGGATAGATAGCTCGCTGAGCTATGTAATGAGCTTGCCAACCATAATCAAATCACCGAGTTAAATGATAACTCACCCAATAAAAATAACGAACTCGTCGATCCATATGAACTCGGTCGTCCAATCACGACCTCGACAAGTTAAATATATAACTCACCATGTGGGATAGAGAGTTTGTCCAAACTGAGTTGGCTTTGTATAACTTCCCAATTATTTTGGTAGCAGGCCATGTGGTGGCCTAAGGCCCCACCATATGGTGAAATATTGATGTGGAAACGAAGGCACCCGTCCGTGATAATTGTGTACCGAACTTGGCCGAGGGCCCTTGACTAGTAAAAAGAGGGGTGCACTAATTTTTCCTCACTCGTCAAAGACGGGTGTCACAAAAATATATTTTTTATCCTCCATGTTCTTGCTCCACTTCCACCACGTTTCACTACCACATTGGTCAGTTTACCCTGTGGTTCTTATGGTTGATCAAACTTTAACTGACTCTATCTTGAGCTTATGGAGTCTGTTTTCCACGTTTCAGCTACTGATGGAAAGCTCACTGAATGTTCTACCACTTTGTCATTGTTTAGGGAGATTTAGGGAAATCCCAACATCCCAAAATGTCCTCTGGATCAAGGGTTGGGATTTTTCCACTTAGCATTTGAAACAAATTGCTATGCTAGTTCTAATGTTGTAATGTGTTGGAATAGGGTCATGGGATTCACCATGGAGTTGTTGGACCTATAGACCCACTTCGTTGTATGGGGGTACGCCCCAAGGAGTTACAAATAACTAGTGGGTTGTTGAACCACGATTTATTATGTCACTTAGGTTAGGGGTGAATGGACTTTATATTCCTAGGGGCATATTGTGACTGACCTCTTTGGGGGAGGGATAAGAGAAATTTATTTCTTTATATTTGTATATTATATATGAGGTATTGATAAGAGATTTGAGAGATTTATAAGAGATTTGAGGGAGGGATAAGAGATTTGTGTGCATGGATGGAGCATTTGGAGGAACATGGAGATTTTTTTTTATGCTTTGGGAGGCATATGGAATTGTTTTGTGATACTTTGGGAGGTATATGGGCTTGTTCTGTGATGTTTTGGGAGGTGTACGGAGATGGTGTTATGATTTACGTGTATTCTTGTGAGTCTTTTTTATGTCTTGTGATATTTTTTCCATTTTGGTCCAATGTGTAGCTCTAATTATGAGTTTGAGTTGTGTGAAACATTCGTATGTGTACCTATTTGGAATTTCATGTGCTATAGTATTCCTATGTTACGAGTAAATTTGTGTTACGGACATAAATAGGAAAAGTACTATGTGTATGGATCGTGTATGTTATTCCTATGGCTCGGTTGAGTTCTTGTGATGTGATATAGTTGTAAAAGTACATATCATGATGACTTATGAACCATTAATGTTGTGTTTGGCCGTTGTGTGGTATTGTGATGTCAGTTTCTGTTGGGCACCCATAAAAATAAATAAACTGAAATCTTAAAATAATGAAACGTTTTGATCTCGAGTTTAGTAAATACTATTAAGGGAAAAGAGTAAATATAAAACAGGTAATGATGTAAACTGGAACCACCAATCTTCACAAAACATTAGAATTTAAGATATTGAGAAAATTACTCTTCTCCCATGTGGTCGCATTATTCATACAAGTTGTTTTTTAAATTTCACATGTCATCATTGAATTTCTTTCTTATGTATCCTTTGAGCTTCATTGTTGTGTCGCATCGAGGATGTTGCTCTTATAAGGGGAGGAAAATGTAGTGCCTAACTTTTTAAAAAAGGGGAAATAGTAAAAAAATGAATCAGGGAATTCGTAACAAGGAAGGAGTAGATGAAATTTAAAAAATGATGGTGGGGATGACATTTTATATCAGGAAATGGCATGAGGTAGGTGGCTTGGCAGGGTATGGCTGCCCAAAATTCTTTTTAGACTTGTCATTTTACTTGTAAAATAAAACAACCACATTATTTATGTCCAAAAGTGTAAACCATGCTGAAACACATGTCAGATGGTAAATTTAGTAGTAATTGGAAAGCTTCAGTGAAGGTAGTGGAAAAAAGACTTGACTTTTCTCACGGAACAGTTAGATTGTTCCACCAATGCAACAAATAGGTCTCTAACCTGATTAGTTTACATTTACCTGTGTACTCCTAGACTATGTCAAAATGTGAGCTTTAGAACATGGTATGGATGTCCATCTAAGCATAAAAGATAGAGTAATTTTATCATATGTTGTAGTTGTAAGTGCTCTAGTAGATATGTATGCAAGTATGGAAGTATGCACCTGACATGTGAACTATTCGACTAAATTCCTGAAATAAATTTGGCCTTGTGGATTGCAGTGGCTGCAGGATATACACAAATGGGTTTGTTGAAAGGATTAGAAACTTGCAAGCAAATGCAATATGCAAGTGTAAATGTAGTTGGCAGGTGTAAATCCAAATACCTCTTATGCAAACGTGGATGTGAGATTCACAATACTGGATTCTCCCCATACACAAAACCAACCCCATGAATATACGACTGTTGAAACTGTGGCGATGCTAGTTCCCAAAGGAAGCGAAGATGATTGGATATTTTTGTACAGAGCCTAGACATCACCAAATTTTATCATTTTCCTAGGAATCTCTTTAATACTCATATTCAAGGAACTTTCTCCATCTGCATCTGCATTTGGAATAGGAAAAAAAAACAAAAAAAAAAAGAAGAGGAAGAGGAATTCAAAAAGGATATGTGAGGATGGAACATAACTAGGACGTCTATGATGGAAGAACTAGGTATGAACTTGTAATATAAATTCTCAAATATCCTAACCATTCTTAAATTTTTTTCTACTGGTGGTCTCTTTTTGCAATCCATTTACAGTGGAAAATAAATTTGCTACTCCTCAATCTCTACTCAAGAATGCTCAAGGGATCTCGATAAATATGGGAAAAGATTGCACAATTTAATAGAGAAAAACCTTGATATGTATTCACATCATATGTTCAAACATTTCTTTTTTTAGATTTTACTTTGGCTTATGATAATGTTGCAAAGCTTTCTTAAACCATTCAAGTTAAAGATTTCTATACTAGAAACCACATGATCTTTTGCACTTGAATCATCCTATCATCAGATATTGAAATAGGAATAAATGCACACCTAGGACAGTAAGGATTTCATGGTGTGCAACCATCAAATGGTAATGTAAAGTAATATTTTTAGATGTATGGAAAGTTGTATGAAAAGGGATATGAGCATACAAAATGTAAATGTTTTGTTGAAATGGTTCTGAATACTCTCAAGCAAAGGAAGTTGGGGGAGTGTGCTAGAAGCACACAAACCATTTGATAGAATTATTGAAAGAGGGAGGAAGCTTTGTGGATTGCGGGTGAAATGACCTTGAGCACCTTTTGCCTTACAGAAGCTATTATTTCCAGGCATGGTCTCCTTACCTGCATATTTTATAATTTTCGTATAATTTGAATTTTCAATTGTAATATAATAGAAATGTTAAACCATTAGATGCTTAAAATTTTAGTTTTTTTAAACAGACTTGTATCGCAAAACAATAAAACATCACCATGCGACTTATGCATTGCAAATAAACCTTCGTGTAAACCTTGGACTTAAACCCACCTTCTTAGATGTTTGGAAACTCTGTAATCAAAACAGATAGCCACAACCCCTTGAGTGGGCTAGTTGAGTTAGAGTTTTTTGTTAAATCTAGTTATCATCCCTTTGTAAAATTAGGTAAATTACGATTTTTAAAGACTCTCACAACCACCTTTGAACATCAGAAAAGAGGTGTCAAGAATCATATACGCTCTTTGTTTTGGGGAGAGTCATATCAAGCTTTATATTGAACCTAATTAAACCTTTTTACTCTATTCGCCACTCCTCTAGGAGCCCTGTTACCCCATTATGCACTGCTAGGAAGTTGTTAAAATTGAAAAGTTGGGTTTCGTATTGGCTTATTATTTGGACCCTGAAAAACGAAATCCTTATACACCTTCGCAAACCTCCAGTATTTTTACTAGACAATTACCTGGAACCTTCAATTTAGGAAGATCACATTCCTGGTTAGTTTTACAAAGGGGTTACATAGGCCTCTGGTCATTGTTTGACTAGGTCAAACTTGGTTGATTACGACCGGTGGCTCCAGAAAATCATTCACCAATTGTACACCATTCGTTAGTTCTAAATTCCGTCAATCCTTGTGGATTCTTGGTATATAGGTGGACAAGTAGGAATTCTCCCATCATGAATTGAATTATTGGAAGATAGTTTTTTAACGCACTTTCTTAGCCTTGGAGCCAAAATTGGGTGTTTTTGCAACTAACAGAAAAATGTAAACGAAAGTTGTAGGACCCTAGTTAAGTTAGAAAACCATCGTGGAAACTTATTAAAACTTGTAATTAACTATTTAAAACTCTATCTTGTGACTTGTGTGAAATTTGTCTTTTGGCAAAATAGAGTTTGTCTCTCTTCTCTCTCTTCCCTCTATTTCTATCTCTTCCCTTAGTTAAGAAATGCAGTGAAATGATATAAAATGAATATATGTCTTTAATCCTCTCCTTTCGAGTGTAAATAGTTATTTTTATGTAAATGTAGAACTAAAAGCATTAGTTATTCTAAATCTAGGTGGATGTCATGCCATCAATTTATTGTTGATTTCATGCTCACATGGTTTTGTAGGATGTAAGTAAGATGGTGAAATGGCGTGGTTGTAATTATTTTTATATTATTGTAACTTATGTATGTTAATGGAAAGAAAGATATATTTATTTCTATGTTATGGTAGGGACTCATAATTAAAATTTGGTAATATGAATGAGATGCTAGTTTTAGGGGTGTTTTGAGAATTGTGCATGTAACTATAGGTGTTCTTCTTATTCAAATTTACATATGGTAAAAAGGGGGTTGGATATATATGCTAAGTGAAATTGTAGAGGATTGTTCAACATTTTGCGAAGTATTGAAGGGTTTATCAGTGAAGTTTTGTAACATTTTTGAGATGCTAGTGTTTAAGGGAAATGTTCATCTAAACATGGGTGTTATTTTGATCCCAAAAATTGTAATGTAAAATTTGAATATATATGTTAACTGAAATTGAATTGAATAGCTTATAGAGTAATTCTAGTGTGAAATTGATGATTAATTAATTTGTTTGTGGTGTTCCTGTCCTTGAAAATGTAATAAGAAATATAAATGAAACAGTTAACCCTATTATAAAATTCGTGCATAGTTATTATTCATGTTTGATTATTTTTTGCACAGGAAACTAAAACCTTAGGATAAACTTAAATCTTTACACACGATAACACCTTCTAGTTAAGTATATAAGAGCCCAAGTTGACATTTCCATCATAGCTTGTATGCTTAGCATCATCGTCATGAAACCGTCAGTTAAGAATGAAATGGTCAAACATTATCTAGATTATGTGGTTTCCTTTCATGATTGGTAATTAGGTGTGTAGTAAGGAGAATGTGTTTTCTTAAGGTAGTACTCTTGGTAACCAACATTAAACATAGTGTAAAATCCTCTTGGATCGACATACATATTTGAGTGGCGAAGATTGCCAACTGACCTTGAAAGTCACTTTTAAGAGTTGGGATCATAAATGAACTCGATACCCAATCTAAATTTCCATTTGGGTTCTATGGTGCAATAGTAAGAGTTAATTACGAAACTTAGTAGCGTTTTAAATTATGAATAGTTGGTGAAAATGTAACTATAAGATAATGTGCTTCAAAAAAATTTAAATTTAGATTGCTATTATAAGGTATTCAAACCATCTTGTGGTGAGAAAAAGGGGATCCACGTTGTGTAAACTCTAATGCAAAAATTAACTCTTTAAACAATGGACTACTCCATCTTGCTCTCTCACTTGTCCTAGTATGTAATGATTGTATGATGTGAAACTATGTGATCATTTTCTTAGAGACAAATCCCCTATGACATGGACTAGTAGTCTCATGAGGATACAAATTCCCTTTTAGAAAATAGGTCACACAATTCATTGCAAAAGACATATGAATCTAGTTAAGGAAAATGTAATGCCCACTCCTCGTCGACAAAAATTATACTATGATTTTGAACTTCGGTTGATTAGAGACATGAACCTGATTGTTATATCTTAGTTAGCATGTTTTTAAGATATGAGAGACATCAGGATTTCTATTGTTTCTAATTGTTACTCTGTGCTGTATGGATACGTTGTGGACCTTGATTGACAATAAGGATATGATGATAGTCCATAATGGTTACCTTATTGTATACTAACATTTGGATTCTTGACGTATTTAGTATATTTGGAGTGTTGGACTAATCATGTGGTCTAATTTATTTTGTGAATTGCTAACAATATGATGGTATTAGGGATCGATAATATGTTCTTGAGTGTATCTTGTAGTTGGGAACTACAGTAGATATAGATAATTTCATGATTATTGTAGAATGTGAATCAAATTATTGATGATTGAAAATTAGTTAGTCGAGTAGAATTAAAATTTTAAGTGATCTCAAATAATTGATCAAATAGAAATTCATAAAATTGATGATAATGATTTAGTTTCGTTATATGAAATTGTAAATTGATAAATATATGTTTGTTTTGTATTGCTTGATGTATGTTGAGGATTGTATGATGTATGCTTTATATGCATTGATTCCCATGACATATTGATATGTCCTTTAGGCCAAAAGGGTATTTTATTTGTGTTTTCAGGGACATTATCTCATATACATTGAAAGGGGATAGGGGACCAACCACGGAAGGATGTCCGGTGTTGTGTAACATGGCCAAATTTGACAAATTGTGTATAATGTTATATTGTGTTGTTGCATGATTTATTAGGAGGTTCCTATACGGGGGTAACCTCATTTATGTGGCCATGGGCGTAATGTGTTTTGTTTATTTTAATTTTTTTCTTTTTTTCTTGTTGTGCATGTGTTTAATTATTGGGGAAATATTGTTAATTTTTTAACACTTGCTAATGTATCTTAAATAACTAATTTAGCTTAAATTTAAACTAAAAATGGAAGATATGACATGTGGGAAAAAAATTGGCTAGATAGTCCTTGTTTTGATGCATGACGTAAGTTGAATTAAATGCATTTAAGTGTTGTCTAGTACACCATCCTTCCCAAATTGTAATTTGGCCTTGTTGGCCACTTTTAGAAACTTGAGGGACAAGTTAACCTAGTCCCTCACATCTCAAAGTTTCCTACCAACCCTAATTATGAAGTATGGGACATATTTTGACCATTTTGTTGCATTTTTAAGTGTAAAAAGGGAAAAAAATTGCACTTGTTACTTACCACATTTAAGATTGTCCTTGATAAGCATGGTGTGCAAGCTAGAGTGTCATGTGGGCATGTCAAAAGTCTTACAAGTGCATTTAATTACTTTGGGTTTTGTTTTTGACTTGTGTGTTGGAATGGAGGGATGATGGAGTGGAATCCTACATGGAGCCACCTCATCATCCTGACATCCCTTTTCTATTTATGGAATTATTTGGATGGATTTTGGGGTTACTTACCTTATTTTATTCTCTTGAATTTTTAAAAAAATGTGTCTTGGTTTTCATACTTAGAGTTTCTTTTGGAGTGGGATCTTGGATTGAGCTTGATGTGAAGGATTCAAATCTTGTAAAATAAAGAAGCTTGATGGAAAGGTAGGCTCTCCTCTTATTTCCATTTTTGTATTTTTGTATTTGATGTATAAATTGTGCTTGTTGCATATTGCATGGGTGTTGTGATTTTATCTGATTGTGGTTGGGTAGTTTTCTTTAAGTTTGGTGTGAGAGATGGATTAATGGGACCATTGGGGAGGGAAAAGGGAGATGTGAGGAATGCATTGTGGAGGGAGTGTGAGTTTGAATTCCACCTATGGGGAGTGAAAAGGATAATATGGATATATTTTGCATACTTGCAAGTGTAGAGATAAGCATTTGATTTTGTTTTGAGTTGTGCACATGGAGGCTTTGGATGGAACTCCTACAACACTTGGGAGATAAAAGGAGGTGGTGCCCATATTACATTGCTCCTTTTGGCTTGTGTGTCAAGCCTTTGTGCTTGTTTGGAATGTTGTATAATTGTTGGAGTATATTGTTTTAATGTAATTGCTTTAATGTGTTATATTGTGGATTGTATGTTGTGGAAGCCATTTTTTTAGAAGATGTAAAAGTTACATAACACTCCCAATTGTTATTTTGTTGGGGCTCAGGGGCCAATAAGGGGGTGGATTCTCCTATTAATGGATTATAGGTTGGGAAAAAAGCATCGTCTATCCCCCCTTTCTTGTATTGTGATCCATGATTTGAAGAGTTGAGGAGGTGCAAAATTGAAGTCATGAAGTTGGGAGACGACATTGAAAGGAAGACTTGTATTTTAACCTTTGAAAGAATATCTATGTTGTTAATTTGACCTCATTGTTACCACTTAGAAGGGAAGGTTGTATTTCTTGTATTTTAAAATGATGCTCTTGTCCCCTTCATCTATCAAAATTACAATATTATAGTGGAAATGAAAACAAACTTAAGATGTATGTTTGTTGGAAATGAAACTCCCCAAATTTTGGATGTTATTCAAAGTTTTCATGTGTGCTATTTGGAAAAGAAAGATGTTACAATGAAAGTGTTGTTGAGTTCCTTGTTGCATTGTTAGCAAGCTTAAAATCGAAAAGGAGCTTTATTTAAGTGTGTGATATTTTATTTTCTCTCCAAATTGTGTATGTGTAAATGAATGACTTGAGTTAATCTATAATAAATTTTTACAAGGGAAATGGTTTCAACTATCCCACATATATGAGTAGAAATAAAATTTTCAAAACTACATATGGCCTTATCTTCCATTTATAATGAACTTAATTGTTAAAGTGTGTAGAATTAATGAAATGATATATATATATATGTACACACACACACACACACACACACACACACACACACACACACACACACACTATATATATATATATATATATATATATATTATCTATAATAAATTTTTACAAGGGAAATGGTTTCAACTATCCCACATATATGAGTAGAAATAAAATTTTCAAAACTACATATGGCCTTATCTTCCATTTATAATGAACTTAATTGTTAAAGTGTGTAGAATTAATGAAATGATATATATATGTACACACACACACACACACACACACACACACACATAATATACATATATATACAAATGCCTACATCTATATAAAATTGTATTTTGAATTTTTTATATATAATTGCACAAATTGCAAACACATACAATCAGTGGAATACTTGTATAATATAGACACACACACACACACACACACACACACACACACACACACCACACACACACACACACACATGTGGATATATATACATGTGTGTGTGTGTGTGTGTGTGTTGTGTGTGTGGTGTGTGTGTGTGTGTGTGTGTGTGTGTGTGTGTGTGTGTGTGTGTGTGTGTACATAATTAATATTTAATATATGAAAATAATAATATTTTATAAATATATATTACTAATACAGACATAAGTATTGTTGGTGCCCAAATTTAATCAAAGGCCAAGCAACATCAAATATTGAGTGAGACACTTAGAGATAAATGAATAATTGTATGTCATTTTTTGTAGCTGAGGAAGCAATTTATCTGACCTTTTAGCACTTAGGATTTGGAGAAGTGGGTAGCACCTTTAAAAGGATGTGATCTTATCCTAACTATTTTAGGTTGTGCCTTTCAACCAAGGTAAGAGGACCTATTTTGTAACATTTGTTAGTGAAGAATGTTGGTAAATCTTTCTTTCACACAAATTTTGTAGAGAAAAACCTTGGGGAAAATATGATCAACACACCAAATATGAATATCACGAGTTGTCACTTCCAGAATATGGAGATAATTTCACCACAAGGCTAAGGTTACTAAAGACATTTGGAATCCTGATTTGTTCTACATATTTTAGCAAGTGGATTTTGTTCCTTTATGGATATACAGAGAAAAACAGGGGTAGTTTAGGGTAGGATTAGTAGTTTTTGAATGATTTTTTGGTGGGAGATCAACAAGATAAATTGGACTTAGCCAGATCTTTGAGGGCCTTGAGACAAATATTGGAATAACTATACAGACAGAATAGCTTCAAAATAGTCAGAAATGTTCCTTCAACCAGAAGGTGTGCATAAATGGAGGCCCAGATATGCACTTTTTCACACAATCTCTAAGAATTTAACATGAAGTATCAAGCTAAAAGACAAAATTAAACAATGTCAAAATCTTTGTTTTACCACACCTAAGGTACACCTCAAAGGCTAACAAATAATCTCTATCAACTCAATGAAAGGTGAAGTGATTTTAAATTTGTTTATCTCACTAACAGATGAAAGCTCTTTTGATAAATGAAGATTGTAAATGCCACTAAACTATCACAGGGATGAAGATTTGTGTGATTTATAGAGATTTTGATACAAGATTACAACAGAAACAAGGAAAAACTATTTACAGAAAATCTGAAATGAAGCATTAACACAAGTTTTTGCCCAGAGATTCAACACAAGTTAATTCAAAATCTCTTAGATTTATCCAGCAGGGGAAAGTTATGAAAAACAATCTTAGAGCTTGTCAATGGTTGTACACTCGTAACCAATTTGAGATGAATGAGAAATCAAAAAGCACAAGAAATTAAACAGGTTAACTCGAATGGTCTCTCAGGAAGATGGGCTTTCTCATATTTTCTCATGAAAATGAACCCCCGACCTTTGCAAATGATCCAAGCTCGTACATTTATAGATGAAACAGAGAGAGAAAAATAAGAGAAAGAATGAAATCTAATTTTGGAGATTCAACCACCAACCATTAATGCTCTGTGAATATGTCAAGTCTGGTTCTGTTGGTTTTTGGTATGCTGAAGAAGTAAGGATGAAAATCAGATTAAATCCAATCCAGTTGAAATAGTTCGATCATACATTAATGGTGTGAAAGATGCTTTACCGATTCTCCCCAACCAAATCAGATATCCCATTTAATTTCATGATGTTTACGTGATGGAGAAGAGAAAATGATAGGATTGATCAAAATCTGATCCTCTCGAGCAATCAAATCGAACATTAATGGTGAAGAAGACATCTTTCAACTTCACCCTCCAGGTACTGCAAAAAAAATATTTTATGCTCCCAGGTTGTAGAGGAAGTCGATATATTTCCAATGGTACTAGTTTTGTCGCATTTGGAGCTCTGGTTTGAAAGATATGGCCATTTGAAATTTTGAATCGTGTTCATATGAAAAAAATGCCATTTTTCCACAAAACAGATCCACCGGCCTGACAATGCAACTTACTCCCTTTTTGATGAAAACACAAAAATCTCAAAAAACCTCTGCTTCCCACAGCTTTGCCATGCAATTTTTGACTCAAAAAGCTTCGCGGGTAAAAATTTGGAATTGCGCCCACCTTTAGCTTTTGATCTGGGTCCCAGTGGGACCATACTTCATTTTTATACCTTTTTCTCCAGTTCACCAAAAAACAAAAAATTTCAAATTTCCTTCGACAGCCTACACTTCCACCTTTGACTTTTCAATGCTGGATTCAATTGATCTCTCACAAGGCCACGCTTCACTTTTAGACTTTATTCCCTTTTTCATCAAAAAGGGCTTAAAACTTAAAACTTCTTTGATGATCCGCCTTCCCTTTTTGACTTTGTTAAAGCTGTCATGTGTTCCTCTTTGATTCGCAATGGAGTTGCAGTTCTCTTTATGACTTTAATTCCTTTTTCACAAAAAATGTTTAAAAATTTCAAAGTGCTCTGGCAAACCGCATCCCCTCTACTTTTGACTTTTCAAACTGCCACTTGCCTTTCTCTAATTGAAGTGGAGCGATGGTTCCCATTTTAACTTTAGTTCTTTTGAAGTTGAAAAAATTCAAAGTAACCAAAAATTCTGCCATTTTCTTTGACTTTTCAATGCCATGTGTCCTCTTTTGATCGAAGCGAAGTTGTAGTTTATTTTACAACTTTACAAATAAAGCTAAAAAAAATCAAAAGAACTAAACAACCGACTTTTCCCTTTTTGAATTTTCAATGACACGCGTCCACCTCTGATTCGTAGCGGAGTTTCAGCCCAATTTTTCACCTTATTCCTTCATTCATGAAAAAGGCTTAAAAAATTCAAAGTCTTCCACTGATCCATATTTCTGCCTTCATCCTTAGAAGCTGCCACATGTCCCTTTGTGGCCCTTAAGCAATTTTTTCATATTTTTACCTTTTTACCATAGTGCCTTAAAGCACAAAAAAGACCCGCCCTTCCACAACCAATTAACTTTTGACACGTGCACACTGTCAGGGAAAAAATAAGAAATTTGCTCCACCACTTGAATTGAACCAATCAGAGCTTGATGGTGCCACAAGACCAAATCAATCTGTTTGTCAAAGTAGCTGAAAGTGACAAAATGACAATTTTCTAACATTTATTCGTCATCCCTCATCCAATCATTGATTAACACATACCGACGAACACAGAGCAATAAATTTGACAGGGAACAGGGGAGTAGAATAAGAAAAACTAGGGCAACTTCGTCATTCACGCTCAGAATAAGATTTTTTGCTAAGGATGGACAAATTGTAAGTAAAACTAGACACGAAGCAATTTATAATCATGGCAATGGATTTTCAAAGGCATATAAGTATAAATTAATCATTTTTGAACATCCATGATTGAGAAAAATAGGGAAAAATGGCAGAGCTGTGGATTTGAAAAATTTAGGGCAAAAATAGGGAAAAATTGGGGATTTCTTCAAAATGGGGGACGAAAAATAGTTTTGCAATAATTCAAGGCATACAAATGGAGATAAAGGCATCACTTCATCCATTTGAGAGGAAAAATATGTTTCAGAATGCATAGATCAAAGGGAAAACTAGGGAAAAATAGTGCGAGATCAAAATGGGCACCAACAAGTATCATTAATAAATATATATAAATTAATATATTAACAATAAATATTAATAACAAAGGGTTATATATTAAGAAAAGAAAAAATATTTTTTATATTGAAAAGTTTGGTAAAATAATACAATTATATTGTTGGGGAAGGGGCTGAACCTCCCCTCACCCCACCATATCTCTATTATTAAAACAGGAAACAGGGGTGGGTGGCCATGGCTGAACCCAAATGAAAATGTAGTACAACCCTTAGGGACAAGCAGAGACTTTTGCAAGCTTTTGCCACCTTATACGGCCTTCCCAACGTGTAATGCAATATATATATATATATATATATATATATATATATATATATATATATAAAGGGAAAACTAGGGCAAAACAGTGCAAGATCAAAATGGGCACCAACAAGTATCATTAATAAATATATATAAATTAATATATTAACAATAAATATTAATAAAAAAGGGTTATATATTAAGAAAAGAAAATATATTTTTTATATTGAAAAGTTTGGTAAAAAAAATACAATTATATTGTTGGGGAAGGGGCTGAACCTCCCCTCACCCCACCATATCTCTGTTATTAAAACAGGAAACAGGGGTGGGTGGCCATGGCCAAACCCAAGTGAAAATGTAGTGCAGCCCTTAGGGCCAAGGTGAGACTTTTGCAAGCTTTCGCCACCTTATACGGCCATCCCAACATGCAATGCAATATATATATATATATATATATATATATATATATATATATATATATATATGTATGTATGTATATGTATGTATATCTATGTATATGTCTATCTATGTATATCTATGTATATATATATATATACACACACACACATATATATATATGTATATGTATATATATATAGATATATATATATGTATATGTATATACACACACACACACACACACACACACACACACACACACACACATATATATATGTATATATATATATGTATATATATATATGTATAATGTATATATACACACACACACACACACACACACACACACACATATATATATATACACACATATATATATACATATATATATATATATATATATATATATGTATGTATGTATGTATGTATATATATATATGTGTGTGTGTGTGTGTGTGTGTATATATATACATTATACATATATATATATACATATATATGTGTGTGTGTGTGTGTGTGTGTGTGTGTGTGTGTGTGTGTGTGTGTGTGTGTGTGTGTACATTATACACATATAATGTATACACACACACACACACACACACACACACACACACACACACACACACACACACACACACACACACACACACACATATATATATATGTTCGTAAATATACTTCTCCCAAATTTGGGAGTATATCTCATTCCACAAAAAAAAAAATCCATAAATAAACTAGTATGCAAATTTCAGTATCTAGACCAAACCAATTCAAAAGAAAGAAAATCGATTTTCCAGATCTGGAGCTCTCTCTATAATCAAAGAAATATATATATATATATATATATTGCAAAGCCTTGTAACTCCCCTCATGGTTGTTGCTCATCCTTCCATTTCCTCCTCCCTCTACAGTCTACTCTCCCTTCTCCATCTGGCTCCACTTTGTCCTGTAAACCAAACAAACAAGAAATGCGATGAGCCCAAAAAAATAGTAATGCAAAAGTGAAGTAAACCTAACCCTAAGTTTGAGCTTCCAGTGCAAATAAAGTAAATGTTACGGTTAGTATAAGGAATGGAGAATCAAGTGAGACTAGTTCTTTTTTATTTATTTATTTATTAAAAGTCCATACGTGTACATAATATAAAGTTTTTGGGCTTAGGTAAGTGTAGATGGTTAGGTTCTTAGAACTAAGGTTTAGGTTAGTTTAGATTAAACCTTCTCCTACTAAATATGATTAGGTTAGTTTTTCTATATTAATATACCCTTTTATAGATCTTATTATATATTCCAAGACATGTGAAATAGTGTATTATATATATATTATATATATATATATATATATATATATATATATATATGTAATGCCATATTTTTTTTTATAATAAAATGCAAGCTCACTAATTTTTTTTTTTGATTTTATATGTGATGCACAAATAAATAACTATTGCAGATTTCTACAAGAAAGTTATTCCCACAATCATTATTTTTGTAACACAAGTTTCCACTAACAATCTTTTATTTAAAAAAAAAGAGTTGCAACAATTTCTTTATGAAAAGATTTTCCATATCTATTTTACAAGCTTCCTTTTTCAAGGCAAGGGTTCACATTTGTAAAAACATACTCAACTACATAGCTTATTCAAGACAACCTTTTTTTTTTTTTTTTTACAAGATCCTTGCACTATTGAAGGAAACTTTCTTAAGCAATATGGCTTAAGTTTACAAGTAACATTACATACAAAGTGGATGTTTTACAAGAAAGAGAAAGCTTCACATAATCACATTTATAAATATACAATAAGAACCAAGATGAATAGGGAACTCCAACTTGAGCTCCAACTCCAATACTCCTACAAGAATCCAACTCCAAGAGAACATGGCTTGTTTACCACCCAACCAATAGGCATCATTACATGCCTTTCCATGGTTGGAAGTCATGCTAGCCTCCCCCAAGCCCATGGGAGAGAGGAACTAGCTTCCACAATGTGCACAAGTAATGGGGATTTACACACACACAACAAGAAAAAACATAAGATCAATCATCCACTTAGACCTACTACTCAATGAAAACCACAACATGAGGAGAACAAGGTCAACCTCACAAGGGGGAAGAGAGGAAGTAGGATGCCCAAATCAAGGTGTCCAACCATAGGAGCACCAACAAATACATATATTCAATACTCCTTATTCCTCATAATCATACAACATCCTTATTCCTCCTTTATGCAATAGAAATCCTTCTTGGGAGGATTTTCAAACCCAAGAGGGTTTCCTCACCAAGAATGAGGAAAGGTTCAAGCCATATGAACCTTTCTCCCACCTCAAACCATATGAGGGGATGAGAAGGGACCTTCATGGCTTGACCAACAACCATGAGGTTTGAGAGGGAAATCCCTCTCTCTTCCCCTACATTCTCCAAAAACCATCAATCCAAATGATGGTGGAGAGAAAACAAGGAAAAACAACAAGAACAAGCAAACAACCACATTCACCATACATCATTTCACACACTATTTTATTAAGCAAGCATAGTTTACAAGATAACAAATCTAAGAAGGAAAAAGATTAAGAACCCTACCTCTAATATGCTCTCCAAACTCTAAGATTTTCCCCTTTGTCCAAGCTCCCTTCCAAGCTCCCAAAATTCTCCAAGTGCTCCAAAAAAAAAAAATGAATCAAGAAGACCCCTTCTTCCCCCATGAGGAAGAATAAAAAGAGAAACCCAAAAGTTTCCTCACCAATGGGAAAGTGACAAGTGTCACCTCCTCTCCTCTCAAGAGTCAAAGATTCCAAAAAACAAAATAAGTAAGAGTAAACTCACCTTTTATCCCTTTTCACCCAAAATACTAAAAACTAAAATAAAACAAAGTGGAGCAACTTTTAACAATTTCACACAACCCAACCATCTTACATGGATGGTGACTAAAGAGGGTTAAATGGGAGGGAAACTCCCTCCAAACCTTGGAAATAGGCCCCCCTACCTACTAGGTAGGGTCCAAGGGCCCATTTTCATGCTAAGGGAACCCCCAAACTCAAAAGGGGTCCCTAAAATTACCCAAAATAACCCAATTTCGGGTTTGGCATGCTTGGGCACAAGGGTAGAGGGTGTGGGGCCCACCCAAGGTTCACATGTGGTCCCCAATCCCTTCTACCAACACACACACACTTCCCAAAACCAACACTTAACTTAAGACAAGACCATTAAACCCCTAAGCTAGTTTACTTAATAAAACACACCCTAAACCTAATTAATTTTACAAGACATAAATACATTACAAAATGAGGGGTTCACCCATGGTGCCCAATTAAATACATCTAATCTAAGGCCTCAAACATTTAGCATGGTTAGGACTCAGCCCTTGGGCCGCTTGTGCACAATTGCGTAGCTGCCCTGAAACCCATGCTCTCCTATACCTGTCACCTGCACACTCATTGCAAACATTAACCGCACCTGTCCAATATAATAAACATCATCTATACATCACAATATTAATAAAACTTATAATGTCCGAACTTAATTTACAATTGATAGTGAAATGCATACAATTATCCACATAGTTTGCCATGAATCACCACTAAATAAAATTGCAACGACATATACTTAGGTTAGCATGAAAATTACCATCATTGAATCCAGAACACTATATTATTAATCAAATCAACCACAAGAGACTAACATCTAATCAATAAATATACCATATAACCATGCTAGTGTCATCAACATCAAAGAAATATATCAGTATACGAATCTAGTCCAATTGGCGCTATGCGCCCAAAATGCCATAATGTCCATGTGGATAAAATATCATACTAAAATGTCCAAAGTCTATCAGAATCTCAATCAAAATATGTCTAGAAATAAAGGAACCAACAGATAACTGGAGCTATAAAAATGTGGGCACTACAATATATATATATATATAAAATGTTTATATAACAAAATATGTGTTTTATAATATAGCATGGTAATATAATTTGTTCATGTTATAATGTTATGTCACACATAACATTTCATTTTGTATATGATAATCAAAAGGAGTTGTTACAAAAATGTTATAATGCTATCATATATAAATATTTGTGTATCAATATAACAAGTATGACATATGCACTGCTATTGTACACGTAATAATATTACTACTTAGTATAATGTTGTTATTATGTAGATAATGATAAGATGATTATTTTTGTAATATTCGTACGGTTATAGTATTGTATCGTGAATAATACTATTATTAATATGTTTTAAGGTTGTTAGAATTTTAGCCTTGTTAATTTAATTGTTTATCCTTCGACCGCACGATGAGGATTACTCACAAGGGTGGAAAACTCTTTTGGCATCGTGCCGCAATGTTTGACCCACAACTAATATCATAAAATTAAATCTTACCTCCCATCAATCTTTTCTAAAACAAAAATAAAAATCCATTGATAATTTTCTACCTCTAAATTAGTTGTTTTGTGACTGAAATGTTTTGGGCTGTTACACTTGGTATCAGAGCCATGGGTTCAACACTTGGACCCTAGGCAAACATGGGAACACGAAAATCAGTTAGCGAAACTTAAAACTCTATGATTAAAATAACAATACCAATAATAACATTTGTTTGGATTGTGGTATTTGCCTAAAAGGGTGTCTTGTTGTACCCCGTTAACGAAAAATGCTGCTAAATTTTATATTCTTGTGAACTTCTTGGGTGGTAGGAACTTCGATCCTTGCGAATATGTTGTTATTGGGTTCCTAGCTCTTGGTTATAGTCTTGTGGTGTGTTGACCCTATAGAGACCCTCCCTTTTTTTTTGAGTGTTAGTTTGTGTGGTGCAACTCTTGTGGATTAATGCTAGAGGTAGCATTTAGGGGTCATTTTGGAAGAAAACTAGAGGTTGATTTGTTGTTAGAGCCCCCCTTCTTCTCCAATGGCTATATGAGTTGGTTTGGTTTTCACTTGAGGACTTTATCCTCGTATGGGAGAGTAGATTTCAAGACATGGTGTCACATTTGATCCAGTTTGTATGTGTGTGCTTAGATCTGATCTCGATGTATAGTACCCTTATCGGCGGCCCGTGAAGGGCCGAGAAGTGAATGTGATGTGGAAATTTCATGTTTTTTATATTTGTAAACTTCTTTTATCAAGGACCCAAATTTTTATTCAATGATTTGATTGAGAAGCTCTAAGGCTCTTTTGGATTTTTTTTTATCTGATTGCAAGATTTCAAGGATTGCAATGGGTATATTTATCCATTTCTTTTTATTCCCTTGATTTCTTGGATTTTTCCTTTGATCAGTGACTCGGTGCTTATTTTTTTCGATGGCCACTTGGCTACATGTTGTCAATAAGGTTACGTGATCCTCTTCTTTTTGATTGATGAGTTGGTTATACACTGTTGTATTGTAATCTCTCATCATATGGGGGTACATCCTAGGTGTCTCGATTGTCTTCTTAGGTATTTTAAGTAATTCCTTTGGTTTTAGAATGACAAAAATTTGTGTGTCTAGGATCTTGGAGTGCCTCTTTTGATACTTAGACATTCTAGAGAGAGATTTCTCTGTGTCGCACGGTATAATTGGTAGTTTTTGGTGGTGGTTCTGTATCTTTTGCAGCTTGGTAGGAGCCTTGTTCATCATCAGAATAGGTGTGATTCTTGCTGTGGACTTATGTATTTTATTAGGGATAGAATAACTGTAGGATATTTATAGGTTTCTAGTGATAGTGTATTATTGGGATGTGTTGGTCCACCGATGGGTATACTGCGTTCTAGTGTGGTTCCTTGTTTTTTTTATAGAAAGGATCCACTATTGAACTTTTTGTACATTGGGTAAATATGATTATACTTAAGACTCTTCAGGCACTGTGCTTAAATATGTGTTCTTGTTTTTCTCTCGATGACCCATAGATATACCTACCCTTGTCTTAACTTCTTAAATTGCTTAAGTATACCACACTATAATCTATTAGTATTTAGTTATGTTGAGATAGATATGAATGCATTAGGGTCATTTTGGACCTTGTCTTTAGAGATTTGGGTTTTATAAGTCTTGATTTTCTGATATTAGATGTGTTTATGTCATGTTCTTTCTTCTAAAGCTATAACTCTTGGCCGTAGAGGCCATGTTTGGGTAAAATAGTTGATTGTCCTCTTGTTTTTGATGTCCTCTTAATGGGGTAGTGTAGTGCCCATGGAGAAATTTTTCCCTTGTCTCCTTGTTTCTTGGTTGATGGTATCTTGTTTAAGTATGAGTATTGTTTGGAAAATCTCCTTTTCTTATTTAGTGGACCTAATTTGATTCTAAACCAACAACTTTGTTTTCTCCTCCTACTTATCTAACTCCTTGAACTTATAAAATAAAATTTGTAACTTTAATGTACATCTTCATCCTATCTCTTATTGATACTTGTGTATTCATGTACATTTTGGGAAAGCTCTTGTAATCTTGGGTGTGAACTCTTTTTTGGTTCTTGATATCTTGTTCCTATAAAATTAATAATGTGATATTCTTGGCTCTTCCTACTCATTTAAAATATACTTGGTAGCATGATTAACCTAAACATAATAAATATCTAATTGATGGGCTTGGACTTTAAAACTTAATAAGTAAACTTGAACATTAGGAAGATGGTTCCTTAATCCAACTTGGCAGTGTAATAAAAGAAATAAAACTATGTGAAAATAGCAAGAAATCTTTTTACACTTTCCCTAGGAGTAAAATGAAATTTTTTTTGGCCTATATAGAATGACGTGATATCATACCAACATTTGTGGTGTTCCTTAATGGCACAAAATACATGATATCATAACCCAAGAAATGCATTAATTAAGAATGTTTTTAAGAAATGTGCTTAGTGAGCATAACTATAACTTGTGTCTTATAATTTGGATTATAGAATGACTAATTTTATGAGGTTGGGCACAATGTATAAATAAACAAACTTGATTGTATAAATGGCTATTGCATTCCCTAAATTTATAAAGGACATTATCTAAAATGTTTGAACTAATTGAAAGCTTTCCTTGAGACTATAGGAGTATCTAATATATTTTGCAGCCTAAGATTTTGGGGTTGTGATATGGTTGAGTACTTTCCGTACCCCCTATTGTATCAAACAATAAACATATGTAAAATGGTTATAACACAAGTACATGCCAGGTCGTTTTTGGATCTCTCTTTGGGTAGTGCAAAGTTTTGGAAGTACATAAATATTTTATCCCTTTATTAGTGTGGATTAATTGATATGTTCATATTGATGGACCCTACATCCCATTAAGATAAAGGTGGCAACTATTTGAACCTTTAGGTTGGTTCATCTACCTTGATTAATGAAACACCCTTGTGGATAATGATATATTCTAGCTATGTCTTACTCCCTTGCACTTAAATGTGTACGAGTTTCCATTTTTGGAGCCTTTAGGGTCATCGTACCCTTGTTGTCTCTTATCTTGAAGAGTGTATGTTTGTGGTATTTTAGAAGAGGGTATGTATCTCTAGTGTTAAGAAAGGTACCCTCCTTATGTGTGGAATAGGTCATTGGTGACCAAGGATTATTGGGAAGCTTAGGAAACATATGTTTAGGATATGGAGAAATTTTAGAATCCTCTTTCTTGTTATGGAACCATGATGTTGTTCCCCTTGTCCTTTAAGGAAGAGAGTGGTACAAGTTTGTCTTCATAAGTTTCTACAAGAATGTATTGTGTGTTCCTCTAGTAAATTGTAGTTGGACCTCTCTTGTTTCCTAGTTCTCCTAGCCCGCTTGAGTGTTCCTACGGATTATACTTTATGCTTTTGAATGTTTTAAGGATCTTGAACTAGGGTAGATTTAAAATTATTAATGATGTTTTGTTAAACAAACAAAATGGTACCTCTTGTGTCGATATGTTAGTCTGGGCAAAGATTACTTCTCTTTCTAGTTGAAATATTATCCTTGTGTTTGGGGTTTCTAAATCAGGATTAGTGTTTGTGTGTGTAATATTTGAGTAAAAATTTAAGTTATAGAAACCTTGTGGCCAAGGTCATGCTTAGTATTACCTTGGAATTTTAATTGAGTCCCTTCGAATTATAAAGGTGCAGCCAATGAATAATGTTTATCCTTGAAAATACGTTTGCTAAGTTAGGTGTTTTCCTTGTTATTAAACCTTGTCTTATGTGGTCCTAATTGACTATAGATTTGAGTAGGTGTGTATTATCATGAAAACATTGAAGGTCATGATTGGTAGTTGATAACCTTTTCTAAAACAGTGAACATTGAAGTATAATTCAACCCAACAGAGGTTTATTCCTTCCCTGTTATCATGTGCTGCACATATGTGTGAACTACGTGGACACCTTATGTTTGTACCCTCTCCTATTATTCATAGACCTTGATTGTTATTCATTGAGCATCCATCAATAATTTCCTGTTTAGATGTTTGTGTCATAACTTGGTTAACCTCGTAGAGATTATGCGGAAATTTTATATGTTTATTTCCTTAACGTCTTTCTGTGAATTCTAGGAGGAAGTCAAATCTAAGGGGATGGGGATGTAATTCCCACTAATCTTAGACACCAATTATACTGTGATTTTTAACTTAAGTTGATTAGAGACATGGACATGATTGTTATATCTTAATTAGCATATTGTTAAGATATGAGAGACATCATGATTTATATTGTGTCTAATTGTTACTTTGGATTGTATGGATGCATTGTGGACCTTAAAAATAAGGATATGATGATAGTCTATAATGGTTACCTTGTTGTATACTGACATTTGGATTCGTGACATATTGAGCATATTCAAAGTGTTGGACTAACCATGTGGTCTAATTGATTTTGTGAATTGCTAACAATATGATGGTATTAGGGATCAATAATATGTTCTTGAGTGTATCTAGTAGTTGGGAGCTACAGTAGATATAAATAATTTCATTACTATTGTAGAATGTGAATTGTATTATTGATGATTGAAAATTATTTAGTAGAGTAGAATTAAAATGTTAAGTGATCTCAAATAATTGATAGAAATTCATAAAATTGATGATCATGATTTATTTACATTATATGATGATGTAAATTGATATATATGTGTTTTTTTTATTTCTTGATGTATGTTGAGGATTGTATGACGTATGTTTTATATGAATAGATTCCCATGACATATTGATACAACCTTGAGGCCAAAAGGCTATTTTTTTTGTGTTTACAGGGACATTATATCATATACATTGAAAGGGGATAGGGGACCAACCACGAAAGGATGTTGGGTGTTGTGCAACATGGCCAAATTGGACAAGTTGTGCATATGGTTATATTGTGTTATTGTAAGATTTATTAAGAGGTTCCCATAGGGAGGTAACCTCATTTATGTGGCCATGGGCGTAATGTGTTTCCTTTCTTTTAATTTTGTTGTTTTAATTTTTTGTGCATGTGTTTAATTATTGGGGAAATATTTTTAATTTATTAACACTTGATAATGTATCGTAATTAACTAATTTAGCTTAAATTTAAACTAAAACGAGAAGATATGACATGTGGGAAAAAAATTGGCTAGATAGTCCTTGTTTTGATGCATGATGTAGGTTGAATTAAATGCATTTAGGTGGTGTGTAGTCCACCATCCTTCAAAACTTCGAATCTAGTCTTGTTGGCCACTTTTAGAGAGTTGAGGGACAAGTTAACCTTGTCCCTCACATCTCAAACTTTCCTACCAACCCTACTTAAGAAGTACGAGACATATTTTGAGCATTTTGATGCATTTTTAAGTGTAAAAAAGGCAAAAAAATACACTTATTATTTACCACATCTAATATTGTCCTTGATAAGCATGGTGTGCAAGTTGGAGTGCCATCTGGGCTTGCTTTGGGTTTTGTTTTTGACTTGTGTGTTGGAATGGAGGGATGATGAAGTGGCATCCTACATGGAGCCACATCATCATCCTCACATCCCTTTTCTATTTATGGGATGATTTTGATGGATGTTGGGGTTACTTACCTTATTTGCTTCTCTTGCATTTTTGAAAAAATGGGTCTTGGTTTTCATACTTAGAGTTTCTTTTGGAGTTGGATCTTGGATTGAGCTTGATGTGAAGGATTCAAAGCTTGTAGAGTAAAGCATATATTATAATATGTGCTATAATATATTTGTGTGTGTGTGTGTGTGTGTGTGTGTGTGTGTGTGTGTGTGTGTGTGTGTGTGTGTGTGTGTGTGTGTGTGTGTGTGTGTGTGTGTGTGTGTGTGTGTGTGTGTGTGTGTGTGTGTGTGCGCGCGCATGCGTGCGTGCGTTTTAATATAACATGGTAATATAATTTTGTAATGTTATAATGTTACATCACACATAACATTTGGTTTTATATATAAAATAATTTTATTTTATACAAATGATATGGCATGTTATAAGATTATGATAATCAAAAGGAGTTGTTACAAAAATGTTATAAATCTATTATAAAGAAATATTTGTGTATCAATATAACGAGTACGAAATATGCACTGCTATTGTACATGTAATAATATTACTACTTAGTATAATGTCATTATTACGTAGATAATGATAAGGTGATTATTTTTTTAATATTCATATGGTTATAGTATTGTATCATGCATACTACTATTATTAATATGTTTTAAGGTCGTTATAATTTTAGCCTTGTAAATTTAATCATTTATCCATTGAACGCACGATGAGGATTACTCATAAGTGTGGAAAGCTGTTTTGGCATCGCGCCACGATGTTTGACCCACAACTAATAACATAAACTTAAATCTTACCTCCCATTAGTATTTTCTAAAACAAAAAAAAATACATTCATAATTTTCTACCTCTTAATTAGTTGTTTTGTGAGTGAACGTTTTTGGGGTGTTAGAGAAAACTTCTTAAGTCAGACATAAGACGATAGTCAGGACACCTAATCTAGAAATTAAAAAAGGGAAGTGTGTTGCCATGTTAAAAGTCTTCAAATCCCTTAAACTAACTGTTGGAACATAACTATAGTAAAATTATAATTGATGCTTGGCCCTAGGAAGTGTAATCGTTAAATGTTATTCCATAGGTAAAGTAAAACATGATCTTCCTTGTAATGTGATTAAATGTGCTTATTGTGGATAAAGAACTTATTTTTTATATAATGCTTATTGTGTACAAAATCAATTACCAATTTATAATTGAGTGAAAGAATTGCAACCCTAAATAAATAAAAAAGTGAACTTCACATCCTTTGGACTTACAATTGATTCTCTTGTGTAACAGAGGTATGATATAAGATCAAGAGACATGCCCTTATAAGTGAATTCTAGGCGTAAAACCTAATAGCCTTGTGTGTAAATAAATAACCTATTATCGAACAAACGAATTAAACAAGTAATTAAAATAATCTAGTTGATCCTTATTTAATGAGACACATCATTAGTCAAATGTTAAACTGTATAAATGAAATCTAGCAAAAAAAAGGAAAAGAAATGTATAATTCACATATTATGAACCTCTTTAGGACTGAAGTTAAATATTGAAAAATAATTTTAATAAATGTGTTATTCCAAAATATTGTGTCGTGGGAAGACCCTATCTATAAGTGTGTCATGTGGTTGAATCGTTATGTTGTGTTTTGTAAAAAACAAAAGTGACCTTGTTGTGCATCACGTGGTTCATGTTTTTTTATAGGTTAATGTGTGTCCAAACATATTAGGTGTTGTGTGATGTCCTAAGTGATCTCTTATAGTGTCATGTGTACTATAATGTAAGTAAAAAAAAATTATTTCAACATTTTTACTGTTATATTTGTGTGTAAAATGTGGGCGTTACAACTTCGCTAAGTGTTTATTTAAATTTCAAAACATTAGATATTACAATTTAGCCACGTCATTTGAAACTTAAATCCAAGGTTACTAAAACCTATGATATAATTATGAAAATTGTTTGGATGTAGAATACTGCAATTTAGAAAACTCACTCGTTTCTATCCTTTGGTAATTTTGAAAGAAATGATATGAAAAATTGGGGTGTTAAGGCGTGTATCATGGGAACTGTTTATGGTTGATCTATTATGTATTTTTGTAGTCAAGAAGTGGCTTATATTTTGTTGACTGCGAACTCATAACTTATAATTTCTAAATTTTATGATTTATTATTCACAGATGTATTTTGTTTTGAATATATGTGTCATATCTTTTATACAATGGAAAAGATAACATTCTAATGTATTATTTCCCTTTTAAAGTTAAAAATACATTATGTTATTACCTTTTCCATTAAAACTGATGAGAATACCAACAAAAAATAATTTTTGGCTGAACAACTGTACCATGCAAACATGAACGATATATAGACTGATTCGGAACTGTCAAGTTGAACAAATTTTCTGCCTGATTTTCTTCCGATTGCATCTCCTAGTGTTAGGCCATAAGCCTTACCCAACTCAAAACTCAAGAAAGAGAGAACTTCAATCTCAATTATCTCTGGCTCTTTTTTTCAAAAGGGACAATCAATTTGGAGGGCAATGACAACAGGTATGAGTTTTGTCAAATTTCTTAAATATCAACTCAAATGACGATTGTTGAAAACTTTCTTTATGCTTATTGTGAATGAGATATGGGTCGATTTGAATCTATGCTATTAAAAATCAGAAAGGTAACCAAAAATAAAATTGAGATGGTTGTTTATAAGAATTAATCTTGCTTCCTACCCAAATGAGAGCAGTGATCACGAATACCCAAAGAAAAGAAACGGATACCCAAATGAAGCAGGTATGTCCTTGGAGATTCATGGATTACCCAATAATTTGATAAAAAATAAAACTTTCCATTTTACCAAGTTCAATATATAGATCGAAACGACGTCATTCAAATAAGAGATGGGTATTTGAACATATATTTGACAAACTAGTGGATGGAAGTAAGAAGCAGAATGAAGAAGTAGATGAGTAAAACATACTGGATGCCTTTGGTACCACCTGTGACAAGGGCTATCATTCCTTGTGGAGACCATCTTTTGTTGATGAATTCAGTCATGCTGTCTCAAACCCAACCTAACACCTAATACAGGATCAAATTTGTATTTGTCAATGCCCTTCAGATTCCTTTTAATTATGGCGATATAACATGGGCATTCATGTGGAATGAAGGTTTCATAATACAAAATCAGTGGTTAATATTTGATCTGCACATTGCGCACGGATTAATCTGGCATGGTCTATTGTGGGATAAAGACAGTAGATAGGTGTCTCTATTAGAGACGAGGCCATGATGGTGATGTATCCCTACTGTGATGGACCAATAATGGTGTGGGTAGATGTAAATTGAAGGATTGGTACATGTCAATTTCTCACTCAAAATTCGGAAATTGGTAGATGTAAATTGAAGGATTGGTACATGTCAATTTCTCACTCAAAATTCGGAAATTGGTAGATGTAAATTGAAGGATTGGTACATGTTAATTTCCCACTTAAAATTTGGAAAAAAAGTAGCTTATAAAATGAGTAACATCAAATCAGATTGAACAATCATCAAATCTAATGATGCCACATAAGTGAAAAAAATACCCTACTAATAATTCACCCTAAATTTCTTTGTATGAAAAACTACTTGATTTCAATACCTTAAAACCCACTTTCCATATAATGTAAATGCTCAAAAGAAAATATTTTGAATAAAAAAAAAAAAATGCATTAAAGGTTTTTCTTTTCTTTTCAAATTTTATGATATTTATATGTTTTTTGTACACCCCTCAACTTAGGGTGCACAACCACTGACTCATCTCCCTTAAATTTGGATTGAATAAAATGGAGTTTAATCCACAATTCCCCCTGGGAGATGTGTAAATAATCTGCACTTTTCTACATGGTAGACGGGAAAGTAAAGTACCTTCCTTTGCAAAATGATGACAAGTTAAACATCCATAACCAAACAATGTTATCCATATGGAGAGCCAATGTTGACTGTCAACCAGTGCTCTGCCACCATGCAATTTTAAAGTACGTTGAAAAATATGCTTCCAAAGCAAAACGACGTTATGAAACATATCATCAAATGCTGTTAAGGATTTGTAGCAATGTCAGTGATGACAAGCCGATGCTTTTAGCCTTCCATAAAATGCTTACTCAAAGCGTCGTCGACCATGATATTAGTGCACAAGAAACTTGCCACATGCTTCTCAAATTGCCTCTTTTTCTATGCAGTCGCTAATAAAATAGTTAATTTTGTTTCTCAATTAAAAATGGGTTGTGGATTTTATTATTTTCTATAAAAAGACTTTATGTTAAGATGGCGACAATGTATTTATTTTTTATTAAAACTCAAGTATATATCCTATGATTTCATTAAAACTCACATTTGCACTATTAAAATCAATAGTTACACCAACAAGATCCCATAAAATATAAAATTATTATTTATTTTTAAAATAATAAATATTTGAGTTATAATTTATTTTCCCATTGATGATTTCAACCAATTACACCAATTATTTATTTTCTCATTGACAATTTCAACCAATTGTACACCAATTACACCGATTTCAGGGATAACCTACAGATATGCATGAGAAAAATGCACTAAAGGTTGCTTCAAGTCATGAACAATGTTGTCGTACCAAGCTTCACTTCAAGTCATGAAGAATGTCATCGTACTTAGCTTCACCTCAAGCCTTGGTGCAGTGCAAGTCTTGCTGAACGCAATGTTTATTTAAGATGTATTTGATATATAGTGTGAACTAAAAAAATGAAAAATGATGACAAGTTAAACATCCATAACCAAACAATGTTATCCATATGGAGAGCCAATGTTGACTGTCAACCAGTGCTCTGCCACCATGCAATTTTAAAGTACGTTGAAAAATATGCTTCCAAAGCAAAACGACGTTATGAAACATATCATCAAATGTTGTTAAGGATTTGTAGTAATGTCAGTGATGACAAGCCGATGCTTTTAGCATTCCGTAAAATGCTTACTCAAAGCGTCGTCGACCATGATATTAGTGCACAAGA
The DNA here is from genome assembly GCA_019776745.2 of Taxus chinensis. Classification (NCBI taxonomy): domain Eukaryota; kingdom Viridiplantae; phylum Streptophyta; class Pinopsida; order Cupressales; family Taxaceae; genus Taxus; species Taxus chinensis. The sequence goes on along the minus strand of CM034147.1, from coordinate 197,176,187 downwards.
AACTTGCCACATGCTTCTCAAATTGCCTCTTTTTCTATGCAGTCACTAATAAAATAGTTAATTTTGTTTCTCAATTAAAAATGGGTTGTGGATTTTATTATTTTCTATAAAAAAACTCTATGTTAAGATGGCAACAATGTATTTATTTTTTATTAAAAATCATGTATATATCCTATGATTTCATTAAAACTCACATTTGCACCATTAAAATCAATAGTTACACCAACAAGATCCCATAAAATATAAAATTATTACTTATTTTTAAAATAATAAATATTTGAGTTATAATTTATTTTCCCATTGATGATTTCCACCCAATTACACCAATTATTTATTTTCTCATTGACAATTTCAACCAATTGTACCCAATTACAGTTACATACAAACACAACCGATTTCAGGATAACCTACAGATATGCATGAGAAAAATGCACTAAAGGTTGCTTCAAGTCATGAACAATGTTGTTGTACCAGCTTCACTTCACTTCAGTCATGAAGAATGTCATCGTACTTAGCTTCACCTCAAGCCTTGGTGGCAGTGGAAGTCTTGGTGAACGCAATGTTTATTTAAGATGTATTTGATATATAGTGTGAACTAAAAAAAATGAAAAATGATGACAAGTTAAACATCCATAACCAAACAATGTTATCCATATGGAGAGCCAATGTTGACTGTCAACTAGTGCTCTGCCACCATGCAATTTTAAAGTACGTTGAAAATATGCTTCCAAGCAAAACGACGTTATGAAACATATCATCAAATGTTGTTAAGGATTTGTAGTAATGTCAGTGATGACAAGCCGATGCTTTAGCATTCCGTAAATGCTTACTCAAAGCGTCGTCGACCATGATATTAGTGCACAAGAAACTTGCCACATGCTTCTCAAATTGCCTCTTTTTCTATGCAGTCACTAATAAAATAGTTAATTTTGTTTCTCAATTAAAAATGGGTTGTGGATTTTATTATTTTCTATAAAAAAACTCTATGTTAAGATGGCAACAATGTATTTATTTTTTATTAAAACTCAAGTATATATCCTATGATTTCATTAAAACTCACATTGCACCATTAAAATCAATAGTTACACCAACAAGATCCCATAAAATATAAAATTATTATTTATTTTTAAAATAATAAATATTTGAGTTATAATTTATTTTCACCCATTGAATGATTCACCAATTACCCCAATTATTTATTTTCTCATTGACAATTTCAACCAATTGTACACCAATTACACACAATTACACCGATTTCAGGATAACCTACAGATATGCATGAGAAAAATGCACTAAAGGTTGCTTCAAGTCATGAACAATGTTGTTGTACCAAGCTTCACTTCAAGTCATGAAGAATGTCATCGTACTTAGCTTCACCTCAAGCCTTGGTGCAGTGGAAGTCTTGGTGAACGCAATGTTTATTTAAGATGTATTTGATATATAGTGTGAACTAAAAAAATGAAAAATGATGACAAGTTAAACATCCATAACCAAACAATGTTATCCATATGGAGAGCCAATGTTGACTGTCAACTAGTGCTCTGCCACCATGCAATTTTAAAGTACGTTGAAAATATGCTTCCAAGCAAAACGACGTTATGAAACATATCATCAAATGTTGTTAAGGATTTGTAGCAATGTCAGTGATGACAAGCCGATGCTTTAGCATTCCGTAAAATGCTTACTCAAAGCGTCGTCGACCATGATATTAGTGCACAAGAAACTTGCCACATGCTTTCTCAAATTGCCTCTTTTTCTATGCAGTCACTAATAAAAATAGTTAATTTTGTTTCTCAATAAAATGGGTTGTGGATTTTATTATTTTCTATAAAAAAACTCTATGTTAAGATGGCAACAATGTATTTATTTTTTATTAAAAATCATGTATATATCCTATGATTTCATTAAAACTCACATTTGCACCATTAAAATCAATAGTTACACCAACAAGATCCCATAAAATATAAAATTATTTACTTATTTTAAAATAATAAATATTTGAGTTATAATTTATTTTCCCATTGATGATTTCAACCAATTACCCCAATTATTTATTTTCTCATTGACAATTTCAACCAATTGTACACCAATTACACCGATTTCAGGGATAACCTACAGATATGCATGAGAAAAATGCACTAAAGGTTGCTTCAAGTCATGAACAATGTTGTTGTACCAAGCTTCACTTCAAGTCATGAAGAATGTCATCGTACTTAGCTTCACCTCAAGCCTTGGTGCAATGGAAGTCTTGGTGAACGCAATGTTTATTTAAGATGTATTTGATATATAGTGTGAACTAAAAAAATTTATATTAATTAACAAGAAATAAAATATTCATAGATATTTGTAGCAACTTGAAAACATTTATGATGGATGCAAAAAAAATATTAGTCGTAATTTGATTGTTTTGATTATATACACATTGCAATGGAAAAATATATTGTTATTGCAAGAGCTGGGAGATAGAACATAACAAGAAGAAAAAGGGATTTATGTTATCAAGTTTTTAATATTTGAATCATGTATAATGTTTCTCTAATTGTATATATGAACTTATTTTTATGTATTATATTTTTTTTTTACAATTAATACAATTTGCAGAAATCTAGATATAAATTTCACATATTGATAAATAGTTGCAAGTTATTAATATTGAAGTCGGGCATGGATAGGAGACCATATTTACAAATAAATTTAAATAATGCAATTGATATTGAAGAACTTTATAGTGCTTCAAAATTTGATAGATTTCTAAAAAAAGTTTAAAAATTTGAAGAAATCACACCCTTAACTCAAACATTTAAGAGTGACGGTATTCATGAGGAGAGAAAGAAGGAATCCAAAGAGGAGTTTGGCCAAAACATACTCTGAAAGAATTGAAATTAAAGTTTGCAAAGGTGTATAAAGATATAAACCATGGAAAAATTGCAGAATGACATTGAGAAAATGTGGCAAATGTTGTAAATGTTAGGTGTGGAACATCATTGACAAGGCTTCAATACAAATACAAGTAGAATAAGCTAAGGAAGACCTTCAAAAGAGAAAGAATTGGAAAACACCAATAGGACAACACCTTCCACATGGATGTTTTATAAAAATATGAACCATATCATAAGAAAAACACCAAAGGTGATTGGTCTTAAGAATGACTACAATGGAAAAAAATAGGTTAATCTAATCCCAACTTCATCATATAAAGACATGAAAGGAAAATTAAATGAAGAGAGATCATTCATTAATATTGAAGAAGAGGGTGCAAATCAAGAAGCTTCCTCGAAAAAATCGAGGATTGAGGGAAAACGTACAAAAAGAAAAATAACATCCTTTGGATATTTAGGAGAAAGGGTTGCATCATTTCACTCAAAGAATAAATTAAATCAAGGAAGAATGAAACTTGAGCGTGAAAATGGAAAAGATATTGGATGTTGTTAGCATACATTGAATAGTTTATATTTTTAGGAGAGTTTGTTCTGTTTTATCACTTTATTTTCTCCTCCTTGGTGTATTCCATTATTCTCTCTCCTTCATCCAAATCTTCCTCCTTTATTTTAGGGGAATGTAGTTGACTATTTCTCCTATATATTGTACGCACTTCTTCATAATAAAATAAACGTTGTTAGAGTACTTCACTTCACATTCTTCTCTCCTATCTACCTCCTACAGTTTGGTATCAGAGCCTACTTGATCTCTGCCTATGCATGGAAGAAGTCTTCAATATACAGGAGGCTCACAAGGAGGAAGGACTGTTCCATCAGTAAGTTGGAGAGCCATGCGTGCAGAGGGAAAAAAAATGTTTTGTTAAACCTGCACAAGAGAAGAGAAAAAAAATTTGTTTTTAAACGTGGACATTTTTTTAAAAAAATGTTGTTTATACCTGTGCTTGTTTTTCTTGTTTTCTGTGTTGAAAAGTGTATCTATCCACCTGCTGCATGGAGGAACTGAGGAAATAGAGTGGCCTGTAGTAGCTGGACTGTGCGTGGAAATTGTATATTGATCCTGTTGCTGCTGCTGCCCTAGAAACCTGTGTGGAAGAAAGAAACAAAAACGTGGGAATCTATTTTTTTAATGTATTTTGTCTCATTTTTTACAGCCAATACAAAACAAGCTCAACGTGGAAAGGTTTTTCAGCTGCATGGAAGTTCTTAAATCTTTTGCTACGTGATTGGAGACATTAAAAAATGTGGTGCAAAGAATATCCTTCTCCGTGGAGGAATTAGAACGGTTAGAAGCTGCTGGAATTTGCATCATTGTCTCTTTGTTATAGAAGAAACAACAGCCTACGTGGAGGTATAATTTGGTGCGTGGAAACTGAACAAAGTTGTGTGGAAGAAAGAAAAATGTGGAAGCATCTCTATTCTTTCTGTGTGGAGAGTCCTTAAACCTGCTAGAGGCCCACATGTGAAGGAAGAAAATAAAATTTTGTTTGCTGATCAGTTTCTGTGTGGAATTTCAAATCTGAATTACATGAAGACTTGCATCCAAATAAATTTTGGAGTGTGTCACTTACTTCTCTGTGGAAGAACAGACCAGCTACCTGTGTGAAAATGTAGAACTACACGAGGAGAAGAAACTTGGAGATACTTCAACACTTCACCGAATGTCAATTGTAGACAACTCGATTAAGAGCATCAATAACATGGTCGCCACAGCTGAAAGCCAAAATATCAACTCGCCAGTTAGAGAACACCGTGAATAAGCTCTTGAGATCTCTAGGTTCTACTTTGCTTTGTTGAACAAGCTTTAGAACACCGGTAAGCTAGCATTCAACAAGCTAGTTTGAGAATGACTTCTTGAATACTTTCTTTTTGATGTCAGCTGCCAAGCACAACGAGTACAGGAAGAATTAGAAGCTAGGTACGATGCTGACTATGATGATGAAGAAGAATGCCATACAAAGCATTGTTGTCTCACAACATGTGAATATCGTGAGCATTTATGAGAAAGTAATTCTCATCAGTGAGTCAAAATTGTAATAACTCTTCAAATAAATAAATATTTTTTTTATTACAGTGCTTCTCAAAAGTTACTTTTCTCCAATGCTCAGTTGCTCAAAGGGCCCAATTTTGTGGCTTGGAAGACAAAAATGAAGAAAATCCTTCAGTTTGAAGGATTATGAGGAATTGTCATAGGGTCTGTGTCTGCACCCATAGCCCCTGATGAATTAATAAAATAAGAAATGGCTAGTGCTAAAGCCTTGATGTTGATAATGCTAAGTATCAGTGATGATGTGCAACCACATGTTAGGAATGCAGAGAAACCCAAGGAGGCTTAGGACAAGTTGGAAACCATTTATGAAGCCAAAAATCAGATGAAGATACTTCATCTTAAGTCAAAGCTGCACACCCTCTCTATGGGGTTAGATGAGAAAGTGGAGGAATTCTTACGTCTCATGGCTGAGCTGATATCAGAGTTATTAGAGCTTGGTGAAATGGTGGATGATAAACTTCTCGTCGCAATCACCTTCAGAGCACTCCCTTTTCAATTTTGAGTGTTCGTTATGACACTGAATGTGTTTAAACAAACAGTGACATTTAAAGAGCTTGTGAATTTGCTACAGCAGGAAGAGGCCATCACTTTATCCCATGAGGAGTCTCAGAAAAATCCTTGTTCTCAAATCCTTACAGTGGCCAAAAGAATCGGAAGGGTCCCCTAGAGAATCCTAATCCAATGCAACCTAAACAACAACAAAAAGATCAAAATTCAAAGAGATGGTGTCACATTTGCAGAACCAATACTCAACGAAACTAATTACTGCTGGCATAATAGTTTAAAACAAGGGTCTTCAATCCATACAAGCACATCCGGGTGTGAATATTTTCAAAAGTCCAAACGTCATCCCCGCTGGAGAAATCACAAGGGACATTGTACGCCGGAAAAGTGACAGGCGAGCGTGAGAATCTACAAGTGACTCTTCCGCGTACCCGACCTCTCGAGGTCATGCCGAGACAGCCGGTGGGGGTAGAATATGTGTTGGATTCAGAAAAACTAGTTAGGCAGTCTAATGTCTTCGACACGCACTAGCGGAATTTGTGAATCTAAGGCAAAGAAGGCCCTTCTAACTTGGATTGTTGTGATAGATCGATCGGAAAGGATGACTGCTCGAAGGCTCCAATCAATATCGAGCTCTGGCGTGATTCGATCTATGGGTTGCAGAATACGTGGAAAATGACCTAGGATAGTTTCGTGTATGTCTCCAGATAAGGTCATAGGGTGGATGGTGGAAACAATTGACTCTACGGACGATTCTTTGGCCTAGTTTAGAATTCTCTAGCTTCGTTAGCCACTATATCTAGTAAGGACAATTGTTCAATGATGATGGGTGGAATTGGAGTGGATTGGAATACTAGTATGCATAAGCCAACGTCTATATCTGATTGGCTTGTGGACTCGTTGGGCTGTGGGATCTGTGGATCACAACCATATACTCTTGGTTGTTGCGGTCCTGTTATGGTCATGCGCGGAATCAAGTTCTAATCCCTAGTATCCAGTAATCATATGCTTTCTCAGCTTCTATGTTTAGGACCAACAACTGTGTGATTTTCTCAGAATATCTCACAGGCGTTTGTGCAACCTGGATCCTTAGACTGGTATCTATATCTGTGAGAGTGTCTCCTGCACTTGGATGTGGGACCAAAGGATCACAACCAAAGGTTTGTTCTCTTTCGAACCCTTCTACGGTCATGTGAGTGTTTACCTAGGGAAATATGTAATTTGGTTGGTTTGACCAAAACGTGTGTGCTTGGTCGTCCTCTATGTTTAACCCTCTCAACTGAGAACTGATCAGTTGTAAATCTGTTGTTGTTCGGAATACTTGTATTCTGAGATTTTGGTCTATGTCAACTATTGCTGTGACGAGATTTGGTTGAGGCACGATTGGCTCAAATATATATTCCTTGGGCTCCTGAGGTCCCTTGATTGTCATACAAAATAAAATGTAAATCTAACTGTAACTAAGTAAACTCTAACTACATGGAATAAATCTAAAACATATATATAAATTCTATTCTTCTAAGAAACCTTTCAAGATTATAATGGAAAGCAAACTATTTTAAGCGTATCTAGAAATAACAACTAAACAATAATTTAAAACAGACAAAATAATTGAGTGTAGTTATCAGCCTGTGCAATTTGTAGATTTTATTCTAAATAAATAGCTCGTCTAATCTATCTGCAAGATTCTCAATCCTACCTCAGAAGTGAAGATTTAATCATAGTTTCTCAAAAACTATCGATCCTCACAGCTTCCCTGGTAATATCGAGAATAAAAGTCACTGAAATGAAGCAATTATCTACTCTATTTGATATGATTCTAACTAGAACTTTGAAAGTTAAAACCTGGATTCCGCAGAACAGTGGCGAATCCGATGGCATGTGTGATCTTGTCCCCTCAGTGTGATCTCCTTGTTCTTTCGTGTTCACGTGGATCCAGAAAAGCATGTAATGCTAGCATCGGCAGGAGTAGATATTGGGACAAGGATAGCTCCAAATGCAGACCGAAAATGTGAGTAGGAGAGGGATAGCGCAAGAGTACAGAGCTTGGCTTATGCGATTCCTAGCGGGATTTTACTGTGAGTCATGCAACACAAAGTGACCAGAACCTAAAACTATCCTGTTCGAAGAGTAAAACCTACAACTTTAATGGCTTCCTAAACTATTCTATTCCAATGGATTGGATAAAACAACAACACTGTTTGCACAAGCTGGATATGTGGCTTACCAACAGCTGAACAATGCTAAATGAGCATGTAAATGAACTAAAACCAGTACTCTAAGCAAAATAATAGCTAAATTCAATGCAAAGAGAAATTCAGAGACAAACTTCAAACCGGATTGGGTGAAATGACAGCACTGCCTGCACAAGATGAGTATGTGGCTTACCAACAGCTGAGCAATCTAACTAAAGATGTAAGTGAATTGAAACTATGGCTTCTAAACAAGATAACAAGCTAAAATACTAAAATGAGGAGATGAGAGCAAAGATCAGTCTTCAAAATCAGGCCATTTGTTTAAGCACAAGCCATGCATTTATAGGAATTCAATCACCCAAAAATCAAAACCAAACTGAACTCCTAAACAATAAACAAAGGAAAAACACTATTCCAGGGGACGAAAAACATAAATGCATGCTCAAGCTGGCAAGGAAAGCTGGTGAAACGTGATATTTCACGCGAGTCACGTCAAAAGAATGTTCTGGAAAATGCGCACAGGACCGCCGCTCTGAGCAGGGCGGCGGTTACAGGACCGCCGCCCTGTAGGGCGGTGGTTTCGTCACTGAAGATCAAAAGGTCAAGGAAAGAAGAAAAAAGGGGAAAATAAAGGGCGCGGGGGCTAGGCGGGGCATGCAGGATGTTAACGCATACTTCGAGAGCTTTTCCGAATCCCGAACACCTTGCGAGGAGACCTGTATCATCATTGGGGCTCTTGTTACACTGTTCCGCAGTACAGTAGCTTACAATTTTGGGTACGTACATATTGCCCCCACGGAGAAGCGTTTTAGCCATGAAGAGGCATAAAACGGTGGGTCCAAGTATGGCAGTCCCGAAATGGGGAGCTAGAAGTTATACCTTACACGTCCGTGTGTTGAAATTACGTCATCCAAAATTCCCGCTACCTGCAAAATGAAAAGAGGATTCAAGTGCAGATAGATACAATAACTTTGGAAAACAAATGCTAAAAAGACAGGGAATGAGAACATACCATTTGTGCAGGGATAGGAACTTACCTCCATCGGCGCTCCAAAACCTGCAAAAAAGTATTTTAAAACGAATCAGGGCGCTATATATATGAAAGTGGGCCCATTTTCCTATTCATTTACATGAGTTGATTTGATTGGTTTTGAGCTCTGGGACCCACGGTGACGGTTTCTTGCGTGAGTAGAGTCAAAACGTCCGTAGCGAGATCGTGATCATGCCTCCACGTGCGGAACACCATCCTACTAGATCACAGGTTGGTTTTCTTCAATTTTGTGTTTTTCCCCCTTTAAATTTGAAAGGTTATTTTCGAAAATATTAGGTTCAAAAGATCCACCTAGGGGGGGCGCCTACTGGGTAGGCTCCATTTTTAGGTCAAATGGTCAGTTTTTGCTAATTTTAGGCTTTTTAGGATTAAAAACCCACGTGGGTTTTCGGACCACGACTGCCGCCCTGGCCAGGGTGGCGGTTACACGACCACCGCCCTGTTCAAGGCGACGGTTACAAAACCGCCTCCCTGCTCAGGGCGGCGGTTCTGCACAGAATGCAAAAGAACTTATATTTGAGATTGTGTTTGTATTTTTTTGCACTTCTACACGTTTTTATGACCTTCTTGGTATTGTTCAGATATTAACTTGCTTTGTTTTGTGTGTTTTTGGGTGTATGCAGGTGAGAGAGGAGTATATCAGATGGAGTAGAGAGAGAGAGTGTGTGATTGGCTCTCAGGGGTACTGGATGCCCTTTCACAGGACTAGGAGAACACACTACAGAGAGCCAGCATACTGCGTATATCACGTGTGCCTCATGTTGCACCATCTAGTCACATCCTTTGTGACTTATTCTCCTATTGGGATGCATATCGGAACACCTTTCGACTGCCAGGGGTCCGTGGTGAGTGGACCATCACACTCGAGGATGTCTATCATATTTTGGGGGTCCCAATCATCGGGAGGAGACTTACTTTGGAGACAGCAGGCTCACAGGCACAGATTGCACAGTGGGCAGCATATATGGGAGATGCAGTTATCTCCACGGGGTCGAAGAAGGGAGTGAGAGTTCGATCCATTCCTTCTTTTCCAATCCCCGTACTTCGACAGGCCGTCATGGGGATCCTTGCCTCGAGACTGATCGGGGACAAGGGAGGGGATACATTGTTATACTGCTGGGCCCCCATCATTGCGCAGATAGAGGGGCATGGCCGGATATACGCCTGGGGTACAGATATTCTGGGGACCACCTACCATGATTTATACAGGGTGGTCTGTTTATAGGGACAGTCATTGAGCCACCCGACTTTAGTCATGAGTTGGGTGTATGAGCGTTTTATCCCTTATGGCAGGGGTGTGGAGGTATCAGATCCTGGGGTTATGAGGGCAGCCAGATGGATAGATATGTCGGTGCTTAGAGCACCTTACCAGCCAGTTACCTCCCTTACTACTGCAGACATGGAGGCGACACCGTATCGGCTTATGGCCGACATATGGGGAGAGGAGACTCTTACCTTGATCTTTTGCTCGACCACAGGGCAGCTCATTGATCGAGTGGGATGAGTGGAGGTGCATCCTTTTGGCAGAGTTCCTCAGCAGTTTGGCCTACCGTATTTGGGCATGCTTCCCCCAGTGGCGCCAGTTTACAAATCAGTTCACGAGGCCAGAGGGGGGCCTAGAGGCTGTGGTTGGACAGTGATCACTCCTGGCATTCCTATTGCAGCCAGGAGAATAATTCACGCTAGAGGGAGATCCGGTGCACCTCGAGCACCTTTACTTCAGATTGCTACGGGTCCTGCTCATAGTAGTGATGATGCTATAGATATTGACTCCGACTCTGAGGAGGTCACAGAGGGAGTGACAGAGGAGGAGACCGAGGACAGTGATCCTGAGTGGCATGACACTCAGGATATTATGTAGGTAGAGAGGGCTGAGCAGAGCGCAGAGAAGGACACTCTAGTTTCAGAGGAGCCACTCTCTCAGGGCCATGGCGGAGAGGATGAGTTAGTTGTAGGGCGACATGTTGCCCTTGCCACAGGAGCAGCCCCTCATTCGGCAGTGGCATCCGCGGCGGGTGCTGGCCCCAGCGATCCATCTTGGAGGCTCGGTGATCTGAGTAAGTTATCCTTTCTTCCTTCTTTAACGTTTGTTTAATTTAGGATTTGTTTTAATTGCTATCTCTCCTTGTGTTTTTATCTTGTATCTTTTAGCCTCTTGCTTGGTTTCTGATTCATTTTTCTCCTTTGTTTGCAGAGACTGTTGACGAGTGGCGGGATCTGATCCGCAGGGTATGTACTGATTCCCTGATGATCCCCATGGATAGGACCCACGCGGAGTTATCCGTAGATGCCGGGGAGCCCTCAGCAGCCGGTAGGCATACTGATGTCTTCGCTCCTGTTTGGCATGTGGCTAGGATGGTATCAACCCTTCACATAGAGCTAGCAGGCTACAGGATAGCTAAGCACCTTATGAAGAGCCATTCTTGTGGTGAGACCACGACTGCCCCTCGGGACCCTGAGCCCTCTGTACATTCAGAGCGCCGGTGTAGCCGGAGTCCTAGGCGAGGGCGTGCACCTTCAGAGGGGTCGCGTAGGGGTTGAGAGGCCATTTGGCCCTTGTGTATTTTGTGCTATATATTCTTTGTATATCATGGGCTCTTTGAGCGTTTTGACCATGCTTAGAGCATGATGGCATTGTATATAAACATTGATTATTTATATATATGCATTCATTTTGGATCAAAACTTGGCACTCATGGCTTCTTTTCTATTTCTAGCTTCTTTGTGTATACTACGATGTATGTTTGTATGCTTTCTAGAATGTATGCAATGGATAATAGATGGTGCAAATGTTTACTTTCTTTTTGTGTTTCATGATGCTGATATATGATATTGCAGATATATTGTGATTTCGAATCCTAGCTTCTGTGAGTAATTTGGATACGTCATGCTTGTTTTGGCAAAGTGATGAAAATAACCAGTATGATGAATAGATTAACTTGCCCCACTCCTAACTCCACGCAACTAGTAAGATGTGAGGGCTCATCACCAAGAGCCAAGAAGAGTGCAAGTTATGAAATGTGGTGAAATGATAGTGATGAAAGATAGACAAAGCTTTGGTGGAACCAAATTGGAAGCTACAAGCTTACTCTACCCGAATGACTTCATAGTTTAGAATGCACTTGTTTTGCGGTTTATCCAGACTTAGACCCGTAGATGGCCACATAGTAGACAAGATCTGGGTTTTTAGGATTTTAACTCTTTTGGAATTTTGAACATCTGATTCATTTGTTTTTGACTCAAAGTTTGGATTGTTTGTTTATGACCTTTTAACGTTTGCTGTGTCAAGAGGACCCCCTATACTTTGCCCCATGCTACTAGTAAGAAGCGTGGGTTTATCACCATGGGCAAGGCATAGGCAAGTAAGGGCATTTCCATCCTTTCCCAACCCTACGTCACTAGTAAGAGACGCAAGCTCATCACCGAAGGTTGGTGGGGCAAGGAAATGTGTAAAAATAAAATTTTCTGTTTAATCACTTTTTGACTTGCTTATTTGAGTAAAATGTCAGTATATGCTTATTTCCAAAGAGATGTATATATGGGATAGATGTGACACCATGAAGCTTCTAGAACAAACCATAGGCAAGACACCTATTCTAAGAAGAAATCAAAGTGAGAACAAACTTGCAGATCTTGGTATGGTTACCGTTAAGACTTTGTCATGTTTGATTTATTTGATAAAAGATTCCGAGATGATTCGATGGTATATGAAGATGGAGAGATATGATTAAAGAGCTTAATGCCAACAACATCATGAGTTTGTAATGAATTGCTTTGAGAATAGATTCCTTGATCACAATTTATTGTAAGAAACAAGTGGACAAAATGATCTAAATCTATATGAAGATGTAATGTAGATAATTATACAAGTAGTGCTAGTTGCTTATGCGTAGAATCGCTTGAGGTGCAGGGAATTGACTGTTTCGCCAAATTCCTCACCTTCTAGCGTATATAAGAGGTAAGCACCATTTTCATAGTCCTTTATGACTCGGTATGGGCCCAACCATTTGGGCCGGAATTTCCTTCCTTCGCTGGTCTTCTTGTCGATCCGGCTGTCTATTCTTAGAACTAGATCACCTTCATATATATCGCGCTCATAGACCTTTTTGTTATACTGCCAGCACATTCAGTCAGCATAAGCTCTATGCCGCGGCTCAGCATCTAACCTAGTTTCATCTAGGCTTTCTAGTTGGGAAAGACGTGCTTCTCTGTAAGCGTCTTCATCCAGAATCCCTTGTAATGAAATGCGGAGATTGTGTATTTCGACCTCAAGTGGGAGCAGTGCTTCTACCCCAAATACTAGCGAGAAAGGAGTTGCTCCCGTTGGTGTTCTTATTGAGGTTCGGTGGGCCCACAAGGCTGGATATAACTTCAAATGTCAATCTCATTTGTTTTCTTTCACTGTTTTAAGGAGAATGGCTTTCAGTGTCTTGTTTGTCACTTCAGCCTATCCGTTGGCTTGGGGATAATATAAGGAAGCCGTATGATGGCTTATCTTAAATTTATTGCATAGTTCGCGAACCTCTTCATTTTTAAAAGAAGTTCCATTATCGGAGATAATGATTTGCGGGATACCGTACCTGCAAATGATTTGGTTCAAAATGAACTTGGCGATCATAGAACCAGGTATAGTAGTAAGAGGTGTGGCCTCCACCCATTTGGTAAAATATTCAGTGGCCGTGATTATAAAATTATGGCCGTCTGTGGATGAGGGAGAGAATTTCCCTATTAAGTCTAGACCCCATGTAGAAAAGGGACATGGAGTTGCGATTGGTTGTAGAGCTTGTGCTGGCATGTGGATCTCATGAGAGAATTCTTGGCACTTATGACACCTACGTGTAAACTCTATCGCGTCATGTTCTAGAGTGGGCCAGAAATAGCCCATTCGATGTATTTTTCGAGCGGTGGCATGGCCACCGAAGTGGCCTCCACATATACCGCTGTGAGATTCATGGAGAATCTTCTTGGATTCCTCTGTGTCGACACACCTTAGGAGCATTCCATCGAATGCCTTTCGATAGAGAACCTGCTCTATAATGACGTATTTAGCTACGATTATGCATAACCGTCTTATTTGTTGTGGTGTAGCTCCTTTTGGATACGTATGGTCCATGATATAGTTAATGATGTCAGCGTACTAGGGACACTCAGAGATAGCGGGTCGGGTTTCGATGTAGTATACGCACTCATCTGGAAAGTCTAAATCTACTAGATCGCCTCCATCTAATGGGTTGTCAGCTAACCAATCCGCAATGATTTGACCTTTAACTGACTTCTGATTTACAAATGTTAATTCGAATTCTCCCATTAAGGTTATAAAACGTCCAACCTTTTTAGACAATGACCCTTGTGTGAGGAAAGTCCGTAGATGGTCCGTTTTTACCATGACTTTCGTTTCTTGATTCAACATATAATGTCTTAGGCATTTAGTAGCAAAGACTATGGTGAGACATTCTCGTTCTGCCTGTGTATAGCGTGTTTCATAGTCGAGAAGTGTTCGGCTGATGAAATAAATTACGCGTTCTCTCTTGTTATCGTCTTCTTGGGCCAACATACAGGCCAGCGAGACATTGGTAGCTCGTGAATATAGAATTAACAGGTGATCTAGCTTAGGTGGCATTAGCGTAGGTGGTGATAAAAGGAAATGCTTAACTGCATCAAAAGCTTCATTGCAATCTTCAGTCTAATCAATGCTATAGTCTTTCTTGAGTAAATTGTTGATTGGATGAATGGCGAAGCTTAAGTCCGGGATAAATCTTCAGATTGCACCCAGTTTTCTGAGAAAAGATCTGATTCTAGATTCATTTGAAGGTGGAACCATTTCGAGGACAGCCCGAATTTTGGTTGGGTCAACATCTATCCCTCGTGACGATATGATATAACCTAAGAGCTTCCCTCCCGTTACACCAAAGACGCATTTCTCCGGGTTTAGTGTGACTCCGTATTCTATTAGATGTGAAAGAATGACGCGGAGTACTTCGGGATGGTCACAACGCTTCTTGGCTTTAGCCAATAAGTCATGTATGTAAGATTCCACGATTTTATGAATTAGATCGTGAAATATGTATGTCATGGCCCGCTGGTACGTAGCACCGGCATTCTTGAGACCGAATGGCATAACAGTGTAGCAATAGGTTCCCCAAGGAGTTATAAACATGGTTTTAGCTTGATCTTGCTCAGATATTTTGATTTGATTGTATCCCGAGAATCCATCCATGAGAGACAAAAGTTCAAAACCAGCTGTTGCATCAACAATAACGTCTATGGATGGTAATGGGAAGTCGTCCTTAGGACACGCTTTGTTGATATCTCGAAAATCTATGCAGATGCGTATCTTTCCATTCTTCTTGAGAACGGGGACGATATTAGATACCCATTGGGAGTAGTCGACTGGTTTGATGAACCCTACCTGGAGGAGTTTTATTACCTCCTCTTTTACCATGAGAGCTACTTTGGGATTCATGGGTTTTGATTTTTGATTAATTGGCTTAGCATCTGATTTAGTGACGAGGTTGTGCACCGCAATGTGGGGTGCGACTCCTGTCATCTCCTTATAATTAAATGCAAAAGCCTTCTGATGTTCTTTGAGAATCTGAGTATGTATTTCCACTTCTTCTGGGGTTAAGGATGATCCTAATTTCAATATTCTCGGTTCATCTTCTGTCCCGATGTTGACATTGATTGTTTCTTCGATCAAAGAGTCATTACCCTCTTCGAACTCAGGTGGTGCTGGAGGTAAATCCAAACCCTCCCCATTTTTTACTACGTATATGATAGGTTCCATTTGTGAGGGGAAATCCATCATGGGATTCCCGAAATAGGAAGACGAATGTGGAATTAAGGATAAATCTAGCATATGATAGGAGAGATGTAATGCCGCATAGGCGTTTAAGTATTTCAAAGTGGCCATATTATTATCGACATGCCCTGGGGTGGTAGATTCACTTCCGCTTGAAAGGGGATTTGTCATTATTTTTATCAATGGCTCATCATGAATAGACACCGTGAACTGGGTATCTTCTAACTCATTACTTGGAGTAAAACGTGATGCTGAAGTTGCTATTGAATCGGTGAGAAGATTTTTCTCTCGCTTGATTGCTTCAATGGATATGAAGTTAAATGCCTTGCTTAAATTTAATACGGCTTCTTTGTAAAGCTGAAAGTGTTCGGCTTTGGTTTCATATACTTCAGAAACTTGATTTGCCACTAATTGCAGTCTCCTAAGACTCTGATGTTATCAACACCAATTCTCTTGGCTAAGGTGAGGCCAAGGAGGAGGGCTTCGTACTTAGCATCGTTGTTTGTGCATTCAAACTTTAACTTAAAGGCAAATGGGAGGACTTTCTCCTCTGGCAAAGTAAGAATTATACCTGTGCCCGCTCCATAACGACATTTAGCTCCATCGGAATGGAGTGTCCAATACTTAGTCGGGAGTATAGATGTTGGGGCATTTGCTGCGTTTGCGCACTCTACTTCTACCATACAGAGGTCCTCTGCTGGAAGGGAACCAACACCTAGGGAATATCCTATGCCTACTGAATCAAATGGTAAGAACATTGGTGAATCTTGTCCTATCAACTCAAGGATTTTTGCAGTAGTCCCTAATGATACTGTTTCTTTAGTTTTATCTTTGGGGGTTGGAATTGTTTTGGCTATGCTGATAGTTTCAAGATCTGTCGTAGGTACCAAATTTTCCTCTGGTTTTGGGTCAGTGGGTTTATTAAGTTGGTTTGTTGGAAGTTCAAATTCTGAGTGCACCCCTGGTCTTTTCTTTAAATCAGCTAGGTGCAAGTCGAAAGGTTTTGGATCGCCTTTGGCTACAAATACCTTTCCTAGATGCAAGAATCTTACTTCTTGAAATAAAGTAGAAGGGATTGCCTTCATTCGGTGTATCCATGGTCGGCCGAGTATCATATTATAATTAGTTTCTTGATCTATAATATAAAACTCAGTTAGGATTGTTTTGGGCCCTAAGGTGACTGGCAGTATTATAGTTCCTATCGAAGTGGCTTTAAGGCTATCATAGCCTCTCAATGTATTTTGAGTAGTGGAACAGTTTGTTTCCCCATATCCAAGTTTTTGGAGGAAAGAGAAAGGGACTATGTTAACTGCGGCCCCATCGTCAACCATTTCCTGTTTTACGTAGTTATTATAAACCCATACTTGTAAGTGTAAGGCTGGATCACCTCAGCGTACGATCTTAGCATCTGTGGGCATTTTACTTATTTCGAATATGAATTCGACATCCTTGTCCGGCTGCCCCGGAAGGTGGATATCAAAATCTATGTGATTTACTTGTGTTTCAGGAGGTGGAGTGATGTTAACTAGATGACCTAGACCGAATGCTTCTAAAAGGGCAGCTCTATGAGGAGGAGAGTTCTTTAGTAAATCTAAAAATGAGATGTGCGAGAAGGTATTTGTTAGGTCATTAATTAAATCATAGGCACCTACGGGTTTTTCTACTATTTTCTGACTCTTATTTGTTTCTGGCAAATGACTTGAGCTCGGTTGAGAGAAATATTCTCGTGTTCTTGTTATAGCTTCGATGGGTAGTTCAACGTCTAATTCTACCAAACTGACTATCTTGGGTCTCAGTTGACTTCCTAATTGAGGTGCAACTGATGGATTTAATGAAGTCAAGGCTTCGTGATCATTGTTTAATTTCATTGCACTTTTGTTTGTTCCAGTTGGATTCAGCCTATTGCTATCATTATTTGGGAGCGGATCGTTAAAGATCTTGAGGGGAGCATTCTGAGGGGAAACTGCCCCTGCGAGCGCATTTGGTGATGATGAGACAGGATCTACCAAAAACAAATCTGTGAAGAACTGCCTTTGTTCTTATGGCAAACGTTGCATAAATTTATTGTAGTCACGACACGTTCTAGTATCGTGACCCCGAATTTTGTGGAAACCACAATAAGAATTGGGGTTGTAATTCCTATTTTTTTGGTTAGGTGTGTATTGTGGCCTAAAATTCTGATCAAACTGTTGCCTATTAGGATTAAAATTTTTCATTTGTTGTTTCTGGTTTTGACTTTGGTTTTGATAACCAAATGAGTTTTGGCTTGGCCCTTGTATGGGATTTCTCCGTTGTTGTTGTTGTTGTTGTTGTGGATGGTTAAAATCCACTGTATTGATCGTCGAGGTAAAGTTGTTGTTTCATTGGTTGTTTGTTTGTGACGGAGTATTAACAACATTTACCCTTTTGGGCTAGTCGGTTACTCGATCCGTTGTTACCCCATGATTTTTGTTAAGGATTTTGGGTCCTTGATTGATATTTGTGATAGTTGTAATGTTCTGAGTGGAGGTGATTAACCTCCCATTTGTTCCATATGTCTTACGACCACTATCTATCACTGCTTGGTCTATTCGAAGAGCGCTCTCAAGTACTTCATCGTAAGTTCTTAGTGGGAACTTCTGGACTTCTTCCTTCACCTCTTTGCTGAGAGAATGAAGGAATAAATCACATAGTTCCATCTGATCCATGTTTGGAGCACTTGTTGAAGAATAAAGAACTGTACGCCACCTCTGGATGAAATGGGTGACAGATTCGTTGTGTTCTTGTTTGATGTGCGAGAATTCCCTGATTCCTATTCTCAACAATTTGTTCATGTCGAATGCCTTGATGAAATCTGACATGAGTTGTTTAAATGAATGGATGGAGGCTTCAGGTATCCTGTAATACCAGTAGAGAGCAATGCCTTCCAAGGTTTTGGGAAATATTTTAGCAACAACCCCATCCTAAGGGAGTAATTCTCGTATGACTGTAGCATAAGCCTTAATATGCGCATTTGGATCTCCCTCACCCTTGAACTTGGGTAAATCAGGAAGAGGTCTTGGAAGCATGACGCTTCGTATGGTGAAGTCTAAGGGTTCCTTTAGATATTCTGAATAAGTCCCTATCGCATAGCTTTCGACCATTGATGGTGGTTGCTGAGGGAGTGGTGGTGGGATGGGTTGTTGATACAGTGCAGAGTATGTGTTAACAGGGGCATAAGGGGGTCCCTGTGTTTGAGAAAATATGCCGGGAGAGGAAAACATATCTCCTTGTGGTGATTTGGAGTACATGTTTAAGTATGACGGGGTATTGTCTAGGAATGGATTGTTTGATACTAGACCGGGAGGAATGGTGTTAGAGATGATGGGCCTTGTTGGCGTTTGTTGTGGATAGTGAGGAGGCATACCTAACGTGCCTACTCCTGTGAGGAGATATACTTGGCCAGAGTGGTATGGAGGATTGGAACTTCCTGCTTGTATGAACAAAGAATTTTGACTTGCTTGAGCAAGTTCTAACCCTCTCACTTTTTCTACTAACGTTGAAATGACTTCATTTGGTGAAGTCACGGTGCTTTTCCTGAGCGGTGTTTGTTGTATACCCTGGTGTTGTATAGGTACGTGATATCCTGTCATGAACTGGTCGCTATCTTGCCAAGCTTCTCTGAGAGTATTTCCTATATGCAGTGGCATAGAGGTATTTTCTTGAAAAGGGATCTCGGGTTGTATTTGTAGACCTCCTATAGGCGGGTACATGCCCCGGGAGCATTATTCACTCCTAGGATAATGTATTGAATGTCCATCATCTAAGACCAGGTATGGATCTGATTTCCTACTAATTTGTGGTCTAAGTAGCATTTGAGGAGACGAACCAAATTCTTCGGTAAACGTCATATTGTTTGAACCTGAAGGCTCTGTTTGTTGTGTTCGAGGGGGTTGATCTAACTCCCCCGTTTGAAAAGATGAGTTATATCTGTTTCTTGGGGTTTGTGTTGACAACTGATTAGTTGAATAGTTGTCGCCCCATACTGAGAGCGAGGGTGATGATTGCCTATTCTATTGGGCGTAGTATGCCTCGAGACCCAAGAGGGCTCTGCCATATTCATCGAATCCCGACATATTCGGGGGGTATATGAATACCCGTAGAATAATGGGAAGGAACGAAGGTGATTTGTGAAAGAACATGTGATACTATGACTCCGAATGAGAAATTAGAAAGTTTTACGTCAGCTTCACTAATTTTGTTTGTTTCACATCGGGTTCACCAGTTTTGTATGCCGAAAAAGTGACAGGCGAGCGTGAGAATCTACAAGTGACTCTTCCGCGTACCCGACCTCTCGAGGTCATGCCGAGATAGCCGGTGGGGGTAGAATATGCATTGGATTCAGACAAACTAGTTAGGTAGTCTAATGTCTTCAACACGCACTAGCGGAATTTGTGAATCTAAGGCAAAGAAGGCCCTTCTAACTTGGACTGGTGTGATAGATTGATCGACAAGGATGACTGCTCGAAGGCTCCAATCAACATCGAGCTCTGGCATGATTCGATCTATGGGTTGCAGAATACGTGGAAAATGACCTGCGATAGTTTTGTGTATGTCTCCAAATAAGGTCATAGGGTGGATGGTGGAAACAATTGACTCTACGGATGATTCTCTGGCCTAGTCCAGAATTCTCTAGCTTCATTAGCCGCTATATCTAGTAAGGACAATTGTTCGATGATGATGGGTGGACTTGGAGTGGATTGGAATACTAGTATGCGTAAGCCAGCGTCTATATCTGATTGGCTTGTGGACTCGTTAGGCTGTGGGATCTGTGGATCACAACCATAGAATCTTGGTTGTTGCGGTCCTATTATGGTCATGTGCGAAATCAAGTTCTAATCCCTAGTATCTAGTAATCATATGCTTTCTCAGCTTCTATGTTTAGGACCAACAACTGTGTGATTTTCTCAAAATATCTCACAGGCGTTCGTGCAACCTGGATCCTTAGACTGGTATCTATATCTGTGAGAGTGTCTCCTGCACCTGGATGTGGGACCAAAGGATCACAACCAAAGGTTTGTTCTCTTTCGAACCCTTCTACGCTCATGTGAGTGTTTACCTAGGGCAATCTGTAATTTGGTTGGTTTGACCAAAACGTGTGTGCTTGGTCGTCCTCTATGTTTAACCCCCTCAACTGAGAACTGATCAGCTATAAATCTGTTGTTGTTCGGAATACTTGTATTCTGAGATTTTGGTCTATGTCAACTATTGCTATGACGAGATTTGGTTGAGGCATGATTGGCTCAAATATATATTCCCTGGGCTCCTAAGGTCCCTTGATTGTCATACAAAATAAAATGTAAATCTAACTGTAACTAAGTAAACTCTAACTACATGGAATAAATCTAAAACATATATATAACTTCTATTCTTCTAAGAAACCTTTCAAGATTATAATGGAAAGTAAACTATTTTAAGCGTATCTAGAAATAACAACTAAACAATAATTTAAAACAGACAAAATAACTGAGTGTAGTTATCAGCCTGTGTAATTTGTAGATTTTATTCTAAATAAATAGCTCGTCTAATCTATCTGCAAGATTCTCGATCCTACCTCAGAAGTGAGGAGTGAATCATAGTTTCTCAGAAACTATCGATCCTCACAGCTTCCCTGGAAATATCGAGAATAAAAGTCACTGAAATGAAGCAATTATCTACTCTATTTGATATGATTCTAACTAGAACTTTGAAAGTTAAAACCTGGATTCTGTAGAACAGTGGCGAATCTGATGGCGTGTGTGATCTTGTCCCCTCAGTGTGATCTCCTCGTTCTTTCATGTTCACGTGGATCTAGAAAAGCATGTAATGCTAGCATCGACAGGAGTAGATATTGGGACAAGGACATCTCAGAATACAGACCGAAAATACGAGTAGGAGAGGGATAGCGCAAGAGTACAGAGCTTGGCTTATGTGATTCCTAGTGGGATTTTACTGTGAGTCATGCAACACAAAGTGACCAGAACCTGAAACTATCCTATTCAAAGAGCAAAGCCTGCAACTTTAATGGCTTCCTAAACTATTCTATTCCAATGGATTGGATAAAACAACACTGTTTGCTCCAGCTGGATATGTGGCTTACCAACAGTTGGAAAATGCTAAATGAGCATGTAAATGAACTAAAACCAGTACTCTAAGCAAAATAATAGCTAAATTCAATGCAAAGAGAAATTCAGAGACAAACTTTAGACTGGATTGGGTGAAATGACAACACTGCCTGCACAAGATGGGTATGTGGCTTACCAACAGCTGAGCAATCTAACTAAAGATGCAAGTGAATTGAAACTATGGCTTCTAAACAAGATAACAAGCTAAAATACTAAAATGAGGAGATGAGAGCAAAGATCAGTCTTCAAAATCAGGCCATTTGTTTAAGCACAAGCCATGCATTTATAGGAATTTAATCACCCAAAAATCAAAACCAAACTGAACTCCTAAACAATAAACAAAGGAAAAACACTATTCCAGGGGACCAAAAACATAAATGCATGCTCAAGTCGGAAAGGAAAGCTAGTGAAACATGATATTTCACGCGAGTCACGTCAAAAGAATGTTCTGGAAAATACGCACAGGACCGCCACTCTGAGCAGGGCGGCGGTTACAGGACCGCCGCCCTGCAGGGTGGCGGTTTCGTCACTAAAGATCAAAAGGTCAAGGAAAGAAGAAAAAAGGGGAAAACAAAGGGCACAGGGGCTAGGCGGGGAACAAGAAGATGATGAATATGATGAGGAGACATCAGAAGGAGGTCACAGTAGTAAGAATCTTATACTCGTCTCTCAAACTTCTTAGCCCATGAAGAAATTTGGGTTGATAGACTCTGGTGCAAGCAAGCATATGTTAGGTGACAAGAAGCTGTTTGATTCACTACACGAAGAACCAATGGGAGATCAAGTTCGAATAGCGATATGACATAGAGTACATTGTAGAATGAATAGGGAATGTCACTATTCCTCTGGGACCATGAAAATGTACACTTATAAAGGTACTATATGTTCCTAGCTTGGCTAGCAACCTCTGGTCAGTTACTCAGCTCTTGAATCATCACCTTAAGGTAGAATTTCTTGTTCAAAATGGCATTAAATCATGCTTAATCTCTCGACAAGGTACGATTCTTGCTAAAGCTTTTGTAAAAGATAAGTTATTTTCTTTAGATACTGTTTCATCTTCTGTAGTAGCTTTATCTACTTCAACAATAGAATCAACTGCCCTATGGCATTTTAGATATGGACACTTGTCGGTTAGTTCATTACACCAGATTAGTTCAAAAGCAATGGTCCATGGACTACCCAAATTATCTAGTTCCTTTCCTATTTTCCCTGGCTGTCTTGCAGGAAAACAACACAGAGATCCATTTCAAGTGAGCACCTTCCATGCCAAGAAGTGTCTAGAGGTAGTTCATACCGATCTGAATGGCCCATTGCTTGCTTCATTTTCAGGATACAAGTACTTCCAACTATTCATGGATGACCACTCTCACAAGATGTGGGTATATTTTCTAAAGAAGAAAAGTGAGGCTCTTCAACACTTACAGAACTTCTAGCATCGTGTTGTCAAAGAGTCTGGACAACCACTTCTTCTACTCCGCTCAGATCGAGGGTGGGAATTCACATTAAAGAAGTTCTTGGCCTTCCTGAACCAACATGACATTAAGCAACACCTAACTACTCCCTATACGCCCCAACAAAATGGAATTGTTGAGTGTCACAGTCTCACAGTGATGGAAACGGCTCACTGCATGCTATCAACTGCAAAGCTAGGAGAACACTATTGGGCTGAAGTAGTACAAACACCTGTATATCTTCTCAATAGGGCACCGACAAAGATTCTATAGAAAAAAATGCCAGAAGAGGTATGGAGTGGTAGAAAGCCATCAATTTCTCATTTATGAGTATTTGGTTACACAACATACATGCATGTCCCAGCTCAGAAGAGAAAGAAGGTAGAGCCAAAAACACTCCCGTGTATCCTTCTTGGCTATATTACTACCTCAAAGGCGTATCATCTCATGGATCCTGAGACAAAGAAAATATACGAGAGTCAGGACGTGGTTTGTGATGAGTCATCCTTTGACTCAATAGTATCAATAAAAGATCCACTTCCAACAACATCTCACCGATTAGTCTTTGAAACAGATGCTGAGGCAGAGGAGACTACTCAGAGAAAATAAATGCTACCAGGAGAACTATTTGTTGACCTTGGAGAATTGGAGAACGTGACTCCACATCAATCCACATGGCAACGACAAAGTTCTTCTCAAAAGAATCCAAGTTCTCATTTGAAGTGCATACAAAGCCCTATCAAGGACTCACATTTGCAGTAACTCCTAGATACATCATCTAGAGTCAAAACAAGGAGTCAAACAAGAAATGAGGTAAAATTTACACTCATGAGTTCACTGATGTATAGCTCTGAGCCAGATAATGTTCATGAAGCACTCAGTAAACCTTAGTGGAATGAAGCCATGGATTTAGAATATGACTCGCTCATTAAAAATCAGACATGGGAACTTGTTGATCTTCCTACAGGAAAGAAACCCATAGGCTGAAAATGGGTTTTCAAGACAAAATATAAGGTGGATGGATCCATCGAAAAACATAAAGCACGACTTATAGCAAAAGGATATTCTCAAAAAGAAGGCATCGACTATGAAGAAACCTTTGCACCCACTGCGAAGATGAAGACCATCAAAGTAGTTTGTGCACTTGCAGCATAGAAAGGATGGAGACTTCAACAGATGGATGTCAAGAGTGCTTTCCTAAACGGTGATCTGAAAGAAGAAGTATACATGACCCAACTGAAGGATTGTTGATGAAGAGCAGCATAAGAAGGTATTTCATCTCATCAAATCACTTTATGGACCGAAACAAGCTCCTAGAGCATGGTATATCAAGATCAACGATCACCTATTATAGCATGGGTTCACTCGTAGCCCCTCAGATTCAAATTTGTATATAAAGAAGGTAGGAAAAGAAATTGTCATTCTGGTTGTATATGTAGATGATCTTGTGATCACTAGTAGTTCAGAAGATTAGGTTGATATTGTAAAGAATGATCTCAAAAGAACCTTCGACATGATAGATTTGGGGCTACTACATTACTGTCTTAGCTTGGAGATATGGCAAAAGGAGCATCAAAGTTTTGTCTCCTAGACAAAGTATGCAAAGACACTCCTGGAAAAGTATAGAATGTCTGACTATAAACCTATATCCACTCCCATGGAAAAAGGCTTGCAACTTTCAAGATTCTAGGACTCACCTTAAGTAGATGCTACTCACTACAGGTAATTTGTTGGAGGGCTCATCTATTTGACATATACCAGACCAGATCTCTGTTATGTTGTCAGCTATCTTTCCAGGTTCATGCAGGAGCCAAAGAAATGTCACTAGAATGCAACAAAGCATGTTTTGAGATATGTATGAGGAACAACTGATTATGGTCTGGAATATAAGAAGAATGATCAATTCTTCTTACAGGGATACATCGACTCAAACCACACCGGATCTATTGATGATAGGAAGTCAACTACAAGATACATATTTCATCTCGGATATGGACCTATCTCGTGGATAAACAAGAAGCTGAATGTTGTTTCTATCTCATCCACAGAGGTAGAATATCGCACCGCATGAGGAGTTGTGTGCAAAGTGATATGGATATGTCACATTTTTGATGACTTGGGAATTTGTGAAAAACAACCACCTATTCTCTATTGTGACAATCAGAGTGTGTTGAAGCTCATGTAGAATCCATTCTTTCATAAATGAAAAAAGCATATTGAAATTGAATGCCATTTCATTCGAGAGAAAGTCTTGAACCATCAAATTTAGCTCTAGTACTGTCCTACTAAAGCACAAGTTTCCGGCATTCTCACTAAATCTCTTGGAAAAGTGAAATTTGAACTTTTCAGGGGTCACATTTGCAAGAATAATGTAATAAGGGGGCAATGTTAGCATACGTTGAATATTTTATATTTTTAGAAGAGTTTTTTCTATTTTATCCCTTTATTTTCTCCTCCTTGGTGTATTCCATTATTCTCTCTCCTTCATCCAAATATTCCTCCTTCAATTTAGGGGAATGTAGTTCATTATTTCTCCTATATATTGTTTGCACTTCTTCATAATAAAATAAGCGTGTGTAGAGTACTTCACTCCACATTCTTCTCTCCTATCTTCCTCCTACAAATGTATAACTTCAAAAGGAAAAGCTTTTTTACACAGGTAAAACACTTTAGTTTATTCATGCACAAAACATTAGTCCACAACTTATATATATAATCTTAAACAATAGTATGTCATTGTTCCAAAGTAATATGATATCAAATCTTTTCCATTTGCCTAAATATAATGTCTCTTTGTATCTTTCCTTGATCTCTTTCCATTTCTTGAGTACGTAATTGAGTTAAAAAAAAATAAGATCAAGTTATAAAATTGAAGACTTCAGTACCTGTAAGTATATAAAAATTTTGGTTGTTAACATTGTTTGTTTTCTACAACATCCGCTACATTCTACCCACATGAAACCCAAGAACAACCTAGAGCAAGTAAGAAAATTATGGATTTTTTTTTAAAACGTGCCCGCAACCAGGCTTCGAAATATAGTTGTCACATTAATGTTTCTAAGTCAATTACATTTATTAATATTATTTTCTCCACTATAACAAAATATTAAAACTCTCATTACATATTCATGACTTAAGTTAGATGAAGCATGGTTTAGTTTCTCCCCAAGTGTTATTTTGGTAACCAAATAAATTCCACTATAGTTGGTAATCCAATATTTTAATCTCAAGGGTAAAGGGCCAAAATAAATAAATACTAAAGTTATTTTAATCCACATAGTGATTAGGTTTAAAACAAATAACAAGGTCCCTAACAATTAGCACAAGGGTTAGGAAAATGAACACAACCCATAACCAAATAAAGTGACCCCCTTAAAAAGTCAACCCATGCATTTTAAATTTAAATTTAAATTCCTCTCCCTCACTCCCCACCTAATTTTTGTAGGGATGAATCTCATCCCTTGGATGAATTCATTTGGGGCCCTTAGATGAGGGAGAACCAACTAACCCTAAATTATGCTTAAGAAAGCTTCCTTCTCTTTTCTTTTGACTTATTATTTCACTTTTGTTTTACAAGTTGTTGGACGAGGATGGGGAAGCCATTAGAGGCCATTCCAAGATTTTGGAAGAAAGCACATCCACATTTATTTTCTTTTTTTATTCACACCCTCACCTAGGGTTTTAAAAGTATTTAAATATTTTATTTATCTCATTATTTTAGTATTTTCCCAAATGGGCTTCTGGGTTTTACCCCATTTTATTTATATAGTTATATTTGATATGCATTTTCATTTGGGTATGTGAATACACATACATACATACATATACATATACATATACATACATACATGTATGTATGTATATGTATTTGTATATGTATGTCTGTATGTGTGTGTGTTGTGGTGTGTGTGTGTGTGTGTGTGTGTGTGTGTGTGTGTGTGTGTGTGTGTGTGTGTGTGTGTGTGTGTGTGTGTAAATATCACACAGACACACACACATTTTAAACTTGAATGGGTTAAGAAATCCGAAATCACAAATATTATAGTGATTATAAATATTTGTGTGTGTGTGTGTGTGTGTATACACAAATATTTATAATCACTATAATATTTGTGATTTCGGATTTCTAAACCAGTTAACACACACACACACACACACACACACATAAAACACACACACACACACACACACACACACATAAAACAAAGTAAAAGACTGTAATACACGGCCGTGGATTTGGGTTTACATAGTCCGCCAAACAATGATATGCGCAGAGGTCTTAAATACACAATGGAAGCATTGGTTGAAGGTTTTTAGGGGTTGGTGGGAGGTTTACCAACCCCACCCCCCATCCCATTGATAATGGGGAGGGGGATGGGGTCGGAGACCCTCCCCCAACCGTATTCCCCATTAACTACAATATAAACAGGCCATAGCCCTTACTTTGAAGTTTATGCGATTTCTTGGTAAGTGTATATATATATATATATATATATATATATATATAATTACTACTTTTATATATATATATATATATATATATATATATATATATATATATTTAATAATAATATTAATAACCTTTCAATATTAATAATAACCTAATATTATTAATATTTTAATGTTACTAATATGGTTACCTTATTACTTCTATCAAGCTAGTAATGTATGTAATGTTATTTGGGTCAACATATTTTAATTCCACACTTAAAATTTCTTGGGAAAATTTTGATAGTATTTAGGTAAGAGGTTTTACAAAGAAAACAAGTCTAATTTCACTTATTGTTATATTAAGTCACAAAAGGTTTTGTAAGAAATTCTACAATAACTTAATAATAATTTTGCACATTATAAGGAGGCTAAAGCCTAAGTTGCAATGAGAAACTTCTTTTCTCTACTAGTATTAATAATTACTCTATTTTTATTAATCAAACAAATAACAATTAAAATTTAAGTTCTTTCCATCCACTTGAATAAAGTTTAACTTTCTTTCAACAATGCAAGGAAATGAACAAGATAGTCTAACTTTTTCCTCTACATGTCTTTCAAGTAACACAATAAAATTTAATACATCTTCATACAAATTTCCAACATTTTACAACAGACTTTCAACAATATTTGCAATAATTTTTTTGAACAAGAGAAACACACTTTTGTGAGAAAATAAATCAACTACAATGGGAACAAGTTGTTTTCCCTTTTTTAAGTTCATTTCTATTACAACAACTAGCTTTACTAAAACAAGTATTTATTTTGTTTTTTTTTCAACATACAATACAATCTTGATCATTAAAGAACAATACAACCTTCCTTCCAAAATAAAATACAATAACTCTTTCCTTTCAAATAGACAATGCAATGACCCTCCACTTGAAGTGGAGATTTTCACAAGAAGGAAAAACTACCATGAGATACAGTTTGCCTTCAAATATTTTTCCAAGAATCAAGTCTCCAACTAAGCTCCATCTTCTTAACACTTGATCACAAAAACCAAAAATGGGGGAGAGGCAACACTCTCCACCCAACCAAAATTGCAATGAGGAGAAGAAGAAATTCTTCTCATTGGCCCATAAGCCCAAACCACAAGGCAATAAGGGATGTAACAACACATGGCAAGAACAATAAAGCTCCCATAATACAAAAACAATCTTCACAACCTTTTCAAGCACACCTAATACAAGAAAATAAACACCATAATAAAACTTAATCAAATACACAAGGCTTTAAGAAAAATGCAAGCCAATGGAGCAAGGATCTATGGGGAGATCACTTATGCCTCCCATTGGGATTAGGTACCCACCTTAAAAACCCTCCAAGATACATCTCAAAACCCCTACACAACTCTTATGCCTCCCTCAAGATCCTCATATGCCTCCCACATTCTCTTATGCCTCCCTCAAAATCAAGTAAGGAATGCAAGCGTCCACTTATCTAAGGTGGGGTACCAAACCCAAACTCACTTCCAACATGAAATGAACTCTTATACCTCCCTACATATATATTTCCCTATAGCCTTCTCCTACACCTTACTTAGGCATTCTTCCCAAGATCCCAACAAGAACATAACTCATCCACATACATCAATATACACACACATAAAAAAAAAACAAGTAAAAGGGTGTACCTCCTACCTTTCCATGGTAATAACTTGACAAATAAGATACAATCCAAGCTCCTTCAAGCTCAATAAACACCAACAAGATCCAAGAATTCAACAAGCTCTCAAACAAATATCTAACTCTCCATAAGCAAGAGCACACCCAAAGAACCAATTAAACTTGCATAAATAGAAAAATGAAAGAGGAGGGTGAGGTAGCTCCATATAGGATGCCACATCACTCATCCTCAATTCCACATCAAAAGTCAAACCTCAACCCCATTGCACAATAAATGGGTGGTTGAGAGGTATGACAACCCTCTTACACACACCACTCTAACCCACACCCCATTAAGGACTTAAAATAAATACATGTAAGAAAGTGCAATAAAAACTTACCTTTTTTCCTCGAAAAACACATAACGGGCTGTATTTTTGACCTCCAAAACCATATGTAAGGTTGGTATAATAAATATAGAGGTGTGGGACAAGTTTAACTTGTCCCACAAGCCTCCAAAATTGACCCTTAAGGCCAAATCCGAATTTATAAGAAGATGTAGAGTGTACAACACTCAAGATCACATACACTTAACTTACAAAACATAAACCAAAGAATCACCTAATATAATAAATGACTTCTTCTTGTCCCATCCATGATTATGTTAGTAACATTATTAATTTATAATCTAGACACAAATTAAATAATTAATAGAAGGAAATACATCACTATAAAATCACATAATAAAATTAAACAAAGGAAACAAAATAGAGGAACAACACACAAAACCCTTGGTCGCAATTGGAGGTAATCCCCCCATGGGGACCCCCTAACAACAAACAAGACACAAACAATATATCAAAAGTTTCCATTGTGACCATTGTTGAGTCCATCTAGTATTCTAATGTGGTTGGTCTCCAATCTCCCGTTGATTGTTGTGATATGTTTACCTATAAAACATACAATACGTCCTTCGGCCTCTTGGCCGCATCAAAACATCTAAGATAGAATATACAAATATAAATCCACAATCATATACATCTGAATTGAATCATCATCTAAGAAAGTAACATTATTATTTTCAATTTCTAACAACATGTCAATTCTACATTTCATCAATATCAATAGGATCACAAGATTAGTTCAAATGCTAAGGCCTACTGAATATGACGAAAACATAGAATGTTAGAATATATATAACCATGTCGATAATCCATCATGATAAATATAAAATATCTCTAATAATCCACACACATAATACTATAAATCAAAATCCAACCGTAGTGCAAGTATCTCAATCATCTAACATCATGATAGGTCAAAAGCATACAATAATGTCCATATGTATAGCCAACAATATCTAAATAAAAATTAATAAGTGTCAAAGGGAAGTGGGAACTACATCCCCCTCCCCTTAGAATGAAATTCCTCTTGGAAGTCACTGGAATAGATGTGCAAATTGAACTCGTAGTAAAGTAACAAACTCCCATGTAGTAGCAGTCTCATCATTCTTATCCCACTAAACTCAAACCTGGTCAATATCTATGCTTCAAAGGCCCAAGGTCCTACACTCTAAAATATGAACAGGCTCCACCATCACTTGCCCCTGATACTGCACCTGCAAGGAGGTCCAATCTAACACATGAGAAGGATATGCAATATACCTCCTAAGTATAGAAACATGAATACATTGTGGATGTGAGATAAGATGGGTGACAAAGCTAGATTGTATGCCAAAGGACTGATACGCTCCAAGATCTCAAAGGGACCCAAAAATATAGGAGCAAACTTAGAAATTTTTTCATAATGGATAGGGCTCTTATGTGGCCTAACACGAAGAAACACCTTCGTGCCCACCTCAAAACTACGATGTATCCTATGTTGATCCGCATAGTTCTTCTGCCTTTCCTGAGCCTCATGCAATCTTTGTCTGATTATAACAACCTGCTGCTCCATGTCCTGTAATAAAGCCATCCCAAGAGAAACCCTACCCTATAACATGTCACAACTCAAATGTGTTTTACACTCTCTACCATATAGTTCCTAAAAAGGAGCCATGCCTATCAAACTCTGAAAACTATTATTGTAGGCAAACTCCACCAAGTACAAATACTCCTCCCATCTCGAATGATGATCCATAATGTACATCCTAATAATGTCCTCCAAGATCTGGTTCACCCGCTTAGTTTTTCCATATGTCTCAGGGTGATAAGTTGTGCTGAAATTGATCTTCGTCCTGAGGGAATACTGCATGGTAGTCCAAAAGTGGGAAGCATACAAAGGATCACAGTCGTAAATGATCTTCCATGGAATCCCGTGTAATCTGAAAATCTCATCGAGATATACCTGTGCCACTACACTAACTGTGTAGGTGGTCTTCACTAGAGAAAAATGAACCACTTTCGTCAATTTATCCACCGTGACCATGATGGCGTCATGGTGGTATCTAGACGTCGGTAACCCAACAATGAAGTCCATTGAAATGGTGTCCCATTTCCACTCTGATATAGCATGAGGAAAGAGAAGTCCAGATGGATGTTGATGCTCAGCCTTCACCTTCTAACACTCTAAATAGTGTGACACAAACTAAGCCATATCTCTCTGAAGTCCCCTCTAATGGTACAACTATCTCAAGGTGGCATGCATCTTCTTCACCTCGGGATGGATTAAATAAGGTGCACGATGAGCCTCTGTCAAAATGTCTTGTCTCAAGCCTCCATCTCTAGGAACATATATCCGACCTCTATGCCTAAAAAAACCATCTACCTCTAACGAAAATCCATCAAATATCCCCTCAAGGGGTCTCTGAGACTCAATCTCTACTCTGACTTCAAGGTAGAAGCTGTCATGAGGGAGTTGCTGCAAAATCCTGCTTTATAA
Organism: Taxus chinensis; assembly: GCA_019776745.2. Taxonomy (NCBI): domain Eukaryota; kingdom Viridiplantae; phylum Streptophyta; class Pinopsida; order Cupressales; family Taxaceae; genus Taxus; species Taxus chinensis. The sequence continues at coordinate 197,144,104 of CM034147.1, read as the reverse complement.
ATCTGTACCCACTGAAGTGGCCATAACCACATGCCTCTCTCTACTTAGGGCATCTACAAAAACATTCTCCTTCCCCTTCACATGCTCTATCTCCATGTCGTAATCACAAAGAAACTCCATCTAATTCCACTGGAGGGAGTTGAGATTGGGTTACGTGAAGAGGTGGCAAAGACTCAAGTCATCATTCCTGAGTGTGAATCTATGGCCAAGAAGGAAGTGTCTCCATCGCACCAAGGCATGAAAAACTGATGCAAGCTCAAGGTCATGAGTCAGATAATTGAGCTCACAAGTCTTTAGTTTGTGAGACTCAAAAGTTAATAATCTACCCTCCTGCATCAACACACCTCCAAGTCCTACCAAAGAAGCATCTATACAGACAAAGAACTCACCCTGAGGGTCTGTCACTACAAGAATAGGTTTTTTCGTGAGGCATTCCTTTAGTGTCCTGAAGGGATGCTCACATCTTTTGACCATAAAAACTTCTTCCATTTCCACTGAAGGGAAGTGATGGTGTGCGTAACCTGAGAAAAGTCTTGTACAAATCTCCTATAATATCCTGCTAAACCCATGAAGCTACGCACCTTGGTCACACTAGTGGGTGCTGGACAATCCATAATAGCTTAAATATTGGAAAGATTGACTGTGATACCTTATCCAGAAATGATGTGGCCCAAATATTGCACCTCTATCTAAAAAAACACACACTTCTCCAGGTTCCCATAAAGATGCTGCTCACGAAGACACTTAAGAACCTGGCAAAGGTGATCCTCATGATCCTCATGCATATGTGAGTAAATCAAAATTTCATCAAGGAAAATGAGAAAAAATTGATCTAAAAATGTCCTTAATACCCCATTCATCAAGCTCATGAACACTGTGGGGGAACTCGTCAGACCAAAAGGAACCACTATAAACTCGTAATGGCCATATCTCATACGGAAGGCAGTCTTATGAATATCTTCCTATGTGATCCTCAGCTGATGATATCCTGACTTGATATCTATCTTGGAAAATACTTTGCCCCCTTCATCTGATCAAATAAATCATCAATGCGTGGAAGGGGGTAACAATTCTTAATCGTTACTTTGTTAAAATAGCGGTAATCAATACACGACAGCAGAGATCCGTCATTCTTTACAAAAATCATCGATGCACCCCAAGGGGATACACTAGGATGGATTAGGCCTTTATCTAGAAGGCCATCAAGTTGTAACTTGAGCTTGCAGAGTTCAAGGGTAGTCATCTGATAAGGTGCCCGTGAGATAGGATCTGCTCCTAGAACCAAATCTATGTGAAAATCTATGTAACGTGAGGGAGGTAACCCCAGTAGCTCCCCTAGAAAGACATTAAAAGATCTCTCAAGATGTGATGATCATTAAGAGATGGCCCACTAGACACATCCTGCGATATGTCACTAACCATAACATAAAACATCTGAGAACCTCATCACATACACCACTTAAGCTGGATAACGGAGATGGTGCAAATAGAAATGAGAATCCTAACTCTTGCTATCACTGAATCAACTCCTAGATCATTTGTACATAATATAGTCTTATGGTAACAATCCACTCTAGCTCTATGTATAGATAACCAGTCCATGCCCAAGATGACTCCATACGAACCCAACAGAAGGATACGAAGATCTGAGGTAGTGGTGAAGGGTCGCAAATCCACTACATACTCCTGAACTAAGGATTTTACCAAGATTTTGGCTCCAGAAGCCATCTCGACGTCCCAACTAAGACCCTGCCTAATTATCACTAGAATGTAATGCTCTACTAAAGATGGAGCAATAAAAGAATCACATGAATTAGAATCAAATAGAATGGAGGTAGAAATACCACCAATGCTACCTTTCATCTCTATCAAAGTGCTCTGGTGCTTAGCCAGACAGTTATCGACCACTAAATAGATCTAATGGTTATGCCCCATGTTGTCAACAATAGGCTCTGAAATCTACGTATTACCCTTGTTACTAGGGTTCTGTGGGCACTCTCTCCAATGATGTCCAACAATGCCATAACCATAACAACTACTTGGTCCTCTCCAATGAGGTGCAGCCCCAACCAGTACTCTAGAGGTCTATGCCATGGATCCTGATGATCCAAATATGGACTTTTGAGGTCTCTGCTAATGAGTGCCTACTAACTAAGCTCGCAGTGCACCCTGTGTCCTAAATGGGACCCCGAGGAGGAGGCCCCATACTCTGCCCCCTTTGAGCATCAAATCTCTGTGGAGGTGTGTAAAGTGGGTGGGTCTACTTCTGATGTTGCTACTGAGGTGGCTACTATGGTGGCCTGAATGAAGACTGTACTGAACCTATCCACCACAAGGAGGAGGAGTTGACCCCCTCATCCTACTATCCTGCATCTATTGGATGCAGCTCCGAACTCTGTCCATGGCCTACTGTGTCTTTCCTCGAGTCTCCTCTATGATGTAGGCTTTCTCAACGTCCTCTGCTAAGGTCTGTGGACAACAGATGCACACCATACCTCCCAGATCTAAATTCAGGCCCCTGATGAACCTGTGAATCCATAACTGGTCATCCTGTATATAGTTGACATACTAGAGTAAGCCTAGAAATAGACTCTCATACTTAGCTACAGTCATAGATTCTTGATGGAGGTCATCGAACTCGTCTATCCTCTGTTGAATGAACCTCTGGGATAATTACATGCTCCTGAACCACTCCTTAAAGATTTCCAGGTAACTTTCTCTGAATCAATTTGGAGCTTTTGCTCCTCAGTCCTCAACTAGACACGTGTTCCATCCCTCAGAAGATGGATTGTAGCACAAGATTTTGTGTTGCTAGTACAAGGGAAAATATTGAAGCACCTGCTCAATCTCACTAACCATGCCTCTTCCTAAAGCCCAACTATATCTCCATAATAGTGAGATGGTCATAGCTTCAGGATATCCTTGATATGGTATGTAACTGATGACTGGCGACCCCTAGGTCTCTTTGTATGCTCCTCTCTAGGTCTAGGGCTCCGAGACCTATCCCCATGTCTAGAAATCCTATCTCCCTATCCCCTCTGTGGTGACTCTGCTCTGGCTGAATCCACGTGGGAGTTCTCTTCCCTATGCTCCTCACTGTGTTGAGGAGATGCACAAACCTCAACAGATGGCTCCCTATCCTATTTGGCAGATCGTCCTCCTAAGGACCCTCCTTGTATAACGACATTGACGTCCTAAAGTGTCTGTAAAATATGAGGTAGAAGGGCCGCTACTTCCTGATATGGAGGGGGAAAGTCTAGATCTACATGCAATAACCCATCATATGGTCCACACCTCCTACATAGACCAAGGTGAGAGTTAGTTCATCATTCTAGGTTTTATTCTAGTTTTCTATGTTTACTAAATTATACAATTTCCAGATAAAGTTGTTTTCTAGGTTTAAAATTGTGCTAGGTTTAATGTTCATGTCTCATGTTTTCCTATGTGCCCAAGGGTCCATGCTTTGAACCCATGGCTCTGATACCAAGTGTAACGTCCACTAAATTATGCCTGCACGAAACCCAAGAACAACCTAGAGTAAGGTAGAAAATTATGGATTTTTTTTAAAAACGTGCCCGTAACTAAGCTTCGAAATACTATTGTCACATTAATGTTTCTAAGTCACTTATATTTAATAATATTATTTTCTCCACTATAACAAAATATTAAAACTCTCATTACATTTTAATGACTTAATTTAGATGAAGCATGGTTTATTTTCTCCCCAAGTGTTATTTTGGTAACCAAATAAATTCCACTATTATTGGTAATCCTGTTGATAAGAGAAAATACTTAGCAAAATTCACACATAGAGTTTGCGCAGAAGAGCAGGCCAGATTCAAAGGCACGGAAAGATAGGAACAACCAATGTACGGAAGGGAAAGTTCAGTACTTAGCCATTTTTGAGCATGAGGTCTATTTTTAGGAGCTGGTGTGAGGAGCACACAATCAACACTGAGACTTGTGCGCCATGGATCATCTATTTTTAGAAGATGATATCAAAGCGCTTTTGCATGTAGATAGTCTAATAATAGAATTAGCACTACAGTTTTACTATCAGTGATCTATAGATAGCACACTTGCATGTGTGGCTATGATTTTAAAAGGCACGTGGCTATTCTTAGCATGTGACTTATTTCTGGTATAGTTAAGCGGTGAAGGAAAAGTCCCCACCCCATATATGTGACTTGAAATACTTAGTTTAAGGGCCCCTGAAGAGTTAGAGATTCATGAGTGTATGTGACTAGATAATTGTAATAGAACAATGTGCGCATGACTATTATATTATGAAGCTTCTGCACTGTTGTTATGCTTAATATATGAGGAATGTTGGCCAAACCAAAGTGTCTTGTATGTTTTATCATTGCATGCCATTTATTTCTTGATGATTAATACTTAGTGATTGCCTTTATAGATCTGGTTCTGTATAAATTTGGAATGATGGATTAGTTTCTAAGTATATGTCTTTATTACTTTGTCATGCTGCCATCCTATTACAACAACCCTGAAGAGGGACCTGGTACCTTTGCATGCTTCAGGTGAGCACTCAACTTATGATGAGTGATATGCCAACACGACTATGTTTTATCCTTGAATTCTAGGTTGCATCATTGGTTACATTACTGAGACCTCTTTTTCAGTTGTTTCCAGGATGGTTCACGACGAAGACATACCGGTTAACTTTGGAAAGAGTTAAAGAGTGGATTCACGATCTGGAGGAGGAATATGCACGAAGGCTTAGCACTGGATCCAGATTTAGCACACACACTTGGGTAGAGTAGAATTTGTAGGATAGTTTATATGAGATGTTTTTGTTATCTTTCCATTAGAGTTGTAGGAGTGGTTGAATGCATATGCATCCAAATGGAATTGGAGATATTGTACACTTGTTTGGACACAGGAGGAATTTCAAACACTATATGATGCTGACTTGATCTGGACTTGCGCGATAGATACCTGGTTTCATGGTGTTCTAAATAGCTATATTCTTGAGTACTTAGTATCGACAGATTCGTGCCCAAAGGTGGCCGAATTCTAGTTTTTGTGGTATCCTAGAGGGACATATTTGCAATGTATTCTATTGGCAATCAAGATATTGATGGTAATGTTTAACTTAGAAGATAAACATATGGCTAGCTAATAACCTCCATGTGTGGAGGAAAGAATAGGATTGGTGAAATATGGTAGACCTAGCAATAACACGATAAAGGGAAGAGAGCTGGCTGAAGCATGTTGAGGTGCCCGAGAGGGATTTATGGAAGAAGCAAGAGGTTGTGGAATGGATGGCATTGTGGAGAGAGATGGCTCGTGAAGGATTTGAGGCTCATGAAGACGATGAAGATCTAGAGCATCAAGAACTCCCCCATCTAGGAAAGCATGACAGAGAACCCTCTTTGGCCTCACATGGCAGTGCACCAGCAGATATGACCTGGGCTGTGAGTGTGCATCTGAGCCAACCTACTGACCTAGCCCTTACACTTGGTTTTCCAGTATCTAGTACAACAGACAAAAAAAGTTTTATTTAAGAAGTGAAAGAGTAGGTGAAAGTCAAAACATGAGCACATGTATGGCAGCACAAACTGCTTCGTTATTCTTTGGGGGTACGTTTTCAGGATCATCATCTATACAGAATATTAGAGTGCTGAATGTGGGATTCACCTCTGGAACTAGGACTACTTCACAGACTGTATGTATCCAACATAATACTACGGTCAGAGCATAGGGGAATGCATCTACAGACCCCATCCTAACTTTAGTTGGAGGATCGAGAGGTATGGGTAGTTCTATTTTCGATGAGTTTGGTGGTTCTGGAGGTAGAGGAAACCCAGGAGGTTTTGCATCGGGTGGGCAGGGCCCACAACAACCCCAGAACATTTATATGGAGATATATCTTTGTCTCTCAGAGTATAGAGGCATCAAGGATGCTGCTAAACATGTTCATAAGTGTGAGATCTTGAGGCACATGAAAGGCACCATGGGTTATGACCGTAAGGCAAGTTAATTTTCTACTACATTACAGGTGCACACGCACAACTGGTATAGGAATTTTGATCCCAATGAAACTTGTATTGATTATGTAGCATTGAAAGATGCCTTCTTAAAGGAGTTCCATATCCCAAAGTTTGAGAAAAAGAGTATAAGTGCACTTAAGGATATTAAGTAATGCACTACTAAAAGTGTATGTGAGTTTTATGCTTGTTTTAAAATGTTTTTATGCAAACTATCTTATGATATACATGCAAGTCAACATGCACAATGGTTTGTTAGGGGATTGATTACTCCATTTCGAAGAGCATTGTTACATAAGACATATACTGACCCGCACGAAGTCTTGGAAGCAACTCTACGAACTAAGATAGTTGGAAGTATTAACACTAGAGTTAGTCCATTCTTGGAGGCTCAAATAGCAACATGGGAGAAGAGTTGGAGAAATTATCAGCAAACTCAGCTCATGCGACACGCTTAGGAATTTTCTGTACAAATTGTGAAGTGGAAGATCATACGAGGGATAGTTGTACTCACAGATCTGTATGTTCACTACTATTGGACTGTGAGATTTTCCATTTGAATCATGATGCTAGTCACTTCCCTTTGTTGCAACGCATGATCAGGAAAAATATATCTTCTTTTTGTAAAATATACAGGTCCACGACCCATGATACTGAAGATTATAGATTGATTAGCTAGATCCATGATGTCATTGATATTGAAGTCCGACAAGCCAGTGTGGCTGATAGTTCTAAAGGGAAGAATGAGAACCAAGATAGGGATTTTAATCAAGCGCGTTATGACAGGAATGATGGAAGATTTGAAATAGGTTATGGACAAGGACGGGGATATCAAGGTGGATATGGAGGATGAGGCCAAGGTGGGGGAAGAGGTGAAATCCCTCATGGAACATGTTATACATGTGGATCACCTGACCTCTATAGGTGCAAATGCCCACAAAATATCTCCTATTCATTTTGTGGAAAGGGTCATAGTTATGAAGAGTGTCCAGACTTGTATGAGCATCTCAGTAAGCAGAAAAAGCAAGAGAACAATGGCACAAGGATGGTTATGATCCAGGTTATGGTAGAGAACCATTAGATGCCCAAGTTAACACCTGAACTTGAGGCAGTAACAGTTAAGGTTACCACACGAGCTGAAGTGGCACGGGTGAAAGAGGCATTGCACTAGAAGATGACAATCACTAGGGAGGAGGTTTTGAATGCTAGGTATCCAGATCTAACTCATCAGAAGGAAGTTTATCAAGATACCATCAAGGTTCTCAGGAATATTTAGTGAGAGATACAATGCTTAAAAGAGTTATCTCGGACATTGGAGAAGAAGAAGGATACATAAGAAGCCCATTCTGATATTGATGACATCAGAGAGGTATGTAGAATGTTGTGCCAGGAGAATATTATTCCTTTATTAGGGAATTGGTTGAAGGGGAATAATCCACATGCAGGAACTGAGACTAGAAGACAAATACTCCATGTAAATCTCCCTCCTGATAACATTGACTATGACAAGGAAATCACTTTGAATGCTGTTGTGGATGGTTAGTTTGTTGAGCAAACATTCTAATTGATACATGTACAGAAGTAAATGTACTTACATTGGATGCATGGGTACAAATGGGGAGACCTCCATTGCAGCCATCATCTAATGTATTGTTCAATGGGAAAATAGAAAAAAAGGCTACTCCCATAGAGGTTTTGAAAGATGCGCAGAATGCATCTGTATGTAACTAATTCAAGGGGCCAAGTCATAGGATATTTCGAAGTCAAGTGTTGGCAAGCATGTCGTGAAAGCAGATCGCGTTCCTAGCTTTGGCTTGGGTGCCCCGTGGTGCTGTTATGCAAAGGAGAATCGCTTGGAGTGAGATTTAACAAGGGAGTATTATCAGCTATGGAGAACAAAGGAGAAAGGGTTCAAGTAGAATAAACGGTGATAGATGGGTAATTTTCCATACCAGTATGTGGAAGTCCGTGTGTGACTGAAAGAGGACATTGTTAACAAAGATGTTTTTTAAACGACCAATACAAGTGTAGACCCTTGAGAAATACTGATTGACTTTGTAGGGCCTATTTCACCAGCCGTGCATAGGACTGGATTGCGCTATATCATTACTTGTACAAATTATCATACAAATATGGGTAGAAGTAGCACTTATGAAGGACTGTACAATGGCTACAACTACTACCGGTTTTTATGGGAAAATGTTCTTACAAGGCATGGTTGTCCTTTAAGTTTAACCAGGTTAAAAAAACGGGGTACACATTTTTTGAATGAGCATCATTAATTTGTTAGATTTTTTAGGTTGCCCACATTAAGCACTACACCTATCACCCGTAAGCAAAATGGAACTACCGTAGCTTCCAACAAAATTTTGAGCCACACATTGCAAATTTTGTGGTGTTGGAGAAAGATTGGGATGATCACAGTATTACTATTCTTTTAGGATTACTTCACAACAATACAAGAGTTGAACAAAGCCAAACCGTTTCAGTTGGTTTTTAGACGCAAGCTATTCTCCTATGGTTTATGTGACTTCTTGCTCATTGTGTGCAAACTGAGGTCTAGTTGATGAGAAAGCCTTTGAAGAAATGGATTGATAAGATGGTTCAACTGTTTGGCACTGAACTAACATTGTGGAGTCAAAAGTAAGAAAGCAATATCAGAAGCAATGGCATGATTAACATATCATGGATAAGAAGCTTGGGTTGGCTAAATGGTACTTTTTGTTATGCTCGAAGTTTTTAACATCCAGGGAAGCTAGTTGCATTACTGGTTAGGGCCATATGTTATTACTTTATATACTTTGAGTCAGGTGCTTACCATTAGAAGCCTCATGGAACAACGGCTACCCGGTACTTTAAGTGGGATTAGGTTGAAGCCCTACTAAAATAGTCTTCTTGATGTTTGTATAATGTAGTGTTGCCAGATAGATAAGGTTTTTTATTTTTTTTGCATTTCCTTATGTGTTTCTTTCAATTGTCGCTAATGGCTTTTTTTCAATTATAGTTTCTTTGTTTTGTGTAATAACCGCTTGCACATATGAAGCTATCTACAACAGAGCATGTTGATGTATAGAGGACTGCACATGTTTTTAGTGTGGGGTGGATTGTTGGTGACTCCTAGGTATAATACTGTGAAGATTGGAAAGTATAATGCTGTGAACATCGAGAAAGTAAGCTGATAAGTGTGATTTACAAAAGATTGCTTATCAAAATTAACCAAGGATGGAGATGAATGAAGGAAAAGTATAATGTGAGGTAAGTGGCGGCCATGGGGTTTTTAACAATCCATGAGAAGGTGGCAGTACGTGTACTCGGGTGCTAGAGCATGCCAGCTGAAGAGACGTCTGTGAACCAAGGGTGGAAGGCCAACAGAAGGTTAAGTGTGTCACGAAGATGTACCATGCGGAAATACCAAAGTGACAATAAATGATGAAAAATATGGTAGGTGGAGATGTAATTAATGCATCAAAATTTTAACATCTCTATAAGTAGGGAATGCAATTATTTTTGCCCTTTGGCATTGTTTGTGCATAAATTTGAAGATGAGTGCGAAGAGAATGAGCGATCGATTACAGGTGCAACAAACATGAACCAAACTGAGGAGGCTTGTTGAGTAAGAGCTTGGATCCCCGAGTGTGAAAGGGTTTTAGGGAAGCAGATAAGGTAGAGATAAGCTAGAGCATGCGGGTTGTCACGATTTGAGTTAGGGCACGCTTGAATCAACCTAGGGTTTGGGTTTTGCCATTAACAAGTATAGAAAGGGATCAAACAAACAATTGCAAGGTACAAATGGCTCCTAGAAAAGTAGCAACAACAACACCGAAAGGAAAGAAATTTGTGGTGGAGGAGGAAGAAGAAATGGCTCCTGAGAGCAACTTTCCTTGAATTCAATACCTATAAGGGGTAATGGTCGCACAAGAATTGGAGTTTCCACATCCACAGAGTAAGTAAGTGAATACAATCATAGGAATTCTGATAACAATAAGGATTGGATATCACACCCTGCAACACGCAAAAAAATAAGCAACACACAGAGCCATATGAGCCATGTATGATGAACCGCTGAGAGAAATTGCTGAGGAGAAATAGCATATACAGCTCTATAACTCCATATTTGGGAAAGTACGATCCATTGTATAGATGGTTTATGAGCCCATCCACGAAGAACTTTTTTCTCCTCTAACTTCGCAGGAAGAAGGTCGGATCCTCTTCTGTACTCATATCAACATCGGTGACGCGTTTAAAGGCCTCATGGGAGACATATACAGAAATGACTTAGCAAACAGCAGGCTCCTATGACAAAGACACATCATGCACTAGGTACATGAATGGTCCCCCAAGGAGGATACTGGAAAGTTGAAGATTACCTAGTTAATGAAGTTTGACCCCCCCCCCCCCCCCCAACACCCCACCCCCCCCCCCACCACCCCCCCCCTACCACCCCCACCCCCCCCCCCCCCCCCACCCACCCTGCCACCCCCCCTCCCCCCCCCCCCCCACTCACCCCCCACCCCCCCCCCCCCCCCCCCCCCCCCCCCCCCCCACCCACCCCCCCCCCCACCCCCCCCCCCACCCCCCCCCACACCCCCCCCCCAACCACCCCACCCCTTCCCACCCCCCCACCCCCCCCACCCCCCCCCCCACCCCCCCCCCCCCCCCCACCCACCCCCCCCCACCCCCCCCCCCCACCCCCCCCACCCCCACCCCCCCCACCACCCCCCCCCCCCCCCCCCCCCACCCCCCCCCCCCCCCCCCCCCCCCCCCCCCCCCCCCCCCCCCCCCCCCCCCCCCCCCCCCCCCCCCCCCCCCCCCCCACCCCCCCCACCCCCCCCACCCCCCCCCCCCCCCCCCCCCTCCCCACCCAAAACCCAAAAAAACCCAACCACACCCCAAACCCAACCCCCCCCCCCCCCCAAACACAACACGGCCCCAAACCCACGAACCCCACACCACCCCCCCCGCACCCCACCACCCCCCCTTAAGGTCGTGACCTCCACATACTACTTAAGCTCGTGCTTTCTTGAGAAGAAAATGGGGATTGGTTTACGATAATTGATGATGAGGATGAAGTTTGAGAACTTGGATGTTGATCATTCCACACACCTTAGAGCAAGTGATGTTTTAGATAGTGCAGATGTAGATACGCACACATATCATGCGCATATGAATGACCACAAAGTTGTGAAGTTTGGAACGAATGTTGAACGATAAGAGAGTCAGATAATTGAAGTATACTGTGTCAAGAGTCAGGACAGTGTGCAAGTGCATAGAGATTACTAAGATACTAGAGGACTGATTTCTAAGAGTGGTGACCAATGTGAATCGTAAAGGGGGTGCGGAAATCACTTGGAAAAGGATGAACGATAGAAAGCATGTAAGGAAGGTGTGTGCCCTATTAGAAAAAGACCTGATCGAATGAATCCACAATTGGACGTGACGAGAAAGTGAAAAGGAGGAAATGGACAAGATGTTGAAATCTAGAAATCAGTTTGGCACACTGGGTGAGTTAGAATGGGTTAGTCCTATGGTGATAAGTATCAAAAAGGATGGGTAGAATTCAAATTTATGTTGGATTATATAGAGTTGGGAATTCCACATGGTGTTACTGTCCTTTATACGCCCATTCACAGAAGAGAGATTACTAGAAGGGCTAGCAAGGAGATATATTCATTTATAGATGGGTTATCAGGGTATCATTAGGTTAGGAATTCTCCGGAAGACCAAGAAAAGACCACATTGACTACTGAATGGGGAAGTTTTTCCTATACTGTGATGCCCTTCGGATTGAAGATGCGCAACTGTATTATATAGGATAGTGGTTCAAGAATTCAAGGGATTTTATTCAAAACTCTTACAAGTCTATCGTGAGGATTGGACACAATCTATTGGACTTAATTTAAAGATGTTGCAACTGTTAAGTTGGAGTAGGAGACACAAGATCTGCATCGGATGTAAGGTGTTTGAACAACAGTGGGAAGGTGTAGAGATAGCTGTGGAGGGGTGAATTCAATGGGAAAGAGGTATCCAAGTGAAGTGCATCTGTAACGCTAACTGCGCCTTTGGCAGGAGGGCGAGGGTATTATGAGGGGCAAGACACATCATGCAAGGAAAAGGGAAGGATTGTTGGGAGTGAAGACTCCAGCGGAAAATCTTTCCGTCATTTTAGGCTGAAACACATGCCAAGTCAAAGTGAGGTGCGTGAATTTTTTGGGTCATATAGGGTACTTAGAATAAATTTTAAAACGGGCGGTAGGAGGGGTCTCACAAAAGGCACGGGGTAAGGGCACGAAATGAGAGTATGGAAGAAATGAACACCACGAAGGCCACGAGATGGGGAAAGGTACATTCTGAATTGGGGGAGAGAGAAGGCAGTCAAGGTAGCGGGAATGGTTTGAGAGATGAGTATACTGAAGGACAGGGAAAACTGTACTGTGACTGGGACGGCGTACTAATCTTTGCAGGTTTCACGGCATGTCGAGGTGGCAGAGAGGGGTGAAGACCCCTGTGTCATGGGTAGCATGTGGACAGCATGAATCGTGGGAATGGAGAACAAGTGTGGGGAGTGTATTAGTGTCAAATCCTGGGGCAAAAAGGCATGTAGGAGATATATGTCCTACCGGCATTTGATTCGCAGGTAAGTTAGGAAGTTTTAAACCACTAGGAGAAGGAATAAGGTGAAACAACGGAAAGTATAGCACCTGTAACGAGAGCGTGAGCGCGGTGTTGTTACGCCGAGGATTGATGTATGTAGAATGGGCACGGGACGACATGAAAAAATATGTCGAAGCTGAGTATAAGGGTATCAGAGTTTGGCGACGCACAACTTTGTGTAGTGGTAAGTAGAATCAAGTGGCGATTGAGGAGGATATGTTGGGTGACGACAAGCCGAATCGGTATAGGGGGTGTGCAGCGATGTAAAGGAGGCGGACATGTAACGGTAGCATTGCATTTCTAAGGAGACAGGGGGAAGAGTGATGCACATTAGTGATTAAGTATGTTGTGGAGGGGTTTTATTTCTACTCTACAAGGCTATGCGCGCGCTTGGTATGTATATTCTGAACTACATAGAGAAACTGGCAATTGGTCGAATTTTACCACAGGGATGGTCCAAAATTTTGAATTCTTCTCATCTAAACCACCAGTGGACAAGGCATTGGCTGTATCAAGCGCTTAAACCTGGAGATAGTGGGAAAGAAAAAGAGATTATTCAGAATGTATTTGGTGGACAGAGACCTGGGTGCTTTTGAAGAAAAGTCGATGACCCATACGACTTAAGGTGCTTTCTCTTGAGAAAGAAATGGCGGAGCTGGTTTACATAATTGATGATGAAGGCATTGGAACTTTGATGTTGTCATTCACCTAACACGTGATTTTATATGTGCAGATGGAGATACCACAATATCATAGCCATGAAAGACCACAAGGTGAATATTGGAACGATGTTAACCTAAGGAATTCATAATTGAAGTTTACTGGTCAGAGTCAGAAGTGGCAAAGATCATGAGTTACTTTATATACTATGAGGATTATTCTAAGAGGTGCCATGCGAACTTAAAGGTCTGCCTGAATCACTTGCGAAAATGAAGATAAAGCTAAGGGAAGGTGTGTGGCCTATTAGAAAAAGACCTTATCGAATGCATCCCAAGTTGTACGGAAGTAACAGGAGGAATTGACAAGATGTTGAAATCTAGAATCATTGTGACTTGGGTGAGTTAGACTGGTTAGTCCTATGGTGGATAAGTTCAAAAAGGATGGTAAATTCAAAGTAGGTTGATTATAGAGAGTTGAATTCCCCATGTTGTTACTGATCCTTTTTCCTTTCCTACTCCATTTCAACAGAAGCGATACTAGAAGGGTGGCTTAGGCATGAGAATATATTCATTTATAGATGGGTTATCAGGTTCATTAGGTTAGGAATTCTCCGGAAGACCACGAAGACCAAATGGACTACTGAATGTGAATTGTTCCTATACTGTGATGACCCTCTTCGGATTGAAGAATGCGCCTACGGATTATATTATGATAGTTGTTCAAGAAGTCAGGATTTTAGTTCAAAACTCTTACAAGTCATCTTGATGAATTGGACCATCTATTGCTTATTTAAAGTATCACCTTGTGCAATCTGCACTTAATGTTTGAAAGAGAGATAGTTGAAGTATCCTCATTGACTAATCAAAAGTGCATCTTGCTACTGACTCGCCCTTTGGCTATTTGTAGGGCACACAGCAACAATCCCTGCAAGGAAGATTGTTCGGGTTGATCCCGCGAAATTTTCCGTCATTTTAGGCTTGAAAGCACATGCCAGTCAAAGTGAGGTGCGTGAATTTTTGGGTCATATAGGGTACTTTAGAAATTTTATAAAGGGGTATGCCAAAGGTACCACACCTTTGGAAGAATTACCCAAGGGGAAAGGTACATTCTATTTGGGAGACTCACAACAGTAAGCACATGTTTTAGGATACTGAGGAGAAACTTACGACTGTTCCTATCTTGCATTTTCCTTCCATTGGGTAAACCTTGTCATGTACATGTGATGCATCTGGTGCGACCATTGGTGTTGTATTATCTTAACCGGAAAAGGCAATAGCATGCATCCATTTTTGATTCGCAGTAGGAATTTAACCCTAGTGAACAAATTATAGCCACAGAGCGTGAAGCTTTGTCCATAATATGGCTTGAAAAAATTTCGACAGTTCGTTGGCCACACCCTTTGTTGGTTTATATTAGTCATTGGCATTTAATATGGGTGAACAAGCCCCATCTATAGGTGCATAGTAGATGGATACTCTTATTTCAAGAGTTTGACTTTTAGTTGTGGTAAAATCGGGAAAAGTAATTTTTTGGCCTTTATCCACTTGTCTTGATTCATCAGGTGAAGAAGCACAAACAACAAAGAGATTATTCTTGATGCACAGTTTGTATAGGTTCAACACGTGCCATCAGAATTAGAGATATTGTTTTCTTTCTAAGGACTTTATAAGCACCAGAATGAATAAAGGCTTTGGAGAAGAAGCACCGTGCTTAACGCGCGCATACCTCCCCCCCCCCCCCCACCCCCCCCCCCCCCCCCTCCCCCCCCCCCCCCGCCCCCCCCAACCCCCCCCTCCCCACCGACGCCCCCCCCGCTACCCCCCCCCCCCCCCCCACCCCCCCCCCCCCCCCACCCTCCCCCCCCCCCCCCCCCCCCCCACCCCCCCCCCCCCCCCCCGCCTCCCCCCCCCCTCCCCCTCCCCCCACCCCCCTTATTCCCCCCCCCCTTCTTCGCCTCCCTTCCCCCCCGCCGCGCCCCCACCCCCCCCCCCCCCCCCCCCCCCCCCCCCCACCCCCCCCCCCTTCCCCTCCCCCCCCCCCCCCCACTCCCCCCCCCCCCTCCGCCCTTCCTCTTTCTCTTCCCCCCCCCCCCCCACCCGGCAACCAACCCCCCCCCCCCCCCCCCCCCCACCCCCCCCCCCCCCCCACCAACCCCCCCCCCCCCCCCCCACCCCCCCCCCCCCCTCCACCCCCCCCCCCCCCCCCTCCCCCCCCCCCCCCCCCCCCCTCCTCCCCCCCCTCCCCCCCCCCCCCCCCCCCCCCCCACCCCCCCCCCCCCCCCCCCCCCACCCACCACACCCCCACCCCCCCCCCCCCCCCCAACCACCCCCCCCCCCCCCCCCCCCACCCCCAACCCCCCCCTACCCCACCCCCCCCCCCCCCCACCCCCTCCACCCCCCCCTCCACCCCCCCCACCACCCCCCCCCCGACCCCCCCCCACCCTCCCGCCCCCCTCCCCGCGCCCCCCCTCCCCCCCCCACCCCCCCCCCACCCCCGCCCAACCTCCCCACCCCTCACTTGTAGAACCCGCCCCCCCCCCCCCCCCACCCACCCCCCCCCCCCCCCCCCCCAACCCATCCCGCCCCCCCCCCCCCCCCCCCCCCCCCCACCCCCCCCCCCCCCCAAACCCCCCCTCCGTCCCCTCTCACCCCCCCTCTCCCCCCCCCCCCCCCCCCCCCCCCCCCCGCCCCCCACCGCCACTCCCTCTCCCCCACCTCCCCCCCTCCCCCCCCCCGCCCCCCCCCCCCCATCCTACCCCCACCCCCACCCCCCTCCCGTACCCCCCCCCCCCCCCCACCCCCCCCCCCCCCCCTCCCCCACCCCCCACCACCCCCCGCACCCGCCCCTCACCCCCCCCGGCCCACCCCCCCCCCCCCCCTCCCTCCCCCCCCCCCTCCCCTCCCCCCCCGACCCCCCTATCCTCCCCCCCGCCCCCCCACCCCCCCCGCCCCCTCCCCCACCCCCCCCCTCTCCCCCCCCCCTCCCCCCCCCCCCTACCCACCCCCCCCTCCTCTTCCCTGCACCCACCTTCCTCCCCCCCCCCCCCGTCCCCTCCTTTCCCTCCCCCCATTCCCCCCTTCTTCCCCCCTCCCCCCCTTCTCCCTTCCCCCCCTCCCCCTTCTCCTCCCCCTCCCCCTCCCCCCCTCCCCCCCCCCCCACCCCCCCCCCCCACCCCCCCCCACCCCCCCACCCCCCCCTTCCCCCCCGGCCTCCCCCTCCCCCGCCTCCCTCCCCCACGTCTTAATCTCCCCCCCCCCCCCCCCCCCCCCCCCCCCCCCCCCCCCCCCCCCCCTCCCCGCCCACCCCCCCCCCCCCCCCCCCCCCCCTCCTTCTTTTTGTCCCCTCCCCTCTCTCGGTCTCTCCTTCTTTTTTTCCCCCCCCCTCCTTTTCCCTCCCCCCCCCCCCCCCCCTCCCATGGTAGAAGTAGCACTTATGAAGACTGTACAATGGCTAGTGCTACAAAATACTCCGGTTTTTAATGGGAAAAATTTTATATAAAGGAATGGTTTTGTCCTTTAAGTATTAAGCCAGTGGTGTAGGGGTATAATTTTTTGAGATGAGACAATGCAGGAAGTTCTGTTTAGATGAGTTTATGGGTTGCCCAATTAGAGACTACACCCTATCACCGCTTAAGCAAATGGGAATACGAGTAGCTTTCAACAAGAATTTGAGCCAGCACATTGACCAAAAATTTGTGGGTGTTGGCAGAAGATGGGAGAATAAAAGTATTTATATTCTTAGGCTACTGCACAACATACAAGAGAGTTGAGACAAGCCCGCACAAACCTTTCAGGAGGTTTTTAGCACGCAAGTCTTGCTTCTATGGAGATTTATGTGCACTTCTTTGCTCATTGGTGTGCAGTGGAGGTCTAGTGATGAGAAAGCCTTGGAAGAATGGATGTTGAGAAGATGGTTCAATGGGCATGAGGAATCGAACCCATAACCTGTGGTGGTGGAGTCAAAAGTAAGGAAAAGGATAGCCGAAGGCCATGGCACTGTAACCTATCCTGGATACGCAGCTGTATTGGGGTTGGATAACTTGGAGCTTTGTATGCTTAAGTTTTACACTATCCAGGAAGCTCAAGGGGGCATTGGTTAGGGCCTATGTATTACTATTACTTGGAGTCGGTGCTTACCAATTAGAAGCCCTCGTGGAACCCGGTAACGGTACTTTATTGGTGACACGACGGCAGCTCTGTCCCCCACCAACACACCCACATGCCCTCCCCCCCACTGCTGGTTTGCCACGCTTAGGAAGTAGCCCGTTGCAATTATTAGATAATGGTTGATTTTGCCTTTCTTGACAAGGGGTTTCTTATCATTGTCGCTATGCCCCCCTCTCCCTCACCGCAGTGCCCCACACCCCGTGATGTGTGGCTGTGGGTTTGTTTTGGAGTTTATTTTTTTTTTTTTTGTTGTAATAAGCCCCCGCTTGCCCCTCGCCGCTCGCTCCACCCTGCAGCCTGTTGATGTATCGAGGACTGCAAGTTTTTCGTGTGGGGGGGCTTGTTGGTGACTCCGGTGTCTAATCCTGTAAGATTGAACAGTCTCCTGCCCCGTTGCCCTCCGAGCCGTCCGTGATCCGTGTGCTTTCCACACGCTGCTCTCCCCTCCCCCCGGATGGCGCTGAATGCCGGGACAACAGTTTCTAATGTGAGGTCAGTCAGTGGCGGCCATCCCCCCGGACAGCCACACACCGGATGTCCGGCGCACAGGTCTTGCCGGGTCGCCAGAGGGCGGTACAGACAAGAGTACGGACCGAGTGGGGAAAACGAAGGAGGAAGGAAGGGAGAGGGAAGGCACGACGGGGCGGGGTGAAGGAGAGGAGTGAGGAGGTGTGGGAGAGACAACCACACGCAGAGACCACACAGGGACGGAGAGGTGTAGAAAAGACAGGAGCAAAGGCGTAAGAGGGGGAAGGGGGAGGAACAGGCAGAAGAAGCAAGGAGGTGCCCAGAAAGAAGGTTGAGGAAGCATGAGAAGTAAGTGTAGTGTGCAATGAGAGACGGAAAACGAAGAGAATGAGAAAGAGGTACCATGCGGGAAGACGCGGCCGCCAGAACACGAGAGAGAGGGGGGTATGTATATAAAAAATGAGAGAAAGAGAGGGGGGAATGGAGGTGGAGATGTAATTAATGCATCAAAATTTTAAAATCTCTATAAGGAGGGAATGCAAGTTAATTTTTGCCTTTGCGATTGTGCATATTTTAGAAGAGTGAAGTGCGAAGAGATGAGCGATCGATTAAAGGTGCAACAAACATGAAACCAAACATGAGAGGAAGAAATTTGTGGGGGAGGAGGAAGAAGAATGTGGCTCCTGAGAAGCAACTTTCTGAAATGCAATACCTAGAAGGGGTAATTGTCGACAAGAATGTGAGTCCCACATCCACAGAAGTTAAATTAGTGAATACAATATAGGAAGTCTGATAACCAGAAGGGGATTTGGATGCCCTGCTAACACGAGAACAATAAGGCACACAACAGAAGATATGCCAGTGTATGATGCGCTGGCGAGAATTGCTGAGAGGAATAGCAGTATAACGCTCTATGACTTCCATATTTTGGGAAGTACGAGCCATTGTATAGATGGTTGATGAGCCACATCCACGAAGACTTTTTCTACTTCGCAGGAAGAAGGGTAAGGATCTCTTCTGTACTCATATCATCGGTGACGAGGTTAAAGGCCTCATGGGAGGACATACAAAATGACTTAGCAGACAAGGCTACTATTACAAAGACACATCATGCACTAGGGTACATGAATGGTCCACACAGGATGGATACTGGAAAGTTGAAGAATTACCTAGTAGTGAAAGTGACAGCACACTCGGTGATAAATTTGAATGACCAAGACAGATGGTCACAAGTGAACTCCACGTGGCTGTATGTATAAAGGTGCATGACAGATGGGGTTTTGTATAACATTATAGGCTACATTGCATTTGAAATTGTAGACAAAGCATGCACGGGTAAGAAAATAAGCTTTGGCTCTATCTTGTTATCTTTGGTGTTCATATAAATTGGGGTGCCAGATGGGCCCAAGGAAACTATTGGGAGTACCTCAGGAGAACAAGTCTCCAAGCGAAAAAGATTTGAGAAATATTATAAAAAGGGTCCTGACGACGATGTTATAAAAGAGTAGAGAAGTGGTAGATAGGCTTCCACGCGGCCTTCAAGGAAGATGAGAATACCTAGGAGTACCTTCGTTTATGGAATTAGGATAATTTTTTTGTTTATCACACTTTTTACATTATGCAATTACCGATGGTGGATGGCACATGGAGCCCATGGTGTAAAATTTTATATGCCTTCACAGCTAGATACTTTTAGGCATCTGTGCATAGGTTTTAAAGATACAAATATATTGATTTCAATTGTAGATAAGGTAGACGGTACTACCATACATTGACGGAAGAAATATGTTACCCAGGGCCATAACATGTAAATGAGACAAGATCGGGCCCCCCCCCCCCCCCCCCCCCCCCCTTCGTTTTTGTGTTTTTAGCCCCAACCCCAACTCGCCCCCCCCCCCCCCCCCCCCCCGCCCCCCCCCCCCCCCCCCCCCACCCCCCTCCCCACCCCCCCCTCCCCCCCCCCCCCCCAACCCCCCCCCCCCCCCTTTTTTTTTTGTTGTTTTTTTTTTTTTTGTTTTTTTTTTTGTTTGTTTTTTTTTTTTGTTGGTTTTGTGAAGGTTTTTTTGTGTTATCTTAAGTAGGTTTTGGATTTTGTAGTTGGAGTTGTGTTTTTAGTTTTTTGTGGTGAGGGTTACCCCTCACTGCAATAATGAAAGAGTTAAGGAGCTGTTTTTTTTGGCTTTTTGTTTTCGGCTTGTTTTTTGATTTTTTTTTTTTTTTGTAGTTGTTTTTTTTGTGAGGTTTTGTTTGTTTTTTATGTTGTTTTTTTTTCTGTTGTTGTTGTTTTTTTTTTCCATCCCCCCACCGTGACCCCCCCTCCACCCCTCCGCGGCGCCACCCCCCGCGCCCCCCGCCCTTTTTTTTTTATTTGTTGTTCATTTCGTTTTTGTTGTTTATTGGTATTGGTTTTTATAGTTATGTTTTATTTATTGGTTTGTTTTGCAGTTTTTGTTATTTTTGTTGGTTTTTTGTTTGTTTCAATGACTACGGTGGCATTGGGGAGGGGGGTGAGGATGTTGTTTTGTATATGGGGTTTTTTTGCCTCTCTGATAGTTTTATCAGAATTAGCATGGCGCCAACCGTGAGCATTGAGTAGGAGGGATGGTTGTGGGTTTGTGTTTTCCGTCAATGGCCTAGCTTCAACCCACTTGGTTAAATAATCTGTGGCAACTACAATATACTTATTTTGGCGTGATGTAGTTGGAAGTGGACCTACAATGTCTATTCCCCACTTTTCAAAGGGACCAAGGGGAAGAATAGGACATAATGGAGCTGATGAAGTCTTACGGTTACCATGTGTTTGACAAATATCACATGTCTTACAATAATTATAACAATCTTTAAAAAGAGTGGGCCAGTGATAACCTGCATCCAAGATCCTTCTTGCTGTAAGTTGTCCAGAGAAGTGCCCTCCACATGTACCATTGTGGAATTCTTCTAGCAGATCCTTTCCTTGATCACGTCCAACTGCCCTCTTGTACTGTCCATTAGGTCCTATTCGAAATAA
Organism: Taxus chinensis; assembly: GCA_019776745.2. Classification (NCBI taxonomy): domain Eukaryota; kingdom Viridiplantae; phylum Streptophyta; class Pinopsida; order Cupressales; family Taxaceae; genus Taxus; species Taxus chinensis. Next base: position 197,123,144 of record CM034147.1, on the reverse strand, counting down.
TGCTCCATGCAGAATAGAATATGGACGACTGGCTTGAGTAATCTTTCTCTTAGTCTTTGCATTGGCATCATCAGGAAACTTGAATTCATTCAGATAATTCCAAATATCTATGTATTCACTAGGGATTGTGTCAAGGGAGAACAATGCTGCATCGGGAAAATCATCATCATCACAAGATGATCCTAAACCATCATAGGCTCGAGAGAGTGCATCTGCATTGACATGCTTCTTTCCTGGCCTATCTATAATATCAAATTCAAATTCTTGTAGCAAAATTATCCATCTTGCTATCCTCCCTGATGGGTTAGGCTTATTGACAATATATTTCAGAGCCTGATGATCCGTTACAACTATAAATTTCTGCCCTAGCAAGTAATTTCGAAACTTCTTTACAGCAAAAATGATAGCCAGAGCCTCTTTTTTAGTTACAGTATAGTTTACCTCAGCACTGCTCATTTGTTTGCTCCCAAAGTAAATTGGATGTTCATTCCCATTTTCATCCTTTTGGCTCAAAGTACTACCTAGTGCTGCATCTGAGGCATCAGTGTACACAATGAATGGCTTGCTCCAATCTGGATTCTTCAAAATAGGTGAAGACACCAGGGCTTCCTTCAGTTGTCCAAAAGCTTCATGCGCCTTGTTTCCTGGTTCATAAGCAACATCCTTCTTCAAGAACTGGGTTAGTGGCTGTGCAATCTTTGAGAAATTCTTGAAGAACCTTCTATAGTAACCCACATGGCCTAAAAATTATCTCAACTTACTTTTATTCATAGGAAATGGTAAATCTTTGATTTTTGAAACTTTATCAGGATCAGTACCAATACCATCTCTGGATACAACATGCCCTAACAAAACGCCTTTAGAACATCCAAAGACACACTTTGTAGGGTTTAGTGAGGCTTGTGCTTCATCTAACCTTTGAAATGCTGTCTCCATCTGGTGCAGGTGGTCCAACTTGCTCCCATAGATGCAAAAATCACCTAGAAATACTTTGATGAAGGTCCCAATGTAGGGTTCGAACACCCTATTCATCAAACGCTGGAATGTTGCTGGAGCATTACACAACCCAAAAGGCATAACTCTATAAGCAAACGTTCCCCAAGGAGTGGTGAACGTGGTCTTCAGCTAATCTTTCTCTGCTATACGAACTTGGTTGTAGCCGCTATATCCATCAGCAAAAACTATAGCACTCCTGGCCAGCTACTTCGTCCAAGATCTGATCTGAAAATGGAAGAGGGTAATGATCCTTCTTTGTTGCCTTATTGAGCTTCCTATAATCAACACAAATGCGTAGCTTCCCATTCTTTTTTATTGAGATCACAATGGGAGAAACCCATTCTGAATTCTCCACAGCAAATATGAATCTTGTATCAAGCAACTTATCTATTTCTTCTTTTACAGTCTTGGAAAAATTAGGATTCATTCTATATGGCATTTGCTTTATGGGCTTAGCACCATCTACCAGCTCAATACAATGTTCTACCCAACTTACTTGGTGGAGTTCCTTGTAATTAAAAGTGAATAGGTGTATGTACCTTCGAAAGAGCTGGAGGTAGGATTCCTTCTCACTCTCCATCACAGCATCACCAATCTTTATTTGTTGGAGACGATCATCAACTTCTTCTTCAGATAATTTTTATGGGGTCCTGGGTTGGTGTGACTGGAAGAATATCCATGACTGAAACATCAACCTCACTTTCTTCATCTTCAGTGTCCACTTCACTGGTGCTAGAGTAATCAGAGGATGTCCAATCATCAGTTTCATCACTTGAATCCACAGGTTTTGCTTTATGATGTCGAGGGATCACGTTTATCTTCACCCTCTCTCTACCACGTCCAAGTGTCATGAAACCTTCATTCCAGTAGTTTCTTACATGAACTCTCCTTAGCCATGGTCTTCCCAGCAGCATTGGGTACGCAACAGTACCATTTTTCATCACCTGAAAGTCTACCACACATACAACACCCATAACAGATATTGCCACATTTGAAACTACACCTTTTGGTTTAGTTTTTCCCTTATTTAATGACCTTAACATAAGTGTTGAAGGGCGATCAATTTTTAAACCCAACATATTCATTATAGACTCGGTCATTACATTAACTGCAGCACCTCCATCAACTAAGACATCATGAATTGAAATACCATTACATAATACCTCAGCTTATGGAGCATAGGGATCTGCCTCTGCCTCCAAAACAGGGACCTCAACCTCCTTCCTTCTTCGAGCATTGAGTCCACCTCGCAACTCCCGCCTCTTCTCAGAAGACATAGCCAAGAGTTGACCATATGTAATATTTGCAGGCCTTTTGGACAGATCTTCCAAGATGGAATATGGTCCTTGCCCCTATGAAATCAGAAAATCCTGCACACCCAACTTTCTTCTCCTATGTTTCTTACTAGTTTTCTTCTTTCATCTTCTTAGGATCATTTCCATCTTGATTATTATTATTTTTCTTTCTTTCTTTTTGTTACAAACACATCTACTTCATTATTTTTGCTCTTATCTACTACATCAAAAGAATTCACAGGTGCTTTTCCTTTATCATTATCTCCCTTACTAGATGTAGAAGCTCTATCTGGACAATTATACTTATAATGACCCTTTTATAACAACCATAACAAACAACTTCAGAAATATTTCTTTTTGGACCTCTATCTCCTCCCTGAGAACTAAATTCCTTTCCTTGAAGAAGATTAATAGTTAACTGACCCATCTTTTTGAGCAGATCTTCATACTTAGTAGATGTATTAGGAGAAATATTTGTGCTCACCGGGAGTGGTTGTGGATTCTGGGCCAAAGGTGCTGGTGTAGGCTCTAGTTTAGCAACAATTTCTTTGGGCTCCTCTTCCATGCTTTCTTCTTGCCTTCTTGCAATCTCCTTTGCTTGTTCAATGGTAGCTGGGCGGTCATACCTCACTCGTTGTCTGATCTCTGGCTTCATCCCAAGAATGAAGTGCTTACAGAGGAGATTATCCACGCCATTCATCAACCCATCCGCTAGTCCTTCCTTTCGGATCTGGGCATCGAGCTTCCTCCTTAGCTCTAGAACACGAGCATGATAATCCCTTATCTTCTCCTTCTCTCCTTGGGATAGCTTTGTGATCTCGATCATGAGATCTGCATATTTCTGTTGTTCACCAAATTCTTCAAGAAAACTTTCAGTTAATAAATCCCATGAAATTTTTCACATTATCACCTAGTGTTTCAAACCACCTAAGTGCTGAACCATCCAAAAAGGTAGGAAAAAATTCAGTCCATTGTTCCCTTCTTATAAGGCCATTACAAATACAAGATCGTTTAAACTCTTGAATGAAAGAAGAAGCATCTTCATTAGATTGAGCTGAAAAAACAGGAATCTTTCCCATTTCCAAAAGTAACCACCGTGAAATACCAACCCACAAGTACAATTAACAAGACTTATGTGCACAAATAATTGGAATCACTATACTAGAAAGTGACTTTACACCTTTCTACAGTAAAATATAAATGACCACGGTAAACTATGGTAAAACTTGACTTACTACGGTAAAAACTAACTTTACTGTGGTAAACACTATTCACTGAAAAAGTGATGTTACCTGCCGGTAAATACTATTCACGGTAAAAAGTGACTTTACTACGGTAATTACTATTCCTAGAAAAAAGGACTTTACCAGGGTAACTACTATTCATGGCAAAAATGACTTTACCATGGTAACTACTATGCATAGTAAAAACAAGGATACCCTCCAATTAATTTTTGCCTAAGTGGGAATATCTCTCCAGAAATCCACCAACGAGGAATGGTCCCGGCAACGGAACCAAAATGTCATCACCAATCTGGCACTATGATAATTCTTTACCGAGAACTCCTCGTGCTATGATTATTTACTAATGCACAGCCTTTAGTTTGGTGGATGTAATCTGGAAGCAAAACAACAAACGAACACAAGAATACCATTGACTATGATAAGACAGAATGACGAAAAATCTGAAATATCAAAATAAATTATAATATTAACATGAAACTGTTACAATCTCACCCATGAGATACTTCAACAAGACTATGGGAGAAACTTTACAATTACACCTCTTGATGGCTTCTTCACACACCTCTAATTGATGGCTTCCTTCGCACACTTCCTACAATATTTCTCACTACTTCTTTCTATGCTAAATGAGGGGGGTGGCCTCTCTATTTATAGAACTTCCAGGCTTATCCATCCTATCTCTAAGATAGGATAAGAAATCCACTCTGAGGAATCATATTCCATACCTTAACTCTTATCTGTACATGTAAGCTTATCTGTTAAGATAAGATAAACCTTATCATTTTACATGGGTTCCACATTTTTAGACTTTTTACAAATAAAATACACAAAATATTTATGACCTCACTCCTTGTCCTTATTACCAATATAATATTTCTAATTCCTAATCATGTAGATCCTACTTCTCTAATTACCCAAACTTTGACATTTTAACATTACCGGACCACTTACGACAAATATTTACTTTTTACAACATTCCTATTGTACTTTGACTGTTACCATACTCCACATTATTGGCGGCACCGTACTGACGGCGCCGTTATCTTCTATCGGACGCTACTACTAATTACACTTAACAACATCCTATTCCTAATACATACATTAATGAAATAGAAATTTTGGAGGAAAATTTTAGTTTCGACAGTACCCACCTTAGAAAACCTCCAAGATACATCTCAAAACCCCTACACAACTCTTATGCCTCCCTCAAGATCCTCCTATGCCTCTCACATTTTCGTATGCCTCCCTACAATCTCTTATGTCTACCTCAAAATCAAGTATGGAATGCAAGCATTCATTTATCTAAGGTGGGGTACCCAACCCAAAGTCCCTCCCAACATAAAATTAACTCTTATGCCTCCCTACATATAGATTTCCCCATTTCCTTCTCCTAAACCTTACTTAGGCATTCTACCCAAGATCCCAACAAGCACATAACTCATCCACACACATCAATATACACACACATAAAAATAAAAACAAGTAAAATGGTGTAGCTCCTAACTTTCCATGGTAAAATTTTGAAAAAGAAGACACAATCCAATCTCCTTCAAGCTCAATCAACACCAACAAGCTCCAAGAATTCAACAAGCACTCAAATAACTCTCTAACTCTCCAAAAGCAAGAACACACACAAATAAAATGGAAAGAAGTAACCCCCAAACAACTAATTAAACTTGCATAAATAGAAAAATGAAAGAGGAGGGTGAGGTGGCTCCATGTAGGATGCCACATCACTCATCCTAAATTCCACATCACAAGTCAAACCTCAACCCCTTTTCACAATAAATGGGTGTTTGAGAGTTATGACAACCCTCTTACACACACCACTCCAACCCACACCCCATTAAAGACTAAAAATAAATACATGTAAGAAAGTGCAATAAAAAATTACCTTTTTGCCTTCCCAAAACATATAACGGGGTCTATTTTTGACCCCCCAACCCATAGCTAGGGTAGGTATAACAAATTTAGAGGTGTGGGACAAGTTTAATTTGTCCCACAAGCCTCCAAAATTGACCCTTAAGGCCAAATCCACATTTTTAAGGAGATGTAGAGTGTAAAACACTCAAGATCACATACACTTCACTTACAACACATAAACCAAAGAATCACTTAATCTAATAAATGACTTCTCCTTTTCCCATCCATGATTATTTCAGTAACATGATTAATTTACTAATATAGACACAAATTAAATAATTAATACAAGGAAATACTTCACTATAAAATCACATACTAAAATTAAATAAAGGAAACAAAATAAAGGAACAACACACAAACCCCTTGGTCACAATTGGAGATAATCCCACCCATGGGGACCCCCTAACAACAAACAAGACACACACAACATAGCAAAAGTTTCCATTGTGACCATTGTTGAATCTATCCGGTATTCCAATGTGGTTGGTCTCCAATCCCCCGTTGATTGTTGTGATATGTTTACTTGCAAAACATACAATACCTCCTTCAGCCACATGGTTGCATCAAAACATCCAAGATAGAATATACAAATATAAATGCACAATCATCTACATATGAATTAAATCATCATATAAGAAAGTAACGTTATTATTTTCAATTTCTAACAACATCTCAATTCTACATTTCATCCATATCAATAGGATCACAAGATTAGTTCAACTGCTAAGGCCTACTCAATATGACGAAAACATTGAATGACAGAATATATATAACCAAGTTGACAACCCATCATCATCAATATAACATATCTATCCACACACATACTACTATAAATCGAAATCCAACCATAGTCCAAGTATCTTAATCATCTAACATCATGCTAAGTGAAAAGGATACAATAATGTCCATACGTATAGCCAATAGTATCAAAATCATAAGTAACAAGTGTCAAAGGGAAGTGGGAATTATATTTTCCCTCGTAATTCTAAATATAAACTGTGACTTTTCCCGATGATTTGTTGATGTGATGTGGAATAGTGGCATGCTAGGCTAGGGTTAAGGGTCATTTGAAGTTAACAAAGTGAACCTTGAATCTTGACTTTTATCTTCCCATGTGTGTAGGCTAGGAGTGGTTCTGTATTGTAGGGGCCATAATTATATAAATGTTTTCATTCCTTTAAATTCATGATGATATAAAGTGTGTTGGTCTGTAAAAACATTCATATTGTTTGATTTCATAGTCGAGGAAGAGTAAGAAGAGCAAATGTCCAACTTTGTTAATAGCCTTGTAGGATATTCTTCATATTTGGTTTCCATTTCTAGGTAGGGAAGTGGATAAATTGACACCTATGTGATGATTAAATGGTGTCATTTTAACACTTGAATTTTTTCACATAGTTAAATGAGCATGTATTTAATATATATATTTCGTTTCATGTGTTTACTTGGATGGAAAGTCACCTTTTGAATTGATTTAAAATAACAAATTTGAAATGTTTTAAAAATTGGTTGGACCTAAACTTGTGCATGAGGTATCTAAAAAGTGGAAAAATAATGTTTCTTCTTTTGGTTGGCTACTTTACATGTATTTTTTGGGTATAATTTGTATAGTAATATGTAATTTGTACAACTAATTTTCATTTAAATTTGTTCAAGTTTTAAGTATTCCCTCCTCAAGTACCCTCTCAGCTATTGGACCCCACTCAACTATTGGACCGTGCTTAAAGATATACAATTACTTCTTGGTTTGTGTTTGTGTTTTGTATTTCTATATATGTGCATTTAATTTTTTCCTAACCATTATGCAAGATCGATTTGAGTATTAAAGATGTTTGTAAGAAAATTTTGTAGGGCATAAAAATTAAAAGTATTAAAACTTACATTCCCAAAAAAATTATATTTTCAGGTCTAAGAAATACAATAGGTTATTTACGTGATTTATTACAATTTAAATTTGTGTTTTCCATCAATTCAAATGAGACAAAATAAAATTTGATCCACTCACATAAAATATGAATTTAACAGAGTCATTAAACCTTTTCTACTCATTTTATCCTAAAACTAAAAAGGCATGTATGAAGAGCCCTTGTAGTTTTAGTTTCTCATTTGTTTCCAATTTTAGGAAATTGTTTTTTATAATTTATTGTAATCTATTATTTTAGTGGTTTGAACCATTTCTCCACAATTTTTCTTATATTTGATAATGGTTGGCCTCAATTTTTCTACAATATTACATTGGGATCGATAAACTTGAAAATGTCATAATGTACTCTTATACTCTAAGATTGTTTTGGAAGTCACTCATTTCTATTTAGAAAAAAAGTATCTTTATTTTCTAGTAGTCAAACGTTTAGTTTTTTTATTTTATTTTTTGGTTTGTTTTGGATGTCTTTATTTTAGATTTTTTACTTTGTTGTTTTTAATTATTGGACAAGAAACCACCTTGTTGGTACCGTGAATGCATTTAAAATCACATCAAGTTTTAGAATGACATATGAATTATCACATTTGAAAAATGAGGTGTTTATCTTCAATTGGTCACATATTTTTATCTATTGAAGTGAAAATTGATTAATGGTTTGTTCACATTCTTTGAAAACTTCATTGTATATGGTAATGCATGGCCTTAATCTGAATTGGGATTGACATACTTGAAAATTAAATAAATTTGGGAAGATCGTAATGTTCTTTTGTAGTGTAAAATTGTTTGTGGAATCCACTCATTTCGCTTTTAAAAACATTCTATACATGTTAAAGCTAATTAAAATTATCATAGCAGCTCCAATAGATGATGGAAGTAGTCAAGAATAGACCAAAGCATTTTACTATACCTTGAATGTATTGTATTACAAAGAAATGTTATGAATCAACAATGATATATGAAGACAATACATTTTTAGTGGTATCTTACAACTTTGTTGCTATTATTGTTCAAATTATCCATGTGCTACATAATATATAGCCTTCTATAACTTCCTCAATATATTTACGTGGCTACTAGGAAAGTAAACTCAATATATGTCAATCTTAATGATTTTTATATTTTGATGTTACATAGTTATGGAGTCTGTGCAAGACAACATTGAGTTGAGTTTTCTATCTGATATAATATTCAATGATATTGTTACTATATCTATTATTACGATTGATATTTCTAGAGAGTTTGAAATCTCTCAACAATCCCAACTTGTTTACATGAAGAGTTTCCACCACTAGGTAATGTTGATATATTAAACATCCATAGCCAAAATAATTTTCTATTTGCAGAGCTAACGTTCAAACCCAACCCATCCTCTCCCTTCATGGTATTGTGAATTACAATGCAAATTATGCTAAAGAAAATACTTGTTTTGAAATATATCACCACATGCTAGCAAAAATGTCAAAGAGTTATTATTCATATGAACCATGATCCATCAACTTTATAAAAATTTTAACTTATAATAATTTTTAGCATGACATTAATACGTAGGGTGCTTGTATCATATAGAAAAAACTCCTATTCCAAATTTGTAGGTCTGTTAATTTTTTTCATTAAATGACAGGGAAAAGGTTTTTCATTGTGTCTCACAAACGAAAACATTGCAAATTCAATATTAATTGATGCGTACAAAACTCACAACATCAACCTAGACATTAGTGGGTCCGTTGAAGAAATAATTGTAAAATTGAGAGTGCATGAATTGGTTCTGCTATCCATGGTAGGTTAACCACACATCATCTACATTTGAATACACTTTTGAAAAAGACCCTTATAGTGATTTCTCCCTTGGTGATCACCCAATACAGCTTCATGAATGGAATGAAATGTCTTGAGATTGTAACAAACAATTTCATTATCCCATCTCTCTAGTTTCGCAACACAATTAGAGAAAAATTCCCCTCTAAATTGCTTAATGTCTAATAATCCAAAAAATACAAGGAACGATATTTTTTAATAGAATAAGAAACAATCGACATTATGAACATAGTGGTATAAGGAATTAATTTTTTACACTCTTTATAGGTCACTCACTCCATCACCCCAATATTTCACCTTCTTTATCTTTCTAATTTTGTACTATGCCAACCTACAAAACATTTCCTTGGTTCTTATTAATAAATAATAAGAATAATTCCTCCATTCTGTTACTCAACACCCTTTAATATTGGGTTTATCATTTAATGGTTATCATACCTTTATTTCCCTATTGGTGTATCCATTGCACTTCTTAGGTGGGATTTCTAGTTATAGTTTGTAATATAAAATAACATTCAAAATTGAAAGGACAATATTTTTTCTCTTTTTCAATTAAAACTGTTATTTTTATTTTAACAAATTAATAAATTTATTTTGAGTGGTAAAAAATACACCAATTTTAAAATTTGAAAATTACACATACATACACACACATGCACATGCACGCGCACACGCACACGCACATGTAAACACACATGCACATGCACATGTACACACATGATACATAAATACATTTAATAAAAAACATAATACTAATTAAAAAAAACAAAAGTGTGAATATTAAGCATGGGGAGAAGCGATATTGGGGGTTAGTAGATAATCCTTTGGAGGATGGACACTCTTTGGAAGAAGGCTATCTCAAAAGAGGATCTAGAACAATCCACATGTCTTGAACATGAGAAGGATATAAAGGTACCATAAATCCACATTTGGGTGGAAAATAAACTACCACCATAATGACACCACCTTGTGATTGTAATGCACAATCCTCATCGACACTTATTTTACTATGATCTTGAGCACTGTTGATTAGAGACTTAGACCTCGTTCGATATTTTGATAGACTACTATTAGACACTATGGATATTGTGACTCATGTTGTGGTTTGTATGGAATCTTGAGGCATGGATATATATTTCATTATTGATGATGATGAGGTGTTCTTATCTTATATATGTACTGGGAATCAAGATTTTTGACATATTCACTATGTTTTGATGTTCATATTAGTCTTGTGATCTCATTGATGCTGGTAAAAATGGTAGAATTGAAATGTTTAGAAAATTGTAAATGATTGATAACATTTCTTAGCTTTGATGATGATTTAATTACATGATATGATGATGTTTATTGACAGATGTGCATGTATTTTATTGTTGATGTATTTGATGCGGACAGGAGGACAAAGAGGTATTGGTTGATTGTTGTAGGTTATTGTAGCACAACAAACAAGAGGGGGTTAAGAGACTAACCATAGTGGAATATCAGATGGATGCAACTAAGGTCACCATGGCATCTTAATGTTTAGTTATATTTCTGTTTGTTGTTAGATTGTTAGGAGGTCCCCATGGGGGGATGACGTCAAAATGTGACCATGGGCTATGTGTGCTTTTCCCTTTTCCTTTTTAATTATTTGTGGAGTATGTGATTTATTGTTGCAGTGTATTTCACTTTATTATTGTTAATTAATGTGCTCTTATTTAAGTTGATTAATCATGTTAATTAAATTATTTGGGATGTGATAAAAGGGCATTTAATTGGGGTAGATTTTCCTTGTGATATTTTTATTTGAGTTGGATTCTAATTGATTTGGATGTTGTGCACTCAACCCATCCCTCAAATCCCGAAATCTGACTTTAGAGTCATTTTTGGAGGCTTGTGGGACAACTTAAGCTTGTCCCACACCTCTTAAATTCACCTACCATCTATACCTATGGGGTAAGGGGTAAAAAAATAGAACCCATTATGTGATTTGGAAGGTGAAAAGGTGAAATTATAGCACTTTCTTACATGAGCTTTTATTTTTGTCCTTAGAGGTATGGAGTGAGAGTTTGTGTGTGGAAGGAATTTGTTATATCCTCACCCACCAATTTATTTTCCTTGGTTTTGATGTTTGACTTCATGATTTGGAGTTGAGGAGAAGTGATGTGGCATCCTACATGGAGCCACCTCACCCTCCTCTCCTCTTTCTCTATTTATACAAGTTATTTTAATATTTTGGGGGTTACTTGATTTAGTTGTGCACTAGCATTTTGGATATTTTTTTGGTGACTGAGTTGCTTGCTTGGAATATTAGAGCTTATATGGATTTGGGCTTGAGATTTGAAGGATCTTAGAGTTGTGATTTTGGATCAAAGGTTCTTGCAATGGCAAGGTAGTGACTTTAACCTTGAAATTTTATTTTATTATATGTGTGTTGTATGTAAAATAAATGTTGTGAGTGCATGTTTGGGACTTGGGGTAGTATGGCCTTAAGGATGTTGTAGGAGAAGGAATATGAGGATATTTTGAGGGAGGGATAAGAGTATTGTTTTCATATTATGGAGGGATTTTGGGTTGGGTGTCCCACCTTTTTAAGATAAGAGATTCTTACTTATCTTAGCATGAAATACTTTAGGGAGTGATGAGAGAATGAGGGAGTGATAAGAGTATGAGGGAGGGATAAGATTTTGGTTTTTTCTTGTAAATGAATATTTTTGGAGGCCTTTAAAGTGGAAACTTAACCCATTGGGAGTCATAAGTGATTTCCTCATATTTCCTTGCTCCCTTGGCTTAGAGTTTTTCAAGCCTTGTTTTGGAAAAGTTACATTTTATTGATATTGTTGTTTTGTGCATGTATGCGTGTTAAAATATTTTTGGCATGTGTGATGTAATGTTGAAGCATTTTTGAAAGTTTTCATTGGTTGTATCCATTCTTTATTTCTTTATGGTTGGGACTCAAGGGCCAATGAGGAGGATGGATTCTTCTCCTCATTGGAATATAGTTTAGGAGGAGAGCATTGCCTAGTCCCCCTTCCTTGTTGTTGTGCTTGGAAGTTAAAGAAAATGGTGGAGCTCAAGTTGAAGTCTTGGACATAGTTGCATTTGTAGAAGACAATAAGGAATACTACTTTTGTAAAAAATCTACCATGTTGTTTCCAGTTAGAGTGGAAGGCTTGTAAATCTTGCATTTTGAAAGGAGAGTTCTTGTAAATTTTTATTTATCAAAGTTGTATTTCTAAAACAAGAAACTTTGGAATTCTATTGCAATGGAAATGATTATTTTAAAATTTAAATCTTAACTCAAAATTTGTATTATGGATACATTTTAAAAGAATGGTATCCTTGTTTGGAAAGTATATATTGATTTCCATTTTTGTACTGTTGGAAAACTTGAATTTTAAAGCATAAGGAAGAAGTTTCATTTAAGTATGTTATAATTGGTTTCTCTTCAAATTCGAATGTAAATGGAGTAACTTAGGTTGTTGTGTGTAGTCAAATTTTATGCAAGATTATAAAAGGAAAAATTATACATTTAGTGTTTAAACCAAGAAACTTGTTTACTCCTTTACTTGTATTTAGTTGAATGAAAAAAATATTAGCTCAACTATGTAGACGTTTGAATAGCCTTTATCAAACCAAAGGAATATGTTTATTTCATTTTGTTGCAGCTAGTTGATGAATAAGAGATACTAATCCAACTATCTTCCATATGGAAATATATACAATCTTAATAAAACACATATGTCCTTATATTTCATTTTATAATAAACTTGAATTGATAGAGTGTTTATAATAACACTATATATATATATATATATATATATATATATATATATATACCTAATTTTAAAATATATGTATATCATTATAAGTTTTATATAAATTTATGTAGTTACCTGAATTATAATTATATATCTTCGATAAAATATTTATCTAATATATCTATATAAATATAGGCCAAATGGAGTCATAAAACAAAAAGGGCACATATTAAAAGTTTTTATTATTTATTTTGCTATAGTGTTGGAGTCGTGGCCTATGTGGCCTTGGGAGATAAGGCAGAGGATGGGGTGGGGTGGCACCCCCACCCATATATGTATACGAACCTTGTTATCTTAGCAATGACTCCTTGATTATATGCATTATGTTTATTTTTTGTTTTTTTAATTGGCCAAACCCTTATTATGCACACGCGTGTGTGTATGTATGGTTATATATATTTGCTCTATGTTTTGCACATTTTCGACCGTAACCCTAAAGTTGTGCATATATCACTTTGTAGCAAAAATGAAATGGGGCAAGTAATGCCCATAACCCGAATAGGGTGGATCTACCACAAAATACAAAAAAAATACATTCATGGAAAACCCTAGGAGAGGGATGCAAAGAAACCTCCGTGAGAGATCTCCAAGCTTCCATGGCCTCTTACTCTTCTCCTTTCAAACCTGCAAACAAAATGCAATAAAAAAGTATGGAAAAAGTGTGAATAAAGCAACCTATAACGATATTTAAGAATTTTATAAAAACCCATAAGATCTAAGGGTTCAAAATGTTTTAATATAAAGGTGTATATTTAACCCTGCAAGTTTAAGTGGGTGGCTATAGTGCCCAACATAAAACATAAAATAAAATTAAAAAAAGGATAAAAGTAAAAGAATGGGGAGTGACGGTGGAAGGAAGTTAAGGAGAAGTAGGTAACATTTTAAAGATGGTTGGTGGAGGATGCATGACAGAAGGAGTGGTATGGCATGTAGGAGGGCATTAGAGATGGTTTTTGTTGAAAATATATTTTTCATCTAGATTTTGTCCTATGTTAAGCTCACCTCCATCATGGTTGTAGAATTAGAGATTTTGTTGTTTGCATCCCTGTTCTAGGTTTGTGGAGACTCTGTATTCATTTTCATCTACACCTCCTCTTCGAAAGGTGTTTGTTTTCCCAAATTTGGGTGTGCATTTTCCTTGCTAGTAAAAGAAATCGCCAAATGGTTTCTCTATTTATTTTAGGTGGTTTCCTAGGTCATGTTTTGGGTTTTTTATAACTTTATTATCTCACTGCATGAATATGGATCTCAAATATGAAAAGGATTGGCTGTGATGGAAAGGACCTTGAGCTCTGTTTTCTCTTTGTTATGAGATCTACTTGTTGTTTTAGCGTGCTTTAAAAATAAGATTTTCCATGGCTTTTGTTTAGATCCTGTGTGGCCATCATTTTGAGCTCTAGTGCATGAGTGATGGTTATATGGCCTTGCCAAATCAAAATATTGGTGAGCTTGAGATTTTGGAACCTTGTCCAGATCTGGGTTCTTCAACTCATTTGATTTGTTCCTAACTTGTTTAGGAGGGGTTTGTGATTCATTTCACAGGAACCATTTTTAAAGGTAAATATTTGGGATTTATATTGTTTAATGCTCTTCCTTACTCTGAATCTGGGTTTGATGATTTAATTCCTGACCTGTGTATGGATCCCTTGAGATTTTACTACGTTGTGACCATCTTGAAATTGTGATAGAGGGTTACATTATTGTTTTCATTAGCCATATGAGCCCTCTACTTTTTGTCAAGATCTGAGTTAACTCATGTTGAGGCTCTTCATGTGAATATTTCCCAATTTTCATATGTCTGTATACATTGTCCTATTTAATTTATTTTTTTGGAATGATGATCTCAGACTTATGCTTTAAATATGCTCTATTTCCTTGTTCGAAACTTGATTCTAGGTGAGCTACATTATTTGATGCCATAACTTGACTCTCATGGGTTTTGAGATTGAGATCGAATTTCTCCCACACCCTTTCTTCCTTAGATTGCATTTAAAATTCACCCATTTGTAGATGATACCTATACTGTAGTAATTTCATTTTTTTTTTAAATTATTTCAGTCATGGAAACTGAAGCATGCCTATGCCTTTTGATTTCACTTCTATTATCATTATGGATTGTAGAGAAGGCCTTGTGCGTGCTTCCTATGATAACCCTGGAACAATATATGATGTTTTAGAATTGTATGGTTTGCTTATAGTCCTCTTAACCAACAATATGAAGAACTATACAATTCACGATCAGGGGAACTTTGAGGTGCACTTGGACAAGCCATACTTTGAAAAGTTTGAGAATCAAGTGTGTTATGAAAAAAATATTAAGTTCTTCCTTAGATATGGTTAGAGGGGAGCTTGATCTAATGTATGTATGAGGCATTCACTCTTGGAATATTAAATTTCACCTTTCATGGACATGGGGTTTCTCAGTAGACAATGTTGTTTTTTCTCCAAATGCAATGAAGAGGTGTCCAACTTGACATTTTCACCCTTTCCAACATAATTTGAACATGTGTAAAAATAAGAGCTTTGAAATGATATATGGGTTCAAAATGGAGGAATTGATGATTTACGTAAACTGTTTGATAGACTTCCTAAAGAGAGTTAGAGCCTTGTAGAATGCGGGTAAACCCACCTAGAGCACCACTTGCAATATGGACTCTAGCATTGCCAGGAATGGTCTCCTTACCTTTATATTTTATAATTTCATATAATTTTCTTATCCATTTGAAATAAAAATAAAAATATTAAACTATTATTTACTCAAACAATTGAATATTTTAACCAGATGGCTAGTGCAATCAATAAAACAACACTTCATGATTTTTTACTACTGACTTACAATTTGACCCTCAACTATTTTGCGACCACAATCTTATGCATTGCTAAACCCAGGGTGTCAAAAATTGATGCTCGTGTCCGTTGGTTTTGGCAAGAGCTAGATGAGTTAAATAAATAAACCATTTTTTTCTACCTTGCAAAGATAGAAAAAATGTAATTTCTAGAGACTTGCAAAACAACACTTTGAGGCCCATTAAAGAGATGTAAAAAATTGTTTATGTTCCTTGTTATGTAGAGATTCAGATGAAGCATTAGCTTGACATCATTTGACCATTTTTTGCTCTCTTCGTTGCTCCTCTAGGATCCTTGTTACTCCATTTTGTACTTGAAGGGAGCTACTAAAAATGGAAATTTGGGTTTCGTTTTGGATCGCTATTTAGACGCTGAGAAATGAATTTGTTTCCCACCTTCGCAACTATCTAGTATTTTAACTATACAACAACCTATAACTTTTAGTTTGGGAAAAATTCATTCCTAGCTAGTTTTGAAAGGGGGTTTTATAGGCTTTTGGTCACTATTGACTAAGTTAAATTAGACTAATTAGGACCTGTGGTTCTGGAAACCTAGCCGCCAATTGAAAACCGTTCACCAGTTCTTATTTCTGTCAGTTCCTCTCAATTTTTGGTATATAGTAGGGCATGTAGAAATTTACCCATTGTGTAGTTGCTAATTGAAAGATAATTTTTTGAATGTGGTTTCTTAGCCTTCGAGCCAAATTGAGATGTTTTCGCAACTAGTAGAAAAACGTGATATCCAATCATAGGACCCTAGTTAAGGCATTAATCCACCGTCAAAACTCTTTGAAAATTATAAATAACTAGATGAAAATATCTCTTGTGGCTTGCTATGTGAAATGTGAATTTTGGAAAAATAGTGTTTCTCTCTCTTCCCTATCTATTTCTCTCTCCTTAGTTAAGAAATGAAGTGAAATGAAATGGATATATGTATCTAACCCTCTCTTTGGAGTGCAATTTTTTTTTATGTAAATGGAAAACTAAAACTGTTATTTATGCTAGATTTAGGCAGATGTCATGCCAACGATTTATCGCTGATTTAATGCTCACATGGTTTTGTAAGATGCAAGTAAGATGGTGAAACAACGTGATTGTAATTCATTGTGTATTATTGTAATTTATGTATGTGAATTGAAAAAATAATATATGTATTGCTATGTCACAGTAAATTTTATTATGGATACCTAGTAATGTGTATCAGTTCCTAGTTTTAGGAGTGCTTTGAGAATCATGCATTTAATCATAGGTGTCATTTAGATTCAGATTTACATATGTTAAAAAGAGGGGGGGGGGGGGGGGTTAGATATACATGTTAACTGAGATCATAGAGGATAATTCAACATTTTGCGAACTATTAAAAGGTTTATTATTGAAGTTTTGTAATATTTTTAAGATGCTAGTGTTTAGCGAAAACATGCATCTAAACATGGGTGCTATTTTGATTTCAATTTTTTTATTGTAAAATTTGTATATATCTATTATATTAAATTGAATTTGACATCTTAGAGCACATTCTCATTGTAAAATTTATGATGAAATATCTAGAGTGTTGTGTTATGTAACTAGAAAATATAGAAAAGAAACCTAAATATTTAATAGTCAACCTTAGTTAAATCTTTTGCATAACTACCATTCTTGTATTATTCCTTTTATCATAGAAAATTGAAACCTTAGGATGGACATAAAATGATAAATCCTACACTTGATAACACCTTCTAGCTTAAGTAAATAAGATCTTAAGTTTGATTTTATCGTCATAGCCTGTATGCCTAAAGACGTTGTCGTGAACCTGACGAATAGGAACGACGTGATCAAACAATATCTAGAGTATGTGGTTCCCTTCTAGGATTGGCAATTGTATGTGTAGTAAAGATAATATATCCTGTTAAGGTAGTACTCCTTAGGAAACAACATTAAACATAGTGTAAAATCCTCTTGGACCGACATACATGTTGAGTTGTGAATATCACCAACTATACTTGGAAGGCACCTTTCAGAGTTGGGATCATAATTGAACTCAATACTCAACCTCTATTATCATTTTGGTTCTACTATACAATATTAAGAGTTAATTTGGAAGCTTAACAACTTTTTAATTTATGGGTAGTTTTTCGGATTGCAACTACAATACATTGTGCTAGGAGAAAAGTGAAAAAACATTCATTGTTCTCTTATCATGTTTAAACCATCTTTTGATGAGAAACATGACCCATATTGTGTAAACTCTAATGTGAACCTTAACCCTTTTAACAATGGACTACTCCATCTTTGTCTCCTAATTTTCGTAGTGTGCAATGGATGTATGAGGTGAAACTATGTGGTCTTGTTCTTCAAGATATATCCCCTAAGACAGGGACTAGTGGTCTCCTGAGGTTACAATTCCCTATTAAAAAATATGTTACACAACTCATTCAAAAGGAATATGAACCTAGTTAAGGAAAAATAAACCCTCTTAAGTTGGACATAAATGATACTTAGGAAACCCAACTTGGAAGCTAAAATAAGGAAGTTTGTTGCTATGTTGAGTTCCTTTGAATCCTTAATTAATCATTGCAACATATCTATAGTAAAATTATAATTGACATTTGACTTTCATAAGTGTAATCATAGAATTTTATTCCACAGGAAATTGAAGCATGATCTTCTTTGTAATGTGATTAAACCCTCTCCCTATGGATAAACAACCTATCTCCTATTATAGTTATTATGTACTAACTCAATTATAAATTTATAAATGAATGAAAGAAATTGACCTTAAATCCTTGAGAAAAATATGAGAACCTTCCCTCATTTGGACTCACTCTTATTCCTTTGTGTAACGGAGGTATGCTATAAGATCAAGATGCATTCCCTTAGGATTGAATCCTAATGATAAAACCTAGTAGCCCTATATGTAGGTAAGTAGTCTTATGTGAAAATAAATACCCTATTATCGAATGAGAAAATTAAACAAGTAATTGCAATAATTTACATGATCCCTATTCCAAGAGATACACCGTAAGTTAAATGTTAAAATGTATAAAGGAAACCTAGCAATAAAAAAAGGGAAAAGAAATGTAGGATTCACATATTACGAGCCTTCATATAACTTAAGTTAAATATTGAAACATGTTTGTATTAAATGTGTAATCCTAAAAATATCATGTTGTGGGAAAACCCTATCTATAAATTTATACTGTAGTTGAATCATTTTATTGTGCCTCGTCATTTGAAAAAAAAAAAAGTGACCTTGATGTACATCACGTGTCTTCATGTTATCCATGTGGGTTAATGTTTGTGAAAACATATAATAAGTTCTGCGTAGTCCTAAGTGATCTCATGTAGTTTTGTGTAATCTACAATGTAAATCAAAATAAATATTTTTGGTATTTTTAGTGTTGTATTCGTGTCTGTAAAATGTGTGTGTTATATTTGATATCAAATCGGAGGTTCATGCTCTCAAACATATGGGATGGATTGGATTTGTGATGATTCTGCATGGTGGTGGTGGAGATTGGAAGATTAATGTGATATATGTTGTTATGTGACCAACATTGTAATTGTGATATTATGAATGCACATGTTGTGCATGTCACTTAGTGCATATTTGTTATCATGTTCATGTGCTTGTGATGTGAGTATTTGTTCTCCTTTTCGTGGATTCAATGATGATTTCACAGGTGATGTGGCACCTTGTTGTGAGTGAAAAGAATGTTATTATGAATTTTGGAGTGTTGAAGTGTCTTGTTACTGTGTGATATGTATGTGTTTCATAACAAATTGGTGTAAAGTGAATTGGATTGTATCGTGATGTCACCATGTTGTAATTGTAATTGTAATTGACTATATGTTGTAATGTTAGACATTGCGTTCCTCAAACATATAATTCATGCCATATACGATGGTTCATGTCATGATTTAGGGGCATATGGTGAACATATGATCCATATTGTATAGTGCTTGCACTTTAGGTGTAGTATGCAAAATGTGGAAGCATGCGAACAATTCGACTAAATGCATGGAAACAAATGCAGTTCCATGGACTATAATGATTGTGGGATCTGCACAAAATGGATTTGTTGAAAATGCTTTAGAATATTTCAATCAAATGTAAATACTAGGAGTAAAGGTAAATTTAACAACCTTTACCAGTGAATCTCCAGCCTGTGCAAAAAACGTGGCAGCTTGGAGCAAGGTATGGACAAAAGAATCTAGTTTTTTTGTAAGTATTTTAACTGTTATTCATGAAAATGTGGAAGTGTTTTCAGGGCATGTGAACTATGTGATAGAATGCCTCAAAGAAATGTTATCTCAAGGAATGCCATGATGGCAACGTATGCACAAAATGGAAGCATAGAAAAGGCACAAAACTGTTTGACAAAATGCCTCATTAGATGTGGCAATTTCCAACATCCCTAGTGTTTATGCCAAAATGGCAACGTAGGAATAGGTTATGGACGTCCATGATAGTTCAGAAGACCACATAATCACCTTGAATCTCAGTGGTTGTTCCTTCAAATGTAAACACCTAGTGTCTTCATGGACATATTTGCCATTGCTAGTATATCCCAGACTATGTTAAAATGGGTGCTTTGAATCAAGTCGTATGGATATGTCCATTGCATGTAGTTGTAAATTCTTGGTTAGACCTGAATGCAAAGCCTGGACTTAGAGACAAAGCACATGAAGTGTTTGACAAAGTTCCTCCAAGAAATAAACACAGATTAGCCCACATGGATAGCTGAAATTTCATGCAAGGATATGCACATATTGGATCTGTTTAGAAGGTTTTAGAAACACACAAGCAACTTCTTACTCAATTGGAAAACTTCAAGTGATCAGGAAGTTGGTGTGACATTGTGGGGGTTAGATCTAGGCTCGTAAATTGGTTGGCAAAGTGCCCGAGCAAGATGCTGAACCAAATCCTTCGGCTTCGACCGACTTCATTCTCTAGGCATGGTCCTTCTTCCCTTACCTCTCATAATTCTTGTGTTTTAGTTCTCTTTTGAAATTAAATAGAATTTTAAATCATTAGGAATTTTAATACAGTTAAATGTCCCTTCAACTCATTGCAAAACAATAAAGTGTCGTGTTGCAACTCTCGAAGTCTTTTTAACTCGTCTACTGTAAACCATGAACTATCACCCTCACTTCAAGATGATTTAGAAAACTCTTACCCTTCTTGACCGCTCCAATATTTTTGTATCAACTAGACAAATTTGAATCCCCATTGATAAAGTTGACCTTTTTCCTATTTAAAATAGTTAAATCTTGCATTTTTCGAAGACTCACTAGGTACCCTTTGTAACTCTGGAAACGAGATGTGAAGTCTCATTCGTGTACCTTGGTATACGAGGAGTCACGTTGACCTTTGGTTCAACCTGAAACAAACATATGACATCCTTTTGAAACTCTTATAGGAGCCCTGCTACAGTAGTTTACAATAGTAGAAAGTTGTTAAATCTAGAAAGTTGGCTTTCATTTTGGACCACCATTTGAAACCCATAAAGAGAAATCACGTTCCGTCTTCACAAACCTCTAGCGTTTATACTAGACAAATCCATGGAACATTCATTATAGGAAAGAGCACTTTTTGGGATAGTTTTGGCGAAGCCATTTTGTAGGCCTCCGGTCGTAGTTTGACGAGGTCAAACTGGTCTAATTTCATCTTGTCGCTCCAGAAAACTTGTTGCCGTTTGAACATGGTTTTCTAGTTCTCAGTCCCGTTGACTCTGATAAATTCACTTTACGTAGGGGAGCTAGTAGGAGATGCTTCATTGCATTCTTCTCCATCAAACATCAGTTATGGATGTGGTTTTCTGGGCGCTTGAGCTAACTTTTGTCATTTTATAACTGGGTGAACTACGACCAGTGGCCCCAGAGAACTAACCACCAAAGGCAAACCATTCGCTCTTTTTCAATTCCATCAGTTGCTATGAATTCTTGGTATATCTAGGGACACGTAGAAAGTTAATCACGGTGTGCGTGCTCATCAGAAGATAACCTTTGGGAAGTAGTTTCTTAGCCTCCAAGCCCATTTTGAACGTTTTGCAGCTAGTGAGAAAATGTAAGAATAGAAAGCTGCGGGGCCTCGTAGGGTTGCCAAATCACCCTGAAAACATTTAAACACATGTAAATAACTGTTTAAAACACTATAATGAAACGTGTTGTGTGTATTAGAACTTTTGACCAAAGTGGTGTTTTCTCTCTCTCCCCTTCTCTTTCTCTCTCCTGGGTTATAAAAGAAGAAAAATGAAATGTAATGAATACATGTATCTAAACCTTTTGTTTCCATTGCTAATTGTAATTTTTTTATTTTATGAAAATGGGAAACTAAAAAATGACAATTAGGATTGATTAGGGTGGATGCCATGCCAGCAAATTATCACTGATATCATGCTCATGTGGGTTTTGCAGGATGGAAGAATGACGACGAAAAATGCGATGTGTAATTTAATTATTATTATTGTAATTTTTATAGGTTATTGTAAAATGAATAACTATTTAATGTAGTCTCTTGTTACAAAAAAATTATAATTGAAATTTGTTAATATGCATGAGATGCTAGTTTTAGGGATAACTTCAGAAATGTGCATCTAATCACCTGGTCAATTTGATTCTTAGTAGTGTATGGCAAAAAGGGTTTGATTTATATAAAGTAAATTGAAATTGAAGTGAATATATTGTAGTACTTTTTCAGTATTCAATAAACGATTAAATTAACTACTGGGTTATCTTCTTACCTTGCAAATGTAATAAAGAGTTTTTTTAATGGAAACACTCAACCCTAATAAAATACTCATGCATAGATTGCCTGCATGTGTGATCCCTTTTACCATATAATAAATTTAAAACCGTAGAACAAACTTAAACTTTGCACTTGATGGGACCTCCTAGGTTAGGTAAATAAAACCCCTAGTTGGAGTTTACCATCATAGTCTTTATGTCTAGCGACATTGTCGTGAACCCATATTTAGGAATGTCATGGTCCAACCTATTCAGAGTATGCGGTTTCCTTCTAGATTTGGTAATCGAGAGAAGAATGTCCACTCTTCAGGTCCGACACCAGGCTGAGTGGTGAAGATCACCTTGGAAGTCACCTTATGAGTCCTTGTTAGAAGGAATGACTAAGCAGTGTAACCTTCCCATCCATGGAGTAGGTAGAGATATTACTCCCTTGTATCCTATTGGAATTCTGGGCCTTACAAAATTAGATCTAGAAATTAACTTCATCAATGAATGAAATCCCTGTTGGATCCAAACGACCTAAATGAAGATCGCGATATAGTTGTTCTATGTCTTGCATTCTCGTTAGTGAACCCTTTTGTCCCTTGTAGATAAATGTCTTGTCTTGGGCTTGTGAAAATTTAGTGCCTTGATCTTTCATGAAAGGATTATAGGGTAAATACATTTTAACCTTAATCACACCTATAATAGAGATTAAAGCCCTAGGTGAAACTGGAATTAAGCTTAACCATGTGCTTCTTTAATATGTCAGACAAGTACTTTTGTAACTCTTATGTTTAAAATGATAGTAATAATGAGACCCTAGTGCGACGCAAAAGTAAATCATATGAGAGTAAAACCAAAATTTGAGGTTAGGAATAATGACTGGGAGTCCTTATGACTTAATTTAAAACATCTTCATGTGTTTCAAAGAATATGCATTGCCTTGGTGTGACCAAACATCGAGAAAACAAAAGATATATACATATAAAAATCAAATTTGGAATTTAACAAGCTATTGAACTATAATAATAATGGTAGCGAAATAAATATTCCATGACCGATGGATGTTCTTGGGGAAAAAAGTTATTTCAAATCTATTTCTTCCTTGATCCCAAGATTTCATCTTGACATCATGTTAGGCTCACTTGAGTAGCAAGGTTAAATTCTAAACTTTAAATAAATGGTTGAGAAGTACATTCTTAACATAAGAATAAGATAATTAAGTACTATATATGTGATTTGAATTGTGCCAAATAAGCCAATAAGTTATGGAAATTTCCGTGATGCATAAAGGAAGCCAACCTAAATTTGTTGAACTGTAAATTAAAAAAAAATGGAATGGACTTAATATTTTGTAGATGGAAAAAGAGAGAAAATTATGCTTGCATAACCATGTTCTTGGGATGCTAATCATAACTGAAATACATTTAAAGTAGTGATGTGTTATGGGTTCGCCATTCTTGAAGTCAGGTTGTTGTGGTTGGGTCTCTACTAGCAACCTCCCGTTGGGAAAAGTGTAGCGTTAGCATGTATATGATGTTATCATGAGTCTATGTGATTTGATGAATTTTGTAAGTGTCGTATACGTTGTCGAGTTTCCTTCTTGGAGCCTTTACTGTGTTGTGTGTAGTGATCAATGTAAGTCAAAAAAAAATTATCCTGGTATTTTACTGTTGTATTTCGGTGTTTAAAATGTGGGCACTACATGTCACCATGTTGTAATTGTAATTGTAATTGACTATATGTTGTAATGTTAGACATTGTGTTCCTCAAACATATAATTCATGCCATATATGATGGTTCATGTCATGATTTAGGGGCATATGGTGAACGTATGATCCATATTGTATAGTGCTTGCACTTTGCATGCAGTATGAGGTAACTTGATGTATTGTAACCCTTAAATGTAATGATTTTGATTTACCCTATATATATACCATGCGTAAACATTATGGTTAATGTGTGTGAGCCATCATTGTTGTAGTGATGTAGATATATGTTATGTTGTGAACCTTCCACTAACTGAACCTAAGGGAAATTAGTAAAAGGTGTATGTTTGGAGTGAGGAAATGTGTACTATTGACCAGTCACTCGAGTCAAGTACGAGATAGGAAGTGGAGTCTTACATAGGATGAAAACCCACTTTTTTTTGTTTGGTATGTATGGCACCTGCTCAACGAATTTCATGCATATTGTGTTGCACATACACCTTAGACTCAGTAGAAGGTGATCTGTACTCCTTTATCTCTCCCTATATAGTTATCATATGGACTCAACCTAAGTGTAGTTACAAATATGTTGATCCTTGCGGAAGTAGTGGAGGGATGAATCAGATAGAGATGATGACAGTTGTATTATTTGATATGTTATTTTACAAGTTGAGGCTCGATGTCTGAGTGCCAACAACTCATTGAGTACCCCTTTGGTGGTCGTATAAGGCCACATAGTTATTACGATGTTCTATTTTTTTATACCTATTTTATTTGTAAATTGAACATTTTATTTTTCTTGCTAGAACCAACAATTTTCTTGATTAATGTGTTCTTATATTTTGGTAATTTTATTTGGTTGTTGGACTAAAATGTGTATTTTTGCACTAACTTTGGCTATTTGGCCATTTGTTTTACTTATTTTTAAATTTTTTTTCATGTTTAAAATTTTTACAACCTAGCCCAAGGATTGGTATTTTTACCACTTGGCATTTGAAACAAATTGTTATGATGGTTCTAATGTTGTAATGTGTGGAAAAGGTTCAAGTGATGGACAATGGAGTGGTTTAACCTATGCACCTTGTTCATTGTATGGGGGTACGCCCCAAGGAATTACATATTACTAGTGGGTTATTGAACCATGAGTTATTATGTCACTTGGGTTAGAGGTGTTTAGACCTTATGTGCCCAGGGCCATAGGGTGACCAACCTCTTTTGTGGATCAAAAAGGAAAATTTATCTTCATTTTATTTCTTGGGAGGTATATGCAATTTTTTTTTACACTTTGGGAGGTATATGGAGATGTTTTTTGATGATTTGGGAGGTATATGTAGTTGTTTTGTGATGCTTTGGGAGGTATATGAAGTTGTTTTGTGATGATTTGGGAGGTATATGGATTTGTTTTTTGATTCTTTAGGAGGTATATGGAGTTGTATTTTGATGCTTTCGGAGGTATATGGAGTTTCTCTATAATGCTTTGGGATGTATATGGAGTTGTTTGTGATATTATGGGAGTTGTATGGAGTTGGTGTTATGATTTATGTGTACTCTTGTGAGTCTAGTTTATGTTTTGTGATATTGTTTCCATCTTGACCCTATATAGCTACAATCATGGTTTTGAGTTTTTTGAAACCTTGTGCGTGTATTGTTGGGTATCCCATGTTGTTATAGTCTTCTTATGTTACGAATAATTTTGTGCTATGGGAATGTGTACTACATTGTGTGGACCATGTATGTTCCTTCCATGGTTTGTTTAAGTTATTGTGATGTGATATAGTTGTGAAAGTACATATCATGATGTCTTATGGACCATTAGTGTTGTGTTTGGCCTTTATGTGGTATTGTGATGTCATTTTATGTTGGTCACCCAAAAAAATAAATAAACAAAAATCTCAAAATAATGAATATTAAAAAGTTTGAGATTAAGAAATACTCTAAAAGAAAAGACTAATTGAGAAGTAAAATAAAAGATAACTAACTACCAATCTTCACGGAATATTAAAAATTGTTAAACTTTATTGAATTATATGTGGTCATGTTCTAATGACAAAGATCTTATCCCTAGACAAAACTTGTCACCATTATCTTTATTTAATTGCTTATCCCTTTTCTACCCTTGGCGCTATGTCAGATCAAGGACAATTCTCTTATAAGGGGAGGGAAATGTAGTGCCCAACATAAAACATAAAATAAAATTATAAAAAGGAAAAAAGTAAAATAATGGGGAATGGTAATGGAAGGAATTTAAGGAGAAGTAGGTAACATGTAAAGATGGTTGGTGGAGTATGCATGAGATAAGAAGTGGCATGGCTTGTAGGAGGGAATCAAAGTTGGTTTTTATTGAAAATATATTTTACATCTAGATTTTTTCCTGTGTTGAGCTCACTGCCATCATGGTTACAGAATTGGAGCTTTTTTTTTTACATCCCTATTCTAGGTTTGTGGAGGCTCTTTATTCATTTGCATCTACCCCTCCTCTTTGAACTGTGTTTTTTTTTCCCAGATTTGGGTGTGCATTTTCCTTGCTAGTAAAATAACTCACCAAAGGGTTTCTTTGTTTCTTTTAGGTGGATTCCTAGGCCATGTTTTGGGTTTTTTATAAATTTCTCATCTCACTGCATGAATCTGGAGCTCACCTATGAAAATTATTAGCTATGATGGAAAGGACCTCAACCTCTATTTTTTGTGTTATGGGATCTACTTGTTGTTTTAACGTGCATTGAAACTGATATTTTCCATGGCTTCATTTGGATCCTAGGTGGTCATGATTTTGAGATCGAGTGCATGAGTTATGGTCATATGGCCTTTCCGAATCAGAATCTCAGTGAGCTCGAGCTTTTGGAACCCTACCCAAATCTGGGTTCTTCAACTCGTTTGATTTGTTGCTAACTTTCTCAGGAGGGGTTTGAGATTCATTTCATAGGAACCACTTTTTAAAGGTAATGCTTCATGTTTTATATTGTTTAATTCTCTTCCTTACTCTAAATCTTGGTTTGATGCTTTAATTCCTGACCCGTGTATGGATCCCTTGAGATTTTACTATGTTGTGACCATCTTGAAATTGTGATGGAGGGTTGCATTATTATTTTCCATGGAAATCTGAGCCCTCTGCTTTCTTTCCAGATCTGAGTCAACTCATGTTGATGCTCTTCATTTGAATCTTTCATGGTTTTCATATATCATTATACATTGTCTTGTTTTATTTATTTTTTTGGAATGAGGAGCTCAAAATTGTGCTTTAAATCTGCTCTATTTTCTTGTTGGAAACTCGATTTTGGGTGAGCTACATTATTTGATGCCAGAACTTGAATCTTTTAGGTTTTGAGATTAAGACCCAATTTCTCCCTCATGTTTTCTACATTACATTGCAATTCAAATTCACCCATTTGCAAATGATACTTGTAATGTAGTAATTTCATTTTTTTTATAAAATTATTTTTGTCATTGAAACTAGAGCATACCTATGCCTTTTGCTTTCTCTTCTTCTATTACTATGGATTATAGAGGAGGCCTCATGCTTTCATTTCTCTGATAACCCTATAATAATCTATGGTTTTTTATAATTGTATGGCCTACCTATAGGCTTCCTACACAAAAATATGAAGAATTATATAATTCATGAGTAGAGGAACTTTGAGGTGCACTTGGATAAGCCCTGCTTTGCAAAGTTCAAGAAATAAGTGTGTTATGAAACAAATATTAAGTGTTTCCTTATCTATGGTCAGATGAGATCTTTATCTAATGTATGTATGAGGCATTCACTCTTGAAATATCAAATTTCATATTTCATGGAAATGGGGTTTCTCAGTAGACAATGTTGTTGTTTCTCTAAATGTAGTGAAGAGTTCCAACTTGAAATTTTCACCCTTACAAACATACTTCTAACCTGTACAAAAATAAGAGCTTTGAAATGAGATATGGGTTCAAAATTGAGGAGTCGATGATGCACGCAAATCGTTTGACAGACTTCCTAATGAGAGTTATAGCCTTGTAGAATGCGGGTAAACCCACCTGGAGCACCACTTGCACTATGGACATTAGTATTTCCGGGAATAGTCTCCTTACCTTTATCTTTTATAATTTTCATATAATTTTGTTATTCATTTGAAATAAAAATAAAAATATCAAACTTTTAGTTTCTCAAAAAATTGAATATTTTAACCAAACAACTAATGCAATCAATAAAACAACACCTCATGATTTTTGCTAATGACTTACAATTTGACCATCAACCATGTCACAAAAAAAACCTCATGCATTGCTGAACCCAGAGTGTTAAAATTTTATGCTCGTGTCCATTGGTTTTTGTGAGAGCTATGTGAGTTAACTAAAACAACCATTGTTGTCTACCTTGCAAAGTTAGAAAAAACGTAATTTCTAAAGACTTGCAAAATAACACTCTGAACCCCATAAAATAGATGTCAAATGTCGTATGTGTTCCTTTTTATGTAGAGAGTCACATCATGAATTATCTTGACCTCATTTTACCATTTGTGATCTCTTCGTCACTCCTCTAGGATCCCTCTTACTCCATTTTACACTTTTAGGGAGCTGATAAAAATTAAAAGTTGGGTTTCGTTTCGGCTCACCATTTGAACCATGAGTAATGAAATGCTTTCCTACCCTTGCAACCATCTAGTATTTTTACTAAAAAACTTCCTGGAACTTTCAATTTGGGAAAACACATTCCTAACTAGTTTGACAAGGGGGTTTTGTAGGCTTCTGGTCACTATTGAATAAGTTAAATTAAATTGATTATGACCAGTAGCTCTGGAAACCTAGCTACCAATTAAAAATCATTTTCTAGTCCTGATTTCTGTCAGTTCCTGTGAATTCTTGGTATATAGGAGGACACGCATAAATTTACTCATTGTGTTGTTGCTCATCCGAAGACAATTTTTTGAACATGGTTTCCTTGCCTCCGAGCCAAATTGAGACATTTTTGCAACTAGTAGAAAAATGTGAAATCCAATCATAGGATCCTAGTCAAGGCATTAAACCCCTGTAAAAACTCTTGGAAACTTATAAACAACTAGATGAAACTATCTCTTGTGGCTTGTTGTATGAAATGTTACTTTTGGAACTCTAATTGGGAGGATTGGACCTTTGAAACTTAATAAGTAAATTGGGGCATTCGGAAGACGGTCCCTTACTCTAACTTGATGGCTTAATAGAAGAAGTAAAACTATGTGAAAGATAACAAGAATCCTCTTATACTTCCCCTAGAAGTAAATTGAATAAATTGTCACCATTTTAAATGGAGAGATATCACGCCAACATTGTTGATGACCCTAAATGACATAAGATATGGGATATCATAATATAACAAATACATTAATTAGAAGACTTATAAAAAATATGTTTAGCAAACGTAACTATAAATTATATTATAATAAGTTGGAATATGGAATAGATAATTTTATGGGGATTGAACAATAGTAGAATGTACAAATAAACAAACATAATTATATAAATTATTATTATGTACCCTTTAATTTGTGAAGGATATAACTTGAATGTTAGAAATAATTGAAAATTTTCAATTGAGCTACTGTATGAGTATCTAACCTCTATTTGTGCCCTAAGATTTTGGGTGTTACAAATAATATTGAAATATTATAAAAATGTATCAAATATATATAGCCTATTAAATTTTTTTGCACCCCGTAGGAAAAAGGTCAATTTGAAACTTTTAAGTTTCTCAGATTGGTCGGGTTCCAGGTTTGGATATGTTTGGGTCAGCCATCTCGGAAGAAGATATAGTTTTTAATTGTTTTGTTTTGGAGACTCTTGGAAGTCACACTTGGATCTAAACTATAACTTGGGTGCAGTTACAAAATGTCATGCCTCGTAGATGCATCCATTCCATTTATTACCTTCGTCAGAACTATGCAACAACCATAAAGGACCATCACAAAGCCCTTAGGAAGGCAAAAATGGCAGCATGTACCAGACCTGATGTTCTTAAAATACAAAGAAGTTACAGGTTTGAAGGACAAGGTACAGTTTTATAAGCAGTTTGCATTTCAAACAATCATCAAAAAGGTACATTTGAATTTAATTTCCATGATTAAGTGAATTATTTAAGTGTTTTGAGTTGTATAAATTCATTTATTATCCATATAAATGAAGAAAGCACAGAAAAAAAAGACATACATCTCATTACACAAAATAGTTCATTTATTCATAAGGAATAACAATACAGTGAACCCACACAATTCATGGGAATAACTCTGAAAGCAAGTGCATGCAATGAAAGAACATATGTGTAAATTTGTGAATAAAGAAAGGATGGAATGCATCATTTCCTGGATTTTCATGTTTTTGGTGTGAGTTGTCATCCTCATTGCTCCTTCTTCACCACTTTTTCCAACTATTTCCATTGTACCTGAAAAAGTGAAAATGAATGATTGTCAAAGCTTTGGATTCCATGCTTTCTGTATTCACATCTTTAATCAGATGCACTTTCAAAAAATCAACTTGAAATTAGTACATAGTGAATGAAGAAGAATTTACAAGATATACAACTCAGAATCATTAACAAAGAAGGGCCTAAGACCATTGTTCATCTTATTTTCTTTTTCCAAGTAAATAAATCTATAGTTATGCCAATGAAAATAAAGTTAAAAGATTCAAATATAGAAAGTACAACTAATTACTGAAGATCAGATTTGCAGCCACGGTATCATAAATGGAGTCTTGATCATTTATGCATGCAATAAAAGATATGTATTTTACATAATCAATTTAGAGCATAAGTTAAGACACAAAATTACAAGAGGTAAGTTACAGTGGTGTCATCATGTAAAATTCTAAGCTGCAGACACATACCCCACAAAATCAAACAAATGATCAAGTACAATTAAATCAGGAAGAGTTGCAACAGGTTCTACAAGTACAGAATATTCATAAAGGTACAATTTTCAAGGGAAAAATTTTCCTCAAGTTTTAAACATGGAGTCTAAAATTACAAAAAAGGATTTGAGTTCATAATATTATGACCAGTTTTCAATTTCCGAACAACTATATGAGGGATACAAGTCTAGATGCAGATGAAAAGTACAACTATGGCAACTATAGAGCCTCATTGTCCTAATACAAGATTGCAAAATCAGGTCAAAAATGAAAATCAATGGATACCTTTATGGTCACATGAGTAAAAGTGCATCATTAGAAGCTTAAAGCTTAAGGTGAAATCTATGCATAGTAATGGTTTTGCACAGCTGACCAAGTTACAAATAAATAAAGTACAATTGCTTTTGAAATACAAGATAAAGGTAACAACTTCATTTTGACAAAATCTTGAAAGTATGAAAACAAATTACATGCTTTCACGAAGAAGAAACATGTCAAGAAATGCTACAGTAATGCTAGAGTAACAATGGAGTACAACTATGAATAGAAAAGTAGAGTCAATCTTTTGAATATCAATCATCAATTTTAGTCGGAAGTACACAAAGTATTTGTTGTATATATATTCCCCCCCGGGTAGATATAGACAAACGGAAGAATATGGAAATAAAAGAAACTCAAACCCTAACATTTATTGCCAAGGTGCAGGTAAAAGAGTGTCGACATGTAAATGGATTCGCCAAGGAGCAGGTTAAAGGTGCACAACAAGGGATGTCGACATGAAAAAGGATGCACCAAGGTGTAGGCAAAAGCGTGTCAACATGTAAATGGATGCGCCAAGGCACAGGTTAAAGGAACACAACAAGGGATGTCGACACGAAAAAGGATGCGCCAAGGCGCAGGCAAAAGAGTGTCGACATGTAAATGGATGCACCAAGGTGCAGGTTAAAGGTGCACAACAAGGGATTTCGACACCACATTTTCAGCA
This sequence comes from Taxus chinensis, assembly GCA_019776745.2. NCBI lineage: Eukaryota > Viridiplantae > Streptophyta > Pinopsida > Cupressales > Taxaceae > Taxus > Taxus chinensis. Next base: position 197,091,038 of record CM034147.1, on the reverse strand, counting down.
CCTATGGTGCATGTAAGATTATGTCGACATAGGGATGGATGCACCAAGGCACACCTTCAAGAGGCGCAACATTTTGAGCACTGACAAGAAGCAGACCCTGACCTAAATATTCAGATGGCCATAACTTTTCACAGGGAGCTCGGATTAACACAAGGTTGGACTTTTCAGAAAGATTACAAGGTCCTCTATCCAAATATGAAAAAATTATTCATTGGGTGAGAACAAATTATTAAAAATGCAAAATACAGTTCGCCACTTTTTGGGTTTGCTAGGGTTCTCACTTACCACCATAATGAGATGAATTAAATGCAACCTGGAGGTGGTTGGGGTAGATTTGGATTTCCTCTCTCTTTTCTTTCTAATTATTCCTATAAATTTTAGGGAGGGGATTCTTTCTAAAGGTTGTACATTCTTGTTTTTCCCCTCCCTTCTTCTCTTTGGCAGGTGAATTTGTGGAGTTCAAACCTCCCATCTAAAACTGTAATGCAACTTTGCCTCTTGGCACTTTGTAGTGTATTGTGTCAATATTTGGAGAAAATAATGCATGTCTATGGATGATTCTTAACCCTCTCTGTGTTCATTTGCATCCTCTTGATCTTTCATTGCAAATCTGGTTATCTGTGCATGATCTTGCATTGCATTTCAATGGTTTGTGTTTATTGGCAAGACAGGTGTTCTTCATTCCTCGGTGGATCACCTTTGTAGTTTAGGTCTTATTTTATGCATCTTCTTACCCTGTCTCCTTGGAAAGTTAGTTTAGGTTTTGAGTAAACCCTCTGTATTTTTTACATGTGCATCTGAATAGAGGAATAGGAACCGGCCTTCATTCGGAGAGCTTTTCTGATTTCGAAAGGTCCCACACTTGGGAAAAGCTCCATGTTATGCAATCACACTAAGAGTCTTAACCCATCGGGTTGGAGACATTTAGGGGTGTTGTGATTCGCCATCAACAGTATTGCAAAGTGTTACATGGCTTAGGAAGAATACAATTGTTATGACATAATTTTTAGGATACAAGTATAAGAATGGAACATATCAACAATGTTTTAGGCACAATAAGATATATTGGTCAACTCTAGGAAAATGAAGTCATACAGATCCATCATCCAATACAGAGTTCCAAGTAAGCATCATCAAGTACACATTTTATCAAAATCAAGCTAACTAACTCCAAGGAGCAGTAGCAGATCATGGATTATAGTGACATAGAACTTGCAAGGAAACGATACACTAAATTACATCCTAATAATTATTTCATGGAGCCATCATAAAAATTGATCAGGTACAGTGCATGAAGAATACAAAAGAAACATGCATGGGAAATACAACTATCAAGAAAGTAGTGGTCGAGCCCCTTCAATATCTAACAACTTAGGAAAAAGATCTCAAATATCGAAGCACTGAGTTGAGACAATGAATCAATAAATGAAACAGGTTTCTAGATTTGCAAGCACATTTACAGAGCGGGTGGTTTCAAAATACTTTGTAAGAATTATCAAGGAACAACTCCAAGAATAATTTGCAAATAAGAGATGAAGGTGGCATATTTTCTCAAACAAAGCTATAGCCATCAAGTGAAGATGTGCATAATGATCAAATACTTACACAACAATCCAATAGTTACTTTGTTCACAGAGTTTCAGAGTATAATGGTATAAATGCATTAGAATCAACATCCAAGAAAATATCAATGTTGAAAGAGATTCAGGGTAGAAATCCTACAAAATAACAAGATGCATAGGCAACAGTGCATATAATTGTTTACAAAATTTAATTTTAGGAAGAGCACTGTTACATGTATTCATCATGGTGAAATACAATTCTTAGCATTGTCAACAAGTTATCCAAGATGGAGCTTCCTAAATATATAATTGTTTTCATTAATGGTTCAACTACAAATTATGGAAAGGTGAAGCTAGCATTGGAAAGGAACCACTATTTTACACAGGAAAAGGCATGAAATGATGCAAAGATAATTAATTTAATCATGAAGAGTTCTACTTTTACTGGAATAACAGATGTACAGATAAAAAATAAGTGCAAGAATCCACATGATAATGGCACAAATATTTGGTAGAAAACCAGAAGGCTCCACTTTTACAAAAGACAATTTCCCATATGTAGGATGCAAGGGATTCAAAATTTTAATCTCAAAAGTTGTGTAAATCTACAAAGTAATACCTATAATATATAAACCCCATCTCAGGTTACGATAAAAAATAAACAAAGCTTCAGAGTATGGATAATGGCGACATGACTTTAAGAATTTATCAGAAATTATGATATAGAGAAATCAATGAATTCTACAGGTAAAATAAAGAATACCCAGAAATCGAAACACAAATAGAACTTCATTGCAAAATATAAATGAAAATCAGAGCCAAAGTGGTAAGAATAGTGTCTCACACACAGCAAGCAGTGAAAAGCACAAAATACCAATTCAAAAGAGTCATGAATGAACATATAACCACGAATAAATAATACAATGCTATACAATACCATCTTGGTCGAAAGAGTATGTACCCAAAACCTTAAAATTCCAAATCTATACAATCTGATAGACGACCATGGCTAAGTTAAAATGAAACAAATATAACTCAGCTCAAACCTAATGGAAGCCGATGGTTTCAAAAATAAAAATAATGCAAATAGAGGGAAAAAGGGAACCTAGTGGCTACCATTTCAGTCAAAAATATTAGTTGGGTGAAATATAGTGCAAAAAAAACTGATACATACAAAACAAAGCTTCAAAATTAGAGCTACCCAGAAGAGAAAAGGACACCCAGATCTGGCAATATGAATCCTAGGGCAAAATAGATATGCAAATGAAAATTAAAGAGTAGCTTGTAATTACCAGAAAAGCTCTAGTAGCCGATGTTAAGATGAAGTTCCAAAAGAAAATTCCCTCACCGAAGCAAATGGGGTTTCAAAACTTGAACCATAGCTCCAACAAGGAGCAACAAACCAAAACTCAACAATGTATTTACAGTTCTAGTTTTGAATACCAAACAAGATTTTTGTTAGAGTTATCAATAAGCTCTTAAAGACAGTGAACAGGAGAAATGGATAAATCCTTCAGAAATTGCAACATCACATAGAACCATGATGGCCAAGCCCGAATGATAAGTAAAACAAGTACAGATGTAGAGATTCAACACCAAAATCATGGCACCCATGTTGTGTTATTGTATACTTAGTTAGGAGGTTTCCCCATTGGGGGGGTGACCTCATGTGTGTGGCCATGGGATGTAATGTTTTCCTTTCTTTTAATTTTGTGTGTTTTATTTTGTGGTGCATGTATTTAATTAATTAAGAAATCTAGTTACTTTATTAGCACTTGTTAATGTGTTTTAATTAGCTAATTTAACTTAACTTTTACACTAAAGGAAGATGTGAAATTTGGGTAATTAATAATGTAGATGGTCCTTTATTTGTGTTTGACGTGGAATGAATTAAATTGCATTTTTGTTGAGTGTACTCTTTTTCCCTTCCATAACTCGAATTTTTCCTTGTAGGCCACGTTTTGAGACTTGTGGGACAAGTTAACCTTGTCCCTTACATCTCAAACTCATCTAACAACCATACTTATGAAGTGTGGGGATAATTTTAGCCTCTTCAATACATTTTTTGAGTGTAAAAGAGAAAAGAAAGTCACTTTTCTACTTACCACATTTAATTTTTCCTTGGAAGGTATGGAGTGCATGTTGGAGTGTAATGTGTGCATGTCATAAGTCTTATTTGTTCATTTAATTGCATTGGGTTTGGTGTGGTGACTAGTTGAGTTGGAATGGAGTGATGATGAAGTGGCATCTTACATGAATACACCTCATCATCCTCATCTCCCCTTTCTATTTATTTAATGAATTTGAAGGATTTTGGGTTATTTGCCTTATTTTCTACACATGCACTTTTTAAAGTTGGTCTTGGGTTGCATGCTTGGAGATTTTTGGAGTTGCATTTTGGGATTGTGCTTGGTTTGAAGGTGTTGAAACTTGTTGGAGTGAATATTCTTGGAAGCTTAATGGAGAGGTAGGATCTCCACTTATTATTATTCCTTTATTTATGAATATGGGTGTGAAATTTGTGCTTGTTTGAGTATTTTTATGAGTGTTGTGAATGTGATATATTGGGGTTGGGTAGCTTGACTTAAGGAGGGTGTGGGAGATGGAAGTATAAAACCATTAGGAATGGAAAAAGGAGTTGTGAGGCACACATTTTGGAGGGAGTGTGATTAGGAGTTCCACCTATGGGGAGAGAAAAGGAAAACATGGACATATTTTGCATATTTGTAAGGGGAGAGATAATGATGTATTTTAGTGTTTTGCGTTGTGCACATGGAGGATTTTTGGTGGAACCCTTATTTCAATTACGCTGAAAAAGGATATGGTTCCCATATTCCTTGCTCATTTTGGCTTGTTGTCAAGCCTATGTGTTGTTGGAATATTTGTAAAAAAAAAAATTGTGTGTTTATTTGAATGTGTTGTATATTATGGATTGTGTGTTTTGTGGAAGATGTTTTTGTGAACTTGTCAAAGTTGAAATACACACCTCATTTTTATATGGTTGGTGATCAGTGGCCAAAAATGAGGATGTCTTATCCTCTTACTGGACTATAGGTTGGGTGGAGAGCGTCGCCTACTCCCCTTTCTTTATTTTGTGATTCAAATTTGATAAGATGAAGGATTGAAGCTATGTTGTTGGAGGATGATCTTGATATGGAAACTTTTGTATTTGAGACCCAAGAAATAATCCTATTGTTGTAATTATTATCATTATGTTTCCACCTTGATGGTTGGATTATATAAATTTGTATTTTTAAATAAAGTTTCTCATAAATCTAGTTCTCAAACTAGGTATTTAAATGGTTGAATGAAGAGCTTGTAAGTTTTAAATTGTAGAAAATGTAACTCTTTAGAATCTAGAAATTACTATAGAACTTCAATGTCACATTTGGGATGGTTTGTATAACTCTAATTGCATTTGAAATAGAAATCAATTTGTAAACTTTGTCTTCTCAACAGTAATGTCATTTCCCTTCTATTTTTGTTTTAAAATTTTAAAAACATTTCACTATTAGATGCATCTTATTTCAAGTTTGTGAATGGATTAGTTTAGACATTTAACAAGTAAAAGAAGAGAGGAGCAAATAATTAATTATTGTTTATTGAATCAAACAAATATAATTATTCTCTATCTTGTATTGGTTTTAAAATGGAAGAATAATGAATCCCATAACTTTATGTACATAAATATATTTATATTTATAGGAACTCTATATTTTTATACATTCCTAAATACATAATTATACAAAAAAATTACACACACACACACACACACACACACATATATATATATATATATATATATATATAATGGTTGAGAATAAATTATAATATATAAATATATATTAAATATTACGTATATGTTATACAAAAAAAAGTAATATACATATGAATGTATTTAGTTATATAATTAAACTATTGTAAAACATTACATATAAAACAAAATGATAATAAGATAAAAAATGATGATAAAACTAAAACAAAAGTCTCATGTAATTATTGTTTTTATGAAATAAAAATAAATAAAATAAAAAATCAAATAAAAACCATATATCTACGTGTGACAATAAAGTAAAGAAAAGTGGTTAGAGTGTGGAGGGGTTGGCCCTACCCCCATAAATCTAAAATAAATAAATTTTGTGATGCTTTGGGAGGTATATGGAGTTGTTTTGTGATGCTTTGGGAGGTATATGGAGTTGTTTTGTGATGCTCTAGGAGGTATATGGAGTTGTTTTGTGATGCTCTAGGAGGTATATGGAGTTTTATTGTGATGCTTTGGGAGGTATATGGAGTTTCTTTATAATGCTTTGGGATGTATATGGAGTTGTTTGTGATATTATGGGAGGTGTATGGAGTTAGTGTTATGATTTATGTGTACTCTTGTGAGTCTAGTTTATGTTTTGTGATATTGTTTCCATCTTGACCCTATATAGCTATAGTCGTGGTTTTGAGTTTTTTGAAACCTTGTGCATGTATTGTTGGGTAGCCCATGTTGTTATAGTATTCTTATGTTACGAATAATTTTTTGTTATGGGAATGTGTGTGACAAGTACTACATTGTGTGGACCATGTATGCTCCTTCCATGGTTTGGTTGAGTTATTGTGATGTGATATTATAGTTGTGAAAGTACATATCATGATGTCCTGTGGATCATTAGTGTTGTGTTTGGCCTTTATGTGGTATTGTGATGTCATTTTATGTTGGGAACCCAAAAAAATAAATAAACAAAAATCTCAAAATAATGAATATTAAAAAGTTTGAGATTAAGAAATACTCTAAAATAAAATACTAATTGAGAAGTAAAATAAAAGATAACTAACTACCAATCTTCACATAATATTAAAAATTGTTCAACTTTATTGTATTTTATGTGGTCATGTTCTAATGACAAAGATCTTATCCCTAGATAGAACTTGTCACCATTAGCTTTATTTAATTTCTTATCCCTTGTTCTACCCTTGGCGTTATGTCAGATCGAGGACAATGCTCTTATAAGGGGAGGGAAATGTAGCGCCCAACATAAAACATAAAATAAAATTAAAAAAAGGAAAAAAGTAAAATAATGGGGAATGTCAAAAGAAGGAAGTTAAGGAGAAGTAGGTAACATGTAAAGATTGTTGGTGGAGTATGTATGACATAAGGAGTGGCATGGCTTGTAGGAGGGAATTAGAGTTGGTTTTTGTTGAAAATATATTTTACATCTAGAATTTTTCTTATGTTGAGCTCACTACCATCATGGTTACAGAATTGGAGCTTTTGTTGTTTGCATACCTATTCTAGGTTTGTGGAGGCTCTTTATTCATTTGCATCTACCCCTCCTCTTTGAACTATTGTTTTTTTCCCAGATTTGGGTGTGCACTTTCCTTGCTAGTAAAATAACTCACCAAAGGGTTTCTTTGTTTCTTTTAGGTGGATTCCTAGGCCATGTTTTTGGTTTTTTGTAATTTTCTCATCTCACTACATGAATCTATAGCTCACCTATGAAAAGGATTAGCTGTGATGGAAAGGACCTCAACCTCTTTTTCTCTTTGTGTTATGGGATCTACTTGTTGTTTTAACGTGCTTTGAAACTGATATTTTCCATGGCTTCATTTGGATCCTAGGTGGCCATGATTTTGAGCTTGAGTGCATGAGTTATGGTCATATGGCCTTTCCAAATCACAATCGCAGCGAGCTCGAGCTTTTGGAACCCTACTCAGATCTGGGTTCTTCAACTCATTTGATTTATTACTAACTTTCTCAGGAGGGGTTTGAGATTCATTTCACAGGAACCACTTTTTAAAGGTAACGCTTCACGTTTTATATTGTTTAATTCTCTTCCTTACTCTAAATATGGGTTTGATGCTTGAATTCCTGACCCGTGTATGGATCCCTTGAGATTTTACTATGTTGTGAACATCTTGAAATTGTAATGGAGGGTTACATTATTATTTTCCATGGCAATTTGAGCCCTCTGCTTTCTTTTTGGATCTAAGTCAACTCGTGTTGATGCTCTTCATTTGAATCTTTCATGGTTTTCATATGTCGTTATACACTATCTTGTTTTATTTATTTTTTTGGAATTAGGATCTCAGAATTGTGCTTTAAATCTGCTCTATTTTCTTGTTCGAAACTTGATTTTGGGTAAGCTACATTATTTGATGCCACAACTTGAATATTTTGGGTTTTGAGATTAAGACAAAATTTCTCCCTCATGCTTTCTGCATTACATTGCATTTCAAATTCACCCATTTGCAGATGATACTTGTAATGTAGTAATTTCATTTTTCTTTATAAAATTATTTTTGTCATTAAAACTGGAGCATACCTATGCCTTTTTCTTTCTCTTCTTCTATTACTATGGATTATAGAGGAGGTCTCGTGCTTTCATTTCTCTGATAACCCTAGAATAATCTATGGTTTTTTATAATTGTATGGCCTGCCTATAGGCTTCCTACCCAAAAATATGAAGAACTATATAATTCATGAGTAGAGGAATTTTGAGGTGCACTTGGATAAGCCCTACTTTGCAAAGTTCAAGAAATAAGTGTGTTATGAAACAAATATTAAGTGTTTCCTTAGCTATGGTCAGATGAGAGATTTATCTAATGTATGTATGAGGCATTCACTCTTGAAATATCAAATTTCACATTTCATGGACATGGGGTTTCTCAGTAGACAATGTTGTTGTTTCTCCAAATGTAGTGAAGAGATGTCCAACTTGAAATTTTCACCCTTAAAAACATACTTCCAACCTGTGCAAAAATAAGAGCTTTGAAATGAGATATGGGTTCAAAATTAAGGAGTCGATGATGCACGCAAACCGTTTGACAAACTGCCTAATGAGAGTTGGAGCCTTGTAGAATGCGGGTAAACCAACCTGGAGCACCACTTGCACTATGGACGCTAGCATTGCTGGGAATAGTCTCCTTACCCATATCTTTTATAATTTTCATATAATTTTGTTATTCATTTGAAATAAAAATAAAAATATCAAACTTTTAGTTTCTCAAACAATTGAATATTTTAACCAAACAACTAATACAATCAATAAAAAAAACCTCATGATTTTTTCTACCGACTTACAATTTGACCATCAACCATGTCGCAACCAAAACCTCATGCATTGTTGAACCCAGAGTGTTGAAATTTGATGCTCGTGTCCATTAGTTTTTGTGAGAGTTATATGAGTTAACTAAAACAACCATTGTTGTCTACCTTGCCAAGTTAGAAAAAACATAAATTCCAGAGACTTGCAAAACAACACTCTGAGCCCCATAAAAGAGATGTCAAATGTCGTATGTGTTCCTTTTTATGTAGAAAGTCACATCATGAATTATATCGACCTCATTTTAACATTTGTGATCTCTTCGTCACTCCTCTAGGATCCCTCTTACTCCATTTTACACTTTTAGGGAGCTGATAAATATTAAAAGTTGGGTTTCATTTCGGCTCGCCATTTGAACCCTGAGTAATGAAATGATTTCGTGCCTTTGCAACCATCTAGTATTTTTACTAGAAAACTTCCTATAACTTTCAATTTGGGAAAACACATTCCTAACTAGTTTGGCAAGGGGGTTTTGTAGGCTTCTGGTCACTATTGACTAAGTTAAATTAAACTGATTACGACTAGTGGCTCCGGAAACCTAAATGGCAATTAAAAATCATTCACCAGTTCTGATTTCCGTCAGTTCTTGTGAATTCTTGGTATATAGGAGGACACGTGTAAATTTACTCGTTGTGTTATTGCTCATCGGAAGACAATTTTTGAACATGGTTTCTTTGCCTCCGAGCCAAATTGAGACATTTTTGCAACTAGTAGAAAAATGTGAAATCTGATCATAGGACCCTAGTCAAGGCATTAAACCGTTGTAAAAAATCTTTGAAACTTATAAACAACTAGATGAAACTATCTCTTGTGGCTTGCTGTATGAAATGTTGCTTTTGAAACTCTAATTGGGAGGATTGGACCTTCGAAACTTAATAAGTAAATTGGGGCATTCAGAAGATGGTCCCTTACTCTAACCTGATGGCTTAATAGAAGAAGTAAAACTATGTGAAAGATAGCAAGAAGCCTCTTATACTTACCGTAGAAGTAAAATGAATAAATTGTCACCATTTTAAATGGAGAGATATCACGCCAACATTGGTGATGACCCTAAATGACACAAGATATGGGATATCATAATATAACAAATACATTCATTAGACTTATAAAAAATATGTTTAACAAACGTTACCATAAATTATATTATAATAAGTTGGAATATGGAACGGATAATTTTATAGGGATTGAACAAAAGTAGAATGTACAAATAAACAAACTTAATTATATAAATTTCTATTACACACCATTCAATTTGTGAAGGATATAACCTTAATGATAGAAATAATTGAAAATTTTCAATTGAGCTACTGTATGAGTATCTAACCTCTATTTGTGCCCTAAGATTTTGGGTGTTACAAATAATATTGAAATATTAGAAAAATGTATCTAATATATATAGCATGTTGACCTTTTTTGCACCCCGTGCAAAAAAGGTCAATTTGAAAATTTTAAGTTTCTCAGATTCATCGGGTTCTAGGTTTGGATATGTTTGTTTCAGCCATCTTGGAAGAAGATATAGTTTTTAATTGTTTTATTTTGGAGAGTCTTGGAAGTCACACTTGGATCAAAACTATAACTTGGGTGCAGTTACAAAATGTCATGCCTCGTAGATGCAACCATTCCATTTGTTACCTTCATCAAAACTATGAAACAACCATAAAGGACCATCACAAAGCCCTAAGGAAGGCAGAAATGGCAGCATGTACCAGACATGATGTTCTTCAAATACAAAGAAGTTACAGGTTTGAAGGACAAGGTACAATTTTATAAGCAGTTTGCATTTCGAACAATCATCAAAAAGGTACATTTGAATTTAATTTATTTCCATGATTAAGTGAATTATTTAAGTGTTTTTAGTTGTATAAATTCGTTTATTATCCATACAAATGAAGAAAGTACAGAAAAAAATACATACATCTCATTACACAAAATAGTTCATTTATTCATAAGGAATAACAGTACAGTGAACCCACACAATTTGTGGGAATAACTTTGAAAGCAAGTGCATGCAATGAAAGAACATATACGTAAATTTGTGAATAAAGAAAGGATGGAATCCATCATTTCCTAGATTTTCATGTTTCTGGTGTGAGTTGTCATCCTCATTGCTCCTTCTTCACCACTTTTTCCAACTATTTCCATTGTACCTGAAAAAGTGAAAATGAAATATTTTCAAAGCTTTGGATTCCATGCTTTCTGTATTCACATCTTTAATCAGATGCACTTTCAAAAAATGAACTTGAAATCAGTACAAAGTGAATGAAGAAGAATTTACAAGATATAAAACTCGGAATCATTAACAAAGAAGGGCCTAAGACCATTACTCATCTTATTTTCTTATTCCAAGTAAATAAATCTACAGTTATGCTGATGAAAATAAAGTTAAACACTTCAAATACATAAAGTACAGCCAATTACTAAAGATCAAATTTGTAGCCACAGTATCATAAATGGATTCTTGATCATTTATGCATGTAATAAAAGAGATGCATTTTACATAATCAATTCAGAGCATAAGTTAAGAGACAAAATTAAAAGAGGTAAGTTACAGTGGTGCCATCATGAAAGATTCTAAGCTGTAGACACATACCCCACAAAATCAAACAAATGATCAAGTACAATTAAATCAGGAGTTGCAACAGGTTCTACAAGTACAAAATATTTATAAAGGTACAGTTTTCAAGGGAAAAAGTTTCCTCAAATTTCAGACATGGAGTCTAAAAGTATAGAAAAGGATTTGAGTTCATAATATTATGACTAGTTTTCAATTTCCAAACAACTATATGAGGGATACAAGTCTGGATGCAGATCAAAAGTACACTTGTGGCAACTATATAGCCTCATTATCCTAATACAAGATTGGAAAATCGGGTCAAAAATGAAAATTAGTGGATACCTTTATGGTCACATGAGTAAAAGTGCATCATTAGCAGCTTAAAGCTTAAGGTGAAATCTATGCATAGCAATGGTTTTTCATAGCTGACCAAGTTACAAATAAATAAAGTACAACTACTTATGAAATACAATATAAAGGTAACAACTTCATTTTGGAAAAATATTGAAAGTATGAAGACAAATTACATGCTTTAATTAAGAAGAAACATGTCAAGAAATGCTACAATAATGCTAGAGTAACAATGGAGTACAACTATGACTAGAAAAGTAGAGTCAATCTTTTGAATATCAATCATCAATTTTAGTCGGAAGTACACAAAGTATTCCAAAGTGTTACATGGCTTAGGATGAATAAATTTTTTATGATATAATTTTCAAGATACAAGTATGAGAATGGAACATATCAACAATATTTTAGGCACAATAAGATATATTGGTCAATTCAAGGAAAAAGAAGTCATACAAATCCATCATCCAATAAAGAGTTCCAAGTAAGCCATCCTCAGTTACAAATTTTATCAAAAGCAGGCTAACTAACTCCAAGGAGCAGTAGCAGATCATGGATTACAGTGACATAGAACTTGTAAGGAAATGATATACTAAATTGCATCCTAATAATTATTTCATGGACCCATCATAAAAATTGATTAGGTACAGTGCATGAAGAATAAAAAGCAACATGCATGGGAAATAAAACTATCAAGAAAGTAGTGGTCGAGCCCCTTCAATATCTAACAACTTAGGAAAAAGATCTCAAATATTGAAGCACTGAGTTGAGACAATGAATCAATAAATGAAACAAGTTTCTAGATTTGCAAGCACAGTTATAGAGCAGGTGGTTTCAAAATACTTTGTAAGAACTATCAAGGAAAAACTCCAAGAAGAATTTGCAAATAAGAGATGAAGGTGGCATATTTTCTTAGACAAAGCTATAGCCATCAAGTGAAGATGTGCATAATGATCAAATACTTACACGAAAACGCAACAGTTACTTTGTTCATAGAGTTTCAGAGTATAATGATATAAAATGCATCAAAATCAACATCCAAGAAAATATCAGTGTTGAAAGAGATTCAGGGTAGAAATCCTATAGAATAACAAGATGCATAGGCAACAATGCATATAATTGTTTACACAATTTAATTTCAGGAAGAGCAAAGTTACATGTTTTCATCATGGTGAAATACAATTCTTAGCGTCGTCAACAAGTTATCCAAGATGGAGCTTCCTAAATATATAATTGTTTTCATTAATGGTTCAACTAAAAATTATGGAAAGGTGAAGCTAGCATTGGAAAGGAACCACTATTTTACACAGGAAGAAGCATGAAATGATGCAAAGATAATTAATTTAATCGTGAAGAGTTCTACTTTTACTGGAATAACATATGTGTAGATCAAAAATAAGTGCAAGAATCCAGATGATAATGGTGCAAATATTTGGTAGAAAACCAGAAGGCTTTACTTTTACAAAAGACAATTTCCCATACGCAGGATGTAAGGGATTCAAAATTATAATCTCAAAAGTTGTGTAGATCTACGAAGCAATACCTATAAGATATAAACCCCAACTAAGGTTATGATAAACAATAGACAGAGCTTCAGAGTATGGATAATTGCGACATGACTTTAAGAATTTATCAAAAATTATGATACAGAGCAATCAATGAATTCTACAGGTAAAATAAAGAATACCCAGAACTCGAAAAACAAATAGAACTTCATTGCAAGATATAAATGAAAATCAAAGCCAAAGTCGTAAGAATAGCGTCTCACACATAACAAGCAACGAAAAGCACAAAATGCCAATTCAAAAGAGTCATGAATGAACATATAGCCACGAATAAATAATACAATGCTATATAATACGATATGGTTGAAAGAGTATGTACCCAAAACCTTAAAAGTCCACATCCATACAATTTGATAGACGACCATGGCTAAGTTAAAATGAAGCAAATATAACTCAGCTCAAACATAATGGAAGCTGATGGTTTCGGAAATAAAAATAATCCAAATAGAGGGAAAAAGGGAACCTAGTGGCTACAATTTTAGTCAAAAATATTAGTTGGGTGAAATATAGTGCAAAAAGCTCTGATACATACAAAATGAAGCTTCAAAATCAGAGCTACCCAGAAGAGAAAAGGACACCCAGATCTGGTAATATGAATCCTAGGGAAAAATAGATATGCAGATGGAAATTAAAGAGTAGCTTGTACTTACTAGAAAAGCTCTAGTAGTAGATGTTAAGATGAAGTTCCAAAAGAAAATTCCCTCGCCGAAGAAAATGGGGTTTCAAAACTTGAACCATAGCTCCAACAAGGATCAACAAACCAAAACTCGGCAATGTATTTACAGTTCTAGTTTTGAATACCAAACAAGATTTTTGTTAGAGTTACCAATAAGCTCTTAAAGACAGGGAACAAGAGAAATGGATAAATCCTTCAGAAATTGCAACATCACATAGAACCATGATGGCCAAGCCCGAATCATAAGTAAAACAAGCACAAATGTAGAGATTCAACACCAAAATCATGGCAGCCATGTTGTGTTATTGCATGCTTAGTTAGGAGATTTCCCCATTGGGGGGGGGGGGGGGGGGTGACCTCATGTGTGTGGCCATGGGGTGTAATGTTTTCCTTTTTTTTAATTTTGTGGTGCATGTATTTAATTAATTGAGAAATCTAGTTACTTTATTAGCACTTTTTAATGTGTTTTCATTAGCTAATTTAACTTAACTTTTAAACTAAAAGGAAGATGTGACATTTGGGTAATTAATAGGGTAGATGGTCCTTTATTTGTGTTTGATGTGGAATGAATTAAATTGCATTTTTGTAGGCCACTTTTCGAGACTTGTGGGACAAGTTAACCTTGTCCCTTACATCTCAAACACATCTAACAACCATACTTATGAAGTGTGGGGATAATTTTAGCCTCTTCAATACATTTTTTGAGTGTAAAAGAGAAAATAAAGTCACTTTTCTACTTACCACATTTAATTTTTCCTTGGAAGGTATGGAGTGCATGTTGGAGTGTAATGTGTGCATGTCATAAGTCTTATTTGTTCATTTAATTGCATTGGGTTTGGTGTGATGACTAGTTGAGTTGGAATGGAGTGATGATGAAGTGGCATCTTACATGGAGACACCTCATCATCCTTATCTCACCTTTCTATTTATTTAATGAATTTGAAGGATTTTGGGTTATTCTCCTGATTTTCTACACTTGCACTTTTTAAAGTTGGTCTTGGGTTGCTTGCTTTGAGATTTTTGGAGTTGCATTTTGGGATTGTGCTCAGTTTAAAGGTGTTGAAACTTGTTGGAGTGAATATTCTTGGAATCTTAATGGAGAGGTAGAATCTCTACTTATTATTATTCCTTTATTTATGAATATGGGTGTGAAATTTGTGCTTGTTTGAGTATTTGTATGAGTGTTGTGAATGTGATATATTGGGGTTGGGTAGCTTGACTTAAGGAGGGTGTGGGAGATGGAAGTATGAAACCATTAGGGATGGTAAAATGAGTTGTGAGGCATGCATTTTTGAGGGACTATGATTAGGAGTTCCACCTATGTGGAGAGAAAACGGAAACATGGACATATTTTGCATATTTGCAAGGGGAGAGATAATGATGTATTTTAGTGTTTTGTGTTATGCACATGGAGGATTTTGGGTGGAACCCTTATTTCACTTGGGAAGAAAAAGGATGTGGTTCCCATATTCCTTGCTCATTTTGGCTCGTTGTCAAGCCTATGTGTTGTTGGAAAATTTGTAAAAAAAAAATGTGTGTTTATTTGAATGTGTTGTATATTATGGATTGTGTGTTTTGTGGAAGCCGTTTTTGTGAACTTGTCAAAGTTGAAAGACACACCTTATTTTTATATGGTTGGGGATCGGGGGCCAATAATGAGGATGTCTTATCCTCTTATTGGACTATAGGTTGGGCGGAGAGCGTTGCCTACTCCCCTTTCTTTATTTTGTGATTCAAATTTGATAAGATGAAGGAATGCAATGTTGAAGCTATGTTTTTGGAGGATGATCTTGATATGGAAACTATTGTATTTGAGACCCAAGAAAGAATCCTATTGTTGTAATTATTATCATTATGTTTCCACCCTGATGGTTGGATTATATAAATTTGTATTTTTAAATAAAGTTTCTTGTACAACTAGTTCTCAAACTAGGTATTTAAATGGTTGAATGAAGAGCTTGTAAGTTTTAAATTATTGAAAATGTAACTCTTTGAAATCTAGAAATTACTATAGAACTTAAATGTCACATTTGGGATGGTTTGTATAACTCTAATTGCATTTGATATAGAAAGAAATTTGTAAACTTTGTCTCCTCAACATTAATGTCATTTCCCTTCTATTTTTGTTTTAAAATTTTAAAAACATTTCACTATTAGATGCATCTTATTTCAAGTTTGTGAATGGATTATTTTAGACATTTAACAAGTAAAAGGAGAGAGGAGCAAATAACTAATTGTTGTTTATTAAATCAAAAATATATAATTATTCTCTATCTTGTATTGGTTTTAAAATGGAAGAATAATGAATCCCATAACTTTACTTACATAAATATATTTATATTTATAAGAACTCTGTATTTTTATACATTCCTAAATACATAATTATACAAGCATATTACCCATATATATAAAATGGTTGAGAATAAATTATAATATATATAAATATATATTAAATATTACGTATATGTTATACAAAAAAGTAATATACATATGAATGTATTTAGTTATATAATTAAACTATTTTAAAACATTACATATAAAACAAAATGATAATAAGACAAAAATGATAATAAAACTAAAAAAAAGTCTCATGTAATTATTGTTTTTATGAAATAAAAATAAATAAAATAAAAACCATATATCTACGTGTGACAATAAAGTAAAGAAAAGTGGTTATGGTGTGGAGGGGTCGGCCCTGCCCCCATAAATCTAAAATAAATAAATTTTGAGAAAGAAGGGGTCGTAAACTTCATATAGGCCAGGCCGAAAGCACCTCGATCCCTTAACTCGGGTTATTAAAGGAAATAAGTAATGATTATAATACTTCTTTAAATATATACTCACACTCATAAATATTAATATGGGCAATAAATAAAATTACGGAAAACATTCACCCAAAACAAGGAAATTTTTTGGTTGAATATTTTTATTAAAAAAAAGAGATTAAGAATAAACTATTTGTTACAAACCCTACAAGGGGAAATACAACAAATAGTATGGATTTCATTGGAAGAAGTTTCTCCCTTATTGTATATTTGGAAAAAAAAATCCTCAATATCTTCCCCTAAGATCCATGGCCTCTTCCTCCTTCCAAACCCGCAAACAAAAAAAAACAAATGAAATTAGAGAATAGGGCAAGGAAAAAAAGAATAAAAGAGAATCTCATAAATAATTTTAGGGGTCATTTAGTGGTTAGGACAAATTGTGACCCTATATTGTGTATTGGTAAATAAATAACTGATATTTTTTTTTATTTGTTAAAATCAAAGTTGCTAATCAGGTATTTTAATTAAATTAATTAAGGGATTATAAAAGACAAGTGTAAATGTGTAAATTAAGTAAATAAAATAAGCGTGTTGTACAGGTATAAATGACCTAAGTGAATGTGACTACCTTAACTTAGGATTTGTCTTATAAAATTTATTAGGGACCTAAGTGGACAAATGAAATAAATTTAAAATCGGGAAATAATTAAACGTAGTTTTGTTTATATCTCTTGCAACCTTTCAAAATATAATAATAATAAAAATAATTTTGCAAATTTTTCCCTAATAAATTATTAGTAATGATGTGGATTTTTTTTAGCTATTTTTTTTTTCTTATGGGTATTACAACTCCAATGTCTTAGACACACAACGTCCCGTCACTTCAAAACCAAAGGCATGATCAGAAGCACCTAGGATGTAACCCCATACAATGATAAAACATAACACAAAAATAATAGAACCACCTTGTTAGCAGAAAATAAGAAACCACATAACATTCTAGTTGACAATCAACCAAGTGGTCTTTCAGTAAAACAAGCTCCGAGTTACAAAACAAGGACAAAATTAGAGAAATCTCGGAAATAAAAAAAAATGGCTAAGTAGCCGTATTTCAATCCATGAAAATATCGCAATAAAACAAAATAATAAGAAGAGCCTCAAAGATTCTAAACAAATTATTAAAATAAAAAGTTGGTCCTAGATAAAAGAACTCTAAGTTTAGAAATCTAAACACATGAAATACCCACATAAAAATCACTTCGCAACCCTTCGTGGTCTGCCGGTAAGGGTACTCTACATTTATCTCAATATAAGAATATACACCCAAAACAAGATTTAATGTGACAACATGTCATGATATCTATTCTCCCATATGGGGATTAAGTCCTCAAAGCGATGAACAACACCAAATTCTGCAGCCACTGACAACCATTCCTATCTCACCTAACCACTAAGGAAAAAAGAAGTTCTAAACAACTAATCAATCTCTAGATCTCCTCCATAATGACTAAAACTTAGAAAAAGTATGGTATCTTGGAGCATGAGGAGGATAAGATGTTTCATCCTCAAAGTTATACTTCTAACTTATGCAAAATAAGATATTTGCAATGAGATATATGCACTAAGTGTGGCAACATAGACTAACATGACAAGTTTTGGTTAGGGTGGATAGAAATATTGAAATATCCTAAAAAGGGATTTGTCTTGAATGGTCCAAATTAGAGGAGTTTTCGATACATGTGAACTCTTTGACATATTTCTAGGAAGCCTTGTAAAATGCGAGTAAACGAACCTGGAGCACCACTTGCATTATGGATGTTGGTATTTCAAGGCATGGTCTCCTTACCTTCATATTTTATAATTTTCGTATTTTGGTTCTTCATTTACAATATAATAGAAATTGTAAACTAGTGGATAATTATACATTTAGATGTTTAACAAAACTAGATAGTTTAAAACAACAAAACTCCACCTTTTGATTTGCATAACTAAGTTGCACCTCGACGATAACCCAAGATCTCTCCCACGACATTATACATTGTTAACCCAAGGTGTCATAATTGGGAACTTGTTTCCACCGGTATTGGTTAGAGTTAACTGATGTTGTCAAATAAAACAATCATTTCTGTCTACCTCACAAAGTTAGAAAAACATGATTTTCAGAGATTCACAGTATAATTTCATGAACCTCAAAAAAGAGATGTCAACTTCTATTCGTGTACTGTGTTATGTGGGGAGTCATATTAAACCTTAGATCAACCCCGATCGACTGTTTATGTTCTCTTCGCCACCCTCCTAGGAGCCTGGTTACCTTATTTTACACCTTTAGGAAGTTAAAACTTAAAAGTTGGGTTTCATTTTGGCTCGCCATATGAACCTTGAGAAACGAAATTCTTATCTGTATTTTAAAAAATCTAGTATTTTTTCAAGAAACTCGCTTGTAACCTTATGTTTGGGGAAAAACACTCTTCTAGATAGTTTAGTAGATGGGTTATTTTGGCCTTGGGTCACTGTTTGACTAGGTCAAACTAGCTCAACTATGACCAGTGGCCCCAGAATACTTATCACCATTTGCAACACGTTTACCTATTCTCAGTTTTATCGACTTTGGTAAATTCTCCATATATAGGAGAGCATGTGAAAAAAATTTCATTGCACATTATTCTATTAAAGGTTAGTTTTGGATGATGATTTCTTAGCCCTTGAGCTGATTTTTTTTTTTGTTGTAACTAGACCAATTATGACCGATGGCCCTAGAAAACTAGCCACCAATTGTAAATTGTCAGTTCTAAATTCTATCAGTTCTTGTGAATTCTTGATATGTAGGAGGACATGTAGAAATTTACCCATTGTATTTTTTCTCATCAGAAGATAGTTTTTTAATGTGGTTTCTTAGCCCCTAAGTCAAAATGATATGTTCTCGCAACTAGTAGAAAACTGTAAAATAAGGTCACAGGATCCTAGCCAAGATGCTAAACCGTCGTGATTTTTTTTGAAAAATATAATTAATTGTATGAAACTCTCCTATGTGGGTTGTGGTTTGAAATTTTGACTTTTGGAAGTCTTTCTCTCTCTTCTCTATCTCTTTCTCTCTCCTTAGTTACGAAATGAAGTGAAATAAATATATGTCTATACTTTCAAATGAAAATTATTATAATTATTATGTAAATGGGAAACTAAAAAATGTAAATTATGTTGGATCTAGGTGGATGCCATGTAAGCGATTTATCGTTGATTTAATGCTCACATGGTTTTGCAACATGCAAGTAGGATGCCAAAATGACATGGTATTAACTCATTGTGTATTATTGTAATTTATGTATGTGAATGGAAAAAAACGTATATATGCATCGTTATGTTACAGTAAACACTTGTTATTGCAATTTGGTAATATGTACGAGATGTTAATTTTAGGGGTGCTAGGGAAATGTGTTTTTAATTATAGGTGTTCTTTGATTTAGATTTACATATGGTAAAAAGGGGGTTGGATATACATGTTAAGTGAATTTGTAAAGGATAGTTAAACATTTTACAAATTAATTAAAGGTTTATTAGTGAATTTTTTTAACATTTTAAAGATGCTAGTGTTTAAGGGAAATGTTCATCTAAACATGGGTGTTATTTTGATCCCAAGTTTTGTATTTTAAAATTTGTATATGTGTTAAACAAAATTGAATCTAATAGCTTATAGCGCAATTCCAGTGTGTAATATATGATTAAATAATGTGTGTTTTTTGTTTCTTACCTTAAAAAAATTTAATAAAGAGAGCTAAATGAAACAAGCCAGCCTAGTATAAACTTCGTGTATAACTACCCTTCCCGTGTGATTCCTTATAGCATAGAAAAATTAAACCTTAGAATGTACTTAAAATCCATACAATTGATTATAACTTCTAGTTAATTAAATAAGAGCGCAAGTTACGGAGGTAACCAATAAACCATAGAAGTCACCTTTAGGAGTTCGGATCATAAAAGAAACCGATACCCAACCTCAATTATCGTTTGGGTTCTATGGTGCAATACTGAGAGTCAGTTTTGAAACTTAGCAACTTATTAAGTTATGATTAATTGGTGAAAATCTAACCGTAAGATGATGTGCTTAGAGAAATTTGAAATTTTATATCATCCTCTTATCATATTTAAACCATCTTTTGGTGAGAACTGAGAACCATGTTGTGTAACCTCTAATGTGAACCTTAACCCCATAAGATGATGAAATACTCCATCTTTCTCTCTTACTTGTACTAATATTTAATGAATGTAATAAGTAGAGATCCATGGGTAATATAACAACCTAATAAAAAAAACCAAAATACGATGCATGATCACATGCTTTGTTTAGATAAATGTGGATTAAACAATGATGTTAATGAAATAATAAAATGTAATCTTGAGAATGGGATACCTTCCACTGAAGCAAAGGTCTTGTGAGATAAGAATATTGTAATCTAGTTGGACTTATAAAAGTTAGTATAACCCTTGGCCTAGTTAGGAACATATTAAATCTAGATGACTCACAAAGTAGAAATAATGGTAGAAACATGTAATTTACTAGTTGCTACTGTGCATGAACCCTTAAGATGGTGAAACAGAAGTAGTTTGAAATGTGAAATTCATCACGTGAATTCAAGGGAAAATATCTTTAATGGGATTACATGTGTAATGTACCCTTCCATGTGCAATATGATTTTAAAATAAGATTTCCTACTTACAGCAACAAATTGTTAATCAAGAATGATACAATGGAATTAGTTAACCAACATAGTTGGTTGTAATATCTTGAAGATGAAAAAAGTGTATTGTTAGTATTAAACAATGCTATGAAACAATGTGAATTTCACCTCAATTGGACTTACACTTGTTTTGTTGTGTAATCGAGGTATAAATAAGATCAAGATGCATGCCCTTAGGAGTGAATCTTAGGGATGTCACCTAGTGCCTTGTGTGTAGGTAAGTAGTCTTGTGTGTAAATAAATACCCTATTAACAAACAAGTGAACTGAAAAAGTAATTGACCTAATGTAGATGATCCTTATTCAATGAGATACACCATAAGTTAAATGTTAAATGACATAAAGGAAATATAGTAGAAAAAAGAAAAGGATTGTATGATTCACATGTTATAAGCCTTTATAGGAATTAATTTAAAGACTGAAACATCATGGTAATAAAAGTGTAATTCTAAAAATATTGTGTCATGAGGATGCCCTACCTATATGTTTAGACTGTAGTTAAATCCTTATGTTGTGCCTTGTCCTTTAAAGAAAAGTGTGACCTTGTTTTGCATCACGTGTTTTTCATGTTATCTATGTGGGTGATTGTTTGTGTAAGCATATCTTATGTTGTGTGTTTTCCTAGTGGTATCTTGTAGTGTCATGTATACTAAATTGTAATTCAAAAAAATTATTTCGGTATTTTTAGTGTTGGATTTGTGTGTATAAAATGTGGGCATGACAATATCGCATTAGACTACTTGTTGAACTTTTATTATACTTGGTGTTGGCTTCAAAACATTTCTAAAATCAAGGGGGATGATAAGAATGGTGTAATAAATTAGTTTCTTTATACCAAGAGGGTTATGTTATAAGTTTTTTGCAGAGCATCTTCTAGACTATAATACATGGTTATGGGTCATGATCATTATCACTTATAAGGATCCTTAGAATATGTTCTAGGAGTGGTTTTGGATGAATATCTTATAGAGCATATTTCAAACCTCCATGAGCCTTCTGATCTCCCTTATTTGGATAAGGATGAAGAAATGGATATCCTTCAAAATTTTCTTCATCCCTTTCTTCTCTTCTCTTTTCTCTCATCCTTCTTCTATATATGTGCAATTCATACTATAGTAAATGGGTTCCCTTTCCTTAAAAGAAAGTTTTCCCTAATATTTTGGAAACCTACTTTTCTTAGTGCCTCTTACCTTTTGTTAAGCTCTCAAAAAGAATGATCACCTTGGCTTGTGTTGACACTAGACTATGTATACTTTAATTGTTAAAAAAAATGTGTGTGTGTGACTTATATTTACCCTTTTTATTCGTGTTAACTTGTTCCTTACCTCTTGAGTGTCCATGGTTTATTGTGTGTGGAATTTCCAGGGTTATGATTCATTGTGCCTCAAGGTTTATAGTGAGGATTTTATTTAGATGTATGTTTTGGTTGTGGCTTATATTTTCCCTCTAGATTTGTTTCTTGTCTCTCGTTTCTTAAACACATTGAAACATAACTATAGTAAAATTATAATTGAAAATTGGCCCTAGGAAGTGTAATCGTGCGATGTTATTCCATAGGTAAAGTAAAACATGATCTTCCTTTTAATGTGATTAAACAATCTTGTCATGGATAAAGAACTTATTTTGTATATAATGCTTATTGTGTACAAAATAAATTACCAATTTATAATTGAGTTAAATAAATTAGGCCGTAAATCCCTAAACAAAAAAAAAAGTGAACTTCACATCCTTTGGACTTACACTTGTTTCTATTGTGTAATGGAGGTACGATATAAGATCAAGAGGCATGCCCTTACAACTGAATCCTAGGAGTAAGAGATAATAGCCTTGTGTGTAAATAAATACCCTATTATTGAATGAACAAATTAAACAATTAATTAAAATAATGTAGATGATACTTAGTTAATGAGACACACTGTAAGTCCAATGTTAAACTGTACAAAGGAAATCTAGCAAAAAAAATGAAAAGAAATGTATGATTCACATATTATGAAACTTTCTAGGACTGAAGTTAAATACTGAAACATGATTGTAATAAATGCATTATCCTAAAATATCGTGTCATGGGAAGACCCTATATATAATTTTTTCCTCTAGTTGAATCGTTATGTTATGCCTTGTCAAAAAAAAGGCCTTGTTGTGCATCACGTGGTTCATGTTATCTATGTGGGTTAATGTTTATGAAAACATATCAGGTGTTGTGTGATGTCCTATGTGATCTTCTGTAGTGTCATGTGTACTATAATGTAAGTAAAAACATATTTATTCCATCATTTTTACTGTTATATTTGTGTGTGTAAAATGTGGGCATTACATTTGGTATCAGAGCATAGTTTCATGCTCTCAAACCTCTGGGATGGATTGGAGTTGTGATTATTTGGAATTTCAATGGTGGAAATGGGAAGAGTAATGTGATATATTTTGTGATGTGACCAATGCTTTAATTTTGATACTATGAAAGCACATGTCATGCATGTCACTTAGTGTGTATTTGTTATCATGTTTATGTGCTTGTGATGAGAGTGTTCGATCTCCTTTTTGTGGATTCAATGAGGATTTCACTTGTGATGTGCCACCATGTTATATGTGAAAATAATGTTATTGTTGATTGTGGAGTTTTGGATCAGTTTGGAATTTTTTGATATGTAGGTGTGTTGATGTGTTGTATTAAAATATTAGTGTATAGTGAATGGGATTGTATCGTGATGTCACCAACCTATTATGATGAATCTTGTGTGTCACCATGTTATATTACAATTGAATGTATGTTGTAATGTTAGTCATTGTTTTCATCTTACGTATAATTCATCTAATATGTGATGGTTCATGTCATGAACTAGGTGCATATGGTGATCGTATGACCCCTTTTGCGAATTACTTGCACCTTGAGTGCATTATGTTGAAACATGATGTATCGTAACCCATTAAAGTAATGATCATGGTGTACCCTGTATATATATATCATGCTGAAGACACTATGGTTAATGTGTGTGAATCACCATTGTGTTAGTGATGTATTTATGTAATATGTTGTGAACCTTACATTAGACAACCCTAGGGGGAGAAATCATTAAGAGTGTATGTGTGGCAAGAGGAGGCATGGATCATGTTTTCATATTCTTGAGTCAAGTACGAGTGAGGAAGTGGAGTATTATAGAGACTGAAAACCCAATTCTAACTGTTTAGTATAATTTGAGCTTGATTCATATGTTGTGGATGTGCACCAACTTAGGCTTAACTAATGTAAACCAACATCCCCTAATTTTTCGTATTGGGTGTCCATTGAACAATCCTATGTGATTTCGAGTATGTTGAGCCTTGTGGGAGTATGGAGGGATGATTCAAGGAGATATTATGACAGTTATATTATTTGATATGATATTTTACAATCTGAGGCTAGATGTTTGAGTGCCAGTAACTCGATAAGTACCCCTTTAGTTTTTGTATGATGCCACATAGTGATTGTAATGTGTTATTTCTCTATATGTATTTTACTCTTAAATTCAACATTATCTCTTTTATTTTCAAAACCAACAGTTTTATTGATTGATGTGTTCTTATATTTTGGATCTCTTTTATTTGGTTGTTATACTAACATGTGGATTTTTGCACTAACTATGGCTATTTAGCCATTTTTTTCTTACTTTTTTATGTTTTTAGTTTAATTTTTTTTAGTCTATCCCAAATCTTGGGAGTTTTTCACTTGGAATTTGAAATCAATTACTATGTTGGTTATAATGCCGTAATGTGTTGGAATAGGGTCATGGGATTCACCATGGAGTGGTTTGACCTATGGACCCGCTTCATTGTATGGGGATGCGCCCCAGTGATTTACAAATAACTAGCTGGTTGTTGAACCACGAGTTATTATGTCACTTGGGTTAGGGGTGTCTGGACTCTATGTGCCTAGGGCCATAGAGCGACCAACCTTTTTAGAGAATGGATTAGAGAAATTTATTTCTTGATATTTGTATATTATACACGAGGGAGTGATAAGAGATTTGAGGTAGGGATAATATATTTGAAGGAGTGATAAGAGATTTGAGGGAGGGATAAAATATTTGTGTACATGGATGGAGCATTTGCAGGAACATGGAGATGTTTTTTGATACTTTAGGAGGGATGTGGAGTTGTTTTTTATTCTTTGGGAGGTATATGGAGTTCTTTAATTATTTGGGAGGTGTACGAAGTTGGTGTTATGATTTATGTGTACTCTTGTGAGTTTTGTTTATGTATTTTGATATTTAGAAGTAATTAGAAAGATGCAGCGAAGGAAGTGGACAAAAGACTTGGTTTTCTCATGGAACAGTCACACTGTTCCACCAATTCCACAAACAGGTCTCCAACTTGATTAGTTTACATTTTCCTGTGTAATCCTAGCCGTGTCAAAAAGTGAGTTTTGGAATAGGGTATGGATTTCCATCTAATCATAAAAGATAGATGAATTTTATCATATTTTTTAGTTGCAAGTTCTCCGATAGATATGTATGCAAGTGTGGAAGCATGCACATGACATTTGAAATGTATGACTAAATGCCTAAAATAAATGTGGCCTCGTGGACTACAATGGCTGCAGGATATACAAAAAATGGGTTTGGTGAAAAGGATTAGAAACTTCCAAGAAAATGCAATTGGTAGGTGTAAATGCAGTTGGCAGGTGTAAATCCAAATCCCTCTGATGCAAATGTGGATGTGAGAGTTGCAGTACTGCATTCTCCCCATACAAAAAACCAACCCCATTACGACTTTTGAAACTGTGGCAATGCTAGTTCCCAAAGGAAGGGAAGATGATTGGATTTGTTTCTATAGAGCCTAGGCATCCCCAAATTTTATCTTCTGCACAGGAAACTCTTTAATACTCATACTCAGGGAACAATCTCCATCTACATCTGTGTTTGGAATAGGAAAAAAAAAGAGGAAAAGGAATTCAAAAAGGATATGTGAGGATGGAACATAGTTATGAGCTCTATAATGGAAGAACTAGGTATGAACCTGCAATATAAATTATCAAAGCTCATGAACATTATTAATTTGTTTGCTGCAGGTGGTCTCTTTTTGAAATCCATTTCTAGTGGAAAATAACTACGCTGCCCCTCAATCTCTACTCAATAATACTCAATGGATCTTGATAAATGTGGGACAATATTGCACAAGTTAATAGAGGGAATCCATGATATGTATTTACATCATATGTTTAAACATTGATTTTCTTAAATTTTACTTTTGCCCATGATAATGTTGCAAAATTTTCTCAAACCATTTAAGTTAAATATTTCTATACTACCAACCACATGATCCTTTGCACCCAACTCATCCTAGCATCAGATATTAAAATAGGAAGAAATTCACTCCTAGGATAGTAAGGATGTCATGGTGTGCACCCATCAAATGCTAATGGAAAGTAATATTTTTAGATGTATGGACCATTTTATGAAAAGGGATACGAGCATACAAAATGCAAATTTTTTGTTGAAATGGTTCTAAATACTCTCAAGAAAAGGCATTTGGGGGAGTGTGCTAGAATCACACAAACCATTTGATAGAATTATTGGAAGAGGGAGGAAGCTTTGTGGAATGAAGATGAAACCCACTTGAACACCTCTTGCCCTATGGATGCTAGTATTTCCAGGCATGGTCTGCTTACCTGCATCTTTTATAGTTTTCGTATAATTTGGATTTTTAGTTACAATATAATAGAAATGTTAAACCATTATATGCTTTAAATTTTGGTTATTTTAAACAGAATTGTATCACAAAATAATAAAACATCACCTTATGACTTATGCATTGCAAATAAACTTTTGTGTAAACCTTAGACTTAAACCCATCTTCTTAGATGTTTTAAAAATATGTAATCGAAACAGATAGCCGCAAACCGTCGAGTGGGCTAGTTGAGTTAGAGTTTGTCGTCAAATCTAGTTATCATCCCTTTGTATAAATAGGTAAATTAAGTTTTTTAAAGACTCTCTAAAACACCTTCAGAACCTCGAAAAAGAGGTGTCAAGCATCATATGTGCTCTTTTTTATGGGGAGACTTGGATCAAGCTTTAGATTGACCCCAACAAAACTTTTCTACTATCTTTCCCACTCCTCTAGGATCCCTGTTACCCCGCTTTTCACTACTAGAAAGTTGTTAAAATTGAAAAGTTGGGTTTGGTTTGGTATTGGCTCTTTTTTTGGACCTTGAACAACTAAATACTTACTAGATAGTTTACTAGAACCTTCGGTTTGGGAAGATCACATTCCCAGTTATACAATCCAACCATCAAGGATGAAACATCATGATAATAATTACAACAATAGGATTCTTTCTTGGGTCTCAAATACAAAAGTCTCCATATCAAGATCATCCTTCAACAACATATCTTCAACTTTGTATTCCTTCATCTTATCAAATTTGAATCACAAAACAAATAAAGGGGAGTAGGTGACGCTCTCCACCCAACCTATAATCCAATAAGAGGAGAATCCATCCTCCTTATTGGCCCCCAAGCCACAACCATAGAATAATGGGGTGTGTCTTACAACTTTGAAAACTTCACAAAAATGGCTTCCACAAAACACACAATCCACAATATATAACACATTCAAATAAACACACACAAACAAGATTTACAAATGTTCCAACAACACATAGGCTTTAAAACAATCCAAAAGGAGCAAGGAATACGGTAACCACATCCTTTTTCCTCCCAAGTGAAATAGGGGTTCCACCCAAAAGCCTTCATGTACACAACACAAAACACTCAAATACATCCTTATCTCTCCCCTTGTGAATATGCAAAACATGTCCATGTTTTCATTTTATCTCCCCATAGGTGGAACTCCTAATCACACTCCCTCAAAAATGCATGCCTCAAAAATCCCTGTACCCTTCCTAATGGTCCCACAATTCCATCTCCCACACCATTTTTAACGCAAGTTACCCAATCCCAAAATATCACATTCACAACACTCATACAAATACTCAAACAAGCCCAAATTTCACACCCACATTCATAAATAAAGGAATAATAATAAATGAAGATCCTAGCTCTCCCTTAAGCTTACAAATGTTTTCATTGCAACAAGCTTCAACACCTTCCAACCAAGCAAAATCCAAATTGTAATTCTAAAAAGGCTCCAAGCATACAACCCAAGACAAAATTTCGAAAGTGCAAGAGTAAAAAAATAAGACTAGTAAGCTAAAATCCTTCAATATAATTCAATAAATAGAAAGGGGGGTGAGGATGATGAGATGAATCCATGAAGGATGTGACTTCATCATCCCTCCATTCCAAATCCACAAGTGAAAACACCAAAACCAAAGCAATTAAATGAACATGTAGGACTTATGACATGCACACATTACACTCCAACATGTTTTCATACCTTTCAAGAACAAATTAAATGTGGTAAGTAGAAAGGAGACTTTATTTTCTATTTTACACTAAAAAAATGCATTAATAAGGTCTAAATAAGCTCTATACTTCATAAGTATGGTTGGTATATGAGATTGAGGTGTAAGGAACAAGGTTAACTTGTCCTATAAGTCTCAAAAGATGGCCTCCAAGGAGAAATTCGAGTTTGGGAAGGAAAGAAGAGTACAATCAACAAAATGCAATTTAATTCATTCCAAATCAAGAAAAAATCAAGGACCTACCCTCTTAATTTCCCAATTGTCACATCTTCCTTTTTGCTTACAAATTAAGTAAAACTAGCTAATTAAAACATACTAACAAGTGAAAATAAAGTAACTAGATTTTTCCAATTAATTAGATACATGTACCACCAAATAAGACACAAAAAATTAAAAGAAAGGAAACATTACACCCCATGTCCACACACAAGAGGTCACCCCCCGATGGGGAAACCTCCTAACTAAGCATGCAATAGCACAACATATACATTAGACACAAGTTTTCAAATTGGCCTTGTCGTAAACACCCAACATCCTTCTTAGGTTGGTCCCCTATCCCCTTTTGGTGTATAATGATATAATTATCTGGAAATCACAAACAATAATACCTTTTTTTCCTCAAGGCCATATCAATATATCATCGAAATCAATGCACATAAAGCATCCATCATCCAATCCTCATCATACATCAAACAATACAACACACACATCTATTTTTCAATTAACATCATCGTATAACGTAGCTAAATCATTATCATCAAATTTACGAAAAAAAATATCAATTATTTAAAATGGTCCTTAACATTTTAATTCTACTCTTGTAAATAGTTTACAATCATCAATAATCCAATTCACATTCTATAATAATTATGAAATTCTCTATATCTTCTATAACTCCTAACTACTAGATAAAATCAACAACATATTACTGATCCCTAATACCATCATATTGTTAGCAATTCACAAAATCAATGAGACAACATGATTAGTCCAACACTCTGAATATACTCAGTACGTCAAGAATCCAAATGTCATTATATAACAAAGTAAACATTCTAGATCATCATCATATCCTTAAATGTCCATCAAGGTCCACAATACATCCATATAATCCAAAGTAACAATCAGAACACAATAGTAATCATGATGTCCCTCGCATCTTAACATGCAAACTAAAATATAATAACAATGTCCATGTCTCTAATCAACCAAAATTAAAATCATAGTATAATTAGTGTCGAAGAGGAATGGGCATTACACATACCATCTATAATATGAGTCATAACATTATGAAAATTCCAAGTGTCTGTACTATCTATCAACATGCTAATCAAAATATACTAATTATGTCCATGTCTTTAATCAAAAATAATCAAAATCATCGTAAAATAAGTGTCGAAGAGGGGTGGGAATTACAATCATGGCTAGATTATGGAATCAAAAAATTGATCTTTCTTTCTTATTTCACATAGAAACCATTTGCAGTCATCCCTCCATTAACATAGATAGTTTGACCAGTAGTATATGAAGCAGAAGGTAAGCAAAGAAATACTACGTGAGATGAAACTTCTTAAGGCTTGCCTATAGGATTCAAAGGAGTGTGTTTGAGGAGGTTCTCCTTAAATTTTTCAGCTTTTAATACTTGCACAAAATGTTAAAAAAATCACCAAAAAAAATATCATCACACAAAATCAATTGGAATTTGACAATAATGATCATTTTCAAACATATAAATAATCTTCACCATATATATATATAGTATTATCTATAGTGCACCATGCATAATGATCTATCTCAGAAAATAGTTTTGCAAGATCTATTCTTTACATTTGTAGTCATTGGGACCGAAACTCATCGGAAAATACTTACTCAACGGTCCACACACAAATGAAAAATTATTTAATAAATAGGCTCTTCCATGTGCATCTTATTAGATATTTCTACCTTCTGCCTCCACAGTTATGAGATTTTACCAACTCTAGGCTTAAGACTATTAAATTTTAAGAGTTCTTTTCTACACATCTTACTCAAAATACTAATCAGTACTCTCCAATTCAATAGTATTTTAAGAATATTTCTCTATTATAATAACCTTTATTGGACTTCACAATGTCCCCCACTAAGTGCCCTGAGTTTATATCTTAAGGGGTTGATGTTATTGTAACTTTTCCTTTTCTATGATATATTAACCTTACTTTCAAAGAAAAAATAATTTCAAGTGGATAATGGGAAACAAAAAAAAATGTACAGTTGCTTTTAAAAACTTATCACGAACATGAACAGATCGAATGCACAAAAGAAAAATATTGTGTGATTGAGAGAGAGATAAAGAGAGACCTCTTACATGAGTGGAGTCTCAGTATACCAAGGTAACGCTGAACTAACACGTATCTTGTCACTTGTCCACTTACATCAAAAATCCTTCGTAATTTGGTTCAAAGCTATTGTATTTCAATCAACAATGAAGTGAATGAAAGGATCTTGAAGAGCCCATTTATCGCATACATTTGTAGTTGAATTTACTAAATATGTTCCCTAGGTCAACAGTGTAAGGGTAATAGTGTAGGAAATTGGTATCTTTTGATTATTTTCAAGCAGGCAATTGACTACAAATGTATGTGATAGATAAGTAATGTGGAATGGAGCTATCCAACCAAAAACAACGTTCAGTGAAAACCCTATTCTTATCACTTAATCAAAGAAAGTTTTCAATTGAAATCTAAGAGTAAGAACTTGTGTGTTTAGGAAAGAAAATTACCCTTGCAGGTTGCATAAATTGTTCCAGCTTGAATAGATACAACACTAGCAATAGAAGAAATAAATACAATGCTTCCATTTCTTGATGCTTTCAATAGAGGATGTGATAGTTGAGAAAAATGGTATGCTGATTCGAAGTCAGAGGACATCAAAAATGTGAAATCCTTGTCTGTATAACCCACAATGGAATTCAGTTTATTTGTTCCTATATTATTTATCTGTAATAAAGGGAACAAGATTATAAAAACAAGTAACTTTTATATTTCAATCACATCTAAATGTAAAGCCAGAGAAATAAACTAACATAAAATTTAATTTTATTCAAATGACCACTTTTTCAAACATGAAAAGACCACTATATGTACTACAACACACTACCTTGCTAATTGCCGTGCATGGTGTGATTGCTTCTATCATGTAAAATAATCCATTTTCATAAGGATGAATTTATTTTATCTCCTTTTGCACTATATTTTGTAATGTAAAATTATGCCTGGGCAATGCATTTTTTTTTAAGTATAGAATTGATCTGGGATCTGAAAATATTGTCCAAAACTAGAATAGTTTTTCATGAAAAGATTTGATATGAATCCAACATATTCACAACCAACACACTCCTTGTAAAATGGACCCAATTTAATTGCACGCAACCAGGTGACGTTTCGTTTTAGTAATCACTCACCTTAATAAGCTCCTAGGAAGCTAAAGCTTATTGGCTAAGTTTCCAAACATATCTATTTGTTTATTACCTATCCATTACTAATACTACATCATGTTTACAATGCAAACGCCATAAAACTGGGAATGTATTACTCTTATTTTCTATTTTTATAATAGAATAGAATTTTTTTATTTATGTCCATTGGAGACCCTTAGGGATTTATGGGAAAAAGTGCAATGTTTCAAGTTAACAGAATTACCCAAAGGTTTTTACAACTTAGCTGTTAATTTCACCTTATGGTTCATATCAAATACTAGGTAGCTAGTATATTGTACGGTTTGGGTACGGGTAGAGGGATCCAGTATGCTGGTATGGAAATTGTTTTTGGGTGGGGTTGGGTATGACCATACAAAAAGTATATAAAATATTTAAAAATATAGCTAGATAAGGAATATTAACGATATAATATACAAGGAATAAAAAAATAAGCTAAATAACCACAAAATATACTAGTAAATTAATGCCAAATGTCATGATATTCAATGTTCATTGATCAAAGTTAGAACAAATTAATGAAATTAAAAAAATAAATTTAAGAACATGTTTTTTTTGTCAAGAACGAACCATGATCTACCTAGTACAATCCCCAGTGAACCCAAGAAAATACCGTACATGGAGCTTGTAGAGGCGTACATGGATACCTAGATCAAATGTATTCTATCAAATCTTTCTTGAGTTCTAAGACATATTTAATATAAATTTGATTTGCAACACTGTGTAATTGTCAAAATTTTGTATTGAAAGCACATAAAGGATATGATTAATTTGATTGTTTCTCATGCTTGCCTATGAAACTATTGACCTAAGAGGTCTTTATGCCTGTTAAAATCAATAAGTGGCCTTATGCCCCTTGAAACTTCTAAGACTCATTTTTAGTAGGATCATAATTGGGGGAGGTACCCTTCTAGTGTTTAGCATCTTGTTCCTTTAAATCTCATGTCTATGCTGGATTGAAATTTGGTCATCAAATGTTACTGCAAATGGCTTACATCCTAGGTTTATAAAATACGAGAAAGGCATACAATGTGATTATATGGATTTGTGAATTGTTGAAGGCACATACTCTAACCTTTTCTATTTTACAAAACAGAAAGGAGAAAAATAGATACCATAGTTTGTATTCTACATGGGCTAGGGTTCACTTTTGTCAATTTATTCCACATTTACTTTCCTTGCAAATAGAATTTACAAAAGGTTCTTTAGTTGGGACTTTGAGGGTTTCAAATAAAGACTCATTAACCACCGAAAAACTCAAAAACCTATCTTCTTGAACCAAACAATAATTCAGCATTTTTTATTTTCTTGTTAACCCTAGATTATTAAGTTTGATTCAGGTTCATCATTCACGCAGTTTTGTAAGTTTCCAAGTTAACGAAGGTCTTTCTTGCTTGGCTTTCAACCTAGATTATGTAGCATGAGAGTTTGTTTAGATATTTAAAGTTACAGTTCTAAGCCAACTCTAACACAAAGTATCAAACATACTTGATTCACAAGTACAATAAGGTTGATAAGAAAGACTCTGTGTTTTTGGCAATTATGACGAGTATTTGGACTAGACCCTCTGACATTGACACAATGATATTTTGGAATAGTGATGTTTTGTTTGTTGTGTTTTCACATGGTTATTTTCAACTTCCTAAGCCCAAAAGAGATCAAATGAGCCCAATCTCAAAACTAAGGATGCAACAACAAGAATTTCAAGTTTCTGCATTATTAATTGGAAATTTTAGATTCCCACCTATTATGTAAAAAATAAATAAGTTAGAAATATTTCAACCATATAAATAATTTAGTAATACAAGATCATAATTGCTAACATTTTAAACAAGATAGAATCTCTCAAATATCTAGTTTACGAAGATTATTAACAAGCATATTTATAATTTCTTATGATGAATTACTTATAAGGGAAATGCTTCTCCATACTACAATTTTGCAGAGGAAAATTTACAGAGTAATATGGGTTAAGTTCAACATTACTTACAAATTATTAAAACTAAAAGTATTACTATTGTAAATTTTGAAAAGAAACATTAGAAAATGTACCTAGAAATACTATAGGGTTTCCAAATAGTGAACTCACAAGATGAAAAAAACAAAAGAACCAAGCAACATGTAATGACATGAGATACAAGGGATTTCTGTTGTTTCTAGCAACATAGATTCATGTTAAACCCTAAATCTCTTGTAAGAAGGTATGAGCCATGTACGCAAATGAATTCTATTGACTAGGTCACATTAATGTCTTAGGGTAAGCATCCATCCAACTGTGGTCTAGTGGTTAGAAGGGGTAATTATTACAGAGATGACTCTGGTTCAAATCTTGAAAGGCAAAAATCCCTCCACATTGAACTGGGAAAAGAATCTAGTGTTAAAATTAAAGATGCACAACATGATTGATTCATTGGCTCACCAATGTGTAGGAATGCAATGCAATATGCATGTATGCAAAGTTGTATTTCAAATATCATATTTTTAGGATTAAGATGTAGAATATCAATAAAAAATTCAAAATATAGATCAATGAAATATGGAAGAGGGTTGGAAAGTTGTCAATCGGAAAAAGAAAGGCACAATCCACCCCCTTAAAATGCAGCTAGGATGTAAAGGGAAGGGGCTTTGTTGAGATTGTTTAAGGTTTCTTTTGTATTGTCATTTTTTTGTGTCTGTTGTTACTTTGATCTTTGGTGCTACTGGTAGAGGCTATATTGTCTTGTTCCTCAATGTTCTATATTTATCTCCTCCTGTTGAATGGGGTAGCATCCTCTGGTTAACCCTTTTTCACCATTACTTAAAAAAAATATGGACAAGCGTACAAATAACATGCTTTGGGAGGAGGGTAGGTCACACAAGAAAAGAAATTCATAGATGCTTCAATGATTTTTAGTGTTGTTGACATCAAGACCAATGGAAAGACCAATGCAATAGTGAAATTAGTAGGATTAATAAGAATTGGTAATATGAAGATTAACTAGATATTGTGTTAACACCCTTAGATTTTTGATTAAATCAATCAGATACCACTTAAAGGATGATAATGCCATAAAAATCCAACTAAGTGGAGTCCTATCAAATATATTTTTGTAAAGAACATTACAAATAAAGAGCACATCATCCCATGGTTCAATGGTGATGATATTGATAGAGGATGGAAGCTAGAGGCTATCCTTTGGTTTCTAGTACCACAACATGATTACCAATGAGAAAAAATATCTACTACTGCTTATTTGCACTTGCTTGACCAGTTACAGGTAGCACACTACTATAGAAGGAAATTTAGTTGAGGTATTTTCATATATATATCATAGAACAAGATACTTAGAAGACCACATTCAAGTCTCAAAAGAGATTTCTCAGGTAATTAACCATGCCCTTTGACCAAATCAATTAATGATGATATGATGATGATAAGTAGGCCATGAGAAGAACATCTTCATCATGTCGAACTGGTGCCAAAAATGTTGGATTAGGCACATGCTCAAACAAATTCTGAGCAATGTACTTAACAATAAGATGAAAATGGGTTTTTTGAATACAATATGTATAAAAGCAATCTCAAACCAGACCCAAATTATCAAATTAAAGGAGATGACCTCTTAGATAAATGTATTTGCAAGTTATCAAATACATGGATTTCCAAGTTATCAAATTAATGGAGAGGACCTCTATAAAAAATAAGTCCCTACATTACAAATTTAGTGAGAGGATCCTTATAAGTGCTTTTTGAGAGTGAAGCAAATATGTTAAGTCATTTAGTGGGTGGTCTCTTGTACCAGGATTATGGGTGACCGTATCTACTTAGCAAGAAGATAGTTACTATTTGGCCTAATATTCATCACGGCAAAAGAATTTTGGCTTTTTATGCTGATTTAGAAAACATCTTTGATCAATATGTGTTTCTCATCTATTATCTAAATTGAAACATCTCTATACCATCAGAGACTCATTGATCTCAATGAGTCCTAATTTTCTAGTGGAAATTGGGGATTCCTATATTGCAACCGCACACATTCCAAATACAAAGATACAACCAATATTTTTAGTGATATTTACTATATAAATATAAATCCTTAGTACATTGGACACCGATCAACAACCTTATCTATAGATGAGCCTCCCTTCACGTTTCTCACCAATTCCATTATGATACTATGGCACATTAATTTATAACCTAAACCACCTCATCACCCTTGATTACCCTCATATAAACAATAAGAATTCTAGAAGGATAACCTAAAGGCCCTTTCCAAATCAAGGCATTCCCTTCTAGGTTAAAATATAAGTATTATTAGTTACATGGACTATCAAAAATATAGAGCCTTAGTACAATGGATGAATATTAACAACCTTATATGTAGGTGGGCATTCATCCATGTTCCTCACCAATCCTATCATGGTACTAAGGCTTGTTAATTTATGATTTGAACCACCTCATCACCCGTAACAATCCTTATATAGTGTTTCTAAATTACAGGGTATATTTCATGCTATAAATGCCATACAATAGTAAAGTGTCATTATCTAACATGAACCCCCTTCAAAAATTAAGGATATTAATTTCCATTAAGACCCTTTCTAGAGGTAAATCATCCAAACTCCATTCTCAATCTTAATTTACCTAAACACCCTTTTCAGGTCTTGTCTATCATTTTGGTTCAAATATTCTCAAATCATGTATATTAAATTTCTAAAAGTATGTGAACATTTATAGATATATATAGTTTGATAGGAAAAATAGATTTTGTTATGACCTAGTGTTTTGGAGAGGTTTTGGCTTTCAACATTGTGTTCCTCTTGAAGATATCTTGTCATAACTAAGTCTTTAACAACTTCTTAATAATTAGTCAAAGCCTTTTTTCCCCATTAAACTTCAAAATTAATTCATTAATACCTAGCTGAATTGATGCCACTACAACATTTGGCTCAAATTTTGATGTTCAAATTGATGTGATTTTCAGTATAGAAGACATATGTTGAAATTTGGGCCTCTTTTGGATGAAAATATTTTGATTTATTTTTCAACTAAGCTAGACCTCAAAATTTTGATGTGCATAGGTTGTATGTCAAAAAAACTACATTAAATTTTCACATATTGTTTTCCTGATTTCTTTTAGTCATTTGGATATTGAAAATTTGACATCTATAAGACCACAAAATTGAAGCAAAAGCCAAGAGACCCCACTTTTGGGATGATTGAAGAAATTGACGTCTACAAAAAATGAGGGAGATGATTTGATAGACAGAGTGGATTTGGCAAGAATGGATCCAATTTGGATGAGGAGGAACCCATATGAGATTTGTCATTTATACTATAAAAAAATGATTTAAGAAATCAGCATTTGCAAAGATAAGCATTTGGAAGAAGAAAATAGTAAAGGTTGTAGCCAATTTGAAAAATGCCAAGGGTTTACACTAACAATTATCACCATGGTGTCACAAGATAGGGTAGACCCTCATTTTTTATTCAAATTTGTTTGGTTTTTTTTGTTAAAGTTGAGTTGTAGAAGATTTTTTGGGGCACACTTTATGAAATTTTTTTATTGGATGATAAATTTTTAGGCCATGTTTTGAAATAATAATAGTTTTCATCCTTGTTATAGCCATACCTTATTCTATAATCATTGCATTAGTTTTTGAAAAAAAAATGTCTCTTTGAACTATTCTACCATATTTTATAATTAAGATTTTGCATTGGGGTGTGACACAATTGTGTTCCAATGGCCTATAACCATTGCATTATTTTGTTAAAGCTTTGCTAGGGTACATTTTTGAAAATCATGTAAACATTGCATTAGTTTTTCAAACCTTTTGTAGGGCATGTTTTGGATATTATGTAAACATTGCATTAAGTTGTCAAACTATTGTTATGGATCCTTTTATATTCAATGTAATCATTTCATTACTGTATCAAAGCATTTTTATGGCATGTTTGGCATATCCTCTAATTATTGCATCAATTTATCTAAGCTTTGTTAAGGCACATTTGCATATCATGTGACAATTTCATTAAATTTCAAAGCTTTGTACATTTTGCATATATTGCAATCATCATATTAGTTTGTCAAATTTTTGTAGGAAATGTTTTACATATAATGTAACCATTGCATTAATTTTTCAAATATTTTTGAGGACATGTTTTGAATAATGTGTAATCATTGCATTAGTTTAACAAAAATTTGTTTTGTTAAGTTTTAAATATCCCATAATCACTACATTAGTTTGTCAAAAGATTTGTTAAGGCAATATTATCACCAAATCATAGAACCCTCCGATTTGCACAAGTGTGTGTGCTTGAGCTCACGATGTGACTGGGTAACATGGGTACCATCTCCAAGTTGTGGGACTTGCTACCTGAGATAGACCTCCAGAGAAATTTGGTTCTTCTCCTAAACTACCTGCCACAATCTACTTCTAATACAGGATGAACTATATTATGCTAGTCTAAATTTACAAGGAACCAAGGATAAAGAGTGCATGAAAGTAAATCCTACACTAAAAACAGTGATACACTAGAAAAGGAGGCTGTGAGAACAGTCTGCAATGTGTGAAAATGGGAGTAAAATGTAGATTAGAGAGGGTGATGACAATTCTCCACAGTCTAATAACAACATTCAAAATACATTTCCATACATACACCATAGTAATAGGTCCCTACAAGAGCATAGAGTATACACAAACATATACAATAAGATTATAGAGGGAAGGAGAATGCAAAAAATTTAGTAAGGGAAGATACGTCCACAAGCTTGAATCTATTGCTTCATTAATATGTACAGTCCAACCTATTACAAAAGAAAGACCTGGATAATCATGCAAGGAGTCCACTACAAAGGCCTGGAGCACATTGGCTTCACAAAACCAAAATGATAAAGATTTTCTACTCAAACTACCCTCTCCCCTTATAATGAGCCCAACATTCCAATTTATATTGTTTTAGAAGAGAGAAAGAGAAGGGATGTAAATCTTGAAATCCACTTTTCAACCAATTACAAGTCATAATAAATGAGTGTGGTTGGTGATTTTGGACCTGTAAAAGTAATCTCAAGGTTTCCCATAACTTGCAGCAGTGAAAGAATGATTTCCCATGCTCATTAAATACTTCTCCAACCACTTTCCAAAAAAAAAACATAACTAGGCTCGTATTCCTTAAATCCATCATCAAAAATTCATCAATTTCTACATTTCTTGATTGTTGTGCGTAGTGCTTGGAGCTATGGTTCGAACGAGACCAATTTTGTGAGAATCTGTTGAGAATTCCAAATGTTATGGCCTTCTCAGTGTGAGGAGTTTTTTGAGTTTTCCAGGGATTTCTTGAATTATATAGGACTAAGCATTTAAAAAATTTTGAGCTTGAGGTGTTTATTTTCTTTTCACCCTTTCCAAAAATTCCAATTTTTTCAAAATCAGAGTTCCGAACCAAAATTTATGCCTATTTTAACATCAGGGTCGGGATGTTCCATGTGGGCTCTCATAATCCACATTTCCCATTGCATTGAGGGTATTTCTCCCATTTCATGCACTTGAGGCCCATAGGCCATTTGGGATTATTATCTCCACCATACCCACATCCAGTTTACTGTGGGCGTTTCACTTTTTATGGGCTCGGGATGCACAATCTACACTTGGGCCACTTGGGCCACTTGGACCACCCAACCCCATCATCGCTGTACCATATGGACTTGTGCCCATTTCTACGTTTCAAGCGTACTCAGGTCCCAACTTTCCTGGGGAATTTGTGTTGTCCAACTCCCCCTTATCGACAATACAATGGACCTATTTTAATGCCTTTGTAAATCGGGCAAGTCAGGATTTCAGGGAACTCACAACTCGATGGAACTTGGACCACCTGTGCCATCGGGACATAATTTATCTATAATAAACTCTTTCTAAAAGGAACAATAACCAGATCATACCAAGCCAAGTACACAGATGCTAATAAAACACCACGATCAATAAGATGAAAGTAATTCACCAGAATAACTTTACATAAAGTTTTTGCAAACAAATGAGTAACAATATCATATATTATTATGGAACTCAATGAATTACAATGAGAATGGGCGTTGCTTATAGAGGCAAGGAATAACAATCTAATAACCAGTCAAGGTCGTAGATCAAGCCATAAATCAAGGAAATAACTAGTCATCAAAGAACTAGTCAAGACCATATATTTAGGAGAGAACTAGACATCAAGGATCTAGTCAATACCATAGATCAAGGAAAGAAATATACCTAACAACTAGATAATATCACCTAATATCTAAATAAGATAAAAGAAATATCCACACACATAAGTGGGTGAGGATAAATACAATAAAGGTAAATAAAGTACCTAGGTGAGCATGAGCTAAGGTAAATACCTACTCTAACACCCCCCCTCAAGTGAAGTTAGGGGCAAAAAATAGAAGTGGCATGTCCACAATATGAGTCTCGGCAACTACGCCTAATGAGGTACTGTCATCACAAATCCAGCACTATGATAATTCTTCACCGGGAACTCCTCGTGCTATGATTATTTACTAATGCACAACCTTTAGTTTGGTGGATGTAATCTGGAAACACAACAACAAACATAACATAAGAATACCATAGACTATGATAAGAAGAAATGATGATAAATCTGAAATATAAAAGTAAACTATAATATTAACATGAAATTGTTACAATCTCACCCATGAGGTACTTCAAGTGTTATTGAATTCACTTTCCTTTCACCAAGACTATGGGAGAAACTTTATAATTACACCTCTTAATGGCTTCTTCAACACACCTTTAAACCGATGGCTTCCTTTACACACTTCATACAATATTTCTCACTACTTCCTTCTATGCTAAATGAGGGGGTTGGCCTCTTTATTTATAGAACTTCTAGGCTTATCCATCTTATCTCTAAGATAGGATAAGAAATCCACTCTGACGAATCATATTCCATACCTTAACTCTTATCTGTACATGTAAGCTTATCTTTTAAGATAATATAAACCTTATCATTTTACATGGGTTCCACATTTTTAGACTTTTTACAAATAAAATACACAAAATATTTATGACATCACTCCTTATCCTTATTACCAATATAATATTTCTAATTCATAATCATGTAGACCCTACTTCTCTACTTACCCAAACTTTGACATTTTAACATTATCGGACCACTTACGACAAATATTTACTTTTTACCACAACATTCCTATTGTACTTTTGACTATTACCATACTATACATTATTGTTAGTGTCATACTGACAGCACCATTATCTTCTATCAGGCGCTACTAATAATTTTACTTAACAACATCCTATTCCTAATACATACATTAATAAAATAGAAATTACGGAGGAAAATTTTAGTGTCAACATCTTCCCCCTTCCTAGCTTCTACTCCATCCTTGGAGTAGACTATTCTGGTGCTTGGAAAATTTTTAACTTGTCGTGGTTGACCCATTTCGTAATGAGAGTGTCATCTAATTCCTCCAGTCATTACGTACCATTTTCATGCATAGCTGTTATTTTGTAGGGCCCCATCCATTTTGGAAGAAATTTTCTCTGTCTTCTTTTTTTGTATCTGGAATCATATACTAGAACCAAGTCATTCACATGAAATGAAGACCAATGGATCTTTTGATCAAAGTATTCCTTTTACTTCATTTTCTTCTTATAGCTTGTATTCTTAGCTATTTCCCTCATTTCCTCTAGCAAATGAAGATGTACCAACCTTTCTTTTACTGAATCACTTTCATCCATCCTTTCATTTTCCACAACTCTAACTGTGGGAATATCAAACTCAATAGGAAGAATTGGATCAATGCCATAGGCCAACTGAAATGGGGAGTATCCTATTGCTGACTTTGATGTTGCCCTATATGCCCACAATGCTGCATGAATCCTCTTATCCCATTTATGTACCTGCAAGGCTGCATCTTTTGCTAGAATTTGACACAACAAAAAATTTGTTCGTTCCACCTGTCCATTTGTGCTTGGCTTGTATGTTGTTTCCTTCCTGTGCTTAATATAAAACTTATTGACTAGGGCTTCTACCACCTCATTAGTGAAGTGTCTTCCTTGATCTGTTACAATTTCTAATGGACAACCAAATCTGGTGACAATACATTCATATATGAACCTTGCCACTTCATCCATGGAAGATGTTTTCAATGGCCTAGCTTTAACCCACTTGGTTAAATAATCTATGGAAACTACAATATACTTATTTTGGTGTGAGGTAGTTGGAAGTGGACCTACAATGTCTATTCCCCACTTTTCAAAGGGACCAAGTGGAAGAATAGGGCATAATGGAGCTGATGAAGTCTTACGGTTACCATGTGTTTGAAAAATATCACATGTCTTACAATAATTATAACAATCTTTAAAAAGAGTGGGCCAGTGATAACCTGCATCCAAGATCCTTCTTGCTGTAAGTTGTCTAGAGAAGTTCCCTCCACATGTACCATTGTGGAATTCTTCTAGCAGTTCCTTCCCTTGATCACGTCCAACTACCCTCTTGTACTGTCCATCAGGTCCTATTCGAAATAATACTCCATGCAGAATAGAATATGGACGACTGGCTTGAGTAATCTTTCTCTTAGTCTTTGCATTGGCACCATCAGGAAACTTGAATTCATTCAGATAATTCCAAATATCTATGTATTCACTAGGGATTGTGTCAAGGGATAACAATGCTGCATCGGAGAAATCATCATCATCACAAGATGATCCTAAACCATCATAGGCTCGAGAGAGTGCATCTGCATTGACATGCTTCTTTCCTGGCCTATCTATAATATCAAATTCAAATTCTTGTAGCAAAATTATCCATCTTGCTATCCTCCCTGATGGGTTAGGCTTATTTACAATATATTTTAGAGCCTGATGATCTGTTACAACAATAAATTTTTGCCCTAGCAAGTAATTTATAAACTTCTTTACAGCAAAAATGATAGCTAGAGCCTCTTTTTCAGTTACAGTATAATTTACCTCAGCACTGCTCATTTGTCTGCTCCCAAAGTAAACTAGATGTTCATTCCCATTTTCATCATTTTGGCTCAAAGTACTTCTTAGTGTTGCATCTGAAGCATCACTATACATAATGAATGGCTTGCTCTAATCTGGATTCTTTAAAATAGGTGAAGACACCAGGGCTTCCTTCAGTTTTCCAAAAGCTTCATGCACCTTATTTCCTAGTTCATAAGTAACATCCTTCTTCAAGAACTGGGTTAGTGGCTGTGCAATCTTTGAGAAATTCTTGATGAACCTTCTATAGTAACCCACATGGCCTGAAAATGATCTCAACTTACTTGTATTCATAGGAAATGGTAAATCTTTAATTTTTGATACTTTATCAGGATCAGTACCAATACCATCTCTGGATACAACATGCCCTAACAAAACACCTTTAGAACATCCAAAGACACACTTTGTAGGGTTTAGTGAGGCTTGTGCTTCATCTAACCTTTGAAATGTTGTCTCCATCTGGTGCAGGTGGTCCATCTTGCTCCCATAGATGCAAAAATCATCCATAAATACTCTGATGAAGTTCCCAATGTAGGGTTCAAACACCCTATTCATCAAACGCAAGAACGTTGCCAGAGCATTACACAACCCAAAAGGCATAACTCTATAAGAAAAAGTTCCCCAATGAGTGGTGAATGTGGTCTTCAACTGATCTTTCTCTGCTATACGGACTTGGTTATATCTGCTATATCCATCAACAAAACTATAACACTCTTGGCTAGCTACTTCATCCAAGATCTGATCTGAGAATGGAAGAGGGTAATGATCCTTCTTTGTTGCCTTATTGAGCTTCCTGTAATCAACACAAATACGTAGCTTCCCATTATTTTTTATTGAGATCACAATGGGAGAAACCCATTCTGAATTCTCCACAGCAAATATGAATCCTACATCAAGCAACTTATCTATCTCTCCATTTACAGTCTTGGAAAAATTAGGATTCATTCTATATGGCATTTACTTTATAGGCTTAGCACCATCTACCAGCTCAATAGAATGTTCTACCCAACTTACTTGATGGAGTTCCTTGTAATCAAAAGTGAATATGTGTATGTACCTTCGAAAGAGCTAGAGGTAGGATTCCTTCTCATTCTCCATCACAGCATCACCAATCTTTATTTATTGGAGACAATCATCAACTTCTTCTTTAGATAATTTTATGGGGTCATGAGTCGGTGTGACTGGAAGGATATCCATGACTGAAACATCAACATCACTTTCTTCATCTTCCATGTCCACTTCACTGGTACTAGAGTAATCAGAGGATGTCCAATCATTAGTTTCATCACTTGAATCCATAGGTTCTGCTTTTGATGCTGAGGGATCATGTTTATCTTCACCCTCTCTCTACCACATCTAATTTTCATAAAGCCTTCATTCCAGTAGTTTCTTGCATGAACTCTCCTTAGCCATGGTATTCCTAACAACATTGGGTACGCAATAGTACCATTTTTTATCACCTGAAATTCTACCACACATA
This sequence comes from Taxus chinensis, assembly GCA_019776745.2. Lineage (NCBI taxonomy): Eukaryota > Viridiplantae > Streptophyta > Pinopsida > Cupressales > Taxaceae > Taxus > Taxus chinensis. Next base: position 197,046,384 of record CM034147.1, on the reverse strand, counting down.
CAACACCCATAACAGATATTGCCACATTTGAAACTACACCTTCTGGTTTAGTTTTTCCCTTATTTAATGACCTTAATAGAAGTGTTGAAGGGCGATAAATTTTTAAACCCAACATATACATTACAGACTCAGTCATTACATTAACTGCAGCAACTCCATCAACTAATACATCATGAATTGAAATACCATTACATAAAACCTCAGCTTGTGAAGCATAGGGATCCACCTCTGCCTCCAAAACAGGGACCTCAACCTCCTTCCTTCGCCGAGCATTGTGTCCACTTCGCAGCTCCTACCTCTTCTCAGAAGACATAGCCAAGAGTTGACCATATGTAATATTTATAGGGCTTTTGGATAGATCTTCCAAGATGGAGTATGGTCCTTGCCCCTGTGAAATTAGAAAATCCTGCACACCCAACTTTCTTCTCCTATATTTCTTACTAGTTTCTCCTTTCATCTTCTTAGGATCATTTTCATCTTGATTATCTTTTTCTTTCTTTCTTTTTGTTACAAACACATTTAATTCATTATTTATGCTCTTATCTACTACATCAAAGGAATTCATAGGTTCTTTTCCTTTATCATTATCTCCTTAACTAGATGTAGGAGCTCTATCTGGACAATTATACTTATAATGACCCTTTTTATAACAACCATAACATACAACTTCAGAAATATTTCTTTTTGGACCTCTATCTCCTCCATGAGAACTAAATTCTTTTCCTTGGAGAAGATTAATAGTTAACTGACCCATCTTCTTGAGCAGATCTTCATACTCAGTAGATGTACTAGGAGAAATATTTGTTCTCACCGAGATTGGTTGTGGATTCTGGACCAAAGGTGCTGGTGTAGGCTCTACTTTGCAACAATTTCTTTGGGCTCCTCTTCCATGCTTTCTTCTTGCCTTCTTGCAATCTCCTTTGCTTATTCAATAGTAGCTGATTGGTCATACTTCACTCATTGTCTGATCTCTGGCTTCATCCCAAGAATGAAGTGCTTACATAGGAGATTATCCACGCCATTCATCAACCCATCCGCTAATCCTTCCTTCCGGATCTGGGCATCGAGCTTCCTCCTTAGCTCTAGAACACGAGCATGATAATCCCTTATCTTCTCCTTCTCTCCTTGGGATAGCTTTGTGATATCGATCATGAGATCTGCATATCTCTTTTGTTCACCAAATTCTTCAAGAAAACTTTCAATTAATAAATCGCATGAGTTTTTCACATTATCACCTAGTGTTTCAAACCACCTAAGGGCTGAACCATCTAAAAAGGTAGGAAAAAATTTAATCCATTGTTCCCTTCTTATAAGGCCATTACAAATACAAGATTGTTTAAACTCTTGAATGAAAGAGGAAGCATCTTCATTAGATTGGGCTGAAAAAACAGGAATCTTCCCCATTTTCAAAAGTAACCACAGTGAAATACCAACCCACAAGACTTATGTGCACAAATAATTGAAATCACTATAATAGAAAATAGAAATGACCATGGTAAACTATGGTAAAACTTGACTTACTGCGGTAAAAACTGACTTTACTGTGGTAAACACTATTCACAGTAAAAAGTGAAGTTACTACGATAAATACTATTCACGGTAGTAAAAAGTGACTTTACTGTTGTAAATACTATTCACAAAAATGGCAAAAATGATTTTACCATGGTAACTACTATGTACAGTAAAAACACGGTTACCCTCCAAATGATTTTTGACTAAGTGGGAATATCTCTCCAGAAAATCCACCAACGAGGAATGGTCCCAGCAACGAAACCAAAATGTCATCACCAATCTGGCACTATGATAATTCTTCACTGGGAACTCCTTGTGCTATGATTATTTACTAATGCACAGCCTTTAGTTTGGTGGATGTAATTTGGAAACACAACAACAAACATAACACAAGAATACCATAGACTATGGTAAGAAGGAATGATGATAAATCTGAAATATCAGAGTAAATTATAATATTAACATGAAATTGTTACAATCTCACCCATGAGGTACTTCAAGTGTTATTTACTTCACTTGCCTTTCACCAAGACTATGGGAGAAACTTTACAATTACACCTCTTAATGGCTTCTTCAACACACCTTTAAACTGATGGCTTCCTTTACACACTTCATACAATATTTCCCACTACTTCCTTCTATGCTAAATGAGGGGGGTGGCCTCTTTATTTATAGAACTTCCAGGCTTATCCATCTTATCTCTAGATAGGATAAGAAATCCACTCTGACGAATCATATTCCATACCTTAACTCTTATCTATACATGTAAGCTTATCTTTTAAGATAAGATAAACCTTATCTTTTTTACATGGGTTCCACATTTTTAGACTTTTTACAAATAAAATACACAAAATATTTATGACCTCACTCCTTGTCCTTATTACCAATATAATATTTCTAATTCATAATCATGTAGACCCTACTTCTCTAGTTACCCAAAATTTGACATTTTAACATTACCGGACCACTTACGACAAATATTTACTTCTTACCACAACATTCCTATTATACTTTTGACTATTACCGTACTATACATTATTGGCGGCGTCTTACTGGCAGCGTCGTTATCTTCTATTGGACGCTACTACTAATTATACTTAACAACATCCTATTCCTAATACATACATTAATGAAATAGAAATTATGGATGAAAATTTTATTGTCGACAATACTCATGTACAATAACATGGATAAAGGGACACCACAAGGTACCCAAAACTAGTAACAACAAAGTAAAGAGAGTAAAAACCCGTTATAAGGCATCCCAAGAAGCTCGTCTCAAAAACTCATACAATGCTGAAGAAGTTTTGTGTGCACTATGGTCTAAATCCACTACTCGATCAAAAAACTCAAAAAAAACTAACACTAGGCTTCACCATAATAGCTCCATACAAAGAGACTGTCAGTGGAGTGATGTCAAAAGTGTAAAAACAAACACCAAACATAGTGTGATCAACTGCTACAAATAGGTGTGCCATGATCCAAGAACAATAACCAAAGCAACAAGGCAAGGACATAAACTCTGGAGTGTCACGATCCAAGAAAATCAAACACCACACCCTCCCATACTACTGAATGGGTGGAGTGAAGCTACAAATCTGTATGAGTTGCCCAAAATCAGCTACTTGAACACAGACAAATGACACTAGATTTCACTAGAATAGATCCCCCATAAGAGATACTATCAACATGCCAAAAATGTCGAAAATAAAGATATAAAATCTCTCAACAAACAAGAGAGATACACTACACCTGCTAAAGAAAAATTCTCAAAACAAGAAGAATTACAATGTAGAAGGAATATAAAGTGGGCAAGAGGCCGAATGGTGGAAGAGCCATGACTATAGATTCCTATCAATGAATGCTTATATCGTTGCTAAGAGTGATTGGATATCCACCCCAAATCAACACCGATGGATGAAGAATATGCCTCTATATGACTTGGTGCAAAATGCACAATGGGTGCATGCAAGGGAACATCAGAATGTGTGTCGGGTTGATCATGTCTGACAGCTGAAATATAAGGTTTCTCAAGCCTGAGTAAAGGTACATAACTCATGTGTTGCTCATGATCCTCAAAAAGAGTCAAGCGAACAAAAATAGGAGCTCTGTCAATGTGTGATCCCAATGAAGTATCTACTCGAAAACCAATGTCATGGCGAGAATTCCACTTAACATGTGGAAGAGGGAAATAAATACCTTGGGAGTGTCTGACAATACCTCCGCCAGTGAATACCATAGAATGGAGCATGTGAGAACTAAATGTAGTGGTATGCTTCTCAAAACATCCATGCCGTTGAGCAGAAGTAAGATACACAACATGTGGTACTGTAATAGGCACAGATGTGGAAGAACATGTAGTAACAAGCCTCATAGGTTTAGGAGCATCAAAAGCTGGAACATGCTCAAATAATGGCAAATCAATGTCAGTGGGTACAAGAGCAACAGATGCAAGTAAACAAGGAGCATGGATATGGCTTTCCACAATATGATGGCAATGATGTAGGCTAGCAAGTTGTTGCTGCAGGGAGTGTATTAGTCTATCCTTATCATGAATGAGAGATTGTAGAAGAGAATTTCACTTCTTGAGTGTTCTATTTTCTTCCAAATTTTTTAAAATATCCTCTTGAAGTCCAAACACTTCAAAGAAAAGCATATAATTCTTAGAATCCATGATAGATATAAGAATGCAACTCCCAAAAGTTTAGGATGTCGGGCTCAGCCGAAATTACGTTCACAATTGATTAAAACACGCCTCCATGATTAGCACTTTATTATTATTGTGTGTTAGAATATTTCCCTTTATAATTATCATGAAATTATCAAAATAAATATTTCCAATGGAAAGAGCACAAAAAAAAGTACTTTTGCAAAAATCGGCACTCAAAACCGAGTTACCAATCAAAAGATACAAGTTTATGCTCTGCTATTTATTTTAGTTGCCACTCAAACAATATAAAATCCTCTTACCACACAAATAAAATGAAAAGGGGCTGGATTTAACCACCTACTAGTAGAAATCACAAGATTTAAGCTTTTAGATGACCATACCATATGACCAGGGGCTAAGGATTTTAATGGATGTGTCCACATCTTACTATTCTAGGGGGTGGCACTTGTTTTCTAGAAAGTCACATCCAACTACTCCTTCTGGTAAAAAATACTATTTCAGGACTGTGTGGATAGTGACATGTGGTTGCCAAAAAGAATAGTATACAAGATTACCCAAAATCACAGAATCCATGCACAACTATAGTAGTACCCTACTAAAAAAGAAAAGTACCAAAATCCTTCTACACATAATCCTAAAAAGCTCCGCTACACCAAAAAAACCCAATGTATATCTCATGAAATCCAAAAATCCCAGAAAATTAATTCCTCAGTTTCTTAACCATCTGGCATGAATCCTGAGGGGTACCTATGCATTTCAATACAACCACAATAAAAACCAAAAAAAATGACTGCCTCCAAAAATGGCCGAGTTTACTGTCAATATTAGGGTTTTCCCACCTTCCGTATCCAATGGAAGCCATTGATTTGCATAAAACCTCACGCAACAATAAAATATGACCAAATCCAAAATATATGAATATACAAAGAATTTATTTACAAAATAAAACTTACATATAGATGTCAATAGCAATCTCCTACTCTGATACCATAAAAGGAATGATAACCAGATCGTGCCAAGCCAAGAACATAAATCCTAATCAAACACCACGATCAATAAGATGAAAGCAATTTGCCAAAATAAATTTACATAAAACCTTTGCAAACAAATGAACAACAATATCATAAATTATTATGAAACTCAATGAAATACAACGAGAATGGGCCTCACTTATATAGGTAAGGAATAACAATCTAAGAACTAGTCAAGGTCATAGATCAAGCCATAAATCAAGGAAATAACTAGTTATCAAAGAACTAGTCAAGACCATAGGTTTAGGAGAGAACTAGACATAAATGATCTAGTCAATACCATAGATCAGGGAAAGAACTATACCTAACAACTAGAGATAATATCTCCTAATATCTAAATAAGATAAAAGAAATATCCACACACATAAGTGGGTGAGGATAAATACAATAAAGGTAAATAAAGTACCTAGGTGAACATGAGCTAAGGTAAATACCTACTCTAACACTTTCCTTAGTATTTTTTTCCCAAGTCAAGGACGAGGAACCCTTGTTCCATCCGCAGTTGTTCTGACTGCAACCCCAGACCTGCAATACATTAAAACAATCTTTTTCTCCATTTTTTTTCAAATTTTAGCAAATTTTTGCTAACTCATATTTTTCTTGAAAAAGGGAGTTATAGAAAATCAAAAGAGGTGTCCCCCAACATCAAAATTTCTTATTTTCACCATTAAATAAATTATACAAGTTATCAAAATCACCTTGGGGGTAAATTTCAGATAACCGACACATTTTATATATAATGTAATATTTGTATTTGTTTTTAATAACTTTTTCAAGGGAATGTTTTGCATGTCCTATAATAATTGCCTTACTTTGTCAAACAATTGACATGTCTTATGTATGTAACCACATTTTGTACATGGGATTATATTAGGATAAACTCACTGATTTCATTATGATCAAATTAGTCATTATATTAGGCTTAACTCAGTCATTGAGGGTCAAATTTCTTATTGCATTAGTATATCAAATAATATTTGCATTATTTAGGGTCAAATGTTTGTTAGGAAATGTCTTTTACATATCCTATAATCATTTCTTTAGTTTTCAAATAGTTTTCGTGCCTTCTCTATGATGTCACATTTTATACAGGAGATCACATTAGGGTCAACTCATTCATTGCATTATGATGAACCTAGTCATTATATTTGTTAAGGAATGCTTTGTTTAACTTATAGTCATTACATTACTTTCTCAAACAATTGACATACCTTCGTTATTAGCCACATTTTACATGAGATTGCATTAGGGTCAAGTACCTCATTATGATCAAATCTAGTGTTGTATTAGGATATCATGTAATCATTGCATTAGGATCATCTCATTCATTACATTTGGATATTATGTAATCATTACATTAGTTATGGTCAAATTTTTGTTAGGGGATTTTTTTCCTATCCTTTAGTCATTGCATTTTTCTATTTAACAATTGGTGTGCCTTCTATATACTACCACATCTTACACATCAAATTGCATTAGAGTTAACTCACTCATTGCATTAGAGAAAACTTAGTCATTATAGTAGGGTCAACTTGCTCATTCTATTAGGATAGCCTATAATTATTAGTATTTCATTAATTTTTCAAACAATTCAAAGTTTTCTACATAAGAGTACATGAACTATTTGAAAATAATTCTCAAGGAAATGAGGTCATGTGGATTGTAATGAGTGAAGGTGTAGTTCCCAAAAAAAAATAGTACAATAATTCATCAACACCCAGTCAGAATCGTCATTTAATTGCACAATAATTCAAGCACTTTAATCGTGCTCTCTAGTTGTCAACCACATCTTAGCCTATGCCAAAATGGGAACACTTCCCTTACTTGGAATATCAGGATTTTCATATTATTTAGGGTTAATGAAAAGATGTGGCCAGTGCCATGGGAGAGTCAAAGAAACTACAAATAGATGCATTTAAAAAAATCATGCCAAATCCAACAACTATTTCTAGCATCCTTTGTGCTAGTGCTAAAATTTGAGCTTTTTAATAGGGTATGGACGTCCAACAAAGCACAGAGCCAGAGAAATTTTCTAGGTGTTGTGGTTGCAAGCACTCTGGATGATATTCCTAAAAAATGTGGATGCATGTGTAAGGCATGTGAACTATTCACCAAAATCCGTAAAAATAGTGTGGCCTCATGGATTGCAATGGTTGCAGGATATGCACGAAATGAGTATTTTGAAAAGGCTTAGAAAATTTTAAGAAAATACATTTACAGGTTTAAATCTAGACTTCCACCCATCTAGAACATAAAAGATAGAACAGGGTATGGACACCCATCTAGGCATAAAAGATAGAAGAATTTCGCCATATATTGTAGTCACAAATGCTCAGGAAGACGTGTTTGTTGAATGTGGAACCTTATACATGGAACATGAATTGTTTTACTAGATTCCAAAAATAAATGCTTTAAAGGGATGTCAGGATTGCAGGATGTGATTAAATGGGTTTGTTAAATGGCCTTTAAACTACTCAAGAAAATGCAATTGACATAGTTAAATCCAAATTCCACAACCTTGGCCATCACTCTTCGCTATCTATGCCAACGGGTGCCTTGATAAAGGGTATTCATAAAATGGTTTCTTTGAAATGAATATAGAAAATTCCAATCAAATCCTAAGAGTAGGTGTAAATCCTAGCTGCCAGCCGAGCCAACCTTTTCTTAAAATGAAAGCTTTAAACAGGGTAAGAAAACCACAAAAAAAAAATTACAATCCATTTTTTACTTTATTATTAGATGTTGTAGCTATGAATTCCCTGATAGTCATGTATACAAAATGTGGAAGCATTCAGATACCTCACATACTAGTTGACATATTGCATAATGAAAATATGGTCTCATGGATCAGGATGACTACTTGAAAAGCACAAAATGGTGTTTTGAAAAGGCATGGATTTATGACTAATAGTTTGGGTCTTCAAGTGACTATCTGACATCATGCCACAAAATGGTGGTCTCAATGGATCGCGATTGTAAACCACCTAGATCCCTCATACCCACTTCGGTCATTGTTCCCAAGTATGGTTCATCTTACCTTGTCCTTCATATTTCTCGTAATTTAGTTTCACATTTTTAAGAAATAAATTTAAAACCTTGGAGTGTCTCACATTTGATTATTTTATATACACCAGTTTAGTAAAAACAATAATATGAAATCCTACACTTATGTAACCCAAATAACACTTGTAAGCTAAGAATATACTTAAACCCCTCCTCTAGACATAATCAGGAAAACTTCGTAACCAGATTATTAGTGTGAAACAATAAAATTCCTTATGATCTACATTACAGACTTGTAATCTGATCATCACCCATGGTTGCAACAACAACCTTAGGCATTGCTAGACCCAGGGTATCAAAATTGGTGCTTTTGTCCATTGCTATTAGCAAACACCAATTGAGTTGCTAGCTAAAACAAACTTTCTCTCTACTTAGCAAAGTGAGAAAAATGCAATTTCCAGAGACGTACAAAACAACATGTTGAGCCCATAAAAGAGATGAAAATCATCCTATGTGTTCCTTGCAATGAGGAGAGTCACATCCAGCTTTAGAATAACCCCCAAATGATTGTTTGTACTCTCTTTTTCACTCCTCTAGGAGCTCAGTTACCTAGTTTTACACTTTTAGGAGGCTACTAAAATTGAAAAGTTGGGTTTCTTTTCGTCTCATTGTTTAAACCCTAAGCAACGAAGTACATATTCGCCTTTGTAAACCTCTATCTTTTTTACTAGACAATCACTTGTAACATTTAGTTTTGGAAGAGACACTCTCCTACACAGTTTGGCAGAGGTATTTTTTTTGCCTCATGTTGTTGTTTGACTAGGTCAATCTGGCCTAACTATGAATGATGGCTCTAGAAAACTCATTATTGTTTGTAATCCATTTTCCAATTCTTAGTTTCATCGAATCTGATGAATTCTCCATATGTAGGAGAGCATGTAGGAAATATTTTGTTTCATGTTCTTCTATCAAAGTGAATTTTCGTAGATGTTTTCTTAGCCCTCGAGGTAAAATTTGTTGTTCTGGAAACTTGATCGATAACAAATGGCAGCTCCAGAAAACCATGTGCCAATTGTACACAGTTTTCTAGTTTTGGATTCCTTCAGTCCCTTTGGATTCTTGGTATATAAGTGGGCACGTAGGAATTTTGTTGATGTGAATTTTCTTATCGGAAGATAGTTTTTAATGCACTTTCTTAGACTTATAAATAATTGTACGAAATTTTATCTTGTGGCTTATTGTGCAAAATTTGATTTTTATGAAAACAATGTTTCTCTTTCCTCTCTATCTCTTTCTCTCTCCTTAGTTAAGAAATGAAGTGAAAAGAAATGAAATAAATTTATGTCTCTAATCCTCTTCTTTAGAATGCAATTTATCATAGTTAATATGTAAATAGGAAACTAAAAACATTAATTATGCTAGACCTACATGGATGTCATGCTAGGAATTTATCGTTGATTTCATGCTCACATGGTTTTGCAGGATGCAAGAAAGATTGTGAAAAGGCATGGTGTAATTCATTGTTTATCATTGTAATTTATACAGGTCATTGTAGAATGTATATATGTATAATGTATTTCCATGTTAGAGAAAGGTTTATATTTGACATTTGGTAATATGTATGAGATGCTAGTTTTAGGGATGCCTTGGGAAATTTACATTTAATCATAGATTCAATTTCAATTCAGATTTACGTATGGTAAAATGGTAGGATATGTGTGTGTGTGTGTGTGTTAAATGAATTTTAATTTAATATTTTGTAGTGCATTTCCAGAGCACAATAGATGATCAATTAATTGGGGTGTCATGTTTTCCTTACCTTGAAAATGTAATAAAGAAATATAAACTAATCAATCAACCCTAGTTCAAATTCATGCATAAATAACCTTCATGTGTTAATCTAGCATAGAAAACTGATACCTTCGAATGAACCTTGCACTCGATAGTACCTCCTAGTTTAGGTAAATAAGAGCCCAAGTTTGAGTGGTCATCATAGCCTACATGCTTAACAACATCATCGTGAACCCAATGAATAGGATCAACATGGTCAAACATTTACTAGAGTATGTGGTTCCCTTATAGGATTTGTAATTGTGTATGTAGTAAGGATAATGTGTTCTCTTATGATATAATCCTTGGGAAACCAACATAAAACGCAGTGTAAAACTCTTTGGGACCAACACCCATGTTGAGGGGTGAAGATCATCCACTAACCTTGAAAGTCACCTTTAGGAGTTGGGATCATAAAATAATCTAATACCAAAACCTCAATTATCATTTGGGTTTTATGGTGCAATACTAAGAGTCAGTTGTGAAACTTAACCACCTTTTTAATTTATGATTAGTTGTGGGAATGTAACCATAATACAGTGTGCTAGGAGAAAAGTGAAACTTAGACCATTCATAAAATGGGCATAAACCATCTTATGGCGAGGGACTAATCCTGACCTGTGATCCCTAAGGTGAACCATAATCCTCTAAATGAAGGAGCATTCCCTTTCATTCTCAACTTTTCCCAATGTGTAGTGAATGTATGTTTTGAAACTAGGTGATTATGTTCTTGGGGAAATTCCCTACGACAAGAGCTAGTAGGCCCACAAGCTTGTAAATTTCCTTTTTAAATGGATTACTCGAAAAATTTCAAAACCCTAAATTAATAAAATTAAGTGAAATTGTTTTAGGATGAATGTAAATGATCCAAGTGGGTCATATGATTTAGATACCTACACATGGGAATACTTAAGTGAATCCCTTTAACCCCTCTCAAACAAGAGTGTCATCTTGACAAGAAATATCGAATGTACCTATAGTTACAAGATAATTTTGGAGATAAGGCTGTACAATAACTCTATTGTGACCTTAGTAAGGTTTGTAAAATTTATAATCGAATATCTTCTTATAACATACATCTAATGCTTAATTGTTGAAGAATCCAAACCTAGGGGAGTGTGAAATCATACCCGTTAACACCTTGATGACTAAGCAATTGAGTGAATTAGATGGGATGTATGGTTAGTTGTCATAACGTAAGACAAAATAAACTAACCTTAGAACTTAAATTCTAATATGAAAAGAACATGTAATCTATATACTCTAGAATCAATAAACTTCCTTTGCTTCATGAGACCCCCCCTTTTTGCAGCTAAGATAAATGGAAAATCCAATCGAACACACAACTTATAAAATCAATCCTTGGAAAAAAAACTAAAAGGATCATGTATGTACATATGTTCATACCAACAAACATGTTACAACATTTTTGTGTGATAAGGGAAACAAGCATGAAATGATGCAAAGATAATTAAGGTTATCATGTAAGAGTTCTACTTTTACTGGGATAAAATATGTGCAGATTACAAATAAATTCAAGAAGCCACATGATAATGGCATAGAGATTTGGTAGAAAACCAGAAGGCTCCACTTTTACAAAAGACAATTTCCCATACATAGGATGCAAGGGATTTCGAATTTTATTCTCAAAAGGTGTGCAGATCTATGAAGTAATACCTAGAAGATCCAAACTCCAACTCAGGTTACGATAAACAACAAACAAATCTTCAGAGTATGGATAATGGTGACATAACTTTAAGAATTGCTCAAAAATTATGATACAGAGCAATCAATGACTTCTACGGGTAAAATAAAGAATACCCAGAACTCGAAAAACAAATAGAACTTCATTGCAAAATATAAATGAAAATCAGATCCAAAGTGGTAAGAATGATGTTTTTGCACACAACAAGTTGTGAAAAGCACAAAATCCCAATTCAAAAGATCCATGAATGAACAGATAACAAAGAATAAATAATACAATGCTATACAATGCCATCTGGTTTGAAAGAGTATGTACCCACAACCTTAAAATTCAATATCTATACAATCTAATAGATGACCATGACTAAGGTAAAACAAAACAAATATAACTCAACTTGAACCTAATGGCATCTAGTAGTTTTGGCAACAACAATAATGCAAAAAAAGTTTAAAAGGGAACCCAGTGGCCATCATTTTTGTCAAAACTCTTAGTTGGGTGAAATAGAGTGCAAAAGAAACTGATACATACAAAAAGAAGCTTCAAAATCAGACACCCAGATTGGGTAATATGAAGCCCAACGCAAAATAGATACACAGATGGAAATGAAAGAGTTTCTTGTACTTACCAAAAAATCTCTAGTAACCAAGATTAACATGAAGTTCCAAAATAAAATTCCCTTGCTGAAGCAAATGGGGTTTCAAAACTTGAACCAAAGCTCCAACAGGGAGAAACAAACCAAAAATCAGAAATTTATTCACAGTTCTAGTTTTGAAAACCAAACAAGATTTTTGTTAGAGTTACTAGTAATCTCTCCAAAACAACAAACAAGAGAAATGGATAAAGCCTTTAGAAATTGCAACATCACATAGAACCATGATGGCCAAGCTTGAATGATAAGTAAAATAATCACAGATGTAGAGCTTCAACACCAAAATCATGGCAGTCAGGGAACACTCTTCCATTCTCAAGGTTTTTAATGAATAGATCAACAATAACCAAGTAACAGAGCTCAAAAATTCATAACTGGACCGAGGAGAAATTTCCGCAGAGATTTGCTATCTTGAAAAGGAGCTCGTGAATTTTCCAAATGATTAGGGTTCAAACAATTTTTACTCATCAACTCGACCAACGAGTTCAAACCCAACCAGGGTTGGAAAAATTATGCACATGGCAGTGATTCATCAAACCCTAACTCAACTCAGCTTTAGATCACCAACAATATGCTCACGGGTTAAGCCCTCGTGGACGGGGACCAAATAATATGTAAACAATGATTATTGTTTTGACCTTACACTAAGGTTTGTAACCTTCTAAACCATGTGTAATCATCAAAGGAAGGGGGACCGATAAATAAATATGATATATGCCATGATGTATAATCAAAATTGGGGGTCAAAAAAATAATATCATATACCACATTGCAAAGGTCCCTAAATGATTACTCAAATAATAAGATATGACATGATTGAGGTAAAGGATCCCCATTGGTAATGAATATGCAAGGTCAAAGAAAGGCCAATAATGGGTCAACCACATGTTATTAAAGAAGAGTCAAAACCTTACCTTAGTTTTGTGGAAATACCTTATTCTTGCCAAAAATACCTCGTACTCTCCAAATAGAATTAGGGTGAGGGATCATATTTAATCATGTTAACAAGAAAGCGAAACTGAAGAGTATAACAGTGAGGTGTCACATCAAAAGGAGTATTATTCTTGCATGTACATAGGTGGCCCCATAGATTACAAGAAGAAAAAGTATGCACATGCCTACAAGTGGTCACCATAGTGGGTGAATTGGATTTGAGTAATATTTTATTACGAGAAGACACAGGAATTAATTTTCTCACATATGGGGATTAATTTTTGCATGTGCATCCAAAGCGGAAGACATAAATAATGCCTAAAATATCATTGCAAGTGGATCAAGTTGCAAGTGTCACATCAAGAAGAAGAAGAAAAATAATGCATGCACATGGGAGAAGACTTACATAACAAGAAAGGGCTATTATTAGCCAAATTATTCATCTAACTTTATTAAAAATAGATTAGTCAACTGCACTTGGACTAAAACTTATTTTTGTAACTAAGGCTATTAATGCCTCATTGAAATCAGCATGGCTATTTTTATTCCTTTATTTATTCATGATAAAGGGGTAAAATTAGCATTCATGGGGGAGTACAAATTTTAGCCTATTTTTAGGATGGGATGGGTGAATAATCTCTCTATATATTGTGTGTAATTGCAAGGCACAAGAAGGACTTTTTGGAAATCGGAGTGCTGAAGTAATTTTTGCCAGTTTTTCCCCTTGAATGAGAAAATATTTCTACCTTTCCAATTACTTGCAGTGGGTTGTATATCTTCAATAATTATTGTGAATTTTAATTCCATGAATAATCATCTTACCTTGCTGAAAATTTGGTATTTCATTCATAATCTTAGTGTGCATGTTTATCTTGTTGTGTTGTTGTGATTTATCCCTCAATACATAAGTGTTTTTTTCCTTAATATTCTATTAAAAACCATTGGTTCATCATCCAAATTTCACTCTCAATTTTATTGTGCATATACTCAGTCAAAGCCCTCAACAAGTTTGATGTATCACCCCTTTTCAATTTCAGTTACAATCATCTTTTTACCCTCAAAACCCCAAAAAATTAGTTTAGGATACTTAAAAAAGGAACCGACCTTGATACCAGAGACTCACCTCAGAAATAGCTATACCCACAGACTTGAGGTATTTTTGTTGTATATATGAAATTGAGAGATTAAGATCAATCTTATAACCCCTAGTGTCATCTCTCAACCAAGGTGCACTTTCGAGAGATAACATAGCCTTGATATAGCATATATTATGTTCTTATCATGAAATTATCATCATCTTTTATGGTGATTAGTACACGATATAAAACCATAATTTTAAATCATGAAAGGATAAGTCATTTCAATGCTAGATTAGTATAAGAATTGTTATTAATCGCATAACGAACTCCAAGGTTGAAACCCTGATAATTAAATTATTAGTCCCTTGTTATATCAAACAATAAACATATGTATGATGGTTATAACACAAGATACATGCTAGGTCATTTTTGGACCTCTCTTTGGGTAGTGTGAATATTTAGAGGTTGCCTATGTATTTTATCACATTTTTTGAATGAATCAATTGTTATGTTCATATTGATGGGCCCTACATCCCATCATGCCAAAGGTGGAAACTATTTGAACCTTTAGGTCTGTCCGCCTACCCTGATTAATGAAACAATTTATTGATACTGATGTGTTCTAGTTGTGTTGTCCTCCCTTGAACATAAATGTGTGTGATTTCCCCTTGTAGGAGTCTTTCGGGTCTTCGTACCCTTATAGCTTGTTATCTTGATAAGTGTATGATTTTTGGTCTAGGAGTGAGTCTTTATCTCCAGTTTCATGAGAGGCACCTCGCTTGTGTTTGGAATAGGTCATTGGTGACCTAGGCTTATTGGAAAGCTTAGGAAACATATGTTAAGGATATGGAGGAATTTTAAAAATCCTCTTTCATTTTCTAGAACCATGATGTTTTCCCCCTTGTCCTTTAAGGAAGATAATGCTTCAAGTTTTTATTCATAAGTTTTCACAAGAATGTCTTGTGTGTTGCTCTCGTAAATTGTAGTTGGACCTCTCTTGTTGCATATTTATCCTAGGTCACTTGAGTGTTCCTATGGATTATAAGATTATGCTTAGTATTACCATGAAAATTTAATTCAGTCCTTTCAAGTTATAAAAGCGCTTCTAATGAATAGTCTACATCCTTCTAAACGATATTGCTAATTTAGGTGTTTTCCTTGTTTTTAAACATCATCTTGTGTGGTCCTAAATTTTTTAGACCTATAAGTAGGTATGTTCTCTCATGCAAAATTGAGGGACATGATTGGTAATTTTTAACCTTTCCTAATTAGCAAACATTGAAGTGTAATTCAATCTAAATGGAGGTTTTATCCTTCCCTTTTATTGTGTGTTGCACCCATGTATGACTATGTGGACACTGTTTGTGTGCAACCCTTCCTATTCTTCACTAACCTTGGTTTTTATTTTTTGGGATTCCATTGGAAATTTACTGTTTAAATTCTCTGTGTTGTACTTGGTTAAGCTTGTAGAGGTTACTCTATAGAATTAAATACTTGTAACCTTGTTTGGAGGAGGTTTAGTACCTGTGCCTAACAATCTCCCTTCTCTTTGTTCTGGGAACCCACTTTTGTTTGAAATAAAGAAATCCTAAGAAGGGTGTGACTTCTACTCATATGCATTGTTTCCCTACCTCTTTTTGTGACTATTGATGGCAAATCACAGTACCCCTGAATGTCTGCAACTCGATGGGTTGAGACACTCAGTGTAATTGCATAACATGAAGCCTTTCCCAAGTGTGGGACCTTGTGAATCAGGAAATCTCTCCGGATGAAGGCCGGTTCCTATTCCTCTGTTCATATGCACACATAAAAATGTAGAGGGTTTACTCAAAAAACCTAATCTGACTTGCCAAGGAGACAAGGTAAGAAGATGCATAAAAATAAACCTAAACTAACAAAGGTGATGCACCAAGGAATGAAGAAACACCTGTCTTGCTAATAAACACAAACCATTAAAATGTAATGCAATATCATGCACAGATAACCAGATTTACAGTGAAAGATCAGGAGGATGTAAATGAACACATAGAGGGTTGAGAATCATCCACATACATGCATTATTTGCTCCAAATATTGATACAATACAATACAAAATGCCAAGAGGCAAAGTTGCATTACAGTTTTAGATGGGAGGTTTGAACTCCACAAATCCACCTGCCAAAGAGAAGAAGGGAGGGGAAAACAAGAATGTCCAACCTTTAGAAAGAAGCCCCTCCTTACAATTTATAGGAAGAATTAGAGAGGGAGGAGAGAGGAATTCCAAATCTATCCCAACCACCTCAAGGTTGTATTTAATTCATCTCATTATGGCGGTAGGTGAGAACCCTAGCAAACCTAAAAAAAGGTGAATTGTATTTTGCATTTTTGAATAACTTTTTCTGACCCAATTAAGCTTTCTGAAAAGTCCAACCTTACCTGAATCTGAGCTCCCTTTGAAAAGTAATGGCCATTTGATTATCTGCGTTAGGGTTTGTTTCCTATCACGGTGTCAACGCTCAAAATGTTGTGCCTCCTGAAGATGCACCTCGTGAAGATGTGCCTCATGAAGATGCACCTCGGTGCATCCATCCTCATGTCAACATACTTTTAAGTGTGCCATAGGTGCTAAAAATGTGGTGTTGACACTTTGTGTTGTGTGCCCCCAACCTCTTCCTTGATGTAATCTGGAAGCAAAACAACAACCGAACACAAGAATACCATTGACTATGATAAGACAGAATGACGACAAATCTGAAATATCAAAATAAATTATAATATTAACATGAAACTGTTACAATCTCACCCATGAGATACTTCAACAAGACTATGGGAGAAACTTTACAATTACACCTCTTGATGGCTTCTTCAACACACCTTTAACTGATGGCTTCCTTCGCACACTTCCTACAATATTTCTCACTACTTCTTTCTATGCTAAATGAGGGGGGTGGCCTCTCTATTTATAGAACTTCCAGGCTTATCCATCCTATCTCTAAGATAGGATAAGAAATCCACTCTGACGAATCATATTCCATACCTTAACTCTTATCTGTACATGTAAGCTTATCTGTTAAGATAAGATAAACCTTATCATTTTACATGGGTTCCACATTTTTAGACTTTTTACAAATAAAATACACAAAATATTTATGACCTCACTCCTTGTCCTTATTACCAATATAATATTTCTAATTCCTAATCATGTAGACCCTACTTCTCTAATTACCCAAACTTTGACATTTTAACATTACCGGACCACTTACGACAAATATTTACTTTTTACAACATTCCTATTGTACTTTGACTGTTACCGTACTCCACATTATTGGCGGCACCGTACTGACGGCGCCGTTATCTTCTATCGGACGCTACTACTAATTACACTTAACAACATCCTATTCCTAATACATACATTAATGAAATAGAAATTATGGAGGAAAATTTTAGTGTCGACATCTTCCCCCTTCCTAGCTTCTACTCCGTCCTCGGAGTAGACTATTCTGGTGCTTGGAAAATCTTCAACTTGTCGTGGTTGACCCATTTCGTAATGGGAGTGCCATCCAATTCCTCCAGTCGGTACGTACCATTTTCATGCACAGCTGCTATTTTGTAGGGCCCCATCCATTTTGGAAGAAATTTTCTCTGTCTTCTTTTTTTGTATCTGGAATCATATACTAGGACCAAGTCATTCACATGAAATGGAGACCATCGGATCTTTTGATCAAAGTATTCCTTCTGCTTCATTTTCTTCTTATGGCTTGTATCCTTTGCTATTTCCCTCATTTCCTCTAGCAAATGAAGATGTACCAACCTTTCTTTTACTGAATCACTTTCATCCATCCTTTCATTTTTCATAACTCTCACAGTGGGAATATCAAACTCAATAGGAAGAACTGGATCAATGCCATAGGCCAACTGAAATGGGGAGTATCCTGTTGCTGACTTTGATGTTGCCCTATATGCCCACAATGCTGCATGAATCCTTTTATCCCATTTATGTACCTGCAAGGCTGCATCTTTTGCTAGAATTTGACATAGCACAAAATTTGTTCGTTCCACCTGTCCATTTGTGCTTGGCTTGTATGTTGTTGCCTTCCTGTGCTTGATAGAAAACTTATTGACTAGGGCTTCTACCACCTCATTAATGAAGTGGCTTCCTTGATCTGTTACAATTTCTAATGGACAACCAAATCTGGTGACAATGCGTTCATATATGAACCTTGCCACTTCATCCATGGAAGCTGTTTTCAATGGCCTAGCTTCAACCCACTTGGTTAAATAATCTGTGGCAACTACAATATACTTATTTTGACGTGATGTAGTTGGAAGTGGACCTACAATGTCTATTCCCCATTTTTCAAAGGGACCAAGGGGAAGAATAGGACATAATGGAGCTGATGAAGTCTTACGGTTACCATGTGTTTGACAAATATCACATGTCTTACAATAATTATAACAATCTTTAAAAAGAGTGGGCCAGTGATAACCTGCATCCAAGATCCTTCTTGCTGTAAGTTGTCCAGAGAAGTGCCCTCCACATGTACCATTGTGGAATTCTTCTAGCAGCTCCTTTCCTTGATCACGTCCAACTGCCCTCTTGTACTGTCCATCAGGTCCTATTCGAAATAATGCTCCATGCAGAATAGAATATGGACGACTGGCTTGAGTAATCTTTCTCTTAGTCTTTGCATTGGCACCATCAGGAAACTTGAATTCATTCAGATAATTCCAAATATCTATGTATTCACTAGGGATTGTGTCAAGGGAGAACAATGCTGCATCGGGAAAATCATCATCATCACAAGATGATCCTAAACCATCATAGGCTCGAGAGAGTGCATCTGCATTGACATGCTTCTTTCCTGGCCTATCTATAATATCAAATTCAAATTCTTGTAGCAAAATTATCCATCTTGCTATCCTCCCTGATGGGTTAGGCTTATTGACAATATATTTCAGAGCCTGATGATCCGTTACAACTATAAATTTCTGCCCTAGCAAGTAATTTCTAAACTTCTTTACAGCAAAAATGATAGCCAGAGCCTCTTTTTCAGTTACAGTATAGTTTACCTCAGCACTGCTCATTTGTCTGCTCCCAAAGTAAATTGGATGTTCATTCCCATTTTCATCCTTTTGGCTCAAAGTACTACCTAGTGCTGCATCTGAGGCATCAGTGTACACAATGAATGGCTTGCTCCAATCTGGATTCTTCAAAACAGGTGAAGACACCAGGGCTTCCTTCAGTTGTCCAAAAGCTTCATGCGCCTTGTTTCCTGGTTCATAAGCAACATCCTTCTTCAAGAACTGGGTTAGTGGCTGTGCAATCTTTGAGAAATTCTTGATGAACCTTCTATAGTAACCCACATGGCCTAAAAATGATCTCAACTTACTTCTATTCATAGGAAATGGTAAATCTTTGATTTTTGAAACTTTATCAGGATCAGTACCAATACCATCTCTGGATACAACATGCCCTAACAAAACGCCTTTAGAACATCCAAAGACACACTTTGTAGGGTTTAGTGAGGCTTGTGCTTCATCTAACCTTTGAAATGCTGTCTCCATCTGGTGCAGGTGGTCCAACTTGCTCCCATAGATGCAAAAATCATCCAGAAATACTCTGATGAAGGTCCCAATGTAGGGTTCGAACACCCTATTCATCAAACGCTGGAATGTTGCTGGAGCATTACACAACCCAAAAGGCATAACTCTATAAGCAAACATTCCCCAAGGAGTGGTGAACGTGGTCTTCAGCTGATCTTTCTCTGCTATACGAACTTGGTTGTAGCCGCTATATCCATCAGCAAAACTATAGCACTCCTGGCCAGCTACTTCGTCCAAGATCTGATCTGAAAATGGAAGAGGGTAATGATCCTTCTTTGTTGCCTTATTGAGCTTCCTGTAATCAACACAAATGCGTAGCTTCCCATTCTTTTTTATTGAGATCACAATGGGAGAAACCCATTCTGAATTCTCCACAGCAAATATGAATCCTGCATCAAGTAACTTATCTATTTCTTCTTTTACAGTCTTGGAAAAATTAGGATTCATTCTATATGGCATTTGCTTTATAGGCTTAGCACCATCTACCAGCTCAATACAATGTTCTACCCAACTTACTTGACGGAGTTCCTTGTAATCAAAAGTGAATAGGTGTATGTACCTTCGAAAGAGCTGGAGGTAGGATTCCTTCTCACTCTCCATCACAGCATCACCAATCTTTATTTGTTGGAGACGATCATCAACTTCTTCTTCAGATAATTTTATGGGGTCATGAGTTGGTGTGACTGGCAGGATATCCATGACTGAAACATCCACCTCACTTTCTTCATCTTCAGTGTCCACTTCACTGGTACTAGAGTAATCAGAGGATGTCCAATCATCAGTTTCATCACTTGAATCCACAGGTTCTACTTTATGATGTCGAGGGATCACGTTTATCTTCACCCTCTCTCTACCACGTCCAAGTGTCATGAAACCTTCATTCCAGTAGTTTCTTGCATGAACTCTCCTTAGCCATGGTCTTCCCAGCAGCATTGGGTACGCAACAGTACCATTTTTCATCACCTGAAAGTCTACCACACATACAACACCCATAACAGATATTGCCACATTTGAAACTACACCTTCTGGTTTAGTTTTTCCCTTATTTAATGACCTTAACATAAGTGTTGAAGGGCGATCAATTTTTAAACCCAACATATTCATTACAGACTCGGTCATTACATTAACTGCAGCACCTCCATCAACTAAGACATCATGAATTGAAATACCATTACATAATACCTCAGCTTGTGGAGCATAGGGATCTGCCTCTGCCTCCAAAACAGGGACCTCAACCTCCTTCCTTCTTCGAGCATTGAGTCCACCTCGCAACTCCCGCCTCTTCTCAGAAGACATAGCCAAGAGTTGACCATATGTAATATTTGCAGGCCTTTTGGACAGATCTTCCAAGATGGAGTATGGTCCTTGCCCCTGTGAAATCAGAAAATCCTGCACACCCAACTTTCTTCTCCTATGTTTCTTACTAGTTTCTTCTTTCATCTTCTTAGGATCATTTCCATCTTGATTATCTTTTTCTTTCTTTCTTTTTGTTACAAACACATCTACTTCATTATTTCTGCTCTTATCTACTACATCAAAAGAATTCACAGGTGCTTTTCCTTTATCATTATCTCCCTTACCAGATGTAGAAGCTCTATCTGGACAATTATACTTATAATGACCCTTTTTATAACAACCATAACAAACAACTTCAGAAATATTTCTCTTTGGACCTCTATCTCCTCCCTGAGAACTAAATTCCTTTCCTTGAAGAAGATTAATAGTTAACTGACCCATCTTTTTGAGCAGATCTTCATACTCAGTAGATGTATTAGGAGAAATATTTGTGCTCACCGGGAGTGGTTGTGGATTCAGGACCAAAGGTGCTGGTGTAGGCTCTACTTTAGCAACAATTTCTTTGGGCTCCTCTTCCATGCTTTCTTCTTGCCTTCTTGCAATCTCCTTTGCTTGTTCAATGGTAGCTGGGCGGTCATACTTCACTCGTTGTCTGATCTCCGGCTTCATCCCAAGAATGAAGTGCTTACAGAGGAGATTATCCACGCCATTCATCAACCCATCCGCTAGTCCTTCCTTCCGGATCTGGGCATCGAGCTTCCTCCTTAGCTCTAGAACACGAGCATGATAATCCCTTATCTTCTCCTTCTCTCCTTGGGATAGCTTTGTGATCTCGATCATGAGATCTGCATATTTCTGTTGTTCACCAAATTCTTCAAGAAAACTTTCGGTTAATAAATCCCATGAATTTTTCACATTATCACCTAGTGTTTCAAACCACCTAAGTGCTGAACCATCCAAAAAGGTAGGAAAAAATTCAGTCCATTGTTCCCTTCTTATGAGGCCATTACAAATACAAGATCGTTTAAACTCTTGAATGAAAGAAGAAGCATCTTCATTAGATTGAGCTGAAAAAACAGGAATCTTTCCCATTTTCAAAAGTAACCACCGTGAAATACCAACCCACAAGTACAATTAACAAGACTTATGTGCACAAATAATTGGAATCACTATACTAGAAAGTGACTTTACACCTTTCTACAGTAAAATAGAAATGACCACGGTAAACTATGGTAAAACTTGACTTACTACGGTAAAAACTGACTTTACTGTGGTAAACACTATTCACGGTAAAAAGTGAAGTTACTGCGGTAAATACTATTCACGGTAAAAAGTGACTTTACTGCGGTAATTACTATTCCCAGCAAAAAGGACTTTACCAGGGTAACTACTATTCATGGAAAAAATGACTTTAACATGGTAACTACTATTCACGGTAAAAATGACTTTACCATGGTAACTACTATGCACAGTAAAAACAAGGTTACCCTCCAATTAATTTTTGCCTAAGTGGGAATATCTCTCCAGAAAATCCACCAACGAGGAATGGTCCCGGCAACGGAACCAAAATGTCATCACCAATCCGGCACTATGATAATTCTTCACCGGGAACTCCTCGTGCTATGATTATTTACTAATGCACAGCCTTTAGTTTGGTGGATGTAATCTGGAAACAAAACAACAACCGAACACAAGAATACCATTGACTATGATAAGACAGAATGACGACAAATCTGAAATATCAAAATAAATTATAATATTAACATGAAACTGTTACAATCTCACCCATGAGATACTTCAACAAGACTATGGGAGAAACTTTACAATTACACCTCTTGATGGCTTCTTCAACACACCTTTAACTGATGGCTTCCTTCGCACACTTCCTACAATATTTCTCACTACTTCTTTCTATGCTAAATGAGGGGGGGTAGCCTCTCTATTTATAGAACTTCCAGGCTTATCCATCTTATCTCTAAGATAGGATAAGAAATCCACTCTGACGAATCATATTCCATACCTTAACTCTTATCTGTACATGTAAGCTTATCTGTTAAGATAAGATAAACCTTATCATTTTACATGGGTTCCACATTTTTAGACTTTTTACAAATAAAATACACAAAATATTTATGACCTCACTCCTTGTCCTTATTACCAATATAATATTTCTAATTCCTAATCATGTAGACCCTACTTCTCTAATTACCCAAACTTTGACATTTTAACATTACCGGACCACTTACGACAAATATTTACTTTTTACAACATTCCTATTGTACTTTGACTGTTACCGTACTCCACATTATTGGTGGCACCGTACTGACGGCGCCGTTATCTTCTATCGGATGCTACTACTAATTACACTTAAAAATGAAGAACCTAGAAGATGATGGAATTCCATACTCTTCTGTTTGGTCTGTATTTACCCGGAGGCACATATACTAGAATAGTGGGTTCGTACGATGTGGATTTAGATCTACCACCCCTAGAGCAGGTGGATCGCTACTATTCTTACTCACAAATATTGTAGACATTGCAGGACGTCAATACCACTATACGTGGAGGATTGGTTAGGGGGACGACCTAGCCGATTAGGATTATATTTTAGCCATCACGTTGTTAAGCTACGATGAGACTAAATGCTTATAATAAATGTGGGATTCTAATTGTTAATTTGGACTGTAGGGATGAATTCTTGAACCTTGATGTAAATTTAAGGATATGATGATACATTCCTAGAATGGTCACTTTGTTATATAATGACATTTAGATTCTAGACGTATTGAGTATATTAGAATTATTGGACTAACCATGTGGTAATCATTGATTTTGGTGGATTGTTAACAATATGATGATATATAGGGATCGATAATATGTTGTCGAGTGTATCTAGTAGTTAGGAGTTTCAATAGATAATATAGGGAATTTCATGATTTTGTAGAACATTGAAATTGGATTATTGAGGATTGTAAATTATTTACTAGAGTAGAATTGAATATGTTAAGTGATTTAAAATCAATCTGATTAAAAAATAATTCGTAAACATTGAACCCAATAATGATTTAGCCATTGTCTCATATGATCAATGTTAATTAATAGTGTATAAGCACTTGATTTATGTTCAGAAATGATTGTTCATGGTTGTTGTGATGTGCGATTGATTTTCCATGACATATTGTTATAGCCTTGAGGCTAGAAAGGTATTATTGTCTATGATTGTAGGAACATTATATCATTATACACTGAAAGGGGATAGGGGATAATCCACATAAGGATGTTGGGTGTTTGTGAACCATGGTCTATTTGACAACTTGCGTCTAATGTATGATTTTGAGTTTCTTGCATGCATTAGTTTGGAGGTTTCCTATTGGGGGGGTGACCTCATTTGTGTGGCCATGGGGTGTAATGTTTTCCTTTCTTTTAATTTTTTGTGTTTTATTTTGTGGGATGAATGTATTTTCAATTGCAGAAATCTAGTTACTTTATTAGCACTTGTTAATGTTATATTTAAAATCAAAATAATTATAACTATGCACTTTCCTTAAACTAAAAGTAAGATGTGACATCCTGGGTAATTTCTAACAAACATGGTCCTAAATTTCATGC
The DNA here is from genome assembly GCA_019776745.2 of Taxus chinensis. Taxonomy (NCBI): domain Eukaryota; kingdom Viridiplantae; phylum Streptophyta; class Pinopsida; order Cupressales; family Taxaceae; genus Taxus; species Taxus chinensis. The sequence goes on along the minus strand of CM034147.1, from coordinate 197,021,483 downwards.
ATTGAATATCTAATGAAATTTAGCCCTAATTGGGGATGATTGTAACACTTACTTTCTTACACTTCCATAACTCAAATTTGTCCTAATTTAAGCCATTATCTGAGAAAGCTAAAACTTAGGAATACCCAGATCTTCTATAAACAAATAGAACTTTCATAGCAGCAAATTAAATGTATCCAAGTCAAAGCCAAAGTGATAAGAATAGCGTCTCAACATGAAATCTTCTAGCTGGAAAGGTACAAAATACGCAATTCCAAAAATTTGGAATCCAACTTATAATATCAATGAATTAATCCACGGTTATAAGCATAGAATCTGGGTCTATAACGAGTCTGAATCCAAAACCTTAAAAGTCTATATCCATAGTAATCCCGATATTGATATAATGGTTGCAGTAAAAATGAAGGGAAATGGTAACTCATGCTCTAACCTATTTTGGAAGACCGATAATCATCCTGAAATATTGATCCTCTCAAATATAGGGACAAAGGAGAACCCAGTGGACTATCCATTTAGTAGTCTCAACAACGAAAAAGTTACTTTGGGAGGAGATTAGTGCAAAACTACAACTTCTACGTCTAGAAACCCATGCATGAAGCTTTGGCGAAGAAGTTATCAATCATAGGATTTCTACCCAATAGCAGTAAATTGATCTACAAATCTTAGTGGATTCTAGCCCACGCAAAATAGATCTGCATGCTTGGATATTCAAAGCAGTTGATTCTACTTACTTGAAAAGCTTAGTTTGCCATGTTAATTTGTGCCAACACGTTTTTCAAATTTTGTTCCCTTCATCGAATTAATAGTTATGTGTGTGTTTCAATAACTTGAACCATAGCATCCATGGTTTGTACCAGTCTCACTATGCGGCAATGTTTTATAGTGCTGGTTCCCTTGATTCATCCAATAACAAGATTTTCATGGCCTTACCGAGATGGATTAGAAAGCCACATTAATCCTCTATGATTTTAGCAGAAAATTCCATCACTTCATAGAAACACTTTGGGAAAATCACATAGAACCATGATGGCACAAGCCATGTGGCTACAGTCCACACAACATATGCCCAAATTCTAGAGATTCAACTAGATATGTCAATGGAACATCCATGTTGAGTTTCTTGCATGCTTAAATTTAAGGAGGTTTCCCCATTGGGGGGGGGGGGGGGGGTGACCTGAATGTGTGTGGCCTTCAGGTGAAGAATGTTTTCCTTTCTTTTAATTTTTTGTTGTTTTATTCAGTGGTGCATGTATTTAATTAATTGAGATCAAATCTAGTTGACTTTATTACCACTTGTTAATATGTTTTAATTAGCTAATTTAACTTAAGCTTTTAAACTAAAAAGGAAGATGTGACATTCATGTTCCGGTAATTCCAATCAGGGTAGATGGTCCCTGATTTGTGGTTGCCATAAGGAATGAATTAAATTGCATTTTTATTGAGTGTACTCTTCTTCCCTTCCTATAAACTACAATTTTTCATTGTAGGCCACTTTTTGAGACTTGTGGGACAAGTTAACCTTGTCCCTTACATCTCAAACTCTTCTAACAACCATACTTATGAAGTCATTGCTTGCTAAGCTTCTAGTCCTCTTAATGCATTTCTTTGCAGTGTAAAAGAGAAAATAAAGTCACTTTTCTACTTACCACATTTTATTTGTCCTATTTGGAAGGTTAATGGAGTGCATGTTGGAGTGTAATAGTGTCCATGTCATAAGCCTTACCCTTGTCATTTAATTGCATTGGTTTTTTGTGTCAATTTTATCATAAGTTGAGTTGGAATATATGTGATCATGAAGTGGCAATTTACATGGAGCCACCACATAATTAAATCATCATCCCTTTCTATTTATTAAAGTGAATTTGAAGCATTTTTGGGTTATTTGTCTTATTTTCTACTCTTGAACTTTTAAAAATTTGGTCTTAGGATTACATGATTGGACATACATTTGGAGTTGCATTTTGGGATTGTGCTTGGGTTTGAAGGTGTAGGAAACTTATTGGATTGAATATTCTTGGAAACTGAATAGAAGAGGTAGGATCTCCACTTATTGTTATAAGTTTATTTATGAATATAGCATGTGAAATTTGTGTTTGTTTGAGGTATTTGTATTAGTGTTGTGAATGCGATATATTGGGGCATCAGGTAGTTTCTTACTTAAGAAGGGTGTGGGAGATGAAAGTGTGAGACCATTAGGGAGGGAAAAGGTAGTAAATGTGAGGCATGAAACTTTGGATTGTGAAAAGAGTTCCACCAATGGGGAGAGAAAACAGTTTTGAAAAGTATGGACATATTTTGCATATTTGCAAAGGGGAGAGATAAGGATGTATTTTAGTGTTTTGTGTTGTGCACATGGAGGATTTTGGGTGGAACCCCTATTTCACTTGGGAAGAAAAAGGAGGTGGTTACCATATTCCTTGCTCATTTTGGCTTGTTGTCAAGCCTATGTGCTGTTGTAAAATTTGTAAATTTGGTTTGTGTGTGTTTATTTGAATGTGTTGTATATTATGGATTGTGTGTTTTGTGGAATCTGTTTTTGTGAAGTTGTCAAAGTTACAAGAGACACCTCATTTTTCTATGGTTGGGGCTCAGGGGCCAATAATGAGGATTTCTTCTCCTCTTATTCGACTATAGGTTGGGTGGAGAGCGTCGCCTACTCCCCTTTCTTTGTTTTGTGATTCAAATTTGATAAGATGAAGGAATGCAAAGTCTAAGCTACGTTGTTGGAGGATGATCTTGATATGGAAAGTTTTGTATTTGACACCCAAGAAAGAATCCTATTGTTTTAATTATTATCATGATGTTTCCACCTTGATGGTTGGATTATATAAATTTGTATTTTTAAATAAAGTTTCTTGTAAATCTAGTTGTCAAACTAGGTATTGAAAGGGTTGAATTAAGAGCTTGTCAGTTGTAAATAATTGAAAATGTAACTGTTTCAAATCTAGAAATTACTATAGAACTTCAATGTCACATTTGGGATGGTTTGTATAACTCTAATTGCATTTGAAAGAGAACGAAATTTCTGAACTTTGTCTTCTCAACATTAATGTCATTTCCCTTCTATTTTTGTTATAATTTTCTTTTAAAATTCATTATTCGATGCATCTTATTTCAAGTTTGTGAATGGATTAGTTTAGGCATTTAACAAGTAAAAGAAGAGAGGAGAAAATAACTAATTTTTGTTTATTTAATCAAAAAATCTATACTTATTCTCTATCTTCTATTGGTTTTAAAATGTAAGAATAATGAATCTCATAAATTTCCATACATAAATATATTTAAATTTATAGGAACTATGCATTTTTATACATTCCTAAATACATAATTATACAAAAAAATTACCCAAATATATATATTGGTTGAGAATAAATTATAATACATAAAATATATATTAAAGATTATGTATATGTTATAAAAATAATAATATGCATATAAATGTATTTAGTTATATAATTAAACTATTTTAAAACATTACATATAAAACAAAATGATAATAAAACTAAAACAAAATTCTCATGTAATTATTCTTTTTATGAAATAAAAAAAATCAAATAAAAACCATATATCTACGTGTGACAATAAAGTAAAGAAAAGTGGTTAGGGTGGAGAGGGGTCGGCCCTGCCCCCACTGTTCACCAATCTTAAAAAAAAAATTGAGAAAGAAGGGGTCGTAGACTTCACACAGGCTAGGCCGAAAGCACCTCGATCCCTTAACTCGGGTTATTAAAGGAAATAAGTTATGATTATAATGATTCTTTAAATATATACTCACACTCATAAATATTAATATGGTCGATAAATAAAATGAGGGAAAATATTCACCCAAAACAAGGAAAAACTCTAAATGAATCTTTCTATTTATAAAAAAAGAGATTAAGAATAAAAGTATGGATTTCATTGGAAGAAGTTTCTCCCTTATTGTAGATTTAGAAATAAAATCCTCCATATATTCCCCTAAGATCCATGGCCTCTTCCTCCTCCCAAACCCGCAAACAAAAAAAACCAAATGAAATGAGAGAATAGGGCAATGAAAAAAAGAATAAAAGAGAAATTCATAAGGATTTTTAGGGAATCTTTAATCTAATGGCTTAGATAGGCTTGATTCAAGGGTAAAGATTAAATCATCCCCTTTTTAAGTTATGGGTTTTTATGGGAATGAGATTTTAATAAAAGGGTAAGGGTAATAAGGGAATGGGGTCATTTAGTGGTTAGGACAAATTGTGACCCTTCTATTGTGTATTGATAAATAAATAACTGTGAATGTGACTATCTTAACTTAAGATTTGTCTTATAAAATTTATTAGGGACCTAAGTGGACAATTGAAATAATTTTAAAATTGGGACTTAATTAAACGTAGTTTTGTTTATATCTCTTACAACCTTTCAAAAAAAATTCCCCAATAAATTATTAGTAATGATGTTGAATTTGTTTTAGCGTCATTTTTTTCTTATGGGCATTACAATTCCAATGTCTTAGACACACAACATCCCGTCACTTCAAAACCAAAGCCATGATCAAAAGCACCTAGGGTGTACCCCAATACAATGAGATAACATAACAAAAACATAATAAAACCAACTTGTTAGAAGACAAGAAGAAACCACATAACATTCTAGTTGACAATCAGCCAAGTGGCCTTTCAGGAAAACAAGCCCCGAGCTACAGAACAAGGGAAAAATCCAAGAAATATCGGCTATAAAAAAATGGCTTGGTAGCATTATTTCAGTCCATGAAAATCTCGCAAAAAGAAAAAAAAAAGAAAATCCTCAAAGATTCTAAAAAAATTATTAAAATAAAAGGCTGGTCCTAGATAAAATAACTGCAAGTTTAGAAATCTAAACACATGAAATACCCACATCAAAATCAGTTTGCAACCCTTTGTGGGCCACCGGTAGGGGTACTCTACATTTATCTCACATATAAGAATATACACAAAAAATGAGATTTAATGTGAAAACATGTCATGGTATATATTCTACCATATGGGGATTAAGTCCTCAAAGCGATGAACAACATCAAATTCTACAGCCACTGAAAACCATTCCTATCTCACCTAATGACTGAGGAAAAGAGAATTTCTAAACAACTAATCAATTTCTGGATCTCCTCCATAATGAGTTAAACTTAGCAAAATTATGGTATCTTAGAGCATGAGGAGGAGGAGATGTTTCATCCTCAAAGTTATGCTTTCAACCTATGCAAAATAGGAGCTTTGCGATGTGATATATGTACTAAGTGTGGCAACATAGACTAACACAACAAGTTTTGGTCAGGGTGGATAGAAAGATTGAAATATCCTAAACAAGGATGTGTCTTGAATGGTCCAAATTAGAGTAGTTATCAATGCACGTGAACAGTTTGAAATATTTCCAAAAGAGAATTGGAAGACTTTTCAAATGCGGGTAAACCCACCAGGAGCACCACTTACACTATGGATGTTGGTATTTCCAGGCATGGTCTCTTTACCTTCATCTTTTATAATTTTCATATATTGGTTCTTTATATACAATATAATAGAAATAGTAAACCAGTGGATAATTATACATTTGGATGTTTAACCAAACTAGATAGTTTAAACCAACAAAAATCCACCTTTTGATTTGCGTAACTAAGTTACACCTCGACCATAACCCGGGATCTCTCCCATGACCTCATACATTGTTAACCCATGGTGTCATAATTGGGAACTCGTTTTCATCAAATAAAAAAATCATTTAAGTCCACCTCAGAAAGTTAGAAAAACTTGATTTTCAGAGACTCGCAGTATAACTTCCTGATCCCCGAAAAAGAGATGTCAACTTTCGTTTGTGTACCGTGTTATGTGGGGAGAAATCTTAAAACTTAGATCGACCTCGATTGACTGTTGGTGTTCTCTTCAGCGCCATCCTATGAGCCTGGTTACCTTATTTAAGACCTTTAGGAAGTTGTTAAAACTTAAAAGTTGGGTTTCATTTTGGCTTGCTATATGAACCCTTTGTAACCTTTTGTTTGGGGAAAAACAATTTTCTAGATAGTTTAGCATATGGGTTTTTTTGGCCTTGGGTCATTGTTTGACTAGGTCAAACTAGCTCAACTACGACCGGTGGCACTGGAAAACTCATTGCCATTTGCAACACGTTTACCAATTCTCAGTTCTGTCGACTCTAGTAAATTCTCCATATATAAGAGAGCATGTGAGAAATTTTCATTGCACGTTATTCTATTGAAGGGTTAGTTTTGGATGAGGATTTCCTAGCCCTTGAGCTGATTTTTTTTTGTTGTAACTAACCCAATTATGACCGATGGCCTCAGAAAACTAGCCACCAATTGTAAATCATTAGTTCTGAATTTTATCAGTTCCTGTGAATTCTTTATATGTAGGAGGACATGTAGAAATTTACCCATTGTGTTTTTTCTTATCGGAAGATAGTTTTTTAATGTGGTTTCTTACCCCCGAGCCAAAATGAGACGTTCTCGCAACTAGTATAAAACTGTAAAATAAGGTCACATGATCCTATCCAAGACTCTAAACCGTCGTGAAATTTTTTGAAACATATAAGTAACTATATGAAACTCTCCTATGTGGGTTGTGGTTTGAAATTTTGAATTTTGGAAAAATAGTCTTTCTCTCTCTTCCCCATCTCTTTCTCTCTCCTTAGTTACGAAATGAAGTGAAATAAATATGTCTATAACCCTCTCCTTTCGAATGAAAATTATTATAATTATTATTTAAATGGGAAACTAAAAATGTAAATTATGTAAGATCTAAGTGGATGCCATGTCATTGATTTATCGTTGATTTCATGCTCACATGGTTTTACAACATGTAAGTAGGATGGCGAAATGACATGGTTGTAACTCATTGTGTATCATTGTAAATTATGTATGTTAATTGAAAAAAAAACGTATCTATGCATCATTATGTTATAGTAAAAACTGGTTATTGTAATTTGGTAATATGTACGAGATGTTAATTTTACGTGTGCTAGGGAAATGTATTTTGTGGTAAAAAGGGGGTTGGATATACATCTTAAGTGAATTTGTAAAGGATAGTTCAACATTTTTCAAATTATTGAAAGGTGCATTAGTGAAATTTTTAAAACATTTTTAAGATGCTAGTATTTAAGGGAAATGTTCATATAAACATGGGTGTTATTTTGATCCCAAGTTTTGTATTTTAAAAGTTGGGTATGTGTTAAATGAAATTGAATCTAATAGCTTATAGTGAAATTCCAGTGTGCAATATATAATAATAAAGAGAGATAAATGAAACAATCCACCCTAGTATAAACTTCGTGGATAACTACCCTTCTCGTGTGATTTCTTATAGCATAGAAAACTTAAACCTTAGAATGTATTTAAAATCCATACACTTGATAATGCCTTCTAGTTAAGTAAATAAGAGCACAATTCACGTAGGTCGCCAACAAACCATAGAAGTCACCTTTAGGAGTTGGGATCATAAAATAACCCGATACCCAACCTCAATTATCCTTTGGGTTTTATGGTGCAATACTGAGACTCAGCTGTGAAACTTAGCAACTTATTAAGTTATGATTAATTGGTGAAAATATAACTGTAAGATGATGTGCTTGGAGAAATTTGAAATTTTAGATCATCCTCTTATCTTGTTTAAACCATATTTTGGTGACAACCGAGAACCACGTTGTGTAAGCTCTAATGTGAACCTTAACCCCATAAGATGATGAACTACTCCATCTTTCTCTCCTACTTATACTAATATTTAATGAATGTAATAAGTAGAGCTCCATGGGTAATACAACAACCTAATAAAAAAAACCAAATACGATGCATGATCACATTCTTTGTTCACATAAATGTGGATTAAACAATGATGTTAATGAAATAATAAAATGTAACCTTGAGAATGGGATACCTTAAATTGAAGCCAAGGTCTTGTGAGATAAGAAGATTGCACTCTAGTTGGACTTATAAAAGTTAGAAGAACCCTTGGCCTAGTTAGGAACATATTTAAATCTAGATCACTCATGAAGTAGAAATTATGGTAGAAACATGTAATTTACTCCTTGCTACTGAGAGTGAACCCTTAAGATGATGAAACAAAAGTAGTTTGAAATGTGAAATTTATCACGTGAATTCAAGGGAAAATATCTATAATGGCATTACATGTGTAATGTACCCTTCAATGTGTAATATGATTGTGAAAATATGATTTCCTAATTGGAGCAAGGTATCATGAATCAAGAATGATATAATGTTATTAGTTAACCTACATAGTTGGTTGCAATATATTGAAGATGAACAAAGTGTATTGTTAGTATTAAATCATGCTATGAAACAATGTGAATTTCACCTCAAATGGACTTACACTTGTTTTGTTGTGTAATTGAGGTATAAATAAGATCAAGATGCATACCCTTAGGAGTGAATCTCAGGGATGTCACCTAGTAGCCTTATGAGTAGGTAAGTAGTATTGTGTGCAAATAAACACACTATTAATGAACGAGTGAACTAAACAAGTGATTGAACTAATGTAGATGATACTTATTTAATGAGATACACCGTAAGTTAAATGTTAAATGACACAACACAAACAGGGGTAGTTCTTGTAAGATTTATCAGTTGAGAAGTTTTTGGTCGGAAGTTATGCAAGACAAAGTTGATTTTACAAAATATTTGAGAACCTTTACAAATTGGAAAAATCACAGAACAAAATGCTTCAGAAATAGCAAAAATATTCCTTTAACTAGAAGGTGTGTATCAATGGAGGCCCAGAGATGCATGGTTTCACACAAACTTCGAGAATTCAACAAAAAGGCTCATTTTAAAATTATCAATTAAACATTAAAGTCCTAGATTCATGCCGCCTAAGATACACTCACAGAATTACAAAAAATATTTGTCAACATAGTGAAAGTAAAGTGATTTTAAATTGTTTATTTCATTACCAAATGAAGGCTCTTCTCATAATGAAATTGCAAATGCCACAATACCTTCACAAAGATAAGATCTTGTGTGACTTAAAATGGGATTTAACATAAGATTGCAATAGGTATAGAAAAATCTATTTGAAAACACTTTGAAATAGAAGCGGACACAATAATGCTCATGATCAACACAAAATTATTCGAGGTTCATTAGATTCATCAGCAGGGGAGAGTTTCTCCAACAATCTCAAAGATTTTCAATGGTTGTACACTTGTAACCAACTTGACATGATTAAAATCTAAAACACATGAGATAACCATGTTTTATCAGATGGTCTCTTAGGCAGAAATTGGTTTCTGTCAAAATTTTCTCATAAAAATTAACTCCCGACAATTTACATGACTAATTCATGCCTTTTATAGCACTTTACTTTACATCAAAGCTCCTTTCCCCCCAAAAAACAAGAATATTATGAGGAATCCTTCATTTGTTACAATTTTTTATTGAAAATGACATCTAACAGATATACACCCAAAAACTATCAGGTGTACAAAAGATAATTTTTAAAAATATTTCCATTGGTTACTTTTAATAGGGGCATCCAGTCGTCACTTTTGGTAGCATGTTCTCCATCTTTCGTGCTTGTAACTTCTTTCTACTTTTTTTCTTCCTCTGCATCTTGCTGTACTGGATCTGGCATTTTTCTGCAGGTGCTCGAGAATTTTTTAAAAAAAATAGCAACCTTCGCATTCCTCAGATTCACAAATTTAGCTCCACAACAATTCAAATTTGCACTTCACTGATAAAAACGACAAGGGATCATCAAATTAAAAATGAAAAACAAAACACATTCACATCTCCTTAAAATTTGGAGCATTAATGGCCAAAAAAACAGATGCATTGCCTCATAACCATTTAACTCTTCCTTTCACAACTTTGAATTTGAGCCATCCACGTGGAAAAATATGACCCGAAATGGGTTTGTAGGCACCTTTTTCATTTTATGACTTTTAAAGAAAATGTTTATTTTTGACATTTTCCCCTGCCCCTCTTCCTTTCAAATATGGGCTCCACGTGTTGCATAACCTAGGCGTCATCAGGGCCATGGCTCACTTTATAACTTTATTCCTTTTTTCACAAAAAAGGCCCAAATTCTCAAATTGCTCTACCTTCCTGCTTTGAATTTTCAATGCTACCACGTGTTCTTCTATGATTCACTTAATAATTTTGAACAACCAATCAAGATCCTTTAGGCCATGAGGCCAATTTGATTTTTTTGTAAACATAGCAAAAATGACAAGTTTATAAAATAGACCTGTCGTGCCTCATCCAATTAGGGATGACCATGTATCCACCCCCCTGCTTTGAATTTTCAATGATTCCATGTGTCCTTCTCTGATCCCAGTGGAGTTGCAATTCACTTTATAACTTTATTCCTTTTACAAAATAAAGCTAGAAAACTTCAAAGTAACCCGACGATCCACCTCCCTGCTTTGAATTTTCAATGCTGACACGTGTCCTTCTCTGATCCCAGCGGAGTCTCAGCCTATTTTTTTCACTTTGTTCCTTTTTTCCAAAACAAGGACAAAAAATTCAAAGTTCCCCAACAGCCCGCATTTCCACCTTTGACTTTTCAATGCTGCCATGTGTCCTTCTCTGATTCGCTTAATAATCCAATTTTATGTAATTGCTTAATAATCTATCTTTGGTAATCAAAGTTACATAAAATTTATCTACATCAAGCTGAGATTCTACCAGAGAAGTTCCCAAATATACCTTAGATGATTCTTCCAATTCCTCCAATGCTTTTGGTATTTCCAATCTTGCAATAGAAGGAGGAATCTCTATATTGTTTACACTTTTGCCTTGGGTGATTTTCTCTTCCTTGAACCCCAAATATGAAAATTCCCTCTTCCTATGCTCAAGGATTCTAAGAAATTCAACAATAGGGACAATAACCTTGATTTGGATCAAGATTTGGGCTATATCATAGGGATTATATTTGGGCAAGGCAGTGTTAGGGGGGAGATTCACAACTTGTTTTGATACCAAGGGAATTTTCATATTCTAGGCATGAGTAGGAGGACTAGTTTTATTTGGGGAAATTTTTCCTTTTCCATATGTATCTCTCTTAGGGCCTTCCTTAGGGATATTGGTCAAAATTGGAATATTTGGCTTAGCTTGTGGCCCTGCCCCTCTAATAACCTTTCTCCTAGTATTGTGTTCCTTTTCTTGGGAAACTGCTACATTTATAAACATTTGCATGTCCTCCTCAGAAGGCATTCCTCCATCATACTTTTTTATCATCAAAGCTCTTAATTACTCTAAATCATGGTTAGGAAAATATAATTCTTGCACCATATCAATTTCAAAAGTACTAATAGGGGGAAGAGGTAATACTTGGTGGACACAATCCTAGAAACTTTCAACAGTTCTTGCACTCAGTAGTTCAGTTGAGGTTGCCCCTTGCGGTGAACCTCCAAGGCACTCCATCATGCACACATCATCGTGTGCCTCATCATCATCCACTTTCTCAACTTCCTGATCAACATTACATGAGGTGTGTTGCAAGAAACACCTATCACACCATTCAATAACATGTGCTTCTTCAACATTAGCAATTTTGGTAGTCATAGAATCAAGAACCAATATATTATCCCTTAGTTGAGGTTGTTTATTTCCTGACCCCATGGGCCCTTTTCCTCTGTCATCAGATATATGATCACCCCTGGGATGAATACCAAATCTTTCCTAACCTTAAAGTTGGTGCTGGCCATGGGAACTCTGTCCAATCCCCTTCTCTACTCTGGCCAGCTTGTAGGATATCTCTTTTACTTCCCCAGATAAGGTCTTCACAACTTCCTCTAGATCCATGGATTTATTTGTCTGATGCCCTTGAGGATTGATCAACTTGACACCCTCCCTCTTAGGATACTTGCCAACAGCCTTGATATTGTTTTCTATTTGCAAATCCATAGTGAAGGCTTACCCTAGTGTTCCTGGATTTTTATCTCATAGGTAGTAGGCAACCTTTTTATCAAATGCATCAGAATATTTTATCAGATAGGATTCATCACTTGGTCTAAGGATAATAGGCAACATATTTAAGGTTTTATTAAACTTAGTGTTGAAATCCCTAACAGATTCATTTGAATTTTTGTTTATATTTTCAAATTCTGATAAAAGAAATCTTGGATCTGTCTTATCCCCATACTATAATCTAAAGGCATTTTTCATCTTTGTCCATGAATCTATTGAGTTATCTAGTAAAGATTTATACCAGTCACTTGCATCCTCCTCAAGAGTATGAATAAATAATTTTACGTACACATCTTCAAACTCAATTTCAAAGTCCTCCATCATATTGACAAAGAGTCTTAAATGTTCATCACTAGTAATTGCATTATTTCCTTGGAACTTTGCAAATCTAATTCTAACATCCTGCGGCACAACATTAGGATATCCAACCATACCTATGAAATTTATAGGACTAAAGGTATTGACCACAAAAGGAGGTCTAGGTGGTGATTGAACCATATTGCCTTGGGGAGGTGAATTCATAGGGGAATCTAAATGATAAGGAAGAATATTTCTCTGGGGAATAGGAGTATAGCTTTAAAATATATACCCTTTATTAGTTTAATTTCTTGGAAAATCCTATCAACATTGGAAAACAAAGGGGAAAACTGGGAAGCACCTTTTTCAAAGACAAATGAAGGACCCCCTCCAATAGGAGAACTCAAATTGAAAAGAGGACTATCTGGATCATAGTCACCTGAAGATGTATGGTAATATTTAACCACAGTTAGATCACTTTTCAAAACCGCTAACTCCTTTCTTGATTTCTGATCTCCTACTACCTTCTAGATTTGTCTTCTTTCATCTATTTTTCTTTTCCTAGCTCTAGAAAAAACTTTCTAGTAGGATATCGAGTGAAGAAATATATTCTTCCCTCCATCTTTGCAAACTTTAGCAACAAATTTCACTTTGACATAGGTTAAGGTACTGGTAATTATCAGATTTTCAAATCAAAATGGAGTTGCCGCTAAGGATTCTCACCTTAGTTGTGTAAATGCACTACAAGTAATTTTTCAAATGTTTTATCAACACCTAATCTCTACAAAGATTAATGAATTTGACCTTCCTTTACCAATATTTATCACTATTGATACAAATTCAGTGTAATAACAACTTGAAACTTGAAATACTGCACAATGAGCTTGTAATTCCAAATAATTCTTACAAATCTTAGCAAAGGATGACGTTTAAACAACGTATTTGCACTAAAATCATGTAAGAGGCATTAACATGGTCGACATATGTATGTATATGCTCACATAATCTTCTGTAATTCAAATAATCCCCGAAAACGGTGCCATTTTGGTGTTAGTATCCAAATTGATTCTCCTTCGAGGGATGAGCAACATCATGAGACTTTGCAGGATGCTTAGAGATAGAGAATCACTATGTGAGTCATTTTGTAGCTAGGCATGAGATTCAACTGACTCTTTGTCACTCAGATGTTGCAGAAATGGATAACACCTCCCTTAGGGTTTGATCTACCCTCACTACTTTAGGTTGTGCCTTTAACTAGGGTGAGAGGACCCATTCTCTAACCTGTATTGGTGGAGGATATAAAGAAATATCCTTGTACAAATTTCAAGGGAACCTTGAGAAAATATTATTAATACAACATAATATAACTCTTACGAGTTATCACACTAGAGAGTGGAGATGTTTTCTGGTCAAGGTTCAGGTTACTAAAGACAATTATTGAAACCTATTAGTATCTGCATACTTTAGGAGTGGAATTTGTTAAATGTTTGTGGATACACAACACAAACAGGGGTAGTTCTTGTAGGATTTATCAGTTGAGAAGTTTTTGGTGGGAAGTTAAGCAAGAAAAAGTTGATTTTACCAAATCTTTGAGAACCTTTACAAATTGGAAAACTCACAGAATAGAATGCTTCAGAAATAGCCAAAATATTCCTTCAACTAGAAGGTGTGTATCAATGGAGGCCCAAAGATGCACAGTTTCACACAAACTTCGATAATTCAACACAAAGGCTCATGTTAAAAGTCTCAATTAAACATTAAAGTCCCAGATTCATGACGTGTAAGATACACTCACATACTCACAGACTTATTTTGTATATAATGCTTATTGTGTACAAAATCAATTACCAATTTATAATTGAGTGAAATAAATGAGGCCATAAATCCCTAAATAAAAAAAAGTGCACTTCACATCCTTTGGACTTACACTTGTTTATGTTGTGTAATGGAGGAATGATATAAGATCAAGAGGCATGCCCTTAGAAATGAATCCTAGGGGTAAGGCTAATAGCCTTGTGTGTAAATAAATACCCTATTATCGAATGAATGAATTAAACAAATAATTAAAATAATATAGATGATCCTTATTTAATGAGACACACCATAAGTCAAATGTTAAACTATATAAATGAAATCTAGAAAAAAAAATGAAAAGAAATATATGATTCACATATTATGAACCTTTCTAGAACTGAATTTAAAGATTGAAAGATGATTGTAACAAATGTGTTATCCTAAAATATCATGTCATGGGAAGACCCTATAATATATAAGTTTTTCCTCTAGTTGAATCGTTATGTTATGCCTTGTCAAAACAAAATGACCTTGTTGTGCATCACGTGGTTCATGTTATCTATGTGGGTTAATGTTTATGCAAACATATCAAGTGTTGTGTGATGTTCTATGTGATCTTCTGTAGTGTCATGTGTACTACAATGTAAGTAAAAAATATTTATTCCGTCATTTTTACTGTTATATTTGTGTGTGTAAAATGTGGGCATTACATTTGGTATTAGAGCGGACTTTCATGCTCTCGAACCTCTGGGATGGATTGGAGTTGTGATGATTTGGCATTGTGGTGGTGGAAATGGGAGGAGTATTGTGATATATTTTGTGATGTGACCAATGTTGTAATTGTGATACTATGAATGCACATGTTGTACACGTCACTTAGTGTGTATCTGTTATCCTTTTTATGTGCTTTTGAGGAGAGTATTCGATCTCCTTTTTGTGGATTCAATGAGAAGTTCAAGTGTGATGTGCCACCATGTTATATGTGAAAAGAAAGTTATTGTGGATTGTGGAGTCTTTGAGCATTTTGGCATTTTTTGATTTGTAGGTGTGTTGATGTGTTGTATTAAAATATTAGTATATAGTGAATAGGATTGTATCATGATGTCACCACCCTATTATGATGAATCGTGTGTCAGGTCATGTTATATTACAATTGACTGTATGTTGTAATGTTAGTCATTGTGTTCATCTTACATATAATTCATGTAATATGTGATGGTTCATGTCATGAATTAGGCATATATGGTGATCGTATGACCCTTATTATGCAATACTTGTACCTTGAGTGCATTATGTGGAAACGTGATGTATCATAACCCGTGAAAGTAATGATCGTTGTGTACCCTTTATATATATAACATGCATAAGACACTATGGTTAATGTGTGTGAATAACCTTTGTGTTAGTGATGTAGTTATGTATTATGGTGTGAACTTTACACTAGAGGACCCTAAGGGGTGCAATCGTTAAGAGTGTATGTGTGGCAAGAGGAGGCATGGATCAGGTTTTCATATTCTTGAGTCAAGTATGAGTGAGGAATTGGATTATTATAGAGACTGAAAACCCACTTCTATCTATTTACTATAATTTGAGCTTGCTCAATATATTGTGGATTCACACCACCTTAGGCTCAACTTATGCAAACCAACATCCTCTGCCTTTTCCTATTGGGTTTTCCATCAAACAATCCTATGTGATTTCAAGAATGTTGAGCCTTGTGGGAGTATGGAGAGATGATTTAATCAGAGATTAAGACAATTATATTGTTTGATATGATATTTTACGAGCCGAGGCTATATTTTTTAGTGCCAACAACTCGATAAGTACCCCTTTGGTGGTCGTATGAGGCCACATAGTGATTGGAATGTGTTATTTCTCTATACGTATTTTAGTCTTAAATTCAACATTATCTCTTTTCTTTTCAAAACCAACAGTTTTCTTCATTTATGTGTTCTTCTATTTTGGGCATTTTATTTGGTTGTTACACTAGCATGTAGATTTTTGCACTAACTATGGCTATTTAGCCATTTGGTTTTCTTACTTCTAAATTTATGTTTCAAGTTTATTTTTTTTTATCCTAGCCCAAAGCTTGGATTTTTTCACTTGGCATTTGAAATGGATTTCTATGTTGGTTCTAATGTCATAATGTGTTAGAATAGGGTCAAGATATTCACCATGGAGTGTTTGGACCTATGGAACCGCTTCAATGTATGGGGGTATGCCCCAAGGAGTTACACATTACTAGCGGGTTGTTGAACCATGAGTTATTATGTCACTTGGGTTAGGGGTGTCTGGACTCTATGTGCCTAGGGCCATAGGGAGACCAACCTCTTTGGGGGAGGGATAAGAGAAATTTATTTATTTATCTTTATATATTATACATGAGGGAGTGATAAAAGATTAGAGGGAGGGATAAATATTTGTGTGCGTGGATGGAGCATTTGGAGGAACATGGAGATGTTTTGTGATGCTTTAGGAGGTATGTGGAGTTGCTTTTTCATTCTTTAGGAGGTATATGGAGTTGTTCTTTGATGTTTTGGGAGGTGTACGAAGTTTGTGTTATGATTTATGTGTACTCTTATGAGTCTGGTTTATGTATTTTGATATTTTTCCATATTGAAGTTGTGTAGCTATAATTATGGGTTTTATTTGTGTGAAACATTTGTATGTGTACCTATTTGGAATTCCATGTGTTATAGTATGCCTATGTTATGAGTACATTTGTGTTAGAAAAATGTATATGAAAATTACTATGTGTTTGGATCTTGTATGTTATTCCCATGGTTCGGTTGAGTTTTTCTGATGTGATATATTTGTGAAATTACGTATCATGATGTGTTGTGAACCATTAGTGTTGTGTTTTTCCCTTGTGTGGTATTGTGATGTCAGTTTCTGTTGGACACCCATAAAAATAAATAAACTGAAATCTTAAAACAGTGAAACATTTTGATATTGAGTTTAGTAAATAATCTTAAGGGAAAAGAGTAAATATAAAATAGGTAATGATGTAAAATGGAACTACCAATCTTCATAGAACATTAGAATTTAAGATATTGCCAAACTTAGTTTACTCCCGTGTGGTAACATTATTCATACAAATTGTTTTGTTAAATGACATGTGTCATCATTGAATTTATTTCTTATGTATTCTTCAAGCTTCATTATTGCGTCACATCAAGGATGATGCTATTATAAGGGTAAGAAAATGTAGTGCCCAACATTTGAAAAAGGGTAAATAGTAACAAAATGAATCAGTGAATGCATACCAAGGTGGAGTAGCTGAAAATTAAAAAAATATGGTTGGGATGGCATTATATATCAAGTGATGATGTGAGGTTGGTAGCCTGGTAGGGTATGACCATCCAAAAGACTTTTCAGACATGTCATTTTACTTACAAAATAAAAAAAGCACTTTATTTATTTCTAGAATCATAAACCATGTTGAAACCCATGTAAGATGGTAAATTTAGCAGTAATTGTAAAGATGCAGTGAGGGTAGTGGAAAAAATACTTGGGTTTTCTGATACAACAGTCACATTGTTCCACCAATGCCAAAAACATGTCTCTAACTTGATTAGTTTACATTTTCCAATGTACTCCTAGCCTGTGTAAAAACATGATATTTGGAATAGGTTATCGATGTCCATCTAATCATAAAAGATAAATGAATTTTGATAGGAAATAAGAGATAAAATATGCGGAATAATCCCTTACAGAATCGCAACAGTAAAAACTAATATGCAAAAAATATTACAGATCTCAAATAAAAGTGCAGAATAAATAACACAACACAGAGAGACAATATTTAACGTGGTTCACCCAATTTGGGCTATGTCCACCAAGAATCACTTTCTCAGATTTTATTACAAGCCTCCACTCTCTCAATACAATACCTAGATCTATTTGGAGCTATGCTCAACAAACTCTACAAAATTCACACCCAATTTCAAAGCACATCTACAATACATTTCCTTGTCTATCTATCATATGCATAACACCATATAAATAGACAATTGCTTAAATAGTTTGATACAAAATTGTGGGTATCAAAACCATGGGCAAAAGACCGTGGGTATCAAAACAATGGGAAAAAACCATGGGTATCAAAACAATGGGTACCGAAAAAACCGTGGACCTGAAAACAGCCCATAACGGTTACCCATTACCCATGGGTTAATAAACCACCCATGAAAATTTGCTTCGGGGGCTTCACCTCTGAACCCCCTTGACCCACTCACCGATGAGTGGGACCGCTGTAAAAATACCTGAGTGTAACACATAGAAGGTGTACCACACTCTAACATGAAAACCGGCTCCACAAATATAAAAGAATTTATAATATTTTGTAGTTGCAAGTGCTTCAGTCGATATGTATGCAAGTGTTGAAGCATGCACCTAACATTTTAACTATTTGACTAAATGCCTAATATAAATGTGGCCTCAAGGACTGCAATGGCTGCAGGATATACACAAAATGGGTTTGTTGAAAAGGATTAGAAACTTCTAAGAAAAATCAATTGGTAGGTGTAAATGCAGTTGGCAGGTGTAAATCAAAATCCCTTTGATGCAAACGTGGATGTGAGAGTTGTAGTACTGGATTCTCCCCATACAAAAAACCAACCCCATTACGACTTTTGAAACTGTGGCAATGTTAGTTCTTAAAGGAAGGAAAGATGATTGCATTTGTTTCTACAGAGCCTAGACATCACCAAATTTTATCTTCTGCACATGCATCTCTTTAATACTCATACTCAGGGCACATTCTCAATCTGCATTTGTGTTTGGAATAGGAAAAATAAAATTAAAAAAATAAATAAAAAAGAGGAAGAGGAATTCAAAAAGGATATGTGAGGATGGAACGTAGTTATGAGCTCTATAATGGAAGAACTAGGTATGAACTCGCAATATAAATTCTCAAACCTCCTAACCATTCTTAATTTATTTGATGCAGGTGGTCTCTTTTTGAAATCCATTTCCAGGGGAAAATAACTGTGCAACCCCTCAATCTCTACTCAAGTATACTAAAGGGATATTGATAAATGTGGGACAATATTGCACAAGTTAATAGAGGGAATCCATGATATGTATTTACATCATATGTTTCAACATTGATTTTGTTTAATTTTACTTTGGCTTATGATAATGTTGCAAAAATTTCTCAAACCATTCAAGTTAAATATTTCTATACTACTAGCCACATGATCCTTTGCACCTGACTCATCCTAGAATTAGGTATTAAAATAGGAAGAAATTCACTCCTAGGATAGTAAGGATGTCATGGTGTGCACCCATCAAATGCTAATGGAAAGTAATATTTTTAGATGTATGGAAAATTGTATAAAAAGGGATACGAGCATACAAAATGCAATTTTTTTGTTGAAATGGTTCTAAATACTCTCAAGAAAAGGCATTTGGGGGAGTGTGCTAGAAGCACACAAACCATTTGATAGAATTATTGGAAGAGGGAGGAAGCTTTGTGGAATGTGGGTGAAACCAAATTGAGAACCTCTTGCCATATGGATGCTAGTATTTCTAGGCATGGTCTCCTTACATGCATCTTTTATAGTTCTCGTATAATTTGGATTTTAAGTTGCAATATAATAACAATGTCAAACCATTATATGCTCAAAATTTTGGTTATTTTAAACAGAATTGTATCGCAAAATAATAAAACATCACCTTATGACTTATGCCTTGAAAATAAACTTTGGTGTAAACCTTAGACTTAAACCCACCTTCTTAGATGTTTGGAAAATCTGTAATCGAAATGGATAGCCACAACCCCTTGAGTGGGCTAGTTGATTTAGAGTTTGTTGTGGCTCGTTGTTTGGACCCTGAACAAGGAAATCCTTATCCCCCTTTGCAAACCTCTAGTATTTTTACTAGAAAATTTCCTGGAACCTTAGGTTTGGGAAGAGCACATTCCCAGTTATACAAATTTATACAATTCAGCCATCATGGTTGAAACATCATGATAATAATCAGAACTCATTTTTCCCTCCCCAAGAGTCCAATACTTCCATCTCTCGCACCCTTTTAAGGCAAGTTACCCAATCCCAATATATCACATTCATAACACTCATAAAAATACTCAAACAAGCACAAATTTCACACCCATATTCATAAATAAAGGAATAATAATAAGTGGAGATCCTACCTCTCCATTAAGATTCCAAAAATTTTCACTCCAACAAGCTTGAACACCTTCCAACCAAGCACAATCCAAAATGCAATCCTAAAAAGTATCCAAGCATACAACCCAAGACCAAATTTTAAAAGTGCAAGAGTAAAAAAGTAAGACTAGTAACCTAAAATCCTTCAATATCATTCAATAAATAGAAAGGGGGGTGAGGATGATGAGGTGGCTCCATGAAAGATGCCACTTCATCATCCCTCCATTCCAAATCAACAAGTGAACACACCAAAACCAAAGCAATTAAATGAACATGTAAGACTTATGACATGCACACATTACACTCCAACATGTTCTTCATACCTTTCAAGAACAAATTAAATGTGGTAAGGAGAAAAGTGACTTTTTTTTCTCTTTTACACTCAACAAATACATTAAAAAGGTGTAAATAAGCTCTATACCTCATAAGTATGGTTGGTAGATGAGATTGAGATGTAAAGGACAAGGTTAACTTGTCCCATAAGTCTCAAAACGTGGCCTACAAGGTAAAATTCGAGTTTGGGAAGGAAAAAAAAGTACACTCAACAAAGTGCAATTTAATTCATTCCACATCAAGCAAAAATCAAGGACCGTCTACCCTCTTAATTTCCCAATTGTCACCTCTTCCTTTTTTCTTACAAATTAAGTAAAATTAGCTAATTAAAACTTACTAACAAGTGCCGATAAAGTAACTAGATTTTCCCAATTAATTAGATACATGCACCACCAAATAAAACACACAAAATTAAAATAAAGGAAAAATTACACCCCATGTCCGCACACATGAGGTCACCCCCCATGGGGAAACCTCCTAACTAAGCATGCAATAGCACAACATATACATTAGACATAAGTTGTCAAATTGGCCTTTTCGTAAACACTCAACATCCTTCTGTGGTTGGTCCTCTATCGACTTTCAGTGTATACTGATATAATTCTCCTACAATCACAAATAATAATACCTTTTTGGCCTTAAGGCCATATCAATAAGTCATCGAAATCAATGCACATAAAGCATCCATCATCCAATCCTTAGCATACATCAAAAAATACAACACACACACACATATTTATCAATTAACATCGTCGTATAATGTAGCTAAATCATTATAAACAAATTTACAAAAAATTATCAATTATTTGAAATGACTTAACATTTCAATTGTTCTCTAGTAAATAATTTACATTCTTCAATAATCCAATTCACATTCTACAATAATCATGAAATTCTCTATATAATCCGATCTCTAATACCATCAAATTGTTAGCAATTCACAAAATCAATGAGACCACATGGTTAGTCCAACACTCCAAATATACTCAATACGTCAAGAATCCAAATGTCACTATATAACAAAGTATCCATTCTAGATCATCATCATATCCTTAAATGTCCATCAAGGTCCACAATATATCCATACAGTCCAAAGTAACAATCAGAACACAATAGTAATCATGATGTCCCTTGTATTTTAACATGCTAACTAAAATATAATAATAATTTCCATGTCCCTAATCAACTGAAATTAAAATCAAAGTATAATCAATGTCGAAGAGGAGTGGACATTATACATACCATCTATAACATGAGTCATAACATGCTAAAAATCCCAAGTGTCTGTATTGTTTATCAACATGCTAATCAAAATATAATAATTATGTCCATGTCTTTAATCAACAATTATCAAAATCATAGTAAAATAAGTGTCGAAGAGAAATGGGAATTACAATCATGGCTGGATTAGGGAATCAACATATTGATCTTTCTTTCTTATTTTAAATTGAAACCATTTGCAGTCATCCCTCCATCAACAGAGATATTCTGACCAGTAATATATGAAGCAGAAGGTAAGCAAAGAAATACTACGGGAGATGAAACTTCTTGAGGCTTGGCTATACGATTCAAAGGAGTGCGTTTGAGGATGTTCTCCTTAAATTTTTCATCTTTTAATACCTGCACAAAATGTTAAAAAAATCATGACCAAAAAAATATCATCACACAAAATCAATTGGAATTCGACAATAATGATCATTTTAAAACATATGAATAATATTCACCATATAAATATTATATATATAGTATCATCTATAGTACACCATGCATAATGGTCTATCTCGAAAACAATTGTGCAAGATCTTTTGAAAAAAAACATGACAAGATTCAGATTCCATAGTTCCGGCATGCATTACATATCTATTGTGTACATTTACAGTCAATGGGCCCAAAACTCATCGGACAATAGTTACTCAACGGTATGCCCACAAATGCAAATGTATGTAATAAATAGGCTCTTCCAAAGGCATATTATTAGATGTTTTTGCCTTCTGCCTCCACAATTCCTAGATTTTAGCAACTCTAGGCTTGAGACTATTAAATTTTATGAGTTCTTTTATGCACATCTTACTCAAAATACTACTCAGTGCTCCCCAATTCAATAGTATTTTAAGAATATTTCTCTTTCCTAATAATATATAATGGACTTCACAATGTCCCCCACTAAGTTCCCTGATTTTATATCTTAAGGGGATGATGTTATTGTAACTTTTCCTTTTCTATGATATATTAACCTTAATTTCGAAGAAAAATAATTTCAAGTGGATAATGGGAAAGGAAAAAGAACGTACAGTTGCTTTTAAAAACTTATCAGGAACATGAATAGATCTAGTGCACAAAAGAAAAAGATTGTGTGATTGAGAGAGAGAGAGAGAGACCTCTTCCACGAGTGGAGTCTCAGTATACCAAGGTGACACAGAATTAACACGTATCTTGTCACTTGCCCACTCACATGCAAAATCCTTCGTAATTTGGTTCAAGGCTCCTGTATTTCAATCAACAACGAAGTGAGTGAAAGGATCTTGAAGAGCCGATTTACCTCATACATTTGCAGTTACATTTACTAAATATGTTCCCTTGGTCAACAATATAAGGGTAACAGTGTAGGACATTGTTATCTTTTGATTATTTTCAAGCAGGTAATTGACTGCAAATGTATGTGATATATAAGTAATATGGAATGGAGCTATCCCACCAAAAACAACGTTCAGTGAAAACCCTATTCTTATCACTTAATCAAATAAAGTTTTCAATTGAAATCTAAGAGTAAGAACTTGTGTGTTTAGGAAATAAAATTACCCTTGCAGGCTGCATAAATTGTTCCAGCTTGAATAGATACAACACCAGCAACAGAAGAAATAAATACAATGCTTCCATTTTCTGATGCTTTCAGTAGAGGATGTGATAGTTGAGACAAATGATATGCTGATTCAAAATTGGTGGACATCAAAAATGTGAAATCCTTATCTGTATAATCCACAGTGGACTTCGGTTTATTTGTTCCTATATTATTTATCTGCAATAAAGGGCACAATATTATAAATACAAGTAATCTGTATATTTTAATTACATCCAAATGTAAAGCAAGACAAATAAACTAAGATGAAATTTAATTTTATTCAAATGACCACTTTTTCATACATGAAAAGACGATTATATGTACCAAAACACACTACCTTGATAATTTTCATGCATGGTGTGAATGCTTCTATCATGTAAAATAATCCATTTTTCATAAGGATGAATTTATTTTATCTCCTTTTGCACTATATTTTGTAATGTAAAATTATGCCTGGGCACTGCATTTTTTTGTAAGTATAGAATTGATCTGGTATCTAGAAATCTTGTCCAAAACTAGGATAGTTTTTCATGAAAAGTTTTGATTTGAGGCAAACATATTCTTAACCAACACAATCCTTGTAAAATGGACCCAATTTAATAGCATGCAACTAGGTTACATTTCGTTTGAGTAATCACTCACCTTAATAAGCTCCTAGGAAGCTAAAGCTTATTGGCTAAGTTTCCAAATATATCTATTTGTTTATTACCTATCCATTACTAATACTACATCATGTTTATAATGCAAACGTCATAAAACTGAGAATGTATTACTCTTATTTTCAATGTCTATAATAGAATAAAAAACTTTTATTTATGTCCATTGGAGACCCTCAGGGATTTATGGGAAAAAGTGCAATGTTTCAAGTTAACAGAAATACTCAAAGGTTTTTGCTGCTTAGCTGCTAGTTTCACCTTATGGTTCATATCAAATACTAGGTAGCTGGTATATTGTACGGTTTGGGTATGAGTTGGAGGATCCGGTATGTTGGTACGGAAATTTTGTCTTGGGAGGGTTGGGTATGACCTTACAAAAAGTATATAAAATATTTAAAAATATAGTCAGATAATGAATATTAACCATATAATATACATGGAATAAACAAAATAAGCTAAATAACCACAAAATATACTAATAAATCAATGCCAAATGTCATGATATTCAATGTTCATTGATCAAACTTAGAACAAATTAAAGAAATTTTTAAAAAAAAGTTTTAAAAACCTGTTTTTTGTCAAGGATGAACCCTGTTGTACCCAGTAAAATCCCCTATGAACCCAAGCACGTACCCATACTTGGAGCCTGTAGAGACGTACACGGCTACCTATATTAAATGTATTCTATCGAAGATTGCTTGAGTTCTAAGACATATTTAATATAAAATTTTTTTGTAACACTATGCAATTGTCAAAGTTTTCTATTGAAAGCACAGAAAGGATGTGATTAATTTGATTGTTTCTCATGCTTGCCTGCGAAGCTCTTGACCTAAGAGGTCTTTCTGCCTGTTAAAATAAGTAGTTGGTTTTATGCCCCTTGAAAATTCTAAGAGTCATTTTTGGTAGGATCATAGTTGGGGGAGGTATCCTTCCAGTGTTTAACAATTTGTTCCTTTAAATGTCAAGTCTATGTTGGATTGAGATTTGGTCATCAAATGTTGCTACAAATGACTTGCATCCTAGGTTTATAAAATCCGAGAATTGCACACAATGTGATTATCTAGATTTGTGAATTGTTGAAGGTGCATACTCTAACCTTTTATAGTTTACAAAAAAGAAAGGAGAAAAATAGATATCGTGGTTTGTATTCTACATGGGCTAGGGTTCACTTTTGTCAATTTATTCCACATTTACTTTCATTGCAAATCGAATTGACAAAAGGTTCTTTGGTTGGGACTTTTAGGGTTTGAAAGAAAGACTCATTCACCACAAAAACACTCAAAACCCTATCTTCTTGAACCAAACAATACTTAAGCATTTTTTATTTTCTTGTTAACCCTGGATTATTAAGTTTAATTTAGGTTCGTCATTCACGCAGTTTTGCAAGTTGCCAAGTCAACGAAGGTCTTTCTTGCTTGCTTTTCAACTTAGCTTCTGTAGCATTAGAGTTTGTTTAGATATTTACATTTACAGTTCCAATCCAAATCTAACACAAAGTGTCAAACAAAATTGATTCACAACTACAATCAGGTTGATAGGCAAGACTCTGAGATTTTGGCAAGTATGACGAGTATTTGGACTAGACCCTCCAACATTGACACAATGATATTTTGGAATAATGATGTTTTGTTTGTTGTGTTTTCACATGGTTTTTTTCCACTACCTAAGCCCAAAAGAGATTAGATGAGCCCAGTCTCAACACTAAGGATGCAACAACAAGAACTTCATGTTTCTGCATTATTAACTAGAAATTTTAGATTCTCGCCTATTGTGTAACAGATAAATTTTAGATTCCCACCTATTGTGTAACAGATGAGGCACATACTCAAACAAATTCCGAGCAATGTACTTAACAACAAGATGAAGATGGTTTTTTTGAATACAAATTGTATAAAAGCAATCTCCAACCAGACCCAAATTAGGTGTGAGCCATCTCAGATACATGGATTTGCAAGTTATCAAATTAAAGGAGAGGACCTCTATAAAAAATAATTCCCTACGTTACAAATTGAATGAGAGGATCCTTATAAGTGCCTTTTGAGAGTGAAGCAAATATGTAAAGTCATTTAGTGGGTGCTCCCTTGTACCAGGATTATGGACGACCGTATCTACTTAGGAAGAAGATAATGGTCTACTCAGTCCATGAGCTGCTTTAAAATATGCATATAGAGTTTTAAGTTGCGGAACTCAAGACATTGCAAATGGTTAACCTATTTACACTAGTTCGACCTTGTGGTTAGGCATAAGAAATGGACATTTTTTCTCTTCTGTTCCAAATTCGTTCTGAAGTCCAGAATTTACAGTGATACACATACATAATTATAGACCATTAAGTATATCTGTGTTAGACCAAAAGAAACAAAATACTATTTGAAGTTCTCATACGAAGAGTGGAATATACCAAAATCCCATGGGAGTTTCTCTCCATGATCAAACACAAAACATGAAAATTTAGTTCAAAAATTAAGTCTGAACTACCCAATTGTTCCAACATTTTCTCCACTCAACCTTTAAAGAGGGCACTAGCAACATTTACCCCAAGTTGTTAAATACTGCCAGTTACAATATAGACTAAATATGAGAAAAATCCAATTGAAAGAATGTGCATAATGAGTCCGCTAGAGTTTTACTTCCTACAGAGGCCTTAGAACCCTACAAATAGGTGTGGATTTTCATAGTGCATCCCCTTCATATGTAGACAAGTCTCATCTTCGTAGTGCATCCCCTTCATATGTAGGAAAGTCTCATCCCTATATAATGTACTTAGTTTCCAGCTGCTGTGATTGTCCTATTATTCCCGGATGATGGTTGCCTTTGTGACTTAGCCAATGCACCTAATAGTTACTATTTGGCCTAATATTCATCATGGCAAAAGAATTTTGGTTTTTTATGCTGATTTAGATAACATCTTTGATCACTGTGTGTTTCTCGTCTCTTATCTAAATTGAAACATCTTTATACCATCGGAGACTCATTGATCTCAATGAGTCCTGATTTTCTAGTGGAAATTGGGGATTCCTATATTGCAATCGTAAACATTCCAAATACAAAGATACAAAAAATATTTTTTAGTAATATGTACTGTAGAAAGATAAATCTTTAGTACATTGGACGCCGATCAACAACCTTATCTATAGATGAGCCGCTCTTCACATTTCTCGCTAATTCCATTATGATACTATGACACGTTAATTTATAACTTGAACCACCTCATCACCCTTGATTATCCTCATATAAACAATAAGAATGCCAAAAGGATAACCCAAAGGCCCTTTCCAAATCAAGGCATGCCCTTCTAGGTTAAAATACAAGTATTATTAGTTACATGGACTATAGAAAATATAGAGCCTTAGTACAATGAATAACAATTAACAACCTTATATGTAGGTGGGCATTCATCCATGTTCCATACCAATACCATTATGGTACTAAGGCTTGTTAATTTATGATTTGAACCACTTCATCACCCTTGAAAATCCTCATATAAAAAATAAGAATTCCAAAAGGCTAACCCAAAGGTGTTTATAAATTACAGGGTATATATCATCCTATAAATTCCATATGACAGTAAAGTGTCATTATCTAACATGAACCCCCTTCAACAATTAAAGATATTAATTGCCATAAAAATCCTTTCTAGTGGTAATCGACCCAAACTCCATTCTCAATCTTAATTGACATAAAGGCCCTTTCCTGGGCCTGTCTATCTTTTTGGTTCAATATTCTCAAATCATGTATATTCAATTTCTAA
The DNA here is from genome assembly GCA_019776745.2 of Taxus chinensis. Taxonomy (NCBI): domain Eukaryota; kingdom Viridiplantae; phylum Streptophyta; class Pinopsida; order Cupressales; family Taxaceae; genus Taxus; species Taxus chinensis. Next base: position 196,993,708 of record CM034147.1, on the reverse strand, counting down.
AAGTATGTGAACATTTATAGATATATATATAGTTTGATAGAAACATAGACTTTGTTATGACCTAGTGTTTTGGACAGGTTTTGGCTTTCAACATTGTGTTTCTCTTGAAGATATCTTGTCATAACTAAGTCCTTAACAAATTCTTAATAAATAGTCAAAGGTTTCTTTCCCCATTAAACTTCAAAATTAATTCATTAATACCTAGCTAAATTGATGCCACTGCAACATTTGGCTCAAATTTTGATGTGCTTTTCAGTATAGCGGACATATGTTGAAATTTTGGCCTCTTTTGGATGAAAATCTTTAGATTTATTTTTCAACTGAGCTAGACCTCAAAATTTTGGCATGCATAGGTTGTATGTCGAAAAAACTCCATTAAATTTTCACATGTTATTTGCCTGATATCTTTTAGTCATTTGGATGTCAAAAATGTGACTTCTATAAGACCACAAAATTGAAAGTAAAGCCAAGAGACCCCACTTTTGGGATGATTGAAGAAATTGTCATCTACAAAAAATGAGGGAGACGATTTTACAGAGGGAGTGGATTTGGCAAGAATGGATCCAATTTGGAAGAGGAGGAACCCATATGAGATTTGTCATTTATACTATCAAAAAAATGATTGAAGAATCAACAGTTGCAAAGATAAGCATTTGGAAGAAGAAAATAGTAAAGGATGTAGCGAATTTGAAAAATTCCAAGGGTTTACACTAATAATTATCACCATGGTGTCACACAATATGGCAGACCCTCAGTTTTTATTCAAATTTGTTTGGTTTTTTTTGTTAAAATTCAGTTGTAGAAGATTTGTTGGGGCATACTTTATGACAAATTTTTATTGGATGATAAATTTTTAGGCCATGTTTTGAAATAATAATAGTTTTCATCCTTGTTATAGCCATACCTTATACTATAATCATTGCATTAGTTTTTTTTTTAAAAATGCCTCTTTTCTATTCTACCATATTTTATAATTGAGAGTTTGCATTGGGGTGTGATGCAATTGTGTTCCAATGGCCTATAGCCATTGCATTAGTTTGTCAAAAATTTGTTAGGGTACATTTTGAAAATCATGTAAACATTGCATTAGTTTTTCAAACCTTTTGTAGGGCGTGTTTTGGAAATCATGTAAACATTGCATTAATTTGTCAAACCGTTTTTATGGTTCCTTTTATATACCATGTAATCATTTCATTACTTTATCAAAGCGTTGTTATGGCATGTTTGGCATATTCTTTAATTATTGCATCACTTTATCCAAGCTTTGTTAAGGCACATTTGCGTATCACGTGACAATTTAATTAAATTTCAAAGCTTTGTACGTTTTTCATATCTTACAATCGTCACATTAGTTTGTCATAAAAAATTTAGGACATGTTTTACATATCATGTAATCATTGCATTACTTTTTTCAAATATTTTTAAGGGACATGTTTTGAATAATGTGAAATCATTGCATTAATTTGACAAAATTATGTTTGTGGTAAGTTTTAAATATCCCATAATCACTACATTAGTTTGTCAAAAAATTGTTAAGGCTCTGTTATCACTGAATCACAACACCCTCCGATTTGCACAAGTGTGCGTTCTTGACCTCACAGTGTGATTTGGTAATATGGGTACTATCTCCAAGTTGTGGGACTTGCTACCTAAGATAGACCTCCAGAGAAAGTTGGTTCTTCTCCTAAACTACCCGTCACAATCTACTTCTAATGCAGGAAGAACTATATTATGCTAATCTAACTTTACAAGGGACCAGGGATATAGAGTGCATGAAAGTAAAGCCTACACTAATAATGGTGATACACCGGAAAAGGAGGGTGTCAAAACATTCTCAAATGTGTGAAAATGGGAGTAAAATGCAGATTAGACATGGTGATGACAGTTCTCCATAGTCTAATAACAACATTCACAATACATTTCCATGCATACACAATAGTAATAGGTCTCAGCAAGAGCAAAGAGTAGACACAAACATCTACAATAACATTAGAGAGGCAAGGAGAATGCAAAAAACACATCAAGGGAAGATACATCCAAAAACTTGAATCTATTGCTTCATTAATATGCATAGTCCAAACTATTATAAAGCAAATGCCTAGATCACCATGCAAGTAGTCCACTACAAAGGCCTGGAGCACATTGGCTTCACAAAACCAAAATGATAGAGTTTTGCTACTTAAACTATCCTCTCCCCTTACAATGAGCCCAACATTCCAATTTATAGAGTTTTGGAAGAGAGAAAGAGAAAGGATATAAATCCCGACATTCACATTTCAACGAATTACAAGTAATATAAAATGAGTGTGGTTGGTGATTTTGGACCTGCAAAAGCAATCTCAAGGTTTCCCATAACTTGCAATAGTGAAAGAACAATTTCCCATGCTCATTAAATACTTATCCAACCACTTTCCAAAAACCAAACAGAACTAGGATCGTTTTCCTTAAATTCATCATCAAAAGTTCATCAATTTATGCATTTCTTGATTGATGTGCATAGTTCGCAGAGCCACGGTTCTAACAAGACTAATTTTGTAAAAATACGATGAGAATTACAAAAGTTGTGGCCATCTTAGTATGAGCAGATGTTTTGAGTTTGACAGGGATTTCTTACATTTTACGGGACTGGGCATTTAAAAACTTTGGATGTTGAGCCCTTTCCCAAAATTCCAATTTTGTCAAAATCAGAGATCCAGATCAAAATTTATGCCTATTTTAAGATGAGGGTCAGGATGTTCCACGCGGGATATCATAATATGCATTTCCCATTTCATTGTGGGCATTTTACCCATTTCATGAATGTGAGGCCCATGGGCCATTTAGGATAATTTCCCATTACTCGCATCTGGTTTACTATGGGTTTTTCGAATTTTACGGGCCCACAATGCACATTCTACACTTGGAGCACCCGACCCCACCATCGTCACACCATATGGACTTGTGGCCATTTCGGCCTTTCTGCGCACTCATGTCCCAAGTCACCCAAGGAATTTACACCATCTAAATCTACCTTATTCACAATACACTATACCCGTTTTAATGCCTTTACAAATCAAACAAGTCAGGATTTTGGGGAACTCACGACCCGATGGAACTTGGACCGCCTAGGCCATCGGGACGTGATTTACCCACAATACACTCTTTCTTTACTATTTTGTTCCCAAGTCGAGGATGAGTAACATTGGTTCTGTTATCACCGAATCACAGCACCCCTGTGCATATACCTGAACTCACAGTGTGATTGGATAACATGGGTACTATCTCCAAGTTGTGGGACTTGCTACTTGAGATAGACCTCCAGAGAAAGCTGGTTCTTGCTCCTAAACTACCTGCCACAATCCACTCTAATGCAGGATAAGCTAACTGTTCTAATCTAAATTTCCAAGGGACCAGGGAAAGCGAATACATAAAATGAAAGCCTACACTAAAGCGGTGATACACCAGAAAAGGAGGATGTGAGAGTAGTCTCCAAATGTGTGAAATACAAAGGCAAAGTGCACACTAGAAGAGGTGATGACAGTTCTCCATAATCTAACAAAATGCATTCACAGCAGTATTCCAAGCACACACAATGATAATGAATTCCTACAAGAACATAATAATAGACACAATATTCTTGTAGAGAGATAAAAGGGCAAGAAGAATGCAAGAAAACACAGCAGGGGAAGATACATCCACAAACTTGTATTTTATTGCTTCCTGGTATGCACAGTTTAGTCTATTACAAGATAAGGGCCTGGATCACCATGCAAGGAGTCCACTACAAGGGCCTGCAACACACTGGCTTCACAAAGCAATTTTGGCAGAGCTTTGCTACCCAAAAACTCTCTCTTTTTTACAATGAGCCCAACACTCCAATTTATAAAAAAAAATCAGAAGGAGAAGAGAAGGGAAAATGGAAATCCCGAAATCTGTCCTTCAACCACCTGTAAGAGGCATTAAATTGAGTGAAATGATTGTATGTTACTTGTAAAATGCTCCCCATACTGTCCCATGTGCTGCAGCAGAGAAAGAATGATGACCATGCCTCTTAATTGCACTCCCAGCTACCAAATAAAACACTGTTCTGAACCCGGCCACGTTTTCTCAAAAATCTCAATCAATTTCTGATCAAATCCATAATTTATTGATTTCTATGCATTGGGCTCGGAACCACGATTCCAATGGTACCAATTTTGTGTGATTTCGTTGAGAAATGCAAAAGTTATGGCCTTCTGAGTGCAGGCAGCTATTTTGGGCCTGGCAAGTGTTTTCTATCATTTGACGGGAATGAGCATTGACTGACTAGAGCCGAATATTTTTCTTTTATTTAAATATAACTACCCTCATTAAAAATAAGAAATCTAGTTTTGTGGCGAAGAGGACGTCGTGCTCGTTCCAGAAAGTCCAATTTTGTGAAAATCGGAGCTCAGAGTCAAAAGTTATGGCCGTTTGAAGTTCCACGGGCCAAACGTTGACTTTTCTTCTCTGCCTTCGGCCATTTCGGCTTTCCGCGTCCCGCACGTCCCTTTGTCCCATTTGGCCCAGTGCTGAAGTTCCCTGTTTCGGCCGAACCGGCCGGTTCACGTACTCGCGGCCCAAATGTCCCATTTGCTTTCGGACCGTTCGGGACAAATTTTCCTGATTCACCCGGTTCGGCCGGTTCACGTACTTTTGTCCCACGCGTCCCTGACTGTTTTGGGCTGCCTTGACTCATTTCACCTTGTTCGGCCAGTTCGCGTACTTTTGTCCTGCGCATCCTAGACTGTTTCGGGCTGCCTTGACTCATTTCGCCCGGTTCGGCCGGTTCGCGTACTTTTGTCCCGCGCGTCCCAGACTGTTTCGGGCTGCCTTGACTCATTTCGCCCGGTTCGGCCGGTTCACGTACTTTTGTCCCACGCGTCCCAAACTGTTTCAGGCTGCCTTGCGGCCTTTTGGCCGGTTCGCGTCCAGATGTCCCAATTGTCCCAAGGACCGCCTGGACTAGGACTTAGCCATTTTTCGTGATTTTTCCTGGCCCGAGCTTTATTTTGCAATTTTTTACATTTTCTCAGAACTTGCTCTCTTCTACTTGGATAGGGGAGTTAGAAAAAATATGAGGGGACCCTAGAAACATGACCTTTTGTCTGGACTCAATATAATTGCTTGGGACTAAAGAATTTAATGCATGTTATCAAAATTACCTTGAGGGGTGAATTTTGGATAACAGGTTCTATCCGCAATTGTTCCACCCACAACGCCTAGACCTGTAATACATTAAAACAGGCATTTTCTCAATTTTTTCAAATTTTAGTAAATTTTCGCTAACTCCTTAGATTATTCTTGAAAAGTGGAGTTATAGAAAATAAAAAGGGGTGTCCCCCAACATCAAAATTTTTTGTTTTCACCATTAAATAAATTATGTAATTTATCGAAATCACCTTGGGGGTAAAATCTGGATAACAAATTGGTGACCCAACGAGACCATCTGCTTGCCAGATTAAGTTATCAATGGCCTTGACACATCCATTGGACATGGGGTAACCTTGGTAATCTAAAATCTGATCTGAAACTTGAACCTACATCCTTGAGTCACTGAAACATGTTGCTCAAACCTAGAACTACCTTTCACTACTTGCATTTTCTAACCTCGATAAGAGAATCTGCTCTGATTTTGAAAATCATTTCCCTCATTTAATTTTTGTGTAAATTTGATATGTTTGGAGTGCATGACAATACTTGAACCTGCCCTGATATCTGATGCATTTCTAAGGTTTGTATAGAAAAATATTGATGAATTCTTGGAAAGGGGAAATACTATAGACATTTTTAGAGATATAAGCTGATTTGAAAGGCTTAGAAGTTGTTGCTTATATCCTGAGTTTAATTCTTCTGTGGCTCCAACTTCTCTTTCAAGGAGCGTGATCAACTATGTTGGTTGGATATTTTGTCAAGACAAAATATGAGGTGCAACAATAGTGCATGGGATGAAATCCCTCCTCAAGGACAGGTGAGGTTGCCTGTTTATTACTAATCTAAAACACAACAGAAAGAATATTTACATTATACACACTATGTAACCATTGGGGGTTGTGATATAATCCAAAAGTTCATATCAACATGAGGCGAAGATATAACCGTTACATAAAAAAATGGATTGGAAAAGAAACTATTATGGAAGAAACAAATTTGAAGGGAATGAGAAGAACATATGTTCCTTCGAGAAAACACAGATCATGAAGTACTCACACGAGTTTTAGAAAAATATATGTAATGCTTGGAAATGATTAAAATAATCAAGAATGCTAATAAAGAACAACTTAAGATCTTTGAACATAAGAACAATTACTTAAGGGAAATGAATCTCACAACACAAAGTCTACAAAATAACATTTGTTTTTATTCTTCGAATGGATAAACGAAACTACAAAGTTTCTCTTCTTTTCACAATAGCTTTCTTAATCAAAAATAATCTCTCCCTTTAATACATATGTGTTCTATAAATATAAAGAGCGGAGAGAAAATAGGATAAATCCTAAGAAATAATCATTTTATCGACAATCCTATTTTGCTCGACTCTCACGCAGGAGACCAAATCAAAATTTTCTTCCTTCATGGCAAAACAAAAATGAAAAAGACATATCAATTTCTAAATGAAAATGACATGTAACACTATGCTTGCTCTGTTCCGCCATCCTTATCTTCCTCTAACAGTGCTTGAGGATTGTAATGCCTTTGATTCTGCTTGTAGGGTTTTGCATCAAACTGCAAAGGAATCCTATGTTGCATGTCTTTAGGCCTTAAAGACTTTAAATCTACATAGGACCATGCCAAGATGTCTATGTATCTTTTCAGGAGTGAAGTGAATTTCACTTTCTCTTCAGGGGAACAACATTTCTGAATATTTACCACCTTTGATTGATTAGGAGAGCCCAGGTTAACTTGGTCTACTTCTGACGAGGAAGCACCTTCAGTTTCCCTTTTATTCTAGATAAATTGGTCATGCTTATTAAATAGACCTTTGAAAGAAACCAATCCTTTGGGAATATTGTTTCCTTTCAGCTTAATGAACTCACCATCAACCTCTTGATATGAATTCAAAACAGATTCACGAAAAGCTGAATCTAATCCTTCGAAAAATAGTTTAGTAAAACTATCAAATTTTTCAAGGAAAGACAATACCTGTTGATCGTCATTGTATACTTGCCAATGTGCTGAATTATCTGGAACACTGGGATGGTACACAATCTCGATGGTATACATGTCCCATTTGAATTGTGGATGAGGAAGAAGAAGAGATGCAGACATAGCTAAAGAATCATCTTTTTCATTATAATCCCTCAAAATTGCCTTGATGGAAAAAGCATCAAAGCATTTTGTGTTATCCCATACCTTATTCTTGTAATGTCTTAGGTGATCATTTTTCACTTGATAGATCCCTTTCACTGTATTAAAAAACAACTCTGCATCTCATTGAACATTGAGATTTCAGATTCCCTTTTGTCTGGCCATTTCAAATTCTTATAACAAGGCTTCATATTCAGCCGTATTATTAGTGTTATCAAACTATAACTTGAATGCGGAGGGAAAGATTTCAGAATCCAGAGATATAAGAACCACACCAGTGCCTAATCCAATAGTTGAACAACTTCCATCAAACTCGAAGGTCCAAATAGCATTAGAATCCTCTTCCTTGACCTCTACAGCTGGTACCTCTGATGTCATAAAGTAATTTCCTAAGCCAACATCTTCGAAAAGAATTTGAGCCTTGGGATCATCTGATTTAGTGACCAAGTACCTCACTTGAGGCTTGGGATATAGAATGTGAGAGACTCCATTGACTGTTATTTTCGCCTTGGTATACTCCATATTGATCTCTCCTCCAACATATTTACAAAATCCTCTTCCTAAGAGAATACCATAAGCAGTTGGGATATCAACAACCAGAATGGTCATTTTTACTCTCTTCATTGGGAAGGAGACAAATACAAATTGTGCATCTTTGATTTGACCAATCAAGGGAACTTTCTTGGTTTCCATGGAATAACATTGTCCATATGATTTAGTCAAAGTAAGTCCAAGGGCACGGGTTACTTTTGCGGGCATCACGTTATTGGAGGCTCCTGAGTCAATGATGCAATTGTTGAGTTTGAACTCATTTATGAGTAAGGACAAATAAAATAGTTCGATCTTCCCTAAAGAAGAAACAAAGGTCAAATTGTTCTGAGGTGAAGGTTGAGTAGGACTTGAAAAAATACCTTTTGAAGATGAAGGAACAATAGCCTTACTTCTAATGAATTTGGCAAGTTTTTAAAATTGCTCAGGATTTGACTGAAGATATTCTGCTTCTAACATTTAGATCTTTGTTCTTTTTTGCATGGTCAATAATGTCAAAAGTAGTATATGACGGAATAATGGTAGGCTCAGTTATGGTTATATTGGTTTGAGATGCGGTACTGGTCCTGGGAGCGAGAGAAGGAGTATAAGAAAAAGTTGTTACCTTTTTAGTTGTCTCCTTTTCAGTTTGTGCTGAGATAGGAGAGCCTCTCCATGCTATGACAATAGGAACTTCTTTATTCTTCTCCTTGGAGCCTTCAACCAGTTTTCTAGGACTCTGAGATTGGGATCAAGTGAAGATCGCAAATGACTGACCATCATGTTTACATCCATCTTATTTGTATTCCAAATACTCGATGCTAGAGTCACCAGCTGAATTGTCATAGGACTCATCAGCATATCCCGAAGCTTCAAAAGATTCATAAGAATATTGTTCTTCTGGTTCTTCATCTTCTTCAAATATCTCTACTGTTGCATTAACTTGAGGAGCTTCAATAGCTAGCTTGGGTTGAGTAGCAGTCAACCATGGTCTATCTTTTGTGGGAGCACCATTATTATTACTGAAATTCCATCTAGGGATATCCCGATACGGAACATTTCTCACCTATTGGGACATTTTCTTTTTCAAATCGATCAAATCATTAGCCATCTTTTGGATCATATGATCAATATTACCTTGAGAAGAACTCTAATTTTTAGGCTTAGATGAATCTCTTCTGATTCTTCCTACCAGAATGAGATCATCTTCTATTTCGATGGTTGTAGACTGAGCAGTAGCCAAATCAGGGATGGCATATCTTCTTAATGGGAATATCACATTAGGAGGATGAGCATTGAGGAAGAAGCACTTCTGATTTTTGAGAGTAGGAATGGCTAGTTCCAGAATCTTCTAGATCAGCTTGTTGAACTTTGCCATGAAGTCCCACATGGGTTTGTGAGACTCCTTCTTCATATGTGTAAGTTGTGCTAACAAAGCATGAGATTCCTCAGCTGGTTTGAATCATGCTTCAAATATGGTCCTCATGGTAGCCCACTTTGTAATGCATGCATTTGGAAGATGGTAAAACCATTCAGCTGCCACGCCATGCAATGTTTCGACAAAGAGTCGAATAGAGACATCTTCGTGAGCTAATCCAAGGGCACCACATACTAAAAAGAAGGAAATAATGTGCTCATCAGGATGTTGCTTCCCACATCCATTAAACTTACGAATATTTTTACATGAGCCATGTGGTAACTCATGCAATGGCAGAGTCAAAGAAAGAGGACCAATAACTGTGCCCCAGGGTACAGGTTGTGCTACCACTTTTATGAAAGGAGTATGTATATGCATCTGAGTATCAGACAAGAATAACACACGACAAATTTCAGATGCTTCTTGTTCATGAGGAACTCGAGTTCTTTGGATAGGAGAAGAACTTCTTGCTCTGCTAGATATAACGTTGTTGGGGGAAAGTATGAAATTATGTTGTTGAAGCAAATCAAAGAGCAGATCAATTTCACCCCTGGCTCGGCTTGACCGAGTGAAAATATTTCTATCCAGCTTGAACCAGAAAAAGGATCCCAAGAAAATAAGGAAAATACGGAGTCGCCAGACACCAAGAGGATAAGCTCATTCTTATCAATCCATATTCCCTAGCGGAGTCACCAAAAATTGTTATTTGGATATTTGGTCAAGATAAAATATGAGGTTAAACCACAGTACATGGGATGAAATCCCTCCTCGAGGATAGGTGAGGCTGCCTATTTATTACTAATTTAAAACACAACAGAAAGAATATTTATAATATACACACTATTCTAAACATTGCGGGTTGGGATATAATCCTGAAGTTCATATCAAAATGAAGCGAAGATATAACCGTTACAGAAAAAAATGGATTGGAAAAGAAACTATTATGGAAGAAATAGAATTTGAAGGGAGTGAGAAGAATGTAAGTTCCTCTGAGAAAACACAGATCATGAAGTACTCACATGAGTTTTAGACAAATATATGTAATGCTTGGAAATGATTAAAATATTCAAGAATGCTAATGAATAACAACTTAAGATCTTTGATCATAAGAACAATTAGTTAAGGGAAATGAATCTTACAACACAAAGTCTACAAAATAACATTTATTTTTATTCTTCGAATGTATAAAAGAAGATACAAAGTTTCTCTTCTTTTCACAATAGCTTTCTTAATCAAAAAATATCTCTCCCTTTCATATATGTGTGCTCTATAAATAGAAAGAGTAGAGAGAAAATAGGATAAATCCTAAGAATAGTCATTTTATCAAGAATTCTATTTTTCTTGACTCTCACGTAGGAGACCAAGTCAAAATTTGCTTCCTTCATGGCGAAACGAAAATGAAAAAGACATGTCAATTTCTAAATGAAAATGACATGTAACACTATGCTTGCTCCATTCCACCATCCTTGTCTTCCTCCAACAGTGCTTGCTTATCCTGAAATTCTTGAAATTTCTTGATTATATCTTGCATTTCAGCTTCCTTAGGTGCACTGGAATGGTCATTCAAAACTTTACAGGTTTCATGGATTTCATTGGCATCACCTGGAAGTTTCTTCAGACTTTTACTAAGCTTCCTTAGTGACTCTAAGATGTGCTCAATCTTCACAAGTTTGTCAATGATCTCTAGGTTGAAGGTGGTAGTCGATTTATGCTGGATCAATTCTCATATTTACTTATGAAACTCATCCGCAGATAAAATACTTGAATTTCCATCTAATACCTTGGGAAAAATCGTGGCAAGCTCTTCTTCAATTTCATTGGTAGTATCAACCAATTGATCCTTGGATTCCCTCAGCTTTCTGCAGGCTTCAATAAGAATTTTCACCCTAAACCTTATGGCCTTAGTCAACTAAAAATGATTATCCACATGAGGAACGATTCCTTATTTGACCAAGATACGAGATAGAACCTTCTTTAATGCATTGAGAGCTTCCAAGGTGAGGTCGAGGATCCCAATTTCATTTGAGAAATATTCATCCATTTTCTCTCCCTCCTTCTTTACTTCCACCAAGGATTTATAAACCTCTAATGAGGTCTCAGTAACTTCATTCCCTTGAAGGAGTAACCTCTGAATCCATTCATCGACCGTTCTCCCCTTCTCATTAATCTTTTCGATCCTAGGTATCGATGATAAATCGAACCTGAGGGGAGTAGGAGTGGAGGATGATGGGATTGACTCGGAAGGCTATGCAAGCTTCCTTAACACTTCCGTTAACTATTCCACTTTTTCTTTGAACTCATCTCTGCTTACTTTTGTCTCATTTAGATTTTGACACACCACATTCATAGCATCCTATGCATCTTGTTGTGATCCTTCTATTGTCACCTTTCCTAGATCAACCCTTGTGATCTGATAGTCTGTGGCGATTATGTCCTCTCTGGTTTTGTTGGCCGCGGGAGTAGTGATCTATGCAAATTTGTGCCCTGAAGCATCCACTAAAAATCTTGAAACTATTTTGGGTTTCTTGGCAGATTTAGCAGAGGAAACCTTGAGTGAACTAAAATCAAAGTCTAATAGGGGAACTACCACCTTCCTCTTCCTTAGATTCGGATCAAGCAACCATTGAGGAGTGTCAGAAGAATTTTTTCCTACTAGAGGTGTTAAGGTTGCATTTACAGGTGGAGGGAGATTTACTTGTGGAGTGGTAACAACCACAAGTGTGGTGATGGATTTAGTGAATAGAGGTGCGGAGGGAGGAGGCATATCTATAGTCATTTTAGCTCCAGTAGAGAGAGGTGAGAGACTAGAAAAGATGTTGGCCATGGATGATGAAGAGAATCGAGAAAGAGGAGATGGAAGTGGTTGCAAAGGAGGAGGCGCAGATCCTTAATCCAAAGCCTGAGAAGCAAGAGAAAAACTTGCTCCCGATGAGCAATCAGCAAATGGTGAAATTATAGGTTGGCTAACCTCTACTTCCAAGGAGATTTCTCCTATTTCTAGTGGGGTTGGTGAATCTGGTATATTCATCATTTCAGCAAGAGTAGTAGATGAAGTGGCTACTTGTTCCTCTCCCATGTTCACAAATTTAACCTTTATAGGCCTTTTGGAAGAGCTCTTGTCCTTTTCCTTCCTAGAAACCCCACTTCCAAAGTGACTAACTTTGAGAAACATTTTCTTTGTAACTCATTTCTCATGAAATGAGCCATGCCTTAGTGCGTGCGAGAATCAGAGCCGATCTATCTGCAATAGATGATTTTTTACAGATAGACCAATCAATAGCTAGGAACATGTATTGATCTTCATTCAGCCCATCGTATGAGGCATCCAACACACTTTAATTATTAATAGTACCCTCTGGGATGTCACCAAGATCAAGTATCTGAATTTCTTCAAGTGTTAACCTATTATGATCCTTTCTCCGGATGGAAAATTCATCGCGAACATCAACCCAGATGTCTTCAATGCTAGGCACATGCAGGTATAGGGTTCCGTATGACTTATGTACTCCTCGGAAATTGAACCCATCTATGTGCTTCATGTGCTTCGTTAACTTCTCTTGAAGCTCATGCACTAAGTTCTTGGCTTTTACCACCATTGAGCAAGTGTACCTTCCAATGGAAATTGGGAAGGATACGAGGGCCTTATGCTTACTTTGTTGGAACTTGTGGAAATCCAAAAAATTCCTGACCAACTTCATCAAGATCAAATTATCTCCTAGGTACCTGGGCAACTGGAAGGGATCACCTAGGTACATGACCACCCAAAGCTATGTGAACTTCTTAAATTGCAAGAAGACACAACCCCATTTTGATACCTCAGCCCATTCCTCATTAGAGACTCTTGTTTTCCTCAACTCAGGGTTCAGCTTGCATATGTTTTTATAAAAGAAGGCATCATTTACTCTTCTGAATTGATCTTTGGAGCCCTTCCTTGTCAGCTAAGGAAAATACTGATAAACATGCTCTGCTTCCTTGTTCCCCTTTGTATCCAAGCCTGGGTAATTTCTCATACTAGCTGCTGCATAGGTAACATAGGAGGACATATAAAAATTTCCCGTAGACAAGACTGTTTTCATCTAGGAGTCTATCTCGTCAATGATAAGACTAGCCCAATAAATCCGCTATTGATTCTTCTTAATGATGACCATGAATTGGTACATCCATCCTTGGAAAACACTTGATTTAGGGAATCCAAACACTCATGTAGGAACAAATTTTGGAAACCTAGAGACGACTAGCTTAGCCTTGATTAGGAACTTCTTATTCACATGTTTAATGTAATCTTCCTAGTCATTGTCCTAGGCCTTTTGAGCTAATTGAAGATTCAAATCCACATACTCCTCGAAGTTAGGAAATCTGAGAAGGTCATCAAAATAACCTTAGTCTAACTTAACTATGACTTCTCCCACCCGATTTCTCATTGAACGAGAAGCAAAGTCATAATTCGAAGCACATGCCAAGATGAACTCAAGGCATTAGGTAGACATGGGGAATCCCGCTGCAAGAGGGAGGCCACTACCAACTATTGATTTCATCCAAGGAGTTTGGGAAGAATCCTTGATTCTATTCCAAAAATCTTCCATGTCTATATTTCTGAGTTCCGTATCCTGGATGTCACAATTGCAATTGATGTAGGAAGGGGACTCCACCTTCCTGAATTTTTACTTCATCTTCCTGAGATTATCTGACTTATCTTATGATGGTCCAGGATTCGACATGAGGAGTTTCGGAGGAGGAATGCACTGATCACTTCTAGTTTGGACACTCAGGTTTCAAGACTTGTTGAGCAACCCTACAGACCCAGTGCACTACGGAGTGTGTCGGAGGTTTGACCTTGTTGGACACTTTGCAAAACCCGATAGATAGCTGAGTGTGTCAATAAATATTAGGTGTTGGACACTTGTAGAAACCTGAGACACTACGGGAATTGGAATATGTTGAGCACACTGCAAGACCCAAAACACTCAGGAATCGGATGTTGGAAGATGTTTTATGTCCGACACTTAGAAAAACCTGAAACACTACGAAACTTGGATATTGTAAAACACCCTGCAAAACCCAAAATAAAGGGATCAGGTTTTTGAGATGTCAAGACATGCAAACTTTCCACCATTTCAACAGTTAGGATTTTTGTACTCTTCTCTTTTTCTTTAAAACACAAAAAGGTATATTCGAAGGTATAAAATAGGAAAACACCCTAAGGGTGAATTCTAAACAATAATTTCTATTGGAATATAACCTAAAATGAAGAAAACAATCTAAAACCCTAAACCTAGAAGAAAAGTAGGAAAGGAAGGATAACGTCGAAAAGGACATCACAAAAACATATCCAATAGACCTCACAAGTAGAGGGTAGAGAAAATTCCTTCAACAAGTTTGAAAAATAATAGAAAATGAGTCACGCAATCGAGCACAAAATCAAATCAGGTTTGGCTGTTGAAGGAGAATGTACGAGAAAATCCACGTAGCAAAAAGTACAACAGGTAAAATGACGTGTAAATCCAAATATTTATAAAATCCCTACATTTATTACACTTCACATGACACATTTTCCAGCTACCCAACAACTCAGAATTAATGCCATGTCATCATGCTTGGAGTGTCTGAAAATCTGACACAAGGGATTTGCTATTAATTCGGGTTTTGGGTTTCGGGAAACAAGCGACATGAAGAACGATATGTTTAGATGTTCCAAGGTTCTAAAAACCTAACACAAGGGAACATATCGGGTTTCAGGTTTTAGGAAACAAGTTGCATGAGACATGTTTTGGACAAGGCATGTTCTGATGCTTTGGATTTCAGAAAACCCGACATAAGGGAACATATCGGGTATCGGGTTTTGGCAAACAAGTGACATGAGACATGTTCTTGACAAGGCATGTCCCGATGCTTTGGAGTTTCGAAAACCTGACGGACTGGATTGTTTCGGGTTTTATGTTTCGGGAAACAATTTGCATGAAGCACATAGAAAATATGTTGTCATGTTTTTGAAACCCGAAAACTGGAAAATCTCCCTAAAAGGGCATTTTAGAAGATTTTTTCCAAAAAATTTCTATGGTTATCTTGATTTTAGTTGGAATCACTAAAATGGGATAACAACTGGCTCCAGTTGGGGACTTTCTTTGTGACATCAAAGGAATAGAACTTAGAATCTCTGGTTTTATCGATTGGGAGCTACGGAGTCTGAAAAAAAAAGAAAACCAAAAACAGACAAAGAAAGAAAGGAAACACAAAGTAAACACATGAAAAATTATGTATAATGCAAGAGAGAAACTTACATCACTGATGGAATAGCTTCAGATGTTGATCACTAAAAGGTAGAGGAAGCAACTCTCCATCAAGATATGATAGACATAAGCTATTTTAACCGTTTAGCTGATGAATCTTGAAAGGTCCTTTCCACAAAGAATCAAACTTTCCACGCATTCCTTTCTGCTCCCTTCTCTTATCCCAAAGAAGTAACAGATCTCCAATTTGGAAGTCATGTTTCTTTGATTTCTTATCAAATATCTTCTTTACTTTACTCTTATGATCTGGAATGTGATCGACCACCTTGCTTCATTCCTCTTCTATCCTGGCTAGGTACATTACCCTTTTTTCAATAGAGTTTTGAAAAGTCTCATCTTCAATTACTTTGGCCAGCTGTAAGGCTGGCAATTCTATGGAGACGGGGATCTCAACATCAATCCCATACAGTACTTGGAAAGGAGACAATCCAATAGCTTGCTTTGGAGTAATTCGATTTTCCCATAATGCATCATACAATGCTTTGTGCCATGTCCTCTGGTTCTCATCCACCATATTTCTGATTATAGTAACTAGGTTCTTATTGTTGGATTTAGCCTGACCATTTCCCTGGGGATAATAGTCAGATAAATGAGCTAGCATGATCCCGAATCCGTAACAAAATTCTGTCACCTCATGTGATGAGAAATTGGAGGTGTTATCAGCCACGATCTTGTGAGGGACACTAAATCTGACAATTATATTTTCCATAAGGAAATTACAGACAACTTTCAAGGTTACCTGCTTGATGGGTGCAGCTTCCACCCACTTGGTGAAGTAATCTGTGGCAGTGAGCATGTAGTTGTGTCTAGCACTAGAGGCAAGATTTAATATTCCAATGAAATCAATTCCCCACTAGCGAAAAGGTTTTTCAATCACCACAGGCTTCAGGGGAAGGGCTGCCAACTTAGGACGACTGATGAAATGTTGACAAGCTTCACATCTAAACACCCATTCTAGTAAGTCTCGAAAGAGAGTAGGCCAATAGTACCTGGACCATAGGATCTTATAAGCTATCACAGAGGAATAGAAATTTCCTCCACATGCTAGATTGTGGAAGGACTCTGGCAACCTTACCTGCTGATATTTATCAACATAATGAAGGAATACACCATCAATACCTTTCTTATATATGTCATTATCCCACAGAATGTATCTTACAGATCTTAGCTTAACTATCCTCTTCTCCTTTTGGTTTAAATGCAGAGGGCACTTGCCATAAGACAAAAATAAAGCAATATATGTTTACCATTCATCAATTGTGCTAAAAAAAAGCGCCATAGGCAATTCTGAGGAGGTATCTTTAGTTTCTTCGCATTCTATCTCAGCATTATTTTCCATGGTCAGTTGGCATAGGCCTCTCCCCCATACTAGCTTGGTGGGTCTGATTTCTAATTCATACTATTGGACCTTAGCTATCCAGTTACCCCATTAACTACCCAACTCTTGTTGAGTCAAGATGGATTTAACTGTAGTATCAGGAATGTGAATGAGAGTATGAGAATTCAGCACATAATATCTGAAATGTTTCACTACTCTCACCACTGCATAAGCATGCTTTTTAATTTGTGACATTTTCAGTTCATGTTCCTTTAATGGGTAGATCATGAAAGCAATGGGAGCCTCAATTCCTTACCTTTAGCAAGTTTGAAAAATAATAAAAAATGATTCACGCAATTAAGCACGAAATCAAATCGGGTTTGGAGGTTGAAGGAGCATGTACGAGAAAATCCACGTAGCAAGAAGTACAATAGGTAAAAATGACATGTAAATCCAACTTTTTATAAAACCCCTACATTTATTACACTTCACATGACACATGTGCCAACTACCTGAAAACTCGGCATTAATGCCATGTCATCATGCTTGGAGTGTCTAAAAATCCGACAAAAGGGATTTTCTATCAATTCAGGTTTTAGGTTTTAGGAAACAAGCAACATGAAGCATGATATGTTTAGATGTTCCAAGGTTCTGAAAACCTAACACAAGGGAACATATCGGGTTTCAAGTTTCGGGAAACAAGTTGCATGAGACATGTTTTGGACAAGGCATGTTCCGATGCTTTGGATTTCCGAAAATCTAACACAAGTGACATGAGACATGTTTTTGACAAGGCATGTCCTGATGCTTTGGAGTTTCGAAAACTTGATGGACTGGCTTGTTTCAGGTTTTGGGTTTTAGGAAACAATTTGCATGAAGCACATAGAAAATATGTTGTCATGTTGTTGAAACCTAAAAACCTGGAAATCTCCTTAAAAGGGAATTTTAGAATATTTTTTCCAAAAAATTTCTATGGTTATCTTGATTTTAGCTGGAATCACTAAAATGGGATAACAAACTATTATACAAGAATACAATATAAGCAATAGAACATGTGCACCAACATTTAGGGAAATTAAAAACTACTTTAATAATAACAACAATGTGCAAAAACACTTAAAACAATATTAAAATTCTAGACTAATATATACAAGGATGAGAAATTTCCCTTCTAGTAGAAATGTTTGAGATGGATTCCATTGACTGGAATCTATAATTCTTCACCATCCAACTTATCCAGCTAGAAGGCATTGCTACTTTTGCATTTAGTGATCATATACGGACCACTCCATATGGCATCAAACTTGGAATGTTTTCCTGGTTTTGCACGATCACCATTCCACTTCAGCACCAATTTTTCTTCTTGGAACATTCTGTCTTTAGTTTTCTTGTCAAATCTCATCTTGAACAAGGCTTGATCTTTTCCCATGGTTGCATCGCATGCTCTCTTTCTTCTTCTAATTCCATTAGTTCTGCATACCTGATTTCCATGGGTTCAAACTCGGCTAGTTCTAACTGCTTCATGAGTTCTAATGTTAGCAACTCAAGTGATATAAGTAGTACTACTTCCTTCCCCTATACAAGCTTATAGGGAGAGCTTCCTGTAGACCTTTTGGGTGTAATTCTATCCACCCATATGGCTGATTTGAGATTCGTGTGACAGGTTCTTTGATTCTGATCAAGATTTCTTTTAATGATTCTCAGTAAGTTCTTGTCTGTAGACTCTTCTTGGCTATTACCCTGGGGGTAATAATTTAATAAAGTGTTGAGGTATATACTATTCTTGACAGACCATTCAGTGATTTTTTGGACCAGAAATGCTAATGCATTGTCAGATATGATAGTGGTAGGGACTCCAAGCCTTGTGACTATCCCCTCATAGAAATCCAAGATGTTGGATTCATTTTCCTCCTTGAGTGCCACCTCTTCCGTCCATTTGGTGAAATAGTTTGTTGCCGTAAGTATCCATTTGTGGCCCTAGTTTGAATTTTGGTTGATGAACCCAATTAAGTCCAAGCCCCATTGCATGAATGGTTGATCTACTGAAATTTGACAAAGGGGCAGTGCTACTAACCTTTCCTTCCCAGTGAAGAATACACACTTTTCGCATTTCTCGATCCATGAATAGTAATCACTAAACACCGTAGGCCAATAGTAACCATCATTCATGATTTATAGAGATGTTACTCATGGAGAAAAGTGACATGTTGCTTCTCCATCAGGGAACTCATGCAATACCTTCTCAATTTGATTTGTTAGGACACATCTTATAAGAACTCCATTCACATCCCTGTTGAACAGTGGATGTATGACTTGCATGGTTACCATATAATATGAATTGTGATAGATAGTTATGCATAGGCGTAGGGTGATAGTAAATGTTAATGGATATTATAGAATTGTAATTGTAAATAATTGATAGGATTGCTTAGCCTTGATGATGATATAGATATGTTGTATGATGATGTTAATGGATAAATGATATATGTTTTTTAATTTCTCGACGTATTGATATGGCCTTAAAGCTGAAGGTGGTATTTTATTGTTTGTTTGCAGGAAATGAAATCACAATAAACAAAGAAGGGACTAGGAGACTAATTGTAGAAGAATATTGAGTGTTACAACATGGTCACCTTAGCAGTTGTGTGTGTGTTTGTGAGTGTGTTGTTGTTTTTCTTAGCATGTTATTAGGAGGTCTCCATGGGGGAGTAACCTCATATGTTACTATGGGTTTGAATGTCATTTCTCGCTTTTATTTATTTGCTTTAGTTGTGTATGTGATTTTATTAATTGTAATGTTTTCTCATTTTATTGTGCTTGTTAGTGTAACCCTTGTTTAGGCTAATTAACCATGTATACAATGCTAATTAGGATATGTGACAAAAGTGGCATTGAATGTGGTAGATAGTCCTTAGTTATTCATAATTTTGGATAGATTTTATTTGATTTTGATTTGTGTACTCAACCCCGTCTTTCAAATCTCGGATTTGGGATTTGAGCCCACTTTTGGAGGCTTGTGGGACAATTTATACTTCTCCCATACCTCTTAAACTCACCCATAAAACTTACCTATGATATTAAGGGAAACATTTAGCACTCATTATGTGTTTTTGAGAGAAAAAGAGGTAATTTATGTGTTTTTGAGTGGAGTATTGTGTAACAATGAAATTTGTGATACCCTCACCTTACCCATTTATGGAACCTTGAAGTATGTGTTTGAATTGTGAGGTGGATTGGAGGGAAGTGATGTGGCATTTTACATGGAGCCACCTCACCATCCTCCCCACCATTTCCTATTTATTTGTAATTCTTAGTTGTGTTGGGGGTGACTGACTTGGAAATTTTGGGAGCTTGCTTTTAAATTGGCTTGGATTTTTGAAGGAGCTTGGAGTTTTTTGGCTTGAAGATTAAAGGTTCTTGCAATGGAAAGGTAGGGTCTTATCCCTCACATTTTTATTTTCCTTGCTTGTTTTTTGTGTTGAAATGTGAATGAATGTATGTGTTCTTGCATGGGATTTGGTAGACTTTGACCATAAGGAAGGTGTGGGGAGAAGGAAAATGGTACCATTGGGGAGGGAAAAGGGAGTTGTGAGGTATTGTGGAGGGAGTGTGAGTAGGGTGTTCCACCTATGGGGAGAGAAAAGGAAAATATTGATACATTTTGAATATTTTGAAATGGGGAGGGATAAGGATATTTTTAATGTTTGTGATGTGCACTTGGAGGTTACTGGGTGGACCCCTATTTCACTTGGGAGGTAAAAGGAGGTGGTTCCCATAGTTATATTTTGCTTTGGATCTAGATTTGAGCCTATGTGCTTGTTAATGGTTGTAAATTTTATCTTTGTTGTCTCTGTGTTTCCATCATTGTATGTGTGTTTGTCATGTTGAAGCCATTTTTGGAAAGATTCCTTGATTGTAACATTCCTTATTGTTCCATTGTTGGGGCTCGGGGGGCCAATGATAAGGTAGGCTTCACCTTTTCATTGGATTAAGGTTAGGAGGTGAGTGTTGCCTTTTTTCCCTTCCTTGTTGTGTTTAAGACGAGGAAGAAAATAGAGTTGTAAGTTGTATCATCTTGAGATGGAATGGTGGAGGCTTGCAAGATGGAAATTACCTATTTTATTAAACCATTTAATTTTTTTTATTAATTTCCACTTTTGTAAAAAAAGAAAAAAAAATTATTGTTTACTCATTGTGAACCAAGGAATGTTATTTTATTTGAATGTTGAAGAAGAGTTTATTTGTAAGTTTCAAGAAAAGTTGTAAATGGAAGTGTGCAAATTGTGTATCTTGCTATAAAAAGAAGTAAACTTGATAAGTTGATTGTTGTGTAGAAAGGTATACATGATTTAAAGGGAAAAAAAGTAAGAAGAATGGTTTCTTTTGGCTAATGAAATGTTTATGGAAATTTCATCTTCCTGATACATTGATTTATTATTTGTATCTTGCAAAATTGTTCAAAACGGTACATTCTCCATTAATTAATCTGGTTATAAATACATTTACTAAAGTTTGATTATGACATTAAATTTTTTGTTGAGTTGGAAAATATTGTCACCTTGTGTTTATTTAATGCATTTTGTTTTGTGTGTATACCTAATGTAGAGATTAGTAGCCAACTTGTATTGCAAGTATCTTACAATCAATGTATTTCAGCAAATAAGTCCTTAAAAAAAAATATAATATAATTTTAGCATGTATAAACCCTTGTGGTTATTAATGATGAAATGCTAAGATGAAATTGGTATAATATATATTCACTTGCATATGTCTTAATGATGAGATTGTATATCATGAGTAATAATGAGACTATGTGTATTATATGATCAAAATAGCTAAGTAATTTTCTCTAATTCAAATATATATACATATGCATTATAATATTAAAACAAACAATATCTACTTTTTATATAAAAAATTAAACATTATATATTAATCTGTATTTATTACTCTGGAGGTGTCTCCTTTGAAGAGAGCCATCCTGGAAAATGTAAAATTCTGGCAGGCTCATTTCTGGTGGGATAATTCCGATACACACATAAATAATTGTTGTAAACATAAAACATTAAAAACTGGCCACACTTCATTGATGGGTGACCTGTCGCGCAAGTGGCACTCAGTGGATGGGCCGCAAATTTTTTTGCCTACCTATTGTTGTTAAACGAGAGAATTTGTGAACAAGTTTGCAAGGATTTTTTTTCTCTTTTTAGAAGAAAGAGGGGTGGCACATGTGGATCTTCTCACCATTGGCCTGCTACATCTCTCACTGAAAATTATATAATATATATTTTTTATTGAGGAATGGATTTTTACTTTTAATTTTTTTTTTGTTCTTTTTTTTCTAATTTATTTTTTTCTATTATATTTGTATTTTTTATTTACTTTTGCTTCCTAGAGAGGATATGGTGCGTATTGGGGAGAGGGAGTTTAAGGGATGGAATGCGGGCTGCAAAATGTCACACAAGCAAAGCAATTCATAGATGCTTCAATGATTGTTAGTGTTGTTGACATCAAGACCAATGGAAAGACCAATGCAATAGTGACATTAGTAGGATTGATAAGAATTGGTAATATGTAGATTAACAAGATATTGTGTTACCACCCTAAGCTTTTTTATTAAATCAGTCAGATACCACTTAAAGGATGAGAAAGCCATAAAAATCCAACTAAGTGGAGTCCTAAGGACCAATGCAATGACCAATGCAATAGTGACATTAGTTGGATTGATAAGAATTGGTAATATGCATATTAACAAGATATTGTGTTAACACCCTAAGATTTTTGATTAAATCAATCAGATACCACTTAAAGGACAAGAACTCCATAACAATCCAACTAAATGGGCTGTTAAAATATGTATATAGATTTTTAAGTTGCGGAACTCAAGACATTTCAAATGGTTAACCTATTTACACTAGTTCAACCTTGTGGTTAGGCATAAGAAATGGACACTTTTTCTCATCTGTTCCAAGTTCACTCTACAGTCTAGAATTTACAGTGATACACATACATAATTCTATATCGTTAAGTATATATGTGTTAGACCAAAAGAAACAAAATAGTATTTAAAGGTTCTCATACGAAGAGTGGAATATACCAAAATCCCATGGGAGTTTCTCTCCATGATCAAACACAAAACATGAAAATTTAGTTTTAAAATTAAGTCTGAACTACCAAATTGTTCCAAAATTTTCTCCTATCAACCTTTAAATATGACACTGACAACATTTACCCCAAGTTGTTAAATACTGCCAGTTACAATATAGACTAAATATGAGAAAAATCCAATTGAAATAATATGCATAATGAGTCTGCTAGAGTTTTACTTCCTACACAGGCCTTAGAACCCTACAAATAGGTGTGGATTTTCATAGTGCATCCCCTTAATATGTAGACAAGTCTCATCTTTTTAGATCATCCCCTTCATATGTAGACAAGTCTCATCTTCGTAGTGCATCCCCTTCATATGTAGGAAAGTCTCATTCCTATATAATGTTAGTTTCTAGCCACTGTGATTGTCCTATTATTCTTGGATGATGGTTGCCTTTGTGACTTAGCCAATGCACATAATAGCTACTATTTGGCCTAATATTCATCATGGAAAAAGAATTTTGACTTTTTATTTGGATTTAGACAACATCTTTGATCACTTTGTGTTTCTCATCTCTTATCTAAATTGAAACATGTTTATACTATCAGAGACTCATTGATCTCAATGAGTTCTGATTTTCTAGTGGAAATTGGGGATTCCTATATTGCAATCACACACATTTTAAATACAAAGATACAACAAATATTTTTAGTAATATGTACTATAGAAAGATAAATCCTTAGTACATTGGACACAGATCAACAACCTTATCTATAGATGAGCCGCCCTTCATGTTTCTCGCCATTTCCATTATGATACTATGGCACGTTAATTTATAACATGAACCACCTCATCACCCTTGATTATCCTCATATAAACAATAAGAATGCTAGAAGGATAACCCAAAGGCCATTTCCAAATCAAGGAATGCCCTTCTAGGTTAAAATACAAGTATTATTAGTTACATGGACTATAGAAAATATAGAGCCTTAGTATAATGGATAACAATTAACAACCTTATATGTAGGTGGGAATTCATCCATGTTCCTTACCAATCCTATTATGGTTCTAAGGCTTGTTAATTTATGATTTGAACCACCTCATCACCCTTGACAATCCTCACATAAAAAATAAGAATTCTAAAAGGCTAACCCAAAGGTGTTTCTAAATTATAGGGTATTTATCATCCTATAAATGTCATATGATAGTAAAGTGTCATTATCTAACATGAACCCCCTTCAACAATTAAGGATATTAATTTCCACTAAAAGCCTTTCTAGCGGTAATTGACCCAAACTCCATTCTCAATCTTAATTGACCTAAAGGCCCTTTCCAGGGCTTGCCCATCTTTTTTGTTCAAATATTTTCAAATCATGTATATTAAATTTCTAAAAGTATGTGAACATTTATAGATATATATAGTTTGATAGGAAAAATAGACTTTGTTATGAACTAGTGGTTTGGAAAGGTTTTGGCTTTCAACATTGTGTTTCTCTTGAAGATATCATAACTAAGTCTTTAACAACTTCTTAATAAATAGTCAAATATTTCTTTCCCCATTAAAATTCAAAATCAATTCATTAATACCTAGCTAAATTGATGCCACTACAACATTTGGCTCAAATTTTTATGTCCATATTGATGCGCTTTTCAGTATAGCAGACATATGTTAAAATTTGGACCTCTTTTGGATGAAAATATTTTGATTTATTTTTCAACTAAGCTACACCTCAAAATTTTGACGTGCATAGTTTGTATGTTGAAAAAACTACATTAAATTTTCAAATATTGTTTGCCCAATTTCTTTTAGTCATTTGGAAGTCAAAAATTTGACTTCTATAAGACCACAAAATTGAAAGAAAAGCCAATAGACCCCACTTTTGGGATGATTGAATAAATTGATGTCTATAAAAAATGAGGGAGACTATTTGACAGAGGGAGTGGATTTGGCAAGAATGGTTCCAATTTGGAAGAGGAGGAACCCATATGAGATTTTTCATTTATACTATCAAAACAATGATTGAAGAAATCAACATTTGCAAAGATAAGAATTTGGAAGAAGAAAATAGTAAAGGATGTAGAAAATTTGAAAAATGCCAAGGGTTTACACTAACAATTATAACCATGGCATCAGAAGATGGGGCAAACCCTCCTTTTTTATTCAAATTTGTTTGGTTTTTTATTAAAATTTTGTTGTAGAAGATTTTTCAGGGCACATTTTATGACAAATTTTGATTGGATGATAAATTTTTAGGCTATGTTTTGAAATAATAATAGTTTTCATCCTTGTTATAGCCATACCTTATTCTATAATCATTGCATTAGTTTTTCAAAAAAAATATGCCTCTTTTCTATTCTACCATATTTTATAACTGAGAGTTTGCATTGGGGTGTGACGCAATTGTGTTCCAATGGCCTATAACCATTGCATTAGTTCGTCAAACCTTTGCCATCGTACATTTTAAAAATCATGTAAACATTGCATTAGTTTGTCAAACCTTTTGTAGGGCATGTTTTGGAAATCATGTAAACATTGCATTAATTTGTCAAACTGTTGTTATGGCTCCTTTTATATACCATGTAATCATTTCATTACTTTATTAAAGCGTTGTTATGGCATGTTTGACATAGCTTGTAATTATTGCATCACTTTATCCAAGCTTTGTTAAGGCACAATTGCGTATCATGTGACAATTTCATTAAATTTCAAAGCTCTGTACATTTTTCATATCTTGTAATCATCACATTAGTTTGTCAAAAAAATATTAGGGCATGGTTTACATATCATGTAATCATTGCATTAATTTTTCAAATATTTTTGAGGACATGTTTTGAATAATGTGTAATCATTGCATTAGTTTGAAAAATTTGTGTTATGGTAAGTTTTAAATATCCCATAATCACTACATTAGTTTGTCAAATATTTTTTAAGGCATTGTTATCACCAAATCACAACACCCTCCGATTTTTGCAAGTGTGTGTGCTTGATCTCACGTTGTGACTGGGTAACATGGGTACCATCTCCAAGTTGTGGGACTTGCTACCTGAGATAGACCTCCAGAGAAAGTTGGTTATTCTCCTAAACTACCTGTAACAATCTACATCTAATGCAGGAAGAACTATATTATCCTAATCTAACTTTACAAGGGACCAGGGATAGAGAGTGCATGAAAGTAAAGCCTACACTAAAAACGGTGATACACCAGAAAAGGAGGGTGTGAGAACATTCTCCAATGTGTGAAAATGGGAGAAAAGTTCATATTAGAGAGGGTGATGACAGTTCTCCATAGTCTAATAACAACATTCACAATACATTTCCATGCATACAAAATAGTAATAGGTCCCTGCAAGAGCATAGAGTAGACAAAACATCTACAATAACATTAGAGAGGCAAGGAGAATGCAACAAACACATCAAGGGAAGATACATCCACAAACTTGAATCTATTGCTTCATTAATATGCACAGTCCAAACTATTACAAAGGAAATGCCTAGATCACCATGCAAGCAGTCTACTACAAAGGCCTAGAGCACATTGGCTTCATAAAACCAAAATGACAGAGTTTTGCTACTTAAACTATCCTCTACCCTTACAATGAGCGCAGTATTCTAATTTATATATTTTTGGTAGAGAGAAAGAGAAGGTATGTAAATCCCAAAATCCCCTTTTCAACCAATTACAATTCATAATAAATGAGTTTGGTTGGTGATTTTGGACCTGAAAAATCAATCTTAAGGTTTCCCATAACTTGAAGCAATGAAAGAATGATTTCCCATGCTCATTAAATACTTCTCAAACCACTTTCAAAAAAATAATAGAACTAGGCTCATTTTCCTTAAATTCATCATCAAAAGTTCATCAATTTATGCATTTCTTGATTGATGTGCATCATTCGCGGAGCCACGGTTCCAACGAGACTAGTTTTTTGAAAATACGACGAAAATTACAAAAGTTGTGGTCGTCTTAGTGTGAGAAGATGCTTTGAGTTTGCCAGGGATTTCTTACATTTTACAGGACTGGGCATTCAAAAACTTTGGATGTCGAGCCCTTTCCAAAAATTCCATTTTTTTCAAAATCAGAGCTCGGGATCAAAATTTATGCCTATTTTAAGATGAGGGTCAGGATGTTCCACGCGGGATCTCATAATACGCATTTCCCATTTCATTGCAGGCATTTTGCCCATTTCATGAAAGTGAGGCCCATGGGCCGTTCGGGATAATTATCTCCACCATACTTGCATTTGGTTTACTGCAGGCATTTCTACTTTTACGGGCCCATGATGCACAGTCTACAGTTGGACTGCCTGATCCCACCATCGCCGCACCATATGGACTTGCAGCCATTTCAGCCTTTCTGCGTACTCATGTCCCAACTCACCCAAGGCATTTGCATCATCCAACTCCACCTTATCCGCAATACAATGGACCCATTTTAATGCCTTTACAAATAAGGAAAGTCAAGATTTCGAGGAACTCATGACCCGATGGAACTTGGACCGCCTGGGCCATCGGGACCCAATTTACCCGCAATACACTCTTTCCTTACTATTTTTTTCCCTAGTCGAGGATGAGGAACCTTGGTTCCATCCGCAGTTGTTCCACCCACAACACCGATACTCGTAATACATTAAGACAGGCCTTTTCTCCATTTTTTCAAATTTTAGTAAATTTTTGTTAACTCAGATTTTTCTTGAAAAGGGGAGTTATAGAAAATAAAAAGGGGTGTCCCCCAACATCCAAATTTTTTGTTTTCACCATTAAAGAAATTCTGCAAGTTATCAAAATCACCTTGGGGGTAAATTTTGGATAACAATTTGGTGACCCAACGGGGCCATCTGCCTACCATATGAAGTTATGAGTGGCCTTGACACATCCATTAGGCATGGGGTCAACCTGGTAATCTAAAATCTGATCTGAAACTTGAACCTACATCCTTGAGTCACTCAAACATGTTGCTTGAGCCTGGAACTACCTTCTGCTACTTGCATTTTCTAACCTCGATAAGAGAATCTTATTTGATTTTGAAAATATTTTCCCTCATTTAATATTTGTGTAAATTTGATATGTTTGGAGAGCATGACAACACTTGAACTTTCCCTGATATCTGATGCCTTGCTAAGGTTTGTAGAGAAAATTATTGATGAATTCTTGGAAAGGAGAAATACTATAAAGATTTTTAGAGATATAAGTTGATTTGAAAGGCTTAGAAGTTGTTGCTTATACCCTGAGTTTAATTCTTATTTGGCTCTAACTTCTCTTTCAAGAATCATGATGAACTATTATACAAGCATACACTAGAAGCAATAGAACATGTGCACCAACATTCAGGGAAATTAAAAACTACTCTAATAACAATAAAAATGTGCACAAACACTTAGAGGAATTTGAAAATTCTAGACTAATATAAACAAGGATGAGAAATTTCCCTTCTAGTAGCAATGTTTGAGATAGATTCCATTGACCGGAATCTGTAATTCTTCATCATCCAACTTAGCCATCCGGAAGGAATTGCTACTTTTGAATTCAGTGATCATATACGGACAACTCCATATGGCATCAAACTTGGAATGTTTTCCTGGTTTTGAATGATCACCATTCCACTTTAGCACCAAGTTTCCTTCTTGGAAAATCATGTCTTTAGCTTTCTTGTCAAATCTCCTTTTGATCAAGGCTTGATCTTTTCCCATGGTTACATCACATGCTCTCTTTCTTCTTCTGATTCCATTAGTTCTGCATACCTGATTTCCATGGGTTCAAGCTCAACTAGTTCTAACTACTTCATGAGTTTTAATGCTAGCAACTCAAGTGATATATGTACTACTAATTCCTTCCCATATACAAGATTATAGGGAGAGCTTCCTGTAGACCTTCTGGGTATAATTCTATACGCCCATACGGCTGATTTGAGCTTCGTATGCTAGGTTCTCTGATTCTCATCAATATATATTTTAATGATTCTTAGTAAGTTCTTTTTTGTAGAATTTTCTTGGTCGTTACCCTGGGGGTAATAATTTAATGAAGTGCTAAGGTACATACTATTCTTGACAGCCCATTAAGTGATTTTTGTGACCAAAAATGCTAATGCATTTTCTGATATGATAGTGGTCGGGACACCAAACCTTGTGACTATCCCTTCATAGAAGTCCAAGATGTTGGATTCATTTACCTCCTTGAGTGCCACCACTTCCGTCCATGTGGTGAAATAGTATGTTTCCATAAGCATCCATTTGTGGCCCTAGTTTGAATTTTGGTTGATGACGCCATTGAAGTCCAACCCCCATTTCATGAATGGTTGATTTACTGAAATTGGAAAAAGGGGAAGTGCTGTTAGACTTTCCTTCCCTGTGAAGAATGCACATTGTTTACATTTCTTGATCCATGAAGAGCAATCATTAAACATCGCAGGCCAATAGTAACCAGCCTTCATGATTTTGAGAGTTGTTACTCGTGGAGCAAAGTGACATACTGCTTCTCCATTAGGGAATTCATGTAATACCTTCTCAATCTGATTCATTAGGACACATCTTATAAGAACTTCATTCACATCCCTCTTGAACAATATTGCATCAACTGACACATAGGAAATGGATTGCAATCTGAGATATATTGTAGTGCCCACTCCTCTTTGACACTTGTTTTGCTATGATCAGTAATATATAGTTGAATGCATCTAGTTATATATAAGTTACAGTGGATGTATGAATTGCATGATTACCATATAATATGAATTGTGATAGATAGTTATGCATAGGCGTAGGGTGATAGTAAATGTTAATGGATATTATAGATTTGTAATTGTAAATAATTGATAGGATTTCTTAACATTGATGATATAGCTAGGTTGTATGATGATGTTAATGGATAAATGATATATATGTTTTAATTTCTCAATGTATTGATATGGCCTTGAAGCCGAAGGTGGTATTTTCTTATTTTTTTGCAAGAAATGAAATCACAATAAACAAAGAAGGGACTAGGAGACTAACTGTGGAAGAATATTGAGTGTTACAACATGGTCACCTTAGCAGTTGTGTGTGTTTTTGTGAGTGTGTTGTTGTTATTCTTAGCATGTTATTAGGAGGTCTCCATGGGAGAGCAACCTCATATGTGACTATGGGTTTGAATGTTATTTCTCTCTTTTATTTATTTGCTTTAGTTGTGTATGTGATTTTATTAATTGTAATATATTCTCATTTTATTGTGCTTGTTAGTGTAACCCCTTTTTAGGCTAATTAACCATGTATATAATGCTAATTAGGATATGTGACAAAAGGGGCATTGAATGTGGTAGATAGTCCTTAGTTATTCATGATTTTGGATAGATTTTATTTGATTTTGATTTGTGTACTCAACCCCATCTTTCAAATCTCGGATTTGGGCTTTGAGCCCACTTTCGGAGGCTTGTAGGACAAGTTATACTTGTCCCATACCTCTTAAAATCACCCACCAACCTTACCTATGATATGAAGGGTTGAATTTAGCACTCATTATGTGTTTTTGAGAGAAGAAGAGGTAATTAATTGCATATTCTAACAAACCCCATTAATTGTGTCCTTGAAAGTATGGAGTGGAGTATTGTGTGTAAGAATGAAATTTGTGATACCCTCACCTTACCCATTTATGGAACCTTTAAGTATGTGTTTAACTTATGAGGTGGATTGGAGGGAAGTGATGTGGCATCTTACACGGAACCACCTCACCATCCTCCCCACCATTTCCTATTTATTTGGAATTCTTAGTTGTTTTGGGGTGACTAACTTGGAAATTTTGGGAGCTTGCTTTTGGATTGGCTTGGATTTTTGAAGGAGGCTGGATTTTGTTGGCTTGAAGATTAAAGGTGCTTGCAATGGCAAAGTATGGTATTATCCCTTGCATTTTTATTTTCCTTGCTTGTGTGTTGTGTTGAAACGTGAATGAAAATATGTGTTCATGCATGGAATTGGGTAGACTTTGACCATAAGGAAGGTGTGGGGAGAAGGAAAATTGGACTATTGGGGAGGGGAAAAGGAGTTGTGAGGTATTGTGGAGGAGTGTAACTAGGGTGTTCCACCTATGGGGAGAGAAAATCAAAATATTGATACATTCTGAATATTTTGAAATGGGGAGGGATAAGGGTACTTTTAATGTTTTTGATGTGCACTTGGAGGTTAGGTGGACTCCTATTTCACTTGGGAGGTAAAAGGAGGTGGTTCCCATATTTGTCTTCTCCTTTGGCTCTAAATTTGAGCCTATGTGCTTGTTAATGGTTGTAAATTTTATCTTTGTTGTCTATGTGTTTCCATCATTATACGTGTGTTTGTCATGTTGAAGCCAATGTTGGAAAGGTGCCTTGGTTGTAACATTCCTTATTGTTCCATTTTTGGAGCTCAAAAGCCAATGAGAAGGTAGGCTTCACCTTCTCATTGGATTAAGGTTGGGAGGTGAGTGTTGCCTATTTTCCCTTCCTTGTTGTTGTGTTTAAGATGAGGAAGAAAATGGAGTTGTAAGTTGTATCATCTTGAGATGGAATGGTGGAGGCTTGCAAGATGGAAATTACCTATTTTATCAAACCATTTAGATTTTTGTATTAATTTCCACTTTTGTAAACAAAACAAAAAAAATGTATTGTTTACTCATTCTGAACAAAGACAATGTTATTCTATTTGAATTTTGAAGAAGAGTTTATTTTAAAGTTTCAAGCAAAGTTGTAAATGGAAGTGTGCAAATTGTGTATCTTGCTATGAAAAAAAATAAACTTGATAAGTAGATTATTGTGTAGAAAGGTATACATGATTTAAAGTTAAAAAAAGTAAAAAGAATGGTTTCTTTCGGCTAATGAAATACTTATGGAAATTTCATTTCCCTGATACATTGATTTATTACTTGTATCTTGCAAAATTGTTCAAAATAGTACATTCTCCATTAATTAATATGGTTATAAATATGTTTACAAAATTTTGATTATGACCTTAAAGTTTTTGTTGACTTGGAAAATATTGTCACCTTGTGTTTATTGAATGCATTTTATGTTGTGTGTATACCTAATGTAGAGATTAGTAGCCACCTTGTATTGCAAGTATCTTACAATCAATGTATTTCAGCAAAGAAGTCCTTAAAAAAATATATAATATAATTTTAGCATGTACAAACCCTTGTGGTCATTAATGATGAAATGTTAAGATGAAATTGGTGTAATATATATTCACTTGCATATGTCTTAATGATGAGATTGTATACCATGAGTAATAATGAGTCTATGTGTATTATATGATCAAAATAGCTAAGTAATTTTTGCTAATTCAAATATATATACATATGCATTATAATATTTAAAAAAAAAACAATATATATTTTTTATATAAAAAAATAAACATTATATATTAATCTATATTTCTTTACACCGGAGGTGTCTCCTTTGAAGAGAGCCTTGTTGGAAAATGTCAAATTATGGCAGGCTAATTTGTAGAAGGATAATTCTGATGTGCACATAAATAATTGTTGTAAACATAAAACATTAAAAACTGGCCACACTTCATTGATGGGTGACTTGTCGCGCAAGTTGCACTCGGTGGATGGGCCGCAAATCCTTTTTCCTACCCGCCTTTGTTAAACAAGAGAATCAATGAACAAGTTTACAAGGAGTTTTTTTTTCTCTTTTTGGAAGAAAGAGGGGCAGCACATGTGAATCTTCTTGCCATTGGCCTACTACATCTCTCACTGAACATTATATATTATTTATTTTTTATTGAGGAATGGATTTTTTTCTTTTAATTTTTTTTTTGTTCTTTTTTTTCTAAGTGATTTTTTTCTATTATATTTGTATTTTTTATTTACTTTTGTTTTCTAGAGAGGAAAGGGGGCAGATTTCCATTGAAGGAGGATAGGGCGCATATTGGGGAGAGGGAGTTTAAGGGACGAAATCCGGGAGGAAGTCTATTGCGCGGCCACATAACAAATGCACGAGGGGAGGGACTCCATAAGCGGAGGGGGATGGGGTAGGCCGCAGCCTATCCCAAATCCCTCCTCTTTATTTTTATAAATATTAAAAAAACCATCCAAACATACCCGCATACTAACAAATCTTTCACTTTTTTTGTTTTTGTTTTTATTTTATTAAAACTACAAAACAATAAACATGTAGCCGCTCATAGTAATTTTTTTAAATACAAAGATTGAGATCAATCAATTTGTATATAGCAAAATGAGGAGAAATTAGAGTTACGGATTTATCCCCATGTGTAGGGCAACTCTTTTCCAAATTTATTTATTTATATAAAATAAGGAATTAAAATATTTTATAACAAATCCATGAAAGAATAAATTCCCAAGTTTTTCTATCTAAAAAAATACGATGACTCCTCATAAGAACTTAATGTACATACAACAAGTATAATGTGCATGGCAAGGGTTTTTAGTTCAAGTTTTAATGTTTCTGCACTGGAATTTGCTATGTTTTAATTTTCCACCCAAGATTTAAAATCGTATGATTTTTGTTGCGGATTTTTTCACATTTCCAGGATTTGAGTGCATTTTATGGAGATGGAATCAATAATTTATGTCAAGAAAAGGCTAAGCTACATATTTTCGAATCAATAATTTATGTCAAGAAAAGGCTAAGCTACATATTTTCGTTCACATTGTCAGTGCTAAGTTATAAAGATCAGAGACAAGTTAGGGTAAAATGAAGAATGCAGATGTATAATTGGAAAGTTCTATAAGATTTTGCATGTGCATGTGCTCGATTTGGAGGTCAAACTGAGTGAAGTGATCGTTGCATGTCCATGCAAATAAACATGAAAACAATCCAAGCGATTGCTGCCTGCATCCACGATACTCAATGTTATCAAGAATTCTCCGACTTTTTTTGTATGCTTAATCGGACCCCACACGACAACGCCAGTGTCATTTTCTCCTTTCACTGACATTTCAATATTTTGTAACCCGGTGTTGCTTCTGCGAATGGCACTCTGAACTTGAGGGTCCTCTTGAGTTGTCACGCTTATCATAGAATGCACGTGCTTCATGTCTGCTCACAACACTATCACTTGGCCACCATTAATCATCAACAATATCATCACCAGCAAGATCAACTTTACATTTTATCATTACTTTATGCCATTTCCATTGCAACACAATAGGTATCCATCTAATTAAGACCCGGAACTACAAGTCGTAGTTAATATTACTATGATGAACACAGTAATAGATAATTTCTGTACTTGGCATGTCTATGCCACTCAAGTCTACAACCTCCGATTAAGAAAGGCCATCATATGTCATGCAAATTTGTTAGTGTCTTATCAAGCACCCCCGTTTGGTGTTTTGGTGTGGACTTACATTTACATTATTGTTTCTTGTTGCAAGCTTTGTTTAGTTCTATCAAATGCTAATCTTTGTTTCCTTCATTCATTGTTGTACTTGATGGAGATTTGTTAAGTATGTATTTTAGATGCTAAAGAAAAAGTTGATTATCTCCTCTTCCTATTTCATTAAATCAAAAAGGTTCACTTGAAATTTATCCAAAGCATGCCCATAACATTTAGGTAAGATAAGAGTTTTGGAGCAAGGTATGGACATCCTTCACGATAAAATGGAAGGTAGTTTTTGTCGAATTTTGTAGTTGTATTATATTTGTCTCTCCTCTCCATCGCAAAAAAAAACTTAAAACAATTTTAAAAGTATATATTTCACTCAAAATTACAACTCCAACAAACGAGATATTATCATTATCTCCGGTGTAATTTGCAACTCATGTGCAATTGCTAGTTATAAAAACTAGAATGATATATATTAATGCATGTTTAGTGTATTAGACAATAATATATATTACTATATGATCTTATCATTAAACAACAAGAAGAGAGAGAGAGAGGGGAAAAAGAGAGGCTCACGTAGAAGAAGAGTGAAAGAAACAAATCTTGCTCAAACATAAGTGGAATACCAAGGAAGGGCATTTTAATGGTTTTATAAATAAAAACTATTTCAAAATAAAATATAAAGAGAAAAGAATAATGGATTGGTAGCCTCCTCTATCACGAGAATGGGGCAGCACAGGTTACAGTGTATAGAAAGGTGCTCCGAAGCAGAAAAGCAAAATTCGATGCAGATGGTGCTTCGAATCTCCTCCTAATCCTCAATCCAACCTTCTCCATCGTCTTCCGCATTCAACAAACCAAAACGGTGGCAGGCAGTAGTTTTCTCTTTGACACAAATAAATCCACCTCTGATACAAATACAGATCCAAATAAACCAATTTGTATATAGTAATTGAGGAGATATTAGAGCTACAAATTTATTTCCATGTGCAGCATCGGTTTAACCCATGGCAACGATTTTAGAATGGATTTTAGCAGAGCTCTGGTTCTCTAGTCGCTGCAACTATCCAACTTCTTTTTTTTTTATTCGCCGTTCCAAGTGTGAGAAATAAACAACTGTACATTACTTTTTAAACTACACGTTTCATACCATATCTTTTATATATTAAAAATAATGAAATGATTATAGTGTTATGGCAAAAGTAATGATAAATAAAAGGTACAGATATGTGTGAATAAGTGGCTATGAGATATGCAAGTTTTAATTAAAAAAAGTGTATAGTGATTTGATAATAAGCATAATAAAATATGAAGATATTATGACACACAGAAATTATCTACATTGCATAATATTATAATATAACATAGTCTGGGGCAATAGTAATGATGATGTTGAATAAGTAATAAGTATATAAATAAAATAATATTAAGTAATAAGGGAGATAATTAATAAAAGGTTAGTATGACTAGTTATTATATAATGAGATAATGAAAGGATGAATGAAATTAAATATTGTATTATAACATAGAAATGGATTAAACATATATAGTTAGGATAATATAGGGTTTGTATGTTTCTATAAATTAATATAGTGAATATTACTAAGATGTGTATAGGGTCCTAATACTATATCATATAATATTATTATCATTCTTATAAATTAACATTAATATTGTGTGGTTTAATGTTTTAATATGATATTAAAATGTTATTATATGTTGAATATTATTATTTTTAATTGGTCTGTGTCAAAGCATAGCTCGTGCAATTGTCTTTCAGGAGGCGGGCCCCACACATCACAGATGTGAATACAATGGGGGTTTGACCCTAGGTGGAGAGCTTGAATGCTCCATCTTAAGAGCTGGGTTACCAACTCACCTAGGCCCCCTTCTACTATGTTGAATATTATTACAATGGTATGGTGTATAAAATCTTATTAATATATATAATAATAATATTATTATATATAATTGTAATATTACTATAAAATGTATAGTGTTTAAATTTATGGTATATGTGTTTATAAGAAGTCTAATAACGTGATAATATTATATCACATGTTTTATTATTAAAAGGTATAATAGAATATATAAGTAGTAATGTAACGATATTAATTAGATGGTCATATTGTCGTGACATTAAATATAATAATACATATGTGATATAGTGATATTATACAATGTTTAAAATTATAATTAAAAAATGTAATGTGATAATGTTACGTCCCTAATAACGTACTAGGGTTATAATATTGTATAATGTCATAAAGTTTTAAAATAAAGCATTATGTACAATATTATTATTCTATACCATTAGTGCAATGATAGTAACATTATAATATATTATTAATATATTGGTTACAATATGATATATATATATATATATATATATATATATATATATATAATATATATATATATATCATGTGGTAGTATACAATATAATTGACATAATGGAATATACCTAACATAACAATAATCATGTAATATGATCATAATATTGTGATGACCACAAGCTAATATGAGTAACACTTACAATATCATTTATTGGATATGATGGAACCTTACACACTTAAGCCTTGTAAAGAGTACCTATCATAGTAGTCTCTTCGGAGACATCTGATAAAATTGGAATGATACAAAGAAGATTAGCATACCTCTTGCACAAGGATGAGACATGCAGGGCAATTGAAATGAAACCCATCCATTGTCGCAACTCAACAGAAAGTAGATGGCGATCTGTCAAAGCATTGTTGCTACGATATCGCAAGAAAAAAAAAGATGGTTTTTAGGTGTGAAAGTTTGGGGCATTACATATATTATTTTAGCTTTTCTCTATTCTGGAGGACATAGACCAGTTTGGAGATAATGTAGCATGTCTTGAGTCCAACACGGAATGGGTGCATCATCAGCTGGATGTTCTTGATGATTCTGTAGCACCAAAACAACTTCTTCTTCACCTTTTGACTCATCATGTTGTTTGGAAGCTATTTGTTCACACAAACCCTTACCACGAACCAGCTTGGTCATTTTTATTTCAATGTGGTATTCCATTACCCAAGTGATCCAACCTGCCCTTTTCACATTCAATTATTTGTTCAACAGGAAATCCTTGATTCCTACATGGGAAACTAACAATTGGATCTTGTTGTTTGAGACTAAGTGCTTGAATTTCTTTAAACTCCTGATTACCGTGAGGACATGCTTATCAATGAAAGAATACTTTACTTCATAATCCTGTAAGATTTGACTGAATAAAGCTATGTGCTGCTTCGAACCTTCTTTATTCAGTTGTACCAAGATAGCTAAGATTGTATCAGATCCTCTGAAAGCATACAACATGAAGTCCTTGGAGAAATTTGGATTGATAAGAGTTGGAGCTTGTCATATAACATACTTCATGGCTTCAAATATTTATGTTCCTTTTGTTGTCCATTTTAATGCAAGACTCTTCTTCAAAATCATTGTTAATGGCTTCACAAGAGTGGAAAAATTGGGCACAAATCTGCAAACAAATTTTATCCTTCCTAAGAAGCTTTGGAGAGATTTCTTATGACTTGGATATGGAAAAGTTTGGATAGCTTCAACTCTCTCGGGATCAATTATATACCCTTATTTTGATACAATATGGCCCAAAAAATTTCCTTTGTCTGCCAATAATACACATTTTTTCAGATTTAATGACACCATGAATCTTCTACATCTCTAAAATAATTGCGTAAGGTGAAATAGGTGGTCTATTGCATTCTTTGAGTAGACGGTGATATCATCTAGATATAAAATCAATATCTTATTGATTAGTCCTTTGAACGCCATATCCATAGCTCGCTGAAATGTTTCTCCTGCACTTGATAGTCCAAATGGTAATTTCTTGTAGGCATACGTGCCCCATTTCATAGTGAAAGTTATTTTGAACTGATCATCTTCCTTCACCATTATCTGATTATACCCTGAGTAGCCATCTAGGAGAGAGAATCTTTCCAAGCTAGCTACCACCTATAATATTTGTTCCATCGAAGGGAGTGGGTGGTGATCTTTGAGAGATGTTATGTTCAAGTCTTGAAAGTCTACGCATAATCTGATTTCTCTGTTCTTCTTCCTGACCAGAACCAAGTTTGCAACCCAGCTTGAATGCTTGTTTGGAAATATAATGCTTTCCTCTATTAGTTTTTTATCTCTTTCTTCATAAGAGGATCAATATGTGCGTTGATTGGTCTTTTCTTTTTCCTGACGGGCTTAGCATCTGGGTCCACTTCTATTGTATGTTGTGCCAATTTCAGATTGAATCCTCTCTTGTCTTCATAACTTCATGCGAAGACATCCAGAAATTCTTGGCAAAGCTGTATGAACTCATATCTATCCTTCTCATTGGCCACTTTGCTAATTCGGATTGTTCCAACTTCCCCTACCGAAATAGGCTCTGAATTTTCTCCTTTGACCTGAATGTTTTCTTTCTCTTTCTGAAACTAGTCATTAGGGTTGAATATTGACTCCAAAGTTAAAAGGCCCTTTGGTAACTTGTTAGTCTCAGCTTCACCACTTGGTCACCATATTGTTGCTCCAACTTGTCTTAGTTTCTAGCAAATAACTCATCTTATTCTTGTAGAAAATTGACAATTTGCTGATAATTATCGAAGACTTGCCAATTTACATTATTGTCTGGGATATCTGGTCTTACCAAAACCTTGATATGGAGTTGATTTTTCTCAAATTTGATACTTTCCACAACGTCAAATGCTGCCCCAATTGTTGTAAGTCTATCTGTGTTTCATTCTTCTTTCTCGGGATGGAATTGATGTGAAAAGCTTCGAAGTCTTTGATGAGGTCCCATACCTGATTTTTGTAGTTCTTTAGGAGGTCATTCTTAGTATCATTTTGTGATTTTATTTAGTTCATAATTAGCTCGTTGTCTCCAAACACTTGCAATTTTTTGATACCTCCCTTTCTTTCCCAATGCAATCTATGAACCAATGCCTCATACTCAGCCATGTTATTTGAGCAAGCAAATTGAAAATGGAAGGCTGAGTAATATTTTGTACCTTATGGTGAAACAAGCACAGCTCCTCCTCTAACACATTTTATACTCCTTGAGCCATTAAAGAATAACTGCCATACCTCATTATCATCCTTACGATCCACCTTGGTGTTGCTAGGGAGAGCTGGATTCTCTTCATGTAAGTAATAAATGCCTAATTCAACTTCCTCCATTTCCTTGTAAGGATCAAATTCATGCCTCTTGTTAGCCCATTCATCAAGAGTCAAGTACAAAATGCTTCCAACCTTAGTATCTGATTCATAAGTGCTTGGGAAATCTTCTTGATCAAAGGCTGAAAAATTTACATTGATTAGATTTTGGGTATGAGGCTCAATGTAAAAATTTGTAATTGGCTCGGATCTGATTGTAGATTTGGATCCATATCTCATTCTGAATAACATGTGTGACCAATCAGTAAACAAATAACCTCCAATTTTAGCAGTGAAGTCTCTCGACAAGAATAATGTGAAGAGTTGTGGTAATTCAATAATTGATACATCTTGTAATACTGAACAACATTGGGATATGCATCCAATGAGAGGCTCAAATATTTTATTACTACAACTGTTGTTATTTTTGTCCCATCCAATTGTACCATGCCTCTAGAAATGACTTCATATTGAAGACCTAGTTGATCATCTATTTTCTTGGGCATGACATAGTTGCTTGCTCCCAAATCAATCATGTAATTAGGGAAAAGATTATTTCCAATAATCAATGATATGTAGAATGGGGGAGTTTGCATGTTTTTATCTTGTTGATCTCCTTGATTACCCCCTGCTGAGCTGCACTAGTAAGCACCTTTTCTTGTTCTTTGGATGATTGAATTATTGTGGACCAATTTATCATGGCAG
The DNA here is from genome assembly GCA_019776745.2 of Taxus chinensis. Taxonomy (NCBI): domain Eukaryota; kingdom Viridiplantae; phylum Streptophyta; class Pinopsida; order Cupressales; family Taxaceae; genus Taxus; species Taxus chinensis. The sequence goes on along the minus strand of CM034147.1, from coordinate 196,953,578 downwards.
ATTGCAATAGATCTCTTTGGCCCAGGATGGCTAATGACTCCCACATTAAAATGTTCACATTTTTTTATTCATTTTCTCAAGAATGTTGAATGGGACAAGCTATTTCTCTACTACCCTTTTCTTTGCACCTGTTTCTCTTGCACATGGGTTGTTACAACCGATATATAGGCTAGTCTAGAGGGTGTTTTGGGTTGACCTTACACATTTGAAGTTATGCCTTGATTTCCAATATCTTGTTGAGTGATAGATGGTTGTGAATCATTTGAATTGGATGATTGTCTATCTCTAATATTCCTCTTCTTAGACCATGTGTCGACTGCTACACCCTGGGTTGGAACCTAGTTTATCTCGAATAAATCTTCAGCCTGCCAATTGACAAGTGTGGTGTCATTCAGAGGTGCCTCTTGAGTAACTTTCTGCTGCTGATTTTCTTCTTGGTTTGTTTCTTTTTCCAAACATGTGGTTTTCACCATAATAGCTTGATTCAAAACACCATTGAAACACATTGACTTGTTATGAGGTTGATTGCATGGGAAGAACCAGTCATACTCTTGGGCCATGTTATTTTGCATTGGCACCAAAGCTATAGATGTGGATGTATCATTAGGATTGTAAGGCTGAAATGGCCTCTTAGTAGGAGGTTTCACTTGAATTTGATTTGCAGCTGGAGCAGGTGGTCTATAAGGTTGATACGAAGGCCTATTAGGTTGGGCTTGAGGCTGATACGATCTTAAAGTTTGAGCTTTTTGCCTCTTAATTGTTACCAACTCATTGCCTAAGTTTTTTAATTACTTCATGAATTCTTGGAGCTCATTTGAGGTACTAGAAGATGAGGTAGAAGCTTGAGTGGAGCTTTGATTTTTTGGGGTAGGAATATGATCTAATGTAGGTGCTTGACTAGTGTTTGGGAATTCTATTTCTGGATAGAGAGGTAGATGTGGCCTAGGTGCAAGTTTACGAGCTTGGATTAAGAAATTTTCATCCCCAATAACAATATTATAAGTTATGGGTAAATTTGTACCTCCCATAGATTGAATCATCATGGAAATATTAGAATTTAAAGCTTTAAGGAAGTATAGGAAAGAACCTTCAGCTGCTAGTCTCACAGCAAGTAGAATTATATCCCATGTCCTTTGAAACCTGAAGTTAAAATCAACCATCTGCTCATTTGGTTCTCTCCTAATTGTGATTAGTTGTTCCAACAAAGATAAGTTGTCTGCCCTCTCCCCAAATTGATTTTGAAGATTTGTGCAAACATGGTCCCAATTCTGGATTGATCATGTTGTTAGACTCCTAAACCATTGCAAAGCTTTAGCCTTAAAGGAGGATGCCAACAACTTAATAGCAATGTCCATTTTAATAATCTCATTAATTGTACAGACATTCGCAATGTCTTGAATGTGATCGATCAAGGTTGTATGGTTTTCTGTAGTGAAATATGAAATGTTCTTCAATACTGCAACTAGAATTGGATTTTGTGCATTGAGATCAAGTGGGCTGCTTTTAGTGAAGCTGACATAGGGATTCAGTTGTGCCATCCTAATTGGTCGGAGAACTCTAGTTAATTGTATAAAAGGCCTACCAGGTGGAGGTGTAGATAAGGTTCTATTTGATGGAGATGGATACTTTTGAGCTCTTCTTCCCCTTATTCTTCTACCTGGTGATAATTGTAGGTATAAAAATAGTCTCTCTCTAGTATCAAACCTAGTTTGAATTCTTCTCATAAATGTACTAATTTTGGGCTTCTGAAACTAGTGGATTCCTCCCTTTTGGATTCATCAGATGTGCTATTTCAAAGGCTCATACAAGCTGTAATTTTCACAACAAGAGCACATCAAAAATTTTGCAGCTAAAATGAAAAATTCTTAGTCCCACCGGGCGTGCCAGAACTGTTATCACTGAATCACAACACCTTTCGATTTGCACAAGTGTGTGTGTGTGTGCTTGAGCTCACAGTGTGACTGGGTAACATGGGTGCCATCTCCAAGTTGTGGGATTTTCCACCTTAGATAGATAGAGAAAGTTAGTTCTTCTCCTAAACTACCCACCACAATCTACTTCTAATGTAGGAAGAACTATATTTTGCTAATCTAAATTTCTAAGGGACCAGGAATAAAGAGTGCATGAAAGTAAATCCTACACTAACAACAGTGATACACTAGGAAAGGAGGGTGTGAGAACAGTCTCCAATGTGTGAAAATGGGAGCAAAATGTAGATTAGAGAGGGTGATGACAGTTCTCCATAGTCTAATAACAACATTCACAATAAATTTCCATGCATACATAATAGTAATAGGTCCCTGCAAGAGCATAGAGTAGACACAAACATCTGCAATAAGATTAGAGAGGCAACGAGAATGCAAAAAACACAACAAGGGAAGATACATCCACAAACATGAATCTATTACTTCATGAATATGCACAGTTCAAAATATTACAAAGGAAAGGCATGGATCACCATGGAAGGAGTCCACTACAAATTCATCTAGCACATTGGCTTCACAAAACCAAAATGACAGAGTTTTGCTACTCAAACTATCATTCCAATTTATAGAGTTTTGGAAGAGAGAAAGAGAAGGGATGTAAATCCCGAAATCCACTTTACAACCAATTTCAAGTCATAATAAATGAGTTTGGTTGGTGATTTTGGACCTGAAAAAGCAATCTCAAGGTTTCCCATAACTTGCAGCAGTGAAAGAATGATTGCCCATGCTCATTAAATACTTCTTCAACCAATTTCAAATAAACAAACATAATTAGTCTCGTATTCCTTGAATTCATCAGCAAAACTTCATCAATTTTTACATTTCTTGATTGTTTTGTGTGGTGCTCGGAGCCATGGTTCGAACGAGACCATTTTTTTGAGAATCTGTTGAGAATTGCAAATGTTATGGCCTTCTGAGTGTGAGGAGTTGTTTTGAGTTTTCTAGGGATTTCTTGCATTTTACGGGACTGAGCATTTAAAAAATTTGTAGCTTGAGGTTTTTCTTTTCTTTTCACCCTTTCAAAAAGTTCCAATGTTTTCAAAGTCAAAGCTCTAGATCAAATTTATGCCTATTTTAACATCAGGGTTGAGATGTTCCATGCAGGCTCTCATAATCCGCATTTCCCATTTCATTGTGGGTATTTCTCCCATTTAATGCACGTGAGGCCCATGGTCCATTAGGGATAAATATCTCCACCATACCCACATTCAGTTTACTGCGGCTGTTTCATATTTTACAGTCCCGCGATGCACATTCTACACTTGGGCCACTTGGACCTCCCGACCCCACCACTGCCGCACCATATGGACTTGCGGCCATTTATGCCTTTCTACGTACTGACGTCCCAACTCACCTGGGGAATTTTCTTCATCCAACTCTGCCTTATCCGCAATAGAATGGACTCATTTTCATGCCTTTGCAAATCGGCCAAGTCGGGATTTCTGGGAACTCACGACCCTATGGAACTTGGACCGCCTGGGCCGTCAAGAGATGATTTACCTGTAATACACTCTTTCCTTAGTATTTTTGTCCTAAGTCAAGGATAAGGAACCCTAGTTCCATCCACAGTTATTCCACCTTTAGCCCCCATACCTGTAATACATTAAAACAAGCTTTATCTCCATTTTTTCAAATTTTAGCAAATTTTTGCTAACTCCTTAGATTTTTCTTTAAAAGGGGAGTTATAGAAAATCAAAAGGGGTGTCCCCCAACATCCAAATTTCTTGTTTTCACCATTAAATAAATTATGCAAGTTATCAAAATCACCTTGGGGGGTAAATTTCAGATAACAGACACATTTTATATATAATGTAATAATTTTATATTTTTTTAAAAACTTTGTGAAGGGAATGTTTTGCATGTCCTATAATCATTTCTTTACTTTGTCAAATAATTGACATGTCTTATGTATGTAACCACATTTTGTACATGGGATTGGATTAGTATAAAATCACTGATTACATTAAGATCAACTTAGTCATTATATTAGGCTTAACTCAGTCATTGAGGGTCAACTTTCTCATTGCATTAGTATATCAAATAAGCTTTGCATTATTTAGGGTCAAATGTTTGTTAGGAAAATGTCTTTTGCATATCCTATGATCATTGCATTACTTTTTCAAATAGTTGTCGTGCCTTCTCTATGATGTCACATTTTATACAAGATATCACATTAGGGTCAACTCAATCATTGCATTATGATCAACCTATTCATTGCATTTGTTAAGGAATGCTTTGCATAACTTATAGTCATTACATTACTTTGTCAAACAATTGACATACCTTCTTTATTAGCCACATTTTACATGATATTGCATTAGGGTCAAGTCCCTTATTATGATCAAATCTAATGTTGCATTAGGATATCATGTAGTCATTGCATTAGGGTCATCTCGTGCATTATATTTGGATATTATGTAATCATTACATTAGTTACGATCAAAGTTTTGTTAGGGGAGGTTTTTCCAATCCTTTAATCATTGCATTTTTTTGTCAATAAATTGGTGTGCCTTCTATATGCTACCACATCTTGCACATCAAATTGAATTATAGTTAACTCCTTCATTGCATTAGAGTCAACTTAGTCATTGCAGTAGGGTCAACTTGCTCATTATATTAGGATAGCCTATAATTATTAGTATTTCATTATTTTTTCAAACAATTAAAAGTTTGCTACATAAGAGTACATGAACTATTTGAAAATAGTTCTCAAGGAAATGAGGTCACATGGATTGTAATGAGTGTAGGTGTAGTGCCCAACAAAATTAGCAAACGCATATAAATCAAAAACATTAAAAAATAAATAAAATAAAAGTGGGATGTGTTCTGGCAGTGGGGTTAGTGGGGTGCGTGGGATTGGAGACATGATGGAGTAGGTGATCCCCCCCCCACATGTAGTCACATGAGCTTCATCAATGCCCAGTCAGACCCATCATTTAATTGTATAATAATTCAAGCACTATAATTGTCCTCTCTAGTTGTCAACCACTTCCCAGTGTGTGCCAAAATGGGAACACTTCCTTTGCTTGGAATATCAAGATTTGCATATTATTTGGGGTTAATGATAGGATGTGGGCAGTGCCATGGGAGAGTTGAAAAAACTCCGAACATATGCATTTAGCTAGAGCATGCCAAATCCCATAACTATTTCCAGTATCCTTTGTGCTAGTGCCAAAATTTGATCTTTTTAACAGGGTATGGACGTACAACCAAGCGCAAAGGCAGAGAAATTTTCTAGGTGTTGTGCTTGCAAGTGCTCTGGATTATATTCCTAAAAAATTTGGATGCATTCGTAAGGCATGTGAACTGTGTGTCAAAATCCCTAAAAACAATGTGGCCTCATGGACTACAATGGCTGAAGAATATGCACAAAATGAGTATTTTGAAAAGTCTTAGAAACTTGTAAGAAAATATGTTTACAGGTCTAAATCCAAACTTCCAACCCCCTCTGCCAACATATCCCAACCTTTTCAAAAATACTGGCTCTGGAAAAGGGTATGGACACTCATCTAGGCTTAAAAGATCGAAGGAATTTTGCCAAATGTTATAGTCGTAAATGCTGAGGAAGACGCGTTTACTGAATGTGGAACCTCATACATGGAACATGAATTGTTTGACTGGATTCCTAAAATAAATGCATTAAATGGATGTCAGGATTATATGATGTGATCAAATGGGTTTGTTAAATGGCTTTTAAACTGCTCAAGAAAATGCGATTGACAGAGCTAAAGCCAAATTCCACAACCTTGGCCATCACTCTTCCCTATCTACACCAATGGGAGCCTTGATAAAGGGTATGCACAAAATGGTTTCATTGAAATGACTATAGAAACTTCCAATCAAATCCTAAGAGCAGGTGTAAATCCTAACCAACAGCCGAGCCAACCTGTGCCCAAAATGAGAGCTTTAAACAGGGAAAGAAAACCACAAAAAAAAAATTAAAATCTAGTTTTTACTTTAGTATTGGGTGTTATAGCTGTGAATTCCCTGATAGTCATGTACGCAAAATGTGGAATCATTCAGATGGCTCACCAACTGGTTGACATATTGCATAATGAAAATGCGGTCTCATGGATTGAGATGACTACTTGAAAAGCATAAAATTGTGTTTTTATTAGGCATGGATGGATGACTAATAGTTTGGGTCTTCACTTGACTAGCTAACATCATGTCACAGCATGGTGGTCTCAATGGATCACGATTTTAAACCACCCAGATCCCTCATACCCGCTTCGGTCATCGTTCCTAGGCATGGTTCATCTTACCTTGTCCTTCATAATTCTTGTAATTTAGTTTTACATTTTCAACAAATAAATTTAAAACCTTATCAAAACCAAGGGAAGTGTCTCATATTCAATTATTTTATATAAACATGTTCAGTAAAAACAATAAAATGAAATCTGGCACTTATGCTACCCAAATAACACTTGGTAGCTAAGCATATACTTAAACCCCTCCTCTGGACACAATCCAGAAAACTTCATAACCATATTATTAGCATGAAACAATAACACTCCTTATGATCTACATTACTGACTTATAATCTAATCATTACCCATGGTTGCAACCATAACCTTAGGCATTGCTAGACCCAGGGTATCAAAATTGGTGTTTGTTTCCATTGGTATTGGCGAGCACCAATTGAGTCACCAATTAAAACAACATTTCTCTCTACTTAGCAAAGTGAGAAAAATGCAATTTCTAGAGACATGCAAAACAACATATTGAGCCCATAAAAGAGATGATAATCATCGTATGTGTTCCTTGCTATGAGGAGAGTCATATTGAGCTTTAGACTAACCCCCAAATTATTGTTTGTACTCTCTTCTTCACTCCTCTAGGAGCCCGGTTACCCAGTTTTACACTTTTAGGAGACTGCTAAAACTGAAAAGTTGGGTTTCATTTTGGCTCGTCGTTTGAACCCTAAGCAACGAAGTACGTATCCACCTTCGTAAACCTCTAGTATTTTTACTAGAAAATCACTTATAACCTTTATTTTGGGAAAATACACTCTCCTAGAAAGTTTTGTGGAGGAATTTTTTAGGCCTCGGGTTGTTGTTTGATTTTGTCAATCTGGCTTAACTATGACTAGTGGCTCTAGAAAACTCATCGTCATTTGCAAGCCATTTTCTAGTTCTTAGTTTCATCGACTCCGGTGAATTCTCCATATGTAGGAGAACATGTAGGAAAAATTAGGTTACACGTGCTTCTATGAAAGGGCAATTTGGTTGAGGTTTTCTTATCCCTTGAGCTAAAATTGGTTATTTTGACAACATGATCCATAACGAATGGAGGCTCCAGAAAGCCATCTGCCAGTTGTAAATCGTTTACTAGTTCTAGATTCCTTCAGTCCCTTTGGATTATTGGTATATAGGTAGACATGTAGGAATTTTTTCATTGTGAATTTTATTATCGGAAGATAGTTTTTTGAATGCACTTTCTTAGCCTTCGAGTCAAATTTGGACATTTTGCAACTAGGAGACAAAATGTTAAGGATGACCGTAAAACCCTTACCAAGATAAAAAAAAATAGGCATGAAAACCTCTTGAAACTTATAGATAATTGTATAAAATGTTATCTTGTGGCTTATTGTGTGAAATTTAGCTTTTAGAAAAACATTGTTTCTCTCTCCTCTCTATCTCTTTCTCTCTCCTTAGTTAAGAAATGAAGTGAAAAGAAATGAAATAAATTTGTCTCTAATCCTCTTATTTCGAATGAAATTTATTATAATTAATATGTAAATGGGAAACTAAAAGTTTTAATTATGCTAGACCTAAGTGGATGTCATGCAAGCAATTTATCGTTGATTTCATGCTCACATGGTTTTTGCAGGATGCAAGAAAGATGGCAAAAAGGCGTGGTGTAATTAATTGTTTATTATTGTAATTTATACATGTCATTATAGAATGTATATATGTATAATGTATTTCCATGTTAGAGAAAGGTTTATATTTGAAATTTGGTAATATGTATGAGATGCTAGTTTTAGGGATGCCTTGGGAAATGTGCATTTAACCATAGATTCCATTTTGATTCAGATTTATGTATGGTAAAAAGGTAGGATGTGTGTGTATGTGTGTGTGTGTTAAATGAACTTGAATTTAATATCTTGTAGTGCATTTCCAGAGGGCAATAGACGATTAATTAGTTGATGTGTTGTGTTTTCCTTACCTTGAAAATGTAATAAATAAATCTAAACTAAACACTCAACCCTACTTCAAATTCGTGCATAACTAACCTACTTGTGTTTATCCTTTAGCATAGAAAAATGAGACCTTCGAATGAACCTTGCACTCAATGGTACCTCCTAGTTTTGGTAAATAAGAGCCCGAGTTTGAGTGGTCATCATAGCCTACATGTTTAGCGACATCGTCACTATCCCAATGAATAAGATCGACGTGGTCAAACATTTTCGAGAGTATGTGGTTCACTTCTAGGATTTGTAACTGTGTATGTAGTAAGGATAATGTGTTCTCTTATGATAGTACTCCTTGGGAAACCAACAATAAACATAGTGTAAAACTCTTTGGGACCAACACCCATGTCGAGTGGAAAATATTGTCCACTAACCTTAAAAGTCACCTTTAGGAGTTGGGATCATACAAGAATCTGATACCCAAACTTCAATTATCGTTTGGGTTCTATGGTGCAATACTAAGAGTCGGTTGTGAAACCTAACCACCTTTTTAATTTATTATTAGTTGTGGGAATGTAGCCATAATATGGTGTGCTAGGAGAAAAGTGAAACTTAGACCATTCATAAAATGTGAATAAACCATCTTGTGGCAAGGGACTAAATCCTAACCTGTGATCACTAAGGTGAACCATAGTCCTCTAAATGAAGGAGAATTCCCTCTTGTTCTCAACTATTCCTAATGCGTAGTGAATGTATGTTTTGAAACTAGGTGATCATGTTCTTTAGGAAATTCCCTAGGACAAGATCTAGTAGACCCACAAGCTTGCAAATGTCCCTTTTACAAATGGATTATTCAAAAAAAATTGAAACACTAAATTATTCAAATTAAGTGAAATCATTTTAGGATGAATGTAAAGGATCCAAGTGGGTCATATGCTTTAGATACCTACACATGAGAATACTTGTGTGAATCCCTTTAACCCTTCTCAAACAAGAGTGTCAGTTTGACAAGAAGTATCGAATGTACCTATAGTTATAAGATGATTTCTTAGATAAGGGTGTACAATAACTCTAGTTGTGACCATAATAAGGTTTGTAAAATTTATAATCGAATATCTCCTTATAACACACATATAATACTTAATTGTTTAGGAATCCAAACCTGGGGGAGTGTGAAATCATACCCGTTAATACCTTAATGAATAAGCAATCAAGTGAAGTAAATGGGATGTATGGTTAGTTGTCATAACATAAGACAAAATAAACTAAACTTAGAACTTAAAAGCTAATATGAAAAGAACATGTAATCTATCTACTCTAGAATCAATAAACTTCCATTGCTTCATGAGAACACCCCCCTTTTTGCAGCTAAGATAAATGGGAAATCTAATCGAACACACAACTTAGACAAGAGCTAGTAGGCCCACCTATGACTTTGTCTTCAATTATTTTTTTTGAACTTTCTTCTGAACTATATTTTTCTTTTTCTAAAAGCTTGTAAATTTTCTTTTTTAAAATGGATTACTCAACAAATTTCAAAATGCTAAATTAATAAAATTAAGTTAAATCATTTTAGGATGAATGTAAACAATTTGAGTGGGGCCTATGATTTAGATTCCTACACATGAGAATACTTGTGTGAATCCCTTTAACCCCTCGTAAACAAGAGTGTCAGCTTGACAAGAAGTATCGAATATACCTATAGTTACAAGATAATTTTGGAGATAAGGGTGTACAATAACTGTAGTTGTGACCTTAGTAAGGTGTGTAAAATTTATAATTGAATATCCCCTTATAACACACATCTAATGCTTAATTTTTCCGTAATCCAAACCTGGTGGAGTGTGAAATCATACTCGTTAACACCTTAATGACTAGGAAATCGAGTGAAGTAGATGGGATGCATGGTTAGTTGTCATAACGTAATACAAAATAGACCAACCTTAGAACTTAAATGATAATATGAAAATAACATGTAATCTATCTACTCTAGAATCAATAAACTTCCTTTACTTTATGCAAACCCCCTAAAATGAATCCTTGGAACAAACACTAATGGGATCATGTATGTACATATGTTCATACATAGAAACAGGTTACAACATTCTGGTGTGATGAGGGAAATAAGAAAAATTATATGGGGTTACTATAGGTGAAATGTTAAATAATAGCATGCATCATAGTTGTAGAGGAATGAAGGGTCACATGTTTGGTGTTTTTCAGGAAATTTTAGCCAACTAATAAAATAATATTGCAATAAGTATTTCACCCTGAAAAGAAAGTGATGTGTTGGGCGAAGTGCCTGTGAGTCATTTTATATCATAGTGGGTCATTATTATACCTTGTCATTTTTTTGACTAGTGGCTTTGGTGTAGCCAAATTTCATCCTGAAATCTGTGACTACCCTATTCGAAAAAAAATTCGTACTTTTAAAATAATGGGTCATTTTGCGTTTTTATTGCCTGAAAGTTCTTGTATTTCATCAAGATATTCCCAAAGAGCCATATTAGCCTTTTTTGCCAAATACCCAGATGCCCAAAATTGTTATATTCTGTCATCGGGATTTGTCTACGGGAAATTTGTATTTAATTATTTTGAGCCCCGTATGAGGCTATTTGCACTCCATTTTAATTCTGTTATGATCGAACATATCATTATTCCCTTGTACCTGAAGGATTTTAACTTGGAATAATTTTTGGGCTTTATTTGTGTCTTTTGGCAATTTTTCATGTTTTCGTGTTGTCCCGTTTCGTTTTTTGTTAAATTTCTCTAGAACAATTCTTTTGTTGGGTAAGCCTAATTTTTGTCCTGGAGCAGCTGGAAAACATATACGCATGTTATGCTCAGAGGAAGTCACCATCAGAGGTCTAGATCACTAGGAAAAAGTGAATTTGTGCACGGAAAAGCCCCTGTGAGGTTGGGCGCATTTTTGGAAAACAAAGGATTTAAGTTGCAATGGAAAAAATATAAGCAACAAAAAAGGTGGGAATTTTGTACCTGCTTAGCAGGGTACTTTTTCCCGTAGGCTGCAGGCAGGTGGGAATGTATTGCCTGCCTTACAGGGTAAAAATTCCCATGATAAAATAAAAGGAAAGTGACTTAAGTGAAATCATGGGATTTTAGTGCCTGCCTTGTAGGGTAAATAATCCCATTGTTAAAGTCAAATCACTTAAGTGGATCATGGGATTTTGGTGCCTGCCTTGCAGGGTAAAGAATCCCATTATGAAAAAATTCTTAAAAATAGAATTATATGTGCAAAAAAGTGCGACCCACCTTGGGTGAATTATAATGCATTAAATAAATATTTGTTAATATTTATTCACCCAATTTTGGCACCCAGGCTTGTGGAAAAGTCAACAAAGGGAAGTGGACATAAGGAATTTAAAAATAGAATTCCAAAATTAAATAAATTTAATTTATTTAATTCAACCCCTTTTGAGAAGGAATTAATACTTTTAAAAGTATTAAATGATTATATTAATTCCTATTTTTAGTGGCTATGGTCAAGGCACACTGTGAAGCTTAAGTGAAGTGAAGTGTGAAGGATTAAATTGAATTAATTTAATTTATTGGATGGTTGTCCTTAAACATGCTATTTTTAAAAGAGAAGAGAATGATTTTTAATTAATTAATTGCCTTTAATTGTTAGGGAAATTATTAATTATAGAATTGTGAAGGTTATATAAGCATGGGCAGTCATATGGGTGAATTATTTGATTCACAGGTAAAGAATTGCAGCCAAGAGGAAAAGTGCGCCCCCATTTGAAGAAGGATTTTGCTCAGGCAAGGTGGAAACAAGGCATTTGAAGAAGGATTTTGCTCAGGCAAGGTGGAAACAAGGCATTTGAAGAAGGATTTTCCTCAGGCAAGGTGGAAACAAGGCATTTGAATAAGGATTTTGCTCAGGGAAGATGGCAACAAGGCTAAAAGCTTCTAGATTTGGTGCATGCTTTGAAGGAGGTTGATCTTTGTGTGCATAATTGTTTGCATAGGTGTTATAGGTGATTTACAAAGGAAAAGGAGCTTTTATCAATGTCCAATCCATTGCATATATCCTCCAAATCTGAAGAATTGTCCAGATCTACACCAGTTTTGAAGAATTCCAGTTAAATAAGAAGAAAAAGAATCATTCAAACAAATCTATGGCAAAGAAAGATGAAAAAGAAAGCACAACAGAATCATGCATCACTTCTAAATTTACAGATATTGGAGACATAGATCTAGGCTCAGAATCTCTTGCTGAATTGATAGACAGATTCAGAGCAGGAAAGACTTCACTCATGCGTGTAGATTAAAAGCAATGGAATTATTCGAGTTGCAGCTTTTCCATCCATATCCCAGTTGCCAAAGTTTTTTATGTAGGTGCAAATCAATATCCAGATGCAGATGCAAATCCATATGTAGATCCAGATCTAGATCTCATAGTTGTAAAAGATTTCGGCACAAAGGCTTCATCCTCTTGTTTCGAATGTAGCTCGTGAAGAAGTCAGTGCATGGAAAATTCCTTCCAAGATCTTTTGCAAATGCTCCCATCTTCCAGTTGAAGCCTTCATTGAAGTTGCATTCACTCGGAGTGCTTTCCAGAATTTTTAATTGCTCATATGCAATTAAAAATAAGGATGATGAGTTATCTACGGCAAACATTGCATTGATGCATGTACTGGAGAAGAACTGCAAAAGCTTCAAGGATAAAAGATAAGACAAGGTAAAGGTAAAATCTAGCTACTTCTAGTCACTTCTAGATCTAGCTTGCTTCCAGATCCAACTACTCCCAGATCCAATTTGGTGAGAATCAAAGGCAAAAGAATCAGCTATATGTAGACATGAAAAAGGACAAGACTGTAACTTTCCTCTTCCTTCTTCTTTCCTCCGACAAAGTAATTGAGTGATCAATTAAATTATACAACTTAAGTGATTGGTTTAAAATCCATTACTTGAATAAGTCAACTACTTGGAGATAGGTGGCTGGCGTGCAAAATAGAAGGTTCTATTTTCAGTTGCAAATCATAGATGTCATGCAAAGAGGAATTCCAAGATGGATATTTCCAGTTGTTTCTTTCCTCTGACTTCCACATGTGCCATTTCAATTAAAATCTTCCAACTTGTAATTTCCCCTCTACATTCTATAAGTAGAGGAAGAACCTTCTGGTTAAAATCAGAATTTGTAAGTAGGAATCTTGTATTCTAGACTTTGTGTTGAACCCCTGAGAGCAACTTGGAGCAAAGGAATACAAAGGAGTAGGTTTCCGAAGAACTTTGTGTCACGGTGTGCCATGTTTCTTGCTTTAGTATTAGATCTCTTAATAAATTTTGTGTTATTTTAGATCTGGATCTAGAGTTGCCTTTGTTTTATAATTCTGTGTGTTCATATCTATTAAGTTTCTTTTATGTGCATGCAATTAGCTCTGCTATCTACTAATTGGGATGCACATCTTCCCCATTTCTTCTCTGTATTTCTTTTACTTCCTTCTATAAAATACTTCCTTTCTTAAACAGTTGCTTACTTGCTGCAGAACTTCTTAGTTATGGTTCATGAACTAAGTGGTTAAAGTAAAACCCAGGCTGATAGATAATAACACATTTTTATTGACAAATTTCACACGGGAGCCTCACTGGTTAAATGAGGGAGATTTATCTCATGACTGCTTAGGTTTGATGCTATGCAGAAAATATAGCCAACAGGCTTCGATATATATATGTGGTGTTATCAGGTTTCCTATGTGGGTTAGTGTTTGTACAAATAGATCATGTGTTATGCATTGTCATAGCTAATCCCCTGTAGTGTCATGTGAACTAAAATGTAAATCAAAAACAAATTATTCCTGTATTTTAACTATTGTATTTGTGTGTGTAAAATGTGGGCGTTACAACAGGTTACAAATGTGGGATGTTACAAACTATTTGACAAATTATCTCAAAGAAATTTTGTCATATGGAATAAAATTATTGCAGAATTTGCATAAAATTGATTTTTTAACGATTGTATTTTGTGAAAAGGTAAGGATCTTGGTATCATGGCTTGATATGTCTGTGACTTCGGTACACTCATTTCGTCACATTGGTTGTGAGATTAAGGTAATTTATCAATTGTTTGACAAAATTTAGTCGTATGAATTGCATTGACGGGCTTGGAACATTTACTTTTATTTCTTCAATAAACAAGGATTATGGTTAACTCACTCATTGCATTAGGTTATCCTGTAAATATTGTTTTAGTTTCTTAAAGGATGAAAAATGTGGGAGGATACAAAAATTACATAATTTTTTTGAAAATTGTCTCAACAAAACATGGTCATATGGACTGCAATGATTTTAGGACATACACAAAAATTTATTTTATAAGAATGCTCTCAAATAGGTGGCTATGACTACAATGATTTTCAAATATTTTCTAAATGGAAATGCTAAATACTAGAAATATGAGATTAGAAAATGATTGGATTAAATGAGACTTAAAGCTAGGGAATTACAAACAGCCAAATCTTCAAAAAAATGTTCGAAGTTGTAAAATGTAAAACATCAGGTGCTGAAGCTTTTAATAAATTTTTGAAAGGAAAAGAAGAGAAATATATCAGAAAGGAAGAGCTTTCCCAAAACTACTATAAACTACTTCTAAGGGATAAAAAAACGAAATTGAAACTCTCTAAACTATATCAATGACAATCTAGAATGATCAAAACCAAAACTAGCTCCAAAAAACTTGTAAGTAAGAGCTCTTATTGTTTCAAATTTTATAAAAGTGCTTTGGCTGTTGAAAAAACATGTTCAATAAAGTATAGAATATTTCAAAAAGGGGAAGAAGTGTCGAAAGCATTCCAAACAAATTAAAATGTATGAAAATAGGAGAAGAGATGCATGTACTTGTATTGTATACCCATCCTTGTGTCATGCTAATTTTAGATGTGAGAGACAAAATAAAGAGAAACTGTAAGGCATACTGAGATATGTGTGTGTTCATCATTTTATTATGTTGAAAGAATTTACAATATGGCTGAGGTAGTTTATAATTTATCATTAGTAAATGAGTAACTAATGTATAGAAAATAGATATTAATATGTTTAATACCCCACCTTAATGACTAAATAGGAGAAAATATGAAAATTTCACGAATACAATAACATCAAAATTTTAGTCATTAAATTTGCAAACTACTCCAAAAATGTTATTTTGAAATTTGTAGTACTCTTACCTTTTGTTGATGTCTAATGTACGAGAATTGGTTTAGATACCAGAACATATATCTTGTCATATGGAGATAAGATATATCATACTATCCTCTAATTTCTATAGAATGATTTGTTGATCAGTAATAAATCATCATTAGTCAATAACTTCATCCCAACCTCCATAGTTCTAAAACTAGAATTTTTAAGAAGTTGATCAAAAGTAATATACCAGGATCGTGGAGCCTATTGAAGTACATATAAGGATTCAATCTATTTTCAAGCATGATCAAGTACAAGAAAACTTCCATGCTACACGAAGTAAACCTCGTTATCCAAATATCTAGAGAGAAGCAACATCTTTGTAGTATTCACTATAGGAGAAAAGAACAACTCAATTATTCCTTTCTATTGTGAAAACGTTTTTGCAACAAGATGAGCCTTGTACTTATCTAAGGTACTATCATCTTTGATTTTGACTTTGTCCACCCATTTGCATCTGATCGGTTGTTTATTTGGAAATTCAGAGACCATAAAAAGGTTAAATACAGAGAGATTTTGACCAGATTTACATAATAAAATTCATGGAATAATGATGTTTGCATTCAATTCATTGCAGTATGATCACCCTTGTGGCATGCCCATATTTTTGGTTCATGACCTTGATACAAATGAAAGGAAAAATTCTCAATCTTATATCATTTTAAACAGGTTTACCATAAACCTTGGTGTGAACAATAACCCATCGACTATCCACCTCGTGGTGGTTTTTTGGATCTACCACAAACCTTTTCAAGATCCATGAATCGTCTTACATTAGTGCTTTTTTTCCCTACAATATTTTTACATCAGGAGGTTACATAGGAATATGCTGACACAAAAACATGAAAATTATTCACATTGCATCCATAATAACAAAATGTTCTATATTGTAGTCACGAGTGTTGACCATTCCCACCTGATCTTGAACAACATAGGAATATAACACTACCATTAGAAATTTCCCTTGACTTTAGGCGTTTTGGTGTAAAATGGATATGGAACATTGGTGTTATGTTCTCCCCTTGTGAAATTTTCATTTATTCATCAAACTATTCATCAAATCAAAAGGAAAAATTCAAAATAAAAAAGAAGCCCATTGAACTAAAATTAAACTCACAACTGAAGAAAAAATATGCCACAATTTCTATGTGGTCATGTTGTTGGTGATGACGAGAGGTCACTGATCAACCTTCATCCTCCAATGAATGAAATTTCTAACTCAGTAGAATGTGATCATGAAGCTAGAAATATTTCCACATTATTTATTATCTCTTCCCTCAACGTGAAATGTTTTGTTTTCCAGACATTAGATTATTTTATTTATTTTTATTCATAAAAGGTTTTGTAGGGCCCTTAACCAAGAGTACAACCAAAGGCTCAGCATCCAAGATAGAAATTAAAGAGAAAAGTGGCTAACAAAAAGAAGGGGTCCAAACCCCAGCCAAAAGAACGTCACTAGTACATCTATAGCTATACGACAGCTTGAGCATAGTAGCAACACAACACAAAAATAGAGGCCCTCCAACACAGATAAAGTGATAAAAACAGAGAAACAAGAAAAGAATCAAAGTAGTTTTATTTCTCCTATCTAACATCATCCATTCCTCATTACTATCTACTGAGTAAATCATGAGAGCAACTTCAAGATCCATGAGAGGAGTGTGACCCAATAAACTCGTGGCATAAACCATCGTATAATCAACAGTGATAGTGTGCTCTGAAGCTAATGCAGCCGTGATGTTTTGCAGATTTTCATTGGTAGCCACTAAATCCTTCACCAGATCTGTAAGAGGACCAATAATGAGATGCTTAGAAAATAATCCTTCCACCACGTTCAAAGCATATAATTGTGTCCCACTTTTTTGTAGTTTTTATACTTTCAGCAAACTATGTCTGACAACTAAAACATGACCAAACACATATAAAATGACCAAATGTGCATTTTTAAGAGGCTATAAATACCAAGGTGCAGAGCATCAAGAATTTACTTGATTTTTTAAATTTTTATAGTATTTTTTAATTATTTATTTACTAGTCAAATTTTAAAATATTTATGGCCACAAAGTGGGACACACTTGTATGCTTTGACACTAGTTTATAATTTTTTTTGCATCTGGAGTGCTCACAATTGTCTAAAAAATGCCTAGTTTGGAAGCAATGTCGACACCTGAAGGCTAGGACCTTGGAGTCAATCCTTTACATCCAAATCATATCACTAATTTGAAGGTTGATATCTGCTAGGAGGTCTAGAGAGGTGTCCAGATCCACCAAGATTTTTGCATAGGTCACGTGAATCTGGTCAGAGATTTTAATGTATGTTTTTTCAAAAGATCCTAAAGTATCCCCAATAAGAGTAAGGTCTGAGTTTTTCCAGATTTGTAGTGGGAGGCCTGGAAGGCTTATCCAAATGGGATAGGTATCAAATGAGTCTTTTAAGGGGTCAAAGGATGGATACCAAGGATTGATCATGAGCCCATGTTCACCCCAAACCCAATACTAATCAGAAATCAAATCCCTTTCTTCAGGGGTTTAAAAAACAACAATGAAATAAGCTTTAGCACATGGGTAAATCTCGATCTTACATTTAATTGTTTACCTCCATACATGAGAGATACACTTGTGGAGATGAGATAGTTTAGGCCAAAAATGGTGGAATCTATAGATGATTCCAAGTTGGGAGAGATTCCCCTCCTCCTTGAGTAACTTTTGTAACAAATTATCCTCAATCTTCAACACCATAATATTTTGGGTAGGTTTTAAGGGTTTGCATAAATTTTTATATTTTCCTTCTAGTGGAAACCATAGCAGCAAAGGATTTAGTAGAACCTTCGAACCCCAACCCATATGCTCAGATTTTCAGTTTCCCCTGAGTGATGTTTTTGCTGCCCTGTAGAGGAGTATCAACAGATCTATTAGGAACGGTTTTCTCATTTCCACCAACATAGCTTCTACAAAAGTGATTTGAGGTGGAAGATGAGCATCCCTTGCCTTCACTAGTAGTCTCTAGTTTTCTAGCATCTCTATCAATGGAAATTTTCTCTGCATAACCTCCCCTGACTATAATAGAGGGGTTGCAGTTTTAATTTATGATCCAAGATTGTTTGACTGGGATCCTATGCAGGATACAAAAGGCCAAATCTCGTATATTCAAAGGAGGTGCATACAAAAAATAACCAAACATAGCGAAGAAGGAACAACCACAAAAGAAACATGGGAGCTTCAAAACAACAATAAAAGAACAGTAAAACCCCAACAAAACCAAAGTGGAACAACAACAAAATAAAATAAAAATAAAACATTAGGAGGTGGTAGTATATTTTTTGTTCTTCTTGTTATGTACTTTTTGCCACCCATTTGAATCTTCCTTTATAGGAAGTGTTGGTGCATGATTTGACCTTGCCCTAATTTTCCCTAAAAATATTCCATCTACGTGCTATGTTTTCTATTTCGTGGATTTGGTGCGTGAAATTTCCAATATTCATATGTATGCCTTTATAAATCCGTTCCCATGGTCGTAAATTTCTTGGAGCCTCGTTTTACTTTTAATTTCTCCATCCTTGGCAAAAAAATTTGACTCTAGGCAAAAATGGCGAAGTTGTTTGTATTCTAGTATTTGACGGGTGTCTTTTCCCTGTTAAATTCTTTCTTAGCATCGGAAAATGTGTGGCCTCCTTTGATTCGTTGAGGGATGGCAGATAAATGTTATAAACTTGTCACTTTTGGCTATTTTGGAAAAAATATTGAACTCGTCCTCGTGGTCTCCGTACGAGATTCTAATTGGCTAAGAAAAATTTAAGTGGTGGAGAAAATTTATTATTTTTTCCCTGAAGGTGTAAATGTGTCAATAAGTTAAGCAAGTTGTGGAAGGGCGGGCCTTTTTTGTGTTTTAAGGCACTATGGTGAGAAAGGGTAAAAATGTGAATAACTTTCCATAAGGCTTGCGAGAGGACACATGGAAGATTGTAAGTCAATGATGGAGACATGGATGGGCTATCATGAAAGTTGTAATGTTTTTGGCCTTGTTTTGGAAAAAAGGGAATAAAGTATAAAAATGGGCCAAAACTCCATTGTGAATCAAAGGGCACATGGCAGTCTTTCAGTATAGAAGCGGGAAGGCAGATCATCGGGTCACTTTGAAGTTTTTTAAATTTATTCTATAAAATGAGTTAAAGTTATAATGTGAATTGCAACTCTGCTTCAATCAGAGAAGGACAAGTGGCATTGAAAATTCAAATTGGGAGGCAGAATGTTGGGTTACTTTGAAGAATTTTAGCTTTAAAAGGATTAAATTTATAATGTGAACTGCAGCTCTGCCCCAATTAGAGAAAGACAAGTGGCATTGAAAATTCACATAGTGGAATGATGGGTTGCCGGAGCACTTTGATGTTTTAAAGCCTTTTTTGTGAAAAAATAAATGAAGTTATAAAGTGAATTGCAAAACTCCGTTGCGAATCAGAGAGGGACACGTGGCAGCTTTGACAAGTCAAAGCAGGAAGGCGGGCTCATCAGAGAAGTATTGATATATTTTTGCCCTTTTTGGTGAAAAAGGGAATAAAATTGCATAAAGTGAAGCCGCGACTCCGCCTAGGACCCACATCAAGGCCTGTATTGAAAAGTGGAAGGCGTGAAGGCAGGTCGGGGGAGCATTTGGAAAATTTTACTCCCTTTTGCAAAAAAGAGGATAGAGTTACATAATTGAGCTGTGACTCCATCTGAGGACCCAAATTGAGCCACGTGTCAAGCCCAAAATCGAAGGGCGGAGGGGCGGGGGAAAATGTCAAAATTGTACATTTTCCCCAAAAGTTGTAAAATGTTAAAAATTGCCTCCTAGGCCCATTTCAAATCAAATTCTTCCATGTGGATGACTCTAATTTAAAATTGAGAAAAGGCAAGAATCGATGACTAGATGTACAATGCATCTAGTTTTGCTGCCATTAACGTTCCAAGGTTACTCTGGAGATGCGATTTTTGCATCCTTTTTAATCATATTTTTGGTGATTCCTTATCATTTTTTTAATGGCAAAGGGTAATTAAATGGATTTAGAGCTTAATTTTTGAATCTGCGGTACAAATTTCAAACATTTGAAGAGGATTTTTGCTTAGGCACTTGCAAAAAATGTGAATTATCTAGATCTAGAAATTGTACAGAGCAAAATTTCAGAGGGAAAATGTTAAAATGATGAAGGAAAAATCATGTTGCAGGTGCAAAATATGAAAAATGTGCCTCCCAATTAGAACAATGATGCAAATATTTGGAATGATTCACCTTTCCATTTGAAACACTTGGCAACATTTTTTGCGAATGTAAATCTGTTAAACATGAAGTCCCTTTCCATAGGAATCATGATGAAATTGTAACAAGACAATATGCTTTAGGAATATTATTTTCTTGGGGGTATCAAAGGATTTTAGATGTAAATGAATGCTATAAGAATGCATGTTTGAGATCATTGAAAATGGTCGGGGGGTTATTTTTCACGAGAAAATTTGAGAAATCCCATCTTCCTAAGAGACTATCCGAGAGACCTGTTAATCTCTTTTGTTTTAGATTTGCATCATGTCAAGTTGGTTACGAGTGTACATTGCCATTAGCGAGCTCTAATATTGTTTAAGAAACTTTCCCCTAATGATGAATTCTAATCTGATTTTGAACTTAATATATGTTGATCTTGGGAAAAATTTGTGTCTTCTTTTATTTACATAATGTCTTAGATATAATTTTTCTTGACTTCCTGTTTCAATCTTGTGTTAAAATATCTTTGAATCACACAAAATCTCATCAGTCGTGATAGTCTAAGAAATGGCATTTTCAATTTCATTATTCTAGAAGAGCTTTCATTTGGTAATGAAATAAACAATTTAAAAGAATAGTCAATTTACCTTCCTTGATTAACCGAGATTGTTTGTAAGTCTTCGGGTGTTCCTTAGGCGTGATAAACCAGAGGTTTATAATGCTTAATTGATTCTTTTAACTTGAGCCTTCGTATTAAGTTCTTAAAGATTGTGTGAAAATGTGTAGATACTAGGCCTTTCATTGATGCACACCTTCATGCTTATAAGGAATATTTCTAGTTATTCTGAAGCTTTCTGTTGTTTAGTTTTCCAATTGTTGATAAAGGCTCTCAGAGATCTGGAAAAGTTCATGAATTTATCTTGCTTAATCTCCCACCAAAAAATATCATTCAAACAACTAATTCTACTTGAAACTATCCCTATGTTTCGTCCCGTGTATCAACAAATGAAATATTTCCATTGCCAAAATATGCAAAAGCAAATCAGTGTTTCAATGTCTTCAGTAACCTAATCCTTTCTTGGAAAATATCTCCATTCTATTAGAAGTGACAAGGAGTCATGAGAAAACTAAATTGTGGAATGCAAATTTGATTATATTTTCCCAAGGTTTTTGACTTAAAATTTGTGCAAAAGAAGGATATCTTCATCTCCTTCATCAATTTTGGTAAGGTTACAAAATTGGTTTTCTTACCCTGATATTGAAAGGCACAACCTAAAATCACCATGGCATTTCTTTAATCCTTTTTGAAGGTGATATCCATTTATCCTCATAGAAGTGACAAAGAGCCAGCTGAATTGCCTCCCCAACTACAAAATGACATATATTCTACAATGATATGTATCTGTATCTGTTAAAACCTTTGAATGTTGTTAGCCAAATGGATAATCACATGAAAGAGATATCAACACCAAAATGCTTTCTCTAGGGATTGTATACTTTGAGTGGATATTTGAATTCCACATTGTACATCCTGCGTTAACAACACCTGAATGGCACCATTGTCGAGGATAGTTTAGGTTATTTGAAATATTTTTCCTCCATCAACATACATAAATAGTTTCCATTTCCGGGTAGTATCCTGGCAAATAATACATATCAAGACCTTAGTATGACTCCTTCAATGTTCTGTGTGACTAATACGTTTTTCGAATGTCCACATTGGTAGTTAGATTTGTAAGGATTGTTCGGACCCCTTAATAGAATGTGTCACATAGGAAAATTCCATTTTTAATAGTTACTGCACTAAGTTTTTGTTGTAATTGATAAATTCAGGTAAAGGAGGGTTAGATCTATTAAGATTTAGTAAGTAAAACTTTATGTGTCTGAAATACATTTGACAGATCACATTTGCAGTTCATTTGCACAACTAGAGCTGAAAATCCTTATTGGCAACTCTGTATTTGATTTGATTTTGATAGGGTAATGCTTAGTGTCTTAACCTATATCATTTGAAATTTGTTACTAATATTTGCACTTCTAGAAGGAACTTAAGATCTTTCTTTGTTAAAGACCCTGCTAGAAGGTTGTTTCTAGAATTAAGGAAATCAAATTATGAAGGAAGAAGAATCTGGAAAGTTATTGGAGATCAGAAATAAAGAAAAGAGTTATCTCCATTTTGTGAAAGTGATCATGCCTGTCATTGAAGAGATTGTCATACTTCCTCAAGTGCTTCTGAATCAGGTAGTCCTCTTGTAGATCTGAATTCTCCATCTGGTGAGGGGCCATCATTTGTATTTGAAAAATTTGCTTCTCATTTTGTCCCTGTATTTTCCAAATCTGATAGAGTTTTCTAAGAAGCAAAACCATTAGGGGATATTCATTTTGAAATAATTATAATTCCTATACTCCCAAAAGGACCCCTCAGTCCTGGATCATTTTGTATCTCCTACAAATTCACCTCCTCAAAACAATATTGCCCAACCCCCCACCCAGGACCTCCATTTATTTGTTAATACCTTTGGTCCTATAAATTTTAGAGGATATGGATGGTTATCCAAATGTTTTGCCTCAGGATCATATTAGAAATAGATTTCCCTAAATTTCAAGGAGGACAATGTTATTACATTGGTTATCAACACTTAAAAACTTTTTGTCAATATGATGGAAGTCCATTTGAAATTAGAATTCCATGAGGATGTGTATATTAAATTGTTTTATTCATACTCTAGAAGAAGATAGCACGGGACTTATAAATTCTATTTTCTGATAAAATTAACTATAGATTCTCATGGATAGAAATGAAGAATTCTTTTAGATTATATGTGAGATAAAACCGTGCAATGAAAACTTCAGGTTTCTTCATCATCATAATTTTCTTCCCTGAAAATCATTAAGAAAAATCCTAATGAATCATACCATGACTTCAATACTAAGATTCAATCAAAACCTTGATAAGATTTCCTATAATCTTAAGGCCTAGTGATGAATCATGTTAATAAATTATTCTGATGGTATTTGACAAGAAGTTGACACCCTTATTATTAAGGGATAAAAACCCTGCGTAACTTTGAGGCAAGCCTTCACCATGGATTTGCAGATTGAAAACAACATCAAAGAAATTGGTAAATACTCCTCAAGTAGGGAAGGAGTATAAAATTTATAAATCCAGAGAAACCAATCATGTCAAAGTTGTCCATTTCCTAGGAGGAGCTGTCTATAAAAAATTTGGCAGGAGTTGTTAAAGAAATCTCTTATAAGTTTGCTAGAGCAATAGAAAGAAATTGACTTGTTCCCAAGGATCAGCACAAGATCATCTTTATTCAAGACTCTTTTAGAAATTATTTGGTAATCATCCTAGAGGTGATCAGAGATCTGATGAAAGAGGTAAAGGGCCCATGGGATCTGAAATAGACAACCCCAAGCCTCATGGAAAATAGAATGGTGCCTGATCCGCTTGACTGTCAGAGTTTCACTGCTATGGAAGAAGCCATGAAATTGATTGGTGTGACAGATGCTTTTATTCTTTGCACCATCCTCCATGTGAAGTAGATCAGCAAGTTGAAGAAGCTGATGATGATGCATGTATGCTCCAATGCCCTGCAATTTCACAACAGGGAGAAACTACAACCTAGCTCATACGTGTAAGAACTACTGCAGACTTTTAGGATTACATTCACTTGGTATTACCTCTTCCTCCCACTCATACTTTTGGAATTGATATGGTACAAGCATCTAATTTTCCTAGTCATGATTTTTAATACTTGAGGGCATTGATGGTTGAAAAATATAATGGAGGAATCCCTTTTGAAGAGGATAGGTAAATTGTTATTGATGAATGTCATGGTTTCCCAAGAAAAGTAGCATTTAATACAAGGAGTAAGGTTGCCAAAGGGGTAGGGCCTCATAGCCAAATCAAAAACTCTGATACTTACCAAGGAAATACCTAACAAAAATTGCATCTGGAAGAGGCCTTAGTTTCCTATCCCTAAAACTTGTAACTCCTCCCCATGATTTCAGACTGAAAAAAATTCTATTGCCATTGATGAGTTCGTCAATCTTCCTCCTATCAAACTTCCTTGCCCAAGTATTGTTCATTATGATATTACCCAAGTCTTGATTCAAATCAAGGTTTCTGTTCCAAGTGTTGAATTGCTTAGGAGCATTCCTGAGCATGTAAAAAGGGATTTTGAGTATGATGGGATTTAATGAAGAAAAGGTTACCCACGGAAGAAATGTGAAAAATACAGAGATTCTTGATACTATTGTAGAGTTAGTGTAAACCACCAGTATTGGAGGAAATTGGTGAACCACTTGAAGTATATTTGAGAACATCTTTGGTTAAGTCTTGTGCTGAATGTAGGTCCATTTTTCACCACTTTGATTATTAAGGACAGGCTGCTACATGATTGCATATTTGATTCTAGAAACTCTTGTAATGTTATGCCTCTTGAGATCATGAATTCTTGAATTGAATATTAAGGCCTTTTGAGTAACAACATCTTATGGGATAGTTAATGTGAAAGAGATAACTATTCAGTTGTTGGATGTGTCAAAATTTTAATCTGGTAGTGCAACTTGCAGATTATCCAAGAACAAACTTAACCATCGATGTTTTCATTGTTGATTGTCCTTCTAAATGGGGAATGTTGTTATCAAGAAAGTGGGTTGTGTTAGGAAATAAGAGATAAAATATGCGGAATAATCCCTTATAAAATCGCAACACTACAAACTAATATGCAAAAAAATTATAGATCTCAAATAAAAGTGTAAAATAAATAACACAACACAGAGAGACAAGATTTAACATGGTTCACCCAATTTGGGCTACGTCCACCAAGAATCACTTGCTCAGATTTTATTACAAGCCTCCACTCTCTCAATACAATACCCAGATCTATTTGGAGCTATGCTCAACAAACTCTACAGAATTCACACCCGAATTCAAAACACATCTG
Source organism: Taxus chinensis (assembly GCA_019776745.2). NCBI lineage: Eukaryota > Viridiplantae > Streptophyta > Pinopsida > Cupressales > Taxaceae > Taxus > Taxus chinensis. The sequence continues at coordinate 196,928,063 of CM034147.1, read as the reverse complement.
CAATACATTTGCTTGTCTATCTATCATATGCATAAGACCATATAAATAGACAAACTGATTAAGTAGTTTGATACAAAACCATGGGTATCAAAACAATGGGAAAAAAACAAAACTGTCCCATAAACCTATGGGTATCAAAACAATGGGTACCGAAAAACCATGGGCCCAAAAACAACCCATAATGGTTACCCATTACCCATAGGTTAATAAACCACCCATGAAAATTTTCTTCGGGGGCTTCACCCCAGAGCCCCCTTGACCCCGCTCACTAGTGAGCGGGACCACCGTAAAAATACCCGAGTGTAACACATAGAAGGTGTACCACACTCTAACATGAAAATAGGCTCCACAAACATAACAATCTCCCACTTGGAGACTAATTTCCACTAAGCAAGCTTCTCAACCCTTCACTGTCATCCACGAAGGCCAACCAAAGCTGAACATAGCTTTAGTTTATCCCTTGTGACCACCTTGGTCATCATGTCTACAGGATTCTGACTGGTATGAATCTTCTCCAACTTCAACTTATCTTCCTCCAAAGCTGTCCTGATGAAGTGATATCACAACTATATATTCTTTCTGCTGGAGTGGAAAGCAGAGTTCTTAGCTAGGTGTATAGCACTCTGACTATCACTATGCAGCTTACATTCCTTCTGCTTATGCCCCAACTCCTCAAGCAATTGTTGTAACCAAATCATCTCTTTGCTTGCCTCTATGGCAGCAACATACTCAGCCTCCGTGGTTGATAAAGCCACCATATTCTATAGTCATGAAATCCAGCTCACTGTTGTCCCACCTACAGTATAAATATAACTTGTCATGCTCCTCCTGTTGTCTGCATCTCCAGCCATGTCTGAATCTACATAACCACGTAAAGTGGTGTCTGATCCACTGTAGCATAAAACTGTCCCCATGGTCCCTCTCAAATACCGAAGGATCCACTTTACTGCTTGCCAATGCTCTTTACCTGGATCACTCATAAATCTACTCACAGCTCCCACTGCATGGGCAATATCACGCCTAGTGCACACCATAGCATACATCAAACTACCAACTGCTGATGAGTAAGGTACCTTGGACATCTGGTTTCTTTCCTGCTCTGTCTTGGGACACTGCTCCTTTGATAACTTAAAATGGCCTGCCAAAGGAGTCCCAACCGGTTTAGCATCCTGCATGTTAAACCTATCCAATACCTTCTTAATGTACTCTTCCTGAGATAAAGTCAGCTTCCGTTCCTTCCTATCTCGAGTTATCCTCATACCAAGGATTTGTCTGGCTAGCCCCCAAATCCTTCATATCAAAGGATTCACTTAGCTGTTTCTTGAGTACTTTTATTTCTTGCATGTTTTTACCTGCAACCAACATGTCATCAACATACAAACACAGGATAATATAACTTCCATCCTCAAATTTCTTTGTATACATGCAATGGTCAGAATGACATCTAATATAACCTTGCTCCATCATGAAGCTATCAAACTTCTTATACCATTGACGTGGAGCTTGTTTCAAGCCATACAAGCTCTTCTTCAGTTTACACACCATCTCCTCTTTACCTTTGACTTCATATCCTTCTGGTTGTTGCATATATAGCTCCTCCTCCAAATCACCATGGAGAAATGTAGTCTTTACATCTAACTGTTCTAAGTGCAAGTCTTTTGCTACCACTATTCCAAGAACAGTTCTAATAGAAGTCATTTTTACTACAGGAGAAAATATCTCATCAAAATCTATACCTTGTTTCTGTGCAAACCCCTTGACCACCAACCGGGCCTTATATCTTTTCTTTCCTCCTTCTTCATCTTTAACTCTGTACACCCACTTGTTCTGCAATGCTCTTTTGCCTTCTGGTAGCTTCACCAAATCCCAAGTCTGGTTCTCCATGAGAGACTTATGCTCCTCATCCATGGCTTGCTCCCACTTCTTACTGGCATCTACCTGCATTGCTTCATCAAAGCTCTCTGGCTCTCCACTATCAGTGAGTAATAAATAATAAAGAGAAGGAGAAAAACGTTCAGGTTCTTTTCTTACCCTAGAAGACCTCCTCACTGTAGGAGTTTGGGGTTCCTGTTGAGTAGGTTCCTGAACTGATTCATGGGTCACTTTCCCATCTGGAAGATCCTCTACCACTGCATATTCTTTCTTGGATTCTTCCCTGTTTTCCTACAACTGTTGCTTATACATGACTTTCTCATTAAAGACCACATCCCTAGACCGAATGATTTTCTTGTCTTTAATACTCCAACATTTAAACCCAAAGTCATCACCACCATAACCAATTAAAGTACATTTTTCTGATTTAGCCTCTAGCTTGGTCCTATCATCCTTGTCAATATGAACAAACACCTCACATCCAAAGACTCTAAGAAATGAGTAATCGAACTTTCTTACCATACCATGCCTCCTCAGGTATGCCTCCATCCAAGGCACTTGAGGGTCCTCTGTTTATCAAGTACATAGCTGTGCTCACCGCTTCTACCCAAAAATAAAGAGGCAGTCCTGCATGTATCCTCATGCTCCTAGCACATTCCATTATTGTTCTGTTCATCCTTTCTGACACCCCATTCTGCTGTGGGGTTCCTGGAACTGTCTTTTTCCTGCGGATTCCATTCTTAGAACAATAATCATCAAATTCATTGCTGCAATACTCCCCTCCATTATCTGACCTGAGACATTTTAGCTTAAGACCTGTTTCATTCTCTACCAAGGATTTCCATTTAACAAAAGTATCAAATACATCAGATTTGTTTCTAATACAATAAACCCAAACTTTCCTTGTTGCATCATCAATAAAAGTAACATAATAACTTGAACCCCCAAGAGATGATACCTGAGCCAGCCCCCACACATCAGAATGTACCAGCTCTAACTTACTCTCTTTCTTCGTAGGTCCAACCTTGAGAAACCTTACTCACTTTTGTTTCCCATATATGCAGTTCTCACAGAAATCCAAACCTGTTTCTGTATATCTAGGAAAATTCTTCTTTATGATGTCCATGCCCTTATGGCTCATATGACCGAGCCTATAGTGCCATAATGTTGTATCTGCATCTGAAGCCACAAGATTACAATCATTAGTACTATCAGTGGTTAAATACAAGGTTCCAACCTTCTTACCTCTTGCCACCACAAGAGCACCCTTGGTAACCTTCCAAGAGTTAGCTGTAAATATCACAGTACAACCATCACTTCCCAATTGCCCCTGCCGATATCAAATTTCTCCTTAATGTAGGCACATGTCTGACATCCTTCAATAGCCATGTATTCCCATTCTGCATCTTAACCTGAACAGAACCTTTTCCAACTATACTACAAGGCTCATCATCACCAAGAAAAACATGCCCAAAATCCCCTTGAACATAATCAACAAAATAATGCCTATGTGGAGTAGCATGAAAAGAAGCCCCTGAATCTAAAACCCAAGATTCAGTAATATTATGCAAAGAAAGAATCAAAGCATCCTGACATACATTACCCGAATGCCACATTTGCCTCCTTATTTTCTTCCTGTTGTTTCTTCTTGTCCCGAAGCTCCCAACAATCCTTCTTTGCATGCCCAGACTTTCCATAGTTCCAACATACAATCTTGCTCTTGGATTTTGACCTTGCCCGATCTTTCGATTTTCCACGGTTTCCTCTATTCTTCTGTCTCCCTCTAGTTTCCACTGTCAAAGCATTCCCTGAAGTAGAAGATTCCCCAGAGCTTTTTCTTCGCATTTCCTCACTTAGAATCACCCCTACAACATCCTCAAACTTCAACTTTGAGTTAGCTGGAACCGAGTTGCTTACCGCCATTACCAGGCTATTCCAACTTTCAGGTAAAGAGCACAGAATTAATAAAGCCCTAACTTCTTAATCAAATTCTATTGTAACTGAAGCTAGCATATTCACAACCGTATTGAAATCATTTAAATGATCTACTACTGAACTATTTTCAAACATCTTCATACTAAACAACCTTTTCATTAAAAATATCTTGTTAGAGGTAGAGGGTTTTTCATACAACTTCCCTAATGCATCCATTAGATCTTTAGTAGTCTTTTCCTTTGAAACATTAAATAATACTGAAGATGCAAGACACAGCCAGATTGTTCCACGTGCCTTCCGATCTAACAAATCCCATTCCTCATCTGTCATACTCTAGGGTTTGTTCACCTTCTCAGACAATGGAGTATAAAGATCCTTCTGATAAAGGTAATCTTCCATATGCATCTTCCAAAGACTGAAAATATTCCCGTTGAATTTATCAACCCTAGATCTTCCATCATCTGCCATAGTTCCCACTCAAGATAAAACTTTCCCTACACTTCAAAACTTCAGCAAACCAAACCAGGCTCTGATACCAATTATTAGGAAATAAGAGATAAAATATGTGTAATAATCCCTTACAGAATCGCAACAGTAGAAACTAATATGTAGAAAATATTACAGATCTCAAATAAAAGTGTAGAATAAATAACACAACAAAGAGAGACTTGCTTAGATTTTATTACAAGCCTCCACTCTCTCAATACAATACCCAGATCTGTTTAGAGCTATGCTCAACAAACTCTATAGAATTCACACCCGAATTCAAAACACATCTGCAATGCATTTGCTTGTCTATCTATCATATGCATAAGACCATATAAATAAACAACTGCTTAAGTAGTTTTACGAAACAATGGGTATCAAACAATGGGAAAAAACAAAACCATCCCATAAACCTATGGGTAGCCGAAGAGGCGGTTTTACAAAACAATGAGTACCGAAAAACCATGGGCCAAAAAATGGCCCATAACGGTTACCCATTACCCATGGGTTGATAAACCACCCATGAAAATTTGCTTCACCCCCCCGAACCCCCCCTGACCCGCTCACCGGCGGGGGATTATTAATACCCGAGTGTAACACATAGAAGGTGTACCACACTCTAACATGAAAATAGGCTCCACAAACATAACAATCTTCCACTTGGAGATTGATTTCCACTGAGCAAGCTTCTCAACCCTTCACTGTCATCCGCAAAGGCCAACCAAAGTTGAACATAGCTTTAGTTTATCCCTTGTGACCACCTTGGTCATCATGTCTGCAAGATTCGGACTGGTATGAATCTTATCCAACTTCAACTTATCCTCCTCCAAAGATGTCCTAATGAAGTGATATCACAACTATATATTCTTTCTGCTGGAGTGGAAAGAAGAGTTCTTAGCTAGGTGTATAGCACTCTACTACTATCACTATGCAACTTACATTCCTCCTGCTTATGCCCCAACTCCACAAGCAATTGTTATAACCAAATGTTCTCTTTGCTTGCCTCTGTGGTAGCAACATACTCAGCCTCCGTGGTTGAAAAAGCCACCAGATTTTGTAGTCATGAAATCCAGCTCACTACTGTCCCACCTACAGTATAAATATAACATTTCATGCTCCTCCTGCTGTCTGCATCTCCAGCCATGTCTGAATCTACATAACCACGTAAAGTTGTGTCTAATCCACTATAGCAAAAAACTGTCCCCATGGTGCCTCTCAAATACCAAAGGATCCACTTTACTGCTTGCCAATGCTCTTTACCTGGATCACTCATAAATCTATTCACAGCTCCCTACTACATGGGCAATATCACGCCTAGTGCACACCATAGCATACATCAAACTACCAACTAATGATGAGTAAGGTACCTTGGACATCTGGATTCTTTCCTGCTCTGTCTTGGGACACTTCTCCTTTGATAACTTAAAATGGCCTGCTAAAGGAGTCCCAACCGGTTTAACATCCTGCATGTTAAACTTGTCCAATACCTTCTTAATGTACTCTTCCTAAGATAAAGTCAACTTCCATTCCTTTCTATCTCGAGTTATCCTCATACCAAGGATTTGTTAGTTGCCCCCAAATCCTTCATATCAAAGGATTCACTTAGCTGTTTCTTGAGTACTTTTATTTCCTGCATGTTTTTACATACAACCAACATGTCATCAACATATAAACAAAGGATAATATAACTTCCATCCTCAAATTTTTTTGTATACATGCAATGGTCATAATGACATCTAATATAAGCTTGCTCCATCATAAAGCTATCAAACTTCTTATACCATTAACGTGGAGCTTGTTTCAAGCCATACAAGCTATTCTTCAGTTTACACACCATCTCCTCTTTACCTTTGACCTCATAGCCCTCTGGTTGTTACATATATAGCTCCTCCTCCAAATCACCATGGAGAAATGCAGTCTTTACATCTAACTGTTCTAAGTGCAAGTCTTTTGCTACCACTATTCCAAGAAAAGTTCTAATAAAATTCATTTTTACTACAGGAGAAAATATCTCATCAAAATCTATACCTTGTTTCTGTGTAAACCCCTTGACTACTAACCGGCCTTATATCTTTTCTTTCCTACTTCTTCATCTTTAACTCTGTACACCCACTTGTTCTGCAATGCTCTTTTTGCCTTCTGGTAGCTTCACCAAATCCCAATTCTGGTTCTCCATGAGAGACTTATGCTCCTCATCCATGGCTTGCTCCCACTTCTTACCGGTATCTACCTACATTGCTTCATCAAAGCTCTCTGGCTCTCCACTATCAGTGAGCAATAAATAATAAAGAGAAGGAGAAAAACGTTCAGGTTCTTTTCTTACCCTAGAAGACCTCCTCACTGTAGGAGTTTGGGGTTCTTGTTGAGTAGGTTCCTGAACTGATTCATGGGTAACTTTCCCATCCGAAAGATCCTCTACCACTGCATATTATTTCTTGGATTCTTCCCTGTTTCCTTGCAACTGTTGCTTATACATGACTTTCTCATTAAAGACCACATCCCTAGACTGAATTATTTTCTTGTCTTTAATACTCCAACATGTAAACCGAAAGTCATCACCACCATAACTAATGAAACTACATTTTTCAGATTTAGCCTCTAGCTTGGTCCTATCATCCTTGTCTATATGAAAAAACACCTCACATCCAAAGACTTTAAGAAATGAATAATCAACTTTCTTACCATACCATGCCTCCTTAGGTATGCCTCCATCCAAGGCACTTGAGGGTCCTCTATTTATCAAGTACATAGCTGTGCTCACCGCTTCTACCCAAAAAGAAAGAGGCAGTCCTGCATATAACCTCATGCTCCTAGTACATTCCATTATAGTTCTGTTCATCCTTTTTGATACCCCATTCTATTGTGGAGTTCCTGGAACCGTCTTTTTCTTGCGGATTCCATTCTTAGAACAATAATCATTAAATTCATTGAGGCAATACTCCCCTCCATTATCTGACCTGAGACATTTTAGCTTAAGACCCGCTTCATTCTCTACCAAGGCTTTCCATTTAACAAAAGTGTCAAATACATCATATTTTTTTCTAATACAATAAACCCAAACTTTCATTGTTGCATCATCAATAAAAATAATATAATAACTTGAACCACCAAGAGATGATACCAGAGCCAACCCCCACACATCAGAATGTACCAGCTCTAACTTACTCTCTTTTTTCATAGGTCCAACCTTGAGAAACCTTACTCACTTCTGTTTCCCATATATTCAATTCTCATAGAGATCCAAACATGTTTCTATATATCCAGGCAAATTCTTCTTTATGATGTTCATGCCCTTATGGCTCATATGACTGAGCCTATAGTGCCATAATGTTGTATCTGCATTTGAAGCCACAAGATTACAATCATTAGTACAATTACTGGTTAAATACAAGGTTCCAACCTTCTTACCTCTTGCCACCACAAGAGCACCCTTGGTAACCTTCCAAGAGTTAGTTGTAAATATCAGAGTACAACCATCACTTACGAATTGCCCCACCAACATCAAATTTCTCCTTAATGTAGACACATGTTTGATATCCTTCAATAGCCATGTATTCCCATTCTACATCTTAACCTAAACAAAACCTTTTCCAACTATACTACAAGGCTCATCATCACCAAGAAAAACATGCCCAAAATCCCCTTGAACATAATCAACAAAATAATACTTATGTGGAGTAGCATGAAAAGAAGCCCCTTAATCTAAAACCTAAGATTCAGTAATATTATGCAAAGAAAGAATCAAAGCATCCTGACATACATTACCCGATGCCACATTTTCCTCCATGTTTTCTTCCTGTTGTTTCTTCCTATCCCGAAGCTCCCAACAATCCTTCTTTACATGCCCAGACTTTCCATAGTTCCAACATACAATCTTGCTCTTGAATTTTGACCTTGCCCGATCTTTCGATTTTCCACGATTTCCTCTATTCTTTTGTCTCCCTCTAGTTTCCACTATCAAAGCATTCCCTGAAGTAGAAGATTCCCCAGAGATTTTTCTTTGCATTTCCTCGCTTAGAATCACCCCTACAACATCCTCAAACTTCAACTTCGAGTTAGCTGGAACCGAGTTGCTTACCGCCATTACCAGGCTATTCCAACTTTCAGGTAAAGAGCACAGAATTAATAAAGCCCTAACTTCTTCATCAAATTCTATTGTAACCAAAGCTAGCATATTCACAACCGTATTGAAATCATTTAAATGATCTGCTACTAAATTATATTCAGACATCTTCATATTAAACAACCTTTTCATTAAAAATACCTTGTTAGAGGTAGAGGGTTTTTCATACAAATTCCCTAATGCATCCATTAGATCTTTTGTAGTCTTTTCCTTTTAAATATTAAATAATACCAAAGATGCAAGACACATATGGATTGTTCCATGTGCCTTCCGATCTAACAAATCACATTCCTCATCTGTCATACTCTAGGGTTTGTTCACCTTCTCAGACAATGGAGTATAAAGATCCTTCTGATAAAGGTAATCTTCCATATGCATCTTCCAAAGACTGAAAATCTGCCCGTTGAATTTATCAACCCTAGATCTTCCATCATCTACCATAGCTCCCACTCAAGATAAAACTTTCCCTATGATTCAACACTTCAGCAAACCAAACCAGGCTCTGATACCAATTATTAGGAAATAAGATTTAAAATATGTGGAATAATCCCTTACAGAATCGCAACATTAGAAACTAATATGCAGAAAATATTATAGATCTCAAATAAAAGTGTAGAATAAATAACACAACAAAGAGAGACAAGATTTAATGTGGTTCACCCAATTTGGGCTACATCCACCAAGAATCACTTGCTCAGATTTTATTACAAGCCTCCACTCTCTCAATATAATACCCAGAGATCTATGCTCAACAAACTCTATAGAATTCACACCCAAATTCAAAAAAACATCTGCAATACATTTGCTTGTCTATCTATCATATGCATAAGACCATATAAATAGACAACTGCTTAAGCAGTTTTACAAAACCATGGGTATCAAACAATGGGCAAAAACAAAACTTTCCCATAAACCTATGGGTAGCGAAAGATGCGGTTTTACAAAACAATAAGTACCAAAAAACCATGGGCCAAAAAATGGCTCATAACGGTTACCCATTACCCATGGGTTAATAAACCACCCATGAAAATACCCGTAAAAATACCGCCGTAAAAATACCCGAGTGTAACACATAGAAGGTGTACTACACTATAACATGAAAATAGGCTCCACAAACATAACAGGCTGCTAGTGTGGGTGGAAGTGTGCAAATGGACATGTCTTATGTAATCATCCCAGTTCAGGGAAGCCTTGTGAAGTTATTTGGTGAAAAGAAAATGTTATATCTTATTGAGGATCCCAACAATGATTTTTATGAAGTGTTGTATACAGATGCTAATATTGGTAACTTTATGAGCTATGTTGATTTTGGGGAATATGAAATTGAAGAATGTAGATCTCTTGAGCAGTTTGGCTTTCCTGGAAATTTGATGTTTGATGCAAGCTTGAAGGATGTTGGAAAATGTGCCCTCTACACAAAGGATAAGAAGAAACAAATGTGGTTAGCTAACAACTTGGAGAGAAAAGAAAAACAAGTATATACCTAGTTGTTAAAAATGTATCAGAGCTACTTGGCATGGTCATACCTAGATTCAAAGATACTTGAAGAATTTCCTTGATTGCTTTCTTATAAATCAACATGCATATCAATTCTATAGTGTATTGTCCTTCGGTTTCATTATGCTTGTTGTGTTTTGGTTTGTCCCGGGCCTTGGTGGCCATTTTTGTTGGTTTCTTAGCTTGTTGAAGGGGTTGGTTTTTGTTCTCTGCTCTACAAAATTGGCTCATGACTCCATTTCCCAATGGTTTTTGGTACTTGGTCTGCTCTTTTTTTCTTGTGGCACTCGCTGGGAGTGCCCTTTCTTGAGACATTTGTGCATCGTAACCATCAACAAAACCAAAATGAATTTGTTGCCCAATGGATTTGTTTGGAACTTGTTCTGTTATTTATTCATGTGGCACTCGCTAGGAGTGCACATCCCTGAGTTGGAGCTGATGTTGGTGCACAATTTGATCCTGCCCTAATTTTCCCTAAAAATCTTCAATTTGTGTGCTCTATTTTCTATTTCCTTGATTTGGTGCGTGAAATGTCCAATCTTCATTTTTATGCATTTATAAATCCATTCCCATGGTTGAAAATTTCTTGGAGCCTAGTTTTATTTGCAATTTCTCCATCCTTGGCAAAAAAATTTGATTATGGTTGAAAATAGTGAAGTTTTCTATATTCTACTGTTTGATGGGCGTATTTTCCCCGTTAAATTCTATCTCAACATTGGTAAATGCATGGCATCCTTTGATTGGTTGAGGGATGGTGGATAAATGTTATAAAATTTTCACTTTTGGCTATTTTGGAAAAAGTATTGAGTTGGTCCTGCGGCCCCGTCGAGCTCTGATTGGCTAAGCAAAATTTAAGTGGCGGAGCAAATTTCCTATTCTTTCCCCAAAGGTGTACACATGTCAATAACTCAAGAAGTTGTGGAAGGGTAGGGCTTGATTTTTTTTTAAGGCACTATGGTGAAAAAGGGTAAAAATGTGAAAAAATTTCCTAAGGCCCACGAGAGGACACGTGGCAACTTCTAAGTCAAAGGTGGAGATGCGGATCGGCAAAGAACTTTGATGTTTTTGGCCTTGTTTTGGAAAAAAGGGAATAAAGTATAAAAATGGGCCGAAACTCCGCTACGAATCATAAGTGGATGCATGGCAGTTTGAAAAGTTAAAGTTACAAAGGCAGGATGATGGGGAAATTTGAAGTTTTTTAGCTTTATTTTGTAAAAGGAGTAAAGTTACAAAGTAAACTGCAGCTCCACTAGAATCAGAGAAGGACATGTAGCTTTGAAAATTCAAAGTGGGAGGCGGAATGTTGGGTTACTTTGAAGTTTTATGAATCCAAAAAGATTAAAGTTATAATGTGAACCGCAGCTCCACTCCAATCAGAGAAAGACAAGTTTCATTGAAAAGTCAGAGTGGGAAGGTGGGTTGCCAGAGCACTTTGAAGTTTTTAAGCATTTTTTGTGAAAAAAGGAATGACGTTATAAAGTAAACCAAAACTCCATTACGAATCAAAGAGGAACACGTGGCATCTTTGACAAGTCAAAACGGGAAGACGGATCATCAGGGCAGTTTGAGAATTTAAGCCCTTTTTGGTGAAAAAATGAATAAAGTCATAAAGTTAAGGACGACCCTGCTAAAAAAGTAATTAAGGCATGTGTTGAAAAGTCAAAACGGGAAGGCGGGCCATCGAAGCATTTGGAATATTTTTTGCACTTTCGTAAAAAAGGGGTAAAATGGCAGAATTGAGCCGCGATTCCGCTGGGACCCACATTGAGCCACGTGTCACGCAAAGGGTGAAAGGGTAGGGAAAAATGTTAAAATTTCACATTTTGTCCAAAAGTTATAAAATGTTAAAAAGTACCCCTAGGCCCATTTCGAATCAAATTCCTCCATGTGGATGGCTCTAATTTAAAGTTGGAAGGGCAAGATTGATGGTAGCTGTACATTGCATCTATTTTTGCTGCCATTGACGTTCCAAGAACTCTGGAGATGTGATTTTTGCATTGTTATTCATCAAATTTTGATGATTTCTTGTCATTTTTAATGGTATAGTGTAATTGAATGGATTTAGAGTTCAATTTGTGAATTTGAGGTACAAATTTGAACATTTGAAGTGGATTTTTACTCAAGCACTTGCAAAAAATGTGAATTATCATATCTAGAAATTACAGAGGGAGAGGGATGAAATAATGAAGGAAAAGCATGTTGCAAGCACCAAGGATGAAAAACGTGCCTCCAATTAGAAAAATGATGCAAATTTTTTGAATGATTCACCTTTTTGAAACACCTGAAAAACTTTTGGGCATGTTTCTATTAAATGTTCCACTCGAGAAAATCATGATGAAACTTGTAACAAACAAGATGCTTTAGATATTCTTTTCTAACAGGAGAAGGCTTGGATGTAAATGAATGTTATAAAATGCATGTTTTAGATATGCAAAAGGTTGGGGGGTTCATTCTTCACAAGAAAATATGAGAAATCCCATCTTCTTGAGAGACCATCCGAGAGACCTGTTAATCTCTTTTGTTTAAGATTTGCATTGTGTCAAGTTGGTTGCAAGTGTACAACCATTAACGAGCTCTGATATTTTTCAAGAAACTTTCCCCTGCTGATGAATCTAATCAATGTTGAATTAATCTATGTTGATCCTGAGCAAAATTTGTGTCTCCTTCCATAATGTCTTCATATAGTTTTTCCTGTTCCTATTGCAATCTTGTGTTAAAATCTCTCTGAATCACACAAAATCTCATCCCTGTGATAGTCTAGTGGCATTTGTAATTTCATTATGAGAAGAGCTTTCATCTAGTAATGAAATAAACAATTTAAAATCACTTTAGCTTCCTTGATTGACAAAGATTGTTTGTAAGTCTTTGGGTGTAGCTTAGGCATGATAAACCAGAGGTTTCTAATGCTTAATTGAGTCTTGTAACTTGATCCTTCATGTTAAGTTCTTGAAGATTGTGTGAAAATGTGTAGATCTGGTCCTCCATTGATGCACACCTCTGATTGAAGGAAAATTATAGTTATTATGAATCTTTCTATTGTTGAGTTTTCCAATTGTTGTAAATGCTCTCAAAGATCTGGCAAATTCAAATTTATCTTGCTTAATCTCCCACAAAAAAAATATTCAAACAACTAATCCTACTTGAACTACCCTTATTTGTCCAGTGTATCAAAAAATGAAATATATCCATTGCCAAAATATACAAAAGCAAATCAGGTCTCAATGTCTTGAGTAACCTAAGCCTTGCTTGGAAAATATCTCCATTCTTTAGAATTGATAACTTGTGAGAGTTAAATTGTGGTCACTGATCATATTTTCCAAAGGTTTTTCTTTAAAATTTGTGCAAAATAAGGATATCTTCATCTCCTTCATCAATATAGGTTACAAAAGTGATCAAAATAGGAGAAGATATGCATGTCCTTGTATTATATGCCCATCCTTGTGTCATTCTAATTTTAGATGTGAGAGACAAAATGAAGAGAAACTATAAAGAATACTAAGATATGTGTGTGTTCATCATTTTATTATGTTGAAATAATTTACAATATGGCTGAGGTAGTTTATAATTTATCATTAGTAAATGAGTAACTAATGTATAGAAAATAGATATTAATATATTTAATACCCCACCTTCATGACTAAATAGGAGACAATAAGAAAATTTCACGAATACAATAACATCAAAATTTTAGTCATTAAATTTGCAAACTACTCCAAAAATGTTAATTTGAAATTTGAAGTACTCTTACCTTTTGTTGATGTCTAATGTACGAGAATTGGTTGAGATACCAAAACATATATCTTGTCATATGGAGATAAGATATATTAGACTATCCTCTAATTTCTATAGAATGATTCATTGATCCGTAATAAATCATCATTAGTCAATAACTTCATCCCAACCTCCATATTTCTAAAACTATAATTTTTAAGAAGTTGATCAAAAGTAATATACCAGGATCATGGAGCCTATTGAAGTACATATAAGGATTCAATCTATTTTCAAGCATGATCAAGTACATGAAAACCTCCATGATACACAAAGTAAACCTCTTTATCCAAATCTCCAAAGAGAAGCAACATCTTTGCAGTATTCACAATAGCAGAAAAGAACAACTCAATTATTCCTTTTTATTGTGAAAACGTTTGTCCAACAAGATGAGCCTTGTACTTATCTAAGGTAATATCATGTTTGATTTTGAATTTTTCCACCCATTTGCATCTGACCGGTTATTTATTTGAAAATTCAGAGACCATAAATAGGTTAGATACAAGAGCATGAGAGCTTTTGACCAGATTTATACAATAAAATCCATGGAATAATGATGTTTGCATTCAATTCATTGCAGTATGATCACCCTTGTGGCATGCCCATATTTTTCATTCATGACCCTGATACAAATGAAAGGAAAAATTCTCAATCTTATATCATTTTAAACAGGTTTACCATAAACCTTGGTGTGAACAATAACCCATCGACTATCCACCTCGTGGTGGTTTTTTGGATCTACCACAAACCTTTTCAAGATCCATGAATCGTCTTACATTAGTGCTTTTTTTCCCTACAATATTTTTACATCAGGAGGTTACATAGGAATATGCTGACACAAAAACATGAAAATTATTCACATTGCATCCATAATAACAAAATGTTCTATATTGTAGTCACGAGTGTTGACCATTCCCACCTGATCTTGAACAACATAGGAATATAACACTACCATTAGAAATTTCCCTTGACTTTAGGCGTTTTGGTGTAAAATGGATATGGAACATTGGTGTTATGTTCTCCCCTTGTGAAATTTTCATTTATTCATCAAACTATTCATCAAATCAAAAGGAAAAATTCAAAATAAAAAAGAAGCCCATTGAACTAAAAGAAAACTCACAAGTGAAAAAAAAATGCCACAACTTCTATGCGGTCATGTTGTTGGTGATGACGAGAGGTCACCGATCAACCTCCATCCTCCAATGAATGAAATTTATAACTTAGTAGAATGGGATCATGAAGCTAGAAATATTTCCACATTATTTATTATCTCTTCCCTCAATGTGAAATGTTTTATTTTCCAGACGTTTGATTATTTTATTTATTTATATTCATAAAAGGTTTTAGAGGGCCCTTAACCAAGAGTACAACCAAAGGTTCAACATCCAAGATAGGTAGTAAAGAGAAAAGTGGCTAACAAAAAGAAGGGGTCTGTTAGGAAATAAGAGATAAAATATGCGGAATAATCCCTTACAGAATCGCAACAGTAGAAATTAATATGTAGAAAATATAACAGATCTCAAATAAAAGTGCAAAATAAATAACACAACACATAGAGACAAGATTTAACATGGTTTACCCAATTTGGGCTACGTCCACCAAGAATCACTTGCTCAGATTTTATTAAAAGCCTCCACTCTCTCAATACAATACCCAGATCCGTTTAGAGATATGCTCGTCCTGTCATCACCAATCCGGCACTATGATAATTCTTCACCGAGAACTCCTCGTGCTATGATTATTTACTAATGCACAGCCTTTAGTTTGGTGGATGTAATCTAGAAACAAAACAACAACATAACACAAGAATACCATCGACTATGATAAGACGGAATGATGGGAAATCTTAAATATCAAAGTAAATTATAATATTAACATGAAATTGTTACAATCTCACCCATGAGGTACTTCAAGTGTTATTGACTTCACTTGCCTTTCACCAAGACTATGGGAGAAACTTTACAATTACACCTCTTAATGGCTTCTTCAACACACCTTTAAACTGATGACTTCCTTTGCACACTTCCTAGAATATTTCTCACTACTTCCTTCTATGCTAAATGAGGGGGGTGGCCTCTCTATTTATAGAACTTCCAGGCTTATCCATCTTATCTCTAAGATAGGATAAGATATCCATTCTGACGAATCATATTCCATACCTTAACTCTCATCTGTACATGTAAGCTTATCTTTTAAGATAAGATAAACCTTATCATTTTACATGGGTTCCACATTTTTAGACTTTTTACAAATAAAATACACAAAATATTTATGACCTCACTCCTTGTCCTTATTACCAATATAATATTTCTAATTCCTAATCATGTAGACCCTACTTCTCTAATTACCCAAACTTTGACATTTTAACATTACCGGACCACTTATGACAAATATTTACTTTTTACAATATTCCTATTGTACTTTGACTGTTACCGTACTCCACATTATTGGCGGCACCGTACTGACGACGCCGTTATCTTCTATCAGATGCTACTACTAATTATACTTAACAACATCCTATTCCTAATACATACATTAATGAAATAGAAATTACGGAGGAAAATTTTAGTGTCGACATCTTCCCCCTTCCTAGCTTCTACTCCGTCCTCGGAGTAGACTATTCTGGTGCTTGGAAAATCTTCAACTTGTCGTGGTTGACCCATTTCATAATGGGAGTGCCATCCAATTCCTCCAGTCGGTACGTACCATTTTCATGCACAGCTGCTATTTTGTAGGGCCCCATCCATTTTGGAAGAAATTTTCTCTGTCTTCTTTTTTTGTATCTGGAATCATATACTAGAACCAAGTCATTCACATGAAATGGAGACCAACGGATCTTTTGATCAAAGTATTCCTTCTGCTTCATTTTCTTCTTATGGCTTGTATCCTTTGCTATTTCCCTCATTTCCTCTAGCAAATGAAGATGTACCAACCTTTCTTTTACTGAATCACTTTCATCCATCCTTTCATTTTTCATAACTCTCACAGTGGGAATATCAAACTCAATAGGAAGAACTGGATCAATGCCATAGGCCAACTGAAATGGGGAGTATCATGTTGCTGACTTTGATGTTGCCCTATATGCCCACAATGCTGCATGAATCCTTTTATCCCACTTATGTACCTGCAAGGCTGCATCTTTTGCTAGAATTTGACACAACACAAAATTTGTTCGTTCCACCTGTCCATTTGTGCTTGGCTTGTATGTTGTTGCCTTCCTGTGCTTAATAGAAAATTTATTGACTAGGGCTTCTACCACCTCATTAATGAAGTGGCTTCCTTGATCTGTTACAATTTCTAATGGACAACCAAATCTGGTGACAATGCGTTCATATATGAACCTTGCCACCTCATCCATGGAAGCTGTTTTCAATGGCCTAGCTTCAACCCACTTGGTTAAATAATCTGTGGCAACTACAATATACTTATTTTGGCGTGAGGTAGTTGGAAGTGGACCTACAATGTCTATTCCCCACTTTTCAAAGGGACCAAGTGGAAGAATAGGGCATAATGGAGTTGATGAAGTCTTACGGTTACCATGTGTTTGACAAATATCACATGTCTTACAATAATTATAACAATCTTTAAAAAGAGTGGGCCAGTGATAACCTGCATCCAAGATCCTTCTTGCTGTAAGTTGTCTAGAGAAGTGCCCTCCACATGTACCATTGTGGAATTCTTCTAGCAGTTCCTTCCCTTGATCACGTCCAACTGCCCTCTTGTACTGTCCATCAGGTCCTATTCGAAATAATACTCCATGCAGAATAGAATATGGATGACTGGCTTGAGTAATCTTTCTCTTAGTCTTTGCATTGGCACCATCAGGAAACTTGAATTCATTCAGATAATTCCAAATATCTATGTATTCACTAGGGATTGTGTCAAGGGATAACAAGGCTGCATCGGGGAAATCATCATCATCACAAGATGATCGTAAACCATCATAGGCTCGAGAGAGTGCATCTGCATTGACATGCTTCTTTCCTGGCCTATCTATAATATCAAATTCAAATTCTTGTAGCAAAATTATCCATCTTGCTATCCTCCCTGATGGGTTAGGCTTATTTACAATATATTTTAGAGCCTGATGATCTGTTACAACTAGAAATTTTTGCCCTAGCAAGTAATTTCTAAACTTCTTTACAGCAAAAATGATAGCCAGAGCCTCTTTTTCAGTTACAGTATAATTTACCTCAGCACTGCTCATTTGTCTGCTCCCAAAGTAAATTGGATGTTCATTCCCATTTTCATCCTTTTGGCTCAAAGTACTTCCTAGTGCTGCATCTGAGGCATCAATGTACACAATGAATGGCTTGCTCCAATCTAGATTCTTCAAAACAGGTGAAGACACCAGGGCTTCCTTCAGTTGTCCAAAAGCTTCATGCGCCTTATTTCCTGGTTCATAAGTAACATCCTTCTTTAAGAACTGGGTTAGTGGCTGTGCAATCTTTGAGAAATTCTTGATGAACCTTCTATAGTAACCCACATGGCCTAAAAATGATCTCAACTTACTTCTATTCATAGGAAATGGTAAATCTTTGATTTTTGAAACTTTATCAGGATCAGTACCAATACCATCTCTGGATACAACATGCCCTAACAAAACACCTTTAGAACATCCAAAGACACACTTTGTAGGGTTTAGTGAGGCTTGTGCTTCATCTAACCTTTGAAATGTTGTCTCCATCTGGTGCAGGTGGTCCAACTTGCTCCCATAGATGTAAAAATCATCCAGAAATACTCTGATGAAGGTCCCAATGTAGGGTTCGAACACCCTATTCATCAAACGCTGGAATGTTGCTGGAGCATTACACAACCCAAAAGGCATAACTCTATAAGCAAACGTTCCCCAAGGAGTGGTGAACGTGGTCTTCAGCTGATCTTTCTCTGCTATACGAACTTGGTTGTAGCCGCTATATCCATCAACAAAACTATAGCACTCCTGGCCAGCTACTTCATCCAAGATCTGATCTGAAAATGGAAGAGGGTAATGATCCTTCTTTGTTGCCTTATTGAGCTTCCTGTAATCAACACAAATGCGTAGCTTCCCATTCTTTTTTATTGAGATCACAATGGGAGAAACCCATTCTGAATTCTCCACAGCAAATATGAATCCTACATCAAGCAACTTATCTATTTCTTCTTTTACAGTCTTGGAAAAATTAGGATTCATTCTATATGGCATTTGCTTTATGGGCTTAGCACCATCTACCAGCTCAATAGAATGTTCTACCCAACTTACTTGACGGAGTTCCTTGTAATCAAAAGTGAATAGGTGTATGTACCTTCGAAAGAGCTGGAGGTAGGATTCCTTCTCACTCTCCATCACAACATCACCAATCTTTATTTGTTGGAGACGATCATCAACTTCTTCTTCAGATAATTTTATGGGGTCATGAGTTGGTGTGACTGGAAGGATATCCATGACTGAAACATCCACCTCACTTTCTTCATCTTCAGTGTCCACTTCATTGGTACTAGAGTAATCAGAGGATGTCCAATCATCAGTTTCATCACTTGAATCCACAGGTTCTGCCTTATGATGTCGAGGGATCACGTTTATCTTCACCCTCTCTCTACCACGTCCAAGTGTCATGAAACCTTCATTCCAGTAGTTTCTTGCATGAACTCTCCTTAGCCATGGTCTTCCTAGCAACATTGGGTACACAACAATACCATTTTTCATCACCTGAAAGTCTACCACACATACAACACCCATAACAGATATTGCCACATTTGAAACTACACCTTCTGGTTTAGTTTTTCCTTTATTTAATGACCTTAACATAAGTGTTGAAGGGTGATCAATTTTTAAACCCAACATATTCATTACAGACTCGGTCATTACATTAACTGCAACACCTCCATCAACTAAGACATCATGAATTGAAATACCATTACATAATACCTCAGCTTGTGGAGCATAGGGATCCGCCTCTGCCTCCAAAACAAGGACCTCAACCTCCTTTCTTCGTCGAGCATTGAGTCCACTTCGCAGCTCCCACCTCTTCTCAGAAGACATAGCCAAGAGTTGACCATATGTAATATTTGCAGGCCTTTTGGACAGATCTTCCAAGATGGAGTATGGTCCTTGCCCCTGTGAAATCAGAAAATCCTGCACACCCAACTTTCTTCTCCTATGTTTCTTACTAGTTTCTCCTTTCATCTTCTTAGGATCATTTCCATCTTGATTATCTTTTTCTTTCTTTCTTTTTGTTACAAACACATCTACTTCATTATTTCTGCTCTTATCTACTACATCAAAAGAATTCACAGGTGCTTTTCCTTTATCATTATCTCCTTTACCAGATGTAGAAGCTCTATCTGGATAATTATACTTATAATGACCCTTTTTATAACAACCATAACATACAACTTCAGAAATATTTCTTTTTGGACCTCTATCTCCTCCCTGAGAACTAAATTCTTTTCCTTGAAGAAGATTAATAGTTAACTGACCCATCTTTTTGAGCAGATCTTCATACTCAGTAGATGTACTAGGAGAAATATTTGTGCTCACTGGGAGTGGTTGTGGATTCTGGACCAAAGGTGCTGGTGTAGGCTCTACTTTAGCAACAATTTCTTTGGGCTCCTCTTCCATGCTTTCTTCTTGCCTTCTTGCAATCTCCTTTGCTTGTTCAATGGTAGCCAGGCGGTCATACTTCACTCGTTGTTCTGATCTCTGGCTTCATCCCAAGAATGAAGTGCTTACAGAGGAGATTATCCACGCCATTCATCAACCCATCCACTAATCCTTCCTTCCGGATCTGGGCATCGAGCTTCCTCCTTAGCTCTAGAACACGAGCATGATAATCCCTTATCTTCTCCTTCTCTCCTTGGGATAGCTTTGTGATCTCGATCATGAGATCTGCATATTTCTGTTGTTCACCAAATTCTTCAAGAAAACTTTCAGTTAATAAATCCCATGAATTTTTCACATTATCACCTAGTGTTTCAAACCACCTAAGTGCTGAACCATCCAAAAAGGTAGGAAAAAATTCAGTCCATTGTTCCCTTCTTATAAGGCCATTACAAATACAAGATCATTTAAACTCTTGAATGAAAGAAGAAGCATCTTCATTAGATTGAGCTGAAAAAACAGGAATCTTTCCCATTTTCAAAAGTAACCACCGTGAAATACCAACCCACAAGTACAATCAACAAGACTTATGTGCACAAATAATTGGAATCACTATAATAGAAAGTGACTTTACACCTTTCTACAGTAAAATAGAAATGACCATGGTAAACTATGGTAAAACTTGACTTACTGCGGTAAAAATTGACTTTACTGTGGTAAACACTATTCACAATAAAAAGTGAAGTTACTGCGGTAAATACTATTCACGGTAAAAAGTGACTTTACTGTGATAAATACTATTCACAGCAAAAATGACTTTATCATGGTAACTACTATTCACGGCAAAAATGACTTTACCATGGTAACTACTATGCACAGTAAAAATAAGGTTACCCTCCAATTGATTTTTGACTAAGTGGGAATATCTCTCCAGAAAATCCACCAACGAGGAATGGTCCCGGCAACGGAACCAAAATGTCATCACCAATCCGGCACTATGATAATTCTTCACCGGGAACTCCTCGTGCTATGATTATTTACTAATGCACAACCTTTAGTTTGGTGGATGTAATCTGGAAACAAAACAACAACATAACACAAGAATACCATCGACTATGATAAGACAGAATGATGACAAATCTGAAATATCAAAGTAAATTATAATATTAACATGAAATTGTTACAATCTCACCCATGAGGTACTTCAAGTGTTATTGACTTCACTTGCCTTTCACCAAGACTATGGGAGAAACTTTACAATTACACCTCTTAATGGCTTCTTCAACACACCTTTAAACTGATGGCTTCCTTTGCACACTTCCTACAATATTTCTCACTACTTCCTTCTATGCTAAATGAGGGGGGTGGCCTCTCTATTTATAGAAATTCCAGGCTTATCCATCTTATCTCTAAGATAGGATAAGAAATCCACTCTGACGAATCATATTCCATACCTTAACTCTTATCTGTACATGTAAGCTTATCTTTTAAGATAAGATAAACCTTATCATTTTACATGTAAGCTTATCTTTTAAGTTCCACATTTTTGGGTTCCAGACTTTTTACAAATAAAATACACAAAATATTTATGACCTCACTCCTTGTCCTTATTACCAATATAATATTTCTAATTCCTAATCATGTAGACCCTACTTCTCTAATTACCCAAACTTTGACATTTTAACATTACCAGACCACTTACGACAAATATTTACTTTTTACAATATTCCTATTGTACTTTGACTATTACCGTACTCCATATTATTGGCAGCACCATACTGACGGCACCATTATCTTCTATCAGACGCTACTACTAATTATACTTAACAACATCCTTTTCCTAATACATACATTAATGAAATAGAAATTACGGAGGAAAATTTTAGTGTCGACAGTCCGCACCCCAGCCAAAAGCACCTCACTAGTATGTCTACAACTTTACTGCGGCTTGAGCGCAGTAGCAACACAAGACAAAAAAAGATGGCCTCCAACCTAGATAAAGCAATAAAAACAGAGCAACAAGACAAGAATCAAATCATTTTTATTTCTCCTATCCAACATTGTCCATTCCTCATTACTATCTACCGAATAAATCAGGAGAGTGACTTCAAGATCCATGAGAGGAGTGTGACCCACTAAACTCAGGACACAAACCATCATTTAATCAACAGTGATAATGCGCTCTGAAAGTAATGCAACAGTGACTTTTTGTGGATTTTCATTGGTAGCCACTAAATCCTTCACCAAATCTATAAGAGGACCAATAATGAGATGCTCAGGAAAATAATCCTTCCACCATGTTAGTTTTTCATTTCGTTTGCATCTGGAGTGCTCACAATTGTCTGAAAAATGCCTAGTTTGGAAGCAATGTCGACACCTGAAGGCTAAGACCTCGTAGTCGATCCTTTACATCCAAATACTGTCACTAATTTAAAGGTTGATATCTGCTAGGAGGTCTAGAGAGGTGTCTAGATCCACCAAGATTCTTGCATAGGTCATGTGAATTTGGTCAGGGGTTTTAATGTATGTTTTTTCAAAAGATCCTAAAGTATCCCCAATAAGAGTAAGGTCTGAGTTATTCCAGAGTTGTAGTGGGAGGCTTGGAAGGCTTATCCAAATTGGGTAGGTATCAAATGAGTCTTTTAAGGGGTCAAAGGATGGATACCAAGGCTTGATCATGAGCCCATGTTCACCCCAAACCCAATACTGATCAGAAATTAAATCCCTTTCTTTAGGGGTTTAAAAAACAACAATGAAATAAGCTTTATCACACGGGTAAATCTCGATCTTACATTTAATTGTTTACCTCCATATCTGAGACATCCACTTGTGGAGCTGAGATAGTTTAGGCCAAAAATGGTGGAATCTATAGATGATTCCAAGTTGGGAGAGATTCCCCTCCTTTTTGAGTACCTTTTGTAACAAATTATCCTCAATCTTCAACACCATAATCTTCTGGGCAGGTTTTAAGGGTTTGTAGACATTTTTTATATTTTCCTTCTGGGTGGAAACTGCAGCAACAAAGGATTGAGTAGAACCTTTGATCCCCAACATGTATGCTCAAATTTCATGTTTCCCTTAAGTGATGTTTTTGCTTCCCTATAGAGCAGTATCAACAGATCTATTAGGATCGGTTTTCTCATTTCCACTAACATAACTGCTACAAAAGTGATTTAAAGTGGGAGATGAGCATCCCTTGCCTTCACCAGTAGTCTCTAGTTTTCTAACATCTCTATCAATGGAAATTTTCTCTACATAACCTCCTCCGACTGTCATAGACGGGTTGGGGTTTTAATTTATGATCCAAGATTGTTTGACTGGGATCCTACCTAGGATACAAAAGGCCAAATCTTGTATATTCAAAGGAGGTGCATATAAAAAAGAACCAGACATAGCGAATAAGGAACAACCAGGAAAGAAACATGGGAGTTGCAAAACAACAATAAAAGAACAGTAAAACCCCAACGAAACCAAACTGGAACAACAACAAAATAAAATAAAAATAAAACATTAGGAGGTGGAAGTATATTTTTTGTTCTTCTTGTTATGTACTTTTTGCCACCCATTTGAATCTTCCTCTATAAGAAGTGTTGGTGAATGATTTCATCTTGCCCTAATTTTCCCAAAAAATATTCAATCTGTGTGCTATGTTTTCTATTTCCTTGATTTGGTGTGTGAAATGACCAATATTCATATGTATGCCTTTATAAATCCATTCCCATGGTCGTAAAATTTCTTAGAGTCTGGTTTTACTTGCAATTTCTCCATCCTTGGCGAAAAATTTTGATTATGGGAAAAAATGGCGAAGTTCTTTGTATTCTACTATTTGACAGGTGTCTTTTCCCCATTAAATTCTATCTCAGCATCAGAAAATATGTGGCCTCCTTTGATTGGTTGAGGGATGGCAGATAAATGTTATAAACTTGTCACTTTTGGCTATTTTGGCAAAAGGATTGAGTTGGTCCCATGGTCCCGTCAAGCTCTGATTGGCTAAGAGAAATTTTAGTGGCAGAGAAAATTTCCTATTTTTTCCGCAAAGTTGTACACGTGTTAATAAGTCAAGCAGTTGTGGAAGGGAAGGCCTTTTTTGTGTTTTAATGCACTATGGTGAAAAAGGATAAAAATGTGAAAAAGTTGCCTAAGGCCCATGAGACGACACTTGGCAACTTCTAAGTCAAAGGTGGAGATGCGGATCGGTGGAGAACTTTGATTTTTTTGGCCTTGTTTTGGAAAAAAGGGAATAAAGTATAAAAATGGGCCGAAGTTGACAAGTGGCAGTTTGAAAAGTCAAAGGTGGAAAGATGGGCAGATGGGGAACTTTGAAGTTTTTTAGCTTTATTTTGTAAAAGGAGTAAAGTTACAAAGTAAACTACAACTCCGCTCCAATCATAGAAGGACATGTAGCTTTGAAAATTCAAAGCGGGAGGTGGAATGTTGGGTTACTTTGAAAAATTTTAACTTTAAAAAGATTAAAGTTATAATGTGAGCCACAGCTCTGCTCCAATCAGAGAAAGAGATGTGGTATTGAAAATTTATATAGTGGGAAGGCGTGTTGCCGAAGCAGTTTGAAGTTTTTAAGCCTTTTTTGTGAAAAAAGGAATGAAGTTATAAAGAAAACCACAACTCCATTGCGAATCAGAGAGGAACACATGGCAGCTTTGACAAGTCAAAACGGGAAGGTGGATCATCAATGTAGTTTGAGAATTTAAGCCCTTTTTGGTGAAAAAAGGAATAAAGTCATAAAGTTAAGCACGGCCCTGCCAAAAAAGCAATTAAGGCTTGCATTGAAAAGTCAAAGCGGGAAGGCGGGTCGTCAGAGCATTTTGAATATTTTTTTCCTTTTGTAAAAAAGGGGTAAAATAGAATATTCGAGGTGCGATTCCGTTGGGACCCACATTCAGCCATGTTTCACGCCCATTTTCAAAGGGTGGAAGGGTGGGGGAAAATGTTACAATTTTACATTTTTTTCAAAAGTTATAAAATGTTAAAAAGTTCCCCCAGTCCCGTTTCAAATCAAATTCTTCCACGTGGATGGCTCTAATTTAAATTTGAAAGGGAAATATCAATGGTAGTTGTACATTACATCAATTTTTGCCACCATTGACATTCCAAGAACTCTGGAGATGTGATTTTTGCATCATTCTTGATCAGTTTTTGATGATTTCTTGTTGTTTTTAATGGCATAGTGAAATTGAATGGATTTAGAGCTCAATTTGTGAATCTGAGGTACAAATTTTAACATTTGAAGTGGATTTTTGCTCGAGCACTTGTAAAAAATGTGAATTATCAGATCCAGAAATTACAGAGCAAGATTGCAGAGGGAAAAGGATGAAATGATGAAGGAAAAGCATACTACAGACGCCAAGGATGAAAAACGTGCCTCCAATTAGAACAATGATGTAAATTTTTCGAATGGTTCACCTTTTTGAAACACTTGGCAACTTTTGGGTGTGTTTTTGTTAAACGTCCCTTTCCAGAAAATCATGATGAAACTTGTAACAAACAAGATGCTTTGGATATTATTTTCTTGGGGGAGAAGGATTGGATGTCAATGAATGTTATAAAATGCATGTTTTAGATATTCAAAAGGTTGGGGGGTTCGTACTTCACGAGAAAATCTTAGAAAGCCCATCTTCCTGAGAGACCATTCGAGAGACCTGTTAATCTCTTTTGTTTTATATTTTTTGCATCATCTCATGTTGGTTGTGAGTGTACAGCCATTGCCGAGCTCTAAGATTGTTTAAGGAACTTTCCCCAAATGATGAATCTAATCAATTTCGAATTAATATGTGTTGATCTTGGGAAAAATTTGTGTCTACTTTTATTCCATAATGTCTTCATATAATTTTTCTTGTTCCTGTTGCAATCTTGTGTTAAAATCTCTTTGAATCACACAAAATTTCATCCATATGACAGTCTAGTGGCATTTTCAATTTCATTACGAGAAGAGCTTTCATCTGGTAATGAAATAAACAATTTAAATTCACTTTACCTTCTTTGATTGACAGAGATTGTTTGTAAGTATTGGGTGTACCTTAGGTGTGATAAACCAAAGGTTTCTAATGCTTAATTGAGTCTTTTAACTCAAGCCTTCATGTTAAGTTCTTGAAGATTTTGTGAAAATGTTTAGATCTGGGCCTTCATTGATGCACACCTTCTGGTTGAAGGAATAGTTTAGTTATTTTGAAGCTTTATATTGTTGAGATTTCCAATTTTTGTAAAGGCTCTCAAAGATCTGGCAAAGTCAAATTTATCTTGTTTAATCTCCCATTAAAAAATTATTGAAACAACTAATCCTACTTGAACTACCCTTATTTGTTCCGTGTATTAACAAATGAAATATTTCCATTCCCAAAATATGCAAAAGCAAATAAGGTCTCAATGTCTTAAGTAACCTAATCCTTGCTTGGAAAATATCTCCATTCTTTAGAAGTGACAAATCGTGAGAGTTAAATTGTGATGCACTGATCATATTTTCCCAAGGTTTTTCTTTAAAATTTGTGCAAAAGAAGGATATATTCATCTCCTTCATCAATAAAGGTTACAAAATGGTTTCTCTTACCCTAGTTGAAAGACACAACCTAAAATAGTGAAGGATAGATCAAATCCTTTTTGAAGGTGCTATCCATTTCTCCAACACCAAGTGACAAAGAGCCAGATGAATCACCTCCCCGGCTACAAAACGACATATATTTCGATATGTCTATCTCTGAGTATCTTTTGAAACCTTTGATGTTCCTTGGCTTCTAGTGGAGAATCAATTTGGGTACCAATACCAAAATGGCATCGTTGCTAGGGAGAATTTGTGTAATATTTGAAGTATTTGTACATCCTCTGTCAATAACACCTGAATGGCACTATTGTCAGGGATAATTTGAAGGTTATTTGAAATATTTGTACATCCTTGATCAACAACACCAAAATGGTGCCATTGCCAGGGAGTATTTTTACAAATACATACATATGAAGACCCTGGTAATACTCCTTGAATGTTCTATGTGCTAATACATTTTTCGAATGTCATCATTTGTTCAAATTTGTAAGGATTTTTCAAAGCTATAATTTTTGTGTGCAATATTTCTTGTTTTCAATAGTTACTGCACTAGGTTTTTGTTGTAATTGATAAATTTGGATAAAGGAAGGTTAGATCTGATAATCTTTATAAGAATTATGTGCTGATAGACATTTGACAAATCAATTTTAGTTCATTTGCACAACTAGGATGAAAATCCTTATTGGTGACTTTGTATTGATTTGATTTTTATAAATGCCAGTGTCTTAACCTTTGTCATTTGAAATTTGTTGCTAATCTTTACATAGCTAGAAGGAAGAAGATATTTCTTCGTTAAAGACCCTACTAGAAGGTTGTTTCCAGAATTGGGGAAATCAAATTATGAAGGAAGAAGAATCTGGAAAGTTATTGGAGATCAAAAATCAAGAAAAGAATTATCAATTTTGGAAACTAATCAGCTTGTGATTAAAGAGTGTTATACGTCCTCAAGTGCTTTTGAATTAGGTATTATTTTTGTAGATTTGAATTCTCCATCTAGTGAGGGGCCTTCATTTGTATTTGAAAAGTTTTCTTCTCATTTTTTCCCTGTATTTTCCAAATCTGATAAGGTTTTCCAAGAAGCGGAACCATTAGGGGATATTCATTTTGAAAATTATATTCCTATTCCCAAAAGACCCCTTAGTCCTCATCATTCTATATCTCCTAAAAATTCACCTCCTCAAAAAAATATGGTCTAGCCCCCACCCAAACCTGCATTTGTTATTAATACCTTTGGTCCTATAAATTTTAGAGGTATGGATGGATATCCCAAAGTTGTGCCACAATATGTTAGAAATAGATTACCTAAATTCCAAGGAAATAATGTTATTACTGGTGATTAGCACATAAACATTTTTGTCAATATGATGGAAGACTTTGAAATTATATATGAAGATGTGTATATAAATTTTTTTATTCATACTCTAGAGGAGGATGCACGTGACTGGTATAAAGCTTTGCCATATAATTCAATTGATTCATGGACAGAAATGAAGAATGCTTTTAGATTGCAATATGGATTTAAAACATACCCTAGGTTTATTTTATCAGATTTTGAAAATATAAAGAAAAATCCTAATGAATCACTCCATGATTTCAATACTAGATTCAACAAAACTTGGAGAAGATTTCCTATAATCTTGAGGCCTAGTGATGAATCATGTCTGATAAATTATTTTGATGCATTTGACAAAAAGGCCAAATATTATTTAAGGGACAAAAGCCCTGCTACTTTGAGGCAATCCTTCACTATGGCTTTACAGATTGAAAATAATATCAAGGTAATTGGAAAACCTCCAAAGAGGGAGGATATCAAATTGATCAATCCATACAAGCTCTATACAAACAAGGTTTTGGATTTGGAGGAGGTTGTAAATAGTTTGGCAGAAGCTGTTAAAGAAATATCTTATAAGTTAGCCAGAGCAGAGAAAGGGATTGGATAAAGTTCCTAAGGTCAGCACAAGCCACAAGACCAAGAAAGATTTGGTAATCATCCTAGAGGTGATCAGAGATCTGATGACAGAGGTAAAGGGCCCATGGGATCTTGAAATAGACAGCCGCAACCTCATGAAAATAGAATGGTGCCTGATCCCTTGACTGCCAGAGCTACTGTTGTGGAGGAAGCTGATGAAATTGATTGGTGTGACAGATGCTTCTTGCCCCATCCTCCATGTGAAGTAGATCAGCAAGTTGAAGACGCTGATGATGATGACACTGATGATGATGCATGTATCCTACAATGCCCTGCAATTTCACAGCATTCACTAGGTATTACCTCTTCCTCCCACTTATACTTTTTGAAACAAATATTGTACAAACTTTTGAATTGCCCAATAATGATTTTGAATACTTGAGGGTGTTGATGATTGTTAAATTATGATGGAGGAATCCCTTCTAAAGAGGATAGGCAGCTATTAATGAATGTCAGTAGTTGCCAAAGAAAAAGGAGACATAACACTAGAAGTAAGGTTACCAAAGGGGTGGGGCCTCAAGCCAAAGAAAAAACTCCAATACTTACCAAGGAAATCCCTAACAAAAATGCATCTGGTAAGAGGCCTTGTTTTCCAAAATAAAACTTGTATTCCTCCCCATGCTCAGACTGGAAAAAACTTCCATACCATCTGATGAGTTTTTCAATCTTCCTCCTATTGTTGCCTTACCCAAATATGTTCCATATGACATTGCCCAAGTCTTGAGTCAAATCAAGGTTTCTGTTCCAATTGTTGAATTGCTTAGAATTCCTGAGCATGTAAAAAGGGCTTTTGAGTATTTGGAATTTAATGAAGAAATGATTACCCAGGGTAGAAATCTTAAAAATGTTGAGATTCCTCCTAATATTGTAGAGTTAGAGTAAACCTCAAGTACTGGAAGAACTTGGGGAACCACCTAAACTATATTTGGGAACATCTTTGGTTAAGTATCCAGCTGAATGTAGATCTATTTTTCACCACGTTGATTATTAAGGACAGGTTGCTACATAATTACATGTTTGATTCTGGAGCCTCTTGTAATGTTATGCCTCTTAAGGTCATGAATGAATTGAATATTAAAGTAACAACATATTATGGGAAGTGCACTACCGTGGATTCGAGAGAAGTGATAGTGGTTGGATGTGTCAAAGGTATGGTAGTGCAACTTGTAGATTATCTAGGAAGAAACTTAAACCATGGATGTCGTCATTATTGATTGTCCTGTTAAATAGGGAATGTTGTTATCAAGAAAGTGGGCTGCTAGTGTGAGTGGAAGTGTGAAAATGGATATGTCTTATGCAATCATCCCAGTTGAGGGCAGCCTTGTGAAGTTAGTTGGTGAAAAAAAAATGTTATATCTTATTGAGGATCCCAACAATTCTTCTTATGAAGTGTTGTATACAGATGTTGATATTGATAAATTTGTGGGCTATGTTGTTTTCAAAGAGCATGAAATTGATAGAATGCATATCATCCTAAGTAGGTTGGCTTTTCCTGGAACTTTGATATTTGATGCAAGCCTCGAAGCAATGTTGAAAAACTGTGACCTAGACACAAAGGAGAAGCCTGAAACAAATGTGGTTCGATAGCAACTGGGATAAAAAAGTAAAAACAAACATATGTCCAGTTGCTAAAAAAGTATTAAAGACTTCTTGGCTTGGTCATATCCTAGAGTTGAATGACACTTGAAGACATTTCCTTGATTATTTTCTTAGAAATCACTTATGCATATCAATTGTATAGTGTATAGTCCTTTGTTTTCATTTTTCTTGTTGTGTTTTGGTTTGTCCCGGGCCTTGGTGGTCGTTTTTGTTTGTTTCTCAGTTTGCTAGAAGGTGTTTGTTTTTGTTCTCTTCTCTACAAAATTGGCTCGTGACTCCATTGCCCAATTGTTTTTGGTACTTGGTCTGCTCTTTTGTTCTTGTGGCACTCGTTGGGAGTGCCCTTTCCCGAGTCATATTTGTGCATCCACCATCAACAACACCAAAATGAATTCGTTGCCCAATGGATTTTTTTGGAACTTGCTCTGTTATTTATTCTTGTGGCACTCGCTAGGAGTGCCCATCCCCGATTCAGAGCTGATGTCGGTGCATCGATTTGATCTTGCCCTAATTTGCCCTAAAAATTTCTTCAATCTACCTGTGTTCGTCATCTGTTTTCTATCTCCTTGAATAGACACGTGAAATGTATTATCCTGCATTTGCATGTCATTGCTGAATCCGCATGGTCGTGGATCAAAAATTGCTTGGAGCCTAGATATTTA
This sequence comes from Taxus chinensis, assembly GCA_019776745.2. Classification (NCBI taxonomy): domain Eukaryota; kingdom Viridiplantae; phylum Streptophyta; class Pinopsida; order Cupressales; family Taxaceae; genus Taxus; species Taxus chinensis. The sequence goes on along the minus strand of CM034147.1, from coordinate 196,897,019 downwards.
CTTTACAATTTCTCCATCCTTGGGTAAAAAATTTCAATTCTGAGCGTGAATATGTGCAAACTTCTCTAAATTTTATTATTTGACGGGCATCTTTTCCCCGCTAAATTTTACCTCTGCGTCGGCAATTACGTGGCCTTTGTTTGATTGGACGAGGCACAACCGGTTTATTTTATAAACTTGTCATTTTTGGCTACTTTGGCATAAAGGATTAAACTCGTCTCCATGGCCTCCGTCGAGATTCTGATTGGTTAAGTCAAAGTTTTGAAGTGACGGAGAAAATTTCTTATTTTTGCCCCGAGGGTGTACATGTGTCAATAAGTCAAGCAGTTATGGAAGGGCAGGCATTTTTTGTGTTTTAAGGCACTATGGTGAAAAAGGGGTAAAAATGTGAAAAATTTGGCTAAGGCCCGCGAGAGGACATGTGGCAACTTCTAAGTCAAAAATAGAGATGGCAGATCGGTCGGAGTTCCTTTGAAGTTTTTTAGCTTTATTTTGTAATAAAGGGAGTAAAGTATACAAAGTGAACCGCAACTCCGCTACAAATCAGAAGAAGGACGTGTAGCAAATGAAAAGTTCAAAGGTGGGAAGGCGGGTCCAATCGGGTCACTTTGAAGTTTTTAAACTTTATTCTGTAAAAGGAGTTAAAGTTATAAAGTGAACCGCAGCTCCGCTCTAATTAGAGAAGGACATGTAGCTTTGAAAATTCAAAGTGGGAGGCAGAATGTTGGGTTACTTTGAAGTTTTTTTACTTCAAAAGGATTAAAGTTATAATGTGAACTGCAACACCACTCCAATCATAGAAAAATAGGTGGCATTGAAAATTCAAAGCGGGAGGGCAGGTTGCCAGAGCACTTTGAAGTTTTTAAGCCTTTTTTGTGAAAAAAGGAATGAAGTTATAAAGTAAACCACAACTCCATTGCAAATCAGAGAGGAACACATGGCAGCTTTGACAAGTCAAAATCAGGAAGGCGGATTGTCGGGGTAGTTTGAGAATTTAAGCCCCTTTTGGTGAAAAAAGGAATAAAGTCATAAAGTTAAGCACGCCCCCCCAAGAAAAGTAATTAAGGCATGCATTCAAAAGTCCAAGCGGGAAGGCGGGCCATCGGAGCATTTTAAATATTTTTTCCCATTCGTAAAAAAGGGGTAAAATGGCATAATTGAGCCGCGATTCCACTAGGACCCACATTAAGCCACGTGTCACGCCCATTTTCAAAGGGCGGAAGGGCAGGGAAAAATGTTAAAATTTTACATTTTTTCCAAAAGTTATAAAATGTTAAAAAGTTCCCCCAAGCCCATTTCAACTCAAATTCTTCCACATGGACAGTCTCAAATTCAAAGTTAAAAAGGTAAGAATCAACGGTTGTTGTGCATTGCATTTGATTTTTGTCTGCCATTGATACGCTCCAAGAACTCCTGGAGATGTGATTTTTCACATTGTTCTTCATCAAATTTTGATGATTCCTTGTCATTTTTATCAATGCATAGTGCAATCAAATGGATATGGAGCTCGATTTGTGAATCTGAGGTGTAGAAATTTGAACATTTGAAGCAGAATTTTTACTCGGGCATTTGCAAAAAATGTGAATTACTAGAGGAGCTAGTTGCAGAGCAAAATTGCAGAGGGAAAAGAATGAAATGATGATGGAAAAGGATGTTGTCATGCGTACCAAGGATGAAAAACATGCCTCCCAATTAAAACAATGATGCAAATATTTTGAAATGAATCACCTTTTTGAAACACCTGGAAACTTTTGGGCGTAAGTATCTGTTAGGTGTCGTTTTCCATAGAAAATCATGATGTAACTTGTAACAAACAAGGTGCTTTAGAATATTATTTTCTTGGGGGAGAAAGCTTGGATGTAAATTGAGTGCTATAAAAAGCATGCTTGAGATCATGCACAAATGGTTGGGGGGTTCATTCTTCATGAGAAAATATGATAAATCCCATCTTCTTAAGAAACCATCTAAGAGACATGTTAATCTCTTTTGTTTTAGATTTGCATTGTTTCAAGTTGGTTGTGAGTGTACAGCCGTTGGCGAGCTCTGAGCGTTGTTCAAGAAAATTTCCCCTGTTGATGAATCTAATAAATTGTCGAATTAATCTGTGTTGATCTTGGGAAAAATTTTGTGTCTACTTTTATTCCAGAATGTCTTCATATATTTTTTCTAGTTATTGTTGCAATCTTGTGTTAAAATATCTCTAAATCACACAAAATCTCATCCCTGCAATAGTCTAGTGGCATTTGCAATTTCATTACGAGAAGAGCTTTCATGTTGTAATGAAACAAACAATTTAAAATCACTTTACCTTTCTTAATTGACAGAGATTGTTTGTAAATCTTTTGGGTGTATCGTCGGTACGTGATAAACTAGAGGTTTTGAATGCTTAATTGAGTCTTTTAACTCTAGCCTTCATGGGTTTAAGTTCTAGAAGATTATGTGAAAACAGTGAAGATCTGGGACTCCATTGATGCCCACCTTCTGAGTTGAAGGAACATTTTAGTTATTCTAAAGCTTTCTGTTGTTGAGTTTTCCAATTGTTGTAAAGGCTCTCAAAGATTTGGCAAAGTCAAACTTATCTTGCTTAATATCGCACAAAAAAATTATTCAAAAAACTAATCCTACCTGAACTACCCATGTTTGTCTTGTGTATCAACAAATGAAACATTTCCATTGCCAAAATATGTAGAAGAAAATTAGGTCTCAATGTCCTTAAATAACCTAAGCCTTGCTTGGAAAATATCTCCATTCTTTAGAACTGACAACTCGTGAGAGTTAAATTGTGGTACATTGATCATATTTTCCTAAGGTTTTTCTTTAAAATTTGTGCAAAAGAAGGATATATTCATCTCCTTCATCAACAGAGGTTACAAAATGGGTTTCTATTACCCTGGTTTGAAAGGAACAACCGAAAATAGTGAAGGATAGATCAAATCCTTTTTGAAGGTGTTATCCATTTCTCCAACACCGAGTGACAAAGAGCCAAATGAATCACCTCCCTGACTACAAAATGACATATATTTCGATTTGTCTGTCTCTGAGTATCTTGTGAAAGCTTTGATGTTGCTCAGATTCTAGTGGAGAATCAATTTGGGTACCAATAAGAAGAACAATTTGAATACCATCAATCGGTAGATATTTTCTTTTTATGAGGGGATAACATGTCTCCTTTGACGCTTCACGAGAATGTGGTTCAGGATTTTCTATCTTCATAGTTTCCTCAGTGGAACACCCCTTAGGGGTCATTGGAGTAATGGGTTGCGAGGTCTCAATAACCACCTGGGTATCATATTCCTGAGAAGAGTTATTTTCTGAGTAGGACGATGATAAATTAGGAACCGAGTTAGAGGGAGCGCACACAATATAATATATTGCATTCTATTCATTCTGGGTGTTTACAGAGCATACATCACTCCATATATATAGGATATTACACCCCTGTAATTTAGGAAACTACCTCAACTACCTATCCCATAAATATCTCACATATTCCTATGTATGCGAGTTTTTTAAACAATCCAACACTCGTGTATTAATATCTCACATACAATAGAATAATAACGTGAGCACTAACTATTTAAATCTTAGGAGAGTAACATGAACATGGTATGTTGGATTAACAACCTTCTCTCGGGTCCTCCAAACTAATGCCTTTCTCTCACTGGCATTTTTTGTTATTCCTAACATCTTAGCATCAGTGTATTTTCCTGACATCTCACCATGAGTTTTTTTTCTTTCCATCTCCACATGATAGTGGAGTCACCCTTTACAATTATTCTATTGATTTTTCTTGCTAGCTCACCATGTGCCTCCCACGCATCTTGCAATGGGGCACTTCTCCCACCTGCACATGAAGCATTTCATCCTTTCACATATTTTTTTATAGTGAATATTCCCACCACAACTAAAGCATGTGAGTTGACCAAAGCAGGGTTAACAAGCCTATTGGGAATTTATCCTCCAACATATCCTTATGGTAGGGTCAAAAATCTTATACACAACACCTTGTAGGGTAACTACCCTGTCTTGTGTCACATTAGACAAAATACACTTATGTCAAGGTAAATTTATAGAAATATTGGGACCCTCTCTTATATAACGAACAAACAAGAGATTTATATACATGCTAGGAGCATACATATTATTCTTACTAAGATTTTTTAAGCATTATTGAACACTACACAAACATCTCCTATCCTTGCTATTACAATTGACTCCACATTAGATAATACAATTGAATCTAATAACAATTTGGATTTGCAATAAATGTTATATACAAATCACTTCGACATGAAAAGTTTCTAGATGTGCCAAAATCAATGATCCATCAAATAGTAGCACTATTGTTCGAGTATACTCTTTTTTCATAATCTTGTTGTTCAACTTCTACCACATTTTCATGTGCCCAAGCTTGTGAAAGTAATGACATTTCACCTGGCATATATAAATTGATTCACCAGGAATTCGTTTCCACTTCCTCTTTGATTGGAAAACAAATGCACTCTGTATTTATCTAGAAGTAGACTAGCTTTTCTTAGTCTATATGTGTTCCTTCTGCAACAAATAGAAACGAAAGTCATCAAATGTCAAGGTTTGAATTTTTTCCATCAAGTATAAGGATTCCAAAAATGCTTCATAAGTGGGCGATAAACTGTTTAGAACAAGCACAACCAAGTTGATGTCATTCACTTTTTTATTGACGATGCCAATTTAGTCTTGGAGATATTTTATCTGAAGAAGATGTTCTGACCGGGACCCATCCTTGATGGTCCTTGCAAAAAACCAAAAAATACTTAAACTACAAGACTTGAATTTTGTCTGAAATTTGATACTTGTTCTTCAGACTGTTGCAAAGCAAACTTGCGTAGAGGATATTGTGGACCTCAGGTAGAAAATTATTTGACAAATTCAACAACAATAAAGTCTCCTAATTATGTTACTTGTCATAATTCGTAAAATTCAAATATGTCCTTCCTCATTGTTGAGAATGAGATTATTATAGTCCCAATACTTTTTGGTTGTCAAGTGTTTTTCTCTCTTCTACTTCGAAAATCATATTAAGTATTGACATAGTCTAGAAATTTATGAAAAATCCCTGAAGTCTACAAAAACACCTCAATCTGGTCTGCACTGCCAAATTGCTTAAACTTGCAATTTTTATAGACGAAAATGTCTAAAGATATCTGTTAGAACTAGAAAACCTTTTATTTGTTATGTATCACAAAAATGTCACAAAGTTTCCTGTGAGTACTCAAAATATCAAATATGCGACTGTACTTGTCACGAAAAATATTGCAAGTAGATAACAACTTGGTAATGCAGATGACTAAAAATTGTGACTGATATGGTAAAAAAATGACAAAAATTGCATTGAAAACTACATAGAGACGCCTGCAACTTGGATTGTTGTCTCAAGTATTAATGGAAATCATGATCTCCTCCAGATAGCTTTCATACCTACCGATTCCCGAAGACTACACTTGCACCTGACCGGCTTGAACAAGGAACTCTTCCAGTTTAGGAAAACAAGAAACCATGCCCTAGCATGATCTGATTTCCATCTTCCTTGTAAATGTCTTGTGTGCCCTAACTTGGGTATTCCGGGCTGGACATCAGAAAGCAACATTATCTGTTTGCAAAGCTACACTTGGAAATTGTCCTTTTGCCAGTCATGCTCTAGATGACTGTAAAAAATGGGACCGTGCCCTACATGTATGTAAAAAATGTGATTTTTTGGTCAAAGAATACAATCCAAATCATGACACAATCTCCTCAAATCACAAAACACGTGACCGATTCAATTATCTTAAAAAAACTCGTAAAAATTTCTCTTGAAATCCCTTGAGATTACAATGTCTTTCTTGATCTGATCTGCATGACTTCGTGAAACCATTCTTTACAATGCCTCGATGTTGCTTCTCTTCGTTAAACAAATTTTATTAATCTTTCTATATGTCTGTTCTCTTCCACACAACAACAGGTAGGCACATTCAAATGTGTGCGTATATCATTTTTAAAAAAAAATTCATTAGAGGAATCATTACATATTACAATTTGTGTGTATGTCATTTTATTATTGCTAAAAGAAGTTAGAATATGGTTGGGATAGTTTATAATTAATCGTCACTTATCGAGTAACTAATGTATGACAAATAAATATTAGTATATTTAATAGTTAAAATGTCAAAATTGAATAGACTTTCCAATCAAAGTGGTCATGTTCTTATACGGGGTTAAATATTCTCATTACAAATCATATGCAAATCACCAAGTACCAGATGTTGCATGCTAATCCAAAATGATAACAAGAAGGAAATTAATATCTGGTAGGACGAGAGAACTTAGAATCTGTTCATTGCAATTACAAGAAGAATATTATTAATAAGGATTCCCAAACGTACCAGTATATTGAGTTTCCCATTGCAAAATGAAGAAACCCTTTCCATGAGCTCCTCTCGTGCTGTACGTGATGACAAATCACAAGGTGAACCATCAACCTTCAGTTTTGCATTTTGCCACTCTGCCAAACAGTTATTAAGATCCTTTTCAGTGCGAGCACACGTATAAACAGCAGCTCCTAAACCAGCCAACTCCTCAACAACAGCTTTTCTGCAGAAATTGTGACACCTCATTCATGTTACCAATCATTTCCAATATCAGAACCAATAATTGGCAAACATAGATACGAGGGTTGATAAAACTTTTTATTGAGAAGAAGAGAAGGAAAGAAATGAAATATATCTAAGTTTTATGGATACGTTAATGAGTATAAGAGTACTTATGCTAACGCAACAAATTTTAATAGCAAATCATTAGTCTATAATTATTAGTAACAACCACTTCATAGCTAATCATTAGTCTATAATTATTAGTAACAACCACTTCATAGTTAATCATTAGTCTATAATTTTAAGCTACCATTGCTACAAAGTTGTGCGGTACAATCTCGATACAACATGAATGGTGTAGCATCATAGAGAAGGGGTTAGGACCTCATGGTATGCATATGTAAGTGTGGTATGATGTTGAATCCATCGGTGAAGAAATGTTGTGGTGCCACGAATTCATTTTAAGTCTTAGATCCTCCCTGATCACCTTTTTTAGGTTTTATCTTAGGTAAGGGAGGGACACAAATGAGAGAGTACCCAATGTTGGGAGCAATGACTATGTCATATGGGCACTAATTTATGTACGGGAAATGTCCATTTAAAATATTATTTTGTTTTGTGTATAATATATATATACATATATATTGGCATGTTTAAGAGGGGAAAAAGTCGCATTTCAAATGGAAATTTTGAAATACACTAAAAATGGGTTGATCAAAAACATGGACACATAGGCACATAATTTTTCTATGAGACTAGTTATTAGCTGTAAAATTATGTTGTTCTAGGGTACTTGTGTATTTATCGATTATTGGCCGAAGTTAAACTCTTATTGGCACATTTTCCTATGTTTATGTTTTGGTCATCTTCATGCATGTTCCCTTTGTTTTCTCTCTCCCATATGATGTTTTATTTCTTCTAATTTTTTCCAAAAATTGTATAGTGACAATTTTGGGTTCTCCTAAACCTATTCGTATGGTTTTAGTTCCTCATAATTGTAAATATATAGTTCTAGGGCCTTTTTTGTCGTCCTTTTCGACCCATCTTTAAGTCCACTAGGATATTTGGATTTTCTTTATTGGTTTTCATTTTTATTTTGTGTTAGTATGCACTCCAATAGGGTCCTAATTTGAATTCAAAATTTCTATAAATACATAAGTGCATAATGCATTTAAAACTTGAATATAAGGAATGATTGAGTGATAGAAGAGCATCCCTGTGAAAAAATCAATTACAAGAATTTAAGTAAATTTGAGGAATGATTGAGTGATAATACAAGCATTTTAATTGATATTTAGAGGAACGAGACATGGCATATACCAAACTATAATGGAGAAAGTCAGGAAATTTGTCAAATGTTGTAACTGTAAGTGACATGGAAGACATGTTCTTACCCATCTTGTATCAATCCTCTTACCTATGTGAATTGGGAGCATTGGACCAACTTGTGGACATACTCTATAAATTATTGTTGGGGTTTTTGTGATGGGTGCACCCTAACCACATAAGCTTAGTTTTTTTATTTTGTTTTCTTTAGTTGAAATGCAGAGATAGGGTTTATGGGAAACCAAATCAAATCTGCAATGGGCTGTCAAATCTGAATGCTAAATGTGGGATGTATAGATAGGGATGTGGACTATTTGTCAAAATGACTGAACTTGATGGGATCGCATGGAATGCAATGGTTGTAGGATTTACACAAATGGATTGTGAACTTCTAAGAAAAGGCAATTTCTAGGTCTAAATCTTGACTCCACAATAGTTGAAAACATCGCCCACCAAATTATTCCTAAATAGGAACTTTGAGGCAGGTATGGGAACCCATTAGCGCACAAAGATGGAGTTTGTTTTTTAGAAATTGTAGTTATAATTTCCTGGTAGATGTGCATTCAAAAGGTGGTTGTATACCACAATATATGGTGGTTTTACCATCCACACCAATGAAGCAATTTATAAAAGACATGGGAATCCTCATAAAGAATGGTATCTGTTTCACCAAGTGCAAATAACAAGTGTCCAACCCAATTAGTTCACCTTTTCCAACGTTCCTATCATGTGATAAAATGGGAGCTTTGGAACAGGGTATGGAAACAGAGTTTAGTTAGATCTAGTAGTTATGATTTCCCTCATAGACATGTAGGAAAAATGTGGGAGCATATACCTGACACATGAATTGTTTGACATAATGCCTCAAAGAAAATTAATTCATCGAATGCATTGATTGTAGGATAGACACAAAATGGATTTGTTAGAGAAGCTTCAAAAACTTTCAAGAAGATGCAAATTGTGGGTGCTTAAAAAAGGCTATAGAATGGTAAGTTTTAATGGGGGTCTTGAGGGTATTTTTGTGTTTCTAAGTGAAATAGTATTAGAGTAGGGAGATGCAAAACAAGGGGCACCATTCTTGCTTATGAACTTATAGACAAATGCAGTAGAAAAAATATGGTCTCTTGGAGCATGAAGATGAGAAGATGTTTCATCCTCATAGTTATGCTTCTAACCTATGCAAAATAAGATCTTTGCAATGAGATATATCTACTAAGTGTGGCAACATAGAATAACACAATAAGTGGTGGTCAAGGTGGATAGAAAGATTGAAATATCCTAAACAAGTATGTGTCTTGAATTTTCCAAAGTAGAGGATTTTTTGATGCACATGAATTGTTTGACAGATTGCCAAAATAGAGTTGGAAGCCTTGTCAAATACGAGTAAACCAACATGGAGCACCACTTGCACAACAGAAAATGGTATTACAAGGCATGGTCTCCTTACCTCCATCTTTCATAATTTTCATATTTTGCTTCTTCATTTACAATATAATAGAAATAGTAAACCAGTGGATAATTATACATTTGGATTTTTAACCAAACTAGATAGTTTAACAAAACCAAACTCCACCTTGTGATTTGCATAACTAAGTTGAACCTTGACCATCAACTGGGATTGCTCCCATGAACTCATATGTTTTCAACCCATGTTGTCATAATTGGCCACTCGTGTCCACCAATATAGGTGAGAGTTAGCTAACATCGTCAAATAAAACAATCATTTATGTCTAACTCGCAATGTTAGAAAAATATGATTTTCAGAGACTCACAATATAACCTCCTGAAACCCAGTAAAGAGATGTCAACTTCATTCCATGTATCATGTTATGTAGGGATTCATATGAAATCTTAGATCGACCCCGATCGACTATTAGTACTCTCTTCGCTACCCTCCTAGGATCCTGGTTATCTTATTTTACACCTTTAGAAAGTTGTTTAAACTGAAAAGTTGGGTTTCATTTTGGCTCGCTGTTTGAACTCTGAGTAACGAAATGATTCTCCGCCTTCATAAACCTCTAGTATTTTTACTAGACAATCACTTGTAACCTTTTGTTTGGGGAAAATTCTCTTCTAGAGTTTTTTGTTGTTTAACTAGGTCAAACTGGCTCAACTATGATCCAAGGCTCTGGAAAAACCTATCGTTGTGTGCAACCCATTTGTTAGTTCTCAGTTCTGTCGAATCTAGTGAATTTTGCATATATAAGAGACAATGTGGGAAATTTTTTGTTTCACATTTATATATCTAAGGTCATTTTGGATGAGGGATTCTTATCCCTCAAGCTGAAATTGGTTTCTTTTGTAACTAGCCCAATTACAACCGATGGCCCCGAAAAACTAGCCACCAATTGTAAATTCTTTTCTATTTCTAAATTCTATTAGTTCCTATGAATTCTTGATATGTAGGAGGATACATATAAATTTACCCGTTGTGTTTTTTCTCATTGGAAAATAGTTTATTAACATGGTTTATTAACCCTTGACAAAATGACATGTTCTCAAAACTAGTAGAAAAATGTAAAATAAGGTCATAAGATCCTAGCCAAGATGTTAAACCATTGTGAAAACTTTTCAAACATATAAGTAAATGTATGAAACTCTCTCCTGTGGCTTGTGGTGTGAAATTTTGACTTTTAGAAAAATAGTTTTTCTCTCTCTTCCTTATCTCTTTCTCTCTTCTTAGTTACGTAATGAAGTGAAATAAATATATGTCTATAACCCTATCCTTTCGAATGAAAAATATTTTAATTATCATGTAAGTGGAAAACTAAACACGTTAATTATGCTAGATCTAGGTGTATGCCATGGCACCGATTTATCACTTATTTAATGCTCACATGGTTTTGGAGGATGTAAGTACGATGGCGAAACACTGTGGTTGTAACTCATTGTGTATTATTGTAATTTATGTATGTTAATGGAAATAAAATATGTATATATGCATTGCTCTATTACAGTAAAAAATAGTTATTGGAATTTGGTAATATGTACGAGAAGCTAGTTTTAGGGGTGCTTGGGAAATGTGTTTTTAACTATAGGTGTTCTTTGATTTAGATATACATATGGTAAAAAGGGGGTTGGATATACATGTTAAGTTAAATTCTAAATGATAGTTCAACATTTTTTGAAGTATTGAAAGGTTTATTAGTGAATTTTTGTAACATTTTTATGATGCTAGTGTTTAAGGGAAATGTTCATCTAAACATGGGTGTTATTTTGATCCCAAGTTTTGTATTGTAAAAGTTTGATGTGTTAAATGAAATTGAATCTAATAGTTTATAGTGAAATTCCAGTGTGTAATAGATGATTAAATAATTAGTGTGTTGTGTTTCTTACCTTAAAAAATGTAATAAAGAGAGCTAAACGAAACAGTCCACCCTAGTATAAACTTAATGTATAACTACAATTCCTATGTGAATCCTTCTAGCATAGAAAACTTAAAACTTAGAATGAACTTAAAATTGAGATTTTTTCGACTTGGCATTTGAAATGGATTGTTATGTTGGCTCTAATGTTGTAATGTGTTGGAATAGGGTCATGGGATTCACCATGGAGTGGTAGAACCTATAGACCCTTTTTGTTGTAAGGGGATATGCCCCAAGGAGTTACATATAACTATAGGGTTGTTGAACCATGAGTTATTATGTCACTTGGGTTAGGCGTTTCTAGATTTTATGTGCCTAGGGCAATAGGGTAACCAACCTCTTTGAGGGAGTGATAAGAGACTTGAAGGAGGGATAAGAGAAGTTTATTTCTTTAACTTAGTATATTCTACATGAGGGAGTGATAAGAGATTTTAGGGAGTAATAAGAGATTTGAGGGAGGGATAAAATATTCTTGTGTGTGGATAGAGCATTTGGAGGTACATGGAGATGTTTTGTGATGTTTTTGGAGTAGTATCGAATTGGTATTATGGTTATGTGTACTCTTGTGAGTCTGGGCTATGTCTTATGATGTTCCTTCCATCTCGACACTATGTAGATATAATTATGGTTTCGAGTGGTGTGAAACATTTTTATGTGCACTGTTGGGAATTCCTTTTTGTTATAGTATGCATATGTTACAAGTAAATTTGTGCTTGGGGCATGTATATGAAAAGTATTATGTGTGTGGATCGTGTATGTTATTTCCATGTTTCGGTTGAGTTCTTGTGGTGTGATATAGTTGTGAAAGTACATATCATGGTGTCATGTGGACTATTGGTGTTGTTTTTTGCCCTTATGTGAGATTGTGATGTTTGTTCCTGTTGGGCACCCACAAAAAGAAATGAGCTGAAATCTTAAAATATGAAATATTAAGAGATTGAATTTAAGAAATACTTTGAAGGAAAAAAGATTAACTAAGTAATAATGTAAACTAGAAATACCAACCTTCACATAAGATTAACATTTGAGATATTTTCAGATTTATTTTACTTCCTTGTGGTCATGTTGTATTGACAATTTGTGTTGTTAAGTGACATGTGTCATTATTGACTTTCTTTCCTACCTACCCTTTGAGCTTGGGTATTGTGTCACATCGAGGACGATGTTCTTATAAAAAGAGGGAAAAGTAGTGCCCGACCCAAATAAATAAATAAAATAATTTTTTAAAAGGGGGCAACAATTAAATGGTGTTGTTGAAAGTAGAATTTTGCAGGTGAGTAGGTGGGAAGAGGATGCATGGTTGGAGGAGAGAGAACCTTATCAAATTTGGCAGGACATGGGTGCCCTCACCCAAACATAGTCTACACCCCCCAAATCTGATATTTTCACCTTTTCAAACAATCCTTTTGTTCCTTCAAACCTATCACTTTCCTTGCTTAATAATACAAGAACTTTAATTGAGATTCAAAGGCACGATAAATCGCATATACCAAACTATAATGGATAAATTCAAGAAATTTTTCAAATGTTGTAATTACAAGTGACATGGAAGACTTGTTCTTACCCACCTTTGTAGCAGTCCTCTTACCTGTGTGAATTAGGAGATTTGGACCAACTTGTGGACATCCTCTATAACTTATTGTTGGGTGCACCCTAACCACATAATCTTAGTTTTTTTTAATTTTTTCTTTAGCTGCAAGGTGTAGGTTGGGGTTAATGGGAAACCAAATTTGCAATGGCTTGTCAAATCTGAATGCTAAATGTGGCATGTATAGACAAGAATGTGGAATATTTGTCGAAATGACTGAACTAAACGGTATCTCATGGAATGCAATGGTTGTAGGATTTGCACAAATAGATTTTGAACTTCTAAGAAAAGGTAATTTCCATGTCTAAATCTTGACTCCACAATAGTTGACAACATCATCCCCGTAAATTATTTCTTAATAGGAACTTTGAGGCAGGTATGTAAACCCATTAGCACACAAAGATGGAGTTTTTTTTCATAAATTTTATTTGCAAGTAAATTTTAGATGTGTATGCAAAAGGAGGTTGTATACCACTATATATGGTGGTTGTGTCATCCACACCAATGAAGTAATTTATAAAATATGTGGGCATCCTCATGAATAATTGTATCTGTTTCACCAAGTGCAAAGAATAGGTGTCCAACGCAATCATCTCACCTTTGCCAACGTTCTTAGCATGTGCTAGAATGGGAGCTTTAGAATAGTGTATGGAAAGAAAAGTTCATTCAAATCTATTAGTTATGATTTCCCTCATAGACATGTACATAAAATGTGGGAGCATACACCTGGCACATGAACTGTTTGACATTATGCCTCAAATAAAATCGATTCATGAAATGCATTGATTGTATGATAGACACAAAATGGATTTGTTTGAGAAGCTTCAAAAAATTTCAAGAAGATGTATATTTTAGGTGCTTAAAAAAAGGCTATGGAATGGTAAATTTTAATGGGGGTATTGAAGGGATTTTGGTGTTGCTAAGTGAAACAGGATGAGAGTAGGGATATGCACAATGAGGGGCACCATTATTGCATATGAACTGCTAGACAAATGCCTTAGAAAAAGTAGAGTCTCTTGGAGCATGAGGAGGAGAAGAGGTTAAACCTTAGATCAACCTCGATCAAATGTTGGTGCTCTCTTCGCCGCCCTCATAGGAGCCCTATTACTTTATTTTACACCTTTAGGAAGTTGTTAAAACTTAAAAGTTGGATTTCATTTCGGCTTGCCATTTCAACCCTGAGCATTGAAATTATTTTTGCTCTTTGCAAACCTATAGTATTTTTACTAAACAATCATGTGTAACCTTCTGTTTAGGGAAAAACACTCGTCTAGATAGTTTAGCAAAGGAATGTTTTAGGCCTCGGGTCCTTGTTTGACTAGGTCAAATTGGCTCAACTACGACTAGTGGCTCCAGAAATATCATCTCCATTTGTAACCTGTTTACCAGTTCTTAGTTTTGCCAACTCCGGTGAATTATCCATATATAGGGGAGCATGTGAAAAAAAAATTTGTTGCACGTTCTTCTATATAAGGTTAGTTTTTGATGATAATTTCTTAGCCCTCGAGCTTAAATTGGTTTTAGTTGTAACTATCCTAATTATGACTGATGGCCCCAAAAAACTAGTCACCAATTGTAAACCATCATATCTGAATTCTATCAGCTCCTGTGAATTCTTGATATGTAGGAGGATGCATAGAAATTTACCCATTATTTTTCACTCATCCGAAGACAATTTTTTAACATGGTTTCTTAGCCCCCGAGCCAAAATGAGACGTTCTCGCAACTAGTAGAAAAATGTAAATTAATATTAGAGGATCGTAGCCAAGATGTTAAACCATCATGAAAACATTTGAAACATATAAGTAATTGTATGAAAATCTCCCATGTGCCTTTTGGTGTGAAATTTTGACTTTTTGAAAAATAGTGTTTCTCTCTCTTCCCTATCTCTTTTTCTCTCCTTAGTTATGAAATGAAGTGAAATTAAATCAATTAAATATATGTCTATAACCCTCTCCTTTTGAATGCAAATTATTATAATTATTATGTAAATGGGAAACTAAACATGTAAATTATACTAGATCTAGGTGAATGCCATGTCAGCGATTTGTCATTGATTTCATGCTCACATGGTTTTGCGGCATGCAAGTAGGATGGCAAAACGACATGGTTGTAACTCATTGTGTATTATTGTAATTTATGTATGTTAATAGAAAAAAAAACATACGTATATATGCATTGTTATGTTACAGTAAACACTTGTTATTGTAATTTGGTAATATGTACGAGATGCTAGTTTTAGGGGTGCTTTGAACATGTGTTTTTAACTACAGGTGTTCTTTGATTTAGATTTACATATGGTTAAAAGGGGGTTAGATATACATGTTAAGTTAATTTATAAAGGATAGTTCAACATTTTGTGAAGTATTTAAAGGTTTATTAGTGAAGTTTTGTAACATTTTTAAGATGCTAGTGTTTAAGGTAAATGTTCATTTAAACATGGGGGTTATTTTCATCCCAAGTTTTGTATTGTAAAATTTGGATATGTGTTAAATGAAATTGAATCTAATATCTTATAGTGCAATTCTAGTGTGTAATAGATGATTAAATAATGTGTGTGTTGTGTTTCTTACCTTAAAAATGTAATAAAGAGAGCTAAACGAAAAAATCCACCTCAGTATAAACTTTGTATGTAACTACCCTTCCTGTTTGATTCCTTATAGCTTAGAAAACTTAAACATTATAATGTATTTAAAATCCTTACACTTGATAATACCTTTTAGTTAAGTAAATAAGAGCAAAAGTTTGACGTTATCGACATAGCCTATTTACATAATGACATCATCGTGAACCCGACAGTTAGGAATGAAATGGTTATACTTTATCTTCGGTATGTGAATTCCCCATAAGATTTATATATGTGTGTGTAGTAAGGAGAATGTGATTTCCTTAAGGTGGTACTCAATGGGTAACCTAACTCGACCATTAAACATAATGTAAAACCCTCTTGGGACAACACACATGTTGAGTGGCAAAGATCACCAACAAACCTTAGAAGTCACCTTTAGGAGTTGGGATCATAAAATAACATGATACCTAACCTCAATTATCAATAGGGTTTTACGGTGAAATATTGAGAGTCAATTGTGAAACTTAGCAACTTTTTAAGTTTCTATTAATTGGTGAAAATGTAACCATAAGATGATGTTCTTGGAGAAAGGTGAAATTTAAGATCATCCTCTTATCGTGTTTAAACCATCTTTTGGTGAGACGAGAGAACCACGTTGTGTAAGCTATAATGTAAAACTTAACCCCTTAAGATGATGAACTACTCCATCTTGCTCTGATACTTGTACTATTATGTATTGAATGTAATAAGTAAATATCCATGGGTAATACAACAACCTGAGTAAAAAAAAACAAATACGATGCATGATCACATGTTTTGTTTACATAAATTTGGATTAAACAACGATGTTAATGAAATAATAAAATGTAACCTTGAGAATGGGACACCTTCCACTGAAGCCAAGGTCTTGTGAGATAAGGATATTGTACTCTAGTTGGACTTATAAAAGTTAGTAGAACCATTTGCGTAGTTAGGAACATATTAAATCTAGATCACTCAGGAAGTAGAAAATATGGTAGAAACATATAATTTATTCATTGCTACTGAGAGTGAACCCTTAAGATGATGAAATAGAAGTAGCCTAAAATGTGAAATTCATCATTTAAATTTAAGGGAAAATATCTATAATGGGATGACATTGCAATGTAACCATCCATGCGCAATATGATTGTGAAAATATGATTTCCTAATCAGAGCAACGGATTGTGAATTGAGAATGATACAACATAATTAGTTAACCTACATAGTTTGTTGTAATATCTTGAAGATGAAAAGAGTGTGTTGTTAGTATTAAATAATGCTATGAAACAATTTGAATTTCACCTCAATTGGACTTACACTTTTTCCATTGTGTAACTGAGGTATAAATAAGATCAAGATGCATGCCCTTAGGAGTTAATCTTATAGATGTCACCTAGTATCTGTGTGTGTAGGTAAGTAGTCTTATGTGCAAATAAATATCCTATTAATGAACGAGCGAACTAAAAAAGTAATTGAACTAATGTAGATGATCCTTATTTAATGAGATACACAGTAAGTTAAATGTTAAACGGCGTAAAGGAAATATAGAAAAAAAAGATAAGGATTGTATGATTCACATGTTATAAGCCTTTCTAGGACTTATGTTAAAGACTAAAACATCATGGTAATAAAAGTGTAATTATAACAACATAGTGTCGTGGGAAGGTCCTACCTATAATTTTATACTATTGTTGAATTGTTATGTTGTTCATTGTCCTTTAAAGAAAAGTGTGACCTTGTCATGCATCACATGTTTTCATGTTATCTATGTGGGTGATTGTTTGTGTAAGCATATATTATGTTGTGTGTTGTCCTAGTGGTCTCGTGTAGTGTCATGCATACTACACTGTAAGTTAAAAAAAATCATTTCGGTATTTTTAGTGTTGTATTTATGTGTGTAAAATGTGGGCATGAAAATATCACATTAGATTATTTGTTGAACTTTAATTATACTTGGTGTTGGCTTCAAAACATTTCTCAAATCAAGGGGGCTGATAATAATGGTGTGATAAATTAGTTTTTTTATACCAAGAGGTTTTTGTTATAAGGTTTTTACAGACCATCTTCTAGACTATAATCCATGGTTATGGGTCATGATCATTATCACTTATAAGGATCCTCACAATATGCTTGAGCAATGGTTTTGGATGAGTATGTTATAGAGCATATTTCGAACCGCCATGAGCCTTCTGATCTCCCTTACTTGGATAAGGATCAAGAAAGGGATATCATTTAGAATTTTCTTCATCCCCTTCTTCTCTTCTCTTTTCTCTTGTCCTTATTCTATATATGTGCAATTCAAACTATAGTAAAGGAGTTCCCTTTCCTTAAAAGAAAGGTTTGTCTACTCTTTTGGAAACCTATTTTTCTTAGTGACTCTAACCTTTGGTTAAGCTTTGTAAATGAATGATCACCTTGGCTTGTGTTGACACTAGACTATGTATACTTTAATTGTTAATAAAAATGTGCTTGTGGCTTATGTTTACCCTTTTTCTTTGTGTTAACTTGTTCCTTACCTCTTTACTTTCCATGGTTTATTGTGTATTGCATTTGCCAGGTTATGATTCAATGTGCCTCAAGGTTTAGAGTGAGGATTTTATTTAGATGTATGTTTTAGTTGTGGCTTATATTTTCCCTCTAGATTTTTTTATTTTGTTCTCACTTGTTAAAATCATTGGGAGGGTGATCCACTTTCATCTTGGTGCTATCATCGCCCTTTGTGATGTTTTTTTACCCCTTTCACTGCAAATAAGTAGGTTAGTGTTTAGAGTAGTGTTAGCAGTATGTAATTAGTATATGGATTTGGCCTTCTCTGAAGGTTTATCTCAAAGGTTAATGTCCCACACCTTGTAGACATCCCCATTTTTTTGTTAAGATAATCAAAGTCCTTCAACTTTGTAGATCTTACTCGGGTGCACACATTTTAGTGGCAACACATCCAATCTGTATTTTACTCCTCTCAACGAATTTTTTAATACTACAAATATCAACACTTATCATCTTATTCCAAGATGTACTCTTCTATGTGCCATTTTGTACCTCAATGGTACTCAACTCAACAATGCATGATTCTTCTCAATTTGCAATGAAATCAACTTGAGCTTCACATGCTCAACTATGTATGACCTAACATGTTCTCAACTCACACTAGAAAGGGTACAACCTATTTTGATGCCAAATGATGTAGACGTGGATTGGGTGTCAATTGAACAACCATTTCCATGCATCGTTGTACCAATCACTTAACTATAAACACCCACACACAGATACACAAGAGACCAATCACAAACAACTTTTTTTAATTTTGGGGAAAAAATTATAGATCTTTACAAATGCAAAGAAGAGCAATACAACGTTTATCTTGTTTTGTAATGGAATTGATTCTCCACCCATCTCTACTTTCTATACTGGTACCATGCTCTCTAGCAAGCATCCACTAATTGATTTCAATATTTCACATGAATTTTCTATCTTCTTGAGCACCTCTTTGAATTCCTCCTTTCCTAAAAAACACTCCAAATGACAACAATAATCATTGTGGATTGCTACTATACTATGCAATAACCGTGACCAAAACCTTCGCTTAATGTACATCATCAATTTCACAATTACTAATCAAGAATGAAGATCGTTGGTTTTGCGGTTGTCTCTTACATTAACTACTTGTTTCATTATCCTTTGAGGAACACTTTGACTTATCTTGGTTTAATGACAAAACCTATCATATGACCATGAGGCCTTGTTGGAATTCAAAAGTTTTCAAAAAATGTAGAAAAGTTACTTGAACATGCAACAAAAAGGAAATTGACAGAATCCACAAAATACACAAACACATCTTTTTGGTTGATACAATATTGATTTTCATACCCTAGACATTCATGCATCAATTTAGAACCCAATGAGTTATCATGTTTAGGAGCCCTTTGGGTCCATGTTAGGCCTATATTGTGTAGCTCGATATGGGCCTACCTAGTCATACTATTGGTATATGAGCATGATGCTAATTGATCCTTGTAAATGGTTAGGGTTCTTAAATGTCATGTATATATACTTGAGGTGCATACCTCATTTTAATTCAATTTGAGTTTAATTTATTCTTTATAATAACTATAACAACTAACCTAAGTATTTGGACATAAGACTAACTAATCATTATAAATGGTTAGAGATGATAAATGTCATCTATATATACTTGGGATGCATATCTCATTATTCATTCAATTTGAATTTATTTTCTTCTTTATAGAAACTATCTTGCATAATTTTGTACCACATATCTTAGTATAAAGGTGTTTTTCTCAATTGATATTAATATATACTCCAGCAATATCTTAGTATCAAATGCATTTTTCTCATTTAATATTAATATATACTCCAACAACTATATTGTATCTTATATAAATGATAGTATGTTATAAAATCATAACAATTAAGCTTAAACTAAAAAAATTTCTTTCAAGGAGTTGGAACAACCACATTATACACCTTTTAAATTGATTACTATGTTTACCACCTAATGATAGAAAAACAATCTTACTACTCAACTTTTTCCCTCTTCAGTGCATACAACATGATTTTTACCGCGGATTTATATTCTTACAAGATTAAAAACGATGTTACCAATATTGCCGAAACAACTTGTGTAGTTCCCAGCGTTTGAAAAAAGAGAGAAATATTTTTTTTTTGAATCAGGGAATGTGTACCAAGGGGGGGCATATGTGAAAATTAAAATAAGATGGTGGGGAAGGAATTTTGTATCAGAAGATGGCGTGAGGTATGTCGCATGGAAGGGTAAGGCTGCCCAAAAAACTTTTCAGACCTATCATTTTACTTGCAAAATAAAACAAGCACTTTAGTTATGTCCAGAAGAGTAAACCACGCTGAAACCCATGTCAGATGGTAAATTTAGCTGTAGTTGGAAAGCTATAGCGAAGGCAGTTGACAGAATACTTGGGTTTTCTCACAGAACAGTCACACTGTTCCACCAATGCAACAAATAGATCTTTAACCTGATTACTTTACATTTTCCCGTGTACTCTCATCCTGTGTCAAAACGTGAGTTCTAGAAAAGGGTATAGACATCCATATAAACATAAAAGATAGACTAATTTTATCAGATTTTGTAGTTGCAAGTGCTCTGATAGATATGTATGCAAGTGTGGAAGAATGCACTTGGCATGTGAACTGTAAGACAGAATGCCTGAAAAATAGGTGGGCTCGTTGACTGTAATGGTTACAGGATATGCACAAAATGGGTTTGTTAAAGAGGCTTAGAAACTTTCAAGCAAATGTAATTGGCAGGTGTAAATTCAATTGGTAGGTGTAAATCCAAATCCCTCTGGATCAAATGTTGATATGAGAGTCGTAGTACTGGATACTCCCCATACACAAAACCAACCCCATGAATATACGACTGTTGAAACTATGGCGATGTTAGTTCTCAAAGGAAGGGAAGATGATTGCATTTTTTTCTCACTGAATATACGACTGTTGAAACATCACCAAATTTTGTCGCATGCCCATGCATCTCTTTTGTTAATCTTAGTAGTTTGTAGCTTGGACAGCTGTTTGTCCTCATTCAATTGTTATTTGGACAGCCTAGAATTTAGAGAAATAGTTGTTTTTGTCAAACAAATATTGTTAGGATAAGAACAATTGTTATCTAATATTGACTCCTTTTAGGTGACACCTCATAACCAAGGTTGTTATGGTTATTGAGTTGTCTTAATCTCAGCCGATCATTTGTATTAATCTCGGTCGTTGATTTTCAACGAGAGTAGTATATAAGGGGGTCATTGGGGTCATTTGTAACAAGGAAGTTTATAGAGAAACTTGCAGTGTTAGCAAGTAGTCTTGCAGTGTTAGCAAGGGCGCAGTGATAGCGTTGGAGATAGCAGTGGAGGAATATCAGCAGGAGGATTAGGAGATTGTCGGAGCTTTGCCAGTAAGAGGCAAGCAGTATTTGTATCTCTTGATTTGCTGAAGTTTAATAAATTTCTCATCTGTAGTACTGGTTTTCCCTACGGGGTTTTTCCAGGGACAATTGTTCGAAAATATTGTGTTCACCTTGTTGGGTATTTCTTATGTGTTTGTATTTGTGAAGTTACAGTTGTGTTATTTTCCAATATTTGTTGATCAAATAATCTTACAAGATGGGAGGTTAATAATCAGTAACTGTAATAGATTTTTCACATGGTATCAGAGCTAAGTTCGGGTAGAAGAGATTTACCCTAGGTGAAAGAAAGTGAGGGTTTATAAAACCCAGTTTAACCTCTTCAGAATTATTATTATTATTTTCTTTTAAGATGGCCTCAACAGGTTTAAGAGATCAGGACAGATTGGATGGAGCCTCGAATTTTGGTGTCTGGAAAGCCAGAATTTCTTTATTGCTGGAAGAGAATGGTATCAAGGAATATGTGACCACTATTGTACCTGTACCTACAGATGCAACACAACTCTTAGAATATAAGAAGGAAGATGCCAAGGCGAGGAGGCTGATTCTTGACGGTGTCAAGGATCATATTGTTCTGCATATTGCAGAGTTAGATACAGCAAAGACGATGTGGGATGCCATTATGAATCTGTACCAGAATGCTACCACTAACCGGAAGCTGATTCTCAAAGAAAAGTTGAGGAATACCCAGATGAATAAGGGAGAAGACATCACAAGTTACCTCACTAGACTTAGACTTGTCAAGGATGAATTGGCAGTTGTTCGAGACAAACCAAGTGATGACGAGCTAGTGAGAATAGCCCTAAATGGGTTTACTAAGCAGTGGGATGTCTTTGTTCAAGTCATCAATGGACGAGACACCTTACCGAGTTGGGATCGACTATGGAGTGATTTCACTTAGGAGGAGCTTAGACTAAGTCTTGTCAATGGAGCCAACAATAAGAGTCAGAAAAGTGAGGTGGAACAGGAAAATCTTGCCCTAGCGGGTAAAGGGAAAGCAAAGAAGGGGTCTAGTAAAGGATCAAATTCATAAGGTGAAAAGAAGAAGAAAGATTCTTCGAAGATCAAGTGTTATGGCTGTCACGAGTTTGGCCACTATGTCAGCGATTGGCCAGAAAGGAAGAAGAATGAAAACAAAGGCAAGAAGCAAGTTACGACTTCAACAAGTGCAGATGAGCTCTCTAGTAGAATGGAAGATGAGTTTGCACTCATAACATGTATGGTTAGCTCAACCTCACAGAGTGTTTGGTACATAGATAGTGGGGCATCATATCATATGACAGGAGTTAGAGAATACTTCTCCAGTTATAAGGAAGAGAGCACCAGAATCCAAATCTCTATGGGGAACATGTCCAAAATCAACTCAGTTGGGAAAGGGACACTTTAGTTTCAGAGGGAGAGTGGTAAGATGATTCCCCTTCATGATGTGTTGCATGTTCCAGGCTTAGGGATGAATTTGGTTTCTGTATCTGTCCTTCAGGACAAAGGGTACAATGTACTCTTTAGAGGGGCACATGTGTTGATCAAGCACAAGGATTGGAAATCACCCACAGCTATTGGAGTTAGGAGCGGTCGGCTTTATAGGCTGCAGTTTGATATTCCTAAGGCACTCATGAGCAACAGTAATCTTAGAGATCAAGGAGAGCTATGGCATAGAAGGATGGGCCATATCCATCATGGAGCCCTTAAATTACTTCATGAGACAGTGACAGGTGTTCCTGAGGTGAGCACAGAGCACGATGATGTATGTAAGGGATGCATGTTGGGGAAGTTTGCTAAAGCATCTTTTCCAAGGAGTTTCACCAGATCCAAGGGCGTTCTTGATCTAGTACATTCAGATGTATGTGGACCAATGTCGACGAAGTCTCTTAGAGGGTATGAGTACTTTGTTACTTTTATTGATGATTTCTCCAAGAAGACATGGATATACTTCTTGAAGACCAAGGATGAGGTTTTCAGTCGATTCCAAGAGTTCAAAGCTCTTGTGGAGAATTTGATAGGAAGGAAGATAAAAGTTCTTCGGTCAGACAATGGAGGCGAGTATAAAAGCAATGAGTTCCAGGAGTTCTGTACCAGAGAAGGAATCAAGAGAGAGTGGACTGTTCCTTACAATCCGCAACAGAATGGAGTTGCTGAGAGGAAGAATCGGTCTATAACGGAGGCATCAAGGGCTATGTTGCATGACCAGGATTTACCCCGTTATCTGTGGGCAGAGGCATGCAATACAGAAGTATACATATAGAATAGAGTTCCACATAAGGTACTAGGGAAGATGACACCAGAGGAAGCATTCACTGGGAAGAAGCCAGATGTCAGTCACTTTAGGATCTTTGGGAGTTTGGCATATTGTCACATTCCTAAGGATACACGTACCAAGTTAGATCAAACTGCAGAGAGAGGGTACTTTGTGGGGTACAGTGAAACCTCTAAGGCATATCGGATATTCATTCCAGGGACCAGAAGGATTATTGTTTGACGTGATGTCAAGTTCATGGAGGACAAGGCATTTAGAAGGTCTAGATATTTTCCAGTAGATGATCAGAGTAAGCAGCCAACAGAAGCTCCAAGGATCACTCAATCAAGTCAAGGGCAGCAAAGCTTGAGTACAGTTACTAGTACAAGCATAGACTCAGGAGGAGAGAGTTTTCAAAGTATGGAGCAACAGGGGCAAGAAGAGATGCATCAAGAAGACATGGAGGTTGATATTTCATCATCTACAGTTGGTAGCAAGAACTGTGAGGTTCAACAGACACAGAAGAATACTTAGGAGTTAGTGGGTACTCCTAGGAGGAGTGATAGACAACGAAAACCACCAGCCAAGTATGATGACTATGTTGCATTAGTTAGTATGTTGGTAGATAGTGAACCTTCTAGCTATCAGGCGGCTGCAAAACATCAAGTGTGGCAAGAAGCAATGGCTGAGGAGTATACTTCAATTATGCAGAATGATGTGTGGGAGGTAGTGCCTAGACCAACAGATAGGGCAGTGGTTGGATCACGCTGGATCTATAAGATCAAGCACGGTGTAGATGGTAGCATCGAGAAATATAAGGCAAGGTTCGTGGCAAAGGGGTTCTCTCAAAAAGAGGGAATAGACTACGAGGAGACATTTGCTCCAGTTGCCAGGTATACTTCTATATGAGCTGTAATCTCAATTTCAGTACAGATGGGATGGTAGATCCATCAAATGGATGTCAAGACAGCATTTCTTAATGGTGAGTTGAAAGAGGAGGTATACATAGAACAACCAGAAGGCTTTGTAGCACACAGCAAAGAGACCCATGTGTGTAGATTTAAGAGAGCATTGTACGGACTCAAGCAGGCTCCCAGAGCATGGTATGAGCGCATTGATAGTTACTTGCAGGAAATGGGCTTTGTGAAGAGTGAGGCAGATGTTATCTCTACTAGGTAGTTGGAGGTGAGATTCTCATTCTTGTTCTATATGTAGATGACTTGTTTCTTACAGGTTCACTGGGGCTCATAGAAGAATGCAAGAGGGATCTTGCAGCGGAGTTCGAGATGAAGGATTTGGGACTCATGCACTACTTTCTAGGCATGGAGGTATGGCAGAAAGATGGAGAGATTTTCCTTGGGCAAGGGAAATATTGCATGGAAATCTTGAAAAGATTCAGGATGGAAGATTGCAAAGCCATGTC
Source organism: Taxus chinensis (assembly GCA_019776745.2). Classification (NCBI taxonomy): domain Eukaryota; kingdom Viridiplantae; phylum Streptophyta; class Pinopsida; order Cupressales; family Taxaceae; genus Taxus; species Taxus chinensis. Next base: position 196,871,933 of record CM034147.1, on the reverse strand, counting down.
TACACCCATGATCATGAATTGGAGGAAGGTAGACACATCTAGGGAGAAGGATGTAGACCCCACCTTATACATGCAGTTGATTGGTTCTCTCATGTATTTGGTCAATACCAGGCCAGATACAGCTTTTGCAGTTAACTCTCTTAGTCAGTTCATGGTTGAGCCAAAGAGAGTGCATTGGACTGTGGCAAAGCATGTGCTGCGTTATTTGCGAGGTACAATTGAGTATGGAATTAGATATGCTCGAGGTGAAGGAATCAGGTTGATGGGCTATACTGACGCAGATTGGGCAGGTAGTACAACGGACAAGAGGAGCACTTCAGGGTGTTGTTTCAGTCTGGGATCAGGAGTTGTATCTTGGTTCAGCAGGAAGCAGAAGTATGTGGCTCTGAGTTCAGTAGAGTCAGAGTACATAGCAGCTAGCATGGCAACATGTGAAGCTATATGGCTTCGGAAGTTGCTAGTAGCCTTGTTTGGTCAGAAGGTTAAGACTACGGTGATACACTGCGACAATCAGAGTTGCATCAAGTTGACTGAGAATCCGGTGTTTCATGATAGGTCAAAACATATAGACATCAAGTATCACTTCATTAGAGATTGTGTACAGTGCGGTGTTGTTAAGCTACAGTTTGTACCTACAGATCAGCAGGTAGCAGACATTCTGACAAAGGCATTGGGGAAGGCAAAATTTATCTTCTTCAGAGAGATGTTGGGTGTCATGCAGAATAGATTCCTCGCTAAGAGGGAGTGTTAAACTTAGTAGTTTGTAGCTTGGACAATTGTTTGTCCTCATCCAATTGTTATTTGGACAGCCTAGAATTTAGAGAAATAGTTGTTTTTGTCAAACAAATATTGTTAGGATAAGAACAATTGTTATCTAATATTGACTCCTTTTAGGTGACACCTCATAACCAAGGTTGTTATGGTTATTGAGTTGTCTTAATCTCAGCCGATCATTTGTATTAATCTCGGCCGTTGATTTTCAACGAGAGTAGTATATAAGGGGGTCATTGGGGTCATTTGTAACAAGGAAGTTTATAGAGAAACTTGCAGTGTTAGCAAGTAGTCTTGCAGTGTTAACAAGGGCGCAGTGATAGCGTTGGAGATAGCAGTGGAGGAATATCAGCAGGAGGATTAGGAGATTGTCGGAGCTCTGCCAATAAGAGGCAAGCAGTATTTGTATCTCTTGATTTGCTGAAGTTTAATATATTTCTCATATGTAGTACTGGTTTTCCCTACGGGGTTTTTCCAGGGACAATTGTCTGAAAATATTGTGTTCACCTTGTTGGGTATTTCTTATGTGTTTGTATTTGTGAAGTTACAGTTGTGTTATTTTCCAATATTTGTTGATCAAATAATCTTACAAGATAGGACGTTAATAATCAGTAACTGTAATAGATTTTTCACATCTTTAATACTCATAGCCAGGGCACTTTCTCTATTTTCATCTGCGTTTGGAATAGGAAAAAACAAAAACAAAAAAAAAAAAATAGGAAGAGGAATTCAAAAAGGATATGTGAGGATGGAACGTAGCTATGAGCTCTATGATGGAAGAATTAGGTATGAACTTGCAATATAAATTCTAAAAGATCCTTACCATTCTTAATTTTTTTCTACTGGTGGTCTCTTTTCGCAATCCATTTCTAATGGAAAATATTTGTGCTGCCCTTCAATCTCTACTCATGAATGCTCCAGGGATATTCATAAATGTGGGACAAGATTTCACAAGTTAATACGGGAAAACCCTGTTATGTATTCACATCATATATTTAAACATTGCTTTTGTTCAATTTTACGTTGGCCTATGATAATATTGCAAAGATTTCTCAAACCATTCAAGTTAAATATTTCTATCCTAGCAGACACATGATCCCTTGCACCCGACTCATCCTGGCATCAGATATGAAGATAGGAAGAAATTCACTTCCAGGACAATAAGGATTACATGGTGTGCATCCATCAAATGGTAATGGAAAGTAAGATTTTAAGATGTATGGAAAAGTGTGTGAAAAGGGATAGGAGCATACAAGATGCAAATGTTTTGTTGAAGTGGTTCTAAAGACTCTCAAGCAAAGGCAGTTAGGGGAGTGTGCTAGAAGCACGCAAACCTTTTGATAGAATTCTTGAAAGAGGGAGGAATCTTTGCAAAATGTGGGCGAAACCACCTGGAGAACCTCTTGCCCTACAGATGCTAGTTATTCCAAGCATGGTCTCCTTACCTGCATCTTTTATAATTTTCATATAATTTGGATTTTCAGTTATAATACAATAGAAATGTTAAACAATTAGATGCTTAAACATTTGGTTATTTTAAACAAACTTGTATCTCAAAACAATAAAACGTCACGTTGTGACTTACACATTACAAATAAACCTTGGTGTAAACCTTAGACTTTAACCCACCTTCTTAGATGTTTCGAAACTTTGTAATCAAAATGAATAGCCACATCCCCTCGAGTGGGCTAGTTGAGTTAGAGTTTTTCGTTATATCTAGTTATTGTCCCTTCAAACAATTATGTAAATTGTGATTTTTAAAGACTCTCAACACCACCTTCGGAACCCCAGAAAATAGGTGTCAAGCATCGTATGTGCTCCCCCGTTATGGGGAGAGTCACATCAAGCATTATATTGACCCCAATTGACCATTTGTACTCTCTTCGCTGCTCCTCTAAGAGACCTCTTATCACGTTTTGCACTGCTAGGAATTTTTTAAAATTGAAAAGTTAGGTTTTGTATCAACTTGTCGTTTGGACCCTAAACAACGAAATCCTTATCCACCTTAGCAAACGTCTAGTATTTTGACTAGACAATTACTTGGAACCTTTGGTTTGGGAAGAGCACATTACTAGTTAGTTTGGAAATGGGGTTTCATAAGCCTCTGGTAGCTATTTGATTAGGTCAAACTTGGCCGATTACGACCGGTGGCTCCAGAAAACCCTTCGCCAATTATACAGCATTCTCCAGTTCTGAATTTCGTCACTACTTGTAGTTTTTTGGTATACAGGTGGATACATAGGAATTTTCCCATCATGAATTGGCTTATCGAAAGAAAGTTTTTTAATGCACTTTCTTAGGCGTTGAGCCAAAATTAGGCATTTTTACAACTAGCAGGAAAATGTAAAAGAAAGTTTTAGGACACTAGTCAAGTTAGTGAAACATCATGGAAACTTATTAAAACTGGTAAATAAATGTTTGAAACTCTATCTTGTGACTTGTGTGTAATTTAAATTTTGGTAAAATAGTGTTTCTCTCTCTTCCATATCTCTTTCTCTCTCTGCCCTTAGTTAAGAAATGAAGTGAAATGAAATAAAATGAATATATGTATCTAAACCTCTCCTTTCGAATGTGAATAATTATTTTTATGTAAATGGAAAACTAAAAACGTTAATTATGCTAGATCTAGGTGGATGTCATGCCAATAATTTATCGTTGATTTCATGGTCACATGGTTTCGTAGGATGCAAGTAAGATGGCAAAACGATGTGGTTGTAATTCATTTTATATTATTGTAATTTATATATGTTAATGGAAAGAAATATATATGTATTTCTATGTTACAGTAAGGACTCGTTATTGAAATTTGGTAATATGAATGAGATGCTTTTTTTAGGGGTGCTTTGAGAATTGTGCATTTAACTATAAGTGTTCTTTTGATTCAAATTTACATATGGTAAAAAGGGGGCTAGATATATATGTTAAGTGACATTGTAGAGAAATTTTCAACATTTTGTGAAGTATTTAAGGATTTATTAGTGAAGTGTTGTAACATTTTAAAGATACTAGTGTTTAAGGGAAATGTTCATCCAAACATGGGTGTTATTGTGATCCCAAAATTTGTATTGTAAAAGTTGAATATATATGTTAAGTGAAATTGAATTTAATAGCTTATAGCACAATTCTAATGTGAAATTGATGATTAATTAATTGGTGTGTGGTGTTCCTTTCCTTGAAAATGTAATAAGAAATCTAAATGAAACAATCAACCCTAGTATAAAATTCGAGCATAACTATTCTTCATGTGTGATTTTTTTTTAGCATAGGAAACTATAACCTTAGGATAAAATGAAATCTTTACACTCGATGACACCTTATAGTGAAGTAGATAAGATCCCAAATTGATATTTCCATCCAAGCCTATATGCTTAGCGTAATCATCGTGAAACCATCAGTTAAGAACAACATGGTCAGACATTATCTAGAGTATGTGGTTCCTTTCCAGGATTAGTAATCGGGTGTGTAGTAAGGATAATTTATTCTATTACGGTAGTACTCTCGGTAGCCAACATTAAACATATTGTAAAATCATCTTAAAATCACATACATATTGAGTGGCGAAGATCGCCAACTAACCTTGAAAGTCAGCTTTAAGAGTTGGGATCATAAATGAACTCGATACCCAATCTCAGTTTTCGTTTGGGTTCTATGGTCCAATACTAAGAGGTAATTACGAAACTAAGCAACATTTTAAATTATGAATAGCTGGTGAAAATGTAACCGTAAGATGATGTGCTTGGAAAAAGGTGAAATTTAGATCACTATTATAAGGTGTTCAAACCATCTTGTGGTGAGAAAAAGGGGATCCACGCACATTGTGTAAACTCTAATGCAAACCTTAACTCTTTAAAATATGGACTACTCCATCTTTCTCTCCCACTTGTCCTATTATGTAATGGTTGTATGATGTGAAACTATGTGATCATGTTCTTAGAGACAAATCCACTATGATAGGGACTAGTAGTCTCATGAGGAAACCTAGTCTAGAAATTTAAAAAAAAAGGAAGTGTGTTGCCATGTTAAAAGTCTTCAAATTCCTTAAACTAACTGTTGGAACATAAATATAGTAAAATTATAATTGACGCTTGGACCTAGGAAGTGTAATCGTGAGATGTTTATTCAACAAGTAAAGTAAAACATGATCTTTATTTTAATGTGATTAAATGCTCTTGTTTTGGATAAAGAACTTATTTTGTATATAATTCTTATTGTGTAAAAAATCAATTACCAATTTATAATTGAGTGAAAGAAACAAGACTGTAAATCCCTAAACAAAAAAAAGTGAACTGCACATCCTTTGGACTTAAAAAGTTATGTAACGAAGGTATGATATAAGATCAAGATGCATGCCCTTAGAACTGAATCCTAGGGGTAAGACCTAATACCCTTATGTGTAAATAAATACCCTATTATTGAACGAATGAATTAAAAAATTATTTAAAATAATGTAGATGATCCTTATTTAATGAGACACACGGTAAGTCAAATGTTAAACTATATAAAAGAAATCTAGCAAAAAAAGGAAAAGAAATGTATTATTCACATATTATGAAGCTTTCTAGGACTGAAGTTAAAGATTGAAACATGATTGTTTGAGTGCCAGCAACTCAATGAGTACCCCTTTGGTGGTCGTATGAAGCCACATAATGATTGTAATGTGTTATTTAACTATAAGTACTTTACTCGTAATTTGAACATCATCTCTTTTCTTGTCAAAACCAACATTTTTCTTCATTGATGTGTTCTTATATTTTGGGCATTTTATTTGGTTTTTACATTAGCATGTGGATTTTTGCACTATGGCTATTTAGCCATTGGTTTTGCTTACTCTTAAATTTGTGTTTCAAGTATAAATTTTTTTAGCCTAGCCCAAGGCTTGATCTGTAAACAGGATTAAAAAATTTGAACTTACCCACGGACCCTTATAGGCACTGCAATAGTTTTTACTCCACATAGATTATCAACTTCAAATAACAATGCAATGTAAATAGAGAACACACACACTGCAAATAAATTGATAACGGAGTTCGACATTGCCTACATCTTCGGGTTCATATGAACCGATTCATTACGCTTCTAAATTCAAACTAGTACAATGAAGCAATAAATCTAAATATGGATAGCAGTGAACATGTCTATCTGATACCCAAATGATAGTTGTATAGGGATTCCGCCCTTTTGATAGTTATAGGGATTCCACCAACTTGATCACATACCTAGTCGATTACATATGAATTTGAACCAGATAAATAAAAGTGACCATGATCTAGTAGAATAATTTGAACTGGAAATATGAAGACTAGATGCTCAAAGTCTGTTGAGAGTAGAAGCTCTACCGATGATGACAGTCATAAAAGTATGAGTCTTCGATAATCTTCCTTGGATGAGAGGCACACTTGACAAAGATTATGGATTGATGCCAATGTTGATGTGACTTCCGTACATTGTAACAGTCTCCAAACACCTCCAATTAAAAATATAATATAACCATTAGGACATGGGGAAATTCTGTGAATATTTGCTTTTTACATCTAAGACCCATTTTGAGCCTAACTCCTTTAAAAATGGTGATATATGAAATTTATCCTCTAAGCACTATGGCTTTGGTCTAGAAACTTCTTCCAATCTCTCCTTTACAAACATGAATTCTACATTTTACGTTCTTTGGCCTTGCATAGGAGATTACGGTGAGGGGATATTTTTAGCCGAGAGTTACATTGGAGTTTTAATTTCCATCTACATGTGGCATTACATGTGGTCTAATAAAATCATTAGGCTATTAAAAATAATATTACCACATTTAAAACTCCTCTATGTTGCTACGTGGGGTCTACCTTAACACGGGGGCTTGGAATTGAATAATAATAATAATAATAATAGGTTTTTACAGTCCACGATGTTGGGTGGCCTATTTTTGGGTCTACAAGCGGCTTATAGCATATGGGACTACCTCATACTCACAAGCGAGAGGCAACTAACTTTGCTACAAATGAGGCGTACATACCCTACCCCCTGCAAGATTTGAACTTATGACATTTATTTGAAGAGCACATATTCTTCACCATTAGGCCAACTCAGGTGTACATGCACCACTTTTAAACTCCAGGTAAATGTTACCTCCTTCACCATGTGAGTCTTCTCCCACATGGTGTTTACTAGTCCATGCCATGGACAGCTCATTCCACATGGGGTCAATGTGGGCTCCTCCTTCACAAAGGATAGTGGACTATTTAATTCCCACATTAAGTGGGTAACAAATGTAAGAGCCTTTTATTAAGGCATTGCCAGCCTTTTTGAACCGTTGCATGGGCCACACAAAGAATTTTGTCACGTAGTGGATACTCCCTTGAACTGCTCACCATGGAATACAATGTGGTCAGGGGCTATGTGGAAATACCACGTCAGTCCATTCGTCGGTGGAAGATAATTTAGCCCGAGTTGATATGGGTAGTAGAGTATGTAGGGGGCCATATCGGTCGAGTTGCTTAGTCATTTGACAGAGTTGGATAGATAGCTCACTGAGCTATGTAATGAGATTGCCAACCATAATCAAATCACTGAGTTAAATTATAACTCACCCAATGAAAATAATGAGCTCATTGAGCCATATGAACTCGGTCCTCTAATCACGATCTCGATGATTTAAATAAATAACTCGCAATGTGGAATAGAGATCTCGTCCAAATTAAGTTAGCTAGGTATAACTTCTAAATCATCGTGGTAGCAGGCCACATGGTAGCCTGAGGCCCCACCACATGGTGAAATAGCGATGCAGAAAAAAAGGCACCCCTCCATGAAAAGAGTGTGTCGAACTTGGCCGAGGGCCCTCGACCAGTAAAAAGAGGGGTCCACTAATTTTTACTTGACCATCGAAGATCGGTGTCACAAAACTATATATTTTATCCTCCATGTTCTTGTTCCGCTTCCACCATGTGTCACTTCCACATTGATCAGTTTACCCTATAATTCTTATGGTTGAACAAATTTTGACCGACTCTGTCTTGAGCTTATCGAGTCCATTTTCCACGTTTCAGTTACCGACGGAAAGCTCACTGAATGTTCTACCAATCTGTCATTGTTTAGGGAGATTTAGAGAACTCCTAACATCCTAAAATTTCCACTAGATCAAGGGTTGGGATTTTTCCACTTAGCATTTGAAACAGATTGCTATGTTGGTTCTAATGTCGTAATGTGTTGGAATAGGGTCATGGTATTCACCAAGGAGTGGTTGGACCTATGGACCTACTTTGTTGTATGGGGGTATGCCCTAAGGAGTTATAAATAACTAGTGGGTTGTTTAACCACGATTTATTATGTCACCTGGGTTAGGGGTGTTGGGACTCTATGTTCCTAGGGCCATATGGTGGTTGACCTCTTTGGGGGAGGGATAAGAGAAATTTATTTCTTTATATTTGTATATTCTATATGAGGGATTGATAAGATATTTGAGGGACATATAAGAGATTTGGGGGAGTGATAAGAGATTTGAGGGAGGGATAAGAGATTTTTGTGCATGGGTGGAGCATTTGCAGGAACATGGAGATGTTTTTTGATGCTTTAGGAGGCATATGGAATTGTTTTGTGATACTTTGGGAGGTATATGGACTTGTTATGTAATGTTTTGGGTGGTGTATGGAGTTGGTGTTATGATTTATGTGTACTCTTGTGAGTCTTTTTTATGTCTTGTGATATTTTTTCCATTTTGGTCCACTATGTAGCTATAATTACGGGTTCGAGTTGTGCGAAACATTCGTATGTGTACCTGTTTGGAATTCCATGTCTTATAGTATGCCTATGTTAAGAGTACATTTGGGTTAGGGACATATATAGGACAAGTACTATGTGTATGGATCGTGTATGTTATTCCCATGGTTTGGTTGAGTTCTTGTGATGTGATATAGTTGTGAAATTACATATCATGATGACTTGTGAACCATTAGTGTTGTGTTTGGCCATTGTGTGGTATTGTGATGTCAGTTTCTGTTGGGCACCCATAAAAATAAATAAATTGAAATCTTAAAACAATGAAACATTTTGATCTCAAGTTTAGTAAATATTGTTAAGGTAAAAGAGTAAATATAAAATAGGTAATGATGTAAACTGGAACTACCAATCTTCATAGAACATTAGAATTTAACATATTGCGAAAATTAGTCTTCTCCCGTGTGGTCACATTATTCATACAAGTTGTTTTATAAATGACACATGTCATCATTGACTTTATTTCTTATGTATCCTTCGAGCTTCATTGTTACGTCACATTGAGGATGATGCTCTTATAAGGGGAGGAAAATGTAGTGCCTAACTTTTTAAAAAATGGAAATAGTAAAAGAATGAATCAAGGAATTCATAACAAGGTAGGAATAGCTAAAAATTAAAAAAAAATGGTGGGGATGGCATTCTATATTAGGCGATGGCATGAGGTAGGTGGCCTAGCAGGGTATGGACACCCAAAAGACTTTTCAGACATGTCATTTCACTTGTAAAATAAAACAACCACATTATTTATGTCAAGAAGCGTAAATCATGCTAAAACCCATGTCAGATGGTAAATTTAGCAGTAATTGGAAAGTTACAGTGAAGGTAGTGGACAAAAGACTTGGGTTTTCTCACGGAACAGTCACATTATTCCACCAATGCAACAAACAAGTATCTAACCTGATTAATTTACATTTACCCATGTACTCCTAGCCTATGTCAAAACGTGAGCTTTGGAACATGGTATGGTTGTCCATCTAAGCATAAAAGATAGAGTAATTTTATCATATTTTTTAGTTGTAAGTGCTCTGGTAGATATGTATGCAAGTGTGGAAGTATGCACCTGACATGTGAATTGTTCGACTAAATTCCTGAAATAAATTTGGCCTTGTGGATTGCAATGGTTGCAGGATATACACAAAATGGGTTTGTTGAAGAGCATTAGAAGCTTGAAAGCAAATGCAATACACAGGTGTAAATCCAAACCCCTCTGATGCAAACGTGGATGTGAGATTCGTAGTACTGGATTATCCCCATACACAGGACCAACCCCATAAATATACGACTATTGAAACTATGGCGATGCTAGTTCCCAAAGGAAGTGAAGATGATTGGATTTTTTTCTATAGAGCCTAGAAATCACCAAATTTTATCGTCTGCCTAGGAATCTCTTTAATACTCATAGTCAGGGAACTTTATCCATCTCCATCTGTGTTTGGAATAGGAAAAACAAAAAAACAAAAAAAAAAGAGGAAGAGGAATTCAAAAACGATATGTGAGGATGGAACATAGCTATGAGCTCTATGATGGAAGAACTAAGTATGAACTTGCAATATAATTTCTCGAATCTCCTAACCATTCTTAATTTGTTTGTTACTGGTGGTCTCTTTTCGCAATCCATTTACAGTGGAAAATAACTTTGCTTCTCCTCAATCTCTACTCAAGAATGCTGAAGGGATCTCGATAAATGTGGGAAAAGATTGCACAATTTAATAGAGGAAAACCCTGATATGTATTCACATCATATGTTTAAACATTTATTTTTTTCAATTTTACTTTGGCCTATGATAATGTTGCAAAGCTTGCTCAAACCAATCAAGTTAAAGATTTCTATACTAGAAACCACATGATCCTTTCCACCTGAATCATCCTAGCATCAGATATTAAAATCGGAAGAAATTCACTCCTAGGATAATAAGGATTCCATGGTGTGCAACCATCAAATGGTAATGGAAAGTAATATTTTTAGATATATGGAAAAATGTATGAAAAGGGATATGAGCATACAAAATGTAAATGTTTTGTTGAAATGGTTCTAAATACTCTCAAGCAAAGGTAGTTGGGGGAGTTTCCTAGAAGCACAAAAACCATTTGATAGAAGAGGCAGGAAGCTTTGCGGAATGCGGACGAAATGACCTTGAGCACCTTTTGCCTTATAGATGCTAGTATTTCCAAGCATGTTCTCCTTACCTGCATCTTTTATAATTTTTCGTATAATTTGAATTTTTAGTTGTAATATAATAGAAATGTTAAACCATTAGATGCTTAAAATTTTGGTTATTTTAAACAGACTTGTATCACAAAACAATAAAACATCACCTTACGAATTATGCATTGCAAATAAACGTTGGTGTAAACCTTAGACTTAAACCCACCTTCTTAGATGTTTGGAAACTCTATAATCAAAACATATAGCCACAACCCCTCGAGTGGGCTAGTTGAGTTAGATTTTTTTGTTAAATATAGTTATCATCACTTTGTAAACTTACGTAAATTACGATTTTTAAAGACTCTCAGAACCACCTTTGGAACATTGGAAAAGAGGTGCCAAGCATCATATATGCTCTTTGTCATGGGGAGAGTTACATCAAGCTTTAGATTGACCCCAATTAAACCTTTTTACTCTCTTCACCACTCCTCTAGGAGCCCTGCTACCTCATTATGCACTGCTAGGAAGTTGTTAAAATTCAAAAGTTCGCTTTCGTATTGGCTCGTTGTTTGGACCCTAAAAAATGAAATCTTTCTCCACCTTCACAAACCTCTAGTATTTTTACTAGACAATTACGTGGAACCTTCAATATAGGAAGATCACATTCCTGGTTAGTTTTACAAAGGGGTTTCGTAGGCCTCCGGTCATTGTTTGACTAGGTCAAACTTGGTCGATTACCACCGGTGGCTCTAGAAAACCATTCGCCAATTGTACACCATTCGTTAGTTCTAAATTCTATCAATCCTTGTGGATTCTTGGTATATAGGTGGACAAGTAGGAATTCTCCCATTGTGAATTGGATTATTGGAAGATAGTTTTTTAACGCACTTTCTTAGCCTTGGACCCAAAATTGGGCGTTTTTGCAACTAGCAGAAAAATGTAAAAGAAAGTTGTAGGACTCTAGTCAAGTTAGAAAACCATCGTGGAAACTTATTAAAACTTGTAATCAAATGTTTGAAACTCTATCTTATGACTTGTGTGAAATTTGACTCTTGGCAAAATAGAGTTTGTCTCTCTTCTCTCTCTTCCCTATCTCTTTCTCTCTCTTCCCTTAGTTAAGAAATGCAGTGAAACGATATAAAATGAATATATGTCTCTAATCCTCTCCTTTCGAGTGCAAATAATTATATTTATGTAAATGGAAAAATAAAAGTGTTAGTTATTCTAAATCTAGGTGGATGTCATGCCAGCAATTTATCATTGATTTCATGCTCACATGGTTTTGTACGATGTAAGTAAGATGGCGAAACGGCATGGTTGTAATTATTTTTTATATTATCGTAACTTATGTATGTTAATGGAAAGGAAGATATATTTATTTCTATGTTATGGTAAGGACTAATTATTAAAATTTGGTAATATGAATGAGATGTTAGTTTTAGGGGTGTTTTGATAATTTTGCATGTAACTATAGGTGTTCTTCTATTATGATCCTCATGTGTGGATTTCACTAATGCCTTCAGGTTTTGGTGTAACGGTTTGTTACATTTAGTATCAGAGACCACCTAGGTTCGAGTCCCAGCATGAGTAGCTACATTGGCATTACAATGTTCGGCTGGGGCTCGTATAGCGTAGGGTGTGGTCCCGCTATATGGGTACAAATCTAGCCTGGGGTCCGGGCTATGGAAGCGTAGTGGGATGTTATGATCCTCATGTGCGGATTTCACTAATGACATGAGGTTTTGCTGTAACGGTTCGTTACATCTTCTTATTCAAATTTACATATGGTAAAAGGGGGGCTGGAAATATATGTTAAGTGAAATTGTAGAGGATTGTTCAATATTTTGTGAAGTATTGAAGGGTTTATCAGTGAAGTTTGGTAACATTTTTGAGATGCTAGTGTTTAAGGGAAATGTTCATCTAAACATGGGTGTTATTTTGATCCCAAAAATTGTATTGTAAAAGTTGAATATATATGTTAACTGAAATTGAATTTAATAGCTTATAGTGTAATTCTAGTGTGAAATTGATGATTAATTAATTTGTGTGTGGTGTTCCTTTCCTTGAAAATGTAATAAGAAATCTAAATGAAATAGTTAACCCTAATATAAAATTTGTGCATAGCTATTCTTCATGTGTTATTATTTTTTGTACAAGAAACTAAAACCTTAGGATAAACTTAAATCTTTACACACGATGACACCTTCTAGTTAAGTAGATAAGAGCCCAAGTTGAAAATTCCATAATAGCCTGTATGCTTAGTGTCATCGTCAAGAAACCATCAGTTAAGAATGAAATGGTCAAACATTATCTAGATTATGTGGTTTCCTTTCATGATTGGTAATCGGGTGTGTAGTAAGGAGAATGTGTTTTCTTAAGGTAGTACTCTTGGTAACCAACATTAAACATAGTTTAAGATCCTCTTGGACTGACATACATATTTGAGTGGTGAAGATCAACAAATAACCTTGAAAGTCAATTTTAAGAGTTGGGATCATAAATGAACTCGACACCCAATCTCAAATTTCCATTTGGGTTCTATGGTGTAATACTAAGAGTTAATTACAAAACTTAGCAACATTTTAAATTATGAATAGTTGGTGAAAATGTAACTATAAGATAATTTTTGTAAATATCTTCCCCCCGGGTTGATATAAACAAACAGAAGAATATGGAAATCAAAGAAACTCAGAGCCCAATTTTTATTGCGTCACCAATGCCCTTGGCACAGGTAAGAGGCGCACGACAAAAGGTGTCGACACGAAAATGGATGCGCCCTTGGCGCAGGTAAGAGGCACACGACAGAAGGTGTCGAAACGAAAGTGGATGCGCCCTTGGTGTAGGTAAGAGGCACACGACAGAAGGTGTTGACACAAAATGGATGCGCCCTTGGCATAGGTAAGAGGCGCACGACATAAGGTGTCGACACGAAAATGGATGTGCCCTTGGCGCAGATAAGAGAGTGTCGACATGGCAGAAGTTGCGCCTTGGCGCACGTAAAGGGCACATGACATAGAATGTCAACATGACAGAATTCACACCTTGGCGCATGTAAGGGTATGTCGACATGAATATGGATGTGCCTATGGCACACCTTTAGGAGGCGCAACATTCTGAGCGCTGACAGGAAGCAGACCCTGACCCAGATATTTAGACAGCCATAACTTTTCACAGGGAGCTCAGATTAATGCAAGGTTGGAATTTTCGGAAAGCTTACGAGATCCTCTATCCAACTATGACTGGATATCTTTAATTGGGTGGGAACAAGTTCTTAAAAATGCAAAATACAGTTCGCCACTTTTTAAGTTTGCTAGGGTTCTCACCTACCGTCATAATCAGATGAATTAAATGCAATCTGGAGGTGGTTGGGGTAGGTTTGGAATTCCTCTCTCTTCCCTCTCTCATTCTTCCTATAAATTTTAAGGAGGGGCTTCTTTCTAAAGGTTGGAGATTCTTGTTTTGCCCCTCCCTTCTTCTCTTTAGCAAGTGAATTTGTGGAGTTCAAACCTCCCATTAAAAACTGTAATGCAACTTTGCCTCTTGGCATTTTGTAGTGTGTTGTATTAATCTTTGGAGCAAATAATGCATGTCTGTGGATGATTCTCAACCCTCTCTGTGTTCATTTGCATCCTCTTGATCTTTCACTGCAAATCTGGCTATTTGTGCATGATCTTACATTGCATTTTTATGGTTTGTGTTTATTAGCAAGACAGGTGTTCTTCATTCCTCGGTGCATCACCTTTGTAGTTTAGGTTTTATTTTATGCATCTTCTTACCCTGTCTCCTTGGAAATTTATTTTAGGTTTTGAGTAAACCCTCTGCATTTTTATGTGTGCATCTGAACAGAGGAATAGGAACCGGCCTTCATCTAGAGAGCTTTTCCATTTTCGCAAGGTCCCACATTTGGGAAAAGCTCCATGTTATGCAATTGCACTGAGAGTCTCAACCCATCGTGTTGCAGACATTCAGGGGTGTTGTGATTCATCTTCAATAGTTTTGGCATGCCCGGTGGGACCAAGAGGTCATTCCACAAGATTTGAAGGAATTTTCAAGAAATTTGGACTAAAAATTGCAAGTTTTATAATTTCAGATTTTTTATCTTCCAGGTTGAACTTTGAAATCAATTTTCAAGGGCTTAACTTGCTCAAAACAAGTAAATATTTTACCAGTTGATATATCAGGGGATAATCTTCAAAAGGGTACTCTCATATTTTTGAGATTTTGACTTTTAAAATTTCATGGTTTTTGGTATTTCAGGTTTTCCCAATTGCCTTGCATGACTTGGGTTTTCACCTGTACCTTTTAAAGATTAGTAGCTGCAAAACAATACCCCCATAACCAAATTAAAGAGTTGTATCTTCTGGTTCCTTCAAGTTTAAAATTCTATTTTTAATATTGTTAGGTTTGGTGTGTAACTTGGCATAAGCTAGCCTTTTGAGGCTCATTATCTAACACATTTGGCGAATCCGAAGGGGTAGAAATCAGTGGTATAGCAGCAAAAGTTTCCCAGGCATATGAGAAGAATTCGAACCAGGTCTGATACTCGAGAAGAGGGGCTATTTTTCCACTTGCAACTATCACCAGGAGGAGGAAGGAGAGGAAGAAGACCACGAAGATTGCCATCTCCACCTAACCGGACTTTGTCTACACCTCCACCTGGTAGACCTTTTCTCACATCAACAAGGGTTCTCAGGCCAATCAGAATGGCTCAACCACCGAATCCCTTTGTCAATTTCACTGGCACCAGTCCACTTACCCTCCATGCATAGAATCCAGTTCCAATTGCAGCATTGAAGAACATTCCATTTTTTACTGGAGAAAATCATACCACTCCTGGTGATCATGTGAAAGACATCGCCAACGTTTGTGCAATCCATGAGATAAATGAAATGGATGTTGCTATTAAATTACTGGCATCTTTATTCAAAGTTAAGGCATTGCAATGGTTTAGGAGCCTTGGAGATGGTACTATCCAAAATTGGAATCAGTTATGCATAGTTCTCCATGAGCAGTTTGGAGAAAAGGGAGACAATTTGTCTCTGCTAGAACAATTGAAAACTATCAAGAGAGCTCCCAATGAGCAGCTGACTGACTTCAACTTTAGATTTCAAAGGTCTTGGGATAGGATTTCAGTGGTCGTTAGGCCAACAACTGAAGGTGCTTTTCTATACTATCTTAAAGCTTTGAATTATGATATTTCTATGTTAATTCAATCTATGAGAGGCACAACCTTACCTGATGCTTATAGCATTGCCATTAGGGCCAAAAATTGTCTTATTCAAGCTGGTAAGCTGGCTCCTAGGCCTCCCATGCCCTTGTATCCAAACTTAGAAAATCCAAGCACTAGTCAAGCACCCACTTTGGCTCCTATTCCCACTCCTAGAAATCAAAGTTCAAATGAAACTTCTACTTCATCCTCTAGTTCTTCAAATGAACTCCAGGAGGTTATGAAACAATTACAGAACCTTGGAAATGAGCTGCTGACTATCAAAAGATAACAAACTCAAAGTGCTAGACCGTATCATCCTCAGGTGCAAGTACTAGGCTAGGCCCCCATACCAACAAAATAGGTCACCAACTCAGGCTGCAAATCAAAATCAAAGCCAGGTAAGGCCTCCCGCTAATAGACCATTTCAGCCCTATAGCCCTAATGTTGCATCTACTTCTATAGCATTAGTGCCAGTGCATAACAACACAACTCAAGAGTATGATTGGTGTTTCCCATGCAATGAACCTCACAACCAATCTATGTGCTTTAATGGTGCTTTGAACCAAGCCTTGATGGTGACAACTACTGGCATTGAGGGTGAAGTGAGCCAAGAAACAAATCATCAACAAGGGACATCTCAACAAAACATAGCTCCAAATGATACCGCACTTGTAAATTGGCAAGCTGAGGATTTTTGTGGCATGAATCAAACAATTTCTCAGAGTGTAGCAGCTAACACAATATCAAAGAAGAGGAATATTGGTGAAGGGCAGTCATTGGCTCTAAGCGATCTACAACCTTCCATCACTCCACAAGGTGTTGATAAGAAAAATACAGTTCCAAACACGCGAAGGACAACCCAAACCACCTTCTAAGCTAGCTCAAATGCCAACTGTTGCTGCCCATGCACAAGAAAGGAATGTACAGGGTAAAGGACAGCAAAGAGATCTTTCATCCCTATTTAGCATCATTGATCAAATGAAGAATACGAATGTGAATATATCGATGTGGGAATCTTTATCCATCCCAGGCCAAAGAGATCTTCTACAAGCTGCCATGAAGAATTGGTCAACTTCGAACCAGCAGGCCCATATGCAAGAGAAGGTCCTCACAAATGTTGCTCAGCCTGAAGGGAATCATGGAGGACAACAAGGTAAAGTTTTGAAACCCCCTCCATTCTATGTTTCATTAATCATCGGGGATAAATTAGGACACAATTGCAAAATTGATTCTAGGGCAAGTAGTTCTGTCATGCCCAAGCAAATAGCTGATCAGTTGGGTCTCCAATATGAAGTCATATCAAAGGGGGGTAGTGCAATTGGATGGGACAGCAGTAGAAATGGTAGGAGTGATTAAAAGTTTGAATCTTACCTTGCATGCATGCCCCAATGTTACCGTTTTGCAAGATGTGTCAGTGATAGATTTGCCACCACTATTTGCCCTATGCTTATCAAGGGATTTCACAGCTAGAATTAGAGGCTACTTATCTACTGATTGGTCACACATGTTGTTCAGAAGAAGATATGGTACTAAGGTCACAATCATATCTGAACCAATTTCAAAATTTCATATTGAGCCTCATACTCCAAGCCAAATCAATGCCAACTGTTCAGCATTTAATCAAGAAGATTATTCAAAGCACAGATGAAGCTGACACCAAATTTGGAGGCGTCCCAGATTTAATTCTTGATGAATGGGCAAGCAAGGTACATGTTTTTGATCCCTACCAAGAAGTAGAAGAATCTGAGCTAAGAGTCTATTGCATACATGAAGAAAACCAACCTATTCCTAACATCACCAAACAAAACCATAAGGATGACAATGAGGTATGGAAATTATTTTTCGATGGATCAAGGAGTAGGTAAGGTGCAGGAGGAGGAGCTATGCTTGTTTCACCTCAAGGCATCAAATATTATTCAGCTTTTCGTTTCCAGTTTTCTTGTTCAAACAACACAGCTAAATATGAGGCCTTGATTCATGGACTTCATTGGGCTAGGAAAAGGGGCATAAAGAACTTGCAGGTGTTCGGGGATAGCGAGCTGATCATCAATCAAGTCAGGGGACAACATGCTACAAAGAATGAACTGCTAAAGAACTACAAGAATAGGGTATGGGACCTCGTTGAGGATTTCGAAGCTTTCAACATCGTGTCCATACCTAGGAAGAAAAATGAAGCCGCGGATAGGCTTGCAGCTATTGGAGAAATGTTTGATGTGGTTGACAACATCAAAAGGGAAAAAACACAGCCACATATCCATGTGATTGTGAGGCCAGCAGTTCCAGATAATAACACAAGCTGGTAGGTGTTTGAGAACGATCAACAGATCGTCAATTTCTTACAAGAAGAGGCTGAATTCTCAGCTAGGAATCAGGACAGATTAGAGCAGCAGTATGGGGATCAAGTAGTGCAGCTGCGATCAAACAAGCTTCCCAAGGGTTTAGTAACATTGGAGTCTATCTTCAACCCTAACGACCAGTTCCGTAAGGAAAAGGCTAACATACAGGTCAAAGGAGAAGATTCAGAGCCAATTCTGGTTGGGGAAGGAAAAACACTTCAAATTGGCAAAGTGGCCACTGAACAGGAGAAATCAGATTTCATACAACTTTGTCAAGAATTTCCAGATGTCTTCACTTGGAGCTATGAAGACCTGCAAGGATTCAACCCAAAGTTGGCACAACATACCATAGAATTGGATCCAGATGCTAAGCCCATCAGGAAAAAGCAGAGACCAGTCAACCCTCACATTGAGCCTCTAATGAAGAAGGAGCTAAACAAGCTAATAGAGGTGAGAATTATATTTCTGATCAAGAACTCAAGCTGGGTTGCAAACTTGGTTCCGATCAGGAAGAAGAGTGGAGAAATCAGGCTATGCGTGGACTTTCGAGACCTCAATAGGGCATCTCTTGAAGACCATTACCCACCTCCTTCAATGGAACAAATATTGCAAGTGGTATCCGGTTCGGAGAGATTCTCTCTCCTAGATGGCTACTCAGGGTACAATCAGGTAATGGTGAAAGAAGATGACCAGTTCAAGACGGCTTTCACCACAAAATGGGGCACCTATGCCTACAAGAAGATGCCATTTGGGCTATCAAATGTTGGAGCCACTTTCCAAAGGGCAATGGATATGGCATTCAAGGGGTTAATCAATAAAATAGTTTTGATATATCTTGATGACATCACTGTATTCTCCAAAAATGCAGCGGATCACCTCTTTCATTTGAGGCAAGTATTTCAGAGGTGTAGAAGATTTGGGGTATCATTGAATCCCAAAAAATGCATATTCTTGGCTCACAAGGGAAAAATTCTAGGCCATATTGTTTCAAAGGAGGGATTGATGATTGACCCAGAAAGAGTTGAAGCAATTCGAGTGTTGCCATTGCCAAGTCATAAGAAGGCTCTTCAAAGCTTCTTGGGAAGGATCAATTTTGTCTACAGGTTTGTTCCAAACTTTCCAGCTCTTGTAAAGCCAATAACAATCATGTTGAAGAAGAGCATGGCATTTAAGTGGACAGCTGAAGGCAAGGCAAGTTTTGAGGCAATAAAAGAGGCTATATCTCAAGCTCTGACTCTCGTCAATCCAGAATTCTCCAAGGATTTCATGTTATATGCCTTCGGTGGTGGAGATACAATTTCTTCAATCCTGGTCCAGCAAAACAAAGAGGGATTAGAACAACCAGTTGCTTTCTTGAGTCAAGGCTTGGAGGAATACGAAACTAGGTACTCTTTCATTGAAAAGCATGTCCTTGCAGTGATCAAGAGTTTAAAGAAATTCAAGCACCTAGTCTCAAACAATAAGATCCAATTATTGGTCTCTCATGCGGGAGTCAAGGACTTCCTTCTAAACAAGGATCTGAATGAGAAACGTGCAGGATGGATCACTCGTGTCATGGAATATGACATCGAAATTAAGGTCACTAAGCTAGTACATGGAAAATTACTATGTGAACAGCTAGCTTTGAGTCAGAAAATTGAAGCAGGTAATGAAAAAGACGTTGTCTTGGTGCTACATGATGGTCAAGAACAGGAAAATGATGATGCGCCCACTCCTTGTTGGACTCAGAATATGATACACTTCCTACAGACAGGCCTATGCCCTCCAGAATTGAGCAAAGCAAAAATGAGATACTTCATATTACAAGCCATTCCATATGTGCTTGTTGATGGTGTTTTGTTTAAAAAAGACATCAATGGAGTTCTATTGAGGTGCATTGGGACAAGTCAAATTGAGAGGGTGTTATAAGATTTTCATGATGGAGATTCCGGAGGACATTTCACCCCATGAGTAACAGCTCTCAAGATAATGAAGACAGGGTATTATTGGCCCACAGTGTTCAGTGACTGCTATACATGGGTAAGAAAGTGCAAGAAATGTGCACTCTTCACAGGCAAAGAAAGACTAGCAGCACTTCCATTGCACCCAATTTTGGTTGACCAACCATTTATGCAATGGGGATTGGACTTCATCGGGGTCATCAACCCAAACTCAGAGTGCGCAGAAGGCCACAAGTGGATTCTCACGGAAACGGACTATTTCACCAAGTGGACCAAAGTAGTAGCGCTCAAAGAGGCAAATGAGTCTAACATACTAGACTTTTATGAAGGAATAGTGACCAGGTTCGGTGTGTGCCGGCCACAATCATATCAGAAAATGGATTGGCATTCATAGGTTCCAAGATTACAGAATGGGCTATCAAGAATGGGATCTATTTGAGCACCTCTTCAAATTATTACCCGCAGGGTAATGGACAGGCAGAGTCCACAAACAAGAATTTGCTAAGGATCATCAGAAGGACTCTATATGAAAACCAAAAGACATGTCATAGAAAGCTAAAATCAGAATTATGGGCTGATAGGATAATGCAAAAGAGGTCTACAAGCAATTCTCCCTACAAGTTGGTCTATGGGAAAGAGGCAGTATTGCCTATATCATTAGAATTGCCAGCATTGGAGCTCATGAAGTAGTTGGAGTTTTCTGAGTTCGAACCAATGGAGGCTAGGTATGTAAAGTTGATGGAATTGGAGGAAATTAGAGAGCATGCAGTTCAGATGATTGAGAAGGACCAGGCCTTAGTAAAAAGGTGGTTTGATAAGAAGGCAAGAGCAAGGACCTTCCTGGAAGGGGACCTAGTCCTGAAATGGGATGTAGATCGGGCAAAACCAGGAAAGCATTCCAAGTTTGATGCCATTTGGAGTGGCCCCTATATGGTCATGGAATGAAAAAGTAGTAATGCCTTCCAATTGTCTACATTGGATGGAGAAGAACTCCCGATTCTAGTTAACGGAATCTATCTTAAACATTGCTACTAAAAAGAAAAGGTTTACCCTTGTAAATATTAGCCTAGGTTTAAAATTCCTCTAAGTACATATGCACTTTGCTTGTTGTAGATAGGTTTCAATTTCCCTAAGTGCTCTGGCACAGGTTTTGTTGCTCTTAGGTTGAATTTCTATAGTTCAGCATGCTCTCGAAGAAGGAGTTGCGATACCAGGCTCAGGATCAGAGATCAAGTTGGTTTCAGGTTATTACTTATGATTCCATGCCCAATGGATTGCTAAAAGGCCACTGATCTTCTACCTAGCAGGTAGGTGATCCCGTTGAGTCGCCAAATTGTTGTAAATATCTTCCCCCCGGGTAGATATAGACAAACAGAAGAATATGGAAATCAAATAAACTCAGAGCCCAATTTTTATTGCATCACCAACGCCCTTGGCACAGGTAAGAGGCACACGATAGAAGGTGTCGACACGAAAATGGATGCACCCTTGGCATAAGTAAGAGGCGCACGACAAAAGGTGTTGACATGAAAATGGATGCACCCTTGGTGTAGGTAAGAGGCACATGATAGAAGGTGTCGACACGAAAATGGATGCGCCCTTGGCGCAGGTAAGAGACGCACGACAGAAGGTGTCGACACGAAAATGGATGCGCCCTTGGCGTAGGTAAGAGAGTGTCGACATGGCAGAAGTTGCGCCTTGGTGCACGTAAAGGGCGCATGACACAGAATGTCAACATGACAGAATTCACACCTTCGTGCACGTAAGGGTATGTTAACATGAATATGGAGCGCCTATGGCACACCTTTAGGAGGCGCAACATTCTGAGCGCTGACAGGAAGCAGACCCTAACCCAGATATTTAGACGGCCATAACTTTTCACAGGGAGCTCAGATTAATGCAAAGTTAGAATTTTCGGAAAGCTTACGAGGTCCTCTATCCAACTATGACTGGATATCTTTAATTAGGTGGGAAAAAGTTCTTAAAAATGCAAAATACAGTTCACCACTTTTTCAGTTTGCTAGGGTTCTCACCTACCGTCATAATGAGATGAATTAAATGCAATCTGGAGGTGGTTGGGGTAGGTTTGGAATTCCTCTCTCTCTTCCCTCTCTCATTCTTCCTATAAATTGTAAGGAGGGGCTTCTATCTAAAGGTTGGACATTCTTGTTTTGCCCCTCCCTTCTTCTCCTTGGCAGGTGAATTTGTGGAGTTTAAACATCCCATTAAAAATTGTAATGCAACTTTGCCTCTTGGCATTTTGTAGTGTGTTGTATTAATATTTGGAGCAAATAATGCATGTCTGTGGATGATTCTCAACCCTCTCTATGTTCATTTGCATCCTCTTGATCTTTCACTGCAAATCTGGCTATCTGTGCATGATCTTGCATTGCATTTTTATGGTTTGTGTTTATTGGCAAGACAGGTGTTCTTCATTCCTCGGTGCATCACCTTTGTAGTTTAGGTTTTATTTTATGCATCTTCTTACCCTGTCTCCTTGGCAAGTTAGTTTAGGTTTTGAGTAAACCCTCTGCATTTTTACGTGTGCATCTGAACAGGGGAATAGGAACCAGCCTTCATCCGGAGAGCTTTTCCATTTTCGCAAGGTCCCACATTTGGGAAAAGCTCCATGTTATGCAATTACACTGAGAGTCTCACCCCATCGTGTTGTAGACATTCAGGGGTGCTGTGATTCGTCTTCAACAATAATGTGCTTCAAAAAAGGTTAAATTTAGATCGTTATTATAAGGTGTTCAAACCATCTTGTGGTGAGAAAACGGGGATCCACGTTGTTTAAAATCTAATGCAAACCTTAAATCTTTAAACAATGGACTACTCCATCTTGCTCTCTCACTTGTTCTAGTATGTAATGATTGTATGATGTGAAACTATGTGATCATGTTCTTAGAGACAAATCCCCTATGAGAGGGACTAGTAGTCTCATGAGGATACAAATGCCTTTTTAGAAAATATGTCACACAATTCATTGCAAAAGACATATGAATCTAGTTAAGAAAAATGAAATGCCAACTCCTCTTCGACACCAATTATACTATGATATTTAACTTCGTTTGATTAGAGACATGGACCTGATTGTTATATCTTAAATAGCATATTTTTAATATATGAGAGACATCATGATTTCAATTGTTTCTAATTGTTACTATGGACTATATGGATGCGTTGTGGACCTTAATGGCCAATAAGGATATGATGATAGTCTAAGGATAGGATAAGGATATGGACAATAGATATAGAGAATTTCATTATTATTGTAGAATGTGAATCAAATTATTGATGATTGAAAATTATTTAGTAGAGTAGAATTAAAATGTTAAGTGATCTCAAATAATTGATCAAATAGAAATTCATAAAATTGATGATAATTATTTAGTTTCTTTATATGACGATGTAAATTGATAAATATATGTTTGTTTTGTATTGCTTGATGTATGTTGAGGATAGTATGATGTATGTTTTATATGCATTGATTCCCATGACATATTGATATGTCCTTTAGGCCAAAAGGGTATTTTATTTGTGTTTTCAAGGACATTATATCATATACATTGAAAGGGGATAGGGGACCAACCATGGAAGGATGTCAGGTGTGGTGCAATATGGCCAAATTTGACAACTTTTGTATAATGTTATATTGTGTTGTTGCATGATTTATTAGGAGGTTCCTATAGGGGGATAACCTCATTTATGTGGTCATGGGCGTAATTTGTTTCCTTTCTTTTAATTTTGTTGTTTTTTCTTATTGTGCATGTGTTTAATTATTGCAAAAATATTGTTAATTTATTAAAACTTTCTAATGTATCGTAATTAACTAATTTAGCTTAAATTTAAACTAAAAATGGAAGATATGACATGTGGGCAAAACATTGGCGAGATAGTCCTTGTTTTGATGCATGACGTAAGTTGAATTAAATGCATTTAAGTGGTGTGTAGTACACCATCCTTCCCAAATTCGAATTTGGCCTTGTTGGCCACTTTTAGAGACTTGAGGGACAAGTTAACCTTGTCCCTCACATCTCAAACTTTCCTACCAAACCTAATTATGAAGTATGGGACATATTTTGACCATTTTGATGCATTTTTAAGTGTAAAAAGGGAAAAAAATTACACTGGTTACTTACCACATTTAAGATTGTCCTTGATAAGTATGGTGTGTAAGTTGGAGTGTCATGTGGGCATGTCATAAGTCTTATAAGTGCATTTAATTGCTTTGGGTTTGGTTTTTGACTTGTGTGTTGGAATGGAGGGATGATGAAGTGGCATCCTACATGGAGCCACCTCATCATCCTCACATCCCTTTTCTATTTATGGAATTATTTTGATGGATTTTGGGGTTACTTACCTTATTTGCTTCTCTTGGATTTTTGAAAAAATGCGTCTTGGTTTTCATACTTAGAGTTTCTTTTGGAGTTGGATCTTGGATTGAGCTTGATGTGAAGGATTCAAATATTGTAGAATAAAGAAGCTTGATGTAGAGGTAGGCTCTCCTCTTATGTCCATTTTTGTATTATTGCATTTGATGTATAAATTGTGTTTGTTGCATATTGCATGGGTGTTATGATTTTGTCTGATTGTGGTTGGGTAGTTTTCTTTAAGTTTGGTGTGAGAGATGGATTAATGGGAGCATTGGGGAGGAAAAAGGGAGATGTGAGGAATGTGTTATGGAGGGAGTGTGAGTTTGAGTTCCACCTATGGGGAGTGAAAATGATAATATAGATATATTTTGCATACTTGCAAGTGTAGAGATAAGCATTTGATTTTGTTTTGAGTTGTGCACATGGTGGCTTTGGGTGGAACTCCTACAACACTTGGGAGATAAAAGGAGGTGGTGCCCAGATTACATTGCTCCTTTTGTCTTGTGTGTCTAGCCTTTGTGCTTGTTTGGAATGTTGTATAATTGTTGGAGTATATTGTTTTAATGTAATTGCTTCAATATGTTATTTTGTGGATTTTATGTTGTGGAAGCCATTTTCTTAGAGGTTTTCAAAGTTACATAACACTCCCAATTGTTATTTTGTTAGGGCTCGAGCGGCCAATAAGGGGGTGTATTTTCCTCTTAATGGATTATAGGTTGAGTAGAAAGCGTCAGCTATCCCCAGTTTCTTGTATTGTGATCCTTGATTTGAAGAGTTGAGGAGGTGCAAAATTTAAGTCATGAAGTTAGGAGACAACATTGAAAGAAAGACCTGTATTTGAACCTTTGAAATAATCTCTATGTTGGTAATTTGACCTCATTTTTCCCACTTAGAAGGGAAGGTTGTAATTCTTGTATTTTATAATGATGCTCTTGTCCCCTTTATCTATCAAAATTACAATATTATAGCAGAAAAGAAAATAAATTAATTTGTATGCTTGTTGGAAATGAAACTCCTCAAATTTTGGATGTTATTCAAAGTTGTAATGTGTGTTATTTGGAAAAGAAAGATGTTACAAAGAAAGTGTTGTTGAGTTCCTTGTTGCATTGTTAACAAGCTTAAAATTGAAAAGGAGCTTTATTTAAGTGTGTGATATTTTATTTTCTCTCCAAATTGTGTATATGTAAAATGAATGATTTGAGTTAATCTATAATAAATTTTTACAAGGGAAATGGTATCAACTATCCCACATATATGAGTAGAAATATAATTTTCACAACTACATATGGCCTTATCTTCCATTTATAATGAACTTAATTGTTAAAGTGTGTATAATTAATGAAATGACACACACACACACACACACACACACACACACACACACACACACACACAAATGCCTACATCTATATAAAATTGTTTTTTGGAATTTTTATATATAATTGCACAAATTGCAAACACATACAATCAATGGAATATATATATTCCATTGATTGTATGTGTTTGCAATTTGTGCAATTATATATATATATATATATATATATATATATATATATATATATATATATATATATATATATATATGAATATATTAATATTTTATAAATATATATTACTAATACAAGTATAAGTATTGTTGGTACCCAAATTTAATCAAAGGCCAAGCAACATCAAAGATTGAATGAGACACTTAGAGACAGATAAATGATTGTATGTCATTTTTTGTAGCCGGGGAAGCAATTTATCTGACCTTTTAGCATTTAGGATTTGGAGAAGTGGGTAGCACCTTTAAAAGGATGTGATCTTATCCTAACTCTTTTAGGTTGTGCGTTTTAACCAAGGTAAGAGGACCTATTTTGTAACCTTTGTTACTGAAGAAAGTTGGTAAATCCTTCTTTTGCACAAATTTTGTTGAGAAAAACCTTGGCAAAAATATGATCAACACACCAAATATGACTCTCACAAGTTGTCACTTCCAAAATATGGAGATACTTTCACCACAAGGCTAAGGTTACTAAAGACATTTGGAATCCTGATCTATTCTGCATAGTTTAGAAAGTGGATTTGGTTCTTTTGTGGATATATAGGGAAAAACATGGTAGTTCAAGATAGGATTAGTAGTTTTTGAATGAGTTTTTGGTGGGAGATCAGCAAGATAAATTGGAGTTAGCCAGATCTTTGAGAAAATTCACAAAAATTGAATAAATATTAGACATAATGCTTCAAAATAGCTAGAAAGTTCCTTCAACTAGAAGGTGTGCATCAATGGAGGCCTAGATCAGCACTTTTTCACACAATATTTGAGACTTTAATAGAAAGGATTGTGTTAAGAGACCCAATAAAACATCAAAATCTAAGATCAATCATGCTTGAGGTACACCCAAAGGCTTACAAAGAATCTTTGTCAACTAATAAAAGAAAAGTGATTTTAAATCGTTTATTTCATTCCCAAACGAAAGCTCTTCTGATAAATGAAATTGCAGATGCCACTAAACTATCACAAGGACAAAGATTTGTGTGATTTACAGATATTTTGATACAAGATTGCAATAGGAGCAAGGAAAAATACTTGTAGACATTTTGAAATGAAATAAACATAAATTTTCCAGAGATTCAACACAACTTAATTCAACATTGATAGATTCACCCACAGGGGAATTTTTCTGGAACAATCTCATAGTTTTTTGATGGCTATACACTTGTAACCAACATGAATGAAAATCTATCACAGAAAGAGTTAACCCGGTTTCTCATAAAGGTTTCTCAGAAGATGACCTCCCGACCTTTGCACGTACATTTATAGATGAAACAGAGAGAGAAAATGAAGAGAAAGAATGAAATCTGATTTTGGATATTCAACCACCGACCATTAATGCTCTATGAATATGTCAAGTATGGATCTGCATGTTTTTTGGCGTGCTGAAGAAGCAAGGATGAAAATTAGATCAACTTAGATCCAGTTGAAGCAGTTTAATCATTCATTAATGGTGTGAAAGACGTTTTACTGATTATCCCCCACCAAATCAGATATCCCATTGAATTTCATGATGTTTGCATGTTGGAGAATATAAAACGGCAAG
Organism: Taxus chinensis; assembly: GCA_019776745.2. NCBI lineage: Eukaryota > Viridiplantae > Streptophyta > Pinopsida > Cupressales > Taxaceae > Taxus > Taxus chinensis. The sequence goes on along the minus strand of CM034147.1, from coordinate 196,844,314 downwards.
ATTGATCAAAATCTAATCCTCTTGAGCAATCAGATCATACATTAAGGGTGAAGAAGACGTATTTTCAGCTTTCACCCTCCAGGTATTGCAAAAACAATATCTTATGCTCCCAAGTTGTAAAGGAATTTGAGATATTTCGAATGGTACCAATTTGGTTGGATTTAGGGCTCTAGTTCGAAAGATATGGCCATTTGAAATTTTGAATTGCGTCCGTATGAAAAAAATGCCATTTTTCCACAAAAGGGATCTGCGGGCTCGACAATGCAACTTACTCCCTTTTTTGAAGAAAACACAAAAATCTCAAAAAAACTTTGCTTCCCGTAGCTCCGTCATGTAATTTTTTCCTCAAAAATCTTCGTAGGTAAAAATTTGGAATTGCGCCCACCTTTAGCTTTTGATGTGGGTCCCAGCGGGACCGCGCTTCATTTTTATACCTTTTTCTCCATTTCACCAAAAAACCAAAATTTTCAAATTTCCTCTGGTGGCCTGCACTTCCACCTTTGAATTTTCAACACTGGATTCAATTGATCTCTCGTGGGGCCGTGCTTCGCTTTTAGACTTTATTCCCTTTTTCATCAAAAAGGGCTTAAAACTTCAAACTTCTCTGATGTTCCGCCTTCCCTTTTTGACTTTATCAAAGCTAATGTTCCTCTTTGATTCGCAACAGAGTTGCGGTTTTCTTTATGACGTTAATTCCTTTTTCACAAAAAAGGTTTTAAAAATTCAAAGTGCTCCAGCAACCCACATCACCTCTGCTTTTGACTTTTCAAACTACCACTTGTCTTTCTCTAATTGGAGTGGAGCGACAGTTCCCATTTTAACTTTAATTCTTTTGAAGTTGAAAAACTTCAAAGTAACCCAAAATTCTGCCATTTTCTTTAACTTTTCAATTCCATGTGTCCTCTTTTGATTGGAGCGGAGTTACAGTTTATTTTACAACTTTATAAATAAAGCTAAAAAAACTTCAAAGGAACTAAACAACCCGCTTCTCCCTTTTTGAATTTTCAATGACAAGCGTCCACCTCTGATTTGCAGTAGAGTTTCAGCCCATTTTTTCACCTATTCCTTTATTCACGAAAAAGGCTTAAAATCTTCAAAGTCTTCCGATGATCTACATTTCCGCCTTAGTCCTTAGAAGCTGCCACGTGTCCCTTTGCGGGCCTTAAGCAATTTTATCATATTTTTACCTTTTTATCATAGTGCCTTAAAGCACAAAAATGACCCACCCGTCCATAACCAATTAACTTATGACACATGCACATTGTCGAGGAAAAAATAAGAAATTTGCTCCGCCACTTGAATTCAACCAATCAAAGCTCGACGAGGCCATGGGACCAAATCAATCTTTTTTTCAAAGTATCCAAAAATGACAAAATGAAAAGTTTCTAACATTTATTCATTGTCCAATCATTGACGAACATGTAACCAAAAACACAGAACCGGAAATTTGACAAGGAACACGGCCGCAGAAGACGAAAAACCAGGGCAACTTTGCCATTGATGCTCAGAATCGGGTTTTTTGCCAAGGATGGAGAAATTGCAAGTAAAACTAGGCACGAAGCAATTTATAATCATGGCAATGGATTTTCAAAGGCATACAAGTATAAATTAATCATTTTCGAACTTCCATGATCGTGAAAAATAGGAAAAAACATCAAAGCCCGCGGATTTGAAAAATTTAGGGCAAAAACAGGGAAAACTTGGGGATTTCTTCAAAATGGGGCACGAAAAATAGTTTTGCAACAATTCAAGACATACAAATGGAGATAAATGCTTCACTTCATCCATTTGAGAAAAAAATATGTTTCAGAATGCGCAGATCAAAGGGAAAACAAGGGCAAAACGGTGCAAGATCAAAATGGGCACCAACAAGTATCATTAATAAATATATATAAATTAATATATTAACAATCAAGATTAATAACAAAGGGTTATATAGTAAGAGAAGCAACTATATTTTTTATATTGAAAAAGAAAAATAAAAGAAAAAAAAAATTATATTGAAAAGTTTAGGTATTCGGCTGAGTTTAGAAGTTACGTAGAAAAAAGACAATTATATTGTTGGGGAAGGGGCCGAGCCTCCCCTCACCCCACCATATCTCTGTTATTAAAACAAGAAAAAGGGGTGGGTGGCCATGGCCGAACCCAAAGCATTAAACAAAGTCGGCCATGGGCCAACCCAAATAAAAATGTAGCGAAGCCCTTAGGGCCAAGCCAAGACTTTTGCAAGCTTTCGCCACCTTATACGGCCATCCCAACGTGCAATGCAAAATATATATATATATATATATATATATAATAAAAATGCAGCGCAGCCCTTAGGGCCAATCTGAGACCTTTGCAAACTTTCGCCACCTTATACGGCCATTCAACCTGCAATGCAATATATATATATATATATATATATATATATATATATATATATACATATACTTCTCCCAAATTTGGGAATATATCTCATTCCACAAAAAAAAAAATTCATAAATAAACTAGTATGTAGATTTTAGTATCTGGAAAATCGATTTGCCAGATCCAGAGCTCTCTCTGTAATAAAAACAAATATATATATATTTTTTCCAAAGCCTGATAGCTCCCCTCATGGTTGTTGCTCATCCTTCCATTTCCTCCTCCCTCTACAATCTACTCTCCCTTCTCCATCTGGCTGTTGCCTCCACTTTGTCCCATAAACCAAATAAACAAGAAATGAGATGAGCACAAAAAAAACAGTAATGCAAAAGTGAATTAAACCTTACCCTAAATTTGAGCTTCCAGTGCGAATAAAGTAAATGTTAGGGTTAGTATAAGGAATGGAGAATTAGGTGAAACTAGTTCTATTTTAATTTTTTTTTATTAGAAGTCCATAAGTGTACATAATATAAAGTTTTTGGGCTTAGGTAAGTGTAGATGGTTAGGTTCTTAGAACTAACGTTTAGGTTATTTTAGATTAAACCTTCTCCTACTAAATATGATTAGTTTAGTTTTTCTATATTAATAAACCCTTTTATAGATCTTATTATATATTCTAAGACATGTGAAATAGTGTAAAGCATATAATATAATATGTGCATATATGTATATAAAAGTTATGTTTATATAACAAAATATGTGTTTTATAATATAACATGGTAATATAATTTTGTTATGTTATATTGTTATGTCATACATAATATTTGGTTTTGTATATAATATAATTTTATTTTATACAAATGATATGGGATGTTATAAGATTATGATAATCAAAAGGAGTTGTTACAAAAATGTTATAATGCTATTATAAAAAAATATTTGTGTATCAATATAACAAGTACGACATATGCACTGCTATTATACACGTAATAATATTACTACTTGGTATAATGTTGTTATTACGTAGATAATGATAAGGCGATTATTTTTGTAATATTCGTACAGTTATAATATTGTATCGTGCATACTACTATTATTAATTTGTTTTAAGGTCGTTAGAATTTTAGCCTTGTTAATTTAACTGTTTATCCTTCGACTGCACGATGACGATTACTCACAAGGGTGGTAAACTCTTTTGGCATCGCGTCGTGATGTTTGACCCACAACTAATAACATAAACTTAAATCTTACCTCCCATCAATCTTTTCTTAAAAAAAAAAAAATACATCGATAATTTTCTACCTCTTAATTAGTTGTTTTGTGAGTGAAATGTTTTGGGGTGTTACACTTGGTATCAGAGCCATGGGTTCAACGCTTGGACCCTAGGCAAACATGGGAACACAACAACCAGTTAGCGAAACTTAAACCTCTATGATTTAAAAAACAATACCAATAATAATATTTGTTTTGATTGTTGTATTCACCTAAGACGACGTCTTGTTGTACCCTGTTAACGGAAAATGCTAGTCCATTTGATATTCTTGCGAACTTCTTGGGTGATAGGAACTTGGATCCTTGTGAAGATGTTGTTATTGGGTTCCTAGCTCTTGGTTATAGACTTGTAGTGTGTTGACCCTATAGAGACCCTCCCTTTTTTTTGGAGTGTTAGTTTGTGTGGTATGTAATGCCCTGTTCTACGTTACACCTGTTCACCCTTCGACGATCGAGTGCTAAGCATGGAACGTCTTTGTGCCTTCGATCTATGGAACGCTCCTGCTTTATTTGTGCTCATTTGTGGTGTGGTGTGGTGTAACATCACGTGCCATTTATTCTCTTGTTTGTGAAGCTAAGCATGAATGTCCTCCTTGCTTTATATTTTCCCATCATTGTGTTCCAATTGCTAAATGAGGAGAATGTAGCTTAAAATTTTTAATCATCAAGGAGGAGAATATTAAACTAAACAAGGAGAGCTTAGTTTAAGTAATCAAGGAGAAGATTAATGATTATTATTTTATATAGACTATATTTTTTTTATTCTTTTTGGTAGTGGTTGAAGTGCATTTTCTTTTCTCCCTGGTTAGCTGGCAAATGGGTGACATTTCTTGTCACTTCTTAAATGAACTGTAATCTCCTGTTTGGCGTGAGACAGTGGAAGTCGGTGGAGTCTTGACTTCCTTCAACATGATCTCTTTTGATTCTCTTTGAATGCGTATAGGTGGGTGTTAGGCACGTTTTTTCTTGGGCTGCAGGCGTTGGAAGGAGGGAAACGTGTTTGAGTGCCTTTTTGTCCTTTTTCGGCAGTTTTGTTCCTGTTTCCTGCTACACGAACCTTCTCTGTTTTTTTTTTCTCCTCCTCTGCGTAAGGGCGTTTTTTCTTTCTCCTGGCACGTTTTCTCTGCCCCTGGGTTGCTGGGTGAATGCTAGGTTTGATTTGGTGGTTATAGATGAAGCTACAGGCTAGTAGGCGTGTTACCTCCACTTTCATTGGGTGTTGTGGGGTGTGTTCTGGTCGGGGATCCACAACACGGCCTGCACAGTAAATAGCCAGGCAGCAGGCACATTACAGAAAGTAGAAGCCTTTTTTAGCGCCTCCAACAAGTAGGTTGTCCAACTATGTTGTTATCTGTTCAGTATCGACTGCATCCTCAAATTCAGGATTCTCCTTCAAGGTATTTTTTTTATCAAAGTCGATTAAGTGACAGTAAGAGTGTTACCAGGAGACCTGACAAATTTTATGGCAAAGATTCTCTATTGAAACCTTTCTGCTTGTTTTACGATGTAACCCTTAGAAGAGGATCTCATAGAGGCAGATCTGTTTCATTTCAGTGTATTCATGAAGCACGATTTGCTTTGCTATTATATGAGCTTCCTCAACGAGTCACTAAGTTGGCAGGCATAAAGGTTATTGTTGGAATTATCACACCTTACAAGCTACAGCTGTAATGTTTACACCGAGAGTTTGATGCTGTCCTCAAATCTGATGAAGCAAAAGGTTTATTTATCATTACGGTAGATGCCTTTCAGAGCCAGGAGCATGATGTAATCATTATGTCTTGTGTCTGAGCTTCAAATCCTCAGCAGGCCGAGCTTCTTGAATCCTTCAAGGCCTCAGGTGCTAGTATAGTCCATGGATCTCTGGAAGATCATGCAAGTCTTGTGGAGACAATCAAAAAGTGGATGTGGTCATCTCCACAGTGGGAGGGACGTAGATAATGGATCAGCTTAACATTATCAAGGCAATCAAAGAGGTTGGAACCATCAAGAGATTTCTGCCATCTGAATTTGGAAATGATTTTGATGGAGTCCATGCAGTCGAGCCTGCAAATACTGCATGGGGTTACAAGGTCAAAGTCTGTAGGGCCATTGAGGCAGAAGGAATTCCCTACACATATGTTTTCAGCACCTGTTTTGACACGTATTTTGTGCCAAATTTGGGGTAACCAGGCCTTACTGCCCTACCAAGGGATACAGTTTCGATTTTAGGGGATGGAAATGCCAAAGTTGTGTTTGTGAAAGAGGAAGATATTGGCACTTTTACCATCAAGGCAGTGGGTGACCCAAGAACTCTGAACAAGAAATTGTATTTGAGGCTTCCTGCCAATACATATTCTTTCAAGGACTTGGTAGCTTTGTGGGAGAAGAAGATAGGCAAGACTCTGGAGAAAAAGATGGATTTTGCATGTAGATGAGGGATAGAATTGTAGACTTTTGTCATCAACCTCAGTTGAGAAGTTCCTTTGCTCGAAACCTTTTTATGTTGTTCAACTATTGTTAACGTCCAGTGGAAAGTTTAAAAGAGGATTAATGTCTTAGTATAAAGTATTGTGGACTTTGTCATCTGAACTTTGGAAACCTTGTATTGTTTGACCATCATTGAAATTATAAGAAAATTTGGTTATTGTTGTTGAGTGACTTTGTTGGAGTATCAGTATTTTAAGAATTGATGTAATCTTGTTTTGTTCTTGTAAATGAGTGTTGCTACAACCTTGCCTTGAGAACAAATTTTGAGTTAAACCTTGATATGACTTAGTAATAAAGTGTCATAAGTAAACTAACATGGGATTGTTTAATACTTCTAGAAGTTAAATTAAAAGTTGTATTCAAGTAAAGTAACATAGGGGTCACCAACTTGAGAGCAAGAAATTCTTTAAGTAAACAAGGGCAGGACTATCATTGCAAGTAAACTTTATAACATGATAACCCTAGCTCCTCTAGTGAACATTATTCCTTTTATGGTGAAATTTGTAAAATGACCCTAAGGTGAAATGAACTGTTAGTTGTTTGAAGATGATAAGATTTAATAAGCCAGAGAAAACAAATTGGAGACCTCACCATCTTTCTCACCGCCATTTGGAAAGTAAATTTTTACTCCTTGTTAATACTTTTAGCGAAGCCTAAGTAAAGTTGTTGATAATTCTTGTTAAGAGCTCTAGCTTCAATTAAATACTGACAATAACTAATGAGGCCCTAAATATGTTTCATCTCGACCTTCTCCCTCTAACCCTTTTCCAAGGCACCTTGTATCACTTCTCTTAAGTGTGTTGAACTTAAAACCATGTTGTCTTGTGGGCAAGAACGAATCTTAGTAGCGTTAGTGGTGAGCAGATGGCCTTGTGGAATTTAAATACTCTTTTTTCTTGATAAACAAATTAAGCAAATAAATGTCATAATAGAGAAGATTTAAAGATAATTACTCTGTGTCGAAAGAATAAACTTAACTTGGTAAGATGAATTATATGAATCATATCTTGAGCCTCCTTGAAAACGTAAGCTAAGAATTGCAAGATGTCCTTTTAAAATAAATAACCCTCAAGAATATCTCATTGTGGTTGGCCCTAACTGTAAGTGTGTTCTCTGATTGGACTTCTATGTTGTCTTGTCAAAAAGGAAAAAAATGTATTATCCTTTTGGGTGTGAATGTTTCCATGTTGAATTTATGGCCATCCTTTTATCAAGTTGTTCACAATGTTAGTTGTATCCTTGGTGATGACATGTTGCGTGGTGTTATGTGTCAAGCAAGTCAAAAAAAAATTATCCTGTCTTTTACTGTGTTGTTCATGTGTGTGAATTTTTGGGTCGTTACACTTGGTATCAGAGCATAGGTTCATGCTCTCGAACCTATGGGCCGGATTGGTGTTGTACGATGATGATACATGGTGGTGGTTGTGTTAGATGATGATACTGTATGATGATGATGATATTGCATGATGATGATTTATATTGGAAGAGTAATGTGCTTTAAGTGTGATGTGATCCATGTCGTAATTGTGATTTTGTGAATGCACATGATGTGTATGTCACTTTGTGCGTGTTGGTAATCATGTTGATATGTTGGGGATGGGAGTATTCTCTCTCCTTCTTGTGGATTCTATGAAGAGTTCACGTGTGAATTACTGTTTTTGGTGGGTGAAAAGAATTATAATGTGGATGACATAGTGTTGGAGCATTGTGGCATATTGTGATATGTAGGTGTATCAATGTGTTGTATGACTAGATTGATGTTAAAAGAAATGAGTTGTATCATGATGTTTTTACCATGTTTTGGAGAAATGTGTATACCACCTTGTTATGTAGCCATGGATGTTATGTTGTGATGTACTATGTTCATCGTATGTATGAATTGTGCAAATATGTAATGCTTCATGTTGTGATTTGGGGTCATACGGTGAGTGTATGAACCCTATCGTATGGTGATTGCACTTTGGGTGCAGAATGTGGTAAAGTGATGTGTTACACTCAGTGAATGTATGATTGTGATCTACCTTTTATATGTACCATATGTAAGACGTTATGGTAGTTATGTGTGTGCCACCATTATGTTAGTGATGTTGTTGTATATTATGTTGTGAACCTTACGCTAACCGACCCTGAGGGTAATCGGTAGAAGTGTATGTTGAGAGTGAGGAATGGTGTACCATGGGTCAATAACTTGAGCCAAAGCTCAGTTTAGTAAACAACCTGTGATCCTTTCCTCTCTCCCTATGTGGTTGTATGTATGCAACCTAAGTGCAACTATGACAATGTTTAGCCTTGTCGAAGTGGTGGCGGGATGATTCAGATGGAGGTGATGACAGTTGTATTATTGATATGTATTTTATGAGCTGAGGCTCGATGTTCCGAGTGCTAGCAACTTGTTGAGTACCCCTTGGTGGCCAGATAAGGCCACACAGTTATCGTAATGTGACATTATTATGAGTTGATTTTATTCGTAAATTGAGATTTTTACCTTATTTTGTAAGGACCAGCAGCTTTTCTTGATTGCCATGCTTTACAATTTTGGGCATTTCCTTGGTTTGTGGCACTAACATGGGGATTTTGATACTAACTATGGCTATTTGGCCATTTATTTTGCTTGATTTGGGGTCTTCATTTAAATTTGGAATTTTTACCGCCTTGCCCAAGGCTTGTACTTTGCCACTTGGCACTTTGATTGGTTTGTTGTGCTGGTTCTATTGTCGTGATGTGTGGAATAGGGTCATGGGATGCACCATGGAATGGTTGGACCTATGGACCCACTTTGTTGTATAGGGGTACGCCCCAAGGAGTTACAGATAACTAGCGGGTTGTTGAACCACGCGTTATTATGTCACTTGGGTTAGGAGTGTTCGAACTCTATGTGTCTTGGACCATAGGGTCAACCGGCCTCCTTGAGGGAGGCATAAGAGTTTGAGGGAGGCATAAGAGACTTGAGGTAGGCATAAGAGTTTGAGGGAGGCATAAGAGAGTTGAGGGAGGCATAAGAGTTTGAGGGAGGCTTATGATATTTGTCTGTATGGTCGATGTTTCGGGATATATGTTGAGTTATTGTGATGTTTTGGTAGTGGTATTTTGATGTATGTGTTACCCATGTCAGATGGATATGTGTTGTGATGTCGTGGATATGTCATTGATGCCCTTGTGGACCCTGTGTACCTATAGCATTTGTTTGGTGTTATGTGAATTCGTTTCATCGATGCAAATTGAGGAAATGTCTGGTGGATTGTAGTACTCTTTTGGTTGAGTGTTTTGGTATGTCATTCATTGATGTGTGTCAAGTACTATGTTATGTGGACTGTGCCTATTCCATTCCGTATTTGAGTAACCTTTTTGTGGTGTAATACAATCATGAAGTATATACTTGTGTGCTTATGAATCTGTAGGGTCTTGTGAACCTGATAGGGTGTTGTGTTAGCAGTTCATGTTGGGCACCCAACATAAGGAATAAACCAAAAACTCTTCAATGATGAAATTTTAAAAGAAATTAAACTAAGAATAATGTTAACGGAAAGAGACTAATGAAAATAATAAATAAGAAAGAACTTCCAATCTTCACAGAACCTTGAAAGTTAAAATTTCTACCAAATGTTCCTAAGGCTACCTTGTGACCGTGCTTTATACAACTAAAATTTTAAACCATAGGGTGTACTTTCTCCTGTACCTGTTCTTGGTTACATGCCATTTCCTTCCCTCTGTGTAATGTCGCATCGAGGAAGATGCTTTCTTAAGGGGAGGAGAATGTAATGCCCTGTTCTACGTTACACCTGTTCACCCTTCGGTGATCGAGTGCTAAGCATGGAACGTCTTTGTGCCTTCGATCTATGGAACGCTCCTGCTTTATTTGTGCTCATTTGTGGTGTGGTGTGGTGTAACATCACGTGCTATTTATTCTCTTGTTTGCGAAGCTAAGCATGAATGTCCTCCTTGCTTTATATTTTCCCATCATTGTGTTCCAATTGCTAAATGAGGAGAGTGTAGCTTAAAACTTTTAATCATCAAGGTGGAGAATATTAAACTAAACAAGGAGAGCTTAGTTTAAGTAATCAAGGAGAAGATTAATGATTATTATTTTATATAGACTGTATTTTTTTAATTCTTTTTGGTAGTGGTTGAAGTGCATTTTCTTTCCTCCCTGGTTAGCTGGCGGATGGGTGACATTTCTTGTCACTTCTTAAATGAACTGTAATCTCCTGTTTGGCGTGAGACAGTGGAAGTCAGTGGAGTCTTGACTTCCTTCACCATGATCTCTTTTGATTCTCTTTCAATGCATATAGGTGGGTGTTAGGCACATTTTTTCTTGGGTTACAGGTGTTGGAAGGAGGGAAACGTGTTTGAGTGCCTTTTTGTCCTTTTTTCGTAGTTCTGTTCCTATTTCTTACTACACGAACCTTCTCTGTTTTTTTTGTTTTCTCCTCCTCTGCGTAAGGGCGTTTTTTCTTTCTCCTGGCACATTTTCTTTGCCCCTTGGTTGCTGCGTGAATGCTGGGTTTGATTTGGTGGTTATAGCTGAAGCTACATGCTAGTAGGCGTGTTACCTCCACTTTCATTGGGTGCTGCGGGGTGTGTTCTAATCGGGGATCCACAACATGGGCTGCACAGTAAATAGCCAGGCAGCAGGCACATTACAGAAAGTAGAAGCCTTTTTGAGCGCCTCCCACAAGCAGGTTGTCCAACTATGTTGTTATCTGTTCAGTATCGACTGCATCCTCAAATTTGGGATTCTCCTTCAAGGTATTTTTTTTATCAAACTCGATTAAGTGACAGTAAGAGTGTTACCAGGAGACCTGACAAATTTTATGGCAAAGATTCTCTATTGAAACCTTTCTGCTTGTTTTACGATGTAACCCTTGGAAGAGGATCTCATAGAGGCAGATCTGTTTCATTTCAGTGTATTCATGAAGCACGATTTGCTTTGCTATTATATGAGCTTCCTCAACGAGTCACTAAGTTGGCAGGCATAAAGGTTTCTGTTGGAATTATCACACCTTACAAGCTACAGCTGTAATGTTTACACCGAGAGTTTGATGCTGTCCTCAAATCTGATGAAGCAAAAGGTTTATTTATCATTACGGTAGATGCCTTTCAGAGCCAGGAGCGTGATGTAATCATTATGTCTTGTGTCCGAGCTTCAAATCCTTAGCAGGCCGAGCTTCTTGAATCCTTCAAGGCTTTAGGTGCTAATATAGTCCATGGATTTCTGGAAGATCATGCAAGTCTTGTGGAGACAATCAAAAAGTGGATGTGGTCATCTCCACAGTGGGAGGGACGCAGATAATGGATCAGCTTAACATTATCAAGGCAATCAAAGAGGTCGGAACCATCAAGAGATTTCTGCCATCTGAATTTGGAAATGATTTTGATGGAGTCCATGCAGTCGAGCCTGCAAATACTGCATGGGGTTACAAGGTCAAAGTCTGTAGGGCTATTGAGGCAGAAGGAATTCCCTACACATATGTTTGCAGCAACTGTTTTGCCACGTATTTTGTGCCAAATTTGGGGCAACCAGGCCTTACTGCCCTACCAAGGGATACAGTTTCGATTTTAGGGGATGGAAATGCCAAAGTTGTGTTTGTGAAAGAGGAAGATATTGGCACTTTTACCATCAAGGCAGTGGGTGACCCAAGAACTCTGAACAAGAAATTGTATTTGAGGCTTCCTGCCAATACATATTCTTTCAAGGACCTGGTAGCTTTGTGGGAGAAGAAGATAGGCAAGACTCTGGAGAAAAAGATGGATTTTACGTGTAGATGAGGGATAGAATTGTAGACTTTTGTCATCAACCTCAGTTGAGAAGTTCCTTTGCTCGAAACCTTTTTATGTTGTTCAACTATTGTTAACGTCCAGTGGAAAGTTTAAAAGAGGATTAATGTCTTAGTATAAAGTATTGTGGACTTTGTCATCTGAACTTTGGAAACCTTGTATTGTTTGACCATCATTGAAATTATAAGAAAATTTGGTTATTGTTGTTGAGTGACTTTGTTGGAGTATCAGTATTTTAAGAATTGATGTAATCTTGTTTTGTTCTTGTAAATGAGTGTTGCTACAACCTTGCCTTGAGAACAAATTTTGAGTGAAACCTTGATATGACTTAGTAATAAAGTGTCATAAGTAAACTAACATGGGATTGTTTAATACTTTTGGAAGTTAAATTAAAAGTTGTATTCAAATAAAGTAACGTAGGGGTCACCAACTTGAGAGCAAGAAATTCTTTAAGTAAACAAGGGCAGGACTATCATTGCAAGTAAACTTTATAACATGATAACCCTAGCTCCTCTAGTGAACATTATTCCTTTTATGGTGAAATTTGTAAAATGACCCTAAGGTGAAATGAACTGTTAGTTATTTGAAGATGATAAGATTTAATAAGCCAGAGAAAAAAAATTGGAGACCTCACCATCTTTCTCACCACCATTTGGAAAGTAAATTTTTACTCCTTGTTAATACTTTTAGCGAAGCCTAAGCAAAGTTGTTGATAATTCTGGTTAAGAGCTCTAGCTTCAATTAAATACTGACAATAACTAATGAGGCCCTAAAGATGTTTCATCTTGACCTTCTCCCTCTAACCCTTTTCCAAGGCACCTTGTATCACTTCTCTTAAGTGTGTTGAACTTAAAACCATGTTGTCTTGTGGGCAAGAACGAATCTTAGTAGCGTTAGTGGTGAGCAGATGGCCTTGTGGAATTTAAATACTCCTTTTTCTTGATAAACAAATTAAGCAAATAAATGTCATAATAGAGAAGATTTAAAGATAATTACTCTGTATCAAAAGAATAAACTTAACTTGGTAAGATGAATTGTATGAATCATATCTTGAGCCTCCTTGAAAACGTAAGCTAAGAATTGCAAGATGTCCTTTTAAAATAAATAACCCTCAAGAATATCTCATTGTGGTTGGCCCTAACTGTAAGTGTGTTCTGTGATTGGACTTCTATGTTGTCTTGTCAAAAAGGAAAAAAATGTATTATCCTTTTGGGTGTGAACGTTTCCGTGCTGACTTTATGGCCATCCTTGTATCAAGTTGTTCACAGTGTTAGTTGTATCCTTGGTGACGACATGTTGCGTGGTGTTATGTGTCAAGCAAGTAAAAAAAAAATTATCCTGTCTTTTACTGTGTTGTTCGTGTGTGTGAATTTTTGGGTCGTTACATGGTGCAACTCTTGTGGATTAGTGCTAGAGGTAGCATTGAGGGGTCATTTGGGAAGAAAACTAGAGGTTGATTTGTTGTTAGAGCTCCCCCTTCTTCTCCAATGGCTATATGAGTTGGTTTGGTTTTTGCTTGAGGACTTTATCCTCATATGGGAGAGTAGATTTCAGGACATGGTGTCACATTTGATCCAGTTTGTATGTGTGTGCTTAGATCTGAGCTCGATGTATAGTACCCCTATTGGTGGCCCGTGAAGGGTTGAGAAGTGAATGTGATGTGAAAATTTCATGTTTTTTATATTTGTAAACTTAAGTTTTATTTAGCAACATGTACTAGTTTACTATGATCCAACTCAGGATTCAGATCTCATGGGCGGTTTATAAAATTTATTTAGGGTTCAAATATATATATATATTAATGGCCTGCCTGGGTTCAAATATGGATTTATTAAGGTTTATTAGCCTTTCTGGGTTCAAATATGGCTTTCTCCACTTAGGATACTTTACCAAGTTTTGAATTTGCATAATTTTGTTTTGATTTGTTGACATCCATAATTTTCAGGATGTATTTATTTTTACTGCTATCTTGGTTAAGGTACTGCCCCGCTTTCAGTGTAAACTTGGATACTGGACCAATTTTTTGTGCGTTAGATTTCACATTTATATAATCCAAATTTTATATGATAACCTTCACTTTATTCAGGATATTATTGTAATTTTATACCCTTTTAATAAGATTATGGACCACCTTTAGGGTAAACTTAATTACCCGGTTACCTGTCACCTGTCACCTAAACCTAGGTTAGTCTTTAGGTATGTTGGGCCACCTTTATGGTCGGATGCATTGGGTTCATTTTTGACCTAGGTTTTTAGCTCGAATTTGATTAATTATAAGTCTGGATTTTTCGCTTGATATATTAAATCTGTTGCTCCGAATGGCCAGGTTATATCTTCTTAAGCTGAGATTTAGACTCTTGGCCAAAAAACTCCAAATACAAAGGTACTTTCTGTTGATTAATCATCTACCTTGTTTTGGTTGTCCTCTTGATGGGGTAGTGTAGTGCCCACGGATTCATTGTCCCTTGTTTCCTTGTTTCTTACGAGTATGATGTGCAAAATCCTTATTTGGAGTATGAGCACTGTTTGGAAAATCTCCTTTCCATTATCTAATATCTTGGATGCTGATCTTGATTCTAAACAGAGGGACTTTGTATTCTAGTCCTACTTATCTAACTCCGGTTTTGAACGTTTTAAAATAAAATGTTGTTAATCATTTACTATGTACATCTTCATCGTATCTCTTGTTGACAGGGCTTTTATTTAGTAAATAATAGTGAAGGACCCATTTGATATTGTTTTCCTGTAGATACTCTGAACTAGTATCATTACACCCTCTTCCTATAAAATAGTATTAGATGACCTGAACCAGTAAATTACACTACACCCTACTCCAATAATATGGATCAAATACCAATTGCAGTATGCATGTTTTACTTTGCTAAGCAGATACTCTGCTTTGATTTTTGTGGATGTGGTTTTACTATAAGGATTTTGTGATGTTTTTGACTAGTTGAACATTGAACATTACGATAATCTTTTGCTTATTCCAACTTGACTAGTATATTTTAAGAATTATTTCTATTTGAAAATCTGCCCATAACCCAAAGGTATTTTTATACTTTCAATTAGGATCTAAGATGATTGGTTGCATCCTTGGATCTTTGGCCTACATAGAATGATGTGATATCACACAAACATGTTAAGGATATTTCTTGAGATGGCACAAAATCACAATTCTATCATAACCCAAGAAATGCATTTAAGGGTTTAAGACATTAAGCTTATAATGTACTTCAATGTTGCTTTTAATGACTATAGCTAAAACTTGCTGTATTATAAATGTGGGTTATAGACATGAATAACTTTATGCCAGGTTGGTGCAATGGATGCTCTTGGGGAATACACGGAAAATTGAAGTTTCGTGGTTCATGAGATATTATATCCCCTGCTCCCTTATTATTATTAAGGACGTTTTTTCTGAAAAAATTTAAACTAATTTTGAAAGGTCTTAAAACACAACAGAACTGTAGGAGTATGTAATATGTGTGTTTGTTTGCCTACGATTGTTGGGGTTGTCATCTGGTAAAGTACTTTCCATACAACTGGATGTATAATCAAGGACCAATATAACATATGTAATCTGGTTATAATACAACTACATGCCCTCTGTCAATTTTGGACCAAATACTCTTTGGGTACCAGCATGACTTTTGGAAGTACATAAATCATTTTATCGCTTTGTTAGTGTGGCTTATTTTGATATGTTAATATTGAGGGATTTTATTTCCCACTAAGCTAAAAGTGGAAGGACCCATTCGATAATGTTTAGTCGATAGACACTTCTACACCTAAACTAGTAAACTACACCCTCTCCTATAATACGTGATCAAATACCAAGTAGCATGATGTTTTACTCACTTGTTTATTATTTTCTACTCTGCATGTGAGTTTCCATTGTTGGATGTGGTTTAGCTATAAGTTGTACCCTTGTTGTCTGTTATCTTGACTAGTGTATGCAAAAGAACATATTATGAGAATCAGCAGGGCACAGTGGATGTATAATCTTAAGAAAGGTACCCTAATTCATCCATGTGTATAATGGGTCAGATGGTTACCTAGGCTTATTGTAAAGCTTAGGAAACATATGTTAAGGATATGGAGATGATTTATCAAATCATATTTCCTGCTTACAAGTTGCTTCAAGTTGTAATCTCCTAAGTACTCATTTCATTCTCTAGAGTGGTGCAAGTCTATGTCTTCATAAGTGTGTGCAAGATAGTGATAACTTGCATATTACTCTACTAAGGATATGTAGTTCAACCTCTCTTGTTTCCTAGTTCTCCTAGCCCGCTTGACTGTTCTTACGGATTATACTTTATGCTTTTGAATGTTTTAAGGATCTTGAACTAGGGTAGATTTAAAATTATTAATGATGTTTCGTTAAACAAACAGAATGGTACCTCTTGTGCCGATATGTTAGTCTGGGAAAAGATTACTTCTCTTTCTAGTGGAAATATTATCCTTGTGTTTGGGGTTTCTAAATCAGGATTAGTGTTTGTGTGTGCAATATTTGAGTACAAATTTAAGTTATAGGAACCTTGTGGCCAAGGTCATGCTTAGTATTACCTTGAAATTTTAATTGAGCCCCTTCAAGCTATAAAGGTGCTTCCAATGAATAATGTTTATCCTTGAAAATACTTTTGCTAATTTAGGTGTTTTTCTTGTTACTAAACCTTGTCTTGTGTGGTCCTAATTGACTATAGCTTTGAGTAGGTGTGTATTACCATGAAAACATTGAAGGTCATGATTGGTAGTTGATAACCTTTTCTAAAATAGTGAACATTGAATTATAATTCAACCCAACAGAGGTTTACTCCTTCCCTATTATCGTGTGCTACACCCATGTGTGAACAATGTAGACACCTTATGTGTGTAACCTCTCCTATTCTTCATAGACCTTGATTGTTATTCATTGAGTATCCATCAACAATTTCTTGTTTAGATGTTTGTTTCATAACCGGGTTAACCTCGTAGAGATTATGTGGAAATTTTATATGTTTATTTCCTTAACCTCTTTCTGTGACTTCTAGGAGGAGTCAAATCTAAGGGGAGGGGGATGTAATTCCCACTAATCTTAGACACCAATTATACTATGATTTTTAACTTAGGTTGATTAGAGACATGGACCTAATTGTTATATCTTAATTAACATGTTGTTAAGATATGAGAGACATCATGATTTCCATTGTGTCTAGTTGTTACTTTGGATTGTATGGATGCATTATGGGCCTTGATGGACAATAAGGATATGATGATAGTATATAATGGTTACCTTGTTGTATACCGACATTTGGATTCTTGACATATTGAGTATATTCAGAGTGTTGGACTAACCATGTGGTCTAATTGATTTTTTGAATTGCTAACAATATGATGGTATTAGGGATCAAGAATATGTTCTTGAGTGTATCTAGTAGTTAGGAACTACAGTAGATATAGATAATTTCATTATTATTGTAGAATGTGAATTAAAATATTGATGATTGAAAATTATTTAGTAGAGTAGAATTAAAATGTTAAGTGATCTCAAATAATTGATAGAAATTCGTAAAATTGATGATCATGATTTAGTTACATTATATGACGATGTAAATTGATAAATATATGTGTGTTTTTAATTTCTTGATGTATGTTGAGGATTATATGATGTATGTTTTATATGAATTGATTCCCATGACATATTGATATGACCTTGAGGCCAAAAGGGTATTTTGTTTGTGTTTGGAGGGACATTATATCATATACATTAAAATGGGATAGGGGACCAACCACGGAAGGATGTCGGGTGTTGTGAAACATGGCCAAATTTGACAACTTCTGCATAATGTTATATTGTGTTGTTGTATGATTTATTAGGAGGTTTGCATAGGGAGGTAACCTCATTTATGTGGCCATGGGCGTAATGTGTTTCCTTTCTTTTAATTTTGTTGTTTTAACTTTTTGTGCATGTGTTTAATTATTGGGGAAATATTTTTAATTTATTAACACTTGATAATGTATCGTAATTAACTAATTTAGCTTAAATTTAAACTAAAACAGGAATTTATGACATGTGGGAAAACAATTGGCTAGATAGTCTTTGTTTTGATGCATGATGTAGGTTGAATTAAATGTATTCAGGTGGTGTGTAGTCCACCATCCTTCCCAAATTCGAATCTGGCCTTGTTGGTCACATTTAGAGACTTGAGGGACAAGTTAACCTTGTCCCTCACATTTCAAACTTTCCTACCAACCTTACTTATGAAGTATGAGACATATTTTGACCATTTTGATGCATTTTTAAGTGTAAAAAAGGCAAAAAGTTGCACTTATTATTTACCACATTTAATATTGTCCTTGATAAGCATGGTGTGCAAGTTGGAGTGTCATGTGGGCATGTCATAAGTCTTACAAGTGTATTTAATTGCTTTGGGTTTGGTTTTGGACTTGTGTGTTAGAATGGAGGGATGATGAATTGGCATCCTACATGGAGCCACATCATCATCCTCACATCCCTTTTCTATTTATGGGATGATTTTGATGGATTTTGGTGTTACTTACCTTATTTGCTTCTCTTGCATTTTTGAAAAAATGGGTCTTGGTTTTCATACTTAGAGTTTCTTTTGGAGTTTGATCTTGGATTGAGCTTGATGTGAAGGATTCAAAGCTTGTAGAGTAAAGCATATATATATATATATATATATATATATATATATATATATATATATATATATATATATATATATATATATATATATATCTTGTGTGTTTGTGTGTGTGTGTGTGTGTGTGTGTGTGTGTGTGTGTGTGTGTGTGTGTGTGTGTGTGTGTGTGTGTGTGTATATATATATATATATCGTGTGTGTTTGTGTGTGTGTGTGTGTGTGTGTGTGTGTGTGTGTGTGTGTGTTTTAATATAACATGGTAATATAATTTTGTAATGTTATAATGTTACGTCACACATAACATTTGGTTTTATATATAATATAATTTTATTTTATACAAATGATATGGCATGTTATAAGATTATGATAATCAAAAGGAGTTGTTACAAAAATCTTATAATGCTATTATAAAGAAATATTTGTGTATCAATATAACGAGTACGAAATATGCACTGTTATTGTACATGTAATAATATTACTACTTAGTATAATTTCGTTATTACGTAGATAATGGTGAGGTGATTTTTTTATAATATTCATATGGTTATAGTATTCTATCATGCATACTACTATTATTAATATGTTTTAAGGTCGTTATAATTTTAGCCTTGTTAATTTAATCATTTATCCATCGAACACACGATGAGGATTACTCACAAGTGTGGAAAGCTCTTTTGGCATCGTGCTGCGATGTTTGACCCACAACTAATAACATAAACTTAAATCTTACCTCCCATTAGTATTTTCTAAAATAAAAAAAAATACATTCATAATTTTCTACCTCTTAATTAGTTGTTTTGTGAGTGAAAGATTTTGAGGTGTTAGAGAAAACTTCTTAAGTCACACATAAGATGATACTCAGGAAACCTAATCTTGATTCTGTTGTGTAACGGAGGTATGATATAAGATCAAGAGGCATGCCCTTAGAAGTGAATCCTAGGGGTAAGACCTAATAGCCTTGTGTGTAAATAAATACCCTATTATCGGATGAACGAATTAAACAAGTAATTAAAATAATGTAGTTGATCCTTATTTAATGAGACACACCATTAGTCAAATGTTACACTGTATAAATGAAATCTAGCCAAAAAAAAAGGAAAAGAAATGTATGATTCACATATTATAAACCTTTCTAGGACTGAAGTTAAATATTGAAACATAATTCTAATAAATGTGTTATCCTAAAATATCGTGTCGTGGGAAGACCCTATCTATAAGTGTGTCATGTGGTTGACTCGTTATGTTGTGTCTTGTCAAAAATAAAAATGACCTTATTTTGCATCGTGTGGTTCATGTTTTTTTATATGGGTTAATGTGTGTCCAAACATATCAGGTGTTGTGTGATGTTCTAAGTGATCTCCTGTAGTGTCATGGGTACTATAGTGTAAGTAAAAAAAAAATTATTTCGACATTTTTACTGTTATATTTGTGCGTAAAATGTGGGCGTTACAACTTCGCTAAGTATTTATTTAAATTTCAAAACATTAGATATTACAATTTAGCCACGTCATTTGAAACTTAAATCCAAGGTTACTAAAACGTGCAGTATAATTATGACAATTGTTTATTTTAGATGTAGAATACTACAATTTAGCAAACTCGCTGGTATCTAAACTTTGGTAATTTTGAAAGAAATGATATGAAAATTTGGAGTGTTGAGGCGTGTATTATGGGAATTTTTTATGGTTGATCTATTATGTATGTTCGTAGTCAACAAGTGGCTTATATTTTATTGACTGCGAACTCATAACCTATAATTTCTATTTTTTATGATTTACTATTTAGAGATGTATTTTGTTTTGAATATATGTGTCATATTTTTTATACAATGGAAAAGATAACATTATAATGTATTATTTCTCTTTTAAAGTTAACAATACATTATGTTATTACCTTTCCATTAAAACTGATGACAATACCAATAAAAATTAATTTTTGGCTAAACGACCATACCATGCAAACTTGAACGATATATAGACTCATTCGGAACTATTAAGATGAACAAATTTTCTGCCTGATTTTCTTCCAATTGCATCTCCTAGTGTTAGGCCATGAGCCTTACCCAACTCAAAATTCAAGAAAGAGAGAGAACTCCAATCTCAATTATCTCTGGCTCTTTTTTTCAAAAGGGACAATCATTTTGGATGGCAATGACAAGAGGTATGAGTTTTGTCAAATTTCTTAAAAATCAAATGAGGATTGTTGAAAACTTTCTTTATGCTTATTGTGAATGAGATATGGGTCCGTTTGAATCTATGGTATTAAAAATCAGAAAGGTAACCAAAAATAAAGTTGAGACGGTTGTTTATAAGAAATATATATAATAAAAAATATATAAAACCATTACTATCATTATTGCTAACCCTTTACACCTTCTCTCTCTCCACATGACACTCAAAACCACCCCATTCCTCGAACCACGCATCATCTCAAGACACACGTACAAAGGTTTATATTGTTGGATTTGAAAGAAAAGGAAAGACACCTGACTCTTTTTTTTTCATCGAGAATATTAACATGTTTATGTATTGAGAATTGATACATAAGTTTAACCCAGTACACTTTGAATCCATTGTTCGCTTAGCAGGCATCACCATCACTATTACCCGACTTTCAATCCTTATAGCTTATAGCTACCGTCTCCATAGTATCAATCCTTACAGAATCATGGAAAATTCTAATTACTTATAATTTCGAAAGACGTGAAAGGGTATATCCAAGCAGATTCATGTATAATCCTCATTATTCAATGATAAGAATTAATCTTGCTTCCTACCCAAATGAGAGCAGTGATCACGAATACCCAAAGAAAAGAAACGGATACCCAAATGAAGCAGGTATGTCCTTGGAGATACATGGATAATCCAGATTACCCAATAATTTGTTAAAAAAATACAACTTTCCATTTTGCCAAGTTAAATATGTAGATCGAAATGACATCATTCAAATCAGAGATGGGTATTTGAACATATATTTGACAAAATAGTGGATGGAAGTAACAAGCAGAATGAAGAAGTAGACGAGTAAAACATACCCAATGCCTTTCGTACCGCCTGTGACAAGGGCTGTCATTCCTTTCAGAGACCATCTTTCGTTGATGAATTCAGTCATGCTGTCTCAAACCCAACCTAAAACGTAACACAGGATCGAATTTGTATTCGTCAATGCCCTTCAGATTCCTTTTAGTTACGCCGATATAACATGGGCGTTCATGTGGAATGAAGGTTTCGCATTACAAAATCAGTGGTTAATATTTGATCTAAACATTGCGCACGGATTAATCTGGCACGGTCTATTGTGGGATAAAGACAGTAGATAGGTGTCTCTGTTAGAGACGAGGCCATGATGGCGACGTATCGCTAGGTGTGGGTAGACGTAAATTGAAGGATTGGTACATGTCAATTTCTCACTCAAAATTCGGAAATTGGTAGATGTAAATTGAAGGATTAACACGGAATCAAATGCCCTTCGGATTAACATGGGAGTTCCTTCTGTGGAATGAAGGTTTCCCAGTGAAAAATCAGTGATTAATATTTGATCTGCACATTGCGCACGGATTAATCTGGCACGGCCTATTGTGGCATAAAGACAGTAGATAGGTGTCTCTGTTACAGACGAGGCCAGGCTGTACACAGGAAAATCCGATGGTGTTGATCTCGACGCATCTTTACAAATTTGGATTGAATGAAATGAAATGACTGACACATTTTTAGGAATTTGGATTGAATGAAATGAAATGAAAGACTTTTAATGACGTCCAGCGATTTTCCTGTAATTTAAATTGAAGACCACCTCTACATTAACAACGCATATACCCACTGTTTCCACTATTACTGGTCACATGCTATTACATCATTCCAACTCTATTCATTTAAATAATTTTTGGACGATTGTTGATGTCGTGATCTTAGTACAAATTGATGGATTGGTAGAATCGAAATGTTAGAAAATTGAACAATTGGTGAGTTGCCTAATTTTAACACTAGTTTAATAATGATATTTGATGATGTAAATTGTTATGTATGCATGCACGTATTTTATGATTTCGATGTCATTAATATGGCCATGAGGCCATAAAGGTATTGTTTTATTTTTCAAGAAATTATAGCTCAACAAACTACGGGGAATAGGAGACCAACAACGAAGGAATGTGGGATATTGGCAACAGGTCACCATGGAAACTCATGTATTCGTATGTTGTGTGTGTTGTTATTTTTTTTTGTTTGGAGGTACCCATTGGGAGGTGACCTCAAATGTTACCTTGGGTAAGTTGTGACCTTGTCTTGTTGATTTTAATTTTATTGTGAGTTATTGTATTTATTTTTTGTATGTGGAGTCATTTTTATTATTTTATTTAGCACCCCTCTTAAGTTAATTTTAGAAGTGTTTAACTTGTACTAACTAGGATGTGACTAAAGGATGGGAAATAAATATGATTTGTTAGCCTTAATGTGTGTTGGATGAGAATGAATTAAATTTGTTTTGGAGTAGCGTGTACTCTAGCTTGTCCCACACATCTTAAAGTGACCCACCCAGTAGGCCTATGATGTGAAGGACTTATTTTAGGTCCTATTTTGTGTTTTTATGGAGAAAAGAGAAATTAATTGCACTTTTCTTATAAGGGTTTTTTATTTGTGTCCTTTTAGGGTATGGGTTTGGGTTGAGTGTGTAAAAGGGTGGTTATTTCCCCAACTACCAATTTATTATGCTTTGGGGTTTGGGTTTGGCCTTGGTGATGTGGATTGGAGGAGAGATGATTTGGCATCCTACATGGAGCCACATCACCCATCTCTCCCTCTTTTCTATTTATTTCATTTTGTGTGAGGATTAGATGGTTGCTTGTTTAGTTTTGGGGGTGGATGCTTGGAATTTTGGAGAGGTTGCTTGAGAATGGTGATTTAAGCTTGGAATGGATGGTGCTTGTTTGGGAATTTTGGAAGCCTTGGAACTTGTTTGTGTTTGATCCTCATCATTTGTAAGGTAGATCTTCACTCTTATTTTTACCTTGCTATTTTGTTGTACTCATATGTGTGAATGATGGTTGTTTTATTGCTTATCATTGTGGGAAATATATTTGATCCTTAGGTTTTGGGAGAAATGGAAATGGGGGTAAAAATTGTGGGAGGCATAAGAGAAATGTTATTGGGTATTTTAGGAAGGAGTTGGGTTGGGATGTCCACCTTGTTGATAAATATGATTTGGGTTCATCTTGTTATTTCCTTGAGGGAAGAATAAGAGTGAGGGAGGCATAAGAGTGGGTTGATTTCTTGAGGGAGGCATAAAATTGTTGTTGTGTATGGTGATGGAGTTATTGGAGGCTCATAGGTGGACACCCAAGCCATTGGGAGGCATAAGAAGAAACCCCATGTTCCTTTCTCCTCCTTGGCTTGAGCATGAAGCCTTTGTGTTGGAAACTTGTTGGTTTTGTGTGATTTTGGAAATGTGTTATTGTGTTGAGTGTCTTGATTAAATGTGATTGTGGAAGCCATTAGAGTTACCAATGTTTTTTTTCATATCCCACATTGCTTCCTTGTTGGGGCTTGGGGGCCAATGAGGAAGAAGGCTTCTCTTCCTCATTAGATATTTGGTTGCGTGGAGAGTGTTGACCACTCCCCCATTTTGTTGTGTGTATTACCTTGATGAAGATGGTGGAACTCAATGGATGAAATACTCTTGTTGGAAAAATACATGTGGAATTTTAACTTGTGTTATTATGACTCTACCACTCGTAAATTGTGTTAATAGTATATTGAATGTAATATTATTCATTGGTTCGATCCTGGTAAATGGTTTATTATGAATTACACTACTTCATATGAATGGGAACTTGGTAATGATCTTGTAATGGAAATTAAGCTCTCACAAATCAAAATTAGTGTTTAGGAATTACATTGCAAATCTGGGTATTCTTAAAGAAATTAATGCTATTACGTGAGAGTGAGTGTTGATCATTTTTACATTATTGGTAATCCTCCTTAAATGAGATAAAATGGTATCTAATTAGGTTATATGTTTCTTATTCAAATTATGTACTAGAAGGAATAATTAGAATTAATTTTACAATATAATTTTTCCTTGTTGCAATAGAAATTTTCCTAAAGTAAATGAGGAAATCACAACTAAAATTATCCCCTTTAAATGGTCATATAAAGAAACTCGAAAGGGATAACTTGTTAAAATTGTTAAATGCACCAATTTTTATACTATAATTACTTGGGTGCAAGAAAATGTATATCCATATAAATTTCACAAGTGTAACGTTATTCTTCCATACTATTTGCAAATTTATGTTTGATGAGAAGATTAATTAATAAATAAATCTATATTATTAATATATAATTGTTATATATTAATAATATACTTGATTCTTTTCAAAATTTATATTATTATTGTATAAATAACATGATTAGAAATTAATATAGTCATACTATTAATAAATATTATTACTTACCTAATATTAAAAATATACCAATTTATATATAAGTATAAATATATACTCATTAATATATTCAAATAATTCAAAGTTATATATTTGATGTTTTTTAGCCTTTTTGAATTAGCTAAGTATGGGGGGGAAATAATTGTTTTATATAATTTTTTTTAAGAATAGAAAGTTGTCGACAGAGTGGCCGTAGCCTTAGGGAACAATGCTTTGTTTTATTAAAAGGTTGGGGGGAGGGGCACCGAACCCACCCCCATATTAAGAAATTATGCGGCCTGTATTATAACCGAATGCCGATTTTAGTCTCTCCTACGTTTTTTTTATACGTGGTTTAACTCTGTGTGTGTAACCGAATGCCGATTTTAGTCTCTCCTATGTTTTTTTTTATACGCGGTTTATATATATATATATATATATATATATATATATATATATATTTTCTCAAAAAAAATTAATGCATTTGATTCTGGTTTCTACCCAAATGGGTATTCATACAATACTCCCTTTTTGGTTATCCATTAAACCCGCAAGTAAATTCCATATAAAAATAAATGTGGAAGGGGAAGAAATACCCATAACTCGATTTGGATAATCCCTTGTAATTGAGATGTAAAAGACTAAGAAATATGACATTTAGAAAATAAGGAAACCCTAGGAGAGGGAATCCTAAAACTAACTCCTCTTGTGAGCAATCACCCAAGAGCTTGAGCTTCCTTCCATGGCTTCATCTTTTTACTTTTTCTTTAACCTGCAATTCCAAACAAGATGAATGAGAGAATAGGTCTAAGAAATTAATATATGAGAACCCATAAAGATATCTAGGGTTACTTTTTCCAAACCTAAATCTAAGGGCTAGTAAATACTAGATCCAATGGTGTAGGATGAACTCTTCATCACTTAAGTGATGTCGTATTTAGGTGGGAATGAGATAGATAAAAAAAGGGTGTGTGTGTGTAATGTTAAATGGGGGCCTAAGGGGTTAGACTTGGTTGTGCACCTTGCCCTTTTGAGATAATGATTTTATAGTATTGTGCATGCCATTGAAACTAGAGAATTATTATTCTCTTCATTTTAAATTTAAAATTGCTAATGGGAATTTAGATAATAAATTCAATGGGGATTAATGGAGTTAAATAATGAAATGCTAATTGAGGATTATTTAAATAAAATATTTGAGTCTAGAAGAGAAATAATTAAATCGTAACATCTTTTGAAATTGGGTTTAAAATATTAGTCATTGTTTTAGTTCCGACTGCCATGTAATGGTTTAACATTTTATAATTGGCAATTAATTAAAGTCCTGGTGAAGGCCATGTAACCTTTCAAAAAAAATTATTTTATAATTTTCCCTATTTGCTATCGGGTTTTCTCATGATTTATTTTTGAGAAAAATGTGGGTATTACAAAATAGAAAATATATTGGATGTATAACTTCAAATGGAAAAGAATTTTGCACAGGTAAAACACTTTAGTTTATTCATGCACAAAACATTGGTCAACAACTTATATCTATATATATATAGACAATCTTAAAAACTAGCATGTCATTACTCCAAACTAATATGATATCAAGTCTTTTCCATTCGCCAAAATATAATGTCTCTTTGTGTCTTTCCTTGATTTATTTCCATTGCTTGAGTAAGTAATTGAGTTATAGAATTGGGATATTAATTTACTTGGATTTGTGGTTCATCGACATTGTTTATTTGTAAAAATTTATGAAACACACAACATGCCACTATGATTTGGGGAACTTTATCTATCTCTGCACCTACATCTTGAAGAAATCTCCATCCCCCTTTTAGATTATCAAATGCGTTCTTAGTCTTCATGTGATATCTAGATGACTGTTTTTCAGAAAGAGTATACATTGGAGATAAATTGTTATTATACTGCTTCAGTAAGTAGGGAGAAATAAGATAAGAAAAATATCCAATTATTTGGGGAAAGATTATGGTTCATCCAATTTTAACACATACATCCCAAAATATGTTTTGAGCATCAAATACTCCTTATAACAAAACACTATGGAAATCGTGTTTGTATCTATTTACATAGTTCATAGGAGTATAATGTTGTTCAAGAAAATATGATATCTTAATATGTGTGCCATCTATTGTAACACATATAATTGAAAGTAGAGTTAATGTGTGAAACTCGCTCAATATTATTTTTAACCTACTACTAGATGGAATTCTTATATTCTCCTTTTACAAATTTTGAAGGATAATATTGACAATTACCACTGTGTATTTTCTCACTCTAGATTCTCCTATGTAATATGCTTCTGCTACTATATGTGTAGGAGTTCCTTGGGCAACGGGATATAAAACTAGACAAAGAAGTTTTTAGGTTGTATTGGTTCTCTACCTAAATGAGTTGTGTTTGTACTTGACATATGTGGTTCTATTTTTGACAAAAGCATTTGAAAAAGTGGAAAATACATTCTGTAATGATGATGATATAAAATGTATCGATAATTTGGTTGTTCCTCTCGTGCTTTTTGTTTTTTTAAGTTCCAAAATGTGCATTGTATTTGAAACTTCCACCACTCTATATCTCTTCTGATGGATAATGATTAACAATTTTTAAATAAAAATACCATCTGCATAAAGTAACTTTGAAAATCACACTTGTTATGTTTGATGGATCTGAAGAAAATGAAGAGCTAGTAACTTCTCTTAACAAATACATCCAGAATAAAACAAACTTTGGATCTATTGCATTTGAAGAGTTATATTTCCTACACATGAAATGTATATTATAGTTAGTGATTTATATTTTAAAAATTAGTCTATATGGACATGTATTTTTGTAGACTTTACAACATATTTTCATCAAAATCTTTATCATATGATTGCATAAATGAAAAAAGTAGCTACTTTTGTTAATAGAGAAAAAATAAACAAGATCAAGTTATAAAATTGAAGACTTTAGTACCTGTAAGTATATGAAAATTATGTACGTTACCATTGTTTGTTTTCCCTCATAAGTCTAAATATAAACAATGAATTTTGCCTCTTCTTTGTTGATGTTATGTGGAACAATGGCATGCTAGGATAGGTCTTTCGTGTCAACCCTTTGTAAACCATCCTTGAGGTTTGTGATCATCTTATGAAAATCACTCGATCATGAACAAGGGCAAGTACAAAGACAAGTTTTCCCCATGTTCGCACTAAGGGGGGGAATGTTAGGAAATTAATTAAGTGCTCATGTAATGAATGTTTTGTTGTAGTAATTAGCTAACTTAATTTTGTGAGAATTATATCGTTATGTAGTTATAACAATATAATCTCTGTTGTACCCAATGTTACCAGTTGACTAATTCCAGGACATTCATTCCTATTTATGAGGTCATTTTTTGTAGCTACTTCAAGCCTATCGGACTATATAATATCCAATCGTATCCCATATGTTGAATATACTAGAGAACTCTGTTCCCCGATCGGCAGGTTTCCCCGAAGTTTGTCTTGGTTTCTGGCCCATCCGATCTCACTTGTCCCAAATATGCTATAGTTCTTTTTGACAAGTTGTTCTATAATATTCGACCGAATAGCTACCTTAATCAAGCATACTTCACGCTTTAAAATATAAAATAATCCCAAGTTCAATTTGACAAGTTGTATCCATTTTCGACCGAATCACCTAAACTAGTGTTACTTCACACTTTCACGTCCAAAATAGTCCCAAGGTTCATATTATGACAAGTTGTTCCATTTTCAGCCGAATCACCTGAACCGCGTATTTTTAGCGCTTTCAAAGACCCAATATGGTCCTATAGTTCACCCGGACCCATTGTCACATTTTCACCCAATCCAGACGAGTCGCGTGTTTAATACTATTAACGTCCCGTTATGGTCCCATTAGTGTATTTGATGCGATCTATTGGTATGCGATTAGCCTGAATTTTCATAATATTAATATATATTTTGTTTGTTAATTTGCGTCTCATATGGAACAAGATGAACCACTAGTGCCATTCGTAGTTTATTTTTGTTGCTTATATTATGAAGTATCTTAACATGATTCAAATTGGTAGGTATTTATTATAATGCGCATTCATTATGTTGGCTCTATCGTAATGTTGGCTATATAACGAGTAACCCCCTATGCATTTTTTCACACTGCTTCCATGCTATCCTTTAATCTCGAACCCTTGTAAACTAAAATCCTACACGTGTATCCTTCCCTCTGTAATTCCTTTCCAAGTCCAGTTTGTGGCTCTGCCCTCCCAATTACTATCAATATGAAGATCATGTTTCAGGGACAGGAACAAATCTCACCACTAAAGTCTGGTTGTTCCCAATATTGGGGGAAATGAAGCTATGTCATCTTGAATTTGGTGATTTTTGGGCAAGGATGGCAGATGCAAACCCTACACCAATGGCACAGATGATTCACGACAGCGGATTAGCTTTCGCTGGAGGTTTCCTGATCTCGGTGCAATGTGCTGATACAGTGCTTACATGCGGAGCTCACTTCGATCCTGATTCGAGCAAATTGACCAACGTACACGGGGAACACATCGCAAAACTAGATGCTGCCGCCATTGGCACTGCGCTGAGAATTCCAGAAATGGATAATGCCATAGTTGTTTCCCAGAATCAAGCATAGGCCCTATTCAATCAAGACAACGACAAATACAAGGCGCGGGTGGCGAAGTCCTGGCTAAAGAACCCTAAGAAGGGAGCATCTCGTTTATCCAAGACTCTTTTCCGGGTTGATTTCAATGAAGAATTATCAGATTTTATAATCCTACTGGCTCGGGTTATGGGCTTACCCTCTACTAATGAGTTCCATTTTTAGATGTGCCCGCTCATCAGCATGGTGTGCGAGGGAACTCAAAATATCAACTGGGCAGAAATCATCAGCATGAACTTGGCGGAGCAGCTATCCAATGTACAGCAAATGAAGAAGTTCTACATGACTTTGTACCTGATGTATACTCTAGCAGCATCAAGGCAATGGTTTGGTTTTTCTTACATTGATGCCCACAAGGATGATCCTGTATATGCCTACTGCCCGCAGTTCACCCTAGAGACCAGCAATCACAATTTCAGAAGGGTAAATGATGCTTTCACCATGTACGTGGTCAGGCTGCTTGAAGGGTGACACTGCTAGAAGGTTTTCTGATGAAGCCATGAACCTGATATTGCACTATGGTGCCTATTTTATCCAATTCAGAAAATTCTCCTATATCAGGCTTGTTGGCTATGAGAGCACCCTCTGAGGCTTCCTAGGTTCTGCAATGATAAGATGGCTTTGATAGAAGTATGCAAGAAGTTAGATAAATTACACAGAACCTGCAGAGACAAGAATATTTCTGGTTTGCACTTTCCCATCTCTTTGGGAAATTACACTTGTAAAATAGCCCTGGACGCATAGAATATAGAAAGAGCCCTGGTTCCCATCACTGTTCATTTCTTCAAGCCAAGAACTTGCTTCGACTTGAAGAAGTTCATTGAGCAGAACATCAAGATAATCTATCATCATAGGGTAGATACAGAAGACTATTGGGCTGACTGTGCAGATGATTTTGAGGCTAGAAGGAGGCACTATGGCAGGTTCTCTCTGCAATTGATCCAAGAACTCGGCTTGTACCAAGTTCCTGAAGGACTCCAGGATGACAACTCTGATCTATACTCCTATGAGTATGACAATGTGGTTAAGCACACTCCCTTGGAGGACTTGGATTGGAACAAGAAAGAGAAAGATGATCTGGCCGAGATCCTAGCTCCAGTCTTAGTCAGGACTAAGGTCTGGTTTGATAGGAAAGTTTGAGAGCTTAGAAGGCACTCAGGAGAATCCTCCTCTAAGGATGTTTCAACACCAAGGAGGGAAGCATCGACTCCCATATCAGACACACCTGTGCAAACCCCTCCTGCCTCATCAACGCAAGGACCTGCAGCTTCCACTCCTTCATCCACTCAAGTGTACCAGAAGAAATTCAAAGAGGTTAAGAAGGAGCCTGTGGAAAAATATTCTCAGAGAAAGCAGGTAGAAGTGCCTTTGGGACCAGAGAACATCATTGTTCTCAGTGAAAGTGAAGAGAGTGAAGTGCCAGCCCCTACAAATGCTCCTGAAGATCCAACAGATAAAGATAAGGAAGTCCAGAGCACTGAAATTCCAAGTGCTATTGATTCCTCTGCAGCAATTGTCTCAAGTGCCCCACTCACATCTCAACTTGAGACAATAGCTATGTAAACCTTGAGCATTATGAGCTCTCTGTCTCTTGGTCCTCTTGCCCCTCCTGCTGATTCCTCTTCCTCTTTTGCATGGGTGCAACCTTTTGTCGACAGTAGAAAGAGGAAATCTTCCTCTCAGAGCTCAAGGCCAAATTTTGATGCTATCGCAGCCTTGTTAGCCACTACTCCTCTCGCCAAGAAAGCCAGAACCACCTCCAGGATCAGTGTCTGATGCTCAGGGTCAGCAATTCCTGGAGATTGCTAAGCCTACAGTAGATAAATCAGAGAAGGACTTACAGGCAGTCTGACCTAGAACTCTCAAGGATTCCAATGGGAGAGTCTACTCCTGAAGGTGAGATCCACAACCTCCAGGAAATGGTCACAAGAGTCATTGGGAGGGTAGAGAAAGGGCAGCAAACTATTGAACAGTTGGAGGAACAAGCCCAGATTCTCACAGGTTTTATCAAATCTCTTTTGTCTAAGGACAAATTTTTGGACCCTACCCCATTGACTACCCTTCCGCCACCTATAATTTTGAGCCAAGATGAAGTACAGAGTATCAAAGACATGCACAAGTATTCTGTCTATGGCAGAGCTATGGAGGCCATGGTGGAAGATATGCTTGTTGCAGGATTGAACTTCATCGATGAAGCTTTCAAACTCCATGGAAAGGTGAACAATTTGCAACAGAAGCTCTCCTCCACTATCGGGGTCATAGATAAAGAGCTCAAACTCTGGAGCAGTTGCATAGTAGACCTCCGTCTCATGGGACAGACAGATGAGAACATTTTATTGGCGAATAAGGTTTTTGATGATGCAAAGGATAATCTGTCAAAGTCCTGGGTTTACAGCGTGGAGTGGAAGATCAAAGTCTTGGAGGAGGCTTTGGGAGAGCTGAAGAATAGCTGGCAGAAGGGTGAGGCTTTCAAGACACTGGTTGTATCTACTTTCAAAGACATACACTGTCATCTTCAGGATGAAACTTCTGGTGTGCCTCTTTCCCTGCAAGAAATCAAAGCTCAATTCAGAGCTTTTGTCAAAGATAATCTATTCAAGGAAAGCTCCATTTCCAAAGAGAAAATGAAGGAGATTTTCTCTCTTCAATCTGCCATTGAAGAAGCAAATAAAGACTATCATACTCATGTCGATTTTGATAAGGAAATGGAGAAGTGCCTCGGATTTTGGTCTCAGTCTACAGTCAACACGTCAGTCCCCCGTGGCAGAGACATAGCCGAGGCATTGAAGAGATTCAGGCAGTGAATTTTGAAGTCAGTGGGTCCCTCCCATTCATAACCACCTGTCTTCTTCTCCTTATTCTTCTCTTCTTTTCTAATTCTTTTTCTCGGATTCATTGTAATTAGTTGAGGTATTGCGATTGGCAATCCTTAACTAATCTTTAGTTAAAAGAAGTAGTTACAAAGAGTAACTGATTTGTAAGCTATATAATGGCCTCTCCACGCCATTTTGAAAGGAGGAAGAACTTGGCTTATTTTCTGAAAGTGTAAATAGATCATAAAGAAATCAATACAGAAGGGCTTTTCATTCTTTGTCTATCTGATCTCTTTTATCCCCAGCTTTCATTTAATTTTGTGAAGATCATTTTTCTGTGTTATGTTAAGAAACTTTGTGTTCTGGCAGATGTTATTTACAGAAATTTGTGTCTTTAAATTCCATCTTATTTATATGATACAAATGATCTTGTTTCAATTCACTGTAACTTCGCATACATAAAGAATTACTCTGTTATCTATAATTCTGCAGTGTTGCCTTTCTGCTCATTCTCGTACTCTCATTCCTCAGTCCTTTTATAATTGATGATCTTTATAGAAAACACTTTCATAATATCCAAGTTCAACCAGAAAATCATGTTTTGTATATTTGTAAATAGGTTCGTTTCTGAATAAGGGAACCTCTCCCATTAAAGAGGAGGGACTTCTTGTCCCCTGACTGTTGCTCTTCGTAAAGTCCTATTTGACGACCAATAGTTTTTGGCGACTCCGCTGGGGAAAATCATATTCCAGTTCTGTAATTTTTGATCATCCTTTGATCTGGTGACTCTGCATTTTACTCGAGGGAGAAGGGCCCTTGGTATTGAAGATTCTCAGTTTCAGCTTTTGGAGCAGCAGGGTTTTCCTTTTCCTTCAACAAGAAATAGAAAGACTCGTTCGACAAGCACTCCACCTGTTCAAGATAGAATTCCTACGGGTGGTATTCCTTCAGAGCCAGCTAGTCCTAATCTTTGAGCTTTGATTCTTACTGGTGTTGCAGTTCCTCTTCAAGCCATTTTTCCAAGAATGACGGTACCATTGCCCTGGGGTCATCGTGTCGGGCCCCTTGCTCTTCCTTAGCCTTTGCATGAGTTACCCAGAGGTAACCGGAAGAACTTCCCTAAATTCAAAGGTGATGGCAAAGTGCATCCTGATGAACACATCGCAGCCTTCATAGTTGCATGTGGAGTTCTGGGAGTTGAACATGAAGATGTCTCCAGTGAGACTGTTCGTTGAGACTTTACAAGATAATGCTGCTGATTGGTTCTATCACCTTCCGGCTGGTGCTATCACTAGCTGGGACACAATGAGAACTAGGTTTGAAAACCAGTTTCAAACCAGCAGAAGATGTGCATGCCTTGCTAGCCCAAATCTCTCAGATAAAGAAAGATTCACAAGAGCCCATGAGAGAATTTGTGGCCCGATTCAACAGGTTGATTAATAAAATTCCACCAAATACTCGACCTGTTGATCAAATCCAAAAATGTTTCTTCCTAAATGCCCAATCGCCTGAAGTTAGTTATGCACTAAGAAGGACTAATCTCGCAACATTGGCTGAAGATCAAACTCTTGCTGTTAGTGTCGAGGATGATTTAATCATGTCAGGGAAGTTGAAGAGAGACCCTTCCAAATCTAAGTCTGCTTCTTCCTCCTCTTCCACCCCTGGACCTAATATTGATCCATTGGTTCAAAAACTTGTGAATGATCTCATTGCCATAAAGAAACAATTGGCTCAGCATGCTCCCTATGCAGACGTTCCAAGGAGGAATTTCCAGCCCAGAAATCATTTTCCTACTTCTCAAACAAGATTAGCGCTTGAAGGACCTCCTGTTAAAGTTCCTGTCAATGCAACCTGTGAAGTTGAGGAACCAGATGATGATGAGGATAATGAAGCTTGCGAGGAATTTGTGGAAGAAGTTGATGATGAAGCAGATGAACTTGAGGGATCTCGAGTTAATTTCTTCACCACTGAGGGCATTGATGATGGAGATGATTATGATGAAGTAGTAGCGGACATGAATAGCGAATCATTCGCTGTCATGACTCGAGAGCAGACAAATCAGAGGGAGAAAGTGACGCAGCCCCCCAAGAAATCTAAGGAGCGGCCGGTAACTATCCCTGTAATTGCAAAAAGAGGATCTCCTATCCCCGTTTCATCTACACCAAAGGTGAGTCCTGTCAATCCTGCTATTAAAGTTACTTCTTTTTCCCCTAAAGTTGATAAACCTAGGATCTCAAGTGATGATGGCCCGTCCACTTCTGGGTCTTTTGATATTATTGATCACCTGAAAAAGACTAAGGTTCAAATCTCAGAGGTTGAGTATTATCAAACCCATCCCAAAGCTTTTGCTAAAATGATTCACTTTGTCAATTCCCATTCTAAAACCACCTCTAAAGGCCTTTTACCCACTCCTTCTTCTGCACCACAGCCTAGTCTGGTAGCCACTGTCACCTCACCCAATGACAAAATTAAACCATTTTATGTAACACTTCTTATAGCTGGCCATAGGCTCAGTAATTGTGTCATAGACTCAGGAGCCTCAGACAACGTGATGCCTGCTAAAGTAGCTCATGCCTTAGGTTTGACCCTCACACGCACTTATGGATCTTGTTACTCTATGGAGAGTAAGGAAGTGCCCCTGGTCAGAAGAATTAAAGATGCACAAGTGGCTTTTGCTGCTTTTCCTGA
Organism: Taxus chinensis; assembly: GCA_019776745.2. NCBI lineage: Eukaryota > Viridiplantae > Streptophyta > Pinopsida > Cupressales > Taxaceae > Taxus > Taxus chinensis. Next base: position 196,809,221 of record CM034147.1, on the reverse strand, counting down.
GAAGAGAGTTTTGGCTACCATCTTAGTAGTAGATATTCCTCCTTCATACGGGATGTTGCTAAGTAGGAACTTCTGTAAAGATGTGGGTGGAGAAATTCAAATGGATTGGTCACATGCACTCATACCTGTTAATGGACAAATGAAGAAGTTGCTGCCTGAGAAGCAATCTGAGTATATTGTACAAAAAACAGATGATCCTAAAGCACAAATACTCTATGAGGATATGGGGCATGGTAACTATATGATTATGTCCCCTGATGAAATCCAACTCCCCAAAGTGTCACCTAAAGATCCTAATGGTGTTTGGATTTTAGAGTTTGATGGAAGTTGTTCCTCAGCTGGTTCTGGAGCTGGTGTCCTACTGGTGTCACCTGAAGGAAGCCTTCATCCTTTTTCATTCAAGTTACAGTTTGAAAATACTAATAATACAGCAGAGTATGAGGCTCTCATTCTTGGACTGCAAGTGGCCAAAGAACAAGGTGTAAAGAATCTTCTGGCTCGTGGTGATGCAGAATTGATTGTAAATCAAGTGAGAAGCCTTTTCTAGGTAAAAAATGGAAGGTTGAAACATTACCGGAATTAGGTTTGGGATTCCATTGAATTTCTTGATGCTTTCTCCATCGAAGCAATACCTAGGGAGAAGAACAGCAGGGCTGATTCGCTAGCAGTCTCAGGGTCACTACTGATTCCTCATCCTGACTTCTCTCAAGACAAGTTCACCATTGAGATGGTCCATCGACCTAGTGTACCTGATAATACAAATAACTGGCAAGTTTTCAATGATGATCAACACTTGCTTTCTTTCTTATAACTCAAGGGTAATTTTGAACAGTTGTATTTTGAAGGAAGTGACAACCTGCCTCATGAAAGTGTGCCCTTTGACAAAGTAGTCACCCAAGGAGAAGAAACGGATCAGGATGGATGCATCAAACTCAAAGGAAACAAGATTCCTAAAGGATTGGTAAGTTTAGAGGAACTATTTGATAAACATGACAGGTATGTAAAGTCTAGAGCTTCTACTGGACCTCAACAATCAGCTGAGTATGACAAGATTAATATTGGGAGTTCTACTGATCCTAAGCTCGTGAACATTGGAAAATGTTGCACAGCAGATGAGAGGAAAAAAGCAATTGATCTTTTAAAGAGGTATAAGGATGTTCTTGCTTACTCTTATGAAGATTTAAAAGCTTTCAAACCAAAAGATATGCAGCATTTTATTCCTCTCAAACCTGGAATTAAGCCTTTTAAGCAGAAACAGAGGCAATACAACCCCAAAATAGCTGACACCATCTTTCAAGAAATACAAAAGTTGTTGAAGGCCAAAATCATTTTTCCCATTCACCATTCAACATGGATTGCCAATATTGTACCTGTTAGGAGAAAAATGGTGAGATCTGCATCTATGTTGATTTCAGGAATCTGAATCAGGCTTCCTTGAAAGATAATTATCCTTTGCCTATGATGGATCAGGTCTTGCAAGTAGTAACAGGATCTGAAATGTTATCTATGCTTGATGGATTCTTGGGATATAATCAGGTAGAGGTTGATACTACAGATCAACACAAAACAGCTTTCACTACTCCTTGGGGTACCTTTGCTTACAAGAGAATGCCTTTTGGGCTCATTAATGTTGGTGCCACTTTTCAGAGAGCTATGGATCTGGCCTTTGGAAGTTTGAAAGGGAAGTGTATTGTCATATACCTTGACGACTTGACAGTGTTTTCTAAAACAAGGGCGGATCATTTTGACCACCTGGAGACAGTTCTGCTAAGATGCAGAGAACATGGGATTTCTTTGAATCCTAAAAAATCTGTCTTTTGTGTCACAGAGGGGAAATTATTAGGGCACATCGTCTCCAAAAATGGTATTAAGATTGATCCTGAGTGAGTTCAAGCTATCCAGCAAATTCCTCTCCTAACCAGCAAAAAGGGCATGCACTCTTTCTTTGGTAAGATCAATTTTTTAAGAAGGTTCATCCCTAATTTTGTAGAGTTAACTTTGAGTATTTCCCAAATGATGAAAGGAAAACAAATGTTTGGTTGGTCTTCTGAAGGAAAGGAATCTTTTGAAGGTATTAAAAGAGCTATTGCTAAAAGTCCTGTTTTAGCCTGGCCTGATTTCAGCAAAGATTTTATTATCTATTGTTATGCCACAGATAATACCTTGGCTGCTGTTTTGACTCAAGAAGACTCTAATGAGCATGAACTACCAATTGCATTCATGAGCTATATTTTGAAATATCATGAGTTAAAATACACCATGATGGAAAAACATGTTTTTGCAGTGGTCAAAGCTGTCAAGCAGTTTCGTTTTTACATCCTCAACTCTCACTCCATAGGTGTTGGTTCCAAATACAACTATTAAGTCAATTCTCACACAACAGGAATTTGGATCCAAGAGAGGGAACTGGGTTGCTAAGGTCCAAGAATACGATATTGACATCAAACCAACCAAGCTCGTCCATGGAAAAGGTCTTTGTGAGCTCATTGCTGAAGGAGCTAAGCATGAATTACTGGAGAATAAAGTTGGCCTTCCTACCGTTCTGTTTCTTAGCTCAGTTGATGAATGGTATGCTGATATCACTCATTTTCTCACCTATGGAGAGTGCCCCTCTCATTTAACTGCCAAAGAAAAGAGGACTGTTAAACTAAGGTCAGTGCAATATGTGTTGTGGGAAAACGCCTTGTTCAAACGTGGGTTAGATGGAATATTTTTGAAATGTGTGGACAAGGAACAGCAAAAAAAGTTACTCTCAGCTTTTCATGATCAGGCATGTGGAGGGCACTATTCATCAACGGTCACTGCTCATAAGATACTTCGTGGAGGATATTACTGGCCTTCCTTGTTCAGAGATGCATCCAAGTGGGTTGATAAATGTGAGGCTTGTCAGACCTTCGTGGGAAGACCCAAATTGGCCTCTTTGCCTCTTAAGCCAGTTGTAATTGAAGAACCTTTTCAACAGTGGGGTTTGGACTTCATTGGAACACTTAATCCCACTTCCAGTGCTGGTCATACTCATGTATTAACTGCCACGGATTATTTCACCAAATGGGTAGAAGCTATTCCAGTTAAGAGTACTACTTCTGAAGTGGTGTGCAGCTTCATCAAAGAGAACATCTTGGTAAGGTATGGTGTACCTAACAGGATTGTGACAGATAATGCTTCGAATTTCTCTTCAACCGAGATAATGGATTTTTGCTATGGGTATGGCATCTCTTTGGCTCACTCCTCAGATTACTATCCTCAGGGAAATGGGCAAGCAGAATCCACTAATAAAAATTTGGTGACTATTATAAGGAAATTAGTCAATGAGTCTCAACGAAACTGGCACAAGAAGCTCTATAATGCTCTTTGGGCAGACAGGATTACACCAAAGAGAGCTATTGGAATGTCTCCTTTTCAAGTGGTATATGGAGTAGAAGCTCAATTACCAATAACAGTGGAGCTGCCAGCCTTGCATCTAATGAAGGCCATTGAAGATACTAGTTTCAGTGATGCTTTGGATAAGAGAATTATGTATCTTCACAAATTGAATGAGGACAGATTGGAGGTTGCTGATAGGATATCTGTTCACCAGCAGAAGGTAAAGGTCCTGTTTGATAAGAAAGCCAGGTTCAGAGATTTCCAAGTTGGAGACATTGTGTTGTTAAGGGATAAAAGGCATGAACCTCGTGGCAGCCATCGCAAGTTTGATTCCCTTTGGCTCGGACCTTTCAAGATTAGACACTTTGCTGGTAAAAATTCCTTTTATCTTGATTAAATGGATGGTTCTCCTCTCCCACTTCCTTATAGTGGGCAGTACCTTAAGTTGTTCAAGTCATACGTGATTAGGGAGTCCTTTGTATATTCTGTACATCATTTTGTTTTGCTTTCCGTTTTGTTGGTGTGTTGTCCTCTGTATTGGTTTGCTTTTTGACTCCATGGCCCAATGGATAAGGTACTGGTCTGCTGCCCCGAGTTTGACTAAATTCTTACCTTGTCCCATTCCTTGAATTTATGCCAAGTCATCCCCAGAAGGAGCCAGCTGTTGTCCACTCAAAATTCCCCTGCTCTTAAGAAAGTGAAAATTTCAAAATTTTGAGTTTTAAGTGTCTTCTCTATTGTACTCAATGTTAAAAGTCGAGAAATTGAGAAAATCTACATTTTTGGGTCATTTTGTGTGTTTTTCGGGCCTTTCGAACATTTTTGTCCCGCGTGTCCCAATTTCAAATGGGCGCTTTGTTCCCTGATCAGCCGGTTTCCCCGAAGTTTGTCTTTTTTAGGCCCATCGAAACTTCTTGTCCCAAATGTCCCTTGTTCGCCCGGACCTGTTATCACATTTTTGTCTGATCCAGCCAAGTCACATGTTTCACGCACTTTTTTCCCGCATGTCCCAAAAGGCATTTATGCGTCTTTTCCATGCTTCGCTCGAATCGGCCGAGCCGCGTGTTTCGCGCATTCACGTCTTACATGTCCCAAATGAACCAAGTGCCATTCATGCTTATTTTTCCCGCTCTACCCGAATATCTTGCTTATTCAAATTGGTAGGTATGTATTAACTATGCATTCATTATCTTTCTCTCTCCTAATCAGCTATATAACAAGTAAACCCCCTATGCATTTTTCACACTGCTTCCATGCTATCCTTTGCTCGAACCCTTGCAATCTAAAATCATGCACGTGTATCCCTTCCCTCTGTAATTCCTTCCCGAGTCTAGTTTGCGGCTCTACCCTCCTAATTACTATCAATATGAAGATCAAGTTTCAGGGACAGGAACAAATCTCGCCACTAGAGTCTGCCCTACCCAATATTGGGGACAGTGAAGCTCATCATCTTGACTTTGGTGATTTTTAGTCAAGGATGGCAGATGCAAACCCTACACCAATGGTACAGATGATTCACGACAGCGGTTTGGATTTCGCTAGAGGTTTCCCAATCTCGGTGCAATGTGCTGATATAGTGCTTGCATGCGAAGCCCACTTCGACCCTGATTCGAGCGAATTAACCAATGTACACGGGGAACTCATCGCCAAACAGGACACTGCCGCCATTAGCACTGCACTGAGGATTCCAGAAACGGATAATGCCATAGTTGTTTCCTAGAATCAAGCACAGGCCCTGTTCAATCAAGACAGTGACAAATATAAGGCGCGGGTGGCGAAGTCCTGGCCAAAAACCCCTAAGAAGGGAGCATCTTGTCTATCCAAGACTCTTTTCTGGGCTGATTTCAATGAAGAATTGTTGGATTTTATAATCCTACTGGCTCAGGTTACGGGCTTACCCTCTACTAATGAATTCCATTTCTGGATGTGCCCGCTCATCAGCATGGTGTCTGAGGGAACTCAAAATATCAACTAGGCGGAAATCATCAGCATGAACTTGGTGGAGTAGCTATTCAATGTACAACAAACGAAGAAGTTCTACATGACTTCATACCTGATGTATACTCTGGTGACATCAAGGCAATTGTTTGGTTTTTCTTACATTGATTCCCACAAGGATGATCCTGTATATGCCTATTGCCCGCAGTTCACCCTAGAGACCAGTAATCGCAATTTCAGAAGGGTAAATGATGCTTTCACCAAGTAGGTGGTCAGGCTTCTTGAGGGTGACACTGCTAGAAGGTTTTCTGATGAAACCATGAACCTGATATCGCGCTACGGTGCCTATTTTATCCAATTCAGAAAATTCTCCTATATCAGGCTTGTTGGCTATGAGAGCACCCCTCTGAGGCTTCCCATGTTTTGTAGTGATAAGATGGCTTTGATAGAAGTATGCAAGCAGTTAGATAAATTGCACAGAACCTGCAGAGACAAGAAGATTTCTGGTTTGCACTTTCCCATCTCTTTGGGAAATTACACTTGTAAAACAGCCATTGACGCACAGAATATAGAAAGAGCGCTGGTTCCCATCACTGTTCATTTCTTCAAGCAAAGAACTTGTTTCAACTTGAAGAAGTTCATTGAACAGAACATCAAGATAATCTATCATCATAGGGCAGATACAGAAGACTATTGGGCTGACTGTGCAGATCATTTTGAGGCTAGAAGGAGGCACTATGGCAGGTTCTCTCTGCAATTGATCCAAGAACTCGACTTGTACCAAGTTCCTGAAGGACTCCAGGATGAAAACTCTGATCTATACTCCTATAGTATGACAATGTGGTTAAGCACACTCCCTTGGAGGACTTGGATTGGAACAAGAAAGAGAAAGATGATTTGGCCGAGATCCTAGCTCCAGTCTTAGTTAGGACTAAGGTCTGGTTTGATAGGAAAGTTTGAGAGCTTAGAATGCACTTAGGAGAATCCTCCTCTAAGGATGTTTCAACACCAAGGAGGGAAGCATCGACCCCCATATCAGACACACCTGTCCAAATCCCTCCTGCCTCATCAACGCAAGGACCTGGAGCTTCCACTCCTTCTTCATCCACTCAAGTATACCAGAAGAAATTCAAAGAGGTTAAGAAGGAGCCTATGGAAAAATATCCTCAAAGAAAGCATGTTGAAGTGCCTTTGGGACCAGAGAACATCATTGTTCTGAGTGAAAGTGAAGAGAGTGAAGTTCTAGCCCCTACAAATGCTGCTGAAGATCCAACGGATAAAGATAAGGAAGTCCAGAGAACTGAACTTCCAAGTGCTATTGATTCCTCTGCAGCAATTGTCTCAAGTGCCCCACTCACATCTCAACTTGAGACAACAGCTGTGCAAACCTTGAGCATTATGAGCACTCTGTCTCTTGGTCCTCTTTCCCCTCCTACTGATTCCTCTTCCTCTTTTGCATGGGTGCATCCTTTTGTCGACAGTAGAAAGAGGAAATCTTCCTCTCGAAGCTCAGGGCCAAATTTTGATGTTGTCGCAGTCTTGTTAGGCACTACTCCTTCTCATGCCAAGAAAGCCAGAATCACCTCCAGGATAGTTTCTGATGCTCAGGGTCAGCAATTCCTGGAGATTGCTAAGCCTACAGTAGATAAATCAGAGCAGGACTTATACGTTTCTAACCTAGAATTCTCAAGGATTCCTATGGGAGAGTCTACTCCTGAAGGTGAGATCCAAAACCTCCAGGAAACGGTCACAAGAGTCATTGGGAGGGTAGAGAAAGGGCAGCAAACTATTGAACAGTTGGAGGAACAAGCCCAGATTCTCACTGATTTTATCAAATCTCTTTTGTCTAAGGACAAAGTTTTGGACCCTACCCCATTGACTACTCTTTCGCCACCTGTAATTTTGAGCCAAGATGAAGTACAGAGTATCAAAGACATGCACAAGTATTCCGTCTAAGGCAGAGCTATGGAGGCCATGGTGGAAGATATGCTTGTTGCAGGATTGAAATTCATCGATGAAGCTTTCAAACTCCACGGAAAGGTGAACAATTTGCAACAGAAGCTCTCCTCCACTATCGGGGTCATAGATAAAGAGCTCAAACTCTGGAGCAGTTGCATAGTAGACCTCTGTCTCATGGGACAGACAGATGAGAAAATTTTATTGACGAATAAGGTTTTTGATGATGCAAAGGATAATCTGTCAAAGTCCTGGGTTTACAGCGTGGAGTGGAAGATCAAAGTCTTGGAGGAGGCTTTGGGAGAGCTGAAGAATAGCTGGCAGAAGGGTGAGGCTTTCAAGACACTGGTTGTATCTGCTTTCAAAGACATACACTGTCATCTTCAGGATGAAACTTCTGGTGTGCCTCTTTCCCTGCAAGAAATCAAAGCTCAATTCAGAGCTTTTGTCAAAGATAATCTATTCAAGGAAAGCTCCATTTCCGAAGAGAAAATGAAGGAGATCTACTCTCTTCAATCTGCCATTGAAGAAGCAAATAAAGACTATCATACTCATGTCGAGTTTGATAAGGAAATGGAGAATTGCCTCAGATTTTGGGCTCAGTCTACAGCCAACACATCAGTCCCTCATGGCAAAGACATAGCCGAGGCATTGAAGAGATTTAGGCAGTGAATTTTGAAGTCAGTGGGTCCCTCCCATTCATAACCACCTGTCTTCTTCTCCTTATTCTTCTCTTCTTTTCTAATTCTTTTTCTCGGATTCATTGTAATTAGTTGAGGTATTGTGATTGGAAATCCTTAACTAATCTTTAGTTAAAAGAAGTAGTTACAAAGAGTAACTGATTTGTAAGCTATATAATGGCCTCTTCACGCCATTTTGAAAAGGAGGAAGAACTTGGCTTATTTTCTGAAAGTGTAAATAGATCATAAAGAAATCAATACAGAAGGGATTTTCATTCTTTGTCTATCTGATCTCTTTTGTCGCCAGCTTTTCGTTTAATTTTGTGAAGATCATTTGTCTATGTTATGTTAAGAAACTTTTTGTTCTAGCAGATGTTATTTACAGAACTTTGTGTCTTTAAATTCCATCTTATTTATATGATACAAATGATCTTGTTTCAATTCACTGTAACTTCGCATACATAAAGAATTACTCTGTTATCTATAATTCTAAGTGTTGCCTTTCTGCTCATTCTCGTACTCTCATTCCTCAGTCCTTTTGTAATTGATGATCTATATAGAAAACACTTTCATAATATCCAAGTTCAACCAGAAAATCATGTTTTGTATATTTGTAAATAGGTTCGTTTCTGAATAAGGGAACCTCTCCCATTAAAGAGGAGGGACTTCTTGTCCCCTGACTGTTGCTCTTCGTAAAGTCCTTTTTGACGACCAACAGTGTGTAGAAAAAATCATATTGTTTCATTTCATAGTCGAGGAAGAGTAATAAGAGAAAATGTCCATTGTTAACAACCTTGTAGTATATTCTTCATATTTGGTTTCCATTCCAAGCAGGGGAGCAGAACTAGTAGTTGTGATACTTAACTTGATACCTATGTGATGATTAAATGGTTTCGTTTTAACACTTGAATTTTTTCACATAGTTAAGTGAGCATGCATTTTTTAATGCCTGTTAAAAACAACCCACTTGAGACCCAAGAAAAACCTAGGATTAGTTAGAAAAATTATGGAATAATTTTTTTTTGTTAAGAGTGTCTACAATCAGGTTACAAGACAACAGATGCCACAATAGGTTTCAAGATCAATTCTAATTACTAGATTATATTTTTTTCCACATCAACAAGTATTAAAGATCACAAGATCAAAACTTAGGGGTAGAAAGTTAAATTAGGTTAAGAGGGTAATCTCTCACCATACCCACTCTCTAACTGGCTTAAAAGATTCAACTTGATTTTTCTCAAAATTACCTCACTCAAAACTTCCCTAAATTATTCCCATCAGATAGAAAATTTCCTCACCTTTCCAATGATATAAATAAGTACTCCTACCTCATATTTCTCAAGTTATGGGCCGATAGGCCTTGGGAGGAAAATTTTCCCAAGGGCGAGCCTGCGGGCCTAGGGAAGAATATTTTCCCATGCGTGGGCTAGCGAAGTGGGAAAGATTTTTGGTGCATTTTCATTTTTTGGGGAAAAAGTGTGATTTTCCTCCGCACGCCCGCGAGCCCAAAGAGGACATGTGTCGGCTTTTAAAAGCTTTGACGGGAAGTCGGGCTGTTGGAGAATTTTAGGATATTAAGTCTTTTCACCAAAAATCACTACGGGATCAAAATGATCCGCACCTCTGTTGACGCCCAAGGTGCCACGTGTCGAGATTTGATTGGTTGTGGGAAAAATGGACTTGCGGGAAAAATTACGAATTTTAGACTTTGGGGTTAGAAAGTGCAAAGGGTTAAAATTTACGCCCGCCTATGCCAATCCTAGATGATGCCACGTGTCATGAACTCATTGGTCGCGGGTCGATGGGGCGGTAGGGAAACATTATAATTTTCACCAAGATGGATTTAGAGTTTTAAGTCAATAAAATCTCTACACCTCTGTCGTCACCTGGTGAAGCCATATGTCAGCGATTCATTCACTTCTGGCTGACGGGCCAGTGGAGATGTTTATAAACATTTCTCAAAACTTTCTAAAAACACAAAAGGAAGAAAGGAACCTGCTCCTCCGATGATGCCTCGTGATGCCATGTGGTAGCTTCTGATTGACTGCGGACTAGAGGGGAGGCAGAGGAAACTTGAAAAAATTTCCCAAAATTTTTCAAAAGGTTGAGTTTGATTTTGCGGGCCCGTAAAGGATGACAAAAGGTAAAAGTGGGGCGACAGGTCCATGGGGGAAATGTTTCCAAAATTTCTTTTTCGGAATTAGGTGATTTTGATAAAAATCAAGACTCGCGGGTTAACAGAGTGGCGGGGGAATTCATTCCTTCGGGGTTTTTTACCAAAAAGCTCTAAGGGAAAATTCAGGCCCACGGGTCTGCCAAGGAAATTTTTTCCAATTTTTTTTTGACAGTTATAATTATTTTTGACGCCAAATGAAGAAAAACTTCATAAGGCCATAACTTTTGATTAGGAGATCGGTTTTTAGAAAATGAGGAATTTTTGGAAATATATCAACATCCTCTTTGCATATGGATCATTAATTTTTAATTTTGATAAGATTTAAGGGGTCAATTTTGTAAAAAGGTTATGCAAGATTTTACATTGCAAATTGGTAAATTTTAACTTATAAAATTTTAGCCAATTGATCTTCTTCCTCTCTTAACATGTCAAATAGACATGGAGAATTGTTCTTAGATGGAATTAAGAAGGGTTTCAAGATCCAATTGGTTTTTTTGAGTAGCAATTGAAATTTTACGTCTCTTGACAAAAAAATGGCTGTAGAACGGTCTGAACTTGATTTTTCCAGGCTTTGAAAAATTTCCTTTAAGTGTTCTGTCTAATTGAATTCCTTTAGGAAACACTACTTCAATTTAATCATTTAATTTATTATTTCATTGTTGCAGGTTTGATTGGTGCATTTTGAGTAAACTATTTTCCAGTTGAAATTCAAAACAGAGATCAAGTTTGGAAGGGTCTATTTATCATTTTTCATCATCCAAGCATGGAAATTCCTTCCAATTCAAATCTAAAACATTTATTTGATGAAATTCAAACTATTCCAAAATTGAAATGCAATTTGATTTCCAATTTTTATACATTTCAAAAGACAGAGTTTTGTATTTTCCTAACATGCATTTCTTCCTTTCAAATAGAGATTTTAAATTACAATTAGATGTTCAAATTTAAAACAACAATGAAAATTTAGAAATGTATTGCAATATTTTATTGATTTCAAAAGATAACTTTAAAACTTTTCTTTCATTCCTCAAATACAATTTCTTTCACGTTCTTTCAGAACAAAAATAGAGTTTATCTCTTTTTCATTTCACTTGACAACTTTCATAATCAACACAACATCTTTCTATTGCAAAACATTTACGTGTTCATCCACTTCAAGTTGGAAATGTTACAATAAAATTTATCTCAACAAGGGATTGTCCAACTGCCTTTTTCCTTCCTCCAAAACATCAACATGTAGATTTCTCCTTCTTCCAATTTGATCACACCAAGAGTAGGGGAAAGGCAATGCTCTCCACCCAACCAAGACATCCAATGAAAAGGGAGAAGCCATCCTTCTTCATTGGCCCCCGAGCCCCAACTATAGTATAATAAAAGATGTGATTCAACTCATGGTAACAAAGGCTTCCACAACACACACAAGCAACATTGTGTTTCATATATAAAACACAGTCTAAAGCATATTGTAGTTTTCAACTTCATTAAAAACATCACAACCAAAACTAAGGCTTAATCAAGCAAGCCAAAGGAGCAAGAAACTATGGGGGATTCTTCTTATGCCTCCCAAAGGGGAAATGGGTATCACCACCAGGTTTGAAACCGTAAAAATATAGTATATCAAAACCCTAACATTCCTTATGCATCCCTCGAGTACTCCTTATTCCTCAAATTTCCTTTTACCTCCCTAACCTCTTATGGCACCCCATAACAAGTAAATAAATTCAAGCTTATTCTTTGTAAGGTGGAACCCAAATCCTAACTCCCTCCACACCTATACCTACCCAAAATCACTTATGCCTCCCACAAAATAGACCCCATAGTCTTCTCATACAGCATTCCTAGGCCATCTACCCAACAACTCACAAACATGCCAAGACATTCACAACAAAACAACATTTGCATAAACAAAAGAGAGTGTTTCAAGAGCCAAGATCCTACCTCTCCATGATGGAGTTGTTCCAATTCTAAAACATAATATTTATCCCAATGCAAGCAATCCAAATCAGCCAAGCACAAGCATGTAACAATCTTCAAATTTCTCCAAAAGAAAGAGCTCTCAAATAACAAAAGAATTTTCCAAAGAATGAAGTCTCCAAATTCAAGCAACCCAAAACAAGGCAAGCAATATGAATTTTATAGAAGAGGGAAGAGAAGAGGATGAGGTGGATCCATGTAGGATGCCACATCACACATCCTCAACCCCAACATAGAGTCAACTTCATTATTCAATGAATAATAAATAAGAATGACAGATTTACTTACACACTCCAAAACAAGCCCACACCCCAAGAGGATTGAAATTAAAACATGTAAGAAAAGTGTAATTAAAACTTACAATTTGTCTTCCCAAAATGCATTATAAAAGTCTAATTTCAACTTCCAAACCATAGGTATGGTTGGAAAATAAATTTAAGAGGTATGGGACAATTTTAACTTGTCCCACAAGCCTCCAAAATCAGCCTCCAAGGACAAATTCGAATTTCCAAGAAGGTGAAGTGTTTCACACTCAAAAGTTAACTTACATTCACTTACACATCACTTACACATTATTACACATTACTTACAATATTTAATTTAAGATCCAACAACTCTATTTGTTACATTCTTATGACATATTTTAATTACTTATCTTAACCACATGATTACTCACAATACTTAATAAGTAATGAAAGGGTAACACATCACTTAATAACCACATACAAACATGAATAAAAAGGAACCAAATAAAGAAATACATAAAACCCCTTGGTCACATTTAAAGGTGATCCCTCCCATGGGAATCCCTAACAGAATACAAACAAACACAAAAAATACAAGTTGCCATGGTGACCTTGTTGAATTCATCTAGAATTCCAATGTGGTTAGTCTCCAATCCCCTGATATCGTTGTGATATTTTAACCTGTAAAAATAAAAATACCTCCTTCAGCCTTTTGGCCATATCAGAACATCTAAAATGATATAAATAAAATCTCAAAATCATCTATTCATATGAATCACAACAATCATCAAGGTAATTCAACAATATCATTTCCAAATTGATTAACAACTATATCACCATCAAATAGTTTCTATTTTCTAGGTCTACTCACAATATCCAAATATCACATGTCGGAATAACATCCATAATATATCCATGTGAAACAATATATCATCATCCACATATGTAATGTCTCTAATAATCATCATGCATCATAACTAAATCAAGATCAATAATAATCCATGGTCTAACACCTAACATCATACTAAATCAAAACCATAATATAATCAGCAATATCAATATCAATATCAAAAGGTGTCAAAGGGAAGTGGGTACTACATATTTAATATAAATATTTTATTTCATGTGTTTATTTGGATGGAAATTCACCTTTTGAATTGATTTAAAATAAAAAAATTGAAATGCACTAAAAATTAGTTAGAGCTAAACTTGTGCATCGGGTATCTAAAAATTTGAAAAATAATGTTTCTTCTTTTTATTGGCTACTTTACATATTTGTTGGGTACAAGTTGTACATAATATGTAATTTGTACAACTACTTTTCATTTAAATTTTCTCAAGTTTTGGGTATTCCCCCCTCAATTACCCTCCCATCTATTGGACCCCACTCAACTCTTGGACCGTGCTTAAAGATATAGAATTACTTCTTGGTTTGTGGTTTGTATTTATCTATATGTGCATTTAATGTTTTCATAACCATTATGCAAGCTTGATTTGAGTATTAAAGAAGATGTTCGTAAGTAACTGTTGTAGGCCATAAAATTAAAAGTATTAAATGTTACATACCCAAAAAAATAATTTGTGCACATCTAAGAAATACAATGAGTTATTTACATGATTTATTACAATTTAAATTTGTGTTTTCCATCAATTCAAATGAGATAATATTTTATTTTGATCCACTCGCATAAAATAGGAATTTAACAGAGTCATTAGACCATTTCTACTCATTTTATCCTGAAACTAAAAAGGCGTGTATGAAGAGCACTTGTAGTTTTCATTTCTCATTTGTTTCAAATTTTATGAAATTATTTTTTATTATTTATTGTAATATATTATTTTACTGGTTTAAACCATTTCTCAACATTTTTTCTAATATTTGGTAATGATGGGCTCAATTTTTCTATAATATTACATTGGGTTCGATAAACTTGAAAATGAAATAAATTTGGAAATGTCCTAATGTACTCTTATACTCTAAGATTGTTTTGGAAGTCACTCATTTCTATTTAGAAAAAAAGTATCTTTATTTTCTAGTAGTCAAGCATTTAGTTTTTTATTTTATTTCAATTCATGAATTTTTTTTTGGTTTATTTTGGATGTCTTTATTTTAGATTTTTTGCTTTGTTGTTTTATATTATTGGATAAGAAACCAATTTGTTTGTAATTTGAATGCATTTAAATTCACATCAAGTTTCAGAATGACATATTAATTGTCACATTTGAAAAATGAGGTGTTTATCTTCAATTGGTTACATAGTTTTATCCATTGAAGTGAAAATTGATTAATGGTTTGTTCACATTCTTTGAAAATTTCCTTGTATATGGTAATGTATTGCCTCAATCTGAAATGGGATTGACATACTTGAAAATTAAATAAATTTGGGAAGATCGTACTTTTCTTTTGTAGTGTAAAATTGTTTGTGGAATCCAATCACTTTGATTTTTTAAATTTTTTATACATGTTAAAGCTAATTAAAATTATCATATCAACTTCAATAGATGATGGAAGTAGTCAAGAATAGACCAAATCATTTTACTATACCTTGAATGTATTGTATTACAAAGAAATTTTATGAATTAACAATGATATATAAAGACAATATATTTTTAGTGGTCTCTTACAACTTTATTACTATTATTGTTCAAATTATCCATGTGCTACATATTATATAGCCTTCTATAACTTCCTCAATATATTTATGTGGCTACTAGAGAAGTAAACTCAATAGATGTTAATCTTCATTATTTTTATAATTTGATGTTACTTAGTTATGGATTCTATGCAAGAAAACATTGAGTTTAGTTTTCTATCCGATATAATTTTTAATTATATTATTACTATCTCTATTATTAAGGTTGATATTTCAAGTCAGTTTGAAATCTCTCTTCAATCCCCCCTTGTTGACATGAAGAGTTTCCATCCCTAGGTAATGATGATATATTAAACATCCACAACCAAAATATGTTTCTATTTGGAGAGCTAACGTTCAAACCCAACCCGTCCTCTCCCTTCATGGTATTGCGAATTACAATGCAAAGTATGCTAAAGAAAATACTTGTTTTAAAATCTATCACCATATGCTGGAAAGCATGTCAAAGAGTGATTATTCATATGAAGCATGGTCCATCAACTTTATAAAGTTTTTAACTTATAATGTGTTTTAGCATGACATTAATTCATAGGGTGCTTGTCTTATATTACAAAAACAACTCCTCCAAATTTGTAGGTCTGTTAATTTTTTTCATTAAATGACGGGGAAATGGTTTTGCATTGTGTCTCACAAACAACAATATTGCAACTTGAGTATTCATTGATGCATACAAAACTCACAACATCAATCTAGACATTAGTGAATCCGTTGAAGAAATTATCATAAAATTGAGAGTGCATGATTTGCTTCTACCAACTATGGTATGTTGACCACAGATCATCTACATTTGAATACACTTTTTAAAAATACCCTTATAGTGATTTCTCCGTTGGTGATGACCCAATATAGTTTCACGAATGGAATGAAATGTCTCAAGATTGTAACAACCCATTTCATCATCCCATCTCTCTAGTTTCTTAATGTAATTAGACACAAATTCTCCTCTAAATTTCTTAACCTCTAACAATCCAAAAAATACAAGGAACGATATTTTTTAATATAACAAGAAAAAATTGACATTATCAATATAATGGTACAAGGAGTTAATTTTATACACTCTCCATAGGCCACTCACTCCATCACCCATCACCCCAATATTTCACCTCCTTTCTCTTTCGAATTTTGTACTACGCCAACCTACCAAACAAGTCTTTGGTTCTTATTAATAAATAATAAGAATAATTCATCCATTCTATTACTCGGCACCCTTTAATATTGGTTTTTTCATTGCATGGTTATCATACCTTTCTTTCACTATTGGTGTATCCATTGCACTTCTTAGGTGAGATTTCTAGTTATAGTTTGTACTAGAAAATAACATTCAAAAGTGAAAGGACAATATTTTTTTATCTTTTTTAATTAAAAATGTTATTTTTATTTTAACAAATTAATAAATTTATTTTGAGTGGTCCACAATATACCAATTTTAAAATTGGAATGGATTATAATATAAATTATATATATTAAGTATGATTGAAATAAAGGTTTGGTTGGTTGGTATTCACATTAAGATCTCCAAGTTCGTAGAAATACTCTCAAAAATTTAACACACACGCGCGCGCACACACACACATGATAAACAATTACATTTCATCAACATCATAATAATGATTAAAAAAAAAAAATTGTGAATATTAAGCATGGGGAGAAGCCATATTGGGGGTTAGTAGATAATCCTTTGGAGGATGGACACTCTTTGGAAGAAGTGTATCTCAAAAGAGGATCTAGAACAATCCACATGTCTTGAACTTGAGAAGTATCATGTTGATATAAAGGTACCATAAATCCACATTTGGGTGGCAAAGAAACAACCACCATAATGACACCACCTTGTGCTTGTAATGCCCGCTGCTCTTCGACACTTATTTTTCTATGATCTTAAGCACTATTGATTAGAGACGTAGACCTCATTCCATATTTTGATAGACTATTGTTAGAAACTATGGTTATTGTGACTCATGCTGTGATTTGTATGGAATCTTGACACACGGATATATATTTAAGTATTTATGGCAATGAGGTGTTGTTATATTATATATGTCATGACACTCAAGATTCTTGATGTATTGATTATGTTTTGATGTTCGAATTAGTCTTGTGATCTCATTGATGCTGGTAAAAATGGTAGAATTGAAATGTTTAGAAAATTTTAAGTGATTGAACATTTCTTAATTTTGATGATGATTTAATTACGTGATATGATGATGTTTATTGATGGATGTGCATGTATTTTATTGTTGATGTATTTGATACGGCCATGAGGCCAACGAGGTATTGGTTAATTGTTCTAGCTTATTGTATCACAACAAACAAGAGGGGGTTAGGAGACTAACAATAGTGGAATATCAGATGGATGCAATGAAGGTCGCCATGACATCTTTATGTTCAATTATATTTTTATGTGTTGTTATATTTTTAGGAGGTCCCATGGGGGGATGACCTCAAAATGTGACCATGGGCTATGTGTGCTTTTCCCTTTTCCTTTTTAATTATTTGTGGAGTATGTGATTTATTATTGTATTGTATTTAACTTTATTATTCTTAATTAATGTACTCTTATTTAAGTTGATTAATCATGTTAATTAAATTGTTTGGGATGAAATAAAGGGGCATTTAATTGGGGTAGATTGTCCTTGTGATATTTTCATTTGAGTTGGATTCTAATGGATTTGGATTTTGTACACTCAACCCATCCCTCAAATCCTGAAATTTGACTTTAGAGCCATTTTTGGAGGCTTGTGGGACAAGTTAATCTTATCCCACACCTCTTAAATTGACCTACCAACTATACCTATGGGATAAGGGATCAAAATTAGACCACATTATGTGATTTTGAAGGTAAAAAGGTGAAATTTTAGCACTTTCATACATGAGCTCTTATTTTTGTCCTTAGAGGTATGAAGTGAGAGTTTGTGTGTGAAGGAATTTGTCATATCCTCACCCAACAATTTATTATCCTTGGTTTGATGTTTGACTTGGTTTTGTGGATTCAAGGAGAAGTGATATGGAATCCTACATGGAGCCACCTCACCCTGCTCTCCTCTTTCTCTATTTATACAAGTTATTTTGATATTTTGGGGGTTAATTGATTTCGTTTTGCACTTGCATTTTGGATATTTTTTTAGGGGATTGAGTTTCTTTCTTGGAGTCTTGGAACTTGTATTCATTTAAGTATGTTTTTCTTGGTTTCTCTTCAAATTATAATGTAAATGTACTAACTTAGGTTTTTGTGTGTAGTCAAATTTTATAAAATATTATAAAAGGAAAAATTATACATTTATTTTCTCAACCAAGAAACCTATTCACTCTTTTACTTGTATTTAGTTTAATGAAATAAGTATTAGCTCAACTATTTAGATTTTTAAATATTATGTATCAAACCTAAGGAATATGTTTATTTCATTTACTTGCAACTAGTTTATCAATAAGGGCTACTAATCCAACTATCTTCCATATGGAATTATACACAAATTTAATAAAACACATATGTTTGTATATTTCATTTTATAGTAAACCTGGATTGATAGAGTGTTTATAATAACACAAAATAAATATATATATTTATATAACTAATTTTAAAATAGATGTATATCATTACAAATTTTACATAAATTTATGTACTTACCTGAATTATAATTATATACCTTTGATAAAATATTTATCTAATATATATCTATATATATATATATATATATATATATATATATATATATATATATAAAAAAACTTAATGATTGAAAGTTTATACAACATAGGCCGAATGGAGTAATAAAAAAAAAGGACATATATTAAAAAAAATTATTGTTTCTTTTGCTATAGTGCTGGACCCGTGGCCTATGCGTCCTTAGGAGATAAGGAAGAGGGTGGTGTGGGACGGTGCCCCCACCCACATATGTATAGGATCCCTTTTTTCTTAGTTGCGGCCCCTTTATTATATGTGTTTTGTTATTTTTTTATTGGTCGAACCCTTATTATGCACATGTATACATATAGATAGACAAATAGATAGATATAGATATAAGGTCGATTAACCTGGCCACAATATATAAATCAAACATTTTTTTAACGTGGCGTTTTTAAATAAATATTAAAAAATACAATATTTAAATATATATGTATATCTATATATATACATATATATAACCCTA
This sequence comes from Taxus chinensis, assembly GCA_019776745.2. Lineage (NCBI taxonomy): Eukaryota > Viridiplantae > Streptophyta > Pinopsida > Cupressales > Taxaceae > Taxus > Taxus chinensis. The sequence continues at coordinate 196,790,087 of CM034147.1, read as the reverse complement.
AAGTTGTGTATAGATCACTTTGAGAAAAAATGAAATGGGGCAAGAAATGCTCATAACTCAAATTGGGTGGATCTACCACAAAAAAAAATACATTAATGGAATACCCTAGGAGAAGGATGCAAAGAAACCTACATGAGAGCTTTGCAAGATTCCATGGCCTCTTCCTCTTCTCCTTTCAAACCTGCAAAAACAAATGAAATAAAAAAGTAGGGCAAAAGTGTGAATAAAGCAAAATATATGGATATTTAGGGATTTTAGAGAAAACTTTAAGATTTAAGGATTAAAAATGTTTTAATCTAAAGGTGGATATTTTACCCTAAAACTTTAAGTGGGTGGTTGTGGTGCCTAGCATAAAACATTAAATTAAATTTAAAAAAATAGGATAAAACTAAAAGAATGGGAAATGGTGGTGGAAAGAAGTTAAGGAGAAGCACGGGGGGTTCATTAGCTAGGCAATATCCTAGCACGTGGGTCCATATTGAGGTAATTAAAATTAATAAAATTAAAGTCAATATACTGATAGACATGAGGGGGTGAAAGGTTTTAATTTATTAATGTTTTGAATTAGGTATTGGGGGTAGGTTAGAGAGGTAGGCAAAAGAAAAGGGAGGTTTAATTGTAATATAAAAATAACATTTGAACCCTAGTTTTTAAAAGTAAATACCTTAAAATTGCAAAAGGAGTCCAGCCATAAATTAAATTATAATCTCTTTTTTAATAAATAAATTTCAATTAAGAGATTCTTAACCAACAAATAATAAGACGGTAGAAAACTAGGATTGAGTATGATTTTTGACACAAGTGATATTATTTCACCATCTTAATTATTTGAAGAACTATTGATAAATGATTAAAGCTTGAAATTTATAAGGTGATTTGTAATAGGTCTTTAATGGCTTCAAACTATCTTTCGAGAGGATATGCATATTTAAAAAAATGAGTGAGAAATATAATATATTTTCTGTTTAATAAATTAGGGTAGAAATAAAAAGTGGTAAATAAAATTGTAATTGAAAAATGGGTAAGAGAGGTACATGGAAAAAATAGGGGGTATTTTCATTCTAATAATATAACAGGAGGGGGTATTATTAATTAAATAATTAGAGGTAGAAACTAGAATTAAGGTTATTATTTAATACCCTTCGAACACATGTGATATACCATACTTTTACTAAGTGAACCCCCCGTGAGGACAAGTTGGTGGAGGATGCATGGAAGAAGGAGTGGTATGTCGTATAGGAGGGCATTAGATATGGTTTTTGTTGAAAATATATTTTTCATCTAGATTTTGTCCTATGTTGAGCTCACCGCCATCATGGTTGTAGACTCATAGCTTTTTTTGTTTGCATCCCCATTCTAGGTTTGTGGAGGATCTGTATTCATTTACATCTGCCCCTCCTCTTTGAACTTTGTTTGTTTTCCCAAATTTGGGTGTGCATTTTCCTTGCTGGTAAAAGAACTCACCAAACGGTTTCTCTGTTTCTTTTAGGTGGTTTCCTAGGCCATGTTTTGGGTTTTTTATAACTTTCTCATCTCACTGCATGAATTTGAAGCTGATCTATGAAAAGGATTAGCCGTGATGGAAATTACCTTGAGCTTTGATTTATGTGTTTTATGAGATCTACTTGTTTTTTTAGCATGCTTTAAAATTGAAATTTTCCATGGCTTTCATTTGGATCCTGTGTGGCCATGATTTTGATCTCCAGTGTGTGAGTGATGGTCATATGGCCTTTCCGAATCACAATCTTGGTGAGCTTGACATTTTGGAACCCTATCTAGATCTGGATTCTTCAACTTGTTTGCTTTGTTTGTAACTTTCTTAGGAGGGGTTTGAGATTCATTTCACAGGAACCATTTTTTAGAGGTAAACCTTCAGGATTTATATTGTTTAATTCTCTTCCTTACTCTGAATCTAGGTTTGATGCTTTAATTCCTGAGCCATGTATGGATCCCTTGAGATTTTACTATGTTGTGACAATCTTGAAATTGCGACAGAGAGTTGCATTATTTTTTTCCTTGGACATCTGAGCCCTCTAATTTCTTTCCAGATATGAGTCAACTCATGTTGAGGTTCTTCATTTGAATCTTTCCTAGTTTTCATATGTCCTTATACATTGTTATGTTTTATTTTTATTTTTTGGAATGAGGAGCTATGTAATGCACACAAAGTTCTATGCTCGAAACTATGTCCAAACATCATTATTTACTTTTATCTTTCTAAAGTGCACCCAGTAGAGAGATGACTACAAGTGTTCTATGCTTGCTATGGATTTCTCTCTTTCGTAGATACAATGGAAACACCTCATGTCTGTGGTTATACCTATTGTTGAGGTGAGTCTTTGGTATCAAGTCCGGTTCCTTTTTGATGTATCCTAAACTAATTTTTAGGTTTTTGAGGGTAAAAAGAAGACAGTAATTGAATTGAAAAATAGGGTGATACACCAAATATATTGAGGGATTTGACTGAGTCCATGCAAAATAAATTTGAGAATAGATTTTGGATGAAAAAACCAATAGTTTTAAGTAGAAATATTAAGCCAAACACACTTGGTGTCTTGAGCGACTGAGTCACAACAATACAGTAAGATAAACATGCACACTAATATTATGCAGAAATTACTAAATTTGCAACAAGGTAAGATGATTAATCAGGGAATTTGGAATTTACAATAATTAATGAGGTATACACACCACTGCAAATAATTGGAAAGGTAGAAATCGATTCTCATTCAAAGGGAAAAAATGGCAAAATCTTCTTCAGTACTCCTATGTCCAAAAAGTCATCTTTTGTGAATTGCAATTGCACACAATATATAGCAAGTTTATTCATCCCACCCATCCTAAAAATAGGATAAAATTTGTACTTTCCCATGCATGCTAATTTTACCCCTTTATCATGAATAAATAAAGGAACAAAAATAGTCATGCTAATACAATGAGGCATTAATAGACTTGATTAAAAAAATATATTCAGTCAAATTCTAGTTGACTGATCTATTTTTAATAAGGTAAGATGAATAATTTTGCTAATAATAGCCTTTGTTTTCTATATAAGTCTCCTCCAAAGTGCAAGAAATCTCTTTCTTCTAGTGCTTGATGTGACACTTACAATTTGATCCACTTGTAGTGATAAATTTAGCACTCTTTAATTATGCCCCTTGGATGCACATGCAAAAATAACCTCTCTATGTGAGCAAAAATAATTCCTTTATTAAAAATGCTTTCTAAAAATAGTCCACCCATGTATTCCATCTTGATGGGGACCACCTTTGGTTTTAGTATCAACATTTGTGCACATACTCCATTTTTCATTCTGATAATGAAATCTTTATCTTTTCTGAACACATGCAATACTTTCACCTGCAAGTATAATTTTTTCACCCTCCATAATTTCACACTATGGGGACCACTTCATACATCTATAATGGGCACCTCCTTCATTGATTCTATGGCATACTTGTGGGATCCACTTTTTACAAATATTAAGGAAATATTAGGAGACTTTAAACCCCTGACAACTTTGGATAGTGCTTTGACCTCTTTTGATGATTATTGCATAATATAAAGTTTACCAAACATCAATTATTTGACTTGGGATATCATGTGCTGCATATTAAGGTTTCAGTCTTTGATTATCATTCGCACATACTATTGTTTTTTTATTTGAAACTAATCATTGATAAACATCATTTGTTTCTATCGTGACCTGGGCATGTATTATTATGTTGGACCCTTTTTGATCCTCATGGTGTTGGAATTTGATTTTTCAAAGCACTATGGTTTTGGGAACTTTAATAGGTCAAAAACAAATAATTTCTTTGAATGATTGAGGATGGCCCCCCTTCCATAATGACTCAACCCTTTTAATTGTGTTAGTGATTTTGATTTAATCTTGATTAAATTGTGATGAAGTTGTGGTTAGAAATCCTGAGGTTTCAATTAAATTCATTATTGATCTATGACCATCAATTCTGGTACATGACTGATCTCGACTGTTGATTTTTGAACCATGGTTGAAGTTTTATCTGATTTGGTTATGGTTAGGGTTTACATTTGCTTCGAACTTGGTGATTGGATTATGGCCATTAATCCTCTGTACCATCAGATATCTGATTATTGATGTTTAACTATGGAGTTAGATATGCAGACTGTTTGATCTTATCTGATTTGATCTTGGTGATTGAGCAATGACTATGTTGAGTTAGGTCGATTAAACACTTGGCAAGCTTATCATTTTATCCATGGTTGCTCGTTCTGAGTGGCGAATCCCTGGCCAATTTTCTGTTCACCACCATTGTTGTTTTATCTCAAGCTCGGTCTTCCTCTATAAATCAATTCTATGAGGCTCTACACATCATCATTTTCCATTTGTATTGAGCTTCTGAGAATTCTTCGACAAAGTTGATTGTGGTTATAGTCGATTTGGACCCTCTGTTTCATTTTGAGAATGATATTTTGTATCTCAAGCTCTGTGGGAGCACTGTTTCATGATTATCAAGCCTCTGCAAGTTTTTCTCAATGTTTCTGAGCTTGGTTCCTTTATTTCTTATCTCTGATTCAATATTTCAGTGTGGTTTGGTCATGTTGGATGCCGTTATTCTTTTATTTTGAGCTCAAGCTAGTAATTTTTTCATTTTGATCCTTTCGAGATTTTTGTTAGTTTTAATCACAGTCGGTCACCATTATCATGAATCTTACAGCTCATTTTGATGGATTTTTGGGGTTTGATAAATCTGATCTATTTCAAATGATAGCCATTAATGAAGAGAGGTAAGTTGGTTACATAGACTTTACAAAATGTCTTCTTACCATTGTTCTCTAGCATCAGCACTGATACTTGGATTTCTTTGCATTTTTTGTGATCTATGGTAATTTCAAGATTGATCTCATTTTGGGTACTCATTTTCCTCTCTGCACTTTGTTGATCTTTGAGATTTTCCTCCCCTTAGCTTAAACTGGTGATTATTAACTATAGCTTAAAAATATTTGTTTCTGACAACCCAGATATGGGTATTCTTGTCGATATGAAAGCACGTTGATTTTTTTTTTTTTTTCTCTTTACTTGGGTATTTTGGTTTTGTTGCTTGAATATTTAAACTTGTAACTCTGATAAAGTGGGTATTTTCGTAAGCTAAACCTAGTGAACTACTGCCATGAATGAGATATAAAGTTGTTTTGTTGTTTCCTTTGATCCATTGGCTTGCCATTTCTATTCAGCCAAGGGTTTCAATATTATTCCTATCATTTTTTGCTTTTGTGGCTCGAAATTGATATCTTGGGTTTCATGTAATAACTCACTATTTCATTATAGTCTAGATCCCCACATTTTGCTTTTCTATTCTAATTTTCCAATACCCAATTTTGAGTTCTCTATGTTTTATCTTGTAGTATGATGCTCGACCAATTTGGGTATGGTCACCTTAAATCTTTTGAGCTCTGAATTTGGTGTTTATGGGATTTGCTTTATTTAGTTTGAGCTTGTAGCCTTTGCTTACCCCAATCTTGACATGGTGCATTGATAGTTTGACCTCCATTTTTGAGTGGATCGAGATGGGAAATCTAGAATTTATTGATAACTTAGGTTGTGTGCTTTCATATCGACATTGTTGGTTGTCATGTTGATGGCTTGAAACTTTCTGACTTTGAATTTCTCTAGAATAGTCTATAATAACATTTCAGATTTGTGTAAATGTGGTATGATTTTCCATGGTATGAGTTTATCAACTCAAAGCTCCATTTATGATTAATGTATCAGATCAATTAGCTCTAGTTATCATGTAAATGACACTGCATTTATTTTTACATAGTTGTATATTATTGAATTCATAATATCCTTTTATATTTCACAATAATGATTGTTATATTTCCTTTCTTGAAATCTATACTATAACAAGTTCTGAAGCACTGGAAATTGTTTTTTGAATATAACTTTAAAAACATAAACATTATATAGTATGAGGTACAGAAGATCAATTTTTCCATTTTGCATTTTGTATTCAATTTCTGTAGCTCTTGAATTTTTATGGAGTTTGTTCATCTCTTGTTGGAAACCTAACTAGTTGTGTTGAATGGCTTCCGAGGTTGATGACCATTGATTTGCTTGAATTCATGTCTATTTTTTAGCTTTACTTTCTTTCTAAAACATATTGATCCTAGATCATTATTTGAGGTCATGATCATCCTTAGAAATTTAATTTATTTCTTATTTGATAAGAAAATGAGCTCTGTCATTCATTTCTGAGTTTCATACTTTACCTTGATTTACTTACAGTCTAAGCTAAACATCCTTCAGTATAGAGTTTGATTGTTGTATAGAACTCATATATTTTTTTTTTCATACAATTTCCCCAATATTATAAAATTTATTTTGCTTTCTTCATACTTTGATCTTCTTTGCTCATAAAATCCGTCCTTGTATATCTGTAGCTCAATATTGTGTTGAATCTGAAACTAAGTTTCAATCCATTACTATTTACTTTTGTTGACTTTAGGCGATGGTTTCCTTCTTAGCTATGTGGTTATTTCTTTGCATTGTATCCTTTGCTTGATAATATTGACTAACTTTTCACTCCGAATTTGTTACTTCTTGTAACTTCAGCCCTCCATCTTGAATGGATATATGTAGCCTTTTATTCATCCATTGTAAATGATTGATTTAGATAATAAATAATGCTTGTTGGTTATCTTATCATATATTGGAGCTCCTCCTATCCTATGAGAATTTGTAATCTAGTGAATTCAGAATAGTTGTATCATCATCTCATATTCTGTAAATAATGTATCCTTTCTCTGACTGAAGACTGGAAGTTCCTCTGTGAAGGTTTACTTATTTTTTTCATCCTCTCTAATCGTTAATTATGTAAAGAAAATATGTGTAATATTCTTGCACATCTTAAGTATAAATAGTGATTTTGTGATTTCTTATCATATCTAATGTACTTTCATATTCAGAATCAATGTGATCAATAGTTATCTGTATAATCAGTTTTCTTACCATTTGAAAAGGCTCTTGATCTTTTGTTCCTGCAAGTATGCACTTGACTAATATATAATTTATTTGTTATACTTATCTTGATCACCTTTCATTGTTCTTTTGAGCTTGTATATTTAATTCACACCTTTAGATTTTTTTCATTTGTGGTATCTCCTGTAACTATCCTCTTCATGGGTTCTTGTAGAGGTTTTTTAATGAAAAATGGAAGATACCTTTGCTCATTTCCCATGCTTTGACGAAGACCTTGCTATGAAAGAGATGCTACTTGTATCTTGCTTCCTCACTTCTGATTTTGGTGTCTTGATACCTTTCTTTTTTACATCTTCTATATGCATTTTCCCTTTTCTGGAATAGCTCATAATTTGTAACATGTAGATTCCTTCAGCAAGTATTTCTTTCCTGTACAATAATTATTTTACAAAAAAATTATGATTTCTAATATGTTACGTGTACCTACACACTTAAAGAAATAGTTATAAAATATTTAGGCTTTTGGCCTCTCTTATGTTCCATAGTTTTTATTTTCTCTTCCTTTTCTAAAATGATTCTAGGAATCATACGTGCTAATGTAGAATGCGACTCTAATTAACTATGTATATGTATGTGGTGTACCTTATACTTCTACTTTTTAGAAATCTAGCTCCATGTAGTTAGATAGTACAAGGGTACAGATTAAACCCTAAGCTCAATGTCTGATGATAATTCTCTTTCATTTTTTAGATACATTATGACCACAATTTACTCTAATGCAAGAAAAACTATATTTCCTAATCTAACCTTCCAAGGGACTAGGGAAAGATAATACATAAAAATAGAACCTACACTATAGCGGTGATACACCAAAAAAGGAGGGAATGAGGATAGCTTTCCAATGTGTGAAAGATAGAAGCAAAATGCATACTAGAAGGGGTGATTACAGTTCTCCACAGTCTATAAAAATGCATTTACAACAACATTTCATACACATGTAATTATAATAAATCATTTTAGAGCATAAGATAGACACAATATATTTGCAATGAAGTTGAAGAGGCAAAGAGAAATCAAACAACACAGATGGGGAAGATGCATCCACAAACTTGTATTTCTTGCTTCATTCATATGCATGGTTCAATCTATTATAGAATAAAGGCCTAGATCACCATACAAAAAGTCCACTACAAGGGCCTGCAACACATTGCCTTCACAAAACAATTTTTGGTAGAGTTTTGCTACAACAAACTACCTCTACTTTACAATGAGCCCAACACTCCAATTTATAGAAATCTGAGAAGAGAGAGGGTGGGGAAATGAGAAACCCTAAATCTATCCTTCAACCACTTGCAAGAGGTAGTAAATGACGTGAAATGATGTTCTATTGTTTGTAAAATGCCCCCCATATTGTCCCATAACTTGTAGCAGTGAAATATTTAAGCCCATGCTTCATTAAATGCATCACAACTACCAAATAAAACATTGTTATGAACTAGGAACATTTTCTATAAAATATAAATCTATCCTTCAAAAAATTCCAAATTTATTTATTTATGTGCGTTGGGCACAGAAAAAAATTCCAATGGTATACATTTTTTGCGTTTTCATTAGGAATTGCAAAAGTTATGGCCTTCTAAGTGCGGGTAGCTATTTTGGGTCTGTTAGGCATTTCTGTCATTTGACAGGACTGGGTATTTATTTTATTGCAGTTGAAGATGTTTCCTTCATTTTGATATATCTCAGAAAATTGCTCGGTGTCAAAATTTATGGCCATTTGAAGTTCCGGGTCTGATTTGCACTATTTTCCTTTGCATGTGGCTATTTTGGCTATTTCGGGTTCTTGTGTCCCATCTATCCTGAACAAAAATCTCGACTTTTTCCACACCACTCTCGACCCACCTTGCAATCAAACAAGTTAGAATTTCAGAGCCCACGTGTCCCATGCATACTTGGACCATCAAGGCCTCATTCTTCCGCATCACCCGATTTGGGATTCTCTGTCCCAACTTTCCCACTATTGACTAGTCCATGAGGGCCATTGACCTCTGCATTTGCCATAACTCCTTCGCAATCGACATTTTTGGTAATGCACGTCCCAGCTGTCCTGATGTCCCACGAACCATCTCGGACAAAAATATCCACTTTTTCAACACAACAAAGGAATGTGGCCATTTCGGTTTTGCACATCCCACGTCTCGACGTGGACAAAAATATCTGCTTTTTCTGCAATACACTTAAATGAGCCCATTTTTCATATTTTTTCCATTCTTTCTAACTTCTTGGATTTTTCTTGGACAGGGAAGCTAGAGGAAAGTAAAGGCGACCCCACAAAACCTAATTTTTGGGCCTCGAATCAGTTCTACATGCTCAAGCCTAAAGAAAACATGTAAGTTATCCAAATTACCTTGAAGGGTGAACTTGGGATAATAGTTCCGTTAGCTTCCTTTAAGGCTATTGCTTCAATCCAATGTGTAAAGTAATCTGTAGCAGTCAAGATCCACTTATGTCCTTATGACGAAGGTGGATTTATCATGCCAATAAAGTCAAGACCCTACTGCATGAATGGTTGATCTACTGAAATAGGTTGTAGGGGCAGGGAAGCTAAACATTATTTTCCAACAAACAAAGCATAGTTCTTACACTTTTTGATCCATTCAAAGCAGTCCTCGAATATGATGGGCCAATAATAACCAACTTTTATAATTTTTAAGGTTGTAGTACATGCTGACAAGTGACCTCATGTAGGTCCTTCATGAAATTTGGATAATAATTACTGAATTCTATCATAATCAATACATTGTAGAAAAATTCCATTTATATCTCTCTTAAATAACATGCCATCAACAAAAACATAAGGTACAACTTGTAACCTTAAGTACCTTCATTTATTATTTTCCATGCCGTCTAGATAAGTACCGTGTTATAGGTAGTTAACTAAATCAAATATCCATCCTGATTCCTAAACTTCTTGACTAAGTTCAGCTTGTTGATTTTCTAGTTGTACCATGATATCTGACAGCTGATATGTAACTTCAGCATGTTGTTCTAGATCTTCTAATTCAGTAGCCTGCTGTTTTTCCATATCAGCAATTAGATGCTCACACAAACCTTTTCTTCGAACTGTTTTTGCAACATGGATGTCAACATCATATTCCATAACTTTCGTAATCCAACATGCTCTCTTTTCATTCATCTCTTTGTTCAACAAGAATGCTTTAACAGTTGGATGAAATACTAGCACATGTATCTTATTATTTGAAAGCATGTACTTGAAAATTTTAAATCCTCTAACTACTAAAAGTACCCTTATTTCAAGAAAGGTGTACCTTCTCTCGTAGTCATGCAAAATTTGTCCAAAGAAAGCAATTGGCTACTCAGTGTTTTCATCATTAACCTGACTTAAAATAGTTGAAATAGCCTCAGCTCCTACAAGTTCATACATTGTAAAATCTTTTTAAAAATTTGGATTTTAAAGAGTAGGAGCTTGTGAAATGGCTGACTTGATGGCCTCAAATATTTTTCTCCCTTCATTGGTCCAAGAGAAAGTCTTCTCTTTCTTTAACATGGTTGTCAAAGGCTTGACTAATGCTGCAAAATCTAGAACAAATCTTCTAACAAAGTTGATTTTTCCAAGGAAACTTTGTAATGCTTTCTTATGATGATGCAAGGATAGCTGTGAAATAGTTTTGATTTTGAAAGGATCAATATCTAAACCTTGTTTAGAAACAATATGACTAAGCAATTTACCTTGATGCACTAAAAAAATGGACTTTTGGGATTCAAATATATTCCAAACTATCTGCAAAGATGAAAAGTCTACCTTAAATGCATTAGATTTTCATCAAAATTCTTTGAAAATATGGTAACATCATCTAAATAAACCAATATGCATTTATTTAATAATATATGAAAATCCATGTCCATTTCTCATTGAAACATTGCACCGACATTTGAGAGTCCAAAAGGCATTCTTTTGTAAGCATAAGTACCCCATTTCATGGTGAAGGATGTTTTGCATCTATCTTCTTTACACACAAGGATCTAATTATATCCACTGTAACCATCAAAAAGAGACAATCTATCTAAACCAGAAACTAATCTCAAAATCTTATCCATATTGGGTAGCGGATAATGATCTTTTAATGAAGCTTTATTCAGATCTCTAAAATCCACACATAGCCTAATTTCTCCATTCTTTTTCTGATAAAAAACAAGATTAGCTACCCAAATTGAGTGCTTAATTGGAAATATAATACCCTATTCAATCAACTTAGATAGTTATTTTATCATTAATGGATTAATCTTCAAATTTGTTGGTCTTTACATCTACCTAATTGGATTACAATTTGGCTATAACTCTATTATATTCTAAGCTAAAATTGGATCAAATCCTCTCAGATCTTGGTATTTCCAAGAAAAAACATCTCTTAATTCTTTACATAAATTGATAAATTATTGTTTTTCAGCTGGAGAACATACCTTTCCGATAAATAGTTTCTTTCCATCATCTACCAAGATTTCCTCATGGTTATCTACGTGAGTAGAAATATTGCCTTTGCTTTTATGAACTGAGCATAAGAACTGAAAATGTCTTTCAGTGTGACCAATCCTTGAGGTAACTTGTTTGTCTTGAACTGAACAATATGATCACCATAGAAGTGCTACAGTTTCTCTTCATTTACTGCAGAAAATTCAGCTTCTTTCTACAAAAATATACAAATTTGTTCATTATCTTTGAAAACTTGCCAATTTTCTTCACTATCAGGCACTGAAGGTCTAGTAATTAGCTTTATCTGTGGCTATACTTTGTTGTTTTCGATATGTTCTAGTACATAAAAGCTAGCACCAACTGTTGTAAGTCTGTCTGCATGCTTATTTTTAGCTCTTGGGATAGATTGAATGTTAATGGCATCTAAATCATCCATTAAATCAAAAACTTAATGTTTGTATGATTTCAACAATGAATTCTTACACACATTAAATTTTTTCACTTGATTTATAACTAATTCTGAATCACCACAAACTTGTAAAGTACTGATACCTCTCTTTTTGGCCCATTGCAAGCCATGAATTAATGCTTTGTATTCAGCTACATTACAAGTACAAGAAAAATGTAGACTTAAAGTTGAAAAGTCCCTTTCATTTGAAGGGGAACTAAGCATTAAACCTGCACTTGTCCTTTCTTATTTTTAGCTCCATCGAAGTGAAGCTTCCATAGCCCTTCTACTATTTTTCCAATTTTGGACAGTAAGGGAATTAGTGCATTTACTTCATGCAAGCAATAAAAAATGATCAAATCTTCTTCTACTTCTTTGAAAGGATCATAAACATGTTCTCCTTGAGTCTTTTCATCCATAAACAGATTAGAAACACCTTCTAGTGAAGAAACATGTGTTGTAACATCAAAACAAGATTGATCTAAAGCTGCATAATTTTCCGTAGCGTTAGAAGCATGAGGCTCAATATGAAATCTAGCTAGATGTTCTAAATTTATGGTAACTATTGATGCAAAATTACAGCACCCCCTGAATGGCATGATTTTGAAAGAGGCATCCAATGTCATCTTTATAACGTGGGACCATCTCTAAAGATGTGGGACTTACGAACCTGAGATAGACCTCTGGAGAAGGCTGAATTCCTCTACCTAATTCTAATGTAGAAAATATGCCTAAATACACCTCTCATAATAATGCCAAGGAGACAGGGAGAGATAAAGTGCATGAAAAGGGAAATCCTACACTAATGAGGTTATAACACTAGGAAAAGGGGCAAGATAATCTGCTTAGGGAGGATGAAACAGAGAAAAAGGAGCCGAGGGAGGTCAGATAAAATCCTAATCCACCATCAAAAATCCATGAAACACAACATCTTACACATGAAAATGTGAAATACATGCATAGGAAACAAACACAAAATGGAGACGCACAAAGAAACAACAAAACATGAGAAAGGGTTGAAAAACACCAAGAAAACATGATTTTATTGCTCTATAAGGTGCACAGACCATTACATTGATGCTCATAGGCATAAATATGCTTTCCAGGCATAGGAGAAGGCTTACAACTCAAATTGAGTTGATGGAAGATTTTGCAAGAGTTTTCCCAGCTCCCAGAATGTCTCTCTTTCTCAAAAGAGAAGTGTTTACAATATATATACAAGAATTAGAGAAAGAGAAAGAGTGAACTTGGATTTATACTCTCACCCACCGACAACATTCATTAAATGATCTAAAAAAGGCATCAGGAACCTTTGAAAATCCATTCCCTAATGTACTCAAGCTTGTTGGAGAAGAAACAAGACCATACTGCATTAGACTTCGATGGTTGAGATACTTGGAACTGCACTTTCTCAATATAGTAACATTTCCCAAATTTTCACCCACCTAACCTTGTCAAAATTAATATTTTAGTCTTCCATGGTGTAGAGGATGTCGAGACCTTTCCAACGGTATAATTTTTTTTTAATTTCGAGCACTGGTTCAAAAGTTATGCCCATTTGAATATTTTCATTTAATCCGTACGAGAGATAATGAAAATGCAAGTTTTGTAAAATGGACCCGTGGGCCTGAAATTGCAAACTACGCCATTTGTGAAAAATCACAAAATTACAAAAACCTCCCACAAACCCACTGGCCTGAATTTTCAATTTTTCCATAAAACCCCGCGAACTCGAAATTCACTTTTGCAAAAAATCCTTCACGGCCCCGCAACTTTCCATTTGGCAAAAAAAAACCTCCCTGGGCTCATGGGCCCACAATTGAAAACTGCTCCATTTGTGAAAAATTACAAAATTCCAAAATATTTCCCCAAGCCTGCGGCCCCGAAACTTCATATTTGGCAAAAAATCTTCCCCAAGCCCACAGGCCCGCAACTTCAAATTGCGCCACTTGCGAAAAATTGCAAAAATGCCAAAATTCTCCCCAATTGTGCATGGCCCTGTAATTTTCAGATTTAGAAAAAAATCTTCCCCAAGCCCGCAACCCTGAAACTAATTGAGCATTTGGCAAAAAATATTTCCCAAGCCCTGCAGGCCCGCAAACTGATTTGCACTGTTTTCCTTTGCATGCGGACATTTCAACTTTTGATGTCCCATCTGTCCCACCGTTGACCGGGCCCACTTGGGCCGTTGACCTCCACCTTAACCAATTTCTTTTTTCCTGTGGATTTTTTGCCTTGTGTGTCCTGTGTCTTGATGTCCTAACTATCCGAGACAAAAATCTCCACACTTTCTGATTTGCATTGTTTGTGGCTTTTTCACTTCTTCGGGTCCCGAATGTCCCGATGAACTTGTGCATTTTGGGACAAAAATATCTAATTTTTCCACACAAAAAAGGAATGCAACCATTTTGGATTTGCATCCCACGCACCCGATGACCCAATTGTCCCATCCGCCTGGGACATGAACTGCAATACACTAGAACAAGCCATTTTCTCAAATTTTTCAAATTTTTCTAACTTCTTGAATTTTTTCCTTGGATAGGGAAGTTAGAGAAGAGCCAAAGGAACCTCTGAAATCTTTTGTTAGGCCTTGAATAAATTCTACTTGCTCAGCTTGAAAAATTTATGTAAGTTATCAAAATTTCTATGGGGGGTGATTTTGGATAACAATTTGGTGACTTAGCGGGGTCACCTGCCTACTAGGTGAAATGATCAGTGGCCTTGAAGTATCCATTGGGCATGGAGTCAGCCTGATAAACACAAATTTGATCTGAAACTCTGAAATTAGGTCCTTGAGCCACTTGGAACACCACTGGAACTGGAGATGATCTCATCAAATGCTACCTCCAATGTAGCATGCAAGAGCAACAAAACACCACAACACACTATGTACAAAACTGAAAGATCATACATGTTCCAAGTGGAACATGCAAAGTGTGCACAAGCACTTCTTTTGCTGAAAGCAAACCTACCTACTCTATGCTAACTAGAAGCAAAGGGACCTCAACCAAATCCTGCAACTGGCAGGGAGAAGTAGCTTCCCTTTCTCAAAATAGGCAGCCATGCAAATGATTTGGCATTGAATATAACTGAGATTAGGAGTGGAAGGTTGACTGCAAATTGTTTCTCCACTCCCTCCATCAAGGTATCAATTTGAAACAAAATAAATACCTCTTTAATGTGTTTCTCACTTGGTTTCAAGAGGTATAATTGTTGATCCTTGGCACTTTGAGGCTCTCCCTCATGCTTAGAAAAAAGAATGACTGGTTTTGGCTCCTCTCTTAGCTCTAGTGAAGCCAAGTACATGATTGGGAAAGTTATGGTCCTATGGATGTACCCATTGCTCTAAAATTCAACTCCAAGAATGGAGTCTTCCTATAGACTTTCCTGAGAATAGAGGTTGCTTGCATGTTGACTTTTTCCTTGCATTTACTCAACAAGTAGCTTATCCTCTTCCTTGATGATTGATATTCAATGTGTGTCATCATTGTTCCCTTCCTCCTCTTGTGAAGAACATGCAAGATTTGGATCTTCCAACCTTGGTTCCAGAGGGTTGTTATGAGAGTGTAGGTTGCTGTGCTTGAATTCCCTCCTTCGTGCCAGCATGATCATGTGCTTGGGAGGTGGATGATGGATGAGAAAATGTTGTGATCTCCATGGGATCTTCTCCATCAAAGCAATCCTCCAAGTCAGATAAATAATCTACCTCCTTGTTTTCGTGTTGCATGTGCTCGACCTCCTCCATGGTGTCCTCCTCATCTACAATTTTCTCACCATGGTTACCCTCATCCATGAACATGAAGTTTGAAAGATCAAACTCTTCTTTGACATTAGATCTCAAAGGTGATGAAGTGGGAGCAAGAACTGAAGGTTCTTCTCCAGCCTTTTTTGTGCACAAAGCCTCTGAAACTATATGGTTCTCCTCCACACCCGGAATGCACTCCTCTTTTGGATTTGGAGTAGCTTATTCTTCCCTTTCTTGGACTGATTGTGTGCCTTGAATTAGATTAGCATTCTCTTCAAATAAAGTGCCAACATGGGTACTGCATTCAAATAAAACAAATTGTTGATCATCATGTTCCCCTGTTGCTACAAAATCAACCTTAGCCACCACTGGCTCTTCAAATTTTACCTCCTCTGTAGGCTTAACCATCAAGGGAATTTTTGTTATCCCAAAACTAAGAGCCAATCTTACCAATTTTTTAATCATTTCTTCTTCTTGCTACTCTCCTTAACTAGATTCTTGAGTCTCTTCCCAACATGGACTCAGGAAAGTAGGAGGAGTGGTGGGTGGGGTCTCCACTATTTGTTGGTTTATTTTTGGTGGAGGGGAAGGTATTGATTTTGGCTATTATGGAGGGGACTTAGATCTGGAAGGGAAAAGGGAAGAAGAATTGAGGTGGGATGGAAGACTAGGGGATGGAGAAGGGAATTCAACATTAGTGGCAAAAAGTGAGAAACTAGAGTCATGAGACTGTTGTAGTGATATTTATTGAGAAAGAGGAAAAGAAAAGCTATGAGGTGGTGGACTTACCCATTGACAAGGTTGTCTTGTATCCAACTCATAAGCCTGAATCTCCTCATTCATTTGTGCAAGTTGAGGTAGCATTGTAACCATGAAGTCAAGCTTCTCCTGAGGGCTATAGTGTCTTGGAAAAGGGCCTTCCCATGGACAAGATGGTCTACAACCAATTTTGAAATCTTTCATTTGTGTTGTAGCCCTTGAATGAACCATGCTAGCCTCCATTCTTTGAATCTTTTCTAGTAGATCAGCATTCTCCATTTGACTGTTATCATCATATGCATACCCTTGCTCTTGATAAGCTTCATAGCCAAACTGGTTTTGACACTACTCATATGGGTAAGCATGATGGTTGTGAATCTGATCATAATGTTGATCTGGAGGAGATGAGAAATACATTGGAGGTGGACTGCATTTTTGCAAGTGTGAATTCCAAGATGGGAATGAAGCCATGTCTGCACAACTTCATGAATGGTAGAATATGAAAGATGTGGAAAGAAGAATGGGTGGAAAAGGATGCAAGGAATGTCTGCAACTCATAGAATGGGTTGTTGACCAGATGGAGTCACTAGATGTGCTTTGCATGCACCTCTAAAGGTTGAATCTCACCAAGAACACATCACCTCAATGGAATGTAGTGGTGAGGTGATTCAAACTTGTCCAAACCAGCGTGCCAGAACTATTGATGTGAAATTACAGCACCCCCAAATGGCATGATTTTGAATGGGGCATCCAGTGTAATCTGCATAACATGGGACCATATCTCAAGCTGTGGGACTTGCAAACTTGAGATGGACCTCCAGAGAAGGTATGGTTCTTGCTCTAAACTACCTAAATCTACTCTAATGCAGAAAATATTCCTAACTACACCTATCCTAACAATTCCAAGGAGACAGGGAGAGAGAAAGTGAGATGAAAAGTAGAAATCCTACACTAACGAGGTGATAATACCAAGAAAAGGGGTGAAATACTCTGTTGAGGGAGGATGAAACAGGGAAAAAGGAGATGAGGGAGGTCAAACAAAAGTGATACAAAGCCAAATCCTAATCCACCATCAAAACTCCATGAAACACAACGTCTTACACTTGTACAATGTAAAATAAATGCACAGGAAACATACACAAAATGAAGAGGCACATAGAAACAACAAAACATGAGAAAGGGTTGAAAAGTAACATAAAAACATGATTCTATTGCTCTATAAGGTGCACAGGCCATTAACTTGATGCTCAGAGGCATAAATATTCTTTCCAGGTGTAGGAGAAGGCTTACAGCTCAAATGGAGTCAAGGGAAAAATTTTCAAGAGTTTTCTTAGCTCTTAAAATGTCTCTCTTTCTCGAAATAGAAGTGTTTACAATATATAGAAAAGAATGAGAGAAAGAGAAAGAGTGAACTTAGATTCCTGCTCCCACCCATTGACAAAATTCATTAAATGATCTAAAAAGGCATGGGCACCTCTAAAAATCCATTCCCTAATGTCCTCAAGCTTGTTGGAGAAGAAACCAGACCATATTGCATTAAATTTCGGTGGTTGAGATACATGGATCTGCACTTTCTCGATCTGGAAAAGTTTCCCAATTTTTATCCCACCCAACCTCGTCAAAATTAGTATTTCAATCTTCCATAGTGTAGATGATTTCAAGACCTTTCCAATGGTATAAAGTTTGTTGAATTTCGAGCACTGGTTCAAAATTTATGCCCATTTGAATATTTGCATTTAATCCGTACGAGAGATGGCAAAAATGTAAGTTTTGCAAAATGGACCCGCGGACCTGAAACTGCAAACTGTGACATTGGTGAAAAATCAAAAAATTACAAAAACCCCCCATATCTACTGACTCAAATTTTTACTTTTTCTATAAAACCACGCAGGCACGAAATTCACTTTTGTAAAAAATCCTCTGCAGCCCCGCAACTTCACAAATTTCCATTTAGCGAAAAAAAACCTCCCTGGGCCCATGGGCCCACAATTGTAAAATGTGCCATTTGTGAAAAATTACAAAAATTCCAAACTCTCTCCCAAGGCCCACAGCCCCACAATTGCAAATTTGTAAAAAATTCCTCCCCAGGCCCGCGGCCCCATAACTTCATATTTGGAAAAAAATCTTCCCTAAGCCCCCAGGCCTACAACTTCATATATGACAAAAAATATTCCCCAAGCCTGTGGCCCTGAAATTACACATTTGGAACAAAATCCTCCCCAAGCCTGCGGCCCTGAAATTACACATTTAGAACAAAATCCTCCCCAAGCCCACAAGCCTGAAACTGATCATTTGGTAAAAAAACTTCCCCAAGCTCACAAACCCACAACTTATTTGCATTGTTTTCCTTTACATGCAGGTATTTTGGCTTTTGATGTCCCATTGTCCCACCATTGACCAGGCCGCTCTAGCCATTGACCTCCACCTTCACTGATTTATTTTTTCCTGCAACATTTTGACCTTTGAGTGTCCTGAGCGTCCCGATGTCTCGACTGTCCTAGAAAAAAATATCTGCAAGTTACTCACATTGAACTAACTATGGAGATTGTGGGTTTGTGCATCCCTTCCATCTCTCTATCCCCCAAACGGTCTAGGACATACTTTTTTTATTTTTCCCCACAAAAAAGGAATGCGGCCATTTCAGATTTTAGGGATTTTCTCTAACTTCTTAGATTTTTCCCTGGATGGGGAAGTTAGAGAGAAGCCAAAGGGACCCCCAAAAATCCAAAAAAAATCCTTCAAACCATTTCAATTTGCTCAGCTTGAAAAATTTGTCTAAGTTATCAAAATTACCATGGGGGTGATTTTGGATAATAGTAACTTTGGTTCCATACCTTGTAGTAAAGAACAAAAATGACCAATCTGAAGAGAGATAACCTCTTATTTTTGTTGTAAAATATCGTGATAAACATAAGGAAAATTAGGGAGGTAAATCTACAACAGTAAAGTCTTGTAAAATTGTGACATTGGGACAAGCGTGTAAGGTTACCTCAAGATTTCTGATGATGCCAACTATATTGGTTGTTTTCCCATCTAACTACAACATGATTTTCTTTGTAGGCTCATACTACGGGCCAAATTTTTCTATGATTTCTTTTTGCATAACTGTGCTACTTGCACCACTGTCAACCATTCAGTTATGAACTAAATGATCTCCAATAATCAGAGATAGATAAAATGGTGGTGGATTCTTTATATCGTGAGCATTTAGGACCTTTCAAACCATCCATTTAACCTCTTTAATGTGGTCTTACTCCATTTTTCAAAGGACCATGTCTACTTTCTGGGCTTCCTTTTCTGTTGTTTTTGAAGAAATCTGCAGCTTAGCAAGCTCGTGAGAAAGTAAATCTTGTTGTCATGGAATACTTAGAGCATCCCATGTTGAAATATTAACATTATGCTTCTTCATTACATCAATGATGTTAAAAGAACCAACCATTTTTGAAACTTCTACCATTTTAGCATAAGCTCTAGCAAAAACTAACTCTGCTTCAGCAGCTTTTTAAATATGAGGTATGAAGAGTCTTCTGGGATCATGCTGCAACTATATTTTTTGGTCTTTTTGAGTTGAACTGCTTGTTGTTTTCTAGGAACAACAACACTATTAGCTATTTTTTGAGTTGTAGTTTTTATTTTATCAATAACTGTGGGAAAAACGAGTCTATCTTGCTATTTTTCTCTCTCTTGAGCCTTTTCCTGAGACCTAGTTGTGACTACGATAAAATCTTCCTCTCCAAAGCTAACTAGATTCTGTTATGGTGGTTTTTGAATATGAGCTTCTTGCTATCCAGCCTCCATTTGAGGTATGAATAATGCTTCAAGTTGAGGTAGTGTAATAAGGCTTATATTCAGGAATGTATTTCGATAATTTGTAGTTGAATGAGGTTTATGGCAAGGTTGACACCATTCTTATGGAAACATATTAATTGGAACAAGAGAACTAGATGTACTAGGGATTTTCAGGTCAAACTACCTTGGCTAATATGGTTGTCTATAAATCTGATTTTGCTGATAAGGAGATTGATAGGGCCTGCTAGGCTGAGGTAATTTGTTTTCAATTGATGTCAATTTATTACCCATATTATGTAGAGATTTAAATACATCATCTGATGGAGCTGAAATAGTAGTCTCTACAATGGTGATAGGCTACGAAATGGGTATCAAATCTGCTATAAGAGGCATTTAAGGCCTTGGTGCCAATTTCCTAGCTTGAATAAGGTTTTTTTCGGCCCTAATGGAAATGTCATAATCTACTGGAGAGTGTCTCCTCCCATATACTGAATCATACTTGAAATATCATTGTTCAAGGCTATAAGATAATAAAGAAAAGTATGGTCAGCTTGAGGCTTAATACTAGCTGGAATTATTTCCCAAGTTTTAGAAAAATGGATGTTGAAACTGGCCATAAATTCATGAGGGGCTCTTTTGATTGTAGAAAAATTCTCTATGAGGGATAAATGATCTGAATGATCTTGAAATTGCTAAAGTAATTTTTCTCCCAACTCATCCCAAGTTCTTATGCTCCCAATTTCTAAGGTTCTATACCACTGCAAGGCTTTTCCTTTAAAGGATGCAGCTAGAAGTCTTAAGGATACATATTCATGAGTTATATTATGGATAACACAAAGGGTTGCAACATATTTGATGCGTTCTATAGGAGTAATCTGATTTTCACCAGTGAATGAAGGTAAACTTTTCATGGAAGCATTGGGAATATCATGATAAACTGGAATTACTAAAGGCCTCCCATTAGTAAAGGTCACAAAATTCCTAGGTGGTTGAATAGCAGTTGGAATAATTAGGATTTGAAAAGAGATATTAATACATGGTGAAGGAAGATTAGAAGGAGAGTTGCCAAAACCGGGCATCTTATAAGGTAAGGTATTGTCAACTCTTCTTCTTCTTGTAGAATTCAAAGGTAAAGAAATAAACTCAGAAGGAATTCCTTTTACCGATGATCTTGTAGTCACTTTAGGAATGGAACATACTGCAAAAATGGTCTAAAATCATTCTTACATAGTTAATAAATATTTTGATCTTTAGAATAAATTGTTGCAGCTTGTTGCTCTAAAAGTTACTTTCTTTCAATGTAAATCTATTCTACATTGATATAATTTTCCTGCAGATCTTATTCACTCTCCCATCGGGCATTCCAAAAACTATTATCTCTCAAAAGTACACCCTGTAGAGAGATGAATGCAGGCGTCATAAGATTACTTTCGAACTCTCTCTTTTGTAGATACAATGGGAACACCTTAGGTCTGTGGGAATACCAATTGTTGAGGTGACTCTCTGGTATCAAGGCCGGTTCCTTTTTGATGTATCCTAAACTAATTTTAAGGTGTTTTGAGGGTAAAAAGATGACTGTAAGTGAATTGAAAAATGGGGTGATACACTAAACGTGTTGAGGGATTTTACTGAGTACATGCACAATCAATTTTAGAATGGATTTTGGATGCACAAACCAATAGTTTTCAGTAGAAATATTAAGGGAAAAATAATTGGTGTATTGAGGGAGTGAGTCACAACAATAAGTAAGATAAACATGAACAATAATATTATGTAGAAATTACTAGATTTTCAGCAAGGTAAGATGATTAATCAATAAATTTGACATTCACAAGAATTAATGAGCTATAAACACCACTATAAATAATTAGAAAGATAGAAATCGATTCTCATTCAAAGGGAAAAACTGGCAAAATCTTCTTCAGCACTCCTATGTCCAAAAATTCATCTTCTGTCAATTGCAATTGCACACAATATATAGCAAGATTATTCATCTTACCCATCCTAAAATAGGATAAAATTTGTACTCGCCCATGCATGCTAATTTTACCCCTTTATCATGAATAAATAAAGGAACCAAAATAGTCATGCTAATACAATGAGGCATTAATAGACTTGATTAAAAAAATATATTCAGTCAAACTTTGGTTGACTGATCTATTTTTAATAAAGTAAGATGAATAATTTTGCTAATAATAGCCTATGCTTGTTGTATAAGTCTCCTCCAAAGTACATGCAATCTCTGTCTTCTAGTGCTTGATGTGACACTTACAATTTGATCCACTTGCAGTGATAAATTTAGCACTCTTTAATTCTTCCCCTTGGATGCACATGCAAAAATAACCTCTCTATGTGAGCAAAAATAATTCCTTTATTCAAAATGCTTTGTAAAAATAATCCACCCATGTATTCCATCTTGATGGGGATCACCTTTGGTTCTAATATCAACATTTGTGCACATACTCCATTTTTCATTCTGATAATGAAATCTTTATCTTTTGTGAACACATGCAATACTTTCACCTGCAAGTATAATTTTTTCACCCTCCACAATTTCACACTATGGGAACCACTTCATACATCTATAATGGGCACCTCCTTCATTGATTCTATGACATACTTGTGGGATCCACTTTTTACAAATATTAAGGAAATATTAGGAGACTTTAAACCCCTGACAACTTTGGATAGGGATTTGACCTCTTTTGATGATTATTGCATAATATAAGGTTTACCAAACATCAATTATTTGACTTTGGATATCATTTGTTGAATACTAAGGTTTCGGTTTTTGATTATCATTGGCACATACTATTGTTTTTTTATTTGAAACTAATCATTGATAAACATCATTTGGTTTTATCGTGACTTGGGCATGTATTATTATGTTGGCCCCTTTTTTATCATCATGGTGTTGGAATTTGATTTTTCAAAGCACTATGGTTTTGGGACCTTAAATAGGTCAAATGAAAATAATTTCTTTGAATGATTGAGGATGGTCCCCCTTGCATGTTAACTCACCCCTTTGAATTGTGTCGGTGAATTCTATTTAATCCTGATTAAACTACGGTGAAATTGTGGTTAGAAAGCCTGAGGTTTGCATTAATTTCGTTATTGATCTATGATCATCGATTATCGTACTTGAATGATCTTGACAGATGATTTTTGATCCATGGTTAAATTTTGATCTGATTTGTCTATGGTTAGGTTTTGCATTCGCTTTGAACTTGGTGATTGGTTATGGCCATTGATCCTTTGTACCATCAGATCTATGATCATCAATGTTCAAGTATGGAATTAGCAATGTGGACCATTTGATCTTATCCGATTTGATATTGGCCTTTGAGCAATAACTCTACTGAGTTAGGTTGATTAAAAACTTGGCGAGCTTATCATTTTTTCCATGGTTGCTTGTTCTAAATGGCAAAGCCCTGGCTAATTTTTTGTTCACCGCCATAATTGTTTGATCTCAATCTCATTCTTCCTCCATAAATTGATTCTATGAGGATTTTCACATCATCATTTTCATTTGTATTGAACTTTTGATCATTCTTCAACAAAGGTGACTATGGTTATAGTTTATTTGGACCCTTTGTTTCATTTTGAGAATGATATTTTGTATCTCAATCTCTAAGGGAGCATTGTTTCATGATTATCAAGCTTCTACGAGTTTTTTGCAATCTTTCTGAGCTTAGTTCCTTTATTTCTCGTCTTTGATTTGAGCTTTCAATGCATTTTGGTCATGTTGGATGCCGTTATTCTTTGATTTCAAGCTGGATCTAGTAATTTTTTCATTTTGATCATTTTGAGATTTGTGTTAGTTTTAATCACAGTCAGCCACCATTATCATGAATCTTCGAGCTCATTTTGAAGGCTTTCTGTGGTTTCATAACTCTGCTTTGTTTCAAATGACTTCCATTAATGAAGAGAGGTAAGTTGGTTACATGGACTTTACAAAACTTCTTCTTACCATTGTTCTCTAGCATAAGTAATGATACTTCAATTTATTTGCATTTTATGTGATCTATGGAAATTTCAAGCTTGATCTCATTCTGGGTGCTCACTTTCCTCTCTGCACTTTGTTAATCTTTTGATATTTTCTTCCACTCAGCTCAAACTGGTGAGTTTGTTTATTTTTGAACTATAATATTTTACAGAATATTGATGGCTCTTGAAATGATCATAATCTGTGTTGACATATTATTAACTGTAGCTTTAAAATATTTATTTTTGACAACCCAGATAAAGGTATTCTTGTCGATATGAAAGCGTATTGATTATTTTATGTTTCCATTTCTCTTTACTTAGGTATTTCGGTTTTGTTGCTTAAATATTCAAACTTGTAACTCAAATAAAGTGGGTATTTGCGTAAGTTAAACCTAGTGAACTACTTCCATGAATGAGATCTAAATTTGTTTTGCTATTTACTTTGATCCATTGGCTTACCATTTCTATTCGGCCAAGGGTTTCAACATTTTGCCTATCATTTTTTTCTTTTTTGGCTCGAAGCTGATATCTTGGGTTTCATGTAATACCTCACTATTTCATTATAGTCTAGAGCCCTGCATTTTTCTATTATGTGCTAATTTTCCAAGACCCAAATCTAGGTTATCTGTGTTTTGTCTTGTAGTATGATTGTCGACCAATTTGGGTATGGCCACCTTACATGTTTTAAGCTTTGAATTTGGCATTTATGGGATTTTATTTATTAAGTTCGAGCTTGTATCCTTTGCTTACCCAAAGATTGACATGGTGCATTGATAGCTTGACCTCCATTTCTCAATGAACCAAGATGGAAAATATGGATTTTTTTTATAACTTAGGTACCTTGCTTTCAAATCAACATTGTTGGCTGTCATGTTAATGGCTTGATACTTTCTTACTTTTCATTTCTCTAGAAGAGACTGTAATAACGTCTCAGATTTGTGTAAATCTATTCTATTTTTCCATGGTATGAGTTTATCATCTCAAAGATCCATTTGTGATTAATGTATCAGATCACTTAGCTCTGGTTATCATGTAAATGACACTAGATTTATTGTCACATAGTTGTATATGATTGAAATCGTAAGCTCCTTATATATTTCACAATAATGACTGTAACCTTTACTTTCCTAAATCTATACAATAACAATTTCTGAAACACTAGAAAAAAAAATTCGAATACACCTTTATAAAACTTAAACACTATATAGTATGAGCTACAGAAGATCAATTTTTTAATTTTTCATTTTGTATTCAATTTCTATAGCTCTTGAATGTTGATGGAGTTTTCTCATCTCTTGTTGGAAACTTGACTAGTTGTGTTGAATGGCTTCTGAGCTTGATGGCCATAGATTTACTTGAATTCATGTATGTTTTATAGCTTTAATTTCTTTCTAAAACATGTTGATCCTAGATCATTATTTGATGTCATGATCATGCTTATAAATTCCATTTATTTCTTATTTGATAAGAAAATGAGCTCTATCATTCATTTCTGAGTTTCATACTTTACCTTGATTTACTTACAGTCTGAGCTAAACCTCCTTCAGTATAGAGTTTGATTGTTGTATAAAACTCATATATTTGTTTTTTTCATACAATTGCCCCAATCTTATAAAAGTTGTGTTCCTTTCTTCATACTTTGATCTTCTTTGCTCATAAAATCCATCCTTGCATATTTGTAGCTCAATATTGTGTTGAATCTGAAGCTATGTTTCAATCCATTACTATTTAATTTTGTTGATTTTAGGCCATGGTTTCCTTCTTAGCTATGTGGTGATTTATTTGCATTGTATCCTTTTCTTGATAATATTGACTAACTTTTCACTCTGAATGTGTTATTTCTTGTAACTTCAACACTGCATCTTGAATGGAGATCTGTAGCCTTTTATTCATGCATTGTAAATGATTGATTTAGATAATAAATAATGCTTATTGGCCATCTTATCATCTATTGGAGCTCATCCATTAATTGTATCATCATCTCATATTCTTTAAATAATGCATCCTTTCTATGACTGAAGACTGGAAGTTCCTATGTGAAGGTTTACTTATTTCTTTCATTCTCTCTGAATGATAATTATGAGCGTTTAATCTTTACTTTTTGAAAAAAAAAAATCTGTTATGATTTAACATATTAAATTTCACATATAAATTATGAGTATAAATGTCTACAAGTTAATCTATTTAAAAAATAAACTTGCATTTGATTATTTCAAATTTCCAATGAAACACACTCACCATAAAAATAAAAAAGATTTCTTTTTAAATATCTATAATTCAATTACAACAATTTAATTAATTTTTAAATTTCCAATGATTTACAATTCCTCAATAATTCACTTACAAAAAGGTAACAAAATGACTTATTCTCAATTTGCGTAGTCCCAAATTATACAACAAAATAATGTACTTTACAATATAATTTTTTTTTTAAAATAAATACAATTATTACAATCCTCCCTTCAATGGTAGGAAAACATGATAACATTTACAAGAGATTCTCTCTTCTTATCTTCAACACAACATATATTCATCCTTTGATCAAATTGCAACTCCATAGCTTTTTTCCTTCATCTTTAAACACAAAAACAAGAAGGGGGAGTAGGCAAATCTCTCCACCCAACCATATTTCCAATGAGAAGTAGAAGCCATCCTCCTCATTGGCCCCCAAGCCCCAACCATAGAGAAATAAGGAATGGATACAACCAATGGAAACTTTCAAAAATGCTTCCACATTGTAACACACATGCCAATCATCTTTTAATACACATAGAAGCACAAAATAACAACACCAAAATAATGTAACTTTTCCAAAACAAGGCTTAAAACTTTAAGCAAAGGGAGCAAGGAAATATGGGGAAATAATTTATGTCCCCTAATGGGTTAAGCACCCACCTTAAAGGCCTCCAAATAATTTCACCCACACATCAACCAAATTCATATCCCTCCCTCAAACTCTTATCTCTCCCTCATACTCTTATCACTCCCTCATAGTCTATCACTCACTCAAGTATTTCTTACAAAGATAAGTAAAAATATCTTATCTTAAAAGGTGGGACACCCAACACAAACTCCCTCCAAAATATGCAAACAATACTCTTATCCCTCCCTCAAAATATATCCATATTCTTTCTCCTACACCATCCTCAAGGGCAGAATACCCAAATCCCCATCAAGTAGACACAAACATTCATTTTACAAACAACATAAATATAAGAAAATGAAATTGCAAGGTTTAAGTTCCGACCTCGGCCTTACAAGAACCTTTGATCAAAAATCACAACTCTAAGCTCCTTCAGAGCTTAAGCCCAAATCCAAACAAGCTCTAAGACTCCAAACAAGCAACTCAAGCCAAATCTCCAAAATAGAAGTGCACAACTAAATCAAGTAACCCCCCCAAACTCTAAAATGACTCCAATAAATAGAAAATGTGGAGAGGAGGGTGATGTGTATCCATGTAGGATGTCACATCACTTCCCTCCAATCCATCTTCCAAGTAAAAAAAAAAATCATGACTCATAAGTGGGTTGGTGAGGATGTGAAAAATTTCCTCCAACACAAAGCCCACTACTCCCATTTTCAAAGGACACAATTTGGAGGGTAAGTAAAAAAATGACATTGATTACTGCTTTTTATTTAAAAACACATAAAGAGGCCTAATGTTGACCCCTCACATCATAAGTATGATAGGTGGGTGAGATTAAGAGGTGTGGGAAAAGCTTAACTTGTTCCAAAAATGACTCCAAAGTCAAAATTTGAGATTTGAGGGATGATTTCAATGCACAATATTCAAATCAATTAGAATCTAAATCAAATCAAAAAATCAAAAGTAAAACCTATCTCAATTAAATGCCCATTTGTCACATCCAAAAATAATTTAATTAGCATGATTAATCAACATAAATAAGAGCACATTAATTAATAATAATAAATTGAAATATACTACAATAATAAATCATATACTCCAAAAATAAATTTAAAAAAAGAAAAGAGAAAGAATTCATATGTAGCCCATGGTCACATTTTGAGGTTAACCCCCCATGAGAACTTCCTAACAACCTATCAACACACAACAATTTAACTAAACATAAATATGTCATGGTGACCTTCGTTGCATCCATCCAATATTCTTCTATGGTTAGTCTCCTAACCCCCTCTTGTTTAGTGTGATATAGGTTCCTACAATAATAAAAAAAATACCTCTTCGGCCTCATGGCCACATAAATTACATCGACAATAAAATACATGCACATCCATCCATAAACATCATCATATCACGTAACTAGATCATCATCAAAGCTAAGCAATGTTATCAATTATTTACCTTTTTCTAGCATTTCAATTCTATAATTTCCACTATAATCAATGAGATCACAAGACTAATCCAAACATCAAAACATAAACAATATGTTAAAAATATAATATGTCAATATAAAATGAGAATAATGCAATTCAACATGTATCAAAATGTCCACCAATGTCAGCTAGCATATCATAATCGAAAATATGACTCACAACATATTGATAATCCAAATGTCTATATAGTCTATAATATGCTAATCAAAACATAATAATCATAATGTCAATGTCTCAATAAAAATACTCAAAATCATAGCATGGTAAGTGTCTAAAAGGGGTGGCATTACAAGCTTGGACTTGTGCTTTAAATCTAGTCTATTTCCTTGTTCGAAACTTGATTCTGCGCAAGCTACATTATTTGATGCCACAAATCGACTCTCGTGGGTTTTGAGATTGAGATCCACTTCCTCCCACACCCTTTCTTCCTTAGATTACATCAAAAATTCACCCATTTTCAGATGATACATGTACTATAGTAATTTCATTTTTTTCATAAAATTATTTCAGTCATGGAAACTGGAGCATGCCTCTACCTTTTAATTTCACTTTTATTATATCTATGGATTTTAAGGAGGCCTCATGATTTAAATCCTCTGATAACCTTGCAACAATATACGATGTTTTAGAATTGTATGGCCTACCTTTAGCTCTCCTACCCAACAATATGAAGAACTATATAATTCACGAGTAGGGGAACTTTGAGTTGCACTTGGACAATCACTGCTTTACAAATTTTGAGAATCAAGTGTGTTATGAAACAAATATTAAGGCTTTCCTTATCTATGGTTACATGAGAGCTTGATTTAATGTATGCATGAGGAATTCACTCTTGGAATATCAAATTTCACCTTTCATGGACATGGGGTTTATCAGTAGACAATGTTGTTGTATCCCCAAATGCAGTGAAGAGGTGTCCAACTTGAACTTTTCACCCTTACCAGCATACTTCCAACATGTGTGAAAATAAGATCTTTGAAATGAGATATGGGTTCAAAATGGAGGAATTGATGATGTACGTAAATTTTTTGACATTACATCCCCCTCCCCTTAGACTCGACTTCCTCTTGTAAGTCACTGAAATAGGTGTGGAAATTGTGATCTCAAAGGTGTGGCGTCCTCCCACATAGTTGTTGTCTCATCGTAACAATCCCACTGGATGTGCACATGATCAATCTCATGCCCTCAAAGGCCCAGGGTTCTGCACTCTAAAATGTCTATGGGCTCCACCATCACATGTCCTTTCTTCTACACCTACAATGTGGTCCAACCCAATACATGAGAAGGATTTGGTATGTATCTCCTAAAAACATAAACATGGAACACATTGTGGATGTGAGAAAAGTTGGGTGGAAAGGTTAAGCAGTAGGCTACGAGACCGATCCACTCCAAGACCTCAAATGTTCCTACAAATCTCAGATCTAAATTAGAGCCTTTTCCTTAACAGATGGGGCTTTTGTGAGTTCTGACTCTAAGAAACAATTTTGTGCCAACTTCAAAACTACAATCAACTCTCCTCTGATATGCATACTTCTTCTATCTATCTTGTGCCTCCTGTAACCTTTTTCTGATCAAGATGACCTACTGCTCCAAATCATGTAACATAGCTAGCCCAAAATTCACCCTCTCCTCTAGCTTGTCCCAGTTCAGAGGATTCCTTCAATCTCTGCCATATAAATCCTAAAACAGTGTCATGCCAATGGAACTCTAAAATATTTTGGTGTAAGAAAAATCAACCAAGTACAAATACTCCTCACATCTTGACTGATGATTCATGACATACATCTGAAGCATGTCCTCTAAAATCCATTTCACCCACTCTATCTGAACATCTATCTCTGGGTGATAGGTTGTGCTGAAATTGATATTCATCCCTAAAGTAGGTTGCATAGTATTCCAAAAATGTGATGTGTACAAGGGATCGCGGTCACAGATGATATTCCATGGGATCCCATGCAACCTCACTATCTCATCCAAATACAATCGTGCCACTACATTAGTTGTATAGGTGGTCTTCATCGGAGAAAAATGAGCCACCTTTGTCAATTTATCCACTGTGACCATGATGGCGTCATGGTGATATCTCGACATAGGAAACCCTACTATGAAATCTATGGAAATGGTGTCCCATTTACACTCCGGTATAGCATGCGGGTAAATAATGCTAGTTTGATACTGATGCTCGGCCTTCACCTTATGATACTCTAAACAACAAGACACAAATAGAGCTATATCTCTCATAAGCCCTCTCCAATAAAATAGTTGTCTTAGTGTGGTGTCAATCTTCTTCACCCCTGGATGGGTTGAATAAGGTACACGATGTGCCTCTATGAGAATTACCTCTATCAAATCTCCATCCCTAGGCACATATATCTAAACTCTGTGTCTGAGAAGTCCATCAAAATCTAGTGTAAATTCCTCAAACTTCCCCTAAAGGGGTCTTTGGGACTCAATCTCTTATCCAGCTGATAGGTACAAGATTTCATCAGGGAGCTGTAAGATCCTACTCTACAAGTCTATATCAATTTAATTATCCCTAAATACATGCCTCTGATGACTCAAATCATTCGTAACCACAATCTCCTTTACTTTTACATGCTCAACCTCCATGTCATACTCACATAACAACTCCGTCCAACGTCATTGATGGGCATTGATATTAGGCTGTGTGAAGAGGTGTTGAAGGCTCAGATGATCTATCCTAAGAATAAACCTCCTTCCTAATAGAAAATGATGCCACCGCACTAAGGCATGTACCACTACTGCAACCTCAATTTCATGAGTCAGATAATTGAGCTCATAATCTTTGTGTTTTTTAGACTCAAAGGCAATAAAACGGCCATCCCGCATCAAACATCCTCATATCCCTACCAAAAAAACATTTTTGCAAACAAATAAGTTCCTTTTTGGGTGTGGCATTGCTAAAATAGGAGTTGTAGTTAGTAAATCCTTTAAATTCTTGAAGGCCTACTCACATTTAACTGACCAAATAAGCTTCTTCCCTTTCTGTTAAAGGGAAGTGATGGGATGTGAAATACATTAGAAGTCCTAAAAAAATCTCCTGTAATATCCTGCCAATCCCATGAAGCTTCGTACCTCAATCACACTAGTCGGCACAGGCCAACTAATAATATCTCTAATTTTGGAAGGATCAACGGTGATGTCTTCCCCATATATTGAACCTCTATCTGAAAGAATTCACACTTCTTTAGGTTCCTGTATAGGTGTTGTTCTTGAAGACACTGCAAAACCTATCAAAGGTGCTCCTAATGCTCCTCACGTGTCCATGAGTATATCAATATGTCATAAGGAAATATGAGCACGAAGTCATCCAAGAATGTATTGAATACCCCATTCATCAAACTCATTAATACTACAGGGGCATTCATCAAACCGAATGACACCACTGTAAACTCGTAGTGGTCATATCTCATGCTAATGATAACCAGACTTATGAATATTCACATCCACAATCCTCAGCTGATGATAACTAGACTTAAGATCTATCTTGGAAAATATTTTTTCCCCCTTCCTCTGATCAAACAAGTCATCAATTCATGGAAGGGGTTAACGATTCTTAATCGTTACTTTTTTCAGTTGTCTATAGTTAATGCACAATCTCAAAGATCATTCCTTCTTCTTCAGGTACCGACGGAAATATCACTAAATTTTATACCACTCTGTCATGGTTTAGGGAGATTTAGGGAACTCCCAACATCCCAAAATGTCCTCTAGATCAAGGAGTAGTATTTTTCAACTTAGCATTTGAAACAAATTGCTATGCTGGTTCTAATGTCATAATGTGTTAGAATAGGGTCATGGGATTCACCATGGAGTGGTTGGACCTATGGACCCTCTTTATTGTATGGGGTATGCCCCAAGGAGTTACAAATAACTATTGGATTGTTGAACAACGATTTATTATGTCACTTCGGTTAGGGATGTCTAGACTCCATGTGCCTAGGGCCATATGACAACTGACCTCTTTCGGGGAGGGATAAGAGAAATTTATTTCTTTATCTTTGTATATTATACATGAGGGATTGATAAGATATTTGAGGGAGGGATAAGAGATTCGAGGGAGTGGTAAGAGATTTGAGGGAGGGATAAGCTATTTGTGTTCATGGATGGAGTATTTGGAGGAACATGGAGATGTTTTTTTATGCTTTGGGAGGCATATGGAGTTGTTTTGTCATAATTTGGGAGGTATATGGACTTGTTATGTAATTTTTTGGGAGGTGTATGGAGTTGGTGTTATGATTTATGTGTACTCTTGTGAGTCTAGTTTATGTCTTGTGATATTTTTTCCATTGTTACACTGTGTATCTATAATTATGGGTTTGAGTTGTGTGAAACATTTGAATGTGTACCTATTTGGAATTCCATGTGTTATAGTATGCCTATGTTATGAGTACATTTGTGTTAGGGACATATATAGGAAAAGTATTATGTGTATGGCTCATGTATGTTATTCCCATGGTTTGGTTGAGTTTGTGTGATGTGATATAGTTGAGAAAGTACATTTCATGATGACTTGTGAACCATTAGTGTTGTGTTTGGCCATTGTGTGGTATTGTGATGTCAATTTCTGTTGGGAACCCATAAAAATAAATAAACTTAAATCTTAAAACAATGAAACGTTTTGATCTCGAGTTTAGTAAATATTGTTAAGGGAAAAGAGTAAATATAAAATAGGTGATGATGTAAACTGGAACTAGAAATCTTCACAGAACATTAGAATTTAATATATTACAAAAATTAGTCTTCTCACGTGTGGTCACATTATTCATACAATTTTTTTTTTTAAATGACATGTGTCATCATTGACTTTCTTTCTTATGTATCCTTCTAGCTTCATTGTTACATCGTATCGAGGATGATGCTCTTATAAGGGGAGGAAAATGTAGTGCCTAACTTTAAAACAATGGGGGAAATAGTAAAAAAATTAATTAGGGAATTCGTAACAAGGCAGGAGTAGTTGAAAATTGAAAAAAGATGGTGCGGATGGCATTCTATATCAAGCGATGGCATGAGGTAGGTGGCCTAATAGGGTATGGCCATCCAAAATTATTTTCAGACCTATCATTTTACTTGCAAAATAAAACAACCACTCTTTTTATGTCCAGAAGTGTAAACCATGCTGAAACATGTGTCAAATGGTAAATTTAGTAGTAATTGGAAAGCTGCAGTGAAGGCAGTAGAAAAATGACTTGGATTTTCTCACGGAATAGTCAAATTGTTCCACCAATGTGACAAACATGTCTCTAACCTGATTAGTTTACATTTACTTGTGTACTCCTAGCTTGTGTCAACACGTGAGCTTTGGAACAGGGTATGGGTGTCCATATGAGCATAAAAGATAGAGTAATTTTATCATATTTTGTAGTTTCAAGTGCTCCAGTAGATATGTATAAAAGTGTGAAAGTATGCACCTAGCATGTGAATTGTTCGACTATATTCCTGAAAGAAATTTGGCCTTGTGGACTACAATGGTTACAGGATGTACACAAAATGGGTTTGTTGAAAAGGATTAGAAACTTGCAAGAAAATGCAATTGACAGGTGTAAATGTAGTTAGTAGGTGTAAATCCAAATCCCTCTGATGCAAATATGGACATGATAGTCGCAATACTTGATTCTCCCCATACACAAAACCAACCCCATGAATATATGACTGTTGAAACTATGGCGATGCTAGTTCCCAAAGGAAGGGAAGATGATTGTATTTTTTTCTACAGAACCTAGACATCACTAAATTTTATCGTCTTCCCAGGCATCTCTTTAATGCTCATAGTCAAGTCAATTTCTTCGTTTGCATCTGTGTTTGGAATAGTAAAAACAAAAAAAAACAAAAAGAAGAAGAGGAAGAGGAATTCAAAAAGGATATGTGAGGATGGAACATAGTTATGAGTTCTATGATGGAAGAACTAGGTATGAACTTGCAATATAAATTTTCAAAGCTCCTAACCATTCTTAATTTTGTTTCTATTGGTTGTCTATTTTTGCAATCCATTTATAGTGCAAAATAACTATTCTGTCCCTCAATATCTACTCAAGAATGCTCAAGGGATCTCGATAAATGTGGGACAAGATTACAGAAGTTAATAAAGGAAAACCCTTATATGTATTCACATCATATCTTTAAAAATTTATTTTGTTCAATTTTACTTTGGCCTATGATAATCTTGCAAAGCTTGCTCAAACCATTCAAGTTAAAGATTTCTATACTAGAAGCCACATGATCATTTGCACCCGACTCATCCTAGCAAATAGGATTTGTTGAAATGGATTTTAATTCACTTCCACGATAGTAAGGGAAATACACATGTGTAAAGTTTCAATCCATCAACTGTTGACATGGACACACTCCAAAGCTATGCTTAGATAGGAACCTTAAAATATTGTATGAGAATCGATTACGCGCATACAAGGATGCAAATGTTGTTTGTTGAGGTGGAGTTGCTAAATTCCCTGGAAGCAAATGTATAGTAAAATGGAGAAGCTTTGCTAGAATGCAAGCAAACTACTTGATAGGAATTCCTGGAAGAGGAGATTTGAGGTCTCATGAAATGCTGGTGGAACATACGGGGAGCCCCTCTTTCCCTATGACATGCTAGTATTATGGATAAGCATTGGTCTCCTTACCTTTATCTCTTATAATTTTTGTATAATTTGAATTTGCAATTGTAATAGTAATAGAAATATTAAACTATTAGATACTCAAATAATTAGTTACATTTTCACTAGACTTGACAAGTGGAAAACAATAAAACATCACTTCGTGATTTTTGCTAGTGCACTTAAACCTTGGTGTAAACCTCAAACATGTCGCGACCATAACCTTCATAGCATGTTCTAGAAACTCTATAAGGTGTCAAACCTTGGATAACCGCATGTCCATTGAGTTTTGCGCTAGTTGAGTTAGAGTGAATTAATTAAAACAATCTATTTTTGTCTTCGTATGCAAAGTTAGGTAAATTATGCATTGTGTAGAGACTCATGTAAACCAACACTCTCGAGCCCCGGATAAAGGAGATGTCAAGCATGTCATATGTGCTCCTTGTTATGTAGAGAGTCACATAAAGAATTAGCTCGACCTCGTAATTGATCATTTTTCATTCTCTTCGCCACTCCTCTAGGAGACATTGTTACTCCCGTTTTGCACTACTTAGGAAGCTACCAAAACTGTATAGTTGGCTTTTGTTTTGAACTCATTGTTCAAACCCTATGATACAAGGACTTCCTTATCCACCTTCATAAACCTCTAGTATTTTAACTAGACAATTTCCTGTAACCTTCATTTTGGGGTTAAGAGCACTATTCCCTAGTTATAGTTTCAGTGAAGGCATTTTAGTAGGGCTCAGGTCTGTTGTTTGACTTGGGTAAAACTAGGTTCAACTACGACCAGTGGCTCCATAGAAAATTCATTCACCGTTTGCAACCCAATTCACTAGTTCTCATTTTCGCATGAGCTCCTGTGAATTCTTGGTATACATAGTGAGAGCATGTAGGAAATTTTCCGTTGCATGAATTGGATCTATTGGAAGGGTAGTTTTGGTTGAACACACTTTCTTAGCCCTCGAGCTAAAATTGGGCATTGCCGTTGCAACTAGCACTAATTACGATCGGTGCCTCCGGAAAACTATCTACCAATTGTAGGACCATTTTCTATTTCTGGATTCTTTAAGTCCCTCATGGATTCTTGGTTTATATTTGGACATGAAGGAATTTTCCGTCGAGACTTTGCATATCTTGAAGATATTTTTTGAACACACATTATTAGCCTTCGAGTAAAAATAGGAGGTTTGTACAACTAGGAGGGAAAATGTCTATAGATGACTATGAAATCCAAACCAAGTTAGCAAATAGTCATGAAGACCTCTTCACAATTATAGATAATTGTAGTGAAATTTTATCTTGCGGTTTGTTACGAAATGAATATATGACTTTAAAATTTTCATTTCTAGTGCTCCTCCCTTATCTCTTTCTCTCCCATTCAGTAAAGTAATGAAATGCATTATATGCCCCTATACCCTCTCTTCTTGCGTGTGATGCTATGCCAACGATTTATCGATGATTTCACGCTCACATGATTTTGTAGGATGCAACTAAGATGGTGAAATTGCGTGGTTATAACTGGTTTTGTATTATTGTAATTTATATATGTTAATGGAAACAATGATATATTGTATTTCTAGGTTATTGTAAGGACTCAATTATTGAAATTTGGTAATGTGATTGAGATGCTACTTTTAGGGGTGTATTGAGAGTTGTGGATGTAACTATAGGTGTTCTTCTTGAGTCATTTTTATTTATGGTGAAAAATGGCGTTTGGATATATAATGTTAAGTGAAATTGTAGAGGATTAGTTCAATATTTTGTGAAGTACTAAAAGTGTTTATTGGTGATGTTTTATAACATTTTTAAGGTGCTAGTGTTTAAGGTAAATGTTCATCTAAACATGGGTGTTGTTTTGATCCCAAAATTTTTATTATAAAATTTTCTTATATGTGTTAAGTGAAATTGAATTTAATATCTTTTAGTCCAATTCCACTGTGTAATTGATTATCAAATAATTGGTGTGTTTTGTTCCTTACCTTGAAAACTGTAATAAAAATATCTAAATGAAACAGTCAAACCGTAGTATAAAATTCATGCATAACTATTGTTCATGGGTAATTATTTTTCGTACATAGGACACTAATACCTTAGGATAACCTTATATATTTACACATCGATGACACATTTTAGTTAAGTAGATAAGAGCCCAAGTTGATATTTCTATCCTAGCCTGCATGCTTATTAACATTCACCGTGAAACCCGTGTCAATTTAGGAACGAAATGGTTAAACTTTGTTTTGGTGTATGTCATTTCCTTCCTAATAGGAATGATAGTTGGGTGTGTAATAAGGAGAATGTGTTCTCCTAGGGTAGGGAACCATAGGAAACCAACATTAAACATAGTGTAAAACCCTCTTGGTCAGGCACACATGTAAAGTGAAGAGTGTTCGGTGGTGAAGATCGCCAACTAACCTTGGAAGTCACCTATAAGATTTGGGATCATAAATGAAATCGATACCCAAATTCTGTTG
Source organism: Taxus chinensis (assembly GCA_019776745.2). Classification (NCBI taxonomy): domain Eukaryota; kingdom Viridiplantae; phylum Streptophyta; class Pinopsida; order Cupressales; family Taxaceae; genus Taxus; species Taxus chinensis. The sequence goes on along the minus strand of CM034147.1, from coordinate 196,752,456 downwards.
TCGTCTGGCTTCTATGGTGAAATACTAAGAGTTAATTGTGACAATACTTAGCACACATTTTAGTGTATGATTAGTTTGTGAAAAATGAAACCATAAGATGATGTTCTTGGAGAAAGGTGAAAATTTAGTTCGTCTCTTATAACACATTTAAACCATCTTGTTGGTGAGAAAAAGGGGATCCACTGTTGTGTAAACTCTAATGCAAACGTTAACTCTTTAAATGATGGACTATTCCATCTTGCTCTCCCACTTGTCCTAGTATGTAATGGTTGAATGATGTGAAACTATGTGATCATGTTCTTAGAGACAAATCCCCTATGAAAGGAACTAGTAGTCTCATGAGGATAAAAATGCCCTATTAGAAAATAGGTCACACAATTCATTGCAGAAGACATATGAATCTAGTTAATGAAAATGTAATGCCCACTCTTCTTCGACACCAATTATACTATGATTTTTAACTTCGGTTGATTAGAGACATGGATGTGATTGTTATATCTTAGTTAGAATGTTATTAAGATATGAGAGACATCATGATTGCTATTGTGTCTAATTGTTACTCTAGATTGTATGGATGAGTTGTAGACCTTGATAGACAATAAGGATATGATGATAGTCTATAATGGTTACCTTGTTGTATACTGACATTTGGATTCTTGACGTATTGAGTATACTTGAAGTGTTGGAGTAACCATGTGGTCTAATTGATTTTGTGACTTTATAACAATATGATGGTATTAGGGATTGATAATATGTTCTTGAGTGTATCTAGTAGTTGGGAACTACAGTAGATATAGAGAATTTCATGATTATTTTAGAATGTGAAGTAGATTATTGATAATTGAAAATTATTTAGTAGAGTAGAATTAAAATGTTAAGTGATCTCAAATAATTGATAGAAATTCGTAAAATTGATGATAATGATTTATTTTCATTATATGACGATGTAAATTGATAAATATATGTTTGTTTTGCACTGCTCGATGTATGTTGAGGATTGTATGACATATGTTTTATATGCATTGATTCCCATGACATATTGATATGTCCTTGAGGCCAAAAGGGTATTTTATTTTATTTTGTAGGGACATTATATCATATTCATCGAAAGGGGATAAGGGACCAACCACAGAAGGATGTCGGGTGTTGTGAAACATGGCCAAATTTGAAAAGGTGTTTATATGTTATATTGTGTTGTTGCATGATTTATTAGAAGGCTCCTATAGAGGGGTAACCTCATTTATGTAGCCATGGGCCTAATGTGTTTCCTTTCTTTTAATTTTGTTATTTTTTCCTTGTTATAGATGTGTTTAATTATTAGGGAAATATTGTTAATTTATTAACACTTGCTTATGTATTTTAATTAACTAATTTACCTTAAATTTCAACTAAAAAGGGAAGATATGACATGTGGGCAAAAAATTGGCTAGATAGTGCTTGTTTTGATGCATGACGTAAGTTGAATTAAATGCATTTCAGTGGTTTGTAGTCCGCCATCCTTCCAAAATTCGAATTTGGGCTTGTTGGCCACTTTTAGAGACTTGAGGGACAAGTTAACCTTGTCCCTCACATCTCAAACTTTCCTACCAACCCTACTTATGAAGTATGAGACATATTTTTACCATTTTTATGCATTTTAAGTGTAAAAAGGCCCAAAAATTGCACTTGTTACTTACCACATTTAAGATTGTCCTTGAATAAAATGGAGTGCAATTTGGAGTGTCATGTGGGCATGTCATAAGTCGTACAAGTGCATTTAATTGCTTTGGGTTTGATTTTTGAGTTGTGTGTTGGAATAGAGGGATGATGAAGTTGCATCCTACATGGAGCCACCTCATCATCCTCACACCCATTTTCTATTTATGGGATGATTTTGATTTTGGGTATACTTACCTTATTTGCTTCTCTTGCATTTTTGAAAAAATGGGTCTTGGTTTTCATACTTAGAATATCTTTTGGAGTTGGATTTTGGATTGAGCTTGATGTGAAGGATTCAAATCGTGTAGAATAAATAAGCTTGATCAAGAGGTAGGCTCTCCTCTTGTTATAAATTTTATATTATTGTATTTTATGTAGAAATTTTCCTTGTTGCATATTGCATGGGTGTTGTGATTTTGTCTGATTGTGGTTAGGTAGTTTTCTTTAAGTTTGGTGTGAGAGATGGATTAATGAGAGCATTGGGGAGGGAAAAGGGAGATGTGACGAATTCTTTGTGGAGGTAGTGTGAGTTTGAGTTCCACCTATAGGGATTGAAAAGGATAATATGGATATATTTTGCATACTTACAAGTGTAGAGATAAGGATTTGATTTTGTTTTGAGTTGTGCACATGGTGGCTTTGGGTGGAACTCTTAAATGTCACTTGGGAGATTAAAGGAGGTGGTTCCCATATTCCATTTCTCCTTTTGGCTTGTGTGTCAAGCCTTTGTGCTTGTTTGGAATGTTGTATAATTGTTGGGAAATGGTTTCAACTATCCCACATATATGAGTAGAAATAGAATTATCACAACTACATATGGCCTTATCTTCCATTTATAATGAAATTAAATGTTAAAGTGTGTATAATTAATGAAATTGTTAAATATATATTACTAATACATATATAAGTATCATTAATAAATATATATAAATTAATATATTAACAATCAAGATTAATAACAAAGGGTTATATATTAAAAGAAGTAAATATTTTTTCTTATTGAAAAAGATAAATATAAGGAAAAAAAATTATATTGGAAAGTTTAGGTATTCAACTGAGTTTAGAAGTTAGGTAAAAAAAGACAATTATATTGTTTGGGAAGGGACTGAATCTCTCCCCCCCCCCCCCCCCCCACCCCCCCCCCCCCCCACAATATCTCTATTATTAAAACAAGAAAAAGGAGTGGGTGGCCATGACCGAACCCAAAGCATTAAACAAAGTCGTTAATGGGCCGACCGAAATAAAAATGTAGCGCAACCGTTAGGGCCAAGCCGAGACCTTTGCAAGATTTTGCAACCTTATATGGCCATCCCAACCTGCAATGAAATATATACATACACTTCTCCCAAAATTGGGATTATATCTCATCCCACAAAAACAAAAATAAACTAGTGTGCAGATTTTAGTATCTAGACCAAACCAATTCAAAAGAAGGAAAATCGATTTGCCAAGCTCTCTTTGTAATCAAAAAAATAAATATAAAAATATATATAAAGTTTCCAAATCCTTATAACTCCCCTCATGGTTGTTGCTCATCCTTCCATTTCCATACATGTATATAATATAAAGTTTTTTTTTAATTGAAAAGCATAGCCATATATTAATGATGACATGAAATGTACAATGCTAATTATACAAAATCGGGTGGAAAAGATCACACCCCATACGTAGGATCATAGTAGCCAATAAGAGGCTACGAGTTGCAAAAAATTACATAATCATATCGACAGTAGCTTTGTCAATCAAAAAAGTTTGAAGTAAAAGTACACAAGGGGCATTCCCCCAATGGTATAGAAGAGTTTGCAATTGCTCAAATTCAATGCGGACTTTCTCCACCTACACCTGGATCTGAAGTGAAACATTTGAGATGACAACAAGCTTGTTAGAAATAGAAAAAATTCTATCCATTGTCTCTTTATTAAAAATAACAACATTTCTAGATTTCCAAATGTGATATAAAATAGCCACTCTGAAAGAAAGTCAAATGTTGTAAAATTTTGTAGGAATAAAGGCTGAATCCCCCAGGAGAATCATTTTCCACGTAAAAAAGGTGGGAAAAAAAGGTTGAAAAAGGGTATGAATCCAGTGCCAGGCAGACTAAGCATGAGGGCAGAACCAAAAGAGATGAAGAAGAGTCTCAATGTGGTTACAAAAAGGGTAGCGCAATGGGGGAGCTCCCAGAAGAACAACATGTTTTCCCATGGGAAGCCTTTGATGAAGAATGCTCGACAAAAAGTGCGCAACTTTAGGCTCTATAAGAATGACCCAAACAATAGTGAAGCACTAATTCCACCCAAAACGAGTGGAATGCAAGCTCCAGTGAGCATTTACCTTATTGAGAAGGAGCTGCATCTATGTGAGAAGCTTGTAGCCCACTTGAGGTTTATAATTTCTGAAGGGGGTGGTAGAAGGCCAATGCCAATCAAACTACCACGAGTGCTATGCAGTGACACCAATTTTATGCAAACAATCACTAGGTATGAGATATTGAATGATAGAAATGGCTTGTTTATCATTATCATTTAGAGAAAAATTAGCTTTTAGGCTATCCCATGGAAGCCAATCCTTGGTGATAGGAAAAAAAAGGTCCTGAATATACTTAATCCCTTTTTTGAAAAAATGCAAACCCTTGAGCTGCAAGGAAAGAGGAAGGGGTTTGTCATGAAATTGAAACACTGGATTACACCACAAACTAAGAGAGTTAAGAGATAGCCCATTCTAGAAACCATCACCCTACCAGAGCAGATAGGGTTTGAGAAGCTCTCAGGATTCCCATATGCATTTGGCCATAAAAGAACCACCAATTTTAACAGTAACAGGGTATAGAAGTAAGGAGTAGTAGTTCAAACCCTGCCATGTATTTTGATTAAGAGGAGACCCTTGAGATATACAATTTCTATTAATAATTTTCCAAGACTCCTCACCTTGAAGGATTCGAATAATCCATTTGGAAGTAAGAGAAAACCCTTGCATATGAATGTTTATTAGGCAAAGACCACCAATGTCTTTAGGCGTACAACAGATGTCCCAAACAACTTTGTGAAAACCATGGTTCCCTTCAGAGTTGGCCCACAGGAATTCATGCAGAATTTTCTCCAGTCTATTGTAAGTTGCCTTGGAAGGTTCCCAACATGTGGAGTAATAGACATGAGTGGCAGCCAGAACCTTGGAATAGACTTGGAATTTTCCAGCAAGAGAAAGATGCTTGGTAATCCATACAGAGATTATCTTTTCAACTCGTTGAATCACATAGTTCCAAAGGTCAGCAAGGGATGCCATAAAGGCAAAAGGAATGCCCAGAAATTTAAATTGAACACCAAGTTCAATCCAAAGCCATTGAAATCCCTCTAGCTAAGGAGGTTTAGGACCCATCGCCTGTCTGTAAAATTGGGTTTTCTTCTATTGGATAGCGAAACCAGAAGCAAGACAAAAAGTATCAAGACATTTCATGGCATTAGTAAGAAAGGCCTTAGTTTCAGCCAGAGTGAGAAAAGAGTTGTCTGCAAAATGACCATTAATAAACTGTTTAGGGGAGGAAGGCATTTGAATACCTTTAACCAAACCATCATTAGCAACATTAGCGAGAAAGTACCTTAGAACTTTAGCAGCAATGACATAAAGAGAAGGAGCAAGAGGGAAACCTTGCCGGATGGAACGATGAAGAGAGAATTGCTTAGACTATTGACCATTGATAGTAAGATAGGCACCCGCATCTTGAAAGAGCATATTAACAGAGCGGATGAATTGGGTTCCAAAACTGATAACCTACAACATGGCTAGAATGAAAGGCGACTCAAATCTATCATAGGATTTTTCAAAATCAATTTTAAAAAATAGAGTCGGTTGAGAAGTCTGGTGGGCATATTGCATGCCCTCCCAAACTGTAATAATTGTGTCCAAAATATATATGTTTTTGATAAATTTGGTTTTCTCGCTCCTGATGATTAGAGGCAAAACATTAGTGAGCATGTTAGCAAGAGCTTTGGAAATAATTTTGTATGAGACATTAAGCAAAGTTATTAGCTGCCAATTGGTAATAAGTTTGGGATCTCTAGAATTGGGTATGAATTTGATGTTACCTTGGTTAATCAGTGCACCCAGGATATTGGAGGACATAGCTTCCAGATGGACTTGATAAAGATCTGGACCAACAGTCATCTAAAGAGACTGGTAAAACTCACAGGGAAAACCATCAACACCGGGGGATTTATCAGAGGCCATCTACAAAGAAGCTTCCTTAAAATAATCTAGAGTGAGAGGCCAATCACAAGCAATGCACTAAATTTCAGAGAGCTTGCAGGGAACAACTTCAATGCATTGGAGGAGAGAAACATCACGAGCCGGAGTAGCAAGTTGAGCAAAAAAAACAACATGATAGTTATGCACAAAATCTTGTAGAATGTCAGGTAAGAGAGTAAGCCTTTGTTTTCCTTTCTTAATAGCTTTGATTTTGGTGAGAGTTTGATTAGATTTAAGGGAAGCAAAAAAATCCTTAGTAACTCTATCACCAATGCGAAGCCAGTGCAATCTAGCTCGAACTTGGGCTCCTCTAGCCTTATAGTGCTCCTCAACTTGAAGCTTATGTTTCCAATGAGAAGCTTGCACTTGTAGGTGGGTGTTGAAAGGAGATAGATTAAGCTCTTGAATAGCTCTTGAATATTCAATATAAGAGGCTTCATGAGCATTCTTGTGAAAAAGAGCAGCTTGTTTCCCATAGAGCCGAAGGAAATAAGTGGTGCGAGTGATGACTTGAGACAACCAATCAATCTAGCCAATCCCATCAACAGGTCTTAGGTCAAGATTCCAAATATGTCTTATATAATCCAAAGTTTTGGGATGAGAAAGGTGGGACGTATTTAAATAGAACTTAGTGGACTTGGGATTGGGACACTAAAAGTTCCATTGAATCCCAAAGAAAATAGGCTTATGGTCTGAAACCAAAGTAGTGTCAACTATCAAGACCAGGAGGATGTGTGAAGAATCAAAGGAAAACCATTGTTGCCCTGAAAACAGAGCTCTGTCAAGACGCTTATAAAATCTGTCATCGCCAACTCTAAAATTAGACCAAGTGAACCAAGGGGTGGCAGCATTAGAGTGCTTGCAGTGGTTGGGATCAAACAGACAAAGTTTATTGCACAAGTAAAACTAGGCTTCACGTTCACTAGCACACCAATGCATAGGAAGTCAGCCAAACTTGTCTTCAAGAGATTCAACCATGTTGAAATCACCACAAAAAATCTAGGTAGTAGAGGGCAGATGATCAGCCAACCACCGCCAAAAAGAAGAACGCTCAGAGGCATCATTGGAAGCATAGATATTGGCCAACCCAAGAATGTGGCCATTAAATAAAAAAGGGTCCACACCACCTGATGAGTGGGGTTATATCCCCATGATATTATATTGGTGGTGAGATCAGGGCTTAAAAGAGTGACAACACACCTCGACCATTATCATGAGCTGACATATGGTAGAGAACCATGCCAGATGGTACACATAGCAGTAGAAAGATGGAAGGCAGAGATTTTGACTTCCTACAAACACAACACCTGAAACTTTGTAAAATGCTTACAAATGTCTCTGAAAAGATATATGTGAGTCAGATTAGTAAGCCCTCCGCCATTCCATGAGTAAACTATCATGTAGAACTATCAAGGTGCATGTTTTCCTCCTCGAGGCTGGTTAATGCTCCAAAGCAGTTAGAGAAAGTGACTTGCCTCACATTCCCATGAATATAATCTCCGAGCTCAAACTTCCGGTGAGGTCTCTACAAAAAATCCTCTTTGGAAGGGGGGAAGGACATCAGGAATGATGTAAGGTATTTTTTCTATCTGTCTGAGTAGCCAAACCATTGGTAGTGTTATCAAGAAATCTTGAAGTCTTGGGAAGTGAGGGGTGTGAAAGAGCAGGAGCTGAGGGGTGAGAGATGATGACAATAGTAGCTTCCAAAGTCTGAGAGATGATGGGGGTAGGCTTGGGAAGGGTCACATCAGACGACTTCATAGGATCAGATGCAAAAGTAGCCACCGGTTTGTAAGTAGCTTGTTGGGGATTATTGTGCGGCCAAGGCCAAAGGTTTTCAGCCAGTGACAGTAGTCCATCCATCAGAGGTGGGAGTGTTGGATTTAGGGTCCATCAGGGTTTTCTATGAAACTAGTGGTGGGCTTGGAGTCATGAGAGTACAATCCTTGATCATGTGATCAGTAGATTGGCACCGAAAACAAGTGTTGGGTAGATTAATGTATATAACTTTCTGCACAAAGCGCGTGTCTCCAACCTGGATATCAAGGGTATATTTGAAGTCTTTTGAAAGATCAATTTCAACACAAACCCATTTCTAGGGTCGAGCCGAATAAAAATTAGGCTCATGGTAGGTGAGATGACCAAAGGGTTTGATAAGTTGATCAATAAATCCCCACAGAGGTAAAGGAAGGCCTAGAAATTTGACCTAAATAGGAATTTTGAGTTTGGCTTGCTCAGAGACTTGAAAGTCTCAAGTCCAGTGGTAGAAAACCACAAGATTATTATGAATAAACCAAGGACTGTGGTTAACAACAGCTTTGTAATGTTCAACATTGGTAAAGTGAAATAGAAAAAAACCCTTGGTCATATTTTGGACTCCCTCTACCTTGACTCCATGAGGTTACCAATGGTTATGAGTCCATTGGCGGAGGATACCTTTAGGGGGAACTTGGCCCACAAAATAAGCAACAAGAGAAAATGATTCAAACCAGTTGTAAGCTTTGTCAAAAGTAGGTAAATTAAGAACAATATCTAGGGAAGGAGTATCAGAATCCTTACCTCATTGAACACCGTGGGGACAAACTTCCTCGCTCTTTTCAGCGCCATTGTTTAGAGCTCCTGCAGTAAGACCAGCATCAATAGATGTATGGCCCAAGGAGGTGGTCATTTTATAATCCACCACCCAAGGGGCGGAGTGGCGATTGATATAAAATTACTGTAAATAATCTTGCCTGGATTTGCAGATTGGCGATGTGATGCGATGGCGGCATACGACAAGGCTGAGAATTCATTGTGAAAAAAACTTGTAGAGCCTAAACCCTAGCGGAGCCCATCTCTCCAACCACAGGTTAATATCATTAATCACTCATAATATATGGTTTTTGGGCTTAGGAAAGTTTAGATGGTTAGGTTCTTAGAAATAAGTTTTAGGTTAGTACATATTATAGCACATAATATAATATTATAGCACATATTATAATATATGCTTTACACTATTTCACATGTCTTAGAATATATAACAAGATCTATAAAAGGGTATATATATATATATATATATATATATATATATAACTATAACTTATGTTTATATAACAAAATATCTGTTGTATAATATAACATGGTAATATAATTTTATAATGTTATAATGTTATGTCACACATAACATTTGGTTTTATATATAATATAATTTTATTTTATACAAATTATATGGTATGTTATAAGATTATGATAATCAAAAGGCGTCGTTACGAAAATGTTATAATGCTATTATAAAGAAATATTTATGTATCAATATAACAAGTACAATATATACACTGCTATTATACACGTAATAATATTACTACTTAGTATAATGTTATTGTTACGTAGATAATGATAAGGTGATTATTTTTGTAATATTTTTATGGTTATAGTATTGTATCGTGCATACTACTATTATTAATATGTTTTAAGGTCGTCAGAATTTTAGCCTTGTTAATTTAATCATTTATCCCTAGAACGCATGATGAGGATTACTCACAAGTGTGGAAAACTCTTTTGGCATCGCGCCATGATATTTTACCCAAAACTAATAACATAAACTTAAATCTTACCTCCCATCAATCTTTTCTATAAAAAAAAAAAATACATCCATAATTTTCTACATCTTAATTAGTTGTTTTGTGAGTGAAATGTTTTGGGGTGTTACACTCGGTATCAGAGCCATGGGTTCAACACTTGGACCCTGGGAAAACATGGGAACATGAAAACCAGTTAGCGAAACTTAAACCTCTATGATTAAAATAATAATACCAATAATAATATTTGTTTGGATTGTTGTATTCACCTAAGAGGGCATCTTGTTGTACCCCGTTAATGGGAAATGTTGCTTAATTTGATATTCTTGTGAAATTCCTGGGTGATAGGAACTTGGATCCTTGCGAAGATTTTGTTATTGGATTCCTAGATCTTCGTTATAGACTTGTGGTGTGTTGACCCTATAGAGACCCTCCCTTTTTTTGGAGTGCTAGTTTGTGTGGTGAAACTCTTGTGGATTAGTGCTAAAGGTAGCATTCAGGGGTCATTTGGGAGGAAAACTAGAGGTTGATTTTTGTAGAGCTCCCCTTTCTTCAAAAATGGTTATATGAGTTGGTTTGGTTTTCACTTGAGGACTTTATCCTCATATGGGATAGTAGATTTCAAGACAAGGTGTCTCATTCAATCCAGTTTGTATGTGTGTTCTTAGATATGAGCTTGATGTATAGTACCCCTATCGACGGCTCATGAAGGGCTGAGATGTGAATGTGATGTGGAAATTTCATGTGTTTTACATTCGTAAACTTAAGTTTTTTATCAAGGACCAAAATTTTTATTCAATGATTTGATTGAGAAGCTCTGAGGCTCTTTTGGATTTTTTTTAATTTGATTGCAAGATTTTCAAGAATTACAATGTGGCTATTTATCCATTTCTTTTGATTGCCATGATTTTTTGGATTTTTCCTTTGATTGGTGACTCGAAGTTCATTTGTTTCGATGGCCACTTGGCTAAATGTTGTCAATAATGTTAGGTGATCCTCTTTTTGTCGATTGATGAGATGGTTCTACACTGTTGTATTGTAATCTCTTGTCGTATGGGGGTATACCCTAGGTGTCTTGATTTTATTCTTGGGTGCTTCAAGTCATTCCTTTGGATTTAGAATGACATAACTTTATGTGTCTAGGATCTTAGAGTGCCTCTGGTGATACTCAACCCCTCTTGGGAGAGATTTCTCTGTGTCACGTGGTATAATTGGTAGTTTTTGGTGGTGGTTGTGTATCTTTTGCACACTGGTAGTAGCTTTGTTCATCGTTAGAATAGGTGTGATTCTCTTTGTGTACTTATGGATTTTGTTAGGGATGGAAAAACTCTAGCATAGTTTTAAGTTTCAGGTTATAGTGTATTGTTGGGATGTGTTGGTCTGCCGATGGGTATACTGGGTTCTAACATGGTCCCCTTATTGTTTTTATAGAAAGTATCGACTATTGAAATGTTTGTACCTTGGGTAAATATGATTATACTTAAGACCCTTCGGGCATTGTGCTTAAATAGGTGTGCTTTTTTTTCTCTCAATGACCCATAGATAGACCTACCCTTGTCTTAACCTCTTAAATTGCTTAAGTAAACCACACTATAATCTATTAGTATTTATTTATGTTGAGATAGATATGGATGCATTGGGGTCCTCTTGGACCTTGTCTTTAGAGATTTTGGTTTTATAATTTTTGAGTTTTTGATATTAGTTGTGTTTCTATCATGCTCTTTCTTCTAAAGCTACAACTCTTAGTTGTAGAGGCCATGTTTGGGTAAATTAGTTGATAGTCCTCTTGATGGGGTAGTGTGGTGCATATGGAGAAAATTTTCCCTTGTAACCTTGTTTCTTGGTGGATGGTATCTTGTGGAAGTATGAGTATTATTTGGAAAGTATATCTTTCTTTGTTTTAGTGAACCTAATTTGAGTCTAAACAACAAACTTTGTTTTTCTTCCCCAAACTGATGTAAACATCTTAAAATCGTAAAAGAAAATTTGCATCTCTAATTAACTTCTTCATTGTAACTTATTTTGGTACTTGTGGAGACCCACTTGGAGTGCATCAATGATACATGTAATTCTTTGGTAAACTCTTGTAATCTTGGTGTGTTCCATTTTGGTTGATTGATCTCTTGTTCCTATAGAATTCATAATGTGATATGTTTGACTCTTCCTTCTCATTAGAATCTAATTGAGAACACAATTAACTTGAACATAATAAAATCCTAATTAAGGGGTTTGGACTTTGAAACTTTATAAAAAAAATGGAATATTAGGAAAATGGTTCCTTACTCTAACCAAGAATAGTCTAATAGAAGAAATAAAACTATCTAAAAATTGTAAGAAACCTTTTTATACTTTCCCTAGGATTAAAATGAATAATTTTTCTGCCTATATAGAATGGTGAGATATCATACCAACATTCGTGGTGTTCCTTAATTCCGTAAAATATGTGATATCATAACCCAAGGAATGCATTCATTAAGAAAACTTATAAGAAATGTGATTAGTGAGTATAACTATAACTTCTCTTTCATAATTTGCATTATGGAATGAGTAATTTTATTGGTTGGGCGTAATGTATAAATAAACAACCTTGATTGTATAAATGGATATTGCATGCCCTAAATTTATAAAGTACATAATCTAAAATGTTTGAAATAATTGAAAGGTTCACTTGGACTACTGTAGGACTATCTAATCTCATTTCTTGCCTAATATTTTGGGCTTGTGATATGGATAAGTACTTTCCATACCCCTTTGTTATACCAAAAAATAAACATATGTAAAATGGTTATAAAACAAGTACATGCCAGGTCATTTTTGGATCTCTCTTTAAGTAGTGCAAGTTTTTAGAAGTACATAAATATTTTATCCCTGTGTTATTGTGGATCAATTGATATGATCATTTTGTTGAACCCTATGTCCCATCATGCCAAAGGTGGAAACTAATTGAACCTTTAGGTTTGTCTACCTACCCTGATTAATGAAACACCGTATTGATAGTGATGTGTTTTAGTTACGTTGAACTCCCTTGAACCTAAGTGTTTGTGATTTCCATTGTTGGATCCTTTTTGGTCATCATAAACTTGTTTCCTCTTTTCTCGAAAAATGTGTGATTTTTGGTTTAGGAGTGAGTCTATATCTCTAGTATTAAGAAAGGAACCCTCCTTGTGTTTGGAATAGGTCATTGATGAACTAGAATGATTGGAAAGCTTAGAAAACATATGTTAAGGATATGGAGGAATTTTGGAAGCCTCTTTCTTGTTACGACACCATGATGTTGTTCCCCTTGTCCTTTAAGGAAGAGAGTGGTAAAATTTTCTCTTTATAAGTTTCTACAAGAATGTCTTGTGTGTTCCTCTCATAAATTGCTGTTGGACCTCTCTTGTTTCCTAGTTCTCCTAGCTCGTTTAAGTGTTCCTATGGATTATATTATTATTTTTTTGAAATTTTTAAAGATACTGAACTAGGGTATATTTAAAATTAATTAATGATGTTTTTCTAGACTAAGAGAGTGGTATCTCTTGTGTCGATACATTAGTTTGGGAAAATTTTACTTCTTTTTCTAGTGGAAATATTAGCCATGTGTTTGGGATTTCTAAATCAGGATGAGTGTTGTGTGTGTAATATTTGAGTAAAAATTTAAGTTATAGAAACCTTGTGGCTAAGATCATGCTTATTATTACCTTGAAATTTTAATTGAGTCCCTTTGAGTTATAAAAGTTATTCTAATGGATAGTCTTTATCCTTTAAAATACGTTTGCTAATTTAGGTGTTTTTTCTTGTAACTAAACGTCATTTTGTGTGCTCCTAATTGGCTAGACCTTAGAGTAGGTGTGTTTTCCCCTCATGAAAACCTTGAGGGTCATGATTGGTAGATGTTAACCTTTTCTAAATAAATAACATTGAAGTATTATTATACCTAAATGGAGGTTATACCTTCCCCTTCTCTCGTGTGTTGCACCCATGTGTGACTACGTGGACCCCGTTTGTGCATAACCCTTCCTTCTCTTACTTGACCTTGGTTGTTATTCTATGGATTAAATTAAAAATTCCTTATTGAATGTCTATGTTATAAGCTGGTTAATCTCATAGAGATTATTCAGAAAGTTTATGTGTTTGTTTCCTTACCTATTTCTGTGACTTCCACGAGGAATTCAAATCTAACGGGAGGGGGGTGTAATGCCCACTCCTCTTTGACACCAATTATACTATGATTTTTAACTTCGGTTGATTAGAAATAGGGACTTGATTGTTAAATCTTAGTTAGCATGTTGTTAAGATACGATAGACGTCATGATTGTTAGTGTGTCTAATTGTTACTTTAGACTGTATGGATGCATGTGGACCTTGATGGACATTGAGGATATGATGATAATCTAGAATGGCTACCTTGTTTTATATTGAAATTTGGAGTCTTGACGTATTGAGTATATTTGGAGTGTTGGAAAAACCATGTGGTCTAATTGATTTTGTGAATTGTGAACAATATGATGGTATTAGGGATCAATAATATGTTCTTGAGTGTATCTAGTCGTTGGGAGCTATAATAGATATAAAAAATTTCATGATTATTGTAGAATGTGAAATGGATTATTGATGATTGTAAATTATTTACTAGAGTAGAACTAAAATGTTAAGTGATCTCTAATAACTGATAGAAATTCATAAAATTGATGATAATGATTTAGTTATGTTTTACGACATTGTAAATTAATAAATATATGTGTGTGTTGTATTGCTTGATGTATGTCAAGGATTGTACAATAGATATTTTATATGCATTGATTCCCATGACATGTTGATATGACCTTGAGGCCAGAAGGGTATTTTTTTTTGTTTGCAGGGACATTATATAATATACATTGAAATGGGATAGGGGACCAACAAGGTAAATATGTCGGGTGTTGAGAAACACGGAAAAAAAATGAAATCTTGTGTATAATGTTATGTTGTGTTGTTGTAAGATTTGTTAGGAGGTTCCCATAGGGGAGTTAATATCATTTATGTGGCCATGGGTGTAATGTGTTTCCTTTCTTTTAATTTTGTTCTGTGTTAACTTTGTTGTGCATGTGTTCAAATATTGGGGGAAATATTGTTACTTTATTAACACTTGTTAATGTATCTTAATTGTCTAATTTAGCTTAAACTTAAACTAAAAAGGGAAGATATGACATGTGGGTAATAAATTTGGATAGATAGTCCTTGTTTTGATGCGTGATGTAAATTGAATCAAATGCATTTAGATGGTGTATACTTCACCATCATTTCAAAATTCGAATTTTTCCTTGTTGGAAACTTTTAGAGACTTGAGGGACAAGTGAACCTTGTCCCTCACATCTCAAACTTTCCTACCAACCCTAATTATGAAGCATGAGACATATTTTGACCATTTTGATGCATTTTAAAGTGTAAAAAAGGCCTAAAATTGCACTTATTACTAACCACACTTAATATTGTCCTTAATAAGCATGGTGTGCAAGTTGGAGTGTCATGTGGGCATGTCATAAGTCTTACAAGTGCATTTAATTGCTTTGGATTTGGTTTTTGACTTGTGTGTTGGAATGGAGGGATGATGAAGTGGCATCCTACATGGAGCTAGATCATCATCCTCACATCCCTTTTCTATTTATGGGATGATTTTGATGGATTTTGGGGTTACTTACCTTATTTTCTTCTCTTGCATTTTTGAAAAAATGGGTCTTGGTTTTCATACTTAGAGTTTCTTTTGGAGTTGGATCTTGGATTGAGCTTCACGTGAAGGATTCAAAGCTTGTAGCGTAAAGCATATATTATAATATGTGCTATATAATATATATATATATATATATAACAAAATATGTGTTTTTTAATATAACATGGTAATATAATTTTGTAATGTTATAATGTCACATCACACATAACATTTGGTTTTATATATAATATAATTTTATTTTATACAAATGATATGGGATGTTATAAGATTATGATAATCAAAAGGAGTTGTTAAGAAAATGTTGTAATGTTATTATAAATAAATATTTGTGTATCAATATAACGAGTACGACATATGCACTGCTATTGTACACATAATAATATTACTACTTAGTATAATGTCGTTATTACGTAGATAATGATAAGGTGATTATTTTTGTAATATTCATACAGTTATAGTATTGTATCGTGCATACTACTATTATTAATATGTTTAAGGTCATTATAATTTTAGCCTTGTTAATTTAATCATTTATCCATTGAACGCATGATGAGGATTACTCACAAGTGTCAAAAGCTCTTTTGGCATTGTGCCGTGATGTTTGACCCACAACTAATAACATAAACTTAAATCTTACCTAAAAAAAATACATCCATAATTTTCTACCTCTTAATTAGTTGTTTTGTGAGTGAAATTTTTTGGGGTGTTACAGAAAACTTCTTAAGTCAGACATAAGACGATACTCAGGAAACCTAATTAAGAAATAAAACAAGGAAGTGTGTTTCCATGTTAAAAGTCTTCCAATTCCTTAAACTAACTATTGGAACATAACTATAGTAAAATTATAATTGACGCTTGGCCCTAGGAAGTGTAATCATTAAATGTTATTCCATAGGTAAAGTAAAACGTGATCTTCCTTGTAATGTGATTAAATGTGCTTGTTGTGGATTAAGAACTTATTTTTTATATAATGCTTAATGTGTACAAAATCAATTACCAATTTATAATTGAGTGAAAGAATTGCGACCCTAAATCATTAAATAAATTAAAAAATTGAACTTCACATCCTTTGGACTTACACTTGATTCTATTGTGTAACGGAGGTATGATATAAGATCAAGAGGCATGCCCTTAGAAGTGAATCCTAGGGGTAAGACCTAATAGCCTTGTGCGTAAATAAATACCCTATTATCAAATGAACGAATTAAACAAGTAATTGAAATAGTGAAGTATGAACCTTGTTCAACGAGATACACCATTAGTCAAATGTTAAACTGTATAAATGCAGATATAGCAAAATATAGTAAGAGGGAAAGGAATGTATGATTCACATATTTTTATCCTTCCTATAGGACTTAAGTTAAATATTGAAACACAATGGTCTTAATAAATGTGTATAATCATGAAAATATCGATGTCGTTGGAAGACCCTATCTACAAGTGTGATCATTTTAGGGTTGAATCGTTTTGTTGGGTCTTTTTTTTTTTTTTTAAACGTGGCCTTGATGTGCATCGTGCGGTTCACTTGTTTTTATGTTTCCTATGTGGTTTACTATTTGTGTCCAATCATATCATGTGTTGTGTGTTGTTATAAGTGTTCTCCGTGTAGTTTCATGTTATGAACTACAATGTGATTCAAAAAAGAATTATTCTGATATTTTTAGTTTTGTATTTGTGTGTGTAAATGTACGGGTGTTACAAAAATGGCCAAAAAAATATTTAAATTTCAAAACATTTAGATATTAAGAAACATTAACAAAAATCATTTGAAACTTAAATCCAAGGTTACTAAAACCTACGAAAAATACATTTTTTATCATTTAAAGTTTATCATTATGATGATTAAGGGATACTACAATTTACCCACACATATTTAATTTTCATCTACTAAAAATGGTACATTTTCTATTCACAAAAACCTAATATGATCATATTGGGGTGTATGAGGCATGTAGTATGGGAACTACTCTCATGTATTGATAATATTCTCCAATAAACCATTAGTCAACAAGTGGCATACATCCATTATTAAATAAGAGAATTCATAGTATCGTATAATTACACAGTTAAAAAGAAGATTACAATAATGCGATAAGTATTTTGTTTTGAATATATGTGTCATATTTTCTAGTACAACGGAAAAGATAACATTCATAATGTATTATTTCCCTTTTAGGGTTAACAATACATTATGTTATTACCTTTTCCATTAGAACTGAGGACAATACCAATAAAATTCATTTTTAGCTGGACGAAAAAACCATGCAAACTTGACACGATGGAGAAAAAATCATTCGCAACTGTCAAGCTAAAATGAAGAGGCCTCTACCAGTGACTGAACCTCAACAAAAACATCAAATAAAGTGATGGGCAACATGACCCTGTACCCAACTCGAAATTCAATGCAATAGAGAGAACAACAGGTTCCAATTATGTCTGAAACATTTTTTCAGAAGAGTACAATCACCCCCAGAAAGCAGTCAAACAACAAGGTATGATTATCTATGAGGCGCATGTCCATGGGATCTCAAGAATTGCGAATTATATCAACTCAAATGAGGATTGTTGAGAGATTTTCCTTTATATTTTTTTGTTTATAACTAGCCACAACTCACTCTTGTGAGGATTCAAGTTATTAACATATGAGATTAATTGGTAACCAAAACCTCCAATTAAAACGGTATAAGGTTAGAAGCAATAGTATAATCCCAACTAAAAGAATATCTAATAAAACCATTAATATTCCATAATTGCTAACTCATTATGCCTTAAATCATCTCTCAAACAAATTTATGTAAGGATAAATTTTTTTTTTACTATACACACGCTTCATCTCCCTACATACGTACAATAGGTTTCTATAGTTAAAAGAGTGTGAAAAAAAAGGAATAGACATCCGAGTCTTATTTAGAAATCCATCTAGAAGTACCAAGTAGTGCTAACGTATTGCACACTCTGATACATAAAATTTTGTTGACCCTTCACTTTAGGGAATGATAAATCCTTCCCTTAAGATGAATCATTATAAATATTATCCCTGGTGTTACTTTTTTTGATCAGCTTATAGGAACCGTATAACCTACATTATTAGTTAACGTATAGATTACATAGCCAAATTCTAATTCAACTCTTATACCTAGTGGAAAGATTTGAAAGGGTATCATCCCAGCACGATGATCATGTGAAAATTCCTCATCCCCATGACAATGATTAGTTCTCATAATCTAATTCAAATTACACTATGACTCCAATTGAGAACTTTGGTTTTGGAATTTATACTAATATTAATATTTCTAGGTTAACCAACCATTAAGCAGAAATGTAACTTGGATAATCATGAATAATCTAGATTACCCAATAATTATAATTAATATATATTATTACTATTCCATATTGAAAAGAGGTAATGAAAAAATAGATTGAATTGTACATATACATTTGAATGCAGACAAGGGTAAAATTAAACCTAAAATAAACAACCAATAGTGGATGGAAGTAAGGATAGCAGAATTTTAAATTAAATAGACGAGTAATAACATAATTCGATACATATCAGGCACCACCTGTGACAGGATTTGTGATTCCTCTACAGAGACCATGTTTCAGATGAATGGATTCAGTCGATGTTGTCTCAAACCCAACCTAAGACCTAACACATGTTCAAATATGAAAACGTCAATAGCTGTTAAGATAAATGTGTGTTTCTTGCTGCTTTTCATGCTGTTGGTTATGCAGGTTGCATTTACTTCCAGTGGGATTTTATGGGGAGAATAACTTCCACATCTGGATTTTGCAGTTCTCGAAATTGACAGTTTGATGATAAAGTTTTATCTGGATTTTGAGTCTTATATGTACAAGGGTATAGAATGACCTTTACAAAAACCTATTTACCAATAATAAAAGAAACTAATTCATACATAGTCCTCTAAATTAATCTATTATAAAAACAATAAGAGATATTACCCTGATAACCGTGCATTGTTTTATATTTTTAGGGGCACACAAATATATTGATAGTTTCATTTCATTTGCGTATTTATTAATTTTTTAATAGTTAAAAAAATTTCCATTTATCTAGCATTAGTGTTTATGGCTCAAAATGACATTTTATGGAGAAAAGGATCGCGCTCCAAAGTCTAATTATACAGGAAAAAGATATCATGACTTTTGAATTGATTTAATATGAAGAAAATCAATATAAAGCATTTGAAAGAGGGACCAATGACCGAGCGCCCTATGTGTTACATTCTCATTAACTCTTAAAAAGTGTAATTAACCAAAAAGTGAACAACTATTGGTGCTTTTGTCAACAACCTATGGTGAAAAGAGAGGTACATGTTTTGGTACCCGCTCGGTTATAGGGTCCTCTCCCCTATATAACTCTATAGGAAAAAATCATAAAAATAAATATACAAAAATTGGAATTTACTGTCACATGAAAAAATTGAACCGTCAACAAAATTTGATTTGACAAGCAGAGATAATTTTAAATTCCAACCCTGCTTGGTAGATACTTCTTAAGTACAGATGTGGCTGAGTTGCGTATAATTTTGCGATTACATGGTTGAAGAGTAGATTGATTCGTGGTCGGACTTGGTCAGTCACTGCCATGTAGGTACTGAGGCAACCTCCAACCTGCAAAACAAAACATTCATTGTTGTGTGTAGTTCAGGTTCAGTGGTACAAGTTCTATAATAATGAATAAATTGTACAACTGCTTTTCATTTAAAACATTTCAAATTTTGGGTATCTCCCTCTCAAATACCATCACAATCATTGGTTCCTGCTCAACTATTGGAATGTAGACAGGTTGAGGGATAATCTCAAGACATGCTTCAAGTCATGAACAATGTCGTCATACCGACCTTCACTTGAAGTCGTGAAGAATGTCATCGTACCGAGCTTCAGCTCGAGCCTTGGTGCAGCGCATGTCTTGGTGAACGCAATGTTTATTTCAGTTGTATTTGATATATAATATGAACTAAAACAGACTATATTAATTAACATACAATAAAATATTCATAGATATATGAAGCAACTTGAAAACATTTATTATGGACGCAAAAAAAATTTATTAATCGTAATTTGATTGTTTTGATTATATACACATTGCAATGGAAAAATATATTGTTATTGCAAGAGCTGGGAGAAACAACATAACAAGAAGAAAAACGGATTTATGTTATCAGTTTTTTAATATTTGAATCATGTATAATGTTGTTCTAATTATATATATGAACTTTTTTTTATGTATTATAAAAAACCAATTTTACAATTAATACAATTTGCAGAAATCTTGATATGAATTTCACATATTGATTCATAGTTGCAAGTTATTAATATTGAAGTCGGGCATGGATAGAAGACCATATTTACAAATAAATTTAAATAATGCAATTGATATTGAACAACTTTATAGTGCTTCAAAATTTGATAGATTTCTAAAACAAGTTTCAAAAATTGAGGAAATCACACCCTTTAACTCAAACATTTAAGAGTGACGGTATTAATGAGGAGATAAAGAAGGAATCCAAAGAGGAGTTTTGGCCAAAACATACTCTGAAAGAAATTAAATTAAAGTTTGAAGAAGTGTATAAAGATATAAACCATGGAAAACTTGTAGAATGACATTGAAAAAACATGGCAAATGTTGTAAATGTTAGGTGTGGAACATCATTGACAAGGTTTCAATGCAAATACAAGTGGAACAAGTTGAGGAAGACCTTCAAAAGAGAAAAAAATTAAAAACACCACTAGGACAACCTTCCACATGGATGTTTTATAAAAACATGAACCATTTCATAAGAAAAACACCAAAGGTGATTGTTCTTACGAACGACTACAATGGAAAAGTATAGGTTAATATAAGCGCAACTTCATCATATAAAGATATGAAAGGAAAATCAAATGAAGAGATATCATTCATTAATATTGAAGAAGAGGATGCAAATCAAGAAGCTTTCTTGAACAAATCGAGGATCAAGGGAAAACTTACAAAAAGAAAAATAACATCCTTTGAATATTTAGGAGAAAGGGTATCATCATTTCACTCAAACAATAATATAAATCAAGGAAGGAAGAATGCAACTTGAGCGTGAAAATGTGTAATTCCCACTCCTCTTTAACACTGATTGAACCGTGTTTTCAATTTCAAATTGATAAGAATATTAAACCTTGTTGTTGTATTCTAGTTAGCATACTAATAAGATGTGTTGGACATCATGATTACTATTGTGTTTTGATTATTATTTTTACTGTATGGTTGTATTGTGGACCTTGATGGGAACTTAAGGATATGATGATGATGATCTAGAATGGTTGCCTTGTTACAAAATGATTGTGATATCATTATTATTTTTATATTGTTATTTCTCTGCTCACTCTACATCGGATCCCTAGACCTTGATATCGCACTAGATATTAGACATTGCTAGATGGGCATTGATACACTTGTTTTACTTATTTGATAGACAATACAGACATGTTAGACTTGTGACATGATGTGACTATTGTGATTAATTTTATATGTTTGATTCAAATATTAGTATTAGACGTTCTAACTGTTACTACTGTATTGACATTTTGGATGTGATTTACGGATATTTATGGATGATTGTTGATGTCATGATCTTAGTACAAATTGATGGATTGGTAGAATTGAAATGTTAGAAAAATGAATGATTGGTGAATTACTTGATTTTAACACTGGTTTAATAATGATATTTGATGATGTAAATTGTTATGTATGCATGCACGTGTTTTATGATTTCGACATCATTAATATGGCCATGAGACGAGAAAGGTATTGTTTTATTTTTTAGGAAATTCTAGCACAACAAACTACGGGGAATAGGAGACCAACAAAGAAGGAATATGGGATAATGGCAACAGGTCACCATGGAAACTCATGTATTCGTATGTTGTTTTTGTTGTTATTGTTTTTTGTTTGGAGGTACCCATTGGGGGGTGACCTCAAATGTGACCTTGGGTAAGTTATGATCTTGTCTTGTTGATTTTAATTTTATTGTGAGTAATTGTATTTATTTTTTGTATGTGGAGTCACTTTTATTATTATTTTTAGGACCCCTCTTGAGTTAATTTTAGAAGTGTTTAACTTGTGCTATTTTTTTTACAAAGTGTCCACAAACAGGTTTCGAAACTATAGTTGTCACAGAAAGGTTTCAAAGGAAAACATATTCAATAATTCAATTTTCCCGTTAATATAAATATTAAATCCACATTACAAATTACTGAGTAAAATTAATCCAAGCATAGTTAAATTTCCCTTAGGTGTTAATTTAATAAAAATAATTAAATTAACATCAGTTAAATATTACTTAATTAAATTTTAGAGGGTCAAAGGGCCAAAACAATTAAATACCCAAGGTATTTAATTCCATAAGGTCTAAACAATTAACAAGGTCTAATTACATGGGGTAGAATAAACATTTAAATTAAAAAGGGTAATCTCTCACTTACCCACTCTCAAACTCATCTTTGAACTTCAACCTGATTTTTCCCATAATTAATGTACTTAAAATTTCCTGAAAACATTCCCATTAGATAGGAAATTTCTTCCCCTTTCCAATGATATAAAGAAGTCCTCCTAACTCATATTTTTCAAGTTACGGGCCGACGGGCCTTGGGATGAAATTTTTCCCAAAAGCGGGCTTGCGGGCCTGGGGAAGAAATTTTTCCCAAAGGTGGGCCTACAGGGCCTGGGGAAGAAAATTTTTTCCCAAAAGTAGGGCCTGCGGGCCTGGGGAAGAAATTTTTCCCGAGAAATTTTTTTTCCCGAAAGCGGGCCTGCGGGCCAAGGGAAGGTTTTTCACCCAGAGGAGATCGCAGACCGGCAGAGCGGGGGAGAAACTTAGCACTTCTCCCTTTTTGGGGCAAAAAACGCAATTTACCCCTACACGCCCGCGCGTCCGCGGCGGGTCTTCGTGCCAAAAGGAGAAAATTAAACCTAAGGTCTGCAAGGGACACATGTCCAAAATTCTAACCAAAACGGGAAGGTGGGTCGCCGGAGGCATTTAGGATTTTTAGCTTTTTTTTGTTGAAAAAGTGAAAAGTTTTAAAATGATCTGCGCCTCCGCCGACGCCCAGAAAAGCCACGTGTCAAGCCCAAAGATTCAAGTGGGGAAACAGACTGGTGGGGAAACTTAGAAAATTAAGATATTTTGAAGGAAAAGCGTTAAGGGTTAAAAACAACCCGCGCCTCCGCCGATGCCTAAAGATGCCACGTGTCAGACCAACAGTGACATGCGGGAAGGCTGGCCGTCGGGGAGACTTAGGAATTTTGCTATATTTTAGAAGAAAAGGTTTAAAGGTTTAAAACACTCTGCTCCTCCACCGACGCCTAAGGAAGCCACGTGTCAAACCAAAAATGACATGCAGGGAGGCGGGCCGACTGAGGAACTTAGGAATTTTCACCAATTTTTCAAAAAGTAAAGTTTGAGGACATGGGCCCACGCATCCACGGAAGTTTGTTTTTTTCCAAAAATGAAGGGGCGGGGCGGGGCCGCGGAGGAATTTAGCCAAAAATAACTTTTTGAACTTAGAAACATTTTTCCTCCGAAAGGGAAGGTTCGAACCAGCGGAGCGATGGGGAACTTTGTGTCTTTTGTGTTTTTTGGGCAAAAAGCGCAAAATGGTAAATTTTGGCTCACTGATTCGCCTAACAATATTTTATTATATTAATTTTGACAGTTAGTTTTTTTTTAAACCAAAACGAAGTAAAAACTTCAGATGGCCATAACTTTCGACTGGAAGCTCAGATTTGAGAAAATGAGGACTTTTTGGAAAGGTCTCAACCTCCTCTTTGCACACGAAGCTTAAAATTTTATTTTTGACCAACTTAGATGGGTGAATTTTAAGAAAACGTCTTTCTACCATTAAAATGGTTTGAACATTTTCAATTACCCGAATTGATCAACTCCGCCATTCTTTCTTCTTCAACACACCTAACAGGCATGGAGAAACGCACTTGGAAGATTTTGGAATGGATTTGAAGGGATTTAAAGTTGAAGGTTAAGAATTCAATTCGAATTTAGTTCTTCTTTTCTGTAAAGGCGTGTTTTTTGTCTGTAGCCCGATTAATAAAGTTCTATAAGAATTTCTTAAGCAATACAATCTATTTGGGATGCGTTTTGATCATCCTAAGTTCAATTTAATGTTTCATTTTGTTTTTTTCATTGTTGCAGGGTACTCTGTACATTTTTCTGATTTGTTTTATTTGTAGATTTTACAGTGCATCAAAATGAAAATCATACTGAAACTCGAATTGATCTATTTTCAGTTACCATACCCTGAATATTTAAGTTCATTCCAATCTAATTAGACATATATTTATCTTCCTTCAATCAATGCATGAAAAACAAGAATGTAGTTCTATTTTTTGACAAAACATGCATTTCGAATAATACAGAGGGATGCAATATTTCTTCATACATATTTCCAACATCCAAACAGAGAGTTCACAATAAATTTCAAACACAGACTTCAAATAAGAACAACACCATTTGTGGAAATAATACAACTTCTATTAAACTAAATAATTCTTTTACAACTTCCTTTACATTCATCAAAATACAACTTACATGATATATATCTTTCTCCTTTCTTTTCACATTCACAATAACTTTCATGTCCAACAATCAAAACAACATTTCACCACAAATACTTATTACAATGTCATCCACTTGAAGTGGGAAAGTTTTACAATAAGGAAGAACTACAGAGAACTTCGAACTTGGTCTTCAACACAGCTCCAAAAACAACAACCAGAGAGATCCACCTTGCTTCCAATTTGATCACAACAAAAAAGGGGGAGAGGCAATGCTCTCCACCCAACCAAGAATTCTAATGAAGAAGAGAATTCGTCCTCCTCATTGGCCCCCGAGCCCCAACCACATTACAATGAAGGATGGATTCAACTCATGGCAACAAAACAGGCTTCCACAATCACAAAATTAGATTTCACAAACATAACACAGTCCAAAATAATGCAGTTTCAGTCCCAAGAAGGACAACAACAAAATATACAAGGCCTCATCATACAAAGGCCAAAAGAGCAAGATCTATGGGGGAAGCTGCTTATACCTCCCAATGGGGAATGGGTGTCCACCTTAAAAACCCACCAATATATATTCATCTCAAAAACCCCTAAAAAACTCTTATGCCTCCCCAAAGTACCTCTTATGCCTCCCCATTCTCTTATGCCTCCCTCCTCTTATGGCTCCCCCAAAAGTAAGAAATGCAAGCTATTTCTTTTCCAAGGTGGAACACCCAACCCAAAATCCCTCCACAAATAACTCTTATGCCTCCCCACAACTCTTATGCCTCTCCACAAAGATCCCCATAGTTTTCTCCTACACCACACCTAGGCAATCTACCCAACCAACCAACAAACATACCAATACATTCAAAAACATTCACATATGCATAATATAGAAAAGAAAGATTTTTACAAGAGTCAAGCTCCTACCTCTCCATGATAGAGCTTGGTTCAAAATTTCAACAACAAGCTTTTTCCAATCCAAATAGTCCAAAAACTCCAACAATCCACAAGCATTCAAAAATCTCCAGCTCTCTCCAATTGCAAGAGCACAAAATCAAAATGAAGTAACCCCCAAACAAGCCAAAGAATTCGAATAAATAGAAAAAGAAGAGAGGAGGATGAGGTGGATCCATGTAGG
Source organism: Taxus chinensis (assembly GCA_019776745.2). NCBI lineage: Eukaryota > Viridiplantae > Streptophyta > Pinopsida > Cupressales > Taxaceae > Taxus > Taxus chinensis. Next base: position 196,726,576 of record CM034147.1, on the reverse strand, counting down.
ATGCCACATCACACATCCTCAACTCCACCTCACAAGTCAAACTTCAAACTCCAAAGCACAATAAATAAGTGGGTGGATAAATGACAGTTTTACTTACACACACAATCCAAGCCCACACCCCTTAAGGACCAAAATTAAATACATGTAAGAAAGTGCAATAAAAGTTTACAACTTGTCTTCCAAAAATACATCATGAAGCCTAATTTTGACTCCCCAACCCATAGGTAAGGTTGGTGTAACAATTTAAGAGGTGTGGACAAGTTTAACTTGTCCCACAAGCCTCCAAAATCAGCCCCTAAGGACAGATCCGAATTTCAAAAGGAAGGTGGAGTGTTTCACACTCAAAGTTACTTACACATTACTTACAACACTTAATCCAAGAGCCATCAACTCTAATAAATACATTCTTTTGACCCATTTTAATTAATTTAACAACATGATTACTCACAAAATCTAGACACAATTTAATAAATAATAAAGGGGAAATACATCACTAAATAAACACATACTAAAATTAAACAAAGGAACTAAATAAAAGAATACACATAACCCCTTGGTCACATTCGAAGGTGATCCCCCCCATGGGGATCCCTAACAACAATACAAACATACACAAATAACAAAACATGTTGCCATGGTGACCCTTGTTGAATTCATCTAGGATTCCAATGTGGTTGGTCTCCAATCCCCCGATGTTTTTTGTGACATGTTTACCTGCAAAACACAAATACCTCCTTCGGCCTCATGGCCGCATCAAATCATCCAAAATAAATATAAAATATAACTCCAAAATAATCTATGTATAAATCAAAACATCATCTAGGAAAGCAACGATATCATTTACAATTTCATCAATAGCCATATGATCACAAGATTAGTTCAATTATCTAGGTCTACTCAATATGACAAAATGTCACATGTCTAAACAACATATATAAATATAACCATGTCAACAACATATCAAAATCAATATAAAAAGTCTCTAATAATCCACATGCATCATATATGAATCAAAGTCAACAACAATCCATGCTCTAACATCTAACATCATGCTAAATCAAAAGTTACAATAATATCCATGAGTCTAGTCAACAGTGTCATGATCAATAATTATTTCATTTTGTGTGAGGATTGGAGGGTTACTTGTTCATTTTTGGGGGTGGACACTTGGAAATTTTGGAGATCTTGCTTGAGAATGGTGATTTGAGCTTGGAATGGATGGTGCTTGCTTGGGATTTTTGGAAGGCTTGGAACTTGTTTGTGTTTGATCCTCCTCATTTGTAAGGTAGATATTTACCCTTGTTTTTACCTTACTATTTTGTTGTACTTATATGTGTGGATGATGGTTGTTGTATTGCTTATCATTTTGAGAAATAGATTTTATCCTTAGGTTGTGGGAGAAATGTAAATGGGGGTAAAACTTATGAGAGACATAATAGAAATGATATTGGGTATTTTAGGAGGAAGTTGGGTTGGGATATCCACCTTGTTGATAAATATGATTTGGGTTCATCTTGTTATTTCCTTGAGGGAGGCATAAGAGTGGGTTGATTTCTTTAGGGAGTCATAAGAGTGGTGTATCTTCTTGGAGGGAGGCATAAGATTGTTGTTGTGTATGGTGATGGACCTATTTGAGGCTCATAGGTGGATACCCAAGCCCTTAGGAGGCATAAGAAGAAATCCCATGTTCCTTCCTCCTCCTTGGCTTTAGCATGAAAACTTTGTGTTGCAAACTTGTTGGTTTTGTGTGATTTTGGAAATGTATTATTGTGTTGAGTGTCTTCATTAAATGTTATTGTGGAAGCCATTAGAGTTTCCAATGGTTGTTTTTATATCCCACATTGCTTACTTGTTGGGGCTCGGGGGCCAATGAGAAAAAAGACTTCTCTCCCTCATTGGATATTTGGTTGGGTGGAGAGTGTTTCCTACTCCCCCATTTTTTTTTGTGCATTACCTTGATGAAGATGGTTGAACTCAATGGATGAAATGCTCTTGTTGGAGAAATACATGTGGAGTTTTAGCTTATGTTATTATGACTCTACCACTCGTAAATTGTGCTAATAGTATATTGAATGTAATCTTATTTATTGATTAGATCCTTGTAAATGGTTTATTGTGAATTACACTACTTCATATGAATGGGAACCTGGTAATGATCTTGTAATGGAAATTAAGCTCTCACAAATCACAATTTGTGTTTAGGAATTACATTGCAAATCTGGGTATTCTTAAAGAAATTAATGCTATTTGGTGAGAGTGAGTGTTGATCAATTTTACATTATTTCCAATCCTCCTTGAATAAGATAAAATGGTATCTAAGAAGGTTATATGTTTCCTATTCAAATGATGTACTGGAAGGAATAATTAGAATTAATTTTACAATATAATTTTTCATTGTTGCAATAAAAAATTTCCTAAAGTAAATGAGGAAATCACAACTAAAATTATCCCCTTTAAATGGTCATATAAATAAACTTGAAAGGGATAACTTGTTAAACTTGTTAAATGTGCCAATTTTTATACTATAATTACTTGGGTGCAAGCAAATGCATATCCATATAAATTTCACAAGTGTAACATTATTCTTCCATGCTGTTTGCAAATTCTTGTTTGATGAGAAGCTTAATTAATAAATAAATCTATATTATTAATATATAATTGTTATATATTAATAATATACTTGATTCTTTTCAAATTTTATATTATTATTGTATAAATAGCACAATTAAAAATTAATATAGTCATACTATTAAGAAATATTATTACTCATCTAATATTAAAAAATACCAATTTATATATAAGTATAAATATATACTCATTAATATATTCAAATAATTTAAAGTTATATATTAGATGCTTTTTAGCCTTTTCGAATTAGCTACGTATGTGGGGGGGGGGGGGGGGGGGGGGGAAGAATAGAATGTTGTTGGCCAAGTGGCTGCGGCCTTAGGGAACCATGCTTTGTTTTATTAAAAGGTTAGGGGAGGTACGCCGACCCCACCCCAACTCCCACAACACTAAACCTACCACCGAAACATTATCACCAAATAACAATGCAGCGGCCATTAAAAATTTATGCGACCTGTATTATAACCGAATACTAATTACGCCGAAGGCGTTCCCCCTATGGTAGAGGACCTCCGGACGTTTCTATGATTATGTTAAATTTGACGGGCGGTTACATGTCGAGTAAAAAAACAGCCTGAATAATAGCGAACAAGTGTATTATTATTGTGTATATCCGGAGATTCCAAGGTAGATGTGCATGGTCCCGTAGCACACTCCACGACTTGTGCCACAAGTCACACAATTCAGCCAACTTAAAGGAGTTTTTCGTGAATTTCGTCGATTAGGGTTTTGAACGCCTTGGAGGGTTATACCAGTAGTAGAAATCATTACTCACCGAGAGAAACCTGAAGAAGGATCTTCTTCAATGGCGGCAATAACAGGAGCTCAGCCACTGGTCTCAGTGCAATGTTTGGCCTATACGTTTTTGTGTTTTTCTGCATTGTTGATGGTTACAGCGAGTGCAAAAATCGGAGCATGTTGAGGTTGGAGGACTCAAACTACATGTTGCAGAGACTGGATCAGGTATTTCTTATCATCCAAACCATGTCTTGTTCATCCATTATAGGGTTTTGACTTACTTTTACAGTAGTGTATGCACTTGTCTTTAAAAAGGGGCATTGATGAAATTTGGGTACAGGCCCAGATGTGCTCTTGCTACATGAATTCCCTGAAATCTGGTATTCATGGCGTCATCAGATGATTGCATTGGTAGACGTAGGATTTCATGCTATTACTCCTTACTTAAGAGGATATGGGCTCTCTGATCAGCCTTCTAAAATAGAGAAAGGATGCTTTGTGGATCTTGTGGAAGCTATGGTCGACCTTCTTGATCCCTTTGGTATTCAGAAAGTAAGTACCCACAACTCTATTTCATGACTTCATATCCGGATCCCCCAGTGCATATCACAAATGCATGTTCCCCTGAGTTTACAAGTGTTTTTTGTGGGTACAGATTTTGGAGCACTGGTTGGTTATTATCTAGACCTCCTCCACCCTGATCGAGTGAGAGGAATTGTAGCAGTCAGGGTACCTTATATAAAATCGATTTAAGAATCCTGTTTGAGGGAAAAGCTTCCTCAAGGCTTCTATGTCAGATATTGGAAGGTCTAAACACTCTTTTCCTCTTCCTGCAAACCCAATACTAGGCCTATATTTGCTAATGACAATTTCTAAAAAGAAATTATCGCATGTAGGATCCCCGGAAGGGGTTTGATAGGTAGAAATTTTTCTCTCCACCAAAATTTGGGGCGTTTTCCATTTCCCCGAAGAACAACTGTAGGTTTTATATCACAAGATAAAACGACTAGGTTTATATTTTGTTGCAAAAGCGATTGGCATAACTTTTTTTTGTTGGCCGGATTTGATTCCCAAGATTTGTGAAATACGACCTTGAATTGCAAATTGTGGGTAAAAAACTAAAGAATGTGTGCCTTGTTTGGGTTGCAAGGCTATTAATAGCAGACTATGAATACCGAGGCCTCGATCTGACATTCATATCAACCTTCCAGCACTGAGAAAGTTAGATGCCATGTTGATTGTAAGGGCGCAACTATTTCATCCTTTGCCATCAAATTTGTCCTGTCCCGCCACTCCTTATTTCTATGAATTCTTACTTTGTCCTTACTATGTGTGAAGGAATCTTTGGACAGCCTTGGCCAGACAGAATTTTGGTATGCAAAAGGAGAGAATAGAGAAGTGAATGACATCGGCAATGACAACATGAAACAGGGGAAGAAGTGGTGGTTGCCAATTCCAAAGGTACCTCTAAATGGGCTTTCAGACGAAGCAAGAAAAAAGTTGCTGTACCAAAGAGATTGTATAAACCAGATCTTTAAAGCTGCAAAATCTATTAATGAGCAGATTTTATCTGAAATGGAGGTTCCAGAGGTTTTGTGGGAGACTCTTCCCAAGGTAAAAATTCACTTTGTTGTGGAAGAATTCAATGGTTGTAACTTGGCACCAGTGCATCATGTTTGACATAGTCTTCTTGTATTATGTTTGCAGGTCCTAATGATTTTTTTATTTCTATTTTTTTATGATTTCTGAGAATCCTAAGGTTAGTTATTAACATCCTCATAGCATGACATGGCGATGAACCTGGATTGAAACTCAGGACAACCCATTTCTTGTTCTATGTATATAGGCTCTTCTACTACTTGAACTACATGCCCTCAGCGATTCCTTCTGGAGGAGTGTGGATTGTTATCTCCAACACATGACCACAAGCCACTTTCCTCTTGAGCTCCTCTGGGTTAGCTTCCAGGCCATGACCTTGCTCTAATGCCATGTTGTAAAAAAAAAAACATCGGCTAGCTTCAATTCACTGGTCTCTGGCTGATGGCTGGGTCTGCCACTTAGCTATGAGGCCCTCAATGGTTCCTCTATCAGGGCTTGAAGCATGAATTTTTTACCCTTTAACTTTGTTGACATTGACATTTTCTGTAGAGTTTTAGTATTTGATCAAGAACTTTGGCTTTTCAGATGTTAGTAGATGCCACTGTCCCTGACCTTTGCTTTCCATAAAAACAAGATTCGCCTCTAAAATTCTACGTGCTGGAAGTATGTTTCTTCTCTACTGTTTTGTTGATACCATTTCTTTATTATGTACCTAAGGTTGTATCCATGTGCCCCTAGATTTGAAAGTACCCATTTTTGTCTTTGGAATGCTAACGATCGAAATCTGTTTCTTCTTTTGTTATGAAATTCACAACCTGAATTGCCTCATTTTCTGATCCTGTGGCCTTGCACAAGGACGGGAGAGCCTTAATGTGGAATTAATTGTGAATTATTATGGCATATCTGTGGACATACATCAGCTTAGTATAGAATCGTTGTGCCTTGGCACTTAATTTAACTAACTATATGTCTATAGGCCACTGCATTGTTTTCTTTGGCCAATGTAATCTAAAGAATTTCAATCACTGGAAAAAAGAGCAGCAAATGCTTCTTCCCTTTGTTGTTTCCTGTACATTTTGTATGGGTCTGATCATTTTCAAATGCAATTGTTAAACACTGATATGTTTACACCAATTGTAAAGACCTGGCTTTATACAGCTGCTGTAGTTTTGATTATGCCCAATGTTGAGGTTGGAGGACTCAAACTACATGTTGCAGAGACTGGATCAGGTATTTCTTATCATCCAAACCATGTCTTGTTCATCCATTATAGGGTTTTGACTTACTTTTACAGTAGTGTATGCACTTGTTTTTAAAAAGGGGTATTGATGAAATTTGGGTACAGGCCCAGATGTGCTCTTGCTACATGAATTCCCTGAAATCTGGTATTCATGGCGTCATCAGATGATTGCATTGGTAGACGTAGGATTTCATGCTATTACTCCTGACTTAAGAGGATATGGGCTCTCTGATCAGCCTTCTAAAATAGAGAAAGGATGCTTTGTGGATCTTGTGGAAGATATGGTCGACCTTCTTGATCCCTTTGGTATTCAAAAAGTAAGTACTCACAACTCTATTTCATGACTTCATATCCGGATCCCCCAGTTCATATCACAAATGCATGTTCCCCTGAGTTTACAAGTGTTTTTTGTGGGTACAGATTTTGGAGCACTGGGTTGGTTATTATCTAGACCTCCTCCACCCTGATCGATTGAGAGGAATTGTAGCAATGGGGGTACCTTATATAAGATCTATTTAAGAATCCTGTTTGAGGGAAAAGCTTCCTCAAGGCTTCTATGTCAGACATTGGGGGGTCTGAACACTCTTTTCCTCTTCCTGCAAACCCAATACTAGGCCTATATTTGCTAATGGCAATTTCTAAAAAGAAATTACGGATGTAGGATCCCGGAAGGGGTTTGACAGGTAGAAATTTTTCTCTCCACCAAAATTTGGGGCGTTTTCCATTTCCCCGAAGAACAACTGTAGGTTTTATATCACAAGATAAAACGACTAGGTTTATATTTTGTTGCAAAAGCGATTGGCATAACTTTTTTTTGTTGGCCGGATTTGATTCCCAAGATTTGTGAAATACGACCTTGAATTGCAGATAGTGGGTAAAAAACTAAAGAATGTGTGCCTTGTTTGGGTTGCAAGGCTATTAATAGCAGACTATGAAGACCCTTGGCTGGCCTCCAACTTACATTGTAAGTGTCAAATTTCGAATTCAAATTCAAATGCATGTGCATGAATATAGAGGATGCATACCAATTGAACGAGAATCCATGGAACTGGAATATAATTGAATGGATGCAATGTTGTCGCAAAGGAACAGAGAACAAAGGTGGATCCGATTCAGAGTTATTAAGGTTGAAGCATATAATTTACAGTAAATTATGTTATAATGTCTGATGCACTGTTACTTAATGCCACCTAAATTAAGTATATTTACAAATCTACCTTAAGTCAGCAAGAGGATACAGCTACAATTTATGGCATATCTAAGAATCACAAACCAACATAAATATGTAATCATCTCAACGCATCTATACATGCAGTTTATGGCAAGTGATTTTGTGTGTTTCACAGTTGTTGTGAGGTCAAATGTGTTCTTTACATTCATTTATCATATTATTTGACTTCATTTAACTTTTTATAAACAAGTTGTAGTAATTTTGTTTTCCAAGTTTTGGCGGGTGAATATTTGGGATCCGTGTCTCTTGCCTGCTTGAATTTCCAATTTTTTTTTTATGATCTAACACTATAAACAAAATGAATTTGTACTTTTTCAATTTTAGTGGTTGTAGGCGATTTGGATTAAATTTCCAACTTTTATTTAGACATCTAACACTGCTAACAAACTGAAGCAATTATTTTTTCTAACTGTTTGGCTCTCTGCTTAAATATCCAACTTTTGTTGATGTAAAAACATTTTGTAACCAAATCCGAATCGAAATTTGCACTTCATGTTAGTAGTTGATTTAGGCTATTTTGGTTGTTTGTGAGCTTCAAATAAACAAACTATAATGTTTTTCATGGGTTGGGGTTGAGAGTTGGCTTTTCACCGTGCCTTCTAAGTTCTAAATCTGTTTTAAAAAAATTCCCACTTTTGAAGCTGTTGAAGATTTAGACTGTTTACAATTTTGTCTTTTTAAATCCCAATTTTTATTTAGATCTCTTTAGCTTGCGGTTGTTATTGATGATATGTTTGTAATGTACAAGTTGTTCGTAACAGTAGCATTAACCTTTTTCCCTTTGAATTGCACTTTTTTCCGAATTAATAGCGAGCTAGACTAATAGTATTGAGAAAATGAGTAGATTCAACTCTTTGCGAAGTTGTTTTTTGCAAACTGCCAAGTCTGCTGTTACAGTATCTTGTTTGAATTCTTGGAGTCCAGGTTGTATCACTTCACTTCTTAGACATAAAAATAAACAATACTTTGATGTCATTTTCTTATTTTCTTTTATATATATATATATATATATACATATATATGTACAATTTGATTATGAAAATGCGCCAACCTCTTTTTCCTGAATGGACATGTGCTGAGTACTTGTCATGTTGCTGTTGTTCATCCCAGATTGAATGCTAGGATATTTTTGTACCTCCCATTAGTAGGGGAACTTGTGTTAAATTTGATTTTTCTTCCAGCAATACAGTCTGTAGTCGTGTGTGTGATATAACACATTGCTTGTGCTTTGTAAAAGTAACATTTTGTCTTGCACTATTTTGTACTGAATATATCAATTGCTTTCTTGCAGGAACTTGTAAAAGAAGGGTGGAGACCAAGGTGGGAAGTTTAGCTCTCCAATTTAAAGTGGAAAGGAGATTTAAATGAAAGTCAGTCACTGTCTTGGGGTGCCAGGATGCGTCAAAACAGACAAGCTACTTCAAACTAAATAATAGGCAAATTTATCCAGCTATTAGCCCATATCATGGATAAGAAAAAGAAGCCTCATCACCAGGAAATGTTCCATCTGCTTGAAACCTTCTACGCTGTTGCATGTTTTCTTGATGCTTACAGGGCTACATTGCATGGAGATTTTTGTAGATGCATGGCTGAGACTGTTTGTGGTCCTCCAATATATAGTTGGATTCAACTTCTTTTATTACTCTGCAAGTTTGTAATATGTAATGGAAGATCCAGTTTCAAAATAAGCTACTATAAGTTGCGGTCTAAGTTATTGTACATATATTGGAGCTTATATTAGAGTTTCCCTTAAATGGAAAAGAGACGTTGGATTAAACCAATTGGGAGTTGTAGAAGCAATTCCAAGATGCCCAGATTAAATGAATGTGACTTGAGATCGCAAGTGCATTTTTTTTTACAAGTTTGTTATTGCAATGACAACACTGAAGAATTTTCGAGATGAGATTAGTTTTAATGATCTTGAGGCCAAATGGTTCTGAACCCATTAAAGTGTGTATGCTTGTTTAGAAGATTGGTTCTATGAATAAATTCACCAAAACATCGTTTGATTTTTTTGATTATATATTTTGTTGAACTTTCTAACTGCAAATATCTATGTAATTGTACCCATATTATTATACGGTGGCACATGTTAAAAGAAAGTGTATGTCAGCTTCTATTTCATTCAACGTATTAGGCACTAAGAATTATATTGTATTTAATTTTGACGTCCGTTTGACGTTTTTCAATGTGATTAATTTTACAGGTTTTTAGTTGTTTTTTTTGCTTCACGAGCCCTGGAATTGCTTTCTTTGTTTTCTTGTAGGTATTATAGGTCGAAAGACCACCAACATGAACCTCCTTCTAAAGCTTTAAATAACGAAATTTATTGTATCCTTGGGTGAGTTCACAATCCACTTTTCTGCGAATTTTCTCTTGTTGGGTTCATTTAATCCTACCTAAAAATTAATGGGTTCAACTGTTTTCGGTTTTTGATGCACATGTATATGTTATCAGGTCTGCGGGCCCTAAGAGTGTCTAAAATCCCCTGCTCTGCTAACAAAGTAGATATCACTTTTTTGCATTTTGAATAGTTTAAAGGGTTGGACCTCATGTTTGTGCTTTTTAAATGAAGTGACTCATCTATATTTCTACACATACAAAATCAATCACCCATAGTTTAAACAAACACAACTACAAAAGTAAAAACTATCCCTATAACACATAACATATACCATTTTTTGTTTGCAAAATGCCTCAAAGAAATGTGGTCTCATGGAATGTTATGATTGTAAGATATGCACAAAATAGCTCTAACAATGGTGCACTCAAAGTCATTGAGGTAATAAAGAAAATTGGAATGTACCATAACCATTTCTGTCTCATTTTAGTTTCATTGAGAGATAATATGTTAAAGCACTTAGTCATTCTTTCAATCTACTTTGGCAAAAACACTTCACATCCACTACATTCTTGAGAGTGAGTATTAGCAAACTTAAATGTCTCACTTGAATTTGTATTCAAATATTACACAACTAAGTGTTATCTAACATCCCTTCTAATGTATTTCGCAACATTTGTTCTAGCTTTAATAGAAAATCAGTATTGTCAATCACAACCATTATCAACATCAACTACAAAAGTAATAACTGTATTTCTAAATTTAATAACATATACCATTCGGCGTTCACATTGCATTGTACACATGCAATTGCTAGTTTTAGTCTCTCGTGCATTTTTTTAATACGTGGCCTAACTACATGTGTGTGTGAGAGAGAGAGAATTTCGAGTTTTTTAAATAAATAAAATATATTAAAATATATATCCAAACATACATATATATAGAGAGAGTTTTTTAAATAAATAAACTATATATCCAAACACACACACACACACACACACACATAGTGTGTGTGTATATACAAGTATATGTATTTTTCTCAAAACAAAATAAATACATTTGATTCTGGGTTCTACCCAAATGGGTATTCATACAATATTCCCTTTTTGGTTATCCATTAAACCCGCAAGTAAAATGCCATATAAAAATAAATGGGGAAGGGGAAGAAATACCCATAACCCGATTTGGGTAATCCCTTGTAAATGAGATGCAAAAGACTAAGAAAAATTACATTTAGAAAATAAGCAAACCCTAGGAGAGGGAATGCTAAAACTAAATCCTCTTGTGAGCAATCACCCAAGAGCTTGAGCTTCCTTCCATGGCTTCATCTTTTTGTTTTTTCTTTAACCTGCAAATATTAGAGAATAGGTCCAAGAAATGAATAAATGAGAACCCATAAAGATTTATAGGGTTACTTTTGCCAAACCTAAATCTAAGGGCTAGGAAAGATTAGATCCAATGGTGTAGGATGAACCCTTCATCACTTAAGTGATGGGGTATTTAGGCCGGAATGAGATAGATAAAAAAGGGTGTGTGTGTGTAATGTTAAATGGGGGCCTAAGGGGTTAGACTTGGTTGTGCACCTTGCCCTTTTGAGATAATGATTTTATGGTATTGTGCATGCCATTAACACTAGAGGATTATTATTCTCATATAACTAAATTTAAAATTGCTAATGGGCATTTAAATAATAAATTCAAAGGGGATTAATGGAGTTAAATAATGAAAAGCTAATTGAGGATTATTTAAATAAAATATTTGAGTCTAGAAGAGAAAGAATTAAATCGTAACATCTTTTGAAATTGGGTTAAAAATATTAGTCATTTTTTTAGTTCTGACTGCAATGTAATGGTTTAAAATTTTATAATCGGGAATTAATTAAAGTCCTAGTGAAAGCCTTGTAACCTTTCAAAAAAAATTATTCCATAATTTTCCATGTTTTCTATCGGGTTTTATCGTGATTTCTTTTTGAGAAAAATGTGGGCGTTACAAAATGGAAAAGATATTGGATGTATAACTTCAAATGGAAAAGATTTTTGCATAGGTAAAAAACTTTAGTTTATTCATGCACTAAACATTGGGCCAAAAATTTTATATATATATGATATCAAGTCTTTTCCATTCATCCAAATATAATGTCTCTTTATGTCTTTACTTGATTTCTTTCCATTGCTTGAGTACGTAATTGAGTTACAGAATTGGGATATGAATTTACATGGATTTTTGGTTCATCGGCATTGTTTATTTGTAAAAATATATGAAACACACAACATGCCACTATGATTTGGTGAAATTTATCCATCTCTACACCTACATCTTGAAGAAACCTCCATCCCCCTTTTAGAATACCAAATGCATTCTCAATCTTCACGTGCTCTCTAGATGAGTGTTTGTCAAAAATAGTATGCATTGGAGATAAGTTGTTATTATATGGCTTCAATAAGTAGGGAGAAATAAGATAAGAAAGATCTCCAATTATTTGGGGAAAGATTATGGTTCATCCAATTTTAAATGTAGGGGATGCCAATACTTCTCTAACTCGCAATCTTATTTTTATTGGAGAGCAATTCCAATGTTCAACATCATAAGCATCACTAGGAGCATTAACACATACATCCCAAAATAGGTTTTGAGCATCACATATACCTTGCAACAAAACACTATGGAAATGGTGTTTGTATCAGTTTACATAGTTCATAGGAGTATAATTTTGTTCAAGAAAATATGATAACTTAATATGTGTGCCATCTATTGCAACACATATAATTGAAAGTAGAGTTAGTGTGTGAAACTCACTCAATATTGTTTTTAACCTACTACTAGATGGAATTCTTATATACTCATTTTTCAAATGTTGAAGGATAATATCGGCAATTACCACTGTGTATTTTCTCACTCTAGATTCTCCTATGTAATATGCTTCTTCTACTTTATGTGTAGGAGTTCGTTGGGCAAGGTGATGTAAAACTAGAAAAAGAATTTTTTAGGTTGTATTGGTTCTCTAACTAAATGAGTTGTGTTTGTACTTGGCATATGTGGTTCTATTTTTGAAAAACGCATTTGAAAAAGTTGAAAATACATTCAGTAAATGATGATGATATAAAATGTATCGATAATTTGGTTGTTCCTCTTGTGCTTTTTGTTTTATTAAGTTCCAAAATGTGTATTGTCTTTGAAACTTCCACCACTCTCTATCTCTTCTGATGGATAATGATTAAAAATTTGTAAATACAAATACCATTTTCATAAAGTAACTTTGAAAAGCACACTTGTTATGTTTGATGGATCTAAAGAAAATAAAGAGCTAGTAACTTTTGTTAACAAATCCATCCAGAATAAAAAAAAATTTGGATCTATTGCATTTGAAGAGTGATATTTCCTACATATGAAATGTATATTATAGTTAGTGATTTATATTTAAAAAACTTAGTTTATATGTACATGTATTTTTGCAGACTTTACAACATATTTTCATCTAAATCTTGATCATACGATTGCATAAATGAAAAAATTAGCTACTTTTGTTAATAGAGAAAAAATAAACAAGATCAAGATATAAAATTGAAGACTTCAGTACCTGTAAGTTTATGACAATTATGTCTATTACCATTGTTTGTTTTCCCTCATAAGTCTAAATATAAATAAAGACTTTTCCCTCTGCTTTGTTGAAGTGATGTGGAACAGTGGCATGCTAGGCTAGGTTTTTTGTGTCCCATGTGTGTGAACCAATGGTTAATGGTCATTTGAAGTCAACACAGTGAACCCTAAATATCGACTTTTCTCTTCCCACGTGTGCAAGATAGGATAGGTTTTGTATTGTAGGGACCATAATTATATAAATGTTGATGTTCCTTTATATTCATGATGATATAAAGTATGTTTGTGCGGAGAAACATTCGTATTGTTTGATTTCATAGTCAAGGAAGAGTAAGAAGAGAAGATGTCCATTGTTAACAACCTTGTAGGATGTTCTTCATATTTTGTTTCCATTCCAGGCAAGGGAACAGAACTAGTAGTTGTGATACCTAACTTGATACCTATGTGACGATTAAATGGTGTCATTTTAACACTTGAATTTTTTCACATAGTTAAGTGAGCATGTATTTAATATATATATTTAAATTCATGTGTTTATTGGGATGGAAATTCGTCTTTTGAATTGATTTAAAATAACAAATTTGAAATGCACTAAAAATTTGTTGAACCTAAACTTGTGCATGGGGTATCTAAAAATTAGAAAAATAATGTTTCTTCTTTTTATTGGCTACTTTACATATTTGTTGGATACAAGTTGTACAGTAATATGTAATTTGTAGAACTACTTTTCATTTAAATTTTTCAAGTTTTGGGTATTCCCCTCTCAATTACCCTCTCAGCTATTGGACCCTGCTCAACTATTGGACCATGCTTAAAGATATACAATTAATTCTTGGTTTTTGGTTTGTATTTCTCTATATGTGTATTTAATGTTTTCCTAACCATTATACAAGCTCAATTTGAGTATTAAAGGAGATTTTTGTAAGTAAATGTTATAGGGCATAAAAATTAAAAGTATTAAATCTTACATACCCAAAAAATAATTTGTGCACGTCTAAGAACTACAATGGGTTATTTACATGATTTATTACAATTTAAATTTGTGTTTTCCATCAATTCAAATGAGATAAAACAAAATTTGATCCACTCACATAAAATAGGAATTTAACAGGGACATTAGACCTTTTCTACTCATTTTATCCTGAAACTAAAAAGGTGTCTATGGAGATCACTTGTAGTTTTAGTTTCTCATTTGTTTCCAATTTTAGGAAATTGTTTTTTATTATTTATTGTAATAAATTATTTTAGTGGTTTAAACCATTTCTCCACAATTTTTCTAATATTTGATAATGGATGGCCTCAATTTTTCTACAATAGTACATTGGGTTCGGTAAACTTGAAAATGAAATAAATTTGGAAATGTCCTAATGTACTCTTATACTCTTAAGATTGTTTTGGAAGTCACTCATTTCTGTTTAGAAAAAATATATCTTTATTTTGTAGTAGTCAAGAGTTTAGTTTTTTATTTTATTTCAATTCATGAAATATTTTTTGGTTTGTTTCGGATGTCTTTATTTTAGATTTTTTGCTTTGTTGTTTTATATTATTGGATAAGAAACCACCTTGTTGGTTCTTTGATTGCATTTAAATTCACATCGAGTTTCAGAATGACATATAAATTATCACATTTGAAAAATGAGGTGTTTATCTTCAATTGGTCACCTAGTTTTATCTATTCAAGTGAAAATTGATTAATGGTTTGTTCACATTCTTTGCAAATTTCCTTGTCTATGGTAATGTATGGCCTTAATCAGAATTGGGATTGACATACTTGAAAATTAAATAAATTTGGGAAGATCATACTTTTATTTTGTAGTGTAAAATTGTTTGTGGAATACACTCATTTTGATTTTTAAAAAAATTTATACATGTTAAAGCTAATTAAAATTATTATAACAACTCCAATAGATAATGGAAGTAGTCAAGAATAGATCAAAGCATTTTACTATACATCGAATGTATTGTATTACAAAGAAATATTATGAATCAACAATTATATATGAAGACAATACATTTTTAGTGGTCTCTTACAAATTTATTACTATTATTGTTCAAATTATCTATATGCTACATATTATATAGCCTTCTCTAACTTCCTCAATATATTTATGTGGCTACTAGGGAAGTAAACTCAATAGATGTCAATCTTCATGATTTTTATAATTTGATGTTACTTAGTTATGGAGTCTATGCAAGAAAACATTGAGATGAGTTTTCTATCCGATATAATATTCAATGATATTGTTACTATCTCTATTATTAAGGTTGACATTTCAAGAGAGTTTGAAATATCTCTTCAATTCCCACTTGTTGACACGAAGAGTTTCCATCCCTAGGTAATGATGATATATTAAACATTCACAACCAAAATATTTTTCTATTTGGAGTGATAACGTTCAAACCCAACCCGTCCTCTCCCTCCATGGTATTGTGAATTACAATGCAAAGTATGCTAAAGAAAATACTTGTTTTAAAATCTATTGCCACACGCTGGAAAGCATGTCAAAGAGTGATTATTCATATGAACCATGGTCCATCAACTTTATAAAATTTTTAACTTATAACATTGTTTTTTAGCATGACATTAATGCATAGGGTGCTTGTCTCATATTGCAAAAACTCCTACTCTAAATTTGTAGGTCTGTTAATTTTTTTCATTAAATGATGGGGAAATGGTTTTGCATTGTGTCTCATAAATGACAATATTTTGAAAGCGGGTTTAAAACCCACAAACAAGGATCACGAGGGACGATGTGCACATCAATGGATGTGCGAACGGTAGTGTGAAGAGATCTCAGTAGGAGAAAGCATCAACCGAATGTGCATGCAAAGATTTGACAAATGGGCAGAACCTCGATAAGCCAAAAAGCTCTCCTCTATCTCATAGATCAAATGGGATGTACATATAGGAGGCACTGAGTAACCCCCAGTGTTGCAATCATGACAACTCGAGTAGAAAGGGGGAGTTGCATTCCCAAAATAGAAGTGTAACTCCCAATGATGCATATGACGCACTGACGCACTGACACACTGACGCACTGACGCATTAAAGCATAAGAGAATATCATAATGACCCCTAAATGACATGTGTACCTACTATCTCACCTAAGTGAGATGACTCACCTAATAATGTGGAAAATATCACACACCAACACCCCCCCTTCATCGTAACTAAGGATGAGGTGGAAAGTCAGAAACGAGAAATGGGTCCCAGCACAAAGCCTGATGAGGTACCCATGCACAAAAATAAGTCCCAATCAGTGAAGGAAAACCCAGTGGGAAAAACATCCACCACAAGAGAACAAAACACTCTCTAATCTAAGAAAGACGCCAAATATGGTTCTCGACCATATACGAACCTAAAAAGGTACCCATGTACAAAGAGGAAATCTCTCAGAAAGAAGAAGAAGAGAGAAGAAGAGGGAGACTAGAGGAATGCAGAAGATGCCATGGATGGATCTAAACTCTGCAACTCTAGGAAGACTCCCAGAAGAGTGTCGATGATGAGATCCTCTGGCTATAGATTGAAGAAGAGCCACCTGCAACAAATTGTGTGCTTGCCATTAGGAAGGACATAAATGATGTGTTACAAGTCTACCCACTCCACAAAGGAAACTGAAGGTAGTAACATGAAGAACTCTGAGTCTGGTGCACAGAAGTGTGACATAGGTCTAGCAAGTGAGTGCCCAGGAACCGAAGGTAATGCCACGTGTGTAGAACTGTCAAAGTGAAAAAGAGGAACACCCACAAAGAGGATTCCCAAGTTATGTGAAGGGAACAAAACATCCTCCACAACAGAAAAGAGATCCATAGCTAAGGGTGGATCAATGAAGGTCTCCGGAAAAGTGGAAGTGGTAAGAGTCTTAGAATGGGCACTACCAATAACGGAGATGATGAACTCCTCTGAAATACTTGTAGATGGATGAGGAACCTGTAGAGCATCACTAGTAGACTCTGTGAAAAGATGACTAAAGTTAGGTAGATACTCGTCCCAATGAGGGGGCTCAACAAACAGAAGAGTGATGTCAGATAGGTATAAGTCATCCAATGAAGGTGGAGGAGTGAAGTGGGCCTCATACACTGAAGGTGGAAACAAGGTGGGTGTGATGACTGTATGAGGCTAAGTAGGAGACTTCTCAATATCTGATGAGATGTGGGATGTGTCAACACTCTCTGGAATAGTGAGAGAAAGAGGAGAAGAGTCCTCTGTAGTACTCTCTGCATCAGAACTGGGTGCACAATCCTCGTCATCAGAAGTAGAACCAAACAAGTCTATGTCAGCGGAACTTCCATCACACAAAGAAATGGAGGAGACAACTAAATCAACAACAACAACAACTGTAGTATGTGAAGGGTCTCCATAGAGGGACTGAAGAATGCTTCAGACACGGTGAGGTGGATCTGAGTCTGCCACGTGAAACCAAAGAGAACGAGAGACATGCATCATCTTGTGACCAAATATGTGGTCACAAGTGTTGAGAAAGTCCTCTAGATGATGATGATCAGCAGGTGTAGGAACTGGCCCAAGCAAGAAGGGTAAAAGACTCTCATGGGCGAAGTGACGTTACATGGAAGCACGCCAAGCTGAATAGTTCCCTCTCTACTTGAGAAGTGGTGGAGGATATAAAGTGATCCTACGATGCTCAAGTCTGGATAGAGCACTCTCCATGATGAAAAATGCAAGATGCACAAAAGCAAGACGTCGAACTCAGCCAATAATGCGTTTGTGTGTGAAAGCCCAAGAGTACTAGTCAACCCCCCAAGAATGCGGCACTTTATAAAATAGTGTGTTTATAAAAATGATAATGCCATCACGTAAAGTGTAAGAAATCATGCAACTTTGAAAAAGGAAGTGCTCAAAAATGAGCTGCGAGTCAAAAGTTATGGCATTATTAAGATTCCCACAACTGATGGAAAATGCCAATAGACACTGCAAACAGATTCAAAAAGTGCTCGAAACGATTGCAAATGGTATCGTGTGACTCCTCATTGGAAATGGCATCAAATTTTACCAAGGGTTTGTTTTTCTTGCAAGGGGGGATTAGCCTCTTGCCAACCTCGTACTTCGCCCTCTGTCTTCGACATGCGAATGAAGGACATAATACAAGCAAAATACAGCCTTGAAAATTATTACAATGCCATGTGAATAAATGGTTTGCTTCAAAACATTAAAAAATGGGGATTTTTTTAACCTTTAAATAAGTCTAAAAGGGATTGGGCCCATGTTATGGATATGATCAAACCATGTGGATGCACCGAGCTGGTAGTGACTTGGAGCAAGCTTGAAACCACGTATCCCAAGCTGGTAGAAGTCTACCGAGTTATTAAAAGTACGGGTGATGGGATGGGTCGAGGCCACATGTCATAGTATGTGGTAGAAGTTTGGAGACGTTCCATGAGCCAGTTAAGCATGCCCCCACCATAGCCTGCTGAGTTCAAATTGTTTGTGGAATCCACTCATTTCGATTTTAAAAGAAAAATTATACATGTTAAAGCTAATTAAAATTATCATAACAAATCCAATAGATAATGGAAGTAGTCAAGAATAGACCAAAGCATTTTACTATACCTCGAATGAATTGTATTACAAAGAAATACAATGAATCAACAATGATATATGAAGACAATACATTATTAGTGGTCTCTTACAACTTTACTACTATTATTATTCAAATTATCCATGTGCTACATATTATATAGCCTTCTATAACTTCCTCAATATATTTATGTGGCTACTAGGGAAGTAAACTCAATAGATGTCAATCTTCGTGATTTTTATTTAAGTTGATGTTACTTAGTTATAGAGCATATGCAAGAAAATAATGAGTTGAGTTTTCTATCTGATATATTATTCAATGATATTGTTACTATCTCTATTATTAAGGTTGATATTTCAAGAGAGTTAGAAATCTCTCTTCAATCCCTACTTCCTGACACGAAGAGTTTCCATCCCTACGTAATGACGATATATTAAACATCCAAAGCCAAAATATTTTTCTATTTGGAGAGCTAATGTTCAAACCCAACCCGTCCTCTCCCTCCATGGTATTGAGAATTACAATGCAAAGTATGCTAAAGAAAATACTTGTTTTAAAATCTACAGCCACACGTTGGCAAGCATTTCAAAGAGTGATTATTCATTTGAACCATGATCCATCAACTTTATAAAGTTTTTAACTTATAATGTTTTTTAGCATGACATTAATGCATAGGATGCTTGTCTCATATTGCAAAAACTCCTACTCCAAATTTGTAGGTCTACTAATCTTTTTCATTAAATCACGGGGAAATGGTTTTGCATTGTGTCTCACAGATGAAAATATTGCAACTTGAGTATTCATTGTTACATACAAAACTCACATCATCAATCTAGACATTTGTGAATCCGTTGAAGAAATTATTGTAAAATTGAGAGTGCATGAATTGCTCCTACCATCTAAGGTATGTTGACCACACGTCATCTACATTTGAATACACTTTTGAAAAATACCCTTATAGTGATTTCTCTGTTGGTGATGACCCAATATAGCTTCACTAATGGAATGAAATGTCTCGAGATCATAACAACCCATTTCATCATCCCATCTCTCTAGTTTCTCAACGCAATTAGAGACAACTTCCTCTCTAAATTTCTTAACCTCTAACAATCCAAAAAATGCAAGGAATGATATTTTTTAATATAACAAGAAAAAATCGACATTATCAATATAATGGTACAAGGAGTTACTTTTATACACTCTCCATAGGTCACTCACTCCATCACCCATCACCCCAATATTTCACCTCCTTTCTCTTTCGAATTTCTTACTACACCAACCTACCAAACAAGTCTTTGGTTCTTATTAATAAATAATAAGAATAATTCCTCCATTCTATTAATCGTTACCCTTTAATATTGGGTTTGTCATTTAATGGTTATCATAACTTTCTTTCCCTATTTGTGTATCCATTGCACTTCTTAGGTGGGATTTCAAGTTATAGTTTGTAATAGAAAATAACATGAAAATGTGAAAGGACAATATTTAATATCTTTTTCAATTAAAAATGTTATTTTTATTTGAGTGGTCCACAATATACCAATTTTAAAATATGAATGGATTATAATATAAATTATATATATTAAGTATGATTGAAATAAAGGTTTGGTTGGTTGGTATTCACATTAAGATCTCCAAGTTCGTAGAAATACTCTCAAAAATTTAACACACGTGCACGCGCGCACGCAGGCACGCCTGCACGCGCGCGCGCACGCACACACACACACACACACATGCACACACACACATGCACGCACGCACGCATGCATGCACGCACACACACATGATAAACAATTACATTTTATCAACATCATAATAATGATTCAAAACAAAAACAAAAGTGTTAATATTATGCCTGGGGAGAAGCGATATTGGGGGTTAGTAGATAATCCTTTGGAGGATGGACACTCTTTGGAAGAAGTGAATCTCAAAAGAGGATCTAGAACAATCCACATGTCTTGAACTTGAGAAGTATCATGTTGATATATAGGTACCATAAATACACATCTGGGTGGCAAAGAAACAACCACCATAATGACACCACCTTGTGCTTGTAATGCCCGCTCCTCTTTGACACTTATTTTTCTATGATCTTAAGCACTATTGATTAGAGACTTAGACCTCGTTCCATATTTTGATAGACTATTGTTTGACACTATGGATATTATGACTCATGTTGTGGTTTGTATGGCATCTTGAGGCATGGATATATATTTAAGTATTTATGGTGATGAGGTGTTCTTATCTTATATATGTAATGACACTCAAGATTCTTGATGTATTAAATATGTTTTGATGTTCGGATTAGTCTTGTGATTTCATTGATCATGATGGTAAAAATGGTAGAATTGAAATGTTTAGAAAATTTTAAATGATTGATAACATTTCTTAATTTTGATGATGATTTAATTATGTGATATGATGATGTTTATTAAAGGATGTGCATGTATTTTATTGTTGATGTATTTGATACGGCCATTAGGCTAAAGAGGTATTGGTTGATTGTTGCAGGTTATTGTATCACAACAAACAAGAGGGGGATAGGAAATTAATCATAACGGAATATCAGATGGTTGCAATGAAGGTCACCATGACATCTTTGTTTTCGATTACGTCGTTGTGTGTTGATATGTTGTTAGGAGGTCCCTATAGGGGGGATGACCTCAAAATGTTACCATGGGATTTATGTGTTTTTTTTCCCTTTTTCGCTCTTCAATTATTTGTGGAGTATGTGATTTATTATTTGTGATGTATTTCACTTTATTATTGTTAATTAATCTGCTCTTACTTGAGTTGATTAATCATGTTAATTAAATTTTTTGGGGATGTGATGAAGGGGAATTTAATTAGGGTAGGTTTTCGTTGTGATATTTTGGATTTGAGTTGTATTATAATTAATTTGGATGTTGTGCACTCAACCCATCCCTCAAATCCCGAAATTTGACTTTGGAGCCATTTTTAAAGGCTTGTAGGACAAGTTAAGTTTGTCACACACCTTTTAAATTCACCTACCAACTATACCTATGGTGCAAGGGGTCAATATTAGACCTCATTATGTGATTTTGAAGGTATGAAGGTGAAATGTATTGAAATTTCTTACATGAGATTTTGTTTTTGTCCTTACAGGGTATGGAGTGAGGAGTTTGTGTGTGGAAGCAATTTGTCATATCCTCACCCATAAATTTATTATCCTTTATTTTTATGTTTGACTTGGTGGTTGTGGAGTTGAAGAGAATTGATATGCGAAATCCTACATAGAGCCACCTCACCCTGCTCTCCTCCTTTCTCTATTTATACAAGGTTATTTTGATATTTTGGGGGATACTTGACTGAGTTCTACACTTACATTTTGGGAGATTTTTGGCATGAATTTCTTGCTTGGAGTGTTGGATATTTTTTTGGATTTGGACTTGAGCTTGGAAGGATCTTTGAGTTGTGATTGTGGATCAAAGGTTCTTATAATGGCAAGGTAGAGACTTAAACCTTGCTATTTTTATTTTATTATATGAAAGTATTATGTAAAATGAATGTTTTGTGTTGATACGTGGTACTTGGGGTAGTATGGCCTTAAGGATAATATAAGACAAGTAATATGGGGGTATTTTGAGGGAGGGATAAGAGTAATGGTTTGCATATTTTTGAAGGGAGTTTGGGTTTGAGGTGTCCCACCTTCTTAAGATAAGAGATTCTTACTTATCTTTGTATGAAAATACTTGAGGGAGTGATAATATTATGAGAGAGTGGGATAAGAGTTTGTTTGAGGGAGGGATAAGAGTTTAGTTTTTGTGTGGATGAAGATGTTTGGAGGCCTTATAAGGTGGAGACTTGACCCATTGGGAGGCATATGTGATTTCCCCATATTTCTTTGCTCCATTGGCTTAGAGTTTTCAAGCCTTATTTTGGAAAAGTTACATTTTATTGATATTTTTGTTTTGTGCTTGTTTGTGTGTTAAAATATTGTTGGTATTTGTGTTGTAATGTTGCATGATTTGTGAAAGTTTCCATTGGTTGTATCCATTCCTTATTGCTCTATGGTTGGGGCTCAGGGGCCAATGAGGAGGATAACTTCTTTTCCTCATTGAAATATAGTGTTGGGCGGAGAGCATGTGGCCTAATCCCCCTTCCTTATTGTTGTGCCTTGGAAGTGGAAGAAAAATGGTGGAGCTCAAGTTTAAGCCTTAGGACATAGTTGCATTTTGTAGAAGACATGAAGGAATCCTACTTTTGTAAAAAATTCTGCTATGTTGTCTCTAGCTAGAGTGGAAGGAATTTTGTAAATCTTGCATTTTAAAAGTTTCAACTTCTTGTATATGCATTATGTAAAAAAATGATTTGTATTTATTATCCAAGAAACTTTGGACATTTATGGTAATGGAAGATGACTTATGTTCAAAGTTAAATCTTAACTCAAAACTTGTGATTATGGATACATCCTTCAAACTTTGGTAAATCTTAGTATGGAAGAGTGTATATTGATTTCCCTTTTTGTATTGTCGGCAAACTATCATTGATTTTAAGATGGAATTATAAAGGATTTAAGTAAGCTTTTATTGGTTTCTCTTCAAACTAGCCTGTGCATGTACTAACTTAGGTTTATATGTGTACTCAAATTTTATAAGGAAGGTTGTCATGGTTGAGTTTTTTATTTCATTTTTCCTCTTTTAGTGCTACTTGAAATAATAGTTATGTTACTTATGGTTGCTTGTAACTCTCTCAGTTGAATGTAAACTAAGTATTATCTCAACTATTTAGGCATTTAAATGATCATCCATCAAACCCGAGGAAGTATGTTCGTTTCATTTACTTGCATCTAATTTAAAGGAATAAGAGCTAGTAATCCCACTATCTTCACATATTTAAATATAACATAAACTTATTACAAACTACATATGTGCTTTGTATAGTTCATTTATCTAATACATACTTGGATTGATAAAATATGCTATAATAACACAATATAAACTACAAAAAGGTAATTATATAAAAAATTTTAAAATAAATTTATATCATGCATATAAATTTATTTATAAATTTATATGTACTTATATAAGATTATAATTATATTCATTGAATAAATCTCTCTCTCTCTCTCTGGGGGCTCTCGTCACACACACACACACACACTTCACTTATCACACTACAGGACACACACACACACGGGTCACAGCACATTTTAATAGTAATATGAAACAACCATTCGACTGTGTAATATATGTGAAAGGAAAGTATATAATAAAAAAGTCGGCCTATGTTGAATAAGGACTGGCCGTCATGACCATTGTTTATTTAAAAGAAATATATAAGAGGTGGGGGACGGTGTCCCCACCCCGTCCATTATTTTAGATAATGGAAGTAGGGTGGTGTGGAACGGTGCCCCAAACCCACTTTACATTAAAAACTTAAACCCTGTTATCAATGGACGTGGTCCATATTATTATTTGTGCTATGTTTTGCACATTGGTCCGAACCCTTATTATGCACATGTATACATATAGATAGATAGATGAATAGATAGATAGATAGATAGATAGATGTAGATATCAGGTCGATTAATGTGACATTTTTAAATAAATCTTAAAAAATGCAATAACATTCAAGGCAAATCCTATGATGTAGGGATCTCTCTCTATAAATATAAACACCTAAAGTTGTGTGTATATCACTTCCAGAACCAATGAAATGGGGCAAGAAATGCATCCATCATCTCAAATCTAGGCTCCATGTACCTCCAAAAAAAATACATTAATGGAATACCCTAGGAGAAGGATACACAGAAACCTACATGAGAGCTCTCAAAGCTTCCATCGCTGCTTCCTCTTCTCCTTTGCAAAAGTGTGAATAAAGCAATATATAAGGATATTTAGGGATTTTAGAGAAAACCCTAAGATCTAAGGGTTCAAAATGTTTTAATCTAAAGGTGGATATTTGACCCTAAAATTTTAAGTGGGTGGTTTTAGTGCCTAACATAAAACATTAAATTAAATTTTTAAAAACAGGATAAAAGTAAAAGAATGGGGAATGGTGGTGGAAGGAAGTTAAGGAGAAGCACGAGGGGTTCATTAGCTAGGCAATATCCTAGCACGTGGGTTGATATTGAGGTAATTAAAATTAATAACATTAAATTCAAATATAAAAATAAAACATAAAAACATTTGTAATATAAAAATAAAACATTTGAACCCTAGTTTTTATAAGTAAATACCTTAAAATTGAAAAAGGAGTCCGGCCATAAATTAAATTATAATCTCTTTGTTAATAAATAAATCTCAACCAAGAGATTCTTAACCAAGAGCTAATAAGATGGTAGAAAACTAGGGTTGAGTATGCTTTTCAACACAAGTGATGTTATTTCACCATCTTAATTATTTGAAGAACTATTGATAAATGATTAAAACTTGACATTTATAAGGTGATTTGTAACAGGTCTTCAATGGCTTCAAACTATCTTTTGAGAGGAAATGCATATTAAAAAAATGAGTGAGAAATATAATATATTTTATGTTTAATATATTAGGGTAGAAATAAAAAGGGGTAAATAAAATTGTTATTGAAAAATGGGTAAGTAAGGTACATGGAAAAAATAGGGGGTATTTTCAATCTAATTGATATAACAGGAGGGGATATTATTAATTTAATAATTAGAAGTAGAAACTAGAATTAAGGTTATTATTTAATACCCTTCGAACGCACGTGATATACCATACTTTTACTAAGTGAACCCCCCGTGAGGAGAAGTAGGTAACATTTAAAGATGGTTGGTGGAGGATGCATGGCAGAAGGAGTGGTATGTCATGCAGGAGGGCATTAGATCTAGTTTTTATTGAAAATATATTTTTCATCTAGATTTTGTCTTGTGTTTAGCTTGCCGCCATCATGGTTGTAGACTCAGAGCTTTTGTTGTTCGCATCCCTTTTTTAGGTTTGTGGAGGATCTGTATTCATTTGCATCTACCCCTCCTCTTTGAACTTTGTTTGTTTTCCCAAATTTGGGTGTGCATTTTCCTTGCTGGTAAAATAACTCACCAAAGGGTTTCTCTGTTTCTTTTAGGTGGGTTTCTAGGCCATGTTTTGGGTTTTTTATAACTTTCTCATCTCACTGCATGAATTTGGAGCTGAGCTATGAAAAGGATTAGCCGTGATGGAAAGTACCTCGAGCTATGATTTCTCTGTGTGTATGAGATCTACTTGTTGTTTTAGCGTGATTTGAAACTGAGATTTTCCATGGCTTTCATTTGGATCCTGTGTGGCCATGAATTTTATCTCTAGTGTGTGAGTGATGGTCATATGGCCTTTCCGAATCACAATCTTGGTGAGCTTGAAATTTTGGAACCCTTTCCAGATCTGGATTCTTCAACACGTTTTCTTTGTTTCTAACTTTCTCGGGAGGGGTTTGATTGTTTATAAAATAGAAATTTAACATGGTCATTAGACCTTTTCTACTCATTTTATCCTGAAACTAAAAAGGCGTGTATGGAGATCTCTTGTAGTTTTAGATTCTCATTTGTTTCCAATTTTAGGAAATTGTTTTTCATTATTTATTTTATTATATTATTTTAGTGGTTTAAACCATTTCTCCACATGTTTTCTGATATTTGATGATGGATGGCCTCAATTTTTCTACAATATTACATTGGGTTCAATAAAATTGAAAATGAAATAAATTTGGAAATGTCCTAATGTACTCTTATACTCTAAGATTGTTTAGAAAAAAACTATCTTTATTTTCTAGTAGTCAAGTGTTTAGTTTTTTTTTTTTTTTCAATTCATGAAATATTTTCTGGTTTGTTTTGGATGTCTTTATTTTAGATTTTTTGCTTTGTTGTTTTATATTATTGGATAAGAAACCACCTTGTTGGTAATTTGAATGCATTTAAATTCACATCGAGTTTCAGAATGACATATTAACTATCACATTTGAAAAATGAGGTATTTATCTTCAATTGGTCAGATAGTTTTATCCATTGAAGTGAAAATTGATTAATGGTTTGTTCACATTCTTTGTAAATTCCCTTGTATATGGTAAGGTATGCCCTCAATCAGAATTGGGATTGACATACTTGAAAATTAAATAAATTTGGGAAGATCGTACTTTTCTTTTGTAGTGTAAATTTTTTTGTGGAATCGACTCATTTCGATTTTTAAAAAAAATTATACATGTTAAAGTTAATTAAAATTATCATAACAACTCCAATAGATCATGGAATTAGTCAAGAATAGACCAAAGCATTTTACTATACCTCGAATGTATTGTATTACAAAGAAATATTATGAATCAACAATGATATATGAAGACAACACATTTTTAGTGGTCTCTTACAACTTTATTACTATTATTGTTCAAATTATCCATATGCTACATATTATATAACCTTCTATAACTTCCTCAATATATTTATGTTGCTACTAGGGAAGTAAACTCAATAGATGTCAATCTTCATGATTTTTATAAGTTGATGTTACTTACTTATGGAGTATATGAAAGAAAACATTGAGTTGAGTTTTCTATCCGATAAAATATTCAATGAATTATTACTATCTCTATTATTTGGGTTGATATTTCAAGATATTTTGAAATCTCTCTTCAATCCCCACTTGTTGACACGAAGAGTTTCCATCCCTAGGTAATGATGATATATTAAACATCCAAAGCCAAAATATTTTTCTATTTGGAGAGCTAACGTTCAAACCCAACACATCCTCTCCCTCCATGGTATTGAGAATTACAATGCAAAGTATGCTAAAGAAAATACTTTTTTTAAAAATCTATCGCCACACGCTGGCAATCATTTCAAAGAGAGATTATTCATATGAACCATGGTCCATCAACTTTATAAAGTTTTTAACTTATAATGTTTTTTAGCATGACATTAATGCATAGGGTGCTTGTCTCATATTGCAAAAACTCCTGCTCCAAATTTGTAGGTCTGTTAATTTTTTTCATTAAATCATGGGGAAATGGTTTTGCATTGTGTCTCACAGATGAAAATATTGCAACTTGAGTATTCATTGTTTCATACAAAACTCACAGCATCAATCTAGACATTTGTGAATCCGTTGAAGAAATTATTGTAAAATTGAGAGTGCATGAATTGCTTCTACCATCTATGGTATGTTGACCACACATCATCTACATTTGAATACACTTTTGAAAAATACCCTGATAGTGATTTCTCTGTTGATGATGACCCAATATAGCTTCACGAAAGGAATGAAATGTCTCGAAATTGTAACAACCCATTTCATCATCCCATCTCTCTAGTTTCGCAATTAGAGACAACTTCCCCTCTAAATTTCTTAACCTCTAACAATCCAAAAAATACAAGGAACGATATTTTTTAATATAACAAGAAAAAATCGACATTATCGATATAATGGTAAAAGGAGTTACTTTTATACACTCTCCATAGGTCGGTCACTCCATCACTCATCACCCCAATATTTCATCTCCTTTCTCTTTCGTATTTCGTATTACGGTAACTTACCAAACAAGTCTTTGCTTCTTATTAATAAATAACAAGAGTAATTCCTCCATTATGTTATTGACACCCTTTAATATTGGGTTTATCATTTAATGGCTATCATATTTTTATTTCCCTATTGGTGTATCCATTGCACTTCTTAGGTGGGATTGCTAATTATAGTTTGTAATATAAAATAACATTCAAAATTGAAAGGACAATATTTTTTCTCTTTTTCAATTAAAAATGTTATTTTTATTTTAACAAATTAATAAATTTATTTTGAGTGGTCCAAAATACACCAATTTTAAAATTCGAATGGATATATATATATATATATATATATATGATTGAAATAAAGGTTTGGTTGGTGGGTATTCACATTAAGATCTCCAAGTTAGTAGAAATACTCTCAAAAATTACACACACACACACACACACACACACACACACACACACACACACACACACACACACACACACACACACACACACACAAACATGATAAATAATTACATTTCATCAAAATCATAATACTGATTCAAAAAAAACAAAAGTGTGAATATTAAGCATGGGGAGAAGTTATATTGGGGGTTAGTAGATAATCCTTTAGAGGGTGGACACTCTTTGGAAGAAGGCTATCTCCAAAGAGGATCTAGAACAATCCACATGTCTTGAACATGAGAAGTATCATGTTGATAAAAAGGTACCATAAATCCACATTTGGGTGGAAATAAACAGCCACCATAATGACACCACCTTGTGATTGTAATGCCCAATCCTCTTCGACACTTATTTTACTATGATCTTGAGCATTGTTGATTAGAGACTTAGACCTCGTTCGATATTTTGATAGACTATTGTTAGACACTATGGATATTGTGACTCATATTGTGGTTTGTATGGGACTCTTGAGGCATGGATATATATTTCAGTATTGATGATGATGAAGGTTGTTGTTATCTTATATATGTACTTGCACTCAAGATTCTTCATGCATTGATTATGTTTTTATGTTTGGATTAGTCTTGTGATCTCATTAATGCTGGTGAAAATGGTAGAATTGAAATGTTTAAAAAATTGTAAATGATTGACATAATTTCATAGATTTGATGATGATTTAACTATGTGATATGATGATGTTTATTGATGGACGTGCATGTATTTTATTGTTGATGTATTTGATGCATGCACAGGAGGCCAAAGAGGTATTGGTTGATTGTTGCATAGGTTATTGTATCACAACAAACAAGAAGGGGCTTAAGAGACTAACCATAGCGGAATATCGTATGGATGCAACGAAGGTCACCATGGCATCTTTATGTTTAGTTATATTGTTGTGTGTTGTTAGATTGTTAGGAGGTCCCCATGGGGGGATGACCTCAAAATGTGACCATGGGCTATGCGTTCTTTTCTCTTTTTCCTTTTAATTATTTGTGGAGTATGTGATTTATTATTGTAGTATATTTCACTTTATTATTGTTAATTAATGTGCTCTTAGTTAAGTTAATTAATCATGTTTATTAAATTATTTGGGATGTGACAAATGGGCATTTAATTGGGGTAGGTTGTCCTTGTGATCTTTTTATTTGAGTTGGATTTTAATTAATTTGGAGTTTGTGCACTCAACCCATCCCTCAAATCCCGAAATTTGACTTTGGAGCCATTTTTGGAGGCTTGTGGGACAATTTAAGCTTGTCCCACACCTCTTAAATTCACCTACCAGCTATACCTATGGTATAAGGGGTCAAAATTAGACCCCATTATGTGATTTTGGAAGGTAAAAAGGTGAAATTATTGCACTTTCTTACATGAGATTTTATTTTTTGTCCTTAGAGGTATGGAGTGAGAGTTTGTGTGTGGAAGGAATTTGTCATATCCTCACCCACCAATTTATTAGCCTTGGTTTTGATGTTTGACTTGGTGATGTGGAGTTGAGGAGAAGTGATGTGGCATCCTACATAGAGCCACCTCACCCTCCTCTCCTCTTTTTCTATTTATACAAGTTATTTTGATATTTTTAGGGTTACTTGATTTAGTTGTGCACTTAGCATTTTTGAAATTTTTTAGGGTCTTGATTTGCTTTCTTGGAGTCTTGGAGCTTGTTTGGATTTGGGCTTGAGCTTGGAAGGAGCTTAGAGTTGTGATTTTGGATCAAAGGTTCTTGAAATGGCAAGGTAGGGACTTTAACCTTGCAATTTTATTTTATTATATGTGTGTTGTATGTAAAATGAATGTTGTGTGTGGATGTTTGGGACTTGCGGTAGTATGGCCTTAAGGATGGTGTAGGAGAAGGAATATGATGATATTTTGAGGGAGGGGTAAGAGTATTGTTTTCATATTTTGGAGGGATTTTGGGTTGGGTGTCCCACATTTTTAAGATAAGAGATTCTTACTTATCTTTGTATGAAATACTTCAGGGAGTGATAAGAGTATGAGGGAGTGATAAGATTTTGGTTTGGTTTTGTGTGGATGAATAGTTTTGGAGGCCTTTAAGGTGGAAAATTAACCCATTGGGAGGCATAAGTTATTTCCTCATATTTCCTTTCTCCCTTGGCTTAGAGTTTCAAGCCTTGTTTTTGAAAAGTTGCATTCTTTTGATATTGTTATTTTCGTGTTTGTATGTGTGTTTAAAGATTGTTGGCATGTGTGTTGTAATGTGGAAGCATTTGTGAAAGTTTCCATTGGTTGTATCCATTCCTTATTTCTCTATAAATGGGGCTCGGGGCCAATGAGGAGGATGACTTCTTCTCCTCATTGGAATATGGGTTGGGAGGATGAGCATTTCCTACTCCCCCTTCCTTGTTGTTGTGCTTTGAAGTTCAAGAGAATGGTGGAGCTCAAGGTTGATGTCTTTGAAAATAGTGGAATTTTTTAGAAGACAAGAAGGAGTCCTATTTTTTGTAAAAGATTCTACCTTGTTTGTTTCCAAGTTAGAGTGGAGGGCTTTGGTAAATCTTGCATTTTAAAATTTGAGACTTCTTTTAAATGTATTATTTATCAACTGATTTGTATTGATCTGATCCAAGAAATATACACTTTTGGAATTGTATTGCATATGTGAATGCATATGTTAAAATTTATATCTTAACTTTAAATTTGTTTTATGGATACATTATAACAAGAGTGGTATCCTTGTATTTATTAATGGATATATTGATCCTTCGTTTCTGAATTGTTGGAAAATTTTATTTTCAAAAGCATAAGGAAGAAGTTTTCACTCAAGTATTTCTATTATGGTTCCCTTTTAAAATAATAATGTGCTTGTATGGAAAGTGTATGTTGATTTCATCTTTTAGTCAAATATTTATGCAAGATCAAAAAAAAGAAAAATTAGAGATTTAGTGTTCAAACCAAGTAACTTGTTCATTGCATTCACTTGAAATTAGTTTAAATGGAAAAATGCTAGTAATGGCTCAAATATTTCATACTATTAAAATAGCCTTTATCAATCTTATACAAACTACTTATGCTTGTACGTTCATTATCTTGAAACATACTTGGATTGAATAAATTGTTACTAAACCAAATAATCTTAAAAATGGAAATACTCTACATAATATATAATTATATAACATCTATATATCCTAATATTTCATAAAATTATAATAAATTATTGAATTGATATAGTCTATATAATAGCGAAATAATTATATTATATATATATATATATATATATATATATATATATATATAAATATATATATAATAAATTAAATATTGAATGTTATAAGTTATAATCGGTGGGGAGAAAAATTATTAAAATAAAGTTTATTGAATATAACAAAATGTGGTCTATGTAAATTGTTTCAACATGCCAAATAGGCCTAAGTGGCCAGGCTACATATATTCATATAAACAAAAGAGGGTGGGGGTGGCGCCCCCACCCCAAACCATTAAACATTGTTGTGTGGGGTGCGGGAGTTTCCCCCACCCATTTATTTAAACCTTATCTCTCAATACATAGGTCACAACCATTATACTCTACAATGTATCTTTTTAAATTAGCTGACCCTATACGTAGCATATATATATATATATATATATATCTATATATATATATATATATATATATATATATATATATATATATATATATATATATATATATATATACAAACCCTTATTATGCATAGGTATACATATGTGTGTGTGTGTGTGTGTGTGTGTGTGTGTGTGTGTGTGTGTGTGTGTGTGTGTGTGTGTGTGTGTGTGTGTGTGTGTGTGTGTGTGTGTGTGTGTGTGTGTGTATAACCCTAAAGTTGTGTATATATCACTTTGTAGCAAAAATGAAATGGGGCAAGTAATGCCCATAACCCGAATAGGGTGGATCTACCACAAAATACAAAAAAAAATACATTCATGGAAAACCCTGGGAGAGGGATGCAAAGAAACCTCCATGAGAGATCTCCAAGCTTCAATGGCCTCTTGCTCTTCTCCTTTCAAACCTACAAAAAAAAATGCAATGAAAAATTATGGAAAAAGTGTGAATAAAGAAACCTATAACGATATTTAGGGATTTTAGAAAAACCCCTAATATCTAAGGGTTCAAAATGTTTTAATATAAAGGTGGATATTTAACCCTACAACTTTAAGTGGGTGGTTGTAGTGCCCAACATAAAACATAAAATAAAATTAAAAAAAGGATAAAAGTAAAAGAATGGGGAATGACGGTGGAAGGAAGTTAAGGAGAAGTAGGTAACATTTTAAAGACGATTGGTGGAGGATGCATGACACAAGGAGTGGTATGGCATGTAGGAGGGCATTAGGGATGGTTTTTGTTGAAAATATATTTTTCATCTAGATTTTTTCCTGTGTTAAGCTCACCTCCATCATGGTTGCAGAATTAGAGATTTTGTTGTTTACATCCCTGTTCTAGGTTTATGGAGGCTCTGTATTCATTTACATCTACACCTCCTCTTCGAAATGTGTTTGTTTTCCCGAATTTGGGTGTGCATTTTCCTTGCTGGTAAAAGAACTTGCCAAAAGGTTTCTCTATTTATTTTAGGTTGTTTAGTAGGTCATGTTTTGGGCTTTTTATGACTTCCTCATCTCACTGCATGAATCTGGAGCTCAAATATGAAAAGGATTGGCCATTATGGAAAGGACCTCAAGCTCTGTTTTCTATTTTTTATGGGATCTACTTATTGTTTTATCGTGCTTTAAAACTGAGATTTTCCATGGCTTTCATTTGGATCCTGTGTGGCCATTATTTTGAGCTCCAGTGCGTGAGTGATGGTTATATGGCCTTTCCAAATCACAATCTTGGTGAGCTTGAGATTTTGGAACCCTGTCCAGATCTGGGTTCTTCAACTCGTTTGCTTTGTTCCTAACTTGTTTAGGAGGGGTTTGCGATTCATTTCACAGGAACCATTTTTTAAAGGTAAATATTTGGGATTTATATTGTTTAATTCTCTTCCATACTCTAAATTTTGGTTTAATGCTTTAACTCCTGGCCCGTGTATGGATCCCTTGAGCTTTTACTATGTTGTGACCATCTTGAAATTACGATGGAGGGCTACATTATTGTTTGCATTAGCCATCTGAGCCCTCTACTTTCTGTCTAGATCTGAGTTAACTCATGTTGAGGCTCTTCATGTGAATATTTCCCAATTTTCATATGTTCGTATACACTGTCCTATTTTATTTATTTTATTGGAATGACGAGCTAAAACTTGTGCTTTAAATATGCTCTATTTCCTTGTTCGAAACTTGATTCTAGGCGAGCTACATTATTTGATGCCATAACTCGACTCTCGTGGGTTTTGAGATTGAGATCTAATTTCTCCCACACCCTTTCTTCCTTAGATTACATTTCAAATTCACCCATTTGTAGATGATACATGTACTGTAGTAATTTCATTTTTTTATAAAATTATTTTAGTCATGGAAACTAGAGCATACCTATGCCTTTTGATTTCATTTCTATTATCATTATGGATTGTAGAGAAGGCCTCATGCTTGCCTTCCTCTAATAACCCTGGAATAATATATGATGTTTTAGAATTGTATGGCTTGCCTATAGTCCTCTTAACCAACAATCTGAAGAACTATAGAATTCATGAGCAGGGGAACTTTGAGGTGCACTTGGACAAGCCCTGCTTTGCAAAGTTCAAGAATCAAGTGTGTTATGAAACAAATATTAAGGCTTTCCTTAGCTATGGTCATATGGGAGCTTGATCTAATGTATGTATGAGGCATTCACTCTTGGAATATTAAATTTCGCCTTTCATGGACATGGGGTTTCTAAGTAGACAATGTTGTTTTTCTCCAAATGCAGTGAAGAGGTGTCCAACTTGACATTTTCACCCTTGCCAACATACTTCGAACATGTGTAAAAATAAGAGATTTGAAATGAGATATGGGTTCAAAATGGAGGAATCGATGATGTACATAAACTGTTTAACAGACTTCATAAAGAGAGTTGGAGCCTTGTAGAATGCGGGTAAACCCACCTAGAGCACCACTTGCACTATGGACGCTAGCATTGCCAGGAATGGTCTCCTTACCTTGATATTTTATAATTTTCATATAATTTTCTTATTCATTTGAAATATAAATAAAAATATTAAACTATTAGTTACTCAAACAATTGAATATTTTAATTAGACGGCTAGTGCAATCAATAAAACAACACCTCATGATTTTTTGCTACCAACTTACAATTTGACCCTCAACTATTTCACAACCACAACCTTGTGCATTGCTAAACCCAAGGTGTTAAAAATTTATGCTCGTGTCCATTGGTTTTGGTAATAGCTAGATGAGTTAACTAAATAAACCATTGTTTTTAACCTTGCAAAGATAGAAAAAACGTAATTTCCAAAGACTTGCAAAACAACACTTTAAGCCCCATAAAAGAGATGTAAAAAAAATTTTATGTTCCTTGTTATGTAGAGATTCACATGAAGCATTATCTTGACCTCATTTGACCATTTTCGCTCTCTTCATCACTCCTCTAGGATCCTTGTTAATCTGTTTTGCACTTGTAGGGAGCTACTAAGACTGAAAATTTGGGTTTTGCTTCGGATCACTATTTAGACCCTGAGAAATGAAATGCTTTCCCACCTTCACAACCATCTAGTATTTTAACTATACAACAACCTGTAACTTTCAATTTGGGAAAAATGCATTCCTGGTTAGTTTTAAAAGGGGGTTTTGTAGGCTTCTGGTCACTATTGACTAAGTTAAATTAGATTGATTATGACCTGTGGCTCTGGAAACCTAGCTGCCAATTGAAAACCGTTCACCAGTTCTGATTTATGTCAGTTCCTCTAAATTTTTGGTATATAGAAGGGCACATAGAAATTTACCCATTGTGTAGTTTCTAATCGGAAGACAATTTTTTGAATGTGGTTTCTTAGCCTTTGAGCCAAATTGAGACATTTTTGCAACTAGTAGAAAAACATGATATCCGATCGTAGGACACTAGTCAAGGCATTAACCTTCCATCAAAACTCTTTGAAAATTATAAATAACTAGATGAAACTCTCTCTTGTGGCTTGCTATGTGAAATGTGACTTTTGGAAAAATAGTGTTTCTCTCTCTTCCCAATCTATTTCTCTCTCCTTAGTTAAGAAATGAAGTGAAATGAAATGGATATGTGTATCTAACCCTATCTTTCGAGTGCAAATTATTATTATAATGTAAATAGAAAACTGAAAGTGTTAATTATGCTAGATTTAGGCAGATACCATGCCAACGATTTATCTCTGATTTAATGCTCACATGGTTTTGCAGGATGCAAGTAAGATGGTGAAACGACATGATTGTAATTCATTGTGTATTATTGTAATTTATGTATGTGAATTGAAAAAATAATATATGTATTGCTATGTCACAGTAAATTTTCTTATGGATACCTAGTAATGTGTATCAGTTGCTAGTTTTAGGAGTGCTTTGAGAATCGTGCATTTAATCATAGGTGTCATTTTGATTCAGATTTACATATGTTAAAAAAGGGGGGGTTGGATATACATGTTAAATAAGATCATAGAGGATAATTCAACATTTTGTGAAGTATTAAAAGGTTTATTATTGAAGTTTTGTAATATTTTTAAGATGCTAGTGTTTAGTGGAAACGTGCATCTAAACATGGGTGTTATTTTGATTTCAAATTTTGTATTGTAAAATTTGTATATATCTGTTATATGAAATTGAATTTGACATCTTAGAGCACATTCTCATTGTAAAATTTATGATGAAATATCTAGAGTGTTGTGTTATGTAGCTAGAAAATATAGAAAATAAACCTAAATATTTAATCGTAAACCTTAGTTAAATCTTTTGCATAACTACCATTCTTGTATTATTCCTTTTATCATAGAAAACTGAAACCTTAAGATGAACATAAAATGATAAATCCTACACTTGATACCACCTTCTGGGTAAGTGCAGGAAGTTGATGGACAAATATAGGGTCATCCGTGGACATCATATTGCAAATAACAACATAATATCAACTTATAGGGATTATTAGCAATACATACACTCAAAATTAGACAAAATTATATTAATATGAATCGTAGAATCTGGAATCTAGTTTCTAAAATACTAATTTTTGTAAAAAATGGACAATATTAGCTATATTAAACACTCAAAATTCAATGACTTGGTATTTTTTTTTAAAACACCGATAAGATTATAGTCCGTTTGCCCACAATTTGGATGACCAAAAATTGATATATATTTTTTTCCTTTGGTGAGAAGTTATATGCCACTATCTATCTTGGGATGGATTTTATTTTGTATTTTTTTGAGTAATATTTTATTTTTTATGATTTTTTCCGTGAAAGTCGTATGAAAATATAAAGAAAACAGAGCACTTTCCGTTTGCCCGCCATAACTTCATCAAAAAATATTGAAATCAAATAATTTTTTTTTGAACATGTATATAATTTCACCATGGTTGGGATGGTATAATTTTTATCACATTATGATAAGTGAAACAAATTTTGCAGTCTTAAACGTAGACATAAACATTCACAGGAAAAAGTGTCTTAAAGACCTACTATTAGTAAAAAATTATAAAATGATATTTATCCTCTTCTATTCACTTTAAAATCAGTATTTATACAAAGCTAATAGTCTCCCCTACGCAATGGTACCATTTTTATGACATAGTTTTTACTTTTCAGCATGGTTCAAGTCCGCAGAAGACTAAATTTGATGTTTTGTTGTTTTTAATGTAAAATTCAGGATTTGATGTCCACTTAATTGTCCCCCAACTTGGTGCACTTACCCTTCTAGCTTAAGTAAATAAGATCTTAAGTTTGATTTTATCTTCATAGCCTGTATGCTTAGAAACATTGTCGTGAACCCAACGAATAGGAACGACGTGGTCAAACAATGTCTAGAGTATGTGGTTTCCTTCTAGGATTGGCAATTTTATGTGTAGTAAAGATAATATATTCTGTTAAGGTTGTACTCCTTGGGGAACAACATTAAACATAGTGTAAAATCCTCTTAGACTGACATACATTTTGACTTGCAAATATCACTAACTAGACTTGGAAGGCACCTTTTAGAGTTGGGATCATAATTGAACTCGATACTCAACCTGTATTATCGTTTAGGTTATACTATACAATATTAAGATTTAATTTTTAAGATTAACAACTTTTTAATTTATGGGTAGTTTGTGGGATTGTAACTACAATACAGTGTGCTAGGAGAAAAGTGAAAAAACATTCATTTTTCTCTTATCGTGTTTAAACCATCTTTTGATGAGAAATGTGACCCACGTTGTGTAAACTCTAATGTGAACCTTAACCCTTTTAATAATGGAATACTCCATCTTTCTCTCCTAATTGTCTTAGTGTGCAATGGATGTATGAGGTGAAACTATGTGGTCTTGTTCTTCAAGATATATCCCCTAAGACAGGGACTAGTGGCCTCATGAGGTTACAATTCCCTATTAAAAAATATGTTACACAATTCATTCAAAAGGAATATGAACCTAGTTAAGGAAAAATAAAACCTCTTAAGTTGGACATAAATGATACTCAGGAAACCCAACCTAGAAGCCAAAATAAGGAAGTTTGTTGCCATGTTAAGTTCCTTTGAATCCTTAATTAATCATTGTAACATATCTATAGTAAAATTATAATTGACGTTTGACATTCGTAAGTGTAATCATGGAATTTTATTCCACGGGAAATTGAAACATGGTCTTCTTTATAATGTGATTAAACCCTCTCGCTATGGATAAACAACATATCTCCTATTATAGTCATTGTGTACTAACTCACTTATAAATTTATAAATGAATGAAAGAACTTGACCTTAAATCCTTGAGAAAAATATGAGAGCCTTCCCTCCTTTGGACTCACTCTTATTCCATTGTGTAACAGAGGTACGATATAAGATCAAGATGCATGCCCTTAGGATTGAATCCTAATGATAAAACCTAGTAGTCATGTATGTAGGTAAGTAGTCTTATGTGAAAATAAATACCCTATTATCGAATGAGTGAATTAAACAAGTAATTGAAATAATTTACATGATCCCTATTCTAAGAGATACACTGTAAGTTAAATGTTAAACTACATAAAGGAAACCTAGCAATAAAAAAAGGGAAAAGAAATGTAGGATTCACATATTACGAGCCTTTATAGAACTTAAGTTAAATATTGAAACATCATTGTATTAAATGTGTAATCCTAAAACTATCATGTTGCGGGGAGACCCTATCTATAAGTTTATACTACAGTTGACTTTAGAACCATTTTTGGAGGCTCGTGGGACAAGTTAATCTTGTCCCACACCTCTTAAATTCACCTACCAACTATACATATGGGGTAAGGGGTCAAAATTATACCACATTATGTGATTTGTAAGGTAAAAAGGTGAAATTATAGCACTTTCTTACATGAGCTTTTATTTTTGTCCTTAGAGGTATGGAGTGAGAGTTTGTGTGTCGAAGGAATTTTTCATATCCTCACCCACCAATTTGTTATCCTTGGTTTGATTTTTTACTTGGTTTTGTGGAGTTGAGGAGAAGTGATATGAAATCCTACATGGAGCCACCTCACCCTCCTCTCCTCTTTCTCTATTTATACAAGTTATTTTGATATTTTGGGGGTTACTTGATTTTGTTGTACACTTGCATTTTGGATATTTTTTTAGGGGATTGAGTTTATTTCTTGGAGTCTTAGGACTTGTATGAATTTGTCATTCAGCTTGGAAGGAGCTTAGATTTTTTATTTTCTATCAAAGGTTCTTGCAATGGCAAGGTAGGGACTTTAACCTTGCAATTTTATTTTATTATATGTGTGTTGTATGTAAAATGAATGTTGTGTGTGAATTTTTGGTACTTAGGGTAGTATGGCCTTAAGGATCGTGTAGGAGAAGTAATATGGGGATATTTTAAGGGAGGTATTTGAGTATGGTTTGAATATTATGGAGGGATTTTGGATTTGGTGTCCCACCTTTTTAAGATAAGAGATTCTTACTTATCTTTACATGAAATACTTCAGAGAGTGATAAGAGTATGAGGGTGGGATAAGATTTTGATTTTTTTGTGTGGATGAATATTTTTGGAGGCCTTTAAGTTACACACTTAACCCATTGGGAGACATAAGTGATTTCCCCATATTTCCTTGCTCCCTTGGCTTACATTTTTTCAAGCCTTGTTTTGGAAAAGTTACATTTTATTGATATTGTTGTTTTGTGCTTGTATGTGTGTTAAAATATTTTTGGCATCTGTGTTGTAATGTGGAAGAATTTGTGAAAGTTGTGATTTGTTGTATCCATTCCTTATTTCTCTATGGTTTGGGCTCGGGGGATAATGAGGAGGATGGCTTCTTCTCCTCGTTGGAATATAGTTTGGGAGGAGAGCGTTGCCTACTCCCCCTTCCTTGTTTTTGTGTTTGGAAGTTAAAGAAAATGGTGGAGCTCAAGTTGAAGCCTTGAACATAGTTGCATTTGTAGAAGACAAGAAGGAATCCTACTTTTGTAAAAATTTGCCATGTTATTTCCAGTTAGAGTGGAAGGCTTGTAAATCTTGCATTTCAAAAGGACAGTTCTTGTAGATTTTTATTTATAAAAGTTGTATTTCTGAAAGAAGAAACTTTGGAATTGTATTGCAATGGAAATGCTTATTTTCAAATTTAAATCTTTACTCAAAAGTTGTATTATGGATACATTTTAAAAGAATGGTATTCTTGTATGGAAAGTATATATTGATTTCCCTTTTTGTATTGTCGGCAAACTTGAATTGAAAAGGAGAAGGAATATATTTCATTTAAGTATGTTTTTCTTGGTTTCTCTTCAAATTATAATGTAAATGTACTAACTTAGGTTTTTGTGTGTACTCAAATTTTATAAAAGATTATAAAAGTAAAAATTATACATTTATTTTTTCAACAAAGAAACTTATTCACTTTTTTACTTGTATTTAGTTGAATGAAATAAGTATTATCTCAACTATTTAGACGTTTAAATATCATTTATCAAACCCAAGGAATATGTTTATTTCATTTACTTACAACTAGTTGATCAATAAGAGCTACTAATCCAACTATCTTCCATATGGAATTA
The DNA here is from genome assembly GCA_019776745.2 of Taxus chinensis. Classification (NCBI taxonomy): domain Eukaryota; kingdom Viridiplantae; phylum Streptophyta; class Pinopsida; order Cupressales; family Taxaceae; genus Taxus; species Taxus chinensis. The sequence goes on along the minus strand of CM034147.1, from coordinate 196,685,668 downwards.
TACACAAATTTAATAAAACACATATGTCTGTATATTTCATTTTATAATAAACCTGAATCGATAAAATGTTTATAATAACACAAAATAAATATATATATTTATATGCCTAATTTTAAAATAGATGTATATCATTACAAATTTTATATAAATTTATGTACTTACCTGAATTATAATTATATACCTTTGATAATATATATATATATATATATATATATAATTTAATGATTGAAAGTTTATACAACATAGGCCGAATGGAGTAATAAAACAAAAAGGATATATATTAAAAGTTTTTATTGTTTCTTTTGCTATAGTGTTGGAGCCGTGGCCTATGCGTCCTTAGGAGATAAGGTAGAGGGCGGGGGGAGCGGCGCCCCCACCCACATATGTATATGAACCTTATTATCTTAGTCGCGGCCCCTTTATTATATGCATTTTGTTTTTTTTTTAATTTTTTTAATTGGTCGAACCCTTATTATGCACATGTATACATACATACATATAGATAGACAGATATAGATATCAGGTCGATTAACCTGGCCACAATATATAAACCAAACAAGTTTTTAATGTGGCATTTTTAAATAAATCTTAAAAAATGTAATATATATATATATATAACCCTAAAGATGTGTATATATATCACTTTGCAACAAAATTGAAATGAGGCAAGAAATGCCCATAACTTGAATAGGGTGGATCTACCACACAAAAAAAATACATTCATGTAAAACCCGAGGAGAAGGATGCAAAGAATCCTACATGAGAGCTCTCCAAGCTTCCATGGCCTCTTCCTCTTCTCCTTTCAAACCTACAAAAACAAATGAAATAAAAAACTAGGGAAAAAGTGTGAATAAAGCAATATATAAGGATATTTAGGGATTTTAGAGAAAACCCTAAGATCTAAGGGTTTAAAATGTTTTAATCTAAAGCTAGATATTTGACCCTAAAACTTTAAGTGGGTGGTTTTAGTGCCTAGCATAAAACATTAAATTAAATTTTAAAAAATAGGATAAAAGTAAAAGAATGGGGAATGGTGGTGGAAGGAAGTTACGGAGAAGCACGGGGGCTCATTAGCTAGGAAATATCCTAGCACATGGGTTCATATTGAGGTAATTAAAATTAATAACATTAAGTCAATATACCAGTAGACATGAGGGGGTGAAAGGGTTTAATTTATAAGGCGATTTGTAATAGGTCTTCAATGGCTTCAAACTATCTTTCGAGAGGAAATGCATATTAAAAAAAATGAGTGTGAAATATAATATACTTTTTGTTTAATATATTAGGGTAGAAATAAAAAGGGGTAAATAAAATTGTAATTGAAAAATGGGTAAGTAAGGTACATGGAAAAAATAGGGTGTATTTTCATTCTAATAATATAACAGGAGGGGGTATTATTAATTGAATAATTAGAGGTAGAAACGATAATTAAGGTTATTATTTAATACCCTTCGAATGCACGTGATATACCATAATTTTACTAAGTGAACCCCCCGTGAGGAGAAGTAGGTAACATTTAAAGATGGTTGGTGGAGGATGCATGGCAGAAGGAGTGGTATGTTGTGTAGGAGGGCATTAGATCTGGTTTTTGTTGAAAATATATTTTTCATCTAGATTTTGTCCTGTGTTGAGTTCACCGCCATCGTGGTTGTAGACTCAAAGATTTTGTTGTTTGCATCCCCATTCTAGGTTTTTGGAGGATTTGTATTCATTTTCATCTACCCCTCCTCTTTGAACTTTGTTTGTTTTCCCAAATTTGGGTGTGCATTTTCCTTGCTGGTAAAATAACTCACCAAAGGGTCTCTCTGTTTCTTTTAGGTGGTTTGTTAGGCCATGTTTTGGGTTTTTTATAACTTTCTCATCTCACTGCATGAATCTGGAGCTGAGCTATGAAAAGAATTATCCATGATGGAAAGTACCTCAAGCTATGATTTCTCTGTGTTATGAGATCTACTTGTTTTAGCGTGCTTTGAAATTGAGATTTTCCATGGCTTTCATTTGGATCCTATGCAACAGTGATTTTGATCTCCAGTGCGTGAGTGATGGTCATATGGCCTTTCCGAATCACAATCTTGGTGAGCTTGGGATTTTGAAACCCTATCCAGATCTGGATTCTTCAACTCATTTTCTTTGTTTCTAACTTTCTCAAGAGGGGTTTGAGATTCATTTCACAGGCACCATTTTTTAGAGGTAAAGCTTAAGGATTTATATTGTTTAATGCTCTTATTTACTCTAAATATAGTTTTGATGATTTAATTCCTAAGCCATGTATGGATCCCTTGATATTTTGCTTGTGACAATCTTGAAATTGCGACAGAGAGTTGCATTATTTTTTGCCCTTGACATCTGAGCCCTTTAAATTTCTGTCTAGATATGAGTCAACTCATTTTGAGGTTCTTCATTTGAATCTTTCCCAGTTTTCATATGTCCTTATACACTGTTATGTTTTATTTTTATTTTTTGGAATGAGGAGCTCTGTAACGCACACAAAGTTATATGCTCCAAACTATGTCCAAACACCATTATTTACTTTTATCTCTCAAAAGTGCACCCAGTAGAGAGATGAGTACAGGTTTTCTACACGTGCTATGGATCTCTCTCTTTCGTAGATACAATGGAAACACCTCAGGTCTGTGGGTATACCTATTGTTGAGGTGAGTCTCTGGTATCAAGTCTGGTTCCTTTTTTATCTACCCTAAACTAATTTTTGGGTTTTTTGAGGGTAAAAAGAAGAAAGTAATTGAATTGAAAAATGGGGTAATACACCAAACATATTGATGGATTTGACTAATTCCATGCAAAATAAATTTGAGAATGGATTTTGGATGCAAAAACCAATAGTTTTTAGAAGAAATATTAAGCCAAAAACACTTGGTGTCTTGAGGGACTGAATCAGAACAATACAATAAGATAAACATGCACACTAATATAATGAAAAAAAAATACTAAATTTGTAGCAAGGTAAGATGATTAATCAGGGAATTTAGAATTCACAATAATTAAAGAGGTATACACACCAATACAAATAATTGGAAAGGCAGAAATCGATTCTCATTCAATGGGAAAAACTGGTAAAATCTTCTTCAACACTCTTATGTCTAAAAAGTCATCTTCTGTGATTTGAAATTACACACAATATATAGCAATTTTATTCATCCCACCCATCCTAAAAATAGGATAAAATTTGTACTCGTCCATGCATGCTAATTTTACCCCTTTATCATGAATAAATAAAGGAACAAAAATAGTCATGTTAATACAATGAGGCATTAATAGCCTTGATTACAAAAATATATTCAGTCAAACTGTGGTTGAATGATCTATTTTTAATAAAGTAAGATGAATAATTTGGCTAATAATAGCCTTTGCTTGTTGTATAAGTCTCCTCCAAAGTGCATGCAATCTCTGTCTTCTAGTGCTTAATGTGACACTTACAATTCGATCCACTTGCAGTGATAAATTTAGCACTCTTTAATTCTTCCCCTTGGATGCACATGCAAAAATAATTCCTTTATTCACAATGCTTTGTAAAAATAATCCACCCATGTATTCCATCTTGATGGGGAACACCTTTGGTTCTGATGACGACATTTGTGCACATACTCCATTTTGCATTCTGATAATGAAATCTTTATCTTTTGTGAATACATGCAATACTTTCACCTACAAGGATAATTTATTCACCCTCCATAATTTCACACCATGGGGACCACTTCATACATCTATAATGGGCACCTCCTTCATTGATTCTATGGCATACTTTTGGGATCCACGTTTTACAAATATTAAGGAAATATTAGGAGACTTTAAACCCCTAGCAACTTTGGATAGTGGTTTGACCTCTTTTGATGATTATTGCATACTATAAAGTTTACCAAACATCAATTATTTGACTTGCGATATCATGTGTTCTATACTAAGGTTTCGGTCTTTGATTATCATTGGCACATACTATAGTTTTTTTATTTGAAGCTAGTCATTGATAAACATCATTTGGTTTTATCATGACCTAGGCATGTATTATTATGTTGGCCCCTTTTTTATCATCATGGTGTCAGAATTTGATTTTTCAAAGCACTATGGTTTTGGGAACTTTAGTAGGTCAAATGCAAATAATTTCTTTAAATGATTGAGGATGGTCCCCCTTCCACAATGAATCACCCCTTTTAATTGTGTCATTGAATTTGATTTAATCTTGATTAAACTACGGTGAAGCTATGGTTAGAAATCCTGAGGTTTGAATTCAATTCATTATTGATCTATGACCATCGATTCTAGTACTTAACAGATCTCGATCATTTATTTTTGAACCATGGTTGAAGTTTTATCTGATTTGGCTATGGTTAGGGTTTACGTTTGCCTCAAACTTGGTGATTGGATTATGGCCATTGATCCTCTGTACCATCATATCTCTGATTGTTTATGTTTAACTATAGAGTTAGATATGTGGACCGTTTGATCTTATCCAATTTGATCTTGGCCATTGAGCAATAACTATGGTGAATTAGGTTGATTAAAAACTTGGCGAGCTTATCATTTTTTCCATGGTTGCTCATTCTGAGTGGTGAATCCTTGGCCAATTTTTTTCTCACCACCATTGTTGTTTCATCTCAAGCTCAGTCTTCCTATGTAAATCAATTCTATGAGGCTATGCACATCATCATTTTCCATTTGTATTGAGCTTATGAGAATTCTTCGACAAAGGTGACTGTGGTTATAGTTGATTTGGACCCTTTGTTTCATTTTGAGAATGATATTTTGTATCTCAAGCTCTATGGGAGCACTTTTTCATGATTATCAAGCCTCTGCAAGTTTTCTACAATATTTCTAAGCTTGGTACCTTTATTTCTTGTCTCTGATTCAAGATTTCGGTGTGGTTTGGTCATGTTGGATGCCATTATTCTTTGATTTCGAGCTCGAGCTAGGAATTTTTTCATTTTGATTTTTGAGCTTTTTGTTAGTTTTAATCACAGTCGACCACCATTATCATGAATCTTTGAGCTCATTTTGAATGCATCCTGGTGTTTGATAACTCTCGTATGTTTCAAATGACTGGCATTAATGAAGAGAGGTAAGTTGGTTACATAGACTTTAAAAAATGTCTTCTTACCATTATTCTCTAGCATAAGCACTGATACTTCGATTTCTTTGCATTTTCTGTGATTTGTGGTAATTTCAAGATTGATCTCATTCTGGGTACTCATTTTCCTCTTTGCACTTCATTGATCTTTTGATAGTTTCCTCCCCTCAGCTTAAACTGGTGATTATTAACTGTAGCTTAAAAAGCTTTGTTTTTTACAACCTAGATATGGGTATTCTTGTCGATATGAAAGCACGTTGATTATTTTTTGTTTCCGTTTCTCTTTACTTATAGTTTATTTTGGTTTTGTTGCTTGAATCTTTAAACATTTAACTCTGATAAAGTGGGTATTTTCGTAAGCTAAACCTAGTGAACTATTGTCATGAATGAGATCTAAATTTTTGTTGTTGTTTCATTTAATCCATTCGCTTGCCATTTCTATTCGACTAAGGGTTTCAATATCCTTCCTATCATTTTTTGCTTTTGTGGCTCGAACCTGATATCTTGGATTTTATGTAATAACTCAATATTTCATTATAGTCCAGATCCCTACATTTTGCTTTTCTGTTCTAATTTTCCAATACCCAAATTTTGGTTCTCTATGTTTTATCTTCTAGTATGATGCTCAAAAAAATTGGGTATGGTCACCTTAAATCTTTTGAGTTCTGAATTTGGTGTTTATGGGATATACTTTATTTAGTTCGAGCTTGTAGCCTTTGCTTACCCCAATCTTGACATGGTGCATTGATAGTTTGACCTCTATTTTTGAGAGGACCAAGATGGAAAATCTAGAATTTGTTGATAACTTAGGTATTGTGCTTTCATATCAACATTTTTGGCTGTCATGTTGATGCCTTGATACTTTTTGACTTTGCATTTCTCTAGAATAGCCTGTAATAACATTTCAGATTTGTGTAAATGTGGTATGCTTTTCCATGGTATGAGTTTATCAGCTTAAAGCTCCATTTGTGATTAATGTGTCAGATCACTTAGCTCTAGTTATCATGTAAATGACACTGCATTTATTTTTGCATAGTTGTATATGATTGAATTCGTAAACTCCTTGTATATTTCACAATAATGATTATAACCTTTCCTTTCCTGAAATCTATACTATAACAAGTTCTGAAGCACTGAAAATTGTTTTTCGAATATAACTTTAAAAAACGTAAACACTATATAGTATGAGCTACAGAAGATCAATTTTTCCATTTTACATTTGGTATTCAATTTATGTAGCTCTTGAATGTTGATGGAGTTTGTTCATCTCTTGTTGGAAACCTGACTAGTTGTGTTGAATGGCTTCCAAGTTTGATGGCCATAGATTTTCTTGAATTCATGTTTGTTTTGTACCTTTACTTTCTTTCTAAAACATGTTGATCCTAGATCATTATTTGAGGTCATGATCATCCTTATAATCTCAATTTATTTCTTATTTGATAAGAAAATGATCTTTGTCATTCATTTCTGAGTTTCATACTTTACCTTGATTTACTTATAGTCTGAGCTAAACCTCCTTCAATATAGAGTTTGATTGTTGTATAGAACTCATATATTTGTTTTTTTCATACAATTTCCCCAATATTATAAAAGTTATGTTTCTTCCTTCATACTTTGATCTTCTTTTCTCATAAAATCCATCCATGTATATATGTAGCTCAATATTGTGTTGAGTCTGAAGCTAAGTTTCAATCCATTACTATTTACTTTTGTTGACTTTAGGCCATGGTTTCCTTCTTAGCTATGTGGTGATTTCTTTGCATTGTATCCTTTGCTTGATAATATTAACTAACTTTTCACTCTGAATTTGTTATTTCTTATAACTTCAACACTTCATCTTGAATGGAGATCTGTAGCCTTTTATTCATGCATTGTAAATGATTGATTTAGATAATAAATAATGCTTATTGGCCATCTTATCATATATTGGAGCTCCTCCTATGTTATCAACATTTATAATCTGGTGAATTCTGAATAGTTGTATCATCATCTCATATTATGTAAATAATGCATCCTTTCTATGACTAAATACTGGAAGTTCCTCTATGAAGGTTTACTTATTTTTTTCATCCTCTTTGAATGTTAATTATGGAAAGAAAATATGTATAATATTCTTGCACTTCTTCAGTATGAAGAATGATTTTGTGATTTCTTATCATATCTGATGTACATTCATATTCAAGATCAATGTGATTAATAGTTATCTATATAATCAGTTTTCCTGCCATTTGAAAAGGCTCTTGATCTTTTGTTCCTGCAAGTATGTACTTGACTTATATATCCTTTATTAGTTGTACTTATATTGATCACCTTTTACTGTTCTTTTGAGCTTGTAACTCTAATTCAAACCTTTAAAGTTTTCTCATTTGTGGTATCTCCTGTAACTATCCTCTTCATGGGTTCGTGTAGAGGTTTGTTAATGAAAAATGGAAGATACCTTGTCTCATTTCCCATGCTTTGATGAAGACCTTGCTATGAAAGAGATGTTACTTGTATCTTACTTCCTCACTTCTGATTTTGGTGTCTTGATACCTTTCTTTTTTACATCTTCTATATGCATTTTCCCTTTTCTGGAATAGCTAATAATTTGTAACATGTAGATTCCTTCAGCAAGTATTTATTTCCTGTATAGTAATTATTTTGCAAAATATTTATGCTTTCTAATATGCTACATGTACCTGCACACTTAAAGAAATAGTTATAAAATATTTAGACTTTTGGCCTCTCTTATGTTCCATAGTTTTTTTTCTCTTCCTTTTCTAAAATGATTCTGGGAATCATGTGTACTGATATAGAATAATACTCTTATTAATTATGTATCTATATTTTTGATGTACCTTATTACTTCTATTTTTTATAGAAATCCATCTGCATGTAGTTAGATAGTACAAGGGTACAGATCTAAACCCTGAGCTCAATGTCTGACATGACAATTATCTTTCATTTTTTAGAATACATTGTGGCTACTAGTAGAGCTGAGTAAAAGATGAACCTAGAGATGAAGTGAAGAAGACTCATAAAGAAAACCCAAGGAAATGATGGGTTTTCTTCTATACCTTTTTTTTACTTTTAAATTCAAGCATATGTACTTCTTTCTTCGATAGTGTACGAGTTACATCCCATGGCTTGTGTGGGAAACATTGTATATTCCTTCATGAATAAATGACATTTACTTTATGTACTTGAGTTGTATAATTCCTTCTACTTTCATTTCTATGACATGTATATTGATTCTATAACAAAATAGACAACTCAAACACATAATTAAATGTATTTATATGCAGAAATAATGAGTTTTGAAATACATGTAACTTAATAATGAACTCTCTTTCTTGTAAACTTCAACTCTGTTTGTTGTTCCCAAATCTAACATTTCACCTACACTATGATTTCTGCCTTCATCAAGGCAAATGCATTAGTTCTTCAGAGGCTTTTTTGTTTCCTTGTTGAAGATGAACATGGAATCGAAGTCTATGTGAGATGTTACATTTTGTAACAATCACACATAGCTGCAGATTACATGTAACTAATAAATTTACTGCAACTGAAAACATCATAAATATGTAATACATTCCCCTAGTTAGGTCCACTCCATAAATACCATCCATCGTAACGAAGTTTCAAGTTTCCCATTTTCACACAAGTGTGAAAAATTGTCAACATTTTTAGTGATTCTATGGGGAAAGCTTCCTGCTAGCTTGTAGACCAGTGCCTTATTCTTGTCCATTGAGCATGGACTTAAAGCATATAACCAAAATTGTCTTTTTGAAAAACAAACTAAAGTTGGGAAGGATCTGGAAACCAGATCACGTGCACGAATGCACTTATTGAATTGAAAAACATTGTAATTTTCATGAAATCACTTATTGAAAGGGAAATCCTACTCTAACCAGACACTGTAGGATTTTTAATAACAGTGTTTAAGAAACATACCATTCACAGGAATGGTAAGTTCCTCTCCATTCAGCCTTGAAAGATGAAAGTCATTATGTTCTTTGCAAGCTGAAATCATGTAATGACCACTCCAGATTGTATCAAACTTCGTGTGGTTTCCTGGCTTTGCACAATCAGCATTCTGTTTTAATACAATTCCTTATTCATTGAAGACTCTGAACTTAGCTTTCTTATCAAACATTTTCTTTATCTATTTTTGATTCTTTTCTATGTTCAGATGAACTCGATCTCTTAGCTCTTGCAACTCCATTAACTTTGCATAACGAACTTGTAGTGGTTCATTCTCAAGTAACTCCATTTGATGAAGCAAATTCAATACAGGAAACTCAACTAAGATCAACATTTTTGCCCCTCTTCCATAAACAAGCTTGTACGATGAATTGTCAACTGATCTTTTAGGAGTAACTATGTCAACCCAAAGTGTTGAATTCAACATTAAATGCCAAGATCTTTGGTTGTCTTTGAGCGTTCTTCTGATGATGCTTAAAATATTTTTATTAGTACTTTCAGCTAATCCATTACCTTGTGGGTGATAATTAGATGATGTACTTAAGTAAATTTCATGCTTTAATATCCCAATCTATTACCTTTGTTGTAAGAAATGCTAAGTCATTATTTGAAATGATGGTTGCTAGAACACCAAATATGTAAATTATACTTTCATAAAAGGATAGTATTGAAGTTTCTGTTATCTCTGAATCACGACACTGTTTCGTCATTTATCAAGTGTGTGTGTTTGAGCTCACGGTGTGACTTGTTAAAATTGGTACTATCTCCAAGTTGTGGGACTTGCTACTTAAGATAGACCTCTAAAGAAAGATGGTTCTTACTCCTAAAATACATGCCACAATTTACTCTAATGTAGACAAAACTATCTTTCCTAATCTAACCTTCCAAGGGATGAGGGAAAGAGAATGCATAATAATAAAACCTACACTACAGCGGTGATACACCAAAAATGAGGGAATGAGGATAGCTTTCCAATGTGTGAAAGATAGAAGCAAAATGCATACTAGAAGGGGTGATAACAGTTCTCCAAATTCTAGAAAAATGCATTTACAACAACATTTCATAGACACACAATGATAAGAATCCTTGCAGAGCATAAGATAGACAATATATTTACAATGAATTTGAAGAGGCGAAGAGAAAGTAAATAACACAACAGGGGAAGATGCATCCATAAACTTGTATTTCTTGCTTCATTCATATGCACGGTTCAATCTATTAAAGAATAAGGGCCTGGATCATCATGCAAGGAGTCCACTACAAGGGCTTGCAACACATTGGCTTCACAAAACAATTTTTGGTAGATTTTTGGTACAACAAACTATCTCTACTTTACAATGAGCGCAACACTCCAATTTATAGAAATATGAGAAGAGACAGAGGGGGGGAAAATGAGAAACCCGAAATATGTCCTTCAACCACTTGCACGAGGTAGTAAATGAAGTGAAATGATGTTCTGTTGTTTTCAAAAGGCCCCCTTATTTTCCCATAACTTGCAGCAGTGAAATATTTCAGCCCATGCTTCATTAAATGCATCACAACTACCAAATAAAACATTGTTATGAACCTAGGAACATTTTCTATAAAATATCCATCCATACTTCACCAAATTCTGGATTTATTTATTTCTGTGTGTTGGACTTGTAAAAACAATTCCAATGGTATAAATTTTGTGCATTTTCGTTGGGAATTGTAAAAGTTATGGCCTTCTGAGTGCGAGCAGCTATTTTGGGTTTGTCAGGCATTTCGGTCATTTGACGGGACTAGGTATTTACTCTATTGGAGCTGAATATGTTTCCTTAATTTTGATATATCTCAAAAAATCAGAGCTCGGGGTCAAAATTTATGGTTGTTTGAAGTTCGGGGTCTGATTTGCACAGTTTTCCTTTGTATGCAGCTATTTCAACTATTTTGGGTCCTTGTGTCCCAGCTATCTCGAACAAAAATATCTAGTTTTTCCGCACCACTCTTGACCTGCCTTCCAATCAGATAAGTCAAAATTTCAGAGCCCACATTGACTGGTCTGTGAGGGCCATTGACCTCCGCATTTGCCGCATCTCCTTCGCAATCAACATTTTCGGCAATGCACGTCTCAGCTGTCCCGACGTCCTGCAGACCGTTTGGGAAAAAAGTATCTACTTTTTCCACACAACAAAGGAATGCGGCCATTTTGGTTTTGTGTGGCCCGACGTCCCACGGGCTTTCTGGGACAAAAATATCTACTTTTTCTGTAATACACTAAAATGAGCCCATTTTTCAGATTTTTGCCATTCTTTCTAACTTCCTAATTTTTTCTTGGACAAGGAAGCTAGAGGAAAGTAAAGGGGACCCCCCAAAACCTAATTTTTGGGCCTCAAACCAATTCTACTTGCCCAGGCCTGAAGAAAACATACAAGTTATCCAAATTACCTCAAAGGATGAACTTGGGATAACATTTCCGTTAGCTTCCTTTAAGGCTATTGCTTCAGTCCAGCATGTAAAGTAATCTGTAGAAGTCAAGATCCACTTATTTCCTTATTATGAAGGTGGATTTATCATGCCAATAAAGTCAAGACCCTACTGCATGAATGGTTGATCTACTGAAATAGGCTGCAGGGGTAGTGAGGCTAAACATTCTTTTCCAATAAAGAAAGCACATTTCTTACACTTTCTGATCCATTCAAAGCAATCCTTGAATATGATGGGCCAATAGTAACCAACTTTTATAAATTTTAAGGATGTAGTACATGCTGAAAAGTGACCTCCTGCAGGTCCTTCATGAAATTCAGATAATAATTGTTGAATTCTATCATAATCAATACATCGCAGAAAAATTCCATTTATATCTCTTTTAAATAACATGTCATCAATGAAAACATAAGGTACAACTTGTAACTTGAAGTACCTTCTTTTATTATTTTCCATGCCTTCTTGATAAGTATCATGCTATAGGTAGTTAACTAAATCAGACATCCATCTTGATTCCTAAACTTCTTGACTAAGTTTAGGTTGCTGATTTTCTAGTTGTACCATGATATCTGACAGCTGATATGTAACTTTAGCATGTTGTTCTATATCTTCTTATTCAGCAACCTGTTCTAGAAAATCTGGAATTTGTTGATAACTTAGGTACTGTGCTTTCAAATTGACATTTTTGGCTGTCATGTTGATGGCTTGATACTTTCTAACTTTGCATTTCTCTAGAATAGCCTGTAATAATGTTTTAGATTTGTGTAAATGTGTTCTATTTTTCCATGGTATGAGTTTATCATCTCAAAGCTCCATTTGTTATTAATAAGTTAGATCACTTAGCTTTGGTTATCATGTAAATGACACTACATTTATTGTTGCATAGTTGTATATGATTGAATTTGTAAGCTCCTTGTATATTTCACAATAATGACTGTAACCTTTCCTTTCCTGAAATCTATACTATAACAATTTCTGAAACACTGGAAAAAAAATTCGAATACACCTTTAAAAAACTTAAACACTATATAGTATGAGCTACAAAAGATCAATTTTTCCATTTTTCATTTTTTATTCAATTTCTATAGCTCTTGAATGTTGATGGAGTTTGTTCATCACTTGTTGGAAACCTGACTAGTTGTGTTGAATGGCTTCCGAGATTGATGGCCATAGATTTACTTGAATTCATTTCTATTTGATAGCTTTAATTTCTTTCTAAAACATGTTAATCCTGGATCGTTATTTGAGGTCATGATCATGCTTATAAATTCCAGTTATTTCTTATTTGATAAGAAAATGAGCTCTGTCATTCATTTCTGAGTTTCATACTTTACCTTGATTTACTTACAATCTGAGCTAAACCTCCTTCAGTATAGAGTTTGATTGCTGTATAGAACTCATATATTTGTTTTTTTTGATATAATTGCCCCAATCTTATAAAAGTTATGTTTTTTTCTACATACTTTGATCTTCTTTGCTCATAAAATCCATCCTTGTATATCTGTAGCTCAATATTGTGTTGAATCTGAAGCTGAGTTTCAATCCATTACTATTTACTTTTGTTGACTTTAGGCCATGGTTTCATTCTTAGCTATGTGGCGATTTCTTTGCATTGTATCCTTTGCTTTATAATATTGACTAAATTTTCAGTTTGAATTTGTTATTTCTTGTAACTTCAGCACTGCATCTTGAATGGAGATCTGTAGCCTTTTATTCATGCATTGTAAATGATTGATTTAGATAATAAATAATGCTTGTTTGAAATCTTATCATATATTTGAGCTCCTCCATTAATTGTATCACCATTTCATATTCTGTAAATAATGCATCGTTTCTATGACTAAAGACTGGAAGTTCCTCTGTGAAGGTTTACTTATTTCTTTCATCCTCTCTGAATGATAATTATGAAAAGAAAATGTGTATAATCTTCTTGCACTTCTTCATTATAAAGAATTATTTTGTGATTTCTTATCATATCTGATGTACTTTCATTTTGAGGATCAATGTGATCAATAGTTATCTTAATAATCATTTTTCCTTCCATTTGAAAAAAGGATCTTGATCTTCTATTCCTGCAAGTATGTACTTGACTGATATATCCTTTATTATTTGTACTTATCTTGATCACATTTTATTGTTCTTCTGAGCTTGTATCTCTCATTCACACCTTTAGAGTTTTCTCATTTTTTGTATCTCTTGTAACTATCCTCTTCATGGGTTCTTGTAGAGGTTTTTTAATGAAAAATGGAAGATACCTTTGCTTGTTTCCCATGCTTTGACGAAGACCTTTCTCTGAAAGAGTTGTTACTTGTATCTTGCTTCCTCAATTTTGATTTCAGTGTCCCAATGCCTTTCTTTTATACATCTTCTATCTGCATTTTCCCTTTTCTAGAACAACTCATAAATCTGTAACATGTAGATTCCTTCAACAATTATTTATTTCTTGTACAGTAATTATTTTGTAAAATATTTATGCTTTCTAATCTGCTACATGTACCTGCACACTTCAAGAAATAGTTAGAAAATATTTAGGCTTTTGGCCTCTCTTATGTTCCATAGTTTTTCTTTTCTCTTCCTTTTCTGAAATGATTCTGGGAATCATATGTGCTGATGTAGAATGTTGCTCTAATCAACTGTGTATATGTATGTGGTGTACCTTATACTTCTACTTTTTATAAATCCATCTCCATGTACCTGCACACTTCTAGAAATAGTTAGAAAATATTTAGGCTTTTAGCCTCTCTTATGTTCCATAGTTTTTCTTTTCTCTTCCTTTTCTGAAATGATTCTGGGAATCATATGTGCTGATGTAGAATGTTGCTCTAATCAACTGTGTATATGTATGTGGTGTACCTTATACTTCTACTTTTTATAAATCCATCTCCATGTACTTAGATTGTACAAGGGTAAAGATTAAACCCTGAGCTCAATGTCTGACAACAATTCTCTTTCATTTTTCAGATACATTGTGACTGCTAGGAGAGCTGAGTAAAAGATGGAGCTGGAGCTGAAGTGAAGAAGACCAGATGAGAACCCAAGGCAATGATGGGTTTCTTCTATACCTTTTTTTACTTTTAACTTCATACATATGTATTTCTTTCTTCAATAGTGTGAGTTACATCCCACGGCTTGTGTGGGAAATATTTGTACTCCTTCGTGAATAAATAACATTTAATTTGTGTACTTGATTTGTATACTTCATTCTTCTTTTAGCTTTATGACATGTATATTGATTGTATAATTGAATAAACAACTCAAACACATAATTAAATGTATTTACATGTAGAAATAAAGAGTTTTTAAATACCTATAACTTAATAATGAACTCTCTTTCTTGTAAACTACAACTCTGTTTGTTGTTTCCAAATTTAGCATTTCACCTAAGCTGTGATTCCCACCTTCACCAAGGCAATGCATTAGTCCTTCGGGGATTTTTTGTTTCCTTGCTGAAGACGAACATGGAATGGCAGTTTATGTGAGGTGTTATATTGTGTAACAGCACACATAGTTGCAGATTACATGTAGTTAATCAATTACTGCAACTGAAAATATAATAAAGTTGTAATACATTCCCCTAGTTATGTCCACTCCATCAATACCATCCATCATAACGAAGTTTTGATTTGACCATTTTTGCACAAGTGCAAAAAATTGTCAACATTTACTTCGAGAAGTTACAAAATTTTTTTTAAAAAGTCAATCAAGACGTTAATGCCATCTTAATTACATTAGTTAATAAAAATAAAAGCTCACATATTTATTCATACATCTCCTTTGGGATCATTTTAAACTATTTAATTTGTTACTATTAGTTTTATTAATTTTTCTCAAGCCATTAACTAATCCCAATTTTTATTTTTATTTTTATTTAAACAATCTATCCTTAAATTAACTTTGTTTATTTCGTATGTTAACCTTATTCAGTAATTAAGTGTGTTTGCTTAGTTGATTAACACCTTAGCTTAAGATATTTTATTTTATTTAAATAGTTTGCACTTATTAATTTAATTCATGAAGCCTTAAGACTAGGCTAAATTCTCCCGAATTTGTTTTAATACAAGTTATGCTAATTAAATTCTCTTATGTAATAATAATTAAAAATCCATACTCATTTAAACATATACTAAATAATTTCACCCTTCATTAAATTATAAATTTAATTACTGAATATTTTTCCCAATTAAATTCAATCAAACCCTTAGAATAACATTTAATTAAATTCACATAACAAACTTCTTAAGGACACCATTTAACTTAATTTCTAAACCATATTCAAATATTCTCATAACAAATAATTCCTACATAACCCCCTTTATTATTATTAATTTTTTCGCCATTGAAATATGATAGTTTTCTAGGTTTAAAATGCCCCAAATTTGTTCTTAAATGCATTCTGGAAAAATTACACAGAGTTTTTATTGTGTTAAATTTGACGGTCAAATGACCGTCACAACAGACCTAGAACAGGGTAGGATGACGGCCATATGGACGTCAAATTTAAGTATGTCATAAATTTTTTGTAGAGAAAATGTTCAGGGTTTTAAAATTTATGTACATTTATGAGGGTTTAATCTTTGCTTTTTAAAAAAAAAAATCTTTTATGATTTAACATTTTAAATTCCACATCTAAAATATGAATATGAATTTATGTCTACAAGTTAATCTATTTCAAAAAATAATAATTATTTGATTATTTCACATTTCCAATGGAACAACACACTCACCATGAAAATAAAAAGCATCTCTTTTTCAATATCTATCATTCAATTACAACAAATTAATTAATTTTTAACTTTCCAATGATTTACAATTCCTCAATAATTCACTTACAAAAAGGTAACAAAATGACTTATTCTCAATTTTCGTAGTCCCAAATTATACAACAAAATAATGTACTTTACAATATAATTTATTTATTTTTAATAAATACAATTATTACAATCCTCCATTCAATGGTAGGAAAACATGATAACATTTACAAGAGATTCTCTCTTCTTATCTTCAACACAACATATATGCATCATTTGATCAAATTGCAACTCCATAGCTTTTCTCCTTCATCTTTAAACACAAAAATAAGAAGGGGAGTAGGCGACTCTCTCCACCCAACCATATTTCCAGTTAGAAGTAGAAGTCATCCTCTTCATTGGCCCCCGAGCCCCAACCATAGAGAAATAAGGAATGGATACAACCAATGGAAACTTTCACAAATGCTTCCACATTATAACACGCATGCCAATAATATTTTAATACACGTAGAAGCACAAATTAACAAAACCAAAAGAATGTAACTTTTCCAAAACAAGGCTTAAAACTTTAAGCAAAGGGAGCAAGGAAATATGGGGAAATCACTTATGTCTCCCAATCGGTTAAACGTCCAGCTTAAAGGCCTCCAAATAATTTCACCCACACATAAACCAAATTCATATCCCTCCCTCAAACTCTTATCTCTCCCTCATACTCTTATCACTCACTCAAGTATTTCTTACAAAGATAAGTAAAAATATCTTACCTTAAAAGGTGGGACACCCAACACAAACTCCCTCCAAAATATGCAAACAATACTCTTATCCCTCCCTCAAAATATCTCCATATTCTTTCTCCTACACCATCCTTAAGGCCATACTACCCAAGTCCCCATCAAGTACACACAAACATTCATTTTACAAACAACATACATATAATAAAATGAAATTACAAGGTTTAAGTTCCTACCTCATCATTACAATAACCTTTGATCCAAAATCACAACTCTAAGCTCCTTCCAAGCTCAAGCCCAAATCCAAACAAGCTCTAAGACTCCAAACAAGCAACTCAAGCCAAATCTCCAAAATAGAAGTGCACAGCTAAATCAAGTAACCCCCCAAAACTCTAAAATTACTCCAATAAATAGAAAATGTGGAGAGGAGGGTGATGTGTATCCATGTAGGATGTCACATCACTCACCTCCAATCCATCTTCCAAGTCAAAAACAAATTCATGACTCATAAGTGGGTGGGTGAGGATGTGAAAATTTTCCTCCACCACACAACCCATTACTCCCATTTTCAAAGGACACAATTTGGAGGGTAAGTTAAAAAAATGACATTGATTACTCCTTTTTATTTAAAAACACATAAAGAGGCCTAATTTTGACCCCTCATGTCGTAAGTATGATGGGTGGGTGAGATTAAGAGGTGTGGGAAAAGCTTAACTTATTCCAAAAATGACTCCAAAGTCAAAATTCGGGATTTGAGGGATGATTTGAATGCACAATATTCAAATCAATTAGAATCCAAATCAAATTGAAAGATCAAAAGTAAAACCTACCTCAATTAAATGCCCATTTGTCACATCCAAAAATAATTTAATTAGCATGATTAATCAACATAACTAAGAGCACATTAATTAATAATAATAAAGTACAATATACTACAATAATAAATCATATACTCCAAAAATAATAATAATAAAGAAAAGAGAAAGAATTCATAGCCCATGGTCACATTTTGAGGTTAACCCCCCATCAGAACTTCCTAACAACCTATCAACACACAATAATTTAACTAAACATAAATATGTCATGGCGACCTTCGTTGCATCCATCCAATATTATTCTATGGTTAGTCTCCTAACCCCCTCTTGTTTGTTGTGATATAGTTTCCTACAATAATAAAAAAAAAAACCTCTTCAGCCTCGTGGCCACATAAAATACATCAATAATAAAATACATGCACATCCATCCATAAACATCATCATATCACATAACTAGATCATCATCAAAGCTAAGAAATGTTATCATTTATTTGCCTTTTTTCTAGCATTTCAATTCTATAATTTCCACTATAATCAATGATATCAATAGACTAGTCCAAACATCAAAACATAAACAATACGTTATGAATATAATATGTCAATATAAAATGAGAACAATGCAATTCAACATGTATAAAAATGTCCACCAATGTTAGCTAGCATATTATAATCCAAAATATGAATCAAAACATATTGATAATCCAAATGTCTTTATAGTCTATCATCTGCTAATCAAAACATAATAATCATAATGTCAATGTCTCAATCAAAATACTCAAAATCATACTATGGTAAGTGTCTAAGAGGAGTGGCATTACAAGCTCGGACTTGTGCTTTAAATCTACTCTATTTCCTTGTTCGAAACTCGATTCTGGGCAAGCTACATTATTTGATGCCACAACTCAACTCTCGTGGGTTTTGAGATTGAGATCCACTTTCTCCCACACCCTTTCTTCCTTAGATTGCATCACAAATTCACCCATTATCAAATGATACATGTACTGTAGTAATTTCATTTTTTCATAAAAGTATTTTAGTCATGGAAACTAGAGCATGCCTTTGCCTTTTAATTTCACTTCTGTTATCTCTATGGATTTTAAGGAGGCCTTGTGCTTTATTTCCTCTTATAACCCTAGAAAAATCTATGATTTTTTAGAATTGTATGGCCTACCTTTAGGTCTCCTACCCAACAATATGAAGAACTGTACAATTCACGAGCAGGGGAACTTTGAGGTGCACTTGGACAAGCCCTACTTTACAAAATTTGAGAATCAAGTGTGTTATGAAACAAATATTAAAGATTTCCTTAGCTATGGCTACATGGGAGCTTTATTTAATGTATGTATGAGGCATTCACTCTTGGAATATCAAATTTCACCTTTCATGGACATGGGGTTTATCAATACAGATAATGTTTTTGTATCCCCAAATGCAGCAAAAAGGTGTCTAACTTGACCTTTTCACCCTTGCCAGCATACTTCCAACATGTGCGAAAATAAGATCTTTGAAATGAGATATGGATTCAAAATGGAGGAATTGATGATGTATGTAAATTGTTTAACATTACATCACACTCCCCTTAGACTCAACTTCCTCCAGGAAGTCACTGAAATAGGTGTGGAAATTGTGATCTTGAAGGTGTGGTGTCCTCCCACATAGTTGTTGTCTCATCGTAACGATCCCACTGGACGTGCACCTGATCAATCTCACGCCCTCGAAGGCCCAGGGTTCTGCACTCTAAAATGTGCATGGGCTCCACCATCACATGTCCTTACTCTTGCACCTACAATGTGGTCCAATCCAATACATGAGAAGAACTAGTATGTATCTCCTAAAAACAGAAACATGGAACACATCGTGGATGTGAGACAAACTTGGTGGAAAGGTTAAGCAGTAGGCTACGGGACCCATCCACTCCAAGACCTCAAATTTTCCTACAAATATCATATCTAAATTAGAACCTTTTCCATAACGGATGGGGCTCTTGTGAGGTATGACTCTAAGAAATAATTTTGTGCCAACTTTAAAACTACAGTCAACTCTCCTCTGATCTACATACTTCTTCTATCTATCTTGTTCCTCCTGTAACCTTTTTCTGATCAAGGTGACTTGTTGCTCCAAATCTTGTAACATAGCCGCCCCAAAAGTCACCCTCTCCTCTAGCTTGTCCTAGCTTAAAGGAGTCCTTCACTCTTTGCCATATAAATCCTGAAACGGTGTCATGCCAATGGAACTCTAAAAGCTTTTGGTTTAAGAAAAATCAACTAGGTACAAATACTCCTCCCATCTTGACTGATGATTCATGACATACATCCGAAGCATTTCCTCTAAAATCCATTCCTCCCACTTTGTCTGACCATCTTTCTCTGAGTGATAGGTTGTGTTGAAATTGATATTCATCCCCAGAGCATGCTGCATAGAAGTCCAAAAATGTGATGTGTACAAGGGATCGTAGTCACAGATGATCTTCCACAGAATACGATGTAACCTCAATATCTCATCCAAATACACTCATGCCACTGCATTACCTATATAGGTAGTCTTCACCAGAGAAAAATGAGCCACCTTCATTAATTTATCCACCGTGACCATGATGGCATCATGGTGATATCTCAACATAGGAAACCCTACTATGAAATATATGGAAATGGTGTCCCATTTCCACTCCGGTATAGCATGCAGGTAAAGAAGGTTAGTTGGATACTAATGCTCGTCCTTCACCTTATGATACTCTAAAAAATGAGACAAAATTTGAGTTATATCTCTCATAATCCCTCTCAAATAAAATAGTTGTCTTAGTGTGGTGTGCATCTTCTTCAGCCCTAGATGGGTCGAATAAGGTACATGATGTTCCTCTGCAAGAATTACCTGCATCAAATCTCCATCCCTAGGCACATATATCTAAACTCTGTGTCTGAGAATTCCATCAAAATCTCGTGTCAATTCCTCAAACTTCCCCTCAAGAGATTTTTGGGACTCAATCTCTTCTCTAGTTAATTGGTAGAAGATGTCATGAGGAATTTTTTGTAATATCCTACTCCGCAAGTCCATATCAATTTAAGTATCCATCAAAACATGCCTCTGATGACTCAAATCATTCGCAACCACAATCTCCTTTCCTTTTACATGTTAAACCTCCATGTCATACTCACATAACAACTCCATCCAACGTTGTTGATGGGCATTGATATGAGGATGTGTGAAGAGGTGTCGAAGGCTCAAATGATCTATCCTAAGAATAAACCTCCTTCCTAATAGAAAATGATGCCACCACACTAAGGCATGTACCACTGCCGCAAGCTCAATGTCATGAGTCAGATAATTGAGCTCATAATATTTCAGTTTTCGAGACTCAAAGGAAATAACATAGCCATCCTGCATCAAAAATCCTCCTATCCCTACCAACAAAACATCTATGCAAACAAATAAGTTCCTTTTTGGGTGTGGCATTGCTAAAATGGGAATTTTAGTTAGGAAATCCTTTAAATTCTTGAAGGCCTGCTCACGTTTAACTGACCAAATAAAATTCTTCCCTTTCTGTTAAAGGGAAGTGATGGGATGAGAAATACGTTAGAAGTCCTAAACAAATCTCTTGTAATATCCTGCCAATCCCATGAAGCTTCGTTCCTCAATCACACTAGTCGGCACTGGCCAACTAATAATATCTCTAATTTTGGAAGGGTCGATAGTGATGCCTTCCCCATATATTGAACCTCTATTTGAAAGAATTCACACTTCTCTAGGTTCCTGTATAGGTGTTGTTCTTGAAGACACTGCAAAACCTGTCGAACGTTCTCCTCATGCTCCTCACTTGTCCATGAGTATATCAATATGTCATCAAGAAATATGAGCATGAAGTGGTCCAAGAATGTACTGAATACCCCATTTATCAAACTCATGAATATTGCGGTGGTATTCATCAAACCGAATGACACGACTGTAAACTAGTAGTGGTCATATCCCATGCGGAAGGTTTTCTGATGAATATCCACATCTACAATCCTTAGCTGATGATAACTAGACTTAAGATCTATCTTGGAAAATAGTTTTTCCCCCTTCATCTGATCAAACAAGTCATCAATTTGTGGAAGGGGGTAATGATTCTTAATCATTACTTTATTTAGTTGTCTGTAGTCAATGCACAATCTCAAAGATCCTTCCTTCTTCTTCAGGTACCGATGGAAATATCACTGAATGTTCTACCACTCTGTCATGATTTAGGGAGATTTAGGGAACTCCCAACATCCCAAAATGTCCTTCGGATCAAGGATTGATATTTTTCCACTTAGCATTTGAAACAGATTGCTATGTTGGTTCTAATGTCGTAATGTGTTGGAATAGGGTCATGGGATTCACCATGGAGTGGTTGGACCTATGGACCCACTTTTTTGTATGGGGGTACACCCCAAGGTGTTACAAATAACTAGTGGGTTGTTGAACCATGATTTATTATGTCACTTCAGTTAGCGGTGTCTAGACTCTATGTGCCTAGGGCCATATGACAACTGACCTCTTTAGGGGAGGGATAAGAGAAATTTATTTCTTTATCTTTGTATATTATACATGAGGGATTGATAAGATATTTGAGGGAGGCATAAGATATTTGAGGGAGTGATAAGATATTTGAGGGAGGGATAAGATATTTGTGTGCATGGATGGAGAATTTGGAGGAACATGGAGATGTTTTTTAATTCTTTGGGAGGCATATGGAGTTGTTTTGTGATACTTTGGGAGGTATATGGACTTGTTCTATAATGATTTGGGAGGTGTATGGAGTTGGTGTTATGATTTATGTGTACTCTTGTGAGTCTGGTTTATGTCTTGTGATATTTTTTCCATCGTGACACTATGTAGCTATAATTATGCGTTCAAGTTGTGTGAAACATTTGTATGTGTACCTGTTTGGAATTCCATGTGTTATAGTATGACTATGTTACAAGTACATTTGTGTTAGGGGCATATATAGGACAAGTACTATGTGTATGGATCGTGTATGTTATTCCCATGGTTTGGTTGAGTTCTTGTGATGTGATATAGTTGTGAAAGTACATATCATGATGACTTGTGAACCATTAGTGTTGTGTTTGGCTGTTGTGTGGTATTGTGATGTTAGTTTCTATTGGGCACCCATAAAAATAAATAAACTAAAATCTTAAAACAATGAAACATTTTGATCTCGATTTTAGTAAATATTGTTAAGGGAAAAGAGTAAATATAAAATAGGTAATGATGTAAACGGGAACTACCAATATTCACAAAAAATAGAATTTAAGATATTAAAAAAATTAGTCTTCTCCTGTGTGGTCACATTATTCATACAAGTTATTTTTTAAATGACATATGTCATCATTGACTTTCTTTCTTATGTATCCTTTTAGCTTCATTGTTGCATCACATTGAGGATGATGCTCTTATAAGGGGAGGAAAATGTAGTGCTTAACTTTTTAAAAAAGGGGAAATAGTAAAAAATGAATTAGGGAATTCGTAACAAGGTAGGAGTAGCTGAAAATTAAAAAAAGATGGTAGGGATGGCATTCTATATTAGGCGATGGCATGAGGTAGGTGTCCTGACAGGGTATGGCCACCCAAAAGACTTTTCAGACCTATCATTTTACTTGCAAAATAAAACAACCACTTTATTTATGTCCAGAAGCGTAAACCATTCTAAAACCCATGTCAGATGATAAACTTAGTAGTAATTGGAAAGCTACAGTGAAGGAAGTGGACAAAAGACTTGGATTTTCTCATGGAATAGTCACATTGTTCCACAAATGCGACAAACATGTCTTAAACCTGATTAGTTTACATTTACTCGTGTACTCCTAGCCTATGTCAACACGTGAGCTTTCGAACAGGGTATGGATGTCCATATAAGCATAAAAGATAGAGTAATTTTATCATATTTTTTATTTTTAAGTGCTCCAGTAGATATGTATACAAGTGTGGAAGTATGCACCTAACATGTGAACTGTTCGACTATATTCTTGAAAGAAATTTTTCCTTGTGGACTGCAATGGCTGCAAGATATACACAAAATGGGTTTGTTGAAAAGGATTAGAAACTTGCAAGAAAATTAAATTGGTAGGTGTGAATGTAGTTAGCAGGTGTAAATCCAAATCCCTCTTATGCAAACATGGATGTGAGAGTCACAGTATTTGATTCTCCCCATACACAAAACCAACCCCATGAATATATGACTGTTGAAACTGTGGCAATGCTAGTTCCCAAAGGAAGGGAAGATGATTGTATTTTTTTCGATAGAACCTAGACATCACTAAATGTTATCATCTACCCAAGCATCTATTTAGTACTAATAGTCTGGTCAATTTCTTCATCTGCATCTGCGTTTGGAATAGGAAAAACAAACAAAAAAACAAAAAAAAAAAGAGGAAGAGGAATTCAAAAAGGATATGTGAGGATGGAACATAGCTATGAGCTCTATGATGGAAGAACTAGGTATGAACTTGCAATATAAATTCTTAAAGCTCCTAACCATTCTTAATTTGTTGTCTACTGGTGGTCTCTTTTCGCAATCCATTTGCAGTAGAAAATAATTGTGTTGTCCCTCAATCTCTACTCAAGAATGCTCAAGGGATCTCAATAAATGTGGGACAAGATTGCACAAGATAATAGAGGAAAACCCTTATATGTATTCACATCATATGTTTAAAATTTTATTTTGTTCAATTTTACTTTGGCCTATGATAATGTTGCAAAGATTGCTCAAAACATTCAAGTTAAATATTTCTATACTATAAGCCACATGATCATTTACACCCGACTCATCCTAGCATCGGATATTAAAATAGGAAGAAATTCACTCCCAGGATAGTAAGGATTTCATGGTGTGCAACCATCAAATGGTAATGGAAAGTAATATTTTTAGATGTATGGAAAATTGTATGAAAAGCGATACGAGCATACAAAATGTAAATGTTTTGTTGGAACGGTTCTAAAGACTCTCAAGCAAAGGCAGTTGGGGGAGTGTGCTAGAATCACACAAACCATTTGATAGAATTCTTAGAAGAGGGAGGAAGTTTTGAGGAATGCGGGTGAAACCACCTTGAGCACCTCTTGCCCTACAGATGCTAGTATTTCTAGGCATGGTCTCCTTACCTGCATCTTTTATCATTTTTGTATAATTTGAATTTTTAGTTGTAATATAATATAAATGTTAAACCATTAGATGCTTAAAATTTTGGTTATTTTAAACAAACTTGTATCGCAAAAAAATAAAACATCACCTTGTGACTTATGCATTGCAAATAAACCTTGGTGTAAACCTTAGACTCAAACCCACCTTCTTAGATGTTTGGAAACTCTATAATCGAAATGGATAGCTGCAGCCCCTCGAGTGGGCTAGTTGAGTTAGAGTTTTTCGTTAAATCTAGTTATCATCCCTTTGTAAAATTAGGTAAATTGTGATTTTTAAAGACTCTCAAAACCACCTTTAGAACATCGGAAAAGAGGTGTGAAGCATCATATATGCTCTTTTTTATGGGGAGAGTCGCATCAAGCTTTAGATTGACCCTAATTAAACCTTTGTACTCTCTTCGCCACTCCTCTAGGAGCCCTGTTAGCTTGTTATGCACTACTAGGAAGTTAAAATTGAAAATTTGGGTTTCGTATTGGCTCGTTGTTTGGACCCTAAAAAATGAAATTCTTATCCACCTTCGCAAACCTCTAGTATTTTTACTAGACAATTACTTGGAACCTTCAATTTAGGAATAGCACATTCCTTGTTATATTTGCAAAGGGGTTTCGTAGGCCTCCGGTCGTTGTTTGACTAGGTCAAATTTGGTCGATTACGACCAGTGGCTCCAAAAAACCATTCACCAATTGTACACGATTCACCAGTTCTAAATTCCATCAGTCCCCATGGATTCTTGGTATACAAGTGGAAAAGTAGGAATTCTCCCATCATGAATTGGATTATTGGAAGATAGTTTTTAACACACTTTCTTAGCCTTGGAGCCAAAATTGGGCGTTTTTGCAACTAGCAGAAAAATGTAAAAGAAATTTGTAGGACCCTAGTCAAGTTAGAAAACCATCATGGAAACTTATTAACACTTGTGATTAAATATTTGAAACTCTATCTTGTGACTTGTGTGAAATTTGACTTTTGGCAAAATAGAGTTTGTCTCTCTTCTCTCTCTTCCCTATCTCTTTCTCTCTTTTCCCTTGGTTAAGAAATGAAATGAAACAAAATAAAATGAATATATGTCTCTAACCCTCTCATTTCTAGTGCAAATAATTATTTTTATTTAAATGGAAAACTAAAAGCATTAATTATGCTAAATCTAGGTGGATGACATGCCAGGAATTTATCGTTGATTTCATGCTCACATGGTTTTATATGATGCAAGTAAGATGGCACAACGACATGTTTGTAATTATTTTTATATTATTATAATTTATGTATGTTAATGGAAAGAAAGATATATTTATTGTTATGTTATTGTAAGGACTCATTATTGAAATTTGGTAATATGAATGAGATGCTAGTTTTAGGGGTGTTTTGAGAATTGTGCATGTAACTATAGGTGTTCTTCTTATTCAAATTTACATATGGTGAAAAGGGGGTTGGATATATATGTTAAGTGAAATTGTAGAGGATTTTTCAACATTTTGTGAAGTATTGAATGGTTTATCTGTGAAGTTTTGTAACATTTTTAAGATGGTAGTATTTAACGGAAATTTTCATCAATACATGGGTGTTATTTTGATCGCAAAATTTGTATTGTAAAAGTTGAATATATATGTTAACTGAAATTGAATTTAATAGATTATAGTGTAATTATAATGTGAAATTGATGATTAATTAATTGGTGTGTGGTGTTCCTTTCCTTGAAAATGTAATAAGAAATCTAAACAAAACAGTCAACCCTAGTATAAAATTCATGCATAGCTATTCTTCATGTGTGATTATTTTTCTCATAGGAAACTAAAACCTTAGGATAAACTTAAATATTTACACACGATGACACCTTCTAGTTAAGTAGATAAGAGCCCAAGTTGAAATTTCCATCCTAGCATGTATGCTTAGCGTCATCGATGTGAAAGCATCAATTAATAACGAAATGGTCAAACATTATCTAGAGTATGTGGTTTCCTTCCAAGATTGGTAATCGGGTGTGTAGTAAGGAGAATGTGTTTTCTGAAGGTATTACTCTTGGTAACCAACATTAAACATAGTGTAAAATGATCTTGGACCGACATACATATTTGAGTGGTGAAGATCACTAACTAACCTTGAAAGTCATTTTTAAGAGTTGGGATCATAAATGAACTCGATACCCAATCTCAATTTCCATTTGGTTTCTATGGTGCAATACTAAGAGTTAATTACGAAACTTAACAACATTTTAAATTATGAATAGTTGGTTAAAATGTAACTATAAAATAATGTGCTTGGAAAAAGGTAAAATTTAGCTTGCTATTATAAGGTGTTCAAACCATCTTGTGGTGAGAAAAAGGGGATCCACGTTGTGTAAACTCTAATGCAAACCTTAAATCTTTAAACAATGGACTACTCCATATTTCTCTCTCACTTGTCCTAGTATGTAATGGTTGAATGATGTGAAACTATGTGATCATGTTCTTAGAGACAAATCCCCTATGAAAGGGACTAGTAGTCTCATGAGGATAAAAATGCCCTATTAGAAAATAGGTCACACAATTCATTGCAAAAGACATATGAATCTAGTTAAGGAAAATGTAATGCCCACTCTTCTTTGACACCAATTATACTATGATCTTTAACTTCGGGTGATTAGAGACATGGACCTGATTGTTATATCTTAGTTAGCATGTTGTTAAGATATGAGAGACAACATGATTGCTATTGTGTCTAATTGTTACTCTGGACTGTATGGATGCGTTGTGGACCTTGATGGACAATAAGGATATGATGATAGTCTATAACAGTTTCCTTGTTTATACTGACATTTGGATTCTTGACGTATTGAGTATACTTGAAGTGTTGGAGTAACCATGTGGTCTAATTGATTTTGTGAATTTCTAACAATATGATGGTATTAGGGATCGATAATATGTTCTTGATTGTATCTAGTAGTTGATAACTACAGTAGATATAGAAAATTTCGTGATTATTGTAGAATGTGAATCAGATTATTGATAATTGAAAATTATTTAGTAGAGTAGAATTAAAATGTTAAGTGATCTCAAATAATTGATAGAAATTCGTAAAATTGATGATAATGATTTAGTTTCGTTATATTACAATGTAAATTGATAAATATATGTTTGTTTTGTATTTCTTGATGTATGTTTTATATGCATTGATTCCCATGACATATTGATATGTCCTTGAGGCCAAAAGGGTATTTTAATTTTGTTTGCAGGGACATTATATCATATACATCGAAAGGGGATAGGGGACCAACCACAGAAGGATGTCAGGTATTGTGAAACATGGCCAAATTTGACAAAAATTTTATATGTTATATTGTGTTGTTGCATGATTTATTAGAAGGTTCCTATAGAGGGGTAACCTCATCCATGTGGCCATGGGCGTAATGTGTTTCCTTTCTTTTAATTTTTTTTTTCTTGTTGTGCATGTGTTTAATTATTGGGGAAATATTGTTAATTTATTAACACTTTCTGATGTATCTTAATTAACTAATTTACCTTAAATTTCAACTAAAAAGGGAAGATATGACATGTGGGCAAAAAATTGGCTAGATAGTCCTTGTTTTGATGCATGACATAAGTTGAATTAAATGCATTTCAGTGGTTTGTAGTCCACCATCCTTCCCAAATTCGAATTTGGGCTTGTTGGCCACTTTTAGAGACTTGAGGGACAAGTTAACCTTGTCCCTCACATCTTAAACTTTCCTACCAACCCTACTTATGAAGTATGAGACATATTTTTACCATTTTGATGCATTTTAAGTGTAAAAAGGGCCAAAAATTGCACTTGTTACTTACCACATTTAAGATTTTCCTTGAATAGAATGGTGTGCAAGTTGGAATGTCATGTGGCTATGTCATAAGTCTTACAAGTGCGTTTAATTGATTTGGGTTTGATTTTTGACTTGTGTGTTGGAATGGAGGGATGATGAAGTGGTATCCTACATGGAGCCACCTCATCATCCTCACATCCATTTTATATTTATGGGATGATTTTGATGTATTTTGGGGTTACTTACCTTATTTGTTTCTCTTGCATTTTTGAAAAAATGGGTCTTGGTTTTCATACTTAGAGTCTCTTTTGGAGTTAGATCTTGGATTGAGCTTGATGTCAAGGATTCAAATCTTGTAGAATAAATAAGCTTGATGGAGAGGTAGGCTCTCCTCTTTTTATAATTTTTATATTATTGTATTTGATGTAGAAATTTTTCTTGTTGCATATTGCATGGGTGTTGTGGTTTTGTCCGATTGTGGTTAGGTCGTTTTCTTTAAGTTTGGTGTGAGAGATGGATTAATGGGACCATTGGGGAGGGAAAAGGGAGATGTGAGGAATGCTTTGTGGAGGGAGTGTGAGTTTGAGTTCCACCTATGGTGAGTGAAAAGGATAATATGGATATATTTTTCATACTTGCAAGTGTAGAGATAAGGATTTGATTTTGTTTTGAGTTGTGCACATGGTGGCTTTGGGTTGAACTCCTACATGTCACTTGGGAGATAAAAGGAGGTGGTACCCATATTCTATTGCTCCTTTTAGCTTGTGTGTCAAGCCTTTGTGCTTGTTTGGAATGTTGTATAATTGTTGGAGTATATTGTTTGAATGTAATTGCTTCAATGTGTTATTTTGTGGATTGTATGTTGTGGAAGCCATTTTGTAAAGGTTTTCAAAGTTACATAACACTCCCCATTGTTATTTTGTTGGGGCTCGAGGGCCAATAAGTGGGTGGCTTCTCCTCTTAATGAATTATAGGTTGGGCAGAGAGCGTCGTCTTTCCCCCCTTTCTTGTATTGTGATCCATGATTTAAAGAGTTGAGGAGGTGCAAAATTTAAGTCATGAAGTTGAGAGAAGACATTGAAAGGAATAATTGTATTTGAACCTTTGAAAGACTCTCTATGTTGTTAATTTGACCTCATTGTTCCCACTTAGAAGGGAAGGTTGTAATTCTTGTATTTTAAAATGATGCTCTTGTCACCTTTATCTATCAAAACTACAATATTATAGCGGAAAAGAAAAAAAAACTCAAGTTGTATGTTTGTTGGAAATGAAACTCCCCAAATTTTGGATGTTATTAAAATTTGTAATGTGTGTTATTTGGAAAAGAAAGATGTTACAAAGAAAGTGTTGTTGAGTTCCTTATTGCATTGTTAGCAAGATTAAAATTGAAAAGGAACTTTATTTAAGTGTGTGATAATTTATTTTCTCTCCAAATTGAGTATATGTAAAATTAATGATTTGAGTTAATCTATAATCAATTTTACAAGGGAAATGGTTTCAACTATCCCACATATATGAGTAGAAATAGAATTTTCACAACTACATATGGCCTTATCTTCCATTTATAATGAACTTAATTGATAAATGAACTTAATTGATAAAGTGTGTATAATTAACAAAATTATATATATATATATATATATATATATATATATATATATATATATATATATATATATATATATATATAATTACAAATGCCTACATCTATATAAAATTTTATTTTGAAATTTTAATATATAATTGCACAAATTGTAAACACATACAATCAATGGAATACTTGTATGATATACATATATATTATTAATATTTAATATATGAATATATTAATAATATATATATTACTTTATAAATATATATTACTAATACATATATAAGTATCATTAATAAATATATATATATATATTAATATATTAATAATAAAGATTAATAACAAAGGGTTATATATTAAGAGAAGCCAAAAAAAAAAATTATATTGAAAAAGAAAAATTTAAGGGAAAAAAAATTATATTGGAAAGTTTAGGTATTCGGCTGAGTTTAGAAGTTAGATAAAAAAAAGACAATTATCATGTTTGGGAAGGGGTCGAACCTCCCCCCCGCGCCCCCAC
Organism: Taxus chinensis; assembly: GCA_019776745.2. Taxonomy (NCBI): domain Eukaryota; kingdom Viridiplantae; phylum Streptophyta; class Pinopsida; order Cupressales; family Taxaceae; genus Taxus; species Taxus chinensis. Next base: position 196,654,850 of record CM034147.1, on the reverse strand, counting down.
CATATCTCTGTTATTAAAACAAGAAAAAGGGGTGGGCAGCCATAACCGAACCCAAAGCATTAAACGAAGTCGTTAATGGGCCAACCCAAATAAAAATGCAGGTTTCGCCACCTTATATGGCCATCCCAACCTGCAATGTAATATATATATACTTCTCCCAAAATTGGGATTATATCTCATCCCGCAAAAACAAAAATAAACTAGTGTGCAGATTTTAGTATCTAGACCAAACCAATTCAAAAGAAGGAAAATCTATTTGCCGAGCTCTCTTTTTAATCAAACATATACATATATACATATATATATACATATCTAGATATATACATATAGATATATATATATACATATATGTATATGTTTATATATATATATATAAACATATATATGTATATGTATATATACATATATGTACATATATGTATATATATGTATATATATATATAGTTTTTCAAATTCTTATAACTCCCCTCATGGTTGTTGTTCATCCTTCCATTTCCATACGTGTATATAATATAAAGTTTTTTTTATATTGAAAAGCATAACCATATATTAATGATGACATGAAATGTACAATGCTAATCATGTGAAATTGAGTGGAAAATATCACACCCCATACACAAGATCATAGTAGCCATTAAGAGGCTACGATTTACAAAAAATTACATAATCATATCGACAGTAGCTTTGTCAATCAAAAGCGTTTGAAGCAAAAGTGCAGAAAACCAGAAAACACGCCAAACATGGAGGATGGTGGCAGTTGTGGTGGGCTCTTTGGATGGTCACCCCAACCACTAAGAGTATTGTCGGGGGTGTCATCAATCAGCTCCCAACCGTTTTACTGCTACTGCTCCTCATTTCCCCGCTGAGAGGGTGAGATAGTTAAGAAGAGCCGAGGAAAATTTGATTGGTCGGGTGCCTACCACCCGGAGCCACCACTGCCAGAGCCCAGCCGACCAAACACCCCGGTAACGGGTGGAGTCCAAGATGGAGGCAGAGAATGGACCCGTTGGTGAGGAGAGGCGCTACGCTTCCCATGAGCTGGACACCCGGTCGAAGTTACGCCACCCACGGGAAAGCAAGTGGGGACCTTGTGAGCGGGAGCAGTGGCGAGGGGAATCTGGTGGAATGTGACTAGCAACACAAGGGGCACTCCCCCAATGGTCCATAAGAGTTTGCAAGTGCTCAACTTCAGCATGGACTTTCTCTGCCTGCACCTAGATTTGAAGTGAAACATTGGAGATGACAGCAAGCTTGTTAGAAATAGCAAAAATTCTATCCACTGTCTCTTTATTAAAAATAACAACATTTCTAGATTTCCAAATGTGATATAAAATAGCCACTCTGAAAGAAAGCCAAATGTTGTAAAATTTTGCAGGAATAAAGGCTGAATCCCCCAGAAGAACCATTTTCCATGTAAAAAAGGTGGGCAAAAAAGGTTGAAAAAGGGTATGAATCTAGTGCCAAGCAGACTGAGCATGAGGGCAGAACCAAAATAGATGAAGAAGAGTCTCAATGTGGTTGCAAAAAAGGCAGCGCAATGGGGGAGCTCCCAAAAGAACAAGTCATTTTCCCATGGGAAGCCCTTGATGAAGAATGCTCCAAAGAAAGTGCACAACTTTGGGCTCTATAAGAATGGCCCAAACAACAGTGAAGCGCTGCTTCCACCCAAAACGAGTGGAATGCAAGCTCCAGTGACCATTTAACTTGTTGAGAGGGAGTTTCTTCTATGTGAGAATCTTGTAGCCCACCCAAGGTTTATAATTTCTGAAGGGGTGGCAAAAGGCCAATGCCAATCAAACCACCATGGGCGTTGCATAGTGAGACCAATTTTATGTAAACAATCGCCAGGTATGAGATCTTGAATGATAGAAATGGCTTGTTTATCATTATCATTTAGAGAAAAATTAGCTTTTAGGTTTTCCCATGGAAGCCAATCCTTGGTGATAGGACAAAAAAGGTCCTGGATATACTTAATCACTTTTTTGAAAAAATGCAAACCCTTGAGCTACAAGGAAAGAGCAAGGGGTTTGTCATGAAATTGAAACACTGGATTCCACCAAAAACTAAGAGAGTTAAGAGAGAGACAATTTCAGAAACCATCACCTTGTCAGAGCATATGGGGTTTGAGAAGCTCCCAGGCTTTCCATATGTTTTTGGCCACAAAAGAACCACCAATTTTACCAGTAATAGGGCATAGAAGGAGTACTATTTCAAACCCTGTCATTCCTTTTGATTAAGCAGAGACCCTTGAGATATACAATTTCTGAAAAGAATTTTCCAAGACTCCTCACCTTCAAGGCTGTGAATAATCCATTTGGCAGTAAGAGCAAACCCTTGCATATGAATGTTGATTAGGCCAAGACCACCAATTTCTTTCAGCGTATAGCAGATGTCCCAAGCAACTCTATGAAAACCATGGTTCCCTTTGGAGTTGGCCCATAGGAATTCACGTAGAATTTTCTCTAGTATGTGATAAGCGGCCTTAGAAGGTGCCCAACATGAGGAGTAATAGACCTGAGTGGCATCCAGAACCTTGGAACAGACTTGGAATTTTCCGGCAAGAGACAGATGCTTGGTAATCCAAAAAGATATTTTTTGTTCAACTCGCTGAATCACATAGTTCCAAAGGTCAGCAGGGGATGCCTTAAAGGTAAAAGGAATGCCTAGAAATTTAAATTGAACATCAGGTTTAATCCAAAGCCATTGAAATCCATCTAGCCAAGGAGGTTTGGAACCCATTGCCTGTTTGTAACATTGGGTTTTCTTCCATTGGAAAGTAGAACCAGAAGCAAGACAAAAAGTATCAAGACATTTCATGGCATTAGTAACAGAGGCCTCAGTTTCAGCCAAAGTGAGAAAAGAGTCGTCTACAAAATGACCATTAATCAACTATTTATGGGAGGAAGGCAGTTGAATACCTTTAACCAAACCAGCATTAGTGAGCAATTAGCTTAGAACTTCAATAGCAATGACATAAAGAGAAGGAGCAAGAGGGAAACCTTGCCGAATGGAATGATGAAGAGAGAATCGCTCAGACTATTGACCATTGATAGTAAGACAAGCTCCCACATCTTAAAAGAGCATATTAACAGAGAGGATGAACCGGGGTCCAAAATTGATAGCCTGCGACATGGCTAGAATGAAAGGCCACTCAAATATGTCATAGGCTTTTTCCAAATCTATTTTAACAAACAAATCCAGTTGAGAAGTCTGGCGGGCATATTCCATGCCCTCCCAAACTACAATAATGTTATCCAAAATATATATGTTTTTGATAAAGCTGGTTTTCTCGCTCCTGATGATCAGAGGCAATAAATTAGTGAGCCTGTTAGCAAGAGATTTGGCAATAATTTTGTACGAGACATTGAGCAAAGTTATTAGCCGCCAATTGGTAATAAGTTCAGGACCTCCAGACTTGAGTATGAATTTGATGTTGCCTTGGTTAATCAAAGCACCCAAGGTGTTGGAGGACATAGCTTCTAGATAGACTTGATAAAGATCTGGACCAACAGTCATCCAAAGAGACTATTAAAAGTCACAGGGAAAACCATCAACACTAGGGGCTTTATGAAAGGCCATCTGCAGAGCATCTTCCTTTAAATCATCTAGAGTGAGAGGCCGATCACAAGCAATGCACTGACTTTAAGAGAGCTTTTAGGGAACAACTTCAATGCATTGGAGGAGAGAAGCATCACGAGCCAGAGTAGTAGGTTGAGTAGTAAAAAAAACATGATAGTGATGCACAAAAGCTTGCAGAATGTCAAGAGAGTAAGCCTTTGGTTTCCTTCCTTGATAGCTTTGATTTTGGTGAGAGTTTGATTAGATTTAAGGGAAGAAAAAAACTCCTTAGTAACTCTGTCACCAATGCGAAGCCAGTGCAATCTGGCTCGAACTTGGGCTCCTATAGCCTTATAGTACTCCTCAACTTGAATTTTATGTTTCCAATGAGCAGCTTGCACTTGTAGGTGAGTGTTGAAAGGAGACAGATTAAGCTCTTCAATATCTCTCGAATATTTAATATGAGAGGCTTCATGAGCATTCTTGTGAAAAAGAGTAGCTTTTTTCACATAGAACCAAAGGAAAAAAGTGGTGCGAGTGATGGCATGAGACCACCAATCAATCCAGCCAATCCCATCAATAGGTCTCGGGTCAAGATTCCAAATATGTCTTATGTAATCCAAAGTTTTGGGATGAGAAAGGTGGGATGTATTTAAATAGAACTGAGTGGACTTGGGCTTGGGACACTGAAAGTTCCATTGAATCCCAAAGAAGATGGGCTTATGGTCTGAAGCCAAAGTAGTGTCCACTACCGAGACCGGGAGGCTATGTGAAGAATCAAACGAAAACCATTGCTGCTCTGAAAACATATCTCTGTCAATACTCTTATAAAATCTGTCATCGCCAGCTCTAAAATTAGACCAACTGAACCAAGGGGTGGCAACATTACAATGCTTATAGTGGTTGGGATCAAACAGAAAAAGTTTATTACGCAAGTAAAACCAAGCTTCACATTCACCAGCACACAAAGGCATAGGAAGTTGGCCCAACTTATCTTCAGGAGATTCAACCATGTTGAAATCACCACAAAAAAGCCAGGTAGAAAATGGCAGATTATCATCCAACCACCACCAAAAAGAAGAACACTCAGAGGCATCATTAGAAGCATAAATATTGGCCAACCCAAGAATGTGGGCGTCAAAATTAAAAAGGGTACACACCACCCAATGAGTGGGGTCATAGCCCCACAATATTATATTGGAGGTGAGGTCAGGGCTTAAAAGAGTGACAACACCACCTCGACCATTATCATGAGCTGACATCTGGTAGAGAGAACTAGGCCAGATGGTACGCATAGCAGCAGAAAGATGGAAGCCAAAGATTTTAACTTCCTACAAACACAACACCTAAAAATTTGTAAAATACTTATAAAGTTCTGTCTCTGACAAGATATCTGCGAGTTAGTTCGGTAAGCCCCCTAACATTCCATGAGTAAACTATCATGGAGAACTATCAGGATGTATGTTTTCCTCCTCGAGGCCAGCTAATGCTCCAAAGAGGTTAGAGAAAGTGACTTGCCACGCTTTCCCATGAATATAATCTCAAAGCTCAAACTGTCAGCGAGTTCTCTGCAAAAAATCATCCTCAGAAGGGGGGAAGGACTTCGGGAACGGTGTAAGGTATTTTTTCTATCTATTTGAGCAGCCGAACCACCGGTAGTGTTATCCAAAAAGATTGAAGTTTCGGGAAGTGAGGGGTGTGAAAGAGCAGGAGCTGAGGGGTCAGAGTTGAGGACAATAGCAGCTTGCAAAGTCTGAGAGATGACGGGCGCGGGCTTGGGAAGGGTCACAGCCGATGGCTTCATAGGAGAATAAGCGGAAGTAGCCATTGGTTTGTAAGCAGATTTTTGGGGCTTATTGCAGGTCGAGCCCGAAGGATCTCTACTAGTGACATTATTCCATCCATCAGAGGAGGGAGTGCTATATGTAGGGTCGATCGGGGTTTTCTCCAAAACTAGCGGAGGGATTGGAGTCATGAGAGGACAATCCTTAATCATGTGGTCAGCAGATTGGCACCGAAAAATAAGTGTTGCCCAGGTAGATTAATGTATAGAACTTTATACGCAAAGCGTGTGTCTCCAACCTGGATATCGAGGGTATCTTTGAGGTCTTTTGAAAGATCAATTTCAACACAGACCCGTTTCTGGGGTTGAGCCAAATAAAAATTAGGTTACTCATGGTAGATGAGATGACCCAAGGGTTTGATAAGTTGATCAATAAATCCCCACAGAGAAAAAGGAAGGCCTGGAAATTCAACCCAAATAGGAATTTTGACTTTGGCTTGCTCAGAGACTTGAAAGTCTCGAGTCCAGTGGGAGAAAACCACAACAGGATTGCTAATAAACCAAGGACTGTGGTTAACAATGGCTTTGCAATGTTTAAAATTGGTAAAACGAAACAGAAAGAAACCCTTGTTCATGTTTTGGACTCCCTCTACCTTAACTCCATGAGGTTTTCAATGGTTATGAATCCATTGGCAGAGGATACCTTTAGGGGGAACTCGGCCCAAAAAATAAGCAACAAGAGAAAATGATTCAAACTAGTTGCAAGCTTTGTCAAAAGTGGGTAAATCAAGAACAATATCTGGGGAAGGATTATCATAATCCTTACCTTGTCAAACACCTTTGGGACAAACTTCCTCTCTCTTTTCGGCGCCATTGTCCAAAGCTCCTGTGGTAAGACCAGCATCAACAGATGCATGGCCCGAGGAGGTGGTCATTTTATAAGCCACTGCCCAAGTGGCGGAGTGGCGATCGACACAAAATTAATGCAAATAATCCCACCTGGACCTACAGATCGGTGGTGTGACACGATGGTGGCGTACGGCAAGGCCGAGCACTCACTGCGAAAAAAACTCGTAGAGCCTAAACCCTAGTGGAGCCCATCTCTCCAACCGTAGGTTAATATCATTAATCACTCATAATATAAAGTTTTTGGGCTTAGGTAAGTTTAGATGGTTAGGTTCTTAGAAGTAAGGTTTAGGTTAGTTTAGATTAAACCTTATCCTACTAAATATGATTAGGTTAGTTTTTCTATATATATACCCTTTATTAGATCTTGTTATATATTCTAAGACATGTGAAATAGTGTAAAGTATATATTATAATATGTGCTAATATATATATATATAACAAAATATGTGTTTTATAATATAACATGGTAATATAATTTTGTAACATTATAATGTTATGTCACACATAACATTAGGTTTTGTATATAATATAATTTTATTTTATACAAATGATATGGTATGTTATAAGATTATGATAGTCAAAAGGATTTGTTACAAAAATGTTATAATGCTATTATAAAGAAATATTTATGTATCAATATAACGAGTACAACATATGCATTACTATTGTACACGCAATAATATTACTACTTAGTATAATGTTTTTATTATGTAGATAATGATAAGGTGATTATTTTTGTAATATTCATATGGTTATATTATTGTATCGTGTATACTACTATTATTAATATGTTTTAAAGTCATTAGAATTTTAGCCTTGTTAATTTAATCGTTTATCCCTCGAATGCACAATGAGGATTACTCATAAGTGTGGAAAAATCTTTTGGCATCGCGTCGCGATGTTTGACCCACAACTAATAATATAAACTTAAATCTTACCTTCCATCAATCTTTCTAAAACAAAATAAATACATCCATAATTTTTTACATCTTAATTAGTTGTTTTGTGAGTGAAATTTTTTGGGGTGTTACACTTGGTATCAGAGCCGTAGGTTCAATGCTTGGACCCTGGGAAAACATGGGAACACGACAACCAGTTAGCAAAACTTAAACCTCTATGATTAAAATAACAATACCAATAATAATATTTGTTTGGATTTTGGTATCTTCCTAAGAGGGCATCTTGTTGTACCCCGTTAACAGGAAATGTTGCTCAATTTGATATTCTTGTGAAATTCTTGGGTGATGGGAACTTGGATCCTTGCGAAGATGTTGTTATTGGGTTCCTAGCTCTTGGTTATAAACTTGTGGTGTGTTGACCCTATAGAGACCCTCCCTTTTTTTTGGAGTGCTAGTTTGTGTGGTGAAAATCTTGTGGATTAGTGCTAAAGGTAGCATTTAGGGGTCAGTTGGGAGGAAAACTAGAGGTTGATTTTTAGTTAGAGCTCCCCCTTCTTCACAAATGGCTATATGAGTTGGCTTGGTTTTCACTTGAGGACTTTATCCTCCTATGGGAGAGTAGATTTCAGGACATGGTGTCGCATTTGATCTAGTTTATATGTGTGTTCTTAGATCTGAGCTCGATGTATAGTACCCCTATCGACGGCCCGTGAAGGGTTGAGAAGTGAATGTGATGTGGAAATTTCATGTGTTTTATATTCGTAAACTTAAGTTCTTTTATCAAGAACCCAAAATTTTATTCAATGATTTGATTGAGAAGCTCTGAGGCTCTTTTTGATTTTTTTTATCTGATTGCAAGATTTTCAAGGATTACAATGCGGCTATTTATCCATTTCTTTTGATTGTCGTGATTTCTGGGATTTTTCCTTTGATTGGTGACTCGGTGTTTGTTTGTTTCGATGGCCACTTGGCTACATGTTATCAAGAAGGTTATGTGATGCTCTTCTTTTCGATTGATGAGTTGGTTATACAATGTTGTATTGTAATCTCTCGTCGTATGGGGGTACAACCTAGGTGTCTTGATTGTCTTCTTAGTTGCTTCAAGTCATTCCTTTGGTTTTAGAATGACAGAAAATTGTGTGTCTAGGATCTTGGAGTGCCTCTTTTCATACTTATCCCTTCTAGGGAGAGAGTTCTCTATGTCACGAGGTATAATTAGTAATTTTTGGTGGTGGTTGTGTATCTTTTGCACGCTGGTAGGAGCCTTGTTCATCATCATAATAGGTGTGATTCTTGTTGTGGTCTTATGTATTTTATTAGGGATAGACTAACTCTAGGATAGTTATAGGTTTCTGATGATAGTGTATTATTTGGACGTGTTGGTCCACCGATGGGTATGTTGGGTTCTAATGTGGTCCCTTATTTTTGTTATAGAAAGGATCCACTATTGAATTTTTTTTACATTGGGTAAATATAATTATACTTAAGACCCTTTGGGCATTGTGCTTAAATATGTGTTCTTGTTTTTCTCTCAATGACCCATAGATAAACCTACCCTTGTCTTAACCTCTTAAATTGTTTAAGTATACCACACTATAATCTATTAGTATTGAGTTATGTTGAGATATATATGGATGCATTGGGGTCCTTTTGGACCTTGTCTTTATATATTTTGGTTTTATAAGTCTTGAGTTTCCGATATTAGTTGTGTTTATGTCATGTTCTTTCTTCTAAAGCTATAACTCTTGGCCGTAGAGGCCATGTTTGGGTAAAATAGTTGATTGTCCTCTTGTTTTTGATGTCCTCTTGATGGGGTAGTGTAGTGCCCATGGATAAAATTTTCCCTTCTCTCCTTATTGCTTGGTTGATGGTATCTTGTTGAAGTATGAGTATTATTTGGAAACTCTCCTTTTCTTATTTAGTGGACCTATTTTGATTCTAAACCACCAACTTTGTTTTCTCCTCCTACTTATCTAACTCCTTGAACTTATAAAAAAAATGTAACTTTAATGTACATCTTCATCGTATCTCTTATTGATACTTGTGTATGCATGTAACTTTTGGGGAAGCTCTTGTAATCTTGGGTGTGAACTATTTTTTGGTTAATGATCTCTTGTTCCTATAAAATTAATAATGTGATATGCTTGGCTCTTCCTACTCATTTAAAATATAATTGGTAGCATGATTAACCTGAACATAATAAATATCTAATTGAGGGGCTTGGAATTTAAAACTTAATAAGTAAACTGGAACATTAGGAAGATGGTTCCTTACTCCAACTTGGTAGTCTAATAAAAGAAATAAAACTATGTGAAAATAGCAAGAAATATTTGTGTACTTTCCCTAGGAGTAAAATGAAAATTTTTTCTGCCTATATAGAATGACGTGATATCATACCAAAATTCGTGGTGTTTCTTAATGGCACAAAATACGTTATATCATAACCCAAGGAATGCATTAATTAAGAAAACTTATAATAAATGTGCTTAGTGAGAGTAAATATAACTTGTGTCTTATAATTTGGATTATAAAATGACTAATTTTATGAGGTTGGGAACAATGTATAAATAAACAACCTTGATTGTATAAATGGCTATTGCATTCCCTAAATTTATAAAAGACATAATTTGAAAAGTTTGAACTAATTGAAAGGTTTCCTTGAGGCTATAGGAGTATCTAATATCTTTTGCAGCCTAAGATTTTGGGGTTGTGATATGGTTGAGTAATTTCCATACCCCTTGTTATATCAAACAATAAACATATGTAAAATGGTTATAACACAAGTACATGCCAGGTCATTTTTGGATCTCTCTTTGGGTAGTGCAAAGTTTTGGAAGTACATAAATATTTTATTCCTTTATTAGTGTGGATTAATTGATATGTTCATATTGATGGACCCTACATCCCATTAAGCTAAAGGTGGAAACTATTTTAAACTTTAGGTTTGTCCGTCTACCCTGATTAATGAAACACCCTTGTTGATAGTGATATATTCTAGCTATGTCTTACTCGCTTGAACTTAAATGTGTGTGAGTTTCCATTGTTGGAGCCTTTAGGTTTTTCGTACCCTTGTTGTCTCTTATCTCGACGAGTGTATGTTTTTGGTCTTTTAGAAGAGGATATGTATCTCTAGTTTTAAGAAAGGTACCCTCATTATGTGTGGAATGGGTCATTGGTGACCTAGGCTTATTGACAAGCTTAGGAAACATATGTTAAGGATATGGAGAGATTTTGGAATCCTCTTTCCTATTATGGAACCATGATGTTGTTCCCCTTGTCCTTTAAGGAAGAGAGTGGTGCAAGTTTGTCTTCATAAGTTTCTCCAAGAATGTATTGTGTGTTCCTCTAGTAAATTGTAGTTGGACCTCTCTTGTTTCCTAGTTCTCCTAGCCCGCTTGAGTGTTCCTACGGATTATACTTTATGCTTTTGAACGTTTTAAGGATCTTTAACTAGGATAGATTTAAAATTATTAATGATGTTTTGTTAAACAAAGAGAATGGTACCTCTTGTGTTGATATGTTAGTCGGGGCAAAGATTTAAAAACGCTTTTTCTAATTTAGGTGTTTTCCTTGTTATTAAACCTTGTTTTATGTGGTCCTAACTGACTATAGCTTTGAGTAGGTGTGTATTATCGTGAAAAAATTGAAGTTCATGATTGGTAGTTGATAACCTTGTCTAAAATAGTGAACATTGAAGTATGATTCAACCCAACAAAGGTTTAATCCTTCCCTGTTATCATGTGTTGCACCCATGTGTGAACTACGTAGACACCGTATGTGCGTAACCTCTCCTATTATTCATAGACCTTGATTGTTATTCATTGAGTTTCCATCAACAATTTCCTTTTTATATGTATGTGTCATAACTTGGTTAACCTTGTAGAGATTATGCAGAAATTTTATATGTTTGTTTCCTTAACCTCTTTCTGTGACTTCCAGGAGGAATTCAAATATAAGGGGAGGGGGATGTAATGCCCACTACTCTTCGACACCAATTATACTATGATTTTTAACTTCGGTTGATTAGAGACATGGACCTGATTTTTATATCTTAGTTAGCATGTTGTTAAGATATGAGAGACATCATGATTTCTATTGTTTCTAATTGTTACTCTGGATTGTATGGATGCATTGTGGACCTTGATGGATAATAAGGATATGATGATAGTCTATAATGGTTACCTTTTTGTATACTGACATTTAGATTCTTGACATATTGAGTACATTCGGAGTGTTGGACTAACCATGTGGTCTAATTGATTTTGTGAATTGCTAACAATATGATGGTATTAGGGATCGATAATATGTTCTTGAGTGTATCTATTAGTTGGGAACTATAGTAGATATAGAGAATTTCATTATTATTGTAGAATATGAATTGTATTATTGATGATTGAAAATTATTTAGTAGAGTAGAATTAAAATGTTAAGTGATCTCAAATAATTGATAGAAATTCATAAAAGTGATTATCATGATTTAGTTACATTATATGACGATGTAAATTGATAAATATATGTGTGTTTTGTATTACTTGATGTATGTTGAGGATTGTATGATGTATTCTTTATATGCATTGATTCCTATGACATATTGATACGACCTTAAGGCAAAAAGGGTATTTTTTGTGTTTGCAGGGACATTATATCATATACATTGAAAGGGGATAGGGGACCAACCACGAAAGGATGTATGGTGTTGTGTAACATGGCCGAATTTGAAAACTTGTGTATAATGTTATATTGTGTTGTTACATGATTTATTAGGAGGTTCTCATAGGGGGTAACCTTATTTATGTGGCCATGGGCGTAATGTGTTTCATTTCTTTTAATTTTGTTGTTTTAATCTATTGTGCATGTGTTTAATTATTGGGGAAATATTTTTAATTTATTAACACTTGCTAATGTATCTTAATTAACTAATTTAGCTTAAATTTAAACTAAAAAGGGAAGATATGACATGTGGGCAAAAAACTGGCTAGATAGTCCTTGTTTTGATGCATGATGTAAGCTAAATTAAATGCATTTAGGTGGTGTGTAGTCCACCATCCTTCCCAAATTATAATTTGGCCTTGTTGGCCACTTTTAGAGACTTGAGGGACAAGTTAACCTTGTCCCTCACATCTCAAACTTTCCTACCAACCCTAATTATGAAGTATGAGACGTATTTTGACCATTTTGATGCATTTTTAAGTGTAAAAAAGGCCAAAATTTACACTTATTACTTACCACATTTAAGATTGTCCTTGATAAGCATGGTGTGCAAGTTGGAGTGTCATGTGGGCATGTCATAAGTCTTACAAGTGCATTTAATTTCTTTGGGTTTGGTTTTTGACTTGTGTGTTGGAATGGAGGGATGATGAAGTGGCATCCTACATGGAGCCAGATCATCATCCTCACATCCCTTTTCTATTTATGGGATGATTTTGATGGATTTTGGGGTTACTTGACTTATTTGCTTCTCTTGCATTTTTGAAAAAATGGGTCTTGGTTTTCATACTTAGAGTTTCTTTTGGAGTTGGATATTGGATTGAGCTTGATGTGAGTTGGATCTCCTGAGGATTCATCAGTGGCAGAATGATAAAATAATCTTGTAGAGTAAAGCATATATAGATGCAGCAGATAATATAACAAGCTTAAATGTGTGTACATGTATGTGTGTGTTTAGTGTGTGTGTGTGTGTGTGTGTGTGTGTGTGTGTGTTTGTGTGTGTGTGTGAGTGTGTGTGTGTGTGTGTGTGGCAAACCAAATAACAATATACCAAAATAATATATTTAGATTTGAAAACTTTTTAATATAACATGGTAATATAATTTTCTATAATGTTATAATGTCACAAATCACACATAACATTTGGTTTTATATATTCATATATTATTTTATTTTATACTTAAATGATATGGCATGTTATAAGATTATGATAATCAAAAGGAGTTGTTACAAATATGTTATAATGTTATTATAAAGAAATATTTGTGTATCAATATAACGAGTATGACATATGCGTGTGTGTGTGTGTGTGTGTGTGTGTGTGTGTGTGTGTGTGTGTGTGTGTGTGTGTGTGTGTGTTACTGATATTGTACACGTAATAATATTACTACTTAGTATAATGTCGTTATTGCGTAGATAATGATAAGGTAATTATTTTTGTGATATTCGTACGGTTATAGTATTGTATCGTGCATACTACTATTATTAATATGTTTTAAGGTTGTTATAATTTTAGCCTTGTTAATTTAATCATTTATTCCTCGAACGCACGATGAGGATTACTCACAAGTGTGGAAAGCTCTTTTGGCATCGTGCCGTAATGTTTGACCCACAACTAATAACATAAAATTAAATCTTACCTCCCATCAATATTTTCTAAAACAAAAAAAAAAATACATCCATAATTTTCTACCTCTTAATTAGTTGTTTTTTGAGTGAAATTCTTTGGGGTGTTACATAAAACTTCTTTAGTCAGACATAAGACGATACTCAGGAAACCTAATCTAGAAATAAAAAAATAAGGAAGTGTGTTGCCATGTTAAAAGTCTTCAAATTCCTTAAACTAATTGTTGGAACATAACTATAGTAAAACTATAATTGGCACTTGGCCCTAGGAAGTGTAATTGTGAAATGTTATTCCATAGGTAAAGTAAAACATGATCTTTCATTATTTTTTCTTGTAATGTGATTAAATGCGCTTGTTGTGGATAATCGAGATTCACAACTTGAGTCCCTGTCGGGCCTGTCCACTGTCCACAGTTCTGGTCTAGTCGCACCGGCCTGCACTCTAGTCTCCAGTGACCAGTCTCCAGCGAATTACAAATTTACAGTGTTGCACTCATACAGGCTACAATGGACAGCCTACTGCCTACATAATACATTATACATTGTGAATCATGAATAAGTTTAAAGTGATTGGATAAGGATTTGGAATTTGGAACTTGAAACTTTAGTCTATAATTGTTTAAAAGCATTCACATACAAGTGGGGCCGTTTTTCCCAGGTGGGAGGGGGGGCGAACGCACTGAGTACCTGCCTAGGGTGCTCGGAAAACTTAATTCGACCCTTTTATATAATGCTTATTGTCTACAAAATCAATTACCAATTTATAATTGAGTGAAAGAATTGCGACGATAAATAAATAAAAAAGTGAACTTCACATCCTTTGGAATTACACTTGATTCCGTTGTGTAACGGAGGTATGATATAAGATCAAGAGGCATGCCCTTAGAAGTGAATCCTAGGGGTAAGACCTAATAGCCTTGTGCGTAAATAAATACCCTATTATCGAACTAAACGAATTAAACGAGTAATTAAAATAATGTAGTTGATCCTTATTTAATGAGACACACCATTAGTCAAATGTTAAACTGTATAAATGAAATCTAGCAAAAAAGAAAAGGAAAAGAAATGTATGATTCACATATTATGAACCTTTCTAGGACTGAAGTTAAATATTGAAACATAATTCTAATAAATGTGTTATCCTAAAATATCGTGTCGTGGGAAGACCCTATCTATAAGTGTGTCATGTGGTTGAATCGTTATGTTGTGTCTTTTCAAAAATAAAAGTGACCTTGTTTTGCATCGTGTGGTTCATGTTTTTCTTATATGGGTTAATGTGTGGCCAAACATATCAAGTGTTGTGTGATGTCCTAAGTGATCTCCTGTAGTGTCATGTGTACTACAATGTAAGTAAAAAAAAAATATTTCAGTATTTTTACTGTTATATTTGTGTGTAAAATGTGGGTGTTACAACTTCGCTAAGTATTTATTTAAATTTTAAAACATTAGATATTACAATTTAGCCACGTCATTTGAAACTTAAATCCAAGGTTACTAAAACCTGCGATATAATTATGACAATTGTTTATTTTAGATGTAGAATACTGCAATTTAGCAAACTCACTAGTTTCTAAACTTTGGTAATTTTGAAAGAAATTATATGAAAAATTGGGGTGTTGAGGTGTGTATTATGGGAACTGTTTATGGTTGATCTATTATGTATGTTCATAGTCAACAAGTGGCTTAGATTTTGTTGAGTGCAAACTCATAACCTATAATTTCTAATTTTTATGATTTATTATTCAAAGATGTATTTTGTTTTGAATATGTGTCATATTTTTTATACAATGGAAAAGATAACTTTATAATGTATTATTTCCCTTTTAAAGTTAACAATATATTATGTTATTACCTTTTCTATTAAAACTGATGACAATACCAATAAAAATTAATTTTTGGCTGAATGACTGTACCATGCAAACTTGAACGATATATAGAATCATTCGGAACTGTCAAGCTGAACAAATTTTCTGCCTGATTTTCTTCCAATTGCATCTCCTAGTGTTAGGCCATGAGCATTACCCAACTCAAAATTCAAGAAAGAGAGAGAACTCCAATCTCAATTATCTCTGGCTCTTTTTTTCAAAAGGTGGATGGCAATGACAACAGGTATGAGTTTTGTCAAATTTCTTAAATATCAAGAATTGCGAATTATATCAACTCAAATGAGGATTGTTGAAAACTTTCTTTATGCTTATTGTGAATGAGATATGGGTCCGTTTGAATCTATGCTATTAAAAATGAGAAAGGTAACCAAAAATAAAATTGAGACGGTTGTTTATAAGAATTAATCTTGCTTCCTACCCAAATGAGAGCAGTGATCACGAATACCCAAAGAAAAGAAACGGATACCTAAATGAAGCAAATATTTTCTTGGAGATTCACGGATTACCCATTAATTTGTTAAAAAAATAAAACTTTACATTTTGCCAAGTTCAATATATAGATCGAAATGACATCATTCAAATCAGAGATGGGTATTTGAACATATATTTGACAAAATAGTGGATGGAAGTAAGAAACAGAATGAAGAAGTAGACGAGTAAAACATACCCGATGCCTTTGGTACCAACTGTGAGTTAGAATGATTATCCATGATTGATTTATTGATAGTATTTATTTAATTTATTGTATCAGGCAAGTATGTTTTAATGTGTGAATTGAGTGTGCATATTACAGGTCACACAGGAGAACGTGGGTTTCAGATTTGCATCTCAGGTTACACAAGCGGATGAATGGGCCAAATCTTTTATCCATGCATGATATTTGTGTAGCCTTGTTTTTTGCGGGGTATTCATTCTTTCACTCATCTCGTCGGATAGATCTCCATCGCTTGCACACTCGGGGAGGGGGGGGCATCATATTTTCTCTCCCCCCCCCTCCATCACTTTTCTCTATTGTAGCTCATCTATTACACTTCACGCTCTGTGGTTCAAGATAAATTTTTCCTAGCATCCAATCTTAATCACATATAATGCCTTTGTTACCCAACGATGCACTTGTGTTCTAAAGGTTCATACATGACTATTGAGGGCATTAAATGAACCTCACTCACATACTCGGGGGGATCGTACTTTCTCCCCGTCCATCACTATTGGTTATCGCTATCATATACTCATAGCTTATCTACTACACTTCACACTTTGTGCTTCACGATAAATCTTTCTTAGTGTCTAATCTCAATCACATCCAATACTCTTGTTACCCGATGATGCACTCTTGTTCTACGATTCATATTTTACTGTTGAGGGAGAAATTCTTACATGAACCTCACGTTACACACATTTGTTGGGGAAAATGCAGCCTTTCTCATTCATGCATTTTACATATCACAACGCACCATCACTTTCACACAACATCCGCACATCTTGGTTGTATCTACTCTTGTTAGCTTATAGTATTTACATGTTGCACCTATTTCCAATGCTAGCCGGATTCTTAGCATGTCATTATCATTTTCTATACACACATGTGTGTTTATGCAGTATCTTGAGGTGAATACAGATTATTATACGATGCATGATGTTTGACACTGTTCTTTACCAATCCCATTAAGGCTCCTCGAGGCATCTACCTTTGCTACTCTCCTACTACACATCAGAGGTCTTACCGTTTCAGTATTTACTACTTCTTGTCACTTACTTTTTCGCTGCTCTATACATACTTTGACATTTTACTTATCTTTCTAACATATTAACGGGTGCTTCATGTGTATCATATGCATTGCAATATTCTATACAATCACGGTTATTTGTCACTTGTTGTTTCTTATTTTTTGTTATTATTTGTAGGCTATGCCCTATGTCTTGTTTGATCATTGTTTGCTTATGTCTGCTTTGGCCCTAATTATCTTGTGACATTGTGACCAATGTCCCATGTATACAACCCACTTTTCACGATACCTCTTATCTTCATAATTGATTGCTACATTGTATTTTATTGTATGTTATATATTTTACACTAACATTTGGTTTATATCCTATATTGTTTACATGTGCCTTGGTTTCTACCATGTACATCCACTACCCCCTACAGGTATCCAATCCATGATATGTATATCAATTTCAGGTCCTCTCATTTGGGTTTCCTCCTCCTACATTTGTCACATGCACCCCAAACGAGGGGGGAAACTATTGGGTGAACAAATCACCCTTCTATTAGTATAGAACTCTGAAACAAAACAACAAGGTACATAATTGACAAACGCACATAGTTATAGAGTGGCCCAGAATCAGACTTGGATCACAAATATAGAGCAAACACTAGTTCCCAATATCAGAAAGGAACGATGGGAACTTGTGCCTAAGGGAAAAACATATAGTTTCTCAGTAAATCATTGTTTCCAACAAGGTATAGTACGGATCTACAGTATCAGACACTTGGCTTTAGTTACAAATTTCAATTACAAATTGAGACATGTCAATCTGCAATTGATCCAGAGGTCAATATCGAGTACATATGTTCCCTAAATCTCCTAGGATTGACACAGTGAGGAATATGACTCTGAGAGCTTTCTGTCGACTATTTGAATGTCAAAAATGAAGTCCGTATGTGTAAATGGTGGGCAGTCAAGGTTTAGGTCAACCGTAGGTGAGACCGGGTCAACTAGTGAGTCAAAAAATAGTGGCAAGTATGATCGTGTGAAGGTGGTTTTTTTGGGTGTGTACCTTCAGTCTTTATCATTTGAATTCATCTTCATCTTTGTACACGATCGATAAAAATATTTTCCATGTGATGGGTCCTCAGGCCACCACATGACCTACCACCACACTAGCACCTTATAAACTCAGGAGAGTTGATTAGTTAGCTCACCGAGCTATTATCAAGCTAAGGGAAAGTTCTAACATTTCATTGGTGAGTTATGCAATGACTTAACGAGTGACGACCGAGCTATACATGGGAAAACTAGAGAGTTGTTCCATTTGAAGTGGTCGGTAAAAAGGAAAGGATGTGGCTCAAGACCACGATATAGTTAGGGGGATAAGGCTATAAAAAAAACCTTCCCTATCTCCACTCCCACTGCATGTGGGATCAAACAGACCGCCCAATCCAAAACCAACAGACCTAGTAGACATAGCGGAGGAGTAAGCAAACAATACGGACATGGATGGCACGTGAACACGTGGAAAGGATCGAGTGTAGGTCACAGAGTGACCTAGCATGGTCGTAGCATCATGGCATGATCCTAGCAAAATAGTCGGTGAAGTCATGGGGATCAGGATTGGAACCCATGACCTCCCCGTAGTAAGCGGAGTGGCATCAGCAAGTTGGTTGAGATGTGTGATGGCCGATAAGAGATTTAAGCAATTTTTTCGGTCGCCTTTGGCCTATAAAAGGACCTCAACACCCCTCCATTGAATAAGCTCGATGGGAGCTCTTCCCTATTATCCTGAAAGTATGGGGAAATATATATGTGCCTTAAAGGCCATTATCTAGTGGAGCTCAAGACCTATATATTATATAGGCGCGATTATTGTAAAGTCATATATATATTTTTATAGGCATGTTTTTGGAGCTAAGGCCTATATAGGCATGTAAATATGTAAGTCCTATTATTATAGGCATTATTATTATTATTAAGTCCTATTATTTTTTATAGGTAAAATATTAATTTGAAGATATGAATTCTCTCCGAGAAGACAGTACTCCAAGCCAAAGCCGAGAAGTACGACTGGTGAAGTTCGATGGTGACCGTGGCGACATTATGGAGATGAAATACCTATTTTAATATAGGCACTATGGAGAGATAATAAGACCTATATCATATAGGCATCATCTTCATTAAGGACCGATTATTATTATCGACAAGATGAAGATAAGACATGTTATTTTAATAGGAAAAATTGTAATTGGGAGTTATTGCAAAAACTACCGAATAGGTCCTTTGGGCCACACTTCATATTGCGGATCCTTGACTTTAGTGCCATAGGATATTCTGCAAAGGAAGATCGGATCTACTCTATAAGCCGAGGATTATCACTTGGTGGTCATGGAGGAGGTTCTTGTTCTTCAATATTATTAAGCCACAACTTCAGAGTACGTCATGTCTGGAAGACCGACTGGGGAATCATAGGGTGTCACAATAGCGTCTGGATGACCGATCAGGGAGCCATTAGGCATTGTACCATGAAGGTGAATACTAGATCGAATCTGTGATATATAGGAGGTTCTTGTTCCATTATGTATTCAGAATTGTCATGTTTAGATTGTATTATTTGATGCAGTCATTGGGTAGATAATATATCAGTTCTATTGAAGAAACCAGAGACGTAGACATTCTACTGAACTTTTTTATCAACCTGTGTGCAGTGTGTTTTAATTCTTGCACTGCTTTAAGTTGTTTTTAGTGGGGTAAGTTTGGAAAATAATTTAATATCTATAGGGATCTGAAGGTCATCAAAAAATTCCAGTGAATTTTTGGATCAAATTTGGTATCATAGCAGTGATCGCACTTGCAAACTTGTTATTCTCCGAGAAGGTTGATCAATGTAGGATGAGTTGATAGTGAATAAATCGACTTGTACTTGTGGAGTCTAGAATGGTGGGATAGACTGAGGGATGGTTTTATCATCCTCATTAATTTTCTTACATTTTTATTTGGATTTATTCAAATATAACTCATGTGCAGATGATATATCATTCGACAATCAGCAGTAGCACATTAGTAACAAACCCAGTTTTGGGAAATGTTTGTACTCTCTTATACGTGCATTAGTAAGACCCATTAGAGGAAAATTATTTTGGTGATTTTACTAACACCATGAGATGTTGTATATTTTTTCCTTGTTATTTTTTTAGCAGGGAGGAGACAAACGAAGTCAATCCACGTTGTAACGCAGTGGGGAAGACAAAGTACATAAGCCACCAAATAGGAGAAATCTTCGCGACAGGTTTATCATGTGAAATGATTTTCCTTATTTTTGATATTTAAGCTTATTGTACAAAGACTCCAAAAATGGAGCATTAATAAAACTAAATTTGCATGATGTATTAGGAAATGTTTTTCTTACACTTGTATTTATAAGTTGCATAAAGACCCTTTTAAGGGAACATATATCTTAATCATCTTTTGAGTGTCTCTTATAGTTAGATAGTCATACCTATAAGATTGGAAAAATTTTATTTATTTGTGTATACAGTTGAGAAATGGTGTCATCTCATAAATTCATTCTATGTAGAGGCATTGTGACCATGCAGCAGAATGGTAGTTGAACACCATTGGCATCTGACATCAAGTCAGAACTTCATACTATGAAGAGGCATTGTGGTCATGCAGTAGAGTGGTACCTGATAGTTGACATTAATAAGATACTTTGTATGGTGTAGAGAAATCACCTGTGCAGAGGGGTTGAAGTCACCATTATTGAGCTCATGAGAAATTAGCTCGGATTGTCATTTTGTGGAGAGGCCATCATGGCCATACAACAGAGTGGTACCTGATAATTTATTTCAAAAAAGGAGCCCGCAAGAGATTAACTCGGATCGTCATTTGGTGTTAAGTAATTGTGACCATACGTCTGAATGGTAGTTGATCATCAGACTTAGCACCACACAGCGGAGGCATTGAAGTCATGAAAGAGGCTTAGCATCATAAAGTGGAAGTGTTAAGGTATTGGAAGAGACTTAACACCATAAAGTGGAGGTGTTGAGGTTTTCTGAAGCATAGTGGCATACATGCCACATGTCCCAGAAATCAAACCAAGTGTCGTATTGAAGAAGTAGTAGTTTATAGACTGCGGTATCAGTTGCATATATCTCTTCAGTGACAGAGTTCCTAATCCAGGAGTGGAGATATGAGCTTTTGGGACAAAAATCCTTTCCCATTTGGGAGGTGTGATCTGGAGGTCAATATGGAGGAAATATGTTCCCTAAATCTCCTAGGATCAGAACAGTGCTAAAGATGACTCTGAGAGCTTTCTGTCGACTATTTGAATGTCAAAAACGAAGTCCACATGTGTAAATGGTGGCTGGTCAAAGTTTAGGTCAACCCTAAGAGGGACCGGGTCAACTGGCGAGTCATGAAATAGTGGAAAGTATGATCGTGTGAAGGTGATGTTTTTCAGGTTTGTACCTCCGATCTTCGTCATTCGACTTCGTCTTCATCTTTGTACATGATCGACAAAAAGATTTGCCACGTGGTGGGTCCTCAGGCCACCATGTGGCCTACCACCACACTAGTACCATATCAACTCAGGACAGTTGATTGATAATCTCATTGAGCTATTATCGAGCTAAGGGTGAGTTCTAGCATTTCATTGGTGACTTATGCAATGACTCAGTGAGTGACAACCGAGCTATACATGGGAAAACTAGCGAGTTGTTCTATTTAAAGTGGCCAGTAAAAGGGAAAGGATGTGGCTCAAGACCACGATATAGTCGGGGGGAGAAGGCTATAAACAAAACCTTCCCTATCTCCACTCCCACCACATGTGGGATCAAACAGACCACCCAAGCCAAAACTGATAGACCTAGTAGACATGGCGAAGGAATAAGCAAACCCTATGGACATGGATGGCATGTGGACACGTGGAAGGGCTTGAGTGTGGGTCGCAAGGTGACATGGCATGGTCACAATAACGTGGCACGATCCCAACAAAATAGTTGGCGATGTCATGGGGAGCGGGATTACAACCCGCGACCTCCCTGTAGCAAGCAAAGTGTCCCAACCAACTCGGCCAACAAGTTGGTTGAGATGTGTGATGGCTGATAAGCAATTTAAGCAAGTATTTCAGTCACCTTTAGCCTATAAAAGGACCTTGACACCCCTCCATTAAATAAGCTCAAAGGGAGCTCTTCCCTATTAGCCCAAAAGTATGGAGAAATATATATATGCCTTAAAGGCCATTATTTAGTGGAGCTCAAGACCTATATATTATATAGGCGTGATTATCATAAAGTCCTATATATATTTTTATAGGCATGTTTTTGGAGCTATGGCCTATATAGGAATGTAAATATGTAAGTCCTATTATTATAGGCATTATTATTATTTTTAAGTCCTATTATTTTTAATAGGTGAAATATTACTTTGAAGTTTTTAATTCTCTCCGAGAATATAGTACTCCAAGCTAGAGTTGAGAAGGACGAACGGTGAAGTGCGATGGTGATCGTGGTGACATTATGGAGATGAAATACCTATTTTAATATAGGCACTATGAAGAGATACTAAGACCTATATCATATAGGCATCATCTTCATTAAGGACCGATTATTATTATCGGCAAGATGAAGATAAGACCTGTTATTTTAATAGGAAAAATTATAATTGGGAGTTATTGTAAAAGCTACCCAATAGTCCCTTTGAGCCACACTGCATATTGTGGACCCTAGAATTTAGTGTCATAGGATATTCTGCAAAGGAAGATCGGATCTACTCTATAATTCGAGGATTATCAGTTGGTGATCGTAGAGGAGGTTCTTGTTCTTCAGGCTTATTAAGCCATAAATTCACAGTACGTCATGTCTGGAAGACCGATCAGGGATCCATGAGGCATCACAACAGCATCTAGAAGACCGATCGGGGAGTCATTGGGCATTGTACCATGAAGGTGAATATTTGATAGAATCTGTGATATATAGGAGGTTCTTGTTCTATTATGTATTCAACATGATCATGCTTAGATTGTATTATTCGATTCATTCATTAAGTAGATAATATATCGATTCTATTGAAGAACCCAGAGACGTAGGCATTCTACCAAACTCTGTTATCAACCTATGTGTAGTGTGTTTCGATTCTTGCATTGCTTTAAGTTTTTTTTAGTGGGGTAATTTTGGAAAAGAATTTAATGCCTATAGGCGTCCGCAGGTCGTTAAAAAATTTCATTCAATTTTCAGATCAGAAATGACACATCAAAAATATCATGGAAGGAGAGAAAAACAAACCTCTCTCCCCAAAACTCTTCTCTAGGTGTGAGATCACCCAAAAAACTCACTCTTTATGTGAGATCACCCAAAAAACTCACTCTTTATGTGAGATCACCCAAAAAACTCACACTTGGCATGAGATCACCCAAAAACCTCACCCTTGGTGACAGGACGCCCAAATCCGCAACATCTCATAAGAAAACAAGAAAAAATTATATATTATACTCTCTCATACTTCAAGTGCACACTTTTCTTAGCTACTATGTTTACACACTTTTTGCATACTTATGCATACATTACTTTGATCTTTCACATACAAGACTTCGACTACTCTTTTTCTCTTCTTTGTAGGTTCATCCTTACAAGCAATAAGAAGTAGCTCACATCAAAAAGCACAAGCTCCAAGAACACTCTACTATGCATATAATTCACCCCTAGGGTCTACCTCCCTTTCCTAGTTGCCATGCTTCACATTACGATCACTCCATGGTTCACCTAGCTACTTGTCCACTCGGCACACTATCGGATACACTTTTATCCAATTTACAAGGTAAACATTTTCTATCTACTTTATGTTATTGAGTATTCACTCAACAACATAAATTGGGGGGAAATGTAGACACAAAATCTATGCACTTGGGTACATTTCTAGGTCTTAAAGCATATTAATGTATACATGATTCTTAAGCAAGAAAAGTGATGGTTGACAAGTCCTTTTGGGTTTTGATTTTTTTATGTCTTACACTCTATTGGATTTTACACATATTACGGCTCTATTGGCACTTGATTGATTTACCTTTTGATGGCTTCGGACACTAGCATCCATTCAGGACAGAAGCGCTCAGGCACTCATGTCCCTTCTGGGGCACTCATGTCCCTCTCTTTTCTCTTCTTACTCTTTTGGGTCTTTTTGCTTCTTGGTCACCTTTTAACACTTTGGGTCATCCTTTTGGTTGTAAATTATAGAATTCAAACAAGGGAATCATATATATACTTAGTTACTTAGTCTAAATCAAGGGCCAAACATTGTAAGCATTATTTATCACCACCTAAACTTGCACGAAGGAACAAAAGCACTACAAGGCATACATCTTGCACATCCATACAAGGGACAAGGGATGCATTGATTTACATACACTGCATAGGAGGGGAGTTCATTATATTCCATTACACACATTTTTCGTATTTGGGAAAATTTAGATCTAGCACGTTATCATCGTGCAACTTACACGAGAGCAACCTAGGACACAAGACACATACACACACACACACACAAAGAACTACAAGGAGTCTAAGATGTAGTACAACGCTCGATCGTAAGTTCACTCTTTGGGTGACCGTCGGGGTCAGTCAGACTCCATATTTTGCATCTTTTTTTATTATATTTTATGTGGTTTGTGAGCATGTGTAGGTCGTCATTTGTCTTTCAAGTTGCATGTGCAATCGTAACCCTAACAGTGAATTCAAAGAGAAAAAGAAAATATTGGAGCAAAGACCTTCTGACCTAGAAAAATTTAGAACCTAAGCATCTAAGCGGACACTAGCGCCCAGATTCGTCACTAGCGCCTGGGACACTCATATCCTCATGTGAGCACTTTTATCCTGCATATTTCTATACTTCTGAATCTCCATCAACCAATTACGATGTTGTTCCCAGCCTGTTCCAATAGTTACACAGTCCCGATCACTTTCAGATCAATCAAAATTAGCTAATTCATCTTTCCTCTCTCATTTTCTTAAGGCTTTACATGTTTTAATGTTTATTGGTTGCGCATTACTATACTTAATTACCTGAATATCATTTATTACAGTAAGTTACTCTAAAATAAACCTTTACATCTATTTATATTAAATCATGTGGTTGCTCATTGGGGTCCATGTTATTAGATGCAGAAAATTTGTGGATGTCTTTCTCACTGAAGCATCTAATTTAAGTAAATGTATTACTCGCTAAATGGAAGTGCATGTCAGTGTAGTATTTTTTTACAGGTGGTACATGTTTTCAATTTTGATAGTGTATCTATTCATTTCCAAAAAAAAACTGGAAGTAGTTGCGAATGAGTTGTCTGAGTCTGGTCTAGGCGTGGGTCAGATGCAAGGTTGTGGTCTATTCTGCGGGTAAAACTTGTTGACAGTTCAATTTTTGTCTATATGGTGTTAAGAGTAACATGTGGCATGTCGTTTGAAAAATTAGTTGCAATATGTAAAGTGGATGTTAGTTGGAAATGTTTTGCTTGGTGGTGTTGTTTGCATTGGATGTAGTGGAGTGCATTTATTTCCTCTCTATGGCAGGTATGGTATTTGTTACTTCTAGTATGGATTTGTATCATATGGTGTTCATTGAGAGAGGAAAGTTTGATGTTGATGTGCTAGTGCATCTTGTAGGTTATTTGTTCGTGTTTCTTGTATTGTCTGTGTTAATGTGGCATGGATGTTAGTCTCATCCATAACATTCATGTTTTGATCTGATTGGCCAAGTGGAGGGGAATTAGTTGGTGGTGGCTCTAAAGGTTGAGGCATTTGGTGGTATATGCATCACTGATAGGGACATAATGCATTTCAATTGTATGGTGAACATTAGATCGTGTGTGTTGTTTATTATGGCATTGTGCACTCTCTATTGTTTTGTGCATCGAGGTCCTCCATTTGTAAAGCTAACATGAACTCATATTACTAGTAGCACTATTTTGAATGGCATGCACAACAATTATATTCATGTAGATTAAAAATGACATATAATTAATGGGTTTGAAATGTTATTTGTAACTACCATACATTCACTGGGGGCTTATACATGGTTTATGTCATATGGGCATATCGTACATGGGAGAGAAATGTAGATATGGGAGACATGTTTTATAGAGAAATCTACAAAATTGAAAAGAAATTATTGAACGTGTAGAAAACCATATTTATGTACATGAGAATGGTAAGAAATGGGTGCATGGCTAAGTGGTGGTGTCATCAAAAATCTTAGTGTTTTCACTTAGCAGAAAAGCACTCTCTGTATTGTAATCTATCTTATTGACATTGGTGATTGTTGCTTTCAAGTGGGGCTCATTGTTGTATGTTTCATTTGTGCAAGTTAGACTGAAAAGGTATTCATTAAAGAGAACATGTTTTAGGGTGTATGCACTATTTGTTTCTATATACTGATTGAATTGAAGCATGTATAGTTATTTATCCAACAAGCCAATGAGTTCAGTTACCGCCTCTTCAAATGCAACGACCCATGGTGCACCTGTATGATCCTTTAGTTTGACCTACAATACATATCTATAATCACAATCATGATATGTAGCTACACACTTTGAATAAAACTAATTGTCAGCTTCATTCTCTATATGTCTCTTTTTACACTTCCTTCCCTATGGTAGAGTAGGGCATGCAAGGTAGAAAAATCAGTTAGATTTTATGAATTGCAATGTTGCTTTGACAATACACTAGAGTGATTTATCAACATTAATGGTTTCTTCTTGCACATTCCTTATTGTCTTTCTTGCTAAAAGAGAAAGGGTGACCACTGGTTGAGGGGGTGACACTGGAATTACAGTTCCATGTTCTGCAAACCAATTTGTTAGTTATTGTGTTTCTTCAATATAAGGGTTTATCCCCAAATGGGTGGTAATGATCATGCTAATGAATTTTCAATTATAGTATGTGATACACACATCTTTTACAACAAACATTGTAGGCATTTGTAGGCTTTGTAGACCTTGAAGTTGTGTACTTGCTTTTTGGGTCTTGGCCCCCCATAAAGTAGTTGTCACAATTACACAAAAAGTATCTAATAGTTTAATGTTCATGTGTATCACTTCCGCCCTATTGTACCTTCTTATTATAGAAGTAAGGTCTATCCGCACAACAACCCCGAGCACATCGACAAGGCTACTGGTAGCCTTGTTTACAAAACCATTGATGGGTAAGAAAGAAAAGCAATGTTTTAGAATGAAGGGGTCATCTTTAGAGAGGCATACCTTTGAGTCATCCACTAAGGATATATATGTTTGGCTATTAAGTTTGGTTTATACAGTATTGGCAGACTTAATAGTTCCACCAAAATACATGTATACAACCCAAACTTGGATGTTGGTGTAATCTTGATCTATAATCTCATTGAAACATGTCATACGTATTTCGGTGTGTTCGTTATCCATAATATAAAATCTAAAGATAGTACCGTGTCCTTTTGTCATGTATTGTACGTCGTGTAATATTCCTATACATAAGCATGGTACACTGTATATGTAATGGTTGTCGGGAAAATTACGGTAATGCATTTGCTTGAAATACAAATAGCTATAAACTATGTTGAAAAAATGCATAGCAAATGTTTTACTAGTATTGTTTCACTCATGGATTGGAACCTTAAATGGTTTTTTGCTAATATGTAAGGCTAGGGAGGGGTATTTAGTATTTTGTTTCATTTTCCAATTCTTCTATACACACATACATGCAAGTTAAATGGAAATTCATACAACAAACACAAAATAATGTTCAAATTTTAGTGGGGAGCTTTTGCTTTAAAAAATTTGTTACTATGAACATCTTGTCATCTCTTATGCAACAAATGAGCTCAACTGTAGATAAAGTTTGTTATGTTTGGTGTTGCCTTGGCAAAAGAATACTATCATAATGTTGAACGTATCTTGCCAGTACGTTCAGCATAGAAACTCTTGCAAGCATTATCATATTTTCTTCTTCTCTGTTAAGCATAATACGGTCATGGTTGTTTCTTATGCACGGTGAGGACTTGCATATGAATCGTTGGCATTATTTCAGGCACCCTTCTTTCTTCATTTGCTAAGCTGGCATCTCTAGAAATGGGTTTAGGGATTCATCAAGACATAATGGGAGGGGATTCCAGTATGTCATTTCCTTGGCAAATGCCCTTGTGGACATGTATGCGAAATGTGGTAGCATAGAGAAAGCACGTGAGTTGTTTGACAAAATGCCTCAACGAAATGTTACATCTTTGACTGTGCTTGAGAAGGGCTTGCCGGTGAGGCTTTGCGTGTTTTTCGCTTGATGTGCAATGGATAGGAATGGAACCTGATGATTTTGCATTTTTTACTTGTGCCAGATTGGGATGTCTGGAGCATGGGGAGGAGATACACAATTTGTAGAAAATCTGCAGTCTTATACAACAAACAAGATAAAAGAAATAAACAGAATACTTAAATAACTTGCATAAACAGATGAATATTCGAACCAGCACTGTTGTGCATAATCTCCATTAATAAAAGCTTCATCATACTCAGAGCTTCAGCTCTTTACAATCAAGTTGTGCGTATAGTTGTGTGCTTTCAATGCACATCCTTCCTTGCTTGTGCAGATTTAACACCTTTGTGTGTGCATACAAAGCAATTATAATTGCTGTTATTTAAATAGAATAACTCATCCACTAACAGCTCTTCAACTGAGCATTCTAAATCTAAACTCATGCTTTAAAATAGTTGCATGCTATGCATGATTTAAAACAGATTTATTTGAATTAAATCTAATGATAAAAATAAGATAAAGCTAACTTAACTAAAGCAAACTAAAACAAGACTAAAGCTAAAATTAGCTTTCCCAAAAAGTTGCGGTTGGAATTAAATATGCAACACATGCATATTTCCAACACTCCCTCTTAATTTCAAATTGTAGCTTTCACTCTTCTAGAGTTGTGTTTGCTTTTTCAGATCTGCCATGTGCAGGATCACAAACTCCCAAACAATCTCTCAAATATTTGAAAACTTATTGTGCTAAAGCCTTTGTAAAAATGTCTGCAAACTGATCTTCGGATCTACAAAATTCAAGATGAATTTCCTTGTTGTTTACCAGCTCCCTGATGAAATGATACCTCGTATCAATATGCTTGCTCCTCTTATGAAAAACATGATTTTTGGACAACACTATGGCTGAGTTGTTGTCACAAAAAATCTATGTAGCTTCCTCTTGTTTCTGTTGTAAATCTATCAACACTCTTCTCATCCAAATAGCTTGACATGCTGCTCCTGTTGCTGCTACATACTCTGCTTCTACTGAAGATAACATGACAATGGGCTGCTTCTTTGATGCCCATGAAACTACTCCTGTTCCAAAGTGAAAAGTATAGCCGGATGTGCTTTTCCGATCATCTATACTTCCAGCACTGTCACTATCTGTATAACCAACGAGTTTGAACTCATTTGAATTTGAATAAAGAATTCCATAATTTCTTGTTTCACGTACATACCTCAAAATTCTTTTTCCAGCTTGCCAATGTGAATCTTTTGGAGATTCCATGAACCTTGATATGAGGCTCACACCATACATGATATCAAGCCTTGTGGCCGTCAAATACATAAGACTTCCAACCAACTTTTTAAACAATGTTGGATCCACAAACAATCCTTCATCCTCTTTTCTCAACTTCAAACCTACTGCAGCTGGTGTTGATGCTGGCTTACAATTCAACATGTTAAACCTTTTCAAAATGTCACTTGCATACTTTTCTTGTGAGATAAAAACTTCACCTTCTGATTGTTGAACTTCAATACCCAAAAAATAATGCACAAGACCAAGATCTGTCATCTCAAACTCCTTCTTCATGGCTGATTTGAATGACTCTGTAGATAGATTTCCAGTAATGATCAAATCATCTACATATAAACAAACAGTTAAAATTTTACCTTGCTCATTTATCTTGGTGTATAAGGTAGGCTCACTGCTGCTCCTACTAAAACCATTCTCAATCAAATAAGAATCTATTCTGCTGTACCAAGCTCTAGGTGCTTGCTTGCGACCATAGAGTGCTCTCTTCAATCTGTATACTTTTCCTTCATGACCTTCAATCTCATAACCTTCTGGCTGATTTACATAAACTTCCTCTTCAAGGAATCCATTTAAGAATGTTGATTTAACATCCATCTGATAAATAGGCCATTTGTTTTGAGCTGCAATTGCTAAAACCATTCTTACCATATCCAAACATGTTACTGGTGCAAATGTTTCATTGTAGTCAAATCCATATTGCTGCGTAAAACCTCTTGCAACCAGCCTTGCTTTGTGCTTTTGTACTTTTCCATCAGCATTGTATTTTGTCTTGTAGACCCACTTGACTCCTATCACGTCCTTTCCTTTTGGAAGATCCATTAGCTCCCATGTTTGATTCTTCTCTATAGCATCAATCTCATCATCCATGGCTTTTTTCCAAACTTCATTTTTTATAGCCTCTTCGTAATATACTGGATCTGCAACTTGAGAAAATAATGCCAAAACTGAAAATGAATTAGTTGTATCAACATTATAAATCTCACTTAGACTTCTTGTTTTCCACTGCGAAGGAGTATTCGATGCAGGACTGCTTTTTGGTGATGGAGTAGCTTCTAGTGTTTCCTGTGGTGTCTCTTGCATGGCTGAAGATGGCTGAAATCTTGGTGACCTCGTGACTGTAGATGGAGGTGTAGCTTGTGCTACAACTTGTGGTGCATGTCCAAGATTTGTAGATACAGTAGCTTGTTGCTCTAAAGTTTCATCTGTCATATCATCATGTGGAATAGATGTTGCTATACTCACTGTTTTCTCTATACTTCCATCCCATGCTTCATTCTCAATAAACTGTACATCCCTGCTGATCACAACCTTTCCAGTGACTGGATTGTACAACTTGTATGCTTTTGTATTCTCTGAATACCCAAAAAAAATACATTTTTCTCCTTTGTTGTCTAACTTCTTCCTTAGCTCATCAGGTACATGTGCATATGCTACACAACCAAAAACTCTGAAATGTGAAACACTGTGTTTCCTATTAGTCCATGCTTGTTGAGGAACCATGTTCTTAACAAGTTTCGTTGGACACCTGTTCAAAATATAAACAGAAGTTGCTACTGCTTCTACCCAATACTCATTTGGAAGATGTTTTGCCTTCAACATGCTTCTCGCCATCTCCATGATGGTTCTATTTTTCCTCTCTGCCTCACCATTCTGTTGTGGTGTATACCTGGTAGTAAACTACTTGTGTATACCATGATATTTGCAAAAATTCATAAACTCATTAGAAACATACTCACCTCCTCTATCTGTTTTGAGAACGTTGATGTAGTATCCACTTTGCTTCTCCACTAATGCCTTGAACTGCTGAAATGTATCAAAGGCATTTGATTTATTTCTCAGAAAATAAACCCATGTCTTCCTTGTGTAATCATCAATGAATGTCTTAAAATAAATACAACCTCCAATAGAAGTTGTCTGCATAGGTCCACATAAATCTGAATTTACAATCTCAAGTGGTGCACTTGCTCTTGTTGTTTTACCAACTGGGAATGAATCTCTGTGTTGCTTTCCCAAAATACAACCTTCACATACCCTTTCCGGTTTCTAAATCAATGGCAAACCTTTAACCATATTTTTTCTATGTAATAAATTCAAACCTCCAAAATTCAAATGTGCATACCTTAGATGCCAAAGCCATGTTTCATCCTTCATGACTGAATGAAAAGCTGATTGTGTTCCTTCAGTGTAGGACTCAACTATATTTACGTAGGAATCAGCGCAGGACTCACTTACTATAGCGCAGACTTGATTTTCATTGGCGCAGGACTCATCTGTTTGAGCGCAGGACTCAACAAAAGACTGATTTGGCTTAACGCATGACTTTGTTGCAAACAGATCTGATTTCTTCTTCTTTCCAGGTTTCAAAATCACTGGAAACATCCTATTGCTGCTCATCTTCACTTTTGCAATCAACTGAGTTGTTCTTCTAGAGTTGCATGAATTTGAAACTGAGATGGAAATAGTTTGAAGCATCAAGCATTACAATCTTGCGAGTCTGCATGGATATTTGCTTTCTCCACATGGAAGCCTGTTGTTTTATGATTACATGGTAAACATAAGTCTATGGGACATCCTACATGGTGAGTAAAATGATTATGTCCTAGCAGCTTGCATGCACCGTTTTTGTCCTAGATTATTCGTTCATCTTAACAACAACTTCCTCTCATGTTCTTTGTTTAGAAGATAACATTTGTTTGCCAACAAGAATTTTATGCAAATTTGAGAATTTAACAAATTGTTCACTATTATGAGGTAATTACACTCTTGCGAAACATTAAGAAATTAAAAAATGGGACACAAAAGGCAATGCAACATAATTTGTAAACATAATATTAACGCCCAACAAAGATTTGAATTTGTATTTATAAGACCAAATGTCTTTACAAAAATGGGATAGCCAAGGAGTCCTTGCAATATTTTTACTACTATTGTTCTACACCTCTTGCAGTTGCTCTATCCAAGTCCTCATGAAATGTAACACGCTTTGATCGCCCTTTACATCTGGGAGGGAATTCAGCATGTTCATTTGTTGATGGTGCATGCATACGAATTGCCATATTCTCAACAAAATATGTTGTACGTTTTAGAGAGGTCTCATAATTATCTTTTGCACATTCAAAAGGTTGTCCATGGGGATGAACAATCATGCCATTATTGAAGATTGTTGTGCTCAAAATTTGTTACAAGCATTTTCCACCATCTTCTCAAGGAAATTAAGACTTATCCTTTGAACTGGTAAAGAAAGAAGAGTTGTGTCTAACAATTTGCGGATCTTGACAATTTGGGGATCACTGGGATTATTCACATCACCAACAACATTTTGGTTTACACTAGGATTACCAACATTGTCATTGGCATAATCATACCCAACATTGTCATTAACAAGGTCAGCAAAATTGTTATTAGCTCTATCCTGAATAAGCGACAAAAGGATGCTTGTTAATAACCCTATGAAAACCATTAATACATTCAACAAAGTAAGGCATGGTAAAAAAACAATACACAAATAACAGTTACATGGGTAGAAGCATGATTTGTTGGAAAATGAAACATTTCTTTTGGAAGAAAGTTACATTCCCATTTTCTTTCTCAAATCAACAACTTTCAATATATTATTGCACACATGGCCTTGGGCTTCCCACATGCATTCACACATTACAAAAGAGTGATCCACATTATAGACCTTATAATATTTCTCTTCTTTGCTTTGGCTCTTGACCCATGCCACATCAAGGTCAAATTCAGAGAACTTCATGTCACCATCTGAGATGTGTAGAGATTTCATCCATGACCTATTCTCCAACTGCTCAAGCTTGAAGTTTGTTAGGTTGTGGAGCCTGTTTTCATGTGTGAAAGTGTTGAAGACTGTACACTAAGAGTACTGTACACTTTTCATGTATCCTCGAAAAATTGCACCCGAAATATCGGGAAACGTGTTTTTCTCATATGGGCGAATTTTTTGACCCATAGGTTTATGGGACGAGTTTTCCCCATGGTTTTGATACACGCGGTTTTGTGAAACTGCTTAAGCAGTTGTCTATTTATATGGTCTTATGCATCTGATAAATGTACAAGCAAATGTATTGCAGATGTGTTTTGAATTCAGGTGTGAATTCTATAGAGTTTGTTGAGCATAGCTCCAAACGGATCTGGGTATTGTATTGAGAGAGCGGTGGCTTGTAATAAAATCTGAGCAAGTGATTCTTGGTGGACGTAGCCCAAATTGGGTGAACCATGTTAAATATTGTCTCTTTGTGTTGTGTTATTTTATTCTGCAATTTTATTTGAGATCTGTAATAATTTCTACATATTAGTTTCTACTGTTGCGATTCTGTGAGGGATTATTCCGCATATTTTATCCCTTATTTTTCTAACAATTGGTATCAGAGCCTGGTTTGGTTTGTTGAAGTGTTGAATCGCAGGGAAAGTTTTTAGCTTGAGTGGGAGCTATGGCAGATGAAGGAAGATCTAGGGTTGATAAATTCAACGGGCAGAATTTCAGTCTTTGGAAGATGCAGATGGAAGATTACCTTTATCAAAAGGATCTTTATACTCCGTTGTCTGAGAAGGTGAACAAACCCTCGAGTATGACAGATGTGGAATGGGATTTTCTGGATAGGAAAGCACTTAGAACAATCCGGCTGAGTCTTGCATCTTCGGTATTATTTAATGTCTCAAAGGAAAAGACTACAAAAGATCTAATGGATGCATTAGGGAAGTTGTATGAAAAACCTTCTGCCTCTAATAAGATATTTTTAATGAAAAAGTTGTTTAATATGAAGATGTCTGAGAATAGTTCAGTAGCAGATAATTTAAATGATTTCAATACGGTTGTGAATATGCTATCTTCGGTTACAATAGAATTTGATTAAGAAGTTAGGGCTTTATTAATTCTGTGATCTTTACCTGAGAGTTGGAATAGCCTAGTAATGGCGGTAAGTAACTCGGTTCTAGCTAACTCAAAGCTGAAGTTTGAGGATGTTGTAGGGGTGATTCTAAGTGAGGAAATGCAAAGAAAAATCTCTAGGGAATCTTCTACTTCAGGGAATGCTTTGACAGTAGAAACTAGAGGGAGACAGAAGAATAGAGGAAACCGTGGAAAATCAAAAGATCGGGTAAGGTCAAAATCAAAGAACAAGATTGTATGCTGGAATTGTGGATAGCCTGGGCATGCAAAGAAGGATTGTTGGGAGCTTCGGGATAAAAAGAAACAACAAGAAGAAAACAAGGAGGCAAATGTGGCAACGGGTAATGTATGTCAGGATGCTTTGATTCTTTCTTTGCACAATATTACTGAATCTTGGGTTTTAGATTCAGGGGCTTCTTTGCATGCTTCTCCACCTAAGCATTATTTTGTTGATTATGTTCAAGGAGATTTTGGGCATGTTTTTCTTGGTGATGATGAGCCTTGCAACATAGTTGGAAAAGGTTCTGTTCAGGTTAAGATGCAGAATGAGAATACATGGCTATTGAAGGATATCAGACATGTGCCTACATTAAGGAGAAATTTGATATCAGTGGGGCAATTGGGAAGTGATGGTTGTATTGTGATATTTACAGCTGACTCTTGGAAGGTTACCAAGGGTGCTCTTATGGTGGCAAGAGGTAAGAAGGTTGGAACCTTGTATTTATCCACTGATAGTACTAATGATTGTAATCTTGTGGCTAAAGATGTAGATACAACATTATGGCACTATAGGCTCGGTCATATGAGCCATAAGGGCATGGACATAAAAAGGAAGAATTTTCCTGGATATACAGAAACAAGTTTGGAGTTCTGTGAGGACTGCATATATGGGAAATAGAAGCGAGTAAGGTTTCTCAAGGTTGGACCTATAAAGAAAGAGAGTAAGTTAGAGCTGGTGCATTCTGATGTGTGGGGGCCAGCTCAGGTATCATCTCTTGGGGGTTCAAGTTATTATGTTACTTTTATTGATGATGCAACAAGGAAAGTTTGGGTTTATTGTATTAGAAACAAATCTGATGTATTTGACACTTTTGTTAAATGGAAAGCCTTGGTAGAGAATGAAACAGGTCTTAAGCTAAAATGTCTTAGGTCAGATAATGGAGGGGAGTATTACAACAATGAATTTTATGATTACTGTTCTAAGAATGGAATCCGTAGGCCAAATATGGTTCCATGAACTCTGCAACAGAATGGGGTATCAGAAAGGATGAACAGAACAATAATGGAAAGTGCTAGGAGCATGAGGTTACATGCAGGACAGCCTCTTTCTTTTTGGGTAGAAGCGGTGAGCACAACTGTGTACTTGATAAATAGAGGACCCTCAAGTGCCTTGGATGGAGGCATACCTGAGGAGGCTTGGTATGGTAAGAAAGTTGATTATTCATTCCTTAGAGTCTTTGGATGTGAGGTGTTTGTTCATATAGACAAGGATGATAGGACCAAGCTAGAGGGTAAATCAGAAAAATGTACTTTCATTGGTTATGGTGGTGATGAATTTAGATTTAAATGTTGGAGTATTAAAGACAAGAAAATCATTCGGTCTAGGGATGTGGTCTTTAATGAGAAAGTCATGTATAAGCAAAGGTTGCATGAAAATAGGGAAGAATCCAAGAAATAATATGTAGTGGTAGAGGATCTTCCGGATGGGAAAGTGACCCATGAATTAGTTCAGGAACCTACTCAACAGGAACCCCAAACTCCTATAGTGAGGAGGTATTCTAGGGTAAGAAAAGAACCTGAACATTTTTCTCCTTCTCTTTATTATTTATTACTCACTGATAGTGGAGAGCTAGAGATATTTGATGAAGAAATGTTGGTAGATGCCAAAAAGAAGTGGGAGGAAAGCCATGGATGAGGAGCATAAGTCTCTCATGGAGAACTAGACTTGGGATTTGGTGAAGCTACCGGAAGGAAAAAGAGCATTGCAGAACAAGTGGGTGTATAAAGTTAAAGATGAAGAAGGAGGAAAGAAAAGATATAAGGCCCGGTTGGTGGTCAAGGGGTTTGCACAAAAACAAGGTATAGATTTTGATGAGATTTTTTCTCCTCTAGTAAAAATGACTTCTATCAGAACTGTTCTTAGAATAGTTGCAGTAGAAGACTTGCACTTTTAATAGTTAGATGTAAAGACTACATTTCTCCATGGTGATTTGGAGGAGGAGCTATATATGCAGTAGCCAGAAGGATATGTAGTCAAAGGTAAAGAGGAGATGGTGTGCAAACTGAAGAAGAGCTTGTATGGCCTGAAACAAGCTCCACGTCAATGGTATAAGAAGTTTGATAGCTTCATGATGGAGCAAGGTTATATTAGATGTCATTCTGACCATTGCATGTATACAAAGAAATTTGAGGATGGAAGTTATATTATCCTGTGTTTATATGTTGTTGACATGTTGGTTGTAGGTAAAAACATGCAGGAAATAAAAGTACTCAAGAAACAGCTAAGTGAATCCTTTGATATGAAGGATTTGGGGGCAGCTAGACAAATCCTTGGTATGAGGATAACTCGGGATACGAAGGAATGGAAGATGAATTTATCTTAGGAAGAGTACATTAAGAAGGTATTGGATAGGTTTAACATTCAGGATGCTAAACCTGTTGGGACTCCCTATGTATGCCATTTTAAGTTATCAAAGCAGGAGTGTCCCAATATAGGTAAGAAACCAGATGTCCAAGGTACCTTACTCATCAGCAGTTGGCATTTTGATGTATGCTATGGTGTGCACTAGGCCTGATATTGCCCATGCAGTGGGAGCTGTGAGTAGATTTATGAGTGATCCAGGTAAAGAGCATTGGCAAGCAATAAAGTGGATCCTTCGGTATTTGAGAGGGACCATGGGGAAAGTTTTGTGCTACAGTGGATCAGACACCACTTTACGTGGTTATGTAGATTCATACATGGTTGGAGATGTAGACAACAGGAGGAGCATGACAAGTTATATTTACACTGTAGGTGGGGACAGCAGTGAGCTGATTTCACGACTACAGAATTTGGTGGCTTTGTCAACCATGGAGGCTGAGTATGTTACTGCCACAGAGGCAAGCAAAGAGATGATTTCGTTACAACAATTGCTTGAGGATTTGGGGCATAAGTAGGAGAAATATAAGTTGCATAATGATAGTCAGAGTGCTATACACCTAGATAAGAACTCTGCTTTCCACTCCAAGATGAAGCATATACAGTTGAGATATCACTTCATAAGGACAACTTTGGAGGAAGATAAGTTAAAGTTGGAGAAGATTCATACCAGTCACAATCCTATAGACATGATGACCAAGGTGGTCACAAGGGATAAATTAAAGCTATGTTCATCTTTGGTTGGCCTTCGTGGATGACAGTGAAGGGTTGAGAAGCTTGCTCAGTGAAAATTACTCTCCAAGTGGGAGATTGTTATGTTTGTGGAGCCTATTTTCATGTTAGAGTGTGGTACACCTTCTATGTGTTACACTCAGGATTTTTACGGTGGTCCGACTCGCTGGTTAGTGGGTCAGGGGGGTTCAGGGACGAAGCCCCCTCAAGCAATTTTTCATGGGTGGTTTATCAACCCATGGGTAATGGGTAACTGTTATGGTCTGTTTTTGGGCCCATGGTTTTTTAGTACCCATTGTTTTGATACCCATGGTTTTTTACCCATGGTTTTGATACCCACGGTTTTGTATCAAACTGCTTAAACAACTGTCTATTTATATGGTCTTATGCATATGATACATAGACAAGTAAATGTATTGCAGATGTGTTTTAAATTCAGGTGTCAATTCTGTAAAGTTTGTTGAGCATAGCTCAAAACGGATCTAGGTATTGTATTGAGAGAGTGGAGGCTTGTAATAAAATATGAGCAAGTGATTCTTGGTGGACGTAGCCCAAATTGGGTGAACCACGTTAAATCTTGTCTCTCTGTGTTGTGTTATTTATTCTGCACTTTTATTTGAGATCTGTAATATTTTCTGCATATTAGTTTCTACTATTCCGATTCTGTAAGGGATTATTCCACATATTTTATCTCTTCATTCCCTAATATTGAATGTTGAGGTGATACAAGAGGTCCCTTTTAATTCAAGCCTCATTGGGTCTGATAGGTTGATGAACTCAGAAGACTTCAAGGTTGGTGGAATCGATTTCAAAATTGTTGTAGAAAGTGTACATATCTTGGTGCTTCCTCCCAAAGCTGATTTTTCTAATTCTTGGGTGAAAAAGGGTGATTTTCTGAAAGTTTGTAGGCACCCATTTCTCTCAGAGGAGAATTTCAAGCTGGGTCACGTGCTTCTGGGGCTCAAATGCTAAACCAAAAGTTAGTTTCCTTGCCAATGCATTTTTTCAGGTAAGTTTCCCCTCCCCTGATTTGTTGAATTTGGTGCTTAAAGAAGGACCCTGGTTCATGAACTGTTCTAGCCTATACTTTCATTTTTGGTCACCAAATTTTGACCCCTGGAATGAAAAAATTTCCAAGGCCCCGCTTTGGTTAAGCATTTATGATTTGCCTTTGGATCTTCGTAAATGGTCTGTTCTGAAGCCAATTGCAAACTCCCTAGGGGCCCTCATGCCCATCCGTAATCCTACCCTGAATTTCTGGTGCAAAATCTGTAGTGCCCACATTTTACACACCCATATACAATAGTAAAATACCAGGAATTTTTTTTACTTACGTTGCTCACTACACACAACACCGTAAGGGCTCCAAGTAAAGAACTCGACTCACATGCGACAAACACATAAGTCATTGACTCACATAGAAACATGCAGATGACATCGGCATGTCGATGCCACACTTTTCCCAACAAACGAATACTAGTAATAACACGAACACAATAATAAGGGGCTCAAGGATTGACAACCCACAACACAACATTTCCATGGTTACCTCTAGAGTACGTTAAACATCCAATAACATTATTATGTAAGCAAAATTTCCTCCCTTTTTCCACCTACATGTTCCAAAAATTCGTTTCACCTTTCACTTATTGTTTAACCATTTGATTTGCTCTTTACCCTTATGAAAAATCTTCATAACTTACATAAGTATTTTTCCATATTTCAAATTCTATACAAAATTCTAACTCTCTCATTCTTGTGTTAAGATTAGGCTTCCCAATACGCTTATTCAAAGTTTAGAATTTAACCTTGTTACACAAGTGAACCTAACGTGATGTCAGGATGAAATCTTGGGATTAAGGAAGACATAGATTCGAGATAGATTTTTCCCAAAACATCCTTCTATCACGGAACAGTTATTTCGCTACCCAAGGTTAATAAAGTTCACTAACTTATGGACTTCCATTTATATTTATATATCTTTTGTTTTCTCAAAGATTGGTCACACCAGGGTGACTTATATTCTTTGCAATGCATAAAAAAAACCTAATTAAGTTAAAAGGACTCCAAGAGTGCCCTTAATCCTAACCTCAAATTTTGGTTTTACTCTTATACGATTTACTTTTGCATCGCACTAGGGTCTCATTATTACCATCGTTTAAAACATAAGAGTTACGAAAGTACTTGTCTGACATATTAAAGAAGCACATGGTTAAGCTTAATTCCAATTTCACCCAAGGCTTTAATCTCTATTATAGGTGTGATTAAGGCTAAAATGTATTTACCCTATAATCCTTTCATGAAAGATCAAGGCACTAAATTTTCACAAGCCCAAGACAAGACATTTATCTACCAGGGACAAAAGGGTTCACTAATGAGAATGCAAGACATAGAACAACTATATCATGACCTTCACTTAGGTCATTTGGATCCAACAGGGATTCCATTCATTGATGAAGTTAATTTCTACATCTAATTTTGTAAGGCCCGGAATCCAATAGGATACAAGGGAGTAATATCTCTACCTACTCCACAGAAGGGAAGGCTACACCGCTTAGTCATTCCTTCTAACAAGGACTCATGAGGTGACTTCCAAGGCGGTCTTCACGACTTAGCTTGGTTTCAGACTTGAAGAGAGTACATTCTTCTCACGATTACCAAAACTGGAAGGAAACCACATACTCTGGATAAAGTTGGACCTTAACATTCCTTAAAAAATGGGTTCACGACAATGTCGTTAAACCTAATGACTATGACGGTAAATTCCAGATAGGGGTTTTATTTACCTAACCTAGGAGGTCTCATTGAGTGCAAGCTTAAGGTCATTCTGCGATTTAATATATTATATGGTAAGAAAAAAATCACACATGCAGGCAAGTTATGCACGATTAATTTATTAATGTTGAGTGTTCCCATTAAAACTCTT
Organism: Taxus chinensis; assembly: GCA_019776745.2. Taxonomy (NCBI): domain Eukaryota; kingdom Viridiplantae; phylum Streptophyta; class Pinopsida; order Cupressales; family Taxaceae; genus Taxus; species Taxus chinensis. The sequence goes on along the minus strand of CM034147.1, from coordinate 196,613,999 downwards.
TATTATGTTTGCAAGGTAAGAAGATAACTAGTAATTAATTTAATCATTTATTGAATATTGAGATAGTACTACAAGATATTAACTTCATTTTTTTCAATTTACTATGTATAAATCAAACCCTTTTTCCATGCACAACTAAGAAATAAATTGAACTGGTGATTAGATGCACATTTCCTAAGTATCCCTAAAACTAGCATATCATACATATTAACAAATCTCAATTATAACTTTGCGGTAACAAGAGACTACATTTCACAGTTGTTCATTTTACAATGACCTATAAAAATTACAATAATAATAGTTAAATTACACATCGCCTTTTCGTCGTCATTCTTCCATCCTGTAAAACCCACGTGAGCATGATATCAGTGATAATTCGCTGGCATGGCATCCACCCTAATCAATCATAATTGTCATTTTTCAGTTTCCCATTTACATCTGACAATAATTACAATTTGCAATTGAAATAAAAAAAAGGTTTATAAACATGTATTCATTGCATTTTGTTTTTCTTCATTTTATAAACCCAGGAGAGAGAGAGAGAAAGGAAGAGAGAGAAAACATCGTTTTGTTAAAATTTTTAATACACATGACAAGTTTCATTATAGTGTTTTTAAACATTTATTTACGTGTGTTAAAAGTTTCCAGGGTGATTTGGCAACCTTATGAGGTCCCGCAGCTTTCTATTCTTACATTTTCTCACAAGCTACAAAATGTTCAAAACGGACTTGGAGGCTAAGAAACTACTTCCAAAGGTTATCTTATGATGAGCACACACTCCATGATTAACTTCTTACATGTCCCCAGATATACCAGGAGTTCATAGCAACTTATGGAATTGAAAAAGAGCGAACGGTTTGCGTTTGGCGGTTAGTTCTCTGGGGCCACTGGTCATAGTTCACCCAGTTGTAAAATGCCCAAAAGTTAGCTTAAGGGCCCAGAAAACCATGTCCAAAATGACGTTTGATGGAGGAAACACGCAACGAGACATCTCCTACTAGTTCCCCTATATGAAGAGAATTCATCAGAGTCGACGGGACTGAGAACTAGAGAATCATTCTTAAATGGCAACAAGTTCTCTGGAGCGACAAGATGAAATTGGACCAGTTTGACCTCGTCAAACTGCGATCGGAGATTTACAAAATGACTTTGCCAAACTATCCTGACAAGTGCTCTTTCCTATGTTGAATGTTCCATGCATTTGTCTAGTATAAACGCTAGAGGTTTGCAAAGATGGAACGTGATTTCTCTTTCCGGGTTTCAAATGGTGGTCCCAAACGAAAGCCCACTTTCTAGTTTTAACAACTCTCTACTGATGTAAACCGGTGTAACAAGGCTCCTAGACGAGCATCAAACGGATGTCATATGATCGTTTCGGGTCAAACCAAAAATCAAGGTGACTCCTCGTATACCAGGTACACGAATGAAACTTCACATCTCGTTTCCAGAGTTGTGAAGGGTACTCAGTGAGTCTCTAAAAATTGCAAAAATTAACTATTTTAAGAAGAGAGAAGGTCAACTTAATCAATGGGAAGTCAAATTCGTCTGGTCAATAAAATGATATTGGAGCGATTAAGAAGGGTAAGAGTTTTCTAGATCATCTCGAAGCGAGGGTGATAGTTCATGGTTTAAAGTAGACGAGTTATAATGGCTTCGAGAGTTGCAACACGACACTTTATTGTTTTGAAATGAGTTGAAGAGACATTTAACTATATTTAAAAATCCTAATAATTTTAAAATTCTATCTAGTTGCAAAAGAGAACTAAAACACGAGAATTATGAGAGGTAAGGGAAGAAGAACCATGCCTGGAGAACGAAGTCGGCCGAGACTGCGGGATTTGGCTCAGTAACTTTCTTGGGTGCTTCATCAATCCAGTTCACGAGCATCCACATCTCCACCATTTTGCATACACGTCTACCAGGGAAGTTGCATTGCAAACAAAACATCGTGTTTTCTATGCCTTGATAAAACAGGTTGATGTGCACGCCAAACATACCATATTCCAACGTGTGCAACAAATAAATTATAATCAGATTGGAAACTTTTTTGTTGCATTGGCTAGGGAGGATCCAATCCCTTTTAAACAACCCATCTGGGTATATAGAGCAACCAGTGTTGCCCCTCCAGCCACCTATATACCATAACACTTGCAACTCCAAAAGTCTGCCATACGTCTTGTCCCTTCCCTATATCAAAGCTCTTATTTTAACATGGCTAAAGTACGCTGGGAAAGAAAACTATCAGGTTGGAGACCTGTTTGATTGCACATGCCAAATAGTGTGACTATCCCGCAAGGAAACTGTGTCCCTTGTACATTGCCAAAAAAAATGCATTTCCAGAGAGCTGTTGTCCCGTTATTTCATTTGGTCAAACGATGTAACAGCGTGCACAGAGCATTGGAAACTACGACATCTGACAAAGTCCATTATTTTATGCTTTGATGGAAGTCCATATTCTGTTTCAATAGCTCTATTTTGGCACAGGCAGTGAGAATGCTGGCACGGTTGTTAAATTTAGTTTTGTTGCTGCTTTTTACATTTGGTTGAAAGATTCTAAAGCCTTTTCAACAATCCATTTTGTGCAGATCTTGCAACCATGACACTCCATGAGACCGCATTTCTTAGAGGCATTCTAACACAGCCCAAACGTCTTTTCAACAAACCCATTTTGTGCAGATCTTGCAACCCTGACACTCCATGAGACCGCATTTCTTTGAGGCATTCTATCAAACAGTTCAACACCTTTTTAACATACCCATTTTTTTTTGCATACCCCTCCATCATTGCAGTCCAGGAAACTGCACATCTTTCAGGTATTTTGTCAAACAGTTCACACGTGTTGTGCAAGCCTTCACATTTTGCAACCATTTTGTGCATATCCCGAAATCATTGCAGTCCATGGAACCACATTTCTTCCACGTATTTGGCCAATTAAAATGCATGCTTCCACATTTTTACATACGCATCTACTAGGGCACGCGCGACTGCAACATCTAGCAAGGTTCCTCTATTTTTTTTTGTTTATTGGGAGCCCATGCAGGTCTGGGCGCAACTGGGAGGACGCAGGCAAAGTTACAAATCAAACAAACACAAACTCCCACTGTTTTGCTTTATTCTCCCATGCAGGTATGTGGCGCGGCATAGGAGGAGGCTGGAAATGGCTGTGGAGTTTGGGTTTGCAAAAATCACTGCATTTGCATGAAGTTTCCAAGGCTGTTTCAATAAACCCTAACTCGCCCAAAAGAAAAAAAAATCACGGGCCTTTAATTTTAATTCTTTTATTTCATTTTTTTTTACATTTATTTTATTATTATTATTATTTATATTTAAAGGAGGCATTACATTCTCCTCCCCTTAAGAAAGCATCGTCCTCGATGCGACATACGATGAAGAAGAGAAAAGGTATGCAACCAGGGACGAATGTGGTGAAGGTACGCTCTAAGGTTATGATTTCAGACACAAACACACGGTCACGGGGTGGCCCTAGGATCAATTGGTAGAAATTTTAACTTTCAAGGTTCTGTGAAGATTGGCAGTTCTCTCTTATTTGTTATTTCGTTAATCTCTCTTCCATTAACATTATTCTTATTTCAAGTCCTTTAAAATTTCATTTTTATCGAATTTTAGTTTATTCATTCATGTGGATTCCCATCATGAACTAAAGTCACAACACCCTACCAGGGTCATACACAACACTAAAATTTCATAAGCATACTTTTACATTCTTTCACAACCGTATCACATTACAAGGGTTTTCACCAAACCATGGAATGACAACAAGTAGACACATAGCAATTAATTTCCAACAATTACGTCATAGACATAGATCTAGTACACACATATGACTGACAAACAGAATCAACACGCTGATACATATACAACGGTTATCACATGACTCGCAAAAATCCATGACTATATTACCCCACAAAGGATTAATCAAATACGGAAGGGAGTAGGCACGATCCACATAACATAGTACATGTCACACAACCAATATCCAATAGTCCATACAATTGGAAATGTCAATTCTCAACCATAACAAGGTGTCAAAAGACTCTCAAGGGTACACATAACTCACTATACCAACTCCACACATAATAAGACATCACGAAACAAACCCCAGATATCTCTAAAAGTACCAGGTAAAACTCCATATATCTCCTGGAGCATCATAAAACAACTCCATGCACCTCAAACAACTCCATATACCTCCTAAAGAGAAAGAAATATAGTACCAAAACCAAGTCGGGTCACTCAACCATAGAGCCCCATCAAGAATATCGGGTCACTCAACCATAGAGCCCCGTCTCCTTTCTCCTTTTAATGAGGCCGGGTCACCCTATGGCCCTAGGCACATAGAGCCCCGTCACCCCCAACCCAAGTGACATAATAACTCGTGGTTCAACAACTCGCTAGTTATCTGTAACTCCTTGGGGTGTACCCCTATACAACGAAGCGGGTCCATAGGTTCAACCACTCCATGGTGAATCCCATGACCCTGTTCCAACACATTACAACATTAGAACCAACATAACAATCCATTCAAATGCCAAGTGGCCAAATCAAAAGCGTTGGGCTAGGCTACAAAATGTTTCAAATATGAAAAGAAAGTTTTTAAACCAAGAAAAACAAGTGGCTAATTAGCCATGGTTAGTGTAAAATCCAACTGTTAGTGCAACAATCAAATAAATGCCCCAAATATAAGAAAATGTCAATCAAGAAAACAACTGGTTCTAGCTAAAAGAGAAAAATTAATTTATGAATAAAATACGTAATGAGAAAAATAGCACATCACAATCACTATGTGGCCTCATACCGCCACCAAAGGGGTACTCATCGAGTTGCTAGCACTCGGATATCGAGCCTCAGCTCGTAAAAATATACACGTAACCAGAAATGAGTATATCAAATAATGTAACTGTCATCATCTCTGCCTGAACCATTCCTCCATACTCCCACAAGGATCAACATAGTCAAAATCACATAGGATTATTCAACGAACAATCCAATAGGAAAGAACATGGGACACATGGTTGCATAAGTTGAGCCTAAGGTGGTGCGCACCCATAATATACTGAGCAAGCTCGAAGTATACTAAACAGATAGAAGTGGATTTTCAGTCTATATAAGACTCCACTTCCTCACTCGCACTCAGCTCAAGATTATGAAAACCTGGTCCACACCTCCTCTCTCCACACATACGCTCTTGATAGTTCTTCCCCTTAGGGTCGTCTAGTGTAGGGTCCACGACATACACATAACTACATCACTAACACAATGGTAATTCACACACAACCATAACGTATTACGCATGGTATACATATATACAGGGTATAACACAATCTCTACTTTCATGGGTTACGATACATCACATTACCACATCCTACACCCAAGGTGCAATCATTGTACGCTAGGGCTCAAACTCACCATATGCCCCTAAATCACGATACGGACCATCACATATTACATGAATTATACGCATGAGGAATACAATGTCTAACATTATGACATATAGTCATTTGCAAAACAACATGAAGAAGCACACAACTAATCACAATACTGTGATGACATCACAATAAACCGAAATTCACTTTACATCAATCTCTTCATGTAATACATCAATACATCTTCACATCACATAAGGTCAAAATGCTTCAGCACTTCGCAACTCACAATATCCTTTCTTTCACACAAAACAAGGAGGTACATCACACACATATTCCTCATTGGATCCACGAAAAGGAGAGTTAATACTCTCATCACAAGCATATCAACATGACAACAATTACGCACTAAGTGACATACACATCATGTGCGTTCACATTATCACAATTACGACATAGATCACATCACTCTTAAAACACATTACTCTTCTGATATTTATCACCATCATGAAACACCATCGCCATCATGCAGGATCATCACAACTCCAATCTATCCCAGAGGTTTGAGAGCATGAACCTCCGCTTTGATACCATATGTAGTGCCCACATTTTACACACCCAATGTCAACAATAAAATACCAGGAATTTTTTTTTTTGACTTACAATGCACACTACACACAACACAAAAAGGGCTCCAAGTACAAAAACTCGACTCACATATGACAATAACATAAGTCATCAACTCACATACACTCAAGAAAACAACATAGGCATGTCAATGCCACACTTCTTGCCAATGAACGAATACTAGCAATGACCCAACCAAAAGACAAATGACTTCCAGGATTGGCAACCCATAACACATCATTCCTTTAAAGGTACATCTTAGTTACGATTTAGCATTACAAGGACATTATGAGCAAGGATAAGCTTCTTGTTTGTTCCACCTATAAGATCTTAAGTTCATTCCACTTTTAAATTACAGTTCGACTCAATTTAGGTTGGCTTCCTTTATGCCTCACGGAAATCTTCCATAACTTACTTAAGCTTATTTGGCACATATTTCAAATCACATATACAGTACTTAATTATCTCCCATTATTTTGTTAAGAATATGCTTCTTAAGTGTTTATTTAATGTTTGAAATTTACCCTTACTACACAAGAGAATCTAACATGATGTCAAGATGAAATCTTGGGATTAAGGAAGACATAGATTCGAGATAGCTTTTTCCCAAGAACATCCTTCGATCACGGAATAGTTATTTCCCTAATTATTTTATAGTACAATAACTTGCTGAATTCCAAGGTTAATAAAGTTCACTAACTTATGGACTTCCATTTATATTTATATATACATCCTTTGTTTTCTCAAAGATTGGTCACACCAGGGTGACTTATATTCTTTGCAACGCATAAAAAAAACCTAATTAAGTTAAAAGGACTCCAAGAGTGCCCTTAATCCTAACCTCAAATTTTGGTTTTACTCTCATATGATTTACTTTTGCATCGCACTAGGGTCTCATTATTACCATCGTTTAAAACATAAGAGTTACGAAAGTACTTGTTTGACATATTAAAGAAGCACATGGTTAAGCTGAATTCCAATTTCACCCTGGGCTTCAATCTCTATTATAGGTGTGATTAAGGTTAAAATGTATTTACCCTATAATCCTTTCGTGAAAGATCAAGGAACTAAATTTTCACAAGCCCAAGACAAGACATTTATCTACAAGGGACAAAAGGGTTCACTAATGAGAATGCAAAACATAGAACAACTATATCATGACCTTCACTTAGGTCGTTTGGATCCAACAGGGATTCCATTCATTGATGAAGTTAATTTCTACATCTAATTTTGTAAGGCCCGGAATCCAATAGGATACAAGGGAGTAATATCTCTACCTACTCCACAGAAGGGAAGGTTACACCGCTTAGTCATTCCTTCTAACAAGAACTCATGAGGTGACTTCCAAGGCGGTCTTCACCACTTAGCCTGGTGTCGGACTTGAAGAGAGTACATTCTTCTCACGATTACCAAAACTGGAAGGAAACCACATACTCTAGATAAAGTTGGACCTTAACATTCCTAAAAAAATGGGTTCACGACAATGTCGTTAAACCTAATGACTATGATGGTAAATTCCAGATAGGGGTTTTATTTACCTAACCTAGGAGGTCTCATTGAGTGCAAGCTTAAGGTCGTTCTACGATTTAATATTTCTTATATGGTAAGGAAAGAATCACACATACAGGCAAGTTATGCACGATTAATTTATTAATGTTGAGTGTTCCCATTAAAACTCTTTATTATGTTTGTAAGGTAAGAAGATAACCAGTAATTAATTTAATCGTTTATTGAATACTGAGAAAGGTACTACAATATATTAACTTCAATTTCAATTTACTATGTATAAATCAAACCCCCCTTTTTTTTGGCCATACACAACTAAAAATCAAATTGAACTGGCGATTAGATGCACATTTCCTAAGTATCCCTAAAACTAGCATATCATACATATTAACAAATCTCAATTATAACTTTGCGGTAACAAGAGACTACATTTCACAGTTGTTCATTTTACAATGACCTATAAAAATTACAATAATAATAATTAAATTACACATCACCTTTTCGTCGTCATTCTTCCATCCTGCAAAACCCACGTGAGCATGATATCAGCGATAATTCGCTGGCATGGCATCCACCCTAATCAATCATAATTGTCATTTTTCAGTTTCCCATTTACATCTGACAATAATTACAATTTGCAATCGAAATTAAAAAAAAGTCTAGAAACATGTATTCATTGCATTTCATTTTTCTTCATTTTATAAACCCAGGAGAGAGAAAGAGAAAGGAAGAGAGAGAAAACATCATTTTGTCAAAAGTTCTAATACACACAACAAGTTTCATTATAGTGTTTTTAAACAGTTATTTACGTGTGTTAAAAGTTTCCAGGGTGATTTGGCAACCCTACGAGGTCCCGCAGCTTTCTATTCTTACATTTTCTCACTAGCTACAAAATGTTCAAAACGGGCTCGGAGGCTAAGAAACTGCTTCCAAAGGTTATCTTCTGATGAGCACGCACTCCACGATTAACTTCCTACATGTCCCTAGATATACCAAGAGTTCATAACAACTGACGGAATTGAAAAAGAGAGAACGGTTTGCGTTTGGCGGTTAGTTCTCTAGGGCCACTGGTCGTAGTTCACCCAGTTGTAAAATTCCAAAAGTTAGCTCAAGGGCCCAGAAAAAATGCGTCCAAAACGACGTTCGATGGAGGAAACACGCAACGAGACATCTCCTACTAGTTCCCCTATATGAAGAGAATTCATCAGAGTCGACGGGACTGAGAACTAGAGAACCATTCTTAAATGGCAACAAGTTCTCTGGAGCGACAAGACGAAATTGGACCAGTTTGACCTCGTCAAACTGCGATCGGAGATTTACAAAAATGGCTTCGCCAAACTATCCCGACAAGTGCTCTTTCCTATGCTGAATGTTCCATGCATTTGTCTAGTATAAACGCTAGAGGTTTGCGAAGACGGAACGTGATTTCTCTTTCCAGGTTTCAAATGGTGGTCCCAAACGAAAGCCCACTTTCTAGTTTTAACAACTCTCTACTGATGTAAACCGGTGTAACATGGCTCCTAGAAGAGCATCAAACAAATGTCATATGATCGTTTCGGGTCAAACCAAAAATCAAGGCGACTCCTCGTATACCAAGGTACACGAATGAAACTTCACATCTCGTTTCCAGAGTTGCGAAGGGTACTTGGTGAGTCTCTGAAAATTACAAAAATTAACTATTTTAAGCAGGGAGAAGGTCAACTTAATCAATGGGAAGTCAAATTCGTCTGGTCGATAAAACGATATTGGAGCGATCAAGAAGGGTAAGAGTTTTCTAGATCATCTCGAAGTGAGGGTGATAGTTCATGGTTTAAAGTAGACGAGTTATAATGGCTTCGAGAGTTGCGACACGACACTTTATTGTTTTGAAATGAGTTGAAGAGACATTTAACTGTATTTAAAAATCCTAATAATTTTAAAATTCTATCTAGTTGCAAAAGAGAACTAAAACACGAGAATTATGAGAGGTAAGGGAAGAAGAACCATGCCTGGAGAACGAAGTCGGCCGAGACTGCGGGATTTGGTTCAGTAACTTGCTTGGGCACTTCATCAATCCGGTTCACGAGCATCCACAGCTCCACCATTTTGCATACACATCTACCAGGGAGGTTGCATTGCAAACAAAACATCTTGTTTTCTATGCCTTGATAAAATAGGTGGATGTGCACGCCAAACATACCATATTCCAACGTGTGCAACAAATAAAATCTAATCAGATTGGAAACTTGTTTGTTGCATTGGCTAGGGAGGATCCATGCCCTTTTAAACAACCCATCTGGGCATATAGAGCAACCAACGTTGCCCCTCCAGCCACCTATAAACTATAACACTTGCAACTCCAAAAATCTGCCATACGTCTTATCCCTTCCCTGTATCAAAGCTCTTATTTTAACATGGCTAGAGTACACTGGGAAAGAAAACTATCAGGTTGGAGACCTGTTTAATTGCACACGCCAAACAGTGTGACTGTCCCAGCGAGGAAAAACCGTTGTCTCCTGTACACTGCCAAAAAAATGCATTTCTAGAGAGCTAGTTGTCCCATTATTTCATTTGGTCAAACGTTGTAACAGCGTGCAGAGAACATTGACAACTACGACATCTGGACAAAGTCCATTATTTTATGCTTTGATGGAAGTCCATACTTCTGTTTCAAGAGCTCTATTTTGGCACAGGCAGTGAGAATGCTGGCAGGGTTGTTTAATTTTAGTTTTGTTGCTGTTGTTTACATTTGGTTGAAATATTCTAAAGCCTTTTCAACAATCCATTTTGTGCAGGTCCTACAACCCTGACACTCCATGAGACCGCATTTCTTAGAGGCATTCTAACATAGCCCAAATGCCTTTTCAACAAACCCATTTTGTGCAGATCCTGCAACCCTGACACTCCATGAGACCGCATTTCTTTGAGGCATTCTGTCAAATAGTTTAGCACATTTTTAACATACCCATTTTTTGCATACCCCGCTATCATTGCAGTCCAAGAAACCACACATCTTTCAGGTACTTTGTCAAACAGTTCACACACGTTGTGCAAGCCTTCACATTTTCTAACCATTTTGTGCATATCCCGAAATCATTGCAGTCCATGGAACCGCATTTCGTCCACGCATTTGGTTGATTAAAACACCTGATTCCATGTTTTTACATACGCATCTACTAGGGCATGCGCAACTGCAACATCTGGCAAGGTTCCTCTATTTTTTTTGTTTACTGGGATCCCACGCAGGTCTAGGCGCGGCTGGGAGGACACAGGAAAAGTTACAAATCAAACAAACACAAACTCCCTCCATTTTGCTTTATTCTCGCATGCAGGTATGTGGCGCGGCCTAGGAGGAGGCTGGAAACGACTGTGGAGTCTGGCTTTGCACAAAATCGTTGCATTTGCATGAATTTTCCAAGGCCGTTTCAACAAACCCTAACTCGCCCAAAAGAAAAATATATCACAGGCCTTTAATTTTAATTCTTTTATTTCATTTTTTTTTTTACATTTATTTTATTATTATTATTATTTATTATTTAAAGGAGGCATTATAGTCTCACTTACCTAATTTAGCAACAATTTCAGCTCGAGCATCATTCACCATGAAAGCATTTGGTTTTCATTTCAACATGTGATAATGCGCACTAACCACCAACTTACGCATCCACAATGTCAAGTCAGGAACAGTAGTCCTCGACATCAATACCCACGAAAAAGGAAGCTCATTATGCATATTATCAAACGCAAGAATAGTGTACAACATGAACTGCATAAAACAAGAAAAATGTTAAGTTTTATACAATAACAACTACATAGTTTCAAACTTACATATCTACAAGTACCTTTTGTGCATTTTTCCCATATGTGGAATCCGTTGAAAGTATACTGTTGTGTGCATACTTCAACATCCACTCACACTAGAAAGGAAGTTGAAGGCCTAACACAAATGGATGCTCTTTCGTTCCTATTTTATAAATTCTTCATACACAAATACCTTTTCAAGATTTTTGGTGGGAAATGTTCTAACATTGTCTGCATCATTGAGCTCAAATTTGTATTATGCTTATTTCAACTTTCCCTCAATATTACAAGTATCATCTTTTCTCAAGAAATCATCCCACTCCATTTGACCATTAAATAAGGTGAGTTTCTCATGGACCATATGACGATGCTTTTTGTGAACAAGTTTAGGGGTCAAGCCCAATAATAGAAATCTCTCTACTCAGTCCTTCAATGCACCACTTATGTGTGGAGCCAAAGAAGGACGACTACCCCTAAAGTCATCAGTCTCTTGCCCATGGCAAAAAATTTCCTCGTGGTCTCTATGCTCCATCTTGTTATATGTAATCAAAGCTCGATCTTGTAGCTTCATCAACACACGGATGGAAAAATGACATTGGCATCCACGACGCAAATGCTTACGGCTAGGGCGACTATTCTAACCAACCTTTGGAACCTTAGAAATGTCATAATGGGCATCATCTTGAGGCCTATAATCCTTGAGGCCATACGTACACCAATAACTATATTACACGTACATAAATCAAGTTATAAAAATATTCCAATTCAAATATTTAAAAACGTCTATTACAAAACATCGTACTTACATTATTTATTGAAGAGATCTTTCGATCCTAACTTTTTGGAGATCGTATGGCTCATGATTGTATGTATTTTCCTGGATGCGAAATGTGGTAGGATACCCTAGTCTCTTACATTCACCCCTTAGGAAATCTTCTATGCGATCTCTTTGTATCCATGCAACAATATCCTTCTCACTACATAAGTTGTACTCCACCTTGCTCCAATCCAATTCCTTGGAAGAAAACTCTCCAAGTGGAGGATTATGCACTAGAAGAGATAATAGAGACGTCCACTTTGAACCCATCTACAAAACAAACAAGCAAGAAGAGAGTTACACATATTAGTTTATAAATTAAAAAATATAATTAAATAAATAGGAATACACAAAGTGAGCAAGAAAAAATAGAATTAAACATAGCAAAAATATCTAAAATCTGCCTCATGTAAAATTGTGTCTTACAATAAAATTGGGAGTTGGTACAAGTTAATCCAATCCTTGTTTCATGTTTCAAACTTTTATATAAATCTTTATATTGTGTATTCTGAGGCTAATATATTATGTTCAATGATGGACTTTACTTAACAATCATAAATAATAGGAAATCCATAATTTATGCAATGATAATCATATGGAGATGTTGTTGGAAACTACTTTCTTCTCCCATTGAAACAAACCCATTAACATTTCTCCCATTGAAATAAAAATTAGCGGAGCAATTGACAAAATCATCCACATTATTTAAAACCTCCGATTCCTTTTCAACAAGATCATTTGGTGCTGAATCGCTTAAAAACGTGAGTTGTTCAAGATAAAGAAAGGCATTTCGTAGGAGGAAATAACGGCGCGGCTTTTTACCTTAAATTTGTAGAAAATACAGGCATGTGTTTTTTATCTGTTTAGGCCCACCCACCATCATCATCCTTCCCTCTCTTCCAAATCTCCTTATTTTCCTCTGTATGTCATAAACGCGGCATCACATATCTGCCTAGAAAACAAATGGTATCGACATAATATATGGTGTCGGTTTAGTGATGAGTGCCCTCACGCAAATTAGGTTGTGGCTTCACTATGAAGTGGAGTCAACTCAATTATTCATATGTTTTCATGTTTTTGAGTGGATGGCTCCATGAGACCTTTTCGGTGAGGAATTATATTTAAAAAATAAGTAGATTTGTCTTGTATTAGCACTTCTTTGGTCGTTAAGTCATAGAACCTCTTATAATACAAAGAACAATATTAAAAAGTAAATAGATTTACGACTAGCAATCGCACAGGAAATGTACGATGGAAACATAGAAGTGGATCTTTCAAAGGAGTCAAATTGGAGGGCAAGTAACAATGGGAGAGGAATAGGGGTGAAGAAGATGGGGTATGAGGGTGGAGAAGTGTGAGGATGGTGAGAATAGAATGGGGAAACAATGGGGAACTCAACCCTCCAACAACCATATGACATTGATGTCAAGCATTTGAAAGAGAAAGGGGGTGATGTGTAGGCTATGCATAAACAATTTACAAAGATATTTGTGAATGTAACGAGTGGTTGCAAAATATTGTTGAAGTGAAAATTTGTTTGCAGTTTCAGCCCTTCCATTTATTGGGTGCCTAGAATACACCTAAAAGTAAGGGAAATTCAAATGCACATATCATGGGACACATTAAAGACATGAAGATGTGTAGTGGTTGTAGCATCACAAGGTAGTGATTTCATGCACAATTTTCCTCATCAACAACTATGATGTCTACGTCATTTAAGAATCTCTAAAAAAAGGGATAGCTGTCAGTCTTTGAGAATTTTAATTGGATAATGGAAATTAATCACCTGCATGGCCCATACCTATTCCACAGCTGAGATTATTCATCCCCAAGAAATATTCAGTATATGTGTTCAATTTTATAGTTGTGATATCACTCAGACTATTCATGTGAGCTTAAAGGATCCAAAATTTTAAAATGGGGGAATTCCAATAGGTTTTTGTTTCAAAACCCAACCACGACCTTGTTTCTTGTAGCACTTTGTAGGTTGCAAGATAAAGGGCTATTCTCAAATCTTTCTTGGATGGCTTTATATATAGTAGGTAAGGTTTCAGTAAGAATATTATTGAACTATGAAATTACTTGTAGAAACTAAAAAATACAATGCACAATTATGAAAAATTTGTTAATTATGTGTTCCACATAGAACCAGGAAAACACATTCCCATGTTGATAAATGACGTTTCGTTTAGAAATTAATGCAAAAAGTTGCAATCGTCAATGCTCCTTATTTGTCAATGCCTCGTCCACATCACAAAAACCACTCTAACATGTCCTGCTCACAACAAAATAAAGCCATCATTTTCTCTTATCTCTCCTTGTGAACATGTATAGACCGAGGATGTTTGAATTTCAAAACCTTTCAATTTATATATGGCTAATAATTCTTTTCTTGACAAATTCGATGTCTAGGATCGACATGAAATCGACTGCTTAAACCCAGAGTAAATACACTAGATCTTAAATTATGAAAACGAGGAATCCCTTTCACATCTAGACATTATACGATACACTTTGATGTTTTTATTAGTAAAAAACCTTCCTTGTAAATTATAAAACGATTTGTACTCCACAACATAAGAAACATTATGGAGTCATTTTCTATCTACGGTTTCCTTGAATGGAAGGCTCAAATGCAAATTTTATACCGTGTAAAAATGAATAAAGTAAATAGAACATATGAAAATATGAAGCATGCAAAGGGACATTTACATCTAAAGAATACACAAAAAAGAGAAAATGTGTCCATTAAATTACATGAGTTACTAAAAATATGTGTGCATTTTATATGTTGCATGCCACATAATTGGAATACCAAGTGTTAAAAGTCCACATAACATTGTAAAAATAAAATTATTTTACATTTTTGAAGGCCAAGCTTTGAAATTTAACGTCACCTAAAATTTATTTGACATGCACAGGTGGCTATCAAATTTAACCCCTACCTACAACATGCAAAACTCAAGCTAATGGTATCTCTAATTCACAGCATCCTTCAGTTTGCACAAGTGTGTGTGCTTGAGCTCACGGTGTGATTGGATAACATGGGAACTATCTCCAAGTTGTGGGACTTGCTACTTGAGATAGACCTCCATAGAAAGTTGGTTCTTGCTCCTAAACTAATTGCCACAATCTACTCTAATGCAGAAAAAACTATCTTGTCCTAATCTATCTTTCCAAGGGACCAAGGAGAGAGAATGCATTAAAACAAAGCCTACACTAAAGCGGTGATACACCAGAAAAAGAGGGAATGAGAGTAGTCTTCCGATGTGTTAAAAATAGAAATAAAACACATACTAGAAGGGGTGATAACAGTTCTCCACAATCTAGCAGAATGCATTTACAACAATGTTTCAATACACACAATGATAATGAATCCCTATAGAGCATAATATAGACACAATATATTTGGATGAGATTGAAGAGGCAAGAGGAATGGCAAAACAAACACAGCAGGGGAAGAGATATCCACAAACTTGAATCTATTGCTTCAGTATCTACATAGTTAAATCTATTACAAGAATAAGGGTCTAGATCACCATGCAAGGAGTCCACTACAAGGGGCTGCAGTACATTGGCTTAAAAAATTAAAATTTTGATAGAGTTTTTCTACCCATAAAAAAACCCCTCATTTTACAATGATCCCAACTCTCTAATTTATGGAATTCTGAGAAGAGAGAGAGAGAGAGAGAGAAAGTGGAAATCTTGAAATCCATCCTCTCAACCACTTGCAAGATGTCAGTAAATGGAGTGAAATGATGGTATATTACTTGCAAAAGGCTCCCATATTGTCCCATAACTTGCAGCAGTGAAAAATGTCTTCCCATGCTTCATTTAATGTTCATCCCAACTACCAAATAAAACATTCTTCTAAACTTGGCCACGTTTTCTGCAAAATAACCATCAAGTCTTTCATCAAATTCTAAATTTATTAATCTATTTGTGCATTGTTCTTGGATTGGAACCACGATTCATAATGGTACCAATTTTGTGCATTTTTTGTTGAGAATTGCAAAAGATATGGCATTCTGAGTGTAGATAGTTGTTTGGGGTCTGCTACCAGGCATTTCTGTCATTTAACGGGACTAGGCATTTAATTTGTATTGGACATTTTTCTTTTATTTTCATGTCTACCCTCATTAAAATTAAGAAATATAGGTTTTGTGGCATAGAGGGTGTCATGCCCTTCCTAGAAATTCAATTTTTGTGAAAATCAACGCTCTGAGTAAAAGTTATGTCTGTTTGAAGTTCGGGGGGTCAGGCGTTGAATTTTCCTTTATATTACGGGTAACTACGGGTTTTTGCGTCCCGCGCGTACTCATGACCGTCTGCGGCCTCTCTTTTTCTCATTGCCAGCCTCTTTAAGGACTCTTCCTTTTCCCAATTTCGCCATTGTCTGTGGCCCGCATTTTGGACATTTTTTTCCACCTATCGTCCGCAATACACTACCTTGTAGCCATTTCGTGCAAGTTTGCAAGTCTCGACTGTCCCTCTGTCCCGATTTGAAATTTGGGACAAAAATATCTGTTTTTCAATGATTTTGGGTCCTGCAGCAATTTCGGCATATAGTGGTCCCACGAGCTGTCTGGGTTGATTTTTTCCATCTTTTCCACAATACACTAGCTGTGGGATTTTTGGGTTTTTAGGTCCCGTGCGTACCTTTGTCCCAGCTGTCCTGCGGATCACGGGGACAATTTTTTCCGCTATTTCCGCTAAGTGAACTAGCTGAAACCATTTCGGGCCCAATGTGCGTCCCAGATGTCCCTCTCTCTCCCACGGACCACCTGGGATGATTAATATCTGATTTCCTTCGTGATGCAACTAGGAATGCGGTAATTTCGGATTTTTTGGGTCCCAGATGTCCTTGTTGAACTTGTGCCATTGGTCTGGGACAGAAAATTTCTACAAAAACCCGCAATACATTAGGTCAGAAGCCATTTCTTCAGATTTTTTCAATTTCTTCTAACTTCTTGGATTTTTTCCTTAGATAGGGAAGTTAGAGGGAAGTAAAGGGGACCCCCAAAACCTGATTTTTTTTGCCTCAAACCAGTTATACTTACTCAAGCCTAAAGAAATCATGCAAGTTATCCAAATTACCTTAGGGGGTGAATTTTAAATAATGATTTGGTAACTTAGCGGGGTTATCTTCCTGCCAGATGAAGTGTGACTAGTGGCCTTGAAGTATCCATTGGGTATGGAGTCTTCCTAGTAATCTTAAATCTGATCTGGATCTTAAAGACCCATATCTTTGAGTCATTGAAACACTTCTATTTGAACTTGGAACTGATATCTACCGCCTGTCCTCTCATCTTTTATAAGAGAATCTTGGATTCAAGATTTGTGAGAGTAGAATATTGTTCGATTTTGAAGATTTTTCCTCACTTGACTCTCTACAAAATATGATCTGTTGGAATGCAATGACAACACTTGAACCTGCTCCATTATTGATACCATGTTGATTTGATTCTCTTATGGCTGCAAATTCTCTTTCAGGAGTGTGATGAACTGCATACAAAGCATATACTAGAAGCAATAAGAACATGTGCACCAACACTTAGGGAAATGAAACCTATTCTAACAACGCAAATAATGTGCAAAAACACTTAGAGGAATTAGAAAGTCCTAGACTAATATGTACAAGGGTTTGAGAAATTATCCTTTTAGTAGAAATGTTTGAGATAGATCCCATTGACTGGAATATGTAATTCTTCACCTTCCAACCTAGCCATCTGGAAGGCATTGCTACCTTTGCACTCAGTGATCATATATGGACCACTCTATATGCCATCAAACTTGGAATGCTTTCCTTTTTTTTCATGATCAACATCCCACTTAAGTACTAAGTCTCCTACTTGGAACATTCTAGCTTTGGATTTCTTGTCAAAGCTCCTCTTGATCAATGCTTGATCTTTTTCCATGGTCTACACTACATGTTCTCTTACTTCTTCTAATTCCATCAACTGTGCTTGATTTTGCCACTCTTTTTCCATGGTCTACTACTTCATGAGTTCCAATGCCGAAAATTCAAGTGATATAGGTAGTACTTATTCCTTTCTCTATACAAGCTTGTATGGAGAGCTACTTGTAGACCTCTTGGGTGTGATTTTATTAACCCATAAAGCTGATTTGAGATTTTTGTACCAAGTTCTCTAATTCTCATCAAGATTCCTTCTGATTATTCTCAGCAAGTTTTTTTTTGTGGACTCTGCTTGGCCATTACCCTAAGGGTAATAGTTTGATGAAGTGCTGAGGTATACACCATTCTTGACAGCCCATTTAGTGATTTTTGTGCCAAGAAATGCCAATGCATTATCTGATATGATAGTGGCAGGGATTTCTAACCTTGTGACTATCCCTTCATAGAAATCCAAGATGTTGGATTCATTTGCCTCTTTAAGTGTCACTGCTTCAGTCCACTTGGTGAAATAGTCTTTGCCGTAAGTATCCACTTGTGGCCTTGACTTGAATTCGGATTGATCGCTCCAATGAAGTCCAATCCACATTGCATGAATGGTTTATCTATTGAAATTGGACGAAGGGGCAGCGCTGCTAACCTTTCTTTCCCTGTGAAGAATGCACATTTCTTGCATTTCTTGATTCATGAGTAGCAATCATTAAACATCGTAGGCCAATAGTAACCAACCTTCACGATCTTGAGAGTTATTACTCGTGGAACAAAGTGGCCTTTTGTTTCCCCATCATGGAACTCATGTAATATCTTCTCAACTTGACTTGTTCCAATGCATCTCAATAGAACACCATTGATGTCCTGTTTGAACAAGACACCATCAATAAGCACATATGGAATGACTTGTAATCTGAAATATCTTCTCTTAGCTTTGTTCCATTCTGGAGGGCATAAACCGGTTTGGAGATAATGCATCAAGTCTTGGGTTCAAAACAGAATGGGTGCATCGTTAGCTGGTTGTTCTTGATCATTATGTAGTAGCAAGACAACATCTTCTTCACCTTTGGACTCATCTTGTTCTTTGGAAGCGAGCTGCTCACACAACCCTTTTCCATGAACTAGCTTGGTCACTTTGATTTCAATATCGTACTCCATTACCTGAGTGGTCCATCCTTCCCTTTTCTCGTTCAAATCCTTGTTTAGGAGAAAATCCTTGACACCGACATGAGACACTAGCAGTTGAATCTTATTGTTCGAGACCAAGTGTCTGAACTTCTTCAAACTCCTGATGATAACAAGGACATTCTTTTCAATGAAAGAGTACTTTACTTCGTAATCTTCCATGCTTTGACTGAAGAATGCTATGGGATGTTTTGAACCTTCTCTATTCAGCTACACCAAGATAGCTGAGATTTTATCTGATCCTCCAAAAGCGTACAACATGAAGTCCTTTGAAAATTCTGGGTTGATAAGAGTTGAATCTTGTGATATTGCATGTTTGATGGCCTCAAAACTTTCTTTGCCTTCTGTTGTCCATTTGAATGCAAAACTCTTCTTCAACATCATTGTTAAAGGCTTCAAAAGAGTGGAAAAATCAGGCACAAATCTATGGACAAATTTTATCCTTCCCAAGAAGCTTTGGAGAGCTTTCCTGTGGTGTGGCAATGGAAGTGTTCGGATGGCTTCAACTCTTTCAGGATCAATTGTCAACCCTTCTCTTGAGACGATATGGCCCAAAAACTTTCCCTTATGTGCCAAGAATACACACTTCTTCGGAATCAGTGACGCTATGAACCTTCTACGCCTTTGAAATACTTTCTTGAGGTGAAAGAGATGGTCCGCTGCATTCTTTGAGAAGATGGTGATATCATCTAGATATATCAGCACTATCTTGTTGATTAAGCGCTTGAACACCTTATGCATAACTTGTTGAAATGTTTCTCCGACATTTGACAATCCAAATGGCATCTTCTTGTAAGCATATGTTCCTCATTTGGTGGTGAAGGTTGTCTTGAACTGATCTTCTTCTTTTACCCTTATTTGGTTATAATTTGAGTAGCCATCTAGAGATGAAAACCTTTCGGAACCAGCTACAATCTACAAGATTTTCTCCATTGATGGAAGTGGATAATGATATTTGAGTGATTCTCTGCTTAGATCACAGAAGTCTACACATAATCTGATTTCTCCATTTCGCTTTCTCACCGGAACCAAGTTTGCAACCCAACTTGAATGTTTGATAGGGAAGATGATGTTAGCCTCAATCAGCTTGTTTAACTCTTTCTTCATGAGAGGTTCAATACGAGGATTCACCGGCCTTTGTTTTTTCATGATGGGCTTGGATTCCGGTTCTAGCTCAATAGTATGTTGTGCCAACTTTGGGTTGAAACCTGTTAAATTATTATAAGTCCATACAAAGACATATGGGAATTCTTGACAAAGTTGAATAAATTCAGATTTATATTATGGGGTACTTACCTTTCCAATTTGCAATGTCTTGCCTTCATCTATTGAAATGGGTTCTAAATCATCACCCTTTACCTGAATGTTTTCCTTCTCCTTCTAGAATTGATCATTTGGGTTGAAGATTGACTCCAAAGTTACAAGATATTTTGGTAATTTGTTAGTCCTCAGCTACACTACTTGGTCACCATACTCCTGTTCCAACTTGTCTTGGTTCCTAGCAAAGAACTCAACTTCTTCTTGTAGAAAGTTGACAATTTGTTAATCATTCTTGAAGACTTGCCAACTTGTGTTGTTATCTAGTAAAACTGGTCTCATAACCACTTTGATATGAGGTTGAGATTGCTCAGTTTTGATATTTTCTACAACATCAAATGCAGCCCCAATTTCTTCTAGTTTGTTTGCTACTTCATTCTTCTTTCTCAGGATAAAATTGATGTTAAAAGCTTCGAAATATTCAATAAGATCCCATACCTGATTTTTTTACTTCTTTAACAAATCATTTTTAGCAGCATTTTTTTTTTGATTTGGTTCATGATTATCTCACTATCTCTAAATACTTACAAGTTTTTAATACCTCTCTTTCTTTACCAATGCAATCCGTGAATCAAGGCTTCATACTCAACAATGTTTTTTGAGTAAGCAAACTGGAAACAAAAAGATGAGTAATATTTTGTTCCTTGTGGTGAGATGAGCATAGATCCTCCTTTGAGGCCTTATCTACTCCTTGAGCCATCAAAGAATAAATACCATACTTCATTATCATCTTTTTGATCTGGCTTGGTGATGCTAGGGAGAGGTTGATTCTCTTCATGCAAACAATAGAATCCTGATTTAGATTATTCCATTTACTTGTAAGGGTCAAACACATGCATCTTGTTTTCCCATTCATCAAGAGTCAAGTTTGGAATGCATCTAACTTTGGTATCTTCTTCATAGGCACTTGGATAATACTCTTGATCAAATATTGAACAATTTGCATTGATTGGGCTCAGTGTATGATGTTCAATATGAAATTTTTCAATAGGCTCAGATCTTATTGTAGCCTTAGCTTCATACCTTGTTCTGAATAACATATGTGACCAATCAATAGAAAAATAGCCTCCAATCTTAGCAGTGAAGTCTCTTGACAAACAAAAAGCAAAGAGTGATGGAAAGTCTATGAATGCTACATCTTGTAACGCCATTACATTGGGACATGCATGAAATGTCAGAATCAAATATTTGATTAATCCAACCATTGTTACTGCTGTCCCATTCAATTACACCACACCCTTAGAAATGAATTCATATTAAAGGCCTAATTGATCAACTATTTGTTTTGGCATGATAAAGTTGCTTGCTCCCAAATCAATCATACAATTATGCCCCAATTTATCTCCAATGATCAATAAGATATAGAATGGTGGGGGCTTAAAATTTTTATCTTGGTGACCTCCTTGATTTCCTCCTTGCTGAACTGCATTGGTAAGAACTTTTTTCTTGTTGATTGGGTGGCTGATTTGATGCTGACTAATTTTCTATAGCATCTTGCAATAGGTCTCTTTGTCCTGGGATAACCAATGACTCCCACATTGAGATTTTTACATTCATTTTCTTCATCTGCTCAATGATTTTGAATGGACATGAGTTATCTCTCTATTGTCCCTTGCCTTGCACAGTCTTCTCTTGCACCTGAGCTGTAACAACCGACACTTGGGCTAGTCTAAGAGGTGGCTTGGGCCGACCTTGCACATTGAGAGCTGCACTTTGATCGCTAACACCTTGCGGAGTAATAGAGAGTTGTGGATCATTTGAATTGGATGACTATCCTTATCCAATATTCATTTTCTTGGACCATGTATTAGGCTAATACGAAGGTCTACTGGGTTGAGTTTGAGGCTGATATGATCTGAAATTTTGAGCTTACTGCCTCTTTATTGTCACCAACTCATTTCCCAAGTTTTGCATTTGTTCCATGACTTCTTGGAGCTCATTTGAGGTGATAGAAGATGAGGTAGAAGCTTCAGTCAAACTCCGATTTCTTGGGGCATGAATGGGAGCTAATGTAGGTGCTTGACTAATGCTTGGAGCTCCTAGTTCTGGATAAAGAGGCATATGTGGCCTAGGTGCAAGTTTACCAACTTGAATTAAGAAATTTTCATCCCTAATAGCAATGTTATAGGCTACAGGAAAATTTATACCTCCCATTTATTGAATCATCAGGGCAATATCAGAATTTAAAGATTTAAGAGAGTATAGGAAAGCACCTTCAATTGTTGGTCTTACGGCCAACGAAATCCTATCCCACATCTACTGAAATATAAAGTTGAAATCGGTCAATTGTTCATTAGGAGCCCTCTTGATAGCTGTCAATTGTTCCAATAAAGACAGGTTATCCCCCTTTTCTCCAAATTGATTGTGAAGAGTTGTGCATAAATGATCCCAATTCTGGATAGACCTTGCCGTTAGACTTCTAAACCATTGCAAAGCTTTACCTTTAAAGGAGGATGCTAATAACTTAAAAACAATGTCCATTTCAATAATTTCATGAATTACACAGACATTTGCAATGTCTTGGATGTGGTCAATTGGAGTTGTTTGGTTCTCTCCAGTGAAATATGGAATGTTCTTCAATGTTGCAACTGGAACTAGATTTTTTGCATTTAGGACGAGTGGGCTACTGCCAATGAAATTGACGTAGGGATTGGGTTGTGCCATCTTGATTGGTTGAATAACTCTAGTTGATTGAACAAAGGGTCTACCAGGTGGAGGTGTTGATAAGGTTCTATTTGGTAGAGATGGATACCTTTGAACTCTTCTACCTCTTCTTCCTCTTCTTGCTCTATCTAGGAAAAAGTGGAAATCCTAAAATCTGTCTTTAACCACTTGCAAGAGGTAGTAAATGGACTGAAATGATGGTATATTACTTGCACAAGGCTCCTCATACTTTCCCATAACTTGCAGCAGTGAGATATTTCAGTCCATGCTTCATTGAATGCATCCCAACTACCAAATAAAACACTATTTTGAACGTGGGAACGTTTTCAACAAAATATCCATTGATCCTTCATCAAATTCTAAATTTCTTTATTATTTTGTGTCAGCATCAGAACCAAGATTCCCACGGTACCAATTTTGTGCGTTTTCGTTGAGAATTACAGAAAATATGGTGATTTGAGTGTAGACAGTTGTTTGGGGTTTGCAAGGCATTTCTATCATTTAACGGGATTGGGTATTAAATCGACTAGTGCTGAAGATGTTTCTATTATTTTCACATACCTACCCTCATTAAAATTTAGAAATCAAGTTTCTATGGCGTAGAGGACATCGTGCTCAATCTAGAAAGTCAAATTTCATAAAAATCAGAGCTCCGGGTCAAACTTTATGGCCGTTTGAATTTTGGGGGCTGATTTGCACTATTTCCTTTGTATTGCGGTAATTGCAGATTTTTGCATCCTGCGCGTACCTGTGTCTTGACTGTCCCAGCTGTCTTCTTTCGTGCCACCCGTAACACTCTTCCCTTTGCGTCCTTTTCTCCTTTGCGCATCCCGACTATCCCGGACATTTTTTTCCACTATCTCCACAATGAACTAGCTGCGGCCATTTCGGCAATGCGCGTCTCAGATGTCCCTCTCTCCCATGGACCGCATAGGATAAAAATATCAGATTTTTTCGATTTCCTTTACCTGTGATGATTTCAGCTATGCGTGTCCTGATGTCCCGACTGTCCCGGTTGTCTTCTTCCGCGCCACCCGCAACACTCTTCCCTTTGCGGCCTTTTCGCCTTTACGTGTCCTGACTATCTCGAACATTTTTTCCGCTATCTCTGCAATGAACTAGCTACGACCATTTCGGCAATGTGCGTCCCAGATGTCCCTCTGTCCCGCATACCACCTGGGACAAAAATATCTGATTTTTTCACACAACAAGGAATGCAACCATTTCAACTTTTCGTGTCCCAGTTGTCCTGGTTGAACTTGTGTGGTCTAGGACAAAATTTTCCAAAAAAAACTGCAATACACTAGCAGAAGCCATTTTTTCAGATTTTTTTCAATTTCTTGTAACTTATTGGGTTTTTTCCTGGATAGGGAAGCTAGAGGAAAGTAAAGGGGACCCCCAAAACCTGATTTCTGGGCTTCAAACCAATTCTACTTGCTCAAGCCTAAAGAAATCATGCAAGTTATCCAAATTACCTTGAAGGGTGAATTTGGGATAACAACTAACTAATAAATTAATCTCGTACAGTGCTAACAATGACAGAAAATGCCACTGCTCAACTCACCGACATGTTTTCCTCAATGAAACTCGTCACTGCCACACTTCACCGTTAAAAATTCACTTCATTCTGATGACATGGTAGATACCCTAACTATATTTTGATGACATTAACAGCAGGAATGTCCATGTCAAACACATGTAGGCGACCATAGACCCAACTCAAATTATCGGAGATGCGTGCTGTTACCACTAACGACATTGTGTTGTAAACTTTAATTGTGGGTTGTTTCTATATTTTTTGCGACCCATGAAATATTGGCATAATCCGTAACTACTAACGGAAATCCTTCAAGTCCAAATACTTTGGAAATATCCACGTGCTCTATAAAAGGCCTAAACCATTGAATCATATTCTGTAAAGTGCTTGGACCATCTGATGTTGTGTGTATACAGCCTGTACAGGTGGTGTCATAACCAATAGCATGTTGTCCCCTATATATATATTTATGTTAGATAAGGCAAAGACATGAATGGAATATTTAAGAAAGAAAAAACATAGTTTATAAAGAATAATTTTCAACACATATAGTAAGGTCACAAGAAATTCAATAACTCTACCTATTATTAATAAAATATAGGTCTCATACAAGGTAATATTACAATTTTCCAAAAGGATCACTAAGATAACACATTTTCAAATAAATGTTCTTATAATTACATAGCTAATTAGATTATTTTTGGGGAGAAATTTTGATGAGTTTCATCATCTCATTCAATGGCACAACTTCTTACACTACATTTGAGAGGACTCGTTTGAATCGTTGTGGAAAACATGTAGACGAGTTGGTTAGATTGTCTGAGATCATCTTCCTTTGAAACTGCTCCACAATACCCAAATCTTCTTTCGTAACAATGAATACTGGAGGAACACTTCCATAATTTTCATTGTTGTGCAGAACAATGTCTTTCCATAAACGAAACATTCTCATCAGTGACCTTGAAAACGTTTTATCCTGCATTTTGACCAACATTAATCAATTCAACTCTCATTTGGAATTTGCAGTAAGCGATAAATTTGAGTGAATGAGTTACCAAAGAGGGATTGTTTTGTAACAAATTTTTCTCCGAAAATTGACTGCCAAACTTTAAAGAGGTTGATGATTTTTCTTCTCCATTTGCATGGAAAAATGTGATGTCTTTCAAGCTTCCAATTCTAGATAGATCCTACACAAATGTATGCAAACAATTTTATGGTACTACAAATTTCTAGATTTAATTGTTGCATGAAGTTAAAGAGAGATAACAATACTAAATCTGAACCTCGTCCATACTCTTAGAGAGATTTGTTCCCTAAGCAGCATGAATGTGGCAACGAATACAGCTACGACTATTTTATCTCGAAACCTCTTCATGGCGAAACTTAAATTGTAACCTCCAATGTTGTGACCAACCAATATTAACTACATGCCATTTCCAATATTCAACGTGTATACTCTGCAAAAGTGTTCATTATTGCACGGGATTTCGATAACAACGCATAGGGGAGATGACCCCATAGTTGTGCATGTACCAAAACATGTACATTGGATTTCACCATAACTTGATGGAAAAATGACCAATAGTTTTTCTCTTTTTCATTAATGGTACTTTTTAAGAGCCAACCACAATGTGACACATAGGACACTCAATTATTGGTACACTTTTCAAATGCTTTATAAAACTTATTTGTGTACTAAATCAATTTAAAATCCACTTTTCCCTCCAAATAAATGCATGAAACGAAAATAGTGATGTGAGGCGATCATATGCTATACAACTGTATAATTTTTTTGCACTAATGAAGCCTCTACGTAAATTTAGGCACCCCTAAAGTTAAGGTGTGCAGTTATGGAGTCATCTCCCCTACTGTAAATAAAATTGCACTAAATCATCGGATTTGTTTTTCACCATGCCATCTTCCGTTGAAACGGATGCACAGATCATATCAGATTCAACCATTTGTGGTCCATATATATATATATATATATATATATATATATATACTTTGGAACACCTTCCGTGTAATTAAATTGTATTAATTGTAAGTACTTCTTGAATACTTATTCAAGAAGAATTACAACTAAAATATCTATATTTTAATAAGAATTTTAATCTGGTGTTTTTTAATGAGACGTGAACTAAAAACATTCATCATAGGAAACCCACCTCATAACATGCATGGGAATGAAATGAATCATTGTATATAAACACTACACATGTTTGCAAATCGACTTGTGTGTAGTCAACCAAAAGGATGAGATTCAACTTTGTGATCTATGTGCCACAACACTATCGATCATACCAATTCATCTATACATAGATGTGAATTACTAAGTGTCAAAATGTATATTTTATGCCAATTTTTTTGGTCGAATGCAAACATAGGTGGTCATTAAGATGTTTCATAATGAACCAAAAAAAACTCCATAGAGCTCAAAATAACTCAAGAATATTTTATAATGTTTTGGTCGAAGATTGAAATTAAAGCAAATATTGGAAAGTCTAATAAAATATGGTTATGTGAAAGTTAGTGTGAATAAAAACATATTATATGAAACCTCATTTTGTTATAAATGTAACATTAATTTATTAATAAGATTCATAATTTCAGTATAGTCTAAACATTTGAGATATTTTAAATCTAGTACTATTTCTTATTTTAATTAAGGTATTCAAATTCAATAATTTAAGCGTGGGTAATTTTAAACTCTAGCACATTAATTTGTCATTTTGATTGCAAAATTTTATTATTGGAAGTCTTGAATATGGAATTGGGCATAATGGACAAGGAGAGGTATGCTTTATCTTTGCGGAAAATATGGGTATCTCTACGAATAATCTGGCAGAAATAAGAGCTATTCGTAGAGGAATGCAAGAAGCTATTAAAATAGGATGGCAAAAGATCAAGGTTCAATTTGATTCTAAAATTATGATGAATTTACAAATCTAATAATGGATATCCTCCCAATTGGCGACTTGCAAAAGAAATTGATCAAATCCAAAAATTGCAGCATAACTTCCGGAAAATTCTTTTCAGACATATTCCTCGACAGCATAATAAAGTTGTGGATGGAATAGTGAATTGGGCCTTGGACAACAATGATATCCTTTGCTATGGACCACCTCCTTTATGGTGGTCTAATAAGATTCAAGAAGCTATTAGGACAATTCTTAATTTAGATTCTGCTTAAAGAATAGGAATATTGATTGTATTGTTTATAAGGTTACGGATATGGCTAACAACTTCCACGTTTGGCATGGGCGAATGTGTACATAAATATTTTTGTTTAATATAAGGCTGGAAGGTTTTTTTTTTTTAAATGGAAAAGGACATTATGAGAGACTTCTTGAATCGCCTAATGAAATCAACCCTTAATTACAGTCATATGTTGTTTTTCTCTAATCT
Organism: Taxus chinensis; assembly: GCA_019776745.2. Classification (NCBI taxonomy): domain Eukaryota; kingdom Viridiplantae; phylum Streptophyta; class Pinopsida; order Cupressales; family Taxaceae; genus Taxus; species Taxus chinensis. The sequence continues at coordinate 196,585,869 of CM034147.1, read as the reverse complement.
AAATGTTCATTATTATTTTGAAAAAATTGTTGTTTATACCTTTTTTAGATCAAAGTTTTTATTTTTTGGTTAGTTTGTGGTATTTTTTTTCTATGTGATAGCATTTCTGTCCTCTTTTGTAATCATTAAATTTACAACTTAGTCAATTCCTAATAACTTTTTAGTAAATCATCCCTAAAAAAAATTATTTTCGTATTATCATCATGTTCAAAATGTCAAACAATATTTCAATTGAGTTTAATTACATGCTTCACAATCTAGATTATGATGAGCCATGTTTTACATTAAATAGTTATCATATTCACTATATGTTGAATTATTTTGGTGAATTTCCATAGCAAATAATTTGTCATTTTAGTGGATATCCCTCTCCAAAAATATCAAACAAGATTTATTTTAAGCAAGCGTTGTTCCCAAGTTCTATTCTAAATTCAACAGTTAAAATTTTGTTTTAAGATGTTTCCTAACCCTTAAGACTAACATCTACAATATGCAAATAATTGTGCAACCCTTCACATACAATCCCTCTCATTGCATATGCTCTCTCACATTATTGAGTTTGTTTCTACTCCATATATAATTGCAATTCAATGCGCTTGTATAGAAGTGCAAAACAAATGTAAACTTCTATGAACAAGTTGTCGCTAAAAATGTGCACCCGTGAAATATCTACAAAGTTGAGGGACTTTGTGCATCTCAGTGACAACATGGGAATGTCCCCAAGGTGTGGGACTTTGGCTCCTTGAGACAAATCTCCAGAGAAGGTCAGATCCTCTTCCTAACTACTCTAATGATATCATTAACTAAGGATAAACTACTAAATTGACGGGGTATAAGGAAGGAAAACATGAAATAAGAAAAAGATGGTGGCGCGCCAAATAAAAAAGGGGGAAAATAAGAGGACAAAACCAGGCCAAGAGAAAAAAAGAAGCCACATTCAACCCTGCATTAAATCAAACTCTTACTCTCTACATTAATGACACGATGAAATAGAACCATGTAAGTATAACCCACACACATCATGCAAAAATAGAACATAAAGGCAAGATAACACTAGTTAATATAAGCCAAAGGGAAGAAAATAGCCACAATCAACATCATATTAATGTCTTTTAAGTATGCACAAATTTTTACAGTCCTTGGGAATGCACTGGACAAATTACGTAGCGCAAATCATAGCTTTGCAACTAAAAATGTTCAACCACCATTTAGGTAGAGTGACTTTACATTTGGGAGAGGATTCTTTTCAATTACAAAGCAAGTTACATTTATAGAGAAATGAGAGACGAGAGGGGATCAAAATATGCTAGTAGATGCTCCAATTGAAGATATTCACCCATAAACCACTCCCTGGCATATTCTGGAGGATCTCTGAAAATCATGATGATCACAACTTTGAAGGTGCCTTGATCTGCAAGTAAACATGTAGATATTTGTTTAAGTATTGATCCTAGAGAAGAGACACCAATTCGATCCCATGACATCTGCAAGATTAATGGAGATCACGCTGCCAATTGTCTAAAATTGCCATGATTGTACTTGGGCCACCACTAACAACCGGTTGATCCCCTTATCTGCATTCTGGTAGGGCTAAATGAGTATCTTTCAGTTAGAAATACCTTTCAAAAAGTTTAGAGCCGATCAAAAACATATGTAACTGAATTGGGTACTAAAAGTATGAGAAAACAAGGTGAAACTTCCAAATTTCTATCATTAAAATATCTCCAATCCCTCAACTTATTTCTCTAAATATGTGCTCTGAGTGAAGGCCTCTGAATTACATACACTTCGAATGAGACCAATCTCAATCCAAATAGATACTCCAATCAAAAAACATGGCCTAAAAACCAGACGTGTTCGTTCACCATTTTCCCAGGCCGTGACGTCCCCGAGCTCAAGAATGTACTAAACAAGACTGTCACATTTAATCTCATGGCACGTATATTGCAGTGGGTCAGTAGGTTCTTCCATGTGTCCGCTAATGCCACGTATTGATCTCTCTGAAACTTAGGTTCTCAGTCTCTCGGATCAAACCTTCATATTGAGGCCTTTCCTCAATGTATATGATTAGCCATTCTTGGTTAGCAACTTAGAGCCAATACCTTTAGTATGCTTCTCAATTTTACCAAAGGACTCATATATATATATTTTGATGGAAAACAAAATAATATGGTGGAATGTTTACTTTTTATACCTTAGTTATGGCTTATGCATTTTTGGTAGGGATGGTCTTATTTGCATGTTAGAATATTTTCTCCCTTTCACTCCTTCACCATCATATTGGAACTTTGTTAACATCTTTTTTGTGGTTCACAATTCAAGTTGGAACTCCTCAATGATGCCCATGAGAAATTCTTCATGGTTCATCAACCTATCCTGTAGCTCATGATTCTCATCTTCCAAGTATCGTTGCATCTTTCTTAATTCAAAAAAATTCATTTTAATTTGTCGGTTTGTATCTTCAACTCTTGAAGTCTTTCTCTTCAATTTTTTTCTTGAAGTTACACTTTTATAGCCAAAACCCACAAATCCTTGTCAATAAAACAACACATAAAAATATATAACACGATGTGGAAATGTGTTAGTAAACCCTTCTAAAGTAAAAGGAAAATATTCTTTGATACCATCTAATTTGTAATCGCGTGTATTACTTTCCATACTTAGTGTTTCCAAATTCTATGTTAAAGAAACAAACTCTAAAATGTCGTAGCTTAATGTTTCCCAACTCTCGTGATTTTTACATACAAGCCATTATGCAAACCTTCACATGTTTCCTACATGATACATATGTTATATACAATTATTCAAACTCTAGCCATATTACTACCCAATCTAGGACTACAATTCAAACCCACATAGCAATATTGCAAAAAGAATATGGTGTTTTTAATTTTTATGAGAGAAGCAACTCAATTCCTACTTATCATGAAATGGCATGCTTGTGCTCAAACACTCCATTTATTCCTAGACTTCCTAGTGTTAGAGATGGAAGATTAGTTGCGGCAATTAATGAGTAAGCAACAACGAATCAAACACAACATAAAAAGAAGAGCATACACAAGGAATTATCATGGAGAAACCCAATGTGAAAAAACACATGCCATGTTTCCACATATCCACTATCTTCATGTAGTTTTAGAAGTACTCTCCCTTCTTGAGGATTACAAGGATGTCAATCGCCATTCACAACATTCGCAAATGATATTTGCAATCTATTGTGGAACTTGTTGCTTTAACAAATAAGACTATTGCACTCAGTCGTTACCACTGTGTAATCTTCAAGTGGACACACTTTTACTTAAATGAACACACCTCTTATCCTATTCATGTTCTCCATCTTCGTTAAACATATATTGGCACATTCATACAACTACAACACTCTCCACTCTTTCCCAAGAATCCTAAAAGATAGAAAGATGAAGAGAAGTCATTCCTTTACCTTTTAATCTTCTAGTACATTATAATCGAGTGAAACAACTACTTTAGATAGTTTGGCAATGGCGAAAATGCCAGGGTAGAACAAAACTGCCAAGTTGGTTACGAAACCCCACTTTGTCTTAACCAAAGGTTTCACAACGATAAAAATTCCTTATCTTCTAGAAGCCATAACTTTTGTATACAAACTCAAAATCGGTTGTTGTTTTGTATAAGTGTGTACATTTGCAAGCGGAACTCAAATATGTAATCAAAACATTCTTTTGATGAAGTCCATATTTTGTAGAAGCCTTTGAAGCAAAATCTATCTATTTTCTCATGGCTTTAGCATGTTGTAATCCTTGTTTAACAGTCAATCATCTTACCAACTGAATTGGATAATCATGATCCAAAATTCTGATCAACAAACTTATATTTTGTTGAGTCAATGAAAATGTACTACGTATTATCCAAATTATAAATAAAAAAATTTGCATAACGAGAACAATCATTACAGCCACTACAAGATTCTAGTTAAGAACTCCCCCTGCCATCATATACAAAGACACATACTAGTCAAATGTACTTTGGCTCCTTTCCAAAACATTATTGTCTTTCAAAACGTAGAACTTGAAACCAAGCTCTCAAAAAACCATCTATTAACGACAAATACATTGTTGGTGATTGTTTCTGTGATGTACCGTCATCTTAGATCAAACTTCAACCCAAGCTCTAACTTGTGGTTATATATCTTGTAGATGTTTTCCAACATTCTTAAAGCTTTAAACCCCAATAGTGACAATCCATTGATAGATGTTCTATCAATCCCACCGCTACCACAAACAAGCTCAAATAAGTAAACCTCTTTACAAAAAACGGCCTTTAAGTAATTCATTAATTAGATAGTATTTGCATTTGCTACACTTTTGAAACTCTTGCAACGGATATCAATATTTGGTCATCTAAAGATGCATAATATTTGTGTGGCTACTTATAAGAAGTCCCAATTTTCTATGGACTTACCAAAATGTTAGTTCTATCAATAGGTGTTCTATAATGGCAGCCAACGAGGTTGAGGTGGAGTGTAATCTGTGAATATGTTCACTTTTAATTCCAACTTTAAATTTCATACATATATGATTGTCACTAAGAAGTTTGTCCTTTTCTTGGAGAAGTCAATCAAAAAGTTGTAATATTTTGGCTATATGGAGGAGTTTGGAGTCAATTTTTTCTTGAGAAATAATTCTTTGAACCTTGGAAAGTGTAACTAGATTGACAACATTTGTCACCATTCAATGGGAAATTTTTAAAGAACGTAATTAACTAGTTAATAACTACTAAAAATCAAAGATAAGAGCCTTGAAATTGATATCTCTCGACTTTTCAGCTAAATATATTAAGATATGTGTACTAATATCTATAATTAGCTCCTAATATCACTCTCATTGTCATTGTCTTACATAACACATTATTAATTTCATTGATGCTTTTCAAAAGAAAAAATGTTTATGGCAACAGGGGTTTCTTAATGCTAAGAAAACCCACCAAATACTATAGAAACAGAAATCGATCCATGGTTGATGCACATGACGACCCTTGACTGCATATGGGTCGTTGATTTTACAGTTTAACATTTTCCCATTAGGCATTCAAGAGGTTGCTTGATCACTTCATGAACAGTTTTGTTATAGAACATTTATTGAGGTAGGGTGGTGGAGGTACATGCAAGTCCCCTGCATTTCATTGTTCTTTTATGGACTAATATGACAGTGGTGGATACAAGCTTGAGTGTGGTGAAAAAGGTGAATGTGAAAGCCACCTAAAAACACACTTAGCTAGGATGTTGGCAGATGCACAAAAGAGGGGTTTTATAGGGTTCATCAATAGGAACTGCACACACCCGTGCTAATCGTATGCAGTCTTGAATCCATGTTGAGCTTTGCCTTGTGAGGTGAATAGACCGTGCGTTGGAAGATTTGGGGCGACCTGGTTACTATGATGCAAAGATGAATCAAATAAAAGCCCTCTGGTTTATCAAATTGTTTTATTTTTCTTGTGTGTGTTTTTTAACTGTTAGTAGATCGATATATTGTAACAATGGTATTTTGGTCATGTTTTGTGAACTGTACTCTAAGAGAGACAATATATTTTTCTAGCCATGATGAAATGCACAACCATTTTGATTGAATCAAATTACATGAAAATATGTTGGGTGATGATGCATATGATATGATCACAAGCAAGTTCAAACTAAAATTATCGGTCTCATATGATATTCTTTTAGCTGAAACAGGAGCAATCCCAATTGAAGCTATCGCTATGGTGGGTCTCCTAAGATATCTATGAAATATTGGGTAAATGGAGGTAGGTAGATGGCCCAAGGTGGTTGATCTTGTGTAAGCAAAACCAATCATGTATGAATCAAAACATCAAGTGGGTGAGGAAATGGCACATAGACTTGAATGCATGTCCCAATAATACCAAGGAAATAAAGGTGTTTGTTATAGATAAATTCTACAAGTCTATGCGGGACAAAGTGTTAGGGAGGAAGGTGAAATATTACCTTGACGAATTTAACTTCGAGTGTGACCAACAAAAAGACTATATAGGGGTTAATATCCCTTGGAGAGAAAATTTTCTCATAGCTCCATAAAGGAAAAATTATCATCAACCTCAGTGTGAAACGAGTAGACGGAAAAGGCCAAAAGAGGCATCAGAAGAGAGAGTTTGTGTCTTTTGCACCGATGCGCAGTGGAATCAATCAAACACTTTATTTTTTAGTGTAATGCTTACAATGACATCCAAACCAAATATGCAAGTGTTTTAACAATAACCTCGTTACAAGGTATGTTCACCAAGGAGAGAGTGGAGAAACTGGGAGACTTCATTTTCAATTTGAACAACAGACAGATATTCAGAAAAAAAAAAAATGTAAAAGGTTTATTGTCGTATAGACCTTTTTTTGGCCTCACAGACATTAAAAGATATCTCTCTTTTTAAAAATATATTTATCTTTGAAAAATTCATATTTTAGTATAGACCCTAAAAATAAATTTGATTGTGTTACTTGCACTGCTATTTGTAGACAATTCAAATGTATTCCAGTTTACCTGGAATGGATTTGCACGGTGTCATATTAGATAAATACCTGGTACACGATGCAATTTGCTTAAATTTTCTTTCGAATTAAATTTTACATAGAACGTCGTATTAACGTTTTGCAATATTACTTCTCATTCAAATTAGTCCAAACTAGAGGGCACAACATTATTTTTAAAGTGTTTATTTCCACTTTTCTATAATGTATGTATTAGTATATCCTCTTGTCATATTGTCCATTTTGTTGTGTTGTTTTCTTCTGAAAATAAGATTACACATTACTAGAATTATAGAATTTCCTAGTAGTGAAGGCAACATATATGTATCTCAAAATCATTTTTCTTAGTACAACCCATGTTATAAAAGAAAATTTGGAGCCAATGCTATAAAAGAAAATTCGGCTTATCCAAACAAAATGATGTGAAAATGCTGCACAAATATGTTGTGTAAGTACCTCATTTAGGATGTGATATGAGTACAAAATTGGTGAAAATAAGAAATCCTATAATCCTATATACCTAATGTATATTGCATTTGGTTGACTTCCTTTTGTTTTGTTGTATGGGGAAGTAGTAGAATCCCCTACTTAAGACTTCCAAGTTTGTAATGAAACTTGCGGATATGCATGTGACCTTTTTTTTTTCCCAAAGGTATGTATGTGCTCTTTTGTTAATACATTTATTATTTCATTAGAACAAGAGTACCACACCATATTTAATAAGTGTTGTGGTGTATTTGGCAACAACTTTGACAGCTCAAACGCCATGTATTTATAGGTGGCACTGGACAAACAAGATCAGAAACAATTTACTTTAATGTTAAGTGTAAAACATTTTTTTTAAGTGGTTGATGGTGTTGAAAATCATTTTAAATATTGATAGACATGTTGATCAATGCAAAATCTAAGGCACTTAAATACCCAATTGCAAATTGTTTTCAAATTAGAGAGAGAATGTAATTCCGCCAAATTTAAAAAAATCATGATGTCAAGCAACCCATGCACAAAGCCCCTTAAGTTTCCAACTTGCCCCTGGTTATTACCTTGTAGCAACTTCTGAAAAGAAGATATATAATGAAATCTGATTGTTGGAATCTTACATTGATGAGATGATTTGTTTAAGTACATTTTCGACATTTCTTTCTTACAACAAATAATTGTGTTCAATATTTTACCATTTCTATTCAAATTGTATCTTATTTACCACGACTCATAAATAGGAGTGGTACATAATATTATTAATATACAGAAAAAATTACTGAAATTATAGGATGCAATCCTGAAACCTGTGAAAGGATCAAGAGGATATAATTCTGAAATTTCAAAAAGGCCAATAAAGTGATCTGCTCAGATTATATTTGCAAAGATAACATACAAGAATGTGAAAAACAGAGAAAGTGGCTATCAATATTGTTCTTTTAAAATAAATTGACATGTCACCTACGTCATCCAATGGAAGGAAATAACCAAGAGCAGACGCTCAAACCCTGATAGGCCATTGAACTTACTTTAAGGATAAGAAAGAAGTAACTTTTTACATCATTTTTTGGGTTACAGGTACCCTGGCAGAGTTACCTTGTTGAAACTCAAACATATCAGGTCCTACCAAAGTAAATTAGGCATCCCCGCGTTCACTACAGAGCACCCGCCAATGACAATGGAACCAAGAACTACAGTGAAATTCTTCAATCCCCGCCACTTTTTCCAATGCCTTTTTTAAAAAGGAGAATTATTTTAACGATGTGGGTACAAATACAAAACATTAAGGTGAGAGAGCAATAAAAATAAAAAAGGAGCAGGTACAAGAGCAACAACACTTAGCATGTGTTACATGAGAAGCCAAGATTTAGGTGTAATGAATCACAAGGGAAACCCCTCCCTCTTCACTACTACTTGGTGGCAAGGATTAAGCTCAGCAACATGAAACTGACTGTATAGTCCAATTCAGAATTTCTATAGATGAAACTTAGCACTGGCTTATTAGAAACTTTTTGTGCTTTATCCCTTTGGTTTCCTTCTCATTTCAGCATATTCATTTAATAACTAGTCAATTTGAACTTGGGTCTTTTATAAGATAATGCATATGTTTGGGACAAGGATAATACTTATATACCAGAGGTATATATAAAACAGTTTAAATTTGATGGAAAGGACAATTGTTCTTTACTCTTTTAAATTTTTATCAAAAATCAAATCCTACTCAAATGGATGGACAATAAATGCACAAGGCACTTTTCCACTATAAAATGACATTGTAAGGCATTTTATGTCATATTTTGTACTAAATGACATAAATTGTTAAAATAGGAAGCCAAACAAAGAGCATGACTAGATTAAAGAATCAACAAATTCACTTCACTTTATCATTTTTCATAAAAACCATTTACAGTCATCCCTCCATCAACAGAGATAACCTGACCAGTAATATATGAAGCAGCAGGTAGGCAAAGAAAAGCTACAAGAGATGAAACTTCTTGAGGCTCAGCCAGACGATCCAACGGAGTGTGTTTGAGAATGTTATGAACAAACTCTTTATCTTCTAATAGCTGCACAAAAAAAAAACAAATTATTACACAAAGTCTATTGGAATTTGACAATAATGACCCTTTTTATTGAATGACGTGTTTATATTAATAATACATAAAAATACAACAGTAATCTACAAAAAATGGGTGTAATGGAATCATGCCTGAGAATGCAAAGCAAAATGAAATATATAAGCCTCAAAATTACTACATCAGCAAAATGTATTATGTACATATAATTAATAAAGAGCTTTTTCAATAAAAAAAGTTAAAAAATCAAGGACACACAACTGCACTAACAACGCACATGGCACTAGGTAGTAGCAACAAGCATGGCATCCGGCAGCAGTAGAGGACTATCAGGCTTGCCACCTCAACCACTGGTACTAGGAGGGTTCGCAGTGTCAGTGGGGACCCAACCATCATTCTTTTGCTTTTTATCTTCTTCGGGCTGCCGGGTCGAATTTTACAATAATGAACATTTTCAAAACACATGAACAAAAGACCTTGTAGAAGATGAGAGAGGATTTTTAGAGAAAGCAAACTTTGTTGGAAAAAACAAGGGATAGCCATCTAATGAAGCATTGAAATTAGGACTTCGTTTTTCACCGAAAGTCATCACTAATTACAAGGTTGATACTGGATTTGCATTTTAAAAAATCTCATTCACCTAATTCAAGTCAACAGTTGCGAAGTGGTGAGTATTTTCACATCACTTTTAATTTTCAATAATTTGTTCCTTAGCTGAAAAATGTAGTAGTGTAGTAGTAAACTATCTTCCATTTAAACATCAGCAAAATAAACACTTATCTAGACCATATTCGTAAAAGAGCTATGCCCAAAAGAATAAATTCCACATCCATTAGTATTCAACAGATAATATAAACCTGCAATATTATGTTTGAATTTTTTTTACACCTGTAAATGGGTACACATTCTTGCATTAGATCTATGGATCAGGACGGCCGCCTATGGGTGGTCGACAGATTGCGGCCAATCGACAAAATCAACTGCCTGCCTTCTCCAAGAGGTCAGGACATTTATGGGCGCCCATAGATTAATAGGCCCCTCTCTCGCCCCTATATATTTTACATTTTGGTCCATAAATATTCTACACCAGCAAATTTTAAAGAAAAATAATGCAAGCATGGGTCACAATCAAACTAAGATATCATCACTGTCATAAACTAATAAATGAACATGTACAACAAATATAACAAATTTTTACATCCAAGCAGGGACCAGGTAATCAAGCAAAATGCTTTAAGAAAATACCAAATGTGTTTCTAGTATCATCTATCCTGCACCATGCACTGTGCATAATCTAACCCGAAAAAACAGTTGTGCAAGATCTTTTAACAAAAACAGTATAAGATTTAACAGTAACACAAGCACGAAAACCTTACTAATAATGCTAGGAAATTTTATCTTGAGGTAAGAGGGTTAGTGAAAATCATTTATTACGCTGTAGGCGTTGCATTGCAGGAAACCCTGCCAGTAAGTGTCAAGCTTTTCCGGCAAGGTTTTCCCGGCCTCTATCCAGGCATGCGATGTATGCACAAAAAATGAATTTCACGCATGCAAGACCAGTCCCGTAGCAGGTTCTTTTATTGCTCGATCTGGGTTGCAATTTACTTCCATTTAAGTGGCAGTTAAGGCGAGTGCATGGAGTTATTTGCCTCCTGCTGTGGTTACGCCGCCTCTGTCACCTCCCTTTGGCGGTTGCCGATAACTATGGATTTGTACCTTATTAAAATGGCAGATGCAATCTGGATTTCTAGCTTATTGAAATGGTGGACACATACATATAGCAGTCACCAACAGAGGAGTGTGATAGTGGACAGTGCAAAAAAGCTTTCATCACTGCCCGGAACAAGTTGCTACATATTTCTTTAATTTTGGATGCTATTTCGGCTATACAGAGTATAATTACATATTTAAAGTTCAAACCTTTTGCTGGCTGTTGTAATTGCTTTGTTTGAGTTTTGTGGATATTATATATGTTGCAGTTAGCTTTGTTGCAGGCAGATAAAAAATTTTATCTCCGAATGAAAACACAGAGTTGTGTTTCACCCTCCCCTCAACTTAATTCCGCTTGTAATAAGGATATGCTCAACTTTTTATATTTGTTACTTTAAATATGCTATATATGGGAGTGAGCAGAAAGTGCCATTTTAAATTTGTTTAAATGATGAGCTGAGTTAACTTGAAAGAAGGAATAATGAAAATGGAAATCGCCTGTCCTGATAAGTTTTCTGTTTTTAAAAAAATAATACGCTTTGCATCCATTTATGTTGTTTATTCATTGATGCTTTGTTTGTGTTGAATATTTTGTGGTGACAAGGAAGCGAGATATACAACTCAGCCGTTTTTAGTAACCATCTTAAAAATATGTAATTTTGTACACTTGACTGACCGCCATACTCTCTGTTTGAATTTTTTTGCACTTAAGTTTTGCTAATTGCTTTATTTATATAAGCAAACAATTTTGATCCTCTATACCTTGTTCCTATTGCAGATATACTCTTCAACATAAAAACAAAATGCGATGTTTGTTTGTACTAGACATATTGAATACTACATTAGTAGTTATGCCTTTCTTTAAAGCTAATATTTGCACTGTTGTAATGCACTTTTTCTTGACGTTTTTTAAGATATTATCATTGTGGTTTCAATTTTGTCTAAATGTTATTACAATTGTGCCTTGCGCTTACATACATATGCAATACAGTTTAGTGTTCATCAACACACTTGTTTTTGGCTTCAAAAATACACTTTTCAAAGATGGTACCCCTTTGCCTCATTTATTGTTTCTAACTAAATCTTTTTTGATCATTTTTTCTTTTTTAAAAGGCCATAAGAGCATAAGTGTCTTTTCTAAATCTCCCTTTGCATTCATCCGTGAAATTTTATTTCTTGTAAATGGCAACCCTCGATGAACCAAACCAATGTCAAGATGTTAGAAAATTTACAATGTAATGTCCCCTTTTACGAATTAATTACTTTTGGATACCTGAAGGCTATTTTTATTATTTTCCGTAGGCTAAGAGGAAAGTGAAAGAGGAAAATAAATTAATTTGAGTGGTCCACAGATATTTTATATTTTAATTGGAAAAGGACACTTAAATTATATTTTTAATTCAAAAAGCATTGTTAGAATAAAATAATAATAGAAGGTTGACTTCTATTATTAGGCTCTTACATGTTAGAAATAAATAGAGGGGGCGCCCAAGTTGAAAAGGAAGCTGCATGCTTTTGTAAATCCTAATTTTAGGATAAGGGGTGGAAAAGGTATTATTTAAAGTGTTTAATCCTATTTTTAGGATGGAGCGCCCATTTTGGAGTGTTTGGGAGTTATAAAAGCAGACTTGGGGGTTCATTCTAACACATCTTGGAAATTCATCAATTATTTTCTTTGTCTGCGAGTGGTTTTTGCTTTTGCATCAATAATTGAGGACGAAAACTCTCATTTACACACAGATCTGAGGATGAAAACCGTCACATCTGAGCTTGGCAATTCCATTCAGGGGTTGCAGTGACAATTCAGGGTGCAAGTGTTCCGCCAGTTCAGCTCTATACTATTGTATTCAAACACTGGTATCTTTATTGTAGTTGGTTCATATTCAATACATAAAATACTGTTTTTACGAATTATGGTTTGCTGTTTTTTATATTAAAAAAACAGATTATTGCTGCTATTATAGAAGTCACATTTTTAATACTGCTGCCCTAGGGATTAACAGAAATATCCATATTTGTTAGAAAGTAATTTTCGGGGATATTACATACAGCCCATGAGGGAAACAGAATTGGCGTCCCTCACTGCAATAAAGAAGTTAAATCCTTACAAACCCCATTTGATTCTTGAAGGTAGGATCATAAAAAAGGGCTTTCTTCATAAATACAACCACAAACAAACTCAAGGACAAGTTTTCAGATTTGATCTTGTAGACCAAGAAGGTTCCAACATAACAATTACTTCTTTTGATAAAGTCGTGGAAGGTTTTTTCAATCAAATACAAGTTGGCAAAAGTTATACAAATCTCAAATGGAACCTTGCAGTATGCAAAAAAGGACTACAACCACTCGACCACCTCATGGGAGATCATCATTGACTTCACATCTTCTATCAACCTTAGCACACAAGAAGATAAAAAGGTTCTGTTATATTAGTTTCAGTTCAAATCAAATGCGAACATTATAACTTTGTCTGCTTCTTCACCGATAGACATCATTGTTGTTTATCTGTTACGTCAACCTCTACCGTGCACAAACTAGATGAAAGTTACAACAGGCGCATAACATGTGTACTAAAGGATAGCTCTGGTTATTGCATTGACACAACCCTGTGGGACGCCTTCTGTGATGAGAAGGGCTTGGATTTCGCAACCCTATGTGCATCCAAAACCTCGCTGAAACCAATATTTGCAATAAAAAAGGGCAAGATAACAGCATACAAAGGGAAAACTATAGGGACTGGCGCGCACACACAATTCTTCATCAACCCTGATTTGGTAGAACCACACCAATTGCAAACTTGGTTCAATTCTTGCGGTTTGAAAGTGGCGTCTATATCCTTGAATACAGATTTTGTTGAGCCAAAAACATTGCAGAAACCAAAAGTTCTAGAGTTCTGGAAAAAACAAATACATTTACAGTTACAGCAACAATCATTTACCTCAAGAAGAGTAATTTTTTTATCCTGCCTGCATTTCTCTGATAGATGGTATACAATGTTTAAAAAAATGGTTCAAAATGCAGACAGTTCTTGGCATTGTAACAAATGCGATACAGATCTAGGGATATTCAAATATAGATCTGCACTTAATTTCATAATAGAAGATGAGGCAGATGATGAGGAAATTGCTACAGAAATCAAGGGCATCTCTGTGCATGCTTTGCAAATGGTGAAGTCAATACCTGAAACAGTGTGGGATATTGGTAAGGCTGTGCTCTTTAACAAGTATCAGTTCACAGTTGCAACAAAATGGTAATGTATAATGAAAAAGAACAAGTTCAGTGTACTATTGTGAAGGAAAACAAAGATGAATTCTCTCCCAAAAATGTTGCCTTTCTAGATGCAATCACAATAGATTCCTAGCTATGCTATAGTTTTTTTCATTGTCATACTTTTTCTTCTTCCCCTGCTTTTATTGGCTCGAATCCAGTATTCTCCTTTACATTTGTGTTTCGTTGCATAATGATGCAACAAAAAAATAGAAATGTATTAGCAAAAAAAATTAAGCAGACAAACAAAAAACGAATCATCTTCCGAACATGTTGTCTTCTTAAATGCATTCAAGATGATCTACCTTTTTGTAATTCAAGAAGGATACTAAACATTTTAATTCAAGAAAATGCAAAGGAGAAAAGCTTTCTTCCAAACTGCTTCCTTTGCATTCTCAAAACTTAATAGAATTTACGCATTTTCCGTGCTTCCTTTCTTGGATATACGCACGCAATTTTTAAGTTCTTTCTTTTCTTCTCTTTTATGTAATTTGCAAATGTTTTTCCCTTCCAGAGTTCCTTGCAACTTATGTGCAATTGCTAGTGAACCTATAGTTATGATCAAATGCAGTATTACAATTTTGTTGGTTGATTTATTTTCAGAAATGATAGACACATGGTTCAATATATCAGAAAATGAATTGTTTATGTTCCAATTCCAAGATACAATACAGTTTCTTTGTATTCCCTACCATCTTCAGACAAGACAGACATTTTAGGATAGCCATGATGTTAGGTATCTATTTCTAAATTATGTCTAGAAATCCTGTCATTGATAGCTATTGAAGGTTGTATGTCAACAGATGTATATTATTAACATATAAAGTTAGATCATGTCAGAATCTACCTGCATGTAGTTGTCAGGTAACCAGCGCAAAGATGTGATCTATCGGCATTTATCAGATGGTTTAAACCAGCTATTAATAGTATATAGTTGGATGTAAAATAAATGGAGTTGGTAAGATCCATGTCAAGACTTCTCACAGTCCTCCTAGACTGCTACCACCATGTACAATTACTTCACATAACATAAGAGGCCTTGTTCTGTCCATCTTGTGTGGTTGCTATGCAGGATTTGTAATGTTGTTTATAAAAATTATGTGGATATCAGTTTTGATTAATAACAGATACAAGATAGTCCTCTGACTGGGGGATGCAGTCTACTTAAAATAGTGTCATCGTGCTACCCAGTTTTGCATTGCAATATTATGTTAACTCTGTCCTGTAAATGGAATATAATTTTACACTGAAAAAAGGGCTATCCTTGTGTTGTAAAAGTTCAACAGCGCAGTGTTAACACTCCTTCCAATCCCATGGGCAAATTCATCTCCAAAATCCACCCATTTGTTCATCAATATTCTTAGAAGCTATTCTACATATCAGAAGCCTTAGTCGACCATCTATTTGTTGGGTGGGTCAACAGGTCTTCCTTAAAATTCCTTGTGGCTCACTATGCAGCAACATAAACCAACATATTGGATTGCTTTAATGGAAACTCCACTATTAGATCCTATACATCTTTATTAGTTCCTATACAGTTTAAACAACCAAATGATTGGGCAATGAATTCCTATCCATCGCTGTCCAACTCACATGCTTCCTCCAATTTTGAAGCTTTTGTCTAGTTTCACCCAGATTAATTCTATTTAGATACCATAGTTCAGGCATCTTATTAGATATTTCTGCAGTCTTTCTCCATGCTTTCTAGAGTTGAACAAGTCTAGGTTTTATACTGATATGTTTTCAAAGTTCTTTTCTGCACATCTGACTCAAAATACTGCTCCCCAATCAAAAGTATTTCAGAAGATTTCACTCTCCTCTTAATCTCTAATGCACTCCATAATATCCCTTAGTGCCCTGATTTTGTTATCTTAAAGGGATATTGTTATTGTAACTTCTCCTTTGCCTTTTTTTCAAAATATATATCTGTGTGTGTGTGTGTGTCAAATATGTAATGGGAAAGAGAAAAGGGCATGTGGTTAATTTTAAAAACAGATCAGGCACAGGAACAGATCCAGTGCACAAAAGAGAAAGCTAATGTCATTGAGAGAGAGAGAGAGAGAGAGAGAGAGAGACCTCTTTCACAAGTGGAGTCTTGGTATACCACGGTGACACAGAATTAACACGTATCTTGTCTCTTGCCCACTCACATGCAAGATTCTTCGTAATTTGGTTGATTGCTCCTGTATTTCAATCAACACCAGAGTGAACAAAGCTATTCAAACCAAATCAATTCAGTGAAAATGCTATCAGGTCCATTCTTATCACTTTATCAAATTAACTTTCAGTTGAAATCTAAGAACTGGAACCTGTGCATTTAGGAAAGAAAATTACCCTTGCTGGCTGCATAAAGGGTACCGGATTGAATAGCGACAACACCGGCAACAGAAGAGATAAACACAATGCTTCCATTTCCTGATGCTTTCAGTAGAGGATGTGATAGTTGAGACAAATGATAAGCTGATTCTAAGTTGGTGGTCATAAAAAATGAGTAATCCTCAGCTGTATAATCTACAGTGGGTTTCCTTTTGTTTGTCCCCACATTATTTATCTGCAATAAAGCACACAAGCATTTAAAAAACAAGCAATATGTATATCCTAACCATATCACGCAATGAAAACCAGACAAATAAACTCAGAAAAAATTATTTTATGCTATTGACTACTTTTCCTACATAAAAAGACCACCATATGTCCTGATACGGACTACCTTGCTACTTGTCACACATGGAGTGAATTCTCTATCATGTCAAATAATCCAGTTTTCAAAAGGATGAAAATATTCTCTCCTTTTGTTCTATATCATTTAAAGTAAAATAATGCCCAGGTATTGAATTTCGTAATTACAGAATTGATCTGTGATCAGAAAATCTTGCCCAGAACTATAAAAGTTTTTTTTAAAAAGTTTTGTTTTGAGACCAACATGCTCATTGTGATATGGACCCATTTTAACTGCTGCATGCAGCCAGACGAATTTAATAAGCTCCTGCAAGGCTAAGGCTTCTTGGGTTAGTTCCCCAATAAATCTCTTTGTTTTTTACTACCTATCCAATTCTACATCATGTTCACAATGCAAACATTATAAATGTTAGAACATGAGAGAGAGAATGAAGAGAAACTGGAAGGCACACATTATGTTTGGTGTGTACATCTTTTATTATGCTACAAAGGAGTTTCAATATAGTTAATTAACAGCTAATTATCAACTAACTGCTGCATAACTGCATATGAAATATATTTAATAACCACCTTAAATGACTAAACCTGAGACGAATCCAAGTTTGTCCCAAAATTTTACAAACAAGATTAGACCAAGAGGTATACTCATTAGATCTGCAGGCTGCTCCTTTGAGTAACAGAAGTGGAGAGATATCACCAAAATCAACCAACTGTCAAATATTGTGATGATGAATCTCAATATGTTTAGTCCAACCATGATATACTGGATTCTTTATCAACTTCAATATACCCTAATTGTCATAGAAAATGGAAAGTGGAGCAGGTATAGTTAGAGGAAGTTGAAAGTCAAGAAAAATCCAATGTCGCCAAATCGCTTCACAATTGGTAAGTTGGCTGCCTTGTATTCTGCTTCGGTGAAAGTATAGCTACAATGTGTTGAAGCTTGCTTTGCCATGAAACAACTCCCGAACCAAAGGTAAATATGTACATGTTAGTAGATCTCTAAGTATCCATTTCTCCTCCCCAATCAGAGTCTTCATAGCCTATCAATTTGAAATCTTGTACCCTCTAATAGAGAATGCCAAAGTCAAGAATTCCTTTCGTATCTTAGAACTCGTTTTGCTGATGTCCAATTAATGATCTTCAGTTTGGACAAAAACCGAAAAAAGTAGCTAACAAAACATAGATATGGTTGTGTAGCTGTAAAATATATTAGGTTGCGCACCAGCTATTTGTACAGTGATTCATCGACTGGTGATGAATCATCGTGGGCTGACAACTTCAGCCCAACTTTGATAGGTGTAGAAAAAGGATTACAATCAGACATTCCAAACTTCTCAAAAAGATTCATAGCATACTCAAGAATAGAGCTATGAAAATCATATGGTCATATTGCCAGAATTCTACACCTAAACACTAGTGTAGGGGGCATAGATCGCTAAATGTCAAAAGCAGCACTTAAATCTGATTTCACTCGATGAATAGTAGCGGCCCCACTAACTATGATGGCAAGGTCATCGACATAGATGATATGTATCATAATGTCATCACCATCGCTTTTGACATATTTGGCTCAGAAAGACTTCTTTTGAATCCAAAATCTTGTAGATGTTGATAAAATTTTATATATCAATCTCGTGGAGTCTGCTTAAGTTTGTAAAAGGACTTAATTAGCTTGCACACCAGACTATCACGTCCTAGCACCCAAAAACCTTCAAGTTGGACCAGACCTCCTCATCCAAGTCTTCGTTCAAGAAGGTGCTCTTTAGTCTTTAAATCCATCTAAAAAACCTTCCAACCAAACTGAGTTGCAATGGCGAGAAGAGACCTAAAAGTGACCATCTTCATAGTAACAACAAACTACTCATAGTCTATCCCCCTATTGGGAAAAACCTTTTGCAACAAGACAAGCCTTGTACTTGTCCAAAGTACCATCAGTTTTGCATTTGACCTTGTATACCCATTTGCAACCAATGGATTGTTTCCTTGGAGGTAATTCCACCAATTTCCACGTATTGTTCATCAAGGCATCATATTCTACTTGCATGGCAGGCTCCCATTCTGGTTTTCCTTTTGCTTCAGAATATCTTTTGGTTCATGCACTATGAAAAGATCAGAGGAGAGAGAAAAATGAACATGCTTTGAATCAACAACCTTCTCACCAGTCCTCCAGGTGCTTCTAATTGAGGCATTTCATCAACCTGCATATCCTGGACAGTGGAGTAAAACCAGTCAGGCCTCCATTGTACTGGAGAGTTTTGTACTGGCTGAACTTGTGTCACATTTGGGACCAACTCAACTTGGCATCTCTTATAGACTAGTGTATTAGAAATATCAGCCATGGGTGTCACAAGTTGGTGTAATGGAGTCTAGGACGGAGTACTAGATGAACTAGATCCCTAATCTTTCAAAGGAATCACAACACTGCCAGTGACTGTTTTCTGGTTACAACCAAAGAAGGATTTTGTCTCCTTCACAACAACATCTCGACTACTAATGACCTTGTTAGTTGAAACATCAATAAGGCTATAGGCATTTGATTGGTCACTATAGCGAGCAAAAAAAATCTTGTTCTTTTAGAATCTAGTTTACTCCTCTTTCTAATAGGAACCAAAGTATATGTAGCCGAACCAAGAACACAAACAATTGTTGCCTCTTATTTGATTCCAGACCGAGCTTCCTCAAGTGTAACACTGTGCAAAGCTTTGCAACATAGTTACCTAAGTCTCGGCGATAATTTGATGTTCTTGGTAAAAATACCATATAACATCTTTTTAAAAGTAAAAACATCATAAAATTTTAGAAAGATTAAAAAAAATGGGGACGTCCCCTCGAAGTCCCCAAGTCCCCGAAACATTCGGGACGTCCGGGACGTCACCAAAATCTAGGGGACGCATCCCCGCGTAACACTGGTTATGACAAGGTATATTCAAGAGCAGTATAGTGCTGAAAGTCAAAACCTCTTGAAGATACCTTCTCATAACTAAGTCTGATTTTCCTGTTAAACTAATTCTCCAGAATCGCTTCATTAACAGCCCAGCCCAACTACTACTAAAAGGCACTCCTAACAGCCCAACAGGTATGTTCAACTCTTGCAAGGGGAGTTTTTAACCTATATCTATGCTGTTCACGTGCTTAAATTATTTGGAAATATCTGAACTGAAAAGATAGACGGGCCCTTAATTGTAAAGGGCCTTTAGGTTAATTAATATTGGGAATGGCCTTCAGGATTTACATATACCTGTTAATTTGGAAGGGCATGCCTTAATTTGGAAAGGGCATTTGGGTTAGCCTTTTGACATTCTTATTTTTTATATGAGGATAGTCAAGGTTGACAAGGTGGTTCAAGTCATAAATTAATGAGCCAGCTGCCATAGTATCATAATGGGATCGGTGAGGAACATGAAGGAGTGCTTACCTACAAATGGGGTTGATTGTCATCCACTGTACTAAGGCTCTATGTTTTTGTAGTCCCATGTTACTAATAGTAATAATATTTGTTGTATTTTTGGAAGGGTCAATTCAATCAATTGCACAATGCAATTATATTATTCACAATGAGAGCTTCTTATGCAATTGACAACTCCTAAAGTATGAGTCCTTAACACACTTTACTATAACTTATACGAGGAGTTCAAACAACTCATAACTACTCCTATTCTATTGGTGTGAGTCACAATTCACGCTCACATACACACTCTCACATAAATAGCTAATAATAATTAATCACATAATGTGAGTACTAACGAGTTGTTTCCAACATTCCATCCCCCTAGTATGAAAATCAGGAAAGAGAACATTACACACATATTGGAACAAACACACATCCATGGATCGGAACACATCAACCAATCCAACAAGCAAATACCAATATGTACTTCGATACGTCCTCTAATGTATAGGGAATACATCAACTAATCCCCGAATAGGAACACATCAACCACTCCGTGGATGGGAACACATCAACCAATTCAATAGGGGTAGTGGGAATGGCCTCACTGCAACTCTGATCAGAAACACATGCTCTCCAAAACTCTACCATTCTATTACTACACATGCGGCATGGGCCTCCACTTCTCTACCAATTTGCCGCCGCAAGTGTGGCATGGGCCTCCACTTCTCTTTTCAGTTTTGCTTCTCCGGTTGGCTAGGCGTCACTGAGCAGGCATACATTGAGGCAATGGGACCATGGCCTCACTATTTCTTCAGTGGGTGCTGATTACTTTACTGAATTCGTGTTTGCAGCCACTCTACTTGATCATTGCCACCTGATCACGAACAACATAGATGGCCACTACTGCCACTGGAAACCATCCTCGGCTTTAGTCTTTTTGATGCAGTTTTTGTTGAATCATCCGTAGCCGGAGTGTGTCATCATTGCCATTGACGACTAATATTTCCTCAACAATGTAGCCGCTTGGGCTCATTTTGGATCACCACTATTGTGATATGCAACATCTGTGTTAGAGGCGAACTTGAGGTTGCTGATGGGCCTCCTTCCTTTGTTTCCTCTAACCTCATGCAGGTACCGACTCAATTGCATGTTGTTTTTATGAACACATATTCCCCTCAGAACAAATATATTTATTTATTTGGACATCAATTTTTCCTGAAATTACGTCCTTACAAGATAGATGATTGACTTTGACGACACACATTGATTTATTCAGACCGACTCTAGACCTCATAATTCTGGCAATGACAATATTTGATACTCACTGTAGACTTTAAGAAACAATAACCTATAGATTACGAGACCCAAAATAAACATTGACTTATAGACTATAGTATAAATCCATAACAAGATACTTAGCTTAAAAAAGCACATAATTCTAAAAAGTCAGACTAACTATTTAATGAGCCCAAAACTAAATAACAAAGCTGAAACAACTAATACCACAACATGATATAACATCACTAAAAGAACAGCATTTAAAAAAGGAAACTAAACAAACAAATAATTCCTAAAACAAACTATACTCAAAACCTATATGAAAAAACAAAAAATATCCTATCGACTTGACGCAACACATTGTACATTGAGTCACAAATCCACAAAAACAATTATTGGTGAATTTGACTCCGCACAAACGGATGTGAACAGAGATGGCAGATGTCTCTGATAATAGAAGATATTTGGAGCTCCTCAAGTTGAATGACGGCAAAGGATGCAGCAGTATTAAATGGAACAGAAAATGCTCATGGACAGTCAGAGCACGTGGCTGAGTGGATAGATGCTGGCGATATGACTGCAGAAACAGATAGACCAAATACATTGATGCAGATTTTTTTTCAGATTGCAGTTTTGACAAGGGAGCCGCTCCGTTGTGATCTTACCAGACCTGCTGCTCACACTTTTCTCAAAGCACTTCAGATATGGACATGGCTGTGAGGAGTAGCATGAGGGCACTGACAGGTCTGCAAAAAGGTAGAGAATACCAAATACTGTGGCACATGCAAATGAAGACAAATCTGCGAATATGTACAGATCGGCAGGTAGGACGTGGTGAAGCCAAAGCTGCATGGAAACACAGAGTCATAAACACTGACTCCAAGATCTGCGCACAGAAAGAGATAAATGTGAGGCTGGCAGATATGGTCGGTACTGTTTAACATGTGCACACGGGGTGTATGACAGTAGACAAGCTGAATAGAGCCAAGTAATTGTTGTCACCCAGAAGTTGCACCCTGATAGAGAATGGTGTGTACTCTCTCTCCTATTGACAAAACTAGAACACCTCAAGGCTGTGGATAACTTATGTCTGAGTTGAATCTCCAGAGAGGGCTGGTTCTCTTGTGAATCACCTAAAAAACAAAAAAAATGACAAGGAAAAGGGAGAAGGAATAAGGAAAATGGAAAATAGGGGTGATACCCCAAAAGTTTAACACATGCATGTAACTCTGCACACAAAGAAATCAAAGATCCACACACCTGCACAACTCTAAGCTATTTTGCAAAATTAATTCAAGGGTTTAGGAGAAAAGGACAGCCGTAGAGGGAGTAATTTCCACACTAACGCAATACAATACCCTATTAAACACAATGAAACTCAGAAAAATAGGGATATGAGAGGGCAAATGGAGTTTTTTTATTCAGAGGTGCAAGTACAAGGCTAGGATTGCCAAAGCAAAACAGCCCAAATTGTGTCTCATATCTTCTACAATCAAAATCAGCTTATATGAGGATGAATCAGCTCTGCCTTCCTAGAATAGACTGCTGTTCCTTGACTGCTGATTTCTTTTTTTTAAATTTATTTATCTCCCCTTTGTGGCGCTGACAAGACTAGAACAGCTGCATGTTTATTTAATTTATTTCATCAACCCTCGTTCTCCTTTGGCGCCACCAAAGGAAACAATAGTTTTATTTAATTTATTTATTTTCTATGCAATCCAACTTTGGCGCCAAAATAAGCTTGAACAGCAGTTCCTTATATATATATATATATATATATATATATATATATATATATATATATATATATATATATATATATATTTGTTCCTCCTTTATCCCTTTTGCTGCCACAGACCAAACAGCAGTTCTTTTATTCAATAAAAGTCCTTCTTTATCCCTGGCGCATGGATATTTTGGAACAATAGCTCTTATTTTATTCTTTTCTTATCCTTTTCATGGTGCCAACAACTATTTTAGACTGCAGTTTGCTTTTAAAACTATTTATTCCTTCCATCTTTCATGGCGCCACAAATAAGACCAGCATGCATGCTAAATAAAAGCACTTCTCCATCCTTGGCACATAGGCTATTTTAGAACAACAACATGCTAAACTTATCGAACCAATCTTATCCATCCACTCATGCACTCCCTTCAACTCCTAAAAATAGAACTGGAACTTTTATTTTTAGCACTTCCATTTTTAGCACCAACTATTTTTAGCCAATGCTATTTTTAGCGAATGCTATTTTAGAACTGAACTTCTTGGCATGGAAAATATGGTAACAGTAACCAACACACGAAGCCTTCATACTAATTACCTTCACAGCTTCACCTATGCTCAATAATTTAAACAGAATTAAATTCATACACAAAAACTTTAACATTTGCAAAATACCTTCACATATCTAATTTCTCTCATCACCAGGGGTAGCCACGAAACACATCAGATTGTACTCTCACACTATGGATCTCTGTTTTGATACCAACTTCAATTAATTGCATAATACAATTTGTATTGTTCATAATGAGAGCTTCTTATACAATTTACAGCTCCTAAATTATAGGAGTCCTTAACACACTACTAAATTTATACAAGTTGTTCAAACAACTCAAGGATGACGAGCTGGTTCAAGTCTCACGTCAAAAATTAATGAGTCATAGTGTCATAATGGGATTGGTGATGAATGCTAAGGGATGCTTGCTTATAGACGGGGTTGTTGATTGTCATCCACTGTACTAATGCTCTATGTTTGTATAGTCCATGTTACTGATAATATTTGTTGTATCTTTGTATATTGAATGTGTGCAGGTGCAATGGGAGCTACATAGGAATCCTCGACCCCCACAAGAAAATCAGGACTCCATTGAGGTCAATGATTCTTTGATGGGGGAGAGATGTTTCATTTGAGATAAGTAGCATACAATGAACAAAGAAGTAGCCTAAATTGATAAAAAACCTAAATCCTTTTGCAAGGATGAATACTAGGCCATATAGTAACTGTAAAGAGCATTGGTTAAATCACCAGGACAAAGGATCATTTGGGGAATAATAGGACGACCAGAGTGTCTAGAAACCAACATATAAAGGGATGAGACTTATCGATACATGAGGGGGATGCATTGTGAAAATCTACACCTATTTGCAGGGTTCCAGGTCCTTCCTAAGAAGTACAATTCCACCATTGATAACATATACAAATAAAATTCTATGAGGCTCATTATGCACTTTCGTTCAATCAAGTTTTTCTCATATTTAGTCTATATCACAACTTGGAGAAAATGTTGGTAATGCAATCTTTAAAGGTTGACTGGAATTTTTTTGTAGGAATTGGGTAGTTTAGGCTTGATTTTAAAACTTAATTGTCATGTTTTGGTGTTTAATTATGTAGGGAATTTCCCACGGGTTTTTGGTATATTCCACTCTTTGTATGTGACTTTTCAAATTCTATTTATACTTGTTCTGGTCTAACACAGATATGCACCTTTTGTTCTTTATTATGTGATATCCGAAATGAGTGGATATAGAATTATGAATGTGCAAATTCTGGACTGCAGAGCGAACCTGGAACTCTGCCCAGGGGGCAAGGTTGCTCCCAGCCGAGGCAGACGGCTAACATAGTGCAAGTTGGGGTTGAAACCCAAGTGCACCGCAAGGCTTTCAAAAGAGGTTGGGTGGATCCATGTGATGGAGAATTGACCCTTTGGACTTAAGATTTTCGTTTGATGCTAAGTTGGGCAACGTGAGTCTAGTTGGACTTTCCAAGTAGTGCAACACTTGAGGGCTAAGTTGGTGAGTAAGTGTTGTGCAATGCAAAAACTTGGGGAGGCTTAAGATTGACCCCGAGGAGTTAAAGTCAGAATGAAGTTGAGACGTGTTGGTGGGAGAATTGGTTACACCAAGAGCTAAGAGTGAGTCTTCCAATGCTGAGAGTGGCGAGTTATTCCCATGGTTGGATGGATCTGCAGAGGCATGCTTTGTTCTTTGGACTTGAGTACCCACATAATGGAATGAAGAGAAGCATTGTGTGAGTCAAGATAGGACTATTCAAGTAGTATGCACCTAAGTGCTAAGTGGGCGAGTGGGTGTTGAAGCAAGACTGGAGGAGACTTAACCTTGACTAGAGTGTGAACATGGGTAGCTTGCAGAGCCAGTTAGTGTGAGGTGACTTGGAGTGAAGAGCACGTCCCAATGGGGGGTTGGGTGAATTCAGCAACTCATGGAGGGCAGGAAATGGGGACTTAGTCCCATGCCGAGTTGAGTGATCAAGCAGGAAGACCTTGCAGAGACTAAGAAGAGACCTTGTGGCGGCGACCTTCACAAGCTATCCAATGGACTGAAGAGCCATGAGGGCTTGTTTTAACAAAGGTGACCAAGAACTAACCTTGTAGCCAAGTGGACTAGCGAACTTGGTGGACTTGAACATTTAGTGGAAGGGTTTGTTCAAGGGGCCTTGGAGGCAAACTCTTTACCTTTGCAAAGTTTGTCCCTGCAGAATAGTGCATCGAGGATCAATAGAGTGACTCCAATATGAAGTGCTCTCGGACTTGTGAAGATCTGGGAGGTGTGAATTTCCTAGGTGGGTCTCAAATTGCACAAATGACTAAGTGGTGCAACATTTAGTGTAATGTGACCAAGAAGAGTTGGAGGCGATTTGGGATTTGGAGGCCAAATATAGTGGGATGCGATGAATGTAGAGGAGTCTAACTTGGACACAAACGAATCAAGAGTGTGTCGAGATCCTCATCCACTCAGAAGTGGAGTAATGCAACAAAAAGATTATGAATCAATGCTCACACAAAGACGTCAAAGGGCTAGTGCACTCGAGATGGAACATAGGTATGTATGGTGGCTCATAGACAAGAGGGTTTAAAGAGTTTGGCTTTGTGGGTATGAAAGTGTTGTAGAGGCGAGAAAATGTAGACTCATGGCAGTGCACCTATATAAGATAAGATAATTATATTAATGTCCAACAAATGATCACAAAAGTAGGTCAAAGGGACTGCAAAGTACAAATGTGTCCATACAGAGTAGGAAACTAAAAAAGGTTTCCGAAAGGAGTACAAAGCAAGAGAAAAGGTCAACAACCAAAATCAAAGTTGGAAACCAAAAGGTTTCCAAAAGAAGTACAAAGCATGAGAAGAGAAGAAGAAGAGAAAGAAGAAGACCCAAGTGAATCTATGGGGGAATGGAAAACCCATCTCTCCTAACATCTGAGGCCGACCTGAAGAAACTCAGAATAGTGTGATGATTCGAAGAAGAGGAAGAAGAAGTGAGATGAGACCTCCCCCTGTTCTGCTGTCTAGCAAAAGTAGTATGTCTCAAGGACTTGGTGGATCTAGTCTGCCCTCTGATACTGAAATTGGTAAAATAGTGCCTAGAAGAAATCGGGGGGTTGTGTATGGACCCCTTGAACCGTACTAATATGGAGTGTGATGTTGCACTGTTATCAATCTGGCACTTAGTGCCTCCAAGGGTAGTGCCGAAAAGAAGGAAGCCATCCTTCGGGGAGAGTTTTCTCTGGTAAGTGTATGAATAGTGTGATATCGAAGCCTAAGAGCCTCTTGCATGTATAAATCCAAACACTTATGATCGACATATCTGAAAAAGTTAGTAAGTGCATGGGTCCCTTTGAAAAGATAGTGGAATCTCCCCCTAATCTTGTAGTAGATGGGACAACAGAAGATGAAGTGTGCTTCTGTCTCAACCTCCAGAATTCTACATAGCTGGAAAATCCTGTTTAATTGATCGATCTTGTGGTCTGTCTAACTTCGAAGCCTATGAGAACCTACTCTAAACTTACCTAAAGGGGTGCAAAGAGTGTGCATCCAATGTTGAAAGGTATATTGAGAGTGGATAATAAGTCCGTCACTCAACTCCAAGAAGTGCTCAACATAAAAATCCATCTTCAGGCGTAGCCCACCATGAGGGTTCAACCAAGTGGTGTGGATGAACTATCTATAAATATCCTCTCTAATGATCCTATTCATCTCCTGTCTGGAAGGTAGAATATGTGCTAGTGCATCCAAGGAGTTTCAAAAAGGAGGAAGACGATCCATCCTAATACCCACTGACTCTAAGAAAGCAGAAACCCTAGTGTACCAACAATGAGCACGGCCCAAAGAATCAGAAAACGTAATGGTCTCCGAGGAACAATATGCCAAGTACGGGTACCTGTCCCTCCCCTAACCGAGTTAGTAAAGCTTTGGATCGAGTGCAAGAAGGAAATCAAATCAAACATGGTCTCCAACTTGAAAGGATGGCTCCCAAATTTTGCAAGAACGATGTGATGGGGAACGAATTGCTTGCACCTAATGAAGCGACGAAGGAGAAGTGTCTAGACTTTCTCGGTTGAAGCCTAATCCGACTTGAGCAACGACATACAAGCAGTGCTCGACATGGTGGTTTGAGAAAAGGACATCATGGATATGGTTGTAGAGTTGAGAGTTGGCAACTAAGGTGGAGGACTAAAGCGAAGTCTAACACAATTCTCGACATATACGGATCCATAGGGTTAAAGGAGAAGAAGACTTATGTAGAGATACCTAGGAGAGAAGGTATGGCCTGGTGTCATTGGCCATGGCACCCAGGCAAGATCAAAGTGGTGGTTGACCTAAGGGAAGAGTAACTTGCCCGCATTGCGATGAGGTCTACAAGGATGGTAAGTGCGAGATCTTTGCAGAGGATCTTTGGCATGGGACTTAGGAGGCAGAGTTGGTGTCGACAAGTCATGGTGAGTAGACTAGGGCACTCACCCAAGGGTTATACTCATGAGGACTTTCTAAGGCTGGTGCATGCAGAGGTGTCCAACGAAACAACTCAGGCAAATTCAGATGAAGAGGAGGAAAGGATTTGTGAAGTTCTTCAACAAGATGTGGCAGGGCATGCATGGGTGTTGATTTAATGTCCGAGTGAATGAGCCAGCCAACCCAAAATGTTGGAGTGAGAGATGATACCGATATGGCAATTGGATTCATAAATAGTAGCATATTGGGAGTTAGAGCATTCTGAGATCTATGAATTTGGTGCAAGAGTAAGTTCTAACACAAGTTGCAAGGAGAGTTGGGATTTGGAGAGCTAGTATTTAAAGTGACTCGGATTGAAGGAGTTGTGCATTCCTGCAAGTGGATTTGGAAGACTAGAGTGTTTCTTTTCAGTAGAGGTTGTATGGGCGGCCATGAAATATGAGAAAGGTCTTTAGTGGTGGTAGTATGGCTGGCCATCAAGGGTGTTGAAAGATTTCACTCGCACATCAAAGTTGTGATGGTGGGAATGGAGGTGGTGGTTAGGTGTAGTTTGGGTCTACTTGAGTAGCTTGGTTCCCCTTGGCGGGCTTGGCAAAGTAGCGTCCTAGTACTGCGCACAGTCAATGGATTCTTTTGTGCCCCTTTCCTATGCCTAATTGCAGTGTTAAACTAATTTAAACAGGTTTTCTATTTGCAATGTCTTGAGTTCCGTAACTTAACACTAAATATATTATAAAGTAACTCGTCATCTCTATTATTTGTGGGACTTTTGGATCTAAATTTCTATTTTGTTTGATTCCAACCTCTCTTGCAAGTTCTAAACTCAAATAAGAATTGAATCCACCTTTTCCCTTTATCCATGAAGAAAAGTAGCGACTTGATCTAGCATCTTTTTTCCTTTCAGATTTACAGGAGAATTAGAATAAAGAAAGAGAAAAGTAAGAGCATATGGGAAAAAATAGTTTACCTCAATAAATAAACCTGTTAAAGATCCCAACCGTAAAGTAGCTAGCAATGGCACTGTGGAAAGATGTCTTTATATCTTCCATTGTTCACAAGTATTCCTTATCAACCTGGATGCATATATCTGATATATGGGGAGGGTGAGCACCTATGCCTAAAGGTCATCCCTCAACTATCTATATAGATATATAGTAGGCCGTCGGGCAAGTGCAACTATATGATAGATAGAGGTTTGGTCATTTATGCACCCCTATATATAGACAAGATATCCATGTGATACTCGATTCCCAATATGCCCCAGAATTGGGAATGAATGTGAAGTAGACGTCATCGATTCATGTTACGTATATAATCAATGGCAACAATGACAACATCAATGGGTATCGCTCACTATTGCTCTCCACCCCCAACCCCATCTACGCGTTGGCAGTACAGCCTCTCAAGCTCGAGTTGTTCTATGATGGAACACACCTACACCTGCTGGTCGTCGAGTACCCCTATGTATGGATAGGGGCTCTTCTACACAATTCTTTTCTCTTTGGTGAGAAACTCCATAATTAGTATTGTTACGATATCATATTCAAGGTTGAACAACTAGATATAGATCAAAGGATCGAGTGAGTAGTCCATAATCAAGTTCGAGTATATGCTGCTGGTCGAGGACATCACTCAACTCATAGGTCCCGAGGACATTTTTGATTGATCGATTGGGTTATCCTCCTATCACCAACTGGGAGATCACTGAACTCAATTGATTGATCAGGCCCCGACCAACTATAAGATCACATCCGCCATTTTCGGTTTGAAGATGCTCTTAGCTCAACATTTATCTCCTAAAAAATATATCTGGAGCTTGACTGAGAAGGAAATATCAATTCGTTTTTCAATTAGGGGATAGAATATAGGGTTAGAGTGAATGACATGAATGAGCCGTAACCATTTTGTAAGTCTACATCTAATTCAAAGAATAGAACAGCAAATGGTAGGGACTGCGCTTTGTTGGAACAGCAAAGAATAGCCTGGCAAGATTTGAAATCGTCACTCAATTTCTTCGTTCTCCGATGTTGATATTCTTTACAAAAATACATCTGGTAGGGCTGCACTTTGTTGGATTTTTTATATTTTTCTTTTGTCCTTTCTAGTGGAATCTGATTGATTTTGTTGAGCAGCTTGGGGTGTTAACTCTGTATCTTGTTAAATTGCATTATACCAATGTTTGTCAACCCTACTAATTCCACTGCTACAATTATAATTATGCCGTAGGCGTTTTTATAGCCTGGCTTTCCCCCACTTTTCGTCGTGTTTATAACGGAACCCCGTTTTCCTTTGCTCTCTTTGTCACTGCCATTTTTAATTGATTGGTTGCCTGGCAGTGGGTTGTGGTTCAGTGAATGAGTAACCTGCTTGGTTGCACGTGGCTGGCGGATGGTGTTTGCTGCCCTCCTGCCTCATCATTCACTGTTTGTATTTTTTTCCTTATGAATACTGATTTTGCTTCATATTTCAATACTGTTGAACGCTGAGGTTGAGGAGGGAGCAGATATCAGTTGGGAACAACACGTCATCCTGCCAGGTTAGTTTGTTGGTTGCTGTATTTTGGAATCTCAGTTTCCATGGCTACCATATTTTGCCCACTATTCTTCGGTCCAGTTTCTGATCTCTTTATTTGTTTTGGGAGTTGTTTGCTAAACATGCTACCAGAAATTTAGATGCTTCCTTTATACTTTCCTGCCCCTCTTTCCGTTTACATTACCAGATGCCTTCTTCTCAGTTTAAATGCTGCGGATGGGCCACTCAACCTAGATGCAGCTATACTTTGAGAAAATGCATTTGCAATGTTTCTTTGATTATTTATTTGTAAGTTTGATATGTCTGTTTCAGAAAATTTGCCTTTTGGTCCAGGTTTTTTAAAATCTTTCCGTTGAAAACCATGTTGAATTTCTGTTGTAAGAAACTCTAGGATTCTATTATTTTTAATAGTTTGGGTGAGAAACTTATTCTTATTTGTTTCACGGGCTATTTTTAAAATTAATTTTGTCATTATTATTATTACTTTTCCGTTTTCCACCATTTAGAGATACATTGAGCTTTCCTGCAGTAATTACGAACTGCAAGAATTACGAATTTCTTTGACTTTATCAACTATTGTGTAGCAAAAAATTGCAATTAAAGTGGTGGCTTTTTTTGCTTTCCTTTGTTTCTATCATGTTTTCTTGATGATAGAATATGTCAGTATTTGCTTGTCAATTTTCTTTCGTGCACATTTTTTAACTCTAACGTCGTCATAACCTATACTTAATGCGTTCTTCCGTACTGTAACTCACTATAGACACGAGTACATAAATGCTTCAACAACATTATAATACAAGCCTTTCATATGCAAAGTTTATTGTACTAACTGTTCACATGTAAACATACTTTTACTATTCAATAAAAACCTGTATTCAATTTAAACCCACACCAAATCTGTACATATTTTCTTGAGACCATACCATGATCAAAATACGAGTGATATGTCAAAAAAATGGATTGGATTTTATTGCAAACATTGCATTATAACCCATAACACTTCATTAACTGCCCCCTTTTAAACCAAATCTTGATTCTTTTCTATTCATATTCCTACAAGTTTAGACTAAATCACTTACAAGTTGCATAACAGTACTATTATCACAGCTACCCTCATTTTATGCTTCATTGCATGCACAACCCCCGGAAAACATATACAGTACAAAAATCAACTCCTCCACTTTCATGGTGTACCCTTGCACTCCCCCGGGGGAGCAACTGCTAGTGCATGGGCTCTCCATTGGTCTCACAGTCAACAACATCAAAAATCCATTGAAGCATCTAACAATTGCTTTGCTTGTGTGACTTACCCTTCCCTCATAGCATGTTATTTGTAGGATTTTCCATACTTCACTAATTTATATTGTGGCTTTGTGTTGATATTCTACATCTTGATCCTAAAAATATGATTTTTCAAATATGACTGCATTTATGTAGACATATTGCATTTGCAGTCCATGGCATCAATCAAATTCTTTGTAGTAGCACACTCTTAACGCGCACTATTTATTAACTACATATTTAAGCTTCTTACTGAATTTTCATACTTTACATAGGGTAAATCGTGGAGTTTTCAGTAATCCAAACTACTGGTTTAGTATGGATTATGATATAAGCTTCTATTAATTCATGAATCAATAGGTTTCGCCATGACGTTATAATTTGATGTCTCATTTTTCTTCTCCTATATCATTTATTATTAGTGTTCCATGGGAACACGTCTCCCCCAAAAAAATTCCGTTTCCGGGGACTTGTGGTCTGGAAAATATCTCTGCACCGTCCCATGGCTAGCACTAACAGTCAGGGGACGTCCCCCTAAAATTGAGACATTTCCGTTCCAAAGGGGATGTTTGGGAGACTTGGGGACATCCCCAAGACCTTATGGAGACTTGTCGAAGTCCCTCGACTGTCTCAGAGATCTGTAACCGTCCCCTGCTGCAAAACGACAAAAGTTGTTTTTTAAAAAACTAAATACATATATTTTTTAAATGTTTGTGCCCTCAATCCTAACCCCAATAGCTTATGGGGACCCAACAACACTTTAAGCACCCAAAAAAACTATAAATGAACCTCACACTCTCACTCCAAATCACAAAACATTGAACAAGGCTGCAAATGCAAGAGTGAGAGCAAGCAAGATTGTAAGAATGAGAGGTTGAGAGCATTAGCAAGAGGGAGAGCAATAACAAAAATTTGAAAAGCAAGTGCCAAGTCTTCATTGATAAACCATTCAAGTTTCAACACATTCATCAAGCATTACTTCAAGTTTGGTGTGAACTTTGGGGATGATTAGAGGCATTGGGCCATTGTCCAATTGTGTTTGGAATATGTATGTAATCATCATTTTGAATATAAATTATGATGTATGTTATAAATATTAATATATTGATATTTACCATTTTCATTGTTCAATGCAATGTGTTTAGTATTTCAAAGGTTCATTTATTATTCTTATACATTTTTTTGTAACTAATTTTTCAAGTTGCACCACCATCCCCTTGCCATCCCCAAACCTAGGCCCCCAGTCCCCTGTCCCCAAGACTCGTCCCCCCGTCCTAAGACTCTATGGAACATTGTTTATAATCAATTAATTATTCAACGTGCACAACCATATATTTGTCCAGCGCATCTATAATTTTAACATTGGATTTCTTTAGCAGTTCAACATAGAGGACAAGATTTGAACCTAAGTCATCTCGGTAATAAGCGTCCCTTCTTACCACTAGACCACGGCTTGATGGATGCTTCCCCTACGTCGCTAATGTGACATGGTCAGTAGATTTGTTTTGTGTAAAGGTTTCATCAGTTTTCAGTGGAGGTTAGGGGTCTGAAGCTTGAGCATGGATTTATGTTGCTAGAAATGGCACAAAACCCTTGTGTCTCATATTGTTGCATGTTTCTTGGGTCTTGTATTTTTTTGCATATCATCATTTGCCATTTGATGACCCTACCTATTTATAGGAAAAGTTTATAATGTTCTTTTGATAATTTATAATGTTAGAATTTTTATTTGTGATAGATTGTAAGCTTTGTTTAACTAAACCTGTACGCTGTAATTAGTTCTCTACAAAATTGTAGTATGGAGGAGCATTGCCCTTGTAAGAAATGGCTTGCAAGAAATCATAAATATGTTTGCCGATAAGATTTGTAAAGTAGATCTTTGAGAGAGTCTACCTTGTTTAAAGTGTTAGCAAGTGTAGTCTTGTATTATTGCATTAATTATATGGCTGAAATATTTCTAACCTATTTATCTTACATGGTAGGTGAGCATCTGAAATTACCTGTTGATAATGTAAAATCCTGAAGTTCTCATTGTTGCATACTTAGTGTTGAGACTCGGACTCATCTGACCTTGTTTGAGCTCAGACTGTGGAAAACAACTCTGTGAAAACAAAACAAATTAAAATTCACTTTTCCATAATATAAATGTGTTGATGTTAGAGAGTCTATTCCAAATACTCGTCAGACTCGCCAAACACTCATGGTCTTGTCCATTGACTCGGTTGGAGTTGTGAGTCTAGTCTGGTTGACTCATTTTGTGAGGCTTGGCTTGGGACTATTAGCGCAAGTACATAAACAAGGTCTAATGCTAGAGAGGATGGGCTGAAAAGCAAGCAAAAGAGACCACTGTTGGCATGACAAAGTAATACTGCATGAAGGATGGGTCCTGAATTAAACTTAATTAACCTGCGGTTAACAAAAGAATAAAAGATGTAGAAAGTAGGCTTAGCTCAAGAAAATAGGGTTTTAGGTGTTATGATGGGTGAAGAAACCTTGTCCTCACAAAGCTGGTGAGTGCCAACCAAAGAGCCATTTGTCAATTCTATGTGCAATGAAAGTAAATGCAGAAATAAATTGGCAGAAAAGAGATAAGGTTAGAGCATGCACCTTCAGCAATATTCAGATTCAAATGATCACATTATGTGTATGCAGTTTTTTGGATTTTATAAACCTAGGATGCAAATAATGTGAAGCAATAGTCAATGACCAAACCACAATACAACATAAATCTGAAATTGAAAGGTAAAAGCTGCTAAGCACTTGAAGGACACCTCCCCCCAGGTGTGATTCTACTGCAGTAGACCCTTTGAAGTCTTAAAGGGTATTATTAGATCATGTAAGTCCTGGAGTCGAATGGCTGCATGTTGGATAAAGGAGAGAAGGTGCCAATGATTCTAGAGCAGATGTTTAACAGCTCCTCAACAAATCCTATCCAATGTAGCTGAGTGGATAGATCTAGAGTAGCGAGGAAAAGCGGTGTAGAGGAAAATATAAGGCTGCCAATGGTAACATCCTGCAACATTATATTTGCTACTGAATACAAATTGAAAATAAGTAGCAATAGCGTGGAGGCACCGAGCTACCACTACTGTTTCATTGCATAGATGCGCACATTGTGCTGCTTTATTCTCCCCCGTTTGTGGTTATTTTCCTTGGAAGTGACTTATGGGAATGGGTACAACACTCTACAACGATGTGGCCAATCAGTTTCTCACCAGAGACAAATGTGTATAAATTAGCATGTAAGTGTATGGCAGTAGAAGTTCATATTGGTTGAGATTGTCGCATGGAGTTTAGATCTGTTACTGTTTTGGAATAAATGTGATGACCACTGATTTTAACAGGCAGAAAGCTCTGTAAGGTCAAGAGCCTCTCAGGGAAGTAAGAGAAACAAAACTAATTAGTCATATCCTTTCCATGCTTTCACTACAATATTTTGATGATCACACCTTGTTGCAAATAAAAAATAGAAAATAATAGTAATTTATGCTAGGTTTTATTATTAAACATGTTTCAAATACAGTTATACAGAAGTCATATGGTTGTTAGTTAATGATTAGTTGTTAACTGCCTAACTATATTGTAGCTCTTTTGTAGCATAATAAAATATATGTTTGGTCCCAATGTATGCCTTCCAATTTCTCTTCATTCCCTCTCTCACATCTTCTAACGTTGGTATCAGAGCTATTGGTGCTCGAGGCGTTTGTAGTTTGAGGAAGTCCTGGAAGTCGGTACAGACTGCGGGAAAGAAGATTGAAGAAGAATTTCAAAGATGGGTAGAAATGACTATATTTAGTCATTTATCGCTGCAAGGGTTACTGCTAGGGCACGATGGTGACAATCACGAATCGAAGAAAACCCAAATATGACAGCTGCAAGTTGTAGACGATTTGCAGATATTGAGGGAGAAAAATAGCGGGAGACAAATCACTAGAGAAGTTGCGAGGTGCCGAGGCTTTTGTGAGGGAAAATGCATGATTCATGAGTTTGTGAAGACATTGCGAGCAAATAACAATCATTTTTTTGCTAGGGCATTGTGATTCGTGATAAACAGGTTTTGAGAGGGGTTTATGCTGTTAAGGGAACGTTTGTTTTGCTGTCAAGAGCACGCCTTACTGTTGAGGGCACGCTTCTGCAATCTACTTCTTTTCTATTACGAGGGCATGTCAGAGTAGAGGAGACATTAGATGTTGCAAATCGTGCTAGGGCATGGGAATTCAATATTTGTGCCTGGTAATTGCTATGAGAAATTACTATGAGGTGATTTTTTTGTTTCCAAGTCTGCAGTCAATAATTGTTCCTTGAAGTAATTTTCTGTCACAATTTATTTTACATTGATTTCTGCTTGAGAAGTCAAACATTCAGACTATACATGATATGTTTCCCTGTTGCATTGATTTGTGGTACAAAAAACAAATATTGTGTGAAAAATGGCCAATATTCAGAATCTTGTTCTGTCGAAGGTTCAAAATTTGACTAGCGAGAATTACAATGTCTGGAGTCACAAAATTTTGAGAACCACAGAGTATCGAGACTGATAAATCATTCTTGCCACTAAAGGAAGGCCTATTGGGGATTATGACAAGCACCATAAGGAGGCCTTGTTGTTGGTGAAGTTGTTTGTGTTAGATGATTTGATACTCGAGGTCGGGAATGCCACTGAGTCAAGTGTGCTATGGACTAGTCTGAAGAACAAGTATTTGACTTCGAAGAAAAGTTGGGTTTTGTACTTGAAGAATTTGCTAATTTCAGCAAAGATGCAAGAGGCTGGGTCCTTGTTAGAACCAGTGTTACGCGGGGACGCGTCCCCTAGATTTTGGTGACGTCCCAAACGTTTCGGGGACTTGGGGACTTGGAGGGGACATCCCCAATTTTTTTAAAATCTTTCAAAAGTTGTGATGTTTTTACTATTAAAAAGCTGTTTTTTTTACCAAGAGCATTCAATTATAATCTTAAAAGTACCTAAAATACATTAAATACAGTTTAAATCCCTAAATGTCATTGAAAAAAGTTAAAAATATTGAAATATTAATTTTTATGTATTATTTTAATAGCCGTCCCCTTGCCGTCCCCAAAATTTAGGAATTTTTTTGCGCCCCGGAAACCCCGTCCCTCCGTACCCCCGTCCCCCGTCCCCGAGACTTAGGTAACTATGGTCATAACTAAGTCTTTAAATTATTAATCAACAATCAAAGGTTGTTTTTTCCCATTAAACTAAATTTTCCATAATTACTTCATTAATAACTCCTCCAACCTATCCCAGCTAATACTAAGACACAGCCAACAGCCTAACATACTCGAAAATATTTATTTTCTGGATTCAGTTTAGATGATGAAATTTCCAATCAAGCTCATTTTAGTCATCGTGGCTGGAAGAAAATAATTAAATTTTCATGTATACAGGTTCTATTTAAATAATGTAATTAAATTTTGCGTATATGAGACTGGACAATGGAGAGATCAAATGAGACTCAAAGCTAGGGTACTACAAATAGTCAATTTTCAAGAAATATTCCAGTTTGCAGAATGTAAAACACCAGGTGCTCAAGATATCATTAAGTTGTTGAAAGGAAAATGAAAGAAATATATCAGAAAAGAAAAGCTTTCCCAAGACTACTAGGAACAACTATCAAGGGCTAATAAAAGGCATTGAAATTCTCTAAAATGTATCAATGACGATCTAGAATGATCAGAACCAAAACTGGCTCCAAAAAACTTATCGATAAGAGCTCTAGCTGTTTCAGCTTTCATAAAAATATTCTGGCTTTTAAAAGAACACGTTCAGCAAGATCTACAACATTTCAGACAAGGGAAAGAAATGTCAAAAGCATTCCAAACAAAAAAGAAACGTACCAAAATACAAGGATAAGAAATGCATGTCCTTACACTTGCATTGTGCTCCTTGCAATAAATCTAACCCTGTATCATTCTAAAATATCAAAATTAAGTAGATTTCCTAGGAAAGTGAGCATGATCTCATATAGGCTTAATTATGAAATGTCCCATGCTAATCCAAAACGATAAAAAGAAAGACGGTAATTAATATCTTGTGAAAAGAAAGAAGCAAGATAAATGTGGCACCAAAAAGCGTGGAGCATTATTCAGTACAGATACCAGAAGAAAGCTATTAATAAAATCCTCTCATACGTACCAGTATATTGAGTTTCCCGTTGCAAAATGAAGAAACCTTTTCCATGAGCTCCTCTCGTGCTGTACGTGATGACAAATCACAAAGCGAACCATCAACATTCAATCCTGCATCTTTCCACTCAGTCAAACAGTCGTAAAGATCCTTTTCGGTACGAGCACACGTATAAACAGCAGCTCCAAAACCAGCTAGTTCCTCAACAATAGCTTTTCTGCAGAAATTGTGACACCTCATTCATGTTACCAAACAAATAAATTCCTATATCAAAGCCAATAACTAGCAAACACAAACACAAGGATTAATAGAACCTTCTATTGAGAAGAAGAGAAGGAAAGAAAGAAACGAAATATATTTAAGTTGTATGGATAAATTAACAAATACTTATGCGGATAAAGCAAACTTTTAAAACTTGGATTCAATGCAGCTGGGATACGACATATATAGCAATACATAAAAATATACGTGTGTCATGTGAATACTAAAAATATATGTGTGCTATGCGAATAGTAAATACTATAAAACATGGAAAATACAAAACAGAGATTTCTAACGCCTCCAAATATGCACTCAAAGAAGAATTGTATGTTCAGGAAGAAGGGTGTTTTGCCTGTGTTTCTAACGAATAAGTACATTTTCAATTTATTTATCTTTAATTTATTTTTTTTGTTTCTTTATATTTCATGGGGATGTGAATCAACCTTCACATCCATTATATCTGATAAGTCTCCCAACCATACAAATGCCACATCTAGATATAAGTATGTATATAGGTTCTATCTGAGGTATATCCAGCAATTATCACGCATATATCCTTATTGGATATAGGGGAACACACTCTGGGCGGGGGGTACAAATTCTGGGAGGAATCAAAAAAATGTTTGGGAGCAAGGTAAACAAAGTACACATAACAGAGAGCAAAAATAATACGAACAACATGAAGATAATTAACGATAACATAGCTATTGGACCAACGCTAGATTTATTTGGCATTTTGTAATGCACTAATGTATGAGAGAATCTGTGGAAGAATTCGCCTGAGAAATGAAGCACTCTAGCTTATTCCTCAATTACAAAATGGAAGTGTCTTCCGAGAGAGATAAAGGAGCCATGAAAGCAAATAAAGTTATGCCCTGTCATTTGGGGCTGATATGTATAACATGTAAGTCAAGAAAATGGAAAAGGGGCATGTATAGGGTGATAGAGTACCTGTAACTCTCACCCTATACGAATGAATAGGAGACTGGAGGCAAGATCTGTTATCTAGTAACCCTGTTAGTGCAGTTACAAGTCCATATATTTTTTCAAATAACAACAGAATAACATTTTTTACCAACCAACGCCAAAAGAAAATGGTAACATGAGGACTCTTTCTTCAAAAAACGCTATTCATCAAATGATCCTTACACCTGATGAAGGTTGTAAGTAGGCCTCATAAATCCAGGACACAATAGACACCTCTTTCTCACCTTATAATTCACTGGGCATCTGATGGTGAGGTCAAGAGAGCTTCTATTTTCTCAAAAGGAATACCAGGACATGTAAAATTATTTTGGGAAAATATCATATAAGGGTATTCATTTTTTGTTTGCATTTGAACCATAACACAAAAGGCCAAGATCCATGTAAAAAGGAGTTTTTTTCTTGTCTATTTAAAGAGAAATGTTGGCAAATCTAAACAAATGTCTATGATTTTAGCATCTTACATGAATAAAGGATTAGACAAATTTTCGCCATACTTGTGCAATGTCTTATGGAATGTTGAAGCTAATGCATTTAGAATTGCTCAGACTTCAACAAAAAAAACCAGCTGTCAAAATACTCTTAATCATGGATAGATATCAATTTTTAGTACAGATTAGGGTTGTTTGCATGCAAAGGGTAAAAGGAAAATATCTGATCTTCAGTGAAACTCTTTACATCTGTCCCTTGTGATTCTCATAATTCCATATGTTTCTGTATGGAGGGGAGTGAATTGCTCTCGAGTCTCAGGAGTATGGACTTTCCTATAAAGTGGCATGCTACATTTCAGATTGCCAGATTTGCTTCTCGGGCCTTTAGTTATATTTTCTGCATAAACACAAGTGCAGCAGCTTACAGAAGTTCTAAAGGAATTTGCAGCAGTGTTTATAGCTAAGGTTTGGCATCGTTAAAACTGAAAAAAAAATATCCACATTGCAAACCTACAAGAATCAGTAAATATGCAGAAAAAATTCTGATTAGCTTGGGATGATCCATAAAGTACGAGTTTCAAACATGAACGAGAGCATAATAGTGTCAATCAAGACAGCTAGTTTTCCAGAGGCGTGACTTACCACCATAGCTTGAAATGGCCTCATTCAAAGAGCCACAGAAGGCTTACAATGGGTGGAACATATTGAAAGGGTACAGAACTCCTTTTGGCAAAGTTTGACCCCTACGCAAGGTCCAAAAGCGGGCTATCAATACCAAGACACTGTGAAATCCTAATACATTTAATATAAATCATGGTATTTGACAATAGAAATTTTACGGATTATAATTTTCATGTAACCCCAACTTATTGCCACCCATTGAGATATTGGGTTGTAGTAATCCTTGGGGAGATTGTTTTATGACCCAACGAGATGCCATGTTGGGACATACTTAGGGTTCATGTTGATCGAGCCTACATTGTGTACCATTGATAGGGGCCCACTTTACGATCCCATTGGTATATGAAACATGAGGTCATTGGTTTAGGACTCAATGAGTTACCATGTTGCGGGCCCTTGGGGTCTATGTTGGACCTATATTGTATAACATTGATATGGACTTATTTAGTCATATTCATACCATTGGTATAAGGTACACAAGGCTGAAAGATCCCCAAATGGATCTCTCTTGTACTCCAACAATTTAAATCAATTAAAATCACCCAAAAGCTGATTTATGACTATTATAGCAATCACACTAATACAGATCTGAATTTATGTGAAGAAGTGCGACTAGGGTTTTGAAAGAATCTAGTTGAAAACTGAACCCAAACTGATTTGAAGACTGTGCAACAATAAATATAGTTGTTTCAGATGTTTTCTAGCAAAGGCGACTAGTTTTGATGATGGAAATCCACATAGAATCACTACCAACACTATCTATTCTTGCCATAACAAAGCTCGGACTATAGCAGTTTATTGTAAAAGAAAATCTGATTTTTTGAACATAAAAACAGGCTGGAATTTTACGCAGGAATCTGCAGATTTAAGTGACTGTGAACAGCACTATAAAACCTTCCAAAATCACTGAAAAATAGTTATTTGGACTTCCAGAAATCAGTACAATTGATGATAATGAAATTCAGACCTGAGATGCGTCCAAGACATTGAAAACCAGCCACATAGTGGGTCGCTCCATATACAGAAAATACAATGACACTACTGTGATAAATTCTTCAATCCTTTATTGCAAAAACTCCTCAACTGCTGCTGGAAAATACTGAAATTCTGTGTAAGCTCTGTAGAAAATCCTATGTAGAAATTTCTCCTAATCTCCAAGAGGGTTGTCGTCCTCTAGAGGCAATATACTAAGGGTTTCTGTCCTTAGAATACTTTAATATAAAAGCACCTGGCTTAAGATCAGATTCAGAAATGATAAAATGATTACATGATGTTCTGCCCAAGCCGCCCCTCTCCTTTTTATAGGAAAAATATTACAAAATGACCTTTTCATCTTTCAATGAGAAAAGAGTGCCAAAATACCCTAAAAGTATGCCCAAACCAAGTCGCACTTTTCTCCTTGGGCAAATAAATACTAAATAATGTTTTATTATTTTCCTAATGTCTATTTTGGCCTCCCATGCCAAGTCGCACTTTTTCTTGGGAAGAGTAATAATTTTTATCCTTTCTAAACTCTACTTTCCCTCCTTTGTCCAAGTCGCATTTTTACCTAGGGATGACACAAAAATAGCATGGGTCTCTTTTCTACTCTCCCTAGAAAGGATACAACATAATATTAGACCCAATGCACCTATTTAGAGATTACAAATTTATTAAGTCAAAAAAATTAATACAAGTGCTTTATTAATATTTTTTGCACTTTGTAATAACTTATTGCGACTTAAGTCACCCTTATATTTTTCCTTTGGCCGTCGGGTTGACAAAATGGGCCAAAGGTCTTCGATTGGGAAAAGGGGACATTACAAAGGCTGACTAATTCTTGTAAATGGTTAGGGTTAGTAAATATCATCCATATATAGCAACTAGTTTTAGTACATGTGCTACCACCATATCTTGGTGTCAAATGTGTTGTTCTTTCCACCACTTCATTCTACCTCTCCTCATATGGCAAGTAGGGAAGAGCTCAGATGTCTCCTGTTGGCACAACTCTTGGCTAAGACAGAACCCCCTAGCTGACCAAGCAAGATTAAGTGAAATAATGGAATATGCAATCGCTCAATGGGGGGATAATGTAAGTAATTACATATCTACCAGCCCTGGGGAAAGCATATGAAAATCACTAGTTTGGCCTGACAATGTGGACGAGGATGATATTGAAAAAACTGGTAGTGGACTTGGACAATACCTTACTCCCTCCACAAAAGAGGATAATAGACTTTGTGGGAGAAAAGTCCTTCTGACGACATAACAGTACAATCAGCCTACAGGGAGATTTTGAAGGAAGAATGAATTGTCATGAGGGACTTCCCGTCAAAATTCATATAGAACAATATTGGTCTCCCCAAAGCCAACATTTTTCTTTGGGTGGCTGCAAACGTGAAAATCCTGACCTATGATCAGCTCATGAAGGAAGGCTTCATGGGGACCTCCATATGTATCTTGTGTAAAAATCATGAGGAATGCTGTTATTATATTCTGATTAACTGCCCCTATGCTTGGAAAATCTTCGGAATTTTCCTAGGTAAGTTTCAGCAAGTAAGGATCATTCAAAAACCATTAGTTGATGTGATTAAGGGCTGGAAAACCATCCACAAATCTCATAGGTCAGCACTAATGTGGGAGATTGGACCATCAATTATTTGCTGGAACATATGGCTGGAAAGGAACAGGCAAGTTCTCAAAGACAGAAGTCACTCTGAAGAATAGGTTTGGGGAAAGATTGAATCCTCTATTTTGGAAATTCTGGAAGCCCATGGAGCTACGGATCAAGAATGGACTGTAGATGAGGAACAGTTGGTTCGCAATTGGTATTCCAGTTCCCAATAAAGGGCTTTGTATGCTTGGCAAAGTCAAAGAAACGATTCAAACTTTTTGGGCTCCTCCGAATCTTGATTACCTAAAACACAATTTTGATGGAGCTGCCAAGGGAAATCTAGAACCAACCAGCAGCAACAAAATATTTTGTGATTCAAGGGGACAACTGCTTGTGATCTTCTCTATGGAAATTGCAAATGACACAAATAATATGGCTGGGGCTGGAGATCATCTGAAGGGAGCAGGGTTCAGGTGGCAGTACTCAAAGAATGAAAAAACTTGGGCATTAAAAGGGACTCGCAACTGATTAAACATGCAGCCAAAGGGGATAGCATAAAAGCATGGAGAATCAATAGCATAGTAGAAGAAATTAAGTGGTTGTGTAAAATTTTTGACAGAGTCGAGTTCAAGGATATCAGAAAAGATTGTAACAAGGTAGCTGATTGGGAGGCTAATGGGGACATCGGGTGAGAGCAAATAGTGCTAGGGCAGGGAAGTTTTGGGAGCCCCCTCTACCAAATGAGCTTCAAAGGATCCTGGTTCACAATGCCTCCCATACAGGGTAATAGAAATGGCCTTTAAAATAGAACATTATGTAATGACAAAAAGGGGGCAAAGATTGCATTGAAGAATCTAACTTCGCCACCCCCAATGTTCATTACCTCTTCCCCGCACATGTGCAAAGAAGCTGCCACGCCTCTGCCTGATAAATCACATCCCAGCTTTTTATTTTGGATGAGCTCGAATATTGGTTAGGTGGCAAGCTTGGATTACTGTGCATGATGGAAAAGAGTTTGGAGCTTCATTCAGGTATAAATTCCTTTCTTCTGCCAATGAATTTCAAGAATGGTGTGTCCTTTTCATCTTTGGGATTCTCATTAGCTGTAATTCATGATTTTTTGGTGATATTGGAACAACTAGGTCGGTGGGTCTTGGATTCCCCTGTTTTCCTTCTTCCCCATTTTTCATTTGGGGCTCAATGGTTGCCCCTCCCAAGTGGTCTTTTCCTCTTTGGTCTGGGTCTCTCCCGATCAAAATTGGTATGCTTTGTGTTCACCACCCTGACACCCTCCCCATTCGACTGCCTTTCTGGGTCTGTGGGCTCCTCCTGTTTAATGGGTGGCAATTATGAGTCAGTTGATGTTGTGCCCAAATCTGCCGGAAGATGGAATATTTACTGAAGGCTTGTGGACGGTTTATGCACTGCATTTTGTTGACCTAATTTTTATCTTTGGGTGCAGAAATGAGGCTGTTAGAGAAAAAATACGTGATTGAATGGTCTTCTGCTCCTTCTGGATCTATGATAGGAAAAGGAAAGAGGAAGGCAAGCCATTTAACAAAGGACAAATTGGAAGATAAATACCCAGACTACGTCAAACAAGAAATAAAAACCCCCTTCATGCGAATCTGGATCACGCAAATGTGGGGAGCAGCAAGGAAAGTGAGGTGGATGATGAGGATATTGAAAAATTAGTGAAAAGCATGCTACTTGATCCTGGGCAGTCCATCGGCAAGAGAAATGTGTTCTACATGGATCAACGCCTGAGTTGTGCCAACATGCTCTTCAACGGGACAGGCTCATTTACTCTA
Source organism: Taxus chinensis (assembly GCA_019776745.2). NCBI lineage: Eukaryota > Viridiplantae > Streptophyta > Pinopsida > Cupressales > Taxaceae > Taxus > Taxus chinensis. The sequence continues at coordinate 196,541,012 of CM034147.1, read as the reverse complement.
TAGGAGGACCATCAGAACATTGAATATTTGTTGCACTCTTTGGGATTGGGAAACCCACATCAATAGCATTTGAGCATTGAAGGTCTACGAACTCTGAGCCATGGGTAAGTGCAATTAGCTAGAAGGCTGGAACAGAGCTTCCCCGGGATGTCGTTTACAACCCTAAAGCTTGCTATCCCCCCTCAGAAGTTGATGGGGAGGAGAATATGGAGGAAGGCCCTAACAACATAATAGTAATAGTCTAATCGATTGACCCCATGTGTTTACAATACTCATTTATACATCTATGTATATTTTTTGATCATGGCTTCAACAGGTGGGCCTGCTTTATTTGCCCCCAGCCATCAAACTTGAAAAAACTGGTAACTGTCAGAAGGCTAGGAAATTCTCTCTTTTGATGAATAATAGCTATCTAGATTATAGTTCTCTGTGGTCTGAACTGCTATATGATATGTCATTGATGTCAACCGCCATGGCATGTAAGCACACACAGAATTGCCATGATAGCATACACAGATTACACAAATGAATGTACGTGTGGAGTGAGATGAATCCAGAAGCTATTTGTAGGTTGCAATCCTATATGTTTTCTTTGATAACACGCATGTAGCTGCTTGTTTGTAGTAAAGAACTCTTAACTCTCAATTGAAGGACATATTCGCTCTCAATGAAGGATACCTGATGCTGTGGTTGATAACAAGATGATAAGCATGCATGGTTCAGCTTTTAGAGTGCCTGGTCTATTGTCCTTCTTGGGTATAATATGATAATGACTTGTTATCATCGTATCCTAGGACACTTTGCTGAAACCTCTCTCCTGTACACATGATAATATGCCTCATATTTTACAGCCTCAATGTGGATTGATCCTCGGGTGATACTTTCACTTTATTTTTTTAGTGGGTCCAAGGTCCTTCCCTAGTTATCACTTCGCGGGAAAAAAAAACCCAAAATAATTATGAAAAATTACTTATTCCAAACATAGATTACTGTAATTTATCAAATTCAGTGGTTTCTAAACTTTGATAAGTTTGAACTTTGAAACAACTGACAAGTGAAAAAATGGGGTGAGAAAATGAGTTTTTAGGGCCTTTTGTATGCTGTTATGGGAATTGTCATTCTGCCTATTCTGATCATTCAAAAAAATTGTGTTTTCTATAGATGTTGCGCATAATTTTGAATTTTACAGGGGATAATTTTTCTGACTGATTTTCTCCAAATTGCATTGAAACCCAAATAGAATAGAGAAAACACTCTTGCCAGATACATAGATGTCAAACCATTGGGATTTTACATTTGCAGAGCTGGGGGCGATCACCCCATTATCAGATTTGATCCCTGGGTCCCCGAAATGACCTGGCTATTGGCGACTGGGGTGTGTCTGGTGCTAAGGGCTCCTTCTTCAGCCGAGCATTGTACTCGGGCATCCTTATAAGTGTGGGTTAGAGTTAGGGCCCCGAGCCTTAACCAACTCAATGCCGGGAGAGAAAGAAAGAGAATTTCCCCAAATCTCAATTCTCTCTGCCCTAATTATTTTTCAATAGGCATGCTCGTTTTCGAAGGCAACAATTGCAACAAACTTTGTCAATTTCCTCAATTATCAGGAATCGGGAATGAAATTAACTCAAACTAGAATAAAAAGCTTATTAAAAATACAAATAACCTTCTTCATGCTCATGCACAATGAGATTCTGGGTGCTTTTGGATCTAAGTTACCAGAAACAAGAAACATGCAACGTGACAGCATCGGCAACACAACCAAAAACGTTGCGTGAAAGAGCTGGATATATATGTTTCAAACAGAAACAGGAAAAAATCATCATTATTATTCACAAAAACAGGAAAAACCCATCATTATTATTATTCATAACTCTTTACACCCACCCTCTATCTTAAAAACCAAACCACAGTATTGAAACGGGACAGACGTATCCTTGCAGATTCATGTATAGTTCTAACTACCCAATAATAATTTGAAAGAAAAAAAAACTTCTGCCCAAGTTACCATTCATTCTCATATTAGTTCAAAAAATCAAAATCAAAATAAATGTCATCATTCATATCAGAAATGGGTATTGCACCATATTTGACAAATTAGTGAATGGGAGTAAACAATAAAATTGAAGAAGCAGATAAGTACAACATACCCAATTCCTTTGGTGCCTCCTGTGACGAGAGCTGTCATTCCTTGCAGAGACCACCTCTGTTGCCTGCTACTGCTGCTCTCTACCATCTTCTGGTTCCTTTGTTGAACCCAATTAACAAAATCGTTGGTGGGAGAAGGCAGACTTGATTAGAGCCGATTCAATGGAGGAGGAGATGTAATATATAGACTTTATACTCTATCCCCACTGTACAAGACTAGAACAGGTATCTGCGGTGGATCATAGAGGTCCCATCATGGTATTCAATAGCCAATAGGTATCTGACGTCGATCTTAGAGGGATCTGAGTAGAATCCTAGTCCAACGCGTCTCGTTTCAAGAGATTACGATTTGCAAACAACATAATCCTATCGCGTCTTGAAAAAACGAGGCTCTGGACTGAGCAAGGATTTAAGCTTCTCTTTTGGCTACTAGTTGTTTGTCACGTTGCCCATTTTTATTGTTGGCATGATTCTTGCCGAGTTTAAAGCTGGCCTATTTTAATAGGCAACTCCAACGTGAATGTCGCATGTATTACTAACTGAGCTTTTCGGCCTAAATTCGCTCAGCAGCACCCGCTGAGATTTTTATGCAGCCCCCCTCTCCATGGGACCATGCTCTTATGGTACTGAAACATGTAGGAGATTCGTTCAAGAAGTGTTCCTAAGGAGGTACTAATGACAAGTCCAAGGATTTCTGTTTGAGTTGCTTGTGAGGCTCATTCAATTTCAGAGTGGATGAGGGAAAGCGTTTCGAAGGTTTGAGCTTTTGATGTGGTTAATTCTCGTTAAAAGGTAGGTTCAAAATTGGGTTATTATTGACATGGATTTAGTTGGATGAGTAAAAATCGAGGAAGGCCTAACAACATAATGCTAATAGTCTAATCGATTGACCCCATGTGTTTACAATACTCAATTTATACATCTATGTATATTTTTTGATCATGGCTTCAACAGGTGGGCCTGCTTTATTGCCCCCAGCCATCAAACTTGAAAAAACTGGTAACTGTCAGAAGGCTAGGAAATTCTCTCTTTTGATGAATAATAGCTATCTAGATTATAGTTCTCTGTGGTCTGAACTGCTATATGATATGTCATTGATGTCAACCGCCATGGCATGTAAGCACACACAGAATTGCCATGGATAGCATACACAGATTACACAAATGAATGTACGTGTGGAGTGAGATGAATCCAGAAGCTATTTGTAGGTTGCAATCCTATATGTTTTCTTTGATAACACGCATGTAGCTGCTTGTTTGTAGTAAAGAACTCTTAACTCTCAATTGAAGGACATATTCGCTCTCAATGAAGGATACCTGATGCTGTGGTTTGATAACAAGCTGATAAGCATGCATGGTTCAGCCTTTTAGAGTGCATGGTCTATTGTCCTTCTTGGGTATAATATGATAATGACTTGTTATCATCGTATCCTAGGCACTTTGCTGAAAACCTCTCTCCTGTACACATGATAATATGCCTCATATTTTACAGCCTCATGTGCTTGATCACTCGGGTGATACTTTCACCTTATTTTTTTTAGTGGCGGTCCAAGGTCCTTCCCTAGTTATCACTTCGCGGGAAAAAAAAACCCAAAATAATTATGAAAAATTACCTTATTCCAAACATAGATTACTGTAATTTATCAAATTCAGTGGTTCTAAACTTTGATAAGTTTGAACTTTGAAACAACTGACAAGTGAAAAAATGGGGTGAGAAAATGAGTTTTTAGGGCCCTTTTGTATGCTGTTATGGGATTGTCATTCTGCCTATTCTGATCATTCAAAAAAATTGTGTTTTTCTATAGATGTTGCGCATAATTTTGAATTTTACAGGGGATAATTTTTCTGACTGATTTTCTCCAAATTGCCATTGAAACCCAAATAGAATAGAGAAAACACTCTTGCCAGATACATAGATGTCAAACCATGGGATTTTACATTTGCAGAGCTGGGGGCGATCACCCCCATTATCAGATTTGATCCCTGGGTCCCCGAAATGACCTGGCTATTGGCGACTGGGGTGTGTCTGGTGCTAAGGGCTCCTTCTTCAGCCGAGCATTGTACTCGGGCATCCTTATAAGTGTGGGTTAGAGTTAGGGCCCCGAGCCTTAACCAACTCAATGCCGGGAGAGAAAGAAAGAGAATTTCCCCAAATCTCAATTCTCTCTGCCCTAATTATTTTTCAATAGGCATGCTCGTTTTCGAAGGCAACAATTGCAACAAACTTTGTCAATTTCCTCAATTATCAGGAATCGGGAATGAAATAACTCAAACTAGAATAAAAAGCTTATTTAAAAATACAAATAACCTTCTTCATGCTCATGCACAATGCGATTCTGGGTGCTTTTGGATCTAAGTTACCAGAAACAAGAAACATGCAACGTGAACAGCATCGGCAAACACAACCAAAACGTTGCGTGAAAGAGCTGGATATATATGTTTCAAACAGAAACAGGAAAAAATCATCATTATTATTCACAAAAACAGGAAAAACCCATCATTATTATTATTCATAACTCTTTACACCCACCCTCTATCTTAAAAACCAAACCACAGTATTGAAACGGGACAGACGTATCCTTGCAGATTCATGTATAGTTCTAACTACCCAATAATAATTTGAAAGAAAAAAAAACTTCTGCCCAAGTTACCATTCATTCTCATATTAGTTCAAAAAATCAAAATCAAAATAAATGTCATCATTCATATCAGAAATGGGTATTGCACCATATTTGACAAATTAGTGAATGGAAGTAAACAATAAAATTGAAGAAGCAGATAAGTACAACATACCCAATTCCTTTGGTGCCTCCTGTGACGAGAGCTGTCATTCCTTGCAGAGACCACCTCTGTTGCCTGCTACTGCTGCTCTCTACCATCTTCTGGTTCCTTTGTTGAACCCAATTAACAAAATCGTTGGTGGGAGAAGGCAGACTTGATTAGAGCCGATTCAATGGAGGAGGAGATGTAATATATAGACTTTATACTCTATCCCCACTGTACAAGACTAGAACAGGTATCTGCGGTGGATCATAGAGGTCCCATCATGGTATTCAATAGCCAATAGGTATCTGAGGTCGATCTTAGAGGAATCTGAGTAGAATCCTAGTCCAACGCGTCTCGTTTCAAGAGATTATGATTTGCAATCAACATAATCCTATCGCATCTTGAAAAAACGAGGCTCTGGACTGAGCTAGGATTTAAGCTTCTCTTTTGGCTACTAGGCGTTTGTCACGTTGCCCATTTTTACTGTTGGCATGATTCTTGCCGAGTTTAAAGCTGGCCTATTTTAATAGGCAACTCCAACGTGAATGTCGCATGTATTACTAACTGAGCTTTTCGGAATTAGGGCATGGTCCCATGGAGCCGCTACAGGTTCTATAATGATGCAGCAGGTGGTCCCATGCAAAATTTTTCAACCAGCTACAGGGTAAATTAGAATCTTGCCCAGGAAAGTAGGAGCTCCACAATTTTTGCCGGTTCAACTCCAGGGGGGGCTGAAGAGGGGGGGCTGACTATTTCCTGCTACAGTTTAGGCTTTTTTTTTGTCCAGCTGGCAACCCAAATGCATTCCCGCCAGCTTTTTTGGTCGATTTGGAGGGAGATTTTCACCTTATATACCCTGCATTTGCTCATATTTGAAAGCAGTGCTTTGGAGGTGGATACTGTAAAAAACGAAAATATTGCCATGGGACCCAAAAACAGCTAATATGCTCCTAAATTCGCTCAGCAGCACCCGCTGAGATTTTTATGCAGCCCCCTCTCCATGGGACCATGCTCTTATGGTACTGAAACATGTAGGAGATTCGTTCCAGAAGTGTTCTATGAGGTACTTAATGATAAAGTCCCAAAGGATTTTATGTTTGATGTTGCTTGTGAGGCTCTTCAATTCAAGAGTGGATGAGAAAGGTTTGAAGCTTTGATGTTGGTAATATCTCTCTAAAGAGTATGTTCAAAATTTGGGTTCATTATCGTCATGGAATTTAGTTGGAGAGTATAAAATCGAATCAATCGTTTTTTTTCTTTTCAAATCTGAAGTGGAGCACTGTCCCCATTTTAAAATACCAGAACAAGGGAAAAAAAAAAAAAAAAAAAATATATAACGTTCTCTGTTATGAATTACAAAATTCAAACACACGTTCAAGTTTTAATAATTGTTCTCTGCCCAAACAACACAGTTTGGATCACACAATTTCTTTTTAAAACGAATGTTCCCTGTTCACATATTTACAATATGGAACACACATTCAATGCCATTCAATCTTATAACAGATTCTATATGCTGCTGTAAATGACTCGAGGAACTGCCGATCTTCCATTTTCATGGCTCGGAGTTTCAACGATCCTTCATTTCATGACTCGGCAACAACCGATCCTTCATGTTCATGACTCGGCAACAACCGATCCTTCATGTTCGTTTATGCATGGTATATTATATATACCTGTTCTCATAACCGTTTCCGGTTATCGAAGTGATCCATTTAAGAAGCCTATCTGAATATCTGTTACTGATATTCATCTGACATCCTGCATCTTAAATTAAGTGATAAGGACAACGCAACCAGCAATTGCGATACTTTGGCCAAAGATTTTCACATGCTTTGCATGATCATATTCCTGGATGTGATACACATCAACGGAATACGTCCTTCACTTCACTTCACCTGTTATCTAGAATGGTCTTTCCTGGTTCCTACCAGTCCTCTTCGTTTAAGGTCAGTTTTAAACTTCCAATTCCAACTAGTAATATGAACGAATATAGGAAGGCACTCCTGGTAACTAAAGATACGCAGACATACGGTGTCGTTACCCCACGACCCCGTGTGTCTAGTTATCCTTAGTATTCCGGAGTCACTCCGTATATCAGATCATATCCTATCCCCCGTCTAAGAGTTACACATTCAGCCTATGTATTCTAGATGTTTTGATTCGGGAGGGCATTGCTATATGTCAGCTGCAACATTGTGTCGTCATGAAGACCCCGTCTTCATGGAGACACCTTGCTGTAGCTGGCGTATGCCAATGTCCTGCAGAATCCACCCATCGAGAACACACATCCTGCTCAAGTGACTTAGCCACGAATTAATAATTAAAATCAACTTTCAGCATTCGTGCTGATCCCTTGATCCTCGTTTCCGTTGCAGTTGCATATAGCTAAGAGGGACTAAACCGTCCATTAGCTTGCTATGCATCTTCTCCTTCGTATCGAAGGGCTACATTTCCCTACTTGGTTCACTTCTTAATCATTGGATTAAGCAGTCCGTACCGACGGACGTGATAAGTTTAACCTATTAAACTTAGCCAAGATTTTCCAACTGCAACTAAATTCAGAATTCTAACTTATTAGACGTCATTTAAACGAGGTCTAATTCCCAAGAACAGTATTCATTTGTTCTCCTTAACGTTATATGGTTAAGGTCCATTAGTTATGGATATACTTATCCTATATCCTTTATTCTGAATTTAACACACGAGATCATTAATGGAGCTCGAAAGCGAAGTTCGATTACTCCGAAGTTTAATTGGTATTCCTTAGCTCCTAAGCTAATCCTGAATACCTTCCAATTATGGAATCATATTCTTCCTAATCCTTATAATGTCAATTAAAAATTCATCTTTACCCAAGTATGAATTAATTGCATTTTTCAACTTAAAAGTTGCATTTAGGTAAGAATAGATATCAGTTTCCATTTAACATCCATCCAAGGACAATTAAACAAATCCAATCAAGAAATAACATTATATTTCCAATTTAGACAACAATTCAAACTGATATAATTATTAAAATATCACACATGTAATTGTATTCAATATTTCTTGTCATAATCTGTACATTTGCCAATCCAGCTGATTGGGCATGGTTTACATAAAACATCAATACAACTCATAGATAGAAGAATATATTTTCTTCTTTTCACAATTCCTCGAAGAGGAATAAAAGCGACAATTACAATACATCATCAACAAATCAAGAAGCATCAGAAAACAGCCAAGTCTTCATTCTAATCAAATTCCATCTGCAAAATGAATTACACGGGTCAGTTCAATGAACTGAGCATATTAAGCACTTATCCTTAAAATAAGGTGCTTCAACTAACTGTCTCAATAAAAGAACCCTGCTTTTATGAAACGACAGTTAAACATCAATCACGAAATAGGCACAAAAGAAAGATCAGCAAAACAACTGAACTATCAAAATATCATCACAATCAGCCAAAGAACTGCTGTCCCGTTTTCCACATAACTGTTACAAGTCTCAATTTACAATATTTGTAAAGTTAGGAATACAAGTAGCTTACTGCTGATATAACATACAGTTATCCTTTCCACGTCTTTCATTAATAATAAATGCAAGGATGAAACCAACTGAAATGTAAACCTCTTTACTTTCCTTTCAGTTCATGCATCATTTTAGAATCCAAGCAATCAAGCACAGACAAGAAAGCGAACAGCAATGCATATAGTTGCTCCCATCTAAGCACTATAAAATTCATTATTCACGAATTACAGATTTCCAACTGAATGAAAGAAGAAAAGGTTATTTTTCCAAGTCATTCATTCATATCTCTATTTCTTTCCACATGACTGTCCTAACAGTGGAATCCAAACGAAAGACAAATCAAGATAACAGTTCAGAGTGAAACTTACAAAATCCATTCAGAATTCACTTTCCGGCAGTAAGAGTAATTTCATTTATAATCCGCTTTAAATGAAAACAGGGAAGAATTCATCATCCATATCCATACTTCATTTGAATCAGACTCATATAAAAATCCAATACAGGTTAGTACAACATTATGTTCATCCAGGTCAAACAGTACAAGGATGCAAACCATATTTTTACCATACTAGAAGAAACCATATTTCTTTCACTGTATGCTAAACAGACAAACAGTTTTCTATCATGCAGTCAATTAATCACATGATTTCCTAATCTAATCCATGATGAACGTAATCCCGTTCAAAATAACATATTATTCATTGTTGTTACCTACAGCAATCCAAGATTAAGTCATAATCACCAAAACAGTTCGACCTTACAAGACCGATCAGCATTAGTAAACACAACTAATCATCATACCTTCCTAGCAAGAAACAGTATATTTCTCTATGAGTTCAGAAGGAAAAACTACTTCTTTTCCAACTCTCACAAACACTCATATAAAATTCTAAAGCCCATTCCTTTAAAATACAAAATACCATTTCCTCATAATCCCGAAACAGCAGAAGGAAGAGAAAAGTCTTATTTCTTTTTAAGCAAGAAAGGAAAGAACAGCCAAAAACGTGTTATCATTTCTTTCTCCAAGGCAATTCGTATGCTCATACAAAAAAAAACAACGTTGTATTCATCCTAATCAACACAGCAGAGAGAGAGAGAAAGAAACTATTTCCTTTTCAAAAGAAGTTTCAGTATAGAAACGACCTTAAACATCTCGTACATCCTTTACCATTATATCACGAAAGACCATATAACAAGAGCATTTTCATAGTAGTGAAAACAACCATACAGTCTGCCAGTTCTTAATATAATACTTAAACAGTGAAAAACCCATTCCAATAAGCTCGAAAAGAATGATATTCCTTTTAATCCCGAACAGCAGACATTAATCAACAAAAGATCTTATTTCCCATCAATGAAACTTCAGTACAGAAACGACACCAAGCCGCTCACACAACCTTCACCATTTTATCTCAAAAGTTCATGTGACAAAAGACAATCACACAACAATAAAACAATTCACACTGCCTGTACTGTTCCTATTAAACATCTTACGGAAAAGAACCCGTTTCAACTTCCATTTAACGTCAACCACCAGCACGACAGGAAGGTATTTCATTCGAGAAATACAAAGACAGATAAACTCAGCAATCAAGACAGTGTTTCATATTATTTCCAAAATGACAGCAAGAGTCAACGGAACCCAAATCATAGCAATATAACTCGACTGTATTTCCATTTCCATTTTACATGCAAGGGCAGTTCCAAATACAACAGCAAAGAAACGATTGCACAGAAGGAGAACATCGCACAAGGCCTGTTCCAATTCATACAACATGTACAGAGAAAGAAAATGTCTATTTCATTCCACAATACTGTCAACAACCACTACAGTAATTCATATTCCAACTCGATTCGAGCAACAACACATCAAGGCCGAGCAACCAGAAGCAATTAAGCTTATCATTTCCCAAAGAAAAGAAGCAAGAACCGACAAAACCAATTCAAATCGACTCAACAGCAATCACACAATCCAAACCCAAGAGCAGGGTTGTTTTAATGAGACACTTAAACAAAGCAAGAATTTTTAAAGAGAAGGGCTTAACATGCCTGTAATCTCTTTTCCAGAACTCGAAGAAAACTTCGTTTGCCACATTTTTCCTTCCACAGCGACAGTACAAACTTCCCAGCACTCTTTTCTTCTTCAGGCTTAGCAACAGCCTTAAAAATCTCCAAGCACAGTGTCAAATTCCAAGAGCTGGTTCGACTGAACCAGACCAGAAAACCAAATGCAGAGCAACTTTGCAAAAGCCAAATCGAAACAATGAAAAATCAAATTCCCTCATACACTTTCCAAGGCGAACTGGTCGCGAGGACCAAGAATAATCAATGCAATTAAGGCTCTGCCTTTTTCCTAACTTCCACGCCACCGCCACTTGAGTTGGAAAACTCTAAATTTCAATTTCCCATGTAAAACTGAATTTGGCTCTATCTCCAAATAGATGCCTCTATTTCCTACCTGCCCCGCCAAAACTGGCGCTGTCCACGTATGGACTGTTTATTAAATGCCAATGAATGCCCTTTCCATCCTTATCCTTTCCTTCCAAGGGTCTGCGCGCCCTTTTTAGATTAGGATTAGTTTAGGTTGCATAAAGTGTTCAACCTAGGTCTTAGTTTAGCCTTAGGTTTTATTTTCCCTTTTTTTTTTGTAATTTAAAAATCCACTTAGGATAGTAGTGTAGGATGCATGTTAGGACTTAGGATTAGTTTAGGGTTTTAATTTATACTAACCACTAACACCAAACAACTTCCATCCAGCCTTCCTACTAACATTCACGTTAATGCAGAGCAGGACGTTCCGTCCTTTGGATCACGTGCCAAGGCCACCCGTGTCCAGGCGTTTCTTGCCTCACGAGGTCCCAAGTTCGACAGTACAGGGTTCAAGAATCGAATCCCTGTCGTTGGCATCTACGTGCCAGCTGTTCAAACCTGCAATCAGGCGCTGCACGTTCATAACAATCTCGAGTTCGGTTCAAGTGTGAATCGACACAAAAATCACAAGAGGACCTCAGCATACTTGGATCAATGGAATTGATTCAAGGTATGCTGTCAATCAGCAAAGTGAGTTTAGCAAGTATACGACAATTTGTCGTCACATCAGCAAACACGCAAGTACAATAAATGTTGTCCTAACAATAAATCACAGCATGCAAGAATCCAAGTTAGCAACACATTCCTTTAAGATCAGAGTTTATCTTAACATGTTTGCCTTCATTCCAGCAGTTATAACAGCATGTAAAACATTCTCCACAGGACACAATTTCAAAGACGGTTTTATCAAACCATTTCCGTCCATTTTCACTCATCAGGTCGCCCCAAATTAGCACATGGTCTAAAATATCATATAAGTCTTCTTCTCCCTCTTATTATTGGTATTTTGTTTTAGTATCGATCGCTACTTATCTTTGTTTCATATATTATTCTCATATAGTTGTAATCGGCTTTGGAAACTAGTTGATTAAGATAATATATCATCAATTACTACCCCCTATAAATTTAACCATTTAGGTTAAATCACTTTTAACCAAAAAAGCACAATTGAAACAAACTACAAAATATAAAGGAAATAGACAAGAAAGAAAACAAGAGGTAGGGAGAAACCCACAATGGAATAAATGTAACGAACTGTTGGGATGACCAAGGGTAAATATAAATAGTAACTCTTACTTTCATGTGAAGATAGGAACACAAACAATGACTTCATAAAGAATAAATATCATCTAGAAATACAAGGTATTTCTTACATCTGAATTGTATGTATGTAGCATAAAGATTCACAATACAAAATTTTCATCATTAAAGTATCACATATAATGGAGAAAAATCTAAGTCTTGATGACATGCCTTAACCATTCTCACCAAACTATGATTCGTAATTGAAGAACACTAAAAAAAAATACAATGAATTTCATCTCATTCAAGATTGTATCTTTCATATTCATGAACCTAAAAAAAACCATATGTACATACAAAATTGAAACAAACCCTTTCTAGGAGTAACATTAAACTAGCAATTGCACATGAGTTGCAAAATACGCCGGAGAGGATAACAATCTTAAGTTTGTTGGAGTTATAATTTTCAATGAAATGTATGTTATTTTAAATAATTTTAAGTTTTTTGTGATGGGGAGGGGAGACCAATGTAGTATAACTACAACAGTCGATAGAAACTACCTTCTATTTTACCCTAAGAGATGTCCATACCCTGCTCCAAAACTCTTATCTTGCCACCGCTTAGAGATAAAGTAGAGCAGACTAAGACATCAAGTCATTAAATATTTTATGACTAAAATTACAAAAAAACATCTAAACTACTGTCAAATATATGATGCAATAAAAAAAGAGATGATGCCACCGATGTTGATGCGTGGGATCTTATCAACCGTATAAAGAAAATTCATAAAATTCTTGATAACAATAAGCATCGTGGACGAATACAACGATCACTTTTATGTTTTTTGTTTTTATTTTAATGGACATACATAAATCACTTTGTATTGTTGAGATGGTACTTTTAATTCAATGTGGGATACATCTAATATTTGTGAACTATTAATGTTACAAATACCCCATTAATATTATGCCACAAACCCTTGGACAAAAATAAATACCTTTTAAAAATAATTATTGTTAGCTTAAAAATCTAGGAAAACTAAAAGGGCATAATCCCTCATAAGCATTTGTTGCCTGAGTATAATTCTAAGGAAAAGATAACTCGAAAAGAAACAAGTTTGGCAGTTTGTAATCCTGCTTTTGAAATTCAAATCCCCCTCATAACTCAACACTAAAATAGACATGGGTGAGATTGTTGTTTACCAATCGGTTTAAGATTTACAGAGTAAGAAATTTACAAACACCACATTAAAAAATGAAAAACATTACTGCAATTGCTAGTATATATATTGTCAATAGCTGGGGTCACCAGATTCACCACCAAGATCCCCTCCGACTGCAATACCAAAGATCCCGCCACAACCGCATCTGCCTTTGTTTTGCAGTTGCGAGGTTAGAATCCAATTGGGCCCACACAAAACATTCACGCTGCCATTACTGGTAAAGAAAGGCTACGATCCGCAAACCGCTAGCTTGGAATAGCATTTCTCCTCTACATTTGAAATCTCTCCGGGCCAATTGCGGTGACTCCACCTCACATATTACATTCCTCGAGGGCGACTGCATCTAAAACAACCATCCCGTCCAACACTACAAATTACTTCTCAGAAGCTCATTTTTTGTAATTGAAAAAAAATGTGTATGGAACTCACAAATAGGCACTAAATTACCAGTCAAAAGCAAAAAAAGGACCATGCAAACCTATTATAGTTCTGATCTTTGGTGCATATCAAGAGAACAAGTTGTTATAACTTCTCAATAGACAAACTGTGTGGAGGCATTGCAGGATAAAATCAAGAATATGGTGCTTGGTATTTATAGAGGGAAGCAGACATTTTGAGCATTCATCGTTGAGGGAAAGGATGTCGCTGTTACAACTACATACAATTATGACAGGAGCAATGTAGATGTCGGTGAGTAGAAAACAACTTGAGCAATGAAGGCACCGGCTATTCGTCCCCTAGAAAATGTTGCATGCACCAGCCATGTATAAAGAGGGGAAGTTTAAGAAAAGAGAAATTTGGTGAGATCAAATAACATTACAACTATTGGAAACTGCACACTATGTACGTGTCAACAAAATAGGAATGGGATAATGTAAAAAACTGTACATGGAATTTTGTAACAATGCACAACGAATGTAAGTAACACTTAACAAACCAACAATATATATAGTGAGAAAGATATTTAGAGCAGTAATTACAATTCTCTTAGTGGGTCATTGTTGCATACTCGGCCTTTATGGCACAAAAAGTGGTTATGCCTTTGTAGGGAGATGGCAAAGGAAGACGATGAAGGTCATTGTGAGAACCTAAAGTCAAGGGGCAAGTTTAGTGAGGATGTCACTTTTCCTGATTTAAAAGAGCAATACTGCAGCTGGAAAAAATTAGCCGGAAAAAGTTGTTGGAATTTGACACATTCCATCAAAGGTGTCCTCAAAGGTGGAAGCCTCCGGCTAAATATCAATATCCCTATTAAAGTCACACTTGTGTCCTTTTATATTATTTGCATTCACATTTTTGACATCATTAGTGTTGTATATTATAATATATAGTTTATTCTTATTCCACTTTATGAATTTAAATAAATTTCATCAATTCATTTTCGAGTCACTTGCTTTATTTTTATTTTTTTTAGGCAATTCACAAGAGTGATATTTCCTGCGTGTGGCATTTCCATGGTCTCCTCTCCTTTTCATCATGAATGTTTATTCCTACTTTGTTAGGGATGTTGGTGATAATGGAAATTAATTAACTTCCACGTAGACCCATGCACATTGAGAGGGTTTTTTTATTTAAATAAAGAAACTTGGATTTTTTTAGCAACATGATTGTCTTAGAAAATAAATGCATTATGAAGAGCTCTTCACTTTTATGAAATTGGCCATAAGTTCTAAAGGTATGATCCCTTCACATGAGGTGATACTAATTAGTTTATAGCTCTCACATTAAAAGTATGATTATTCACATTATTATTGCATAACTCGGGGAATTAGGTTATTAAAATGATGAGAGAATTTTATCGACACATGCAAATTCCTAATTCATCTTACATGAAGGGGCTTAGTAGAGAAATGGGTTCAATAGGTAGACCTCATACAATGGGGGTGCCCACATAAGAGAATAAACATAGGTTGATTATAGTTAATATTCATGTGTAGGGCATGACAAACATGTTGGAGTAAAACTTCAAAGGTTTCAGAATTTTTTTGAATTTTTCATAGTTTAAAGAACAATAGTTGGATCTAAGTGGGGACTGCACTCCCTAATGGAAAGCAAGAGAATTCAAAATATTTATTTAAGACTAGTGCATATTTCATTGGTCAAAGGGAAAGAGAACAAGAGACTTCTCACTCTTTAGAGTCAGTGACTTCTTCTACCTTTTATCCAGCCAAGGATACTGACTTCTTCTCTTCACAGACATCATTGGCACATTAACCTCCCCTAAGTGATATTGTAGACACCTATAATTTAGCTCAAGCAATTTAAATACTTAAATTGCACTAATTATACCATTTCTCGCAAATTGATGACATATCGTCAATATCGCACATTTTTTGTGCTATCGTTAATTAATTACATTACGTTAGTTAATTAACTCTTCTATCCAACAACGATGTCAATTAACAACCTTCCATTAATCAGCTCCTCTTTCTATCTAGATTAATTATTTATTTATAATTAATTAAGCTCCATTTTCTATCTAGATTAATTAATTATTTCTAATTAATTAATACCCCTTTCTATCTAGAATAATTGATTAATTTTCTCTTGTATTTAGTCAATAAATCGTCATTTATTTGATTAAAATCCTCTCATAACATAAATCATACTAACTATTCCTCTAAAAAGCTTCTATAAGCTTGCACACCTATTAATTAATCACTTGGGTTAATTAATAAATCCTCTCAAACCCCATGAGTCCCTAAAGGACAAAATAAACTCTCCCAAGGTTGACTCAACCCACTTTTAACCATCCTTATCCACAACTAACCCAACCTCTCTATTATCCCACATGTAAAGGGATGTATAGATTCTTTCATCCATTGGGCTATATAAAGAGCCCTCCTTCTACCTTTCTTCTTACACCTTTACACACCTTTCATGTTTATAGCTAATAATTTTATCTTAGAGCATCTCTCATTTGAGCTAATAGCCTCATTCTTGCATTTCATTCATCCAAGCTTTTGGGTCATATGGAGAGAATAAAAATGGTCTTGTAGCCATACTTTGATGAGCTTCCATTCCCAAATCCTTGAAGATCAAACAATCAACTTTGATTGTCATGGATCTATCTAGGTTCATTTAGTGTTTTTGGTGATCTAAAGAGTAGAGATTCTAATGCTTAGCATATTTGATCACCATGGATACAAAGGAAAGATTTCCTATGTTTAATTGATGCAAAAGTTGCTTGATAGGAAATGTTTTTGCCAAGGTTTAAAATGTGTTCAAAAATGATCATAAACTTAGACAAAAACAAGAAGATCAAGAGAATCAAAGACCTAAAGGATTTTCCTAGAAATGAGCTTATAAGGCAGATAAACACAAGGAACAATCATGCCGGTTCAAAACACAAAGTCAAATTAATGACCAAAGGAATTAGGAATTGAAATAGAAATCAAAATGATATGCTAAGCATTAGAATCTATACTCTTTAGATCACCACAAACACTAAATGAACCTAGATAGATCCATGGCAATCAAAGTTGATTGTTTGATCTTCAAGGGTTTGGGAATGGAAGCTCATCAAAGTATGGCTACAAGACCATTTTGATTCTCTCCATATGACCCAAAAGCTTAGATGAATGAAATGTAAGAATGAGACTATTAGCTCAAATGAGAGATGCTCTAAGATAAAATGCCTATAGATTAGCTATAAACATGAAAGGTGTGTAAAGGTGTAAAAAGAAAGGTAGGAGGAGGGCTCCTTATATAGCCCAATGGTTAAAATAATATCTACATCCCTTTACATGTGGGATAATAGAGATGTTGGGTTAGTTGTGGATAAGAATGGTTAAAAGGAGGTTGAGTCAACCTTATGAGAGATTATTTTGTCTTTTAGTGACTCATGGGGTTTGAGGGTATTTATTAATTAAACCAAGTGATTAATTAATAGGTGTGCAAGCTTATAGAAGCTTTTTAGAGGAATAATTAGTATGATTTATGTTATGGGAGGATTTTAATCAAATAAATGACGATTTATTGATTAAATAGAAGAGAAAATTAAATAATTAAGAATAATTAATAAATCTATACAGAAAGGGGTATTAATTAATTAGAAATAATTAATTAATCTAGATAGAAAGGGGAGCTTAATTAATTAGAAATAATTAATTAATCTAGATAGAAAGTGGAGCTTAATTAATTAATCTAGATAGAAAGGGGAGCTAATTAACAGAAGGTCATTAATTGACATCGTTGTTGGATAAAAAAGTTAATTAACTAACGTAATGTAATTAATTAACGATAATAGAGAAAATGTGAGATATTGACGATATGTCATCAATTCATGGGAAAGGGTATAATTAGCGCAATTTAAGTATTTAAATTACTTGAGCTAAATTATAGGTGTCTACATTTGCCTTTCTTTGGGGTGGCATAAGTGACGCCACTTCAAAGATAGTAGACAAATAAAATTTTGAAGGCATAGAAGAAAAATTAGTAGAAGTGAGAGATGCCCCCTCGAGTGTCGATGGGGTGATGAAAGAAGCTGATCGACGATCGACAAAAGTGAGAGAAATGGATAGAAGAATGGGTAGGGGTAGGATGCCCCGAGTGAATCGAAAGAATATTGTTGATAGGAAAATGATGTAGAAGAGGAATGAATACGGAAAGAAAAGAGCAAGCTTTCATCCAGTGTATTGAAACAAATTTAGTGTCATCATATTACCAAAGATCTACGTCATCGGTCCTTATTAAAAATATAAGCATACGACAAAAGTATAATGACATAAAAAGCCATAATACGAACAATTGTCCATTGTTGAAAATACCAACTCCATGCAACATGTAAAATGTAATGCAATACGAGAAAGTAAAAGATGTTTAACTCCTTGTAACATACAAAATGCAATGCAATACGAGAAAGTAAACAAGCTAACCTAACAAAGAAACATAATGCAATGATTTTGTTATCAAACTTTGATTCCGACCTATGTGAATTAATGACAAGGGTTAAAAGATGGTGCCCCAAGCAAGGATACATGCAAGGGGAATAACAGAGGACACTTAGGTCCTTTGAAAAGCAATCGTGCACTATGAAATAGTACCAAACAACTCGTTGTGCCCCAGAGTACAGACATAGCAAGCGAACTGGTTTTGTTGATGGAGGTAGATCAAGATGATCCGTGAGTCACACACAAGAACAGGCGAGAACCAAAGAGCAATGTTTGTAGGATGTTTTTTATTATTTTTTGATTTTTTTAGAAATGTATTTGAATTTTTTTTTATTTTGAAAGTTTTCTGAAACTATGTATAAGAAACCAAGAAGCGTGGATTCCCCTAGCGATAGATGGTATGTAAAAGGGCAGAATGTCACGTGTATGCGCAAGAAAGTGAAGATGTGAAAATTCCCCAGCGATTAGGTGGGAGTATTCAAAGGTAAAATCTTCACACACTGAAGGGGGATCAAGGCCAATATAAAATAGGTCCAATCATGAGGGAGCAAGGATGCCCCCAACGTAAGTTGGCCAAGAAACACATGAGAGAAAGGAAGTAGAAAATTGTATTATTAAAAGGGGATAAAAGTTCCTGCAAACATGGAAAAGAGGACATCTGATACACATGGATGTTCTAAACAATTTTCGAAGAACAGAGGATGCTATGAAAATATTTAGAAGGTGGTCGTTGAAAAAGTGATTAGGCTAAGGCACAAATCACAAGATAAGACATGCGCTAAAACAAGAGTTTGAACAAGGTCCAAAAAGTAACACTTAATAACATACTAATCTTGCTTACTCATTGATATCCCATGTGTGCACATGGAAATGAATTACCTCTTGAAGGAAAGAGTTGATAGACAAAAAGTGAAGACACTAGCCAATGTGTAGAAATGATTTAGTTTGAAAGGTGATTTTTGAATGGATTATGGAAGGAGAGCCGTACATCGCTCCGTTGCTAGCTAGACGTCCATAGCCTCAGCGGAGATGCATTTGATTCTAATCACAACATTTCTCTACTATCAGTCAAGTGTCCATAGCCTCACCAGAGATGCATTTATTCTAATCACAACATTGCTCTACTGTCAGTCAAGCGTCCATAGCCCCGATAGAGATTATTGGAAATACCCCAAGAGAGAGTTATATATCAATTTGATTTTGCTTTTAGCTTTTGCTTTTTGATTGATTGATTTTGATTCTTTTGCTTCCTGAAAACTTATTTCAGCTCTCTTGTTTGACAAGGGGTTAAGAACCACTGATGGCTTGATGGAAGGATGTGGAAGTGATTGTGATGATGACATTGGATAGTGTCAACAAATATGTCCAAAAGTTCTTCACAACAAGTTTATTAGATGAGAATTGTGATAGGATCTCTAAGAGGTCAGTCGTTCTTTAATTTACCAAGGTGATAAAAGACCAGGGTCAAACAGATACCATAGAGATAAATGTCACAAAATGCGTGCGAATAGGCTAACCACAATAACATCGAAGGGATGAAAATGGTGGATGACTTGTAGAGGAATATGAAAGAAAGGGAAGAAAGAACATCCATCTGTATGCAATACCTGATTGCAATGTTTGATATTTGTACCTTTGATTTTGTTTTTGTAATGTTTTCTCTTTTTTTTTAATTTTGAACTGTTTTATGATTTTTTTTATTTTTTTATGGTTATTGGAATGAAACATGTCACTTTGCATGATAGGATCCAACAACAATGTTCATGATTTCTTTGATAAGAGAGACTAAGCATGTTTGATTATCAAGTGTAATATTATCCCCGATCTCGATGATCATGGTGAGCTCACACTCAACAAATGATTGTGATTTGTTTTGAAACATTGGTTTCGTATATGGAAGCTTGAGTTCCCTATCCATAGGTTTCTGCACTTTACACCATACCTAATGGGCATGTTGGTGTGCATTCTAGAATCATGTTTGATTTTGAATTTTATAATCATTTGAGTTGTTGGGAGCTTTGGAGCTCTTTGGTGTTTTGGTCTTAGCTTGGTAAAAAACTTGTCTGGGTTTCTTATAAGCTAATGCTTGACTTGTCTGATCCCGAGAAGTGGGAGAAGAACGTGGAGATGTTTAGAATTGATGTGAGAAATGACGAGTGGGCTTGCCACAATCTTTGGTAGAAGAATAATGTGATGGATGAAAAGGATACGGTCCAAGAATTGAAGAAGATGGGCTACCGGGAGGTGAGCCATAGATAAAAGATGAAGGGCTACTAGGATGTGGCCCAAGAATAGAAGAAGAAGGTCTACTAGGACGTGCGACCCATAGATGTAAGATGATGGGCTACTATGATGTGGCCCAAGAATAGAAGATGATGGACTACCCGGGGGTGATCCCATACATAGAAGACAAGGGGCCAGTTAGACATGCACCAAGAATAGAAGATAGTGGACTACTTGAAAATGTCCCACAAATAGCAAGAGGGAGGGCTACTAGAAGGTGACCCACACCTAGATGAAGATGAAGGGCTACTTGGAGTTGACCCCATAAGACATTGTGATTGAGGAATTATGATAGAAAAAGAGTGATTGGGTGATGAGAAGATAGGCCATGGATCAATGCAAGACCCAAGGAGTTTCATCACATAATGAAGAATGTGAAGATGGAAGAATAAGAGGAGGATCAAGTTGCATGATTTGAGGCTCTTCCTCTGTTTCTTGATAAAATGAATCAACCTTTTCCTCACAATATGCGGACACATAGAAGTCTAAAGAGAATCCTTGCTCATAACCAACTAAAGGAATATCTTCGTGTGCCCCTATAAATGCCCTAATTGTTTCTTCATTTTGACAGAGGTCAATCGGTATGAGTTGTTGATCAACCATCAAGGGTTGATTGGAAGAAAGAGTTTTAATTGGTATGGAAGAATTAGAAGATGATTGATAGATGAAGATTACGTGGGAGACGAAGAAGATGTTGAGCTAGATGTCTCGAGAGTAGAAGAAAATGGTGTGGACCTACCTATACGAAGGTATATCATCTATAAACTAGTAGGATTAAGTCCAAAGTCTACAGATTGCGATGCATGGGTCAATTTAGACATTTGACTAGAAGGACTTTGAGTCACACAAATCTTCAAAGAAGGAAGAATTTATGGGGGTGATTGATGAAGAAGGTCCTGTGAAGAAGGGGAGGACCGTGATTCATGAATCGCATGGGATGAATAATAACAAGTGTTTTGTGAAGAAAAAGAGGACCGCAATTCAAGAATTGTATTAGATGTTTGATTGGAGGAATTTGGAGTCATGTGTATCTTGAAAGGAAGAAGACTTCGTTGAGGTGACTGATAAAAGGGGTCTTGCGAAGAAAGGGGGGACCGCGACATAGGAGTTGTATTAAATGTATGATGAAGAGGGTCCTGTGAAGATAGAGAGGACCACAACATAGGAGTCGCATTAGATGAATGATGAAAATAATTTTTGGTGACATAAATCTTTAGAGGAGGAGAACATTATTTATGTGACTGATAATAGAGGTCCTGCGAAGAAGGGGAGAATCGAGACGTAGGAGTTGTATTAAGTGGATGATGAAGAGGGTCCTACAAAGATAGGGAGGAATGGCGACATATGAGTTGAATTAGATGAATGATGGAGCACAAAAATCTTTAGAGGAGGAGAATGTCGTTTAGGTGACTGATCATATTAGAGTGAATTAGATGAATATTATAGTAGTTTGGATCTGAATTCATCAGAAGAATCAGAGGAAATATTTGAATTGGAATCCTCAAAATAAGAGGAAATGTTTGGATTAGAATCAGAAGAAGAGTGGGGGGGAACCTGAATAATAATTTGGATCAAAAATGTCCAAACCATACCACTGACTATGAGATGAAAGTGGGGAACGGGTTACCCGAATGGGTTCTCTAGCAAAGAACCAAACGAGGTTTGATCATAATAGGCATATTTTGATGTGAACACCGAAAATTTGATTCTTTATTGTCGTATTTACAAGGGACCTTGTGATAATCATTCATTTTCGGCATGTGCTGGGTTCAAATATCTAGACCTAGATTGTATGATAAAACTTCTTCAAAGTGAAGAAGGTTTCATGTTGATTTGGTCAACATAACGCCAACCAACTAGACATTTCGTAAAAGATGGGGATGCTTGTGTGATTTTCCAAAAGGGAAGCTAAAGAAAACATACATCGTGATGACTCAAGATTGATAATCCAACAAGGTTTGGAGGCGTAAATGTCAAAGGATTGATCAAAATTTTAGCAACATAAAGGATACAAAGGAAATATTTCCTATGTTTGATTGATGCAAAAGTTACTTGATAGGAAATGTTTTTGTGAAGGTTTGAAAGACGTGTTCAAAAATGATCATGAAGTTAGGCAAAAACAAGAAGATCAAGAGGATCAAAGACCCAAAGGATTGTCCTAGAAATGAGTTTATAAGATCGATAAACACAAGGAACAATCACATGGCTTCAAAACAAAAAGTCAAATTAATGACCAAAGAATAATGAATGATAAAGAATCAATGGATCAAGTGATTGTCACAAATGGATTCACATTTGATAAACCAGGCACAATCAAGACCAATTAATCAAATGAGTATACCCAATGTTTTTTTCAAAATGGTAGTTTGACATGCTTAAGATGATCAACAAAATGTCACCACTTATGTCAAGTTCAAAGATATGAACAAGGTGTAAGTAATAACAAAAAGGATTGATAGTGATTTCTCAAAAAATTATACTAAAAGTGAAGTTGAATCCAATCAAGACCTATATCTCAAAAAGTGGAGTTACGAATATGAACAATGCAACAATACCACTAAGATACGTTAACCAAACTTTGTAGAAAAGTAATGTATTAGTATCAAAATAATATTGACATGATGCGCACAAATGGTAACAACACCTTTCAAAATTGAGGTAATTTTTGAAAGAAAACCAAGGCTAGAGTATACCAAGGAATTGTTACAATGCACGTAACATAACATTATAATCTAGACACTTAGGTCAAGTTTGTAAGAAACAAGACGCAAGTATTAAAATTGTTGCGATATGATACAAAAAAGATAACAGTTCAAAGGAGAATCAAGTGATGATTAATCATGCCTAACTACGATTGACAATATTGACTTGGGTATCAAGATAAAATATGCTACCAATGATATGAAAACGTCTCCACACACTTTAGAAATTTAACAACTCATCTCGCAAACATGGATGAATGTAAAAAAATATAAAAGTGGTGAAACAAATCAATTGATTTATAATTCACACATATGGTCACTCCTTCTTTTGATTAACAAAGTGTTAAAATAAAGTGAAGGAAGTAGATCAAGTGGGGGTGAAAAATGTTGGCCTCACTTTGGTAGAGTTTTACCTCGCCTTAGGGCGAGTGAAAAACTAAGCAAAAGTAATGCTTCACAAATTTCGTGATGAATAATGTTCAGTTTGAACTCAAATTGGACCTTAAATAATGATTTGGTCCAAGTTGCAAAGGCTCTCTGGTCAAGGATTGGTTTGGTACACTTAAGTTGGCTCTAAGTCGAGATAACTTCCTAGATGGTTCACTCAACTAGGTGCCCCAAGTTATCTAAGAGTGAGCTTGATTTACCAATAAAATTCATGTAATGACTAATTTTTGGAGTAATCTCAGGACTTTACTTTACCCCCATCAAGCATATAGTGAGTAATTAATGCATTTATTGTGTATTGTCACTGGGGTCTTGATACAGATAAATTTGACTTTAAGTCTCAAAAATGGTAATAATAGTCAAGTAGGTTGTGCAGATCACTTCCCGTTTCGTCCACAAGGTTTCCTCTTGTGTAGACTGCTTTGGGGTTCCTATGACCACCCCAATTTTTGTAGCTTAAGGCTTATGCCAAATGGGTTATGTCCTCAGTTTTAAGTGGAATGGGGGGGGGGGGGGGGGTACCCTTATCCGAACCTGAAAATCATAAATATGATCAATGGTGGTGTGCTTTTTAATATTGTTATAATTTGAATGTAGTTTGCTTGATCCACCTTTTGGAAACCTACAAGAAAACTGTAGTTACTATTTTATTTTTGTTTTGATTCCTCCAAGTCTTTCACAAGTGTTTTTAGGTCCTGCACTCAATGTGTTAGTAGTTATCCAAACAAATCACATTTATTTGAAAGATGATTAAGAATTACTTTTGATTCTCAAGATCATCCGAGGATGTAAGAGCAAAGCATAAAAAAAAAATAGTCCAACTAAAAAATCAAAGGAAATTTTTGTAATTAATGAACTATACAAAAAGATTGATAAATGTTCACTCATTTAAGCCAAAAATGAAAGATGAAGTTTTCAATTAACCAAATGTTACAAAATGAAGACTAAATTTTCTTTTGATTCTCAAGATCACTCTAAGGCGCAAGAGAAAGAGTATACACAAAACTTTAGCCCAACTAGATATAAATGGAAAACTTCAAATCAAAGGACCATAAAAAAATGCTTTGTAAAATGTTCATTCCCTTAACCCAAATGAATAATCAAATTTCTGAGTTAATCCAAATGTTAAAAAGATAGAGATTAAAGTTATTTTTGATTTTCAATATCACCAAAAGGTGTAAGGGAAGAGACATGCAAAATATTTGGTTCTAAATCAAGTAAAGTCATGAGAAATACAAACATTCTTCAAAACATTAAACATGTTAGAAAATAACCAGTTTTACAATAAAGGAAACACCTAAAATTTTTGTAAGTCTGAATCCTTAATTTATGTTTTCATTGAATATTTCACTTCATACCTTTCCAACACAAAAAAATGGAGTCATTTCGAGTTCGGGAGAAAAAGTTATGGCCTTCGAAAGATGGGTTACACATACGCTCTTATAATCATGGATATGTACTTAAAATGCACTAAAAAATTGTAAAAAAAAACGTCTCTTAATCTTGTTGGTCCGAAAATCTGTCGCGCAGACAGATCTATGGTTAGACGAGCCAACAGTGTTGCAGGGCTTAGCCCCTCTTTGAGACAGCAAAGCGAAACTGGTTTATTGCTATTTCTACTAGCAGGAACCTATGCAAGTCTCACAGATTCTGCCTTCGGGGGGTTGGGATCTCATCCCGGTAGAGTGTTTCAGGCTGCGAAAAGAAAGGAATGAAAGAAGGAAAAGAGAAAGAACAGATCTGAAGGAAGAAAAGAAATGAATTCCAAAGCAGAAAGGTCAGGAGATTTATGTTTTTAGTTTGGTAGTAAACAGAGCCAAACCTACTTGCATAAATAAACAAAGCAATACTGATAAACAAATGACGGAAAAGTAGATATGAATCCAACAGATTAAACACATACAGATCTAACGTAAGAAAGATCTAATGTATAACACAGCTATTGAGCACAAAGTCTGAATAATTGTATTACTGTTCTTTTCTGTTACAAGAAAGCTCAAAGTCTTTCTCTCCTCACTTCTATTTCTATCTGAAAAATGTTCACCCCCCTAGAATACAACAAGTATCCTAGTATTTATAGAAGATGAGAGAGAGAGAAGGCAAAAAGGAGCCAACCACTTATTTACAAGATATTTACAAAATATCCAAAAGTCATGTTGACTTTGACAACTTTGATGGATGACATCATCCCATGATGCAACATGGATGATGTCATCATTTGTGCCAACTTAATTCAGATATTACGAAAAGAAAGTCGGAGAATAGAGAGGAGAAGAAGAAGAAGAAGAAGAAGAAGAATTTATTCATCATCATCATCCTGTGGCCTAAAAGGGGTTGCCTGTTTCTGATGCTGATCAGGAGATGAGATGTGGAACTGAGCGCGATATTCCAAGAACTTGCTGATCATCGGCCCAAATTGATCCTGTGATGGATCCTTGTGTCGTTCACTGATTGCTTCGCAAGTTTCCCGCTCATCTATGAGCTTTTCTAGGATCTTGGAATAGTCTTTACCCGCCTCGATTAGGGACCCGATGAAGTCTCTACAGGCCAGTAGGTTGTTGATGGATTCGATGTCGAACGTGACTTCTGGCCCTGTCCCTTGAGTAGCTATCTCCTTGAAAATCCGGATAGTATCATCAGCTGATCTCAAGGTGAGGGAAGGAGTGAGCAACCCTGGAGTCATAGATAGAAACAATCTTCTCCATTTGATGCATCGCATCCAGGGCCTCTTCCTTCACCTTGTCTATCTTCTCTAACACGAATTCGAGCTGATCTATCCGATAGTCCAGAGTGGACATGGTCTTGTTGAGGGTCCTTGGATGACCGAATACTCTGAACTTGACCAAATCTTCGACTGAACAGTCGAACATTTGTTGGAAGGCCTCGTGCTGGAGTCTAGCATGCTCTAATTCTTCTGATACTGGACCTGCTAATGCTTGGAGTTCCTTATTCGCCTTCTCGATATTCAGGTATAAAGCTGATATATTCGGCGATTACTTTTTTACTATCTTTGAGGATCTGGCTCCTCCAAGCAGAAACAGCCATACCTTGCTCGCCGATTTTTGAATACTCATTAATCTTCTCCTGACTGAGCAGCTCAGGAGTCTCGGCGGCAGTTGTGGGAGGTGCACTTCCCATCTTCTGTAAGGCTTGAAGCAGGTATTTATTCTGCTCCTTCAGTAGCCTCTTTTCTTCCTTTGTTTCTTGAAGCTTTTCGCAGAGTGCATCAACTGCGGAAAGAGCTTCCCCCCTGGAGACTTTCTGAGGATGTCCCCATTGTGACTTGGGTCACTGTGAAATCTGCCGGAGACAGATCTTCTTTCTCTTTGGTGGGATCGGGGTAGGCTATTTCCATAACCCTCTCACCTGCAGTGCTCTTGGAGAAGCGTGTAACCGGCTTGTGCTTCTTTGCTCCTTTAGCCGGAATGACTAAAAAGTCCATCGGAGCGATGGGGACTTTCCTCTTTGGTTGGCTCAGCTGCTGAGAGATCCAAGCTGGTCCTATTGAAGAAGGACCAGAGACAGAGGGGGAGGCAGCAACGGTAGAAGAGGGGAAGAACGTGGAGACACGCGGCGGCGGCATTGAAAGAACAGCCGCGGAGATGTCCACGGGGGGAAGGGAAACTGCAGCAGCAGAAGAAATAGGAAGGGAAGGGAGCTCGGAGATGAGGGAAGAAATAGAGGAAGACAAATCAGCGAGAGAGGAGAAGATGGACGAAGAGGCAGGGGAGAGAGTAGAAGAAGGGGGAGAGGACACAACCAAAGGAGTGGTTGCCGACATCTGAGGAAGGGGAGGAAGAGAAGAAGAAGGGATAGAAGGGACCTCTGAAGTTGTAGCGATGCCGACATCCTGGGTGGATGGGCGTATAGGACTATCCTCTGTCAATTCTTTCTCTGGCGAATCCAGAGTTATTACTTGTTCAGGCTCTGAAGGGAGAGGACTTTCAGGGGCTTCCTCCTGAATGGTGCTAGGTTCACCTTCGGCACCTTTGCCTTTCAGCAGCTTCTTTGTCCTTGGAGGTGCGTTGCCCAAAGGGGAAGTCGTGAAATCTACCCCGAGGTAGATTAGTCCGTTCATGCGGCACCAATGCTCCGTTCTCCGCATAGTTTCTTTTACCCTCTCCTCAATTGTTTGAGGAGCCTTGCTTCTATCAATGTCCGGGAAGGGCCAATCATCCCCCTTCCGTGTCATTATACACTTTGTCTACTTCGTCTTCCGTGGTTTGGAAGCCTTTTGGGACAATGGCCACTCCGTATTGGATGATTTCCGTTAATGCCAAGCGAGAGTGATCCTTTCTTCTGAGTTCTACCTCATGGAGAACGTCAATGTAGATATCCTCAATCTGAGGGACATGAATCGGATCAAGCTTAGCCCTTGGTAGACAGCCCCTAGGGTTGAATGTAGGCCTTGCTGGGAAATCATGCTTTAGGTTGAGCAATTCTAGCTCAGCAAACATCTCCTTCGCCTTGTGATAGCTGGAGCATGTGTAACGGCCTACTGTGAGGGGGAAAGGAGTTCTGCCCTTCTTTCTCTTGAGGCACTTTTCATGGTATGTGACGAGCTGTCTTGACAGTTCCAATAAAATCAGCTTTGGTCCAGCATACCTCGGTAGCCTGGTTGGTTCTCCCAAAAAGTTGGCAGCCCTTAGATAAGTGAACGTGGGGAATTGGGTGAACAAGGCTCCCCATTTTCTCTGTGACTGCCACTATGTTTTTGGTTGTCCGGCTATGAGTCAAATTTGGCCGCAACATGCACATGATGTGATAGAAGAAAACATCATTGATTTTAGCAAATTGAGGGATACTATTCTCTAGTCTCAGCTCTGGATAGTAATCAAATATCTTGGCCTGAGGCCATACTCCACTTCGGTTGAGCCCTGGGTAATCCCTTGCCGATGCTGCAGCGTAGACTACATAGGAGTTCATATGAAATACTCCAGTTGTGGCAAGCTGTTGTAGCTGCTCAGAGATGGTGTTGCTTATTATTTCACCCCAGCAAAAGCGCTGATCGGGCAAATTCTTATTCATTGTTTCCATGTACCGCAGCATCCACTTATGGAAATAGTGGGCATCTGAAAGCCCGAAGACTCTGCTTAGGAAAGTGATAGTATCACTGAGTTCCTCTGAGAAATCACTTCGGTGGATAGTCTGAGGCCACCGGGTCACTACCTTCTTATTCTTTAGGTAGACCTCATTCATTAACTGCATGCACTGGCCTTCGTTGTCTTCCCAGGCCTTGATGCATTCCTGTTGGCTAACAGCCACGTAGTTCCGGTGGTGAGGGATGCCAAGCATCAACTCAAAATGACGGGCAGTGAGGTTTATGACTACCTCGCCCTTGCTGTTCTCGACACATCTTGTGTCCTTGTTGAAGGATTGTGCAACAACCATCATGAATTCGTTGTTCACAGCGCTGACAGGGATTCCTCCGGCAAAGTGCAGGGCACTGCCTATTAGTTTGTCCATCCATGGACTTCTTGTAACCTTTTGAGTTCTAAGCCAGAACTCATCCATGTCAATGTGACCCAATTCAGAGTCCCGGACATCCATACTGCACTCAGCCTGTGATTCGGGCATCCTGACCTTCTGATATTTGTATTTCATTTCTTCTTCTGTTAGCTTTGCCTTTCCTCTTGGTTTGGTGGGCTTCTTGCTTGACGTAGACATGTGTTCTTTCGAACTCAGCTGCTGATCTGCACGAAGAAGAAGAGAGACCCAATCCAAAAAGGTTGAATTAGACATTTGATCTTCCATTGGAAAGCTTAGCAGGAGGAGTTAGAGATTTAAAGGCTCAGGGCGCAGGAAAAATACAATTGGCAGGCCAAATAGATAAGGCGCGCAAGAAAGGAATGTTGCAGAGGTTAAATTGGCGCCAAAAGCGCATGGCGCATGGATGAAGCAGGTTGCATTTTATAACAGGGCGCACAGGAAATGCGTGTTACATTGGGGTTTGATGCGCCCTATGGCGCATGGAAAGATTGTGTAACATGGACGAACGATGCGCCAAAGGAACATAGCGCGGCGCATGGAGGGTTTACACAACATCATGTTACTGCATCGGGGGGTGCGCCAGCGCCTATGTAATCTTTTTACTTGCGCGAAAAAGGCTTTTGTTGCATCGAAACTGGGTGTGCTCTTTGGCACGTGGAAATGGGATGCAACATGGATAAAGGATGCGCCAAGGCTTATAGGAGGAAGCGCGGGATTTACACTTGGAGCATGAAAAAGGGTTGCGCTTATGGGCGCATGAATTTCAGCTGTAGCAAGATGGCAGGGTGCGCCATGGCGCGGATCTTGAGTATGTTGCAAGTCGGATAGGTGCGCCGAGGGGCGCGACTGTTTGGATTGTTACAAGGCGCGCCAGTGCGCCTTGTGAAATAAGCTCTCAAACCTCTTTCTTTCTTTCTCTTCCACTTCAAAAAATACTCGGACAAGTAAGGTTTTACAAAAATCTTGTAAACAGACCAAGCCAGCTACAAAACGACCCCTTTTCCAGCAGATCCGGAAAGAGGGAGGGAGAGGAAGAGCAACAGAAGAAAATGAACAGGACAGCACGGGGGGAAAGGCTCAAACACATTCAAACTTTGATGAAAACCGGCCAGCAAGTTGGCACACACACCAAAACCGGACAAAAACAAGCCCAAAGAACAGAAAACATAAAACGGGGAAGGGGAAGAACCTCTTACCTTAAAAATATAGCGAAAATTCCTTGAGCGGGTCCACAACACGATGAAAGCGACAGAGCAGGGGCTGACAAGTCCAGAAATATCACGTGCTCGACAAAAGAATGAAAATGACATTGGGCGCGCACTGATATTTATAGAAAAACCTGTCATTAATGCGCCACCAACCTTTTGAAATGGCGCATGGAAACGGCTGTCGACAAGGTAAAGCGTGCGCCCTTTAGCGCATGGAAGGAAATGGCAACAGAAGAATGAGCGCGCCTTTGGCGCACCAAATGCGTTATCGACATGAAGTTATGTGCGCCCTTTGGCGCACCAAAAATTGGTGTTGCATGTAGATTACGTGCGCCCTTTGGCGCACCGAGAAGCGTGCTAACATGGAAAACCATGCGCCAAAGGCTTTTAAGGGGCGCATCAAAAACTGATGTTGCAAAGCAAAACCATGCGCCTAGCCAAAAAAGGCTCAAAAAAGACTAAGTCCAAAAATTGAATTTCCCGGGAAGGGATTTTACAATATTTCGAACGCGAAGGATCCTCAACGAGGGGTCCAAACAAAATTTTCGGTATGGTTATCGGTAAAATTGCCCTTGTCAATTTTACGGGATAACAAATCTGTAAAATGGTCAAAAATTTCCAACCAAGATTCAATTTGGACAACAACCCATCACATTAATATACAAATATAAGACTCAACGCTATCAAACATTAACCTACATACTCAATAATTTAAGATTTTCAAGAAATTGACAAAACTAACATGTAGAATGTTGAAATAGTAAGCTCTAAAAATCGAAACATGATAAAATCTTGAAATTTTCTCACCAAGATTCAGTTTTGATAGAAACCCACCACATTAATATGTAAATAGAAAACTTGACACTATCAAACACTAACCTACATGCTCAAGAATTTAAGATTTTCAAGAAATTAACAAAACTAGTATGTAAATTGTTGAAAAAGTAAGCTCTAAAAATGAAAACATGGAGAAATCTTGAAATTTTCCAATCAATTCCAATTTTGAAAGCACTTCACCTCCTTTATACCTACAAGGAAGACTCAACACATGCAAACTCAACAAAACAAGTTATGTCAATATATACAAAAGGAGGGTTAGTAACAAAAATTGAAACTTAACTACAAAAACTTGAAATTAAGTGCAAAAGATAATGGATTAAGTCCCACCGAGTGTGCCAAATGTATCAATGTATGCAAAGGGAATTGAAACTGACACCTTAATAGTTTCAAAACATGAACTAACTACACAAAGATCATCATGTTAAGAGCTAAACAAGACTAAATACCAACATCATGCATTATGAATTGAAATAGAAATCAAAATAATATGCTAAGTATTAAAATCTCTAGTCTTTAGATCACCAAAAACACTAAATGAACCTAGATAGATCCATGACAGTCAAAGTTGATTGTTTGATCTTCAAGGGTTTGGGAATGGAAGCTCATCAAAGTATGACTACAAGACCATTTTGATTTTCTCCATATGACCCAAAAGCTTGTATGAATGAAATGCAAGAATGAGGCTATTAGCTCAAATGAGAGATGATCTAAGATTAAATGCCTATATATTAATTTTAAACATGAAAAGTATGTAAAGGTGTAAAAAGAAAGATAGGATGAGGGCTCCTTATATAGCTCTACATCCCTTTACATGTGGGATAATAGAGAGGTTGGGTTAGTTGTGGATGAGGATGGTTAAAAGGGGGTTGAGTCAACCTTAGGAGAGTTTATTTTGTCATTTAGTGACTCATGGGGTTTAAGAGGATTTATTAATTAACCCAAGTGATTAATTAATAGGGGTGCAAGTGTATAAAATTTTTTTAGAGGAATAATTAGTATGATTTATATTATGAGAGGATTTTAATCAAATAAATGACGATTTATTGATTAAATAGAAGAGAGAATCAATTCATTAATCTAGATAGAAAGGGGTATTAATTAATTAGAAATAATTAATTAATCTAGATAAAAAGAGGAGCTTAATTAATTAGAAATAATTAATTAATCTAGATAGAAAGGGGAGTTGATTAATGGAAGGTCGTTAATTGACATTGTTTTTGGATAGAAGAGTTAATTAACTAATTTAATGCAATTAATTAACGATAGCAGAGAAAATGTGCGATATTGACAATATGTCGTCAATTTATGGGAAAGGGTATGCTTAGCGCAATTTAAGTATTTAGATTGCTTGAGCTAAATTATAGGTGTCTACAAATATCTTACATGATATGAGCTAGGTGGATCGGTTAGTGATGGAACTTGCGAGATAAATTTGATGTGCAATCAATTTTACCTTAGATACCTTATCTTTTAAATCTCCCAATCATCCTTTTACAGCCTCCTTATGAAATCACTTTATTATCCTCTTATAATCACCTGCATATCCATTTACAACACCTTTATATTATTGTTAGATCACATTTTTATCAACTCTAGAGTCTTTAACCATCCCCTAAGAATTTATTTAAGGGCCCCGTGATTTTTTATTAGCTATAGCTAATGATTTCAACCATGGATGATACCGTACATTTATTATTCATCGCGATTGACTACATCGACCATGCTCAATGTTGTTGATTATATGAAATTACAATAAATAACCATGTTCCTTGTTTAGAGGCAACATTTAAGAGTATTTTCCATGACGTCATCATCATTCATCCAATTCGCTTATGTCTTCCAAATTTATATCAAGGTCTTAAATTTTTAGAAGTTATTCTTGTTTATATTTGGAGGTCTACTCTTCTAGTAATGGGTCTAAAACACTCGAGAATAGTGGTTATACTATCAATGGTCCACCAAGAATTTGCATTCCCCAACAAATGGTTTATTTAGGTCTTATTTTATCCATCTTATTGCCCCCGTGTCAACTCTCTCAAAAGAAGTTACAAACCTTGGGGAAAGTTAATGTACCAATGAATTCTTTGTGAAGATAAGTATCTCTAGCCTCTCTGATAATTTGATGTGATTTCAAATGTGTGTGATAATGTGTGATGTGATCAAGTGTGTGTGTGTGTGTGTGTGTGTGTGTGTGTGTTAGAATAGAGTGGTCTATTATTAATTTATTACATTATATATATCAGTATATTCCTTATACTATATCCTTTGGGAATCATAAGCTAAGTTAAAAACTAGAAATTAACACTAAGTGATCCCTATAACTAAGCTAATTTAACCTAAACATCATGATAAAGCTTGAAAGAGAAAGCTAATCTAAATGCATCCAACATGAAAACATTAAATGTTAAGCCATCCCTTTGAAATTTAGATGTGCTTTGTGTTTGTAGTTGCTCCTTATGATGAACCTATCATGATCATGAGCAATCAAAAGAATGTTATCTCCATGAAGAGGAAAGAATCTCACCAAAATGGCTTAATGGCCATGTTTGGATCTTCCTTTACTACTCTTTTATGAGAAGAATGGATGTAAGATCAATGAGCTATTCCAAGTAGAAATGCTCTTATCATGTGCATATAATATCACTAGTAAAACTGTGGTGTAAGGTGTGAAGGGAGGTACTAGGTTCTTTATATAGCTTTCCAATTTGGGAGAAGCTAGAAACCTAGAGAATGTGGGACAAAGATAAAGTAGAATTAGAAAGGGATAAACATGATTAGAAGGGATTAATTAGTGATTAACAACTCATGGGAGTTGGAGATGATTTAATTAATCAACTAGGATTAATTAATAGGCCAAGATAAGCTTAGAAAAGCCATTTGGAGGTGATTTAGAAGGAAATAGGTAGGATTTGGAGGATTTAAAAGGGGATTTAACCAATAAGAAGGTTTATTGATTAAATATGAGATTAAAAAGGCTTAATTAACTAATAATAGTTAATTAATTAAAGAGGATTATAACTAACAAAGTGTCGTTAATTGGCATCCAGAATGAAGGAAAGACTAGTTAATTAACGAAGTGTCATTAATTGACCGAAATGGAGGGGAATGTTAGCTAATTAGTGGGAAATCACTAATTATAATGAAATGATGGGAAAGAGGATAATTAGTGCAATTTTAGTATTAAAACTGTGTAGTTGGATTTAGGTGTCTACATTTTCCCCTCTTTGGTGTGGTGTAACGCAAGCGACACCACTTCAAAGATAGTAGACAATTACAGACAATTAAATTTTGAAGGAGTAGAAGAAAAATTAGTAGAATGAAGGATGCCCCCTTGAGTGTTGATGGGGTGATGGAAGAGGTTGATCGACGATTGAAAATAAGAAGGAAAAAGAAGATTTGAAATTATCCTAGTAGGCTAGTGTTCAATTGGAATTGATTGGGAAAGGAAAGCCTTTGTCTCAATGGATGGAAGAAACAAGAGGGGGAGGGGGATAAATATAATCCCTATTACCCAAGGTGTTGTGGAAGAAAATGTAGATAGTGATGAAAGAGATTCAAACTTAGGTGGTTGGCCATTGTTAGAATCAAGAAAATGTGGAAAATGATTGGTAGAAAGTTAGATAGAATGAAACTCGCACATGGAGATAACAAGCATACTAGCTGGCTTAGGAACAAATTTTTATCATCATATTGCAACATAATCAACGAACCATCTGGCTCAGGAGCAACTTTTATTTGATAAAAGAATACAATAAAAGTGTAGAATGAAAGGAAGAGCCATAATACATATTTTGTTTGCATTGCTAAAGGACTAACTCAAAGAAACATACATAAAGTAATGCAGTACGAGAAAGTAAACAAGCAGACCAACAAAGAAACAAGCACAAACAAACATACTCAAACAAACAATTTCAAGACAGTTGCACCAATGTTTTTGTTATCTAGCTTCAGTTCCCAAATGTTCGAGTTATATGAAAAGGGTTAAAAATGGCACCCCAAGCAAGGATACATGCAAGGTGAATAAACAAAGGACATAGAAGTCTCCATGAAAAATAAATCGTGCACTATGAAACTGCCCCAAGCAACTGGATGTGCAAGGGAATACAGACATAGCAAGAAAACCAACTTTGTTAATGAGGGAAGATCAAAATGATCTGCATGTCATGTGCAAGAACAAATGAGAACCAAAGAAAGATGTTTTGTAGGATAATTTTCAATGTTTGAGGATGTTGTGTCCTATGAAAGATTTAGATTTTTGAATGATTTTTACCAATTTTTTGGATTTTTGAAAATTTTACCAATGTTTTTGGATTTTTGAAGTTTTACCAATGTTTTGGATTTTGGAAGTTTTACAATTTTTTGGATTTTTGAAATTTACCAATTTTTGGATTTTTGAAAATTTACCAATTTTTTTTGGATTTTTGAAAATTTACCAATGTTTTGGATTTTTGAAAATTTTACCAATTTTTTTGGATTTTTAGGATTTTGTGAATTTTTAGGATTTTTTAAAAGTTTTTCCAAAGCTATGTAGATGAAAACAAAGATGCAAAGATGCCCCCAACGAGAGGTGAGAATTTACAAGGGAAAATCCTACACGTATATACAAGAAGAAGATAAGACAGATCAAGGCCAAGAAAGATAGGTTCAACGTGATGATGAACTCAAGTCAATGAAGAGATAAGAAGGAGAAAGCATGTGCCCCCAGTGCAAGCTGGCCAAGAAACATAATGATAGAAAGAAGGACAAGATTGTTTATTGAAAGAAGGGACAAAGTTTCCCTCAAACATGGTAAAAAGGAAATCTTATACACATGGATGTTCTGAACGAAGTAGAAGAAAAACAAATGTTATGTATGGATATGAAAAATGTAACTAGAAGATCGCGATGAAAAGGTGATTAGCCCAAGGCACAAATCATGAGACAAGATACAAACTAAAGCAAGAGTATGAACAAGGTCTAAACAACACTTGGTAACATACTAATCATGTTTTCTCATCGAGATCTAGTGTGTGCATGTGGAAATTAATTACCTCTTGCAGTGAAGATTTGATAGGAAATAAGTGAAGACAAACTAGCCAATGTGTAGGAATGATTTATTTTGAAAGGTGATTTGTGAATGGAGGGTGGAAGGAGAGTCGTACATTGCTCCGTTGCCAGCCAGGCGTCTATAGCCCTGACAAAGATGTATTTGATTCTAGTCACAACATTGCTCTACTGTCAGCCAGACATCCATAGCCTCGATAGAGATACTGGAAATACCCCAAGAGAGAGTTATATATTGATTTTCTTTTGATTTTTTGCTTTCTGAAAATTATTTCATCTCTCTCGATTGTTTTGATAAGGGGTTAAGAACCACTGATGGCTTGATGGAAGGATGTGGAAGTGATTGTGATGACGACATTGGCTAGTGTCAACAAATACACCCAAAAGGTCTTCGCAACAAGTTTATTAGATGTAGATAGTGATAGGATCTCTAAGAGGTCAGTCATTCTTTAATTTACCAAGGTGATGAAAGACCAAGGTCAAACGGATACCATAGAGATAAATGTCACAAAATGAGTGCAAATAGACTAACCAAAAGATCATCGAAGGGATGAAAATGGTGGGTGATTTGCAGAGGAATGGAAGGAAAGGAAGGAAAGGAAGGAAATAACATTCATGTGTATGCAATACCTGATTGCAATGTTTGATCTTTGTATCTTTGATTTTTTTGTAATGTTTTAATGTTTTCTCATTTTTTTTTGTATTTTTGTATTTTTTAAATTTTTTTGATTTTTTTGATGAAGATGAATGATTGGGAAGTTGGGACCAACAATGTCACTCTGTGTGATAGGATCCAACAACAATGTTTGTGATTTCTTTTATAAGGAGACTAGGAGTTTTTTCTTATCAAGAGTGATATTATCTCCAATCTCGATGATCGTGGTGAGATCATACTCGATAAGTGACTGTGACTTATCTTTCAACATGGATTTTGTATGTGGGGGCTTGAGTTCCCTATCCATATATTTTTGCACTTTTTTCCATACTTGATGGTTACATTGGTGTGCATTCTTGAATCACATTTGATTTTTAGATTTGTGGGTGTTGGATTTGCTTGGAGCTTTGGAGCTCTTCGGATTTTTTATTTTAGCTTGATGAAGAAACTGTTATGTTTCATACAAGATAATGTGTGATTTTGTTGATCCCTAAGAAGTGGGAGAAGAAAGTGGATGTTTAGGATTGATGATAGAAATGGACAATTTTTGATAGAAGGATGATATAATGGATGAAGGGGATATGATCCAAGGATTGAAGAGAATGGGCTACTAGAAGGTGAGCCACAGGTAGAAGATGAATGGCTACTAGGATGTGGCCCAAGGATGGAAGAAAATGGGCTACCAGGAGGTGAGCCATAGATAGAATATGAAGGGCTACTAGGATGTGGCCCAAGTATAGAAGATAATGGGCTACTAGGAGGTGTCCCATAAATGGAAGACAAAGGACTACCTAGAGGTGTCCCAAGTAAATAGAATATGGAGGGCTACTAGGATGTGGCCCAAGTATAGAAGATGAAGGGCTACTAGGATGTGGCCCAATAATATAGGATAATACCCAGAGGTGACCCATAAAAGAAGATGAAGGGCTACTAGGAGGTGGCCCACATATAGAAGAAGATGATGGGCTCCAAGAGGTGACCCAAGGAGAGATTGTGATTGAGGAATTATGATATGTAAGGAATGATGGGGTGATGATAGGATAGAAGATGGATCAAGGATAGACCCATTTTTTTTGTCATGCAATGGGGAATGTGAAGATGGAAGAATAAGAGGAGGATCAAGTTTGATGATCTTAGGATCTTCCTCTGTTTTTTGACAAAAGGAATCAACTTCTTCCCCACAATATGTGAACGCATCAAGGTCAAAAGAGAATCCTTTCTCATGATCCTCTAGAGGAATGTCATCATGTAGCCCCATGAATTCTCTAATCGCTTCTTCATTCTGAAAGAAATCGATTGGTATGGGTCATTGTTGGTTGATGATAGTAGGTTGATTGGAAGAAAGGGGTCAACAAGTGTGGAAGATTTAGAAGATGTTTGATGATGGATATGAGGGAAGGTTTGACCTTATTGCTCCCACAAAGGTATTGGATAGTGCTTTGAAAATATATCTTAGCACCTCGTTTCTTATGAATAGTTTGATGTGGCAAACATTGGTCTTTAGAAGATTGATGAAGGATATAAATAAGGAATGATCGAAATGACCCAGGGGCTAAAGAGGGATTGGATTTTGATTGATAGAAGAAGATGACTCAAGAGACAAAGTAGATTTGGATTTAGATGTCTCGCAAGTGGAAGAAGATGTGGATTTGGAATAGGTTGGTATTGGTTTTCCTAGAAGATGACATAGTGCAGGTAGACAAAGAGGATCATGTAGAAAGTCAATAGATTATGATGTAGGGGTCGACTTGGATGATTGATTAGAGGAATTTTGAGTCACATGGATCTTCAAAGGAGGAAGACATCATTGAGGTGACTGATAAAGGGGGTCCTGCGGAGAAAGGGAGGACCATGACTCAAGAGTCAAATTAGATGTTTGATTGGAGGAACTTGGAGTCACACGGATCTTCAAAGGAGGAAGACGTTGTTGAGGTGACTGATAAAGGGGGTCCTGTGGAGAAAGGGAGGACTATGACTCAAGAGTCAAATTAGATGAATGATGGGGAGAATTTTTTGTGAAACAAATCCTTAGAGGAGGAAAACGTCGTTTAGGAGATTGGTTATTCCTTAGAAGAAAGTTGATTGGATGAGGCTTAGGAGACTGAGGGGAATCAAAATAATAGCATGAATCAAAATAATCAGTAGACTAAGGGGAATCAGAAGAATAACATGGATTAGAATCATCAGAACCATACCATCGACTATGAGATGAAGGTGGGGAAAGGGGTAACCAAACGGGTTCTCTAGCATGAAATAACCAATCGAGGTTTAGTCATGATGGGCATATTTTGATGTGAATTCCTAAACCTAGGTTCCCTATTGTCGTAAGTGTGAGGAACCATGTGATAGTTAGTCATGGTTGGCATTGTTGGGACCAAATTCCTAGACCTAGATTGTATGATTGAAATCCTTCAAATGGAAGAAAGTTCCATGTTGATTCGGGAAACATAACAACAACCAACTAGAAATTTTGAAAATATGGAGATTCTCGTGTGATTTTCTGAAGGGAATCTAAGGAAAAAAAACATTGTGATGACAAAATTTCAACAATCTGATAAGGTTTGAAAAACAAGTTGCAAGTGTGAATAGTCAAAATGGTTGAATAAAATTTAGCAGTGTAATGGTTGCAAAGGAAACTTTTCCAATAGTGTGAAATGTATAATGAAAGGTCACTAAGGAAAATCTATGAAGTCCTGGAAAAAGGAATGACAACAAATGACAATATTCCATATGTTCAAATTTGTCTCAAAAGTTTTTTTTGTTCAAGACGAAAACACAATTTAAATACCTAAATCAAGTTTGGAATAACAAGTCTTAAGTATTAAAAAAGGGTTTAAGTGATTTCGATTCAAGGTATACTTAAACGAGTTTAACAAAAACAAACCACAAGTTTTGAAAATGGAGGCTACAAATGTGAGCAACGCAACAATACAACTTGGATACTTTAATCAAGTTTTTAGAAAAAATAGATGTTAGTATAAAAATGTATTGATTTAATGAGAGCAACGTAACTACAACACCTTCCAAAACTTAAGGTAATGTTTGAACAAAAACAAGGTCTAAGTATAACAAGGAGTTGATACTATGCGAGCAGCGTAACAATATAATTTGGACACTTATATCAAGTTTTATGAAAACAAGATGTAAGTATCAAAATGTATTGATATAATGCGAGCAACGTAACAACTCAAGGGGAAATCAAGATAGGATAACCTAACTACAATGAGACGTCTCAATATGGGTATCAAGACAAGGCTACCAAAATATGAATACGTACCAACACATTTTCAATACTTATTATCGCAGTTGTAATAAGGAAGGATGTAAGTGGGTGCAAAAGTGGTGGACACGATTTTTTTGGTAACACTTTGTATTGCTTTCTTTTGACTAAAAATGTCAACAAGAAAACAAGGGAGATAGTACAAGTGGTGATGAAAAATACGTAGCCCAACTTTGGCAGAGTTTCTCCTTGTTCGATAACAAGGTAGAAACTAGGACAAAGTTTTGCTTTGTAAGTTTTGTGATGAATAACACATGGCACAAACTTCAATGAACTCTCCCCTTGTTTGACTAACAAGGTTTTGACTCCAAAGAAGTTTTTGCTTTGTGAAGGCTCTTTAGAACACGATTGGATAAGGTCAAGTTGGCCCCAATGCCAAATGACTACCTAGGCTTTTGTTCTCAACACTCACCAATACTTGCCTAAGAGAGGTACGCTTCGCTAGATAACTCCTAGACAAAGGACCATTACCCCACCGTCAAATTAATGAATGGGGCCTCATACAGACAACTTGAAGCATTCCTCATGGGTATTTCTAGTCAAGTAGGTAGTGGGGCACTTCCTGTTTCATCCACTAGTTCCCTCAAGGTGTGGACTACTTTGGGGTTCCTGTGGTAATCCTCATAATGAGTTTTATGGCTTATGCCAAGATACTTCCCACAGTTTAAAGTGGACGGGTTTTAACCCTTATCCGAACCTGCAAATACAGTGTTTTGAATAGAATGGTGTGTTTTTTAATCTTTTGATTAAAATGTGGTTTAGCACACCATTGACAACCTACAACACACTGTAGTTAGTATTTGTTTAGATCTTGATTCTTTGACAAACATTAGGTCCTACACAAAAAAGATTTAGTATTTTCCCAAAAGGAGGACGAAGGTTACTTTTGATTCTCAAGATCATCAAAAGACAATTGAGAAGAGCATACACAACGATTGATCCAACTAGATAGAAATGAAAAACTTAAATCAAATGACCATTAAAATGCTTTGTAAAAGATTCATTCCCTTAAGCCAAATAAATGATGAAATTTCCAATTTAATCTAGATGTTATAAAAGAAGACCAAAGTTGATTTTGATTCTCAAGATCACTAAAAGGTGTAAGAGAAGAGCAAACACAAACTTTAGCCCAACTTAAGAAAATCATGGAAATACAACATTCATCAAAGCATTAAACATGTTAGAAAATTAATTCAAATCAAAACCTGCAAAACAACAGTCAGAAAAACATGCAACACAACAACAAACACCAAAAATCAGGTTATGGAATCTTGAAATTCTAAGCCAAAAATTAACACAAAATGCTAGTGCAAGGTAGTAAACACTAATGCATGGAGACTAACACAAAGATTTAACGTAGCGAAAAGGATACACTACGCTAATG
Source organism: Taxus chinensis (assembly GCA_019776745.2). NCBI lineage: Eukaryota > Viridiplantae > Streptophyta > Pinopsida > Cupressales > Taxaceae > Taxus > Taxus chinensis. Next base: position 196,499,529 of record CM034147.1, on the reverse strand, counting down.
TAGGGGTTTTTAACAGTAAATGTAGGGAGATCAACAATGTAAGTTTTAAAGGCATTCTCTGTGCAGACATAATAAAATGCATACAATGCTAGTGCATGGGTTTTAACGTAGATGAATGGTGTATCAAAACTAGCGTGTGAAAGCACTCTATGTATGATAGAGGTGAAAATTACAGAAACGTTAGCGCATAGGGAAGCAATGCTAGCACAGAGGTTTTAACGCTTGCACACAAGAATCAATGGTAGCACACGAGATTTAACGTAAATGCAACAACATTAACGCTAGCGCAAGGAGCCTGTACAACTTCAAAATCATGGGAATTTGAACCAAAAATGTCAAAAATCTCAAATATTTGTTGATAACCTTCAAATCTGTCAGCACTTTACCTCCTTCACCCCTACAAGGAAGACTCAACACATGCAAACTCAACAAAAGGGGTTAAGAAATACAATATCAATATGTGTGAAATAGAGGTTAGTATGAAAAAATGAAATTTAACTACAAAAACTTGAGAAAATTGTGCATGAGATAAAGGGAGGTCCCACTAGGCATGCCATATGTATGCATGTGAAAGTAGGCTAAGTTAAAAACTAGGAACTAACACCAAGTAATCCCTATAACTAAGCTAATTCAACAATAAACATCATGATAAAGCTTGGAAGAGAAAACTAATCTAAATGCATCCAACATGAAAACATTAAATGCTAAGCCATCCCTTGTTATTTGGATGTGCTTTGTATGTGTGATTGCTCCTTATGATGAACCTATCTTATTCATGAGCAATCAAATGAATGTTATCTCCATGTAGAGGAAAGAATCTCACCAAAATGGCTTAATGGCCATGTTTGGATATTCCTTTACTACTTTTGTATGAGAAGAATGGATGTAAGATCAATGAGCTATTCCAAGTAGAAATGCCCTTATCATGTGCATGTAATATCACTAGCAAAAGTGTGGTGTAAGGTGTGAAGGGAGGTACTAGGTTCTTTATATAGCTTTCCAATTTGGGAGAAGCTAGAAACCTAATAAATGTGGGACAAAGATAAAGTAGAATTAAAATTGATAGACATGATTAGAAGGGATTAATTAGTGATTAGCAACTCATGGGAGTTGGAGATGATTTAATTAATCAACTAGGATTAATTAATAGGCCAAGGTAAGCTTAGAAAGCCATTTGGAGGTGATTTAGAAGGAAATTGATAGGATTTGAAGGATTTAAAAGAGGGATTTAACCAATAAGAAGGTTTATTGATTAAATACAAGATTAAAAAGGCTTAATTAACTAATAAGTAGTTAATTAATTGAAAGAGGATTATAACTAACGAAGTGTCGTTAATTGGCATCCGGAATGAAGGAAAGGCTAGATAATTAGCGAAGTGTCGTTAATTGATGAAATGAAGGGGAATGTTAGCTAATTAGCAGGAAATCATTAATTATAATGAAATGACAGGAAAGAGGATAATTAGTGTAATTTTAGTATTAGAACTGCGTAGTCGGATTTAGGTGTCTACAGTGACATGTGTAGAAACATTAGGATGCACACCATTTTTAGGGAATGATTTATGTAGTAAATGTTTCATATAGACATTAGCCATGTGAGGATCAAGTAAAACAACGTGTTTTGTAGGACTAGCCTTGATATCTCGAGGAAGCGTTTGTTATTCCCCCATTATGAGAATACCGAGAGTAGGCAACACTCAGTTGTTTGTAGGTGCATTAGTATGTGTAGTGGGAACATTGGTTTGAGCACCTACTATAAAAAAAGAGTCTTTAAAAGATGGATTAACATCATGCAATGGTTGAACTTATGTTTTCTCCAATAGGGCATTCCTAACAAGTACTTTCTTAGGATAATGTTTCTTATGGGCCTCTGTTAAGACAAATGATACCCCTCAATATCATTATGGGTTTGTATCAACTCCTTTGAAAAATTGAGTAAGGTTATCCATGTGTGTCAAATCAAAAGAAAAATTGTGTAAGGTTTTCCTAGATGTGTACTTTTTCTAGCACTGGAATATTGTGAAAAACACATGATATAAATGAATTGTCCTCTCATTTGTCAAATCCCAGCTTCGATTACCTTGAAGATGAAAAACCATTAAAAAAGGTCAATGTTTTGGGTTGGATTGGCCCGAACAACCCCCTAATGGCTTAATATTGCCTACATAAACACTACTTCGAAGAGGCCTCAAACCCTTATAGGTCTAACACAATACTATGATGAGATACAACTAGCAATAATGTAATAAACACACTTATTATGAAAACCTTGATTTGGATTTAACAATTGAAAACATGAATTTTGACCTTTATGTTCTTTTTATTTATATTATTGGCTTATCTAGGACTTTTTTTGGAAGATTTGTATCTTTTTTCAATGTGTCTACAAGTGATGAGGTTATCTATGGCTAGTGTTTAGATTATTTGAAGGGCTTATGGTACCTTTGTTTAAATAGATGAACTTCCATTAGTTTTCCCACTATTTACACCCTAATTAAATTATGTTATGGAATGCACATAACAATAAATAGGATGTAAGGGTTTGTTACAAGAGATTATTTTGATCTATCTAATTAATAATCAACCATACATAATTAGAAAAATACATTACTACTTACTATAATGATAAATGATGAAAAATTATCTCAAACAAAAGAAGATGAAGACTTAATTATGTAGGTCAAAGTAGAGGAGATATGGACGTGCAACTAAATGGAAAAGGCAGATAAAAAACTAGGGACACTTCATTTTCAATGTTAGAATTGGGAACTGAATTGGTGTAGGACTGTAGGAAATTTGTATGGTCCAACCCTGGAATTGTATGATCCCGATTAGAGTTATATAGTATTGGATCCTTACGTAGTTAGGATTTGCAACTTCTTGTGTGCTTCACTTGTCTAGAAATGTGCTTCATTGTATGTCACTCTTGTTTGCACAACCTTATGATAACCTATAATCACTTGCAACAAAGTGGAAATCCTAGACACCTGCAATACCCTTCATTAAAGTATTAGATAACCAAAAGGGAGAAATCATGTGTGTGATGAGGATGGAATACCCTTGGCGATTAACCCTGCCAAACCAATCCAAGTACTGCACTACATTCCCTTGTGTGGGATCAAGCCTCATGTAGTTCTCCTAGGTGTTTGTACAAGTGTGAGTGTGATCTAAGCTAGCTATTGATGGGTGCCCTTCTATCTCTTGGAACAAATATTTTAGGCTAACTATAGATTAGAGAATGTACCCAAGGTGGTAGTAATGTGGTGTGGTGTGCTTCAACTATCTGACCTAACCCTTTGTCCCTTGAAACCATTTGAAAATTATTGAAGCGACTTTTCTCTTGCTAAGACATGACTCTATGACATTTGCATGCTTGGAAATTGAGGAAGTTGGACTCTCTTACCTGGTTGAATGCTTTAGACACGTAGTAGTGGTTGCTCTAAATGATTTGCAACTGATCTAGGAAGATCTAAGAAAGCCTTGAGTGTTTTTGGAGTGATATTTTCAGCAAGAGCTTGTACTAGTGGTAGGTGAGTTATAAAGTGATATTGACTTGCTTATACAACCTCTTGTATGTGAAATATTACAATAAGGCCAACCTTATAAATATGAAATGATGCAATAAAGATATTTAAATTGAAAATAGAGCCAGACAATCAAATATGACAAGATCGTATAAGTTGGCTAAGGCCATATAACACATCCTGACCAAATTGTACAGTCTTGTATAGGAAGCATGTGATGTAAAACTAAAAGTTATAGAATGATGCTTAGGGACGATTTACTTATTTGATTGGTTGATATTTCTTGGATTTTTTATAACAAAAAGTGTGGAGATGAGCTAGCTATGTAAGGCTAGATATATGTATTGATTAGATTCTGAATATGAGCATTTGTCTTAACAAGGGAACATAGCCAAACTTGTCATTATAAAGGATAAGTCATCAAATTTTAATGTCTACATTTTCCCCCTTCAAGTGTGTAATTAAAATTGAATGCTTAAAGGAAAAACATACCTGAGTGTGTGCACACACTTTCTCTTTGCTTAATAGTTGTCTTCTAATGTGTTGTTGTTGGCACACTCCATGATGGCACCTACAACACAAAGTGTAGTCAATGTCTAGGATAGAAATTGAACTGCAACTCAAAGTATAGATAACACTTATAAATTTTGTAACTCTGAAGTTACATACAATAAAATAGAGGAAGTGCAAAACATGGAAGGTATACATGTGTTTGTTCTGCAGAGGGAGGAGCTCCTGTTCTTATTGTACATTAGAGATTTGAAATTGTTGTTGAGATGCCCAATGATTGGGAGTGATCAGTATTTAATTATGTTGAAGGATAAATTGGAGTATTGAGTGCAGATAACTAAACATCGAAGGAGAGAGAGGAACCAAAGTACCCCATTAAGAGAGAAGACTCACATATCAGAATATTTAGTAACCCTGATATCTTCTTCTTTAAATTTTGTGAGAGAAGAGGAAGGACAACCTATAAAGAACTTAACTACTTCAATACCTTCCACAATCCCACAAACCACATTGTTGTAGACAGATCTAGGTCCAATTCCTTTACTATTTGAGTAATATAAAACCACATATTTGAAATGGAATGGATATACCATGCCTCCACCATGTGGAGTACTGCTAAAACTGAGTGTATATATTATGGAATAAAATGAGATGAAGGCCAAGGCCCCCAAACCCTGTTCTTGCAACCGTATCTGAGTATTGTAGAGGATAAGGAATGAGGTACTCATTCCCCATGTACAATTCTCTGAACCGAGTAATCTATGTTTGAAAATGTTAAGAAACCTATAAATAGCTGATAGAATCTGAGACTGGTAGAAATTTCTATGAATCTTCCCTCTTTTGGGGAACATATAAAGTGGTCAAGACCGTACCATAGTCTAGACTGTGGTGTACGATTTTGACCTATATTGAATTCTACCACTTTTAGTATATGTACCTATTTTTGAGGATTTAAACCCTATAAAAACTTGTTTCTGTAACCTGTGATTTTTCTATAGACGTATAATATATTTTAATTTCGAATTTGTAAATGAAGGGACGGTTTCACATTTAATGTAGAAAAATCTTACATCAAGGAGAATATTTTGTAATTACCCACAACCCTCTTAATCCCTATGCAAATATGGGTTTTATTGTATTCATGAAACTTGTAGAAGCCCCTAGAATTCATTAGACTTCTTGTAAACCTCTACAAATAGGGGTGTGTATTCATTTTGCAAGTCAATGAAAAAACATTAAAGTGCTGTTGAAATTTCTATTGAATTGTTGTTTTCAACTTGTGTATTTCTCATTTCATCTATACAGTTTTATTGAGTTTGTTTCTGTCGTATCTTGTTGAGAACACATCCTTAGAAGGGTTACAACCTCCTCCAACCCTTTATGGAACGTGTCACATATTAATCAACTAAATATAAAAAAAAGGATAGTTACCATAAAATGTGGTTGGTTGGTATTCATGGTCGATTCCATGCCAGTAAATTTAATGGCGGAGGCAATATGAAACTTGTGCACTTGGTGGTCCCTTCCCTCACGCTAGGCTAAATCGTTGAATGACGCTGGAGAGACTGTGCTTAATTGTAATATGTAATGATTCTTCTATATTAAAAAAACAAAATTAATGGAGTTTGAATTCCTCTCTTGCAACTAGTTTACTTATACGCCTCAATCAAAGTTGGTATTCAAACCGAAAATCACCCATTTTCTGTAGTCTTTCATTCAAGGATTTGGTTAAGCATATCAAATCCATTAACTCCAAGTGCCATGTTTTTCCTGTCTTGAAAGCTTGAAACTTCTTTTCTATATTTAGGCTTGTGCCTGAGATGTTTGGAAATTCAACCACTCTTTATTTCAGTGTTTCCCCAAAGCTTATAAATTGGAGAATAGCTTTGTTTGTGGATTTTCTCCGTCATAAAAGCCTTCATTATCTGTTTACATATGCAATTTATGAGTAGGGTATAATGGTGCATTCTCATTCAGTTCTGCATATGCCATAACAAATTTCTTTCTTTCCACCATTCAAGAAAGAAAATATAAATGAGAAAACCAAAAATTTCTTCCTTTCCACCATCGAAGAAAGGAAATATATCAAACCTATAAATGGAGAAAACCAAAAATTTCTCCCTTTCTACCATCTTGGATAGAAAACATAATTGCACCAGCCGGGAATCGAACCCGGGTCTGTACCGTGGCAGGGTACTATTCTACCACTAGACCACTGGTGCAGTTGAAGGCTTTGTTTTTATTATTTAAATTAGTTTAATACTGAAATAAAGTAATTATTTACTGCTGCATATCAAACCTGGACCACTGGGTTACACAGCTGTCATAACCACTTACCACAATAATCAGGCGACGTTATTAAACCAGTATGCTTGTTGTAGTCACCTGGGTTACAGCGTTTTCCTTTAAATTGCTTCTATTTTTGTTAAATTTTGTTTATCTCATTTAATTCTTCCCTAAGCGGTTGCATAGTTGGTTTTGGTTTGGTTACCCAATCCAGTAATTTAGTTTGTTTTTGATATTTAATAATATATCTTCTATAGAACTTTCTCAAATTACAAATAAATATACTCTTTAGCTACTATCTTCTACCTTGCTGATTATAATTATTTTCATGCAGGTTCAATTCTGTGATTTATTTGTAATATGCTGCTCCAAATGAGGTTGATAGAGGGCGCTTGCTTTGGGTTAAAGCTTCACTCCTCAAAGCTCCAAGTCATTAGGTGTTCGTTGATGTCTCTAAATTACCAAAAAAAAATAAAAATCGTTTTGAAGCTTATTCTCCTTTCTAATCTGTTTCATTGAATCCCTAAACTTGCTTTAACAATCCCTGTAGTTGAATGTCTAAATTAACAATCCATGTAGTTTAACAATCCCTAAACTTGCTTACACACACACACACACACACACACACACACACACACACACACACACACACACACACACACACACATTTGAATTCTATATTGAGAAAATAAGGAAATTGAATATGTTTGAATTCTTACAGATATGATTGTTTTTTAAGTGGACATTTGTAACAATGTTAATTTCAAACTGATTATTCGATCCATTTGAAGCGGAAGGTTACTTTTTAAAAACTATAGTATACATTTGAAAAGGTATAGTGAATAACTAAGTGAGATAATGTAGAATTACTTTCAAAAAAATAGAATGAAATTTAAGATAGTGTTAGATATGTAGGAATGAAAGAAAACAAGATAGATGAAATACAAATGTTATGTAGAATGGCTAAAAAATGTTTGTATTTTTACAAAAATGGTGATAGAAAGTTGAGACTACAATAGTAGAATGATAAAGTAGTATAAAACAAAAGCAAATTTACAATAGTAGAATGATAAAGTAGTAAAAAACAAAAGCAAATTAAGGAGACCAATGTTGAATTTGATAAGCATCACATATGGCTAGGGTGATAACGTTAGTTTCAAACCGATTTCTTAAGCCATTTGAAGTACTTGAAGTGAAAATTTCTATTTATATATATATTATGTACTTTGAAATGGTATAGAGAATAACAAAGTGAGATAATGTAGAATTATTTCAATTTAGTATTATATATATGTATATGTATATGTGAAATAGTGTTAGATATGTAGGAGAGAGAAAACAAAGTATATGTGATAGAGATATTAGATGGTTAAAAAATCAAATTTTGTTTTTTGTTTTTATTAAAAACAATGATAGAAAATTGAGATTACAATAGTAAAATGAGAACAATAAAGCCATTTGTTAAGATATAAGGTTAAGAATAAATGTATCATCTTTTTTAAATTAAAAAAATTTGTTGCACATTATAAGATCGGAAAAAGAATTTATTTTTGAAAATAAAATGTAATGATAAAAATAAAGATACATATTGCTAATTTTTTTAACAATTATGTGATTATGGAGGGAGTCATCGTTTTTAATAAAAAAAAGTTTGTAATGGAGGAAATCATGAAGAAAAAGATAACATTAAAATGAAGTCAAATATGTGAATGAAAATATATCACAAATACATAATATATTAATATTTAAATAGAAAATATAATAAATTTAAAAATTGTAATTAAATAATTAGAATATTTTAAATAAGGGTAGAATGTGCTATTTAGATTACAAGATTTATATTTTTGAATATAATCATAAGGGTTGAATTCCATGTATCTTTACGTAGAAAATAGAAACCAATAATCATGCATATCATTTTAACTTAAAAGTGATTTTTTAATTTAAGATAATATGCAATACATAAATTAGTGATATAATAGCTTTTTAACAATCATGTGAGTATTGAGCCAATGTTTTATTTAAAATGGAATGAGATGGGAAAACAATCGAAAGAAGTGTAGCATTAAACGGGAATATGGGAGTTAGAATTCAACATAAATATATAATATAGATATTTTAAAATCATTTATTGAATTTGGAAGTCATAATATTCTTTAAGAGGAATAATGTAACATAGCTTTAAAAAAACTTGTGTGGCAGGATTGAATTTGCACTTATATTGAGTTAAAGACTAGTTATATAGGGATATGATTATGTGAAAAAAGTTTAAAAATTGAGTAGAGATACGAGACAAAATATTAAACAATAGAATTATATTTGATAGAGCAATTACTTTAAAACAAATATAATAGAAGGAAGTATGGTAATGTATACATGTATTAGTTGAAATTAAACTAGGAAATTATACCATAGAGAATTTTATGTACAATCATTGCAATAACATCAAAATAAAGTATGAGAAAGAGAAACCATTGATGTAGCGACACTAAATAAAGATTGAGTGATGGTAGTGAGCCTCTATATATGGAGCCAATACCATGGATTTATATAGAGAGGGGATAATCTAAATGGGCGGAGATTGGATCTATATAGATTTGTTGGATCTTCTATTATATACATGATATGATGACTTTACCATCTATTATATACGCCCCACTGGTCAAGCAAAGGAGGGGGAAGTGTAGGGATATGTCACTCCCCATTCTCTATGTATAGGGGAACGAAGATAGATATATGGGCCCGAAGACCCTGAGTCCAAGGAAGCGATACTCTACTAGAGGTCAATTCGAACAAATCTCTAACAAATGTATGAATCTATAGAAATCTGAACGAATCCTTACCATTCATACGAATCCCCTATATATGGATATGACCGACCGAACCAATATTTATCGAATCTGAACGAGACTCTATGCATATGAATCAAGCCCCTACATAGAGATATGGCATGGATCCTCAATATGGTAATCCCAACATAAGTAAACACAAACCTCCTTTGCATAGATTTTCTTCAAATGTATGTGGATGATTGAAAACCATTTGTGCAAGATATATCAACGTGGATGTAAGAAAGATGATGATGTAAGCAGTTTTCCCAATTTGGAAGAATATACAACTTTGACAAGATCTTAGATCAAGAGGGTTTCTCAATTTAGCTAGGTTTTTTAAAATAGAAATCTTGCATGAGAGAAGGTGCATTTGTACCTTTGGAAGGTTCGTTAATATATATATATATATATATATATATATATATATATATATATATATATATATATATATATATTATATATATATATATATAATTGTAGGAGGATGTTGTTTAATTTTGGTGAATGTGAGATAATGGATATATATGATTTGTATCTTTATAATTATATTTAAGAGTAATTAATTAGGATTAATTGGTCATGGGATGTCGATGCGATAAAGGGAATTTAATTAATTTATGAAGGGGCGATTTATAAGATTTTTTTGATTTGAAACTAGTTTGCAAGTGATAACTTTGGGGTGTCTACATTTGCCCCTCTTTGAAAGGGTGTTGCAGGTAGCAACACCCTTTTAAATAAAGTAGTAAAAATAGACAAATCTCGAATGAAAAATAGAACAAAATGATGGAATTGATAGGGTGATACCCCATCAAGAGACCATGTGGTGATTGAAGAAGAAGAGGGTCTCTTTAAAGGTAGAATATAATTCAATCGTAAAAGAAGTGGGTAAAAATTGAGCCTGAGGTTGGGGTGTAAGGAGATGATCCTTGTGACATGGTTGATATACAATAGATAGGGAATTAGAAATTTTGATCGATGGGTCACTTAAATGATATTATGTGAAGGGATTGATGTGATTTATTTCATAAGGTAGATAAAATTTGGAATTATTGATCGATGGGCCACTTTAGTGGATTCTCTAGGAACGGTATCAATAAGCTGATTTCACAAGATAAGATGACTATTTAAAAAATAGATGCCGCTAGGAGGGATGGTTGATAGGATAGAAGAATATAATGAAGGCTAGAATGTTAGCTAGATGATAGAGGAATGTTAGATAGATGGTAGAGGGTAGGAAAATGTGATGAATGTTATGTATATTTCACAATGATTTTATTCTTGAACAACTTGGTGTTTGACTATAGCATATGACATGATGCACCATAATATGAAAAATTGTGATGACATTTTTTGTAATATGTCACATGAGACTGACACAGACTTAATAAAATATAAAGAACACATAAATTAACAAGAAAACATAAACATAAAGTAATACAATGAAAATGTTTCTCTATGTGTAACACCTAAGTTATTTGTGATTGTGACAAGGATAATGAGTTTTTCCCCAAGTGATGATGTACATGAGAGGAGGATGGATTAGTAACTAATGTGTCCTGAGAAATGATGATGATAACAATGTTATGCTACATGTAACAATGTATACGAGGGAGCATTGAATTTTGAACAACTATATACTAAAGATGTCTATCATAATCTATGTTAATCATGTTAAGAAGTGTTTTGGGTATGACCAAGATAAAAATATTCTTTGGTTTACAAATTTGTAATTATTTTTTAGATTTTTGATGATTTTCCGTAATTTTTGGATTTTTTTGATGTATTTTGGAATGTTTTGAGATTGTTTTTGTATTTCTATAGTGTTTCTAGACATATTTGGATTTTAAATATATTTACTTTATGATGATGACCTAAAGAAAAATAAAATTTCTGGTGTTTATTATTTGATGACCCTTTGTGGGTTTGTACATGACCCTAGGAGATAAGATGTAGCATAAAATATGAAGACATTAGATAGGGTTTGTTAAACCCTATGAAAAGATGTATGTTACATATGTGGGTTTTGAGGATTGACCAGATAAAGAAGACCTAGAAATATTGATCGAGTGGGCCACTTTATTAGATTTTCTAAAGGGATTCGATAGGCTTATTTCACAAGGTGGAGTAATTGTTGGGTCAGATTGAGACTAATGGATTGATGGATTTATGATAATTTTCCTAAGATTGTTAAGTAGATGGATTTAGATATGGCATCTCCCTTTAAAAGAAAACTATTTTTGGGTCATAGGATTGCCCAACATCACATGCAGGATGAAAAAGTGGAAAAGGATAAATGATATGAAATACACCTTAGTAAAGGAACGGTTATTGTAGTAAGGAAAATAAATCCCCCAGCCATGGTATAAGGCATCATGCATATATGGATGTTATGAGAAGAAAAAAAGTGTGAGTGTTATGGATGATTATGATAGATGGTTTGAAGATTGAAAATAAACATGTGATGATACAAAGACACATATCACGTGAAACATACATACAAACCAAAACAAGAGTTTGAATAAGGTATAAATATCATATAATCAATATACTAACCATGTAGCTCATCAAGATCATGTTTGTGTCTATGCACGCGCACGTGTGACAAGTTCAATTGTTGCTTTGAAGTGAAGATTTGATAGCGTCATTACAGTGAAGAAAAATTAGCCAATGTTTAGGAAAGAGTGACTTTTGATAGTTGATTTAGTGGATGAATGTGTGTGGAATGAATATTTTTACATTTCTCCAATGTCAGCCAACCAGGTGTTTATATCCCTAATAGAGATGTATTTAAATATATTGGTCATTAGTATTTCTATACTACTAGCTCAGAATGTCCATATCCCCAGTAGAGATACTAGAGACACCCATACCAAAAGTTTTAATATTATTTCTGAATTTTCTTTTAAATGTTGATTTTTGTTTTGATTTGTATTGGTAATTGATAAATATATTCAATTATCTCTCAATTGTGTTCTTATGAGGATTACGAACCACTAGTGGCATGATGGAAGGAGAATGAAAGTGATTGTAGAGACGAACATTAGACTAGTGTTAACCCGATATACCCATGGTGGTATTTGCAAAGATAATTCTTTCAGATGTAGGATAGTGTCTAAGTTCTTTAGAGAGACATAAGTTCATTATTTGATTTGCCAGGTGATGATAGACCAAGGTCAAATGACTATGCAGTAGAGATCGTTGCCTCATAATGTGTGCGGGACATGCTAATCAAGTGATGCCAAAGGGATTGGAATGAAAAGTTAATGGAATGAAGAAATAGTGATAAGTGATTTGTAGAAGTATGGATGTGAAGGGGAGAACATCCATGTGCAGGCAATGCAACTTTATTGATGATTAGCTATGATTTGATTTTTTTAATGTTTTTAATTTTAAAATAATTTTTACTTTTTGAATATTTTGATTTTTAGATTTATTAGAAGTTATTGATTTTGAGTTTTACAATTTTTATGATTTTTTTAGAGTTTTTTGGATTGATTTGACCTTTGGATGTTTTTTTAGTAGGGTCATCATATTTTGAGTAAGCTATTATGTCCAAGTTGATTTCAAATCCCTTTACGTGGTCTTCCTAATGGGATACCATTATTGAATCCATGGATTTTCATGTTATAAATTCATCGTAATTGATGATGTCCCATTTGATTTTGCTGGTATCTATGTGAAGGGCTTAAGGGATTTAGTGGTCAATGATGGATGGATTTAGATGGACAGTTTCATGAAAGGGTTTGGTGGAAGCAAACTCTTTGGAAAGGATACCCATGGATTTTGTGTTAATGTTGGAAGAGATATCTTCACTAATGGTGGAGGTTGATTTCGATTCATCATGTGAGTTTCCAAATGTTTGTAACCTATATAATGATGATTTAGATTCTTATGAACATGGATATTCTCGTGGATGCCTTGATCATGGATGCCTAAGCCTTTTCATGTGTAGTTCATGTTTTTAAGAATCTTATTGACGATAAGAAAATGATCCAATTGAAATTATGATGAAAGGTTGTTGTCATGAAGTTGAGGTATATATGAGCATTTAATTTTCCTTTATGTTAAGAGGTATGTCCTAATAAAGGATTAAGTTACCAATTGAAAGGATTATAGATCCTTTTTTAGTGCATATCATTATTTTCATGTCTCTTGGGAGGTGGGATAAGTCTAGCTACATGAAAGTCATTTTTCATATCATAATCTCTCGATTCTTTAGCAATGATTGTGAAATGGGACTCGAATGGTGATTTTTTGGATGTGGATGGGATGTTATTGGTTAGGGATGTATATGTGACTTGGGTCACCGATAAATGTACACCCAATGTGCATAATTACATTAGGTCAGTGTTGCTAATGACTTTTAACTCTTAAAGCATGGGAATGTGGACCAAGATCAATCAATGATAAAATATGAATGAAAATGAGAGTAATGTTGCAAGAGATAGGAACCAAACATGATCCAAAATATATATTGTATTATAATTCATTAAAAAATAGCTTTACAAGAGGTGTATAAGTAGGAAGTGAGAAGTGTAACCGCTACTTAAAAATGTGGAGAAGTGTAACTCCCATCTATCCCACTGACACCGAAGCAAGGTAAATACATGTGTAGGAAGAACCGTGTAATGGAATAATAAATCTACTAATACCCACCTTAAGCTTAGCTTATGTGGGTATAATAGATGAGTCTTGAAAACAAGTCATGATGAGGTACCCAATAACATGGAAAATCCCTATTAAATTGCAGAAAAGGAGAAAAACATAGAAAGAATTCACCTTAAAAGAGAGAAAAATGAAGTGGATATACAATATCCCTTAGTAGATAAGACCCTTTGAAGATAATATAAACCCCCCCAGAAATAGAGAAAAATTAGAGAAGAAGAAAGGACTAGCCAACCCCCTAAAAGGTGAAGCCTCATGAAATCCCAATAGATCCCACAAATCAAGAAGTATGTTATTAGTAAGAAATTAGTGAATAATGTATCCCAATAAGGAAATATCAATGTTGCACTAGAATAATATGAATTGAAGGTAGAGGAAATAAAGAACATATCCAATTACTGCTCAACAAAGATAATGCTTAACTATGACAAGTGTTGATGAATCAAATAACTACTAAATAGGACTCAACATAGTTCTTAACATGGATATGACATCTAAACCTATAACCAATTACTCCTACAAAATGTTTCATCTTTAATGATGATGAAGGTGAATCATATGATTTGGGATGTGTAGGAGTGATCACTTAAAGGTAATAATCCACCGGGTACTCCCCGAGCCTCTTGTTTTCTCAGAGTTAACACAACGGATGGAAAATTGTTATTATTTTCCTTATATTTACTCAGAGGAATTTACAACATATATACTCTTCCCTCGATGGGGATATTGCATTTTTGGCACCTCTTAGGGCTAACCAGACTTCCTTTAGATCTATGGTCGATCCTGGCTCTCTACTTGGTCCCTCTTCTTCTTGACTAACCTTGTAGTCTTCGATGCCCCTACGACCTCTGCTTCCACAAGCTCCAACTCAAGATTTTCCAATGAATCCACATGACAACAACATTTCCTTTGGAAATCTTGCCTCTTATTTATAGTTTCATGCACATGATCTTCTCGCTTCTCTCTCCTTTCACTTGGCTCCTTTGATTTTCCTACTCAAAATTCAAATTTGAACTAAGCTCCTTAAATGAGATTATCCACATGATATTTTCTTGGCCAATCCCCTTGTGCTACCTCTCCAGGTGGTTGGATCATCCTTATATGCCATTTCATCATCTAGTCACCATCAACCAAATGACCCACAAATCCATTGTCTGTTCTTTATTCTACCACCTGCCATCGTGTCCTTATCTCCTCAGAACTCATTTCTTGAATATTTGTTACATCCCCTCCTTAGGTTTTAATCTTCACCCATATATTTATGATGCTCCTCTACTTCCCTTCATTCCTTCAATGCCTCCTTGCACACCTTTGCTAACTGTGTTCATCCTCCTGTGCATCTCCTTCTCCTTTTGACCAAGTCCTTTGGTCTTCCTTTCATTCTATGCACCCATCCTTTTACACCATCTTTGAATTGTGTTCCATTCTCCCACACATGCTCCTTGGTCTCCATAGCTTCAAGACATTCTCTATCTTCCCGTCACTTTTCTTTTGCAACCCTCTATCCTTTGCTTGGTAGTTCCTTATTCTGCCACACATCTCCTTCCTTGGAAAATTCCTCTTCACCTTCACCTATTAATCCCTTGGATTTCTCCATCCTCTACTTTCCCTTGTGCTTGGTTCTTTGTGTGATCCTTCTATAGCTTCCTGCTCAACCGATTCTCCTAAATATCCTTTATGGAAACTCCTTTTTTACAACATTCTCTGTTGTGCTTATCTCCTCGCGTAAAATCTTCTAGACGATTTGTTTCCCATGAGACCTTAGACTAGCCTCTTCCTTCTTTAGTGCACCATATTCATGTGAACTATAAAAACCTTCCCGTGATTATTCTGCAATGCTTACTTATAGACAACACCTTGTTGTAATAGTTCCCCCTGTTGGGGTTAATCACACCAGTTGTACAGACATATATTTAGATCTAAGCATACAAACAATAAATTCATAAATAAACCAGAAGAACAATACACAAGATATAATGTGGTTCACCCAGTGTGGGCTACGTCCACCAAGAAATAACCAATTTGTTATTCAAAGCTTCACAGAGGATATACAATGAAGATCTTCAATCTTCCACACCTTCTTTGGATGTACAGTATTTTCTTCCTCACAAGCTTCTCTTTTTCTCTCTCTAAGAATTCCTTCTTACAATTCTCTCAAATCTTACTTCTAACCCTAGTTTTCTTAGCTTATATAACCATATACGAACTTAGGGAAACTTAGCTATGCAATTACAACCATTAGATCAACTTTATATCAAAGGTTAGATCTAATTCCCGTGAGTTAAATAAACCAATCACGCAAAAGTAACTGATGTCGGTTACCCTAACCGATTTCAGTTCCTCCTTGCCTTAACTGATACTTGTCTCGTGGTGATTGACGTTAGTCAGTCGACCGACGCTGGTTACTATGTATTCTAGAAAGTTAATAAAGCATGCTAATGTGAAGCAATTAAGCTCCATAACTCAACAATCTCCCATTTGGAGATCAATTGCTGTGATGTACCGTACAACTCCATTCTTGGATCCTTTCCTTGGCCCATTTCTCCCTCTTCAAGTCTCAAACTCGAAGACCAACAAAAGTGGAGTGTAGCTCCAACTTCTCCTTTGCCAATGACTTAGTTAGCATATCCGCAGGGTTCTTATTTGTATGAATTTTCTCCAGTTTCAGTTGCACATCCTCCAACACCTACCATATGAAGTGATATCTCAACAGAATGTGTTTTGTTCTTGAATGAAATTTTGAGTTCTTTTCCAAATTTATCGAACTTTGACTATCATTGTACAATTTTCAATCCTCTTGCTCCTTTTTGAAATCTACCATGAAACTTCTCATCCATATCATCTCTTTGTTAGCTTCTGTAGCTGTAACATACTTAGCCTCTGTAGTAGATAAGGCCACAACCTTTTGCAATCTAGAAATCCAACTAATTTTCATGCCAGCTACTGTGAATAAATTTCCAGTGGTTTTTTTCCTACCATCCAAATCACCAGAACATATCTGAATCAACATAGCCACATAAAAATATCTGGGACCCTCCATAGCATAACTACATGTTGGATGTCCCTCTCAAATACCTGAGAATCCATTAGATTGATTTCTAATGCTCTTTAGCTGGATTTTTACATAAATATGCTCATAACTCTCACTTCCTGGATGAATGTTTCATTCTGGTACAAACCATAACATACATGGGACTTCCAACTGCTAAAAGACAAATGGAACTTGTGCCAAGGAGACAGGGTAAGAACTTATGTATAAGAAATATCTGACCCTATGAACATAGAGTTCTACATGTCTGGATGTAAATTGAAATGAATCAAATCACTATTCTTGGCAATACACAAGATATAAAATGGTTCACCCAGTGTGGGCTACATCCACCAAGAAACAACCTTGATTTTATTATTCAAGGTTTGTAGATGCAATATACACATGAGAGATCTACAATCTTCCACACCTCCTAGATTTACAATACTTTCTTCCTCACAAGCTTCTCTTTTTCTCTCTCCAGGAATTCCTTCTTACAATTCTCCCTTATTATCATCTAACCCTAGTTTTCTAGCTTATACAACCATATACTTGAACTTAGGGAATTTAGTTATGCTATTACAACCATTAGATCAACTTTATATCAAAGGTTGGATCTAATTCCCGTGAGTTAAATAAACCAATCATGCACAGGTAAATGATGTCAGTTACCCTAACTGATTTCAGTTCCTCCTTGCCTTAACTGATACTGGTCCCGTGGTGATTGACGTTAGTCAGTCGACTGACGCTGGTTACTATGTATTCTAGCAAGTTAATAAAGCATGCTAATGTGAAGAAATTAAGCTCCACAACTCAACAATCTCCCATTTGGAGATCAATTGTTGTGATGTACCGTACAACTCCATTCTTGGATCCTTTCCTTGGCCCGTTTCTCCCTCTTCAAGTCTCAAACTCGAAGACCAACAAAAGTGGAGTGTAGCTCCAACTTCTCCTTTGCCAATGACTTTGTTAGCATATCCGCAAGGTTCTTATTTGTATGAATTTTCTCCAGTTTCAGTTGCCCATCCTCCAACACCTACCATATGAAGTGATATCTCAACTGAATGTGTTTTTTTCTTGAATGAAATTTTGAGTTCTTTTCCAAATTTATCAAACTTTGACTATCATTGTACATTTTTCAATCCTCTTGCTCCTTTTTGAAATTTTCCATGAACTTTCTCATCCATATCATCTCTTTGTTAGCCTCTGTAGCTGTAACATACTTAGCCTCTGTAGTAGATAAGGCCACAACCTTTTGCAATCTCGAAATCCAACTAATTTTCATGCCACCTACTATGAATACATTTCCAGTGGTTTTTTTCCTACCATCCAAATCACCAACCATATCTGAATCAACATAGCCACATAAAGAAATATCTGACCCTCCATAGCATAACTACATGTTGGATGTCCCTCTCAAATACCTGAGAATCCATTAGATTGATTTCCAATGCTCTTTACCTGGATTGGCCATAAATATGCTCATAACTCTCACTTCCTGTGCAATGTTTGGTCTGGTACAAACCATAACATACATGGGACTTCCAACTGCTAAAGCATATGGAACTTGTGTCATGTACTCAACCTCCTCATGTGATGTAGGACATTGATCTTTACTCAATTTAAAGTGTCCAGCCATAGGTGTACTTATAGGTTTTGAATTCTGCATATTAAACCTTTCCAACACCTTATTGATATATTGTTCCTGAGACAAATACAATTTCATGTTCTTCTGGTCTATGTGAATTTGCATGCCAAGGATTTTATTTGTAGATCTTAAATCCTTCATTGCAATTGTGTGATATAACTTTTCTTTAAACTCAACAATTTCCTGCATACTAGATCCTGCAATAAGCATATCATCCACATATAGTAACAAAATAATATAGCTCCCATTTCCAAACTTCTTGAAATAAACACAATAGTCAAATTCACATCTCATATAACTATGCTCATGCATAAAGCTATCAAATCTCATATACCATTGCCTTGGAGCTTGTTTGAGCCCATGTAAGCTCTTTTTCAACATGCATACAAGTTTATCCTTACCCTTGACTTCATACCCAAGCGGTTGCTTCATATATATCTCTTCCTCCAAATCACCGTGAAGGAAAGTCATCTTAACATCAAGTTGTTCCAAATGCAAATCTTCTACTGTAACTAAAATTAGAATAATACAAATGGAATTCATTTTAACTCCAAGGGAAAATATCTTACCAAAGTCAATACCTGATTTCTATGCAAATCCTTTTACCACAAGCATTTTCTTGTATCTTATCTGTCCACCCTCTTCTTCCTTGATCTTGTAAACCCTTTTGTTCTGCAATGTTCATTTACCTGCTGGCAACTTGACAAAATACCAAGTTTGGTTTTGTTTTAAGGAGTCCATATCCTCATGTATGTCGTGTTCCTACTGCACGTGGGTCTCATCGTGCATTGCTTATTCAAAACTCTCTTGTTCACCACTATCAATCAATAATAAATAAGATAAGGAAGGTGAAAATATTTCTGGAGGTCTACTTACCCTTTGTGACTTTCTCACTAAGATTTGGGGTGCTGGAGGCTCATTTCGCTCATTCTGCAAATTTATATCAATCTCAGATAGTGACCAACATTGGTCACCTCCTGCTGATATCAGTTCGGCTAACTGACACCAGTCTGGATCTTTTATAACTGATGTTGGTATATATGACCAATGTTGGTCATGGGTTAACTGACATTGGTAACTATGTAAACCTGTAGGTGTTAATTTTAAATCTGAGAATGTATTTTCATCCACAAATTCTTCTACCGGTTCATCTTTGGGTACCAAAAATTGATCCATGTACATTCTCTTTTCATTCCATTCAATGTCACGACTCTTAACAATCTTAGAATCTTCTAAATCCCAAAAACAGAATCCAAAATCACCAGAGCCATAACCAATGAAAGTACATCTCTTTGATTTAGCATCCAACTTCTTTCTACTTTCTTTATCAACGTGCACAAAAGCTTTTGAACCAAATACTATAAGAAAAGAAATATCTACCTCTTTTCTAGTCCAAGCTTCTTCTAGTATTCCACCATCTAGTGCACTTGAAGGCCCACAATTAATTAAATAAGCCATCGTATCTACTGCTTCTTCCCAAAACTGTAAGGGTAATCCAACATGTATCCTCATGCTTCTTGCATGTTCCATGATTGTCATGTTCATTCTTTCTGCAACACCATTCTCCTGTGGTGTTCTAGCAACCATTCTTTCTCTGCGTATTCTATTCACTAAATAATAATCATTGAAATCCTTGTTGCAGTAATCAACACCATTGTCAGTTTTAAGGCATTTTAACTTTGAATTTGATTCATTTTCCAGAAGGGATTTCTATATCTTAAAAGTCTCAAAAAAATCTTATTTATGTTTAATACGATAAACCCATACCTTTCTTGTGGCACCATAAATGAAAGTCACATTGTATTGGGATCCTCCATGAGAAGTCCCCACACAACTTAGTGCACAAGCTCCATTTTTTCTCCTCCTTTATTGACCCAACTTTGAGAAATATCACTCTCTTTTTCTTTCCAAAATATAATGCTCACAGAAATTAGAATCTACATCTTTCAAATCTGATAGCTTACCCTTTGCCTTTAATATCTGAATTCCTTTTTGACTCATATGACCTAGCTGATTATACCACATGCTTGCATCTGATGTGGGTAGCACATAAAAGGAATTAGTAATACATGTAGGAAAATATAATGTTCCTACCTTCTTTCCTCTTGCTACAACAAGAGATCCCTTGGTAACCTTCCAAGAGTTGGCTGTGAATGTAACCATGCAACCAAATTCACTTAGTTGTCTTGTAGAAATTAGATTTCTCCAGAGGCTTGACACATACCTCACATCTTTAAATATCCATGAATTTTCATTTTACAATTTAAGATTAACTTCTCCTTTTCCAATAATATTTCATGGTTCATCATCTCTTAAAAAACATGTCCAAAATTACCCTGGACATAATTTCTTAAATAACCCTTATTAGGGGTAGCATGGAAAGAAGCTCCTGAATCTAAAACCCATGATTCAATTTTACTATCCAAGGAGATAATAAGGGCATCTTGCATTACCTCAGATGCAACAACATTTTCCTCTTTACCTTTCTGTGGTACATTCTCTTTGTTTTCCTTGAACCAATAATCTTTCTTTGCATGTCCTTTCTTTTCACAATTCTAGCAGGTTATTCCTTTACCTCTAGATTTAGATATGTCATTCTTAGACTTTGATTTCACATTACTCTTACTCTTGGATCTCTCCTTCTGCCTTCCTCTACTTTCTACATTCAAAGCATTTCCAAATGATAATTCTCCTATACTTTTCTTGCATATTTCTTCATTCAGGATTATACTAACTTCATCATCAAACTAAAATATTAGAAACAAATGTTGTATTACTAACAACCATTATCAAGTAATCCTAACTATGTGGCAAAGAGCATAGAAATTAAATTACTTTCACTTCATGATCAAATGAAGTATTAACCGATTTTAATTGATTTACTATAGATTGAAAATCATTCAAATGACTTGATGCAAATTCACCTTCTTACATCTTATAATTAAATAAATTCTTCATCAAATAAACTTTATTTGAAGCACTAGGTTTTTCATATAAATTAGCCAAAGATTTCATCAAATCTATCATGGTTGATGCTTCGGTAATATTTGTCAATCTTATAGATTCTAGAGCCTTTCTTTCAAGAATCTTCCATTCTTCATCTGTCATTTTTCTAGGCCTTGCCTTCTCATCCAATGGTAAGTATAGATATTTTTTATACAGATAATCTTCCACCTGCATCTTCCATAGCTAATAATTATAGCCGTCAAAATTTTCAACTCTTTATTTACTATCTTCTGTCATTGTTGTAGCTCCCACTCAATCATAATGAGTAAATCTGTCAACACACAAAACTCTCAAACAAGAAAGATCTGATACCAGTTGGTGGGGTTAATCACACCAGTTGTACAAACATATATTCAAATCCAAACATACAAGCAATAAAAATAGAAATAAATCAAAATAACAATACACAAGATATAATCTGGTTCACCCAGTGTGGGTTACATCCACCAAGAAATAACCAATCTTATTATTCAAAGCTTTGTAGAGAATATACAATGAAGATCTATAATCTTCCACATCTCCTGGATGTAAAGTACTTTCTTCCTCGCAAGCTTTTATTTTTATCTCTCCAAGAATTCCTTCTTATAATTCTCCCTTATTATCATCTAACCCTAATTTTCTAGCTTATATATCCATATATGAACTTAGGGAAACTTAGTTATGCTATTACAACCATTAGATCAACTTTATATCAAAGGTTAGATCTAATTCTCATGAGTTAAATAAAATAATCACACACAGGTAACTGATGTCGATTACCCTAATCTATGTTAGTTACCCTAACCGATGCTGGTTCCTCCTTGCCTTAACTGATACCGGTCTCCAAGTGACCGACGCCGATCAACCGAATGACATCGGTTACTGTGTATTCCAGTAAGTTAATAAATCAAGATAATGTGAAGCAATTAAGCTCCACAACTCAACACCCCCATCGTTGTGCTCATATCCTTGCGCTCTCCAACCTCTTTCTCATGTGCATCATCCTATTCTTGTGTGCATATTACTTCTCTTGTGTAGGTTTTTCCTAAGTCCCAACATGCCCCACCATCAAACATCTGGGGTTATTTAAAATTTGAGTTCCTCCTCAAGAGGTCTGGTGAGTGATAACATCACCCTTGGATTATATACACAAATAGTCCTGGTTCCTTTAACCATAATGCCTTCCCTATACCACATTTCTTCCGGTGCTTCTTTTAATCCTTGGCCATTTCTTAGTGGCATCTCCTTTCTATATCACATCATCCCATGAGTATTTTTATCCCCTTAAGATATTTTCTCTTAGCCTTCTACCTTGCGAGTCTATCCTCACTTCTATCTTATGCAGATTTCCCTACCATTAGACTTCTCTTCATTACGCATCTTCATGCACACTCCTCCCCTTCTCTTCTCCTTTCCTCTATTGTTCTTCCATCGTGACTCTTTCCTCCCATGCATTTTTTCTTTGGGCACTACTTCTCTTTATTTCCCTTCCTCCTCTGGGATTTCTCAATGTGTCTTAACTCCACACTTTTCTCCTTCTTGGTCACCTTCTCACTGTAAACTCTTGTATAAATATCTCTTTGTGCATTTCTCCCGATATAAATTTTATGTGCCTCTGTATTTCCCTTACCTATGGACTTCTTGAGGGTTTCTTTTCTCCCTCACTTCTGGGGATTCGTTAGACCAAACTCCTACTAAAGGAATTTTATCTCTTTTCCCTCTTGATGTGGAAATTCCACTGTACCACATCCTTCTTATGTCTCCACAAGATGAATCCTTGAGACCCTATCAATATCTTCTCCTCCTTGTGCACCTATTTTTTTTCACACGTCAGCAACTGCCTTAGTTGATATACATTTATTGTCTTTTGGGAAACTTCTTCTGGGTGAAACCATATGTAACCTCTCTTGATCCCAACTTCCTCTTCTGTATTCTCTTGTAGTTTCTCTAAACTATTGTTGCACTTCCTATGGCTCGTGTGCTCATCTTATCATGTACACCTCTATGCATGCCTTCTCTTGAGATCATCCTAGATATCCTTACCACATATGCTCTTTTCATGTGCACTCTCACTATCTCCCAGGATTTATCAGATTCTCTTGTGAAGGTACTCCTATTACTCTGCATGTTCTCATCTTTGCACTCTTTTAGGATTCCATCCTTTACATCTCTTGTGTATTGTGTACATATATTTCTTGTTTGTGCCTTCTTTATTCTCTCCTCCTTCCATTACCATGATCCCCTATTGTATATTTGCGCATTTCTTCGTGTACTCATGGTATCTATCGACCATCTCTATTTGTTCCTTAGTAGCCTCCTTCACTAGTGTGATACTCTCATGCGCTACCATCTAATGCACCTTCACTTGCACATCCTTTTTTTATACTCCCATAGTCAAAAACTTTTTCCTTGCTAGTGCTCCCACACTAGGTTATATTTCTCCATTATGCTCTTCTTACAAAACCTTCGTTTGTTCCTTGTTACACACCTTCTCTTGATGTTTGCCAAGCATCCTTTGCATGTTTTCTCCATCGTGCCTTTGAATATCTATTGAATCTTTCACCTCCTCACCACCCTTAGTCACATGAAATTTATTCTTTGGGAGGTATTTTTCTATGTGTTGTAGTCAAATCTGCACCTATCAGAGTCCCTGAAACTCCCTTATTATTTCCTCAACATTCTTCATGACTACCACATCAGAAACATATCCCTTTCTTGGCTTCATCTCTCCAATCATCCCCTAGTTCTCATTTGCATTCTCTAGCCATCTTTAATTATGATAGAGAACACTAAAACCTGCTAACTGCTTCACCTTCGACGGTATGTTATCCTAATATGTAATAAAGTAGCCTACTTTGATACCAATTAATAACTTAAAGGTAAGACTCTGCCAAGTACTCCTCGAGCCTTCCATTTTCTTAAAGTTAACATAGCGGATGGAAATATGTTAATGTTTTCTCTATATTTACTCAAAGAAATTTAAAACATCTACACTCTTCCCTCAATGGGGATATTGCATTTTCTGGCACCTCTTAGGGCTAATATGAATTCCTTTAGCTATGTGGTTGATCATGACCTCTCTACTTGGTCCCTCTTCTTATTGATTGACCTTGCAGTATTTAGCACCCCTACAACCTTCGCTTCCATAAACTCTAACTCAAGAGGTTCCAATGAATCCACATGACAAAAACCTTTCCTTTGAAAATATTACCTCCTATTTATAGTTACGTGTGCTCGATCTTCTAACTTCTCTCTCCATTGACCTAACTACTCTGATTTTTCTACTCAAAATTCAAATTTGAACTAAGATCCTTAAATGAGCTTATTCATGTGATTTTTTCTCGACCAATACCCTTGTGTCACATCTACAAGTGGTTGAATCCTCATTATCTTCCATTCCATCATCTAGTCACCATCAAACAAGTGACATACAGATCTGTTCTATCTATCCTTTCTTCTACCAGCTATCACCATGTCCTTCTCTCCTCAGAAATCATTTTTATGTCTCTATTATGTCCCCTCCTTAGGTTCTACTCTTCACCCATATCTTTAAGCACTTCCTCTACTTCCCTTCATGCCTTTGGTGCCTCCTTGCACACCTTCATTGATTGTGTTCTTCCTCCTATACATCTCCTTCTCCTCTTAACCAAGTCCTTTGGTCTTACTTTCATTCTATATGCCCATAATTTCACACTGTCTTTGATCTGTGTGCCATTACCCCTAGTATCTACACCATATTTGATCTGTGTACCATCTTTGACCTGTGTGCCCATGCTCCCTGGTCTCTGCAACTTCATGAAATTCTCTATCTTCCCATCTCTTTTCTTCTATGACCCTCTATCCTTTGCTTGGTAGTTCCTTTATTTTTCCACACATCTCCTTCCTTGGAGACTTTCTCTTCACCTTCACCTCTTGAGACCTTGATATCATCCTCCTCTTCTTCCCCTTGTCCTTGGTTTTTTGCACAATATTTCTGTAACTTCCCCGTTAATTGATTCTCCCAAATTTCCTTTGGGGAAAATCCTTTCTTGTAACATTATCCATTGTTCTTCTCCCCTTGTGTGCACTCTTTTTCACACTTTGTTTCCCATGAGACCTCCAACCGACCTCTTCCTTCTTTAGTGCACCTTTTTTCATGTGCAATACAGTAACCTTCTTGTGAATGCTCTGTAATGTTACCTTCTAGAACAACACCTCGTTGCAATCATTATCGCAATTCTTCACTCATCTCCTCATGCTCTCCAACCTATTTGTCTTGTGCATCCTCCTATTCTTGCATGCATCTTTCTTCTCTTGTGTAGGTTTTTTCTAAGTTCCAATATGCCCCTACATCAAGGATGTGTCACCATATAAACATGTAGTGGAAGAGGAAATACATCTAGAGAAGAATAAAAAAATATACCAGAGTTGTCATCAAAGAGAGGATAAATATCCTCAGTAGTGTCATCAATATTTGAAAGGAGAGAGTTCAAAAACATATATGAAATGATTAGTAAGTATACCTCTCAATGAAGTGGATCATGTAGACATGGAGAACCTTATTGTATACAATCATTAGAAGCCCTTGAGGAATAAACTCTAAATTCTAAAGAAAAAATAGGTGACGAAAGAATTTTCTACTATAAATAATCATTAGAAGCCCTCAAGGGACCAACTCTAAAATTTAATGAAACAACAAGTGATGGAGGAATGTCCTGATGTAGAGAATCATTAGAAGTCCTCAAAAAAGAAATTTTGAACTCTGATGAAACATTAGGTAATGGAGGAATGTTCTAAAATATGAGATAAATGTATTTAATGGTTTTATCTAGATATAAAATGTGGGAATCTATGAACAAATAAGTAATGTATGGTAGGTATGTGCCCCAATGAGGTGAATCCAAAATACATATATAATCCTACTACAAAGAATCATTGAAATATCTTGAAGAATTGACTCTTAAGTAGTAAAAATCAGAGGGGTAATGCCATGATCCCACTACAAAGAATCATATGAAGCTATTGAAGAATTGAATCTTGATTAAAGTAGTAGCATATGCAAGAGGAAAGCCATGATACTGCTACAAAGAATCACTTAAAGTTGTTGAAGAAGAAACTCTAAAAAAATAAGTAGAAATATGTATAACAAAAATTTCCTCCACTATAGATGGGGTTTCATAAGTAGGAGGGTTAGTATTAGTTTTAGTATTATCCATACATGAATGGTTTTCTAAAAAAGTATCACTTTCAGATGGAGAATCATGGTTTCCATAAAACTATCATATGAATGTGATGCTGAATATATTTAGGAATGATAAGACATATTAGTCCATAGACCATGTCATTTTGTTCAACCACTTCATATTTTTATTATATTAATTAATATCAAGAAAGAGTTTGAGAAGTTAAGGAATTAAATCATGCAATATGTGGTGATCATGTATCCCTTATTTCCAGAACAAATAGTTCTCTCAATATAGCTAGTTAATAGAACGATGGAATTTAATACCAAATTACATGATGAAACCCCCCCCCCCCCCAAATAGAAATTTATCTTAGTTCTATGTACCACCATTATAAAGAGATAAAAAATACTCACTTAAAAAACACCTCAAATGGAGTTTCCAACAGAAAGTTATACCTTTTATAAGTTCCCCACTCTTGCAAATTTCACCTCTTTCTCTTACGCCTTTAAAATAAAATTACATCACTTCAGATCATACAACAGGTTTACCTCATATCAGTTAAACCACCTTGGGTTAGTAGTGACCTGGGGCTGAGGCTAGGAAAAGTGGTGGGGGGCCTTCTCCAAATTTCTAGACTTTTGCACATATGATGTACCTATTTGGGGGAATCTACAGCTTTCTTATTATCCTTCGTGATAACTTATCATGCTTGCTTATCAATGCACCTAGCTTTAAGGGTAATCCACCCATAAAAAAAAATGATATATGATCCAACACTATCATGCAACATCAAACTATATGTCACAACTATGGTCACACAAGTACAACATAAATCTCATCCTTCATGCATTGTACCTTCTTAGTGAGATGCGACCTCAAATTATGTTTCTACATATGTGGCCAAAAATTTATGGTTGTAGCCTCCACACAACAAGTACAACATTCAATAGAAGGTGTAATATCTAACAACAAGTCTATCACACGGGTAGAACCAACAACCATAAATAAATAGTGCAACAACAAGAGGTCAGGTAATACCATCATGATAGGTACAAAAAACAACCACACTTAGACATATACAACTACCAACATCAATAATGAATATAAACACTAGATCCTTTAACATGAAAAGACACCCAATAGTTTTCTATAATATATGAAAAAACTCAAACTTAGGTGCAATATAAAATCCACCAAATAGCCAAAAGATGACCATAAAGACCCAAAAAATACCAGATATGGTTTGTTTCAAAGCATACTAAAGTTTACTATCGATCCTAGGGTTTTTGCATGATCTAGAATAAATTGTGAAGTTCATTTCTCTAGAGAATGCATAGAATGAATATTACCTTACAAAACCACATATTTCCTTCTCTTTTTTCTGATTCTTTAGATCATCCAAAGACATAAGAGAAGAACATACTTAGAGATCAAAGGATATATAATAAAAATCTTGAAAAAATCAAGATTCCAACAAAATAAACACAACAAAATAATGACATTCATTTACTAGAATTAGCTCTGATACCATTTGAGAATGTGGGCCAAGGTTGAGCATTGATAAAATATGAACGCATAATAAGAGTAATTTTATGAGAGAGGAACCATACGTGAGCCAACAGATAATTTGTATTAGAATGCATAAGAAAATATATTTACAAGAGGTGTATAAATAGAAAGTGGGGAAGTGTAACCACTTCCTAAAAAGGCAGACAAGTGTAACTCCCATCTATCCCATCAAAACCTAAGAAAGTTAAATACATGTGTAGGAAAAACCATGCAAGGGAATCAAGACCATGCACTGGAATAAAAAAACCTAGACTAAAACAAAGGTTCTTACACATGATATCCTTATGAATAGTAGATGTGTTGAAAAGATCCAAGATGCAAATTTGTATAAGAGTCTTTTAAAGATGTTTATAAGGTTGTATTGTCTCTCAAAATTAGGTAGTGGAGGCCATTGAAAATTTATTTTATTTTCTTAGTTGTGATGAAAAAATGTAGGTTTTTGGTTTTGATAGGTGTAATTTGATTATTGGTAAGATTGATGAGGCCAACAAGGGCATCACGATTTACGTTTTTTTTTTGTGTTAGATTTTTCAGATTATGTGTAGGGTGGACAAAGACATTGAGGGCACCATGATTGTTGTTTTTATTTGGATTTAGTGATGGACAAGTTCAATTGTGCTTAGGAAGAGGATTGTAATATGTCCCCCTTTGAGGATTGTTTAATTGATTTTGATCAGGTGATGATTTTTTTTATTTTGGGGTGTCATGTTTTTCTAGTTTGATATTGCCAGATTTGATAAGGTCTTAGATGTACTTTTTATTTTTAGGCACCTATTTATCGTGCCATTATATTCAATGGTAATCACAATACTCATTTTCCTGATACTAACACAATTTAGGGACTATATCACTACATGGTTTTGTTTTTAGATATGTGATCTATTTTCTATTTATTTTTGATGGAATATGGTGACCAAATATTTAATTAAAGGAGTGTATTGTCTTGGTTTAGTTTCTCACTTTGGTTTTCCCCAAGGGAGAGTGATGTGAGGTGGTAAGATGAAGTATGATTTTGTTGACTCAAGGGTCTTATTGTTAAAATTTGGATTTAGTTTCCAATGATTTTATGTTTGTTGGATTTTTTAATTTGGGTATGGTAATGATTATCCTCATTTGGATGGGAAACCATATTGGTCATAAAAGGATTAGTTGATGGTTGGATGTTTGATTCAATCAGGGTCATGATCATCCTCATTTTAATGGAAGAATGTATTATTCATGAAAGGATTTGTGTTTAGTTGATGAATGTATTGGTACCAAAAAAATTCATTGATTGTTGGATAAATGGGTTGGTATTGAAAGGATTGGTCGATTTTTGGATTTCTTTGATTTGGTATGTGATTTTAGGTGCCATGTTTTTTTTATTTGTCCATAGTTTCATGGTTTGTGTTTTGAAAAATTGGTATTGATTTTGGAAGTATTTCATGTTTTGTGTCCTTTAATATATGTATGACATAAGGGGGAGTCAAACAAGAAAATGAGCATAACTATGCTAAAATAGGTGTAAATTTGTGTATTATCCCACCAACATACCTCAAAGGTAGGGGGTGGGTGTCTTCAAGAATATTGTGTTCCCAACACTACTAAACACTTGTGGCAAGACAATTTTTATACTAGGATTAACAAGGTTATTAGGGGACCTCAATATACCTTGTTGTACATGAGGCCCGATTATATGAAACAGAGGAGTATTTTCTAAGGTGTGGTTTTGAAGGCTCATATCCTCCTCACTTCACTCTAACCAATTAAGTAGAGCTTCACCAAAAATGATATTTCTTGCCTTGGTGGGTGATGTTTAAGGCCTAGGTATTGGAGGGTCTATTCCCCCTCGTGTTATAAGAGCCATGAGAAAGTGAAATTTGGATTAGCCAAAAATGAAATCTCCTCCACCAAATTTATATAGCTCGTCAATATATGAGATTTGGATGAATCAATAAACCCTATGAAGGTAAAAAAACATTTGAAATATTTATGATTCCCAAGATCACTTTACAATGTGTGGGAAGAACATACACAATTTAAGATGAGGTTTGAAAATAAATAAATGAAATTGAATAAACAATAAATAAATGTGGTAAATGTTTAACAAAACAATACAAGCCTTGCATATGATTTGTTATAATTTTGATCATTTTTTAACTTTGACATGCAATTTGGATGATGTAAATAAGTTTAAAATGTGTTAAAAACATCAAACAAAAAACTACAAGCTAGCGCAAAAGTGATTAGAAATGATAAAACATGAAAAATGAATTCACTGTAGCAAATATGCCAATGATATGATAAAAAAAAGTACGAAAAAATATAGAGTAAAAGCGTAACATTAAAAATAAAAATGTCAAATTTTACATGAAACTATAAAAAATAAAAAACACAAGTATGATCAGAAACATAAATAACATCATTCATAAAACATAAAAGAAATATCCTACAAGAAACTGTCATAAATCATAAACACTACTAGTACGATAAAAATGTCACTATAAAAATAGAAACATCACAACAATAGTCAGAAGTGCTAAACTAGAAAACTAAAATTCGAGACACAAATGTCGTGAAGTTGACTAGAAATGCCACTGTAGAAAAAGAAATTCTACAATAGTATATAGATAGGTTGTCAAAAGAAGAAATGTTATGGACATGCATAAAAATGTTCCTATCATTTAGAAACATTGTAATAAAGAACATAAATGTGAAACACTACTGATAGATTGCTAGAATAAAAATTGTTACAATACCGAACAAAAATGATACTATTAAGGACAAAAATGTTACTATATAGGATATATATTAATCCACAAAGAGGCAAAAATCCAAAAAATGATGAAAACCTACAACATTTGAAGGCAACAATGGAATTTTGAAAAATTAATGGCACTTTTATTCTTGTTAGAAGAACTCATCCATCTGTAACCTACAAAAACCTTAAGAAAATATTGAAAACAAGTTAAAGGGATGAATTGGTTTCCCTTCAGGTGTGTCAAATGTATGTATGTGTTAGTTTTAGAAATTAAATAAGGAGCTTACTCTAAGAAGATCTAATCTACAACCATTGCAATGACATCAAGATCAAACATGAGAAAAAGAAATCATTAATACACAAGCATAAGTAAATGCAAACCTCCCTTATTGTGTGGATTTTCTTCAAATGTATGTGAGTGCTTGAAATCCATTTGTGCAAGATATATCAACGTGGCTGCAAGAGAAATGACGATGTATGGATTTTTCCCACATCGGAATAATATCCAACTTCGGTAAGCTCTCACATCAAGAGGGTTTCTTGATTTAGCTAGGTTTCTAAAAATAGAAAGCTTACATGAGAGAAGGTGTGTATTTATACCTTTGCAAGGTTCATTATATATATTTTTGTTAGAGGATGTCGGTTGATTTTGGTGAATGTGGGATAATGAAGATTTATGATTAGTAGCTTGTTAATAGTGATTAGGAGAAATTAATTAAAATTAATTTGTCATGTGATGTTGATGCAATTAAGGGAATTTAATTAATTAATGAAGGGTTGAAGAATAGGATATTTTTATTTTAAAATGATTTACAAGTGGAAGATATGGGGTGTGTATAGGTAAGTGCTATAGGAAATCAACCATAGTATTGAGTATTTAGAGGTTTAGCAACAAATATGTGAGCACACAGATAACTCCATTTACACTAACAAATAAAACAGAAAAGATATAGAAATATATATGCTAGTCAAAGTAGATGGAAATATGTTTTGATGTAAGCATAAAGTATATATTAGAAACATGGTTTCTGTTAGAAAATAAAAAAATATGAATATGATATAATTGAAAAGTAAAAAAAATGTAGGGCAAAGTGAAACATATGAAAAAACATGTATTACATGACAAGTACACAAACACATGGTTAGGTGTGAAAATCATATTCAGATTCAATATATTATTTTTTGCAAAAACTAAAAAAAGTTGTGAGCATAGTTTTTTTCAAAAAGAAAAAAACAACTATGGATATGATAATAACTAAAAATATTAACTCAAGGGGTGGGAGAGGAAAAAGAGATGTGTTAGGATTTCTATGAGATTGTTCTGTCACCAGGACTAAGTGTTTGGCCCTTGTCATACCACTTGCTATGGGAAAAATTTTCATGTGAATTTTCATTTAGTAGGATCTTATAGGAAACCTTGCATTTGGATGACTATTTAAAATGGCCTCCACTCACAAAGTTTTATTATTGAAACTATGATAGATTATGATGATGCCTATGGTGAAACAACCAAGGAAGATTATGCCTAAGGTATTCCACAAGGTAATGGTTCTACCCTTGATATATTGTTACATGTTGTGGAGATTAAATACTTATGTAAGTGGCTTGAATAGTAATGTATAAATAGTTAATTCATGGGGAAGATTCCCTCTTGAAGCATGCTAAAATCATGGGTTCAATTGTCCATAACCCAATACAACATTAAGTCTCTATCCTGAATATGACTAAGGATTTCTTTTTATTTAATTTTTCCTACCTCACCAACACAACCGTGATCCAAAAAAATTTCTCAACTTGGTATGTATGAAGTCCTTTTCTTCTGGTGTCTGATTACGCTAAAATGTAAATTATATACCTAATCTAAATGTTAGAGGAGTAATAAATGAATAACAATGAAATACATAAATTACACCCAAGTAACAAAAAAATAAATAATGAAAACCCTAATTGAAAAAAGAGAGTAAAAATCCTTAGCTGGTTCGTAGAGATATGTCTTGGTTCGAAAATATTTCGCTTGGGCAGATCTATGGATAGATGAGCCAACAGTGTGCAGGGCATAGCCCCTCTTTGAGTCAGCAAAGGGAAACTGGTTTATTGCTATTCTACCAGCAGGAATCTGTGCAAGTCTCACAATATTCTGCCTTCGGGGGTTTGGGATCTCATCCCAGTAGGGTGTTTCCGACTGCGAAAAGAAAGGAATGAAAGAGAGGATGAAGGAAGAGCAGGTCCGAAGGAAGAAAAGAAATGAATTCCAAAGCAGAAAGGTCAGAAGGTTTATGTTTTGGGATTGGTAGTAAACAGAGCCAAACCTACTTGCATAAACGAACAAAGCAATACTGATGAATAAATGACCATAAAATAGAAGTAGATTTAACAGAACGAACACACAGATCTAACGTAAGAGAGATCTAATGCACATAACACATGTATTCAGCACAAAGTCTAAATATTGTATTAATAATTCTTTCTGTTACAAAAAGCTCAAAGTCTTTTCTCCTCACTTCTATTTTTCATCTGAAAGATATTCACTCATCCACAATACAACAAGTATTGAGGTATTTATAGAAGAAGGAGAGAAAAGAAGGCAAAAAGGAGCCAACCACCTATTTACAAATATATTTACAAAATATACAAAATATCTCAAAGTCACGTGGACTTTTGACAACTTGATGGATGACATCATCCCATGGTGTAACATGGATGATGTCATCATTTGTGCCAACATACTTCAGATATTCACAGAAAGAAAGTGGAAGAAGAGAGAGAAGAAGAAGAAGAAGAAGCCACTATTCATCATCGTCATCCTGCAGCCGAAAGGGAGTAGCCTGCTTCTACTACTGCTCAGGTGACGAGATGTGGAATTGAGCACGGTATTCCATGAACTTGCTGATTATGGGCCCTAGTTGATCCTGGGAAGGATCCTTGTGTCGCTCACTGATCGCCTCGCAAGTCTCCTGCTCGTCTATGAGCTTCTCTGGGAGTTTGGAATATTCTTTTTCAGCTTCTATGAGGAACCCGATGAAATCCCGACAGGCCAGCAGGTTATTAATGGACTCTGCGTCAAAAGAGACCTCTGGCCCCAGCCCTCGTGACATGATCTCTTTAAAGATCTGGATGGTTTCCTCAACTTTTCTTAAGGCAAAGGAAGGAGTAAGCAACCCTGGTGACATGTTGAGAACGATTTGTTCCATTTGGTGCATCGCGTCCAGGGATTCCTCCTTTACCTTATCGATCTTTTCAAGGACAAACTCCAATTGATCCATTTGGTAGTTTAGAGTGGAAATGACTTTGTTGAGGGCTTTGGGATGACCGAAGACACCGAACTTGACCAGATCTTCGACTGAATAGTCAAACATTTGTTGAAAGGTCTCATGCTGCAGCCTAGCATGGTCCAGCTCTTTTGATATGGGTCCTGCTAACGCTTGGAGCTCTTTATTCACCTTTTTGATGTTTAGATATAAATCAAAGAACTTGACGATCAATCTTTCACTGTCTTTGAGGATATGGCACCTCCAAGTGGAAACTGCCATATCCTGCTCGCCAATCTTTGCATATTCATTAATTTTATCCTGGCTCAGAGGCTCAGGAGTCTCAGCGGCAGTAGCGGGAGGTGCACTACCCATCTTCTGTAAAGCTTGGAGTAGATGTTTATTTTTCTCTTTCAGTAGCCTTTTCTCTTCTTTTGTTTCTTGAAGCTTCTTGCAGAGGGCGTTAACTGCAGATAAGGCTTCTCCTTGAAGGCTCTCAGAAGATGTACCCATTGTGACTTGAGTCACTGTATAATCTATCGGAGACAGATCCTTTTTATCCTTGAGGGGATAAGGGTATGCGATCTCCATCACCCTTTCTCCCGAAGCACTCTGAGAGAAGCGTGTGATAGGCTTCTGTCTCTTTGCCCCTTTGGACGGGATTACGGAAAAGTCCATTGGAGCGATGGGAACTTTCCTTTTCTGCTGACTTAAGTGCTGGGAGATCCAGGCTAGACTTATGGGAGAAGGGCCAGAAACAGAGAAGGGGAAAGTTGCAGTAGAAGAAGGGAAAAAAGTGGAGACACTTGGAGGCGGCATCGAGAGGGAGGCCGAGGAAGTGCTCACGGGAGGAACAGATACTGTAGGAGAGGAAGACATAGGAAGGGAAGGGAGCTAAGAGATGAGGGAAGAAATGGAGGGGGACAGATCCGCAAGAGAAGAGAAGATGGAAGAAGAAGCGGGAGGAATGGTAGAAGAAGGGAGAGAGGACACGACCAAAGGAATGGTCGCTTGAGTCACTCGAGGAGGGGAAGGAGGAGAGGAAGAAGGGACAGAAGGGACCTCAATTGTCATAGCAGTGCCAACATCCTGAGTGGATGGGCCTATTGGAACATCATCTTCTGCTTCTTTCTCTGGAGGAGCCAGAGTTACAACTTGTTCTGGTGCAGCGGAAGGAGGAATTTCAGGAGCTTCCTCCTAAGTGGTGCTGGATTCACCCTCTTTGCCTTTAGGCTGTTGTTTTGATCTAGGAGGTGCGTTACTCAACGGAGAGGTTGTGAAATCAACTCCGAGGTAGATGAGCCCATTCATTCGGCACCAATGCTCTGTCCTTCGTAGAGTTTCCTTGACCCTTTCCTCAATTGTCTGAGGTGCTTTGTTTCTATCAATCGCTGCAAAATACCAATCGTCCCCGCCTGTGTTAAGATATACTTGATCTACTTCCTCCTCAGTAGTTTGGAAGCCTTTGGGGACGATGGCTACCCCGTATTGGATGATTTCTGCTAATGCCAAATGAGAATGGTCCTTCCTCCTAAGCTCCACCTCATGATACAGGTCGATGTAGATATCCTCGATCTGAGGGACGTGGATTGGATCGAGCTTAGCCCTAAGAAGACAATTTCTCGGGTCGAAGGTAGGCCTTGTTGGGAAGTCATGTTTCAGATTGAGCAGCTCCAGCTCTGCGAACATGTCTTTTGCCTTGTGGTGAGTTAGACACATATATCTACCCACAGTGAGGGGGAAAGGAGTTCCACCCTTATTTCTTTTTTGGCACTTTTCATGGTAGGTGACTAGCTGTCTTGACAGCTCTAGCAGAATCAACTTGGGTCCAGCATACCTTGGCAGTCTAGTTGGCTCTCCCAGGAAGTTAGCTGCCCTCAGATAAGTGAACGTGGGGAAGTGGGTGAACAGGGCCCCCCATTTCTCAGTGGCTGTCACTATACTCTTGGTGGTGTGACCGTAAGTCATATTTGGCCTCAATAGGCAAATGATGAAGTAGAAAAATGCATCGTTGATCTTTGTAAATTGAGGGATGCTATTTTCCAGCCTCAATTCTGGATAGTATTCATATATTTTGACCTGAGGCCAAACCCCATTCCGCATCAGAGCTGGATAGTCCCTTTCTGAAGCTGCAGCGTAAACAACATAGGAATTCATGTAGAATCTCCCAGTTATGGTAAATTGTTGTAGCTGCTCAGAGATCGTGCTGCTTATTATTTCTACCCAGCAAAAGCGTTGATCGGGCACATTCTTGTTCATAGTCTCTAAGTACCGTAGCATCCATTTATGGAAAAAGTGGGCCTCAGGAAGCCCAAAGACTCTGCTCAGGAACGTGATAGTGTCGCTGAGATCCTCTGAAAAATCGTTGCGGTGAATGATTTGTGGCCAACGGGTTACTACTTTTTTATTCTTCAGATAGACCTCGTTCATCAGCTACATGCACTGATCTTCATTGTCGTCCCATGCCTTAATGTAGTCGTCTTGGCTAACGGCCACAAAGTGCCGGTGATGAGGAATGCCGAGTATTATCTCAAAGTGGCGGGCAGTGAGGTTGATTACGACCTCACCCTTCTCATTTACGACACATCTTGTGTCTTTGTTGTAACATCGGGCAACCACCATCATGAATTCATTGTTAACTGCGCTGACTGGGATTCCTCCAACGCAGTGCAAGGCATTGCCTATTAGCTTATCCATCCATGGACTTCTTGTGACCTTCTGAGTCCTGACCCAGAATTCCTCCAAATCAATATGACCCAACTCTGAGTCTCTGATGTCCAGGTCATACTCGGCCTGGGAGTCGGGCATTCTGACCCTCTGATATTTATACTTCATTTCTTCCTCTGTAAGCTTGGCCTTGTCTTTGGATTTGGTGGGTCTCTTGCTTGATGTTCGCATATGTTCTTCTGAGCTTAATTGCTGATCTACAAGAATAAGACGTGAAACCCAATCGAAGAAAGCCGTGTCAGCTATTTGATTTTCCATTGAAATGCTGACAGAAGAAAGAGTTAGCAATTTAAAGGCCTCAGGGCGCATGGTGTGTAGACACTGCAGGATGCATTTTGTGTTGCTGTAAGGACAAGTGCGCCTGCACCATATGGATGTATTTTGTAAAAGGCGCATGAAAAATTTGTGTTGCACAGAACATCAGTGCGCCAAAGGTGCATATAGGGTTTGTGTAACATGTGCTTTTGGCGCGCTTAATGGAACTTGGTGCGGTGCATGAAGGGTTTGCACAACAGGATGTTGCTGCGATGAGGAACGTGCCTGCGCCTCTATAGCTTAGCACTTGGCGCATATGAAAGGGCTGTCACATGGATGCTGGGTGCACCAAAAGGGTGCAAGAATTCTTTATGTTACATCCAAGTTTGATGCGCCAAGGGGTGCATGGGAAGTATTTGCAGCATGTGAGGGAAGTGCGCCATGAGGGCGCACCTTTTTATGATGAAGCATGGAATGCTAATGCGCCAAAGGAAAATACAGTTTTCTTTTTTCTTTAAGGTTCATATTTTTCTCAGAGGGGTTTCCACATATGGCTAAGCTCTCTTTGCAAGTTTTATTTGGGCGATTTGAAAGCTTTAATACCAAAAGGGTTTTCAAGCTTTTACCTCAGGGCAAGACTCTCTCTGCAGCAGATCTGGAAAGAGGAGGAAGAAAAGTGGAAAGACAACGGGGGGGGGGAAACAAATTCATGAATTAATCCTTTCAATCCATACTGAACCAACCTAGCAGCCAAAAACCACAAATACAAAATGCACGAAAGACAAAAGGCCACTTACCCGGATATAAACGATGAAAAAGCGTGAGAACAGGTCCACAACGTGATCGAAAGCGACAAGGCAGGTGCGCTGACAGGGTCAAAGAAAATAATGAAAATAGTCACGTGATTTCTCCGGTGACAATGACAGCACAGACGTGCCTATATATAGGTGAGGCAGTAATAAATGCGCCACCAACTTTCTAAAGGGGCGCACCAAATGAGCTGTCAACACGGGAAAGCATGCACCCTTTGGCGCACCGAAAGACTTGTCAACATGAAAATATGTGCGCCTATGGCGCACTGAAAGTGGTGTTGACAGAGGGAAATGTGCACCTTTGGCTCACCAAAAAGGGGCGCAACAAAAGATATGTCGACAGGAACGCGCATGCGCCTCAGCGCACGCAAGGAAGACTTAACATAAAGAGGTGCACCAAAATGCCTGTTGACACGAGAAAACATGTGCCAAAGGGTTTAAAGGGGGCACATCAAAAGTTGGTGTTGCATAGTCATTCTATGCGCCCGGCCAAAAAGACCAAAAATGACTAAGTTCAGAAAACCAAATTTTCTGGGAAGGGATTTTGCAACGTTCCGAACGCAAGGGATCCCTAACGAGGGATCTGAACAAAATTTCGGTATGGTTATCCGTAAAATTGCCCTTGTCAATTTTTACGGGATAACAGCTGGCTCTTTCTGGGGACTATCCCTGAGCAAACTCAGGGGTAGAGAATCCCAGATGTCACGTGCCTATCCATTGGGTAACAGAGTCAAAAACAAGGGTGACCGGAGGGTGAACAAAAGAAACACACAACAAACAGAAAGTAAACACACGACAAAAACAAACACACATCTAAAGTAAATTGTACAAAGAAGAGAGCAAGCTCTACTTCCTGAAGATCTTCAGATGCTACCCGCTATAGGGAAGCGAGAGTTTGGTTCCATCCAGATATGAGAGATAGAAACTATTCTCTCCATTGAGTTGCTTTATCTTGAAAGGCCCTCTCCATAGGGAATCAAACTTTCCGTGCATGCCTTTTGGCTCTCTTCGCTTATCCCATAGAAGGACGAGGTCTCCCACCTGGAAATTTCTTTACTTAGCTTTTTTATCGAACAGTATCTTGA
Organism: Taxus chinensis; assembly: GCA_019776745.2. Taxonomy (NCBI): domain Eukaryota; kingdom Viridiplantae; phylum Streptophyta; class Pinopsida; order Cupressales; family Taxaceae; genus Taxus; species Taxus chinensis. Next base: position 196,460,451 of record CM034147.1, on the reverse strand, counting down.
CTTGATTCTGATGCTTGGTGATCTTGTCGACCACTCTTACTCTCTTTTCTTCGAGCTCTGTCAGACACATGATCCTCTTCTCAAGAGAATTTTGGAAAGTTTCATCTTCAATAGCTCGTGCCAAGCGCAAAGCAGGGATTTCAGCAGAAATGGGAAGCTCGGCATCAGTGCCATATAACACTTGGAAAGGTGACATACCGAGAGACCTCTTGGGAGTAATGCAATCTGCCCACAAAGCGTCGTATAAGGACTTGTGCCACATTCGTTGATTCTCATCCACTAGTTTTCGTATGATGGTCACCAAGTTCTTGTTACTGGATTTCGCCTGACCATTACCCTATAGGTAATAATCTGAGGCGTGAGCCAAAGTTATCCCATATTCATAGCAAAAATTAATAATTTCTCGTGAGGAGAAGTTAGAAGCATTATCAGCAACAATTTTGTTTGGGACGCCAAACCTGACAATGATGTTTTCTTTGATGAAACTGCAAACAACCTCAGAAGTGGCATGTTTGACAGGTATGGCTTCCACCCACTTGGTGAAGTAATCCGTTGCTGTAAGGACATAATTATGTCCGGCACTCAATTAGGGATTGAGTGCACCGATAAAATCAATTCCCCACTGCCTGAAGGGTTTGTTGATAATGACCGGCCTGAGGGGAAAAGCAACCAACTTGGGCTTGCCGACGAACTATTGGCAAGGTTCACATTTTGCTACCCAGGTGGCTATATCTTGGAAAAGCGTCGGCTAATAGTACCTGGCTCGGATGATCTTGTGTGCTATCACGGAAGAGGAGAAATGGCCCCCACAAGCTAAATTATGAAAACTTTCAAGCAACTTCACCTGCTGTGGCTTGTCAACACATCGCAAGAAGACACCATCTATCCTGCGTTTGTATAAACTGTCATCCCAGATGACATATTTTGCTGCTCTGAGCTTTATAGTGCGCTTCTCCTTTGCAGTTAGGTGAGCTGGGCACTCGCCGTAGGTGAGGAAGAAAGCAATATCGGAATACCACTCATCACTGGTTGCGACAAATAGGACCAGAGGTAGAGAATGGGCTTTCTCCAGCTGACTTTGTGTTTCATTGACACAATCATCCTTTTCCTCGAGACTTTCTGAATCTTTGTTTTCAGCCATAAGATGACATAGACCCTTGCCTCTTACCAGCTTGGTTGGTTTTATATCCAGGTCGTACTCCTGGACCTTAGCAATCCAATTTCCTCGCAAGCTTCCTAACTCCTGTTGAGTTAGAATTGATTTGACTGCCGTGTCAGGGACTAGCACCACTGTATGAGAATTTAGAATGTAATACCTGAAATTTTTTACTGCTTTGACAACGGCGAAGGCATGCTTTTCCAATTGAGACATTTTTAGTTCATGAGGCTTGAGGGGAGAGCTCATGAACGCAATCAGAGATTCAACATTCTCCGAATTATTTTGCATCAAGATGGCAGACACAGTATGCTCAGATGCATAACTATACATGATAAAGTCCTTGGAGAAATCGGGACATACAGGACTGGTGCGTGAGCGACGGAAGCTTTTATTTCTTTGAACGACCTCTTTCCTTCCTCGCTCCACCGGAAAGTTGGTGACCTCTTCATCATGTCCAATATATGATGAGTTTTTTCAGCAAAGTCGGGAACAAAATGCCTGAGAAAGTTCACCTTTCTGAAGAAAGAATGAACGCCAGTCTTACTTGTAGGTAGAGTAAGGCTCTAAATAGCCTTGACTCTTTCGGTATCTATCTTCGTTCCTTCCTTGCTAACGATGTGCCCTAGAAACTTTCCCTCCGTGACTCCAAAAATAGACTTTTTTAGGTTTAGGGAAATCCCATGTTCTCGGCATCTAGCCAATACTTGCTCTAGGTGATCACAATGATTACTTCGTTGTTTAGAGAACACAGTCAAGTCACCCAGATAAACGAAAATGACCTTCCCCATCATACCTTTGAATGCCAGGTCCATGGCCCGCTGAAAAGTGGCACCAACATTGGTTAGGCCAAAAGGCATCCTGCTGTAGGCAAACGTACCCCAGGGAGTAGTGAATGTTGTTTTAAATTGATCTTCAGGTGAAACTTCAATCTGATTGTAGCCTGAAAAACCATCAAGGATGGACAACATCTCTGATCCCATTACTGCTTGCAGAACTTGATCCATTATAGGAAGTGGGTAGTTGTCTTTCAAGGAAGCCTGATTCAAATTTCAAAAATCTACGCATATGCGTATTTCCCCGTTCTTCTTGCGCACTGGCACAATATTTGCTACCCAAGTACTGTGATGGATAGGAAAAATGATTCTCGCATCCAGCATCTTTTGAATTTCAGCCTGGATAGTACCTGAGATCTTAGGATTATAATGCCTCTGCTTCTGGCAAAAGGCTTTGACATCTTCTTTCAACGGGATGTCATGTTGGACGTCTTTTGGCTTAAAAGACTTTAGATCGGCATAGGACCATGCCAATACATCCATATATTTCTTCAGCAACTTGACGAATTTTTGCTTCTCTTCAGGCGTGCAACATTTTCTAATGTTCACAAATTGCGGATGTTCTTCTGAACCTAAATTAACTGGTTCGGTTTCTGGGGATGAGTTAGGATCATCTCCCCTTTTCTTTTTTCAAAACGGTCATGCCTGTCGAACAACCATTCTAGAGAAACCAGGCCCTTTGGAATTTTATTTCCTTTGAGCTGACATATGCCGTCATTCCCTCCGGATTCATCCTCTTGATCAGTGACTGATTCACAGCACATAGAAGTGGATCCTTCAAAATGCAATTCTTTGAAAATTTCCACCTTCTCCAGAAAGGCAATGAGTTGATTGTCATCGTTGAATACTTGCCAATGCTAAGAATTGTCTGGCACGCTTGGGCGGAAAACCACCTCAATGGTGTATTTGTCTGTTTTCAACCCTGGGTGAGGGAGCATGAGGGACGCTGAAATGGCCAATGAATTAGCCATGTCATTCTGGGCTCTTGGAATGGAATCAATTGAAAACGCATCAAACTCTTCAATGTTGTCCCATACTGTGTTACGGTAATGCCTGAGCCTTTCATTCTTCACTTGGTAAATCCTTTTAACTTGATTTACAACTAGCTCTGAATCACCTTACACTTTCAGATTTTGATCCCTCTTTCCTTTGCGGCTTGCATGCCAAGTAGCAAAGCTTCATACTCAGCAGTATTATTCATGTTGAAAAAATGCAACTTGAAAGAGAGAGGAATTACCTCCCCTTCGGGAGATATTAGCACGGCTTTGGTGCCACATCCACTGGTTGCGCAGCTGCCATCGAACTGCAAGGTCCGGATCTTATTAAGATCTTCTTCTTGAATGAGAACGACCATTTTGTCAGACTCAGTAGACAAGAAATAGTTCCCCATCCCTGATGATTCGAAAATAATTTGAGCTTTGGGGTCCTCAGAGCTAGTAACCAAGTATTTCTTTTGTGATTCTGGCTCTAAAGTATGTATTACACCTTTGACGGGGATTCTAGCCTTAGACCAGTCCATATGAATCTCTCCACCAACTTCGCTGCAAAAGCTCCTCCCCAGCAAAATTCCGTAGGCTGCTGGAATGTCAGCAACGAGGACGGTCATCTTTACTCTCTTCTCTGGGAACACCACAAATGTAAATTGTGCGTCTTTGATTTGACCAATCAACGGAACCTGCTTGGTTTCCAAGGAATAACATCTGTCAAAAGGCTTGGTAAGGGTGAGGCCCAAAGCATGGGTGACTTTTACTGGCATGACGTTATCAGAAGCTCCTGAATCAATTATGCAGTTACTCAACTTGTGACCATTGATTAGGAGGGAGAGATAGAAAGGTTCTATCTTGCCTGATGCAGATGTTGAGGCAACATTTATGTGGGATTCAGGAGGAGTGGAAAGGATTCCTTTTGGGGAAACCTGATTAGATATAACAACTTCACTTTGGATATACTTAGTCAATCTTATAAGTTGTTCGGGATTTGACTGAAGATACTCAGCTTCAGACATTTGGATCTTGGTTTTTTTAGCATGATCTATGATGTCAAATGCGGTCAAGGGTTGGGCTGGTGAAGGAATGAGTCCCTCACTTTGTGATGGTGGAGTAGGATTACTGGTCTTGATAGGAATATGAGAGGGCTGATTTGGAGGAGAGATGGAGGAAAAAGATTTCCTTGTAAAAGACTTAACAGGGAGCTGAGTAGGAAGAGGATTACCTCTTTTACCAATGGTTGGAGGTGCATTTGACACGACCTTCTCCTTCTGCACATGGGCAGCGACCTCTGCTTCTTTTCCTTGCGAGTGGGTAAAAACAACATATGATTGTCCACTCGCATAGCCCTGGGTACCCTCTTCTTCATCAGATTCTTCCTCATCAAATTCCATATACCCAATAGTAGAGTCGCCAGTCGGCTCACCGACGTCTTGATCATCTTCACCCTGAGACGAAGGTTCTCCATAATCTTGTTCCTCTTCTTCGATTTTGGCTAGAGCGTTGATTGGAGGAGCCTCAAGCGCCAACCGCGGAGCAGTTGCGGGTAAGCGCGGCCTTTGAGGAACATTATTGGAAATGAAGTTCCTCTGTGGAATATCCCGGTATGAGGAACTGGGAGAAGCTTGGGCCAACTGCTTCTTTAATGCAAGTAAGTCGTTCGCCATCTTTTGAAATACCGGATCAGACGAAGTAGTGGGAGAAGGGTCCGAAGATTTAGGCTTGGATGATTCCTTTTTCAATTCGCCAGATATTATCAAATTATCTTCTATTCGGATGGCAGTGGCCTGGGTGAGAATCAAGGTAGCCACTCGCTCTTGTAGGAGTAAGAAACTTACTTTTGAGCTCATGGCATTCATGAAGAAACACTTCTGATTTTCCGGTGTTGGAAGCATGGCAACAGGGACACGGTTGATTAATGCATTGAACCTGGCGATAAAATCACACATGGTCTCATTGGCCTCCTTCTTTAGGTGAGTGATCTGTGATAATAATGCAAATGCATCTTCTGAAGGCTTGTACCTGTCTTCAAAAGCATCCTGCAAGGTGGCCCAACTGGTAATAGATTCGGCCGGCAAATGCTGAAACTATTCAGCTGCAGGTCCTTGTAGAGTTTCCAGAAAAAGGTGAACCGACACATCTTCGTGAGTTACATCCAAGATACTGCACGACATGATGAATGCAGATATGTGTGAATCTGTGCTTTGGTTTCTGCTCCCGTCGAATTTGGGAAAATTCTTTTGGTTTCCGTGAGGGAGCGTGTGAACAGGATGTGGTAATGCGAGAGGACCCATAGCATTTCCCCATGGCACCGCCATCTAGACAGCTAGAAAAATAACGCGGGCTGGGAGTGCGGTTCCACTGAGCAATAAAGCACTGCAAAGGGATGTAGAGGCTCCTTGTGAAAACCGGCTCTTCCGTGGGGGTGAGGCACTTCTGGTTGACCGATCAGCTGAACTTAGTGATGAAAAGCGCGCCAGTGCTACACTGAAATTGTGCCTTCGAAGCCGATCGAAAGTAGGATTGACTTCTCCACGAGCTCGCCTGCCACACGTAAATGGCTCACCTGCCAGCGTACCTTCCAGATCTGGAACGTTGTGGTGTAGATTTAAAATTTATTTTTGGTTGTACTTGCTGATTTTTTGGTTTTTCTGACAAAAACCAGCAGCATGCACTTTTCTAAATATTTAAAAACTATCCTCTTTTAAAAACCGATTGTGGTTAATGACAAATAACAGTGAGGATAAAATGACAGTGAAGATTAGCAAGCTGATTTTCGGATCTAAATTTGACTTTTTCAAAGAGTTAGAAATTTTTTGATAAAAAGTCAAAAACTCAGATCTACGGCAAAATAAGGACTTTTATAAAAACTCAGCGAACTAAAGATCTCCAACTAGGCCAGATCTATGGATCTTAGAAGAAATTTTTTGATTTGGATCACTTTTACAAATTTTTTGGATTTTTAACAAAAAGTACAGATTTGTAAACAGGCAGCGATTTTTTTGATTTTTCCAGATTTTCTTTCCTTCCACTATCATAGATCTGATAGATCTGTTCGATCCCCAGTAGAGTCACCAAAAAATGTTGGTCCGAAAATCTGTCGCTTGGGCAGATCTATGGATAGACGAGCCAACAGTGTGCAGGGCATAGCCCCTCTTTGAGTCAGCAAAGCGAAACTGGTTTATTGCTATTCTACCAGCAGGAATATGTGCAAGTCTCACAATATTTTTCCTTCGGGGGTTTGGGATCTCATCCCAGTAGGGTGTTTCCGACTGCGAAAAGAAAGGAATGAAAGAGAGGATGAAGGAAGAGCATGTCCGAAGGAAGAAAAGAAATGAATTCCAAAGCAGAAAGGTCAGAAGGTTTATGTTTTGGGATTGGTAGTAAACAGAGCCAAACCTACTTGCATAAACGAACAAAGCAATACTGATGAATAAATGACGATAAAACAGAAGCAGATTTAACAAAACGAACACACAGATCTAACGTAAGAGAGATCTAATGCACATAACGCATGTATTCAACACAAAGTCTAAATATTGTATTAATAATTCTTTCTGTTACAAAAAGCTCAAAGTCTTTTCTCCTCACTTCTATTTTTCATCTGAAAGATATTCACTCATCCACAATACAACATGTATTGAGGTATTTATAGAAGAAGGAGAGAAAAGAAGGCAAAAAGGAGCCAACCACCTATTTACAAAGATATTTACAAAATATACAAAATATCTCAAAGTCACGTTGACTTTTGACAACTTGATGGATGACATCATCCCATGGTGCAACATGGATGATGTCATCATTTGTGCCAACATACTTCAGATATTCACAGAAAGAAAGTGGAAGAAGAGAGAGAAGAAGAAGAAGAAGCCACTATTCATCATCGTCATCCTGCGGCCAAAAGGGAGTATCCTGCTTCTACTGCTGCTCAGGTGACGAGATGTGGAATTGAGCGCGGTATTCCATGAACTTGCTGATCATGGGCCCTAGTTGATCCTGGGAAGGATCCTTGTGTCGCTCACTGATCGCCTCGCAAGTCTCCCGCTCATCTATGAGCTTCTCTGGGAGTTTGGAATATTCTTTTTCAGCTTCTATGAGGAACGCGATGAAATCCTGACAGGCCAGCAGGTTATTAATGGACTCTGCGTCAAAAGAGACCTCTGACCCCAGCCCTCGTGACACGATCTCGTTAAAGATCTGGATGGTTTCCTCAACTTTTCTTAAGGCGAAGGAAGGAGTAAGTAACCCTGGTGACATGTTGAGAATGATTTGTTCCATTTGGTGCATCGTGTCCAGGGCTTCCTCCTTTACCTTATCGATCTTTTCAAGGACAAACTCCAGTTGATCCATCTGGTAGTCTAGAGTGGAAATGACTTTGTTGAGGGCTCTGGGATGACCGAAGACACCGAACTTGACCAGATCTTCGACTGAACAGTCAATCATTTGTTGAAAGGTCTCATGCTACAGCCTAGCATGGTCCAGCTCTTCTGATATGGGTCCTGCTAACGCTTGGAGCTCTTTATTCACCTTTTTGATGTTTAGATATAAATCAGAGAACTTGGTGATCACTCTTTCACTATCTTTGAGGATCTGGCTCCTCCAAGCGGAAACTGCCATACCCTGCTCGCCGATCTTTGCATATTCATTAATTTTATCCTGGCTCAGAGGCTCAGGAGTCTCGGCGGCAGTAGTGGGAGGTGCACTGCCCATCTTCTGTAAAGCTTGGAGCAGATGTTTATTTTGCTCTTTCAGAAGCCTTTTCTCTTCTTCTGTTTCTTGAAGCTTCTTGCAGAGGGCATCAACTGCAGATAAGGCTTCTCCTTGAAGGCTCTTAGAAGATGTACCCATTGTGACTTGAGTCACTGTATAATCTGTCAGAGACAGATCCTTTTTATCCTTGAGGGGATTAGGGTATGCGATCTCCATCACCCTTTCTCCCGAAGCACTCTGAGAGAAGCGTGTGACAGGCTTTTGTCTCTTTGCCCCTTTGGACGGGATTACGGAAAAGTCCATCGGAGTGATGGGAACTTTCCTTTTCTGCTGACTTAAGTGCTGGGAGATCCAGGCTGGACTTATGGGAGAAGGGCCAGAAATAGAGAAGGGGACAACTGCAGTAGAAGTAGGGAAAAAAGTGGAGACACTTGGAGGCGGCATCGAGAGGGAGGCCGAGGAAGTGCTCACGGGAGGAACAGATACCGTAGGAGAGGAAGACATAGGAAGGGAAGGGAGCTCAAAGATGAGGGAAGAAATGGAGGGGGCAGATCCGCAAGAGAAGAGAAGATGGACAAAGAAGCGGGAGGAACGGTAGAAGAAGGGGGAGAGGACACGACCAAAGGAATGGTCGCTTGAGTCACTCGAGGAGGGGAAGGAGGAGAGGAAGAAGGGATAGAAGGGACCTCAATTGTTGTAGCAGTGCCGACATCCTGAGTGGACGGGCCTATTGGAACATCATCTTCCGCTTCTTTCTCTGGAGGAGCCAGAGTTACAACTTGTTCTGGTGCAGCGGAAGGAGGACTTTCAGGAGCTTCCTCCTGAGTGGTGCTGGATTCACCCTCTTTGCTTTTTCCTTTGCCTTTAGGCTGCTGTTTTGATCTAGGAGGTGCATTACCCAATGGAGAGGTTGTGAAATCAACTCTGAGGTAGATGAGCCCGTTCATTCGGCACCAATTCTCTGTCCTGCGTAGAGTTTCCTTGACCCTTTCCTCAATTGTCTGAGGTGCTTTGTTTCTATCAATAGCTGCAAAAGACCAATCGTCCCCGCCTGTGTTAAGATATACTTGATCTACTTCCTCCTCAGTAGTTTGGAAGCCTTTGGGGACGATGGCTACCCCGTATTGGATGATTTCTGCCAATGCCAAACGAGAATGGTCCTTCCTCCTAAGCTCCACCTCATGATACAGGTCGATGTAGATATCCTCGACCTAAGGGACGTGGATTGGATCGATCTTAGCCCTAGGAAGACAATTTCTCGGGTCGAAGGTAGGCCTTGTTGGGAAGTCATGTTTCAGATTGAGTAGCTCCAGCTCTGTGAACATATCTTTTTCCTTGTGGTGAGTTAGACACATATATCTACCCACGGTGAGGGGGAAAGGAGTTCCACCCTTCTTTCTTTTTTGGCACTTTTCATGGTAGGTGACTAGCTGTCTTGACAGCTCTAGCAGAATCAACTTGGGGTCCATCATACCTTGGTAGTCTAGTTGGCTCTCCCAGGAAGTTAGCTGCCCTCAGATAAGTGAACGTGGGGAAGTGGGTGAACAGGGCCCCCCATTTCTCAGTGGCTGTCACTATACTCTTGGTGGTGTGACCGTAAGTCATATTTGGCCTCAATAGGCAGATGATGAAGTAAAAAAATGCATCGTTGATCTTTGTAAATTGAGGGATGCTATTTTCGAGCCTCAATTCTGGATAGTATTCAGATATTTTGACCTGGGGCCAAACCCCATTCCGCATCAGAGCTGGATAGTCCCTTTCTGAAGCTGCATCGTAAACAACATAGGAATTCATGTCGAATCTCCCAGTTGTGGTAAATTGTTATAGCTGCTCAGAGATCGTGCTGCTTATTATTTCTACCCAGCAAAAGCGTTGATCGGGCACATTCTTGTTCATAGTCTCTAAGTACCGCAGCATCCATTTATGGAAAAAGTGGGCGTCAGGAAGCCCAAAGACTCTGCTTAGGAACGTGATAGTGTCGCTGAGCTCCTCTGAAAAATCACTGCGGTGAATGATTTGTGGCCAACGGGTTACTACGTTTTTATTCTTCAGATAGACCTTGTTCATCAGCTGCATGCAATGATCTTCATTGTCGTCCCATGCCTTAATGCAGTTGTCTTGGCTAACAGCCACAAAGTGCCGGTGATGAGGAATGCCGAGTATTATCTCAAAGTGGCGGGTAGTGAGGTTGATTACAACATCGCCCTTCTCATTTATGACACATCTTGTGTCTTTGTTATAACATCGGGCAACCACCATCATGAATTCATTGTTAACTGCGCTGACTAGGATTCCTCCAGCGAAGTGCAAGGCATTTCCTATCAGCTTATCCATCCATGGACTTCTTGTGACCTTTTGAGTCCTGACCCAGAATTCCTCCAAATCAATATGACCCAACTCTGAGTCTCTGATGTCCAGGTCACACTCGGCCTGGGAGTCGGACATTCTGACCCTCTGATATTTATACTTCATTTCTTCCTCTGTAAGCTTGGCCTTGCCTTTGGATTTGGTAGGTCTCTTGCTTGATGTTCGCATATGTTCTTCTGAGCTTAATTGCTGATCTGCAAGAATAAGACGTGAAACCCAATCGAAGAAAGCCGTGTCAGCTGTTTGATTTTCCATTGAAATGCTGACAGAAGAAAGAGTTAGCAATTTAAAGGCCTTAGGGCGCATGGCGCGTAGACACTACAGGATGCATTTTGTGTTGCTGTAAGGACAAGTGTGCCTGCGCCATATGGATGTATTTTGTAAAAGGTGCATGAAAAATTTGTGTTGCATGGAACATCGGTGTGCCAAAGGTGCATATAGGGTTTGTGTAACATGTGCTTTTGGCGCACTTAAGGGAACTTGGCTCGGTGCATGAAGGGTTTGCACAACAGGATGTTGCTGCGATGAGGAACGCACCTGCGCCTCTATAGCTTAACACTTGGCGCATATGAAAGGGCTGTCACATGGATGCTGGCTGCGCCAAAATGGTGCAAGAATTCTTTATGTTGCATCCAAGTTTGATGCACTAAGGGGCGCATGGGAAGTATTTGCAGCATGCGAGGGAAGTGCGCCATGAGGGCGCACCTTTTTATGATGAAGCATGGAATGCTAATGCGCCAAAGGAAAATACAGTTTTCTTTTTTCTTTAAGGTTCATATTTTTCTCAGAGGGGTTTCCACATATGGCTAAGCTCTCTTTGCAAGTTTTATTCGGGTGATTGGTAAGGTTTAATACCAAAAGGGTTTTCAAGCTTTTACCAAAAGGGTTTTCAAGCTTTTACCTCAGGGCAAGACTCTCTCTGCCAGCAGATTTGGAAAGAGGAGGAAGAAAAGTGGAAAGACAACGGAGGGGGGAAACAAATTCATGAATTAATCCTTTCAATCCATACTGAACCAACCTAGCAACCAAAAACCACAAAAACAAAACACACGAAAGACAGAAGGCCACTTACCCGGATATAAACAATGAAAAAGCGTGAGAACGGGTCCACAACGTGATCAAAAGTGACAAGGCAGGTGCGCTGACAGGGTCAGAGAAAATAATGAAAATAGTCACGTGATTGCTCCGGTGACAATGACAGCACAGACGCGCCTATATATAGGCGAGGTAGTAATAAATGCGCCACCAACTTTCTAAAGGGGCGCAGCAAATGAGCTATCGACACGGGAAAGCATGCACCCTTTGGCGCACCGAAAGACTCGTCAACATGAAAATATGTGCACCTATGGCACACCGGAAGTGGTGTTGACAGAGGGAAATGTGCGCCTTTGGCGCACCAAAAAGGGGTGCAACAAAAGATATGTCGACAGGAAGGCACATGTGCCTCGGCGCACGCAGGGAAGACTCAACATAAAGAGGCGCACCAAAATGCCTGTTGACACGAGGAAACATGCTCCAAAGGGTTTAAAGGGGGCACATCAAAAGTTGGTGTTGCATAGTCATTCTATGCGCCCGGCCAAAAAGACCAAAAACGACTAAGTTCGAAAAACCAAATTTCCCAGGAAGGGATTTTGCAACATTCCGAACGCAAGGGATCCCTAATGAGGGATCGGAACAAAATTTCGGTATGGTTATCCGTAAAATTGCCCTTGTCAATTTTTACGGGATAACAATATGCAAAGTACAAAAAGTTGAAAAATTGGAAAAGATGAAGCATAAACCATCACACCGTAGCACATAAAAATGTAGATCCGAGGAGATATGTTGGACTAGGGCGCCTATGGGCACCCTAGACCTATTTCTTGGCACCTAGGTCTACCTAAATGTTCCAAAAAAATCCTCTGAGGTGTTGCAATATGTTATCCTTTAGTCACTTTTGGTCATTCTGAGGTCACACCAAGATCACCGAGGTCGTTGGAAACCTGCAATAAAGAATAGACCTGTAAAAACCTCAAATAGACATCAAATCATAAAAAAGAAAGATGCAAAATGAGGGGTAAGACTATCTTCATTTGCCACAATGATGGAATTAAGACTGAGTACTGCACTACATCTCAGACCCAATTTAGTTTTGTGTGTGTGTGGAATTGTGCCCTAGGTTGCTCTTGTGTGTGTCACACTTGGGATAACAAGCAAGTACTTAGATGTAGAATGTAAATAATGTGTGCATGCAATAGAATGAACTTCCCTCCTATGAAGTGTATGTAGAGGTGACCAGCCCTTGTGTCCCTTGGATGGTGTTATATGGATGTAATGGAGATCTTAGATTCCTTGATGGATATAACCTCAAGTGGTGATAGACAGTGTTTAGTGCTTGGTCATTTATTATGATCACATAAATTTATATTTATATGATTGCTTCGCTTGAATTTTGTAACTAACCCTGAAAAGGATGAATACCAAAAAGATAATATGCTCAAATAGATATAAAGGACCCAAAAAGTTTGAGTAAAATGTAAAGAGGACATGGGTGCCCAAATGGGACAAGGGTGTTTGGCGCTGGCATATTGGTAGGGCGATCAAGTCCCAAAAGGGAAAAACTAAAGTATGAAAAGATAGATTGTGCCAGTAAAGATGCAAGATCAAAAGTAGCAATAAAAAACAAAGAAAGGTGGCCAAATACATTGGTTAATTAGTACTTTTTTACTTAGGAACTATATGAATAGTAGTATGTAATCAAGATTAGATAATTACCCAAAGTAATTGATTGTGTGTCTGCATTTACCCCACTTTATGTTGGTGAACATAAAGCTTAGCAACATAAAATAGATGGAGATGCATACCTGATATCCATGTAGAAAATGTGTCGAGGGGCTAGACAAAGCGTGGAGTGATAAAAATGTGAAGCATGAATGCTAAGGAGGAAAAAGTGTAAAAAGTGATGATGAAAATGAACCTAGGGCAGAAACGCATGTGTAAATGCCATGATGTACCTATTGTCAATGTCAATGTGTGTGGTTTTTTTGGTTTTGTTGCTGGTGTTTTTGACTACCGGTTCCCATATGGATAGACTTGCAAAAGAGAAGCTGATAATTCATCAAATACACATGTATATGATCAAAATATGCAAAAAGTGTGTAAGTAAAGTATGTAAAAATGTTGAAAGTGTGAAAAAGGAACATATGCACCTTATCCATGATGAGAAAAGGGTGTAGAAAGAATATTGTAGATGATGTTGATGCACAAGTTTTTCAGACGAAATCATGCCAGTGTAATGGAAGAAGTGTAGGGAGAATTGTCTAGTGTCATCCTCCAACATTCAACTGTTTCCCGTTGTGTAAAACACAATTGCAGATGGTGTGTATGTGCTAAGGACTATCTTCCCTTTAAAATTTTTTGTGTATGGAGTTCTATAGACTATGCTGAACTACGAATTACTGTGTAACTACCCCTTGGTCTCAAATAATCCAAGAAAGGCCATTGTATTGCCCCCTATTCTCAAGCATCCAGGAAAGGAATTTGTGCTAAGGACCCAAGTATAATTTAGATCCCCATCCGAAACTAACTATATAATGTTGTATGGGGTGACTAATTCATCCAAATGATGCCCCCTCATTTGGGGTGCATGCGACGTCACTAAAGGAGTATGTGGCCCAAAGGAGGATCGATCGTTGTGTTGAAATTGTGCCCTACAGGGGGTTAATAAGCCTAAAATGGAAATTTTAACAAAAATAAGGTAATTTGTTGATTCCTTTTTACATTTTTGCAATTTTATGGTTGATTAAGCATTGGATGAGGTTTAGAAATAGGGGAAAATAAGAATTCAAGCTCAAATAGGAGTTCAAGATAGATTTTTGGCCCAAGAAGGGGGATTTTTAATCCTAGAAAGGTGAGTATCTTGGTTTTTAAAGCACGGTGTTTGAGATTTTTGATCAAATTAACATAATGGGTAATTAGAAGTGAAACAAGCTCTTCATTATGTATTGCGCTCATTCGAGAAAATCTTAGTATTTAGGGAGAGAATATTTTTATAGGAATCCAATCAAATTGAGCCCCTTTATTATACCTTGAGACAAACATCACCATATTGTTTCCGAGCCACACTTGCGACTATTTTTACTCTTCATAGATCCTTCTCAAATTTCCATATCTATTTCTATCATCCTTTACAAGTTCTAATTTTCCCAATCTCAGTCGCAATTATGACTGAGCTGTGATTTTTCCACCCCACATTTTTCGTAGAGTTAGTTGCAACTGTGACTAACATGTATCATTTCTGTTGACAGGGTTCTTCATTGAGTTTTGAGTAAGCCGCAGACATTAGGAGAAAGCCTCTGAAGTCTAGAAGAAGTTGGGAAAGACTAGAACAAGCCGCTGGTACAAGAACATAACCACCAAAGACTAAGGAAAGCCACAATAAAAGGAGGAAAATTGTGGTAAACAGGATAAAGATGCGATACACTAAAGGAAGCTGCAAAAGCTGACATAAAGTTGCTTAATAAAGACAAGTCAAGGCAAAACGGAAAAGAAGTTGAGAGAGGCGTGATCAAAAGAGTGACTCTTGGGATATTTTATATGAAGTATATTTATTGTAATTAATCCATTGTATATGAGGGCACCACAAGGAGTATATGTGTATCACAAGTGTGTGAGTTTACTGAATATGTGCTATATGAGAAATATATGATTGTAAGGTCTTGAGAGAGATATATGTTTGATAAATATATGGGATACTGAATAAAGAAGATTTGTATATGTAAATGAGACTAATGTAATCATTATTGAGATATGAATAAATATTAATGTTTGGAGAAAAGTCTGTTACGTGTTTTACATTCTTTTTGTTCACAAATTAGATTAGTTCACTTTTCCCATGCACATATTTAACAAAAGGTCCAACTTCTTAAATCTCACACTATTGTTGAGGTTTAAGGTCAACATTTCATGTATGAGCCTAGGTTCCTTTTGTTAATCGAATGTCAGGAAAAATATCACCACCAGGATCTTAGAAACCAGCACTGATAGAAATTGAGGATTGGTGGGAAAATCAAATTCATATATTTGTTAAAGGAGAAGCAAAAATATTGAAATCATCATATAAAGAAACAAAAGTAGAAGTTTTTGGAGAATACGGATAAGAATTTTGGTCTCAGTTTCCATATTTTTTGTTGCCTTGAATATTAACACATGCCAAGAGAACAGAGTGGTCACAATTAGACTTAAGGAAACCATTTGAGTGGACTCAAGAAAAATCAAATCTTCTCAAAAATCTTGATGAGCCTTGGACTAGAGAAATTGATTATTGGTTTGAAACTACATTGGACACCTATATAATCACTTGGGCCATAAAGGGTTGGACCAGTTTTGACTACAAGAAAGGTGAATTTTTAAGTGGTGCAAGAGGTAAATTTCTTAAGCTAATTCCAATTTTAATCAAAAATTTTATGGTAGAAAAGGGTTTAATCAGAAGTGCGGAAAGTTTCCTTTAGGGACAGGCACCATAGGATGGTGTATAGGAAGGGGGGAGATCCAAGAGACATAACTAATCAGAATTAATGGGGTGATAGTTGGGATAACAGAAATAGGACAACATGAAGAAAAGAGAAATCAAAAAAATTACATAGTTGGAAAAGACATGATTAATAGGATTAAGGAGAGTTAGAATTTTAATAATAATAATTAAAATGAGGAGGATGGAAGAGAAAGTGGGGATAGTTACAAATAAGGATTTAGAGAAGAAGATAGAGAAACAAAGGTTAGCAAGGGAGGAAAGAGAAAAGAAATTGAATAAGAGAAAATAAAAATTGAATAAAACTCATAAAGTAGGAAAAAAATAAACACCCACTTCGAGTGGAGGCCAACAATTGGCTAACCCAGAAATGGAGGTAGACACAAGAAGTCTTGTTATAATTCCTGCAGTAAGTGGAGACCAACAAGTTCTAGTTACATTGCGGTTCCCCGTGGTACAAAATTTTCTAAATAGTCCAATACAACAAACATTATCAAGGCAAACTATACTAGTAAGATATTTACAAGAATTAGTAGGAGGATTAATACCAAAACTAAGAGAAATAATAGACACAACAATATGGGGAGAGACGAGGAGAGAAACTCCATTATTAATTAAAGAAAAAGTTAAAGAGGGAGAAGAAGTTACTGGTATAAAAGAATTGACTGAAGAATTTAGAGAGAAAATAAAAATAGTAGGTGAGAAAGATGAAGAAAAATATAATGTTGAGAAACAAGAGAAAGAGAAGGAAAAGCAAAATAAGAAGAGAAGAAGTGATGAAGGATTAGAGGATAACTATAGATTAAGAAATAGTAAAGGTAGGAAGTTATTTATGGAAAAATTAGTTATGAAGAGTCACCAACTAAGGATGTGTCCCCCAACCACCACATGATCTGAAAGGAGATGACCCCCGTATATCGTTCATCATTCCAAGTGTCACTTCAAACACCTACTTGAAATATAGAAAAGGGAGAAATTTGGATAGAAATATATCGTCAATTGTAAGAAGAAATTAAGAAGCAAGAAGAAATTGTAAGAGAATTTAGAGAATTGTTGGGAGAGTTATATTTTGACATCAAATTCGCCAGAGACAAAGGAAGAAAGAGTAACTTGACAAAAATTTATAATCAATCGAAGAAAGTAAAACCAGTGAAGCAGCAACCAATTAGTCAACCCTGAGTACATTCTTAACCAGTTAGAAAGATGGCCCAAAATATTAAGTTACCAGTGTTTGGAAAATATACCAATGATGTTGAGGAACATTTATTTATATTAGATTCATACTAGAAGAGTAACAATATCACAGAAAACACCGCAAAGTTATATGATTTCATAGGCAATCTAAGAGAGGATGCACTATGGTGGTATATGAAGACAAATGCATAGGGATCTAAGGATTGGGATAATATTGAGAAGTAGTTTAGGATAGATTTTCATTTTCCTGAAGCACCATCAGAAGGAGTGAGTAAAATGAGAGACCTTATTTAGGGAGAAAATGAAATGATCAAGGAATTCAATCATAGATTCAAAAATGCAACTAGGAAGTTGGAAGAACCTCTTACAAACAAGCAATGTATCGAATGGTTCACTTCAGGGATCATCCCTTATATCAAAGAAACGTTGGATGGAAAACCTTTAAAAACTCTCTTAGAGGCACTAGAGATGGCCATTAGGCTGGAGGCCCAACCATGACATAGATAAGGAGAGACTTCATTGAAAACAGAATTCGAGAGAGTATAATTAGAGCTAGCCAAACTAAAACTCTAACAAGAAATTCAAAGAAATAAAGATCTTAAACACAGTTCACCATCGAGAAGTAACATAAGGCCTAAGATTTGGTGCACATTGTGTTGTACAGAAGGTCACAGTAAGATAGACTTCCCATACTTATAAAAGGAGAAGAGAGTTGTGGTCATTAGACAACACTCGTCACAGAAAGCCTCTTCTAGTACTATACCCCCAGAAAAAAAGAACATGATGCAGAATTTGTAGATTTTGGGACTAGCACACTCAATATACTTGTCCTTTATTAGAAATAGCTCCACCCATTAATCAGTTAATGTATTTCACAGCCTGTGAATCCTACAATAAGTATCACCATACGTGCCCCTCTGTAGAAGTACTTAAAGACCTAAAGGAATACAATACCCATAGAGTGATGGCAGCAAGACAAAACACAACACCTACCCCTCTCCCATCTTCACAAAAAGCACCTACAGTTAATCCGCCACCTTTAGAACCAGCAATTACTACCCCTCAATATCCAAATCAGCAAGGTGGACAACCCCACTTCAAAGGCAACTACTAGGGTAATAACTACAATCCTAACTACCAAGGATACAATGGGGTAGGATACCTTGGAGGTTAGAAAGGAGGTTATAAGGGTGGATATAATAACTATCAAGGAGGAAGAGGATACCAAGGATATCATGGATACCAATGAAGAGATAAATAAGGACATGGCTACCAAGATAGAATACCCATGAACTGCTACAAATGTGGACAGGATGCACATTTAGCCAGAAATTATACAGAGCCTGACCCCTGTAGTTTGTGTCATGAACAAGGACGTGACTCTTGTAGCTATCCCAAAGCATCTTAGTTCTATAGAAATGGAAGCACAAAAATAGAAGCATTGGGAAGAGACACTCAAAAGAATGTCCAACTTATCACAAAGATACCATGGGATGACAAGGAAACGGGATAAAACAAGGACAAAGCATCTAGCTTAAGGAGCAAGCCAGAAAATGAGAAAAATAAGGAAGAAGCTAAAGAAAGCAACTTGAAGAAGAAAGTAGTTAAATCAAGCAAGGGCCTCGAAGAACCAAAATATAGAGTTGCAATTATAACTAGAAGTGCAGACAAAAAGGAGTCTACACCTGCAAAGAAGAAGATAATCAGGCTACCTCGTGATGAAGATTCTTCTAGTAGCGAAAAATGGGATTTTAAGGATATTAGGTTGGACCTTCATGAGAAAGAAGTGGAGAAAAGTAAAATAGTATTAAATAAGGCATGATCCCAAGATGAAACAAAAAAGAATTATTTTATGGAAGATGAAATCACTGCTCTTAAGGAGATAACCAGACTAATAGTCAAACACGGCCTTGCAAATAAGTTGAAACAATTTAGTAAGTATTGGAATAAGGAGGGTAACAACTTTCATGTTCAAATAATTGAAGTTGGACATCACAAATGTCTTCCACACACAACGAACATGACGTAAATCTGCCATATACTTGGATATAGATATATTTAACACCACTATTACCAAAGTGTTTGATCTTGGTGCAGATATGAATATGATGTCGAAAACTACTTGGGAGAATATTTTATTGGATTAGTAGATGGTTAATCAAAACAACCTTTAGAGGAACTAAATAATGTCAAAGTTAACTTTATGGGAATCAAGAAGTTAGTTAACTTTGAGGTTGTTGAGAATGTAGCTCTAAAGCTATCATACAATGTCATTCTAGCTTTAGAATAGTTTTTTTATTGTAACGGTACATTAAATTCATAAGAGAAGGAAGTAACATTATAATCAGATGGAATTTTTGTCCACATATCACTATATGCAAGGATGAGTGTTGCATGGTCCAAAGAAGTTTGGCATGATACTAAAGAA
Organism: Taxus chinensis; assembly: GCA_019776745.2. Taxonomy (NCBI): domain Eukaryota; kingdom Viridiplantae; phylum Streptophyta; class Pinopsida; order Cupressales; family Taxaceae; genus Taxus; species Taxus chinensis. Next base: position 196,441,265 of record CM034147.1, on the reverse strand, counting down.
AAAGATTTTGATGATATACAAGGGGTATATGCTTTGAATAAATTTTCCAATATCAATAAGGATTTTGAACCAAATTTGGATGGAGAAATCTCATTCAAAACTAAATCTACAACTAAAATCTCTGATAACATTGTTGAAGCATGGATACATGGCTGCTTAGAATCCAGAATAAGGAAATTACATTATGCAAGAAGAGTGTCACCTCGCGTAATTACCTTAGATGATGATGACCTTGATATCGTGGATCTTGAAAATGACCTTTTTGGCCTGCATAAGAAAAATTCAAGGAAGAAGACGGATATTACTCCAAAAAAGAAGATATGCCAATCAAAAGAGTATATAGATTAAGTTGCGGAGCATCCCACCGGATTTTACCAAAATATTTAGGGTTTGGAGACTTATAAGGCTACCTAAATAAAATGGAGTGAGTATTTCAAAATGAAAAATAAAGAATGGAAGATTTAGATGACACCCCGACAATTAATGCCGTAGGATGGTGGGCGAATCACAAACCTAACATCTCTCACTAGAATTCCTTAACCACATTTCTCAAAACAAGGTATTCGGAGATTGAAGGTTACTACATGGTTATACCTGAATACACTGGTGAAATTGATCCACAAAGACACATCCACATCTACTAAAGAGATTGGAAAATATGTGGAGAAAATTCTCCTTTGGTATGGACATAATTATTTATATGGACACTAGGACCCATACCGCGGTCATGGTAAATGCGTCAAGAACTCAAATGAGAGACAAGAAGTTAGGATCATATTATTAAAGATTTTTGTCATACATTCAATTTCTGGTATGCAGATCTTAACATACTTCGGGTGTTACAAAAGATTAGGAATTTAATATTCCTAACCCTAAAAGAGGCCACATAACAATACTCAAAAAGGAAACCATAAACTAAAGAACCCCAACAACAAGAAAATATAAATAAAATCCCAGAGATGGCACATTGCTTTGTGGTTAAGAAACATGAGAGAGATGAAAAACCTAAAAATATGAGATATAAGACAATAAAAGGAGAAAGAGAAGTAGTGGAGACCAAGACAAAATAAGATAAATACTACTACCAACCTCTGAAGATAAGAAATGGAAACATTGACACTAATGGAGATGAAATTTTTTCTAAGATAAAAGATTACTGGTTGGAAGAAGAAGTAGCCAATGTAGTAGAGCTCATTCAGGAATTCCAGGATATACTCCCCAAATATTTCAAGGAGCTGAGAGGCATAAAATAAGAAGTGGGAACTATGAAGATTCAAATAAAGGAGGGATTCAAACCATTGAAGAAAAGGCCTTATAGGTTAAATCCTAACCTTAAAGTTAAAGTAAAGACAAAAATAGATAAGATGTTGAATGTAGGAATTATCAAATCAGTGGAAGTTCAGATTGGGTAAGTCCTATGGTTACTCATAACAAGAAGACATGGGAGATACACATATGTGTAGACTATAGAAATATTAACAAAGCCTTTGTACATGACCCCTTCCCTACCCTGTTTAAAAAATAAGTCTTAGAAAATGTAGCCAGAAGAGAGGTCTTTATTTCAATTATGGGTCCTTTGGTTACCATCAGGTCAAATTTACCCTAGAGGATCAACCAAAAACCACATTTTCTATAGAATGGGGATTAGTTATGTACATTGTTATGCCATTTGGAATGAAGAATACACCAACGGTATTTAGTAGACTAATGATCAATCCATTTAAGGAATTTATCCATGATTTATTGGAGGTATATCTAGATGATTAGATAGTGTATGGCCTACTGAAAAATCATATTCAAGTGTTGAGATTCATGTTCTAAAGATGCAAGGCATTACAAATAGCCCTCAATTTGAAAAAATGTGTATTCGTGACTCCATTTGCACATTGTTGGGGCATATAATTTGTAAAGAGGGGTTATTAATTGATTTAGTCAAAAATTTTGTCATTATCAATCTACCTCCCCCCAAAACATAGAAAGATGTGAGGACAATCCTTGGTTATACAGGTTACTACAAAAAATTCATCAGGAATTACGTGGAAATTAGTCAATCTTTGGAAGAGTTGCTGAAGAAAAGAACAAATAAGCAAATACAATGGAAAAAACAATGCACGAATACTTTTGAAGTTCTGAAGGATAAGATCTTACATGCACCTATCTTAATATTTCTTGATTGGAAAGTTCCATTTCATGTCCACTTAAACTCATCTGGCATTGCGATTAGTGCGGTATTAACACAACCTAGAGAAAAAATGGATCATCCAATAGCATTTGCAAGTAGAAAATTAGCCAAAGATGAGAGGAAATATTTGAATACAAAGAGAGAAGCATTGAACATTGTCTATGCCCTACAAAAATATAGACAATATCTATTGGCTACATCATTTGTTTTATACACAAATCATGATCCAACAAAATATTTATTAAACAGACCAGTGCTATAAGGTCAGATATGCCATTGGCTAATGTTATTCCAAGAATTTGACTTTAATATTGCAGTCAAACTAGGAAAATTAAACAATGGACCGAACTATTTGTAAAGGATATAAATGGGAAAATATGGACCGATTGATGATGATTTCCCTGGTGCACACCTATTTAGAATAGAGGCCATTCCAAAAGAATTTGATGATATATCATAGTTACTAGCCATAGGATAACTCCCCAGCGATTATACAAAAGAACAAAAGAGAAACTTGCTAAGTCAGACCTCCCCTTTTACCTTGATCCAGGGATATTTATATGAGAAAGGACAAGATGATGTCCTGATAAGGGTGCCCTTAGAACATGAAAGAAATAATATATTGGCAGAGGCTCATGAAGTTATAGCTAGAGGACATAATGGAGGGGACCAAATAGCCAGAAAAGTGATGATGGTCAGTTTGTGGTGGCCTATGCTATTTAAAGATGCTCATAAACACACAAGGTCTTGTGACATTTTTCAGTGGGTGGGAAAACCTAATGCCTAAGCTGATGTGCCTTTGAAAATAGACTTAGCATTAGCCCCATTTGAAAAGTGGGCTATATAATTCATTGGACCGATTAAGCTAGTCGCAAGACACTCTCAAGAAAGATTCCTCATCATAAGGACAAAGTATTTAACAAGATGGGCAGAATCCATCCCAACTAAAGATTGTACTACAAAGACATCGAATAGATTCATTTATGAACATATAATTACATATTTTGAATGTCCCTTAAGTATTACAAGTGATCAAGGGAAACACTTTATGAATGTTACTGCGATGGAATTATTAAGAAACTTCATGATAAACCATAACTGTAGTACACCTTACCATCCACAAGAAAATGGGACAACAGAAGCTTTAACAAGGTATTGGAGAAAGTACTTACAAATATATGTTCGTTACAACAAGAAGATTGGGATTTGAAGATACCTTCAACCTTATGGGCATACCACACCACATACAAAAGGATGACTAAATACTATCAGTTTAGATTAGTTTATGGGCTTGAAGCCACAATCCCTATAGAGTTTGTAATTCCAATATTACAAGTAGATGTAACATTTAGGATGAATGAAGAATCTTCACTTCATGAGAGATTGATTGAATTAGAGAAATTGGATGAGAAAAGGTTCCTAGCATCATACAACCAAACTCAAGAAAAGAGGATACATAAAGCATGGCACGATCGCCATATCAAAAGAAAAGAGTTTGACATTGGAGATCAAGAAATGCTCTATGATAGTAAATGGAAACATCCAGAGAACTTAAGGTGATATGGCTAGGACCCTACATTATGAAGGAAATATTTCCTTTAGGAACAAAAAAGCTTCAGACCCTACAACTTAAGAAATTACCAATATATGTGAATGGAGCAAGATTAAAAAAATATAATAATTGAAAAAATAAAAATAAACCGAGCGATCTAAAAACCAAAAATTTGGCAAGTAGGACAAGGAATAGGATGAAAAGTTGAAAGGGCATCCTTACTCTCCAAAAAAATAAGAAAAATAGGAAAAATCAAAGAAAGAGGAAAAATCCGTGGAGACAGATACCCACCAAATAAAGAAGAAAAATTCACGAAATAAAGAGAAATGTTGCGGAGGATGAATACCCACAACCCAAAGAGAATAATGCCACTGACAAACAATATCCACATAATGAAGGTAAAGCCATAGAGGATAGATACCTACGTAATGAAGACATAAGACATGAAATGAGGGAAGTCGTGGAATGAAGGGAAAAAACTATGGAAGGAAGGGAAAAACCTTGTAACAAATGATACACATGGAACAAAGAGGAATAATATGCCAAACAAGAAACAAAATATAACAAAGGCCGATAGATATCCTACTAAAAAGATAATAAATGCGGTAGGTGAAAATTGGAACATTATAAAATGCAATGACTCATAAGGGGTTAAGGCACAAAAAGCTAAAGCAGAGATAGAAGACAGCTAGGGCACACCAAAGGAAATCAGAAAATATGGATAATCCAATTGTTCTTACACAAGATGAGCTCCCAAAGCCAAAGTATTAGAAGTGGTCTCTCAAATCCAACAAGTATGATCTAGATGGGGCATTTTTGCACATCCCATTTAAGGTCATCCATACATGTGACTTACAAAAGTATATCCATTCTCAGATCGCAAAATATGATCATACACGGCTCAAAGTGGATAGATCACTACTTCTTGAGGAAAACCCTGATACCAAAGAGCAAGAATAAAAAAAGACAACAAAAGTGATTAGCGAATTGAAAATGGATGCATGGAACCGAATCCCATACTTTGCTAGGGCTGATCATGCAATTAGGGTTCTTCTGAGCCACTTACATAATCAAATGCTATACTTAGATCAACCATACCCAATTAATACATAATTCATGGCTAGGGTTGCAGGGTTATGGGCAACATGGCAATCAATGATCAAGAAGAAAAATACAACGATGAAGGATACAACATGGGCGACAGGGGTCACAAAAACAAAGAGAGGAGTACACATCACAGAAATAGAAAATCATACACTCAAGTATGTTGCCAAGACCATATTCTTAAAAAATTATCATAATAATTGGGAATATGGCACTCATGAGATTACTGCACAAATTTCCCTAGATATGGTGAATTCTCATTCAAAGTATAATTTAGCAGAATTATTAGCCTCAACATTCTACAAAAATACTAGAAACATAAAGGAAGGAAAACATACCTTTTGCTATGGGTCGGTCTTATTATGTTTGGATATGTATTTCACAAAAACCCTACCCCACAAATAAGAATTGGTTGGGTGGTAGACCAAAACGCCTGTGGCTGAGAAGATTTGGGAGCATATGAATACATTAGATGTGGTTACCCAAATAACTTCTTTATTAGGGTGGAAAAATAGAATCAAATGGATAGTTGCAAATAGGTCCCAGGTGTCTGAACCGATTGTGGCATGATATAAGCAAGATGTAATTTTTATTACATACATTGATTATACCTTCCTTTGACCTGTAATCCCATGAACTTCACATATACCTCCTTTACCATATAAGGCTTCTGATGAATTAGTGGCTACTTCAGTTATGTGTGGGGCTAAATCTGTTATGTGCTTGTATATTCTTTCTATTCACAATTTAGAGTAGTTTAGTTTTCCTGTGTACATCATTAACAAAAGGTCAAACTTCTTAAATTTCAGATTGTTGTCAAGGTTTAAGGTGAACAATTCCAAATCATTCATTCTACATTCTAGTCAGATTCGTGATTCATCTTTAACTCATTCATAACTGCGACTAACCTATAATTTTCTGGTCTTACCATCTTGTTGACTTTTCCCACTCATGTTTCCAAATCCTAGTCATTGCCATTCCATATGGATTCTAGTCACACCTTATTTACCACATTATTAATCTTGAGTTGCAACAATTGGGGGGACTTCCTCCCGCACTGACTTATCGCTCCATTTGTAATGAGCCTATTCACCCCATGGTACCACGTCATCACTATCTACCACATTTCAAATTTCCCACATTTGAAAATTTGATGGCACCAAAGAACCCCAACAACACTTACATCTCTTCCAATATGCATGTCATCTTATCCAACATGATGACACTCTCCTCCTATGCACTTTCCTACTTTTATTCATTGGTCACACACTTGATTGATACTCACCCCTCATGGATACCTTTTTATCTCGCTTCTCCATCCATATCGCACCTAAACCAACACTCGTTTACCTTCATATGCTTCAAAAATCCCATAACGAGTCCATCATTGACTTTGTTGCACGTTGGTGTGCTCTTGTTCACCTCCTTTAATTTCCCCTCCCATAATTTGAAATCATTGACCTCTTTTCCAAAAGTTGTGTCCCTCATATCTCCCATCACTTATAAGTTCATCCACTACAAACATTTGATGAGGTCATGTACATGACACAACACCTCGAGGATGTCCATCTTGGTCATCCTCCCTCATTTCCACACATTTCTGGTTCTCCACCACCTACCACACCACTACACTCCCATATTTACAATGTCATCCAATCAAATCCTTTTCATATTTCATCACCTTCTACACCCAAATCTTTATATTCATTACATTCCCTTGGGACTATTATCTTCATTCAACCCCCTTACAAATTCACTCCATTGATAAAACCAATTTCTTTTATTCCCAACAAGTTGTTTGATGCCAATCTCATCACTCTTCCTCCCAAACCACCCCCACCATTGTGGCATTCATCCTATGACACATGTGCTTACCATTGTACTAATGGTCACCCCACTGAATCATGTCATCAACTTCAAAATATCATTAAGACCTTCTCGACAAGGGGGACACTGTTGTTAAACCACCATCTCCTCTGCCATCATCAATTAATACCCATTCAATCACTTCACATGATCCTATTCCCACTTATTCTCCATGTGTCACTTCTTCATCATCTGATTCATAACTCTTAACAACATAACAATCATCACACATACTTATTATCTCAGCATCTAAATAAAACACTTCCCAATCCACTCCATTACATGCCTCCACCTTGAACTCAACACCATCATGCTCACCTTAATCAGTCATTATAAACATCATCCTTGTATCCATCTCCACTATCATATACTTCCACTATGGTTGTGGTCACATACTTTTCCTTTATATATTATTCCACATTATCACCACCTCTATCTAGCTCTCAACCATCTATATCATCATGTGATTCCATCTTTCCCACCATAGATTCTACTTCCTCATTTTCTTCACTCACATACACTCCACTTATCACACAACCCATTACTACATCTACATTCCTTACCTCATCACATAGGGTGCCACACATCAATTCACATACCTTATAGAATTCTTCAACATACATCTAAATTCCCTCATCACCATTCATTTAATCCCCATTCTTACTCGTGGTTCCTCTGTTACATCATCTACCATCTATTACAGTTGTTTCCAACTCTTACCTCTATGCCTCATCACTTGTATACACATATTCTTTCATCCCTTCTTCCCAAGCCACCTCTAGGTGCTCCCATTGTTGCACCTCCTTTGGAACTTTCTTTCACATTCACCCTATTGCATTCATCACCACTTGTTCATGCATACTTTTTATTGTCACCTCCTCCTTCTTCATTCCCATCAACTATCATGACCACACAACCATTTGTTCTTACCAATGTACTTCCCAAGTCTCTTCCACATCCAATTACGCTTCCATATCCTTTCAATTTTATCCCTCTTTATCTTGTGTTGGACATTCCTTCTTATATACCTCTTCCTATTCCATGTTGTCCTACACTCATCACACCTTTTCATCAAAAATTCACTCCATTTTCTCTCATGCTTCCTTTAGACATTACTATGTTCTCCATGCCTCATCTACCTGATATCATCACTAGAACCATGCTTCATAACACTTTACCTTCTACCATGGACCTATTTCCAAGTCCTCGACCACCTAAAGTTCTTCCACATCCACCCTTCGTAACACCATTCTTACATGATTCGTCTATACACTCATGTTATTAAACTACCACCATATTATGGCCTGTATTTGGCATTCTTTCTTCAATCATCATCCATATAATTCCTACCAATCCAATCATTTATCTCATATATCACTTGATTTTATACATCATGTCTCTTACTCACCTCGTCTCTATACAGACTGGGAGGAATTTCATTTTTCTTCACTACCACATTCTACACACTCTATACATTCTTCATCTCTTCATCAAGAATGGATTTGAAACACGATTTGATTCTCCACACATCCTTCACCACCATCATTGACACACACAAACACCCACTTTCACACAGCTAAAAATCTTTCAAAAATTGAAAAAAATCAATATATTTCAAAAATTACAATAAATAGGTGCTTGATCATGGATGTTATTCCACATTTTCTCCATTCAATCATATTTCATTCCAATTATCCATTTACTACTACACATTTCATTCACATTCCATTTTTTGGTTTGTTTCACAAGTTTTGGTACACACTTTCATGATTTGGTTGTCACATTTTTTGAGTCAATAGTCTCTACTATAGTTGTTTGAACTTGGTCTCTCCTTACTTGGTGAAATTAAGAACGAATGTCCGTTTTGAGATCCACACACACTTACACATTTAACAAATTTTATTGAAGACCCTAGGGCATTATTTGTTGATACTTGTTGATGTCATCTCTGAAATAACTTCAATTCCCTCTACCAAGCCACTTGTGGTTCTAAACCCTTTGGAAAACCATGAGAGCTCTATATCAGGTGAAAAATAAATAAAACCAATCAAAATCAAGCAAAAGTAAAAATTCAAAAGAAGAAAATTAAAAGCAAAATCAAACACTTTCTCAGGGGTCTTTCCAGTATCTGTACCAAGGCTATAGATGTTTTGCCATAAGTAGAGAAATGTTACGAATAAAATCAAATGTATCTCTGTCAGGGTTATTGATGCCTAACTAGCGTCAGAGAAATGCACAAATTATAATTACCCATAATTTCATTACTCACAAATCACTTGTTTTAGTCACACCTACATGTTGGCTTATTTTTTCAATCATTCTCCCATGGGTATTTAGTTCAAGTAGTAATCAAATTTCATGCGTGCACACAAGATTTTTCTAAGTCACAAGGTTAGTATGTCACCTTGTACAACTAAGACCTTGTTCCAAATCTCGTTTTAGCTCATTTATTTTCTCATGTCTCATGTCTTTGAGGTCATCATGTGTTCACCACCATGCTTTTCACACACCTATGTTCATATGCCAACAAACATAACATTTGTACTTCACCCCCAAATCAGGTCATAACGAAAATTTGCATTTCACCTTAGTTGGAACAAGAATATGTGGGAATCTATTTCCTAATACACACCCTCCACCTTATCATTATATTTTTCATTGCATCATCATTTATTTTCACATCTTTTGTATTTTATCATTTACATTTTTCATATTCTTTACATTACACTCATTTTCTACACCCCCAATTCTCCATTCATCATCTCTCACCCCTTCCTTGTCCCAACCACCTAGACCACGTCACCCTCGTACCTCAACCCCATATAATATTTTCCCTTGATTTTCCCATCTATTCCACTCATCTCATCCTTGATCTCACTATTCTTTGCTACACCTCATACCCTACTCCATCCCTCAAAATTAAAAAAAAAAATCATAAAAACCCACACTCCTACCTCTCACCTCCCATCTTGCCTCAGTGATTTTCTCATGCAAATCACTAATATCCTCACATCATTACTTCATTACCCTATTCACCCCACCCCGCAGCTCAGATAACTTAGACACCAACTCCCATTGACCTAGCTGAGTCACATGTGCAACTCAGCCAAGTCTCCTTCATGCTACCCCCCTCGACCAACTCGGTCTCTACCCCGACTCATCCTCCCATGTCACTCTCTTACCCCACACACACTATTTCATCTCATCTTGGTCGTACTTGCAACCGAGCTCCCTCCCCCACACTCTAACATGTTCCCACTTCCCTACCCCCAAGAACTCCCATGTCTCACATCCCCCTCACCCCATCGAGCCGACCCTTCCCCAAAATTTTTGGCTCACCCTAACCATGTCAAGTTACATGTGTGACTTTGTCAACCCCTCTTATCCTTACACACCACCTTAACTTGCCCCTCTGAATTTACTCAATCCATCCCTAGCAACTCCCTTCACTTCTGAGTTGCTTCTACCTACAACTCACCTTGACGAGTCGATATAGTAACTCGTTGAGCCGCATATCCACCCCTAACCCATTGTTTCCTTTTCACCACGATTCCCTTGCCCCACTCCTCTACTTCACTACCATGACTAGGATCCTGCTTACACCACTGGATCCACTTTGACTCGCCTTAAGGGCCATCTCACCCTCCCCACTAAGTCACTAATGCGACTCAACTGACCTATCCTTCATAATCCACCATGAGCCCTCATTTTTCTCCTCCCCGAGCTCGTTGACACCCCTCTTTTCTGACTCATCCAAGTTAGACATGTGACTCAACATCATTTTACCTCACACTTCCCTCCAACCCACCTATTTGGCATTCCCCAACCCTCCCTATCCCGTGCTCCACTACCTCGCCACCCACCACGCTGACTCACATGGATTTCTCATGAGTTCTCCGCTCTATCGAGCCCCACCAAAATCCACTATGACTCGGCTTCACCTCTCACTTGCCACTACAACTCCCCACATCCATCCCTAAGCCAATGAATCCACAATCTCTAGCCAAACCTTCACTAAGTCATTTCCATGACTCACCCCTCGCCCACCTTAGTGTGCCACACTAACTAATCCTCTTCTCCACTCCCACTCACCACATGAAAAGCCACTCACCTCTCCCCCACCCCAACTTAACACTGCTGAGCTCCTTAACCATGCAACCCTCCTTGCCCCAGTCTCAGCTTGGTCACACTTATGATAGAGATATCCCCCGACCTAACTACTACCCCTCTCTGTTGCCACCCTCCCACCAAACTCATCGAGGAACCCATGCAAATCAACCACCCAACTCAACTCACTCGAGATTTCCCAGCTAGCTCACGCCCTAACTCACCCTTGACCTATATCTCTAACCAGCTCACCTAGCTCACCCAACTCTCTAACCAATTCATCTGGCTTGACCCATCTCTCTTTCAACTTGTCCATCTCAACTCGATTCACCTCCAACTCACATATCACACTCCTAGTTCCCCAACTCACTACATATCTTCCCACATTTCTCGCACCACTCCTAAGCTTGCTACATAGCTTGTTGCCTCTCCCTACTCACCCACCTCGCCTAGATCACCACACATTTCATTGCCTTGCCCCACTCACCTTGATCTCTGCCAATTCTCTCTACTTACTCATATCACTTCCTCATTACTTGTATTCATTTTTGTATCTATTCATAAAATGGTTTTACTATACACATAAGTGGGACAAACTTGTCATCACTTCCACTCAGGGTACCTTTACCAAAGATCAATTTATCTTATCTTCAATCACCAATTATTGTCTCGTGTTATGGAGGGACAACCTGTGGCTCCAAAAAAATTTACTTGAGGGGGGAATCATACACAAAAACCTTCTCACCCAATTCTATGACATCTGACAATAATCATCAATCAACCAACTCTATAGTCTTCACCTCACGAAATCAACTTATCAATACCTTCACATACATCAGATGAAGTGTTTGATCTATCACATTTCTAGGTTATTTTCTAGCAAGTCAACCATGTAAGTGTGACTGCAGAAACCACCGTTATAGGGCTAGATGACCCCAAATCATCTATAATTTTTACACTGCATCTTTCATGTTGCAACATGCAACCCAAAAGGGGGTAAAATGTAGACACCAGAAAATGCACCTTGCACATATGGTCCGTTATTCAAAAACATAAAAACATTATAAAACACACAAATATTAAAAAATCATAAAACCCCATAAAATGAGGATAAAAGATAACTCACCACCCATTTACTAACCCTCACCCACTCACATTTAATTTTTTCCATCCTACCTATCCATGTGCATGCCAAATGCACTACGGTTCCTATCATTGCACCCACATGTTGTCGCTCTCTTATCAATGGAAGCATAAGCTCATTCTATTTTAGTAGTATTGATTTGGTTGTTATTATTTGAATAATCCATCTTACATGTGATCTAAATCTAGGCATAAAAAGACTTACCAAAATTGTCTCCTCCTTGGAATTGTATGGGGATTCAAGACCATACCGTACGGCTTTGGCCGAAGTGTATGGTTTTGACCCTATGTCGAGTTTACCAAATTTTTGTGTATGAATGCATTTATAGGTGCATGTATAATGTGTACCTACTGTAGACACCTAAATTATGCTTTTATAATCTTATTGCCAAACGCACACAAATCATTCTCATTCTTACCATTTCCATTATAATTAGTGATTTCCACTAATTACCTAATATTTATTACCATTTTGGTAAATCAACAATGATTTTTTGATTACCTATCCTTTTTCTCATTCATGATGTTACTTTACAACAAATCGTAAGTCATAATCCTCTTCCAAACAGACAATTAGCAATTATTAGCTAATTAAGCCTATTTTACCCTTGTTTTGGTCAATATATCCTATTATTGGCTCAAAACCCTCTTCCAACCACTCAAAATCACCCCACTTCCCTCCACAACATCTCAACAAGATTTAAAGTCTTATTCTATCCTCCTAATTGACCCTAAGTGGTTGTTTAAGGCTCCTCACATCTTAATCACTCTTTAATTCACTAATTGTGATTAGCAAACCTTAATCATGATTAAAAATCCTTAATCTAATTTGTGCTTTTAGTCCCACATCACCAAGATGTTAGTTTTCCTCAAAGGAAAAGCTATAAAAAGGACTAACCACATACCTTTAAAATTTACACCATGCTTTGAATTGCATATCATATAAGAAATATGATTAATAGCCAAGTTCAATCCTTGCCTCAAGTCTTCAATGGGGTTAGTAGATGGGTATCCAATATGATCTTGTAGTCATTGTTGGAGAGACCATCTCACCTTCCTTGGAGTAGCAACAACTCCCAATTTTATTGCTCCTAGATCTATTTAGGTCTATGTTAGTTAGCAATTGAACATACTAGTAGGCATGCTTTAGCTAGGTTTTGAATTATATTCATGTTAGTTATTTCAAGCATTCCATTAAGCTTTTGTGTTTGATGTAACTATTGTTAGATTCAATAAGCATTTGCTCAATTAGACTATGCGGTGTTAGTCTTAGCTTTTCTTGGAACTTTTAGTTGTCTTCACTTACATATGCCCCCATAATTTTATCTTTATTTTCTAAAAAATGTAGAGTAAACCTAGATAGATGCTCCTTCTTTTGATGCATGTGAAAAAAACATGTTAAGAATGTGGCTCAAAATAAATAGGTGTATACTACTGAAAGATATGTCTGAGGAGATGAGTAGAGCGTTAAAGAGGTAGTCACCTTAGGGAACCTATACATGTAAGAGAAAATGTGTTTACGCATGGTGGCAACTATGATGCACAATAAAAACAATGCTAAAAGTAAATAATAATAGTAGAAATTAGAATAACCAGTAGAAATAACCGATGTAGGAGAAAATAATAATAACATCAATACTTAATACCTAATGTAAAAGGATTGGGGGTGATCAGTACTCATTTTTGTGCCATATGATATAATAGAGAAGAGGAAGTATTTAGAGTGCGAAGAACCCATGTGATTGATGCCTTCCTTAATTTAGAATGCAATGAGAGGGGAGGAAAGAGTATTCTATGAAGATTTTAGTTTTTCTTCAACGCTTTGCGCATTTGGGAATTTTGTGAGAGAATATGAAAGAGAAATCTACAAAGCTCTCAGTTTTTCTTTAATGTTTTCCAGTAAACCCACAGACTACACCATTATAGACTAATCTTGGTCAAATTTGTACCAACTTGAAAAAATAGACCTAGAAAGAAATGGCCATTTACATGCCCATGTAATATGATCTATGAATGAATTGATCATGTATAATTTTGAAACATTTAAGAGGAGGATACACATACCTCCAAATCATTTTTTTTAGTGTATATGAATAACGTTGTGGAGAAGTAATGAAGTAATCATGCCCCATCTAACTTGCTATTAGCTATGTTATATATATTTATAATTATGTATAAATCATATAAAAATTGTTAGAATATATATAAATTAAAAGATTAAATAAATCTACCCTCTATCTAAGAACTTATGAAAATGGTCAATATCATACTCTGGTCATGAGTGTATTGTACGGTTTTGAACCTATTTTCATTCTCTCATGTTTTTATATATATGACATTTTCTCCAGATCTAGGCCCTGTGAAAATTTATTCCCACATCCTATAATTTATTTGAATTTATAGAAATATGTTGATGAATTCCCCCTATTTTGTTGCATGTGTGATTAAACATTAGAGCATGTGGCTAAAAATAATAGATGTGTAGCCATATACCATATGCATGATAATATACATAGGATTGCATAAAAGGAAGAAGTTGTGACCACCTTTTAAATTCTATAATTAAACCTACAAAAGGGGTTACACATGTTGGAAACCATGGTGCAGATAAAAATAAACATGCAACAAACAAGCAATAATACATGTGTAAAATAACTAGTAACAACAGAGAAAAGAAACAATCATGTCCTACTCCATAGTAAAGAAAAAATAGAAACATCATAATAAATATGTTAGAAGCCATAGAAAAAATAGTAATGTAATCATCGTGTAAGTGCACCAATCTGAGGGGCCAAAAAGTGGACAAAAAACTTGAAATGGATGAAACATGTATGCATTTTGTAATAACGCGATTGTGTTTTGTTTTCCTTGGTTTGGTAATCCATGAACCTATAATGTGTACGTGTTATGTTAAACTATAAACAAAAAAACTTGATCCCTATTCATTTTCATTTCCCCCAAATGCGAGTTTTACTATAAAAACCCTACCCTCGCGTTTCAAATTCAGTTGGATTTTGTTCAAACGATTGTCTGAGAATTACCGTGAAGATCGAAAACGACGATGGCACCACAGAGAAGAGGTAGGCACAATTATTTTCTCTAAATTGCATTGAAATTTGATAATTATAGAGTATAATTTGAATTGAATACATATTTTTTTATTGTTACATCTCTGTGTCAACCTGATCAACCATAACCAAACCCTGCAATTCCTGTGATCCCTCCTAGCCCTCATATAGTTGCTCAACATCCCTTAGGTAGTCAAGAAGATTTAGCAGCCAATATAGTGGAAAAAAATACTGAAATTGAAGATTTAATCAAAACAATGAGGGATTCACATTCTACAAACCACCACCACACCTCTCTTGCAAACACATTGGAGGCATTAGTGGCTCAAGTTAACATGACAACGAGAAACAACTCAAATTGATCATTGGACATCCTATAGAGAGCACTATAGGGTTTATTATGCCAAAAAATTATCGTATGCGGATGTAAAGAAAAAATAAATCACAAAATGCCACATATGTGCCTTATTCATGGACCCCTAAAACAATTTTCTTGTTCATTTGTCATGCAAAATGTTTCCCATCCACTGGTGCAATAATGATTTGATTAAAAATAATTTTTGGGACTAATTGTGGATGGTGTTTGATTTTCCACCTTGTAATAACAATGAGGTGCCACTATAATTTTTTGAGGAAACTCTATTGCGATTTTATCCTCAACAAGATCCTGAACTATTTTGATTTCTGGGATTTCCAGGGCCGAGGAAAAGGCTCTACACAAGATCGACCAGGTGCACAACGTGCACCTATTCAATAGGGTAGAGTCCCCACACATAATCCCCCTCACTTTGAGACTGTCCCTCCAGCAGTGAAGGAGACAATAGAGATTGATACACTCCATGCACTTTAGGGGCTATTTGATACCCTTGTTCGACATACGAGGGAGATTTCTGATCCAAATGTTCATGGAAGTACATAGAGTATTCCCTTAGGTAGTACTAGCATGAGGCCACATCTTTGCTCGACATGTGGTAGCATATGTTTGGGGCCTAAGGAGGACGATACTTTCATACATACTAGTTTTTGTGGAGTTATCGTTAGTGGTTCACACGATAATGCCACTATGTCAGATGCCTTTTTGAGTAAGACATTTGAATTACAGTCATCGACATCACCTTCATAGGTATTTGTTATGTTTTATTATGTGTGTTACAAAAATATCGAAGTACTTGATTTACTTATATATGTTAAATTTTTGAAATAATTGTATTTGTACATGTATGCATTGATATTAAAACGCGCGAGAGGGGCATCATCATCCCGACCATAGGCTGCGAGCACCATGTCTACACATACATTCACATAGGTAATTTACAATGTTAATTGTGTAAAATTTTCATGTATGATAATATATATAACTTTTGAACTCAATTATATGTATGTTATTTTATGTTAAACTAACTTGACATGATATATGTTTGATAAAGTTGATGACCTCACTAGACACCCCACCATCTCTGCGATGAGTAGAGAAATGTGTTGCCGCTGTGATTTCATTTGCACAACAACTCACCGAGGTATTCAAATGACATGTATTTTCGTTAAATTGCTCGTGTAATTCATTTTATGTTAAATTACATGTTAATAATGTCCTTCACTATAGCATTATTAAATTTTGTTAATAATGTCCTTCATTGTGTATACATAGGAGTTACCTGCAACAGGTAGCAGCCCTGTTCATTTGATTCACAGGCATGACGTGGTAAAAAAAATACTTTTGTAGTGATAAAATTAGTTAAAATATTGTCATTACACATGTATACATGTACTTAGTTGGCATAATTTTTTTTATCTACATTGAAAAAATGTATTGTTAACATAGTTCTATTTTGGCTAATTATGATGTTTGATTTTGTGATCGTATGTGTATGTAGGGTTCAACCCCTTCCATTTTGACTTCGAGGGCACAGACTCCTCGAGCTCATCATTTTGATACCCCCATTTGTGCTCCAGGAGCTCCTGATGACTCATCTAAGCGTGAGATGTAGATTCAACATGACCGAGAGCTTGCGGTAAGTGTGTGTATTTATGTAAATACTTTCATTAGCATGGTCTTAAATACATGTTGAAAACATATATAAATTAAGTTTTGACAACAAAAATTGTTTACATTTATAGGTTCAACTACAGGCAAGTCATCAGTGGAAGAGGAATCGTAGCATGGACACAGATGATATAAATTCATCTCACATATCTCCATCTTTGTCTAAGGGAGGGCCTTCTTCAAGCAAGGCCAAGAGAGGGATAAATTTTTATGATTAGGATATATATGTCTTACATGACATTTTTTTATATACCTATGTGCATGGAATTGTATGTATGCCTATATGGCATTTGAACTTTATATTATATGACCTATTCATGCATTTTTATATTTATTGTGCACATTAATACTATTTAGAACTTGATATTTTTGTATGAGACCTTACATTTCTGAGATTATTTTTGTATGAAACTAATATGATGTGCACTTGAAAATATTTAAGACATTATCGATTATTTTTTCATTTATTGGTGATGTATGTACTAGCATTTTTAATGTTTAATATGCATCAAAATTTGGAAATCAATAGTTATATAATGTATGTATATAAAGAGTTATCTAATCTGAGTAATTATTCATTCAATTTATCAATGTGTATTTACCTTGCCTGCGCTTCTTCTTGCTCATGGTCTCTTTGTACTGGTTCCTATCTTATTATGCACCTAATGCATTCTTCAATGCTTCTTAGTATTCTCCCCTGTTAAAGCACCTCAGAAAATCATTAGGACCATTACTAACTTGATTCATAAGGCTCCAAACACCATTATTGTTCATCTTACCAAAACTATCAACTATGCCCCTTAAGACAATGTTTTTTGCAACAAGCAAGGATAGAAGTATCTAAGGATACCCATAAATTCTTATAAGCTTCAATAGTTCAATTTTTCAATCCCTAAGATGCTCCCAAAATCTTAGACTCCAACTCCTTCTACAACTCCTTATAGGTTATCATTCACTTCTCTTAATAGTTCACACTTTGAAAATACTAGCTCAATACACTAAAAAGTAATAGAGCACTGAACCAAGACTTAAAAACTCTTTAAACATGCTTACCAACCCTATTTACACTTTCTCAAACCATCAAATCAGTTTCATAAATCCATCTTTCATCATTTTCCTTTTTGACCCTCACTAGTGCTTATAGCCTAGAAAAAGACAAATTCTAACACATTTTATAAACCACAAGCTTTCAAAATATACTAGTAATCATTTTAGGAACCCATTATCCTCATTAAGGTGCATGTCAAATTTAAAGTACTAACTCAGATCCAGTGAAAAGTTATGCCACTTTTTGTAAATTTGCCTTCTTAGCCAATGAGCCCTCCTACATTGTAAATCTCCAAGTTTAGAAGAACCTGCAAACAACAAGACTAATATGGATTTTTAATTCCCTATTAATGTAATCACTTTACCTTGAAAATTAAAACTCTGGTAGTGGTACTTAGTAACAACTAACAAGAATATGGTGAGCTCAATACATTGTGGATGTCGGCAACATGTGTCACAAGGTGTCAAACGTGTGGTTTTTTTTCATATTCTAATGGGTCATCCTAGATTGCATAATACCATACATGGAAATACAAGAAATGTGAATTTTTTTTCAGAAAGGAAAAGAAAGTGAGAGTGAGAAAGAGAGAGAGAGAGAGAGAGCAAGAAAACATGAGAGGGAGAGAGAATGAGAGGTTGTCCAATCCATTATTTTGTAAACAGTAGCTCATGGCACTGAACCGACTATGCAAACACATCCGGGTGGCCAGGTAAATGCTTTTGAATGATTCATTTTAGTGGAAGATGGTGTCATTTCTTCCAAGCTACTTTGTCCAGGTGTAGTCCCTTAAGATCCCTGAGACAAAAAAATGCTATAACTTCACTAGGTGATATCTCGGACTCTATGGGACCTAATGACATATCATTAGATCCTACAACTCTGCATAGGGACCCTCTAAAAAACCTATCTCGTTTTTTTCCATCTCGATTCAGTGCTCTCAATTTCTTATAGTTTGCAAACACACCAAATAGTGTAGTTTGAGTCAGTGTAAGGTTGTCAAATGCAATATTTTGCAAACGGTAGCTCGTGGGACTGAACCGACTGTTCCAAAACGTTCAGATGGCTTGGTGAAAGATAGTGAAGGATTTTTTTTGGTGTGGGATGATGTCATTACTTCCAGGCTACTTCATCTAGGTGTAGTCCCTTAAGAGCCATGAGACCAAACAACCGTATAAGTTCACCGGGTGACTTATCGGACACCATGACACCTAGAGACATCTCGTCAGATCCTACACCTCTACGTAATGAACCTCTACAAAATTTTGAACCAGTTAAATTGAGCCAAAGAATTCAAAAATACAGGACTAGAGGAAAATTTCACTGAGTTTGCAAAGAAACGGGTAAGTCATTGTTGTGCCTTGCTATTCTCGATACTCAAATTGAAATTAAGAGAACAAATAAAATTCGCAAGATGAGATCTCTAGAATAAGATTTCCATGTAACTTCCTATATTTCCAGTGACTTAGATAAAATCATGGACACAAAATTACTAAATGTTGACTTAGATGATTTCCAAAGGAGGTTGCATGATTCGAGTAAGAGAACATGGATGGCGGTCATTGATGCCAATCACATCACCTTGGTCGTTGTTTTCCCCCCATCAATAAAATCTCCTGAGCTTGTATGGTTGTGTAATAAAAATTATGACCAAGAGAAGAAGGAGGTATTAGATGGGAGTGGGGAAATGGTGATCAATTTGACACCAGAGGATTTTAGGGCAATATTAGGGCTACCAAAATTGTCTCAACTAATAATTTCTATTGTTGAATCAACACAAAATAATTATGATGCAAGACATGATGAATATGCTAGAATGTTAAATGCCCAATGGTTGAGAGAAAGGAAGCCATCTGTCAAGATAATCCCCAAGAGATTGACTAGGGCCATGTTTGTTAAAGAAGTCGAAGACCTCATTGTACTACTAAGTAGAATGGTAGGCTTAGAAGGAGTTAATGATTTTCAAGAATGAATGTGCCCCTTCATAATGATTATCTTGGAAGAGAAGGGAAGTTTCTATTGGGTAAGATTTATATCAGCATCCCTTCATACCCAACTCATGACAATAGCCACAAAGATCATGTCAAGTGATCTAGTTGATATCAAATTCTATATGATGTCCTATCTCACCTATAACATTGTGTGTTTCAAATCATTTTTGGGTCTTCCACTACATGCAAGATTTGAAGACCATAGGGTGTATGATGTGTATTCATAATTGAGATTGGATAGATGGAAATGAAATTTCAAGCTAGTAAATGATGCTTTTATTTCTCCTGTAAATTTCCTTTTCAAACTAGAATGGGAGAAATACAGATTATCTGCTAGTGCTAAGGCTACAATTTTGGAGTATGGTTGTCTCTTTATACAGTATAGATTCTTCACATATTTTAAGGTAAGTGGATTTAAAGGAAAGCCTTGTAAGTTGCCTAGATATGTGAATGATAATTGGGCTTTAATGGAAATTTCAAGATGATTGGCCCCTGTGCATAAAAAGATCGCAAGAAGGCATAAAACAAATGTAAAATTCCCTCTCCAAATTGGGAGATACTCTTGCCAAACAATAGCAAAGGCTATATTCATGGATGAATAAATGGAGAGGTTTCAAATGGAAAAATTCACACTAAGGCTCAATTATGGAATTCGATAGGTTGTTAGTACAAGAGAGCATGAACCCCATTTCGAAGATTACTGGATGAATTGCATGGATGAAGAAGAAGTCAAACTGAGGTACTATTCCAGAATGACCTTAAGGAAAATTATTGACTTAAAAATTGTTATGATTCCCCAAGGAATTAAGGATGAATAAAATGTGGTGGGTCAATATTACCCTGACCAAAATATTGAGTCAAAGTCAATTAGTTATATTGATTGGAAAGAGACAAAATCAGATAATCCTCATATAAGGATTTCTAATGTAATAAGGAGAACACTAACTTGGATGACTGGAAAGGGTATGGATTTATCCCTAAAAAATATAAAGGTATTAAAGGAGTTCATAGAATTGAAAACATTGGAGGAAGATCTCCCTCCACTGAAGGAGGGAGGAAACAAAATATATCCCTTGAATGGACAAGCTCCCCAGTTACCTAGTAAGAAGCGTACTACTGATACTATTGATGAATGGACATCAACCATGAGTAGGATTGGGACTTCAAAAATTGCCTTGACTCAGAAAGTAAAGGGAATACTCTTGAAGGCTATGCAAGATGTTCCCATCACTTTAGAAATTCCACTCCAAGCCAAGGGGATAAATTTGACTACACCGTGGGCATGAATTCCCTCAGTGGTGTTACCAAGGTAATCTAGTACACTGAAGAAGATTAGGGGATTTATGTCAGGCATTGATCCACCACCCACAGTGAAAAGTGATAAAGGAAGGGAGGGCCCTAAAATTAAATGTTTTGAAAGCACTACAAAAGGACTAAATTGATATTGCCTTTGGAAAGGGATGTAGGTGGTCATAGTACAAGGAAACACAAAAGAAAAGAGCTTGAAGTAATTGATCCTTCTGTCCTAACTGAAGCTCAAAAGAAAGTTATTATTTCATTAGCTCATCAGATGATTCCATATCAGACTCATGAAAGTATTCACTCTACTCTAGTTATACCACCACCAAGTGTAATTCCATCTTTATCCCCTACTGAAGTTGTTGTAGGAATAGTTTGTGGTACACCTGTGTTAAGTCAGCCAGGTGATGTTGTGAAAGAACAAGTGCAAGAAAAACCAGTGGTTGAACAGCCTGAGGAACAACCAAAAGGAGCTATTGAGGTAATTGATTTGGAATTACTTAACAAGCCTCCCAAACTTGAAATGGTTGATGTAAAAATTGAAACTTATACAGTTGAGAGTGCAAATGTCCCCAAACAAGAAATACACATTCAATATCTTGATCAATCATCAAGTATCGAATTGAGGGCTCAACCCCAAAGAATTCAATTTGAAGGCATGGCCCCTATTATGGATGTTCAAAAAGTGACTCAAATAATTTTGAATGAAGCACCTGTATTAGATGTTGTTTACACTAAAACCATCCTCCCAAGGATTCATAGGTAATCAAGGAGAGTGAGGTTTGTCAAGGGACAAGTGTCACAAAATAATTTATGACTGAGACTACAAAAGAAATAAGAAAACCCATTGAAACCAATATTGAGGAAAATACAGGTAAAAATTAGGAACCAATCCTTGAGTCTCTCCCGAAAAAGTAAAAGGTGGTTGAAGAAAAATCCCAAGAAAACTTATCCACCAAACAACCAGTTGCAAAGGATGAAGACACCCAAAAAGTAAAGGAGCCATTTAAGGTCCCAAGTCTGGATAAAGAGACTCCAAAAGAAGTTACAAATGTGATGGTCACTTCAGCAGAAAACTTAAATACAAGTACAATGGCCACCCCAGCTAAAAGTCCAAAGGAAACAATAAGTGAACCTGTAGTTTTTACAGAAAGTAAAGGGAAGGATGATAAATCAATGGGTGGAAAAGAGTCAGAAGATATTACTCAGTCTCAGATTCAAAACCAGGACAAGGGGTAGCCAAAGAAAATAACATTGGAAAGTGAAAAGCAAATAGTAAAAGTGGAAGGAACATTAAAAGAACTAGTGTTGTATTCTGAGGCTCCACACCTCACACCATAAGGAGAAAATAAGGGTAATGCCCCTATAAGTGGTTGGTTGGGAGGGATTCTTCAAGAAAGGGAGAAGGAAGTTATTCAAAAGAAAGTTTTTAGATATCACCAGTATTGCATTTCCAAATCCTAAAAAAGCTTCAAAGAAAGCCAAGATTCTTACTAAAACACATGTTGACCAACATGGGTTCAGGACCTTGGAGATTGCAACTGCCCATCAAGTAAAATCAAAGGATGATATTACGATAAGTGATTATAATGTCAAACCGATCCAATTGGGGAAGCCTATTAGGAAAGTGTTAAAGAAAGAATTCATAATGGAATTCAAAGGCTTGTTACAAAAATTTGATGAAGATAAAGTATCTAAAAGGCAACTAAAAGAGTAGATAAAAACACTTACTTCATGCTTACAAAAATTAGTAGGGCCAACATAAGAAAATCAAGAATTTTCCACTACTATTACTCCTAAAATGCTGGAAAAAGTAGAAAAGGCTAGTGATAAGGTTGAAGCAATAGATAAATGGGTAGAGCATTTATCTTAGAAACGATAAAAGGTCATTGAAAAGACAATAAAAAAGGTATACAAAATTGACCAATGTTCTCAATGACATTAATGAATTAAATAAGCACCGTGAAATTGAATTGTATTATTGGGAAGGGATCCTTCCCAAACTTGATACAATAAACCAACTTGATGAGGATTTGGTAGAAAGTGAGGGAATGGTGCCACCTGAAGAAAAAGGGACTAAGTATGTAATAGAAGATCCAACCAAAATCAAGGTAGAAGTGGTACATCAGGTCAAAGAAAAGTTGGAAATAAAGAAAGAGTGGGTAGGAAAGAGTATTGATACTATAGAGAGCATGATAGAACAAATGGTATTTGACAAACATAAACCCACTTATGGGGATTCAAAATTTGATATCTTGATCCAATCTTTTAACCAATACATCAAAGAGGAGCATTATTCTTATGAGGTCATCAAAAGGATTATCTCAGTGGAAAACAAGATTGTTGAGTTAACTAAAAATTTGAGAGAGTATAAGAAAAGGATGGACAAATGTGTTGAAGTACTGAATAGGCGTAACCTAATATTCAAACATCATATGGGACCTGATGAAGAGGTAGTGATACAATTGCTCCAAAGATTTTATGTGTATGGATAGACGACCTAACAAGGATGAGGATAATGAAGAAGAAGGTGATGATCATGCTAAACCATGAACAAACTTAGGCTTGTATTACCTAAGATAATTTATTTTTCCAATTATTACTTCCATTCATGATAATTTAATATTGTTTTAAATTGTGGTCTTCAATTATGTATGTAATGTGGAACAATGCAGTAGGATTTCATTATGTTTTTATAGAATTCTATAGCTATTATTAACATGAAATTCATTGTAACATTTCAAATCTTTTGCATTTGAAAATGAAAGCAAAATGGGGCTATATAGGGGCCCCACCCCAAGAAGAAGTTTACATATGTTCTTGACATTATAAAAAAAAGAACCAAGGAAAAGATACCTAGCCTTCTATTATCAAGAAATCCTCCTTGAAAGAAGGAAATTTCTTTAAAAACCTATTCTTCTTAGGAAAAAATTATTCTGTTCCAATTGCCATTTACACAAATAAAATGTCCCCTGCCAAACCACAAGACATGCATAGAGCCATAAGATCATCAACATTTTCCCTAGGCCCATCTAACATGCCAATCATCTCCACCTTCTTTTTCGTAGGAATAAACCCACCCCTGGAGATCCAAACCAACCTTGGAAAGTGATTTCTTCCTTGATTATTTGAAGGTGGAGGGTAGAATGGGAATGTTTTTCGTAGTTGGGAGTGCAATCACAATGGTTTTTGGAGCAGATTAAGCAAGAGGTTTGAAGCTAGACTCACCCCTACATTTCTTCATAAAGAGTGAGGATGCCCATAGAGGTTGTGAAGGCATATATTCTATTAGTTTCTTATCCAACAGAGAAACACATTGTTCTATCTCGACCACTCTACAAAAATGAGTAGGCACAATGTCTATAGAAACTCTTTCACTGAGTACATAAGATTCTGAAGGACTCTCCTTCACAGTGAACTCCTCATTAAAAATGAAAGGGAAGATTTTATCAATTGCACCCTTCACAGAGGGCCTGCTCTTAATCCAAAATTGCTTCAACACCTCAGGACCCTTCTGATGTTCCCACCTGAAAAGATGAAAGTACATCATTTGGAAGGAAAAAAAATATTGCACTAATCCTTATTAGTCTTCAAATCAGTGTCACTCAAATAACTTGAGCTGTCAATGGCCCATCGTAGTCTTCTGGGTCTGCAATTCCAAATAACATTCTTATGAATACTTTATCTAGGCCCGATAAATCAAAAACTGAGTTTAGATCCTTGGAGGAAAGTTATTTTAAATTGGATGCCAGTGCTACTCTAACCATATTGAAGACAAAAAATATCACTAAGCCTCTTGCACTTAAAATAAAAGACGTGAATCTGTGAAAGAAAGGACGAAAATTTATAGTAAAGATAAAGTTGACGAGTTAAGCTAAGCACAATTATGGTGATATGATCGATGAGATTTTCTATCATACCCGCATGAAGGAGATAAGTGTGAAATAGACTAATATCATACAAAAAGGAGGAAATTATCTTGATATGATACAACACATGTGAAAACACTCAGCTCAGAAAGATATGACAATTATTGTGTGTGTTTCGAGGCATGTTCCCAAAAGGTGAGAATGCTTAAACTTTGACGGGTGATATCTCAGTCTTTGTGGTGCCTAGAGAGGTCTCATATAATCCTACACCTCTATGTGGTTACCCTCTATGAAACCCTATCATGGTTTACTCCATCTCGATTTGGTTCTCTCATCGTGTTATTGTTTGCAACTGTGTAAAAAACTACAGTTTGAGTTTGTGTAAGGTTTTCTGATGCTATATTTTGCAAACGAAAGCTTGTGGCACCAAACCAACTACGCAAACATGTCAGGGTAGCAAGGTAAACACTAGGTGAGGCATCGTTTTAGAGGAAAATGCTCTTGGTGCTTTCGGGCTACTTCGTCTGGGCGTAGTCCCTTAAGAGCCTAGAGACCAAAAAATGTTATAAGTTTGCCGAGTGATTTCTCAGAATCTGTGGCACCTATAAATGTTATGTTAGATCCAACACCTCCACATTAGTACCCTATATAAAATTCAGTCTTGTTTTTCTCCATCGCAAGTCAATTCTCTCGATGTCCTATTGTTTGTAACTATGCCAAATAGTGTAGTTTGAGTCAGTGTAGGCTATCCAACGCAATATTTTACAAGCAAAAGCTATTGGATCCAAACCAAATATACCTACATGTCTGAGTGACTAGGTAAATGCTAGTGGAGACATCATTTTGGAGGCCAACGCTCCCAGGATACTTCATCTGGGCGTAATCCCTTAAGAGCCATGAGTCCAAAAAAGGCTATAACTTTACCGGGTAATTTCTTAGACTCTGTGGAACCTAGAAAGGTCTTGTCATATCCTACACCTCTGCATCAAGACCCTCTATAAAATATTCTCTTGGTTTTCTCAATCTCTATTCGGTTCTCTCGTCGTGCTATTGTTTACAACCATGTAAAATATTGTACTTTGAATAAGTGTAAGGATATATGATGTTATATTTTACAAACAGAAGCTCGTGACACCAAACTGACTGTGCCAACACGTTAAGGTGGCCAGGTAAGCACTAGGGGAGGATTCATTTTTTAGGGCAATACTCTCGGTGCTTTCGGGCTACTTTGTCTGGGCATAGTCCCTTAAGAGCCATGAGTCCAAAAAAGGCTATAACTTCGCTGGGTGATTCCTCGGACTCTATGGCACTTAGAAAGGTCTGGTCAGATCCTACACCTCCATGTTGGTACTCTCTACAAAATACCATCTCAATTTTCTCCTTATCAATTCAGTCTTCTTGTTGTCCTATTGTTTGCAAAAGTGTCAAATAATGCAGTTTGAGTCAATGTAAGGTTGTCTGATGCAATTTTACAAACGGAAGCTCATGGCACTGAACCAACTATGCACACACATCGTGATGGCTTGGTAAAGACTAGGGGAGGCATCATTTCAGTTCCCTGCACTCCTGGTGCTTCCGAGCTACTTCGTCTGGGCGTAGTCCCGTAAGAGCCCTGAGACCAAAACATGTTATAACTTTGACCTGTGATTTCTTGGACTCCGTGGCACCTCGAAAGGTCCTGTCAGATCCTAAACCTCTATGTTGGTACCCTCCATGAAATCCCATCTCAATTCGGTGCTCTTGATGTCCTAATTTTTGTAAACACGCCAAATATTGTAGTTTGAGTCAGTGTAAGGTTGTCAAACGTAATATTTTACAAATGGAAGCTCATGGCACCAAACCGACTACACATACATGTTGGGATGGAAACATAACTGCTTAGGGAGACTTCATTTTGGGGGTAAACACTCCTGGTGCTTCCGGGCTACTTCATCCAGGCATAGTCCCTTAAGATCCCTGAGACCAAAAAATGTTATAAGGTTGTTGGGTGATTTCTTGGACTCCGTGGCACCTAGAAAAGTCTCGTTAGATCCTACACCTCCACGTTGGTACCCTCTACAAAATTCTGTCTCAATTTTATCCATCTCAATTCAGTCCTCTTGATGTCCTATTGTTTGCAAAAGAACCAAATAGTCCAGTTTGAGTTAGTGTAAGGCTGTCAATTGCCAACCATGTGAATAATATAGGTGGTTCCTATAATACAGGTGGTGAAATGAGAATTTTAATAAGATTTTTTTACCGTATAGGTGGTGAAATGAGAATTTTTTTTTACCGTTCCTTTCTAATATTTAATTTCCATTAGCTTCACCTGGATTCGAGATTAATAAATTCTCTACTAACAGTGTCAACCACGTGAAGGTGGAAGCTTTTTTGGCACCACTAACCTACATAAACTTGTTAATAAGCAATTAAATAGAATTTTAAATCCCACAGAATTTAAACAAAATCATTAAAGTAAATATTCAAATTAAATTCATGAAGAACATACCTTTGCAATTTCAATCCAATGAAACACAAGGATCAACTCTACTCTTGGCAGTAGCAAGAATTACTTCATGATCTGAATCACAAACCTTCCACATATTCTTGTTTAATGGCCTACCTTGATATTTGATCAATTGAATATTTGTTGTAAGAACCAAATGTGAATAGTGAAGTATCTTTCGATGTACGTCATAGTCTTCAAACAACCAAGTATTTAATTTTTTGATAGTGTATCGTCGAAGTCAAGTTCTAGTGACTACCACTAACTCAGTGGGATACTCAAGGCCTTCACCATCAATGATTGTGGAAGTCAAAATTTTCCCCCTCTACACAACGAGACAAGAAGTAATTTGTTCCCTCTTTGTTAAATTCTGTCGCAATAACTCCAAAAATGTGCCCTACATAAAAAAACAAAATTCAAGTCAAATTTAAAATACAGTAGAGTTGATCATTTAATAATTTATAAATCTAAAACATGACATACATATGTACCTTGTTGCATTAAATCAGAGACTTAGTCAAAGTCAAGTGATGTTGTCATATGATTTGAAGACACTGCAAGTTTTAATGCTCGTGCAACTTGATATGCGTTGATTGGAATTAGAGGTCAACAAGTCCATTCGTCTACCCACTACTATGACTCACATTCATTCCACGCAAAATCATTGCATGATATACAAAAACATGTGATGCACCTAGTATAAATAGTCCAAGAACTTGCATCTGAACTACGGAATGAGTGCATATCACTTGATCATGCATCTGTCAAACAATCTTCATAGCTTGCCAAATGTTGTTCCTCTATCAACTAGAAATATCTATGAATCGTTGAACTCTCTTGAGATTCATGGCCCATGTTCTTGACACACCAATTGATAATACTTTTTACACCTGTAAATTTAGCACCATCCTCAAACTTTAACTCTTCTCTTGCAAGTGCTTTTTTCACACATGCTCCCACACCATCATGCTCATTTTCCATGTCCTACTTTTGTAAAAATCTAGATATGTTGTACACCTATATCTTTATGCATCATGCTTAGCCAATAAAATATTTGTGCATTCTTGAATTATGACGTGCAGTTGTCTGATCAAATGTAATGTTGATTGAAAAAATGTTCCTCTCATTCAAGCTCACATAAAACACCTGGAAACACCCTTGTACATATTCTATAGAATGTTTCTGATCATCACTGACGTATAAATGATACTCTCTTAATATTTTTCGATGTTGCTCAGTGCTTTCTTTAGAGTGCATGAATGTTATATGCACGAAAATATCAACTTGTGTTGAGTTATAGTATTGAGACTGAACCTCCATTTGTGGCTGCAATGTGTAATTATCTTCAAAGTCAACTACTAAAATAATAGTACTAAGTGGGAATGTGTCCTTTCTCAACTTGAATTTTTCATCCAACCATTGAGCTCTATGTGTGTGCCTTGCATTCTCATAAAAACCTTCCTCTTTGAATTTGACCATATATTCTTATACATGCAATTTTTCTGTAAGAAGCTCATACCTCTTAGATTCTTTTCCATCTTTTAATTGATATGACACTGATTTATATTTATTGAAACCAACTAATTATTTTCTTATTGAATCTGTACTCTCCTCATGGATAAAACTTTTCAATTTTGGCAAGCCACCACATATGTTGCATGTTCCATCCAAACATGTTTTCTTATAAAAAATGACGAGTTGATTTTTCACAAAGTATCGTAGGAATAAATTCCCTTGCATATTTTGGTGGGACATTTAATCCACACTCAAGCAAAATGCAAAACACAACACATTTGATAAAAAAACATCATGATGCATTGAAAGTTCAACATGATGCCTGCAACAACAAGTGGTACATGAGTGATTGATTTTCACATAAAAGGGTTTGTTCATTTCAAATAATCTTTGGCTAATTTTAATTTGTGAATTTTCATTCTTAAACTTAGAGAAAAACTATGTTTGAGTCATATCTAAGAAATATTTTGCACATGATTCATGATTACGAGAACCTATTCTTATTTTTATTGTATCTCTTGTATTCAGTGACACCCTTGTGTTCACATTCCAATAATTTACAAGTTTTACTTTTAGAATATCAGACGTATGCTTCTCTTTTTGTGGGATTTCGCTAGAGAATTCCAAATAGTCAGTGTTATTGAATGACTTAAGACTTTTGTGTCTCTCTATTACTTTCGTTAGTGTTTTTCTATTTAGCTTCAAAGCTTTTCTTGTTTTTCTAATCAATCGTTTATTAACTATTTTATCACTTACTATACAATTAGTAAGTGCACGTTGTGTAACATTACTATCTTTGGTGCGTCTGTTGACACCTACAATTTGGTATGCTTTATGTATATTTTCAACAATTGACACATCTCGATCAACAACATTAGATGTTCTTAACTTGAGGGTCTTCATTGTAGGTCTCATCTTGATTAATTTCATCAATGTAACAAATAATTGACATCTTTGTGTGTCATTTAAATTCTCACAGTAATTATCCCAAATTCCCCTAGCTTTTCTTCTCAAATTTCTTTCAGAGATTTTGTTAGGCATTGGTTTTATAATGTTTTCATCAATTTCAATTAACTGAATTGGTTTTCTTTGCAAAATGGAAGGAGGTGTTCTTAGAGGTTATTTTCTGCATTCAATGTTTCCATCCAAATTTCAAGATTAACATTTGGATTCTCACGTAAAAGTTCAACAATTGGATTCTCAGGTAAAGGTTCAACATTTGAATTCATATACATTTATTCATCCATACCAACATTATCATCCAATTCAATATCAATATTCATTGAAAAATCAGTATTCTCTACATTTTCATTATGTATTTCATCCTCATTTTCTAAAACATTAGGTACAAAATGTTGATATAACAGTATATGTACCTTTCCTTGCACAATTTTTTTACATCCTCTACACTTGCTTTATTCTCATCTCTTCCAATTTCTCTGATGTCTTGTTTTCAAATTTCTTCTTGTTCTTACGTCATCTTTTGTCACCCATGATTGAAAAAATATAAATAGTGGGGTAGGGGACAAGATGAACTACTCAAAATTCATGAAGAATGTACAGGAATCTGCAGACCAGACAGAAAGTGGGAAAAAATCTCATGAAAGAGGTGAAAAGGACATTGGGAGCCCATAATATATGTAAAGAACATAATGCGTACACATTATGATTTTCCCATTTTTCCAAGGAATGCCTCGAGGCTTGGATCTGGTTTAGATGCCCAAGCCTGAGGCATGGACCTGCAAAAACACAGAGAACAACGTGTTTTTGTAGGAAAATGCTAAAATGCCACTTTTTCCATAATAAATCAAATTAAAACAATTGATTCATTTAATAAAAATATGACTACGACGTAGATCAGACTTTCTTCTTTCTAAAAATATAATTTTTCAATTTTTTTGACTAATATAAGGTTTCCATATTATTTATTTTCTAACTATGCCTTTTTGTAGCTATTTTTTGAAGTTTAAACACGTCTATCTTTTGTCATGTATCTTTTTTTTTGGGTCATAAAAATTGAAAAATTTTTACACTAGCCCAAACTAGGCCTAATTCTATACATATTAAAAAAAATCTAATTTTCAACATTTTTTGAGGTAATTAAGGGGGGGTGCATGATCAGAGCTCCATTATTTTTCAAAATTTAAATATTCTATACTATAAAAATTATTAAAAAAATATACTCACTAAAAAAATCTAAAAAAAATGGAGCCCAAACTAGATCCTCTTAGCAATCTTTCTACCAAAGGGTTTTCAAAAATACTAAATGGTGCTCAAAAATTGGTTAGGCAGGGTGGGGATGAAAGTGACTATCTACTATGTTTTTTGACAAAAATAGGATCACTCTCCTGGTAATTTTATATTATTTGACCTAATTATGCTTAACCATTTTCAATTAAAAAAATTATTAGCTTATGAAACTATACTGAAAATTGTATAATTCATGTTCATATAACATCTTCAAATTTTGAGTGTAACTATTTCAAATAACTCATACAAGTTGAAGATTTGTATTTTTCAAAAAAATGTGTCCACTTAAGACCCCCTTTTGGCCCCATAGAATGGTGTACTTACCCCATCACAATGTGATGTAAGTGTGTTATAAGCTAGCAATAATAGAGAAATATTAATAATAATGTATAGTAACATAAGAAATAGTGTATAGAAGCATAGTCATATGTAGGCATAGAACCAAAAACATGGGACACACACGATGTCACAAGACAATCACCTTAGAAGGAACAATGTGCCATAGTCAGAGAAACAAGTTGTAAGGCATCAAGCCACAAATGTAGGACACCATAGTTTCACAATTCAAGTAAGGCCATTACGTTGTATAAATAAAATAGTCATAACATCAAAAGTAGATAATACAGTCAAGTAAATCCATTTAGTAAGTAATCAAGTAGTGAAAACAACATAGAACTCAAGTATAGAAAACAAAAATAGTAAAAACAGAGATAGAAAGATAAGTTAGCATTGGAAAAACACATGTGATAGTCTTATTGATCCAATAGGTAGCAATATACATTATGTATGTAATCAAGCATGATGTGGAAGGTGTAAAGTAATATAAAATAAGATAAAAGCACATGAATAACATGGATAGATGCCCCCAAAAGAGTAGTATAAGGAAGCAAAGTGGGCTCTTATCATTGTGTATCTAATATTGTGAATGGTTCCTACATCAATCTCAAGATACCGTCATGAATATCATGAATGTGAAATAGATATATATATGTTATCTATCAAATAAATATTACAAACATCATTTATAAAGTAACAAGATAGCCAAACAAACTAGTACATGTCTTGGTTTTGTATTTTTTCTCATGTTTGAATCTTATCGTATTATATGTTTATTTGAATTTTATTATATTATGTGATTATTTGAATGTTTTATTTGAATTGTTTTACGTATATATGTGTATATAATAAAGGGGTTATCACAAAATCTACCCGATGAGGGAATCTTGAAGAGGCATGCTGCACTGCATTGGGTGGAGGGTATGTAAGCCCCTCAATTAGCAAGAAGAGATGAAAGGATATGTGTGTATGATCTATGTCAGAATCTATAGTATGTATATGTCATTAGAGTAAACTAGGGTAGGAATAACCATGAGAGGTAATGGATATATTGAATATGCTTGAGTCAAATATCTAAGAGAGTGTGTCAAGTGACGAGGAGTATGTTCCCTAGCTGACTAAGGAGGATACATATGTGAATGTAAGTATGACAAGATATAGTACGATGAGGAAATAGTAGATGAATTTACAAATGTATTGATCACTAGGGGTAATGGCCATAGGTGTTCAGATCCAAGATATGTGATGACAATGGAGGATCTTCAAATGAAATTCCCCTAATTATAACCATTTTAGTTTGAATGATCTTAACACCTAGGTGTAAAATGGAAGGGATGTCCTTGAAGGTGTGAATCCAAGAAGAACCTAGACTCATGTCACATGATGTAAGAGAATAGGCCACTAATAATATAAGATAAAAGGTAGTTTGGCTAACTACGAGGGGGAATGCAAAATGTGCTCGATGTTTTTTTGAGGATCAACAATGACATTCTTCTTACTATACCCCAGAGAGTGTAGTAATGTAAAATTGACACATATTATAAGGGGTGGTAGTGCTATCAACCAAAACATTGTGTATAGTATGTTGGTACAATTGAAATGCAGGGATGTTTAAGTTTATTAGAAAAATGACTCATGTGTCATATCATTACCATTAAAAGTAATAACCGACAAGGGTTCCTGTGGTGAAAACAATTCCACTTATAACATCAAACTATATTATCATAAGATGATGGAGGATCAGATAACATGGTAATCATTATAGACCTCTGAGGGTAGATTTAACAACAATGTGTTCCACTAGTGAGTTCACTAAAGATTTTAAGTTTTGCATTAGGATTATCATGCTTAGGTTGAGGTGGAGTCTCATATTCACGAGTACCGACATCAAGTATATCTTTTATAACATGATGAATGTTATAGAAATTATTAGAGGAGTGAGTAATACAATAGTGATAATCACAATGAGACATTAACATCAAATGTTTTACCATGAGGTGTGCTTATATCAGACCTGGAGTGGATGGAGGGGAAGATATTCAAGGTTATACTCAAGTAATTGTTGAAGCATATTTATGTGGTGTATGAGGTACACAAGTGAACTATCATCGATAAATTTGAAATTGTACCTTCGAGAAGGTTGGGACACGAAATTGACTACATGTGGTTTTGGCTTCAAGTTTATCATCAATAGCCTTGGTATTAAAAGTATCGTTGGTTTCAAATTTGTGAGTAGGGGTGCTAGAAGGAAAAATAACATATTTGAGCTTATTCGTCTTGAGGATCTTAACTTCACATTCTTTCAAAGTATGATAAATATGATTGATTGAATGAAAATTTTTTTTAAAGAACCAATTCTTGCAAAATAAAAAGGATACTTTTGAGTGAAAAGATCTTGTAATTTATTGTACTAGCCCAAACAAAATCTTCATCTTGGAAAGTGTAGTCTTATATTGCAGAAAATAAATCAATCGATGGAATCCCATTAGAAACTTTTTTACATTTTGGCCATTTTAGCATAAGATACTTTGTCACAAATTTTGAAAGATAATTTGTCACAAATTTTGATAGAAATTTGTGTGAGGATTGATTACCTATAGGAGTTAATGTCCTTACAAAATGCATGAGTAGAGCATTACCATTGTAAGGTAAAATATTTAATACATCGAGGGAAAATATATGGTAAGCAATGTATCATTTAAAGAGTAGTCCAAGCTAAGCAACATGAATTGTACAGAGATGCTCTTCAAGGTCGCCCTTACCATCATAGACATGAAGTGTAGAAGAAATGAAATCTGAGAGGTAAATGGTATGATTTCACTTCAAGTGTAAGTGGGTTTATGAAGACAATTGAAGTAAAATCCATAGTATTAAGAGCAGAATAAGATATACCTTGTTATAGTTGTAATATATGAGCTTGCAAAGTATGAATTATGGATTTGAAGAGACCTTGCATGTTCTAGAAGAAGAAGCATGTGAAGCACTATGAATGTATATAGGAGATGTATGAGTAGTAGTGGTCATAGGAATACTCATGGAATTAGTGTGAAGTGAAGGATTATATACCCCTAATTAAATAGGAACTATTGATGTAGGGATGATTTATGTATGCATATTAGATGATGAAGGATTGGGGGGTCCAAAAAAGGATAACTCGTTAGAGTCTTCATCATGAGAAAGTTTAGAAGAAATTAAAATGTAGATGAGAGGCTTAATATGATGTAGGTTTTCATAGAGCTACACACAAAAATTAGAGACCATTTGAACTTGTTCTTGGCCTACATTATCATATTTATTAAAATCATAAAAAAGGAGAGTTCACTAGTGATTTTTAATTCATTAAGAGGATCATTATGGGTAGTGCAATCCATAACAGAAGGAACCCTAGACACATGGGATGGAGAGAGGCCATTTTGACATGTTTTTTATGGGTAGTAGGAGAAAGCTCAATGTGTTCAATAGGTTTTTGATTAAGGTGATTTTTATGTTGAAGGGGAATATACATAAAACACAGACAAAATGAAACCAATAATACCCTAAGGTTGCTAGGGTTCAAGAAATAATTTGATTCAAGAGTCAGGTTCACCAAATGTTTACACCCTAATTAAATATCACTAGGTTTTATTTGATGTACCAAAAATAAGAAGGATGTAAGGATTCGCAATAGGTAGACTATTGTGATATAATTATATTCCAACATTAATTATATAAATCATAATATACATTCAAATTAAAACATTTCATAAATGATAAACACTTCCTCAAATATAAAAGAGAGGAGATAAACTTATCTTTTCAAGGTAGGAAAGAGAGAATCTAGATGTGCAAGGAATTGAAAATGGATGATCTGGAACTGTATGTACTTTAGTGAAAGTCCTAGAATTACAAATCTAACAGGTACATATCATACAACTTATCTATGACCCATACCTAAATTGTACAATCCTGACATAGATTTGTACAATTGTAGACCCTTTGACTATTTGGATATGTAACTTTTTATATGCTTCACTTGTCTAGAAATGATCTTTAATGTATTT
The DNA here is from genome assembly GCA_019776745.2 of Taxus chinensis. Classification (NCBI taxonomy): domain Eukaryota; kingdom Viridiplantae; phylum Streptophyta; class Pinopsida; order Cupressales; family Taxaceae; genus Taxus; species Taxus chinensis. The sequence continues at coordinate 196,405,369 of CM034147.1, read as the reverse complement.
TTCTCTTGCTTACACGCCTTTAGGATAACTTGTAATAACCTACAATAAAGTAAAAACCCTAACAACCTGAAAAACCCTCATCAAAGAATTAACAAACTAAAAGGAGAAAACATGTGTGTATAGTTTAGGCTAAACTACTCTTGGCATCTAAAATCCTTGCTGCTGAACTAATCCGAGTGTTGCACTACATGCCCTCATTATAGGACCAAGTCTCGTGTAGTTCTCCTAGGTTCTTGTGCAAGTTTGAATAACTAAACCCCTAGGGGTTCCCTTGTGTCTCTTAACACCAAGATAACGAGATAACTACATAGTATAGAATGTACCCAATTTGGTAGTGGTGAGATATGGCATGTCTCATCTATGTGACCTAACCCTTTGTTGATTGAAACCCTTGTGCAATGTTTAGAGTGAATTTTATCTTTCTAAAACATGGCTCTATGACATTTGCATGCTTGGAAATGGATGAAGGTAAACTCCTTGACCTAGTTGAGAGATTCAACCTTGTAGTAGGAATTTCCTTAGATGATGTGCAACTTGTTTGAGTAGATTTAAGAACCATTTGAGTAATTTTTGAGAGATATTTGCAATAAGAGTTTGTTATAATTCCAAGTGAGTTATAAAGTGATAATAACTAGTTTATTTAGCCTTTTGTAAGAGAAATATTCTAATAAGGCCAACCATAGGAAGATGAAACTACCCAAAGGAAAATTTGAAAAATAAATAATATTCAATGAATGTGAAAAAGTGGGACCAAATAGGTCATCTAAGACCAAACTTGACATCCATTCCTTCCATATGGTTTCAAATTTGAGAGATGAAACTCAAAACTAAAATTTGTGTCATCAATATTAGATGTTTAATGATACTTTAATCAAATAAAATTCTCAGATGAAAGAGTAAAGTGTAAAGATAAGGAAGTTATAGAGGAGCTAGAGAGTTGAGAAAATTAAACTATGAATGCGAGAATTTTTCCTAGCAAGGGAACATGGTCAAACTTGGCATTGCACAAGGAAAACTATCAAATTTTAGAATCTGCGCCACAATTCAATGAAAAGTAATAATTTCTTCATAGGCACAAGTAATGATAGATGAATTTTTTTAGCTTATTCATCTTCCAATTGACCGATCATTTTAATTCTTTGGTGATTCTCTTGAGGCATGTGTATAATCATGGGTGTTTGTGGAATGTAGATGTATTAGTAGAAGTCAATGAGAGTTGGATTCATAAGTGTACTTGCATGTTTGAATCTATATTTAAATTTATCATTGTTATCCTAGATGGGAGTGATTTGTATAGCATTTTAAATTTTTTTATTAATGTTATATAAATGCAAAACAATTTTGTAATCCATGGATAAGTGTTAAATTATAGCTTTGTCCATAAACACCCGATTTAACCTAAATAATTAATATCTCTAGGGGTAGTCAACCGATGGTAGATTATCCTAATAAATTAGTTTCCAAATCTAATTACAACAATATCATGAATAACCATTAAGAATTGATAAACAATTATGAAAATCAACTAGATAAAGCACTTGCAATGAGAGAGAGAAGACAAACTAGTTGATATCCTACTCGTTGTCATGATTTGGGCTGGTCTAATGACTGAAACATGGTAGAAATCATATGATTTGACTCAGTCTATAAAATTGTGTCATGTGAAGTTTCCTAGACCAAAGTGGATGGGGTGGGCCAAAATGTAACCCTGATATGACCCTTTATATACTTTCTCCTTCCTCTATATTTTTAGCTCTTAAAACTTAATGGGTTTGCACAATGTTTCCTGATATGCTTCTTTATGATATTTGGACCTCTGATGATGTGTGATGTTCATTATGTAGCTAATTCAATATTCAAAACCCTAGGTGGCCAATAAGTCATGCAAAATAAACATTAGGTGGGTTATGAGAACCTTTGTGCACCATTGACGTCGCTAATACTCTGAAGAGGGCTCAAACCACATGTTGTTCTCACCTAGCATGTGATGTATATAATGTATGCAACCAAATAGATGATCACAATCTTGTAAAAATGAAAATGTACTTGCACCTTTTTCCCTATCTTAACTTAGAGTGACAATATGTTCCTTGTATTTGTAGTTCTTAGTGGATGACTACCCTAAAATGGATATGCAGAGTATGTGAAGATCGAGGGAGTCTTGGAGTGTCCTTGTTAATGATTTCTCTTAGTGTATGCTCATTAGGACCCTTGGGTGTCAAGTGTGCATGATATCCTCTTTCATAATGGGCGAAATGACTAACTTATATGTGTGTTAAGGATATGGAAACCTCGAATAAGCTCGAATATAAGTGACCCAAAGGAATTTGAATTGAGAAAATTTTTGTTAGAGGGAAATGGTCCAAAGAGGATGGGAGGGGCCATAACATATGAGCGTTATGTCCCATTCTAGGCACTTTGGTCCAGGAGGCATGTGCAAGTGCTTCAAAAACTAGAATTTTATTGTACAAGGGTTTAGCCTAATTTTATGCACTAATATGACAATTGTGTGAATAAATGAGTTGTGTGTCCAAGCAAGAAGGAATGTGATATAGCTAGGGATAAAATGATTAACCAAATTAGATAAGTGTGGACTAGTGCAAATGCATTATATAGTTCGTGTTGTTGTAAGACATGAATTCCCAAAATGAGTATATACAAGGCCATTTACTAGTAGGAAACATGTATATTTGAATTACATATAGTGGATTGGGGAGAGCAATTGACTCAAGCACTAGATTTTTTCCCATAATGGTTTTTACCTATTCAAACATGTATTTTCATTGTGCTTTATGATGTGTTATGTTTTCATGTTTTATTGCAACAATTTATATTTCAATTCCAATACAATATATCTCAACTTTAGAAGCTAAAAATGTACAAAACAATAGTCAACTAATAATTTATGATTTGAGAGTAGTGAAGGGTTTGTATTGATAATTATTTTGTGGAATATACACCTAGTTATGGATCCAAAAAATTGGGCATATTTCATAAGATATTGTGATCATGTTTTCATGTATTGATTTTTCAACACAATAATTTTTTAAGTAGAAATCAAGATGGGTATTTCTTCATGCTTTAACATTAAGACCTTTCCTAGTTTTGATTGGTTAGACTACCTCCTTTTTACCATAATTCAGGTTCAAATACTTTTCTTATTGTTTATTCATAAATTCTAAATTATTCATTAATTTTAACTTAGACTCGAAATTATCCATTAATTAAAACATCTTTTAGGCCTTTAGGTTTTAAATAGTTAAAGCACAACCCTTCAAATATAAATTAGTTATACTTAATGTTCCTACTCTTATTTCTAAGTATTATACTCACTGATTCTACACCTAAGTTAATGTGAATTAATCCTCAATTAAGATATAAGATATACATTTTGTACTTGATTTTTATGTCATTACACCAATAAATTTTCCCAATAAGAATGCTCATGATCCAAATATATCATGATCATTATGCCAATAAGAATGATGCCACAATGGAAGCAACCCTCTCATTAACATAATGATTGATTAATTATGGTACATCCCCTCTCTACTCAGTGACTTCATAATCATAAAAAAAGTTTTAAAATACTCACCAATCTATTCACATGGTCTTATTGAAGTCGGAATATTGTAGGGAAAATATCCAATGGAAAAGGGGTTATTTCTCATTTATTTGTCATATAGGGCCATGCATATTTTAGAACTCTGTAATTTAAATTTGGATTTTACTCTTAGAAATCTTATAATTTAAAATTTTAAAAGAAGGATTGTGATTAAGAAGGGGATGTTACACTATCCCAAGGTATTTATTGGCCATAGAAAAATGTCCCTCAAGGGTTAACATGAAAAATATACTTGTATTACTTTTTTCCTTTCTTTCTATTTGTTGGTTAATGTGTGTACTAGTTTAGTAATTGAATTTCAAAGCAATTAATGTGAATTGAAAAGTTAAAGATAGAAATTACCCTCTTCCCTTCATAATTTTTCCCATATTTCTCTTATTTGGACAAAGGTTTCCTATTGTGTTACCTTCCTCCTCTTCCTCGGTATTTATATTAAGAAAAATATATATATTTCGCTAGCATTATGATTCATACATTTTAGTAGTAGTGTGTAAGTATCATTTTCATGTTATCTTTTGACTGCATATTGTTGTTTGTGAAAGATGGATTGGTGTTTCTATTACAAGATTACATTGAAAAAATCCAAGCACTAGGTGTGTCTAGGTATGCAATCGAGCATTAGAAAGCGTTTATTTTTCAATGGTAGATTTTGAATAATGTCTTGAAAATAAATGTCAATTTTCATTCCCTTGGTATTGTTGGTTTGAATTTGGGGTCGTGAAGGTTTCTCTTTTTTTGGTTGTTTCTCCTTTGTTGAGTATGGAGTTAAATTACTCATGTTTTAGCATGTAAATAGAACTTGCTGGAAGTTGACAGTAACCGGCATCGGTTAGAATGTGACTGACATCAGTCAGGGCAAGTTGGAACCGGCAGCGGTTGGGCAGAACCGACATTGGTTACCTGTGCGACGAGTTTTTAATTAACTCTCGGGTTTTATATCTATTTTTTAGCATAAGAATATATTTAATAAATGTAATTGCATGGCTAAGTGCCCTAAAGTCTTAAATGACTATTTAAAGCATAAAGCTAGGGTTTAGAGTAAGAGGATTGATCATAATTACAAGATAATTGTGAAAGAGAGAATTCTTGGTGAAGAAGGTAAAAACAAGCTTGTGGAAGAAAGTACTGAACATCTGAGAAGTGTAGAAGATTGAAAATCTTCATTGTATATCTTGTTAAAGATTTGGATAATAGATTGGCTTGTTTCTTGGTGGACGTAGCCCACACTGGGTGAACCATGTTAAATCTGGTGTTGATTTATGTCTCTTGTTTTGTATAATTCTTCTGGTAGAATATCCACTTTTATTTGCATGTATGCTTAGATCTAATATATTAACTGTACAATCGGTGTGCTAACCCCAACAACTGGTATCAGAGCTTTGTTTGAGGGTTTTGTTTGTTGATAGATTTACTCACAGAGGGTTTTCTGATTGAGTGGGAGCTACAGCAATGACAGAAGATAATAAATTAAAAGGTAGAGAAGTTTGACGGGTGAAATTATCAATTATGGAAGATGCAGATTGAGGATTATTTGTATCAGAGATATTTGTAGTTACCATTGGATGAGAAGTCTAGACCTATGAAGATGAATGATGAAGAATGGAAGATTCTTAACAGAAAGGCTTTGGGATCTATAAGATTGAGCCTGGTAGCATCTGTGGCTTCCAATATTACAGAAGCAGCTTCTACGGTAGACTTAATGAAATCTCTTGCTAATTTATATGAAAAACCTAGTGCTTCAAATAAATTTTATTTGATGAAGAAACTTTTTAGTTCTAAGATGCATGAAGGTGAATCTGCCTTTAGTCATTTGAATGATTTTCGATCTATTGTAAATCAGTTAAAATAGGTTTCAATACCATTTGATGATGAAGTAAAATCACTTTTATTCTTATGTTCTTTTCCTGATAGTTGGGACAACTTGGTAATGGTTGTTAGTAATACAGAATCTGCTAATAATATTTACATGGTTACATGGTTACTTTTATAGGAGACTCTTAGAAAGTCACCAAGGGTGCTTTTGTTGTGGCAAGAGGTAAGAAGGTAGGAACATTATATTTATCTACCTGTATTACTGATTTATTTTATGCATTATCTACTTCAAATTCAAATGCATGCATGTGGCATAATCGGTTGGGTCATATGAGTAAAAAAAAAATGCAAATCTTAAAGGCTAAGGGTAAGTTATCAAATTTGACAGATTTAGATATTGATTTCTGTGAGCATTGTATCTTTGGAAAGAAAAATGATAGTGAGATTTCTAAAAGTTGGAGCACCTAAGAAGGAACAAAAATTGAATCTTGTACACTCAGATGTGTAGGGACCAACGCAGGTAGCTTCTCATAATGGATCACAGTATTATGTTACTTTCATTGATAATGCTATAAGAAAGGTGTGAGTTTATTGTATTAAACGTAAATATGATATTTTTGAGACTTTTAAAAGATCGAAATCGATTTTTGAGAATGAATTGAATTCAAAGTTAAAGTGCCTTAGATTTGAAAATGGTGATGAATACTAGTAGTAGGGATTTGAATGATTATTTTTCAGTAAATGGGATACGTAAAGAAAGAGATGGTTCTAAGAACACTATAAGATAATGCTATTTCAAAAAGAATGAACAAGAAAGTCATGGAAAATGCTATAATTATGATGATACATGTCTGGATTTCTCTTACAGTTTTAGGTAGAAGCAGTTGATACAGTCGGTTTATTTGATTAACCGTGGACTTTCAAGTTCATTAGATGGAGGAATACTAGAGGAATCTTGCACCGGAAAAGAGGTAGATATTTCTTTTCAAATAAAATTTAGCTTAGAAGATTTTGTGAATATTGATAAGGAAAATAGGAAAAAGTTGGATGCAAAATACATGAGAAACACTTTCATTTGTTAAGGATTTTGTGAGTTTGGATTCCATTTTTAGAATTTAGAGAATTATAAGATTATTAGGATTCGTGAAATTCAATGGAATGAAAAGATAATGTACAGGGATCAAACTATCGTACCTAAGGATGAACCGGTTGAGAAGTTTGTGAATGAAAATGAACTCTCAAATTTAATAGTATCATACCTACAACGTTTCTCATTAACCAGTGTCAGTCTGACTCCTGAACCGAAATTGGTCAGTTGAACCGGTATCCAGTTACAAAAGAGCCAAATTAGATATTGGTTCGTAGAACTAACATATCAGTTACATGTGATTGTCATTGGTCATTGTCAGATTTGGAAACAAATGTCTAGGAGATACAGAATGAGCCTCTGGTACCCCAAAATTATGTGAGAAGGTCACAAAAGGTAAGTAAACCTCTAGAATTATTTACACCTTCTCTATCTTATTTATTATTGATTGATAATAGTGAACAATTTTTTTTTGAATAAGCAATGTAGGATAAGATACCCACGAGTAATGAGAGCATGACATGGATGAGGAGGTGGAATCCTTAAAACAAAAACAAACTTGGGATTTGGTTAAGTTGCCAACAGATAAGAGGACATTACAAAAAAAATGGGTTTACAAGATCAAGGAAGAAGAGGGTCGGCCAAAAAAGATACAAGGAAAGGCTTGTAGTAAAAGGATTTGTATATAAAGCATGTATTAACTATGGTGAAATATTATTTCCGGTTGTTGAGATGACTTCCATACGTATTGTATTGAGCTTAGTTATAATACATGATATACATTTAGAGAAACTAGAAGTGAAAATGGCTTTTCTTCATGATAATTTGAAGGAATAGATTTATATGCAGTAGCCGCATATGTTATAAAGTCAATGATAAGGATAACTTAGTGTGCAGGATGAAAAAGAGTGTATATGGGCTCAAACAAGTTCCAAGACAATGGTACACGAGGTTTGATAGTTTTTATCCAATAAGGATGGTTACTTGAGATGTGAATCAGACCATTGTGTTTATTCAAGAAGCTTGAAAATGGGAGCTATTATTCTTTTACCGTATGTGAATGATAGGATTACTGTAAGACCCAGTATGTAGGACATTGGCGAGCTTAAGGAAAAACTAACTCTCACATTTTCTATGAAAGGATTTAGGATCTGTAAAAAAAATTTTTTGCATACAAATACACAGAAACATGGAAGAATAAAGAAATCATATATGTCTCAGGAAGATTATATCAACAAGATGTTGGAATGGTTTAACAAGCAAGATTCAAAATTTGTGAGTACACATATAGTTGGACACTTTATATTGAGCAAAGATTAGTGTCCTTCATCATATGAAGAGATCAAATATATGACATGAGTGCCATATGCTTTAGAAGTTGGGAGTCTCATGTATGTTATAGTTTGTACCAGACCAAACATTACAGAAGCAGTGGTAGTTGGTGAGTAGATTTATGGCCAATCTAGGTGAAGTGAATTGAAAAATCAGTCCAATGGATTCTCAGGTATTTGAAATGGGACATCTAGCATGCATTTATGCTATTGAAGTTCAGATATTTCATTTATGTGGCTATGTTGGTTTAGGATATGGCTAGAGATCTGGATGGTAGAAGGAGTATTATTGGATATATTTTCATATTGGGATGGGATGACAGTTAGTTGGATTTTGAGATTTCAGGAAGATGGTGGCTTTTTCTACTATAAAGGCAGAGTATGCTTCAGCTACAGAGGCTATAAAAGAGATGATATGGATGAGAAGGTTCTTCGAAGAGTTGTGAAAGGAGTAAGATGATTTTAAGCTTGTTCAATGACAGTGAAAGTGTAATTCATTTAGCAAAGAACTCAACCTTCCATTCTATAATGAAACACATTAAATTGAGGTATCACTCCATACGACAAGTATTGAAGGATGGGACAACTAAAGATGGAGAGGATTCATATGAGTGAAGAATCCTGTGGATATGCTAACAAAGCCATTATCAAAATAGAATTTAGAGCTACACTCCACTTTTGTTGGTCTTCGAGTTTTAGATTTGAAGATGAAGAAACAGAGATAATAAAAGGATCCCAGAATGATAATGTTGGACATGTATAGACGCAGTAATTTATCTCCAAGTGGGGGAATGTTGAGATGTGGAACACAATTAGTTGAGTTTAACATGCATATATTAAACTTGTAGGAAAGCACAGTCATCAACATTAGTTATGGAGGGACCGACATCAGTCACCTATGACTGGCATCGATTAGGAAAGGAGGAATCTGACATCGGTTAGGGCTAGAACCGACATGTCAGTTACCTGTGCGAGGAGTATTTTATTTAACTCTTCGGGAATTAGATCTAAATTTAGTATTAAAGTAAGATCTATTTATTGTAATTGGATGGCTAAGTGCCTTAAGTTTGTATATGCCTATATAAGCATGAAAAGCTAGGGTTTAAAAGTAAAGGATTGTACAAGAATTAAGAAGATTACTTGTGAAAAAAGTTGGTGAGAGAGCAGTATTCGTGGAGATAGAAGCAGAAAGCTTGAGAGAACGGAAAATATTGTACATCTAAGAGGTGTGGAAAGATTGTATAGATCTTTAATTGTATGTCTTCTAAAAAACTTTGGATGATAGAAATTGACTTATTTCTTGGTGGATGTAGCCCACGCTGAGTGAACCACGTGTAAATGTGGAGTTGATTTGTGTTTCTTATTTCATATATTTTTTCTGGTAGAACATCTGGTTTTATTTACATGTATGCTTAGATCTGATATATTATCTGTACAACCTAGTGTGCTAACCCCAACAGACATTAACAATTCAGACCTATACTTGTAAAATGTTCCCATGGGATCTTCTATGCCCTCAATACTGATGTATAAGAGTCTCATCAACTTTCTTTCATGCCAGAGATAAGACACGTCATTCCTAGTTAGAGTCACATCAAATTCACAGTCTTGACCAGCTGGAAGATAACTACAAGAGTCATCTAAGTTCTCGATATCTCTCTTTTTCTTAGGGTTTTACACTATTGATTATTCTAACACTTGTCATATTGTTGTATATCATCACTTTTATATCCTTTGTGTACAATTAGTCACTATTGAAATTAGATTAAATTTAATTTGTCCCATTAAATCATTTGAACGGGACAGCTCTATCTAGGGACATAACATCCAACCTGGGCTTCATACACTAATAATTTTTCTTCTAGCTCTTTTGTTTGCTGAATTATATTATTCGATGCATACTAATACAACCCTCTGAAGTAATGCCTTCAATAGGACTGCAAACATGCCTGCGGCCAGATCTAATTTGACCTGTAGCATCTTCTACATCAAAGACTATGAGTTTCACAACATATTGCATATGGCATTGTACTTCCCTACTTTCGTTGTGATTTACCTTATAACTATTCCTTCTACCAGATGCTTGCACTAAGTCTGGTATCTCTTAGGCCCAGTTGAGCTTGTTTCAGCCTTTGGTTAAACTCAAGTATATCCTGTTCTCTCCCAGTCATGAATGAGTCATCTTGCACATACCTTTTTGGCTCATTGCGAAGTATTCGCTTACCTCTACATTCCCTCCACGTGCTCATTTAGCTCTAGTCATGAATCACTTGTCCTTTCTAGGATTCGGCTTCCATTCATCATAGACTTGGGTCTAGATGATCACCTGCAAACCATTTTCAAATCTGGTAGTTATGCACTCCCAGATTCATGTGACTTTCCTCTAAACTTTACTCTGTCCCATGGCTCTCCACTACGTTGACGATTGCTTATTCTATTTGCACTCATGCTCTTGTGATCTCCATCATACCAAGTTGTCCTGCTGAATAGGTTTTAGAGGATAATATACCTATTGTCGTACCAAGAAAATCTCACTAATGGCTACTCATGCACCCCTATTGATACACCATGCTAAGAATTTGTATGTCACTATCATCAGGACACTTGGCCTTATTGGAGCACCATAGGACATCATTGTATTTTTACATCAGTATCACATCACCATCATACCTCTACATAATCACTAACTACCTTCAAGGATAGCTGAGGGGATATTAGGTGATCTCTTATCTACAGGTTGACAGCCATGAACTCATTCTATGCCTTATCTCTACCATGGCTCTTCAATTGCTCCTACAAACTATCCTCTTGCATTCCTTGGGTCCTCCTTCTGTCTATTATGGCCACTCCTCTATATATTAATTTCTTTTTCGCAACCAAAAACTTTTCACACTTGTTTCTTCCATCTCTAAGGGTATCTTTGACGTCTCAAAACTACATTTGGACAAAAGCGCCTACGGGAGGACATGAGTGTCAGGGCGCTAGTGTAACATGGTTAGAGTATCTGCACATTATAATCTTGGACCTTCATTATGTGGGGATTGTTGTACATCTACATCCACATTGTACTTGATCCCCTTGGTGTGGTCGCTTCTGAAGGGGTTGCACCTGGAGCTTTCCAAAGTCGTTTGTTATTGGTTTTCAGCTTCTTCCTTTCTCGATACATGTTGTTGGATTAATGAATTCTCCTCAGCTAGGTTATTCTGATTGTTCACAAACATCACATCAAACCTATCTTCTTAAGAAGCATGCAAAGAGGGGACATCGGACATGTTTTTAGACAGTCCTTGGCATTTGTGTATTGTTCGTAACCAATTCTTCATCCGGCTCCTCATTATTTTCTGTAAGTTCGTGAGTTGTCAAAAAATTTTGCGGGAACAAATCGAATAACAAAATTATGTGCCTCATGTCGTACTATGATGTTTTCCAATTCCACCTGTGAGACATGACATATGGATCTATGACTTAGGCTCACTCTTATGTGCATATCAGTATAACGTGTGTAAAATGTTTAAATGCATTGTACATGAACAATCCTCATGCTACATTTTCCAATTTCTGTATATATGTCTACGACCTTCCCTCGACCCCTTAACCATTTAGGATAGATTACGGATGTCACATTTGACATGTGTTAGTAAGAGCATATGAAAGCTTAGCCCAAAACTGGTGTCCATGTCTTATCATCGCCATTATCATATAAGTATTATTTCCACCGTTTGTAATTCATGTGTGATACTGAGCGTCCCTCTTTACTTTTCTAACCAACTCTTGAAGGCTAAAAGGCATGATTATATTCAAGACCAAGATCTTATTCTAGATACACTACATAGTGTTTCAAAGTCTAGCTAAACCTTTCCTTTGTAAGCTTCTCATTGTTCATAGAAGGTTAGGGGCGACCGTATGATTATCTTATGACATAATCATTGAAACAACCATGGTATATTTAACTGGAAATGACCATGTCCTCATTATGTGCTTCACTTGTTGTTTCCGAACTATTTTAAGAATTGCAACAGGTTAAATCTGGAATTTCATATCATTGTATGGCACAGACCTCCATCTGGTCTAGTCTTGTGCTTCAACCCGAACTACCGACTTAGTAGATGTGCAATAAATTGAGAGTAGTCGAAGTTCAATCCTCATACACTAAGTGCACACTAAAAAAATTAAAGCCTTGATTTGATGTCCACCCCATCTACTTTGCTTAATGTATCATAACAATGATTATAGCCACAAGTACTACTTAGCGATTCTGTACGTCTTATATGGACATGAATTATTCAGACTCTACGCAAATCTATACTTCAAATTCAGGGTTAACAGGATATTGTTTCTTGAACTAAGGCATCATCTTTGGGAACATGGCCAAGGGATCAACAGTAATATGTTAAGCCCTATCACTATGTTCATTTGAATTGACTTTTCATCATCCTATGACAAAGTAAATGGCCATTCATTATTACCATGACGTTCAAATGAGCCATTGAAGCTATGGCCCTATATTCATAAACAATCAAGTTAAAGTATGGTATTATAGTAAGGAATAAGCACCCCTGATCCATGCCCAAATGTACCATCTGAATGGGCCACTTTCACTATACACACTTACCTTGAGAATATTTCATAACACATTGGGCAAGATATTCCCTTTCACACCTATGTTCCATGTTCTTGTGGCAGAAGATTCTATTTCATTCTAAGCCAAATCCCATATTGGTGAAGGTTGTCATGGGGATTGACGCTACCCTTCATCTATGATTGGGAATTCCTCAATGGGGTACTGTATGCAGATGTTTAGGCTATAGTTAATCAGGAAGAAGTTTTTGCATTCATCATTGGGTTGATAGTTTTTCTTGCGGCCATAGTTACCAGCCTATTCTCATCCTAATGTGAAATAACACTGTAGGGATGATTGTCTTTGAGTACCCTATGGTCACGGCGCCCTACTTGCTTTGACGATCTTAGCACCTATTTGGAAACATGTATGATTCCATCGAGATGCTTGAGATGTTGTTTAAGTTTGAAATACTAAAGACAAAATCCTTGTTCTCTTTTAAGCATAACCTAAGGATTCCTTGCTCACTTATGTCTGCCGTTCCTATTTTCGAAGTGGTTTGAAAACAACTAGAATATTGGATCTCCAAGTTTGTTGAGGTCCTTAGTGAAAATTTTGAATCATTTTCTTCATAAGAACCTAAAAGCCAGATAAGAACATGTAATGGTGGTTATTTTATATCTGTTTGGAGGGGTTTCCAAAAACAAATTATTCGCAAAATTTGGAGACAATCTTGTCATAAGATGTTTCTGCACCAAATATAGTCCCTCCATTTGGAAATTTATCATTAATGGTCACTTGGGAGACTTGTTGCCTTATCCCATGAAATTTGTAGGAGGATGGAATCATTATTGATAACTTGATCATACATCTCAGATTCTTCTCATCTATCTGGATATGATTCGTTAATGACAAGGCTATTAAGCTCTGGAATGTACCTATCCTACGCCATTTATACCCTTGAGAAGGGTAATAAAACCCCTTATGGCATCTTCTTGCTTATAAGTGCATTAGTGGGGTTCAACAATCATCTTCCATTAATACCTAGTTCTTTACAAAAGTCTGGAGTTGAGCTACTGATTATTACCAAAACCTATTATGTGTAGCAAAACATGGGAAACTAATCTTTGAACCATTTTGCATCATTATGGATTGGAAACTATATTTTGAGATTTTGGTATCACTCGTTTGTCAACCGTTATCACTATTTTACATGCCTGGTCATACTAGCTCCATTTTAATCCATCATTTTATTCCCTGTAGAGGTCCTTTGATATTTGCACTCATTTTCCACGTACTCATTTCATGATCAAACATCTATATTAAATAGCGCGTACAACTTTCACTGCTAGTTCCTTGGAATTTTGCTAACAAAATCGATACATACTTAGCCTGTTAAAATACATGAATTTTTTCCAAGGGCTCCTAAAATTTACCTTCATTGAGAGGTCATTTAGCTTGTGCCAAGCCTATTCTTGATAATATGTATAACATATCTATTTCACACTATCTTCGTTACATTACCTTTGTATAACATTATAAGTGCAAACAGTTTATATACTTTTTCTAAGAATTGGTTTTAGTAAAGGGTATCATTGGCATTCAACAATGTGTGATGGCCATGGCTTGTTTGAATCTCACTAAAACTTGGTGGAGGATCCATTCCTCAACTAAATCCCAAAAATATTGAAGAAGGAGGTTGAAAATATGTCTGGTCTAATCTGTAATGAGCCCAAAATATTGTCACATTTCTTGTGGTGTACCTTTGATTATTGGTCTCTTAATGAGGTGCCTGAAAAATTCAAATTGTTGCTTGTTGGCCCACAAATGACCTTTCTGTGGAAACTTCAAAAGACTCCCTCTCGCACCTATGAAAACATGTTTTTCCTTCGTTTGGGAGACTACACTTCACATAACATTGTAGTTAATGTGATTTAAGCTTAAAATGAAATACAAATTGCACTTTACATACTATTGTTAGGTTGCGCATCACCCTAAAACTTGCTAAAAATATATTGTCTCTAGATTTGGCAAGCTTAAAGGGGAGAGGAGGCTAAAATATGAATTGGTAAAGAAATAAAAAACAACTATCCAACGTCAATAATTTTTTTTGCTAATACTAAGGTTGATCATCACTTCTCCATGTATAATAAATTAGTGGTTATCTCCAATGTGCTACTTCAAATTCAAGTTCAAGCTAACAACGTGGCCCTTGAGATGGAGCACCTCCAGATTCTTCTGCGTCATTGGGGTGATGCCCCTGTAATGTTTCTCAGGAGCCACCTTCACCCTCTCGGTGATCCCTGAGCTGTGGCGGCCATCCCTGAGGATGTCATCGGAGCCGTTCTTAGTGGCGTTCTTTCATCCGTGCTCACCGGTCTCCACGCAGTCGACCGTAGAGAGTTATATCTCCCCCAACTCACCATCAAGGTTGGGGCTCCGCCCACCTGCTCAAAAGCTCAGTCAGGTATCTCTTGTTGCATCCGAGTCATGCACCCATGACGGGTGGATCCTCCCATCGCCGCCTCCACCTTCGTTAGATAAATTCTCCCATTTGGCTATGACCATTTATCCCACACAGGTTGCTGCTGATAATGAAGAAGAAGACCCCTTGGGCTCTAGTTGGCAAGCATCGATTTCAGAAAACAACTTCTTGGTCCTAGTTTGCCGGATGATCATGACCCCCCCTCTTCTGGTCTTTTTGATGTAGCTACTTAATTTTGGAGTTTTAAAAGTTTTTTTGATGTTTTCCTAGGATTGGCTTAGTTTTCTTGTGGCTTTGGGGCATGCTCTCATACCGCTCACTTTTTTTTGAAGGGTAAGTGCAGCAAGTTGGGGGGCCAAAAAGGGGTCATAAGTGGACGTCATATTGCAAAAAACAACAAAATCTCAACTTGTAGGGATTATTAGCAATGCATGCACTCAAAATTAGAAAAATCTATATCAATATGAATCGTAGCATCCAAAATCTAGTTTCTAAACTACTATTTTTTTTTTAAATGAACAAGTTTAGCTATATCAAACACTTAAAATTCAATGACTTGGTTTTTTTTTTGAAAAATTCTATGAGATTGTAGTCCATTTTCCCACGATTTGGATGACCAAAACTTGATATATTTTTTCCTTTGGTAAAAAGTTAGATGTTGCCGTCTATCTTGGGATAGATTTTATTTTGTATTTTTTAGCAATACTTTTTTTTATGATTTTTTCTGTGAAAGTGGTATAAAAACATAAAGAAATCAGATTAATTTCTATTTACCCGCCATAACTTCATCAAAAAATATTGAAATCAAATACCTTGTTTTTGAACGTGTATAGAATTTTGCCATGGTTAGGATGGTATAGGTTTATCACATTCTGATAAGTGAAACAAAAGTTGCAGTCTCAAACATAGACATGAACATTCACGGAAAAAAGTGTTTTTAAAACCTATTATTAGTAAAAAATTATAAAATGATATTTATCATATTATATTCACTTTAAAATCAATATTTCTATGAAGCTAACAGTCTCCCCTATGTGATGGTACCATTTTTGTGACATGTTTTCAATTTTTCGGCATGGTTCAAGTCCACGGAAGAGAAAAATTGATGTTTTTTGGTATTTCACACACCATAATGACCTGCCAAATCTCAGGTTTAGGAAAAAAAAGATTTCCTGAGCCTTGAGGATCGGATTTGATGATACAGCTAGGACTACAATCACGGTTCTAAATTGTCCTATTGGTAAAAGAACTGTAATCATGGTTCTTAGAATCATATTTACACAAATCCCAACATGTAATTCACCATGTGATTTTATTCTCTAACCTAACTATACGAAATTCTGCCACCTTCTGCACTTTATTCTTGTCATTAGAAGCTATCTTTTACCATTTTTTAGGTGCCTTGCATTGTTTGGAGTTGTCCTACATCGATTGAAACATCATGGGAGACAAGAAACAAATTTCAAAAAGGAAATCAATAAGTAAAAAAACACCGAAGGAATTAGAGGAAAAAATATTGCAAAATTTGGAGCGAACACATAAACTTCATGAATCAAGAAGAGGTTCATCTTCAACCCCTACTATTGTAAACAATGAGGAACCAAATAATGTTTTTATTGTCAATGTTGAATATGAATTAAATACTCGTTATGAAAATGAATTAAATACTCTTGATGAAGATGAACTAAATACTCGTGATGAAGATGAATTAAATACTTGTGACGAATATGAATTAAATACTCATGGTGTAGTTGATGTTGAAATTGAAGGAGACAATGAAAATGTGAATCAAGAAATTCATTTTGAAACCGTAGACAACCAAAATTTGGCAAAAACACCTTCTAGGATTTTATGAAAGAGACCTAATTATTTTATTGAAAGTGATGAGAACAATTTGAAACCAATGTTTGACAAAATTTCCGAACGAAAAATCAGAAGAAAAGCCACTAAAATTTGGGATAATCATTTTGAAAATTTTACTGATTCCATAAGATGTCAGTTGTTGGTTATTTTGATGAAATTGAATAAAATGAGACCTACATTAAACACCTTATGATTGACAACATCTAATATATGTGGTCAAACCTTTGAAATTGTTGAAAACCTACATGATGCATATCACACTATTGGCGTCAAGAGACACATAAGGGATAGTAATGGTGTGCATCATGTACTTGCTACTAGTGTTGTAAGTGAATCAACAAAAAAATGTTTGATTAGGAAAACAATTCGAATGTTGAAAGTTAATCAAAAATCTCTAATGAAAGCAATTGAAAGGCGTAATATCCTTCAATCACCCAATAACATTGATTTTTGGGCATTTTCTGCTAGAGCACCGCATAAAGACAAAGATATATCTGATGTTATAAGAGAAGTTGTTCAATTTTGTCATGGTAACACTAGAGTTTCACCTAATACAAGAGATGTTGTAAAACGGAGAGTTGGTTCTACTAATCATGAACCACATCCAAAGTATTTCTTAGCTATGACTAAAACTCAATTTTTTCATAAGTTTGAACAGGAGCATCTCGAAATTAAAATTAGTCAACATTTTTTTGAAATGTTGAAACCATTCTATGTGAAAATCAACCACACTCGCACCACTTGTTGTTGTAGGCAACATGTTGAATTTGCGATGCATTATGATAATTTTCGACGTATTTGTTCTTATTTGCATTCTAAAACTATGTTACCAGAATGTGGTGTTCAAGTTCCACCAATATCTTCTAGGGATTTCATTCCTACGATATTAAATTATATAACACGTAGAGATATGTATGTTAATAATATTTAAACAATCTTGAACATTAACTAGTAAAATCTATGAAACTAACCTACGTAAAAGTAATGTGAGGAGTGTCAATAGTCTCAGTGCCCACAAAAGATGATGTCCCACCTGGCTCCTGCTTAAAAGGATAAACATGTTAATATGTATGTACACGTGAAACACATACACGAACATGTGTATTTAATAATAAACGTGTAATCAAATGAACTTTGAAATGTAACTAACTTGAAAAATACATATGCACACACTGTAACATGGGTTGTAGTAGCTAGGATGTCCACACCAAATGTGTCATTGACCGACTCTTGCTTCTTAAAATTAAAAAAATATTAGTTTTTACACAAGTATGACGTAATCAAGTATATATATATATATATATATATATATATATATATATATATATTAAAATGTCAAATGAAATAAAATTTTCTATATATATTATTTATATGACATTTACCTCGGAAAGACCAAGGACATTTACAACACTTCCAAAAACATCTGTCATAATCAAATCTATAAATAAGAGATCTTGTGACCCAACAAAGGATGTCTCACCCGCAGTGCATATAACATCACATGACCCGCAGTGGTGTGGTGTACTAGAACTGACGCCTCTACCAACATTGCTAGATGCAATTTGGCTACTATGTTGGGCTAGAGTGTCATTGAGAGACCTCAATGCATGCAATGTGTCGATCTCCACAACCTCCTTCATTGTAGGAGGGATAAATGAAGGTTGTGGGGGTTTTTGGGCGTGGTGCATCCTAGGTTGACCAACTGTAATATGTGCACCTAGTCTAGTCTGTGTAGAGCCACCTCCTCAATTGTAAAACCCAAAAAAGTCAAAATAATTGGAGACCTCATTAAGCACAAACTCATAATACAATTTCTTCAAAAAATAAAGAGAAACCTCGTTGCTATTGCATGGTGGATAATAAAAAACCATCTACCTTCAGTCCCAAAAATTGTTCTTAATTTTTTCGTCATGACACCAATGGATAGGGAACCAGTTACAATTAATCCTGATGGGGCATTGGTTCTGGGGTTCGTAAATAGTGCACAAATGTAGTCTTTTCCAGAAAAAATTATCTTTTATGACTGCATGTGATAATTTGTCTACATACCAACGCCTACAATCAGCTCTAAAAGTATTTCATCAATCTATTTGGTTTGTTGCAGACTCAACTTCGCCAATCAAGGTTTGAAGTGTGTTGGCTAAAGTCATGTGGCTTGAATTTGTGGAATGTTTTTGCCTAATAGTGTGAATAAGGTTCTGAATGGCAATTTTATTTTCTCATATTTTTGTAATGATATCACCTTGGGTTCTTGGTGGTTCTATGGGGACGGTAGGAGCCACATGAGGCGGAGGAACGTTTAGAGGAAGGTTTTGAGGAGGTGGAGGAATATTTGGAGAGTTTTGAGGAAGTGGAGGAACGTTTGGAGGAAGTGGAGGATTAGCAGCTTGCCAAACAACTAGCAAGACAAAGAAATTTTATACACAAACAAAAGATTAAAAAACCCATGAAAACCACAAAAAACCTAAAATGCAAGAAAATTGATAAAAAAAATTAGGGCTTACCTCTTTGTCTCGGTGGCATCGTGTAAACTATCGTGATCCAGAAGAAAAAATTACAATCTGCAAGGGTAATGCAAAGCACGAGTGTCAGCAATGGAAAAAAATGTGCGGTTTGGAGAAAATGGTGGGGGAAAATGAGGGTCACAAATTTTTTTTGTATCAGAAGACTGCGATCACGGTTTTAGGTTTGGGAATTTCCCGAACCTGAAAAAAGATACCGCAATCACGGTTCGTGTAATTCAGGATTTGATGTCCACTTTTTGGTCCCCCAACTTGTTGCACTTACCCTAAAATTATCTCGTATCATGTTTCTTCTAATACAATATAAGATCTTTTTCATTAAAAAGAAGAATTATTTTTCTAAACATATTTTGTTCGATAAGTCTATCCAAAAGATTCAAATACACACACACACACACACACACATGGTAACTCCGATGGATTAATGAATACCTAACATTTATAAGTTTCAAAAAGTGAAGATTTAATATAAGGTGAATGTTATCAATCAACCTCTGGGGAAACATGTAAATATCCCATTTCATACACTACGGATAAATCGATAATCAAAGACACAAATTTAACATATATTTTTTTATAAATCTTGAAAGAGTTAAATGAATTTATACCCTTGAATTTAAAAGTGAGACATAGAACTCTTCAATTTGGATGGTTAAATGTTATCAATCATTTGATAATTTAACTTATTTTTTATTAACAAGTAAACTAAATTGTAGTTTCTACATGTAAAACACTTATCATGTTCAATAAGAGGATAAAAATAATCTAAGTTGTTCTCCTCGTCTTTCTCATTTGAAAATTTTAGTGATGATAAATAATTGAGATGTGAAGAATAAGGAGAAAAATAATCTAAGTTGTTCTCCTTGTCTTTCTCATTTGAAATTTTAGTGATAATAAATAATTGAGATGCGAAGAATAAGGAGAAAAATAATCTAAGTTGTTCTCCTTTCTTTCTTATTTGAAAATTTTAGTAATAATAAATAATTGAAATTCAAATAAATTCTCCAAAATTAATCACTCTATTTTTTAATAATATAATAATATATATTGTGATATGTAAGATATATTGTAATTGTGAATGAGAAGAAGAGTATAAGATTATACCACTTTACATGGTTTGGTTTTAAAAATCGGGAGAATTAATATTATTATAAAAACGTTATAATGATTCATTATTAAGAGAGTGTGTGTATATATATGTATATGTATATATATATAAATATACACGTTGAGAAATATTAATAAAAAGTTATTGTTTTAGATTTTTTACATATTATCTTGATTGTTAATTCTATTATAATTTTTATTGACAAATAATAAATAACATCAATCTAATTGTATTATGTGCCGATTTTGAATAAAATTCTTTAAAAATTAATTAGAATTTTATAACATCAAATTTAAAAATAAGATTATGTTAAATAAAAATTAAATAGACTTAAAATTTGTAAAAAAATATTATCACGTAAATGGATAGGGTTTTGAAAGACTCAAAACTTTGTACATAGCAAAAAGATAAAATAGAAAAAATCACTATTAACATACACCAAACAAGGTCAAAACAACTTGATCCAACAAAGATACAAGTATGTAAAGTTTTTTTTACATCAAACAACCAGTTCACAAAAAGTCAACAATTAACCCCCGTAGACAAGAACACAAAAAATTGCATAAACAAGAGAGCTTGTTGGTTCTCTTTTTCATCACCCTTCACAGGTTCTCTATCTTCCCCCATTTTCTTCCTCTAATATCGTCTTTTACACACACTGGGGCCTACACCTTTGTTCTGACTTTTCCTCTTCTTAATAGAATTCTTCTCAATCCCTCCTTTAACCTTGCCCACATTGATGTTTTTATCCTCCTCGCTACTACTAATGTCATCCTCCCTTAGGGCGATCTCTAAAACTACCTCCTTCACTTGCACATTCTTTATAATTCCCACCCAATACTCCAAAATAATATTGGCCACTTTAACTTCATCTGAAATTGTTCTATATCCTCATTGTTCTCCAACCCTTTACACATCCCCATGCGAATGTCACTATCCTCTTCCATAAAATCAAATTATTATATCATACTCAAATTTAAAATCAATATTATATAAAAGTCTATTAAATGCAATCTCAATATAAGATTTGTTCTCCTCAATCCATCGACAATGTTGAATGTAATTGGAGAGAATAAATGATGGGAATTATCTTCCATAAAAGCTAATTTATTGAACCAATTATATTGGGACATTTCCCTCTTATAAATCTTCTATAGTACCATATATGGGATTGTGTCAATAATTTTGACATTGAAATTGTCTAGGTGAAGCAACGGTCCATATTAAATATGAGTTGTCGGCCATAAAATTTAAAAAATAAAGTGCCTCGTGAGTGGTTTATTTGACCCCACATTTAATTTTGACACCTCGATGTGGTACGTGGGTATTCGGAGCCGTGCTCAATTATATACCAAGGGTGTGCTTGTCATCACAACTCTATTAAGATCAAATCTTATTCGGTTGAAGGTATGCATTTATTTATTTTTATAATTAATATTTTTTAAATTTTTATTCTACATCTCTTATTTTGTTGTAATATTGACGGTATTTTGTATTTAAAAATGAGCTTATTTTATATAAAATTTAGTTTTCTTATTTTAAAAAAAATATGAAATAGTAGTTATATTAGTAATAATAAAATAGTATAACTACTTACAAAAAAAATGATGGTATGGAAGTATGCCATGATATGTCACACTAACTTATAGGTGTAGGAATACCTTACAAAAACATCAATATAGACTTACAAAACACGTGATTGTTTATTCAGTAGCTGCGAAGAGAGTATGAGGAGGAGGGTCTATGTCGTCAGGCTTGCC
Organism: Taxus chinensis; assembly: GCA_019776745.2. Lineage (NCBI taxonomy): Eukaryota > Viridiplantae > Streptophyta > Pinopsida > Cupressales > Taxaceae > Taxus > Taxus chinensis. The sequence continues at coordinate 196,383,218 of CM034147.1, read as the reverse complement.
CCGACCGCCACCTAGAAGGTCGGGTCCCTCAAGAATGGGATCCCAGCTAATGGTTGTGTTTTTAGTAGCTTCAATCGTGTCTTCAATTCCTTGTTCTTGGCCATAGACCAAAGAGATGGTTAGGGCCGATCGAGGGACCTTGTCCATTGAAGAAGGCGAAGCCCAACTAATGTGTTGTAATGGCAATGAGCCCCATCCCCCATAACGATGCTACATAAGAGAGTGGCAACGAGACGGAGAGCCCCACCCCAAGTGACTGCGAGAATGGTAGCGCAACATGTTGTGGCAGTGTTCCCTTCCTATCGACGATGGATCACAAGACGCAAACGGATCAACATAATTCGTAAAATGGTACTTAGAGCATTGACCTAATGATCGAGAAGGATCTAGAAATGAGCTATCTCTAGAGCTGCCTTTTAAGATTACACTTGGATATGAAAAAAGACAGTGAAAATAATCACGACTTTGTTGTAAACTAAAAGATTACAATCAACAATATAATGAGAAAAAAATAGTTGAATTCCTCTCCTTCCATTAAAAAAAAAAATCTACTCTAAAAACATGCCAAATCTAGGTAGATATCATAGGGATAACATGTCAATCTCCTAGAAGGATGTGTTGTTAATGAAAAGGCACTAGTCTAAAAGGCTTGAAAAATCACGAATCCAAGACTAGACATTTTGAGCTTTCTGACATAACCTAAAAAGGTGTATGAGGGTCTTAATGCATCCACAAAAAAGGAAATTTTGGCTACATGAATCCTAAATGGATGACCCTACAAATGAGGGGAAAACCCTGATAGATATGACATTGGCAAAAACAAGAAAGTTTGGGTTTCACAATGGCATTCCAGATAGTAGAAAATTTACGCTTCCAACAATGCGCAATGGATCGAAGAAACCACCAGTAATCAAGCATATCCACTATGGCAACTTTGGTGTTAGTAACTAATACCCCTTATTGGGTGATTAGTTATGAAATGACATCTCTAGATACTATTTCTAATCTTTCCACCATGGGTGGGGTGAACAAACTCCAATTTTGTGTAGCATATCCTCAGGGATAACATCCACTCTTTCTTGAAAGGACTCTTGGTCATTATTGGCCAATAAGAATTTAGGTTTGGCTTATAGCCAAGAAGTAATCTTGTGGTTTGGCTACAGAAGATGTCCTACACCGTGTGAATCCATGGTCTAGAAATATTGAGGGCATGCACCTAAGATACCTCCATAAGATGGATGTTGTGGACACTAATAGGAGACCACCAACCGTAACGAAAATATATAGAAAGGACATTTTTGAACCCATCCATGTCCCATTGAATCCATGCTTTAATCTTCTCCTAAGCCTTCAGATACTTTTGACAACAAATGAGCCAACTACTTTCACTGAGGCATTGCTAATAAGAAGGTTTTGAAAGCCAATGCCTTTTCGAGTCGCATGTCCATGCGGTGTTCCTTTAGATATACAATTCCGTAGTAAAAGTTCTAGGATTCATGTCCATCAATGGCACACATGATCCATTTATCACAAATGGAAAAATCTTGACGCCCAATTTCAAGTAATTTGAGGCCTTTAGAATCCTTAGGAAGGAGACAAATTCCCAAAAAATCTGAAGATATCATTTTCCAAGTTGAGAGCTAGCCCATAAAAAATCTCTTAGCAGTTTTTCAAGTTTTTTGTAAGAGGTTTACGATGGATCCCAATATGATGAGTAGTAAACGTGGGTGGAAGCAAGACTTTGGAGAAAAATTGGAATTTATTCTCCAAAGTGAGAGAGGTTGCTTGGAATGTAAAAGGAATACCCAAAAATCATAAGATTTCACTAGGTTTTATCCACTTCCATTGAAAGGTATATAACCAAGGAGGATGCAAGAAGGATTTCCTATAACAATGGGTTTTTCACCATTGAATGTTCTAGCCTTATTCTTAACCAATAAATTTCAAGGCAATGCATAGATTGATGTATATTATTCTCATCTTCAAGTAAGATGATAAAGGAATCATCGGTAAAGTGACCATTAACAAGCTAAACCTGGGTCGAGCTAAGAAAATCAATGCCTTTGAAAAGACCTTAATGTGTGGATTTAGAAAGCAAATAGGTAAATACTTCTATGAATAACACATAGAGTATAGGTGCAAGGGGGAATCCAAAGAAAATGGACTGAAAGAGACCAAATTGTTTAGAGTTGGTGTCATTAGCAAAGAGGTCAGTCAAAGCATCTACAAAAATCATTTGAACTAAGTGGACAAAGGTAGGTCCAAATCCTAATGCCTTTAACGTCGCTAAAATGAAGTTCCATTCAATATGATCATAGGATTTTCTAAAGTCAATTTTCACAAGTAGGGCCCTTTGATGAGAAAGACGAGACCACTCCAGTCCTTCCCATACTAGAATTATATTATCTAGAATATTTCATCTCTAAATAAATATTGTTTGTTTTGGACTAATAATTGCAAAGAAGAGGTGGCAAATGTGGAGCACCAAGGCCTTTGTGACGATCTTGTGAGAAACATTAAACAAGGTAATAGGCTGCCAATTACAAATAAACTTAGGGTCCCCCATCTTGGGCATAAATTTCATGTGACTTTGGTTGATACATTTCCTAAGAGAATTGGAATTAAAAGATTTTGTAAAGACTTGGAAGAGTTCGTTACCAACCACAACCCAAAGAGTTTTGTAGAAATCATATGGAAGTCCATCTTGGCTAGGGGCTATGTCATTAGCCATTTGAGAAACAACCTAGTACAAATCATAAATAGAAAGAGGTCAATCACATGTAATTCGTTGACACTGTGAAATCTTACAAGGGACAATTGTAATGCCTTGGCCAAGTGTCATTTTTCACTCAGGGGAAGGGGGTCGAACTTTCAAAACCTATTGATAATGGTAGATAAAGGCTTGCATCATATCCAATAATTCTGTAAGGCAGAGACTACCTTCCTGAATTTCCTTAATCTATTTTTGTGATTGTTTGGATTTGAAAATTTGAAAAAAATATTTAAACACTTTTTCACCAAATAAAAGCCAATGAGGTATGGTTTTGATTTGAGCACCTATGGTATTGTAAGCATTTGTAATTAAGAGGCATTGCTTAAGATTCACCACCTATATTTGCGAAGGATCGTGGAATTGAATTTTCTCGGTAGTAGTTAATGAGTGGGCGGATCAGAAGTGGTCGTAGAATAGGATGGAAAGAATTTTTGGATCTCATGGTGCAAAGATGACATCTATCGGCTTATTGTTTCCTTTGCACTTTTGGGTGTCATCTTGCCCATATTTTTCTAATTATTTTATATCTCTTGCATACACTTTCCTTCCTCTAAGTCATCATTATACTCGCATTTTAATGTGAATGCATACTTGAAAGAAATTTATGTTTTTTTACATAAAATTATGACAGGAAGTAATCAAAATTGCACCTATCCTAGGTCTTAGAAGTACAACTTAAAAATTGCCGATTTAGAAATAAATAATTTTTTGTATTCATTTGTCATTCATGAAGAGAATTAATTGTTGTAAATTTTCAAAAGAAATGCTACAACTCAATAATAAATGTCACACTATCTTACGGTTTTAAATGGTGAGAGACTAAAATACCTTAAGAGTCAACTTGACAACTACCTTAGTAATATTATGCCTCTCTATATTTGTTTCTTTATGAGTGTAATCATAATAATTTAATTTACATTGGAAATATCAGTTCACCCATATTTCTCTTCTTTCGAATCAATTCAAATATAGACATATTTGTTAATATTTTTTCCATCATCATCTTCTTCTTCTCTATTTGAGGAAAGAAAAATATTCCTAGTCCATTGACATTATTTTTTATATGATTTAGTAGTACTTTGAGTTAATTAGTATTTTTGTGGTTGTAAAACACATTTTTCTTATAAATGAGAAAGTGGTGTTTTTAATACAATGATTATGTTGACAAACTTTATAAAGTCACTATGGTTCATTATCTAACTCAACATTAATAAGCCAATATGTGTCGATTATAGGTTTCATATAATGACTCTACAAGTTGGCTCACTCGTAGCTCCCCTGGAATGGTCACATCAAATATGGGGTATTGATCGTTGTTTATTTTTAATCAATCTCCCTACAAATGATCGGATCAAACATAAGGTCATATGAGTGCAAAGGCAAACTCTCTTATAATGGTGTTAAAGGCATACCACCCACAATGCTCTCTTAGTTCACCCTTGAAACCTGAAATTTCTACATGTTAATCCTTGCATTTGGCTACAATATTCCAATCATAATATCTCTGTATTTAAGCTAAGTTGAAATCATGAATTTTGTTTAAATAAAAAACAAACATGGGGATACCATGTATTATAAGATCAGTTCTTTTCCTTTAACATGCCTCAATATTGTTGTATGACATCTTATGAAAATTGTTAGATGTGTAAAACCACTATAACGATACCTATCCCAAAGCTTACATTTACTCTTATGACAATCCTACCAACATCATTATATTATTTAAAGATCTCCATCTAATCAACTTCTACCCTCGGTGACAATAATGGAGAATTATTTTTTTATAGCTTAATGATTTAAAATACCTTTGGGTGTTACAACCCTAGACAACATTTAAGATTATATCTGTAAGCACCCCAAATCCACCACTCATAAATCATCTTTAAACCAAATGAATTCTATTACCCCCTTCATTAATTGAATAAATCATCACACATCCTACAAGACCCCATGACCAACTAATCACTCCTAATCACTCTTAACTAGCCATTAATACTACATTCCCATTATATCACATATGCTATAATCATCCAACCACCCCCTATTGAAACATTTATAAAATACCTTTCAAAGGTATATTGTACACCATATCTTATGCGGACTTTCTATTTTTGGAAAGCTTACTATATTGAGAAACCCATTTATGTACAAGCATTTCCAAATTCAAAAATCCTTCTAATTTGTGAATGTTTCTTACCTCATCCTCCTCCGTACAAGCATGTTGCTCAGTATTGCAAAAATTGGCTTGAGCACCCACATCCATTGAAGAAAAATCCATGCAACAAGGAGAGGTTTAACATCTTATTATGTTTATGCATTTTTTTCTATTATTATGCTTTATCTTGAGGTGTTATTTAAGGTTTTAGACTAGGTTTTACTGAGTGTCAATTCATATCTTTAAGTTTGTAATATATGCATGCATAAATTTGGCACACCCGATGGGACACCCCTTTGGCCCTTTCACACTTTTCTTGAGTTTTTCTTGAGGTTTTGTAGGATTTATGGTGGTTGAGTTCTTCTTACAAGTATAGGAGTACCGTCATGTTAAAATTTCATCTTGGGTCTTAATCTTGTAGGTTTTCATCAAAATTTCTCTGATTTTCCATTTGTCTACAAATAAACATCTTTTCCCTATGTATCACTATATTCATCCTTAAAGTTATTGTACATGTTACTTTTTGTTTCATCTCTTATATGTTTTTTAATGCTTGTTAGATAACATAGTCATTGGCATACCCATTTAACGTGTGTCATATCTATTTTTATTGTAGCACATGTGTTTATTTATGTAGTGTATGCGTTTTTTGATATTTTTTGTGGGTTAAATGTGTAACTGATTTTTTTGTGGTATATTTGATCCTTACTATAGTGTATACATTTTCTCTTCTCTATCAACATGTTTTTGACATATTTGATTCTTTATACATGGTGTATCTATTTTCTAAACTTTTTCTGAAAGTTTTTTAGTATATCTTTCTATTTTTATGGCATATATATTTTTACATTAGCGTATTTGATCATTTTAGTATTGTATTTCTTTGTTAATTTTTTTTCAAGTTCTAGCGTCTACATTCTTTTTTGTAGCATATAAATTATGTGTTGTATATTTGACAATTCCAATGACATTTTTTATTCATTTATTCAGTTTGCACATATCATCATTTATAATCATTTGATCACTACCTTGTAGGTTTTTCTTTGCTATTTTTTGCATCTTTCTAACCTGAATGCAACTTGGAATTGCATGTCAAAGCATTAAATCAATCAAATTACAAAAAATTTTGTACAAGGATTTTAATTATAATCATTTATTACATTTGATAGATTATCATTGATTTTTATTTTATTTTGTGCATTGTCTATTCCTCATCTTATGATAAGTATGCTCATCAATCGCACCACAAAGGTGACCTTGGGAATCATAAACAACTAAGACATTTTTTTTTCTATCTATCAGGGGTTGGTGACTTGGAAGTAATTATCAATGATTAAACTAAATTTTATGTACTAACAATGGCCTTGTATTCATGTTTTGGTGAGATTCCATCTTCAAATATTGAGGAAACCACCCCATTTTGATTGTTAAAAGTGATCTAAATAGGTTCATTTGTTAGATTACCAATCTAAAGAGTAAGAAATAGCTAAGAATTTGATTTAAGATTGTGTACACATTGAAGAATTTGTTTCTCATAAGCTCTTATCTTGATGGTACTATAGTAGGTTTGATTGATTGCTTAGAAGCTACTAGGTGTTAGCTTTTTTTTAGCGTGACAAATTTCTATATGTACACATTTAGCACGCCCGGTGGGACAGATCCATAGTCTTTTAGCATCTAATTTCAATTTCTTGCTAGTTTATTTCAAGTTTTTGCTAACCCTTATTATGCACATGTGAAATAAATTGAATTCCTTAGGGTATTTTGCTAACTTTACATGCATTGAGTCTCTTTTGTAGGTTTAATTGTGATGAGTTGTCATTAATTTTGAGCTAAATTAGGAAAAAAATGACCTTTTTGAAGTTGAATACGTTAGAATTTCTTATTTTTGACGTCATTTGCAGGTGGTCGCGTATACGTTGAGAAGGTCACTTAAGCATTAAGAAGGCCATGTAAGCATCGAAGGGTCGCGTACATGTTGTATGGGCCGCGTAGAAACTTCACTAGCCGCATATATGTTGACTTAATTTTTCCTTTGCCCCCTGCCATGTAGGTGCTTCACTGGCCGCGTAGGCATTCCACTGGCCGCGTATGCGCATCTCTATGTGTTGTTAGTAGCCATTTTTATCATAGACATGTATATGTCTTAGGTGTCGCATACATGTTGTTTGGGCCGCATAGGTGCTTCACCAGTCGCATATATGTTGAATTGTCTATTAGTTTTTATCAGGGCCGCGTATCAGTTGTTAGGGTTGCGTATTTGTTGTCAGGGTGGTGTATCTGTTATTAAGGTCGTGTATATGTTGCAAGGGCCATGTAGGCATGATTAGGTAAATTTTGGCTCTGTTTTTAGGGGTTGCATGGTTTAAAATTGAGGGTTTCTAACATTTCTTATAAGGAATTTTAGAGATAACACTTGATTGTAGGATATATATTTGATCATGCTTTGTGCTAACTTGTTTGGGTAAGTTGATGAATGTTTCATTTTCATAAGGCTAGGATCACGTATCCTCTTCCCTTACACCTTCTAGGTGATCTTAGGAATCAGAAATGATTCTAAACCTTTTTCATACTTTCAAGACTTTTCATTAAACTTTTTGTTAAGGGAATTAACAACAATTTGGTTAAAATGAATCGCCTTGCACTTTGATTTCGCAAGTATTTTCCATTTTCGTTATAGTTGGGTTTTTGTGTTGTGTATGCTCTTCCCTCGCACCTTTTAGGTGATCTTGGGAATAAAAAACAACACTTAAATCCTCTTTCAAAATATTTTGATCTTGTGGATGATTATTAATCTTTCCCATGCATGACCTAAATACACTTGTCAAAGAATTAGGATCTAAACAAAATACTAATATAGTTTGACATAGGTTGTCAAACGGTGTACAACCAAACCACATTAAGTTCAAAGATAAGAAAAAAAACCTCATTCAAAACATTGTATATGCAGGTCTCGATTAAGAGCTACAACTTGTCTGATTTAAAATAGGAGAAACTCCCTTTGTCATAAGCCTTAAGATAACAAGAGGGATGCTCTTAGGAACCCCAAAGTAGTCCATACAAGAGGGAACTTTGTGGACGAAACGGGAAGTGATCCACTTACCTACTTGTCTAGTATACACTTGTGAGATTCAAAGTCAAAATTATTTGTAACATGAGCCTAGTGAAAATACAACTAAACGCATTTATTTCTCATTGTATCGAAGGGGGTAAAGTAAATCTGAGATACTCCCAGGTTTAGTCAGTGCGAATTCCTTGGAAAACCATGCTCGCAAGGATAATTTGTGGCACCTAGCTGAGAGGAAAAAATAGGAAGCCATTTCGTCTTGGAGCCAACTCAACTATCTCAAAACCAATCGTGTTTCATAGAGATTTCACGAAGTATGAACTTTTTTGGAGTCAAAACCTTGTTTTTCGAACAAGGGGAGAGTCCATCAAAGTTTGAACTAAGCATCAGTCATCACGAAATTTGCCAAGTGTTGGTTTTCCTTAGTTTTTCGCCCACCCTAATGCGAGGTGAAACTTTGTCGAATTGAGGCCAAGTATTTTTCAATCCCACTTGATCTACTCCTTTTCTCTCTTGTTGATATTTTGGATCAAAAGAGGAGCCACATACATGTGCTATTAATCAATTGTGTCCACCAATTTTACACCTGTTTACATTCATCCTTGCTTGAGACTGGATGGTAAACGTTGAAAGTGTGTTGGTACATTTTCATATCTTGGTAGCCATTTGATCTTGATACTCAAGTCAAGATTTTCATCGTAGTTAGGCTTTATTCTTCCTTGATTTTCCTTTAAAGTGTTACATTATTTTTATCGCATTGAAAAAATTGTGATATTTATGTCTTGTTTCTCGTAAACTTGACCTAAGTTTCTAGATTGTAATGTTACACTACGTAAATATTAACAATTCCTTGGTATACTTTGGCCTTGTTTTTTTTCAAACATTATCTCAACCTTGAAAAGTGTTGTCGTTACTTTGTTTGTGTTGTGTCAATATTATTTTGATACTAATACCTTGTTTTTTCACAAATCTTGGTTAACATATCTTAGTGGTATTGTTGCATTGCTCACATTCATAACTTCCACTTTTTGGGATTTAGGTCTTGTTTGGATCTAAACTTGCTATAGTATACTTTGATTGTAAATCACATCAACCCCTTGTTAATACGTACTCCTTTTTTATCTTAAAACTTGACATAAGTGTTGACATTGTGTTGATAATTTTACGTCAAACTATCATTGGAACACATATGGAGTAGTTCTTTGTTGATTGATCGGTTTACCAAAACTTGTGTGATTGTTCCTTGTGATTACCTATCTTGGAAACTTGTTTTCTAGGAAAATCTATTAATTCCTTAATTCATTGAACCATTGTTGACATACTTTGAATCATTAACAAATTGACATAAGACTTACTTAGGTTTGATTGAATCCTTGGTCATATTAGAAAAAATATTTAGTAAACAAAACCCTTAGTATAAAAAAATGAATCCAAATTGAGAAAGCTTTGATAGAAAAGGGAACACTAAAACCATTTTCAAAAGATAGACACAAATCAAAACCTACGAACAAGCCTAAATTCTTTAACAAAAACAAAAATTTCGTAGGATACGAAATCACCGACTCTAAATGAGTATAGACAATTCAAAGCGGTCCTCTTCTAAAACTTACCAAAGGACCTAGTCAGAACCCAATCAAATGAAGAGTTTTCACTCCCCTGAGTGTTGTCCACAATTCTAAGACAATTAGATGTAGTGAACATGGTTCAGTATCCAACTGTGATGCCTTATATAGATGACGTGCCCAAACCAGTATGGTATAAAGATCATGACTACTATGATTTTCATCATGTCAAGGGACACAAAAAAGATAGATGTTTAAAACTGAGACACTTCATCCAAGACCTCATTGACGATGGGAAGATTGAAGTAGAATCACCTGAATCGGTACAAGGCCCTGATGAAAAAATGGGAATCTTTAAACAACCCTTCCCTAAACATGACAGGAAATGAACGAAAAATTTGGATCAAGGTCAGTCTTCTAATTACTACAGAGCTAAAAAATACATGTATACTCAAGCTGATAATCCATTCGATTCACTCATAGGTTGTGTTCATTTGTTTGATGAGCATTTAAACACCATCAGAATTATTAGAAATGATTGGGCCATGGCAACACGATGCACTCATCTAGTGATTCCAAAACCTCCTTTACCTACCCCTCAGGAAGGTCAATATGATATGTTAGATCAACTTGAGAAGACCACAATTAAGATTTAAATCTTGGATCTTCTTAATATATCAAATTTTCATAAAGATATTCTTTACACAACACTTCAAGGGTCAAGAGTATCAATGGATATTGATCCTTCGCATCTCCAAACGGTGGACATGAACCTTGCTCATAATGAATACATTTCCTTTAACCAAAGTGAAATTCCACATGATAATCACATGCATAATTTGTAACTATTTGAATAAAATAGTCTAGTAATATGAGGGAATAAACTTACCTTTAAAATTTTCCATCATCTTGTCCCATTTACATAGAGGTATTTTTCACTCGTAGAAAGATCAAGAGAGTGCTTATAGATAACAAATCGGGTTTAAATATCTACACCTTGAAGCTAGTCAAATAGCTAGAACAAACAGAAGTAGAATTAGATTCTCATGTCATCACAATTATAGCCTATGATAATGCACCACACGTTTATCATTATGGAAACTCGGCCTTGCTCACATTGATCCAGACACATTGAGTGCTAATGATAAAGGGCCTTCCACATCTATTTCTCCCTTTTCTACATGGGAGATGAAAGTCCTTTCAAATGGCCCAGTTGAAGAGTATAACCTCCAACATGCCCTTCTGGTCTCCGACTTGTCACTATCATCCAAAACACGTGGTAGGCCGAGTTTCCAATTCAAGAGCTCCCAGGATAGTTGTCAAAGTCCTTTTAAGAAATTTGTTCCTCGCGTCCTCTTGTCAGATGATAAAATGTTGGATTCACCTACAAATTGGATCCCTGAAGGTACAAAAGCTTCATGTCACCAAGCTCCAGAATATATCAAAGCTCACAAGATGTTATATGTCATGGGATACCATGGAAAAGGATGTGGTGCAAATGAATAAGGTAGATTGGAGCCTGTTCTGATTCCCAATTACAAATCAGATAAACATGGTCTTAGCATTAGGCCTCATGGTGCTCCACCCTCGGAAATTGATGCTACCTCTTCAAAACATGAGGATAACTCATCACATTCGGATAGCGATGTAGATTCATGTTGTATCCTATATAAGGATCTTTCCTCCACAAACCTTTTCTTGGATTTTGCCATCTTTACCCTTTCCCAATCCGAATCCCACTCCAATTCCCAATTTGATTCCCAACTAAAACTTGTATATCCCACTCTCATTTATTAGGACCAACAACTTCATGCACCAATTGATCTCTTCAAAAATGATGAGGCAATCACAGAGTTCATGGGTATTCGTGATACTATTCTGATCGGTGATCAGAAAAAGGGTTTTTACATCAATTTAGACGGGTGTGCATATTTTGGAGAGGAGGCTGAAATGTGTGGTCAGCAAAACATAAATGAAATTGAGGGAAAAAGTACTTCCACAAAGCCTCAGCAAAAATTAAATTCCAAAATGCATAGTGAAAACCTCTTTGAGACGCTCACGGAAAAAAAAATGGAAAAATTAAAGGACATAAAAAGTGACCACACCCAAGTTGAAAATCTCATTGAGACGCCCTTGGAAGAAGACCTTAGTATCCCTCCTGATCCCACATGCATAGAGGATGCATCGAAAATGTTGGTAGAGGAGACCATAGATGTCAATATTGGGTCAAAAGATAATCTGAAAATGGTAAAACCGGGAGCTTCACTCTCAACAGAGGAGTAGAAAATGTTTGTCATACTAATACGAGAATTTGCAGACATATTTGCATGGTCTTATGAAGATATGCCATGTTTAGACCCAACCTTAGTCATGCATAACCTTTTTATGCATCTAGATGCTAAACCTATCAAACAAAATTTGAAGAAGATGCACCTATGTGTTTCACATATGAGAAAAGAAGAACTAGAGAAGTTATTGGCTGTAGGTTTTATTAGACCTATTGATTATTCAGAATGGATATCCAACATAGTGTCGGTATAGAAGACACCAGTTAGTATCAGAGTATGCACTGATTTTAGAGATATCATTAAGGCATGCTCTAAAGATGATTTTCCTCTACCCAACATTGACATGATTATCGATTCAACTGCGGGTTACAAAATGTTTTCCCTCATCGACGGATTTTCTGGTTATAACCATATCAAGATTGCAAAGGAGGATCGACATAAAAATACCTTTACCACCCCTTTGGGGAATTTCTACTATTAATTGATGCCTTTCAGTCTCAAGAATGCTAGGGTAATGTATCAAAGAGCAATGATAGTAATATTCCATGACATGATGAATGATATCATGGAAGGCTATGTTGATGATATCTCGGGAAAATCCAAGACCAGAGAAGAACATCTAGAAGTTTTGAGGCGTATCTTTCAATGCCTCTGAGACTACAAGGTTAGATTGAATCCAAAGAAATGTGTGTTCAGTGTGTAATCAGGAAAATTATTGGGATTCGTTGTCTCGAGAAGAGGGATTGAGGTAGATCCTGCTAAGGTTCTACTATTATTGAGATGCCTCCACCTAAGAACCTTAAGCAACTACACATCTTACAGGGATAAATTCAGGAAATCCTCTACTTCATTTCTCATCTTGTGGATAAGTGCCATCCTTTCACTCTCCTACTTAAGAAAGATGTTACATTCCATTGGGGCCCAAAATGCCAACATGCCTTTGAGTTACTTAAGCAATATCTGGCTAGTCCACCTGTCCTCATGCCGCCTACTCTAGGTGATCCTTTGCTATTATACATTTCAACCACCCAATGTGCTATTGGTGCACAATACGATCTAAGCCAAAAAAAAATAGCAGTCTATTACCTTATTCATACTTTAATTACTTATGAGCTAAATTATCCCCAAATTGAAAAATCTTGCTTAGTTGTGGTCTTTGCCTTCCAAAAACTTCACCATTACCTACTAAATAAAAAGACCAAGCTTATCTCCAAAGTTGATCCTTTGAAGCACCTTTTATCTAAACCAGCACTTACTAAATGGATAGCTAATTGGATTATCCTCCTAAGTGAGTTTGACATTGAATTTTTCAACCAAAAATCACTCAAAAGACAGGTGCTTATCGATCAACTAGTTGAAGCTCCCCTACCAGAAATGGTACCGTTGTGTCTGGATTTTCTAGATGCCTCCATGATGTATATTGAAGAGTCCGTCGTATGGAAAATGCACTTCAATGGATAATTCACTTACCACGGTTCAAGAGCCGGTGTGGTACTTGTCACTCCAATACGAAAATTCATCCCACACACTTTTCTTCTGAGTTTCCCATGTACCAATAACATAGTAGAGTATAAAAAAATCATTTCTGGGTTGAAAGTTGCTATCAGATGGAATATCATACAATTAAGAGTCATTGGTGATTCAAAATTGATCATTAAACAAGTCAATGACGAGTATAAAGTCAAGGATGACAAGCTCATCCCCTAAAAGAAGATGGTCAATACTCTAAAGGAATATTTTGTATGTGTTACTTTTGAAAAGATGCCAAGAGTACATAATCAATCAACAAACACCATGGCCACAATCGAAGCTTTGCTTTGCATTCCATCTCAAGGAAAGAAAATTCCTTTCTTTGTTGAACATTTGCAAGTGCTAGCATATGATATGTCAGAATCATGTCTAGTATATGAAGTTGTTTGTCCTTTCTCCCCCTGGTACGAATTCATATTTAATTACCTAAAAAATAGTACCTTTCCCCCAGATATTTCCCACCTTGAGAAAATAAACCTTATCAGATGCATAACCCGTTATACCCTCCTAGGAGGCACCCTCTATCATCATGGCTATGATGGGAATCTATTGCGTTGTTTTAATTTGGATGAGTCAATCCAAGTGATCAAAGAGGTGCATGAAGGTATCTCTGGGGCACACATAAGCGGTATGGTGCTTGCTAAGAAATTGTTAAGAGTGGGTTACTATTGGCCTACCATGGAATCATATTATTGCAACTATGTTAAGAAGTGCGAACTGTGTCAAAAGTATGGAAACTTAATTCATGTGCCAACATAAACCTTGCAACCAATCATAACGCCATGACCATTTTCAAAATGGGGACTAGATCTCATAGGGAAGTTGGCTCCTACTTCATCAGATGACCATACCCATATCATCACTGCCACCAAATATTTCACTAAATGGGTAGAGGGTGTTCCTCTTACATATGTTACTATTGCGTAAATTTCAAAATTCATCATGAACCACCTCATATGTCATTATGGCATCCCCTCCGCCATTTTCACTGACAATGGTAAATATTTCAAGAAAAATATAGTCAAAGTGTTATGTCAGCACTTCCAAATCCATATAAAGTGGTCCACCCCCTATTACCCTCAAGGTAATGGACAAGCAAAGGCCACTAACAAATCACTTGTTCATATTATGGAAAATATGGTAAGCAAAATAGGCCGTAACTGACTTACAAATAAATCCCACCCTCTGGGCTTATAGAACCTCCATCCACACCCCCATTGGTGCTACGTGTTACTCACTAGTCTTTGGCACCGAGGGTTCATTTTAAGATACCTCTTGGAAATCGGAGGTGGAAAATCCTTGATGAATATCCCCGGAACCGGTTTCGCTGGAAAGGATAATTTTTTGGGGTTTATAAGAAAAATTTTAACTTGAAAGAAGCTTTCATTTTCAAGTGGTGTGACAGACAGGTTGTAGACGCATGACAGGAGATTTGTTGTCGTGCGACAAAAAAATTGCTGTCGCATAACAACAAACCTCATGTCGTGCATCAACAAGGTTGTTGTCACACCACTTGAAAATGAAAGCTTCTGACAGACAGGTTGTAGACGCATGACAGGAGATTTGTTGTCGTGCGACAAAAAAATTGCTGTCGCACAACAACAAACCTCATGTCGTGCATCAACAAGGTTGTTGTCACACAAAAACAAACTTGATGTCGTGTGACAACAACCTTGTTGTCGCATGTCAGCGAGGGTGTCGTCTGAAAGAATCCTCACTGATACGCAACAATAAGGTTGTCTTGTCGCACCTCTATAGGCTCCACCCTCCTGTCATGCATCAAAAAACTCTATGTCGCGTGTTTGTAGCCTCCTCCCTCCTGTCGCATGTCAACAAACTCTCCTTTTTGTGCATAAACAAAATCTCCTCGTCACGTGTTAAGAAACTCTCTATCACGCTTCTGCAGCCTCTGCCCTCCTGTCACGCATTTACTGTAATTAATAATAGATATGCCATAAGGTGGTATGAGTAAGCTAGTAGTGTTCTACCTGGCGAATAATCTAGGATTATATAGGGGATATTTTCAAGGGTAGGTGAAGCCGACCCCTAAAAAAGATTAAACTGTAATTTTTAGGCGAACATGTCACTGACCCGTGCCAGAAAATTTACCTTTTCAAATTTTTCAAAAATAGAATATTCGCCATATCACGTATATTTGCCACTAAAAAAACCATGTTCCCTCCTTGAGAATATCTCTCAAATACTATCTGGATATAGACAAAGACTACTGGGTAACTAGACTAGCAGAGTTGGAGCTGTTGGATGAGAAATGCATGTGTGCACTTAATCATTTAAAAGTGTATCAAAATCGAGTGTCATGGGGCTACAATAAATGCATCATACCTCACTAATGTGAGGTAGGGGATCTTATCCTTAAAGAGAACCAATTTAACATTGTCAAGGAAAGAGAAAAGAAAGGAACATTTGAGCCAAGCTGGTTAGGACCTTAAGTGGTGATAAAGAAATATGAGTCAGGAGCATACAAGATTTCTTATCCTAACGGAGAAGAGCTCCCTAAACCAATGAATACCATGCATCTCAAGCGGTTCTTTGCTTAAGCATGGGGATAAATATCCGAAAACAACCAAAAAAGTATAAAAAAATATTTTAAAAATCAAAAAATTGAAGAAAAGAGTAAAGAGAAAATAGGCCGTCCAAGTGTGAAAACCACACAATTATGGCACCTTGGACATGTCCTGGGGTGAAAACTAGTTTTTGGCACCTAGGGAGGATTCGTTGTTCGCAAGAAATCTCACATCTAAAGGGGTACACTTGCTTTAATCTAGTGTTGGTTTTTCCTGAATCTGAGATTCCTTTTGAGCCTATCCTTCGTGGCCTAGATCTGACTGATTTACTCTTGTATATATGTGTGAAGAAACTCACCCTTGTATATTTCCATCTAACATTGGGGGCATCTTCACATCTTCAATTTCTTGCACATGCGCGGGACATTCTGCCCTTATACATTCCCATATAATGCTGGGGCATCCACGCTTCTTTGTTTTCTATACAAAACTTTCGGAAAAACACAAAAACATTCAAATATGTTCAGAAAAACTTTAAAAACATTCAAAAATGGTTATAAAAATCCAAAACATTGGAAAACGTCTCATATAAAATATAAAAACAATAGAACATTGTTTCCAAAAACTCCCAAAAACAACATAAAACGCATTGAAAACTCTCTCACAAAAACATAGTACCACTTTACATACTTGTTTGTTTGTTTGTTTCTTTCTTTGCTTATTTATTTATGCATTCTTGTGTAGCTTTCCTCGCTTGTTTGTACATTTGTATATTGTGTTGTTTAACATACTTCTTAGATTGGTCTACTCTTTTCTAAATTGGATTCATTATTGCTTGTTTATATTTGGTATGTTTTGCATTCTTGTATGTATTTGTCAATAGTTATGTTTTTTTTGTGTAGTGTGTAAATTTGATTTATTTGATAACTTTTGCGGGTGTTTTTTGTTACTTATACATTATTTTTTATCACATCATCATATATCTCATCACATCTGATATCATATACATCATATATATCTCATCAATAACAACTATGCTACATAATCATGAAAATAAACATCCAACATGTATGCTAAGCTAACTATCATCATATCATATCTCCAATGGGGCAATAGGAACCTCCTTCTGTCCCCCCTCCCCAATATCAAAAATTAAAAACATGGACAATCATAAGTATCTCATACATAAAAAACAATGTGATATCATCTAATTTTATCTCATAAATCAACTACATGTGATACAATCATACATCATAACAAAGTCCATCATCATATGCATGTAAATATATTAAAATATCAATGTCCATATACAATGTGTCTCTGTACAAAGTCATCGGATACAAATTATGCCATTATGGGCACATATTAAAAATGTGCCTTCATATTGAGGCATAACCAAAAACAATACATAACATTGTGTCAAAAGTGTGCCTTCATATTAAGGAGTACATCAAAAAGATACATCTATACATGTACATCAATAAAAGGAGTCAATTATGACTCTCTCCCATATGCAGAATACTAGGTCTGCCACTGGGAGGTGGCATTTGATGTGGACCTTGTGGTGGTGGTATCTACAGTGGACCTTATGGAGGTGGCATCTCATGGGACAAAGCTACCTATTGTACTGTAGGACCATGTACTGATCTCGTGGAGGGATATGGTATCTGTGATCTCGATGATGACCTACTTATGGCCAACTGATTGAATGGAGTGGCTTGCTACCCCTTTGGGACAACTGAATGATACAAATCCATGTAATATGATGCCTCACCATTGGTTGTGGGCTAGGTCAATAAACACATCTGGGGTATCTGATGTTGTGACAACCTGTCTGAGTATAACAAGCTTTGTTGTAAGCCTTGTCACATCTGCATGAGCTCAAGTCCTCTTGACTATCCATTGAATTCTCTTTGTAACCAGCTAGTCTCTCTCTGTAATTAACTGAACTCTCTCTGTAGCCCATTATGATCTCTCTGTTGTTAGCTGATCTCTCTTAGAGATGATTTGATCTCTCTCAGTAGCAGCCTGGAGTTGAAATACCACAACCTGTTGTAATTTATGTCTCAAGGAAACTATCTCTCCCCCATCTCCTCCACCTCCTCCATCATGATGCATACTAATTACGAGTGGTGGTGATGGTGATGGTGATGGATGTGGCACCTGCTACTACTACTACTACTGTTGTTGTTGTTATACAAGCTATTGTACTAAAGGACCCTACTATGGTGGCACTTGTTACTGTTGTACTAGAGGACCATGATGTGGAGAAACCTATCTTTATCTCTGCTCCTTTCCCTGTACCTATGCCCATGCCTCAGTCTAGAGGGCCTTGCCATGTAAACCCCGTGCTTCCGCTGCAACACCTACACTGATGGATGCTTGTGGTATCGTAAGACGATGAGATAACACTATAACATACCATGCATGGTAATCCCTTATCTCCCTAGATCAACAACATGGGGTAATTGAACCCAAGGCTGCAGTACCACCCATCTAAAACTATCCTTAGCCCATCGTTGTCTGATACGTGGGCTGACATCAAATGTCTCCCTGGATCGGCGTCCATACCACATCTCATCACCATGAATACCCTGAACTATACCAAGCTGCCTCTGTACATGGTCTAACTTGTTCCACTCTATGATATAGTCCCTACTTTTGATTAAGAAGTGCTCAACAACTGCTATGTTGAGCTCTGCAGTATCATCAACCCAATGGAAGAGTCTGTAGGGCTGTCATGTCACCATATGGAGTCGTATCTCATCAAAAGCATTCCTATAATAATATGTATATCCAATGTGGCTAGGGACATCCTCCCCATCTATTTCCCAACCCATCATAGATGGCTCACCCAGAGCCCTAGATCACAAAACTCCTAGGGGCGACTGATGGCAATGTGGTCTCAGGCCCATATATGAAGCAGCGTGGTTGGCCCCAAGGTCCTTTGACCGATATAGGCAATCAGATGAAGATCTTAATACAAATGTACAAGAATGAACTATCCAAAAAAATTACACCTATTCATTGATGAGTCCATGAATCAGTCCAATAAGGCCCAGAGGAAACAATTCTCCTGTCTTGTCAGGCAACAAAATGTCATTGACAAGAGCCATCAAATAAACCAACACATGAGAAAGATGATGATCTGTGAAGCACCTACATAGCCAAACAGACATCCCACATCATGGTATGTCAGCTACATCAAACATATCTACCAGGAACTGTGTAATATGGGCAACATATCCATCATACTTAATCAGTCGGCCCTAGATTGAAACTCTAAGTATTTGTCATAGGTCCTCTAAAGTGATGGTCATCTCATCAGTCACGAATCGAAAACACTAGATCTCACTGTGCCACCTCTCCACTAAGGATGTGAGGATGTTGTGATCTAAGGAAATCGAAGGCATCTACGTGACATTCAAAGCCATCTCTAGGAAGATTTGATCACAACGAGAAAACATAGCCTCATAAGCCCGCAGGCGCGCATTTCACTCCCACGTCTCTAGTCGGGGTAGGCCCTCCTGTAAAACCATGCAAACACGTCATTCTTGTTACTTATTCTATAAAATTTCATCTATTTTTCCTCCAAGCATCCCTACAACCTTCTATCCATCCCATACATTCTTCTAAAGTTGTCAAAAGCTAGGTTTTTTTCCCTCATTTAGCGCATACGCACCCATTTTAGCACCTACGTAGTCGTATATATCTTGAGATGAACACATACACACCCACGTAGCCTCCCCTGTGTGCCCACATATGTGTGATTTCATGCACATGTGCCCGTGACTCCCCCATTCACTTTCAATGCTTGTGTGGCCGCGTATGTGTGAAAATCATGCATACGTAGCCATGACAATGCTTATGCGCTCCAAGGGGTGCGTAAGCATTGTCGGCCAACATTCCTACCCCTAATAAATGTAAAAAAATCTTGAAATAAGGTATTTTTTCTTTGCGTACCTGGTCACGGTCCTCAAGAAGCCTCACGTACTCTCGAAAAGTGTCTGCGCACTTGATACGATTCTGAACTCGAGCCATGTTTCCTGCCAATAAGAGAAAAATCAATGGTAAAATTGCTAAGGTCTGGTAACTAATGATTCACCGTGATTCCTTTTTACCCTCCCACCCTATTTTTTATAGTTATGGTGTCCTCCCTTGTCTTGTCTCTTGCTCTCGCAGCTCTCTAAAGCTGACATGATTCTGCTAGTTTCTTCTAACACCCACTGTGATATTTGTTTTTAATAAATAATCATTTTTTTCCCTCTTTCATCTCACCGAGGCATATTTTTTCTACCTAACGACCATTTCTTCTCCCTGGAGCATTTTTATTGCTTTCAAGCAATTTTCTCTCCTAAATTCTTTGTAAAAAAATCAAAATTCATAAAAATTCAAATTCAATTAAAAATATAAAAAATTGGCAAAAAAATTTAGAAATCCAAAAACATAGTAAAATCAGTTAAAAATCCAAAAAAATTGTTAAAATTCAATTTTTTTCAAAAATTGGTAAACGACATACACTCAGTTGAAATCTGTGTCAAATGCACTTTACTCAAACATCAAAAATTGTCCTACAAAACATCTTTATTTGAATCTCACTTGTTCTTGTGTGCGACTCATGGATCATTTGGATCTACCCTGCATATACAAAAGCTAGTTTGCTCACTATCATTGTCTTCCTTTGCAAGAACGCGTTACTTGGGGAAGTTTCTTAGGGCACAATTGATTTTTCATTGGACTTCTCGTCCTTTGCTTATTCACATCACGTGTATCCTTTCTTGGGGTGCCATTCTTAACTGTTGTCATTAATTCACACAGGTCAGAATCACATCATGATAAAAAAAACATTTGTGCAACTATCTTGAATGTTGTTTGTTTGAGTATGTGTGTTTTCACTTGTTTCCCTATCAGTTTAGTTTGTTTACTTTCTTGTATTGCATTGCATTCTATATGTTGCATTAATTTAGTGCTTTGACAATGGAAAAATGTTTGTATTATGGATTTTCATGTCATTATACACTTTTTTTGTATGCGTACATATTTTAATAAGGACTGATGATGTAGATCACTTGCAACATGATGACATAATGTGGTTTTTACATCAGCTGGATGCAATCTATTTCCATCCCCTTCATCTTCTTTTTCTTCCATATCATTCTCTTCTATCAACAACATTCTTCCAACTCACTTGGGGCAATAGGGATCACCTGCTACAAATCATTTCCAACAAGATATGTTAAGAAAAGCATATCTTATGCTTCACAATGATATCCCCATGAATTGTTCAATAAAAGCGTTCGTACTGGTATTATGCAGGGATTGAGGCCTGCACCTCTACTCTATATTTATTATCAGTATATCATCGTCTCTCTCCCACTGCAATTGGATTTTCCCCCACTTTAGTATTTTCTCTTCATCTTTTTGATCATTGATCAACCTTTTTCATCACCCCATTGACAATCAAGGGGGCATCCTTTACTCTACTAATTTTTCTTCTATCCATTCAAAAAAATTCACTTTTTCACACTTGTCTACTATCTTTGAAGTGGCATCACTTACGCCACCGCAAAGAGGGGCAAATGTAGACACCCCAAATTTGGTCATGTAATTTTAATACCTAAATTGTACTAACTATCCCCTTTCCTACAAATTAACAACATTTCATTAATTTAATGCACCATTTCCCTTCTATCACTGATTAATTAACCCTCTTGTCACTTAGAATGCCTATTAATGACCTTCCGTCAATTAAATGCCCATTGCTACCTAGGTCAATTAATTATTCTTAATTACTGATGAGCGCTAGTCTAAATCAATAAACCATTTTTTATTGAGCCATTTCCTCTATTACAATCTTGCAAATCATACAAAAATTCTTCCAAAGCCTCTATAGGCATACCTCCTAGCCTATTAATTAATCACCTTTGATTAATTATATGCACCCCAACTCCCATAAAGTGCTAACTAAAGTACCAACTCATATACTAATTCACCTAGCTTTAGTTAACTAAACTAAAGTTACTTTGCTATTATCCCACATACAATAGGATGCAAAGCTCTCTCAAACCAAATGGTTATAAATAGAACCCTCCTCCCTACCTTTCTTTTTACACCTTATTTTCCCTAGGATAAATTATAGGCATTTTAATCTTGAGCCATTCTCTATTGAAGGAAATAACTTCTCCATCGTGCATCCATTCTCTCAAATTGAAGAGCATGAGAAGATCCAAAAATGGCATTTTAGTCATGTTTTGGTGAGATTCCAACTTCAAATCTTGAGAAAACCACCCCCTTTTGATTGCTAAAAGTGATTGAAATAGGTTCATTTGTTAGATTAGTAATCTAAAGAGTAAGAAATAGCTTAGCATTTGATTTAAGATTGTGTACGCATTGAAGATTTTTTTTCTCACGAGCTCTTATTTTTATGGTATGATAGTAGGTTTAATTGATTACTTAGAATCTACTAGGTGTTAGAGTTGTTTTAGCATGGAAAATTTCTATATGTACACAAAAGTTGCAAGTCATTTATTTGCAAAGGAAATGGGAATTTTCGGTCTATCTTAGTTTTGCAATTTTTTTCACATTTTTTGTTTAAATTATGATTTTTGGACTAGTAATGTTGTAACAAAACCGTGGTTTTAAGTGTGACATTGCATGTTTTTTATGTGATGGAAATGGGTGTTTTCAATCTATGATAGTTTGTAGACAATCAACACATTGTTAATTGACCCATAAATGTTTATTCATAGTTTGACTTACAAGTTTTGACTGTTGGAAATATCTAATATTGATCTAGATAAGTTCCAACTTTATTCACCTTTATGTAAAAGATATCTCCTCCAAAATATCAAAAGATATCAAATAGAATATCTAGAGATACTATATAGAATATCTAAAAATATATGGAAATATCAAAAAGCTCTAGAATATCTAATATAAGATATTATGTGATATTTTCTAAGCTAGAAGGTTGGAAAAATTCTATAAATAAGAGGTTTCACTATATAACTCAATAAGCAAGAAAAGCAAGAGAAGGCACCGAAGTGCTCTGGAGTATTTTTATTACAAAGTTTATTTCTATATTTCTCTTATGAGTTTGTGTGTGTTCATAATATTGTTTCTATTTGCATTATCTTAGCACACACCCTCCAAGTTAGGAGTTAGATATAATTCCTTCAAATTGGTATCAGAGCTAGGTTGAACTTATGTCATAAGTTTTTATTTCACTCTATTAGTCTAGTTTAAAATGGCAGGTATGAGCAATAGTCTCACTGGATCCCAAATCCCCATATTCAATGGGAAGGAACTATGATTATCGGAACATAAAAATGAGGACCTTATTTTGTTCAAGTTAGATGTGTGGGAGCTAGTTAAGAATGGGTTTCCAGAACCTATGGATCTTCAAACACTTCAAGCAATGGCACAAGTTGATTAGGATTTGATTAAGGAGAACAAACATAAGGATGCAAAAGCCTTGTTTCAAATTTGAAAAGTAATGGACGAGTCCATATTTCTGTATCTTGCAGCAACAAATAGATCAAAGCAAATATGGGAAAGTCTTCAAACAACTTATCAAGGTATTGGTAAATAAAACTTGCAAAATTACAAAATCTTAGGAGGGATTTTGAAAATATTTGTATGAAGGACTTAGATTCAATAGATTTATTTTGTACCCATGTGATGGGTGTACTAAATCAAATTAGGTCTCATGGCGAGACTTTAGAGGATCAAAGGATTGTAGATAAAATACTCGGAAGTCTTCCTAGTAATTTTGATGTAATTGTTGTTACAATAGAAGAATCAAATAATTTAACCCAAATGTTTCTAGACAGATTAATGGGATCTTTAATATCCCATGAGAAAATATTGAATAGATAAGGTAACTCATCTCTTGAGCAAGCCCTCAAATCACAAGTTTTAATTGGTGGTAATAGATCAAGAGGAAGATCAAGCTTCAACAGAGGCAAGGGAAGAGATTTCTAAAGAGGATCTAGAAGAGCAAACACATATTATAAAGGAGGAAGAACAAATTCAAATTTCTACACTACAAGTGCTAGAGGTCGTGGAAATAACCAAAATTACACTTATGGTCAAAGTAATGACAAGCCGCATGTTCATTGCAATTACTGTAAAAGGTATGGACACTATGCCAATGAATGTAGGAAGAATTTTTTTGATATGAGTAAACAAAATGCAATTTTTTCTGAAGAAAATTGGTTTGAAAGTTATAACAATGGTTCAATTTTCATTACATGTAATGTTGCTCAAGAAAGTGCAAAGGATATTTGGTTTCTAGATAGTGGATGCAGTAATTACATGATTGGACATAAGGAAATGTTTGCAGACATAGATGAGTCAGTTGCATCTAAATTTATGTTAGGAAATATTAATAAAGTTACAGTTATGGGAAAAGGAACAGTAAATATTGAAACTAGGAAAGGTGAGAACAAACACATTCCAGATGTGTATTATGTTTCTAGTTTGAAACATAATCTAATGAGTATTGGGCAGTTAGTACAGAAGGGGTATAAAGTCTATTTTGAAGATGATCCATGTGTAATATTGGATAGAAATCCGAGCAAAAAATTGATTGCAATGGTTGAGATGATACGAAACAAAATGTTTCCATTAAGAATCCAATAAGATTTTTCATCTAAAAAGATTTCTTCAGTAGCATTTAAAGTTTCTCTAAAAGATCAAACTTGGTTGTGGCATTTGAGATTTGGACACTTAAGTTTTAGAGGTTTAGATTTACTGAAAAAGAAGCATATGGTGAAGGGTTTTCCTTTGATAGAGAAACCAAACAAGCCTTGTGAAAGTTATATTAAAGGGAAGCAACACAGGGAAAACTTTCCTGTTGGAAAGTCATATAGAGCTAGATATCTTCTTGATATTTTCCATTCAGATCTATGTGGACCTATGCAAACACCATCAATTGGAGGAAGCATGTATTTTTTGACTTTTATAGATGATTTGAGTAGAAAAACTTGGGTTTATTTCTTAAAACATAAGTCATAAGTATTTAATGTGTTCAGAGATTTTAAGGCTATGGTTGAAAAGCAAAGTGGTTACTAAATAAAGGTGTTAAGATTAGATAGAGGAGGAGATTACATTTCAAATGAGTTCCTAAATTTCTACAAATTTCATGGGATTAAGAAGCAATTTACGACAAGGTATACACCTCAACATAATGGTGTGGCTGAATGAAATAATAGAACAATTATGGAAATGGCTAGAAGTATGTTGAAAGCCAAACATCTACCAAATGAGTACTGGGATGAAGCAGTGGCTTGTGCGATTTACATCTTGAACCGATGTCCAACAAAAATTATGAAGGATAAAGTTTCTCAAGAAGCATGGAGTAGAAAAAGACATAATGTCTCGCATTTGAGAGTTTTTAGATGTGTAGCTTATGCTCATATTCCAAATGAGAGGAGGAAGAAATTGGATGATAAAGGAGAAAGATGTATTTTTGTATGTTACAATGAGCAATCAAAAGCCTATAAATTATTCAACCCCATCACAAAGAATTCTATTATTAGTAGAGATGTTGCGTTCATTGAAGAACAAGCATGGGATGGAATTATTGATAAGTTAACAACTATCACTACAGGAATAACTCATCATGAAAATGATTTGATGAAAAGAGCACACAAAATGTTCATCTAGCACCTCAAGGGATCGGTGTAGTGACATCTTCTTCAAATAGCACTCCAGTTTCAAAAATCATCATAAGAGGTATCTCAATGGTAATTTCTCACATTCAAAGTCTCACAGCAGTGACATATTAGATCCAACATTGGCAACACAAAGGTCTCTCACTATAGGGACACCCTAGGGAAGACAAAAAGCTTAAGGTAGATTTATGAACAAACTCAAGGTGATGAGAATGTTGATTTATATTCTGAATTTGCATTATTTTCTCATGATGATCCTATATATTTTGAATATGCATTTGAAAATGAAAAATGGGTAAAAGCAATGGATGAAGAAATTGATTCTATTGAAAATAATCGTACATGGGATCTTGTGAGCCTTCTAGAAGAAAATAGTGTAATCGGCGTAAAGTGGGTCTATAAGACAAAATTCAATGCAGGCATAAATGTTGAAAAACATAAATCCAGGTTAGTTGCAAAGGGTTTCTTACAACAACCCAGAATTGATTACAATGATACTTTTACTCCAGTAGCTCGACTAGACACTGTCAGAACTATTTTAGCAATAACAACTCAAAAGAATTGGAAAGTCTATCAAATGGATGTCAAGTCTGCATTTTTGAATGACATACTAGAAGAAGAAGTTTATGTTTTATAACCACCTAGATATCAAATATTTGGTCAAGAGAACAAGGTATATATATTGAAGAAAGCCTTATATGGTCTGAAACAAGCTCCGAGAGCATGCTATAGCAAGATTGATTCATATTTTTTGAAAAATGGATTTAGAAAAATTAATAGTGAGCCCAACACTATACATCAAGATGAATGATCAAGAATTTTTTTAATTGTATGTCTATATGTTGATGATCTAATATTCATAGGAGATTTGTCAATTGACTTGTTTAAGACAACGATGAAAAAAGAATTTGAAATGACAAATTTGGGTTTAATGAAGTATTTTCTTGGCATAAAAGTCAATCAATCAGAAAATGGAATTTTCATATGTCAATCAAAATATTCTAATGATATTTTTAAAACGTTCCATATGATGAATTGGAAGCCAACATCAACACCAGTTTCCACCGGATTGAAGCTAAGTAAAGATGATATAGGATGTAATACTGATCCAACTATGTACAAAAGACTTATTGGTAGCCTGATGTATTTGATAGCTACAAGGCCTGATATCATGTATGGTGTAAGTCTTATTTCTAGGTTTATGGAATCCCCAAAGGATTCTCATTGGAAATTTGGAAAAATAATTTTAAGATATGTTAATGGAACAAAAGCTTTTGGCATTTTATATATAGTTTCTGATATTTTCAAGTTAGTTGGCTACACAAACAGTGACTGTGCAGGAAGCATAGATGACAGAAAGAGCACATTTGGTTATGTTTTCCATTTTGGTTTAGGTGCAGTTTCATGGGCTTCTAAGAAGCAAACTAGTGTCACCCTCTCTTTGGAAAAAGCATAATACATGGTAGCCACAGTAGCAGCATGTCTAGCAATATGGACGAGAAGAGTAGTATCATATCTAAAACAAGAACAAGAAGAAGCAACAAAGATATTCTGCGATATCAACTCAGCTATTGCATTATCAAAGAATCATGTTTTTCACAAAAGGAGCAAGCATATTGATACTAGGTATCATTTTATTAGAGAGCTAGTCAACAATGGAAAAAGATGTTTGGATTTTTGCAGGTCTGAAAACCAATATGCTAATATCTTCACCAAGCCATTACCAAAGGACACAATTGAGCATATGAGAGATTGCTTAGGCATCATAGGTATGTATTGCTCCAACAATACATGAAGAATCGAGATTAGGAGGGAGTGTTGGAAATATCTAATCTTGATCTAGATAAGTTCCAAATTTATTCACCTTTATGTAAAAGATATATCCTCCAAAATATCAAAAGATATTGTATAGAATATCTATAAAATATCAAGAGATATTATATACAATATCTAAAAATATCTGGAAATATCAAAAAGCTCTAGAATATATAATATAAGATATTATGTGATATTTTCTAAGCTAGAAGGTTAGAAAACTTCTATAAATAAGAGGTTTCACTTTGTAATTCAGTAAGCAAGAAAAGCAAGAGAAGACACCGAAGTGCCCTGGAGTATTTTTAATACAAGGTTTGTTTCTATATTTCTCTTGCAAGTTTGTGTGTGTTCATAATATTGTTTCTATTTGCATTATCTTAGCACACACCCTCTAGGTTTGGAGTTAGATATAATTCCTTCTTTGACATGTTTTATGGATTATGAAGCAATGTGGAGGCCCTTGTTTATTTTTTAACTTTATAACAAATACTCTTTGGGCCTAACAAGTTTTGACACTTCCAAAATAATGTTGAGCTTATTGATTCATTCGTTAATCACAAATTTAAAGGGAAAGTTTCTCGTGAATCTTAGAAACCTTGACTTCTCTTAAGAAAGGACAATACATGGAAATTATTCATTTGTGATCTCTTCGCATCAGTGCATCTTCAAAAGGCTTAGTGAGGACCGACATTACACTTTATGAAACAACGTCGAGATATCTTTTTGGCTCACTTTTGAATATTTATGAAAAAGTTTTAGGAGAGATTAGTTATGTGAAAAGAAAAGTAGTGTGGACTATTCTTATTGGTTAACTACCGACAAGGTTATCAAAGGACTGAAATTACAAATTGTAAAGTAACTTGGAGCTTTCTTATTAACTCGCACTTCACAATGAATGAGAAGACCCACCAAGAAACTGACATTGCAAAAACAATATAAGTGTGGATATTTCTTATTGGTTTGCGCTTCACGATGACCAATAAAGATTATGTAGATTCTGACACAACGAAAACCATACATACATCATGTTTGATTATTGGTTTGCACTTCACATTGAAACATAACTGACAAATAGATCATATAATAGAAATGGTCTGTAAGAACCATACATACGCAAAGCCTTATTTTTAGCTTTCCTTTCACACTCTGACATGGTTCTTACAAAGGAAAACAACATGCAAAGCTATCAAATCTCACCATGTGGAATTAATTGGACTTAGAGGTGAAAAGATAGACAAAATCCATGTGAATACATGGATAATTAGGAAGATCAGAAAATTAAAGACACAACAAATGTCAAAAGCCATGTATAACTCAAAGCCTCATAATCAACGCAAAACATATAAATTATTAAATGGTGTACTAGAATTCAATGTTGCAATGGTATACCGTCATCTTAGCATGAATTAGCAAGATTTACATGACTCTTGAAAGGATTTCATATTCAAGCACATAGTATTCAAGCTATAACTGAGATTTTAAAGTCTAAATTCAAGTGATCACAAAGCAAAATAGAGTACTGCCATTTCTTGAGATTGAGAGCTTTACATACCATAATTGCTCAAGCATTTTAAATATTATTGTCAATGGAGGCTTACCTACACACTTTCTACTCAGACCAACTCTTTGGAGACATTATTTTTGACAAACAAGTCAACAATGTAGAGAATTATACAACGTTGAAAATGGAGGTAGAAGTAGCTATTATGATAGATGATGATGTAGACTAGGACAAATCATAGTGCATGGTTGGTCTAGTGGCCATTAGATAGACATGGTTGCTATGGACATTGACTACACTTTATGTTGTAGGTTTCATCATAAATTTTGCTAACACAAACACAAGGAAAACAATTATTTAAAGTGTGTGTGCACACTCAGGTTTATTTTTCCTTTAAGCATGTAATTTTCAATTAGACACTTACAGTGCGGAAAATGTAGACACTCAAATTTAGTAACTTATCATTTAGAAATGATAAGTTTGGCTTTGTTCCTATGCTAAGACAGTTAATGCTCACATTCTAAGAATAATCAATACAACTCTCTCTCTCTCTCTCTTGAATTTCTCATCTATAAATTGTTATATCAATCAACGAAAGTAATAATTCAACCATACACATCATTCTTAAACTTTTATTTTTGCATCATTGTCTACCTAGGTAAAACCTAACAGTTCTGGTCCATAGTAGACTATGGTCATGGAAAAACTATATGGTATTTCACCCCTCCATCTAATGACTCCTTTTCCAAATTGAAAATCCTTATGTAAGTTATTTCATCTTCCTAATTTAGCCTTAATGCAAATGTTTAACCTGAAAAATCCTATATATGCAAGTCAAAAGAACTGCATAACTCACTTGGCATTGTCATAAGCTCTTATTGAAAATATCAACACTAAAGCACTTAAGGCTCTCAAAAATTTCCTTAAAGTTGTTGCACATCATTTAGAGAAGCCACTTATTAATTATGAAACACTCAACCAGGTCAAATATTTTATCTTCCCCCACCTCCAAGAACTCAAATGTCCCAAATCCATATTTGAGTAAGAGAAAATAACTCCAAGAATTGTCAAAGGTCTTCAAGGGACAAATGGGTTTATCCTAGCATCTAAATCCCACCACGTAACACTACAATCACCCTTGGTACAATTTATACTTGATATTTATCCCACTATATTTATGTCAAGAAACATGAGGGTACCAATAGGGATTGGCTTATAAATGCATGAACCTTTGCACCTATACTGGGAGAACTACATGATGCTTTCTTATTCTCAAGGGGATGTAGTGCAATACTTGTATTGGTTTAGAAGGGGTTGAATTCCAAGGGTATTCTAGCCTCACCCAAACATTTATTTCTCTTTCTGTCATGTAATGCTTAGATGATGGGTATTACAAGTATTTAGGGAATATACTTATTGTAGGTCATTACATGTTGTGTGAGATTAAAAGACATATAACGACACACATTTCTAGTCAATTGAAGGGTATTATAATATATAGACTCCTATTGTCATCATGTTCGAAACAATACAAAAGTGGGTAGAATTATACCATGGTCCATGCAAAGTTATATGGTCTTGGATAAAGGTGATTTCCAATGTTGTGTGAGAGAATGTGAGAAAGAGGATCAAGCGGGATGATGCACACATCAACTGAGTTACACTTGAATGGAAACGTGATGAAGCTCCATGTAGTAAGAAAGCATTCAACCATGAAATGTGCATGCAAAATAAAATAGTCTACTCATTCTCATAGATCAAAAAAAGGGGTAGAAATAGGAGTGTTGTGTAACTCCCAATGCAAGACCAATCATACCTCCACAAGGGAAAAGAGGAGTTACATACCAAAAATTGATAGTAACTCATGTATGATGCACTGATGCACACTGATG
The DNA here is from genome assembly GCA_019776745.2 of Taxus chinensis. Lineage (NCBI taxonomy): Eukaryota > Viridiplantae > Streptophyta > Pinopsida > Cupressales > Taxaceae > Taxus > Taxus chinensis. The sequence continues at coordinate 196,352,433 of CM034147.1, read as the reverse complement.
ATTCTATGACAGAATTTATCATACCCCCTAAGACACCTAAGACCTATGATCTCACCTAAGTGAGATGAATCACCAAGTGATGTGGACAATGCCCCGAGAAAGGAAAATAACCCACACCAACACCCCACCTTTATCGTAACTTAGGATGAGGCAAGAAAGTTAGAAATGAGAAATAGGTTTTGTCAACTATGCCTAATTAGGTACCCATGTATAAAAAGGATCTCAAGTAATGGAGGAAAGCCTAAAGGGAAAAAATCCACTTACAAGAGAGTGAAGAATCCCCTAAACAACCTAAGAAAGATGCATTAAATGGGTCTCAAAAACTAAAGGCTTGATGAGATACCCATGTAAAAACTACAATCTTTCTAGAAGAAGAAAAAGAGAAGAGAAGAAGGAGACTAGATAAACCGGAGAATATATGAATCCACAGTGGACCTCACCCAAAACGAGAGAAAAAGTAAAGATACTTAGCCTCAGTGAAGGGTTTGGTGAAGAATCCTACAACGGATCTGAAGTATGCAACTCTATGAAGTCTCTAAGAAGAGTGTCGATGATGTGGTCTTCCACCTGTAGACTGAAGAAGGTCCATCCACATCAAATAATGTTTCTGACCTTATGAAGGAACAAAAATGGAGTACTAGAAGTCTGCCCACTCCGTGAAGGAAATAGAAGGAAGCAATACTAAGAACTCTAAATACAGTCTAATGAAGTGTGACATAGGTCTAGCAAACATGTGTAAAGGAACAAAAGGTAATGCTACGAAAGCATAAATGTCAGAGTGTGAGAGGGGAACATCCGTTGAAAGGATTCCCAATTGAAGTGAAGGAAAAGAAACAACCCCCACAATAGTAGAAAGAGGATCCACAAGTAGAGGTGGATTGGTGATGGTCTCCAAAATAGTGGAAGTGACAAAGGTCCCAGAAGGGGCACTCCCAAAAAAGAGATGAAGGACTCCTCCAAAACACCTGTAGAAGGAAGAGAAAGTCCCTATACTGCAACAAAAATAGGTACTATGAAGAGACGATGAAGGTCTGATAGATAATCTTCCCAAAATGGTTGCTTGACAAATAGAAGAGAAATGTTTGAAAGGAATTAATCATCATCACATGAAGGAGGAGGAGTGGAAAATCATCACACACTGAAATTGGAACGAAGGTAGATGTAATGATAGTATGAGGCTGGGAACAATACTACCTGATGTTTGATGGGAAGGGAGGAGGTTCAACATTCTCTGAAAGGTGGCTAGGAGAAGGAGGAGAGAAGTCCTCATCAATACTCTCATCATCATAACTAGAAGAACAAACCTCATCATAAGGGATAGAATAGGTAAATCTGTGTCAGCAAAACTATCATCACATGAAGAAGGAGAGGAAACAACTGTATTAGAAGATGAAGCAGTAACGACAATATCTTAAGGGTCTCCAAATAAGGATTAGAGAATTCTCCAATTAGTTTGGGGAAACTCTGTGTGCGCCACATGATGGTGGAGAGGCCTAGAAACGTGTATCAATAAGCAACCAAGAAGACGATCAAATGTGTCGAGCCAGTATTCAAGATGATAAGAATTGGTGGGTGTAAGAACTTTCCCATACAAAAAAGGATAAAGGCCTTCATGAGTAAGGTAACATTCCATGCAAGCATGCCATGATGTATAATTCTCTCTACCAAGAAGAAGAGGTGGAGGCTTAGAAGCAATCCTACAAGCTCAAGTATGAAAAGGAAATCCTCCATGGTGCATCTGAAAAGAGAAAAGAAAAGTGTCAGAAGACAAAAATGCTCAAATGGATGTTGGACTTAGCTATGAAAATGCATCTAGAATGCAATAAAATAAGGGTGTGAGAGTACACACAAGGTTGCAAGATGTTGAAATCGATCGAGAATGCATCTACATGCAATACAACACCCAAGAACAATGATAACCCCCATTTTTTGCACTTTATAAACAATGTGTTGATTACAGTAAGGTGTGTTCGTGCGAGGTGAAACAGTTGACCACTCACCTTGCAGTAGATGAAAAATTGCATAAGAGTGGAGGCCATAATAAGTTTTAGTCAGAAGTATAGGAACAACACATAAACAAGCAAAAAAGGGTGAAAGCAAGGAACAAGGGGACAAAACAAAGTTCGGTGTGAGAAAAAGTGTCTCACATTGCATAAGGGGCACTCTTTCCACAAGGTTATGGTGGATGCACTCACTAAGCCTGCAAGAATAAGAAGAGCACTACAATGCAAAACATGACTCAAAATGAGTTAAAAGGGGCCCAAAACGCCAGAACGGACCTCCAAAACATACAACAACCACAAGAAAATGCCAAAAAGACCTCTATGGGACCTACACACCATCAAAAAACACTACACACTCCCACAAAATGGTCAACAAAAAAAATGCCTAGTAACCCTAGTTTTGGAATAATTTTTTCCCAATTTTAATTAATTTCCAAAAGGAAAAAATGGGCTTAGCATTTAAAAAATAAAGGTTACCTTTAATTTAACCTCCTAAAAAAAAGTGACCCACTCTGATTAATTAAATAACCTTACCTTTAAAAAATAAACCTAATTAATATTAATTGACCTTAGAAAAATTAAATTCCTTCCTTTTAAAAATTAAGCCCTAATTAAATTTAATTAAGCTATGGTATTATGAATAAATACTATAAATAAACACAAGGATATAATTTAAAGAGTGGGCAAAAAAAGGGAAAACTTATCAAAAATTAACAAGGAAAATGGAAAACAAGGGAGGGAAAAGGGAGTTTGAAAGGCATGAGGAGGAGGGTGTACCAAGGTGGGTGAATGTTGAGCATGGGGTGAGCTCGATGTGGAGCACGAGGAGGAAGGGTGGTCGATAAGCATTGAGATCGAGGAGATCGAGGAGCAGGTGTAAGTAACTGGCAATGTAGAGGTGATGACAAAGCACGACAAAAGGCACAAGTTGGAAGGAGAGAGGAACAATGCAAGGTCAACATGGTGTACAAAAAAAGCAGAGCTCGTGAGAAAGATGAGCGAGTAGACAAGAATGAAACACATGCACAATGATCTCAGGGTTAAAGAACAGGAAGGGTTGGGTAGAGGGTCCTAAGATGCAGAGAAACCCAATAGGCAAATGCCGGAAGAAACCCGAGCTGGAGGCCAAGGGGTAGGAGCAACACAACTAACCTGCTGAGTTAGGAACCAACATGAGGCAAAGAAAAAATAGGGAGAAAGGCTAAGTTGGGGAAAATGGAGCCAAGAATGAGGAGAAAGGGTTGGACGAGGTCAAGAAAACACAGAAAGAATAGGCGAACAAGGCCGAGCTCAATAATGAGCCAACAACAAACAAAGTTGAGCCATGGTGAGCTTGAGCTAGAGAAGGGGCCAAACATGAAAATATGAGGAGCCAACAATTAAGTAGGAAAATTCAGAGCCAAGGTCGATGCCAAACAACTAAAATCTCAACGTATTTAAATGAAAAACATAGATTCAACGCATACGACATAAACAACCAAACAAAACTAGATAAATCGTTGTAAACAAAGATGACCCAACTGCATGGAACACAACTTGTCGAGAAGACAACTTGACTTGCAAGGGGTAGAGCCAGATCACCGAGCTAGAAGGAGCTCGCCAAGCTAGTAGAGAGATTGGGCTCAAGCAAGGAGGAGCTTGGAGGAAGAAGTAAGAGTTGGGTGGGTGGGTGTAGGGTGCAAGAAAGAGCAGGAGGAGAGGAGAAAAGGTAGAAACTAGAATTTTTCAAAAAAATGAAAATTTTAATGAAAAAATCCAAAAAACTAACCATAAATACCTCTAAAGGAAGATTTTCCACCAAATGTAGTTGTAGACAAGCAGATCTAGCAGGAAAACACCATAAATTCCAAACTTAAAAAATACACCTGCACATGCACCAAAAATAACACACAAACCAACAGACTCCATGAAAACAAGATGAATCCAATAATGCAAATAAAGCACAAATGAATTATGAAGCTTACATAAGAAACTAGTAAGAACATGAAACCGAGAGTAGTAGGCAATGGAATACGGGTGAGTGGTGTGAATACCAACAACATGCTCTGATACCATGTGAGATAATGTGAGAACAAGGATCAAATGGGATGACACACACATCAACCAAGTTACACTCGAACATGGACAACATGACGGAGTTCCATGTAGTAAGAAAGAATTCAACCATGAAATGTGCATGCAAAATAAAAGGGTCTACTCATTCTCATAGATCAAAAAAAAGGGTACAAATAGGAGTGTTGTGTAACTCCCAATGCAATACCAATCATACCTCCATAAGGGAGAAGAGGAGTTACATTCTATAAATGGAAAGTAACTCATATATGATGCACTAATGCATAATGACGTGTTTGATGGATTCTATGATAGAATTTATCATACCCCCTAAGACACTTAAGACCTATGATCTCACCTAAATGAGATGACTCACCATGTGATGTGGACAATCCATACCCAAATCCTCCCCTTACCACTTTAAATAAGTAATTACTTATCCCTTTGTGTGTTTCGCTATTGTCATTTTGACATATTTGTAAGTATTAATGCATTATTCTAAATATGCATGGTTAATGTTGATTAATAAATTAAAAATAATCCTCTGTCATAAACCATTACATCCTATACTTGCATATATTGTATACATATAAATTTTTAGGGTGTAAACATCTTAGTATATTGTTTTTGCTTCTTTTATCAGTGGATGCTTTATAGTTTAGCTCATACTCTTTTTCTATATGTTGGGCTTGTATTTTTTGTGCATGTTTTTAATGGGATTTTCCACTTCTAACTCTTCTTTATAAATGGAATTATTATATATTAAAATAATTTTAAAATTGATTGAATTTTTATGTTATAATTATCTTTTTACATTGATAACTTTTGTTTCCACATGTAGTTATGTGAATAATAGATTAGCGTTTCTACCACACCTCAAAAAAAGATTTCTCTCTCTTTCTTTTGTAATTTTATTCATGGTTCTTCACCCCCTCTTTTGTTTTATTAACCATTTCTTCCCTGCCTTCTATTATAAACAATTGCTTCACTTGAATTAATGAGTTGTAAAGAAATATTAAATATATATTATGTGTTACTTTTTTGGCCATTTTTAAAATTAGAACACATCTTTATTAATCCAAAAAAGATCATATGGTTACAATTAAAATTAGCCAGATAAGAAATGGCCCATGAAACCACCTGAAGGTAACTAGGAGTCCACAAAGTTGGAGAACACATGACACAAACAACACAAAAAAAATAAGGAAGATATTAGGTGTAAGCCACCATAGCACTCAGGGGTGGAGTAAAATTGTGGCATGATGGTAGAGAGCCCATACCAATCAGATTATCATTTGATGCCTCCAATGACTCCCAGCCATCTTCATTTTTTACAGGTTGGGTCATGTTAGCAAGAGACAACATAACCATAATTACCCTGTCAGGAGGGGGAGAAGACACTAAATTTGAAGGACTGGGAACAACTGCAAGAGGTGACCAACTAAAGGGGCCAACAATTTTATCTCCACGAGGAGGAGGATTCCAACTATCCCACTAAGGTGGCGAACTCCAATAATCTCGTTGGGGTGGTAGAGAAGAGGAGGAACCAAACAACAAGGAATAACATTGGTTATGAGAGGGGATCCTACACCGTCAATCCACCGAGGGTGGGGAATCTAACCACACAGGGCCTTCATAATTATGCTCATAAAGCAAGGTGTGTTCCCCTAATGATAATAATATCCTATAGATATTGAAATTATAGGGCCACTTGATGTGTCTGAGCTTGAATTTGAAAACATGCATCATATACTACAAATTTTTCATTAGTATTAAATTGTTGTGATATTTTATTATTTTTGAAAATAGATGCATTTCTAGCTTCAAATAATTGAAATAAAATGATAGCTCTAAACATAATCCAAATTTCAGCTATGTGTGTAGGCCAATAGGATCGGTCACTAAAGAAATCCATTCTCCAGGTAAAGGTTTATGGATGGAAAGGATAAAATAGGCTATGAATCCATTGCCAAGTGACCTAGAAATGTGATCACAACTTTAAGGTGTGTTTGTAAGACTCGAGTCAAGAACAAATGAGACATTTTGGATTAGGAATACCAATGTGGGAAAGTTATTCTCCCACAAGAATCTCTTGATACACAAAGCACCATTAAAAATGACTAAATTTTGGCTACATGTGGCTATTCCAGACTTGATTGAGTCTAGGAAGCCATAATGAGGTGGGAAAATATAGATTCCAATGTGCATTCAATTTAACTAGAGCTAGGGAGAAGGGGCTAAGTAAAATTTAAAGTAAGATAGCGATAAAAGTTTTTGAAGGCAATGTCACAGTTCCATCTTTAATCTCTCCACCAAGATGGAGAGGGATTTATGCCAAATTTGTGAATCATAAAATCAAGAATAATCTCCTAAATATTGGGAATTGAAGGAAAATATGAATTGAGAAATTGAACCTTTCACTTTAAGTTAGCGCAAGGAGTCTAGTCTCTAAAAGTGACTAAATCCTAAATAATGGATATTCCTTTGTGAAATAGCTGCAGAGATTTTATGCCACAGACCTTTGCTAGAGGGATAAAGTCCTAAGTAACCACCAGAGACCATCAAAGGTTGTGGTTGTTGAAAGAATGGTCAATACAAAATGCATCTCTAATCCATTTAAGGAAGGGCTTAACAACATCAAATGCTTTCTAATTGTGTTTAGAAATGAACAAATTAGTAACTTGGACTAGAGTCATGGTGATCAGAAGGGTTTGAAATCCAATATTATTCCAAAATGTTTTAACATAGGGGCACTAGCCAAAATGGAAGTGACAGAGAAAATATTCTAGGATTCTTGCCCTTCACTAGACTTAACCACCCACTTGGCACAAATGGCAATAATTTTTTCTGTACATCAATAATTCCCATACCAAATTTTTTGTATGGAAGACAACAAACTTCCCAGTCTGGTTAGCATTATCTCATAAAAATCCTAACGTAATGGCTAATTTTCCATATGAATCTTTGGAAGGGAACCAACAAGAAGAATAATACACATGGGTGGTATCCAAAACTTTAGTGCAAACCTAAAACATGCCTGCCAAGGAGAGGGGTTGAGAAAACTAGAAAGAAAGATTTTTTCTGATCCTATCAAGAACATACTTCCAAAGCTTGCTGGAAGTGCTACTGAAGGTGAAGGGAATGCCTAGGAATTTGAATTGTTCCCCATTATAGATCCATTTCTAGGAGAAAGACTTCAACTAATCTAGTATAGGCCATGAGCTTTGTCGGTAAACAAGAGTCTTGGACCATTGGATGTTGTTGCCCAAAACTTTATAGAAAATATCAATATAATCCATGGCCTGTAAACAAACTAGTCATTATCGGCAATAATAAGAAAGGAATTTTCAATGAAATTATCATTGATGAGATGGGAAGAGTGATTAGGGAGATAAATCCCTCTTATCCCCTCCTGAGCAGCACTACGGGCAAGGAGGTAACCCAACCCATCAGTAGTAAGTAAAAAAAGAGTAGGTGCTAAGGGGAAGCCTTGTTGAATAGATCTATAAAGACCAAAAGATTCAGAGTGGCACCCATTAATGTCCAAAAGGTTTGGACAACTCATAAGAAAAGGGAACCAAATCCTAAGGCTTTGAGCATGGTCAGGATGAAAGGACACTTGATCTAATTGTAGTATTTTTCAAAAATCCATCTTAAGGAAAAGAGTGCGCTGATGAGTGACACAAGCCCATTCCATTCCTTCCCAAATTGTGAGCAGATTGTCTAGGATGTATCTTCCTCTAATGAACACAATCTGCTTAGGTCGAATGATCAATGATAGGATAGTTCAAATGCGTAAAGTTAGAGCTTTGGCCAAATTTTTGTAAGACATTTAAGAGAGTAATGGGTTGCCAATGGGAGATGAGGTCAGGGTCACCTACCTTAGGTTTGAGTTAATTTTTTCATTTATTAATGATAGATCCAAGAAATTTATTAGAAAGGGATTCATTACAGACAATCAATAGGTCTGGTACAACAAAATTCCAAGTTGTTTTATAGAATCCGCAAGGAAAGCCATCTTGAACTAGAGATTTATCACTAACCATGCAATCCAGGGCTGTATGAAGATCCTTGAGAGAAATAGGACTGTCATACTGGGCACATGTATTAGAAAAAATATGGGAAGGAACCACGTCCAAGAATTGTTGGAGGGCATGTTGCCACTCCATCGTGTCTTGTTGATATTGAAAAACTAACTTCTAGTACTAAAAAAAAAACCAAGCTAATATTAGTGGGATCAGTGAGCCTAGATTTGACCACCTAAATTGCTTTGATTTTCCCTCACGCTTATTTGGTGTGTAGGGATTGAAAAAATCCTTAGAGTGTTTATCACCAATTTTGAGCCAATAGAGCTGAGCACAGATCTAGGTACCTTTCATAGTATGAACCTTAACAAGATAAAGTTGGTATTTGGGCTAGGTAACTCAAGCTTGAAGATGGAGATAAAAAGCATTGACATCCAATAAAGTAGACATGCACTCAAACTCAACTTTTAGAGCCGAATATTCCCGTTTGCGAATGCATGCCACATGTTTTCCAAAGTGGTAGAGAAAGGTGGTGGTTCAGTGAATCGCATCATTCCACCACCTGATCCAACTAGTACCAACCTAAAGACATGACACCGAGTTCCACACACTAGCAATGATTTGGATAGCTCCTTCACGAGACAACGAGGAAGTATTAAGGAAAAATTGATTGGAGGGGATCTTAAATACACTATGGTACCACATCATCGAGAATGATATCATACTATGATAAGAGAGACCAAATTCTAGCTAAACCATGACATAGATCTGGTTGGAACTATCAAAGGAAAACATGTGTTCATCATAGAGAATTACTCTATTCAGCCTTGTGAGAACATGGTCAAATCCACTATGTAAATTTTTTAATGTGAACCAAGGCATGTCAGAGAGAGAGGTCCGCTATAGAAAGAGCGGGTTTGACATCCCCCAATAGATTTTGAAATAAAACCATGTTTGGTGCTTGCTAGCACACCAACGCATTAGTAGTGCACCAATTTTTTCCTCTAGATGTTCCACCATATTAAAGTCTCCACAAAAAAGTCAAAAATCACAACGCAAATTATATTTTAGCTAGCGTCATAACTTTATACATGCAGGGTTGTCATTAGAGGCATAAATACTAAGTAAGCCAACTATAAAACCATTAATGTCCTTTAAACCCACAGAGCTCGATGAGTGGGATCTTCCCCTGATGTTGTAATTAATGAGGAAAATCTTGGAGATATGGAAATATTGATGTCACCCTTTCCTTCTTCATGAGAAGTGTAAAAGTGCATAAAATCAAAAGCAATAGTCTTTAATCTGACATTAAGAAAATAACCTACAATCTTAATCTCATGTAATAGATGACATCAATTTTACCAATAATTTGACAAGCTAAATGAACAAAGAATTTTATGGAGGTATTTGTAAGCCCTCTAACATTCCAAGATATAAAATTCATGGAGGGAAGTCATACATGGATTATTCCCCCTACCCGTCATGAAATTATGACCCCAAATGCTAAATTGTTTGGAAAGTTGTGGGTTTTGGTTTGAGCCAAAGTTATTAGTGAAAATGGAGCGGTGTTTAGCCCCATTTCTTCCCCGAGATGCATCAGAGCCCTCCTTAGGAGGAATATGAGAGCGTCACAAGAGTTGAGAGCTAAAAGATAAGTTCCCAGCCTCACCAACTGGATTTTGAACATTGTGTAGTTGGCTTTGCATTGAGGATTGTTGTAAAGAGGTAGAAACTTTCTTAGAGGGTGAGGCCTCAATGTTAGCTAAATGGGTCTAGGGAGAAGCGGTAGGATTTTTTCCACTAGAATGATCCAATTTAGGGCCTACCATGGTCCATCCATCACCAAAAGTGGCATCTCGAGGCTTATCCATCGTCATCGGCCCTGGGGTAGCACAAAATTAAAGGGGATAGTCATGAATGCGATGGTTTATGGCTTGACAATGAAAAAACACATTGGGAAGGTTGAAATATGTGACCTTCTACAAAAAGGAGTGTGGCCCAAGCTGGATGTAAATATGCTTAATCAAATATTTTTTCAGGTCAACCTCAACATAAACCCTTTTGTTAGGGCGTGCAGAGAAAAAGTGGGTTTGTTCTTCCCCAACAACATGCCAAATGGGCCAAACAATATCAAGGATGAAATATCAAAGATGAAGCGAAAAACCTGGAAGCTCAACCCATATGGGGACATGGATAGAAACCTAGTTTGTAACATTAAAATCTAGAGTCTAGTAAGATAACACTAGATGTAAACACAAAATCACGCGCATATTACTATTTTACTATGTTGTCAAGTATGTTTTTATATGCATGGATCTTAAGTAATTAAAGTATTATCTGGTGACACAATCCTTTGATTGTTTCTATTGTCTTCCTCTATCACATATGTCATTTTTGTACCCAGTTCTGGTCAGGTCACAAGGATCCTTGTATGTCTATCTTTTCACATATGTCGTCTTTTATCTTAGGACACCAGCGCCCACTCTGGAAACTAGCGTCCAGGCGCTCCTGTCCATTCTAGGCACTTCTATCCTCTTGGTTCTTTTTACAAATTTTGAAATTTTTGGTTGGCCTTTCTAGTTTTCTAATCCTTATCTCTTATTCATAGTTGACCTTTTGTGTCACTAATGTTGAAATTCAAACAAGAGATCCATATATATATATATACAACACACACTCTATTATTTTGGCTGAAAATTCTAAGGAGAAATCACATCTACATACTATCACTACCATCAGAGGGACTACATTTTTGGGATGCATACTTTGCATTGGAAGGGGAAGTGTTGAATTCCATACCACACATTTGCATCTTATCTAGCTACAACCCACTATTTTGGCATCATTGACGCAAGTGCAACCTAAGGACACTATTTCACACAAAAGCACAAAGAACTACATGGATTATGGAATGTAGTACAGTGCTCGATCATAAGTTCACTCATCAGGAAACCATCGGGGTCAGCCGACTTCACATATTACATATTTCATTTCAATTTGATGTATTTGTTAGCTTGTGTAGGTAGATAGAGTTTGTTTTACAGGTTATAGGTACCCTTTGGTGATCAAAGAGCGAATATTAGGTGACTGAAAAGAATTAGTAGTGAAACCATAATGACACAAAAGAAAGTAGATCCTGAGCATTTACACAGTCATCAACACCCAAGACCAGTCATCAACGCCCAGACATCTCTGTCCAGTACTGGGTGCCCCCGTTTGACATCTTTCTCAGGTTCTTGAATTCACAGGGAGCAGTTACGATTTTTTTTACATCTTGTTCAACACTTTACACTGCCTAGATCAGTTCCAGATCACACATGAATCAACTAAGTCATTTATCTCTCCCATTTACTTATAGTTTTGCATTGCTTGAGTGCTTAACATATGTATCTTTATTGTATTTTACCATATCAGTTACTATGCAATCAAATTTAATTAAGTTTTAATTAAATCACTAGAAGCATGTTATGTAGATGCCAAGTGTAAGCTTTAAGAAAAAATGCTTGAAGCTAGGAAGGTTAGTTAAAAGTAAAAAGGTCAAAACCATTGGTAAGGTTACACACGCTGGTAACCTAGATACCGAACAAATCCCATTAGTTTTTAAATCTAGCATCAAGGTAGATTTCAGAAGGGATGCGACCCAAAAAATAAGCAATGAGATTAAAATTTTGATACCATTTAACAGTGGGCTCAATAACATATAAACTAATAGCAACAAAGGGAACATGGTTATCACATCATTGTACACCTTTAGGAAAAAATTCTGAGTTCATTTGGGTGTCATCTTCCACTTCGCTTGTAACCAATTTTTTTGTGGTATGAGAAGAGGCCATATAAAATGTCCTAACTAAACCTCCTTAAGGGTGGTAAGAATGACAATAATAACCAAACCGTTTGTTCATGTAAAAGCAGTATGAGGGCCATGACCAATGAAAATAAAGGAGAGTATAATGCCAGGCACGTGTGAAATAATGCAATCTAAGCAAAGCCGAAGCATTTTTTTTTGTATTTTCAATTTCATATGTATCCCTAACATTTCTACATTCCTTGTTATTTTATCTAGGTTTCTTTCCTCATATCATATTTCAACTTACAATGCCTTATTGTGAAATCAAAGATTTAACCTAGGAATATTATGCTAAAAAAGTCCACATAGATGACCAATAACATCATTTTTACTATGCACATAGAGAAAACATATATAATTGTAGGCAAAAATTGGTGCATCCCTCTAGTGCATAAGAATATTCATCTGCTCCCATCACAACCCTTGTAGATCGAAATTCAAATTTCATGTTCCATCCCTCCTCTTCCCACAATGTTTTATAACATCATATGTTCTCTTTTTGAATAATTAATTGTGCTCTCCCCATATAATTAGCAATGTTCCTCTTTCAAATGTAGTTTGTGGTTCTTTTCCCACACTACACTTGTTTTTTTAGAAGCTCCTCCTCCTCTCTCCCTCAAAATAATTTGCCATATTTGTTTTTCTCCAACAATATTTCTCCTACCCAATTCCCTCACTCTTAGGTTTCAAAACATTGCATATGTAGTGGCCTTCCTACCCGCATACATGTGCCTCTCACCGTTTAAAATAGCTCTCCATTTGTTGAAGCACATTATCAACTCCAAAAAGGATAGTTCACATGTCACAAGTTCATAAGTGTTATGTATGCCTAGAAAATTATCGAATAATGAAAACTAGAATATCAAATGGATTACATAATTGCAATATATGTATTTTTGAGTGAAATAAGTATCATTTCTCTAAATGGAATAACATGGATCCTAGAAAGTAACCTGATTTTGTTTCACTATCTTACAAAAGTTGAATAAATGCTCATAACAATATTGAATGCAAATTTCTAGGTAAATCATGCATGTTAAGGCCTATAAAAAGAAAAAATGAAATGTTCATACCATCAACTTTCCCCACAATATTCCATCAATGTCCAAATACATTCTCCTATGTATTGATGATTTGGACATAGTTATGATGATATGTTAAGGGACTAACCAAAAATCATATGAATTTTATGTAAGTAGGTCACATTTCATGCAAGCATTGCAGTATAAAATATCCCATGATACATACTACAAGGATGTTTTTCTCGAAAAAAAACTCTCTCATCCTTGTGACCCATCTCTACAAAATTTTCCTCCATGCTTTGTACTGTATCTATTAACATGCTAGAAACTTGAGATAGAAGGTCCATTTGATAACTAGGTTAATAAATTTTGCACCAATGAATAGTAGTAACCATATTATTTTCTACCTTTGCTTCTTAATACATGAACGAAACCATAAGATATACAAAATTATTTGTTGTCTTCAGGTCATTATTCTCCATGCTCTATGGCTTGGCCAGAACTTGCTTTTCACCCATAAATGAATACAACACAATATTCAATCAATGTCGTATTTCTAGATTTTTTTTCTACATGGTAGGTCATTTTCAAACAAGCAAACATTAAATATGTTCAAATGCATAAATATTCTCTTTATTTGATACACTAAAATGATGGACGATTTGGTAGCCATACATGCTTCTAATATTTTTTCTTAACCTTATCATGTGAAACCAGTGACAAGAAAATACTATCATTTTCTTGAAGAAAAATATTAATGACACCCTTCTGACGGATACAGTAAACCTTCGGTAATGGTTACATGACTTTCCATGATGTTCTTCTAGATACCTTGACAAGGTTTGGTTATAACCTATGAGGGACTATACTTTATTAGAAAAATGTGAGATTGGATTATTTGACATGATCATCTAATAGGACCTCCAAATTTATTCTTCACTCTCAATGTTGTTGGCACTCAATGGCCTAACTTGCACAAAACTATATTTGGCATTCTCGATTATGCTTGTGAAACACGCCATTAGAGTATCCTCAATATTATATCTAATCCTCATCGTGCTTATGCCTACACCAAAGATTCACAATCTTCCACAAAGAGGTGTTGAAAAAAAACTCGGGGGAAAGGACTACGGGTACAAGTACATGTACAAATGAAACCTCTTCCTTTTTTACTTTAATTATTGCATAAACTATTCACCTCTAACATGTTGTCTTATTATTTTCCTACCAGGTACAAATGGCAACATACTAGGGTGCACACATCTTCATGATTTGTTGTGGTTGGAATATGCTCCCAATGTTAATACATTAGACTAGGGAGACCAAATTGTTGTTGTTGCAAAAAAAGACTACTTTTAAAAATATGTTTCTACTTGGAATCAATGAGATAGTTTCCATAAAACTAAAATGCTTCATCATTCCATCCTTGATGACCCTTACCTATTGGACACATACAAAATATTTATCACATAACCTCGTCTTGACTTGAAAGAGATTCTTAACCATATTGAAAGACATATTCAATGGTATGAAGAAACATGCTTATGGAGGATGGGAAAAAATAACTTCCCTTATGGAATGATGACATATTATACATCCAAAACCTAAACATGCTTTTTGTTTGGAGAGCGAATGTTGATTGCCAACTTGTTCTCTCATGTCATGTTATTTTGAAATATATTGATAATTGTGCGAAAAAGGTAGAGAAACGCTAAAAATCTATCATCAAATGTTTACATAACTTTTAGAGGGTGCACATTCTAGTAACCCTTCAGAAATATTTTAATTGAGAGTGTTGTTGAGCATGACATCAATACATAAGAAGTTTTCCTTATGTTGCAGAAACAACCCCTTGTTCTTTGTAGTCACCCATTTGTCTCATTAAATGTTGAGAAGAAGGTTTTGAGTCATGCCTTTCATGATTTGACTCGTCTTTTTGAAAACTGCATGTTCGTTAATGCATACATGCCGTAACCTTCTTTGCTAGAAACTTTGTTGCTCAATGAAGTTGACACTCGTGGTCTTAACAAACAACATATTGGTGAAAAACGGAAAAAGATGGTTATGGTGTTTGTTATATATGTTAGCCCATATCTCTTTGAGGTCACACCCAAAGAGTCTGCTTCATTTGAAGTTTTTAGTTGGAGTGATCTCCTCTTATACAAACCATTTTACATTTTTTTGGCTAACATTGACATATCCACATGAGAAATGGTTTCTAATTGGGAGCTTATGAGCCTCTCCTACCATCCACGATATGTTTCTTGTACACCCTCCATATCAAAACAAGCTTCAAACAAAGATTCTTTTGACCAACGTAATCATGGAAATGACCATATGTAGCTAGAAAAAAGGAAACTCTTGTCCTAACTCCACCTCGACATTAGTGTGGAGCTTGATGAACTAAAGATGCTTGGTCGTCGTGATTTTGACATCCATTATAATTGGAGCAAAAATTATGTTCCATCTTCCTTGCAAGAAATTATACCATATATCGTAAAGTTCAATCAAACAACATCCATCATCCTAAAAAGACATTTTTATTTCTTTCCAACTATACGTCATTTTTCATCTAGATAACAACTTACACTAGACACCATTCTTCACCACTTGTATCACTAGGAACTACTCCTACCTTTGAAACTGATTGTTCTAGGAAAAATTGGAACAATGAATTTGTATTTCATCAATGTTGTCAATGTCGTATTTATCATCCAATATAGCTGTAAATAACTCCATGTTTATGTTTCTTCAGTCATTAGGAACTACTCCACCTTTGAAACTGATCGTTCATGACATGATTGAAACAAGGAAGTCATATGTCATCAATGCAATCAAATTCGCATTGTCATTTGCTATAGATGTAAATAACTCTCTGTTGATGTTTCTATCTCCAATAATTGTTACAACATTCAACATTTCCACCTCCACCATATATGCATCCCTTCATGCACCTATTAAGGAAATGAAACCACTTGATGGGAAATCACTTGCAACTTTCCAGGAATCTCTCAAACATGTGCAATATATTCTAATCGATGAAATGATCTTTATTAGCCCCACGTTACTATCCCTTATTGAATTGCTTCTGCGAGAGGTTTCCCCCAACGCAAATAACCGTTGTTAATGAAAGGGCACCTATTCTCATCCGTGAATTGGGACATGTACTTCTTTCAAGGATATAATTATGTATGTAAGGCATTCATATGGGGCAATCCTTCTTAGAAGCTTTGTCAAGTCCATCACCTTAGTAATAATCTTCCACTAACAAGGTTGCAACCCAACATGAGTCTCTTTCCGCCACATACTACTCAGTATTTGAAATATTGAAGCTCATTTCAAGAATTGATAAACCCTCATGTGTTGAACATCTCATTTTTGTTTTCATAAGAAATTTCTATGCTTCATTCCTTACCAAAATTATTCACGATAATTGACTTAGTTGACCACCACAAGGAAATGTTGAAGTTATTGAATGTTTCAAGTCTTATCTATTGTCGTTAATGTTGGTACAAAATCACCAGGGCTACCATGCTTTGTAGCTATGAATTTTGAAAAATACATAGGGCTAACATGGGATGTTCATTGCCTCCTGCATGTCTGGTATCCCTAAGTTCTCGAGACAACTGCAGAAAGCTCCCACTAAAAATGGCATGAGATCTAATTATCCACAAAGCATAGAGGCTAACATTACACAAAGCAACTATTGACATTGGGGATAATGAACAAAAAGGCCTTATTTTAAAGTTGTCCTTAAAGTGTGTTGCCTTAACAACATCCATATAGTTTTGCTATTCTCATTCCAACACTTCTGTAAAATGACTCTAGGTCCATTTATTCATATTCGAAAGAAAGAGGAGGAACACCATCTTTCCTTTTTAAGTCTTCTCGACCCCTCGAACATCCCCAACAACAAATCCATCTTTTACATACTCCTCTGAACATTTTAGTTCTTCCAATGTAAAGTTTTGTATCTCCTCTATCGACGTGGGATGTAATTGGTAGTTGATATTTATATTCGTTGGGTATTGAATTAATGATTTGTGCCCTTTCTCTCCAATAAAGTCTAGACTAGAGCCACAAATTTAACCAGCCCTACCTAAAGAAGGCACTTGATTATTGGCTTACTAGTTGGATGGTTCTTCATTGCTAAGTTCTCACTCATACACGCTAAGGTGGAAAGAAGGCTAACATGTGGCCCAATAATGGCAAACCTTTAAAATGGCAATCATACCATTAAAAGTTGAATATCTAATCTTATTCTTAAATAATGGTTTTTATAACTAACCAACCAACAATCATTAAAAAAATAAATGAAATAGGTGGTGGAATAGTCCTTCCGTGTACACATAAATATAATTGAACTTTCTATGGTGCGATCCACACAAGCCCACGACAACAACAACATAATTCAATTTCCTTCACTTTTCCTGTGCGCAACGCCTAGAAGACATTTGTTCTTTTGACTCGCGATTCCGAGCAGTATTCTTCCGCTTAACCTTCCCCCATCTTCCAACGCGTTGTCGGCCGCGCGCTTAAAAGGCGGTCGGTCAGGCCCGAATCTGGCGATCACACGTCACCAACACGACAGATCTTTAAGGGATATGAAATAAATAAAAAGCGAAGCGAAGTGCGTGTCATGCTCGCGGGGCCCGCCGTTTCTTATCCGCTTGTTCGATTCGATACGCTTCGACGAATAATAAAACAGAAAAAAAACCATTAGTCGATAATGGAATATAACCATGATAATAAATTGGGTGAAAAACCTTCCCAATAGTCGGCTAAGAAGAATAATAATGATTAAATAATTACCATTAAGGCGGACATGTGGCGGAGCGGGAGGATAGCTAGGGTTTTTTAATTATTAATTTATTTGCACGGCTGACAGCGGTGCGGACCACATGCGTCCTCCTCCGCATCAGACTGCACTGCACGTGTCACATCTGAGAGGGGTACATGGAAGGCGCTGATTGGTCCATGTGTTTCCGTAAGTAAAGTCCGGCACAAATAAAGATATCAGTTCCGTGGGCGCCCGATGGGCGACAGGTGGTCGTTTCGTACGAGATTTGGTGTCCACGTGCCGTTGATCCTGTGGCTATAAGGACACCCGATTGGGTACTACGCCACTTTGTCGCACCTACTCTGCCCCGGGCAGCCGGGCAGCCATGCGGGAAGCCGGGCTGTGCTGCCCAAAACGGGGGCGCTAATCATAGACGGACTAGGTGGGGTTTGCAGGAGGAGAGGTCCATAGCGGTCGTTTAAAGGTCGCGGGTTCGAAACACCGGAGGCGATTTATGAACAGTTTATGTTCTTTTAATGTTGTTGTAGAGATATGAGGGTTGGAAGGAGGGGATTTTGCAAGGGGAGTGGGGATTTCTGAGTAGTTTTTTTTGCGTATTTTTGGTTTCTCAGCGGCCTGTTTTGCATTCATTAGGCGTCGGAATTGTGTTGAGGCGTCGAGATTGTTTTCGATTTGGCATGGAAGGGCCAGAAATCTGCTTCAGCAAGCTGGTGGAGAATAATCATATTTCTCCGTGCGAGCGGAAGTCATGTCGTACGGCGAGGCGCAGGCGCATGGAGATTAGAAGGCTTAAGCTCATCGCCACCTCGGGCGTTGTGGCTCCGGCGGCTGCGACAGAATCAGCGGCATCGGTAGGAAGAAAAAGAATCAAGCTATCCAAGGATTCAGACCACGCCAGGGACTGCGTTAACGCCGTCGACAGCTCGACTTTGAAACACAGCGCGGTGAAAGGTGAGGAAGTGATGGATAGGGTTTGTGTTTCCGCTTCGCCTGTAAATTATGGCGGAGCGGAGGATAATGTAAAGGAAGATAAGAGGAATAGCAACTGTGTTGATGATTTTGCCTGGCCGGAGCACGGCAAGGTTTCTGTCTGCGGTCGGCGTAGGGAAATGGAGGACGCGGTTTCGATTCTCCCCGCGTTTAATTTAGCAAAGGATGCTCGACCTGTCTCCGCTTTGCATTTCTTCGGTGTCTACGACGGCCATGGAGGATCTCAGGTACGCATCACAATTAAATCACGCTCGGAACATGTTTTTCATTATTTGTTTTGCATGTTACGACGTTAAGCTTTGCGCAGATAACATATGTTTGCAAGTGCTAAATCATTGTTTGTTTCTTTTCAGGCGGCTCTTTTCTGCAAAGATCGGCTTCACGAGGTTCTTCAGGAGGAGCTGAATGCCAGCTGCGGTTCTGAAAGTGAACCGCAATGGCAGAAGGCGATGGCGAGTTGCTTTAGCAGAGTGGATGCCGATGTATTGTCCGGCGGCGTGCTGTGCAAGAATGACTGCAAAGATCGCGGAATGAGCGAATGCAGTTGTGAGCCGACCGTAGCGTCGGAAACTGTTGGCACTACAGCGGTGGTGGCTGTTATATCCTCGCAGCAAATAATCGTCGCTAACTGTGGCGATTCCCGGGCCGTTCTGTCGCGTGGAGGCGTTGCCATTCCATTATCAGTCGATCATAAGGTATCGTTTATAATCTCAGTTAAATAATCTGCTCTTTCTTTGCATCCTTCTGTTTTCAGCTGGCATGATAAGGTATATTTTATTATCTTACTCTTCTTTGCTCGGAAGATATTAACTATATTTTTCTCTTGTTTTGATTCTACAGCCGGATCGACCAGACGAAATTTCACGAATCGAATCCGCGGGAGGTCGTGTTATTTTCTGGAATGGGCCGCGGGTTTTTGGCGTTCTCGCCATGTCCAGAGCCATAGGTAAGCAGGCATTTCTGCTCCATTGCCCTTATCATTTGAAATGTCCACGAAGGCTTCTGGTAAAAATTACCACGAATGTACTATTTGCACCATTTTTATCGGAAGTACCTTGCATATGCAAATTCGCATCTAGAAAAACGTAGATATGGATTATTTTTGCTTAGAGTGCCTCAAATCTGCAAATCTTCTGTTTAAATTTGCCTCAAATCGTCAATTGTTGGGGCTAGCAAACTTTCTGGCCTTGTGTGTATCAAATCTGAAAATTTTAAAGCTTTCTATGTATCAAATATGCGAATTTTCGAGCTTTCTGTGCCTCAAATCTGGAAAATATCGGTTTAGTGTATGCCAAAGTTACATTTTCTGGGTTAAAGAACGTTAAATCTCCAATTCAGGCTCAAAACCTTAACGTAAATCCGTTTTTTTTCCTCACAAATTGCGAGGTTCCTTGCTGATCTAAAATCTCGTTAAATTTGCATTCAGGCGACAAATACCTGAAGCCATACGTCATTTCGGAGCCGGAGGTGACGTTAACGGACCTGACAGACGAAGATGAATGTCTGATTCTGGCAAGTGACGGACTGTTTGACGTTCTTTCCAATGAACTGGTGTGCGATGTGGCGCGAAAATGTCTGTCAGGTCGGCTACCTGGTGGTGGTTTGAGGTCAATGTTAAATAACGGAGAGGAATCTCCGTCAGCTGCCGCCGCTGCGTTGCTGACAAATTTGGCTCTCGCAAAAGGGAGCGTCGATAATATCAGTGTCGTGGTGGTAGATTTGAGAAGACATAAAAACAGAAGATGACCAGCAGGGTTTCGTTCTTTTCTCTTCTCTGTAATTTTTTCCTACAGCATTTTTTTGCGATACTATAGAAATCCGCTTGGAAAAATTTCCAGTCTTCCAACGAAGAAAATTGTATAGAGATTATTCCAACCATTGGTATAGGGGGGTAATAGTAATTATTATTAAAATCCAAAAAAAAGTTTCAAGGGGGTTTAATTCTAGCCATTGTAAAAGTCTTTTGAAAGAATATTTGAAGTTCGTAAGTGGCATTTTTAATGGATTATAACGTTTTGAACTCGTCACATTTTTTAATTTCAGGATGTCTTAATGGTATCCACAGCTATCTCGCAATTATGTTGCAAGTATAATGGATTACCAATCAATTAATTCTTTCGCAAGGATTTTTAATAATTAAGTTAATATCGTCGTTGAATTTGAGGAAATCATTATGCCAAAAGAGGAAAAAAGTTAGTGGGCTACAACGGGCAAGCGAGTTAAACAAATACGGTTAATGTTTTCTGTTATTTGGAGGTCAAATGAAAAGAAGAGTTGCAACAGAAGAGTTCGAATTGGATGTCATTATTAATCTTTTAAGGATTTCACCGAAGATTTCACATAGAAATCTGAAAGTTTCTTACAAAATTTGAATCATCTACGATTTACATCCTAACATTAACTCCTATTCACGCCTATTGTAAGTTTACAACTAACTTAGTGGGGTACCATTACATGCCAACAATAATGTTGCCTTTATTTTGATGGGGTGACTTTGTTATGAGCAAAATTGTTCCTTTTGTAATGAGAGGTTATGGTGTAATCAGTAAACAAAGATTATAGAGTTCAATCATTAAAGATAGTTATTATTTTCATGTTTTAAATGGGTCTTATGTAATATCCACCATAAAAACTCTATGAAATGTTAGCTCCTTATTACATAATGTTTTTTGTTACAATCCCTACAATTTAGAAGTGAGGCTTTCTTACGTATCAAATGCTTCCTAAAATCTAGTTGCTTTAGTCATATAACATAACTAAATCTTTATTTAAAACATTGTTAATCTTTTGGGACATGGATAATTAGGGAGGGGTTCCATG
The DNA here is from genome assembly GCA_019776745.2 of Taxus chinensis. Classification (NCBI taxonomy): domain Eukaryota; kingdom Viridiplantae; phylum Streptophyta; class Pinopsida; order Cupressales; family Taxaceae; genus Taxus; species Taxus chinensis. The sequence goes on along the minus strand of CM034147.1, from coordinate 196,330,873 downwards.
GAGGGAGGTATGGCTCCACAAATTCCTCTGTAGCGGGTCCCATGGATTGTTTCACATTTTGCTCCAAGATAGAAATGAATCTATCTTGAGCCCCTACCTTCTAGGGAGAAGATTTGTGTGGGTGGGAAAAAGAGGGGGCTGCAATTTTCCTTCACTTGCATAATTTTTTTTTGACAAATGGCAGTTTACAGCGATTGAAAAAGTCTTTGGCGGGGATATTTTTGGAGGGAGACAATTATTTTGGAGGGAGAGGCAACCTATATGAAGAGTAGATCTGGGGAAATCTATACATTTTTTTTGGAAAGGTTGCTGCAAGAAAGATCAAGGTATGTAATTTATTTATTTTTCATTTCCCAGGTCTGTTAAAATCAGAACAGTTTGAATATTTTGAAATATTGTTTGTTCTGTTTCTTCTACCCCTTGCCTTCTTGACACCTGCTCCATAATCTGGGTCTCATGTGCCTTTTATGAATTTCCTATGTTCCTATAGCCTCAATAGTTTATTATTTTGATAATTTTTGTTGTTTTACTTCTTCATAAATTAGAGAGAAAATTCATGTAAGCTGTTTGACATATTCATGTTCATGAACTTGTAGAATTTCTGTACAACTCTTACATATATTTCATATTTGTTGTTGCTTGTTATTATCATCAAACGTAATTATGAGAGATTAGATTAGAGATTAAAAAAATTGATTTTTTTTTTTGTTTCCTTCGCTGTTTTCTTGTTTAAGAGTCATTGATACAAAGTAACTTGATTTGATTTCTTAATGAATCAAATAATTGTTTTTGATTGCTTTGTTGATTTTATATTTTTTGTCGATTGCATTTTTGAGACATTGAATGTCTATCTGATGCATATTAAATTGCTACAAAAATTGTAGGGAAAATTACTTTATTCTATCTTCCCATGGATAAAAGCTTGCATCGCCCAACTCCTACGAAGGGTGGGTTTTTTAGGTATTCAACATTACTTTCCCAAAATGAATTCCCTAAAGAAGTGTACTCTTTAGATGATTATAAGTTCTCAGAATTTATTCAAAGTACCCAAGGGGACAATGAAGAGGTGGTCATAACTTCTAGAGAGAATTTTGTTCTCAAAGAATCCTACTTCTCACCAAAATCAACACCACGATATGACCCTGCCCCTATCAATCAAAAAGAAATTGGAGTGAAGCAACCTGATGTTATTGAAAATCAGTTTTCTGACCGACGACAAAAGAGTAGAGTTCGTTGGAGCATTGCAAACACTTCTATTCTTATTGAAGCAAAGCGGATTGAAAGGGATACACAAACCAATGGCAGTGCAATGAAAAATGGAAAACAGTACAAAATTATTGCTCTAGTCATGGTGTGGATCGTACTGTAAACTAATGTCGGGATCGATGGGAGCATGTTTTGCCTGATTTTAAAAGAATCCGAGACTATGAATCACATATTCCATCGGGGCATGATAGTAATTGGAATATGAAAAACCAAGAGAGAATTGATAGAAAGCTTCCAACAAATTATGCAAAAGAATTTTTTGATGCAATGGAGGTAAATTTTGGTGCTGATCAAGCAATTAACCCTGGAAATATAACCATTGATTCTTCAGACAACAACTATGTATTTCGGGAGGATTCTCACTCACCAAATGAAGATGTCCAAGGGAAAGAATGTCCAAGCCAAATGAAGAGTCCCAGTGAAGGGGACAACCAAACTACTAGCAAAAAACAGAAATCAACAAGCAAAACAAGTACTATAAAGGATACGTTTGCTGAAAATAATACGCTGATAATTTCTACTTTGCAGATAGTTGAAGAGGGGCGTATGAAACGCCATGAAATGGATTGTGTTTTGATTGAAAAACGCATGCAAAAGGAAGAGTTAAAAGAAGAGAGGCTGATCAAAATTGAAAAACAAAAGATCAATGTGCAGTTGAACTTAGTTTCAGCGTTAAATTCCATTGGACAAGCAATGATGAAGATTAGTGATTCATTTTGAAATGAGGCAACTCTTCAAGTTATATTGAGAACATATACATGCAGCTTTGGTTGTTTTGTTTCCTTTATGTAATCCTTATGGCATTGATAATAAAACTTTTTGATCTTCAAAGTTAAATTTGTTCCAATTATTTTAAATCCCAAGTTCTTCTTTTATATGCATTACCTATATAAGGAGGTGTTGAAGATAATACAACATTTGTGAAGTCTGATTTCATACAAGGAATAAAGGGCAAAGTGATAGATGAGGCAAGTATTTGTATTATTGTAGATTAATGAATGAATGAATGTGGAGATTCTACAAGGTCTTAAGACTATAGGGAAGTGTGTTAGCACAGTCAGGAAGAAAACCAAGTGCTTATTTTTATAGCTAATTGGAAAAAGGGACTAAAATATGAGAATATTGTTATACAGTCTATGTGTGGACTGATAAAAGAAGAATGGTGGTTATGAACCATGTCATAATAGTGAGGATTTGGAAAAACTAGAAATTGGTATAAATTTAAATGAAACCATGGATACTTGATAAAAATTGGTGAACACTGAGTTCTAAGGAAGACATAATCGTGTATGAAGTTTCAAGGTCAGAGGAATAGGAGTGATAGGTCTAATGATGAAAACTCAGATTGTATGAGTGTATGTAACCCCAATTTTGAGGGTTTGAACTAGAGATTTGATGAAACAATCAAGACATTTCTTCAAATCCTAGTGTAACTTATATAGGTAATGGATAGATACTTGATGATGGTGCCGAATTTTAAGGGGCACTGTGCAATCAACTTTGACTCTCATAATGTACTTTTGTGATTGTTTTATCTTGAGCATATTAGAGAATTCAAAATCTACATATTGCTGTCACGTTTGTTATACAATTTTTAACCAGTTTTGAATTGTAAATAAAGACTACAAACTTTGAAGATGAGGACTAACACGTACTTTATCAACTATCATATTCAAGAAGGGAGAATAAATATAGTTTATCAACTTAGACTAGCAACATTGTTGAATGATTTCACGTCTGTTCTCTATCAAACTTGACTATACCAACATCCCATATGGAGGAGAGGACATTTGTATACCAGTGTGTTGCTTTAGAGCTTAAACAGTCTTGTCCTTCACTTTTAAGCCACTGAAATTGCATACATTGTGCCATAAAATGATTACATCATTGGCTTCGAGACCTTCTCTAACACATGTCATACAACAAAGCACCAAGTCTTCACCAATCATGTCACTACTTTGATGATGTCGACTGTTTAGTGAAATTGTGCTGCAATGTTTTTTAGAATTTGACTAAAAAGACAAGTCAAGTCAACTTGAGATTGTGATGGTACTCTTAGAAAGAAAGAGACTAGCACAATCTACTCTATTTGCTCCTGGGTCTGAAAGAATGATTCACAGAGAAACCGATTTTCCTTGAACTGAGCCAATATAAAGGTGCTTTGAACAAAAAATTGACAAGGTGTCAAATTCATCAGAGTTACTGATCAACAAAGAGATCGGGGGCTGCATTAGGGCACACGGCTGATAGTACAGGAAGAGTTCAATCAAATTCATAGAGGAGCAGTCATTTCAAATGGCCATATACATGTGGTGCGAAACCATTTAGTAGTTGTACCTCATCTTCAAAATATTATGCCTTAAAATAGAAAATTTAAGCTTGTTTCAAGGAACATAGATACACATCCTCAAAAGGAGCTACAAGGTTCCTAACGAAACTTCAAAAATCTCATATGAGACTGGTTTGTGGTTTTAATCTAATGAACCAAATCATTTTTGCCTTGGACATAGACTAGCTACTTTCACCCACCCTTGCAATATGTAAAACACTCAAATTTTCTAGTCAATCGGCTGCTCTGTTCCAACATGGAGATAGTGGACAGGATATTCCATCAAAGTTATCTCTTAAGTGTAACACCTTGTTCAAATTTCTTTATGGTAGAACACACTGTTTATTAATTTGTTTGGTTTGGTTTGTTATGATAAGTCTGTGCAAGTTGAGACCCACAATAACAACCTGTTTTTCTGAAATGTCAATGTAGTTATCTAAATCTGTTTTCATTAATTCGAGACATCTATTTATTCTTTATTTATTATCTTAAATTTGTGTGTACTTAAGCTTAGACCACCACATTACAGTTTTGACTCTGAGACTTCTTGCTCACAAGTGTTTACTCACCCAACTTTCATTGCACTCATCCTTCACTAACAGAATAAGCATATATAAAGACATCAAAATAAGCATCAACTACACATGTCATATGCTCATTTGAATTATGCATATATAAAGACTACAAAATATGTAAAAAGAACATTCTAGGGATGGCACATAGAAATATGCACAATACATAAGAATATACATAAGAAATGAAATTGACCATAAACTGTTGTCATCAAAGAAGGAAATAAGTTGAACTGTAAATGTATTGCCGTTGATGGATTTGTTGTTTCTTTGGTCGATACAGTATTTCAATTTATATGATGTCATGCAATCTCTTGAAGGCGTAGAATCCAAGGAAGTAACAAGTAATTCCATTGTATATTGACTAAAGCTCTTTTTTGTAGGGAGGAGTACACATTTCAGGTTTTTATATTCCTAGTTGTAAGAGGCATTCTTCAATTGCACAATGGATCATCATGCAAGCCAAAAAATGAAATTCCTCCTAGCATGTGCAACAACAATTATTCAATTAGCATTGCAAATTTGGAATGATCTTCAAGACTCAACCAATATTCGACGCATATCAAAGAAGCGTAAGCTAGATTCATTTATTCCATCACACTCCACCAATCCATAGGATGAAAACATGGATATGGAGACTTTTTTAATTACTAGTGGGCAAGAGAGTTTGGTTCTTGAAACAGATTTTTCAATTTCTCAATGGAGAGGTAGGATACAAGGAGAATGGTATGTAAAACCTCATTCCTTGCATTGGTGGAATCACTATATATTTGAAGTTAAATGTGATGATCAACGGTTTCGCAACATATTTAGGTTGCCTTATGAACTATTTGAATCTCTTTGTGAATCCTTGCATGAAGACCTTAAAGTCAAGGTGACATACCTTTTTCATTCGTCACATCTATAAAGAGTAGAGTGTTTCTTGTTGAAAAACAAGTGGCCATTGTAGTGCTACGACTATCCTCTGGGATGACAATGATAAACATCAGTGAACTTTTTGGGTGTGGCAAGTCAACTATTGTAAGAACTGTGAATAAGTTTATTAATGCAATGCAACATAGATTTCATAGGAACATCCAATGGCCAAACAATCAATTGGATCTTGAAATTTTGAAGGAAGGATTTCACCAAAGACAAGGCTTTCCGAATTGTTGTGGGGTTACAGATGTAACTCACATTCAATTTCGACTTCCAGCCAATGAGTGTTCAGCTGATTGGTATGATAGAGATCACAACTACATCTTGTCCTTACAAGCCATTGTTGATAGCAATATGCATTTTATAGATGTTTTTACAAGATGGCCTGGTTCTGTTAATGATGCTAGACTCTTGCAAAATTCTTCTTTCTTCAAATTGTGTGAAGGTGGAAAAAGGTTAAATGGTCATTTCGTTTCCATTGGTTCTTCCAACATGAGAGAGTACATTATAGGTTATGGCGGATATCCATTATTGCCATGGTTAATTACACCTTTCAGTGGATCTTTATCAACTAGTCAAAGAGAATATAACTTTAAGTTGTCCTCTACACGTATTGTTATTGAGTGTGCATTTGGGAGGTTAAAGAATACATGGTGAATCCTACAATCTAAAATTTTTCATCCTAATTTACAAATGCTACCGAAAACTATTCTTGTGTGTTGCATATTGCATAATATGAAGTTAGCTTTAGTGGAAGATGAATCCAATGGAATTGAAGTTGCTAACAATACAAACTATGTGCATACCAATGAATTGGGAGCTGATCCAGTTGCAACATTATCTCAGGAAGCCTTAATGGATTTTGTTAATGGTGATGACAATCTTATATGTGTAAGGTATAAGTCTGAAAATTGCAGTTTTGTCTTCCTTTTACCAATTTTAAAAATTGTTTTTAGTTTAATTACTGACAATGTGTTTTTATTATTGCAGACATGAATAGATAAAAAAGTAGACATTAAGATTCTAGTTCTGGTGGGATTTTTAAAGCTTTCCAGTGCAAGATAAAATATAAGGACCTGGTTAAAAGTTCTCAACAAGGGTTGCATGTTAATCTTGCAGCGTTGTCAAGATCTATGGCCTTTCAGGAAAACTGCTAGAGCTTCTTTGTCCCTTTTTCCTTTTATTGAAAAACGCTCATTTTCTCTTTAAATAAAGTATAAAAAGCTTTAGAACAGGCAAGATTGGTCAATGACTTTGTCATATGATGAAGAGGCTTGCATTGTAAAGTGGAATGGTGGAATTGAACCCTGAAATTATTGGTGGTGACAACCCAAGTTCGTTTGCAGCTTTGTAACAACATGCAAATTTATTCTTTTCCATGGTTTCATACTCAATCCTGGCTTTGGACTTTGGTTTTGTAATCACCATTTTCTCATTCCACACCGTTTTCTTTTGCATTTGCTTTTTCAGCGTAGGACAATCTTTTGAATTATATTCGGATATGAGGCTTTATGCTTGCTGTTAGATAGTTACAGGAGTGCAAAGTTATGGGATTGGAACTCCAAGAGGACCTTGTTTGTGTTGCTTGTCATGCTAGTAGTGCTCTATGAATGTAAATTTTGTTGTTGCAACTTGAAAGTGGACACTTTGACCGACTTTTTTGAAGAGTATAAATTGGGAAAAATAACAAATTTTTTTTTTTTTATCAAAATTCATATAAGAAGTTCCATATCAAAAAAGGAATGAATGTCACTAGTTTATTGGCACAACCCTTGTTTTCAAGTGGTTGCCCTTGCACGACACCTCTTGTGACAAATTTTGGTCCCATAGACTCTTTGGTCTCATGGATGTTATTAAAATTTGTTACTAGTGATTTCACATAAGGTTGCAATAAAATTCATCCAACAATCTTTATTTGAAGGGCCAAAGCCAGTATTTCAAAATTACGAATATGACACAAAAGAACACCATGTACTACATATTAGGTGTCCACAAAATAATCACCATTCTACAGCATCTGTTCCAGGCCCCAACTCACAAAAAATGACTTGGAATGGACCAAATTTCATTTGTTGTGAACATGAATGCTAAACAGACCATTATGCCCCTGAAGAAAAAGGAAAGAACTTCCAAACCCAATCCCCACAAGATAACAATAGCAACAAACCCCAGAACTAAAACACATTTTACACTGCATCTTCTTCCTCTTCATACTTGCCCTCCTCATCAGCTGTTGCATCTTGATACTACTGGTACTCTGAAACCAAATCATTCATATTACTCTCTGCCTTTGTGAACTCCATCTCATCCATGCCCTCCCCCGTGTACCAGTGCAAGAAGGCCTTTCTCCTAAACATGGCAGTGAATTGTTCACTAACACGCCTGAACATTTCTTGAATAGAAGTAGAGTTACCAATAAAAGTTGAGGCCATCTTAGCTCCCATGGGAGGAATATCACAAACACTGGATTTCACGTTGTTTGGTATCCACTCCACAAAATAAGAAGAGTTCTTGTTCTGGAAATTCAGCATTTGCTCATCTACCTCTTTGGTGCTCATGCGTCCACACCAATTCTACCCTGACCATAACAATCACAAGTGATTCAAATTGTTTTGATTGTACAAAATGGGAGAAAGCCTTTCCTTAATTGCAACATAGCATTTTATGTCCATTGACCTTCATAGTTATAACTAGAGAAATGATTAAAGACTTACAAGTAGGTGTTGTTAGCTTTAATGTTCTGAAGCAGATATCATACAACGCTTCATTGTCCAGGACCATGAATTCATCTGCATTCTCTACTAATTTATGTACAGAGAGAGTGGCATTATAAGGCTCCACCATTGTATCTGATACCTTAGGTGATGGGAAAACATAGAAAGTTAACATCATTCTATCTGGGTACTCCTCCCTTATTTTGGAGATCAAGAGAGTTCCCATTCCTTATCCTGTTCCTCCTCCCAATGAATGACAAACTTGAAATCCTGCACATAACACTAGCTAATCAATAGACAACATAATCCTTACAAGAAATAAACTTGCACTATAAATGTGTAGCATGGTTAAGGCTCTGTAAGTACTCTGCCCTATGGTGCCTCTGTAATTGTTCTGTAATCTCCATGTTTGTGCCTCGCAGATTTGTTGTGGACAAGGTCTATGAAGGGGAGGTCATATAGTGATGCGCAGACAGGTCGTGCAGAGTTCGAAATCCTTTTTGTGCTCTTCCTTCTGGGTGTGTTCGTGTGAGATCCAATTGCGCAAAGAATATCAAAGCGGGTAAAGGCTGAGCAAATTTTTTTTTTACCATGGGACCATAAATGTGGTAAACAATCCCTAAATTATCTCTGCAGCACCCGCTCAATTTTTTAGGAGCAACAGGTCCATGGGACCACTAGGTTAGAATATTATTTCATATTATCTCTCCATACCCATGTAACACCTAATCTCCTAATTTAGAAGTATCTCTTCAAATCATATTTCTGTTTTTATTTTCTTTATTTTTATACATTTAAAGATTGCAATCTTTCATTATGGTACTCCTTGAATATTGTAGAATTTCTTTTTGCCAAATGCTAGTTTCATATTAGTTAAAATTATATTTGTAATTCTATTTTGGAAAAAATCTAATAACAACTTTGTTACAATCCTTAAAGTTTAGAAGCAATGAAGAAAATATTACAAATCATGAGACGATTGTAGTATGTGCACTTAATCTGTAATTTATATTCTCTATTGAACAATTACTTTAAATCACATACATCCATCTAAATCCATGTCTAAAATGCATCTAAATCCATATCTAAAATGCATCTAAATCCTTATCTAAAACATTACTCCTTAATAATTTGTTGGAGGCATTTTTGTGAGGAATCCTTTTTCCATCGTCTTTCCCACTTAAAAACACGTCGTGTGAATTTTTAATATTTTTGGATTTAGATGTTACCGATTTTATTAAAGTTTTTCAAATAGTAAAAAAAGCACATATTCCTCAACGTTGTTAGTTTTACTTATTTGGATGAGATGTGTTCCTGTAACTATAACAACCGTTGGCAATATTGTGCATACTTTAGTAATCGTTGACATATTTATTACTCTCTTACAATATTTTGCTTTTTGTTCTTGTGTAATCTATTATAAATTTCCACTCTTTATGCTTGTGTAATTCATTACAATATTTGGCTCTCCATTCATTTACCGTTTAGTTATGCAGTTTTTTTTTTACCATAATTGATATATTACTTTGCTTCCGCTTATAACTCACCTACATTCCAACAAATTAGTGTTATCCTTTGCATATTCTTGAATTTTGGATTAGTGTACAAGCTCTTTATGGTGGAGGATAATAGAGATCTTAGCTGGAACCTCTTAGTGTGTTTGGTCTTATATATATATATATATATTGGATTTTTTGCCAATTGCCTTATGCTGGTTAAAGAATTTTGGAGAAGAGGCACATGGAGATCGATAAGAGACCTCAACACGTGTTGCCAAGAAAATTCTTAATTGCAATCATTTCCTGCAACTCCCCGTTTTTCTCTTTTTTGATAAAATAATATTTATGCTCCTTTCAAAGTTAAGTAATATATCGATATTTTATGATCAGCGTCTAACATGTGGAAGTCCCTCCTAATCAAGGCCGAAGCTTATTAGTTTAAAGAAAATCCCCATATTTGTACTTGCATTTTCCAATAAGTGAGTAGTTTTGTTGGTTTCTTGAAAGTAGTGTTTGTTGGACACTTATCGAAACATGGAGAAATCTAGATAGTTCAAGAGAAGCATGTGGTTAAGCCCCCTATTTGGTGTTGAACCTTTTAAGCGGGCGTTGATCATTAAAAGTGAATTCCCACCAATTTCCAACTTTTGATCACCCTACTCCTTAACGAGATGAAGCCCTTCGAGGTGAGTTTGAATCTCAACATCATTATTAGTGGCATGTGAAGTGAGAGGTCACCACTGTAAGAACTAATCCCCAAATTTCCTATGGTTATCCCATTAAAATTAGGTTTGACAATTTAATTATATTAAATTTAAACAAAAATCCTTGTTAGATCAATGTAAATGAGGAAGAGTCAAATTTGACTTAGGATAAGGAGAGGGGAGTGCCAAGCAAGCAAACATACTTATCCTACAATAAATCAACTACTATGTTAGTATGAAAGGGTCATGATGTATTGGATTTTGTATATATTCCATAGGCCAAACCAACTAACTAATATGGGATTAATTTATTGATTGAATGATAATTTATAGTCATATAAAAAATTTGAAAATGCATTGAAAATATATTACTAAATGTTTTAAAATTAAGCATCCATATTTTGTATTAAATAATGTTCACTATAGAATCTCATAAATTTGAACAATGCGTTCAACAGAACAATAACCTTTTTATTTGTAGTGGGCATTAATATTCATTTACGACAGGTGTTATTGGACTTATATTCATGGTATCTAAATTGCACGTTTCTTGTTTTATTTGTTCTACTTCAAGGTTAACATTTGTGCACTTATTAGATTGGTTACATAGGTCTACATTTTGAATATTTTTAAATGTACATATTGTACGCATTTATTCATTTCTCTAGAACATGCTATGAGGCATACACAAGGTTGCATCCCTAAGGATAATATTTCTTACATTACAAGGTTTCATGTTAAAATGCATGCAATGCAGAGGAAAATTCAACTAACTGCCAAATGCACTTTACTAGTGGAAAAATATACCTATATCCCTAAATTAACAATGGTCAAATCTTATTGCACATAGAAGGATAGTTGCGTATGTGATGCTCATATTATTAATCCATTTGTCAATATAAATGTGTTTTTATCTATCAGGGGTTTTACTTTAACAACTTAGTTCATGAACCATAACTAAGAAGTTCTGCAGCAAGTAAGCAGCTATTTAAGAAAGGAAGATTATAGAATAAGGAAGTAAAGGAATTACAAAGAAGAAATGAGGAAGATGTGCATCCCAATTAGTAGATTGCAGAGCTAATTGCATGCACATAGAAGAAACTCAATAGATTTGAACACACAGAATTATAAAGCAAAGGCAGCTCTAGATCCAGATCTAAAATAACACAAAGTTTACTTTAAAGATCTAAGATTTAAAAGCAAGAAACACAGTACGCCGTGACACAAAGTTCTCCGGAAACCTGCTTCTTTGTATTCCTCTGCAACAAGTGGCTCTCAGGGGTTCAGCACAAAGTCTAGAACACAAGATTGCTTCTTACAAATTCTGATCGATGATTAACCCATAGGTTCTTCTCCTACTTATAGAATGTAGGAGGGAAAGTACAAATAGAAGACTCAAACTGAACTAAAGTATGAACAACAAGTAAAGATGACATTTGGCAATCATCCTCAACTAACTTCTTCCTAAGTGACACATGTATCACTTAACTAATAGAAAGGTTCCACATGACTTCAAGTAATGGTTGCAAAACCAATAACTTAGAAGTTTACAATTTCATCCGGGAACATAGAAAGTAGAAGAAGAAAGAAATAGAAGAAGTCATGCCAGCTGTAACATCTACATCTTCTTCTTGTTCTGATATCTGATATACTTGTCGAACATATAATTCAGCATCTTTCCATCTGTTTTAGCTACTGCTTCCTTTTCTGTCCTGAATTGCAGCAATCCTTCATTCAACACTTTGCTGCATGCTTCCACTTCTTCCAAACTTGGCCCAAATCTCGCAATGTCTGCCTGCAGTGTCACCAGCCTACTGATAGAGTTCATCGTGAAAGGCTTGGTGGCTTTATCAATCCTCTTTTGCACCATCAGAAGAGAACCCTCCAGGGAATCATGCACCTCGTTAGAAACAATCCGCACGTATGAAGTAATACCTCCATCCACTCTTTCCTCAGTGAAAGAAATAATACTGTCCGGCAAATCTGATGTTCTACTCTCAAGCGCCTGCATCCTCTTTAGCAAAACTCTGCAGATCTCCAAACGGAAAGATACTGCAAACTCTAGCTGCTTCCCCTTCTCAACTGATCCATCCGGCACAATTTGCTCTGCAACCAATACATCTCCCGGCAGCTTGTTGATCTCGGCCAAAACACTCAGGTTACTCTCTGCAACTGTATTTATTCCTTTTATGCTTTCTATCAGTTGCTTTAGTTGATTTTCTGCATCGTTCATAACCTTTAGGCGGGCTGGCACTTCCCCAAGTTGCACAGAAGCTTGACGAATAATCAGATCCTTCCATTCGTCAATAGCCTTTACTTGATTGCTTGCATCTTCCATTTCCTGCATAAGATGATCACTCACCTGCGCTGAAATGGGCTGAACGGAAGATTTAGCAACCTTGGCTATGATCTCACATAATTGAGATATTTGCTTCTGTAGCTCTTCTTTCTCCGCCTTTTCACTGTCAAGCCTAAGGAACAAAGTATCCAGCAACGTCTGCGTGTCCTGCTTCAATCCTTCAGTGGTAGCTTGACCGAGTGGTATTTTGGTCACTGTCACATCTTCTGCCGTGAGTTCCTCTTCTACCTTTCCTTCCGCCGGGATTGATATCTCAGCAAACTTCTCTCCCGAATCCTCGATGATCAACCTAGAAGTTGCTTTAGCAACTTTAGGCCTTCTGTCTCTTCTGCTCAGATCCTGAAGTAGCTGCAAGTCATGTTCCTCTAAGTTCATCTCTATTCTTGCTTCCGGAACCAACTGCAAAGCTAACCATTCCGAGAAATTACTTCTCGGAGAATGAGAAGTTGCTGAGTGCGCTACTATTTCCCGCTCTGCATCCTCTCCATCAGAAAGTGCTACAGTATCATGGCTGCCATCCTCTGAAACATCCAAGGACAAAGCTCTTTCGAACTCCGTCATCTGCAGCTTCAACATCTCCTCTGGAACGGGTGCTGAACGAAGTGGCTGCGGAGAGAAGATGAACGTTGCTGGTTTTAATGAAGGCATGGAAACATCCTGCTGCTGTGGTGCAATAGTTGGTGATCCACTAGGTACTGGAGAAGTCGGAGTCAAAGCTATGGTCGTAGAAGTGGTCTTCTCTTTCTCTTGAGATCTTCTGCGTACTTTCAACTTCTCGGACCTTCTGCTGCTCTCTCCTTCATGCTTTCGCTTGAGGGAATCTCCTGCGCCGAAGTTGCCCGTGATTTGATTCATCAATACTTCATCAAGGCAGTATCCCCTCGTTAGCAGCCAGCTCGAAGTACTCACCAACACAGCTCCAGATCTTTCTTCTATTGTGCTGCAGCCGCCATTGCTATCCTGTAGTAGAGCTTTATCTCCTCCCATTTGATGGTAAGTGTCAAGTACCACGTTCCCATCATCTTTAAGATCCGCAGGTATCCGCGCTAGTCCAAAGTCAAATACTTGCTTTGCCGACAGCCTGCTGAAATCTTTCTTTCTGACCTCGTACTCACTTCTGCACTTCATCCAGAAATCTTCTAACGAAGGCACATGTGCGTACTCCTGGGAGATTGTCTTCCTGGCTATTCCAAATGGATCAAAATTAAGCCGTGCAGGGAAGAACTCATGCTCATACTCGGACAACATTTGTGCTTCCATCCCTCGAGCTCTGTGAATGCTGATGCAACTGTAATATCCCACAGTGAGTGGGAAGTAGCCCGTAGACTTGTGCCGCTTCGACTGAAGGTCGTGTAACTCCACAAGTTGCCTGCTTAGCTCCATGGCAATCAATCTGTCACTTGGGTACCTTGGCATCTTTGTTGGTTCACCTGAAAAGCTCGTAACCCTGAGGTATGTGAAATCTGCAAACTGGATGAATACACTGCCAATCTTGGACACTGCTTCCCATGCTTCCTTGCTTACCCTGTGAGTCTTCAAGTCTTTATCTAACCTGCAGATGAAATCGTAGAAGAAACCATCGTTGATCACTTTGAAGTCCTTCTCGCATGCAGGTGCAGTAAGCTGTGGGTAGCACTCGAAAATGGGATCCTTGGAAAGAATACCACATCTATCCAGCTTGGAAAAGACACCCTGTGAAGCTGCAGCATATACCAAGTATGAAGTCATCTTGAAGCTAAAGGTACGCTTTACGTTCCGCAGTTGCTCACCGATGTTGCTGCTAATAATTTCCGACCAACTGATTATAGAATCAACCTTGTTGATTTCAATGGTCCTGATGAAAGCATACATCCATGTCCGGAAAGTGTAGGCATTCGCTTCACCATTCAACCTGCATAGCAATTTGACAATATCATCCGCCTCCTGCACCAAATTGGATCGTGGAAGAGTTCTCGGGAACCTGGAAGGGGATCTAGGCTTCTTCATGAACCGGCTATTCATGATGCTCACACAGTCAGCTCTATGCTTTTCCCACCTACTGTCAGCATCCTGAATGCTAATAGAAGTCACCACCTTTCGTACTGGAATCTTCAAACAATAATCGAAGAATTCTGCATCCAAACGAATTATTGTCTTTCCCGCAACATCACGCACTGATCTGGATGAAGGATGATAAGATCTAGCACACTCCATCACAAACTCTGGCAATTGGGCTGTACACGGGAAAGCTGCAGCTCGAATAATTCCACTACTTTTGACTGCACGCATGAGTGAAGTCTTTCCAGCTCTGGATCTATCTATCAAATCAGAAAGAGGTTCTGGGCCTAGATCCGTGTCTCCTATGTCTGTAAGCTTAGAAGCAATGCATGAATCCATCGTGCTCTCTTTTTCATCTCCTTTTGCCATGGCTTTATCAATCTTTGTCTGAATAATTCTTTTTCTTCTAATTTGGCCTGCTTTCTTCAATACTGGTGCAGATCTGGACAATTCTTCAGATTCGGAGGATATTTGCAATGTATTGGACATTGATAAATGCTCCTTTTCTTTTATAAAGCACCTGTAATGAGTTCCTGCAATTTATTCAGACAAAAATGGCCACCAGAGCATGAATAGTGAATTTGAATTATAAAAATCTGCACTTTTCAAGCCTGCTGCCCCAAAAATTGGTGTTTAATTTGCACATAAAGAGAGCATGAATCCTTTCAATCAACACCTGAGCTCCTTTAACACCTGTGAAAACAATTGTGCAGATGAAGATGAACCTTCTCCAAAGCATGCGCCAAATCTGGAAGCTTTTAGCCTTTGTTAGCAATTTGTCTGTGCAAAATCCTTCCTCTAAAGGGGGCGCACTTTTTCTCCTTGCTGCAATTCTTTACCTGTGTGTTGAATAATAAATCCATATGGCTGCCCATGCTTATATAACCTTCACAATTCTATAATTAATAATTGCCCTAACAATTAAAGGCAATTAATTAATTAAAAATCATGCTTTTCTCTTTTAAAAATTGCATGTTTAAGGACAGCCATCCAATAAATTAAATTAATCCAATTTAATCCTTCACACAGCACTTAACTTTAGCCTCACAGTGTGCTTTGACCATAGCCACTGAAAATAGAAATTAATTTAATGATTTAATGTATTTAAAATCATTAAATAACTCCTAAATGGGGCGCACTTTTCCAAGGAGAGGGGCAGCCACTAAAATAAATTAAATTTAATTAATTTAATCCCTTTCTTTTATTTCTCCTTTGACTTTTTGACCTCCTCTAGCTTGGGCGCACTTTTTCCAAGGAGAAAGATTATTAAAAATAATCAATTTAATCACTTTAATCCTTTACCAAAGGGGGCGCACTTTTTTGCACATGTAATTCTATTTTTAAGAATTTTCACCATAATGGGATTCTTTACCCTGCAAGGTAGGCACCACAATCCCATGATCCACTTAAGTGATTTGACTTTGACAATGGGATTCTTTACCCTGCAAGGTAGGCACTAAAATCCCATGATTTCACTTAAGTCACTTTCCTTTTATTATATCATGGGAATTTTCACCCTGCAAGGTAGGCAATAAATTCCCACCTGCCTGCGGCCTCTATTTTTCCCACTGCAGCTTAAGTGACTTTTATAACACGGGAAAAAGTACCCTGCCAGGCAGGTATACAATTCCCATCCTGCCTGCGGCTTATGTTTTTCCCATCGCAGCTTAAATCCTTTGTTTTCCAAAAATGCGCCCATCCCCGCAGGGGCTTTCCTGTGCACGACTTCGCTTTTTCCCAGTGATCCAGACCTCCGATGATGACTTCCTCCGGGCAAAATGTGCGTGTATGTTTTCCAGCTGCTCCAGGCCAAAAATCGGGCTTACCCGGCGAAGGAGTTGTTCCAGAGAAATTTCACAGAAAACAGAACGGGACACCACAAAAACACGAAAAATTGCCAAAAGTTACAAATAAAGCCCAAAACTTAAAATAAGTTAAAATCCTTCTGGTATACAGGAATAATAACATATTCGCTTATAACGGAGTTAAAACGGAGCGCAAATAGCTTCACACGGGGCTCAAAATAATTAAATACAAATTTCCCGCAGACAAATCCCGACGACAGAATAAAACAATTTTGGGCATCTGGGTATTTGGCGAAAAGGGCTAATATGGTTATTTAGGATTATCTTGATGCAATACAGGAACTTTCAGGCAATAAAAACAACAAATGACCCACTATTTTAAAAGTACGAAATTTTTTCGAATTGGGTAGTCTCAGATTTCGGGGTGAAATCTGAGTGACACCAAATTTGTTTACATTCCTTTCCCTTTGTAGATACTATGAAACCTTTGCATGGTGAATCTCGTTGGTAAATATATCCGATACATTTTCCGATGATAATTTTTTTGGCCCTCTTCAAGAGGGCATTTATTTAAGAAAATTTCCACACATGCTAATGCCCTAGGTTGTTATAGAGGAGAGCTACGCCCTTGGTGCTCAATAATATTTCATCATTGTCGTGGAATCTCTATGTACCAATGTTTCAGATGCATGTTCTGAAATTTATGTTAGGACATGAGATACTCTATTTCCCTCCCATACAATTGGTGAAATGAAATGAAAAATGCATTGGACCTTACATAGAGGGTTGCCGGAACATACCTCTGACTTGAGGAATTGTACAAATTCCTTTGTGAACTAGTATACACCCACTACAATGTTGGTGGCATAGAGTAATACAATAGATATGTGATCAACGCTTACCTTGATCTCCTATAACGTTATTTCATGCTCACCCACACTTCTATGTCTTTTACATTTTCCTATGTTTAATGTTTCAAAAAATTGTTTATGCTCAATCAAGGATATCACATCATACCTATACTAATTAGGGTTTTCCTCATTAACAATCCTTGGATTCATATGGCTTTCTAATGCACTTGACATGGATTTGTTGGATTGGGATGATCCCCTTCAATTGAATGTACCGAAGTGTTTGTACGACTGAATAATAACTACATGGAAACCGAGGGTCCTAGAAAATAGAAACTATGTGTTACACCGCTCAATCCTCGATGAATCATGTTTTATAGAAATAAATAAGATACTTGCATCCAACACTTCAAAAAATTACAAAAACCCGGTCAACCGATTGTAACAACACACCAAATGCAATAAGGTCACGTGTCTATTAAATAAAGGTGTTACTATTTAGTGCAAATATAAAGCCCCCTGACCACTATAAGACCATCCATCTTTGTTTGTACCTGAAAAAGGAAATAAAATTTACACATTGATGTGTAACGCTATATGAGTAAACATACACAACTCAGATGTGCTAATGATTTTTTGAGAAAATGATGACTACCATCGTGCAGGGTTACTCCATGTAGCTACAAAACAACTCGCCCATGCAATCATCTTTGGACATGTCATCAAGAAAGGACAACTTCCACCCTCAAAAATGATTGGTCAAGGTATAACATATACATGAAAGTCCTACTTAATTGGTTGCATAAAAAGCACATTACAATCACTCAAGGACAAAAGCAAGTCCTCCCTTCTCCTAATAGCTCTAATAGGTATTGTTACCTTCAACATGAATGCATCTACTATAGATTTTGGTCTTCAAATACCCATTTAAGAAATTAAGGCTCTCGAAAGATAGGTATTGGTAGCTTCTAAGAGCATATGAAGGACATGAAATATGTCTCGTATATGAAATGAGTTTCCTAGGGCCAAAATGTTGAGCAATCTAAACTACAGGCTATGTGAGACATTCCCCCATTATAGAAATGAATATTTTGATGGCCGCATAGTCATATTGGTGGGTGACTTGGTTAGATTCCCCCGGTTAATGAAATACCACTATACATATGCAAGACATTTGGTCACACACTTTGTGCAAATTCGACATGGTCATCACCTTGTATACAAATTTCCATCAACAAGATCACAACACACAACTAGAATTAATGCATTTATTGACCAACATCACAAATACACAACCAACAGAGTATGTTAATAAGAAGTTTGAAGAATTTTGTGTATCTAATAGAATTCACGAGAAGCTAACAACTCCTTATTCTCCTCAACAAAATGGCATAGCTAAAAGAAAGAATAAATTGTCATAGAAATGGCTAGGACCATGCTTCATGCTTCTAAGGTGCCTAAATTTCTTTGGGCTAAATATATGGACACTTTTGTTCATATTCTAAATAGAACTCCTACCAAAGCATTGCATCAAACCACACCTCATGAAGTATGGACTAAGGAAAACCCTGATATATCTTATTTAAAGATATTTGGAAGCCCCACTTATCTTCTTATTCCTAAAGTTAAAAGAAAAAAACATGATCCTACTTCCTACCCTTACATTTTTGTTGGGTATGGAAATTAAAAAAAAAGATTAAGAGTTTATGATACAATTAAGAATGTGATTGTAGAAAATAGGAATGTGCATGTTCTTGAGAAATATTTTTGTAAATCTTCCTCTCTTCTCTCTTCTGAGTTTCCTAAGTCTGAAATTGATTTTCTAGATGATAATACTTGCTTAGACACTATGAAAACTAATTTTCAAGACACTAATCATCATTCTATTGATACGATGGATGTAGACATTGATGGGGAGTCTTCTCAATTCTTATATCAATCTAGGATTCCTAAATGGGAAAAAAATCAACTTTCAAACTCTCAACCTAATGATTTGATAAAGACGACCCGTATTCAACATTCTTATTATACCTTGTCAACTATTTATGAGGTTGAAACTCAAAATTTTGAAGAATCTAGCCTAGATGAAAGATGGGTTGCAGCTATGAAAGTTGGATACGATGCTCTAATCAAGAAAACTTGGGAATTAGTCCCTCTTCCTCCTAAAAGAAGCATTATAGACTCTAAATGGTTGCATAAAATCAAATATAACTCTATTGGTAAGATTGATAAATTCAAGGCTAGATTAGTTGCTAGAGGGTTTACTCAAAAACCTGGTTTGGATTATGTTGAAACCTTTTCTCATGTTTCCAAACTGAGCACTGTTAGAATTCTTCTAGTTTTAGTTACTCAACATGGTTGGGAGATTCACCAAATGGATGTTAAAAATATGTTTTTAAATGGTGATTTAAAAGAAAAAAATTATATGCATTAGCCTAAAGGTTTTGAAGAACCTAGAAAGGAATTATATGTGTGTAAACTTAAGAAATCTTTGTATGGTCTTAAACAAGCCCCTAGAGCTTGGTATGTTAAGATAAATAGTTTCTTTCATGAGCTTGGTTTCTCTAACTTTTTTACTGATAATGATTTATTTGTCAAGTATGAAAACAATCATGTTATCATTATTGTCTCATATGTTTATGATCTCTTAATCACTAGTAGTGATAAGAATATGATTCTTATAATCAAAGAGAAGTTAAGACAATGTTTTGAAATGACTGGTTCAAGACTATTGAATCATTTTCTAGGCACGATTATTTGTCAAAATCATAAATATATTGTTGCATCAAAAACACAATATGCTTCTAACCTTCTTAAGAGGTTTAATACGATTGATTGTATATCTGTCTCTACTCCTATGGAAGTTGGTGTTAAATTAGATCCAAAACCTTCTTGCGATAAATTCAATCCTACTTTATATAGGCAACTGGTTACTAGATTGATTTATTTAACTATCGCTAGGCCTGATATATACCATGTTGTTGGAATTGTTTTTAGATTCATGTAGGATCCTTATGAGGACCATTGGAAAATGGAAAAAATAGTTTTAAGGTATATCAAAGGTACAATCAATTATGCTTTGTGTTATTCTTCTTGTGATGATGCCATTTTATTTGTTTATTGTGATTATGACCATGCTGGTAATATTGTGGATAGAAAATCTACTTTTGGATATGTTTTTAAGTTGGGTGCAGGTGCAATAACTTGGAGCATCAAGAAGCAACCAACAATATCTATCTCTTCTATTGAAGCATAGTATATAAGTCTTATGGACACAACAAAAGAAGCCATGTGGCTCAAAATATTATTGGAAGAACTTCATATGAGTGTCAAAGGAAACACTCTACTTCTATGCGACAACCAAATTTGTACTTATCTTGCAAACAATTCAGTCCAACATCAAAGAACCAAAAGTATTGAGATCCATATGCACTTCTTACAAAAAAAAAGTTCTCAATGTTGATATAGATCTAAATTTTTATTCCACTGAAGAATAGATTACAAACATTTTTACTAAGCCCTTTGTGTTACAAAGTTATGCAAATTTTGTACTATGTTGATCATTTCATTTATTAGCTCTTATGATCATGTGGATGACATTGATCTCCACCTCTGGATCAACTGAGCATTGTTGCTTAGCTCTTATGATAATGTGAATTACGTTGATCTTCACCTCTGAATCATATGAGTTTTGGCCTTTCAGAGCTTTCCTTGAGGGGGAAATAATAAATGAGCATGTTGCATGTTTTTCTTGTGCAATGTCATCTCTTAATGACTTGAGTGTGTCAAAATGGATACTCCTGAGACTATTTATATGTTTTTAAAGTAAATTGTCATATATGTGAATTTTAGTTGTAATCCCCAATGAAGCATTAGATATGAAGAATTTATTAACTCCATAGTCTTATGTAAGACTTCATCCTTAGTCACTTTATCTTGATAATTTGTAATGTTCCTTTGTATTTCAATTTTTATAGAATCCGCTGAACATTACTTTGAACCATGGAAAAACAGTGTATTGTGGCTTTTCTAAAACCTGCAATGTAGTTACAGTTATTCACGACTTGTATAAGTCTGCGGGACACTGTGGTAGTGTATCACGAAGTTGAAAAAACCATGGGACACTATTATAGTGCACTGTAGAATCGTAAAACCCGTGAAACAAGTGTTTTTTGCATGCTACCCTAAATCACTTGTTGATTTATGAATTGTAATTAATTTTGTATGAAAAGGTGACTTTTGTACCAAAAGGTGTCTTGGCATGTGGAACAAAATTTGACATGTAGAAGTAATTTTACATTTTTCCCTACTTAACATCAAGGGGAGTGTTGGGTTTATAATATTAAGTGGGAAAATGTTTATTTAGAAACCTTCCAAATATTGTATGTTTTTGGCTTATAGCTTATATTTAAAATATAAGCATGACGGATCCACTACTGTTGTTAGCAATGTTTAAATTATAAGAGTGACCTAAAATAGGTCACCCAACTTGTATAAAATAAGGTGATCTCACTAGAGATCAGTTACAATAGAGATGTGAGAAATATCAAGCGTAACATATGAATGTGAGCTATAGGTGAGATTTGATCATAGATACATGGAGCGAATGATGTAAAACACATGAGCGAATGTATGAGGTAGTTTGTAATCCCTTTTTGAAGGTGTAACTGTAAGTGGATCTATGGAAATAATGGGAGTGTTGGGTAAAAGTTTATTCTCAATAAATATAAGTGATTTTTAGTGGGTTTTTTACCTTCCAAGGTTTTTCCACTTATATCTTGTGTCATTGTGTTCATTTACTTTCTGTTTCGGGTGTTTACATTATGTAATCTATATTATAAACATATTAATCTATGTTTTTAATTATTACACTTCATAAACTATAATCTTCGGCAATTTATATTGTGGATTTATAATTGTAATATTATTCATCCCTTAAATTTCCTAACACATTCAACTTGAGCAGTTATCACTAAGATAGTGAAGTGGAGATTGAGTAGATAATTGCCTCTCTGTTATTGGATCTAAATCAGCTATCTTAATGATTAGCTAAAGGGAGGATCATGGTGATTCTCATTTATGTGTCTCAAGGTTATCCAAAGGCACATTTCAGTCATCAAGATCTAAACAGTGGGATATGTGTGAATAATGGACTGCCCATGATTATTTTTGAAGATGTTATAATGAACATAATGGGTATTTTTAGGGTGTCTACATGTCATCACATGCACACAACACTTCGATCATTAATTCAATTCCATGATCTAAAGGGACTTAATAAAGAATTTATTCCTTCAGCTAAGACTTGATGTCCCTAAGGTATAACCATGACACCTTAGTAAGGGCTAGAGATGCACCATCCTAGGGTCAAGCTCACCAAATATTTTAACCATTTTATAGGATAAATAAGGTTGTCTATGGGGTATAGATCATTGTCAACAATCATCTTGCAACATTATACCTCTGACCTGTAAGCATATTATTTTAAGTATAATTTTTGAATAATTTGTGCCAACTTGTCCTCCGTTTTTCAGAGCCCTTGGAAATATATTCCTCATCATCAAGGATTCTCCATAATATGGTAATTAAAAAATGATCAAAGGATCTTAACATAGTATGTATTTTCATGCACCTCATGATGTAATTAGTTTTTTTGCATAATCTTGTTTCCTCACTATATCTAGGACCTGTCATACTATGATGAAAAGAATAATGATCCACATGGAAATTATTTATTTTTGTGATTAGAATATGATTCCTGTGACTGAAACTATTCTACATCCCCATCATAGGGTATAGTACGATCTCCTTCTTCTCGTGCACTACCTTGAACTAGAAGCTAATGGTGTTCTATAATGTCTGGTGACTGTTGATGACTTGGAATTGAGATTTGCTATTTTCTTAACTATGGTACCTCAAAACTTTCATGCAAATGGTATGCAATGATTCAAACTTTAAAATACCTACTCTAACTCTTGTGTGAACAATTTATCTTTAGCATTTTGGTATAACTGGTAGACATCCTCTACTGGTCTGAATGTCGTATAGGACCGTAGTGGTCAATCCTTATTAAATGACAAATATTAGGTGATGCATTACATTCCCTCATCAATTAGGAGAAATTTTCTTGGTCAGCTTTTACTAGTTCCTAGGTGCAATAGAGTCATGTAAATCTAATATAAATCATTTGTATAATACCTTTGAGTAACATCTCCTAACTACCTTAATATTGGTTGTAACTTTTTGAGAAAATACAGATGTATCTTTTGTGGTAATGATATAGTGTGATGTGATTTTAAATTCTATCTTAGCTACCATTGTATCCCAGTAAGACATTTTTTACTCCTTTCACAATTACTTTATCTTGCTCAGAATATCTCTAGGATCTCTTTCTACCATAATGGTAATGCATGAAAATATAATCTTCAACTTAGTCTACACTACATTTAGACTCTTTATGGGTCATTGATTCCCTCAAACTCAGGATGTATTCCTACTATGCTAGAAATTGAGTCTACTAGGACAGATTTCAGTTTTGATATTATCAAGAAATATAGAATAACCATGTCTCAGTCCTCAAACAATTTTTGAGTTATTTCTTAAGATTCACGCTTCGCCATCCTCTTCTTCTCATAGGATTTCTTAGACCTAGGTACTACATTCATTTTGACCCAAGGGAGAGGAATCTTGAGCCACAAAGCCTCTTCATCGTTCCTATTCAAGAAAAGACTAACATGGTGGAAGATAAGGGATAATATCATGTCATAACTTGTTCATCGTAGCACCCATAGATTGATTCATTTGCTCCATTATTCATTGTCATATCCTCTCGAAATGAAATTTTCCTTCTTAAGATACTTTGCCTCATGCTATGGGGAGTCTACTAGTACTTCCCACTCTCCCCAAATCTTCCCCCAAATTTGTAAAACTTTCTATGATATCGAGCATTGATAGTACACTGGGTTTAAACAACCCACCGTTAGATAGAGAGAAGGATATGTCAACTAAAATTTCTAAAACATGTGAGTGTAATCTCATATTAGAGGAACACAGCCTTACTTGACATCTGCCAAAGGACATACTCCCAATCTAATAAAGTTCTTATAAATATTATAATAGATCCATAAGATAATAAAATGTTTGTGTAAATATCTTCCTATATGACTTACTTGCAAACTTACTTTATCCTATTTATAGAGACTTTAAGTATTGTAATCTTCTTAGTCTTCCTCTTCACATTATCCTAAGGAATCCAAGAAAAATCACATAAAACTTAATGTATGAATTTATCCTTGAGGAACTTAGGAATATTATAATACTCACTTGTTCCCAATAAATCAACCTATATTGAATTTGAGGCTTGCTAGAGGTATCCTCGCTACCCTCACATATTCAAATTTGTAATTTTGATTAATAGAAGGGTACTTTGAACTAACCTTCCTTCTCTAGATATGCAAGTTGTTGAATGCAGGTATCCCCACTAATCCTTAAGTGGGGTGTTGGATGACGATTGACATCTTAGGGATCTGTGTCAATTGATTAGTGGCCATTAGTGGGCCCCTCAATGATTACATCACATGAATCCCTAATACAAAGCATGATCCATATTTATGTACCTTTGTTTCCACTCTTGTAAAATAGTTGGTATATCATAAATTATAGCATTCCAAATATGCACTTAGTTGATATAGGAGCATCCAAGGGTCTTTAATAGAATACTGCACACTTATTGGTGAAGGAGGAGTCCTTGCAAGGTGGGATACCATGTTGCTAAGGTAGGACAAGGTGCTACCCAAGAATTACCATGGTGATTGCCTAAACCCTCATCAAAACTTTACTAGTTTCATTGTTTGTTTCTCAATATACAACCCCCTTAGCACAATGTGGCTAGGACTGATTGAGCACAAAACTAGTGTGTAGCAGGCTCTCATGCAATTGTAAAGCTTCAATGTGATGCCACACAATGCATTTTGGTGTCATATCCCTTTTTTTTATCTTGCACCCACCAAAAATAATTTTTTGAAAAAACTATATGGACTATTATGCATGATAACTAGTGTTCGGCAATCATCTATGAGATTGCTTCATTCACAATGTTTTTGACATGCACAAATGGCGCTACAGATGAAAAAAAATAAACACCTAGTATTGTGCATTGCGATAAGGAAAGCATATTGGAATATTTTTCAGAAGGCCCATAGAACCCAAAGATAGTGTGTGACTATTGATATTGAAGGTGATACTCTATTACTAGAATGTGAAAAACATTAAGACATACATGTTTGATAACAATTGACAAGAGATGTCATAAGCTCATATTGACATGATATTTATTGCACTAGGATGTCTTGGTTGAGAAATCCAATGTTCCATTTCAATGTTGCATAAGCAACGAATCCATTTGGGGGAGTTCAAATACATAAAATGAAAATAATGCAGATGGAGATTCTACAGAAAGAGGTCAGATAATAAAAACACACGACAAATCGATATTTTCAGATAATCTTCCTACAAACTTCATTACATACACTCCCATATAAATAGGAAAATAGCAGGGTGCACAACTATACTAAGGGAACAAGTTCACATTTTTTGGCTTAGGTGGGTTGTTGAGGGTTTTTTAAATCTAGACAATTGAAGGTTGGGCACAACCAAGTCTAGAGAGGTTATTGAATTTTCTCATGAGCACACAACCTAGTCAAGGATAGGTCTATAGGGAGACATCATAGAATCTTGTAAAGCTCCATGTAATGATTGTAAGCACTTAGAGAGTAGTTGCATGTAGACGCCGTTAAGGCCATTGAGTAAATAAGTGAAACATTAAAAATTTTCATCATGTTGCATGAATATGTAGATGCGTCAAGGAGTGCCCATCCATCATCAATTGGTATCAGAGAAGACTAATTTTTTGAGAGTGGAGCTAGCAGATCACCAAATGTGAGACAACTAGCATGAAAAATTTGTGTTCTCCATCATGAAGGAAGGTGGGTAGAACACAATAAGATCTAATAGTAAATTGGTTTGAGAAAACAAGATGTCACCCATAAAAGTTGAATAAGATATGAAAATGATGGAGGAGATAATGAGGGAGCTGAAGGGTGTAAGGGCCAGATTGGGTGAGGAATATTTTCAAAGAGTTCTTAAAGATTGTGGTGTCAGTGAGGAAGAAGATGTCATGTGCAATAAAGGTTTACAAGGAGTCCAAGAATGACTCATAGAAGAGTCAAAAACACGTACAAAGAGAAAACATTATCTGCAAAAGGAGCAGAGACTTGGTGGTGAGTCGACATGTCAAAAAGAAGGGTTACATTAGGATTATGCAAGTAGAGTACAAGAAATGAGAGAAGTTCAATAGGGAGATATCTTAGAGAGAATATATCAACGTGTAGTTTTTAATAAATGTTGTTATGTGCGCGAAGAAAGAGGAAATCACACAATTAAATTTCCAAGAGCACACTGAGGAGGAAAACAAAATATAAATGAGTTTGTAGAGAATGCATGGAAGGAGAAGGCCCAAGTCCAAAGTTGTGAGAAGTACACAAAATATGGAAAATTTCTAAAACTAGCAGAGGAGAGGTGACATATATTCTGCACTAGGTCCAAGAACAAGGAAAAGTATTTTCGGTTGATAATGGAAGCACCAACAACTTATTCATATAGGATATGGTACATTTATTAGGGTTAACACAAATAAGGCACCACAAACCTTACGCATTGACCTAGAGATAGTGGAAGGTCAAGTGGTAAATATGTGTGACAATGTGAGGTGGAGATGAAGATCAGGAGTTTCATTGATCAAATTTTATGCAACATATTATCAATGAAATCATGACATATCATGTTGGGGAGGCCATGACAGTATGATATGGCAATGCTATACGATGAGAGAGAAAATATGGTGAAGGTGTGTAAAGATGGGAAGGCATTTTTTCTATCCCCCTTAAGAGATGAATGCGCAAAGAACCAAAGCTACATGGTGGTGTATGGAGGATATGGATGTCAAACATGTGTAGGAGATTGATAGGGTGGTGTGAAAATGAACATGAGGAATAATAACTCATGAGTTGAGAAAATGGTGAAAGGAGAAGAAAAATTCACTTGGGAGTGCAAAAAATGGAAAACACAAGAGGAGAATAAATGCAAGTGAGTGCATTTTAGATTAATAACAGTGCACATAGACATGACACATGAGGAAGAGGAAGAAATGGTCACTTAAGACCAGTAGAACATAAAGGAGAGTCACCCGATGTCACAACTAGAGGCCATCAAGCACAAATGGCAAGAATTGTGTAAAGTCTATAGACACCAGTTTTTGATATCCCTTGTCCTTCATCCTGCATTTGCTCCCCTTTACCATATTGGACATACATATCTCTCTTCCTATTCGAATTCCCCACTTTCTTATCCAATCCCATAATTTATTTTATTTCCCCTAATTCATCCTTAATCTCATTTAATTAATCCCTAATAATATTTATTATCCTAATCAAATCCCATTTACCTTCATCTAATCATTTTATTCTCCCTAAACATCAATTTAATCATCCCTAGGTTCCCATCTACCTTCATTCGATGAATTCTTATCCCCCAACTACTTTTTATCCTCCCTAAGAAACCCTAACTTGCATTAACCACTCGAAGCCCTAATTTTACCCATTTAGGACCTTTTTCATCGAGCAGATCACATCTCCACCACCTAAATCGACACTCCGTTGTAGTCGCTGATGACCCATGCGGGTCACCATCGACCCTATAAATATGCCCATACCCATCCTCTCTTGAGGAGGCACTTTTGAGATCTCAATATTTCTTGCAAATTTTTCTTTGTTTCTCCCTATTCTTTAGAGTTGTTGCTATCATCTTGGAGATGTTTTGAAGACCTTACATGATACTCTTGGAGATCTTGGAGAGTTGAAGCTTGTTTGAGGCCCCTTTGTCATCTCATCACCATTGTGCATCAAATTTGTAGGTTTATCATCCATCTAGGAGCCCTGCCATTTCCTTAGCCTTTGATTAGTCTCCTTCATCATTTGTTTTCCATACATTTATCTCTTATGAAACCCTAGATCCCTTCCCAATCACCGTTGACTTGATCCATATTTGTTTTTTTTTCTGCCATCCATCCTTCTAGCTATCTGTTTTCTAATCCCACAATCCCTCAAGTCTCCCAATATTTCCATTCTACACATATGTTGTTTCATATATCATCTTCATCATACCTATTCGTTGTTGATCCATCCCAGTCGCCATTGACCGGATCAACAGTTATCAATTTTATTATCAGATCTAATAATGTTATTACATCCTTTCTATTCTCGTCAGATCCAAGTCCCCTCCATCATCTCAACATCATCATCAATCTCAGATTAGCCTTAAACGAGTCCTTCATATATTCCTTTTCTATGTTTCTTTTTGGATTACTCTGTCCTAGTCACCATCGATTGTGCCTAGAAGTCTCGGGTTGCCGTCGACCTGATCAGGTTTTGTTCAGTTTTCATCATTTGTTATCAGATCTGCATCGCATCTTATCTAGTTCATTTCAAATTCTCTATTTCAGTTCAAATTCTACTACATATTATCATTTATCCATTATCATTTTACCTATATTTTTATCAAAGTGGGTTGACATCCATCCTAGGAAGTTTTCACTTCTTGGGACCGGAATTGTTGAGAACCCACCCTCCTATCTACTAATTTTTTGTGTTGATTTTCTCTTTATTGTGTAGGTAATCAAGCTCCTTGTGAGGAACATATTTTGCGACTGTATCCATAATCATCTTATCAAGAGGTAGCCTTAAACCCTCTCATTATTGGAGTTAATTATTATTTTTCACTATCATTTCACTAATATGAAACATGAGTGAGAAAATTTGATCAACATTATGGCATGCACAGTGGGCCACACCATTCTTTGGCAATTTCATTCATTGTGATCATTTCCATTTTCTATTGCTTTCTTACTAACCTCACAGGTGGGATATTTTCTTGCTTGCTTGCTTGGATCAACAACACAATTACTTAAAATAAAATAAAAAAGGAAAAATAGTGTTATCTAGGTATTCTTCATTTTTTCCCTATTTTCTCTTTTTTGCATCTCTTTCCCTTCCTTTCCTATTTGACTTCATTGAGTCTCACATTTATCGTTTGGACTTTAAAAGAACCTCTTCATACTTTCTTGACAACATAGTCTAATTAGGATTTCAATTATTTGCATTCACTTCTTCCAAACACATCTAAAACTCACAAATCAATTTACACATCATAAACATCTTCTACCAGACGGAACTATTGGGATTTCATCAACCAATAGGAAAGCCACCACAATGTTCTGGCCACATTTTTTTTTTTGACTATCGGTATATTTTCTAACTATTCTTGATTAGAAGCATTTGAAAAATAATAATAAATCACTGTTTGCACACAATCAAGCTCAATCTCATTCCATTTTGTAAATGTAATTCTTATAGTGAATGACTAACAAACTCTTTCCCTTTTTACTTCTCATTTAACTTTAACCGAGTTCAAATGCAGAAGGGGGAAGTAATTAGACACCATAAAAGCAACCCATATCACTTTTCAAAATTCAACAAACAACATGATAATCGTCTACTTCAGAGAGAGAAAACAAAAGGAAAGATGTAATAATGTACACCCAAAAGTAGTTATAAGTTATTTCAATATTTCTTTACTAAAAATTTAAAAAGGGGAAACAAAGAAAAGAAGTATTTCCTTGGTTAACAATTCTATTATATCTTCCAATTAACACGATCGAACTGGTCAATCTTATGCAAGGAAGGACATCAACTAATATTAACGGTCAAGAGAGAATAATCTGGAAGTCATTAATTAAAATGAGATAGAAATTATAGTTACTTCTTTCCAATACATTACCAAAATATAAACCGTGATATACAACTGTAACAATAATGTAATTCTTTTCATACAAAACTGGAACAATTTTAATATCTTATTAGCTACTGTAAAAAGAAAAGTATTTAATTAATTTGTTTTACAACTGAATCAAAAGTATCAAACCATAACTGAACTTCCAATTGCACCCATCAATATTAATTACCTTCACTAAAAACAACGTGTTATCCCAAATATATAACAAGTAAAATTTTACAACCCAACAACATGATCCCAATTCCACCAGGATGATAAAAAGAAAGAAATCATTTTTAATCATGAAGGCAAGGGATTTACCCTCATTCAGTTCCAACGAAATCAACAAAGAAGTTTAAATTCACAAAAAATATACTCACCATTGAGTTCAAATGAGAATTAAAAACCGTACGCTCTACACCAATCCATCAATTAAACACATTGATTTAAATTTCAGGTTCAATCAAGAAGTTATTTCCAAACAATCAGTCATGGGTACCAAAAGAAAAATAGGAGAAACATCATATCATTTCAAAACAAACAACTGTGAAGATGATACAATGAACCTCATGTCCCAAAGAGAACCCACATCACAATTAACTATATTACGGGTAAGGAAGGACAAATTCACAAGAAGTTCTATCCTAACATCCCACGAAATACACAACTTTTGAACATATAAACTCATAACAGTATACTTATCACTGTTGCATTTTTTTTCAAGTTCAAACCCAACAAAAGACCACAAAACCGAACACCCATTTTCTTAAAACCTTAACAACAATGGAGATATTCACACCCATTTACAGTTTTAACTGAAATAACAATTTTCTATGTATGCATCTTGAAAATACCATATAGCATCTTTTCTAAATGACAATTTCAAACATAAATCACAGTCCCCAAATAAACATATTAAAACATTTGCATAAAACCATGAAATTCAAAGAACAGAGTTCATTTATTGAAGACGTTTAATAAAAAGCATAGTTGTTTAACAGGAAGAGCTTAACATGCCTAGTTAGATTTCTTGTTGGCTTGTAGAAAATCACAGCCGTGTTCTTAGAAATTACTCTTTTCAAACAACATCAATCAGAAAAGTCTTCCAACAGCCTCCTCATTTCCATAGGCTTAAAAACAACTCGAAGGCGATCAAAACAACAAAAATGGTCGAAAAACAAATTTGCAGGTTCAAAAGAACAACCAAATGAACAACAATAACCCATGAAAATCCACTTTCCTCTTTCCTAGGAGGTTTGGTTGCCAAAACCAATGCCATTAAATGCATTGAATGCATTTTCCCTCTCTTTCCTCATGCCACCGCCAACTTGAATTTAGCGAGTTCTATTTTAAAATTTGCATGTAATTTAAATTTAGTTATATTGCTAGTTAGATACCTCTAACTTCCCATGCTCCCACCAAACTGGAAATTAAAAATTGCAAGGAATGTATTTAAGTCCACCATTAAAGTCTAAAAACGTTCCCCTTTATATTCCCACTTGCCATGAAACCCATAGGTCCCTTTTAGGATTAGTAATAGTTTAGGTCACAATTTTAATGGTTAGGTTTCCTTCTAGCTCGTAGGTCCTTAGGATTCACCTTAGGTTAGTATACAAACCTTTTAAATTAAAATCCATGTAGGATAAAACATTATTTCATAGGTCAAAACATAACCCATAACAATTCAATAATAGGTTCCAAGTAGGTCTTACTACCTTAGGCTTAAAACCAATATAGTGCAGGACATTCCGTCCTAGGCTAAATATATGCCTTAATATCCTTGTATTTAAACCTTTTTCCATTTTACGTTTTTTTTTAACGTTACAAATTATATGTATCTAGTGAATCAAATCTTACTGTTGGTAGCATGATGCCAAGTAAGTATACCTGTAACAAGGTTCTTTAAAATTTACAACAAACCTCCAGCTCAGTTCCAAACTTCATTTCATTTTGAAATTCAATCAGCAAGATGACAATAAATAAGGCTGAAGCATACCTTGGATCAATGGAATTGATTTAAGGTGTGCTGTCAACATATATAAATTCATTGAGTACAAAAACAATTTTGTAGGTTCTCAACTTTGCAAATCACAAGATATAATGACATCATTTCCAAGTAAGCAGAGTTACAATATGCATAAATTCTAAACAGTAATACTAACTCATTGCAAACATGATTTTCAAAATCAAAGAATACACCTTCACATGGAAATTTTCATTTCAACATTTGTAGTGTCAAAATAGAAGTTATCATAATAACTGTCATGATCAAGATGTTACATACCTCCGTTCTTAAAAGAATCATCATCCCGATGATCAAATTAGTCAAATCATAGATTTTTAGGACAAAATTTAGTTATCATCCTTCCATTCATATGTTCATAATAGAACTAAAATTTAAGTCTTCAAAATAGTATTTAAAATAACCATCAATAATTCAGTAGTTGCCCAAGTTTGGCAGATTTATCATTTTTTCAAACTTAATTTAGATCAAACAAGTATGGGAAAGCAGATCTCATTTCTTCAAGATTCTCCCAAGTTGCACTTTCTTCGCTAAACTAGTCCCACTGGACCTTACATTGATTCATGTCACGATTTCTTAACTGCAAATGGCGAGTTCCTAGCACTCGAATGGGCTTAACCACGATTATTTCAGGGTCTTGGACCTCCAAGGAATCTCAATTCAGCACATGTGATAAATATGATATGTATTTCTTAAGCAAAGAAATATGGAAAACATCATGCATTCATGATAAAGTAGGAGGTAAAGCTAAACGATAAGCTATAGGGTTGATTATTTCAACAATTTCAAAAGGTCCCACATAATGAGGTGATAACTTGGCAGCCTTGCCAAAATTTATAGAACTCTTTTTCGGCTTAACCCAAAGAAAGACTTTCTCACCAAGTTTGAATTTCCTATCAACCCGTTTTAAGTTTGCATAACTCTTTTTCCTGTCGGTAGCCTCCTTTAAATGTTCACAAATCATTTTAATTTACTGTTCCATTTCTGTAAGGATTTTTGGCCCAATTATCTCTCTATCCTCTATGTTGTCCCAGATAATAGGGGTTCTACATTTCCTTCCATATAATGCTTCAAAAGGTGCCATCTTTAAAGAGGTGTGATATGTGTTATTATAAGAAAATTCAACTAGCGGGAGATACTCCTACCATTTATACTACTGATCCATGTAATACATTCTTAACATATCCTCTAAAACTTAATTGACTCTTTCAGTCTATCCGTCCATTTCTGGATGATATGCAGAATTGAAATTTAGTTTAGTTCCCAAGGCTGCATTAAGCATTTTCCAAAATATTGATGTCATTCTCAGATCTCTATCTGGTATGATTAATTTGGGTATTCCATGTAACTTGAAAATCTCATGCACAAACCTTCTTGCTAACACTAGTGAATCATCTTTTAGATTACCAACAATAAATTGTGCCACTTTTGTTATTTTATCAACAACAACCAGGATAACATCATGTTTATTCCTAGACATAGGCAATCCTTAAATGAAATCCATAGTTATCACTTGCCATTTGTACTGCAGAATGTTGTGAGGGTACAGTAATCCAGCGAGATGCATATGTTATGCCTTAACATGATGACATTCCAAGCAGTGTGTCACAGATTCCATCACATCCTTTTTCATTCCCTTCCAGAAATATTGTTACTTTATATTAACAAGCATTTTCGTAATGCCAGGGTGTCAAGAAAAAGGTGAATTATGAAATTAAGCTAATAATTTCTTTCTTAAATTATTTTCCAAGGGTATATATACCCTATTTTCAAACCGCAAAATTCCTTCATTGTCAAAATGAAAACATTTATACTTTACATCATTTGGACCTGCAGTAAGTGTTGTCTTAACTTGCTGAAAATAAGAGTCAGATTCCATGACACTTTTCACCTCATTTTTAAACTGAGTTCTTAATGTTATAAGAGTAGAAATGTGCTTCCTACGACTCAAAGTATCTTCTACCCTATTTTCCTTGCCTTAAATATAACTTATATCAAAATCATACTGAGATAGGAATTCTAACCATCTTCATTGTCTTGCATTCAGGTTCGACTGAGTAAAAATATACTTCAACCCAAGATGGTTAGTTTTTAGCTTAAAAGGCTTACCAAGGAGGTAACGCCTCCACATTTGAAGTGCATGAATGATGGCAGCGAGCTCTAGGTCATGTGGAGCATAATTTTGTTTATGTAACTTGAGTTTTCTACTTTCATAAGCTATGACGTGATCATTTTGTAACAGAATACCTCTGAGACCCTCCCTATATGCATCTGTTACGACCATAAAATCTCCATTCAGGTCAAGTACAGTTAGAATATGTGTTGTAGTTAATTGATCCTTTAGAATCTTAAAGGCATATTCACATTTATCATTCCAAACAAATTTCTTATCTTTTTTTTGTAATGAAGTGATTGGTGCAGCAATCTTAGAAAAGTCCTTAATGAACTTTCTATAGTACCCCCTAGGCCCACAAAGCTTCTAACTTCATGCACGTTCTTAGGCGCAGGCCACTCAGTTATAGCTACGATATTTGAAGCATCTACGGCTATCCCATTCTTACTTATAACATGTCCCAAATAATGCACTTCTGCATCATAAAAGGAACATTTAGACAACTTACCATATAACTTTTTCTTTCTCAAGATTTCCAGTACTATCTTTAAATGCTCTTGATGCTCTTCGACATTTTTAGAGTATATGAGAATTTCATCCAAGAATACAAGCACAAATTTTTCGAAGTATTCTTGAAAAATATTATTCATCAAATTCATGAAGGCGGCAGATGCATTCGTTAACCCAAAAGGCAACACTGTGAATTCATAATGTTCGTACCTTGTTCGAAAAGTTGTTTTATGAATGTCTTCCTCTTTTATTCTCAACTGATGATATCTAGATTTAAGATCTATTTTTGAATAAACTGATGCTCCATGCATCTGATTGAACAGATCTTCAATCCTAGGAAGTGGATATCGGTTCTTAATAGTTGTCCTTATTCAAAATTTTGTAATCAATGCACAACCTAAGTGTGTCATCCTTCTTTTTTACAAAAATTACCGATGCTCCCCATGGTGAGACACTCGATCTTATCAACCCTTTGGTCAAAATTTCTTGTAACTAAGCCTTGATATCTACCAAATTGATGGTGGACATTCTATAGGGTGCCTTGGATATGGGCTCAGTTCTTGGTTTGATCTCATTTGAAAATTCAAACTCCTATTTGGGCAGAAGACCTGGTAATTCTTCTAGAAATACATCATTGAAATTTCTCAATAGCGGATATTTTTCCATAAAATCATTATCTTCTTCAGCAATTTCTATCATTTTTATGGCATACAAAGTGCAACCTTTGTTTTTATCCCTTTTAAGTTGTATAACTATTAGTTTCCTAACCGCAATCCCACATTTTACACCCTGAATGATTGCTATTTTCTGCAGGTCATCTAAATAGTAAATTTTTTTTCATAATAGTCAACCTTCACCTTATGTTCCACCAACTAATTAACACCTATAATTACATCATATGACCCGAAAAGGGTAACATAAATGTCAACTTTTGGGGAGAAACTGGGCAAGTCAAGGACTTTCCCAAAAAGACACATATTAATTGTATGGACAACGTTATTTCCATAATGCACCATCCATGTATTATCCATTCTTTTATCTTTTATTTTTAATTTCAATGCTAAATTAGTAGATATAAAACATTTCGTAGCTCCAGTGTCAAAAAGTATAACCACAGGTATACCGAATAACTTACTCAGAACTTCTATGGGTGTGACTTTCTTTTCAACTTGTTTGTTAGCCACTGTAGCGTGTATCCTATACTACTGATCGTGATCATCCTTATTTCAAGGAAAATGACTCATGTAATGATCATTTCCATAGTTAAAACAGCCTCTGAGGGCCCCTTCCTAGGATTAAATTTATTTCCAGCCTTGAAGTTATCATTCTCACTTCCATAGGAATTTTGTCCATTACCACTATTTTTGGTAAAGGTGTTCCACATACTAGCAATAGGTTTGTTCATTCCTATTTTCTTATTGTTATCCATGACAATTTTTCTTTTCATGCTGAACCTCTTCCAGGGTCCCTTTTTAGGTGCAAGAGATGAAGAAGAGTTGGGAATCTTCTTCCTAATATCCTCCTTATGAGAAAAGATTTCTCTCAATTTATTTTCTTGTCTTATTGCCTTTTCGATAACTCCTTCCATAGTGGTCAAACCACGGACATCTACCTCACCACCAATGATGGGATTCAGTCCCATTATAAACTTTCGTATCCTGAAATTCTCATCAAGCTGGTACTGTGGTACATACTTAAGGAGTTTAGTAAACCCTTCCCAGTATTTTGTCACAGTCAGCTTTCCTTGAGACAAGTTCTGAAATTCAGTCATTTTCTGATCATAAAAAAGTTGAGGCAACCATTGTTGCCTAAAGTAACTTTTAAATTAATATCAAGTTATGTCTGTTTCGAAAATGTTCAAATCAACCTTATGGTTATCCCACCATGATGATGCTTCATGAGAAAGTTGATATGCTCCCCATATTGCTTTTGATTCCTCAGAGAAGTTTCTTATTGCAAAGTACTTCTCCATTTCACTGAGCCAATTTTCAGCCCCATCCCCAAGTGCAGTTCCATCAAACTTTGGAGGACTTATTATTTTTATATCATTTGTGAGTTTGGCCGCTAATCTTTCCTTTTTATTTTTAGGCTGATTAGGGACGTTCACGTTACTATTATCAACACCTGGATTTCCTCCATTGGTGTTGTCCACGGGAGGTGGCTGATTATTAATATCAACATCTTCTTCCTCCTCCTCATTACCCATTACTTTTTGCTCTAAAACAACCAGACGATCTCTTATATCTAGCAGGGTAGAAAGGATCTCATCTAGTTTTTGGGTAGTAGCTGCTTCCCCACCCGGTAGCGGGTTATTCGCAGCATTTCCTCTTGTTCCAATCATTTTCTATTCAACATGAAAATGTAAATCTTATTAAATTATGGACTCAATAGGTCCAAGAGCTGCAACCTTCAGCTCTGATACCAAGATGTAACATTCCCATTTTAAGACACTAGAACAAGGGAAAATTTATTATTTTTTTCATAATGTTCTCTGCTCTAAATTATGTAATTTAGAACACGCATTTCAAGTTTTTAATAATTGTTCTCTATTCTAAATGACATAATTTAGAACACATAATGCTTTTTAGATCAATGTTCTCTGTTCACATATTCATAATATGGAACACACATTACATACCATTCAATCATGTAATAGATAACCATATGCAACTATAATGACTCGAAGAACTACCGATCTCCCATTTCATGGCTCGGAGTTTCATCGGTCTCTCATTTCATGACTCAGCTACTTACCGATCCTTCATGTTAATGCATGTATTGTATACTAAGTATACTTGGATCCCTTTACCTTTTCGGTTATTGAAGTGTTCCATTTATTTAATATCTGTTACCGATATTCAAAACTAGGTGATTTAGGACAACGCAACCAAGCAGCTTGGATACTTTGGCTTTTCATTTAGCATGAATATATGTTACCGATATTCGTCTGAAATGGTCATTTTCCTGACTCCTGTCAGTCCTCTTGTCTTTGAACCTTAATCCAACTTAGCAATATAAAAGTGTATTCACTCGTGGACTAAGGGTACAAGACCAACAACTTGTGATACTTTGGCCAAATGTTTTCAACAAAGTGCTTAGCATGAAGGGTGTTGCATATTCCTAGATGACATAATCATCAATGGAATACATCCTTCACCTCACTTCACCTGTTTCCATTTGTTATTTTGTGATTTACCTAAGAGGAGATACTATTTTAGTCCTTAATAAGAAGAGTATGAGTATCCTCCTTCTGAATATCCTTTGGGCATTAGAAGAAACATCCTAAATCAACATGTCTTCTTCTAACACTTACATACTCCATCTGCAAGAATTACCAGCACGGGTTAGTTCGTCGAACTAAGCATCTTAAACACTTACTTCCATTAAAATTTCCAGAAGTTCTCTTGATTAACAAAAATAAGTTCTCTTGACCTAACTGTTTCAGTAAAAGAACTCTGCTCTTATGAAATGTCCCGTAATTAAGATGGACATCATATAAGAATTAAGTACCAAAAAGGATGAACAAATTTAACAACCATGTCACAGTAAATAGCATTATGATCAAACAATACCATTAATTAATAACTCCTCAAAAAAATAATTACTGCAAACAAGCAATGTTATATCTCCATTACCTAACCATCTCTTTCAAAAATGAATGTAGCTCATTTCAAATTTAAACAAATAATCCAAAGAATATTAGCTCTAATTATACTTGATTAGAAGGATTTGAAAGAAGTAATAAATCACTGTTTGCACACAATCAAGATCAATCTCATTCCATTTTGTAAATGTAATTCTTATAGTGAATGACTAAAATCTTAAACAAACTCTTTCCCTTTTTACTACTCATTTAACTTTAACCAAGTTCAAATGCAGAAGGGGGAAGTAATCAGACATCGTAAAAGCAACCCATATCACTTTTCAGAATTCAACAAACAACATGATATTAATCTACTTTAGAGAGGGAAAATAGAAGGTAAGATGCAATTATGTACACCTGAATGTAGTTATAAGTTATTTCAATATTTCTTTACTAAAATTTAAAAAGGGGAAACAAATAAAAGAAGTATTTCCTTAGTTAACAATTCTATTATATCTTCCAATTAACTCGATCGAACTAGTCAGTCTTATGCAAGGAAGGACATTAACTAATATTAACAGTCAAGAAAGAATAATATGGAAGTAATTAATTAAAATTAGATAGAAATTCTCGTTACTTATTTCCAATACATTACCAAAATATAAACCGTGATATGCAATTGTAACAATAATGTAATTCTTTTCATACAAAACTGGAACAGTTTTAATATATTTTTAGCTACTGTAAAAAGAAAAGTATTTAATTAATTTGTTTTACAACTAAATCGAAAGTATCAAACCATAACTGAACTTCCAATTTCACCCATCAATATTAATTTCCTTCACTGAAAACAACGTGTTATCCCAAATATATAAAAAGTAAAATTTTACAACCTAAC
The DNA here is from genome assembly GCA_019776745.2 of Taxus chinensis. NCBI lineage: Eukaryota > Viridiplantae > Streptophyta > Pinopsida > Cupressales > Taxaceae > Taxus > Taxus chinensis. The sequence continues at coordinate 196,291,807 of CM034147.1, read as the reverse complement.
AACATGATCCTGATTCCACTAGGATGATAAAAATAAGGAAATCATTTTTAATCACGAAGGAAAGGGATTTACCCTCGTTCAGTTCCAAGGAAATCAACAAAGAAGTATAAATTCACAGTACATATACTCACCATTGATTTCAAAGGAGAAGTAAAACCCGTACGCTCTATACCAATCCATCAATTAAACAAATTGATTTAAATTCCAGGTTCAATCAAGAAGTTATTTCCAAACAATTAGTCATGGGTACCAAAAGAAAAATAGGAGAAACATCATATCATTTCAGAACAAATAGTTGTGAAGATGATACGATGAACCTAGTGTCCCAAAGAGAACCCACATCACAATTAACTGTATTATGGGAAAGGAAGGACAAATTCACAAGAAGTTTTTTCTTAACATTCCATGAAATCCACAAATTTTGAACATATAAACTTAGAAATAGTATACTTAACACTGTTGCATTTTTTTTCAATTTCAAACCCACAAAAAGACCACAAAACCGAACACCCATTTTCTTAAAACATTAACAACAATGGAGAAGTTCACATCCATTTACAGTTTTAACTGAAATAACAATTTTCCGTGTATGCATCTTGAAAATACCATATAGCATCTTTTCTAAATGAAAATTTCAAACATAAATCACAGTCCCCAAATAAACATATTAAAACATTTACATAAAACCATGAAATTCAAAGAACAGAGTTCATTTATTGAAGACATTTAATAAAAATCATAGTTGTTTAACAGGAAGATCTTAACATGCCTAGTTAGATTTCTTGTTGGCTTGTATAAAATCATAGCCGTGTTATCAAAAATTCCTCTTTCAAACAACATCAATCACCAAAGTCTCCGAATAGCCTCCTCATTTCCACAGGATCAAAAACAACTCGAAGGCGATCAAAACAACAACAATGGTCGAAAAACGAATTTGCAGGTTCGAAAGAACAACCAAATGCAGAGAAAAAACTAGAAAACCAAATGAACAACAATAACCCATGAAAATCCACTTTCCTCTTTCCTAGGCGGTCTGGTTGCCAAAACCAATGCCATTAAATGCATTGAATGCATTTTCCCTCTCTTTCCTCATGCCACCACCAACTTGAATTTAGCGAGTTCTATTTTAAAATTTGCATGTAATTTAAATTTAGTTATATTGCTAGTTAGATACCTCTAACTTCCCATGCTCCCGCCAAACTTGGAAATTAAAAATTGCAAGGACTATATTTAAGTCCACCATTAAAGTCTAAAAACCTTCCCCTTTATATTCCCACTTGCCATGAAACCCATAGGTCCCTTTTAGGATTAGTAATAGTTTAGGTCACAATTTTAATGGTTAGGTTTCCTTCTAGCTCGTAGGTCCTTAGGATTCACCTTAGGTTAGTTTAAAAACCTTTTAAATTAAAATCCATGTAGGATAAAATATTATTTCATAGGTCAAAACATAACCCATAACAATTCAATAATAGGTTCCAAGTAGGTCTTACTACCTTAGGCTTAAAACCAATATAGTGCAGGACATTCCATCCTAGGCTAAATATATGTCTTAATATCCTTGTATTTAAACCTTTTTCCATTTTATGTTTTTTTTAACGTTACAAATTATATGTATCTAGTGAATCAAATCTTACCATTGGCAACATGATGCCAGGTAAGTATACCTGTAAATAGGTTCTTTAAAATTTACAACAAACCCCTAGCTCAGTTCCAAACTTCATTTCATTTGGAAAGTCAATCAACAAGATGACAATAAAGAAGGCTAAAGCATACCTTGGATCAATGGAATTGATTCAAGGTTTGTTGTCAACATATATAAATTCATCGAGTACAAAAGCAATTCTGTAGTTTCTCAACTTTACAAATCACAAGATATAATGACATCATTTCCAAGTAAGCAGAGTTATAGTATGCACAAATTATGAACAGTAATACTTACTCATTACAAACATGATTTTCAAAGTCAAAGAATACACCTTCACACGACAATTCTTGTTTCAACATTTGCAGTGTCAATAGACCAATATTGTGAATAATGTGCAAAGATTACCTTTGGGCCTCCCCTAATCAATAACAACGATCCTTGGGAATGGTCCAGAAATCCAAATTATGATGTCTAACTATGTCACTCTAGTGGACTTCAACTGCACTTTCAAACTTGTGAAAATCAGAACCAAAATTCCCATCGATTTTGGTCACAACTTCAATAAATATATGAACAATATCCAACAAGGATTTAATCAACTAAATCCATGATAACTGATCCATTAGAATATCAATCCCAATATTCGTTTCCTCTTCCATAGGATCTATTAGACATGAAAATAGAACCATGTAGCAAGTATAATAAGTTGGCTCCCACCCATGCCTCCTCTAAAGATCCCTAATAATCACCATTCCATTTAACTGGTGGTACCCATGTTTCTAGGAAACTTCCGGTCATATCAAAACAAAACCAACTTCAAACCGGCCCCATCAACTCCCTCATCCATAAAAACCATCTGCATCTTTACCAGAATCCATTCCCAAATCAGTCAACATCATATTACTACAAAATATACCACCTAAACAACATGATAAAACTTAGGTCACTATCCTTACATCCTAAGTTCATGCAAACATTATCATCTTACAACCTCATCCTATCGCAGTCTACCCTTATGTCATCTCTTTGTTTGGACTCCCGAGGGGATTTTCTCACATAATAATTTTCTAATGAATCTAATCAAGACATCTCAAGGAGGCCATACTTACATTATAAATTGTACTATGAGAATATCATATACAAAATTCTCTTTTTTCAACAATTTCATATGCAATCTTGATCCACTTAGGTACATGCCCCATAAACCTATGGGAAACTATGACCTCATTTCACCAACTTACTAAGATCTTATGCCATCATTTAATTCATGTACCCCTTATTCACCACCTCCACCAATGTCGTGCCCACTCGTCCCAAATCATTACTTGATCACATCCACAGTCTTGGACCCATCCACTGGTCTTATGTCACATAACCTGGATCTATGGAGGCTTAAATAATTCATATTGATCTGATGACCCTGATTCACTCCTAGCTAAGTAAATCATGAGGAAGTATTGAAGCCACTACTTCCTGGGATCTAAGGGACCACCTTCCCATGTATGTTGAGGTATTTTTAGTGAGACCATGAATACTTCGGTCTCTATCTACAAGTATAACCTATTTGCCACACTGGGAACCTTGTAAGAGAGTCCATGTTTGTTAGTATAGGAATATCATTAAACATTTTTCCTTTGTCTTTCATTATAAGATATGCAAGCTACCGCATGGCTCATGAAGCCAACTATCTTATGCAACCGTAAAACACCCTATTGAAGCTAGATGGCCCCACTTTGGACTGGTATAGTGAAATTCCAGAACCATAATCTATTTACCTATGAATGTCAGACTCTAACAACTGTGATTATAGAACTTTCCTATGTTATATTGATAGAGATACAAACTACAACATGATTTTGGGAAGACCTCTACGATACTAAGGAATGTTGATGTATCCTTTCAACCTTGTTTCAAGAAACATGATTTGTACATCTAGGGAGAGTCTGGCATCGCTCAAGGTGACCCAAATCCATTTGACGCTCTTTCATGAACCAACCTTAATCAAGAATATTGAAAGTTCACAGGTCATTATGCGAAGCTTACTTCATAAACTGAAATAGTCAAATCATTAATCCCTCGAGGAATTTTCGAATAGGATCATGTCATAAACATTGAGCTTATTCAAATTGCCCCTTCTCCTCGCACTTGAAAACACACCACATGTCAAGCATCAAATGAAACTTTCCATAGAGATCCCAATTCACCAAACCATATACATCATCTTGATGAATCAATAAACATAACCACTATAATAGTCATATTAACAAATCTTAATCTGCATAAATATCCCATCATTTGAGAGCCTCCAGGAAAGAACTCCATAGTCAACTCTTACCTATACGATTCTAAGAGGTATTATATAGCCTATCAATTTTGACAAGCATGAAGGTGGTGAGAGTGACACCTCATTAGTAACCATTGCTAACTATTTGACCCATTGTTAACTCATATTTTAAACCCACATGGTATCGTGAGGATCACTCATTGTAAACATCACCAAGTTTGTAAGGTCACTTCATTAAAGGACCAATGTCACACCTCCATTCCAACAGGGATCTTGAACATGTTTCTTAGACCGTGGTGAGGGTCAGGTGTGATAACCCCACATCCACCTACTTAGAGGAAGGACTAGATGTACTTTAGTTTCAACCCTATGGTTTGACCATGCACCAAAAATAAGGTAGAATATGAGTTCATGTTATTAGGTATTCTCATTGCAAAGAGATTGACATCATCACCTACACCCATCATTCCTTTATCTACTACAACCATGTCTATTGCTATTTCTCCTAGCTAATAAGTAGTGCTACATTTAGCTGTATCACCAACACCAAGGCTCAATCACATCTTTATTTCCTATATATGTGTTGTCTGTGAGCCTACCAAACTAATTACATCTAATTCCCTATCCAAATCTACCCCAACATCTAACACAACATCCTCCTCACATAGCCCTACATCTATTTCCCCTACCATATACCACTTTGTTATGTTGTGGAGCCTGTTTTCATGTGTGGAAGTGTTGAAGACTGTACACTAAAAGTATTGTACACTATCCACAATTTTATTTTTGGGGTTCGGGGGGCAACCCCCAAATTTTTTGGCCTTGAAAAACGTGCCTGCTACCTGAGGAAACGTGATCTTCTCATATGGGTGGGATTTTTTACCCATAGGTTTATGGGGTCATGTTTTGGCCCATGGTTTTGGTACCCATGGTATTGTAAAACTGCTTAAGCAGTTTACCTATTTATGTGTTTTTTTGCATATGATAGGTTTGATGTAACATTGTAGATGTATGAGTTCAAGTGTGAATTCAAGAGAGTTTGTTGAGCATAGCTCCAAACAGATCTGGGTATTGTATTGAGAGAAAGAGGTGGCTTGTAATAAAATTTGAGCAAGTGATTCTTGGTGGACATAGCCCAAATTGGGTGAACCATGTTAAATATTGTCTCTGTGTTGTGTTCTTTTATTTTTTGCACTTTTATTTCAGATCTGTGATATTATTTTCACCATATTAGTTTCTACTATTGTCATTTTGTGTGGGATTGTTTCGCATATTTTATCCCTTATTTCCTAACAATTGGTATCAGAGCCTAGTTTGGTTTGCTAAAGTGTTGAATCGCAGGGAAATTTTTAGCTTAAGTGGGAGCTATGGAAGATGATGGAAGATCAAAGGTTGATAAATTCAATGGCAGAATTTTAGTCTTTGGAAGATGCAGATGGAAGATTACCTTTATCAGAAGGATCTTTATATTCTACTGACCGAAGAAAGGGAAGAAATCCTCGAGCATGATCAGATTCGGAGATCGAGAGTTGATGGATAGGAAAGCAATCGAGACAATCCAGATTATGTCTCGCATTTTTGGTAATATTTAATGTTTTTAAGGAGAAGAATACAAAATAATTGATGGATGCATTAGGGAAGTTATGTGAAAAAACCCTTTGCCTCTAATAAGATATTTTTAATGGAAAATGTTGTTTTAGTATGAAGATGTCTGAGAATGGTTCAGTAAAAAAATCATTTGAGTGATTTTAATATGGTTGTGAATATGATAGCTTCGGTTACTAATAGAATTTGATGAAGAAGTTAGGGATTTATTAATTTTGTGCTCTTTACCTGAGAGTTGGAATAGCCTGGTAATGGCGGTAAGCAACTCGGTTCCAGCTAACTCAAAGTTGAAGTTTGAGGATGTTGTAGGGGTGATTCTAAGCGAGGAAATGCAAAGAAAAAGCTCCATGGGGAATCTTATACTTCAAGGAATTCTTTGACAGTGGAAACTAGAGGGAGGCTGAAGAATAGAGGGAGCTATGGAAAATTGAAAGATCAGGAAAGGTAAAAATCAAAAAACAAGATGGTATGCCGGCACTATGGAAAGACTGGGCATGCAAAAAAGGACTATTGGGAGCTTCGGGACAAGAAGAAACAACAGGAAGAAAACAAGAGGCAAATGTGGCAACGGGTAATGTATGTCAGGATGCTTTGATTCTTTCTTTGCATAATATTGCTGAATCTTGGGTTTTAGATTCGGGGGCTTCTTTCCATGCTACTCCACATAGGCATTATTTTGTTGATTATGTTCAAGGGGATTTTGGGCATGTTTTTCTTGGTGATGATGAGCCTTGTAACATAGTTGGAAAATGTTTTGTTTAGGTTAAGATGCAGAATGGGAATACATGGCTATTGAAGGATGTCAGACATGTGCCTACATTAAGACTAAATTTAATATCGGTGGGAAAGTTGGGAAGTGATGGCTGTATTGTGATATTTATAGTAGACTCTTGGAAGGTTACCAGGGGTGCTCTTGTGGTGGCAAGAGGTAAGAAGGTTGGAATCTTGTCTTTAACCACTGATAGCACTAATGCTTGTAATCTTGTGGCTTCAGATGTAGATACAACATTATGGCACTATAGGCTCGGTCATATGAGCCATAAGGGCATGTAACATCATAAAGAAGAATTTTCCTGGATATATAGAAACATGTTTGGATTTCTGTGAGAACTGCATATATGGGAAACATAAGCAGTAAAGTTTCTCAAGGTTGGACCTACGAAGAAAGAGAGTAAGTTAGAGCTGGTACATTCTGATGTGTGGGGGCCGGCTCAGGTATCATCTCTTGGGGGTTCAAATTATTATGTTACTTTTATTGATGATGCAACAAGGAAAGTTTGGGTATATTGTATTAGAAATAAATATGATGTATTTGACACTTTTGTTAAATGGAAAGCCTTGGTAGAAAATGAAACAAGTCTTAAGCTAAAATGTCTCAGGTCAGATAATGGAGGGGAGTATTGCATCAATGATTTTGATGATTATTGTTCTAAGAATGGAATCCGCAGGAAAAAGACGGTTCTAGGAACTCCGCAGTAGAATGGGGTGTCAGAAAGGATGAACAAGGAAAATAATAGAATGAGCTAGGAGCATGAGGTTACATGCAAGACTTGCCTCTTTATTTTTGGGAAGAAGCAGTGAGCACAAATGTGTACTTGATAAATAGAGGACCATCAAGTGCTTTGGATGGATGCATACCTGAGGAGATTTGGTCTGGTAAGAAGGTTAATTATTCATTTCTTAGAGTCTTTGGATGTGAGGTGTTTGTCCATATTGACAAGGATGATAGGACTAAGTCTAGAGGCTAAATCAGAAAAATGTACTTTCATTGGTTATGGTGGTGATGAATTTGGATATAAATGTTGGAGTATTAAGGACAAGAAAATCATTTGATCTAGGGATGTGGTCTTTAATGAGAAAGTTATGTATAAGCAACATTGCAGGAAAACAGGGAAGAATCCAAGAAAGAATATGCAGTGGTAGAGGATCTTCCGGATGGGAAAGTGACACATGAATTAGTTCAGGAACCTACTCAACAGGAACCCCAAACTCCTATATTGAGGAGGTCTTTTAGGGTAAGAAGAGAACCTGAAGATTTTCTCCTTCTCTTTATTATTTATTACTCACTGACAATGGAGAGCCAGAGAGCTTTGATGAAGCAATGCAGGTAGATGCCAGGAAGAAGTGGGAGCAAGCCATGAATGAGGATAATCGGTATCTCATGGAGAACCAAACTTGAGATTTGGTGAAGCTACCCGAAGGCAAAAGAACATTATAGAACAAGTGGGTGTACAAAGTTAAAGAGGAATAAGGAGGAAAGAAAAGATATAAGGTCTGGTTGGTGGTCAAGGGGTTTGCACAGAAAAAAGGTATAGATTTTGATGATATTTTTTCTCCTGTAGTAAAAATGACTTCTATTAGAACTGTTCTTGGAATAGTGGCAGCAAGAAGACTTGCACTTAGAGCAGCTAGATGTAAAGACTGCATTTCTCCATGGTGATTTGGAGGAGGAGTCTATATATGCAACAGCCTAGAGGGCTATGAGGTCAAAGGTAAAGAGGAGATGGTGTGCAAATTGAAGAAGAGCTTGTATGGCCTGAAACAAGCTCCATGTCAATGGTATAAGAAATTTGATAGCTTCATGATGGAGCAAGGTTATATTAGATGCCATTCTGACCATTGCGTGTATACAAAAAAATTTGAAGATGGCATTATATTATCCTATGCTTGTATGTGGATGACATGTTGGTTGCAGGTAAAAACATGCAAGAAATAAAAGTACTCAAGAAACAGCTAAGTGAATCCTTTGCTATGAAGGATTTGGTGGCAGCCAAAAAAATCCTTGGTATGAGGATATCTTGGGATAGGAAGGAACGAAAGCTGACTTTATCTCAAGAAGAGTACATTAAGAAGGTCTTGGAGAGGTTTAATATGTAGGATGCTAAACCGGTTAGGACTCCTTTGGCAGGCCATTTCAAGTTATCAAAGGAGTTATGTCCCAAGATAGAGCAAGAGAGAAACCATATGTCCAAGGTACCTTACTCATCAACGGTTGGTAGTTTGATGTATGCCATGGTGTGCACTAGGCCTGATATTACCCATGCGGTGGAAGCAGTGAGTGGATTTATGAGTGATCCATAGTAAAGATCATTGGCAGGCAGTAAAGTGGATCCTTCGGTACTTGAGAGGGACCATGGGGAAATTTTTGTGCTACAGTGGATCAGAACACCACTTTGCATGGTTATGTAGATTTAGATATGGCTGGAGATGTAGACAACAGGAGGAGCACGATAGGTCATATTTTCACTATAGGTGGGACAACAATGAGATGGATTTCACGACTACAAAATCTTGTGGCTTTGTCAACCATGGAGGCTGAGTATGTTGCTGCCATAGAGGAAAGAAAAGAGATGATTTGGTTACAACAATTGCTTAAGGAGTTGGGACATAAACATGAGGAAGGGAAGATGCATAGTGATAGTCAGAGTGCTATACACCTACCTAAGAACTCTGCTTTCCACTCTATGATGAATTATATATAGTTAAGGTATTTCATTAGGACAACTTTGGAGGAAGAGAAGTTGAAGTTGGAGAAGATTCATACCATTCAGAATCTTACAGACATGATGACCTAGGTGGTCACAAGGGAGAAACTGAAGCTATGTTCAGCTTTGGTTGGTCTTCATGGACGACAATGAAGGGTTGAGAAGCTTGCTTAGAGGAAAACTAGTCTCAAAGTAGGAGATTGTTATGTTGTAGAGTCTGTTTTCATGTGTGGAAGTGTTGAATACTATACACTAAAAGTATTGTACACTCTCCATATTTTTTTGGCCTTGAAAAACGTTCCTGATATCTTGGGAAACATGCTCTTCTCACATGGGCAGGATTTTTGACTCATAGATTTATGGGGTAGTTTTGGCCCATAGTTTTGCTACCCACATTATTATAAATTTTCTTAAGTAGTTACCTATTTATGTGATTTTTTTCATATGGTAGGGTTGATGTAACATTGTAGATGTGTGAGTTCAAGTGTGAATTCAGAAGAGTTTATTGAGTATAGATTCAAACAGATCTGGGTATTATATTGAGAGAAAGAGGTGACTTGTAATAAAATATGAGCAAGTAATTATTGGTGGACCTAGCTCAACTTGGGTGAACCACGTTAAATATTGTCTCTGTGTTATGTTCTTTTATTTTTTTGCACTTTTATTTTTAGATCTATAATATCTTTTTGCATATTATTTTCTACTATTATGATTCTATGTGGGATTATTCCACATATTTAATCCCTTATTTCCAAACAATCCATACGTACAACCATTCCTATAGTTATAACCCCTTCTTCATCGACATCTGAACCTGCCAAATAGACATCTCCCCCTCATAATCATAAATAATACCCCAATATCATTCACGCCTCTAATTACTCCTAGATCAAAACCTCCAAAATCTTTAGGAAATCCAAGACTTCTTTTGATTTTATCAAGCCTCTTATCCAAGCATCACATTCACTTTCAAACCCTATATCTATAACAAAATTTGCATCTAAATCATCCAATTCCAGCTCTAGGGACCATCCCCCTGTAGAGATCACCATTGTTCTTGCCTAGGGAAAACCTTCATAGAAAAAATTGCCTAGGGAAAACATTCATAGCAAAAATCCAAAAGCCTTAGTGTTCCTACTCAAAAATATCCCACTCATCCACATAAAATGTTGTACCTACCTGATCCTAAGCCCCATCACTCCAAGCAATCCAATGTCCCATCATCAATCCTAGGAGTACCTCCATCTATTTTGGGTTTGGGACCTTCTTCTTAATCCCCTATCATCAATCAATCAAAATCAAGACTGCATATTCTTCCTCCTAATTCTAAATCAAAATCACAACCATCCATATCCTCTTTTCCCAAGACCACATCAGAGTCCAAGATGCCCATAAATCCTCATAAAAGCAAAACACCTCTATTGCATTCATCCACTTCTCCCAAATCCAATTCATCTATAATTTTCACAACCTCCTCATTGAAAACTTCCATCAACTCTTATTCACAAATATTTTAATGTCTTTTCCAAGCATTTGCAATCATGCTTCCTCCCATCAAATCTTTCAATCTGCATCGACAAAAATCCATATGGTTTGACCCTAATGTCATGTCTCCCCATCATCACACCCATATACATGATACAAAACATTATAGGGACTTTTAAACCCTCATCCATAATCTCATAGAAGAAGATGACCTTCTCATTGAATAAGATCACCCCATTCCCTGCACATCTAATCGTAATCCTCCCATCAAGTCTATGAATCCCAGGAATTTTAAATCCTCTTCTTCATCTAAAACCTTTTTCATGATCCCCCCTCTAAGTGCTACTTCTTCCAAAGAAGGTCCCTCTGTAATTATTGATTCTGTTTGTATCACCACACGTTCTCGCCCTCATGATTCTCAACCACATTCTCAACCTAAACCTAAAGTTTTCCTTACCCCTCCATCTAATGATACCACTCCTTTATCTTATTCAAAATCCAAGGTATCCATCTTAGATTCCATGCGTACCCAACAACCTACTGCTATTGAAAAATTATTGTGAAGAAGATCCATCAAGCCCCTGTTAAGATGTCACTCTATGAGCTCATCCAAATCTCTCCCAATCATAGAAAAACTCTCATTGAAGCTCTACAATGTAACCCTATCACTAGCGATGAGAATTAACCTTTTACAACCCTTGTTGAGGCGCTCTTAGCCTTTATCACCATCTCTTTTGAAGACTCTGAAATTCTTGATATCTCACATGAAGATCATGATCTCCCTCTTTTCATCACTTTTCGTATCAACAATAAATTCATTCAACATTTGATGATAGACAATGGAGCCAACATTAACATCATATCATCCCATACCTTTGATCAACTCAAGTTTCCCAACTTTGTTGTCACTCAATCACCCACAATCCTTCGTTCCTTTAATAATGCTATTGACCCCACTTTGATCACAGTTATCCTTCCCATCCACGTTGGTGAAATACTCCTCCATGAGCTCTTTTACATTATAGAGGAATATTTTCAATATAATAAATTTCTTGGAAGACCATAGATATGTGCCATGCATTGTGTCCCTTCCACTCTCCATCGCTGCATGAAATATAAACATGAGGGGAAAATCCTTATGAACCCTGCATACCTTCCTCTATTTAAAGCATGTTACATGACCTATCAAACAAACTACGTGTGTTGTCACCCATTCCAGAATGGATTTTTTTTTGAAAATTTTAAAAATATTTGGGTTAGATGCATGTGTTGCAGATATTTCAGAGACCCACCTTCAGGAAAAATGGAAAAATCAAGAACATTGCTCTGTAAAAACCTCAAAGAACTCCAGTTGTAATAGGTTAGAGGCATGATTGAAAATGGGTAAAATTTGTTGGAGCTCTTGGTCAGTGAACTAGGCCTTTGCTAAGCTTGTTCTTGACCGAGCAAGTGCAAATGTGTAAAGCCAAACCTTGTGCAAGTTACTTCTAATGAACCGAGCCTGTTGAGCTCATAACCAAGCCTGTTGAGCTCATAACCAAGCTATTTAGTAGTGATTGGGCTCATGTCAGAACTGAGTCATTTGAATGAAAGAACTAGGCTCACGAAAGATCAAGTTGAGCTAGTTGTTGATAATTCGGTCCACATAGGTGAACAATTCACGGTAAAAGGAGTCAGAATGATGCATGCGAGAGAGACGATTTTCAAAGGATGTTGAGTTCATGCCATGGTATTTTGTACAAACTTGTGGAGGTAAGAAAAATCAAAACATGAAAACAAGTTCATGTACCGTGAAAAGACTGAACTGCCCACATCATGCACTGAGATATGTACATACAACCAAGCTCTATATGACAAGAACCCCTGGTGAGAAATATCATGAATGATATCCATTAGGTAATGGCCGAGCTTCTCATATTAACTCGAAGCTAACAACGAGAAATTGGAAATGGTGGAGAAGACATCGACGGGATGAGTTCTTCGAAGCTTACAAAAATGATCAAGTCACTAAAATTCTACAGAGAACCCAAATTCTTAATGCCAAAACTTGAAACTGCCGAGCTCTTCATCGCATATGCCGAGATATTTTGTTTTGTGATAGATCAAGTTTAGGTGTGGGCTCAACGAGTTGATTTGATGAAAGGATGCTCACAAAATTCTCTCTCCAAGATCGAGCTACTTTGAGAAGGCCGAGTTCACATAATTGAAATTTGAATCAATTGCATACGGTGTCAAGCTCATTCGAATCTAGCTCATGTGGAATGAACTATAAACCCCAAGAAATTTTATATATGCAATACGACATGGTCGAGATGGATTCTACTCAGGTGTAATAGTTAGTAATGGCTCATTTAGAGTTGAAAAATGAGTCAAACTCAACACGGAGGCTCGAAGGTGAGCTATGGAGGTATAAAAGCTGAGTCATATGTGGAAGATCATTAAGCCCCTGTAGCATTTGGGGTAGATCGATGGTGGACAATCCAAGCTTTAGTAAACAAAGGGATCTCTATACGCTTCCCACAAATCATCGATTAGAAAACTACGTTGAGCGAGGAACTCGAGTGGGTTCAATGTTTCATGGAGGAGAAGATGAGTTGGTTGTTAAGAATCCACCAAATCCACCTGGAACGAGCTATTGGTTCATGATATGTAATAAGCTATACATTAAAGAGACCGAGTCCATTCCTAATAGGAACTAAGTTACTGAGATCATCTAGTTGTAAACTGATCATGTTATGCGAGCCTCATCAAATTCATACATTGTAAATCGAGCTGATGTTGAGCTTATCAAGTTGTCGGGGCTCCTGGTAAGTTGTTTCAAGGATAAAAGATGGTAGGTGAAGTTGTGCTTAATGATGAACTTCTCTGACCTGTGCATATGACAGAGAGCCCGTGCAAGGACCGAGCTAAGAAAAGTGAATCAAGCGGAACATTTTGGATGGAGATCGAGTTCATAATACTGCGGGTCAAACAAGAGGCATGCAAACTAACGCGAGACTGATGAGGTGTGCTAGACCAATGCATAATATGAATGGATCAATGGAGTTTTCTATTTTTCTGAGGTGGTATGAAATGATCCAGCGGTGATGTCGAGTTGGCTATTAAAAGGCTCAACATAAATCATGCCCTCCTCTTTTTGAATGTAAATAGTGATATCAAATGTGCCCACCATGATTTAAATTCCTCCAAGATATTTAAAAGATGAGAAAACATTACAAAAGGAGTAGAATATTTTAAAATGATTTTTAAGCTACTCACAAAATTAATATTCAGGCCTGTGAAGATTAGGTAAACCTGTAAATCCCAAAAGGAGCTGTAGTTACTCGGATGGCCATATCTTGAGCAATTCTCAACGAAATTGTGCAAATGAATACGAGTTGGAGCCATCGATCCAAGACATATGCACAAAATCCAAGAGATTATAGAATTGATGAAGATTTTTAGGATAATTTTATATAAAATGGACTCAGTACAAAATGGCAACTTAATGGGCATTATTTTCTCCAACTACATGTTGTTGGACAACACGAGGCTTGAGTACAGTTTTCATCTAAGCATTCCCTAAGTAAAAGATAATTAAATTTGAAATATATTTTATTAATTTACTTATCAAATTAATTAAATATGATGCATTTGTGAATTTTAATGTAATGTACGACCCAAGTTGAGTCAACTTGAGGTTTAAGATAGATTAAAGCTTGGTTAGGATTAAATCAGTTTCATAACTTCTTTTTGAATCATAATGCTTATAAAAGTCTCTGATGTAAGTGCAAAGGGTTCTCTTCTCTCATCTTTATCATTCCAAAACTCTTTTGAGGATTTCTTCTATTCTATCCGATGTTGTTGGATCAGGCTGTTGTAACTTTGTGTGCACATATTTTTCCCTCAAGAATACAATGCTTTTTATGCTACTGTGTTAATGATTTCAATTGCAAAATCTATTAGTCTACTTGTAATTGAATTGTTGATATTGTTGTTCCTTCATAGCATGCTTAATGCTCATGTGTTCAGACTTTGCGTTGGATGTCAGAGTATGTGGAATTTGTGCCATACCAGTATGTTCCGAAGGAGATGAAGACTTTTTGCTTCTCAAATTTCACACTCATTGTATTCTTTTCCATCTGATAGAGAATTTATCCTTTTGTGTAACTTTATATTTACAATCTACACTTCTCTTTCCACATTCATTCTTCCTTTCTCTTTATATTTTCCATTTGTAAATTTTGTCGCCCTTTTGTGCTTTCCTGTTAAAAACACCAAAAATACAAAAAATAACATCATATGAGGGAACTACCCCTCCCACAAAGCAAAGGAGATTTCACCCTATCCAAAGGTGAATTTCCTTAACTGTTTCTGATTTTTGCATACTTCCATAGGGCATATTCAGTGGCAAAAAATCCAACCTACAACGTGCTTATCCCTAAACAAGATTCATCTAAAGCATCCACTAACTCGGTCATCCCTACATCTAAGCTACCTAATGATTTAACACAAATAGAATTATGCTCAACCCTAGATATTTCAGAGCCACATATGACAAATAGACAGTATAGCATAGATTTTATGCAAGAAATAAGCTAATGAAAATTGAAACCTTAAGTGCAAGAGAGGGAATAGAAGACTGAGCCAATTTTGCAATAATCTTGAAGTGTTCTAGACTATAAGAGTGATGAACATGAGGAGGATACTGTCGCAACTATGCCTGATAAATTTTGGATTTTCCAGATGAGCCTAGACTAAGGTGCCTGGAGTAGATACAAAATAGTGTACTTGGATACATCTCTTGGTCCTAATCACATACTACTATTCATATGATTCCTAAGCGAGAAAACTAGTAATTGACATCCATCTTTGGACTCTTTTCTTCCTTTCTTGTTTCCTCTTTGGTCTTACACACCACACAACCTAGTATGATCTTCATTTCTTTACCTTTATTGAACCTAGACGCCAATGCCCATCCATGACGCCAGCACCCAGGCGCCCTCGTTCCATCTGGGCACCCCAACCTCTTTGTATCTTACTTACCTCTTTTGGGCCTCTTTTATCTTTTAGGAATCTTGTTTTCTTAAGGGTCATCCTTTTAGTTATAAAAATAAAGCTATGTGACCAAAATAAAGGACCAAGCTCTAAGCATCTATTATCATCACCTAAGGTTGTATCTAAAGGCATCTAAGAGCATCGAAGCATCCATATAGAACTCACTCAAGAGAAAATGGACTAAATTTTATACATACACGAATAGGAGGGGAAGTTCATTTTTCCATCCACATATCTATTTACATTGGTACTGCCGACACTAAAATTTTCTTCTGTAATTTCTATTTCATTAATGTATGTATTAGGAATAGGATGTTGTTAAGTGTAATTAGTAGTAACGTCTGATAGAAGATAATGGCGCTGCTAGTACGACGCCGCCAATAATGTATAGTACGGTAATAGTCAAAAGTACAATAGGAATGTTGTGGTAAAAAGTAAATATTTGTCGTAAGTGGTCCGGTAATGTTAAAATGTCAAAATTGGGGTAAGTAGAGAAGTAGGGTCTACATGATTAGGAATTAGAAATATTATATTAGTAATAAGGACAAGGAGTGAGGTCATAAATATTTTATGTATTTAATTTGTAAAAAGTCTAAAAATGTGGAACCCATGTGAAATGATAAGGTTTATCTTATCTTAAAAGATAAGCTTACATGTACAGATAAGAGTTAAGGTATGGAATATGATTCGTCAGAGTGGATTTCTTATCCTATCTTAGAGATAAGATGGATAAGCCTGGAAGTTCTATAAATGAAGAGGCCACCCCCCCTCATTTAGCATAGAAGGAAGTAGTGAGAAATATTGTATGAGTAATTGTGTAAAGGAAGCCATCATTTTGAAGGTGTGTTAAAGAAGCCATTAAGAGGTGTAATTGTGAAGTTTCTCCCATAGTATTGGTGGAAGGCAAGTGAAGTCAGTAACACTTAAAGTACCTCATGGGTGAGATTGTAACAATTTCATGTTAATATTATAATTTACTCTGATATTTCAGATTTATCATCATTCCTTCTTATCATAGTCTATGGTATTCTTGTGTTATGTTTGTTGTTGTGTTTCTAGATTACATCCACCAAACTAAAAGTTATGCATTAGTTAATAATCATAGCACAAGGAGTTCTCGGTGAAGAATTATCATAGTGCCGGATTGGTGATGACAGTACATCTCACTATTTCTCACTATAGTGTGCATATCGCACAAGAGCTTCCTAGGGCATGATTTCTACATACATGCACAAGAACTATATGGAGTCTGAAATGTAGGGCAACACTTGGTTGTAAGTTCACTTTTTTGGGTGACCACTGAGGTTGATGTTTCGTTCATGGATATCCTTCTAGTCACACCGACTCATGACCCCATAAAATTATCTGAAGAAGAAATTGATGATAATCTCCAACAAATAAATATTGCTGATGTTGTGATGCAAAGTGATAAGGAATCCTACCTCCATCTCTTTCGAAGGTACATACACATATTCACTTTTGATTACAAGGAACTCTGTCAAGTAAGTTGGGTAGAACATTCTATTGAGTTGGTAGATGATGCTAAGCCCATAAAGCAAATGCCATATAGAATGAATCCTAATTTTTCCAAAACTATAAAAAAAGAAATAGATAAGTTGTTTGATGCAAGATTCATATTTGCTATGGAGAATTCAGAATGGGTTTCTCCCATTGTGATCTCAATAAAAAGAATGGGAAGCTACACATTTGTGTTGATTACAGGAAACTCAATAAGGCAACAAAGAAGGATCATTACCCTCTTCCATTCTCAGATCAGATCTTGGACGAAGTAGCTGGCCATGAGTGTTATAGTTTTGCTGATGGATATAACGGATACAACCAAGTTCGTATAGCAGAGAAAGATCAGCTGAAGACCACATTCACCACTCCTTAGGGAACGTTTTCTTATAGAGTTATGCCTTTTGGGTTGTGTAATGCTCCGGCAACGTTCCAACGTTTGATGAATAGGGTGTTTGAACCCTACATTGGGAACTTCATCAGAGTATTTCTTGATGATTTTTTCATATATGGGAGCAAGATGGACCACCTGCACTAGATGGAGACAACATTTCAAAGGTTAGATGAAGCACAAGCCTCACTAAACACTACAAATTGTGTCTTTAGATGTTCTAAAGGAGTTTTGTTAGGGCATGTTGTATCCAGAGATGGTATTGGTACTGATCCTGATAAAGTTTCAAAAATCAAAGAGTTACCATTTCCTATGAATAGAAGTAAGTTGAGATCATTTTTAGGCCATGTGGGTTACTATAGAAGGTTTATCAAGAATTTCTCAAAGATTGCACAGCCACTAACCCAGTTCTTGAAGAAGAATGTTACTTATGAACCAGGAAATAAGGCGCATGAAGCTTTTGAACAACTGAAGGAAGCCCTAGTGTCTTCACTTGTTTTAAAGAATCCAGATTGGAGCAAGCCATTCATTATGTACATTGATGCCTTAGATGCAGCACTAGGAAGTAATCTGAGCCAAAAGGATGAAAATGGGAATCAACATCTAGTTTACTTTGGGAGCAGACAAATGAGCAGTGCTGAGGTAAATTATACTGTAACTGAAAAAGAGGCTCTAGCTATCATTTTTCCTGTAAAGAAGTTTAGAAATTACTTGCTACAGAAGAAATTTATAGTTGTAATAGATCATCAGGCTCTAAAATATATTGTCAATAAGCCTAACCCATCAGGGAGGATAGCAAGATGGATAATTTTGCTACAAGAATTTGAATTTGATATTATAGATAGGCTAGGAAAGAAGCATGTCAATGCAGATGCACTCTCTCGAGCCTATGATGGTTTAGGTTCATCTTGTGATGATGATGATTTCCCAGATGCAACATTGTTATCCCTTGACACAATCCCTAGTGAATACATAGATATTTAGAATTATTTGAATGAATTCAAGTTTCCTTATTGGTGCCAATGCAAAGACTAAGAGGAAGATTACTCAAGCCAGTCGTCCATATTCTATTCTGCATGGAGTATTATTTCGAATAGGACCTGATGGACAATACAAGAGGTCAGTTGGATGTGATCAAGGGAAGGAGATGATAGAAGAATTCCATAATGGTACATGTGGAGGGTACTTCTCTACAAAACTTATAGCAAGAAGGATCTTGGATGCAGGTTATCACTGGCCCACTCTTTTTAAAGATTGTTATAATTATTTTAAGACATGTGATATTTTTCAAACACATGGTAACCGTAAGACTTCATCAACTCCATTATGTCCTATTCTTGCACTTGGTCCCTTTGAAAAGTGGGGAATAGACATTGTAGGTCCACTTCCAACTACCCCACACCAAAATAAGTATATTGTAGTTGCCACAGATTATTTAACCAAGTGGGTTGAAGCTAGGCCATTGAAAACAACTTCTATGGATGAAGTGGCAAGGTTCATATATGAACGCATTGTCACCAGATTTGGTTGCCCATTAGAAATTGTAACAGATCAAGGAAGCCACTTCATTAATGAGGTGGTAGAAGCCCTAGTCTATTAAGCATAGGAATGCAACAACATACAAGCCAAGCAAAAATGGACAGGTGGAACGAACAAATTTTGTGTTGTGTCAAATTCTAGCAAAAGATGCAGCCTTGTAGGTACATAAGTGGGATAAAAGTATTCATGCAACATTGTGGGCATATAGGGCAACATCAAAGTCAGCAACAGGATACTCGCCATTTTAGTTTGCTTATGGCATTGATCCAGTTCTTCTTATTGAGTTTGATATTCCCACTGTGAGAGTTATGAAAAATGAAAGGATGGATGAAAGTGATTCAGTAAAAGAAAGGTTGGTACATCTTCATTTGCTAGAGGAAATGAGGGAAATAGCAAAGGATACAAGCTATAAGAAGAAAATGAAGCAGAAGGAGTACTTTGATCAAAAGATCCGTTGGTCTCCATTTCATGTGAATGACTTGGTTCTAGTATATGATTCCAGATACAAAAAAAGAAGACAGAGAAAATTTCTTCCAAAATGGATGGGGCCCTACAAAATAGCAGCTGTGCATGAAAATGGTACGTACCGACTGGAGGAACTGGATGGCACTCCCATTACGAAATGGGTCAACCACAACAAATTGAATATTTTCTAAGCACCAAAATAGTCTACTCCGAGGACGGAGTAGAAGCTAGCAAGGGGGAAGATGTCGACACTAAAATTTTCCTCCGTAATTTCTATTTCATTAATGTATGTATTAGGAATAAGATGTTGTTAAGTGTAATTAGTATTAGCATCCGATAGAAGATAACAACGCTGCCAGTACGATGCCACCAATAATGTATAGTATGGTAATAGTCAAAAGTACAATAAGAATGTTGTGGTAAAAAGTAAATATTTGTCGTAAGTGGTCCGATAATGTTAAAATGTCAAAATTGGGGTAAGTAGAGAAGTAGGGTCTACATGATTAGGAATTAGAAATATTATATTGGTAATAAGGACAAGGAGTGAGGTCATAAATATTTTGTGTATTTTATTTGTAAAAAGTATTAAAATGTGGAACCCATGTGAAATGATAAGGTTTATCTTATCTTAAAAGATAAGCTTACATGTACAGATAAGAGTTAAGGTATGGAATATGATTCGTCAGAGTGGATTTCTTATCCTATCTTAGAGATAAGATGGATAAGCCTGGAAGTTCTATAAATGAAGAGGCCACCCCCCCCCTCATTTAGCATAGAAGGAAGTAGTGAGAAATATTGTATGAGTAAGTGTGTAAAGGAAGCCATCATTTTGAAGGTGTGTTAAAGAAGCCATTAAGAGGTGTAATTGTGAAGTTTCTCCCATAGTATTGGTGGAAGGCAAGTGAAGTCAGTAACACTTAAAGTACCTCATGGGTGAGATTGTAACAATTTCATGTTAATATTATAATTTACTCTGATATTTCAGATTTATCATCATTCCTTCTTATCATAGTCTATGGTATTCTTGTGTTATGTTTGTTGTTGTGTTTCCAGATTACATCCACCAAACTAAAAGTTGTGCATTAGTTAATAATCATAGCACAAGGAGTTCCCGGTGAAGAATTATCATAGTGCTGGATTGGTGATGATAGTACATCTCACTATTTCTCACTATAGTGTGCATATCGCATAAGAGCTTCCTAGGGCATGATTTCTACACACACGCACAAGAACTATATGGAGTCTGAAATGTAGGGCAACACTTGGTTGTAAGTTCACTTTTTTGGGTGACCACTGAGGTCAGTACGACTCCCCATTCGCATATTTATTTTTTAGGATTTGATGTAGTTTTGGGTTTTATAGGATATCATTTGTATTGCAAGTTACAGGTGAACTCTGTGATCATTTAGCGACATATAGGTGACCAACAATGAAGGTTAGTGACCACCTTACAACATAAGAAGAATTAGTTTTCTGAGCTCCTATGCAGTCACATGCACCAAACAAAGGTCTCTAGTGCTTAGGAACCCTCACCCTAGTCTAGGTGCCCTAGTATAAGATCATCTGAAAACTCTAGAATTTATCAGGAACAATTGTGACAATTTTCTCCTCTTGTTCATCAATCTTCTAGTCCAAAACACTTCGGGATTTATTACAAAATCAGCTAAGTCTTTTATTTTCTGTCTTGCACTTATGGTTTTATTTTCCATTAGCTTATTACTTATGTAAGATTTGTACTCTAGAATTTTGTTTATCATACGTGACTCTGCAATTAGGATTTCACAAATTCAATATCTTTAAAAATCATTTGGTGAAACCCACTCGTGATCGGTCATTTGGATATTTCTTTGGTACATCATATTTTCTAGTCAAATCTCTTTTTCTAAATTAATTCAAATGCATTCACCTTGTAAATATATTCTTCAAAAATACCTAGACACCATGATTCTCCCTAAAGATACGTCACCTACTCAAGTAAGTGTCATTTTTCGATCGTCTCTTCGATAACCCTAGCCTTCATTATACTCTCTCCCATCAACCCATCTGAGAGTCAGTTCAATCCTAACATTCTTTATTTCAAGACAAAAATTTTTACTTCAAGAAAAAATTCAACATCTCAAGGATGCTTCTTAAGCCCATGCTCACTCTTCTTAATGTACATCTCACCCCACTTCTATGTCTTCTACATGTGCTAATATTAGTGAACCTCGCGTATTACCATTATCAGAACCTCTCAAGTTTGATAGAAATGCTAAGCAACATGACATTCTTACTGATCTCTTTAATCATCAATTGATCAATTTTCCAACTACTCATTTCTATCCTCCTTATCATCTGGTCAAATATCAAGGTCTCCCATTTTTTGCTTATCATCGAATCAATGGACATAATGATAATTATTTTTATGCTTTACAACAAATAATTAAGCACCTTAAGTGTCATGATTTTATCTCTTTCACTACACAACATTTTGTTGCATGCCCATCTCTTAATGCTACATCTAAATGGGATCCTAAATCTATTCCTATTATGACCAATGAGCATCATTCCATCACTTTTATTGTTTTGTTTTCAATAAGTTCAACGTTACCTATCCAATTCATTCTAATTAAGCAATCACCCCTCAAGGTTTGTCCTTCATTACCTCCTCATCTTAAGTCTTATACAACATTACCAATACCAAATAAGTAACCACTCACTAAACAAGACCAACAAACTCTAGATGGTCTCTTTCAACTTCCATTATTCAAGGTCCCTCTACAACCTCCACCTCAACGTCTAATCACTTTTGTCAAGAGAACAATTCCTTAAATTAATCCCCTTAGTGTTGTTGACTAGATATCCATTTATTACACACTTGGGAGGAATCATGTTTATTCTTCCCCCTTCCTTGCATCATCAGGTGGCTATCATTTCTACTAATACGCTATGTGCTTCATGTTTCATATTTCTAAGCATTATTCTACAACTTGATACACACAAATTGTATCATCATTACCTTATGACGCACTGTAGTTCCACAGTTCATACTCGAATTTTTAGGGTCTACATATGAAATGAACCTCACCACCTTCACTCTTCACACTTTTTGCTTCATGATCTATCTCACTAGTGTATATTTTCAAAAAAATTCCTGACGACGTACTCTTGTTTTATGGTTCATTCTTGACTTTCGAGGGGTCTTTTATAAATGAACCTCATCTCATACTCATCCACATCTATTGGGGGCATGTTTCTCCTAATACATTAACATTTCATAGAACTCCATCACGTTTATTCACAACATATTACATATCTTGGTTGCACTTATTCTTGCTTACTTTTACTCACATGTACACTTTGCTTACTATGTTATTCAAATATCCAGTATGTCATTATATTTTCTATATACACATGCACGCTCACTTGTTCTCTAGTTGTGATTGAAATTTTTTTATAGATATTTACACGTAGCATAGATGCTTGCCACTCCACCTCTTACTAGTCCCAATGAGGCTTCTTGAGGCATCTACTTTTGTACACACTACAGGTTCTATTGTTTCATTTTATACTACTTATTCTTACTAGCACTCTACCCTATCGATATATACATGAATTGACAAAAAAAATATCTTTCTACCATGCTAATGGGTGCTTCATGTGCAATATTTACTTTGCAGGAACTATTTTCCACCATGGTTTCTTGATACTTTGTTTGCTACTATTTTCCACCATTTGCAATTATATGCCATTGTTTGTGGGTTATGCTCTATGTCTTGTTTGATCATTGCTTATATGATTTTGACCACTTCAGCCCTAATTGTATTATGAAATTGTGAACAATGTCCCATGTTTAAAACCCACTTTTTGCAGTCTACATTGTCTTCTTGTTTGCTATATTACACTTTTTCTTCTATATGCATAATTTTCTATTTTGCACTAACACATGTTTCTAGCCACTTTGTTTGCATGTGTCATGGTTTCTACTATGGAAATTTCCTCCCCCTGTAGGGTTACAATCTCAGATAATCATCTGGTCTTATTTTTTGGGCCCTGTCCTCATAGCGATGTCGCATCCACCCCAAATGAGGGGGCATACATTGGGTGAATCAATCACTCCATACAACAACTCAGAGCTTCAATAGAGTCCTGCAAAACACAAGAACAAAACATAGTCCAAAGTTATAGAAATGACCCAAAATATGACTTGGGTCCTTAATTTAGCATAGAAAACAGTGCCCAAATATAAACATTAGTGTCTAGGCACTCCAGACCTTTCCTAGGCACCTATGACCAGAGGAAAGTTACTGTCACTTTCTTAGATTGACGAAATTTACAAAATTTAACAAAGGAGTTTTCATAGTACATTCACAATCATCCAATAATCAGAATACATTATATGTTCTTTTTCTACTTGGTTTGAACTTGATTGAACACGGAACAAAGCAAGATCACACCATCTGTAGTGGTGTATAAATTCAACAAGTAGTCAAGGATGGAGAATAACATTAGATCTTTCTCCTCAACACTCTTCTGTCGTGGCGTGAGATCGCCCAAAAAAGTCATAGTTGGCGTGAGATCACCTAAAAAATTCATTCTTGGCATGAGATCGCCCAATAAACTCATTCTTGACATGAGATCGCCCAAAAAAATCACTCTTCTACAACGGTTTAGGAAATTTTCTATCCTTTTTTAATCTTCCTAGATCAGGTCCACACTTTCCTTTTTACACCTTTTTACATACTTTCACATGCTTCTTATAGAGTTTTCATAACACATGACTTTGAATACTCTTTCACTTTTCTTTTACAAGTCCATCCTTAATACACAACAAGAAGTAACCCCACATGAAAAAATTACAACAACGACAACATGTAAGAACATGACACAACACATACGCTTCACCTCCTAGGGTCACCTCCTCTTCCTTAGCTTGCACGCTTCATTTTTATCACTCCATGCTTTTTCTTGTCTCTTCAACATGCTTTTACCATCAATCTACATGGTTATCAGGTATGCATCTCTTATCTACTTTATGTTATTGAGTATTCACTCAACAACATAAAGTGGGGGGAAATGTAGACACAAAATCATGCTCTTGGGTACATTTCTAGGTCCTAATCACATACTACTATTCATATGATTCATAAGAAAGAAAAATAGTTATTGACATCTATCTTTGGCCTATTTTATGTCTTTCTTGTTTCCTCTTTGGTCTTACACACCTCACATCCCAATATAATCTTCATTGCTTTATCTTTATTGACTTTTGATACCAGCGCCTAGGTTCCCTCATCCCCTCTGGGCACCCCTAACCTCTTTGCATCTTACCTCTTTTGGGACTCTTTCATCTTTTGGGAATCTTGTTTTCTTATGGGTCAGCCTTTTAGTTGTTAATTATGAAATTCAACCAAGGGAATCATATAAATACAAACTATGTGACCAAAATAAAGGACCAATCTCTAAACATTTTCTATCATCAGCTAAGGTTGCATCCAAAGGCATCTAACAGAATCAAAGAATCCATATAACACTCACTCAAGGGACAAGGGACTACATTTTATGTATACACGCATAGGAGGGGAAGTTAATTTTTCCATCCACACATCTATTTACATTGGTACATCTAGTTATCTCTCGCTATCAAGTGTATCTTGCACAAGAGATTCCTAGGGCACGATTTTTGCACACACGCACAAGAACTACATGGATTCTAAAATGTAATACAACACACGGTTGTAAGTTCACTTTTTTGAGTGACTGCCAGGGTCAATTTGCCTCCCCATTCGTATCTTTATTTTTTAGGATTTGATGTAGTTTGGGGTTTTGCAAGATATCATTTATTTTGTAGGTTACATGTGAACTCTGCGATCATTTAGTGACATACGTGTGACCAAAAATGAAGGTTAGAACCCACCTTCTGACATAAGAAGAATCAATTTCTAAGCTCCTACGTAGTCATAAATGCCCAATAGAGGTATCTAGTGCCTAGGTGCCCTTGCCCCAGTCCAAGCGCCCTAGTCCAGGATCATCCAATAATTATAGAATTTATTAGGCATAGTTGCAATTGTCTCCTCCTATTCATCAGTATTCTAGTCCAGAACACTTTGAGATTTATTGCAAAATCAACTAAGTATTTTATTCTCTCTCTTGCACTTAAGGTTTCAATTTTCATTAGCTTATTACTTGTGTCAATTTTTTACTGTAGCATTTTGTTTATCATACGTGATTCTACAAATAGGATTTCACAAATTCAATATTTGTTAAATCAACTTATACCTAAATAGGATTTATTTGAAGCATCCACTAGCTTGGTCATATCTTCATCTAAGTTACCTAATGATGATTCTATTGATAATGTGATGTAACATCTTTCAGTAGGGGTGTATCGGTTCCTTGCTCTCAATTCCCTTCCCACACCTAATCGACTTGGTAGGCATGATAAAGCACCTATGTACCAACCAAATGTTGGAGATATCATTTTTTTTGTCTACCTCATCTTCAAACCAATCTCATCTATGGTGAAATTTATTTCCCTCCCTCTCATATCGACGCTCAACCTCACACCAAGCCATATACTAATGGATTTTTCCTCTATAAAAATCCTTTTCCTATAACTACCTCCATCATTGTGCATGGAAAGGATTTGGTTTGGGTCATTATGAAAAACGTATGCATGATATTATCATAGACCAATCTCGTAAACCCCATGAGAATTTTGGAATGGGTTTCAAAGAACAACTCGCCAACTCTCTCATGATTTCTTCATCCCCATCTCCCATTAACATAATTATTTCATATACTTCTTCTCCATCCAATGATCTCATGGATATGGATGATACAGTTTCCATATCTTATAGTTTTTTTTTAAATCTCCATGATCACTTTAGCACCGGTCACTTATTAGTGTGAGGGTGAAACTAGGTCCCTCCCTCTTCAATTTCCCGACATGGTAGAGGAAGATTCTCTACCATTGACATTCTTCAATATACCAATGACAATTCGATCCTTTCCTATATGGGGGTGGAGGATTCCTATCTTCATAAATCCTTACCTCCTAATACATCCACTCTTCTCAACGAATCCACCATCGACATCAATATAAGGACTCCACAAGAACCTCGCATCCTCAAAGTCGGTCAATCCCTTGATTCTTAAGAACTTGAGTCTTTCATTGCCTTCCTTTCTAAGTACAACCAAGTATTTTCATGTTCCTACATTGACATGTCAGTAATCAATCCTTTTATCATCGTCCACAACATCTTTACCATTCCCACTACTAAGTTGGTTAAGTAGAAGATTTTCTGCATGCATCCTCGCATTTCCCTCCTTATCAATGAGGAATTGCAACACCTCCTCTCATCTAATTTCATCATACCTATCGAATATCTATAGTGGGTTTCTAACATCGCACCCATTTCCAAAGCCTTTGGAAAACTCTGCATTTTCATAATTTTTTGAGATTTAAATCTCACTTTCCCTAAGGACAACTTTCCCCTTCCTAACATCGATCAACTCGTTGACCTCACGACTGGACATGAGATGCTTTATCTTATGGATGGTTTTTCTAGCTATAATCAAATCCTCATTACATAGAAAACCAACATAAGATTTCTTTCATCACTCCTTGGGGGACCTTATGTTATTGCGTTATGCCCTTTGGTTTAAAAAATGTGGGGGCCACCTACTAACGTGTCATGACCTACATCTTCCATGATCTTATCCAAAAAACTATATAGGACTATGCCAATGACCTCTTGGGTAAATCAAAGCATCGACAAGATCATTTATCTATTTTTGAAATCCTCTTCGCATGTCTTATTTAATTCTTCCTCCATCTTAATCCTACCAAGTGTGTATTTAAAGTTTTTAACTAGTAAGATCCTTGGCTTCATAATCTCTATTAGGGGTATTGAGGTTGACCCCGAAAAAATCAAGGTCATCCTTAAGATGCCTCCTTTTAATATTAAGCAACTTCGCAGTCTTCAAGGCCGACGCCAAGTAGTTCACCATTTCATCCCACAACTCTCTAATCATTGTAACCATTTTCATTATCTTCTTCACAAAGACATTGAATTTAATTGGGGTGATGATTTACAAAAGGCATTTGATGATCTCAAGCAGTATCTTCTATCCCCACCTATGCTCACACCTCTACACGAGGGGGAACCTTTTTATCTTTACATCTCTACCATTGATCATGCTTTGGGTACCATGTTGGCACTTCGTGATGACCATGGTAGGGAGCATGTTGTATACTATATCAACCTCACCCTTCATGATTATGAGACTCATTACAATGAAGCTAAAATGCTACATTGTGCTCTCTTCTTTTACACCTCCAAACTTCGTCACTATATTCTTAATCACACAAGACCTATGTCATCACTAGTTGTCATTCCCTCAAAAACATGCATTTTAAGCCTTATCATAACGATCACATCACTCGATGGCTCATGCTCATGACTGAGTTTGACCTAGATTTCATCTCCTAGAAATCAATAAAGGGCCAATCCATCTTTGATCAGCTTGCCGAAGCCCCTCTTCCTGACAATCATCTTCCTCATGAGCAATTTCTAATGAGTTTATCCATACCATCGATCATGAGTTTTCTCCCCTCTAAATGACACTTTTACTTGATGTATCTAAGTATTGGAAAGGGGGAGGTGTCAGCGTTATTATCATTCCTCTATGGGATACTCCTATCCACATTGCTTATAAGCTTAACTTTGAATGTAAAAATGACATGGCTGAGTATAAAGCCATCATCTTGGGTCTCAAAAATAATGTCATGCTTGGCGTCCAAATCCTTGATATCTATGGTGATTCTCAGCTCATCATCAATCAAATAAAGGGAATCTATCAGTGTAAAAATGATGTCCTTTAAAAATATAAGGACATTGTCGAATTTCTCCTTGAGGCCTTCAACTTCTATACCATCCAATTTATCCCTCATTCATCCAATAATTTTGTAGACACCATGGCATCCTTCGCATATCTCATCCCATGGGCAACCAAATAATCTAAATATGTTATTTTTCATCACCTCGATCAACCATCTCATATCCACGATCTTCCTTGTGTCAATCATGTTGACACTACAGTCTAATATCTAGTAATCTAAAATATTTGATTGTCTTTCTCAATTAAAAATTCCCTCCAACCTATCCAAAAATAGTAGGAGGTCATTCCTTCAATGCACTAACCACTATGTTATTCTTGGTGACATCCTATACAAATGTGGGTTTGATGGAATCTTACTACGTTGTCTAAAATATCATAAATCTACCCACACTATCCCCAAATTCTACGAAGGTATTTGTGGTGGTAGTTTTAGTGGTTTGGTTGTTGTTAAGTGTGTTCTTTATATGGGCTACTACTGACCCACCCTTAATCAATACTTCCGTGAATACACTAAAAAATTATGTCAAATGCTAGCAGTACTCTAATCTTATATGTATTCCTAGCTAGACCTTGCATCCATCTCAAGATATATGGCCTTTATCAAAATGGGGACTCAACCTAATTGGTCTCATCGATCCACGTTCTTCTTAATGTCATCATTCTAACATCACCGCAACCGAATACTTCACCAAATGGGTGGAATCCATTCCACTCACCGCCACTACAGCTAACAAGATATTCGATTTCATCTATCAACATATCCTCTTCCACTTCGGTGTCCCTCATAAAATCATCATGGACAACAAAAAGTCCTTAAAAAAATATATCTTAAGAATCTTGTAAACTCTTTCAACATCAAGCCTAGCTTTTCATCTCCTTACTATCCTCAATCTAATGGCCAAGCCAAAGCCACTAACAAGAATATTTGTAACATCCTTGCTAAAAGTGTCGATAAGGTAGGTCAAAATTGACATCTTGACATTCCCTTTGCTCTTTGGGATTATTGGACTAGCATCTGCACCTCTATGGGTGCTACTCCTTTTTCTCTTGTTTATGGATCTGAAGTTGTTCTTCCTCTCTAATTACAAATCTCATCCATTTTTTTTTCTCTTCGCAACTTTGTCTTTGATGAGTATTATCATTAGGAGCATCTAGCATAACTTGAATGGTTAGACGAGTGCTACTTAATCACTCTTCAACATCACCATGTCTATCAAGAGTGTATCAAACTTGCCTACAACAAACATATCAAGTAATACAACTTTAATGTTAGTGACCTTGTCTTAAAAAAATTAGTACATCACTACTCTAGAAAGGAGATAACATGGAAAGTTTTCTCCCAACTAGATTAGACCATACATTATCAAGCATAAGTATGGGTCTCGAGCCTATCATTTAGCCTCTCCCGATGGTAAACTGGAAACAAAACCTTTCAATGCCTTTCACTTGCATCCTTTCTACTATTATCATACTTATCAATGTGATCTTAGTCATATCAATGATCTCATCCCCACCATCAGCCTTCTCACCTCTCAATGTAATGATTTGGAATTATGTGGTCTACCGTAACTTTCCTATATGTGACCTTGAATATGGGTACCACGGCTGTTCCCATAACATATTCCTCATGGAAAATTTAATCCTTTTAGGTGGGAAACTCACAATCATTACCTCCATCTCGTTCTTATCTACTTACTGAAACCATGCTAAGGGTCTGTGGGTGTCACTTGTATATCTTATCTATCCCCTCCCCAAGTGTTCTACTTGGCTATCCCCAAATCTATCTTAAAAATTAAAAAATATTGAATGCTCATATCAAATATATTATATCTCAAGAAACAGGGTGATCCCTCGAAGGATAGTTGTTCATATAAAGAAAATTGTCAGAAAGTATAGACTTCTCCCTCGAAGGAAAATATCATATATCCTGCCATCTAAAAAAACAAAAATCTTAATATCCAAAATCAAAATTCTAAATGTTGAACACTCCCATGAAGGATGGCTACTATCTTTTATCATGGTAGTAAAAGTCGTCCCACATTGATAAACCTTCAAAATCTCAAAATAAAAAGAAAAATATCAAAAGCAAGCATCCTCGGAAAACTTCCCACATTGCTCAACTTTCCCATCCTCTGCAAAATTCCCACATCGATCATTTTGTGCCATACTTCTCAAGGCTGGGGCATAGACCTAGGAATATTACTTAAGGAGAACCTATTTCCCCCGTACAAGTTACATCTACAACCCCTTTGTCAGTCGAAAATAGGTATATAAGCACACTTACCATATTTTCCCTTACGATCTTAAGTATGACTAACTATCATTAGTTATGTGTTAACATCTATTATTGGATGCAAGTGCATTGCTTCATCCATGTTCCTTTTCATGTTTTCCTCAATCTGATCTGATAGCAAATTTTCCTCGTGTGCTCCTTACTATGAAAAAGTGTACTTTAAACCTTTTGGTCATTTTTATCAAGTCGTATTCCATCTTATCTTATATTTAATCTCATCTCATTTTGTCATTTTTTCTTACGTTTAACCTAAAAAACCATCACATCCTTTATATCTATATAATCATCCTCTAAGTCCATAAGATCTAATCTACATCAAATCAATATATCTGAATCAATACCCATAATCATAATCTAATCAATACCATCTATATTACTAATCTATATCATATCATCT
Organism: Taxus chinensis; assembly: GCA_019776745.2. Classification (NCBI taxonomy): domain Eukaryota; kingdom Viridiplantae; phylum Streptophyta; class Pinopsida; order Cupressales; family Taxaceae; genus Taxus; species Taxus chinensis. The sequence goes on along the minus strand of CM034147.1, from coordinate 196,260,780 downwards.
ACATCTAATCATCACACCTAATCTACATTTAATATCTACATCATGTATAACATCCATATGATCCATCACATCATCATCTCACCGTCTATATCTATTCTAACATCTATCAATCATATATGTCACATCTAACTTGCATATCATCAATATAGCATTTTACATCACATCACATCTAAATATCAATATTCTAATCAACTATAAAACATCAAACTAAGCATCTAAATAATCAAAAATCAATACAATATATGTACATCATGAAAAAAATAGTCATATATATAAATCATCAAAATGTTTTTACATTAGGCCTCTTGGAAGCCTCCATCTCTCAAATCTCAAGCTTTTACCCATCTTTGAGCTCTCAATTGTCAAATTTGTGTAGTGCAAATGAGCTTATTCAGACGTCTGTGTCACTTATATAGATGTGCCACCCTAGTCGCCATCAAGCTCAACCAAGTTGCCATCGACCTTGTCTAGTCACCAGAGACCCAACCTAAGTTTTCTCATCTCCTTAAAATCCTTCATCAAATTATATTTTCTTCCACTTTTTTGACTAATGTGTTCCTCATAACACCTTTTTATTTGTCCCATTGGCCTCGATTCACTATCTTTTGGCTTATCTATCTCATCATGTATCTTCATCACAGCTAGCATTTAGTTCTGCCACTATCCTTGTGCACCCATCCTAAGCCCACCATTTTGGAAATTATCTCCATATTTTATATTCATCCGACTTGGATGCATATTTCTAATTTCTCATATATGAAGGATATTGCATCCTCTTTACCCCGCATTTTTTCCATGACCTTTGTCCTGACCATCCTCACATTTGTTTGCTCATATTTTTTATGTATGTCTTTGACCCATTGGTCCTATGGCTTGCACATCCATCTGAGTGGATTCTCATTAGAATCCCTCCATATTCCAGTGATTTTTTCTGACTCAAAAGTTTGTAGTACATTTTCATCATCTCCATTGAGGTCGTACTTTGTTCCCTACCTAAGTGACTCCAGAATTACCACCATATTTTATTTTTTATTTATATATTTTTCCCGAGGCATATTCTCCCATCATTTTATCTTCTTATTTTCCCTTTTCCTTTTCATAATTTATATCTTTCAAACTCGTGATTGATTCTTATTCGTGTCATCGATCCCTAGTTTGAGGGGAAGCACCTCCTCAACCATCATCTTTCATCACTTCTTGTTTTTATCTCGTGATTTTCTTAAACCAGACCACTTGGCAAAAAGGGGCAAATGTAGACACTAGTTTTTGGTATCCCCTGTCCATCTTGCAGTCGCTCCCCTTAACCACCTTGCACATACATATCTATCTTCTTATTCGAATTTCTCACTTTCTTATCCAATCCCATCATTTATTTTATTTCCCCTAATTCATCCTTAATCTTATTTAATTAATCTCTAATCATATTTATTATCGTAATCACATCCCATTTTTCTTTATCTAATCATTTTATTATCCCTAAAAATAATTTTATCATCCCTATGTTCCCATCTACCTTCATTTAATGCATTCTTATCCCATGACTACTTTTTATCCTCCCTAAACAACCCTAACCCGCATTAACCACTCAAAGCCCTAATTTTACCCCTTTTAGGCGTTTTTTCATTGAGCATATCACATATCTACTTCATAAATTGATAGTCCATTATAGTTGTCAATGACTCATGTGGGTCACTATCGACCCTATAAATACACACATACCCCTCCTCTCTTGAGGAGGCACTTTTAAGATCCGAATCAATTTTTCTGCATTTCTCCATCTTCTTTGGAGTTTCTGCTATCATCTTAGAGATTTTTTGAAGACCTTACATGCTACTCTCAGAGATCTTGGAGAGTTGAAGCTTGGTTGAGGCCATTTTTCATCTCATCACCATTATGCATCAACTTTGTAGGTTTATTAGCCATCTCGGAGCCCTGCTATTTCCTTAGCCTTTGATTAGTCTCCTTCATCATTTTTTCCATCCATTTTTCTCTAATCAAACCCTAGATCCCTTCCCAGTCATCATTGACTCTATACAATCACCATTGACCCGATCTACATCTATTTTATTTTATATCATCCATCCTTCCACCTATTTATTTTCTAATCCCACAATCCCTTAAATCCCCCAATCTTTCCAGTCTGCACACCTATTGTTTCAAATCTCATCTTCATCATACATAGTCGTCGTCGATCCATCCCAGTTGGTGTCGACCAGATCGGCAGTTATCATTTTTATCATCATATATACTAATTTTATTACATCCTTTCTATTCTTGTCAGATCCAAGTCCTCTACATCATCTCAAAATCATCATCAGTCTCATATTAGCCTTCAGACCGGTCCTTTAGATTTTCACTTTTTCATACGCATTTATTTTTGGCTTACTTTATCCCAGTCATCGTTGATTGTGCCTAGTAGAATCAAGTCACCATCGACCTGATAAGGTTTGGTTCAATTTTTATCATTCGTTGTTATCAGATTTACATTGCATCTTATCTAGTTCATTTCAGATTCTCTGTTTCAGTTCATATTTAGTTGCATCTTATATTGTTTATCCATTATTATTTTTCCTATCTTTTATGAAAGTGGGTTGACATCCATCATAGGAATTTTTCACTTCTCAAGACCAACATAGTCGGGAAACCCACTCATACTATATATTAATCCATTTTTCATGTTGAGTTTCTCTTTGTTGTGGAGGTAGTTAAGCTCACTGTGAAGAAGATATTTTGTGCCTGTATCCATCATCATATTATCAAGAGGTATCCTTAAACCCTCTCATTATTGGAGTTACTTATTTTCTTTTTTATCATTTCACTAATCTGAAACAAGGGTGAGAAAATTTGATCAAGAATTCCCAAGAAGATGTTCTATAAGAATAGAAAATGGGTTGCATAGTTAAATGCACAAGAGAGGAGACCCTAATAGAGAGATGAAACATAGATTTAGAAACTATTAACATAAAAGTTGAAAAGAGAGAAGATTAAGGCTCGTGAAATAATGAGAGTACCATTTTGGAAGAACCAGATAAGAGAGGAGAAGTTTCCCCAAAGGAGACTGAAGCATAACATCACATAGGATAGGTTACTCAATTATACATGGAAAAGAGTGTACAGAAGGAGTAAGAGGCCTATGAAGGTCTCAAAGAAGTGGAACATGTAAAATGGTGTACAAAGGAAGAATAACACAATCAAGATAAATAATTACAAGAAGAAGGATAAATTTCCTTTAAGGAAATTTAAAGGGGAACAATCAGAGGAGGATACTACAAGAGTGTGTAATGAAAGAGGCTCACATGCGAAGGAACACAAGGAAAGAAAAGGTAGATACCAATGCAAATATGTTGTGGGAGAGTGTAGAATTTTCCCAACATGCAACAGAAGAAGGATATGAGCATTATCAAAAGGATCTATAATTTTTGTACAATGAAGAAGTCACAAGAAGAGAGAAGAAGGAAAATAAAATTGGCAAGGAAATTTTCCATAGTAAGAGGGAAGCAAGATGTGGCCCAAAGGCATAAAAGAATACAACACAGTGTAGAAGTAATATTTCCACCAAGAGAGTGGAAACAAAGGTGATTATGTGACACACTGGAGAAGAGGAGAATATTTCCAGAGGACATCAGACAAGGATAAGAATATTACGTAGAGAAATCACATAAGGAAGAATATGCACAACGGAGATAAGCCCCAGGAAGAGAAGGGTGAATAGAGGGATAAACATTAATATATGGACGGTTTTCAATGGGTCTAAGACCATGATGCATAGAGAGATGTATGTGGGAAGGAAAAGAGTTACACAAAGGATATCACAAAAAATAAGTGTGCAAAGGAATATCACATAGAGAGAGGAGGTCACAGTAGGAAGGTGACTAGAAAATAGAGAATGAATCATAGAAAGATCAAGTGCATAACAGAAGCCCATGGGAAAAAGAGAAGGTCATGAAAGTAAAGTTACAGGAAAATATGAAGAAAATACAAGAAGATAAAGGGAGGAGTGAATACAAAAGGAACACACAAAGGAAGGAAGCACAAAGATGAAGTGGGTAGGAAAGAAGAAAATTCCTAAAGGATTCAGGTGGAGGTGAATGGACAAGGCTGAGCATAAGATCACATGAGAGAAAGTTGGAGGTGAGTGTAAACTTGCAAAGAAGAAGAATCATCAGAGAATCCTTATGAGGAGGTGGATGGTTCAAGGAAAGAAAAGAATTGCAAAGGAGAAGAGTAAGAAAATACTCACAAAGGATCAAGGAGAAAGATCCATTTGGAGGAGTTCAAGATATAATGGTCAAAATCTCACAAGTGTGCACATGATAGCGTAAAGAAGTCACAAGAAGGTGATGAAGGACTAGAAGAGGTGCCAAATGAAGTTCTAAGCATAGAAATAGGTTTAGAGGACAAAGGAATAAGAACTTATTTCCTCAATAGTTCAAAGGGTGGTCCTTCTACTCACTGAGTCTACTTGAGGAATAACTTAAGTTTAAGTACCTTGGATGTTTGATGTAAGAGCATCCAAAGTCCAGGATAATCATACACAATTTTGGTGAAAGAGGAATTTATGCAAGGTGGGAGAGCACATGAGAAATAAGGATAAGGTGTAGAAGAATGAAAGGGTGATTTTGCAGGGGTGTGAAAGTACTTTGTGTAGTAGTTATTAATGAGGATCACAATGTGTAGAGGATGAGAGAGCAAAAGTAGTGTACATGAGGCTTATGGAGGAAAATTAGTGAGATGGGATAATGCACAATGGTGCACATAGCTGGATTTTTGTAGGGAAGCAAGGATTTTTGGATCGATTAGAAGGACTGGAGGTAGTCATAGTTTATAAGGGACTTATGATAGAGAGTGTGCAAAGGGTGCAAGAATATATAAGAATAATTACACAATGGATGAGGAAGAACACATATGTTTTGGAGAAGGTTCATAGAACCCAAAGACAATGTGTGAAATGGAGTTGAAGGTGATACTTAATAATTTGAGTGCATGGCAGAGAAATATAAAGACATGTAAGATAAGTGTGAAAAATAAATGTGTTGTCGAATGGTTAATTGGGAGAATTGAAAAGAGATCTCAGAAGGTCTTTAACATGGGATGTTAACCAAGATGGAATGGTTAGAAGAGCTAATGACCATGTTGATATGGCACAAGAAAACCCATTCAAGGGATTTCAAATTCAAATTTGAATACGAGTGGGAGAATCTAGAAACATCTATAAGAATCCATCTTGTCAAAAGACAATTTTACACAAGAATAGAGAATCAGGAAAAGAGTAGGGAACACAGCCATAATAAGGGAACAAGTTCACCATTTTGGGGTTAGGTGGGTTATTGAGGGTGGTTGAAATCCATAAAATTGATGGTTGAGCATGGATAAGTCTGGGGACTTTTTTAATGCTATCATGAGTACATAGTCCAGTCTAGGGAAATTTTATAGGGAGAAACCATAGAAGCTCTTAAATCTCCATGTAATGATTGCAAGTTCTTAGAGAGCAACTACGCGTAAATGACGTTAAGATCATTGAGGAAATATATAAAAAATTAAAAGTTTTCATCCCATTGTGTGACTATATAGATGCATCAAGGAGTACCCATCCTCCATCATCTATCCTCAAATAGTTATTATTGGAGGGGTATATCCTTTACTAGTTACTACTCAACCAATATAAATTTGTGGGATCCCAATGTGGGGAACACATATGAAAATATATGGTAAGAAATACATGATTTACAAAATAGATTATAGTTATAAAATTAATAGGTGTGAATAAGTGAGAAGAAGGTATTGAATATGGGTTTTTATGATATATAAATTTCTAGACAAGATTGTAAGTTTAATCATTGTTATTAATATAAAATATGATGCATTTTTATTGTGGGTTTTTTAGCTGAAATGGTTTTCCCCACATAAATCTATCTGTTATGTGTTTATGTATCCTTTCTGTATTTTTCATGATTCTCCATTATAATTTTTACCTTTAATTACTTATCAAGATTAATAATTAATAAATATATTCAATTATTATTCAATCATAAATTTCCCTGACAATTTTTTCTCAATCTTGTTAGATGATTGCTATGTAGTATCTATATAATAAATGATCTTATAAAATTTTTATATACAAGTTTATTTCACTTTGAAATTTGAACCTAGTAGCACATAATGCCAACCCAAACCATAAGAGGTGAAATAAAACAATAGTAAAAAAAAAATCCTAATGGTCAAAAATGACCCAAAAGAAAAGAGGGTTGAAACCATTTGCTATGGATGAAACCATTTAGTTCTTTAATCTAAAACTAGTAGTTTTGTACCAAAACCCAAAATAATCAAATAGTTAACACAAAAATCAAGAGATTTTTGTGACATGACATAATAAGAATATGAAATACCAAAATAAGATAGTAGACACCATTAAATCAAGCCACATAAAAAGACCAAACAAGGACTTGCGCCACTAAACTCTTTTTTCATCTCTTGATACTTATATATGTATAATTTGCTAAAAAAAATGTAATAATACTTTATACCAAATTTAGTTGTCTGGAACTATAAGTAAATTTAGAACTTGTAAAGAATCTTGGATTTAGAAAAATATGTTGAATTCCAAATTAACGAATTATCTGACTTTCCTTAAGAGAGTTAACCAAGTGTGGTTTTGCAAAATCTTCAAAAAGCCTGGAAGATTATGATAGGTCGAGGACTAGAATTATTATAATAATTATCATAGAGTATTGTCATAAAAATATAATATTATTTTTTATTTAATAATCTTTTCTTACATTTAATAGATTAAATTTGTTATTTTCTTGTTAATCGTTGTGCCTGAGATCTTGCTTCATTGAGGTATAAATTTAATAAGTGGCTGCATGGTATAAGGTGTCCCTTCAATTGTTAACCTTAACCATGATTTCATCAAAAATTATATATAAATTCATTACCAATGAGTTTCTAGAATCTATGAAATAAAAATAGGAATTAGTACACCGGATTGTGTTGAAAAATATGAAGATGCATATGTGAAATATAAATCTCAAAATGTATAATGAATTTCAATATATATTCATATTGTAATGAGACTGAATGGGATATGTTTTATAACTATTAGATAAAACACCACGTGGTTTCTTCCATATGAGGAAGCAATGGATTTTCATATAGTCTGTAAATAAGATAAATGGAATATATTCCCCATTTTGAGGCCGGGATGGAACTATGAATCACATATCTCAAAATAAATGGATGAAGTGCATCATTTTAAAGATATTAAAATAAAATCATTGATGTATAACATACTAATATATCATTTTAAAATCATGTATGTAATAAATAAGTTGCCTCATGTGGGACTAAGATAACATCTATGTAAGCAAAATATAGCATGCCCTTTGTGAATGAGATATAAGAAATTAATCATAGGAGAGTTATACCCATTTAGGCAAGGTGTAATCCAATATGTCCCATGAATTTTAGGCCCCAAATGAGAAAAGATAATGATTTTACTAAAACGAACAAGCTGCCTCAATATGGGAAAGATATTAAATAAAATCAATTTAATTATACAATGTAATATGCCCCAAGTAGGTAGCTATATTAATTGAGTTCACAAGAAAAAAATTCCTCCATATCGGCACACTATAATCAATGAGGATATATGAGTACCATGCTCCTTATGGGTAATATGTAAAAGATATAAGTTTAGGATTGATTTTCCCCGTTGTGGTAAACATATCATCAATGTCACCACAAGAATAAGATGTTTCACTATGGAGATGGTCTTATTAGTGAAAATATAAGAGTAATATGCCCCATTATAGATAGGGTATAGGCAAGGTATAAGTAATACAACACAATAAATTATATTCCCATATGTGGGAAAGATATAATAATGTAATGAAATAAGTTTCGGTCCATACCTCCTATATATAATATAGATCATGGCAATGTAGGTATGGACATATAAAAACATTTGAGAATGATATAGATCATGACACCACATTAAATAGATAAAACATGATGAAATTTTTTAGAATCACAGACTGAGGGGGAGATGAATCAATATTACAAAACTTGTACTTCATTTACCATTACATACATTCATCATTAAAACTATCCATTAATCATTCAAACTATCCATTCAACATCCATGAACAATGTGAGCTTATTAAGTGTGTATCAAACATTTACAAGATCAAGAGACAAGATAGAACACATGAACACCAAATATATGTGGGAAACCATCAAGGGGAAGAAAACCCATTGAAATATATGCTAACATTGATCATAAAAAAGGGCTTGCATGAATATTACACATCATACATGATTTATTTAGTGAAGTACCCACTTCACAAGGATCACCCATCCCTATTTAGTATAACACTCACTATACAAGGAGGATACCACACCCTATGATGAATAAGCATCCACCTAGACACTTGATGAAGATGATCACTTAAGTATTGTTTCTCTTACAATAGATTGTGATCACAAATGAAGCTCCATACATATCAAACCCTCTCAATATAAACTCTTCTCCTACTTGCTCAAATATGCTCCATCATATGCTAATTAGGTATAATGACATTGCATATTTGATTCTTCACTTTTCTCAATAATTCATGCCTCTTCTTAACTCTGCCTTAGATCCCTTCAACACACTCTCTCACTTCCTCTAGCTCGCTCACATCCCCATCATCTGAACTCACACAAATGAGTCATTACAACTCACTTATATACATGACTCTAATTTTTGAATACCTTTATGTTGGACAAGACCATAAATCTCAGTCATGCCAACATGAAAAAAAATCCTCAACAATATATAAAATCACTCCAAAGGACCAAGTAGGCCGGGAAAGGCTTAAACATCACACACAAAGGCTTATCAAATAAGCCTAAAACAAAGTCTTCTAGCTCCAAAAAATGAACCATGAACACCAAGTCCTCAAAATAGTTTTATAAAGACACCAATAGCTCTAAAAAATTCATGAAAACCTTGTATAAATAATCAATAAGCACAAGAATTTGTGCACCAACTATCTCCACTATGAAGCACACTAAGAAACAAGCTATCCTAACTAGGTCTTAAAACACCAAAAACCAGTCCACAAGAATGACAAACTTAACATAGAAAAACCAATATCAAGATGAATTTTCCACATGAATAGATGAACCATGACTCCAACTCACTCTCTAGGTCTATGAGACACCACCAAATAGGACACAACACTCTAAGACCTTAAACTCTTATAACTCGCTTAAGCATGCCGATCATTCCCAAAAATAGGTCATACAAAATGAGATGGTTCACATACCAAATCACCTCACCAATGAATTAAACACACATAAATAGAAATACCATGATGTATACTATCTGGAACAACTCACTTCATCCACCAATTTAGGGTACAAGGCACTCAAACAACTCAATCTCTAAAACTTCTCAAAGTGGCTTCTGGGACTCAAGAACTAGTCTTGAGGAATCACTATTCAATAACTTCAACCATAAATTAAATTCTCAACCAATGTATGGAACACATCAAATAAATTATGATAAACCTCCTAAAGCACTAAAAACACATGTATAATGGATAATATCAACCAAACACATCTATTTCATCACACCTTCTTGGAAATCCTAAGAGGGATAATTAGGCCATCATGTATTAAGAAATGAACCAGCTTACCAGATTAAAACAAGGCTTTAAAACATCATTTTAGGTGTCTAACAACTATGCATGACTAAAAAACACAACTACAATAATCATTTTTAACCAAAATCATCTCAAACCAGAAGACTAGGTTTTAGCTCTTCTAGGCCAAAAGTGGTAGGGTGACTTGGAGGACATGTATCTTCAATTTTCTCCACTGTATCTATCTAAAAATTTCCATATATATCTATGAAACCTCCCAACATTCCTGTAGCAATTCACTTCTCATCATGAAAGCCCCATCTTAGACTTGAAACTGCAAATCTCCACAAAACAATGGTTTTTATCTATCTTACTGAAACACTTGGAACATGAAACCACCACCAAAGTGAGCCTTGAAGAATTATTTACATTGATGAGTCATCATACCAGATTTCCTAATCCATTTTGAGCCAAAAAAAATCATCTTTCCTCCGTCGCTCTGTTGCTAGGGTTTTAGACCTCCTTAGCTTGTTAATGATTGTTCATAAAGATGGGACGTTCAAATAAACTCATAGCTCAATGAAAAAAATAACCCAATTTCTCAAGCTCCCATGCGTAAGCCTTACGTGTGAGTGAGCAATCAAACTTCACCATCGAGCTGGATTTTGTACTCTTAAGGACTCAATTTTTAAAAAAAACACTTTTTTTTACATTTCCTTCACTTCCTTGACCTAAAATTTTACCTAGAGCACCATGATGACATACTCCATGTTTTCCAAATCTCATTCATGCTCAAATACATATGTAAATATCTCACCATCATGAATTACATATGTCTACATGTCTTGTTCTCAAGAAACTTGCTTCAACAGACCTTGAAACAACATCAAACATCTGAATATTGACATCATACTCCCCAAAAAAATGCTATGATATGTCAAGACACATTTACCATGCTCAAATCAGGCTTCCCTACTCCATAATTCATGCCATCGACACATCCTTCTTGACCTAGGTCTAGGACAAGGCCTAAAATGACCCAACTCAACACAAACTTCTCATGCAATGACCATGAAAACGCCTTACAGACACTTAGAAACCTTTACCACACCATATTGACTATGTTTGACCTCATGACATCCTTCAAAAACCTTTGGAGTTCTCATACTAGCTTGAGCATTCCTAAAACCATTCCAAAACATAATATCTACTTGACTAGATTAGGATACTACCAATCAAATTTCAAGCTCAAAAATGAATGACAGCTCATGGAGAAACCTAAACCAACTTGACACCATTTGACATCAATGTGTCACTTGACATTAATGAAAACCATAAACACGATGTCCAATGGAAATTGAGCCTTGTAGGAACAAAAATTAGGCCTAAATAATTAATGAAGCAAGTATGCCACTTATGTGACTAAGCATAAAATAATGATGATGAAGGATTGCCAAGTATAAAGAAAGTACATTTAAGGCATACACAACATATAATAGACACTTATAAGGATGAATAAATAATTTTCATAATAACATAATTGAAAACATGTCAAACAAGATATTCTAGAAGCATATTTTGAAAACATAAAGGAAAAGGAATTGCAAAATACATGACACCCACTAAAAAAGATGGATCAACTGAAGATGGGTGTACCATCAACTTAATAAAATGTATTCTTATGTTATGATAAAATAATTAGTATAATTATAATTGTGTGTGTGTGTGAGCATAATATATTTTTTAGGATATATCTATCATTTTTTATGAAGTGTAGATAGAATGACATCTTAGAGATCACTTTTGAAATATTTAGTGTGTCAGAGATGATAATAGATTCTCAACACATAAAAGAAATAATATGTTACATAAAATGGAATGGAATTTTCTATAGAGTTTTCCCCTAGCTATGACATAGAATGTACCAAATTTGATCATAAATATGATTCCTTCTAATTTATCTTTACCTAAGAGGTGTCAAGTGAAGACCACATTGAGAATTAAAAGGAGAAGGAGAATGAAAATAATTTATTTGTAGAATTATTATGATAATTATAGTGTGGTTCATGTTTATATTATTGAATGATTTTTTCACAATGGATTGGCGAATAAATAAACAAAATATCTAGCCAAATAAATATACAATATGAGAGGCAAGTATTGTCAAATAAGCACTCATACTTATTTCGACAACTTAGTTCAAAAAATAAGGGAATCCACGCATGTCAAAATTTATGCAAATCCCTATTTTTCCACAAATCCTAAAAATATTTGGCCTCCTCTCTTTCCATGGGATCTAAAAATCTGCGACCTTCTCCTTTTCCATGGATCCTAAAAAATCAGTGGCTTCCTTATTTTCCATGGGTCCTAGTTTTTTGCGGCCTCCTTATTTTCCATGGGTCATAGTTTCCCACAAATTTCTCTTTTTACGTGGTTCATAGTTTCCCATGACTTCCTTCTTTTCTATGGGTTCTAGTTTCCCACATCTTCCTTCTTTTCTGCAAGTCCTAATTTCCCACAACTTCCTTCTTTTTTGTGGGTCTTAGTTTCCCGTGGCTTCATTATTTTTCATGGGTCCTAGTTTCCCGTGGTTTCCTTATTTTCTACGGGTCATAGTTTCTTGTGGTTTCCTTTTTTTCCGCATTTCCTAGTTTACTGTGGCTTCCTCTTTTCCACATGTATTAGTTTCCTATAGCTTCCTTATTTTCCATGGGTCTTAGTTTCCCACAGCTTCCTTATTTTCCATGGGTCTTAGTTTCCCACGCCCTCCTTCCTTTATGCACATCCTAGTTTCCCATAGATTCCTTCTTTTCGCGATTCCTAGTTTCCTGAAGTTTCCTCCTTGTCCATGGGTTCTATTTTCCTATGGATTCCTTCTTTTCCTCAGAACCTAGTTTCCCATGGATTCCTTATTTTCTGTATTTTCTATTTTCCCACGACTTCCTCTTTTTCTGTGGATTCTAAAAATTGTCAGCTTCCTCAAAAATTTTAGAACAAAAAGGGAAACACCAGGATCCAACGAGGAGTTGACACATCAACACTAGTGACCCGAAGGTTAAATTTAATAGCCTCGTGTCCGTCAACTATGGGGGGAAACATGAAGATCTTTAAATGCTCATAAATTTTGATCCATGTCACCAAATAAGAAAAAAATTATATTTTTGGAAATGTATTGAGGATTAATACATGTTAAAGGTAATTTTGGGTTGCAATAAAGTTTATTTTTGGCTAAAAATGTAAAAAATGAACTCATGGGTGTTTTTCAGGTATGGTTTTTACAAATGTCTCTAGTGCACATATTGAATATGCACACTTGAATCCTACGTGGTCCTTGGTGGTTGGAAAAGTGCATGATATTATTGATTTCAAATTTCCTCTCTCCCTGCTCCTCCATTTATATATGTAACTCAGTTTAATTAAAAAAATCCTTTTGTGTGGCCAAGTATTCTGAGTTGCATACTTATGTGTTAGTTTTATGCAATGCACTTTGTGCCTTTACCATTATTATAATAGACTATGCATATTATAATAAATAATATTTTGTTATTTTGTCTCTCCTTCTACTATTTAACTTGTTTTATTGTGTTCTTTCCTTTCTATTATTTTATTGCATGTTCTGTGTGAGTTATATTTGCATGATTTTCATCCTTTATGTCACTTATGCACATAGATTAGAGTTTGGAAAAATTACAGAGTTGAAAGTGTCTTGTTTCTACCCTAATGTATTTTTTATTTCCCCCTCTCATTCTTCATCTCAAGGAGAAAATCCACTTCTAGTTGGGTGCATCACCTTGTCTTTATTCAATATTTTAATTTTTTAAACCCTGGTCCCTTAGAAATCTTATATTAGAACTAGTTAATAATAGATTATAGTGTTGGTTATATTATTTTTTTGTGAAATTGAGTAAAAAGGACCAACCTTTTCACCTAAAGATTTACCTTAAAAGAGTCATTATCCCACACTTTAAATTTATTTCCATGTTTCACTGAAGTGTTGAGCCTAGATTCAGCAAGGGGTGCAACTTCAAGTGGTAATAATTTTAGACATGCCCAGTGGGACACATTTGAGACATCCATAACTTAGTTATGATCTAATACACTGAAATTAGTGTGTGCTTCAGTGGAACTTTTCCTTTGGAGGCAAAAAACAACACATTTGGTGACGTCTAACTTCAAATCTACTAGTTTCAACAGTCAAGTGTTTCATTTTCATGAGAGTGCATACAAGAATTAAAAAAAATAGGGGATCCTTTTGAATATCTATAACTTTTACCAAGGAGAAGAGGAAGACCTGTTCAGATACTTCCATCCTCACCACCTAGGGTTCACTCAACTCCCCCTTTTGATAGGTCTTTTTATCATCTTCCTAGGACCCTGAGACCAATTCCCGTTATGGAACCAATAAAGAAATAAACCTTTTATGACCTTTAATAGTGGAAGTCCCTTGGCTTTGAATGCCCAACATGACATACTAGTATCTTCCATAAAGAGCATTCCTTTCTTTACTGGTAAAAATTCAACCACCCCAATAGATCACATCTTAGATGTTTCTAATGTATGTTGGATTCATATTTTCACTGAAGATGATGTAGTAGCCAGGTTCTTAGCCTCATCTTTAAAAGTAAAATTATTGCAATGGTATATGAGTCTGCTTCCTTCTTCTATTCATACATGTGATGAACTTGGGGAAAATATTTACAAAAATTTTGGAGAAAAGGTAGATAATATCTCTTTGTTGGAGCAATTAACAACAAGAAAAAATCCCCTTGTGAGATGATGATGGAATTCAACTTCAAGTGTTAAAAGACATGGTAATGAATTCCACCCCTTCTAAGGCCATCTCCTCAAGGTGTTAAAAAAATTTCCTCGTACATGTTTCAGATTAGTGAAATGATAACAAGAAAACAAGCAACTTAAAGTATGCAAGTGTTTAAGGTACCTCTGAATGGGATGATGATGAATACATGCACAAATGAGAGATCCTCCTCGCAGCAAGCTAAGAGATCTGCATAACAAAGAAGAATCAACTTCAACAACAGAGTAGTAGATAGATGGGTGGGTTGCCTGAAAATGTTAGTCCTGAGAAGTGAAAATGTTTTAGGATGGATGTCAAACCACATTTTTGATAAAAATAAGTAAAATAATGATTGATAAATTGGATATAGTAGATAATTGAACCGAAACAAAAACCAAAAATCAAATAAGGATGATAAAGTGTAGTTCTAATATAAGCAAATCAAACCAAACCTGTGTAGGTCAATGACGACCTGAGACTATAGGGCCCAGTCAATAGTGATTGGAAAAAACCAAGTGAAACATCAACAAAAACTTTAAATCCGAAGACACATCCTGAGTTGGTAATGAGGCTGAGATGAACAAAAGGAACATGTAAGAAATATGGAACTAGATTTGACAGAAAGCATGTAAGAAAATTATAAAATCTGATGGCTGATGCAATGAACATTGGTCTAGTCGATTGTGACCTGGATGAATCGGCAATGACTGGAGAAGACAAAACAGATCTGAGGTGAAAAAAAGGGAAGAATGTAAAAATATGAAATTTGAAGGACAGTGAGATAAAAAAGGGGACAATTAACAAACTAAAAGAAAGAAAAACCAACAAATGAGAACTGGGTCGATGACAACCAGGAAGGGTCGATGATGACTGAGGATGATCTAGGGTGTTATGGAAAAGGATGGACAAGAACAATGATCAACATATGGGAATGAAGATCTAAAAAGATAGAGACAATGCTCCTACATGATTGATGAACTTAAAGAGATGACAAGGAATTGGATGATATAATTGTAATAATAAATCCAATCATGCAAGAGAGAAAAATGTGTCAAAATATCCAAGAGTGAAGAAACAAATCTCCAAGGTGATGATGGTAGTTGAAAAAGAGAGCAACAAACGAAGGCAATATCAAAAGAAATTGCGAAGTATCCAAAATTACATCCTAGGAAAACGAGGGAAGGGGCAGATTCATAGGGTCGATGGTGAACTAGATAGGTCACCTCCAATTATAGAGGACCTTCCATTTGGGTGGTGGAAGGGTGAGGAGATCGAGTCAATGAGCCTTTATAAGATAGGATTAGGATTTTAAGAGGTGAAGATGAGTTAGGGTTGCTTATGATGGATAAATGGATAGGTGGAAGATGTTAAATATTAAATAAAGGAAAAAGGGAGG
Source organism: Taxus chinensis (assembly GCA_019776745.2). Classification (NCBI taxonomy): domain Eukaryota; kingdom Viridiplantae; phylum Streptophyta; class Pinopsida; order Cupressales; family Taxaceae; genus Taxus; species Taxus chinensis. Next base: position 196,244,963 of record CM034147.1, on the reverse strand, counting down.
TGAATTTATTAAATGTGGGCCCATGGATGGTAAAATGGAGGATTTATTGAGAATAAAAAAATTTGATGAAGGTTTATAATTAATTAAAGATGATTAGGGGTGATTAGGGTAGATTAATTAAGAGTGTGATTAAGCTGGGAAATAATGATCAAAGGGATAAATTGATTTTAGGAGGGAAATGAGGATTTTAATGGGAAGAGAGGTATGTATGTAGAAAATGAATATGGAGAGAGAACGCATAATGAGGGGTAAAGATACAAAAAAATGGTGTCAACATTTGCCCCCCTTTTTTTTTTATCTCGAGTGGTTTGCATTGGGAAAGCCATGAGAAAAAATGAGAAGAAATGAGAAGATGATTGATGTGGTTTTCCCCCTCAAACTAGGGATTGACAAAATGAAGGGGAACCATTCATGAGTTTGAAAAAGATAAATGAATGGAGAAAGAGTGGAAAGGATGAGAAAAAGAAGATGAGGACAAAATATGCCCCAGGGGAGGATAAACAAAAACTAAAAATAAACAAAAATATGGCGGTGATTTTGGAATCACTTCTGTAGGGACAAAGTACAACCTCAATGGAGATGATGAAAATTTCATATGGACCTATGAGTCAGCAAAAACCATTGCAAAATAGAGGGAATCTTAGGGGAATCCACTCAAATGAACGTGCAAGTCGTGGGATCAATGGGTCAAAGGCAGACATAAAATATGCACAAAAACATGCAAGGACAGTCAAGACAAGGGTTTGACGAGGTGCGGGGGAACATTATGTGATATCCTTCATAGATGAGGAATTGATCAGATATGTATTTGGGTAGGATGAGGATGGAAAGAATAAAATAATGGTTCCCCAATAGGGAACAAAAAGATGCCCATAAAGGCGAGATGCAAAAATAGGCAAGCCACACAGAGCAAGCAATAGTATGTTGTGGGTGAAACACAAGATAAAATAGTGGAAGAAAATATAATTTAATGAATAAATGGGGGGAAAGAGATAAAATATTAAAAAAATTAAAGTTAGTTCGATGGTGAGCTGATAGGGTTGCTAGTGATTAGGGATGAATCGGTGGAGATCATAGTCAATGGGATATATAAGCCCTTGGGTTGGTTGACTAAGCTCATTTACACCACATGAATTGACAATCAAGAGCTCTAAGAAAAAAGAGAGTTGAGAACTTGAGCAAGATGGAGGCTAGTGGAGCAACTAGGAAGCATCAAAGGGCATGAAGGATGTAAGTGCGTAAGAATGAGCCTCATTTTTGACCATTTTTATTATTTTATGTTTATTTTTGCATTTTTATGATTTTTGGGGTTAGCGCCAAGGGCAGTCGCTGGTGATAGAATATGGTCACCATCAACTAGGCCTGTTAAGGTTGCGACCCAAGCTAAAAGGTGTCAAGCCAATATGGTTCAGATAGATTAGATGGGAGAATGTGGATTTTGGGTGTTGAGTGATGCATGCACGAAGACTAATGATTACTTGTTTGATGGGATTTACAAGCCAGAGATGCCTTATATCTCAAGGATAGAGTGTCAACCGTATATGATTGGATTAAAGGCTATGTGACTGATTTGGAGTTGGACCTCTTGGTCATAGTAGGGTTGGGTGGGTTCTAATATTAATTGCATTAGTAGACAGATGGGATGTGTGTACTAGTACATTTTGGTTCAAGACTGGGGAGATGATAGTCACACTTGAGGATGTAAACCACATATTGAGGTTGACGATATAGGGGGGGGCATAAATCTGATAAGTGTTGATAATATAATGGGTGTATTGACATGGATATCTAGATCCGATGCCCCACATATTACTTTTACTTCCTGGGCCTTCCAGTATGAGACTTTATATGAGCCTAGAGTAGAGAGGACTAGATTTTTATGTGTTATTATGATGGCCATCTCATGTTATGTGCTTCCAGACTCTGAGGGAGTGACATTTCCATGGACGCTAGCGCAAGTGCTTGCAGATATTGTAGAGCATCACAAGGCATTTTCCTTTGGGATTTCCTTATTAACATAAATTTAAGTATGTGACTGAGAGGAGGTCAAGATTAGATGTGGGGTTCCTAGTACATTATTGGGCTTACAAGCATATTTCTTTGATTAGGCCACCAGGGCTTCCATGGGTGGTAGGAGACCACATAGATTTAAATAAATTATTTCTAATATGGCAAGCCAATCAGGCTCATGGAAACATGGGAGAGAGAGGAGAGAATTTGTATACAAAATATTGGTGGAGTTGGATATGGATCAGATCAAATGGCATCCATACCGTGATTTTTCTTCATGGCCTAAAGTAGATGCTGAGTTGGTGGGTATGCAGAGGATTATATGGGTTTAGGGGCGAAGGCCTGAGATTGTGGAGTCAGTATATTTTCCATGAGTTATGCAAAATTTTGGGGTAATCTGGACAATACCCAGGGATTTGATTAGATACAAGCGAGATGAGGTGGAGATATATATTCCTAGTCTTGTGATGGATGGTCCACTAGATGAGGCAGGAGTACTCTAGGATGAGGAAGATGATATAGGAGTTGGGGTTAGCTTTGCTAAGTGGATGGACAAGGCATGGGCATCTTAGGAGGTGGAGGAGAGGTCTAGAAAGGAATAGATGAGGAGCAGGTGCCAATTGGAGAGGAGGATGCAACACCTAGAGGTGATAAGCATGGAGATGGAGGAGTGGCAGCGAAGATGGACCACTTACGTGTAGAGCAGGATACATCCTGACAGGAGAGGGAATCAATGTGCCATGAGAAAGAGGATGTGTGTAAGGAGTGTTAGGAGTTAAAAATATATAATGCGAAATAATTCCTCAGAATCGAAATAATAAGAAGTATGAATAGAATTACAGAAATGAAGTATGCACAACCCGAAGAAAATATTTAACGTGGTCCACCCAATGTGGGCTACATCCACAAAGAACACTTGCTCAGATTTTATTACAAGTCAACAGTCTTCACAGTTACAATAATCAGATCTTGTTTGGAGCTGCGCTCAACAAACCCTCCCAAATTCACACTTGAATTCACACACACTATTCACCTTCACAAAACACACTCATATAAATCCTATTGTATGTCCATCTATTTATAAGTACATCAATAGGTAGCCAAAGAGGTAGTTTTACAAAACAATGGGTACCGAAAAACCATGGGCCCAAAAATAGGCCATAATGGTTACCCATTACCCATGGGTTAATAAACCACCCATGAAAATTTGCTTCGGGGGATTCAAACCCCTGAATCCACTTGACCCGCTCACTGGTGATCAGGACCGCCGTAAAAATATTTGAGTGTAACACATAGAAGGTGTACCAAACTCTAACATGAAAACAGGCTCCACAAACATAACAATCTCCCACTTGGAGACTAATTTCCACTGAGCAAGTTTCTCAACCCTTCACTGTCATCCCTGAAGGCCAACCAAAGTTGAACATAACTTTAGTTTATCCCTTGTGACCACCTTGGTCATCATGTCTGCAAGATTCTAACTGGTATGAATCTTCTCCAACTTCAACTTATCTTCCTCCAAAGCTGTCCTGATGAAGTGATATCTCAACTGTATATGCTTCATCCTGGAGTGGAAAGTAGAGTTCTTAGCTAGGTGTATAGCACACAAAATATCACCATGTAGCTTACATTCCTCCTGCTTATGCCCCAAATCCTCAAGAAATTTTTGTAACCAAATCATCTCTTTGCTTGCCTCTGTGGCAGCAACATACTCAGCCTCCGTGGTTGACAAAGCCACCAGCTTCTATAGTCGTGAAATGCAACTCACTGTTGTCTCACCTACAATGTAAATATAACCTATCATGCTTCTCCTGCTGTCTACATCTCCAGCCATGTCTGAATCTACATAACCATGTAAAGTGGTGTCTGATCCACTGTAGCACAAAACTGTCCCCATGGTCCCTCTCAAATACCGAAGGATCCACTTTATTGCTTGTCAAAGCTCTTTACCTGGATCACTCATAAATCTACTCATAGCTCCCACTGCATGAGTAATATCAGGCCTAGTGCACATCATAGCATACATCAGACTACCAACAGCTGATGAGTAAGGTACCTTGGACATCTAGTTTCTTTCCTGCTCTATCTTGGGACACTGCTCCTTTGATAAATTAAAATGGCTTGCCAAAGGAGTCCCAACCGGTTTAGCATCCTGCATGTTAAACCTATCCAATACCTTCTTAATGTACTCTTCCTGAGATAAAGTCAGCTTATGTTCCTTCCTATCCCGAGTTATCCTCATACCAAGGATTTGTTTGGCTGCCCCTAAATCCTTCATATCAAAGGATTCACTTAGCTGTTTCTTGAATACTTTTATTTCGTGCATGTTTTTACCTGCAACCAACATGTCATCAACATACAAACATAGGATAATATAACTTCCATCCTCAAATTTCTTTGTATACACGCAATGGTCTATCATCATCAATCCAACACTATGATAATTCTTCATCGGGAACTGCTTGTGCTATGATTATTAACTAATGCACAGCTCTTAGTTTGGTGGATGTAATCTGGAAACACAATAACAAACATAAAACAAGAATACTATAGACTATGACATAAAAAAAAGATGAAAAATCTGAAATACAACTATAAAATGTATTATTAACATGAAATTGTTATAATCTCACCCATGAATTACTCCAAGTGTTACCAACTCCACTTTCCTTCCAAAAATAACTATGAGAGAAAATTCACAATTACACCTCTTAATGGTTTCTTTAACACACCTTCTAAATGATGGCTTCCTTCACACACTTTCTTATACAATATTTCTCACTACTTCCTTCTATACTAATGAGGGGGGTGGCCTCTCTATTTATATAAATTTCAGGCGTATCCACCTTATCTCTAAGAAAAGATAAGAAATCTACTCTGATGAATCATATTCTATTCCTTAACTCTTATCCTTACATGTAAGCTTATCTTTTAAGATAAGATAAACCTTATCATTTCACATGGGTTCCACCTTTTTAGAATTTTTACAAATAAAATACACAAAATATTTATGACATCACTCCTTGTCCTTATTACTAATATAATATTTCTAATTCCTAATCATGTAGACCCTACTTCTCTACTTACCATAACTTTGACATTTTAACATTACCGAACCACTTACGACAATTATTTACTTTTTACCACAACATTCCTATTGTACTTTGACTATTACTGTACTACACATTATTGGTGGTGTCATACTGTTAGCACCGTTATCTTCTATCAGACGTCACTACTAATTATACTTAACAACATCCTATTCCTAATACATACATTAATGAAATAGAAATTACGGAGGAAAATTTTAGTGTCGACATCTTCCCCCTTCCTAGCTTCTACTCCGTCCTCGAAGTAGACTATTATGGTGCTTGAAAAATCTTCAACTTGTCGTGGTTGACCCATTTCGTAATGGGAGTGCCATCCAATTCCTCCAATCGATAAGTACCATTTTCATGCACAACTACTATTTTATAGGGCCCCATCCATTTGGGAAGAAATTTTCTCTACCTTCTTTATTTGTATCTGGAATCATATACAAGAACCAAGTCATTCACATGAAGTGGAGACCAACAGATCTTTTGATCAAAGTATTCCTTCTGCTTCATTTTATTCTTATAGCTTGTATATTTTTCTATTTCTCTCATTTCCTCTAGAAAATGAATATGTACCAACCTTTCCTTTACCGAATCACTTTCATCCATCCTTTCATTTTTCATGATTCTTATAGTGGGAATATCAAACTCAATAGGAAGAATTAGATCAATGTCATAAGCCAACTGAAATGGGGAGTATCTTGTTGCTAACTTTGATGTTGCCCTATATGCCCACAATGCTACATGAATCCTTTTATCCCACTTATGTACTTGCAAGGCTGCGTCTTTTGCTAGAATTTGACACAACACATAATTTGTTCATTCCACCTGTCCATTTGTGTTTGGCTTGTAAGTTTTTACCTTCTTTTTCTTAATAGAAAACTTGTTGAGTAGGGCTTCTACCACCTTATTAATGAATTGGCTTCCTTGATTTGTTATAATTTCTAATGGACAACCAAATCTGGTGATAATGTGTTCATATATGAACCTTGCCATTTCATCCATGGAAGTTGTTTTCAATGGCCTAACTTCAACTCACTTGGTTAAATAATCTGTGGCAACTACAATATACTTATTTTGATGTGGGGTAGTTGGAAGTGAACCTACAATATCTATTCCCCACTTTTCAAAGGGACCAAGTGGAAGAATAGGACATAATGGAGCTAATGAAGTCTTACGGTTCCCATGTGTTTGAAAAATATCACATGTATTACAATAATTATAAAAATCTCTAAAAAGAGTGCGCCAGTGATAACTTGCATCCAAAATCCTTCTTGCTGTAAGTTGTCTAGAGAATTGTCCTCCACATCTACCATTGTGGAATTATTCTATTAGCTCCTTCCCCTGATCACATCTAACTACCCTCTTGTACTGTCCATCATGTCCTATTCGAAATAATACTCCATGTAGAATAGAATATGAACGACTGACTTGAGTAATCTTCCTCTTAGTATTTGCATTGGCACCATCAGGAAACTTGAATTCATTAAGATAATTCTAAATATCTATGTATTCACTTAGAATTGTGTCAAGGGATAACAATGTTGCATCTGGAAAATCATCATCATCACAAGATGAACCTAAACCATCATAGGCTCGAGAGAGTGCATTTGCATTGACATGCTTCTTTCTTGGCCTATCTATAATATCAAATTCAAATTCTTGTAGAAAAATTATCCATCTTGCTATCCTCCCTGATGGGTTAGGATTATTTACAATATATTTTAGAGCCTGATGATCTGTTACAACTATGAACTTCTACCCTAGTAAGTAATTTCTAAACTTTTTAACAGCAAAAATGATAGCTAGAGCCTCTTTTTCAGTTACAATATAATTTACCTTAGCACTACTCATTCGTCTTCTCCCAAAGTAAACTAGATGATCATTGCCATTTTCATCATTTTGGCTCAGAGTACTTCCTAGTGCTACATCTGAAGCATCAATATACACAATGAATGGCTTGCTCCAGTCTGGATTCTTTAAAACAGGTGAAGACACTAAAGTCTCCTTCAGTTGTTCAAAAGCTTCATGTTCCTTCTTTCCTGGTTCATAAGTAACATCCTTCTTCAAGAACTGGGTTAGTGGCTATGCAATCTTTGAGAAATTCTTGATGAACCTTCTATAGTAACCCACATGACCTAAAAATGATCTCAACTTACTTCTATTCATAGGAAATGGTAACTCTTTGATTTTTAAAACCTTATCAGGATCCATACCAATACCATATCTGGATACAACATGCCCTAACAAAACACCTTTAGAACATCCAAAGACACACTTTGTAGGGTTTAGTGAGGCTTGTGCTTCATCTAACCTTTGAAATGTTGTCTCCATCTAGTGCGGGTGGTCCATCTTACTCCCATAGATGTAAAAATCATCCAGAAATACTCTAATGAAGTTTCCAATGTAGGGTTCAAACACCCTATTCATCAAGCGATGGAACGTTGTTAGAGCATTACACAACCTAAAAGGCATAACTCTATAAGAAAACGTTCCCCAAGGAGTGTGAACGTAGTCTTCAGTTGATATTTCTCTGCTATACGAACTTGGTTGCATCCACTATATCCATCAGCAAAACTATAGCACTCCTGGCCAGCTACTTCGTCCAAGATCTAATCTGAGAATGGAAGAGGGTAATGATCCTTCTTTGTTTCCTTTTTGAGCTTCCTATAATCAACACAAATGCGTAGCTTCCCATTCTTTTTTATTGAGATCACAATGGGAGAAACCCATTCTGAATTTTCCATAGCAAATATGAATCTTGCATTAAGCAACTTATCTATTTCTTCTTTTACAGTCTTGGGAAAATTAGGATTCATTTTATATGGCATTTGCTTTATGGGATTAGCACCATCTACTAGCTCAATAGAATGTTCTACCCAACTTACTTGATGAAGTTCCTTGTAATCAAAAGTAAATAGGTGTATGTACCTTTGAAAGAGCTAGAGGTAGGATTTCTTCTCACTCTCCATCACAACATCACCAATCTTTATTTGTTGGAGACGATCGTCAATATCTTCTTTAGATAATTTTATGGGTTTATGAGTCGGTGTGACTGGAAGGATATCTATGACTGAAACATCAACCTCACTTTCTTCATCTTCTGTGTCCACTTCACTGATACGAGAGTAATCAGAGGATGTCTAATCATCAGTTTCATCACTTGAATCCACAAGTTCTACCTTATGATGCTGAGGGATCACGTTTATCTTCACCCTCTCTCTACGAGGTCCAAGTTTCATGAAGCCTTCATTCCAGTAGTTTCTTGCATGAACTCTCCTTAGCCATGGTCTTCCCAACAACATTGGGTATGCAATAGTACCATTTTTCATCACCTGAAAGTCTACCACACATACAACACCTATAACAAATATTGCCACATCTGAAACAACACCTTCTGGTTTAGTTTTTCTCTTATTTAATGACCTTAACATAAGTGTTGAGGGGTGATCAATTTTTAAACCCAACATATTCATTACAGACTCAGTCATTACATTGACTACATCACCTCCATCTACTAAGACATCATGAATTGAAATACTATTACATAATACCTCATCTTGTGGAGCATAAGGATTCACCTCTGCTTCTAAAACAAGGACATAACACAAGAATACCATAGACTATGATAAGAAGGAATGATGATAAATCTGAAATATTAGAATAAATTATAATATTAAAATGAAATTTTTACAATCTCACCCATGAGGTACTTCAAGTGTTACTGACTTCACTTGCCTTCCACCAATACTATGGGAGAAACTTCACAATTATACCTCTCAATGGCTTCTTTAACACACCTTCAAAATGATGGCTTCATTTACACACTTACTCATACAATATTTCTCTCTACTTCCTTCTATGCTAAATGAGGAGGGTGGCCTCTTTATTTATACAACTTCTAGGCTTATCCATCTTATCTCTAATATAGGATAAGAAATCCACTCTGACGAATCATATTCCATACCTTAACTCTTATCTGTACATGTAAGCTTATCTTTTAAGATAAGATAAACCTTATCATTTCACATGGGTTCCACATTTTTAGACTTTTTACAAATAAAATACACAAAATATTTATGACCTCACTCCTTGTCCTTATTACCAATATAATATTTTTAATTCCTAATCATGTAGACCCTACTTCTCTACTTACCCCAACTTTGACATTTTAACATTACCTGACCACTTATGACAAATATTTATTTTTACCACAACATTCCTATTATACTTTTGACTATTACCGTACTATACATTATTGGCGGCGTCATACTGGCAGCACCGTTATCTTCTATCAGACGCTACTACTAATTATACTTAACAACATCCTATTCCTAATACATATATTAATGAAATAGAAATTACGGAGGAAAATTTTAGTGTCAACATCTTCCCCCTTCCTAGCTTCTACTCTGTCCTCAGAGTAGACTATTCTGGTGCTTGGAAAATCTTCAACTTGTCGTGGTTGACCCATTTCGTAATGGGAGTGCCATCCAATTCCTCCAGTTGATATGTACCATTTTCATGCACAGCTGCTATTTTTTAGGGCCCCATCCATTTTGGAAGAAATTTTCTCTATCTTTTTTTTTTTTGGAATCATATACTAGAACCAAGTCATTCACATGAAATGGATACCAACGGATCTTTTGATCAAAGTATTCCTTCTGCTTCATTTTCTTCTTATAGCTTGTATCCTTCGCTATTTCCCTCATTTCCTCTAGCAAATGAAGATGTACCAACATTTCTTTTACTGAATCACTTTCATCCATCCTTTCATTTTTCATAACTCTCACAGTGGGAATATCAAACTCAATAGGAAGAACTGGATCAATGTCATAAGCCAACTGAAATGGGGAGTATCATGTTGTTGAATTTGATGTTGCCTTGTATGCCCACACTGATGCATGAATCCTTTTATCCCACTTATGAACCTACAAGGCTACATCTTTTGCTAGAATTTGACACAAAACAAAATTTGTTCGTTCCACTTGTCCATTTGTGCTTGACTTGTATGTTGTTGCCTTCCTATGCTTAATAGAAAAATTATTGACTAGGGCTTCTACCACCTCATTAATGAAGTGGCTTTCTTGATCTGTTACAATTTTTAATAGACAACCAAATATCGTGACAATGCGTTCATAAATGAATCTTGCCACTTCATCCATGGAAACTATTTTCAATGGCCCAGCTTCAACCCACTTGGTTAAATAATATGTGGCAACTACAATATACTTATTTTGGCATGGGGTAGTTGGAAGTGGACCTACAATGTCTATTCCCCACTTTTCAAAGGGACCAAGTGGAAGAATATGGCATAATGGAGTTGATTAAGTCTTATGGTTACCATGTGTTTGACAAATATCACATGTCTTACAATAATTATAACAAACTCTAAAAAGAGTGGGCCAGTGATAACCTGCATCCAAGATCCTTCTTGCTGTAAGTTGTCCAGAGAAGTGCCCTCCACATGTACCATTGTGAAATTCTTCTATCAGCTCCTTCCCTTGATCACGTCCAACTGCCCTCTTATATTGTCCATCAGGTCCTATTTGAAATAATACTTCATGCAGAATAGAATATGGATGACTGGCTTGAGTAATCTTCCTCTTAGTCTTTGCATTGGCACCATCAAGAAACTTGAATTCATTCAAATAATTCTAAATACCTATGTATTCACTAGGGATTGTGTCAAGGGATAATAATGTTGCATCTGGGAAATCATCGTCATCAAGATGAACCTAAACCATCACAGGCTCGAGAGAGTGCATCTGCATTGACATGCTTCTTTCCTAGCCTATCTATAATATCAAATTCGAATTCTTGTAGCAAAATTATCCATCTTGTTGTCCTCCATGATGGGTTAGGCTTATTTAAAAAATATTTTAGAGCCTGATGATCTGTTACAACTATAAATTTTTTCCCTAGCAAGTAATTCCTAAACTTCTTTACAACAAAAATGATAGCTAGAGCCTCTTTTTCAGTTACAGTATAATTTACCTCAACACTACTCATTTGTCTACTCCCAAAGTAAACTAGATGTTCATTCCCATTTTCATCTTTTTGGCTCAGAGTACTTCCTAGTGTTGCATCTGATGCATCAATGTACACAATGAATGGCTTGCTCCAATCTGGATTCTTTAGAACAGGTGAAGACACCAGGGATTCCTTCAGTTGTTCAAAAGCTTCATGCGTCTTATTTCCTTATTCATAAGTAACATTCTTCTTCAAGAACTAGGGTAGTGGCTGTGAAATCTTTGAGAAATTCTTTATGAACCTTCTATAGTAACCCACATGGCCTAAAAATGATCCCAACTTACTTCTATTCATAGGAAATGGTAACTCTTTGATTTTTGAAACTTTATCAAGATCAGTACCAATACCATCTCTAGATACAACATGCCCTAACAAAACACCTTTAGAACATCTAAAGACACACTTTGTAGGGTTTAGTGAGGCTTGTGCTTCATATAACCTTTGAAATGTTGTCTCCATCTGGTGCAGGTGGTCCATCTTGCTCCTATAGATGCAAAATTCATCTAGAAATACTCTGATGAAGTTCCCAATGTATGGTTTGAACACCCTATTCATCAAACGCTAGAACGTTGCCGGAGCATTACACAACCCAAAAGACATAACTCTATAAGCAAACATTCCCCAAGGAGTGGTGAACATGGTCTTCAACTGATTTTTCTCTGCTATACAAACTTGGTTGTATCCGTTATATCCATTAGCAAAACTATAGCACTCATGGCCAGCTACTTCGTCCAAGATCTGATCTGAGAATGGAAGAGGGTAATGATCCTTCTTTGTTGCCTTATTGAGCTTCCTCTAATCAACACAAATGTGTAGCTTCCCATTCTTTTTTATTGAGATCACAATGGGAGAAACCCATTCTGAATTCTCCATAGCAAATATGAATCCTGCATCAAGCAACTTATCTTTTTCTTCCTTTACAGTCTTGGAAAGATTAGAATTCATTCTATATGGCATTTACTTTATGGGCTTAGCACCATATACTAGCTCAATAGAATGTTTTACCCAACTTACTTAATGGAGTTCCTTGTAATCAACAGTGAATAGGTGTATGTACCTTCGAAAAAGCTGGAGGTAGCATTCCTTCTCACTCTCCATCACATCATCATCAATTTCTTCTTCAGATAATTTTATGGATTCATGAGTCGGTATGAATAGAAGGATATCCATGACTGAAACATCAACCTCACTTTCTTCATCTTCGGTGTCCACTTCACTGGTACTCGAGTAATCAGAGGGTGTCCAATCATCAGTTTCATCACTTGAATCCACAGGTTCTGCCTTATGATGCCGAGGGATCATGTTTATTTTCACCCTCTCTCTACCACATCCAAGTGTCATGAAGCCTTCATTCTAGTAGTTTCTTGCATGAACTCTCCTTAGCCATGGCCTTCCCAACAACATTGGGTACGCAACAGTACCATTTTTCATCACCTGAAAGTCTACCACACATACAACACCCATAACAGATATTGCCACACTTGAAACTACATCTTCTGGTTTATTTTTTCCCTTATTTAATGACCTTAACATAAGTGTTGAGGGGCGACCAATTTTTAAACAAAAAATATTCATTACAGACTCGGTCATTACATTAACTACAACACCTCCATCAACTAAAACATCATGAATTGAAATACCATTACATAATACCTCAGCTTGTGGAGTGTAGGGATCCGCCTTTGCATCCAAAACAGGGACCTCAATCTCCTTCCTTCGTCGGGCATTGAGTCCACTTCGCAGCTCCCGCCTCTTCTCAGAAGACATAGCCAAGAGTTGACCATATGTAATATTTGCAGGCCTTTTGGATAGATCTTTTAAGATGGAGTATGGTCCTTGCCCCTATGAAATTAGAAAATCCTGCACACGCAACTTTCTTCTCCTATGTTTCTTACTAGTTTCTCCTTTCATCTTCTTAGGATCATTTCCATCTTGATTATCTTTTTCTTTCTTTTTTTTGTTACAAACACATCTACTTCCTTATTTATGCTCTTATCTACTACATCAAAAGAATTCACAGGTGTTTTCTCTTTATCATTAACTCTTGTACCAGATGCAGAAACTCTATCTGGACAATTATACTTATAATGACCCTTTTTATAACAACCATAACATACAACTTCAGAAATATTTCTTTTTGGACCTCTATCTCCTCCTTGAGAACTAAATTATTTTCATTGAAGAATATTAATTGTTAACCGATCCATCTTCTTGAGCAGATCTTCATACTCAGTAGATGTACTAGGAGAAATATTTGTGCTCACCTAGAGTAGTTGTGGATTCTGGACCAAAGGTGCTGGTGTAGTCTCTACTTTAGCAACAATTTTTTTGGGCTCCTCTTCCATGCTTTCTTCTTACCTTCTTGCAATCTTCTTTGCTTTTTCAATGGTAGTTGGGCGGTCATACTTCACTCGTTGTCTGATCTCTGGCTTCATCCCAAGAATGAAGTGCTTACATAGGAGATTATCCATGTCATTCATCAACCCATCCGCTAATCCTTCTTTCCGGATCTTGGCATTGAGATTCCTCCTTAGCTCTAGAACACGAGCATGATAATCCCTTATCTTCTGCTTCTCTCCTTGGGATAGCTTTGTGATTTCGATCATGAGATTTTTATATTTCTATTGTTCACCAAATTCTTCAAGAAAACTTTTAGTTAATAAATCCCATGAGTTTTTCACATTATCACCTAGTGTTTCAAACCACCTAAGGGTTGAACCATCCAAAAAGGTAGGAAAAAATTCATTCCATTGTTCCCTTTTTATAAGGCCATTACAAATACAAGATCGTTTAAACTCTTGAATGAAAGAGGAAGCATCTTCATTAGATTGGGCTGAAAAAACAGGAATTTTCCCCATTTCCAAAAGTAACCACAGTGAAATACCAACCCACAAGTACAATCAACAAGACTTACGTGCACAAATAATTGGAATCACTATAATAGAAAATAGAAATGACCACAGTAAACTATGGTAAAACTTGACTTACTGCGGTAAAAACTGACTTTACTGTGGTAAACACTATTCATAGTAAAAAGTGAAGTTATTGCGGTAAATACTATTCATGGTAAAAAGTGACTTTACTGCGGTAAATACTATTCATGGCAAAAAGTGACTTTACCATAGTAACTACTATGCACAACAAAAAAAGGTTACCCTCCAAATGATTTTTGAATAAGTGGGAATATCTCTCCAGAAAATCTACCAACGAGGAATGGTCCTGGCAACAAAACCAAAATGTCATCACCAATCCGGCACTATGATAATTCTTCACCGGGAACTCCTCGTGCTATGATTATTAACTAATGCACAACTCTTAGTTTGGTGATGAAATATCAGAGTAAATTATAATATTAACATGAAATTGTTACAATCTCACCCATGAGGTACTTCAAGTGTTACTGAATTCACTTGCCTTCGACCAATACTATGGGAGAAAATTCAAAATTACACCTCTTAATGGCTTCTTTAACACACCTTCAAAATGATGGCTTCCGTTACACACTTACTCATACAATATTTCTCACTACTTCCTTCTATGCTAAATGAGGGGGGTGGCCTCTTTATTTATAGAACTTCCAGGCTTATCCATCTTATCTCTAAGATATGATAAGAAATCCACTCTGACGAATCATATTCCATACCTTAACTCTTATCTGTACATGTAAGCTTATCTTTTAAGATAAGATAAACCTTATCATTTCACATGGGTTCCACATTTTTAGACTTTTTACAAATAAAATACACAAAATATTTATGACCTCACTCCTTGTCCTTATTACCAATATAATATTTTTAATTCCTAATCATGTAGACCCTACTTCTCTACTTACCCCAACTTTGACGTTTTAACGTTACTGGACCACTTACGAAAAATATTTACTTTTTACCACAACATTCCTATTGTACTTTTGACTATTACCGTACTATACATTATTGGCGGCATCGTACTAGCAGCGCCATTATCTTCTATTAGACGCTACTACTAATTATACTTAACAACATCCTATTCCTAATACATATATTAATGAAATAGAAATTACGGAGGAAAATTTTAGTGTTGATAGGTCAGAATGACATCTAATATAACCTTGCTCCATCATGAAACTATCAAACTTATTATACCATTGACGTGGAGTTTGTTTCAGGCCATACAATCTCTTCTTCAGTTTACACGCCATATCCTCTTTACCTTTGATTTCATATCCTTTTGGCTGCTGCATATATAGCTCCTCCTCCAAATCACCATGGAGAAATGTAGTCTTTACATCTAACTGTTCTAGGTGCAAGTCTTTTGCTGCCACTATTCCAAGAACAGTTCTGATAGAATTCATTTTTACTACAGGAGAAAAAATATCATCAAAATCTATACCTCATTTCTGTGTAAATCCCTTGACCACCAACCGGGCCTTATATCTTTTCTTTCCTTCTTCTTCATCTTTAACTCTGTACACCCACTTGTTCTATAATGCTCTTTTACTTTCCGGTAGCTTCACCAAATCCCAAGTCCGGTTCTCCATGAGAGACTTATGCTCCTCATCCATGGCTTGCTCCCACTTCTTACTGGCATCTACCTGCATTGCTTCATCAAATCTCTCTGGCTCTCCAATATCAGTGAGTAATAAATAATAAAGAGAAGGAGAAAAACGTTCAGGTTATTTTCTTACCCTAGAAGACCTCCTCACTGTAGGATTTTGGGGTTCCTATTGAGTAGGTTCTTGAACTGATTCATGGGTCATTTTCCCATCTGAAAGATCCTCTACCACTGCATATTCTTTTTTGGATTCTTCCCTATTTTCCTGTAACTGTTTCTTATACATGACTTTCTCATTAAAGACCACATCCTTAGACCGAATGATTTTCTTGTCCTTAATACTCCAACATTTAAATCTAAAGTCATCACCACCGTAACCAATAAAAGTACATTTTTCTGATTTAGCCTCTAGCTTGGTCCTATCATCCTTGTCAATATGAACAAACACCTCACATCCAAAGACTCTAAGAAATGAGTAATCTACTTTCTTACCGTACCAAGCCTCCTCAGGTATGCCTCCATCCAAGCCACTTGAGGGTCCTCTATTTATCAAGTACACAGCTGTGCTCACCGCTTTTGCCTAAAAATAAAGAGGCAGTTCTACATGTATCATCATGCTCCTAGAACATTCCATTATTGTTTTGTTCATCCTTTCTGACACCCCATTCTACTGTGGGGTTCCTGGAACCATCTTTATCCTACGGATTCCATTCTTAGAATAATAATCATCAAATTCATTACTGCAATACTCCCATCCATTATCTGACCTGAGACATTTTAACTTAAGACCTATTTCATTCTCTACCAAGGCTTTCCATTTAACAAAAGTATCAAATACATCAGATTTGTTTCTAATACAATAAACCCAAACTTTCCTTGTTACATCATCAATAAAAGTAACATAATAACTTGCACCCCCAAGAGATGATACTTGAGCTGGCCCCCACACATCAGAATGTACCAGCTCTAACTTATTCTCTTTCTTCGTAGGTCCAACCTTGAGAAACCTTACTCACTTCTATTTCCCATATATGCAGTTCTCACAGAAATCTAAACATGTTTCTGTATATCCAAAAAAAATATTCTTTATGATGTCCATGCCCTTATGGCTCATATGACCGAGCCTATAGTGCCATAATGTTGTATCTGCATCTGAAGCCACAAGATTACAATCATTAGTACTATCAGTGGTTAAATACAAGGTTCCAACCTTCTTACCTGTTTCCACCAAAGGAGCACCCTTTGTAACCTTCCAAGAGTCAGCTGTAAGTATCACAGTATAACCATCACTTCCCAATTGCCCTGTTGCTATCAAATTTCTCCTTAATGTAGGCACATGTCTGACATCCTTCAATATCCATGTATTCCCATTCTGCATCTTAACTTGAACAAAACCTTTTCCAACTATACTGCAAGGCTCGTCATCACCAAGAAAAACATGCCCAAAATCCCCTTGAACATAATAAAAAAATAATGTCTATGTGGAGTAGCATGAAAAGAAGCCCTTGAATCTAAAACCCAAGGTTCAGTAATATTATGCAAAGAAATAATCAAAGCATCCTAGCATACATTACTCGATGCCACATTTTCCTCCTTGTTTTCTTCTCGTTGTTTGTTCTTATCCCGAAGCTCCCAACAGTCCTTCTTTGCATGCCCAGACTTTCCACAATTCCAACATACAATCTTGCTCTTGGATTTTGACCTTTCCCAATCTTTCAATTTTCCACGATTTCCTCTATTCTTCTGTCTCCCTCTAGTTTCCATTGTTAAAAAATTCCGTGAAGTAGAAGATTCGCTGGAGCTTTTTCTTTGTATTTCCTCGCTTAGAATCACCCCTACAACATCCTCAAACTTCAACTTCGAGTTAGCTGGAACCGAGTTGCCTACCGCCATTACCAGGCTATTCCAACTTCCAGGTAAAGAGCACAGAATTAATAAATCCCTAACTTCTTCATCAAATTCTATTGTAATCAAAGCTATCATATTCACAACCATATTGAAATCATTTAAATGATCTACTACTGAACTATTCTCAGACATCTTCATATTAAACAAATTTTTCATTAAAAATATCTTGTTAGAGGCATAGGGTTTTTCATACAACTTCTCTACTACATCCATTAGATATTTTGTAGTCTTTTCCTTTGAAACATTAAATAATACTAAAGATGCAAGACACATCCGGATTGTCTAGGGTGCCTTCCTATCCAGCAAATCTCATTCTGCATCTGTCATTGTACGATGGAAAAGTGACACGTGAGCGTGGGAATCTACAAGTAAATCTTCCTCGCAACTGACCTCTCAAGGTCATGCCGAGAAAGCCGGTGGGGATGGAATATGCGTGGGATGCAAACAAGCTAGTTAGGAAATCTGATGTCTTCAACACGCACTATTGGAAACTGCGAATCTAAAGCAAAGAAGGCCCTCCTAACCTGAACTGGTGTGATAGATCGATCGGTAAGGATGACTGCTCGAAGACTCCAATCAATATTGAGCTCTGGCGTGATTCGGTCTATGGGTTGTGGAATACGCGAAAAATAACCTGGGATAGTTTCGTGTATATATCCAGATAGGGTCATAGGGTGGATGATGGGTATAGTGGACTCTACGGGTGATTATCTGGCCTAGTCTAGAATTTCCTAGCTTTATTAGTTACTATGTCTAACAAGGATAACTATTCGATGATGATAGGTGGAAGTGGAGTAGATCTGAATACTAATGTGCATAGGCCAGCATCTATGTCTGATTCACCTATGGATTCGTTAGGCTGTGGGATTTTTGGGTCACAACCGTAGATTTGTGTTTATTGTGGTCCTGCTATGGTCATGTGCAGAATCAGCCCCTAATCCCTAGTATCTAATCGTATGCTTTCTCAGCCTCTATATTTAGAATTAACAGTTGTGTGATTTTCTTAGAGTATCTCACAGGCATTCATGCAACCTAAATTCTTAAGCTAGTATCTATGTCTCTGAGAATGTCTCATGTGCCTGGCTGTGGGACCAAAGGATCACAATCGAATGTTTTCTCTCTTTCAAGCCCCTCCACAGTCATGCAGATATATATCTAGGGTAATCTGTAGTTTGGTTGATTTTACCAAAACGTGTGCGCTTTGTCGTCTTCTATGTTTAACCCGCTTAACTGGAGGCTGATCTGTTGTAAGTTTTTCGTTGTTCGGAAGACTTGGATCCTAAGATTCTGATCTATATCAGTTATTGCTGTGATGAGATTGGGTTCGGGCACGATTGGCTCGAATACGTATTCCCTAGGCTCTCTAGGTCCTGTGATTGTCATACAAAAGCAATAATGTAAATCTAAATGCAGCAAAGTAAAATTAACTATGTGAAGTATATTTATAGCATATATAACTCTATTTTTGTATTTTTCTGATGAATTTATATGAGTGAAATTGAAGGAGCAACTATTTTAATATATCTAGAAATTGAAAACTAATCTAATGACAAATTTAAAACAAACAAAGCAACCGAGTATAGCTACTTGTCTGTGTAGTTGTGAATCTATTGATAATAATGAAATAACTAATCTAATATGTTTGAAAGACTCTCGATCCTACCTCAGAAGTGAGGAATGAATCATAGTTTCTCAGAAACTATCAATCCCCACAGCTTCCCTGGCAATATCGAAAGTAAAATTGACCGAAATAAAGTGATTGGCTATTCTATTTGATATGCTTCTAACTAGAACTTTGAAAGCTAGAACCTGGATTTTGCATAACAGTGGTGAATCCGATGGTGTGTGTGGTTTTGTCCCCTCAGTGTGATCTCCTCATTCCTTTGTGCTCACGTGGATACAGAAAAGCGTGTAATGCTAGCATCAACAGGAGTATATTTTGGAACAAATGAAGCTTAGAATGCAGACTGAATACAATGCGAGTAGGAGAGGGATAGCGCAAGAGTACAGAGTTTGGCTTATGAAATTCCTAGCGGGATTTATTGCGAGTCATACAACATAAAATGTCCAGAACCTAAAACTATCCTATTTGACGAGCAAAACCTGCAACTTTAATGGCTTCTTACTGAGAATTAAACTGCTCTATTTCAATGGATTGCATAAATTAATGACAACATTTGCACAAGATGGATATGTGGCTTTCTAATAGCAAAATAACATTAACTAAGCATGTAATGAACTAAACTATGAATTCTAAGCAAAATAAAAGACTAAACTACTAAAATGAGAAAATAAGAGGACAATTTGAGGGGCCATTTGCTTGAGCACAAGCCAACTATTTATAGCATTTACATTCACCCAAAGGTAAAAACCAAATTGATCTATTAAACCATAAACAAAGCCAAAAAACTATTCCAGGGAACCAAAATCATTAATGCAAGCCAAAGGTGGTGAAAAAAGATGGTAAACGTTGAAATTTACGTGAGTTGCATTAAAAAGAACATTCTGGAAAATGCGTGAAGGACCGCCGCCCTGAGCAGGGTGGCGGTTACATGACCGCCACCCTTCCTGGGTGGCAGTTTCGTCACTGAAGAATAAAAGAGAACAACAAAGCACGTAGCGGCTAAGAGAGGCATGCAGGATGTTAACGCACACTTGGGGAGCTTTTCCGGATCCCAAACACCTTGTGAGGAGACCTGTATCAACATTGGGGCACGTGTTACTTTGTTTCGGCAGTGCAGTACCTTACAATTTTGGGTACATACATATTGCCCCCTCAGAGAAGCATTTTATCCATGAAGAGGCGTAAAACGGTGGGTCCGAGTATGGCAGTCCCAAAATGGGAAGTTGGAAGTTATACTTGATACCTCTGTGTGTCGAAATGACGCCATCCACAATTCCTGCCACCTGCAAAACGAAAAGAGGAATCAAGTGCAGATAGACAAAATAGATCAGAAAATAAATGCTAAAATAATAGGAAATGAGGACGTACCATTTGTGCGGGGGTAAGAACTTACCTCCGTTGGCACTCCAAACCTATGAAAAGGGAATTTAAAAAAAATGAGCCAGGTTGCTATATATATTAAAGTGGGCCCATTTTCCTATTCATTTGTGCGTGTTGATTTGGTTGGTTTTGAGCTCTGGGACCCACGGTGATGGTTTCTTACGAGAGTAGAGTCAAAACATTCGTGATGAGATAGCGATCATGCCTCCGCGAGCAGATCATCGACCCGCGAGATCGCAGGTTAGTTTTTCTCAATTTATCATTTTTACCCCCAAAATTTTAAAATGTTAAAATTTTTGTCGTGGGGGGGTTATTTTTGAAAATGTTAGGTTCAAAAGGTCTATCCAGGGGGGGCGCCTACTGGGTAGGCTTTTTTTTAGTTAAAATAGTCCCTTTTTACATTTTTTAGGCTTTTTTAAGGTATAGAACCCACGTGGGTTTTTGGGACATGACTGCCACCCTGAACAGGGCGGCGGTCACGTGACCGCCCTATTCAGGGTGGCGGTTACAAGACCGCTGCTTTTAAGGTGGTGGTTACGAAACCGCCACTTTGCTCAGGGCGGCGGTTCCTAACAGAATGCCAAAGGAACACTTGTTTTAAAATTGTTTTTGCATTTTTGACATCTTTATGTGTTTTCATGATTTTTCTAATGTCATTCGGATGCTAACTTGCTCTGTTTTGTGTGTTTTTGGGTGTATGCAGGCGAGGGAGGAGTAAATTCGATGGGGTCAAGAGAGAGAGAGAGAGAGAGTGACTGGCTCCCAGTAGTGTTAGATGCCCTTTCACAGGATGAGGTGGACACTCTTCAGAGGGCCGGCATACTGCGTATATCACGCATCCCGCATGTTGCTTTGTCTAGTCACATACTTTGTGACTTATTTTCTTATTGGGATGTTGATCGGAACACCTTCCAGTTACCAGTGGTCCGAGGTGAGTGGACCATCACTTTGGAGGATGTTTACCATATTCTGGGGGTCCCGATCATCGGGAGACGACTTACTCTTGAGACGGCAGGTTCACAGGCCCAGATAGCACAGTGGGCTTCTTACATGGGAGATGCAGTTATCTCCACTGGGTCAAAGAAGGGGGTGAGGGTCCGATCTATTCCTAGCCAGCCCATCCCCTTGATTTGCCAGGCCATTATGGGGATCCTTTCCTTGAGATTGATCGGGGATAAGGGAGGAGACACACTACTATATTGTTGGTCCCCCATCATTGCACAGATCGAGGGACATGGCCAGATTTACGCCTGGGGAGCCGATATACTTGGGACTACCTACCATGACTTGTACAAGATAGTTCATTTACAGGGGCATTATTTGAGCCACTTGACCCTAGTTATGAGCTGCGTCTATGAGCGCTTCATTCCCTAGGGCAGAGGTGTAGAGGTAGCAGATCCTGGAGCTATGAGGGCAACCAGATGGATAGATATGTCGGTGCTCAGAGCACCTCACCAGCCAGTTGCTTCCCTTACCACTGATGACATGGAGGCCACACCATATCAAGCCATGGCAGTTTTATGGGGCGAGAAGGCTCTTATTTTGATCTCCTGCTCCACCACAGGACAACTTATTGACAGAGTAGGGAGAGTGGAGACACACCCTTTTGGCCGAATTCCTCAAAAGTTTTGCCTACCTTATATGGGTATGCTTCCCCCAGTAGTGCCAGTATACAGGTTAGTTTGAGAGGCTAGAGGGGGTCCTAGAGGCCGGGGTTGGACAGTTGTTACCCTTGGTGTTCCCATTGCAGCTAGGCGGGTAGTACGTGCCTGAGGGAGAGCCGGTGCTCCTCAGGCACCCTTACTTCAGATTGCCACCGGTCCTACTCACAGTAGTGATGACCCTATTGACATAGACTCCAAGTCTGAGGAGTTCACATGGGAGGAGACTGAGGAGGACAGTAATCCTGAGTGGCATGACACTCAGGATATCATGCAGGCAGAGAGGGCAGAGCAGAGTGCAGAGAGGGTGACTCTGGTTTCAGGGGAGCCACTCTCCTAGGGCCATGGTGGGGAGGATGAGTCCGTTGTGGGATGCTACATCGCTCCAGCCACGAGAGGAGTACCTCAGTCAGCGGCAACATCTGTGGTAGGTGCTGACCCTAGAGATCCATCTTGGAGGCCCGGTGATCCGAGTAAGTTATCTTCCCTTTGCTTTGAGTTAGGATCGCTTTAATTTCCATCTCTCCTTTTCTTAACACTTGTGTTTATCTCTTGCTTTATTTCTAATTTGTTTTCTCCTTTGTTTGCAGAGATTGTTGAGGAGTGGTGAGACCTGATTTGCAGGGTATGCACCGATACCCTAATGATCCCTATGGAGAGGACCCGTGCAGAGCTGTCTGTAGATGCAGGGGAGCCCTCAGTAGCTGGCAGACATACCGACTTCTTTTCCCTCGTCTGGCATGTGGCCAGGATGGTATCTACCCTTCGTACTGAGCTGGCAGGGTATAGGACAATAGAGCGCATGATGAGGAGTCATTCTCATGGCGAGACTGCAGCTACCCCTCGGGATCATGAGCCCTCTGTGAACTCAGAGCACCGGCGTAGCCAGAGTCCTAGGCGTGGGCGTGCACCCTCAGAGGGATCTCATAGGGGTTGAGAAGCCACTTGGCTTTCTTAGATTTTTGTATGATTTTTTTGTATTTCTCGGGCTCTTTGAGCGTTTTGACCATGCGTAGCACATGATGACATTGTACAGTAATTTTGATCATATATATATATATAATTTTTGGATCAGACTCTTGGCATCTATGACCTTGCTTCCATTTATGTTTCCACATGTAAACTATGATGTTAGGTTTATATACTTTTTAGAATGTATGCAATGGAGAAAAAATGATACAAGTGTTTACTTTCTTTCTGTATTTCATGATGCTGATATATGATAATATAGATACAATGTGATTCTGAAATTTTAGTTTCTTTAGGCAATTTTGATACCTCATATTTGTTTTGGTAAAGTGGTGAAGATAAGCCGGTATGATGAGCAGATAAACTTGCCCCACTCCTAACTCCACACAACTAGTAAGATGTGAGGGCTCGTCATCGAGAGCTAGAAAGGGCACAAGTAATGAAATGTGTTGAAATGATAGTGATGAAAGATAGACAAAGCTTTAGTGGAACCAAATTAGGATGCTACAAGCCTACTCTACTCGAGTGACTCCATAGTTTAGGATGTAACTTGCTTTGCAGTTTATCTAGACTTAGATCCGTAGATGGCCACATGGTAGAAAAAATCTAGTTTTTAGGATTTTTAACTCTCTTGGAATTTTGAACATCTAATTCATTTGTTTTTGACTCAAGACTTCAAGATTTGAATTGTTTGTTTATGACCTTTAACATTTGCTTTTCAAGAGGACCCCCTACACCTTGCCCCATGCTACTAGTAAGAAGTGTGGGTTTATCACCATGGGTAAGGCATAGGCGAGTAAGGGCATTTCCATCCTTTCCCAACCTTATGTCACTAGTAAGAGATGCAAGATCATCACCAAAGGTTGGTGGGGCAAGGAAATGTGTAAATTTAAAATTTTCTGTTTGATTTATATTTGACTTGTTTATTTGAGTAAAATGTCATCATGCTCTTACTTCCAGAGAGATATACATACGGGATAGATGTGACATGATGAAGCTTCTAGAACAGACCATAGGTAGGACACCTATCCTAAGAAGAAACCAAAAGTGAGAACAAGTATGCAGAACTTGGTATGGTTACCGTTAAGACTTTGTCATATCTAGCTTTATTTGATGAAATGATTCTGAAATAGTTGATGATATCATGGAAATGGAGAAGTATGATTAGAGTGTTTATGCCAATATCATCAGAAGTTTGTAATGAATTTCTTTTAAGAATAAATTCCTTGATCACAAAATTGTACGAAACAAGTGGACAAAATGATCCTAACTATATGAAGATGCAATGTAGCTATAATTATACAAACAGTGTTGGTTGCTTATGCATAGAATCGTTTAAGGTGTAGGGAATTGACTATTTCACCAAATTCCTCACCTTCTAGTGTGCATAAGAGATATGCACCATTTCCATAGTCCTTCATGACTCAGTATGTCCCCAACCATTTGGGCCAAAACTTCCTTCCTTCGCTGGTCTTTTTATTGATCCGGCTGTCTAGCCTTAGAACTAGATCACCTTCATATATGTCTCATTCATAGACCTTCTTGTTATACTGCTGGCACATCCAGTCAGCATAGACTCTATGCCACTATTCAGCATCTAACCTGGCTTCATCTAGGATTTCTAGTTGGTAGAGACGTGCTTCTCTGTAAGAATCTTCGTTCAGGATCCCTTGTAATGAGATACGGAGACTAGGTATTTCAACCTCAAGCGGGAGAACTGCTTCTGCCCCGAATACTAGCGAGAAAGGAGTCACTCCTGTTGGTGTTCTTATTGAGGTTCGGTGGGCCCATAAGACCGGAAATAACTTCAAATGCCAATCTCATTTGTTTTCTTTCACAATTTTAAGAAGAATGGCTTTTAATGTTTTGTTTGTCGCTTCAGCTTGTCCGTTGGCTTGAGGGTAATACAAGGAGGCCGTGTGATGGCTTATTTTAAATTTATTGCACAATTCACAAACTTCATCATTTTTAAAAGAAGTCCCATTATCTGAGATAATGATTTACGGGACACCGTACCTGCAAATGATTTGGTTCAAAATGAAATTGGCGATTATAGAACCCGGTATAGTAGTAAGAGGCATAGCCTCTACCCACTTGGTAAAATATTCGATGGCCGTGATTATGAAATTATGGCCATCTATAGATGAGGGAGAGAATTTCCCTATCAAATCGAGGCCCCACGTAAAAAAGGGCCATGGAGTAGCGATTGGTTGTAGAGCTTGTGTCGGCATGTGGATCTCATGGGAGAATTCTTGGCATTTATGACACCTTCGTACAAACTCTACTGTGTCGTGTTCTAGAGTAAGCTAGAAATAGCCCATCCGATGTATTTTACAAGTAGTGGCATGGCCACCGAAGTGGCCTCCACACATCCCACAGTGAGATTCGTGGAGAATCTTCTTAGATTCTTCTGTTTCGACACATCTTAGAAGCATTCCATCGAATGCTTTTCGATAGAGCACTTGCTTTATAATGACGTATTTGGCTACGATAATGCATAACCGCCTTCTTTGTTGCGGTGTAGTGCCTTTGGGATACGTATGATCCATGATATAATTAATAATATTAGCATACCAAGGACACTAAGAGATGGGAGGTCTGGTTTCGACGTAGTATGCACATTCATCAGGAAATTCCAGATCTACTAGGTTGCCTCCGTCTAGTGGGTTATCAGCTAACCAATCCATGATGATTTTTCCTTTAATAGACTTTTGATTTACAAATGTTAATTCAAAATCCCCCATTAAGGTTATAAAGCGTCCAGCCCTTTTAGACAAGAACCCTTGCGTGAGGAAAGTTCGTAAATGCTCTGTCTTTATAATGACCCTCGTTTCTTGATTTAGCATATAATGTCTTAAGCGTTTGGTTGCAAAGACTATGGCAAGACATTCTCGTTCTACCTATGTATAACGTGTTTCATAGTCAAGCAACATTCGGCTAATGAAATAGATTACACGTTCTCTCTTGTCATCGTCTTCTTGAGCCAGCATACAGGCTAGCGAGACATTAGTAGCTCGCGAATATAAAATTAACGGGCGGTCTGGCTTAGGCGGCATTAACGTAGGTGGTGATAACAAGAAACGCTTAACTGCGTTGAAAGTTTCATTGCAATCTTCGGTCCAATCAATACTATAATCTTTCTTGAGTAGATTGTTAATTGGATGAATGGCGAAGCTTAAATCTGGGATGAATCTTCGGATTGCACCGAATTTTATGAGAAATGACCTGATTCGAGATTCATCTGAAGGTGGGACCATTTCGAGAACAACCCTAATTTTGGTTGGGTCAACATCGATCCCACATGACGATACAATGTAACCTAGGATCTTTCCTCCTGTTACACCAAAGACGCATTTTTCTGGATTTAGGGTGACTCCATATTCTATCAGACGTGAAAGAATGATGCGAAGCACTTTCGGATGGTCACTACACTTCTTGGCCTTGGCCAACAAGTCATCTACGTAGGATTCCATAATTTATGAATAAGGTCATGAAATATATACGTCATAGCCCGCTGGTATGTAGCGCCAGTGTTCTTGAGACCGAATGGCATAACAACATAGCAATAGGTTCCCCAAGGAGTTATAAATGTGGTTTTAGCTTGATCCTATTCAGATATTCTGATTTGATTATATCTCGATAATCCATCCATGAGAGATAAAATCTCAAATCCAGCTGTTGCATCAACAATGACGTCTATGGATGGTAACGGGAAGTCATCCTTAGGACATGCCTTGTGAATGTCTCGGAAGTCTATGCAGATGCGTATCTTCCCATTATTTTTTATAACGGGAACGATATTAGATACCCATTGAGAGTAATCGACTGGCTTGATGAATCCTACTTGGAGGAGTTTCATTACCTCCTCTTTCACCATGAGAGCTACCTTAGGTTTCATTAGTCTCGACTTTTGTTTAATCAGCTTCGCATCTGATTTAGTGATGAGGTTATGTACCGCAATGTGTGGTGCAACCCCTGTCATTTCTTTATAATTAAATGCAAAAGCCTTTCGATGTTCCTTGAGGATTTGAGTGTGTATTTCTATTTCCGATGGAGTCAACGAGGATCCTAACTTCAATATCCTTGGTTCATCCTCTATTCCGATGTTAATATCTATTGTTTCTTCGATTAGAGAAGTGTTACCTTCTTCAAACTCAGGCGGGGTTGGAGGTAGTTTTAGATCGTCTCCATTCTCGACTATGTATATGCTAAGTTCGTTTTGTGGGGGAAGCTCTGTCATGGGATTTCCGAAGTAGGAAGATGAATGCGGGATTAAGGATAAATCTACTGTGTGATGGGTGAGATGTAATGCTGCATAGGCATTTAAGTAATCCAAAGTGGTTGTATCACTATCAATGTGGTATAGGATAGTAGATTTTTTCTCATTTCTGTTTGTTAAAAGAGGATTCGACATTGTTTTTATCAGTGGTTTAGTACGAAGGGATACCATAAAATGGGTATCTTCTAACTCATTGTTTGGAGTGAAGCATGACGTCGAGGTCGCTATTGAATCGGCAAGAATATTTTACTCTCACAGGATTGCTTCAATTGATATGAAGTCAAACTCTTTGCTTAAATTCAATACAACTGTTTTGCAGAGCTACAAATGCTCGGTTCTGGTTTCATACATCTCAGAGACTTGGTTTTCTACTAATTGTGAGTCTCCTAACACCCTGACATTATTAACACCGATCCTCTTGGCTAGGATGAGGCCAAGAAGGAGGGCTTCGTACTCAGTGTCGTTGTTTGTACATTCGAAATTTAGTTTAAAGGCAAATGGTAGGAATTTTCCCTCGAGAGAAGTAAAGATTACACCTGCCCCAACTCCGTAACGACATCTAGCTCCATCGAAATGGAGTGTCCAATACTTAGCTAGGAATATGGGCGTTGGGATATTTGTTGTGTTAACATCTTCTACCTCTACCATGCAGAGATCTACTACTGGAAGAGAACCAACACCTAGGGTGTATCCCATGCCTATAGAATCAAATGGTAGGAACATTGGTAGATCCTGTTCTAGCATTTCAACAATTTTTGCAGTAGTTCCTAATGATACTATTTCTACAATATTAACCTCATCTTTGAGGGCTGGGATCATCTTGGCTAGGCTCATAGTCTCAAGATCTATCATAGGTACCAACTTTTCTTCTGGTTTTGCGTCGATAGGTTTATTAAGTTGGTTTGTTGGGAGTTCAAACTCCGAGTGCACACCTGGTCTTTTCTTTAGGTTAGCTAGGTGTACATCGAATGGTTTTGGATCACCTTTGGCCATGAACACCTTTCCTAAATGCAAGAATCTTACTTCTTGAAATAAAGTAGAAGGGATTGCCTTCATACGGTGTATCCATGGTCGGCCGAGGATCATATTGTAGTTAGTTTCCCGATCTATAATATAAAACTCAGTCAGGTTCATTTTGGGTCCTAAGGTGACCGGTAGTATTATAGTTCCAACCGAGGTGGCTTTAAGGCTATCATAGCCTCTTAGCGTATTTCGAGTTGTGGAACAATTCGTTTCTCCATACCCTAGATTTTGAAGGAAAGAGAAGGGGACTATGTTAACTGCTGCCCCACTGTCAACCATCGCGCATTTCACATAATTGTTATAAACCCATACTTGCAAATGTAAGGCTGGATCACCTCGGCGTGCAATCTCAGCGTTTGTTGGCATTTTGTTTATTTTGAATATGAATTTGGTATCCCTATCCGACTACCTTGGAGGGTGGATATCAAAGTCTATATGATTTACCTATGTTTCAGGAGGTGGGGTGATGTTAATTAGATGGCCTAAACCTAATGCCTCTAAAACAGCAGCCCTGTGGGTAGAAGAATTCTTTAGCAAGTCCAAAAAAAATGTGCGAGAAGGTTTTTGTTAGATCACTAATTAAATCGTAGGCACCTACGGGTCTTACTAACATTTGTTGGATATTATCTGTCTCTGGTAGGTAACTTGGACTTGGCTGAGAGGAATACTCTCGTGTTCTTGTTACAGCCTCTATGGGTAGTTCAATGTCTAACTCTACTAAACCGACTATCTTGGGTCGCGGTTGACTCCCTAATTGTGGCTCAACTAATGGATTTAGTGAAATCCAGGCTTCATGATCATGGTTTTCTGTCATTACACCCTTGTTTGTCCCATTCAAATTTAACCCGTTGTTGTTGTGATTTGGGAGCGGATCATTAAAGATCTTAAGGGGTGCATTTTGAGGAGAAACTGCCCCTGTAAAAGTATTTGGTGCCGGTGATGTAGGATCTACCAAGAACATATCTATGAAAAGTTGTCTTTGTTCCTCTGGCAAATGTTGCATGAATTTATTGTAGTCACGGCATGTTCTGGTGTCATGGCCTCGGATTTTGTGAAAACCACAATACGAGTTAGGATTGTAATTCCTAGTCTACTAGTTTGGTGTATATTGTGGCCCAAAACTCTGATCAAACCGTTCCCTATTAGGATTAAAGTTTTACATTTGCTATTTTTGGTTTTGGTTCTGGTTTTGATATCCAGTTGATTTTTGTCTTAGACCCTATGTAGGGTTTCACCGTTGTCATTTTTGTTGTTGTGGATGATTAAAATCCACTGCATTGATTATTGGGGTAAAGTTGTTATTTCATTGGTTGTTTACTAGTGGTGGAGTATTCGCAACATTTACCCTGTTGGGCTGATCAGTTACTCCATCTATTGTCACTATGTGATTTTTATTAAGGATTTTAGGTCCTTGATTGATATTTGTGGTGGTAGGATAGGCCGTAGTATTCTGGTTGGAGGTGATTAACCTCCTGTTTGTTCCATACGTCTTACAACTGCTATCTATTGCCGCTTGATCTATTCAGAGAGCGCTCTCAAGTACTTCATCGTAAGTCCTTAGTGGGAACTTCTAGACTTCTTCCTTCACTTCTCTGCTGAGAGAATGAAGGAATAAATCACATAGTTCCATTTGGTCCATATTTAAAGCACTGGCTGAAGAATAAAGAACTGTACGCCACCTCTAGATGAAATGAGCAATGGATTCATTGTGTTCCTGCTTAATGTGTAAGAATTCCCTGATTCCTGTTCTTAATAGTTTGTTCATGTCAAACACCTTAATGAACTCTGAAACGAGTTGTTTACACGAATGGATGGAAGCCTCAGGTATTCTATAATACCAATCGAGAGCGATACCCTCCAAAGTTTTGGGGAACATTTTAGCAACAACCCCATCCCAAGGGAGTAGTTCTCGAATAGCTGTGGCGTAAGCCTTGATATGTGCATTCGGATCTCCCTCACCTTTGTATTTGGGAAAATTGGGAAGAGTTCTTGGAAGCATAACACTTCGTATGGTGAAGTCTAAGGATTCTTTCAAATATTCTGAATAAGTCCCTATTGCATAGGTTTCGACCATTGATGGTGCCTGCTAAGGGGGTGGCGGTGGAATGGGTTGTTAGTATGGCATAGTGTATGCATTGGCAGGGGCATAAGGAATCCCCTATGTTTGAGAAAACATACCGGGAGAGGAGAACATGTCCCCTTGTGGTGATTTGGAGTATATGTTTAAGTATGAAGGGGTATTGTCTAGGAATGGATATCTGTACTAGACCGGGAGGTATCGGAACGATGTTAGAAATGGCGGTTCTTGTTGGTGTTAATTGTGAATAATAAGGAGTCATGCCTAACGTGCCTATTCATGTGAGGAGGTCTACTTGGCTAGGATGGTGTGGAGGATTAGAACTTCCTGTCTGTATGAATTGAGAATGGTGATTTTCCTGAGCAATTTCCAACCCCCTAACTTTTTCTACTAGAGTTGAAATGACCTCATTTGGTGAAGTCATGATATTTTTCCTTAGTGGCATTTGTTGTATATCCTAATGTTGTATAGGCATGTGATATCCTACTATGAATTGATCGCCACCTTGCCAATTTTCCCCAAGGGAGTTTCCTATATGTAGTGGCATGGAGGTATTTTCTTGAGAAGATATCTCGGGTTGTGTTTGTAAACCTCCTATAGGTGGGTACATACTATGAGAGCATTTTTCATTTTTGGCATGACATACTAAATGTTCATCGTCTAAAACCAAGTATGGATATGATTGTCTACTAATTTGTGGTCTAAGCAGCACCTGAGGAGACGAACCAGATTCTCCTGTGAACGTCATATTGTTCAAGCCTGAAGACTCTGTGTGTTGCATTTGAGTGAGCTGATCCAACTCCTCTATTTGGAAAGATGAGCTATATCTGATCCTTGGAGATGGAGTTTGTGTTGGCAACTGGTTAGTCAAGTATTTTTCACCCCATACTGACAGTGAGGGTGATGATTTTCTATTCAGTTGAGCATAGTATGCTTCAAGACCTAGGAGAGGTCTACCATATGCATCAAATCCCGACATATTCGGGGGGTATATGAATACCCGCAAAATAATGGGTAAGAGTGAAGGTGGAAGGAAGAAGTGAAAATAAAAGAGGAGGAGTTGTTTAGTTCATGTCAGGTTTCACCAATTTTGTACAATGGAAAAGTGACAAGTGAGTGTGGGAATCTACAAGTAACTCTTCCTCGCACCTGACCTCTCAAGGTCATGCCGAGATATCCGGTGGGGATGGAATATGCGTTGGATGGAGACAAACTAGTTAGGCAATCTATTGTCTTTGACATGCACTAGTGGAAACTGTGAATCTAAGGCAGAGAAGGCCCTTCTAACCTAAACTGGTGTGATAGATTGATCGACAAGGATGAATTTTTGAAGGCTCCAATTAATATCGAGCTCTGGCATGATTTAGTCTATGGGTTGTGGAATATGCAGAAAATAACCTAGGATAGTTTCATGTATATATCCAGATAGGGTCATAGGGTGGACGATGGGTATAGCAGACTCTACGGGAGATTATCTGGCCTAGTCCAAAATTCCCTAGCTTTATTAGCTGCTATGTCTAATAAGGATAATTGTTCAATGATGATAGGTGGAAGTGGAGTGGATCTAAATACTAATGTGCATAGGCTAGCATCTATGTCTGACTCACCCATGGATTCGTTGGGCTGTAAGATTTTTGGGTCACAACCGTAGATTCGTGTTTGTTTTGGTCCTGCTATGGTCATGTGCGGAATCAATCCCTAATCCCTAGCATCCAATAATTTTATCCTTTCTCAGCCTCTATATTTAAAATTAAAAGTTGTGTGATCTTCTCAGAGTATCTCACAGGCGTTCGTGTAACCTGAATTCTTAAGCTAGTATCTATGTCTGTGAGAGTGTCTCCTGCGCCTGGATGTGGGACCAAAGGATCACAACTGAATGTTTGTTCTCTTTCAAGCCCCTCCATAGTCATTCAGATATATATCTAGGGTAATATGTAGTTTGGTTGATTTTGACCAAAACGTGTGCACTTGGCCGTCTTCTATGTTTAACCCGCTTAACTGGAGGCTGATCTGTTGTAAGTTTGTCATTGTTCGGAAGACTTGGATCCTACGATTCTGTTCTATATTAGTTATTACTGTGACAAGATTGGGTTGGGGCATGATTGGCTTGAATACGTATTCCTTGGGCTCTCTATGTCCCGTGATTGTCATATAAAAACAACAATGTAAATCTAAATGCAGCAAAGTAAAATTAACTATGTGAAATATATCTATAACATATCTAAGTTCTCTATTTTTGTATTTTTCTGATGAATTTATATGAATGAAATTAAGGGAGAAACTATTTTAATATAAATAGAAATTAAAAACTAATCTAATGACAAATTTAAAACAAACAAAGAAACCGAGTATAGCTACTTGCCTGTGCAGTTGTGAATCTATTGATAACAATGAAATAACAAATCTAATATATTTGAAAGACTCTCGATCCTACCTCAGAAGTGAGGAATGAATCATAGTTTCTCAGAAACTATCAATGCCCACAACTTCCCTGGCAATATCGAAAGTAAAATTGATCAAAATAAAGTGATTGGCTACTCTATTTGATATGCTTCTAACTAGAACTTTGAAAGCTAGAACATGGATTTTGTAGAATAGTGGTGAATCCAATGGTGTGTGTGGTTTTGTCCCCTTAATGTGATCTCCTCATTCCTCTGTGGTCACATGGATTCAGAAAATCATGTAATGTCAGCATCAACAGGAGTAGATTTTGGAACAAAGGCATCTTAGAATGCAGACTGAATACAATGTGAGTAGGAGAGGGATAGCACAAGAGTACAGAGCTTGGCTTATGCAATTCCTAGCGGTATTTATTACGAGTCGTGCAACATAAAACGTCCAAAACCTAAAACTATCCTATTTGACGAGAAAAACCTGTAACTTTTATGGCTTCCTACTGAGAATTAAGCTGCTCTATTTCAATGGATTGCATGAAGTAATGACAACATTTACACAACATGGATATGTGGCTTTCTAATACAAAAATAACATTATGCAATGAACTAAACTATGAATTCTAAGCAAAATAAAGGACTGAACTATTGAAATGAGAAATTGAGAGGTAAATTTGAGGGGGCCATTTGCTTGAGCACAAGCCAACTATTTATAGCATTTGCATTCACCCAGAGGTAAAAACCAAATTGATCTCTTAAACCATAAACAATGCCAAAACACTATTCTAGGGAACCATAATCATTAATGCAAGCCAAAGGTAGTGAAAAAAAGATGGTAAACGTTGAAATTTACGTGAGTCACGTTAAAAAGAACATTATAGAAAATGCATGAAGGACTGCCGCCCTGAGCAGGGTGGCGGTTACATGACCACTGCCCTTCCTGGGTGGCAATCATGAGACCGTCACCCAGGCAGGGTGGCGATTTCATCACTGAATAATAAAACGCAAAGAAAAGAGGGGAAAAGAGAACAACAAAGCACGTAGGGGCTAAGCGAGGCATGCAGGATGTTAACGCACACTTGGGGAGCTTTTTTGAATCCCGAACACCTTGTGAGGAGACTTGTATCATCATTGGGGTGCGTGTTACTTTGTTTCGGCAGTGCAATACCTTACAATTTTGGGTATTTACAGTCATGCTCGAGGGTTTGTTCACCTTCTCAAACAATGGAGTATAAAGATCCTTCTGATAAAGGTAATCTTCCATCTGCATCTTCCAAAGACTGAAATTCTGTTCGTTGAATTTATCAACCCTAGATCTTCCATCATCTAACATAGCTCCCACTCAAGCTAAAAACTTTCCCTATTATTCAACACTTCAGCAAACCAAACTAGGCTCTGATACCAATTGTTAGGAATTAAAAATATCTAATGCGGAATAATTCCTCAGAATCGTAATAATAAGAAGTATGAATAGAATTACAGAAATGAAGTATACACAACATGAAGACAATATTTAACGTGGTTCACCCAATGTGGGCTACATCCACCAAGAACACTTTCTCGAATTTTATTAGATGCCAACAATCTTCACAGTTACAATAATCAGATCTTGTTTAGAGCTACGCTCAACAAACCCTCCCAAATTCGCACTTGAATTCACACACACTATTCACCTTCACAAAACACACTCATATAAATCCTATTGTATTTCCATCTATTTATAAGTACATCAATAAGTAGCCAAAGAGGTGGTTTTACAAAATAATGGGTGCCGAAAAACCATGGGTCCAAAAACAGCCCATAAAGGTTACCCATTACCCATGGGTTAATAAACCACCCATGAAAATTTGCTTTGGGGGCTTCACCCCTGAGCCCCCATCAATCGAGGGGGATTCACCCCCCCGAACCCCCTTGACCCACTCACTGGCGAGTGGGACCGCCATAAAAATATCCGAGTGTAACACATAGAAGGTGTACCAAACTCTAACATGAAAATAGGCTCCACAAACATAACCAATAGAGAGAGGGACCTGGCCATCCAACAGAGAGATCGGTACAAGAGGTAGAGGGAAGCCTACAGGATCAGGTTTGGAGCTCTTGGACCTATTATAACAGAAGATTCTAAGAGTGGACCACTACTGGCATCACAAGGAGTTGGTCAGATGGCCCCATGGAGTATTGTTCCTTTAGAGTAGTAAAAGTCACTGGAAGCAAAGGCGGGATATTATGAGTGCATAGTGACATATAGACTGCCACGGGTACAAAGATATGCAATGTATCTAGCAGAGCAGGGAGTGCAACATGACTGACACCGTCTAGGAGCACGTACAATATGGCACAGCCACGGCGAGATCCAAGCCTTGATGGAGGATATGATGGCCAAAGAGAGGCGCATGCACCTGCTCTAGGGGGAAATATTTGAGATTATCATATGTAAAATTCACAATTTTTGATGATATATTAGCTTTAAGCCAAGGCCCTTAGTGGCATGTCATGGATGTATTTGGATGATGTGTGTGTGTGTGCATGCGTGCATGTGTGTTTGCGTGCGTGCGTGTGTGTGTGTGTGTGCGTGCGTGCGTGCATGTGTGCGTGCGTGCGTGCGTGCGTGCGTGCGTGCGTGCGTGCGTGCGTGCGTGCGTGTGCGTGCGTGCGTGTGTGTGTGTGTGTGTGTGTGTGTATGATTTTTATCATGATTTATCACGTGTCATGTGTTGATTTATGGCTTTGATGATGTTATGTTAGATTTAAATTTTGGATGATGATTATGGATGTGATTATGCTTATGTTAAATTTTAATGTTGTATGTTGATTATGATGTCATTTTAGGGTTTATATATAGATGAGAAATATGTATGATGGAAATGGATATATAGTTGTTAGACATGATTACGACATAGATGAATGGATATGAATAGAATTTGATGGGTTTATAGATATCTTAGATATAGAACATGGTTGCATACACATTTGTAATATAAATATGGTAGATGTTATTTAGAAATTTATGATGGATTTAGAAATATATATATATATATATATATATATATATATATGGATGATATGGTTAGACTAGGGAAAATAATATGAATGGGATTTAGAAGTGTTTAGTTATTTAATAGAGTCTTAATGAATTATATGATAAAATTATATGCGAGAAAAAAAGGATTTGACTTGATAAAAGGTAAACAAAAAGAGATAAATGACACTCCATTGTAGGAAGGAGTGCACAAAGAATCAATGCTTTGAACTGGATTGGAGGTAAACAAGAAGAGGATCTAATCAAGGCAATGCACTTATAGCCAATAACAGGTGTTAACACATAACCATTGGTAATTATTAATCCCAAGGGCATAATGGAAAGTATAGAAGATGAAGTTATGGACCTAATGTCAACATGAAAAGGGGGTTTATATGTAACTCCTATGCGGGATAATAGGTTCTCCTTGGTTGGGTGTCCCTAAGTCCATGCCCCAAATCTGAGAAGTATGGTGCAAACTGATCAATGTGAGAAGTTTTCCATGGATGAGAAAGCTGACCAATGCGGGAAGCTTTCTTAGGATACTTGATTTATGATTTTTCTTTTGAAAATATAGAATGATGATCAATGCAAGAAACCTTTGTTGCCATGATATGAGATGGTAGCCATCCTTCGAGGGAGTGGTCTACATATTTCTTTTTTCTTTTTGACTTCAGATTTTAGATTTTTACTTTTATAAATGGTAGGATATATGATAGTTGTCTTTCGAGGGATCAGTATATACTTTTGATATTTTTATTTATGAACAATTATCCTTTAAGGGAGCAGTTTGTTTTCTTTCAGATAAGATAGCTTTTAAGATGAGCATCCAGAAATTTTAAATTTTATGGAAGAGATGGGAATAGCTAGGTAGACCACTTAGGAGGGTATGAAAAATGTACACGTGATACATGTGGACCATTAGCGTGGTTCCTGTAGGTAAATAAGAAGGAGGTAGATGTAATGATTAGCAGGGTTCCTACCTAGAAGGAGGAACATTTCCTTAAGAAATATGTTATGAGCATATTTGTGGTGCCCATATTCAAGGTCATAGCTAGGAAAGTGAAGGTAGACCGTGTAATTCCAAATCATTATGATGAAAGACGGAAGAGGCTAAATGATGGATGTATGACCACTGAGATGACTAAATTCATGTTGGCAGATATTTTAAAAATAGAAAGGCCACAAGTGCAATGTGTTAAGAGGTTATGTTTCTGGTTTACCATCAAGAGAGGAAAAACGATAGGCTCCAGACCCATACTTATGTGTAATAATATAAGGCCCAATCTAGTTGGGAGAAAAAATTCCATGTTGACTGCTTTCTAGAGTAGCGACATTCTGGTTTTCTTTAAGAACAAGGTCACTGATATTAAAGTTAAATTCCTTGATATGTTTGTCATAAGAACGTTTGATGTGATCTTGGTAGACATGATGATGTTAAAGAGTGAGAAGGAGATGCTCGTATAATATTTCAAGTTGTGCTAGATGCTCTTGGATAATATTGTCATCAGAAAAAGTCATGAAGAGAAACGCACAAGATATGGGATTTGGACTTCGAGAGGATGGATGACATCAGATCTGTAGATGAGAGAGAAAGAATTAGTTCCCGTAGAGGTGTGGATACTAGTCTGATAGGCCCACAGAGCAAAGGGGATATGAAGATTCCAATTACAACCTAATTTATTAATAGTATTTGTAAGAATGTTGTGAAGGTTTTTTTAGTGGCTTTGGATTAGCCATTAGCTTGAGGATAGTATGGTGATGAGAAGATAAGATTAATATTGGATGATTCATAAATATTCTTGAGATGTTTGTTTTTGAAAACATTTCTATTTTCTGTGATGATTTTGTGGGGAACACCGAAGTGGAAAATGATATATAGATATATGAAATTAACAATTTGATTAGCTTTAGTTGATGTGAGTGGAATTACTTCCACCCATTATTGAAAAACTCGGTAGAAGTAATGATAGAATTATGGCACTGAGAAGAACAAGGATTGATGAGGAAAATGAGGTCAAGTCCCCACTATGAGAAAGGCCAAAGATCCTAAGCCAACTACAAGGCCTGACTAGGAATGCGGATAATATTGGAATGTTGCTGGCATTTGACGCATTTCTTAACATACTCACAATAGTATTGATTGAGATAGGGCCAATAATAACCCATATAAAGGACGCACTTGGTGACAACCAAATGACTAAAATTTCCACCACGGATACCGTTGTGGACTTCTTGGATAGCTTGATTGGATTCATGAGACTTAAGGAAACAAAGCAAGATGACATCGAAGCCACGCTTGTAGAGGATACCACCAAGGATGACATAGAAGTTAGCACATTGAAGAAAGGACCTCCTACCATTTTCAGATAGGTCAGAGGGGATGATGGATTGAGAAATATAGTCAAATATTTGGGAATACCAAAGATCAGAAGGATTAGATTCAACAAGATTGACGCTAGGGAGCTCGCTAAGGTGAGTTGGTTTAAATATGGGTTGAATGATAATAGAGAGTTTAGATTCTTTTGTAGTCCAAGGGATAAGATGTGTAAGAGAATATATAGTTTCTGCAGAGTGGTTGGATGACCAAGGGATGGTTTAAAGGGTTCATAAATATATTGCTTCAAGAAGGAATTCAATGATGTCCTTATATTTTTAAAGGACCTCATTTTTACATTGGTAGATGCTTTTGACTTGATTAATGATGAGTTGATAATCCCCATAGATATCTAAGGATTTGGACACCGAGTAAGATAGCAATGGTTTGAATACCTAAGATGAGATATTTATACTCAACCATATTTTTCTGTATTCAAAATTAAGCTTATAAGTGATAGGAATGAGGAGTATCCAAAGGAGGAAGTATAAGGATTTCAATCCCCCTTATTAAAACTTAGATCCATCAAAGAAGAGCATCATCTTAAGGGGAGAACTAAATATGGATCAACGGTATTGATAGATTCATCTAAAAATTTCTCATTAGGAAGGTGCTTATCAGGAAGGGGGCATCAACTAATTAATCTGTGATAACCTGACCCTTGATTTATTTCTGAGAGATGAACTCTAGGTCAAACTCATTCATGAGAATGAGCCATCGAGTGATGTAATCACTATGATAAGGATTGGAATGCATGGTCTTAAGAAGATGAAATATAGTGATGACATAGGTCTTATGATTGGGAAGATAATGGAAAGCTTGGAGGTAGCAAAGAAAAGAGAACAACACAAAGTTTTCAGCTTTCGTGTAGTTGAGTCTCATACTCGTGAAGGTTACAGCTGATGTAATACATGGCCTAATCCCTTGGCTTTCTCATCATGATGTGCCAACATGGCACCTAGAGCATGATCAGAGGTAACATACATAGAGATAGAAAGGATCCCCCTTTCCTAAGCACATAGGGGGATAATAGATACTGCTTGAGATCATCAAAGGATTTTTAGAAATTATGATCCTACTTGAAGTCGATGTATTTGCGAAAGAGATGGTTAAAGGGTTAGAAATGGTCAAAGAGTTGTGAGATGAAGCAATGAACCAATTGAAGTCATCCTTGGACACTACAAATCTACTTTAGATTATAAGGAGAAGGCATTTCTAGGATGGATTTGATTTTGGTGGGGTTAACTTCAATACCCCTGATAGAAATGATAAAGCCAAGGAGCTTTCCAATTAGCACTCCAAACACACACTTGGATAGATTGAGATGGAAAAGAAGAAGTGGATAAGGTAACTTGAAAAGGAATTTCAAGGATGGAAAGGTAGTCACATCGATGCTTGGATTTACCCAAAAGATCATCAAATTAAGTCCTCTACAGTCTTATGGATGAGATCATGAAAGATGTAAATCATGGCTTGTTGATAGGTGCCTCCAGCATTTTTCAAATCGAAGGGCATGATGTGATAACATAAATTCCCCCAAGGAGTGATTAAATAAGTCTTATATTGGTCTTCTTGGTGTGATGAGAATTTGATTATACTTTGAAAATCCATCTATAAGAGAAAGCATCTCATGTCCTTCAATAAGGTCTACTAGTTGATCAAATTTGGGAAGAGGAAAATCCTCTTTTGGGAAAGTTAGGTTTAGATCTCAAAAGTCAGTAGAAATGTAGAGATTTAAGAGGCCTTGGAAATGGGTACAATATTGGAAACCCATTGGGGATATCGATAGGGATGATGAAATTATCCTAAAATAAATGCATTACAGCTCCTCTTTGATAAGGAGGGAAACTTGAGGGTGCATGTGACAAAGCTTTTTCTTAACCAGCTTGGTGTTAGGAAAGGTGACAATGTTATGGAAAACATGGAAGGATTGAGACCTGGCATGTAGACATACAACCATGTGAAGGCTTGGATATGTTGAGAAAGGAAAACAGTGAAATATTCAAGCTCCTGAGGATCAAGGGATT
Organism: Taxus chinensis; assembly: GCA_019776745.2. NCBI lineage: Eukaryota > Viridiplantae > Streptophyta > Pinopsida > Cupressales > Taxaceae > Taxus > Taxus chinensis. The sequence goes on along the minus strand of CM034147.1, from coordinate 196,204,555 downwards.
GACCCACTTTAAGGATGCGAGGCTCTTGTGGAGTCCCTGTGTTGATGTCGATGGTGGATTCATTAAGAAGGGTGGATGTGTCTAGAAGTAAGGTATTATGAAGATAGGAATATTCTTCCCCCATATAGGAAAGGATGGAATCATCGTCGATGCATTGAATAATGTCAATGTTAGGGGAATATTCCTTTACCATCTCCATAAAGTGAAGAGGGAGGGAAGTAGTTTCACCTTCACACTGATAAGTGAATTGTCCCAAGGTAATGGTAGATATTAAAAAAATATAGAGTATATGGACACATTTTCATTCATATCCATAACCTCATAGGATGGAGTAGATAAAGGGTCGATGTCCATGAGAGAAAAGATGGAGGGAGAGGGTCGGTAGATTGTTCCTTAAAACCCAACTCAAATTTTTCATGGGGCTTGTGAGATTGGTCAATGACGAGGTCATGCATGTCTTGTTCATAATGCACCCATTCCAAATCCTTTCCATAGGCAGCGATGGAGATAAGTGTAGGAAAAGGATTTTTTTGAAGAAATTTGAAGCCATTGGTATATGGTTTGTGTGTAGGTTGAGCATCAATGTGGGAGGAAGGGAGATCGATACCACCATAGATGAAATTGGTGAAATATGAGGTGGACCTAAGGGAACATATCCCTTATGTTAGGTTGATACATTGGAGCTTTATCGGGTGTACCAAGTCTATGAGGCATGAGAAGAACATTAAGTGTGAGAGGTGATACTACCCCAGTGAGAGCTGATCCAACTTTGTCTATAGGAGATCATTTGGAAACTTGGAGTGCAGATATGGACAAGCTAGTGATGCTTCAGAAGAATTTTGTTTAGGGATGAGAAAATTCATTAGGTTAATAATTCATGTGACATGCTTTGTATGGAGGAATGTCTATGGGGAGAGTCTAATATATTTCCACTCATGTTCATACTTGATGCATCAATGAAGGGTGGAAGGAACACAATGCATGGCACAAATCCATGGTCATCCAAGGAGGATATTGTATTGAAACTCCCCTTCTATGATATAGAAGACCTCATGGAGGAGTTTTCCACTAACACAAATATGAAGAATAACTGTTCCCAAAGTGGGGACAACATCATCATTGAATGCGTGAAGAACAACATGGGTGATTGGTCGATAATGGAATTAGGGAGCTTGAGCTGATAAAAGGTATGGGATGAGATGATGTTTATGCTAGCTCCATTATCTATCATAGAATGATGAATGAATGTTTCATTGATACACACAATGATGAAAAGGGGAAGGTCATGTTCTTTAGGTGATATGTTAGGAATTTCAGTATTGTCAAAAGATATGGAGGCAGAAGAAGTAAGTGCTCTAATGACATCCACAAATGGTTGAGCCTCATCGCTAGGGGTAGGGATATACTTGAGAGATTCAATGAGATCTTGCCTATGATCCAAGGATTTTTGGATGAGATCATAGAGATACATCTTAACTGGGGTTTGATGAAGTTTCTTTATAACACTTTGTTCAATAACAAGCCAAGGGGAAGCTAAGATAGACACTTTGTGTTTTGATGAAGAATAGGGCGGAGTAGGCTCACTAAAGGGACTGGCGACAATGAATTTTGATTTGGATTGAGTAGGTGGTTGGAATTCATGGGGTGAGAATGGGTTATTATCTAAACAACATTGATAAAGAGAGGAGGACCTTCTTTGGGAGAGCATCATAGTTGGAGGAGGGATGGAGATGAAAAAAGTCTTGGATTGAATGAGGAGATCTAGATATCTTGGTGGATGAAGGTTGGGATGAATAAGCGGGATTGGTAGATGGAAGAGGGTGATCCCCTTAAATGAGAATATCATCCTCATTGATAATATTGTGGATATTAGTTTGGATAACCTTAAAACATTCGGTATCATGTCTTGGAGCACAATGTTATGCACAAATGAGGTTATAATCAAACCATGAAGGTCTTAGGCCACGTGGATTGATAGGTGTGAGGGTGATTGCATATGCTTGAAGTAGGCGTTGAAATATTTACGTGTAAGAACCTATGGGGGTGATTACAAAAGAGGTTGTAATGGAGTGGTTTTGAGAATGGTGGGTAAGGGTAAGTGGGATGGTTTTCTTTGGTGAGGATTCATAGGGGCATTTGATTTCATCTTGGACTTAGAATAATAATAAGGTGGGTGTGTCTTGATTTAATTTTTAATGATTGGTGACTTATATGGCTTGGATTCTGATTTGATAATGAGGGATGTGGATGATTTTGAAGAGAGATCATATTTGGAATAAGGATTGGATGGTTTGGACTTGTTGATAATGGGGGTCTAAGATGAAGGGACATGCCCTAAAATGGAAGGAGATGCTCCTAAGAGTGGTGATGTGACATTAAATTGTTTAGGAGGGTTAGTATTGGTAGGAGGGTGCTCCTAATTTTTGTGTGGATGTGTGAGGGATTTTTGGATGGGCACGTCAAGGTTATTAGATTTTGGTTGTGAGGATTTACCCTTGGAAGGAATGATGACGATTTTAATTGGGGGATCTATGTGGGCAGAACCAGGAAATGTAGACTATGTTGTAGAGGTGGATATTGAAGGTGGAAGTGGATTTTATATGATGCACTTCATAAGGTCTAAAGGGGTTTTAGATTATATAGATTCAGGATTCGTTGGTGCAGGAATGATTGGATTTATAAGTGGGGTGAGAGTCTCATTTGTAGTTACATTGGATGTATGCGTAGTATATGTTTCAAGAGATGGTATGGAGTTAGAAATATATTTGGATGTTGATGTGGAATTCGGTTTAGATGTAGGGATGTAAGATAAATATGTTAAGGTGGATGTTGGAGTATATATATGTGAAGGGATAGATATGATAGGTAAGGATGTGGTAGATATATATGGGGAAGTGGGTGTAATTAGGATTGATGTGGATGAGGTAGTTGTGGACATATTTGATGTAGATACAATAGGTGTAGGGATAGATGTAGATGTTGATAAATTTGTGAGCATGGGATAAGAGTCTTAAATAGACGTGGGTGTAACGGATGAAGAGAGAATTGGCATAGGTGATGGTTTTGGATATTGGTTTATAGTATTGATTGTGTGGGCATTAAGTGTTTGTGATGTGGGGGGTGGAGTTTTATTATTTGGCAGATGATTGGGAAAAGGTTGTTTGAATATGTCGAGAGGCTGATTTGGTGGTGAATTAGGGTTATCCACTTAGAGGTCACCAGAGTCTATGATTTTTTAGATGATATATTGAAAAGTGCAACACTTCTCAATGTCATAAAAACAGAATTAATGATACTTACAATAATTTTCCTCACGATACCATGTTGGTTTGGGTCGTGATTCATCAAAGGATCAGATAGGAGGAAGTTAAATAATATGGACTATCATTAACTTTTCAAATATTGCACTATAATATTCCCTAAGAGGGGTATAGTTAGGAGGCGGTCTAGGAGCTCTTTGTTGAGGCACTGTGTGAGAAGTGTATGTGGACAAGGATTTAACCATGATGGTATTAGTGATGTTCTTATATGTTCACCATGCATGGAGGATTTAATGAATTCTAACTTGGGTTTATTTTATCAAAGTTTAAGGTGGCCTTGCTTAAGGGTGTGAAGTTCAAGTTTGCGAGCCATGGTAAATGTCTCTTCAAAGGTTTTGAATGATTATATTTGAAGAGTAGAGGAAATGTGAGACCTTGAGAAAATTTTGGTTAAATTGGTTGTCAAAGAGAGAATGATAATTGGTTAGTATTGTCATGCCATCGTGTGATGAAATCTACGATAAATTCATCATCATATTGTCTAATGGCGTAGAGGTCTGTAATAGTGATCTTACACATATATTGATCAAAAATAATATTTGCACAAGTTTATAAAAGGAAAATAATGAGCGTTGAGGAATTTCATTGTACTAATCGAACACGGGGAAGGATAACAACATGGGGAATGTGCAAAGCATGAGGTCTTGATCGTGAGAAATGAGGTAGCACGTGTGTCTAAAGGCACAAAGATCCTGTTGTGGGTCCTCCTTTGTATTGAATTTAGAGAATTCATGTAACTCCCAGTGAGGGGGATAAGGCTTTATATGAATTTAAGGATTGATGGTTTTGTTACAGATCTTTTCATATAAGAAGGTGGTATTGGATCCCAAGGTAGCAGATTGAAGATTATCCATTCTAATCAATAAGTCCTATATGGGATCATTATATGGATGGGGTTGAGAAGTTAAAGGATGAGATTGTGATGCATATGAAGTAGATAGGTTAGGTTGTTGTTAAGGTTGATATGTTTGAGGATGAGTAGGTGTTGGTAGAAGTGGTTGATAAGGGGGAATGTAATTAAGGGGTTATGATTGAATGGGTTTAGATAGAGGTTGTTGTTGTTGGGATATGGGGATGTGATAAGATTTATGGGATTGAGTTAGTTGTGAATAGATGGGGACATTAGATTGGTTTGATAAATGATGAGTTGGTATGTAAGTAATGGGTGGTTGGGATACCTGAATTGATTGATTGGGAAATATGTAGTGAAAAGCACCTCAAGGAGGATATTGATGGGTTTGGGTTGATTCAGAAGGATATGGATGTGAAGTGATCAGATTTACATGGACATGAGAAATGAAAACAATGGGTATATTTGGATTAGGTTGTTCGGGTACAGGAGGAAGTAAGTGAGGCTCTTGTGATGATTGGATAGGGGCACTAATAACCGTGGTAGATGATGAGGTGATGGGGATAGAAGAGGTGATAGTAGTGTTAATTTGAGGAAAATTAAGGGGAATGGGGACCACCAATTGAGTGGTTTGGTGATTGTGAGGTATTGAGGAATAATATTGGTGAGGGTCAAGCTCATTTTGGGACATGACAAGTTCATTCATATCTCTAGGGAAGAATACAAATAAGTTGTGATGTGAGGACTTGAGTTGACTCGAGATGGAAATGATTATTAAAAAAAATTGTAGAGGGGTTCCATCAATGGGGAGGTTGGTGGACTTAAGGAGATAGTCATGAAGAGAAAATGGATTCGCATCGAGAAGCTCTTGGAATTCCGCACACCCATGAGGGATGATAGGAGGCCCAAAAGCTTCAATAGATGTGGTGGAAGGGGATGTTTTTGGTCCGGATGGGATGGAGTGATGATAAAGAAAGGGATTGATTTCAACATAGGTGTTAGGTTGGATGATTTAAGACTCTTTAAGATAGGAAATGGGAGCGATTGGTTGGGTAATCATATAAGAGGTGACCAAAGTAGCAAAGGTAATGATAAAAACACTGGAAGTTTGTTGGGAGGCAATAATGGAAATAGGAATGTTAGATGACATGGTTTGTTACATTTTTCTTGCTTGAGAACGTGCAATGATAGGCATGAAACAAACAATAAAACAAAACTATGGTGATTTGTAATTATCTCAAACAAATCACAGAACAAATTTTTGATTATCTTGAATATTAAAGATGTGAAAAGAAATGAAAAATGGGCTTAAAGGGAACCTAGGAAATGGAAAACTTATGGATGGTTTCAGGTAGTTTTAGATGGATTCCTCAATATACCCAAGGTATGTGAGGCAAAAATCTATGATGAATACCGGTATGGGGCTTGGTCTTGGGGCCTAGCCCCTCACTTCATGGTCCCAAAGTGATAAGGGAGTCGAGTGCTTAGCTAATATACCGATAGGTAAAAAAAATTATAACGCAACTAGAACACTATAGAGGATTTCCTATTGGGTGATGAAATCCCAATAGTTCCACCTAGGAGGAGATGTTTATATGTGTAGTTTTGATGCATGTGTTTTGGATGTGTGTGATAAAGGTGTATGTAAAGAGTTAACCTCCTAATTAGACTAGATTGTGATGCAGATATGAAGGTTCTTTTTAAATCCCAAAATGAATTATTATGTTTGATGAAGACAATCAAGAAAGAAAACGAAGAATGATGCAAAAGGATCAAATAAAGAAAAAGAGGAATACCTGGACAAAACATTTCATATATACTTTTTTTCAAGAAAGCAAAAAAATCCAAGCAAAACAACCTATGCATACATGCAAGCAAGAAAGTAATGCTCCTTCCTGCGAGGTTAGTATAAGAAGGATAGAAGAAAATAGAAATGAAAGAAAATAAAAGGAGGGTAGGGGTGGCTTTATAGGGTCGATGGCAACTCTAATGGTTCACCACCAATTATGGATGCCCATCTATTTGGGTGGTGGAAGGGTGAAGAGATCGAGGCAATGAACACTTTTGAGGCAAGATTGTGGTTTTAAGAGGTGAAGACGAGTTAGGGTTTCTTAGGATGGATAAATGGGTAGGTGGAAGCTGGAAAATATTAAATAAAGGCAAAGGGGAGATGAATTTATTAAATGTGGGCCTAGGGATGGTAAAATTGAGGATTTAGGGAGAATAAATGAATTAGATGAAGGCTTAGAATTAATTAAAGATCATTAGGGGTGATTAGGGTAGATTAATTAAGAGTGTGATTAAGGTGGGAAATAATGATCAAAGAGATAAATTGATTTTATGAGGAAAAGGGGGGTTTGAATGGGAAGAGAGGTATGTATGTAGAAAATCATGATGAAGAGTGAACGAAGAATGAGGGGTAGCGATACCAAAAATTGGTGTTTACACAAGGTGCATTTTTTTGTATTTTTTGAGATATCTTAATTATGATATTGTCGTAATGATTCAGTCAATGGGAGCTATGGATTTTTCTGCTACTCATGAGACAATTATTCAGGCTAAGTAATTTTTTGTTCAATCTAGAAAATTAGCCCCTATACCCTCAACTCATTTTTTTCCATATCTGCCTCAAGAAATTTTACCTTGTCTTGCCCCAATCCCTGAGTCTAAATCTAGTTCATCTATCCCTACATCTAATTCTTTCGATGAGACAGATGATCTCAAATACTTGATTAAGAATATTGCAAATGAGATAGTTTCCCTCAAGAAGAAACAAACCCAAGCTTTTAGGCCCTACCAAAACCATAATCAAGGGTATCAACAAAGGAATTACTACCCAAATCAGGGGTATGGGTAGAATTACCAAAAAAGTAGGTTTCAAGGTGCAAATTCTAGCTTGCCCCTTTAATAAATACCTCCTCCACAATATGAACCTACTCCTTGCATGAGAAAATCTATTGTTCCAATTCAAAACAATATGGCTCAAGGAGCAGATTATTGTTTCCCATGTAATCAACCCCATGATTATATTTCTTGTGAAAGTGGGGTGAAAGGATAGGATCTTATGGAGAAAGGTTTTTTCAATCAACATAAATCAATGATGGAAGTTCCAAATACTAATGTTGAAGAAGCTCAAGAGATCGTCCCTGAGCCCAATCTCATGTTTTTGGGTCTTGACGAGTTTTTTTACAGTAAATAAAACTATGGGAAGTTATAATATACTTCAAATTCATGTTGTTGATAATACAAGGTATAAGAAGAGAATATTAGATACTCAAACTTCATCTTCTTCTAAGCAGGCTGATCCTCTTTGTAAATATAAGGAAATTCAGGAAAATTCAAGTAAGTATAGGTTTCCTGATGTTTATAGAAAACCTATTTGCATAAAAGAGGTTGTTTCTCAACCAAGAGTATATTTCCCAACATTAGATAAATCAAGGAAAGAAACAATGACACCAATGATGCACAAGGCAGTAGGCATTCGTATGAACATTGTTAAAGAAATAAAGAAAACTAATACGAGTTTCATAATATGGGATGTTTTTTCCATTCCATATTAATTATATCTCTTATAAGAGGCTTTAAAGTAACTTATTACATTAGATAGGATAGTAAAAAAATATCAAGCTCTTCAATTAGGGGAAAGGACCCTATAGTTGTGCATGCACCAAAACATGTACGATTTTTTCACCATAGATTGTTGAAAAAAGTGCCAATAGTTGTTCACTATTTGTTTAATGACACTTTTTAAGAGACAATGAAAATGTGACATGTATGGCGCTTGGTCCTTGGTCCCTCTTTCAAATGCTTTATATTAATTTTCTTCATTTTAAATCAATTCAAACACTACTTTCCCCTCCAAATAAACAGGTGAAATGAAAATGATGATGTGGCACGATCATACGCTACTTGATGATATATTTTTTTTACACTGACGAGACACCTACATATATCTACATGCCCTTAAATTTAAGGTGCACGATTATAAGGTCCTCTCCCCTAGTTTATGTCAACTCAAGGAGGAGAAAGTAAGTGAAGTAAAGAAACCTCCCCTTTTATATCTTTTTGATTATTGGAAAACATCATGTGCATAATTGTATGTGATTTAATTTAATTTTTATTAATTCAATCTAAGTATTACATAGTCACTTATTGAAATAAATGATGAAATACATAAATGACACAAGAAAACTAAGATGTAAATATGAATCCCTAAGCACAAGAGATAAATAAAGAGACTTAGCTCGATCTGGAATTGATATGGACTGGGAAAAGTATTGGATAGGTTAGGCAAAGTGTCGTAAATGATCAGTATAAATTTTGGAGTTCACAGATAATGCCAGACACGGGCACCCGTAGCTAAAGAGGGGCACCTGGGAACTGAATATTGTTTCTAGGTAACTGTGACTACATAAATGGTCAGAATATGGTTTTCACCATGTCACAAGAGTGTCGCATTTTTTTCCTATTGATCACTTGATTGTCACTCTTTGAATGTTGAAGGTACCTGGAACCTGCAAAAGAAAATATTTACCTGTACAAGCCCACAAACCACATCAAACATAAAAAGAAAGATATATAATGGTGAGTCACACTAACCCCAGTGGTCACCCTGAGAGTGAAGAGCATTGCACTACATCTTAGAACCCATGTAATTCTTGTGAGTTTGTGTGGAAATGGTGCCCTAGGATGCCCTTGTGCAAATTGTACTTGATAGTGTTCTGGAGATAGAATGTATCAATGTAGTAGAATGTGTGGATGGAATATAATGAGCTCCCCCTTACTATGTTGTGTATGCAAAATATGAAGTCCCTTGTCCCTTGAATGGATGCTAGATGAATGATTTAGAGTTAATTTTTAGTGCTTATTCCTTTATTTTTAACACAACTATGTATTTATATGATTCCCTTATTTGAATTTAGTAATTAACAACTGGAAGACCAAACCATAAGTGAAAAAGACCCAAAGGGAGTGAGTAAGGTGAAAAAGGGTCAGGGGCATCGAAAGGGGACATGAGCGCCTGGGTGCTGGTGTTTGAAGCCATAAAAGATATATTAGTAAAATCATGACTGGGTTGTAGGGTGTGTAAGAACAAATAGAAAGAAACAAACAAAGAAAAGACACCAGAGATAGTTGTCAATTAATATTTTTCCTATTTAGGAATCATGTAAATGTAGTATGCTTTTAGGACCGAGAAATGTACCCAAGTGTGTGATTTTGTATCTACATTTTCCCCCAATTTATGTTGTTGAGTGAATACTCGATAACATAAAGTAGATAGAATATGCATACCTAATAACCATGTAAATCATGTGGAAAAATGTGTGCCAAGTGGAAAATTAAAGCATGGAATGATGCAAAGTGAAGCGTGGGGACTATGAAAGCAATGCTACCCTAGGGGTAAAGTGTATACGTTGTGTTGTACCTATTTTTTAGCTTATGGTTTCTACTTCTTGTAAGGAAGGACCTACAAAAGAAGAGCAAGAATGTAGTCAAAGTCTAGTATATGATAAATTAGAGAACAAATGTGTAAAAGAATGTAAAGGAAAGTGTGCACCTGTTGTATAAAAGTGTAAAGGATAGAAAAGTGTCCTAAAATGATTTGTAGAGTGAGGGTTTTGGGTGATCTGTCGACACTAAATTTTTCTCTGTAATTTCTATTTCATTAATGCATGCATTAGGAATAGGATGTTGCTAAGTATAATTAGTAGTGGCATCTAATAGAAGATAACGATGTTGCCGGTACGACATCGCCAATAATGTATAGTAAGGTAACAGTCAAAGTATAATAGGAATGTTGTGGTAAAAAGTAAATATTTGTTGTAAGTAGTTCGGTAATGTTAAAATGTCAAAGTTAGGGTAAGTAGAGAAGTAGGGTCTATATGATTAGGAATTAGAAATATTATATTAGTAATAAGGACAAGGAGTGATGTCATAAATATTTTGTGTATTTTATTTGTAAAAAGTATAAAAAGGTGGAACCCATGTGAAATGATAAGGTTTATCTTATCTTAAAAGATAAGCTTACATGTAAAGATAAGAGTTAAGGTATGGAATATGATTTGTCAGAGTAGATTTCTTATCCTATCTTAGAGATAAGGTGGATAAGCCTGAAAGTTCTATAAATAGAGAAGCCACCCCCTCATTTAGCATAGAAGGAAGTAGTGAGAAATATTGTATAAGAAAGTGTGTGAAGGAAGCCATCATTTAGAAGGTGTGTTAAAGAAGTCATTAAGAGGTGTAATTGTGAAGTTTCTCCCATAGTTATTGTTGGAAGGCAAGTGGAGTTGATAACACTTGGAGTAATTTCTAGGTGAGATTGTAAAAATTTCATGTTAATAATATATTTTACAGTTTTATTTCAGATTTGTCATCATTCTTTTATGTCATAGTCTATGGTATTCTTGTGTTATATTTGTTGTTGTGTTTCCAGATTATTTCCACCAAACTAAAAGTTGTGCATTAGTAAATAATTATAGCACGAGGAGTTCCCAGTGGAGAATTATCATAGTGTCGGATTGGTGTTGACATTTTGGTTCCATTACCGGGACCATTCCTCATTGGTGCATTTTCTAGAGAGATATTCCCACTTAGTCATAAATCATTTGGAGGTGTCATCACCAATCTAGCACTATGATAATTTTCCACCGGGAACTTCTCGTGCTATGATTATTTACTAATGCATAGCATTTAGTTTGGTGGATGTAATATGGAAACACAACAAACATAACACAAAAATACCATAGACTATGATACGAATGAATGATGAAAAATCTAAAAATATAGGTGTAAATTATAATATCAACATGAAATTGTTACAATCTCACCCATGAGGTACTTTAAGTGTTACTGACTTCACTTTCCTTCCAACAATAACTATGGGAGAAACTTCACAATGGATTCTTTAACACACCTTCTAAATGATGGCTTCCTTTACACACTTACTCATACAATATCTCTCACTACTTCCCTCTATGCTCAATGAGGGAAGGTGACCTCTTTATTTATAGGAATTCAGGCTTATCCATCCTATCTCTAAAATAGGATAGGAAATCTCTTCCGGCCAATCATATTCTATGCTTAAACTATTGCCTTTACATGTAGGCTTATCTTCTAAGATAAGATAAGATAAACCTTATCATCTCACATGGGTTCCACCTTTTTAGTTTTTTCCACAAATAAAATACACAAAATATTTATGACATCACTCTTTGTCCTTATTTCAAATATAATATTTCTAATTCCTAATCATGTAGACCCTACTTCTCTACTTACCCCAACTTTGACATTTTAACATTACCGGACCACTTACGACAAATATTTACTTTTTACCACAACATTCCTATTATACTTTAACTGTTACCGTACTCTACTTTATTGGCGGTACCGTGCTAACGACGCCGTTATCTTTTATCATACTTAACAACATCCTATTCCTAATACATACATAATAAAACAGAAATTACAGAGGAAAATTTTAATGTCGACAGAGGGTAACCTTGTTTTTACTGTGCATAGTAGTTATCATGGTAAAGTCACTTTTTACCATGAATAGTATTTACCGTGGTAAAGTCAATTTTTATCGTGAATAGTATTTATCGTAGTAACTTCACTTTTTACTGTGAATAGTGTTTACCACAGTAAACTCATGTTTTACTGCAATAAGACAAGTTTTACCATAGTTTACCGTGGTCATTTCTATTTTACTGTAAAAAGGTGTAAAGTCACTTTCTATTATAGTGATTCTAATTATTTGTGCACATAAGTCTTGTTGATTGTACGTGTGGGTTGGTATTTCACTATGGTTAGTTTTGAAAATGGGGAAGATTCCTATTTTTTCAGCCCAATCTAATGAAGATGTTTCCTCTTTCATTCAAGAATTTAAATGATCTTACATTTGTAATGGCCTCATAAGAAGGGAACAATGGACTAAATTTTTTCATACCTTTTTGGATGGTTCAATCCTTAGGTGGTTTGAAACACTAGGTGATAATGTGAAAAACTCATGGGATTTATTAACTGAAAATTGTCTTGAAGAATTTGGTGAACAATAAAGATATGCAGATTTCATGATCGAGGTCACAAAGTTATCCCAAGGACATAAGGAGGAGATAAGGGATTATCATGTTGGTGTTCTAGAGCTAAAGAGGAAACTCAATGCCCAGATCCGGAAGGAAGGATTAGTGGATGGGTTGATGAATGGCGTGGATAATCTCCTCTGTAAGCACTTCATTCTTAGGATGAAGCTAGAGATCAGACAACGAGTGAAGTATGACCGCCCAGATACCCTCGAAAAAGTAAAGGAGATTGCAAGAAGGTAAGAAGAAAGCATGGAAGAAGAGCCCAAAGAAATTGTTGCTAAGGTAGAGCCTACACCAACACCTTTGGTCTAGAATCCACAACCACTCTCAGTGAGCACAAATATTTCTCCTAGTGCATCTACTGAGTATGAATATCTTCTCAGGAAGATGGGCCGGTTAACTATTAATCTTCTTCAAGGAAAAGAATTTAGATCTCATAGAGGAGATAGAGGTCTAAAAAATATATATCTGAAGTTGTATGTTATGGTTGTCATAAAATTATAAGTATAATTGTCCAGATAGATCTTCTACATCTGCTACAAGAGATAATGATAAAGGAAAAGCACCTGTGAATTCTTTTGATGTAGTAGATAGGAGCATATATAATGAAGCATATGTGTTTGTAACCAAAAGAAAAAAATAAAAAGATAACCAGGATAGAAATGATCCTAAGAAGATGAAAGGAGAAAATAGTAAGAAACATAGGAGAAGAAAGTTGGGTTTGTAAGATTTTCTGATTTTAGAGTGGCAAGGACCATACTCCATCTTATAAGATCTGTCCAAAAGGCCTATAAATATTACATATGGTCAACTTCTGGCTATGTCTTCTAAGAAGAGGCGGGAGCTGCGAAGTGGACTCAATGCTCGATGAAGGAAGGAGGTTGAGGTCCCTGTTGTGGTAGCAGAGGTGAATCCCTATGCTCCACAAGCTGAGGTATTATATAATGGTATTTCAATTCATGATGTCTTAGTAGATAGAGGTGATGTAGTTAATGTAATGACTGAGTCTGTAATGAATATGTTGGGTTTAAAAATTGATCGCCCCTCAACACTTATGTTAAGGTCATTAAATAAGGGAAAAACTAAACCAGAAGGTGTTGTTTCAGATGTGATAATATTTGTTATGGGTGTTGTATGTGTGGTAGACTTTCAGGTGATGAAAAATGGTACTGTTGTATACCCAATGTTGTTGGGAAGACCATGGCTAAGAGAGTTCATCCAAGAAACTACTGGAATGAAGGCTTCATGACACTTACACATCGTAGAGAGAGGGTGAAGATAAACATGATCCCTCAACATCATAGTAGAACTTGTAGATTCAAGTGATGAAACTGATAATTGGACATCTTTTGATTACTCTCATATCAGTGAAGTATACATAGAAGATGAAAAAAGTGAGGTTGATGTTTCGGTCATGGATATCCTTCCAGTCACACCGACTCATAAACCCATAAAATTATCTAAAGAAGATATTGACGATTGTCTCCAACAAAAAAAGATTGGTGATGTTGTGATGGAGAGTGAGAAGGAATCCTACCTCCAGCTCTTTCAAAGGTACATACACCTATTTACTTTTGATTACAAGGAACTTCATCAAGTAAGTTGGGTAGAACATTCTATTGAGCTAGTAGATGGTGCTAAGCCCATAAAGTAAATGCCATATAAAATGAATCCTAATTTTCCCCAAGACTGTAAAAGAAGAAATAGATAAGTTGCTTGATGCAAGATTCATATTTGCTATGGAAAATTCAGAATGGGTTTCTCCCATTGTGATCTCAATAAAAAAGAATGGGAAGCTACGCATTTGTGTTGATTATAGGAAGCTCAACAAGGCAATAAAGAAGGATCATTACCCTCTTCCATTCTCAGATTAGATCTTGGATGAAGTAGCTGGCCAGGAGTACTATAGTTTTGCTGATGGATATAGCGGATACAACCAAGTTCGTATAGCAGAGAAATATCAACTGAAGACCACGTTCACACTCCTTGGGGAATGTTTTCTTATAGAGTTATGCCTTTTAAGTTGTGTAATGCTCCGACAACATTCCAGCGCTTGATGAATAGGGTGTTTGAACCCTACATTAGAAACTTCATTAGAGTATTTCTGGATGATTTTTACATCTATGAGAGCAAGATGGACCACCTGCACCAAATGGAGACAACATTTCAAAGGTTAGATGAAGCACAAGCCTCACTAAACCCTACAAAGTGTGTCTTTGGATGTTCTAAAGGTATTTTGTTAGGGCATGTTGTATCCAGAGATGGTATTGGTACGGATCCTGATAAGGTTTTAAAAATCAAAGAGTTACAATTTCCCATGAATAGAAGTAAGTTGGGATCATTTTTAGGCCATGTGGGTTACTATAGAAGGTTCATCAAGAATTTCTCAAATATTTCACAGCCATTAACCCAGTTCTTGAAGAAGGATGTTACTTATGAACCAGGAAAGAAGGAACATGAATATTTTCAACAACTGAAGGAGGCTTTAGTGTCTTCACCTGTTTTAAAGAATCCAGACTGGAGCAAGCCATTCATTGTGTATATTGATGCTTCAGATGTAGCACTAGGAAGCACTCTGAGCCAAAATGATGAAAATGGGAATGATCATCTAGTTTACTTTGGGAGTAGACGAATGAGTAGTGCTAAGGTAAATTATATTGTAACTGAAAAAGAGGCTCTAGCTATCATTTTTGCTATTAAAAAGTTTAGAAATTACTTGCTAGGGTAGAAGTTCATAGTTGTAACAGATCATCAGGCTCTAAAATATATTGTAAATAATCCTAACCCATCAGGGAGGATAGCAAGATGGATAATTTTGCTACAAGAATTTGAATTTGATATTATAGATAGGCCAAGAAAGAAGCATGTCAATGCAAATGCACTCTCTCGAGCCTATGATGGTTTAGGTTCATCTTGTGATGATGATGATTTTCCAGATGCAGCATTGTTATCCCTTGACACAATCCCTAGTGAATACATAGATATTTAGAATTATCTTAATGAATTCAAGTTTCCTGATGGTGTCAATGCAAAGACTAAGAGGAAGATTATTCAAGTCAGTCGTTCATATTCTATTCTACATGGAGTATTATTTCGAATAGGACATGATGGACAGTACAAGAGGGTAGTTGGATGTGATCAAGGGAAGGAGCTAATAGAATAATTCCAAAATGGTAGATGTGGAGGACAATTCTTTAGACAACTTACAGCAAGAAGGATCTTGGATGCAGGTTATCACTGGCGCACTCTTTTTAGAAATTTTTATAATTATTGTAATACATGTGATATTTGTCAAACACGTGGGAACCGTAAGACTTCATCAGCTCCATTACGCCCTATTCTTCCACTTGGTCCCTTTGAAAAGTGGGGAATAAATATTGTAGGTTCACTTCCAACTACCCCACATCAAAATAAGTATATTGTAGTTACCACAGATTATTTAACCAAGTGGGTTGAAGCTAGGCCATTGAAAACAACTTCCATGGATGAAGTGGCAAGGTTCATATATGAACGCATTATCACCATATTTGGTTGTCCATTAGAAATTGTAACAAATCAAGGAAGCCAATTCATTAATAAGGTGGTAGAAGCCCTACTCAACAAGTTTTCTATTAAGCACAGAAATGCAACAACTTACAAGCCAAGCACAAATGGACAGGTGGAATGAACAAATTATGTTTTGTGTCAAATTCTAGCAAAAGACGCAGCCTTACAAGTACATAAGTGGGATAAAAGGATTCATGTAGCATTGTGGGCATATAGGGCAACATCAAAGTCAACAACAGGATACTCCCCATTTCAGTTGGCTTATGACATTGATCCAGTTCTTCCTATTGAGTTTTATATTCCCACTATAAGAATCATGAAAAATGAAAGGATGGATGAAAGTGATTCGGTAAAGGAAAGATTGGTACATATTCATTTTCTAGAGGAAATGAGAGAAATAGAAAAAGATATATAAGCTATAAGAATAAAATGAAGCAGAAGGAATACTTTGATCAAAAGATCCATTGGTCTCCACTTCATGTGAATGACTTGGTTCTAGTATATGATTCCAGATATAAATAAGAAGGCAGAGAAAATTTCTTCCCAAATGGATGGGGCCCTATAAAATAGTAGTTGTGTATGAAAATGGTACTTATCGATTAGAGGAATTGGATGGCACTCCCATTACGAAATGGGTCAACCACGACAAGTTGAAGAAAATCCAAGCACCATAATAGTCTACTTCAAGGACGGAGTAGAAGCTAGGAAGGGGGAAGATGTCGACACTAAAATTTTCCTCTGTAATTTCTATTTCATTAATGTATGTATTAGAAATAGGATGTTGTTAAGTATAATTAGTAGTGACATCTGATAGAAGATAACGGCGCTAACAGTACGACGCCACCAATAATGTGTAGTACAGTAATAGTTAAAGTACAATAGGAATGTTGTGGTAAAAATTAAATAATTGTCATAAGTGGTTCGGTAATGTTAAAATGTCAAAGTTATGGTAAGTAGAGAAGTAGGGTCTACATGATTAGGAATTAGAAATATTATATTAGTAATAAGGACAAGGAGTGATGTCATAAATATTTTGTGTATTTTATTTGTAAAAATTCTAAAAAGGTGGAACCCATGTGAAATGATAAGGTTTATCTTATCTTAAAAGATAAGCTTACATGTAAGGAAAAGAGTTAAGGACTAGAATATGATTCGTTAGAGTAGATTTTTTATCTTATCTTAGAGATAAGGTGGATACACCTGAAAGTTATATAAATAGAGTGGCCACCCCCCTCATTTAGCATAGAAGGAAGTAGTGAGAAATATTATATAAGAAAGTGTGTGAAGGAAGCCATCATTTAGAAGGTGTGTTAAAGAAACCATTAAGAGGTGTAATTGTGAAGTTTATCTTATAGTTATTTTTGGAAGGAAAGTGGAGTTGGTAACACTTAGAGTAATTCATGGGTGAGATTATAACAATTTCATGTTAATAATACATTTTACAGTTGTATTTCAGATTTGTCATCATTCTTTTATGTCATAGTCTATGGTGTTCTTGTGTTATGTTTGTTATTGTGTTTCTAGATTACTTCCACCAAACTAAAAGTTGTGTATTAATAGATAATCATAGCACAAGGAGTTCCTAGTGAATAATTATCATAGTGCCGGATTGGTGTTTGGTAGAATAGGTATTTACCTTAGCTCATGTTCACCTAGGTACTTTATTTACATTTATTGTATTTATCCTCACCCACTTATGTGTGTAGATATTTCTTTTATCTTATTTAGATATTAGGAGATATTATCTAGTTGTTAGGTACAGTTCTTTCCTTGATCTATGGTATTGACTAGTTCTTTTTTTGATCTATGGTATTGACTAGATCATTGATGTCTAGTTCTCTCCCAAATCTATGGTCTTGACTAGTTCTTTGATGACTAGTTATTTCCTTGATTTATGGCTTGATCTACAACCTTGACTGGTTCTTAGATTGTTATTCCTTGCATATTTAAGCAAGGCCCATTCTCAATGTATTGCATTGAATTCCATAATAATATATGATATGGTTGCTCATTTGTTTGCAAAGGTTTTATGTAAAGTTATTCTGGTGAATTGCTTTCATCTTATTGATCGTGGTGTTTGATTAGCATATGTGTTCTTAGCTTGGTACAATCTGGTTATTGTTTCTTTCATGGTATCAGAGCAGGAGATTGTTGTTGACATCCATCTGTAAGTTTTGTTTTGAAAATAAAATCTTTGTATATTCATATATTTGGGATTTGGTCATATTTTTTCGTTGCATGCTTTTTTATGTAAAACAAAGGCTTCCATTAGATTCAGAAGCTGTGAAAACCCTAAGATCAACTGTAAACTCGGCCATTTCTGAAGGCAGTCATTTTTAACCCTAGGTCACATGGTATGGTCATATGAGGGCTTAAAGCTTGTGATTCCTACTAGTAGGTTCTTAGCTTTATCCCCCTTTAACTTTATTTTTGTGGTGAAGGCAACAACAATTTATTTTGTTTTAGTGGCAACTACAATAAATAACAGATAAAAATAGTAAAAATCTTGTAACTTTTGATCGGTAACTTGGTTTTGAGTGTCGTTTTTTGCAATGTGCTTGTTTTTTCATGCTCTTTCCATTGGAGTTATTTATTTTTATAATTGCACTATAATTATAAAGTGTCAAATATGGAGGAGTGTTGTAATCAATTGTGGACGTAATTTTGGCTGAGCCCGACGCCCTAAATTTTTGGGAGTTGCAATTTGTACCTATCATGGATTCTGAGAATGATATGTTTTTCTCTGAAGTATGTGGACTTCAAGAGGATATTGTAAAATTTGTAGAAGAAAATAGATTGCTCAAGAAGTAAAATTCTCTTCTACAATCACTCATTCATGATAAGGATACAATAATACACTTCCTGTAGAACAAACTTGCTAGCCTACAACATCACCATCATATTGCGAACAACCATATCCATGCTCCTAGTCCACTTGTAGTTGTTGCTCTTGTACCCATTGACATTGATCTGCCAGTCTTTGAGCCTGAACCTACTTTTGATACTTCTAAACCTATGAGGTTTGTTACTGCATGCTCTTCCACATCTGTGCCTATTACATTACCACATGTTGTGTATCCTACTTCTTCTCAGCTACATGGTTTTTTTAAGAAGCATACCACTGTATTCAGTTCTCGCATGCTTCATTCTATGGGTCTCACTAGAGAAGTCATTGGAAGACATTCACAAGGTATTATTTCCTCTCCACATGTTAAGTGGAATTCTCGTCATGAAATTGGTTTTTGAGTAGATACTTCATTGGGATCACACATTGATAGAGCTCATTTTTTTTTGTTCGCTCGACTCTTTCTGAGGATCATGAGAAACACATGAGATATGCACCTTCACTCAAGATTGAGAAACCTGAGATTTCAGCTGTCAAACATGATCAACCTGACACACATTCTGATGTTCTTTTATATGCACCCATTGTGTATTTTACACCAAGTCGTATGCAGGCATCTTCTTCATCCATCCGTGTTGATTTGGGGTGGATATCTAATCACTCATGGAGGTGACATAGGCATTCGTTGAGAGGACTCTACGGGCATGGCTCCTCCACCATTCGGCCTCTTGCTCCACTTTCTATACCTTATGCATTGTGATGCTTTTTATTTTGAGCATTTTTCTTTAGTAGGTGTAGTGTATCTCTCTTGTTTGTTGAGAGATTTTGTATCTGTATTTTCAACACTTTTGGCATGTTGAAAATCTCTCTTATGGGGGAGCTATTCTGGTGGAGCCCAGTATTAGTTTGTTAGTGTTTGAGTAGTTGTTTTGAAAACTCATACAGATTTGTAGCATCACTCCACCCATTCAGTAGTATGGGAGGGTGTGGTGTTGATCCTGCTTCTTTGGGTTTCGTGTTCTTGCCTTGTTACCTTGGCTTTTCTTGGATCGTGACACTCTGGAGTTTGTGACCTTGCCTTGTTGCTTTGGTTATTGTTCTTGGATCATGGAACACCTTTTTTTAGTAGTTGATTGAATTATGTTTGGTGTTTTTTTTCACTTTCGACATCACTCCGTTGACAGTCTCTTTGTATGGAGCTATTCTGGTGAAACCCAATGTCAGTTGTTTTTTAGTTTTGTGATCGAGTAGTGGATTCAGACCATAGTACACACCAAACTTCTTCAGCATTATACAAGTTTTTTGAGCCGAGCTTCTTGGGATGCCTTGGTGTGGGTCTTTGCTCTCTTTACTTTGTCGTTACTAGTTTTGGGTACCTTGTGGTGTCCCTTTTTTCCCAGTTATTGTACATGAGTACCTCATCAGGCCTAGTTTCCGTGACTCATACTGTGGACATGCCACTTCTATTTTGGCCCCTAGCTTCACTTGAGGGGGGTGTTAGAGTAGGTATTTACCTTAGCTCATGTTCACCTAGGTACTTTATTTACCTTTATTGTATTTATCCTCACCCACTTATGTGTGTGGATATTTCTTTTATCTTATTTAGATATTAGGAGATATTATCTAGTTGTTAGGTATAGTTCTTTCCTTGATCTATGGTATTGACTAGATCCTTTATGTCTAGTTCTCTCCTAAATCTATGGTCTTGACTAGTTCTTTGATGACTAGTTATTTCCTTGATTTATGGCTTGATCTACGACCTTGACTGGTTCTTAGATTGTTATTCCTTGCCTATTTAAGCAAGGCCCATTCTCAATGTATTACTTTGAGTTCCATAATAATATATGATATCATTTCTCATTTGTTTGCAAAGGTTTTATGTAAAGATATTCTAGCGAATTGCTTTCATCTTATTAATCGTGGTGTTTGATTAGCATCTGTGTTCTTGGCTTGGTACAATATGGTTATTGTTCCTTTCAGTGTTGACAGATCACATGCCTAATGTGATTTTTTGGGTGATCTCACGCCAAATAGAAAGTGTTGGGGAGAGAGGTCTAGTGTTACTCTCCTTCCATGATTCTACCCAATAAGTACCACTGCAGATGGTGCATCCCTGATTTTTTCATGTTGTTTTGAATTAGTCTGATTGTACTAATTGTTCCAATTGAAATGGATTGTAGGAGATTGCATGCATAATGTAACTGAAGGACTGTGCTTGTAACTTTGATAATGATCTAAAGGATTATGTGAATTTTGTTGATCTGATAAGATGATTTTATGTGCCTCAGGACATTAGCGCCCAAGGGATGACACATGCATCCAAGCGCTACTGTATGATTCTGAGTGCTAGTGTATGTGTTATACTGAGGAACCAAGTTAGATTCTACACCTTTTTGTGACTGTGTTCTTGTTTTTTTCATGTGTTGTACCTTAATGTGTTGTTACTCTGAGCTACTATAGGGGTGAATTTTTACCCTATATATGCCCTCGTCATTTGGGTGCATGCGACGTTGATAGGAGAATGTGGCCCAAAAGAGAGGACCTGATGTTGATCTAAAGTTGATATCTACAGGGGGTAGGGGATGTGAATGGTATAAACCAAGGCACATGCTTACAAAGTGGTTAGTAACATGTGTTAGTAGAAAAAGTAACAAGTATTCAATGTAAAAAAATGTAACAAGCAATTACACAAACAAGATAGAGCGTGAAAATTGGGTTTCAAACATGGGACATCGCCCATAATGTCACAAGACAATTAGAGACAAAGTGGAAAAAAGAATGCAATGATCTTACAAGACGTAGGGCATAGCCCATAAACAATATCATACAATGAAAAAGAAGAGCAAGAAAAATGTGATAGATAGCCATGGTTGTAGATAGTCCTACAAAGAAAATGCTACACATGAAGCACTCGTTAGCAAGTTAGAAATATACATAGTATGTTAAGAGTGTGTATGCATCAATAAAAATTAAAGTAATTGTAATAAAATGTAACAATAGAACATGGTTAGTATGTGATGGTAGTGAAAGTATATGCCCCCAGGAGCCTCGGTGGGACTGGTCAAAGGTACATTGCCAAGCATCATTTCATCATGTAAGAACTTGTAAGAGATTTGCATTCACCGCAAAAGACCAAGTGCACGTACATTTGTATATATAGAAAGATAATGACATACTAATAATTCATCTATCATGGAAAAATAAAGTGTAACACATAAAAAGAATAAGCAAGCAAGAGTAAATGCAACCAAGATATGTAAATTATTTGGAAGTGTAAAGGTCTAGTATGCAAGATGTGAAGATGGAAGGATCTGTGGTATCCCCCAGTGGATGTGCATGAAATGAGGTTCATTTATAAATGCCCCTTCAGCAGTAAGGAATGAACCATAGAATAAGAGTGCGTCATCAATAAATGGTTTTGAAAAATGTGCGCTAAAATGATATATCATGAAGCATATAGTGTGAAAAGTGAATGCGGTGAGGCTCATTTCAGATTTAGAGCCTCAGTAGTCAAGGATGAACCATGGAACTAAAGTGTGTCATAGGGTAATGACGATACAATGCATGTATCATAAGATTTGAAAGTGCTTAGAAATATTAAACATGAATCATAGAGTGTGAAGTGTGATACTAGATACTAGAGATAATTGATAGTGTTATAAGGGGGGAAGTGCAATGCCCCCTAAGTGTACTAATAATGGAGAGCTATATGACGATGAAAGAAATACATTGTGATGGTGACAAGGCTTGAAATGTATCATAAGAAAGCATATTATCATCACAATGGTAGGTAGGAGCAAGATTAGAATCAAGGTTGGATTTTGGGTTGAAAGGAGGAAGTCGAAAGAGGTAATATAGAACTTTTTGTTCTTGCTTGGTGAGTTGTTGCTTATTTGGGATTGGTAACGCCGTAGGAGACTTGAGGGGAGGAAGGGATGGAATGATTTTTAGAGGAGGTTTCTTAGTTGGAATGGGTAACAATGTAGAAGACTTGAGAGGAGGGGATGGACTGATTTTGAGAGGAGGTTGCTTAGTTGGATTTGGTGACATTATATAAGACTTGAGAGGAGGAGGGGATAGACTGATTCTTAGAGAAAAATTTTTAGTTGTAATGGGTTGGAGAGGCAGCTCTTGATTGACCAAAGGAGGAACATTAGTAATTATGGAATGATGCTCATTAGAGATGGAAGGACTTAATTTAGGAGCCCATTGAGATTTAGAAATTGAAGATGAGCATAAAGCAGAATGTTGTACAATAAATGAGATAAAACTCTTATGCTCAAGGTGCTTACTTCTTTATTATAAAGCATAGCAATCATTTTCATTGTGTCCATTAATTTTGTGATAATTGTAAAATGTAATACATATGTACTTGGAAAGATGATGATGAGGATAGCAATGAATAGTTGGCAAGTTGATCAATTGATGAGTGAGGAACTGAGGAATAATATCATGTTTGTTAACATTGAAATTGAACGTGAGAGGTGTGGGTAGTGTTAATACTTGAGGGTCACTGATATAAGAACATGTAGAAGTCATAGAAGTAGAATGAGAAGCATCCTCAAGATGTTAGATTTATGCTTTAAGATATGTAATCGTGATTTCCATAACTTGGATTTTGTCTTGAAATAAACAACGCAAAGCTTGAATTTCCTCTAAGATGGGTTTATTGGATGGATGATTAGGAGCGATAGAGTCATCACATAGATGATAAAAAAATGGAACTTACTTGAGTGGGTGGTGTACTGCGAGGGAGATACATACCGTTCAGGGATTTTTGGAGAACATATTTGCGAGGTGGGTCTATTTGAAGCAAGTCATGTATGGAGATTAGAGGATTTTTAGGAGCCATGAGAGAAGAAAAATGAGGATCCAAGTATATGATCATGAGTAGGGTTCACCAAATGATTTAATTTAATTTGAATGAATTAAATATAAGTATTGAAATGTCACTTATTGAAATAAATGATGAAATAAAGAAATGACACAAGAAAACTAAGATGCAAATATCAAAACCTAAGCACAAGATATAGATGAAGAGACTTATTGTATTTATGCTTGATCTGGAACCGATCTAGACTAGGAAAATTGTTGAACATGTTGGGTAGAGTGTCGTGAATGCTCAATATAAATTTTGGAGCTCAGAGATAATATCGAACACGAACACCCGTAGTTAGACAAGGGCACTTGGGCACTGAAGATTGTTTCTAGGCACCTGTGACTACATAAATGGTTAGAATATAGTTTTCAATATGTCGCAAGAGTGTCGCATTTGTTTCCTATTGATCACCTGATGGTCACCCTTTGAATTTAAAAGGTACATGTAACCTATGAAAGAGAATATTTACCTGCATAAGCCCACAAACCACATCAAACCTAAAAAGAAAGATGCATAATATGGAATCAGACTGACCATGGAGGTCACCCCGAGAGTGAACTTACAACCAAGTGCTTCACTACATCTCAGAAATCATGTAGTTCTTTTGAGTGTGTGTGGAAATTTTTCCCTAGTGTGCCCTTGTGTAAGTTGTACTTAATAGCAGGATGTAGCTAGAATGTTGCAATCTGGGATTTTTTTAGTGGCAAGTATTCACAATTTGGTCAATATTCCATTTTAGGAAAATTTGAAAAGGAAAATTTTTCGAAGCAGGTTAGTGTCTTGTTCGCCTAAAATTTTCAGTATAATTTTTTTTAGGGGTCATCTTTTCCTACCATTGAAAACTACTCCTATATAAACCTAGGTAATTCATCGGGTAGTATACTAGTAACTTAATACTAGCTTACTAATGTACCGGCATATCAAGTGTCGTGAACTTGCAAGATAGGTTGTTAACACACAACAGAAGGTTATTGACACATGACATGAATTTTTTGATGCATGAAAAGAGTTTTTTTACGCATGAAAATCTTGTGTTATTTACGCATGACAATAGGTTCCATACGGGGGACAACAAAGTTTTGTTGACGCGCATTAATCAGGGTTACTGACGCGTAAAAATTAGGGTTGCTGACGCGTGACACGGGGGTATTGTTGACATGTTTCAAGGATGTTTTCTAGCATGCGACAAGAGGGGATTAGTAACTCAAGACAAGAGGATATTTTTGATGCGCGACAAGAGAGCTTTGGAGAAGGGCGAAAAAACTAGTTACAGACGAGTGTCAAGAGGGGTTGTTGTCATGCGACAAGAAAGGTTTGTAGAAATATAACTAGAGGGGTTGCTGACATGTGCCAAAGGGTTGAGTGACACATAAAAAGGGTTCAAATTTTCCATTTAGAGAAATGGAAGTTGCTGGTGCTCAGAAGACCAAAAAGGTAACAAAAAAAATTCCAGAAGTCCCTATTCAATTATTTTGGAAAATCTATTGCTACAGATACCACTACCACTAGTATGAGCACCCATACAGCTACCACTAGAATCAATCAAAGTATAGACTATTTGGAATGTGTTATTGAAGTGGCCATGGCTTCAACATAGTATCAACCAAATGATACCTATGATGATACCATGCGAGAGCTTGAAGATATTCCTGTTGAGATGTCAGAGCTTGAAAATATTCCTATTGAGGTGTAACAAGGAGTGCATCTCAAATAAAAATAATCAACAAAATGTAACACAAAAATCAAATGCAAATTTTGGTTCATGAAAGAGGAAGCCAGCTGATCGTGATATTCCTCAAAGTTCTACTAGTAAAAGTAAAACTTTGAAAACAAACAAGAATAGGTGGACACTTGGGAGGACATACAAGTTTGAGTGGGCTGCCAATTTTCCTTTTATCAAACCTATACAGCCAGCTAATTCAAAATATATCCCATCTGAATATACATGTACAATATGTATGTGGAAATTGGGAAAGTAACAAAAAATGCAACTGAAGCTGGACACAACTGAAAAACATTGTGGAAAAAAATATCTGGCTGTAATGGGGGGGATGGCCAAAAAATAAAAACACAGATGGAAAACTAAAAAAGAATGCATGCATGTTAAATGCGCAGTAAAGTATGAAGCAGAGCAGAAAATATGTGGACATCTCGTGGAAAATGGCGGAACGATCACATCATAAATTGGTAAGATGAATCAATCAAATTTACATGCTAAAATCATACAGTTCTCCACTTTATTCCACATCCTTTAGAAAGGAAGATCAATTTCAGATTTCCTTGATTTCAAAGTTTTGCATCAATATAATGGAATACACAACATTCCTCAGTCTCATTGGTCAGACAGTAGTGTATGGGAAATGGATAAATGCCTTACAATGATAAAGAAGGAAGATTTGAAAGATATTGTAAAAAGTGCAAAGTTTATCTCTCTATTGATTGATGAAGTGACAATAGTTGACAACACCGCATGGGTATGTATCCATGTTTATACTTTAGAAAATCATATAAGGACACCGCATCTGCTGGGTGTGCATAAAATGGTTGAAAATTACAATGCTAAAAACCTATATAAAATAGTTGTTTCTCATTTGAAAGATATTGTTGGGATAACTGATTATGAAATTACTACGAAGTTTGTATGCATTGGTGCATATAGTGCATCAGTCATGTAGGGTCAGTGAACTGGGCTGTGTGTTTGATTACAAACAACATTATTCCCTTATATGTTAGTAATTCATTGTATGGCTCACAGAATGAATCTAGCATATAAAATAGTTAGCAACTTTGAAAATGTTGCAAAAGTAGAAGACCTTATAAGAGAACTGCATGCCTATATGGAAAGAAACCCAAAGCTATTTCTTGAGTTTGAAAAAATTTCAATTGCAATTAAAGATGGAAAAAAACTTCTGAATGATGTTGAGACAAGGTGAATTTATTTGTATGAGCATGCATGCATAATTCATTAGGACTATCCATCGGTGGTTGGTTTCATGCACAAATATCGTCATGATGTTTACATGGATACGGACTTATTGTTTCATTTAACGGATTTGGAAACATTTCTTACATTGGTTAACATTATTCCAATGTTGAAGGATATCAATACATTGATGAAGCATGCACAAGAGAGATTAATCTATATTGTTGATTTTATACGGATGAGAAAGCGGGTATGTCAAAAAAATTATGTCTTGTACACTTCCCCGGATAGTTTTGATACGCATGTTTTTGATAACTAGAAATTTTTATTGGATATTAAGAATCCCAGTAATTATTTGAGATTCAATATCCATGATCACCTCTGTATCAATGTTAATGAGAGGGAGATACCACTGCACATTTTGCATAAACGTCAAGATATTATAGGATCGTAAAGAGAAGATGTTCTTGTGACTCGCATTATGTTTGATTTTGTTACAGTTGATACATGAATAAAACTTCTAAAAATTTCACAATCCTTAACATCCAAAATAAGAGAATTTTAGTAAAGATAAAATTCTTGAAGCTATGGGTGTGATGAATCCCAATTATTGGAATACTAAAGGTGGTCATGCAAATTTTGTAAGTAAGTTTTTTCATAAATCAATGAGTACAATAATGGATCATTTCACCAAGACGTCAGAGGTAAATGGTATAGAAATCAAAGGTATACTTAATATTTACTTAATAAAGGCTCAATCAACTGATTTTGCAACAAGAATGATTAGCCAGTATAAATTTTTACATGAACCTAACAAGAGTGGTGTTATGACAAGGCTCTAGCGAAAAATCTATCAAAGTAGTGTGCTATAGGAAGACATCAGTGAATATTTTACATTATATTAGTTGTGTTAAACAATGATTTTGGGATCTGTGGAGGACAAAAGAGTTTTTCGTGCTTTATCTTTTATAAAATCAAAACTAAGAAACAGGTTGGATAAAAATCTCAAAAGTTGCATGAGGTGTTATGTTTGGCGCTAGTCCTTGGACACCTTTCCTTTCGACAAATAAATTACGCATTGGAATTCCCTTACTGAAAGAAGAGGTGTAAATAATACAACTACAAGTATGAATGTTCTCAATGATGAGACTGGAATTGGTGCATCGTCAAACTCTACAGATGCAAATATCAACTATGAAGCAAAGATTGAAAATGGATTGTTTCGGATTTAAATATGATTTCAAAACATAGATAATAGGTATCACCTTGACCTTACTTTTATTGTTTTTCACCTAACATTTTAACTGTTGTTATTTAATCAATTTCATAGTAATAGATTCAAATATAATTGTTTATAGTTAGACGTAATAAAATTGTAGTTCTATAGGTGCAAATATTGACTATGAGGAGGCTTTTGAACATTTTTTGTTTCAACTCTAGTTATCATTGAAAATGTTACAGGTATATATATTTACAATTATTTATAATAAAAAAAATTATTTAATTAGTATTTTGGATTTTTCAAACTGCTTTGATGTTGTATTTGTGACATGCATTTTTGGAATACTAATTTGCAAGGACTTCAAAGTTCAGATCTGCGTATTCTTCCACTCTTAGTCTCTTCCATACTTCCAGTTGATCTGTTCCAGTCACCATCAAATGACAACTGCATGCTTGACACTTGTGTCATTTTCGACATGCACAGGTTCAGGTTTTAGTTTGCTTTAATTTTCTTATATCAGATCTGCATTTTACTTTATCTTCATTACATTGATGTTTCTGTTTCTTCCTTCATCTTCTCAATCAATATTTCATATTTTATTTATCAAAAATGTGGATTGACATCCATCCGAGGAAGATCTCACTTCTCGGGACTGACATTGTCAGGCAACTCACCCATCTATATACTAATCCATTTTTTGTGTTGAGTTCTCATGATTTGAAGGTCATCTAGCTCGTTGCGAAGGAGGATTTCTCATTTTGTTTCCATATACATTGTCACCCATATAGAAGACTATAGGTACCTTAAACCCTATCATACATGGATTTTTAATAATCATGTTTTATTTATTTTGGTATTTGCAAAATTCTTTGATGTAGTGTTTATGGCATGCATTTTTGGAATTCAACTTTTGAAATATCATAATTAGACATAAATAACTAAAATTTCAACATTAAAGCAAATGCTAAGAAACTTAATACAAAGTTTGAATTTTACAAGTAGAGAGATGAATATTTTTCTATATTAAGTGGAAGAGAATCATTACATGAAATATTAAATGTACTCAGGTCATGTGAAATTAGGTAGTTAATTAAATTACTTGTAAAAATTGTTATTCCCAAAAAACAACACATTGTAAATAACTAAACTTTCTTCACTAAATAAAATACATTCCAAACATATTTTGATATCAACACATAACAAAAAATTGTAATATGATTCTTCCTAATCATTTTTAGAAGGTTTACAAAGGTAATGTGAAGAAACTTGTTACATATTTTAAATTTTACAAGTAGAGAGAAGAAGATTTTGTTGTATTAAGTGGAAAAGAATCAATAATGTCTAAAGCAATCAATCACATCTTGTCACATTCATACCACATTCTAAATTTTATTAAAACATAATCGTTTAAATCCATTATCATCCTCCATGATCATGCTACATCTATGTCTAAAAACAATTCATCATCATCCATATCTACTCTAATGTCATCATCCACATCTAAATCTATCATCATTACAAGAAGAGAGAAGAATATTTTGTTGTATTAAGTGGAAGAGAATTAATAATGTTTAATGTTTAAATCCATTATCATAATCCATGAATCATGATCATGTTACATCTATGTCCAAAAAAAAATCATCATCATCCATAGCTACTCTAATGTCATCATCCACATCTAAATCTATCATCATTACAAGTAAAGAGAAGAACATTTTGTTGTATTAACTATAATAGAATTAATAATGTCTAATGTTTAAATCCATTATTATCATCCATGAATCATGATCATACTACATCTATGTCCAAAAACAATTCATTATCATCCATATCTACTCTAATGTCATCATCCACATCTAAATATATTATTATTATATTTGTAACCATCGCATCCATATCAAACAAAAACACCATCAAAATCATAAATCAAAACATGTGACACATAGCAAATCAAAATTAAAATCACCATATATACAATCTATAATTTCTATATATATATAACAACAAATAAATTCCAAATTGTAACATAATGCATGTAAAAAAATGAGATTTCATGAAAATTAAAACCATTGCAACATATATTCAACTGCAAACATTCTTTAAATTAAACAAATATTCAACTTTCATGATTCAAACTATCAAATTTTTCAAGTTTCAAGTTCTGTAAACTCTTTTCAAGTTTTCAAAAAATACATATAGATTTGGACTATTTTCTCAATCATTAACAAGTTCCCCACACGCATTGGTACTTTCCTTTTCAGTTTCTATAGCGACTTCTGTGTCACTTTTCCCAATGGTTAGCACTCCTCTTTTCTCTCCTTCAATAATTCCAAAACTAACAAGATCCTCCACAAAAAAATTTAGATTATTTATGATTGTTTCATCTTCCTTTGAAGCATCTCCATAAGATACCAAAGAAGGATCTGCAGCTGCCTTCGCCTTGAACAAGATCTATGCATCGAATCCATTCTCTTTAATAATCCACTTAAGGGTATTCTTGTGTTTGTTAACCAAAACAATAGTTTTCTTAAGATGCATTGATGTGGATAAACTTTTCTTAGCAGTGTGCAAGTGAACTTGGAACACCTTTGCTTGAATTTTTAAGTTTTCATATTTCAATTACGATAAAAACAATGAGCTCAATTAAAACACATATTACTAAAATAATAAATTAATAAAAATATTTTTTCAAATTGATAATACTTACAACAACTCTATCTCTTTCCGCATTTGCAATTGCCACCAAATCTTTGTCCTTTGACCATTTTTTGAAATAGGTCTGGGCTTCAACATTAATATTTTCTAATTTATTAAAAATTTTATCTAAAACATTGTCGTTATAACTGTTGTTACATGTGACAATCCCACCTTGTGCTTGGTTGAGTAAGACATACTTCTTGGGAGGTTGATTTTGGACTGCAGCTTATAAATTGTACATTTGGAAATGGTTATCATAACGAATTTCTATCTCTTTGATTAATACTTTAGCCCTTCGTTCCCATTCTATGAGCTAACTTATATGAGACATAATTAACTCTTTCACGTGGGCTTCACAATCATAACAAATCAAGCTATCAAAACCAAATGATGTCAATTGGTCATTATCTGTATCTAAAGAGGATGTTGCCGATGGAGAGGTATGGGGGATTTCGGGTTGAGGAACATGTGATGCATGTTTTTGCCTCTGTGTGCCCTGATCGTATTTGTGATAAAATACATTCATATTAAAATTGTATGTGATTAAAATTAAAAGGAGACGAGAAATTGATATGTATCAATGTTAAATAAAGTACATCGAAATGAAAATATACTTGCGTGCCCTAAATCATATTGAGTGTGTTAAAAATACCTATTGGTTCATTGTTATCAATGCCCAAAAAATATTCATCTAAAGTGATTTGATTTAAAACTAATTTTCCTATTGTGTTGGGCAAGCCACCGAAAGAGAGGTTCATAAATTTAGAAGGAATGTTCAATGTCCCGTTAGGGTTCAGAAGTGGCATCATGTGTTTACCAATATTCTTTTTACTTGAACCTTTTATGGTCATTTTGAATTGTAATGATGTTGTTGGTGAATGACGTGGCAGTGGCATTGTTTGAATAGAAGGTGAAGGACTGAAATGCACTGTAAAGTCCAAGAACAAAATCATTACTAACTTATATAAAAAATTGTTAAGAATTACACAAAAGCAACAAGTTATACCTTGTTGAGGGGAAATGTGTGGATGTACCGACGGAAGCCATGTCAGAGTTTGAATTGATTATGTTGGAGTTGTGGGTGATAGGTATGGTGGAGCAGGGTGTTGCATTTTCTACGATTGAGAATCTAAAAATGCATGCGACAAGACTAAGTGAGTGGGTGATGCTTGTTGAAAAGCATGAAGATAGTTCAAATTCCCTACAGTATCTACATGTTAAATCAAAATGGTAAATGTCAAATAGTAAATACTAAATGATAAGTTTAAAAAACCTATATTGAATGTTAATGGTATTACGTCTATGTCGTTTAACTCATACAAACGGTTGAGGGTTAGGTAATGAGTGAGCTTCCATTTCAGATTAGGAATCTCCCGATGCCTCAGCATGTTGTTTGCCTTTTCCTCTTAATGCTGTTTTTTTTGTGGAAGGACCTCCAAAAAATTACTCTACATACAGTAAAGATGTAAACAAAAGTGCATAATGTTAGTAGAGAGAAGAATATTTGTAATAGAAGTGAAAAATCAATACAATATCCTTACTAACATCGAATATAAACTATTAACCTGTTGTTCTTCAATAGGAATTGACAATTACTTCATTGTCTTGCTCATACAAGTGGGAGTTGGTTCACCTTTTAAATTATATTATGCCTCATAATAAAGAGTAAGGAGATAGTTAGTGGAATGAACAACTAGTTTTTTTAGCAACTCCAGCATTTGTAATCTTAGCTTTTATCCTTTTAGAAAAAAATGTGCACCAATAAAATATTTTCTTTCTGATCGATGTAAGAATGTATGAAATATCCCAATTTGGAATATCAGTTTTCCAACCCTGTAAAACAATTATGGCTTGGAAAAAAAAAATCACGGCAGTAATAAATTGGTGTACAATTCCCTGCATATCTACTCCTTGTCTTGATTTGTTGACATTAGTTGCAAAAAATTAATTAGATGTTGAATTAACCACAATTTATATCAAATTAAAAATCTTACAAATGGAAGCACATTACACGTACCATCAACATGGAAATTGAAACAATATTCAAGGTAGATCTTATCATCTTCATTCAGGGTTTCTTTGGTTGTCACAATGGGGGAATATTTAAAAGGAAGGCATGTCAATCAATGGACATCAGTAGGATCAACACTGAACCTAAATGTACGACCATCAAGAAAAGTAATAGTGAATTGTTTGTCTTCTATATTGAATGAGGAGAGGAGGTAGTTAAGAATGTCATGATCTATCTCAAACTGTGGCATATTAACCTGTCCTACAAATTCACATGTTTATACCCAAACCTTGTAATTTTCATTCATTTGCAAAACAACATTAATGTGCATGCACATCAAGCTCTTTTATTTAATTTTGGGTAGGAATAGGGGGGTTTCCTACACATGTTTATTTTGAGCTTTTGTTTGATCTTGATCTTGAGCAGCCATGGCGACATGAGGTAGAGATTTAAGACCTGGAGGTTGTATTGTGTTGGGTTGTTTTGTGTTGACATACTGGGAGAGGGATTTATGAGACCTGTAGCACAAAGAGAATGGAGAAAAAAGTTGTGATCCGAGAAGTGTGAAAGTGAAAATGAGGGCCGAAGGGGTATTTATAGGGGAAATGTTAGGTTTTTGGCATTGGGACGCATGACAGTAGGGCACTAATGTCACGCAACATCAAGGATTGTTGACACATGACAACAAGCCTTGTTTTCGTGCACCAACACTCCTTATTATCACATAAGAGTACTTATTGTTGATCTTGTCACAAAAATTTGTTGTCGCATGAAAACAAGAGTTGTTGATGCCTGTCAAACTAATTTCTTGAAGTGTGTCAACAAGGATTGTTGACACACAAAATAAAAAGCTTGTTGTTGCACGTCAACAAGGTTTGTTGTCATGCGTCAACAATCCTTGTTGACACGTGACAATGAAAATTGTTTTTGGGTGTCATAAACTCTTGTTTTTATGTAACATCAAATTTTTTATGGGCGTCAACAATAAGTATTGTCGTGTGTCAACGTGTTGTTTTTTCATGTGCCAACAATAGTTATCGTCATGTGACAAAAATATGTATTGACCTGCATCAACCATGCATCATCAAAACCTTATTTCCTATGTCAATAAAATAGAACATGTCAGGAAAAAAAACATACTTCTCCCTAAATAAACTGTCAGGGGAAATTTCATTCTGAAACTCAGGAAAATTCACCTTTCTAGCGAAATTGGTTCCAGGTATATTTGTCAGGGATTTTCCACCTCTAAATTACCAAAGGCTTCTTAAAATGAACATTGGCGTCAATAAAATAGAACCTATCAGGAAAGAAACATGTCTCTCCCTAAAGAAACTACCAGGTGAAAATTTCATTCTCAAACCCAAGAAAATTCTCCTTTCCAGCAAAAGTGGTTCCAGGTGTATTCACCAGATATTTTCCACCTCAAAATTACTAGAGGCTTCTTAAACTAAACCCTAAAATATTTTCCATCGTTACCTTATTAGGGTTTAAGAAGGGTTTTAGACCACCTTAATGTCTTAACAATTATTCATAAAGCTCTGCCCCCAATCCACAAACTAATGCCAGGAATACTAAGTTTGGACCCTTCCCCAAATACCATGAAGAGATCATCCTCCCATGTAGAGTTTACACGATCCAATGAGTATCAAAAAGTCCTTTTCGAGCTGGTTTTCTCTCTTCCTAATATTTCGGTAGAGTCTAAATCCACTTTTCTTCATAATTTTTGGAAACCATCACTTGAAAAATTTCTCACACCTCTAGGACAACCTACCACATGTTGGAAATTATGACATTGAGAGGGGGGTAAATCAGTGTCTACTCAAACTATGACCCACAATTTAATTTCCTTAACTTAGATATACTGAAATCACAAAAAATATTCATAAGATATAAATGAAAGAGCACACATAGGAGACACATAATTTATTGTGGGAAATCCTTCAAGGGAGAAAAACCCTCTAAAACTAGATAAATAATTTGGAAAAAATTTCCTATCAGTGTTACAATGATTTCACAGTTGAGCTACAACTCAACATAGAGCTACAACTCTGAAAATTTAACCAAGCTACAACTTGATCTTTGACAAGCTTCAACTTGCATGGAATATTAAACTTCCAAATTTAATCACAATGACCTTACGTAAGCTTTAACTTATAAGGAAGCTTCTACTCCCTCATGCTAAGCTAAATCTTAGACTTCTGCAAGATATTGATCACTCTGAATTTGTTATCTCACACAACGATGATGATCACTAAATCAGCTCATTCTTCGTTTCTATTCTCTTTGTTTTTTTCTATTGGAAGCACTATATTTCAAAGCCGCTCTCATACACATATTTTTCTCATAATTATTTTCTCAAGGACACTCTTAAAACCTATGATCCTTCATGGTTACAATCTGCTCCAAAATTTTAGTACTCAATATATATGATTCATTCCTTTTGTTCAACACCTCATTGCACCTACAATGATATATTTCATCAACAAAGCAGCTCATACACTCTTATAATTTCATATATCTCAAAAAAATAACCTTCTTTTACACCCTTTTATGTTTCATTTTCCAACTCACTTTGTCTTTTCATATTCAACTCGTATAAAGATGGAGTAGATCATATAAAATTTGACCATATTTTGCAATCATTA
Organism: Taxus chinensis; assembly: GCA_019776745.2. Taxonomy (NCBI): domain Eukaryota; kingdom Viridiplantae; phylum Streptophyta; class Pinopsida; order Cupressales; family Taxaceae; genus Taxus; species Taxus chinensis. The sequence goes on along the minus strand of CM034147.1, from coordinate 196,169,536 downwards.
CATCTAACTGGATGTCAGAATAAGTGCACACCTTTCAAGTACCTATCAAAATTATTTATATACTTAAAAAGTATTAGGAGAGCTTATCAAACTCACTACATACCTGACATATCTGAAAATTTTATTTTACACTTTGCAAACTGGCATATCTAACACGAAACTGCCATTTCTTTTTCTCTTTTTCCTACCCAACGTGAGAGTTTGTATTTTAGCTATATTACACAAGGAAACAAGTTTCATATGCATGCAAATATGTTATTTTACTCATTATTCACTTTTAAAAATTTCTAACTCCTTCCTAACTTTCCATTTAGTCTTCAAGGATCATTGGAGCTTCATTCTCAACAATGGAGGACTGAAAATTATAGTTACAAAGATCCTCTTCCAATAAATGATGTATGCAATTTAAAAACATTCCAAAGAAAGTAATTGATGTAATATGAAGTATATATAACCTTCAGATGCAAGGAGGATATTCATAACTCTTATTCAAACAAGAATAATCAGATTTGAACATGCAACTCACAAACCTTTAAACTCAAAAAAATAGTCTTCAAAGAATGAGGTATATCTTCACTTAACCACAATTTCATGGAGCCTACCATACCTTTCTTGAAAGGTATTGATCTTATTATTTTTTTAATCTCACCATAAATATTCATTTCAAGGCTTTCATCATGGATATGCATGGTTTTCATAGACACACAAAATGGTTTCAAAACACCCAAAACTAGTCTTTATTTACATGACTTCAAACACCTCAAATACACTTTCATTCTCAACCAATACATGAAAAACATGTAAAATTACTTGTAATTCACATACAAACCATCACTTGCAAGGATTATCAAGAGAATAACACATTGACCTTTCAAACAAAAAGATTGGTTTTTGCCTTCATAGCATTTTCAAGTGGTTGGACTGAAAACACACATGTACCTTTAATTTTATCCAAGGGAGTGACCAAGATAGAATCATTAACATCTATAATACATCCCCATCATCCTTCACAAAAAAATTGAACATATGTTCATTTATAAATGTTGTCTGTGCACTAAAATCTTCACAAAATGCATGTTTTCATGTGGGGTCCACCATGATTCAAGAGCTCAAACATCCATGAACATGAACTAAAATTATTTATATATACTCTTAAATCATTTTCAATTCTAAACAATTCAATTTGGAGGCATAAAGAATCAATTTTCTCCATACCAATTTCACTGTGTTTGAGGAAGGCTTAGAACAAGTCTACACAAATAGATAGAACTTTCTTGTTTCTCATCCATTTGACCTCATAATTTTTGCACCATATTTTTATCCCAATTATATTCAAATTTTTCTCTTATGATTTATATGAATAAATATCCATAATTTTTATTGAATTCTAAGAAGTCAAGGTGTTATTTTAGCATACCTTGTTTGAACCAATTTTACTGAAAATGCAATATCTTGCACAAAACTCCTCCTTAGGTCCTAAAATTTATACCAAACATTCCTAGACTACCTCCTCCATGAACTCCAATGGAAATTTTGTATTGTTTCACTTTAAAACTTCCAATCCAATCTCATTTATGCATGTTAAACTTGTGTGTCCTAAAAGGAAATCATACCAATGACTTTGAATATGCCTCTAACTACTGAATTATGACCTGATAATTCATATGAGGACTCTTTAAAATGTACCTACATATTTCCCATGCCTATAATTTATTGATTCATTTTTTTTCTTCATACCCTCATGTTGGGTACCTAAATAGGCCAATTTGAGCTAGTTTACACTGCAACTTACCATGATTGTCATGTTATTCACCTTGTATCCCCTTAAACATATCTTATTATTTGTTTTATTCCTTTATCATGCTTCACCAATAGCCTCAAGTATTCACTTCACCTTTCTAGGTCACTTTGCTACCTAGGCCTTGGGATTAGGCATCCTTAACTGAGCTAATCTAACTAATTCCTCTTGTGTGCCCCTGTTATCATCCTTCTGACCCATCTACCACATCATATTCGTGTGCTCTCATGTCATCACTCTACTTGTACATGTCTCTAGTTGCTCAAGGAATCAATGCTTACTGACTTGTTCTGCCTTGTCTGAGTCACTCCAAGCTCTCTCTATCTCTCTTGTATCCTTCTTTATCATTAATATGTCTTTGAAATAAATTAAAACTCAGCATACACCTGCAAAAAATCTCCCCCTTTGTCATTGATGGTGAAACTTCTGAATTCTTCTCCCCCTTTTTGCATTAATGATAAAGTACCTAGTTTTAACTCATGGTCTGCTCCTGCATCAGATTTTTTGATCTCTATTTTTATTGGAAACATCAATACAAATAAAAATTGTAGGCTCCTTCTCTTGTCTTAACTTAGTGTTTTTCTTCATCATGCATTAAGTTCATTGTTTCTCCCCCTTGTAAGATGCATTCATTGCTCATGCATTTGCCAACAAACTGGATTAGAGTGAAAACATCCTCCTAGCACATACATATGTATTTCTAAGTCAAGAAAACTCAATTCTAGGCATAATTCCTCCATATTCTCACTATAGGAAAATTTAAGAATGAGTTCCCGGAAGTAACTTTTCAATGCATTTTGGTCCATCTTTAACTTGTTGTAGAGGCTAATTTGTCTCATGAAATTTTCCTTTCAACCTTCCCATGTGGTGATATAATTTGTATCCACTTACCTATGAAATATTGAGTTTCATTTCTTGCTCTTATGTTATGAGGGTCACTCAATCTTATCCATGCATTCCTCAAACAATTTTTCAGTGTTCTTTGCCTTGATTTATGCCAATTCAATTATTATACTTGAAAGCTTGTTCCCCCTTGCAATTACATGTATTCTTCCATTCTTGGACTACTCAACACCTAGATACTCATGTTAAAGATCATAAAAATCTTCCATGTCTTGAGTATGCCTTTATTGTCACTCTCAAACCTGTAGATCTTTTGTTCAGACCAAAAAACAATAAATTTAAATTTTGCTCTAGCAGATAAATTTTGCTCAAATAGCAAACATACACAAAATGAATGTTTCAAAAGATAAATTTCACTTCAACATGATCAATATACCCTATCTAACATGCTTGAGCCATCCAACAAGTATCATCTCATCAATTTGCATGTTTTTCCTTTTAGACCTTCTACTTGGCTAGTAGCCTTGCAAAACCTAATTTTATGTCATAAAATCCTTGGTTTGCATCATCTTTCCTAACTGGTAAACATTTTTTCTACCCATTTGTCCCATTAAGATGCATACCAAATTTCAAGACTTAATTCATCTTTAGTAAAAAGTTATGCTTCTTTTTGTAATTTCGCACTAGTCCTTTAGTTAGCCCTCCTACAGAACAAATCTCAAAATTGGGAACAATGCACAAACTTTCACAAGATGTTTACCTTTTTAGATACCCATTTTGTATTTCTTTATTTTTTACCATTTTTCTTTCTCCAATTCATTCTCTATCATTCCCAACACCATAGTCATCCTTTTTACTTGTTTCTAGACCTAACTTAGGGTTTGGTAGCAATAACTAGGGTTTGCTCTTTTTTTTCCAACCATTTTTAGCTCCCTCAATCACCCAATTTGAACATGTTACACTTGTTCAAGGTATTCTCATACCTCCTTTTCTCTTATTTGTTCTTTCTTATCACTTTTCCACATTTGGTGCTCTTGTTGCTTCTTAAGGTTTTCAAGATCTTTGCTAGGGTTTCAAAGTAATGCCTCCTTCTCACTGATTCAAATCTTCTGACACTTGGTTATACATTATTAATCCTTTTTCATACCTTTCTAGGGCTTGAAAAACCCATGCATATTCATATTTTCTCCAAACTCTTAATTTCTTGATGTTTGATTTCTTGTCTCCAAACTCTCCCAATAATCATTTTTTCTGTTTTGAATTGTTTCCTTTAACTCTTTCCTAAGCTTCTTGACACTCACCTTGTCCTCTATCCATAGCCTCTTAAACATTCTAATCACAACATTCTCTTAGGACACTAGTACAGGGTTTTATCTTTCCCTTATATTAACTTTCCTCGAGCTTTCCTATGACATGTGGCACTCCAATTACTTCATACAGTTAGGTTTGACTCTTGAGACTTCTTTACACTACTTCAATTACACTTTTCACTCATTACTCCTTTAATCTTTCTTGCAAAAATATTTGATGTAAATCTCCAAGACGATTGTCATGTGTTCCTTAAATGTTACACTTTTGGCCTAAGGTAATATGAGTGTGTACTCTACTTGCTTCATTTTCGCACTCAACCCTCTGAGTCATAGCTAACTTGTTATTTCTATTTCCTTTACTTTTCTTAGATTCATTCACATCAAAAATTCAACATGAGAAGGATTGTAGATTTGTATAAATCCTTTCAAGTACTTGAAACTATGTACAGTCAACTTCCTCATACCTTTTCTTAACTTAAAATTTGTCATGTTCATTCTTCACCAACTCAATTGACTTTGCATAGACCTATATTCATCTTTTTCCATTTTTGAAAATTTTAAGTAATCCTTAGAGCACCAACATCTCCTTTACGCTTGCAAAAACCATCAATAACAACTACACATATTTTTTCATAGGTTTATATTGTGGGAAACCTTCAATATGCATTGCAACCTCTCATGCATCCTTGAAACCCCAAACAAAAACATGTGTCTTCAAGGGCTTATGACTTCATAAAAAATTTAGAGAATGATTTATCTCATCATGAGCTCTCACACCACCAGGGCATTGAGATATTGAATCTTCAATTTAATAATTACACTCTCAAGTTCCAAAATTATGCATCAACATAGTCACCTTTAATGGCTTAACCTTCTTATATACATTTTTAAAAAACATTTGGGGGCTTACACATCTTTAACTCATTTTCAGAGCCTTCAGGATTGATTCTTTCACCTATTAGTGTGTATTTCCTTTCAAGGTCTCAACCTTTTCTTGCCAGATTTTCTTGACTTATTCCTTCTATTAAACATGTCAATGAACTTGAATGACCACTTACATAACCAAATATTACCTTAATCCCTTATATCATTTAAATCTTAATAGTGGATTATCATTGGTACTAAGGTATTAAGCCATAACTCAGTATTACAAAGCTTTTATTTATTGTAACAACATGATGACTCCATCTTTTCTTTCCCTGTCCTTGAATTCATACCAACCTTCCTGTGTGTACTACATGTGCTAGTTCTATCTCCTAAGTCTTCATCAATTTAAGGAATTCTTGTCAGACATGTATAAAGGATTTAATTTCCATGTCTTCTTATGATTATGCATGGAGGTTCTTCATGACTGGAACTTCGATTATTCTCAGCGTTCTCAGTCTAATTTCTACCTTTTGATGTCTTGCTTGAGCTTATCTCTTCTTTGAACTTCTCTGGCACACTCTTAAGATTTGTTTCACACAAGATATCTTCTTAACCTGCCCTTTTCCTGCTTGAGATTTGTTGTTATGTCTAGGAGGTTGATTTTTCCAACATTGTTTTGCAAAATTCCCAAGTTTATGACAATTGAAACACCTAACTTGATTCTTGCTTGCATGTGAGTATGTACTTAGATTCCAACCATACCTAACAATCTCATGGCCATAATAATTTCTAGCAAAATGTCCACTCCTGTTGTAATTATAGAATTATCTTATTCATATGTCTTGAGTCTTTGTTTCTCCAAGACTTATTGTATGGTTCTTTAAAATAGTATTGAGCAATGTGACATTTCTCATCACAATTGAAGCATACTCTATTATTTATTTTCTCACCTCTATTTTCCTTCCATGGATGGTCATTCATGACATGCCTCTTGCATTCCTTAGCCCTATGTCCAAATTTTGAAAAGAAAAATAGTAACCATTAAAGGTTCTTTCATACATGAGGGCATTTGGTTACCTAATTGTCTTATACCTTCTTGAATTTGTCCACTTGGTCATCTTCATGGTTGGTTATCTGCTTGAACCAGATTGGTCATCTTCACACCTCTTCATAGATTCTTGTGTGAATCCTAGTCATGTCTTGTCACATGTTGTCTTTTTGTATCCAGCATTCCATTCAATGCTTCAAATTTATTTTCCATCTTACCATACATTTTGATTCTTTCCTTTTCTTCCTCTAGTTTATCTCTCACATATATCATTTTTTCTTCATGTCTCATGCAAGTTTCCTCCATTTTACTAAGGGATTTTGTCACTATTTTAATTTGATATTTCAGTTTTATACTGACTTTGAGATGCTCTATCTTTTTCTTTGAGAGATGATGAGATCAGTTTCAATTGTTCCTCAAGATTTTTGACACCATATTCATCTTTCTGATTCTGTGTTTCCTCAAAAAGCTTGATTTTATCCTCATATTATTTCACCACTAGATTCAATTTTTGGTTCTTTTTCCTTTGGTGAAATTCAATTCCTCTAGGTAACTTATCAATTCTACTTCAAGATTCACTTTAGCTTCCTCTTCATCTGAAATTTCATCTTCTCTTAGATACCCATCTCTTGAGCTGCTTCCAGGAAATATCTCTATAACTGTGCTTATGTTTCAAGTAGGACCTCCTCAGAGTCTTTAGACTTGATTCAAGAGTACCAGACTCTGATACCAATTTTTGGAAATTATGACACTGAGGAGGGTGAATCAATTTCTACTCAAACTTTGACCCATAATTTAATTTCCTTAACTTAGATATACTGAAATCACAAAAACCATTCATAAGATATAAATGAAAGAGCACACATAGGAGACACATAATTTATTGTGGGAAATACTAAAAGGGAGAAAAAATCATTGAAACCAAATAACTAACTTGGACAAATTGTCCTATCAAAGTTACAATGATTTCACAGTTGAGCTACAACTCAACATGGAGCTACAAATCCAAAAATTTAACCAAGCTACAACCTGATCTTTGGCAAGCTTCAACTTGCATGGAATATTAAACTCCCAAATTCAGTCACAATGACCTTCTGTAAGCTTAAACTTACAAGGAAGCTTCTAATTTATCATTCTAAGCTATAACTTAGACTTCTACAAGATATTGATGACTCTGAATTTATTGTCTCACACAATTGATGGTGACCACTAAATCAACTCATTCTTCTTCTCCATTGTCTTTGTTTTTTCTGTTGCAAGCACTATGTTTCAAATCCACTCTCATACACATATTTTTCTCATAATTATTTTCTCAGAGACACTCTTTAAACCTTTGATCCTTCATGGTTAAAATCTACTCCAAAATTCCAGTACTCAATATATATGATTTGTTCCTTTTGTTCAGCACCTTATTGCACCTACAATGATATATTTCATCAACAAAGCAGCTCTTACACTCTTATAATTTCATATATCTCAAAAAAATAAACTTCTTTTGCACCCTTTGATGTTTCATTTTCCAACTCACTTTGTCTTTTCATATTCAGCTTGTATAAAGATGGAGTAGCTCATACAACAACTGACCATATTTTGCAATCATTACATCTGACTGGATGTCAGAATAAATGCACAAATTTCAAGGACATATCAAGATGCTTTATATACTTACAAAATATTAGGATATCTTCTCAAACTCGCTACATTCCTGACATATCTGAAAATTTTCTTTTACACTTTGCAAAGTGTCATATTTGACATGAAACTGCCATCTCTTTTTGTCTTTTTCCTACCCAATGTTAGAGATTGTCTTTTAGATTTCTTACACAAGAGAAAAAAGTGTCATATGCATGAAAATATTTTATTTTACTCCTTATTCACTTTTAAAACTTTCGAACTCCTTCCCAACTTGACATTTAGTCTTTAAGGATCATTGGAGCTTCATCCTCAACAATGGAGGACTATAAATTACAATTACATAGATCCTCTTCCAATAAATGATGTATGCAATTTCAACACATTCCAAAGCAATGATATGATGGAATATGAAGTATAGACAAAATTCATATACAAGGATAAGCTTCATCACTCTTATTCAAGCAAGAACAATCAAATTTAAACATGCAACTCACATACCTTCAAACTCAAAAAAATAGTCTTCAAAGAATGAGGTATATCTTCACTTAACCACTAGTTCATGGAGCATACCATACCTTTCTGGAAAGGTATTGATCTTTTTCTTATTTTAATCTTAGCAGAAAACTTCATTTCAGGTATTTCATCATGGATATGCATGGTTTTTAGAGACACACAAAATTGGTTTCAAAACACCTAAAACTAGTCTTTATTTACATGACTTAAAACACCTCAAATGAACATTCATGCTCAAAAAATGCATGAAATAATTTTAAAACTAATTTTAATTCACATCCAAACCATCACTTGCAAGAATTATCAGGAGAAGAACACATTTACCTTTCAAACAGAAAGATTGGTTTTTACCTTTGTAGCATTTTCAAGTGGTAGGACTAAAAACACACATGTACCTTCAATTTTATCCAAAGGAGTTACCAAGATAGATTCATGAACACCTATAACACATCCCCAACATCCTTCACCAAAAATTTGAACATGGGTTCCTTTATAAATTTTGTTTATGAACTGAAATATTCACAAAATGCTTGTTTTCTTATGGAGTCCACCATGATTTAAGAGCTAAAAAACTCCATGAACCTGATCTATTATGAGTTATCCATACTCTCAAATCATTTACAAGGCAAAAATTTCAATTTTGAGGCAGAAACAATAAATTTTCTCTATACAAATTTTAACTGTGTTTGAGGAAGGCTTAGAACAGGTTTACAAAAATAGATAGAACTTTATTATTTCGCATCCATTTGACCTCAGAATTTTTTCACCATTTTTACACCAATTATATTAAAAAATTATCTTATGATTTATCTGAAGAAGGATCCAAAAATTTTCTTGAATGCTAAGAAGTCATGGTGTTATTTTAGCATTACCTTGTTTTACCTGATTTTATTAAAAATGTAATATATTGCACTAAACACCTCCTTATGTCTTAAAATTTGGATCACACCTTAATGAATACCTCTTACATGAACTCTAATGAAAATTTTATCTTTTTTCACTCTGAAACTTCTAATCCAACCTCATTTTTCCATGTTAAACATGTTTGTCCTGAAAGGAAACCATACTAATGACTTTGAATATGCTTCTAACTACTTAATTATGACCTAATACTTCATATGAGGACTCTTGATAATGTACCTACACATTTACCATACCTAAAATTTCTTGATTCATCTTTTTTTATTCATACCCTCATGTTGGGTGCCTAAAATAGGCCAATTTTAGCTAGTTTACACTACAACTTAACATGACTATCATGTTATTCACCTGGTAGCCCCTTAAACATGTCCTATTATTTTTTATGCCTTTACCATGATTCACTAGTATCCTCAAGTCTTCGCTTCACCTTTCTAGGTCATTTTGCTACCTAGGTCTTGGGATTAGGCATCCCGAACTGAGCTAGTCTAACCAATTCCTCTCTTGTGCCCTTATATCCATCCTTATGACCCTGATACCACATCATATACATTCTATAAAATTCCTGACTTCATACTTATGTGATCTCATGTCATCACTTTGCCTATACCTTTCTCTATCTTCTCAAGGAATCAATGTTTACGGACTTGTTTTGCCTTGTCTGAGTCACTTCAAGCTCTCTCTAGCTCTCTTACATCCTGGTTTGTCATTAATATGCCTTTAAAATCAATGAAAACTCAACATACACTTGCCAACACCACACATGTCCCAATTCTCACCTTTACACACTTAGCTCATAATCAGATCATCTCACCTCATTAGGCCACCTAGGGTCAAGAATAAGTCTAGGTAAAGACCTATAAAGTAGGTAAAAACCCTATATATACACTCTAAGACACATGTAAATGTATTAACACCTCATCCTCATGTTTTCCATGCTCTCACAGTGCTTAACCAACTTCTACATACCTTACATATCATCCGCCTTCATGAATATTGACTAGGCCTCCTAACTAGGCTCCTTGATCATGCTTACACCTTCCATACTAACCACCTCATGACTGTGTCACTCTTTCCCACCTACAAAAGCCTTGAAAAACATTCATTAAATAACTATAAGATCCACCTATCATTGTATCACTCCTACAATCCATCACACTTACTCAAGACACCATGCACCTCATCAATGGTAGACTAAACATCTCAACTTAACATCAACACAATGAATGACACTACCAATCAACCTTCACATGACATCATACTCATTTTTACATCAATGACACTTATTTACATCAATTATAACACCACTTGCCAAAAATCTCCCCCTTTTTCATTGATGAAAAACACATACATGGAAAACACATACATCTCATTCACTCAAACCATCAACTCATTCTCCACCTTTTGACATTAATGAAAAAGAGTCATGCTTGTAACATATTAGTTATCTTATTTCGACATCACACTATGGATAACAATTTTTTTGGAAACATCAACCAAATAAAACAAGGTCCATTTGACCTCTTTCGTCTCTATTTTGACTCCTTACAACATTAGAGCAACATAGGTCCCCCTTAATAAATACATGACTTCAAAACAACTTACTTACCTTTCAGCACTTATGGCATTGACAAGTCCACATTACTCATCAAATATTCATGACTTTCAAGGATTATTGATGCTACTAATCATGCTCATGCGTCTCAAAACACATTTGCATAGCTCCCCCTAGCTTCTTGAGACTTCAATGACAACCAGATACCAACTTGAGATTGTATAATCTTTAAAAACTTGTCCACTTAAAGCAACTGATAAAGACCATCTCAAAAATAGTGCTAGAGAACTCTTCTTTTGAATTCAATTAATTCATCAATAGAACACTCATACTTATATATTAAATACTGAAACAAGAATACTTTGCATGCTTTATTCAAGAATATCAAATTCCTCCTAAGACAAAGCATACCTTGCAATGCAAAACACCTTCACAATCCTCATGCCCAGATTTGGCCTTTGTCATATTGTATTTCCTTAAAAAAAATCTAGCTAATCAAATCCATGTCAACCTTATGATCATATCCTAACCATCACACATTTATTACTTCAAGCTATCTTAATGATTTCAAGCCTACACAATCCTTCTAGAATATATTTAGTATGCATCATATCTTCATGAGTTTGAATGGTTTGATCAAGTCATCATAAAAATTATTAAAACAAATACCTTCAATTTTCCTTCACAGTTGTGTTCTTGAAGTCTCCATACCTGCAATCCAACAACACATCTTCACAATACCAAGTTCCATCTTCAACTTACTCACCTTATTATTGTACTTCTTCTTTTCAAGCTCCCTTTTACCACATTATTCTACTGATGTGCTTGATACAGAGATAACTGTACGTAGTAAAAATTGTAGGGTACCATACCATCGAAACGATGTTACACATGCCCCAATGATGATACGGGTCACCTCGCAAGGTGTTTAGAATCTAGGAAAACTCGCCAAGTGTATCTTAGCATCCCAAAAAAGACCTTGTTTAAGCTTTGTGTACTTCACTTTATCCTATGCATTTCTTTTTTCTAGCTTTTTGACCTTCATTGATGAAACCGCCGCCCTGCCAGGGCGGCGGTCGTGTAACTGCCACCCTACTTAGGGTGGCGGTCCTTTACACATTCTCCAACACATTCTTTTGATCGCGACTTGCGTAATTTTTCAACTTTTACTAGCTTTTCTCAACCGCCTTAGCTCGTATTAATGTTTTATGTTCCCTGGAATAGTGTTTCTTCATTGTTTAATGGTAAAAGAGTTATAATAGGAATTACCTTTGGGTGAATGTGAAATCTATAAATAGCCAGCTTGTTTTCAAGCAAATGGCCCCTCAACTTCTCATTTCCATTGTTTTGTCTTTCAATTTCTTGCTTATAATTCATTTTTTTTCATGTTTTGCATCCATGCTAGTTTTCCTTTGTTGTTAGAAGCCATTCTATCTTCTTGCTTCAGTCTTGTTCATTGTTGTTCATACAAATTAGTTTAGAGTAGAGTAGTGTCATATTATTCAGATTGAATTCATTAGAGTTACTAGGTTGTGTTCTTCACAGAAGGTAGATTCTATGAATTTACTCGATACACTTGTGTTGTATTCCCACAACTAAATCCCACTAGGAATTACATACGCCAAGCTCTGTCATCTTGCGTTGTCCCATCTCCTACTCGCCATTATATTCAGTGATATATCCAAATCTGCCATGGCTTGTGTCAAAGTACCTTTTTATGTTGATGCTTAGCATATACACGCTCTTTTGGATTCATTTCCATCAACACGAAGGAATGAGGAGATCATTCTGAGGGGACAAAATCACTCCACTACTGAATTCACCACTGGATTCTAAAAATTTCAGGTTTTATCTATCAAAGTTCTAGTTAAAACATATCAAATAGAGTACTGAATTATTTCATTTCAGTTAAATTTCACTTTCGATATTATCAGGGAAGCTGTGGGGATTGATAGTTTCTTAGAAACTATGATTCATTCCTCACTTCTGATGTAGGATCGAGAGTCTTTCAATTAAGTTAATCAACTATCTAGTTATTTAGGATAAACTCACAACTACACAGGCAAGTAGCTACACCGGGCTACCTTGCTTTTTTTAATTTTGTTATTAGATTAGTTGTCATTTTCTAAATATATTAGATTAGTTTATCTTTCAGTTACTATTAACAATGCTATCGAGAATACCAACAATAGAGAATATATGTATATGTTGTAGATATATCTTGCTAGTTAGTTTATTTCATTTCAGTTAAGTTTATATTGATCTTGTATGACCGAATCACGTGACCTAGGGAGCCTAAGGAATACATTTTTGAGATTTTCATGCTTCAACCAAATATATAATTGTAGTTTTCACTGCAGTGACCATAAATCTCAAATTATAGGTGTTCTTCAGTCAACAGACCTGCAACGGGATCACACACAACTAAGAAGATTACTATAGAAGATGCCACATAAGTTTGGGAACAGTTCTTGATCAAATTAGCCAAAGTTTTCAGACTGTCTTGAATAGATTCATTTGCATATGATCTATTTAGACATTACCTGAAGGGTTATTGAACTTCAGGTTGTTGAATAGATCGATGTCACTTTCTGTGAATCCAGAGACGGGCCTTCAAATGAACAAGTATTGAATCAGGTTGCGTGGTGTTTAGGTTTTCTCCAAGCTTTTGATCAGAAAATCATTTACACAATATTTATTTGATTAATTCATAGCAGCAATCAAGCTAACTGGTTAATTTGTACTGAAAGAGAATCATTTCAGTATAACACCGACATCAATATCAACTACAATTTAGCCATTTCAGATGTCATGAATTGAAAATGCAGATTTATACGAAGCACCCATTGAATTCATCTTCCACATTATTTACAATGGTTTTGTATCGGATCACTGCAGAGCTTCATATTAATTGGAAAAATCAGATTAGCTGATCATTTTACCGAAGAGTCTATCACACCAATTTAGGCTTTAAGAGGGCCTTCAAAATTAGATTCACATTGAACTCATTATTGCAATGTTGAGTCTATTAAATTTGTTTACCTAAAAAATTTATTTACCCCATGTATTCCATCACAACCAATTATCTAGTACAAGCCTTCAGGAGGTTTGATGCGAGGAAGAGTAATTGTAATTCCCATGACTAAACTGTCACTTTTCCATCGTACAATAACCAGAAACCTAACACTATGTTATCCTTATAATGAATCCTTATAGGTCTCACGTCTAATGCATATCACTACTTGATAACATATACCTTTACTTGTCATTTACCCTGCCTTCTTGCAAATATGAGCAAACACATACCTTGTCATAACTAAAACTGAACTTATTTCACACATCTCTACAATCACAATCCCATGATTCTTCTACTAATATGTATAATGCCTCTAAGAATCTTAGTAGAGACATCCCTAACCATATGGATCTAAAACTACAATTTTAGGAGATTCTAAGACCTCCTTGGCACATGTAGCTTGACTTCTTCAACCTTAACCTATGAGTACTCTTGATTTACTCCAACTTCTGGCTTATGTTGAGTTATATTTCCCTGTTTCACTCTTGGTTCCCATGCCTTTTCTTGCTTTCTATCTTATACTCTAGGAGCCTCAAACCTCTTGCTTTTTCTTGAGGATCTATGATGACAGAACTTTGCAATATGAAAAAAAAAATCACATTTCTAACAAACAACTCTATTCTTACCTCTTTGCTAATGTGAATTGATACTTCTCCCATAGTATTATGAAGCCTCATTCTTGGAGGACATTCTACACTCTTTTTCCTTATGACCATACTCATTACATGTATAATAGTAACCATTTAAATATCTTGCATACCTCATTACATTAGGTTGTTTGATAGGTTGAGATGTTTTTTTTCATGCTAGCATTTTCTTTTCTCTTAACAACATCTTCATGTCTTGTGTCATCATCCTTCATGTTATTCTTTTGATCTTCATGGATATTAGGACTAGCATTGTCATATCTATTGCTCTTCTTGATTTCTCTAATGAATCCAAGACATGTCATGTCACCAATAGACTTATTACTATCCAGGAGATCATCTAGATCCTTGTAACTCTTCTCAAATATTTGAAAGGTTATTAACTTGCTTATTTCTTCAGTCACTTTTTCCTTTAGGGAATTTTTTTATCTTTTATATCTAATGAACTCTTCCTCCTTAGATTTCAGGATTGCAAGTACAATATCCATTTGAGTTTATAACTGTTTAATGATTTCATCATACTCCTTGGTGTCAATTGTATGTCTCTCTTCAATAAAATGACTCTTATCTTCATATTCCTTAGCATGTGTCTTCAATTTCTTGTTCTTATTTTCATGCTTCAACTCTTCTAGGAAACTCATCAACTCGACTTCAAACTCTTCTTCATTTGAATCAACACATGTACCTCCAAATATGGAAACTTATCTTTTATAGATCCCATCTCCTTTGGCCATAAACCGGGTTTCATTGCCACCATCATCATCATAATTACTAGTTTCACTGCTTACCTTAGATGAGCTGTAATCCTCCTTGGAATATAGGCTTCTCTTGAACTTATTCTTTGCTTTAAATTTTTTGAACTTCATCTTGCTCTTGTAAAACATGTGGGACCTCTTATCATCATCATGATCTTCACCATGTTCTTCATTATCTTCATCCTTATGTTTATGAGGACACTGGTTTACAAAATTTCCTATCTCACCACAGTTGAAGCACTTGAAGGGAAACTTACACTTATACTTTCTTGAAATTATCTTCAAATTCCTAGAAAACATAGTAATCAATTCATTATCATATATATTTGAAACATCATCACTTTTGGTATTCTTACCTTTTGACTTCCTTTCATCTTTGAAGGCTACTTCCTTCTTGGGAGGTTTTTCATCACATGTTCTCATCTCATAGGATGTCAATATACCATGGAGTTTATCCATTTTTTATGTACTTATATCCTTAGATTCCTCTATAGTTGAGACTTTAGGATCAAACTTAGAAGTTAGAGATCTCTACACATTCTGTACCACCAATGCTTCTTTCACTTATTCTCCTAATCCTCTAATAGTATTGACCACTTCATCTACCCTAAGGAGATATGTTGCAATGTTTTCTTCTTCCTTCATCTTCAAACTTTCAAATTGACTTCTATAGGTCTAAATCTTTGCCAACTTCACCTTAATGTCACCTTCATAAATGACATGTAGTTTATCCCACATAGTCTTGGTTGTAGCACATTGCATTACCTTGACAAAGTATGACTCTTCCAATCCACACAAAATGGCATTCATTTCTTTAGAGTTGTCATTACTTGCCTTCTTACCTACTGCATCAATTGGAGGAGATTGAGGAATAGTGTACCCATCTACAACTAACTAAAAAATATCACATCCCAAGGAAATTATATGAGTCTTCATCTGGATGCTTCAAAAATCATAATTTGTCCCATTAAACAAAGTAGCTTTGTTGGTTGGGGAACCACTTTGTTGACTAGCCATGTATGTGCTTCTACTATTACCTCAATCTTGTTAACCTATCTTCAAAGGACCTTCTCTGATAGTAATTTTTGGAAGCACAGTCACTAGGGGGTTAATTAGTGTGCATTAAAAAATTCATTCATTTATACATTAATATCCATCAATCATTCAATTTAGCCATTATGAATCATCAAGACAACAAAACCATTAAACACATGCAAAAGGAGCACAAGAACACATGAACACCATATTTAAGTGGGAAATCCTTATAGGGATTAAATTCCACTGATCAAAGTAAAATGGAATTTTTTCCTATATAACCAAGATAAAATGTAGTGAAGTACCAACTCCACAAGGAGCACTAACCTCTAACTGTAGTGAGGCACCAATTCCAAAAAGAGCACCAACCCCTAGAATTTTAGTAGAGCACCAACCCTACAAGGAAGCTATAAATCCCTAGATGATTCAGCACCAACTAAAGCCACCTGATTGTTTGTCACCTATAGAATGTTTCCACAAAAAATGATAACTCCTATTCATCTCTCCTTACTTCTATCTTCTTCAAATCTTCCCTCTAGGATTCTTCGCTCAAGAACTTCTTCACCAAGTTGATTAGATCATATGAGCTTGAACAACATGATCTCTCCAAAAACATAACACTCTCTAGAACATCATGACATAATATCTGCCCTTCCTTTTATGGTCACAAATACCTTCTTCACCTCTACACTTCTTGCTCGCTCTTACCTGCGTCCTCTCTCAACATTCACAACCACAAATAGGTCTTCTTCACTTGGTTATATACATGAATTAAGCATCATACTCATCTAGGTCGGCCATCATAGAGCATAAAAAATTATAATAACATGAAAAACATCATGAAAACACCATACACCATCCTCCTTATATTGAAAATAGCACATCATGCCCACATTTCTTCATTCGGATCCAATTAGGCCTAAATGCATAAAACAATTCCTTCGCCAAGTCTTAGTCTTCTTAGCCCATATGACCTTCACCAAACATTAGGAACCACTTAGAAATTTATTCTGAGTCCGCTATATGGCTTCTACATCCTTCTCCAACTCTGCACCATCAGATTATACTATGAAGCCACCCACTAGGATCAAATGTTCTCACTAGGTTTGTGACCTACAAAACTAGTCTTCACATTTTGAAGCAAAAACATCATCAAATCACCTCAACCATACATGAATGACACATGAATAGAAATATAATGACCTTAGTGTCATCAAAAAATACTTATAACACCATTAATTGGATTGTAAGTTCCCAAGAACTCCTCTACAACTAGGTCACCAAAATCTTCCATTACACCCCAAAAACTAGTCTTGTTATATTGACTTCCATAGACCCCCTAAGGGCTAGAACCTTGGTATGAAACCACCCTGGACATGTAGTATGGTTTCCATACTTCCTCTATCATCCATTTAATCATCTGGTCCAATGCAAAACTTGAGAGCAAACACAACTTCTTCATAAACTTAGTAATTTATTGTGAGGTCTACTCACTCTTATGACACCTCAATGCCACATGGAGAAATACCTGGAGAGAGTCATACTAGAGCCTCCAATCATCTAAACTAGGTCACCCAATCCATTCTAGGCCATTCTTGAGCAAATAATCTTCGATCATCGCTACCATATTAGGGTTTAAGGAGGGTTTTAGATCACCTTACCTTCTTAAGAATTGTTCATAAATCTCTGGGGCATTATTCTCTAAAATAGTGCTTAGAAATCTATATCTTAGGTCCTTTCCTCATCTCTCAATGAAGAGCTCAGCCTCCCATGCATAGGTCACACCTGCCAATTAGCATCAAAAAGTCTTTCTCGAGTTGGGTTTCTCACTTCCTATGAGCTCTGTAGAGATAAAAATGATATATTTTGCAAACCATCACCTGAATACTCTAAAACTTTGTCCACACCTTTAGGACAACCTTCTACACCTTTCCCAATGCTTCACCTTTACACATTTAGCTCAGAATCAAATCTGCTCACCTCATTAGGCCACCTAGGGCTTAAGAATAAGTCTAAGTGCATAGACTTAGAAAGTATGTCACAAAACCATGTATACACACTTTGAGACACATGTGAGTGTCTTGACACCTCATCGCTCATGCTCTCCATGATCTCACAGCTTCTACAATAGCTTGTACATCCACCATGACATACCATCCTCCTTCATGTATGTTAACTAAGCCTCCTAACTAAGTTCTTGATCATGTTTTCACCTTCCATATTGAACACCTCATTACTTTGTCACTCTCTCCCACCTACAAGAGCCTTCAACAACATTCATGACATCACTATAACATCCACCTATCACTATATCACTCCTACAAGCCATCACACTTACTTAAGAAACCATGCACCTCATTAATGGTAGACCAAAAAAATCAACTTGACATCAACAAAATGAATAACACTAATAATCCACCTTCACATGACATCACACTCCTTTTGACATCAATGACAACGCCATCAAGTAGATAGGTAGTCAATCTAGCACATCTTCCTGTAAGCACTCTGCAATATGTACCACAATACCCTCTCCATGAATCTCCTCTACTCCAAGCAGTAGATGTGTCTGCACCTAGATGTGTGATTCTCTCCTCTCCCACTGAATCAACCAACCATGCATTTGCATCGTCAGTATGCTTTACACATCCTATAAATCACAGACATATCCCCCATGAGTAATCTAAATTTTGAGACTTTTATCCCATCACTCCACTAACACAGTTAATAAGGAGTGATCCAATATTATCTTTGATATTTGTGATATATGTGCCAAACCTATCACCTCTAATACTACACCACAATGTTCTCTGATCCGCACTCATCATTAATCTCTTGAATGATCACAATCGTGAATGTATCTCTTAAACATCCGATGTATATAGCCTCTCATACACACATTGTAAATCATTAATTAGTCCCTTCCAAATCATTTTTCACCTTTTTACCACTTCTACACCTTACCTATTTCACTAACACACACTAGCCCACTTAATATTGCGCTAACACACTTATTCTCAAGCTAACACACACAACACTAGCACCCCTAGCATTATGCTAGTAGACTTATCCTCATACTAGTGCAACCATTATGCTAGCACACTTATTTCAACACTAACACATCTACATTAATGATAATGCAGGAAAGCCTATGCTAGTGTATTTCACATCCAACGCTAACATAGGTACATCTTTGTACTAACATTTCTTTTCAATTTTCTTCTAGCTATTAACTCCAATAAATACAAAACCATCACAAATTATTCATGTGCTCACTAGATTGTAATCATCAAAACCCCACCCATACTCTTAAACCCAATCTGCATGATGAATACGTGTAGGATATTGCACCATCTCTATCACAATCTCAAAGAAAAAAATCAATGTATAGCAAGAACACCCTAGTAGTATAAATGACCAACGAATTTTTGTTATTCCCTATTTTTTCCTATTTAACCCCTCTACAAACCCTAATTCTGGTCCAAAAGTCCTCATTTTGACCTTTTACACTCCTCTTGTCATTTTTTGAGCCTATTTTGTTTGTCACTCCTCCAACAGTCTCTTATTACTCTTATTAAGTGGTTTTCCACTGCTTTATCATGTCACCCATCCACTCAAGGGGGCACTCCCTTAGCACAATCTAGATCTAATGGGGCATCTAAATGTGTCACTGTGGTAAATGAGGCAGTTCACCACACTTCTTAATCATTTGTTCACCAATATTCTTTAAAGCACTATTACTTCGTAATAACACTTTAAAGAGGGGAAAATGTAGACACCCTAAAATATCACATTATTCATTCTAAACCCCTGAAATCATTTGATAATTACTTCATAACACATTATGACCATTTTCAACCACTTTCGACCACTTTTGGATGTATTCCTCTATTTTATGACCCTTAACAACATTCTACAACATTGAACCAAATCACACTTTTATCACCCCATAACTTCCCTAATTATCTCTATAGGTCACACGTAGTTACAAATCATTAAATATCCATACTATAAACCCTATTACATTCATATCCCATTCTTAGGATTAACTAATTAATCCTATCACTAGATTATTATATACCCCTTATCCCTATTAGCTAATTTTATTAGTTAATTTCATATTAACATAAATAATAAATGTTAGAATAATTTTCATTGATGTCAAAGGATGTTGATGGAGCTAGTAGACAAAGTAAATTGTTAGAATAGTTTTCATTGATCAATGTCTATTGTTGGTAGCTTCAGAGTATCCTAATGTAGCTTTGGAGTCTCCTACTATAGCTTCGATGTCTCTTCATGTATCTTTGAATTCTCTTCCTATAGCTTTGGAGTATGACGTGGCTTCAAAGTTTTAATTTATGCAAATGATCAAGGAGCTTATAGTGTAATGGTCTGGAGCTTGAAGTGTTTTTGGTCCATAGCTAGCAGCATGTTCAATCTGGAGCTAATAGCAGAATCATTTTGGAGATGGTAGAGAGTTTTTTATATCCAACAATATTGAGCTGAATGTAGTAGTACATTCCTGAGATACACTTAATGACTTTTTTGGAGCATACTTGACCAATATATTTGAAGTAATAAGAATACATGATTGTGCGAGTAGAAAGAAAATTATTTATGAAAATAAATAATTTTATTTTTTATGCTAGAGACCACTTATTATTGTCTAAACATAATGAGTTTTGAATCTCCATTATTCAGGGAAAACTGCATCATTCTATGATAGAGAAGACACTTTCCATGATCATTTTTTGGCTGACATCCTTTATTTTTGGCACTAAAATGTTCCATGCATTTATATTCAATTGATAGAATGACCCCTCTTATTTAGAATTGATTTGTTTTTTGCTAACTATGGTCGGCATTCATCTTGTCTTGGTACCAATGTTTCAGAGAATGCACAAGTATAAAAGGATATTTAGAATCATTATATGTTAGAGGTGTGGAGAGAATGGAATATTAGTAGAGTGAAGCTGTGAAGGGAGTGTTCATGTATGAATAAAATGAAAAATTAGACAAGAAGGTGGAAAGGAAAAGTGTGCATGGTGTGGTATGGAGTGAGCATGGTGTGAGAGATTGTGTTGGGTTGTAAAAACAAAAAACTATTGTGTGGAAGAATAGAGTGATGTAATGGAAATATTCTTATGAGAAGGAAGTGCGAACTGCTAAGGAAAATATTAGAGTGACTAATGAAGACCTTTGTTTGAATCTCAAGTAGATCTCTGAGTATGGAGTAATGAAAACTTGTTGAAGAAGAGAAAGAGAAAATTCAAGTAGATTGAAGTGGAAAATTGTTTAAGAGGAATGAAGAGCAAGAAAATCATAGAGTTAGTGAGTTATGGAGAAAATAAAGGATGAGGCAGTAGAGGAGAGGCATTGTGAAGAAATTATTTAGATCATACTTAGAGTGTTATGCAAGCAAGTAACCAATGAAGAGATCACTCAGGGTAAAATTTGTGGCGAGTAAGTAAAGAGTGAGTAGTACAGGTTTGTGGTAGCCAGTAAGAGAAGTAAAGAATTGGTGTAGTCACATCAAGTGGATTAAAATGTGAACATCATATAAGAATAGAAATATAAAGTGATTTGATTTTGTTAATTATACCAACGTCCATGTTGGAATAATGATTTGATCTATGTGTCTAATGAGAATGATTGATTTAACATCATCAGGTTAAAGAAGAAACTACAAAATGTGGATCTATGCATCGATGAGATTAGTGCCTCATAATTTGGGGATTGGTGTCTC
Source organism: Taxus chinensis (assembly GCA_019776745.2). Taxonomy (NCBI): domain Eukaryota; kingdom Viridiplantae; phylum Streptophyta; class Pinopsida; order Cupressales; family Taxaceae; genus Taxus; species Taxus chinensis. The sequence goes on along the minus strand of CM034147.1, from coordinate 196,147,790 downwards.
TAGTGGGTTAGTGCTCATTAATCAGCTGAGTTAGTGCTCAGCATTGGGGATTGGTTTCTCCAGTAGGTTGGTTCTTATGAACTAGTTGAGTTGATGTTCAGCATTGGGGATTGGTGTATCTAGTAGGATGGTGCCTAGAAATTGGCTAAGTTGGTTCTCAACATTGGAGAGTAGTGTCACTGGTAGGTTGGTGCCATTGAGATATTTTGGGGCTGGATTTGGAAAGTAGATTAAATTATTTTTTTCTTTTTGGTTTTATTCTGAAAGGGTTTCCACATAAATATTGTGTTGTCTAATTGTTATATCTTTTGTGAATGTTGTCCTTATGGATCTTAATATTTTAAATAAGTAAAATTGTGTATATATTGATTCACCCCTATCTCAGTATAAGTGTTTTCTCTTCAATTGGTATCATATCAGTTCCTTCATAATAATTTTACCACTAGAAGGAAGATCTTCGTAGCACACATGGCAAGATAAGACATATACTCTTCAAACAGGGATCAATTTTTTGATGGGTCTAATTATGTCTTTTAGAGCATAAATATTTGCACCTGTTTAATGGCTCATGGTTTTGACATTTGGAAATCAGCTATAAGTGGTTATGTAACTCCAGCAACTCCACCTATAGATCAATATGGTAAGAAGGCAAGTGAGTGTTAGAAGAATAATTACTGAGAGGGGGTAATTAGTCATAAAACAATTTTTACTTCATTTTCCAAACCATATATTCATCATTCAAGTTGTATATTCAACATGCATAACTATGTGAGCTTATTAAGATTGTTATAACCATCCACAAGTATGCAAAGAAAGAGAGAGAACACAAGTACACAACATATAAAGTGGGGAACTCTCAAGGGGAACAAAAACCATTGAAACCTCTGCTAATATTGATAAAAAAGGATTTACAAGAATATTACACATCTTGCAATATTTCTTTAGTGAGGCACCAACCCTGCAAAGAGTACAAACCCCTAGTTTAGTAGGGAACCAACCCTACAAGGAGGCTAAAACCCCCTAAGGTGATCAAGAACCAAATCAACCACCTAAAATGGATGAAAAATGAAGATATGTTTCTCACACAACTAATAGTGATCCAATTTCATCTCCAAACACACCAAACCCTCTTCAAAACAAGCACTCTCCTAACTCGCTCAATATCTCTTCTACATGGGCTAAATATGTTAATTTCCCTTACGTACCTGATCATCAATCTTATTCATCTCTTCATGACTCTCTTATGCTCTTTCCATGACCCCTCTACACTTCTCTTTTTCCTCCTTTGGCTTGCTCACAACCCCATAGGCATAACTAGTTAGAAATGACCAAATACACTTGCTTATATACCCTACTCAAGCTCATAACAACTCTAGGTTGGCCATGGCCATATAGGTCAGTCATCCCAACTCAAAAATAGATTAAAAAAATCATATAAACCAACTCAAAGGACCCAAGTAGATCTATAGGGGTCAAGACAACACTAACAAGCACCAAGACACTCTAGCAAGCTCAAAACAAGCTTTAAAAACTCTAACGAATGCATCACGATCATCAAGGACATCTAGCAAAATTTTCATGGCTCAAAAATAATCATGTAACTCAAGAAAAACCTTCAAGAATCACCAAAAATATCAGGAACATTTGTAACTACCATCTCAACTATGAAACACTTCAAGAAGCAAGCTTGCACAAGTAGGTCTTCAAGCACCTAGAATTATGTTCCAGACAACGATTGAGTTCACATATCAAAAATCATCATCAAGGCTCAAGTAATATACCATTGGAAATATGTAGATGGGGTGGGAGAGGTGCACTCAATTCACATGGTTGTGTGCTTTCCCACCCATGTTCAAATCCCCCTGAGGCATGATCCTCTATGAGGTGGTTTCTCCACTAGATGTGGCATCTCTTCTTGTTACAATTGCAGCATGTTGGTTCTTGCTTCATTCAGGATTATACTTCACTCGTTTTGGTCATTACATTCCCATTCGCTTCACTCTAGAGATTAATTCACTCACTGTGGATTATGCATCTTCCTGTCTAGTTTCTAAGGTTTCTTTATTCGGGTTACTCGTGTTGGTTCCCTTCGTTGTAACTAGGTTATGGATCCTCTCTAAAAACTCCTCATGATGTATAAGGATGTGGGTCCTTTCAAAACCCTCAAATTTACCCCCTTTCAAAAAATATACCATTGGAAATATATATGAATCTAATTTCTGTAACAACTCACTCTAAGATCCAACTCATAGTGAAAGGCCTCCAGTCAGCTCAGTCTTTGAAACTGCTCAAAATTGCCAAACAGGAATCAAGAACGAGTCTTGAGATAAACATGATACATCACCTTCAAAACCACTTCCAAGATAAACCAACACCTATAACACATCAAGGAAAATTTTACCAACATGCTCAAGCACTAAGAGTCATATCTCATGTGGATAAATTCATCCGAGCACACATGTTTCTTCACAACTTCTTGAGACACCTAATAGGGTTAATTAGGCCACTAGGGTTTCAACATGAAACCACTTCAAGTGATCAAACCAAAGCCTCAAAAAATTCATATTAGGTATCTACATGTTATATATTCTCATAAAATGTTTCTACAACATAAAAAGTGACTCATCTCGTGTCAAACCTCTAAGACTAGCTCTTAGCCCTTAAGGCCAAAATCGGTAGGGTAACTTTGGAGACCTGTAACTCAAAATTTCTTCAAGAAACCTTCCTGAAACTTTTCATGGTTGTCTATCACATCTCCCAAGTATTTTTTAACAATTTAATTTTAATCTTGAAGCTTACATCTCAACCCTAAAACAGTAAATCTCCATAATACACAAGATTTTCTCTCCCTTCCTGAAATAAATAAATCATTAAACCTATGCCAAAATGAGCTCTGATGAATCCTCTACAACCTTGATGCATCACATTTTATTTCCAAGACATTTTTGAGACCAAACAATTCACTTCTTCTAATTCACTCTAGAAGGAGGGTTTCACTAGGGTTTAAAAGCAATCTAAATTCTTAATGGTTGTTCATAAATATGGTACATCTAAACTAATTCATTATTTTTGAAAAATATTCTATACTCCATGAAAAAACATCCCCTAAATCCTCAATTTCCCATGCAGAGTGTGTGTGAGTGGGTGAGCAATATAAGATGCCATATCAAGCTAGTTTTGCCTTCTTAAAAACTTGGTTTTGCCAAAATCATCATAACTTGAGAAAATATATTAATTCTGACATGAATCACCATATCTACCTCCTCTAGATAACCCACTTCTTATCCATGCTCAAATATATTTGCAACTCTCCAGCCACTAAGACTTACATGTGCCTACATGCCTTGCTCTCAAGAAACTTGCTTCAAAGGACCATGATACATCATCAAACCTCTTAATACTGACCTGAAAAACCTCATACATGTGTTATGCCATGTCAAAAAACCTTCCACATGCTTTAACAATACTTCATGTCACCATGCCAAACCCCATGCACTAGGTCTAGGAATAGGCCTAAAATGACTTGACATACCACATACTTCCTATGAACAGACCATGATGACCACTTGCAGACAATTGAACACCTCCTACACATCATATGGACCATGATTGACCTCGTGGATACCTTATACAAGCTTTGGAGTACACATACCATGACCATGCCTAGTAGACCATGCTCCAGAACATCATAGCAACTCACCAAATCAAGACACTACCAATCAACCTTCATGTTTCATTGTGATTGACATCTCATGGAGACACATATGGCACCTAAACACCCTTTCCATCAATGAAAACATAAGACACAATGGAAAATAGTGAGATAGATGCAAAGGTTATGAATGTAATTTTGTGTGGTTTGTTTGAATGAGAATTTGTTAAAGTGATGTATTGTATTTCATTCAAGGAAATATGGGATAAAATTAAGAACATATATGAAGGATATATTAAAGTGAATAAATCAAAGCTCCAAACACACATAAGTTAATTTGAGGTTTTAAAGATGAAATATGATGAAAAAATTGCATCATATCTTCTTCGGGTGGATGAAATTGTAGACACTATTAGAGGGCTTAGAGAAGAAATTAAAGATGTGGTTATTGTGCAAAAAGTGCTAAGATATTGTTTCACTATTTTCTTTACATTTTTGAATGACAAAATAGATAAGGGTAAGGGATAGGAGGAATACCTGTTAAATGGGTTGGTTGATGGTTGTTACGTGCATTCTGACTTCGTGATCTAGTGTCGAATGTGAGAGCTTCCTTTTGGCTAGGAGGAACTACCTGTAATAGAAAAAGATACCACAAAAGATAAGTTAAATGATATATGACAGTGGATTGCCTAGTGTATGCTAGTTCTGGGAACTGTGATACTTCCTAGATGGTTGTCAATCCATTATTTAAAATAAATTAATGTGAGAAATAAGTAAAGTCCTATTGTAGCTTATATGATTTAGGTATCTCATTCAAGTACAATAAGCAAATCCAATCACAACAGCCTAGGCTATATTTGGATCTAAAGGATGAGGTGTCTGTCAAGGTACTGGGACTGGTCAGGATTTGATTCTGGGTTGTTTAGGTCAACTAGTAGGAGGTTTTTTGGCTCTATTCTTGGGTAGGGTATAAAATCTAGAGACCAATGTCATTTGGGTATAACCGACGATGGTTAAGGGAGACTGACGATGGTTATGGGTAGCCGGCGTCGGTACAGTAGGGTGACAATAATTCAATGAAAACCTTATTGTAGAGGCTAGGTGAGGTTGGATGGGGCTAAAGGAGGAGATGGCAAGGTCTATGGGAATACTGAGAACACTCAAAGAGGTGGAAGGGCTAGGATAGGTGATCTGACAAGCGGGTGGGTGAGATTTTTGGGTTTTTCAGAAAGAAGGCGATGGAGGAATGGGAATATTAATAGAAGAATGATGACAGAAATGATAACAACTCTATTAATAGAATAGGAATGGAAATGATTAATGATAAAACACTTACCAATGTTGCAGGTCTAAGGTTTGGGTGGTGGTATGATCGGTTGATGGAATGGAGCTTGGTGCAATAGTGACGCTTCCCAGAATGTTACCGTGAGTGCCAAATGCTTTTGGATCTGTCCTGGTGTTGGCTATGGATGTATGGGTGCATGAAAAGGCTCTGGTTCTGCTTGCATGTAGCTCTATTCTTGTCTTCTTGCTCTCAGAATGTGCCAACCCAAAAACAAGGTTGCTTAGGTGAATAAATGGTAACCGACGACAACTCCTGGTTGACCGGCGTCAGTTCAGGGGCTACCATTGTCGGTTAAGGTGGGATTCCCTAGGTTTACTAAAATTGCCAAATCTCACCTCTTTTTAACTCAAGTTTGTTCCTTGATCCGCGGATTTGGAACGTACGTTACATTTTTTTGAGCGGGAACATGGTTAGAGGGATAATAGGCATTGAGTTTTAGGGTTAAACTAAGTCTTAGCTCATTAAGGTAAGTGAGACTAAGTCATAGTTGGTTATGGAAACATGCTAAGAATAGGTCTAGGGTGAGGTGGCTAGGTGAGGTGTCTAAGTGAGGTGGAAATTAGGTTAATTAAAATAATTAATCAATGTATATTGTGAGGGTGAGGATTAATTTAAGTTAATTAAATTAATATTAATGTGGGGTGAAAGGGGCTATGGTATATGTTTGAGTTGGTTATTCGACGGGAGGCCAAGGGCAGTGTGACCCAATTTTGGTGTCTATAGATATATTCATTTTAGGTTTGACGCCAAGGTGTCTGCAGTTGAAGAAATGAAAGAGTTAAGCACCCTAATAATGGATGAACTACATGGGATTCTAACTGCGTATGAGATGAGAACTAGAAAAGATAAGTCACCTAAGTGAGAGGCATCCTTCAAAGCATCAAAGAAGATGAAGAACAAAAAGCATGAGCCACGTGAATACTCTAGCATTGAATCATATTAAGAAGAAGCTCATTTTTTTAGGAAGATGAAGAAGGGATCTGGAAAATAAAAAGGTATTTTACCCTTCAAATGTGTTAATTGTGGTGAAGTAGGGCACTATGAGGCTAGATGTCCATATGTAGAAAATAAAAATAGTGATAGTGAAGATGGTCACAACTTGAAGGAAAGCAACAAGTATTATTAGTCTAAGAAGAAATATAAGTAATGAAATTCTGAGAAAAGGAAAAATTTCTACAAGCACAAGAAAAACCTCTATACCAAAGGAGGAAATCATCCCATCTGAAGAAAGTGATGAAAATGACTCTGCTAGTGATCAAGAAGAATCATTATTCATGGCAGTAGAAAGTGAAGGAGAGATGGCTACAGAATATGAAGAAGATGCTAAAGTTTAAGGTAAAGTGGATCTTTAAGAATAAATCATTAGTTCCCTAGATGAGATCAAGATACTTAAGAAGAATAATAGGAAAAAAAAACAATAGTTTCAAACATTTGAAGAAGAGTATAGTGCTTCAAAGACAAATTTGTCACAAGACCTTGAAAAATCCCAAAATATTATCATCATCCTATAGAGTCAACTTAAAGAGATGAAGAATATGAATGTGGATATGAGAACCCATCTGAAGACAAAAGAAGACAATTATGCTAAGTTATACTCAAAGGTTGTGGTCCTAAAATACGAATTGGAGAAGACAAATAATAATTTGAGAAGATGCCTCAAGTTTGAGAAGAGCACTAAGATACTAGATGATATACTCAATAATCTCTCGATAACCATTTATCAAAATTGAACTTGGATATAAAGACAATCAGAGGACCACCAAAGAATATTACAACATGCCACCATAGATGGAAAACATAGACAAGTGAAAGACCTATGTAGATGCTCTTAAAGGTATTATCAGAGATGAAAATAGTAAGGAGTATGACACTCATGTTCCTCAAAGTACAAGAACTCCAAATGAAATAAACAAGAATAAAGATATTTCTGTTACTAAGAATACAAGCATTCCTCACAAATACAGCTTAGACATATGTAAAATATATTTCCCCCCAATTTAGCATCAAATGACCAAGTTTAAGAATTCTTTTTATGGTTGTTTTTTTTCATACAATCAGTTTGGGCATAGAGAAGTATATTGTATATCTCATGCAAGAATTTTTTATGAGAAGAATGCAAATGCAATTTCTTATGGGGTTTCAAATAGAAACTACAATTCATTTTCTCCATAATCAGAATACAAAGATAATGGTATTATATGCTACAAATGCCACAACTATGGGCATGTAGCACGTTTTTGCAGAAATGTAGAATATCTCAGACAAAATAAGAATGAGTATGGATGAAACAGAAATATAGTTGTGCATAGTTTTTTAAGTAAAGCTATAATCCATTATCTCCATTATTAGATGATATTATATGTTATAACGATGTATAAGTATGGACATATATCAAGTTAGTGTAGAAACAATCTAGTTGATCAAAATGAAAGAGTGGATGCATATGCCAAACATAAAGGTGAATTCATAAAAAATTTGAAGAAGAAAAAAAAACATGGGAGTTCCAATGAGGAAATTAAAGGCAAGGAGTGGATTGGCTAAGGTATGGTAGTAGTTTTTAATGATGTTAAGGTAGGAAAAAAAATGCAAAAAGAGGAGTTTCTGCATTCTCAAATATTGGATTTGCAAATGGAGGATTCTCACAAGAATCAAAAATAAAATGTAAAGCAAGCTGATCATGATGAGGATTTATATGAATTTGAAGTGGATTCCACATGTAATGATGATGGTGAGAATCAACAAAGTGAGATACTTTTCTAGAAAGAATTATCAACTTGTGGAGAGAGAGAATGATTATGGAGGGTAAGGATACTTGACGGGTAGACAGTATTGATGATGACATTAAAACTAATGAAATGGATAAGGACAATATGGATAATGAGGACTTGGTTTACGAATCAAGTAGAATAGGATGAGAAGTGTGATGAAAAGAATAAAAATACAGCAGTTGGTGAGCAGCTTTAGGAGTAACTAAAAGTTGAAGTTTCAAGGTAAGCAAATGAGGAATTCAAGAAAGTAAAGTTCAGCCAAGAGAAGCCATGGGACAAGAACAATATATTTAAGCAAGTTGCAAAGATTCAAGTTATGTGTCTCTAAGTGTGATTATGGATAGTGGTAGTAGTAACAATTTGTTTTCAAGTGTAGTAAGTAGTTAATGAGTTGTTTTTAGCTCACAAGATGTGAAGAGGAGGCACATGACAAACTGATTGAGAGTGTTGAAAGATATTATGTGGAGAACTCATGAAAAGAAATAGATCTAACTATTTTAAAGGCATGTATTATTATACAAACAATAGTTTAAGCTAACAATATTTATGATAGAAAGAGTGCAAGAGAAGGAGCATTTTTTGGGTAACAGTTTAGTATCTTGGATAAGCAAGTAGCGGGTTTCTATTTCTTCATCTACAGTAGAGGCAGAGAACATTTCAATAGTATCATGGTGCACATAATTTCAATGGAGGATGAAAACTTGGGGGGAGCAAATCCTTTCCTTATGATAGTGAAGAAAAGTTAGAAAAAATTTAGCGGATGCATACTCAAAGGGGGGGAGTTAAAGCAAGGGGGAGAAGTACAAAAAGACATTATAGAAGGAGATTTTTTATATTTTTTACTCCTTTTTCATAGATGTCAAAGGGGGAGATTTAAATCAAGGGGGATTAGTACAATAATACATTAAAGAAAATGAGAGTTTTGTAGAAAGGGGGAGCAAGCTACATTCTCAGGTTATTCATATTCAAGGTGATTGGTTGTGGTTGGTTGCCATCAATGAAAAAGGGGAGTTTTTTTTAATAACTGTCATTGATGTCAAAGGATTTTGATGGAGCTAGTAGAAAAAGTAGATTGTTGGAAGAGTTTTCATTAATCAATGTATATCATTAGTATCTTTAGAGTCTCCTACTATAACTTCGGAGTCTCTTCATGTAGCTTCAAAGTCTGACATGGCTTTAGAGATTTTATTGATGCAAATGATCAAGAAGCATGAAGTGTAATGGTCTGGAACTCAAAAAAAATTTCCCTCTGTAGCTAGCAGCGTTTTTAGTATGGAGCTAATAAAAGAATCAGTCTAGAGATGGTTGTAGATCTGGTTTGGATCCAACGGTATTGAGGTGACTATAATAATACATTCTTGAGATACACTTATGAATGTTTTGGAGCATCCTTAATCAATATGTCTAAAGTAATAAGAATACAGGACTGTGCGAGTAGAAAAATATATATTTGTGAATAAAAATAACTTTATTTTTGTGTTAGAGAGAACTTATTGTTTTCCAAACAAAATCGGTTTTGAATATCCATTATTCAGGGGAAATTGCATCATTCCATGATAGAGAAGATAGTTTCTATGATCATGTTTTGGCTGACCTCCTCTATTTTTGGAAACAAAATGTTCCATGAATTTATATTCAATTGACAAGCTAACCCCTCTTGTATTTTAGAATTGATTCGCTTTGTGTTAACTATGGCCGACCTTCATCTTGACTTAGTGTCAATGTTTAAGAGAATACACAAGTATAAAAGGAGATGTAAAATCATTATATGTTGGAGGTGTGGAGAGCACAGAGTATGAGTAGGGTGACATTGTGAAGGGAGTGTGCTTATATGGATAAAATGGAAAATTATAGAAGAAGTTGGAAATGTAAAAGGTAGTGTACATGGTGCGGTATGGAGTGAGCGTGGTGTGAGAGATTGTGTTAGGTTGGAAAAATATGAAACTACTGTGTGGAAGAATAAAGTGATGTAATGGAAATATTCTTATGAGAAGGAAGTGTGAGCTGCTAAGGAGAAGATTAGAGTGACTAATTAAGACCTCTGTTTAAATCTCAAGCAGATCTTTGAGTATGGAGTAATGGAAACTTGTTGAAGAAGAGAAATAGTAAACTCAAACAAATTGAAGTGGTGAATTTTTCAAGAGGAATGAAGAGAAAACAAATCATGGCATTAGTGAGTTAGGGAGAAAATAAGGGATGAGGTAGTAGAGGATCAATATTATGAATAAATTATTTAGAGAATACTCAGAGTGTGAGGCAATAAAGTAACCACTGAAGAGATCATTCAGTGTAGAATCTATTACAAGTAAGGAAAGAGTGAGTAGTGCATATCTGTGGAATCCAGCAAGATAAGTAAATCATAGGCGTGAGTAGAGCGAGAGGATGAAAGTGTGAATAACAGAGAAGAATAGAACTATAAAGTAATTTGATTTCATTAATTGGACCAGCATCCGTGTTGGAAGAATGATATGATCTATGTTTGTAAAGAGAATGATTCAAATGCCATCATCAAGTTAAATAATCAACTACTAAGGGTGGATCTATGCATCATTGAGGTCGGGGCCTCATAATTTAGGGTTTGGTGTCTCCAATGGGTTGGTTCTCATGAATCACCTGAGTTGGTGCTCAACATTGGAAATTGTTGTCTCTACTAAGTTGGTGCTTGCAAACTAGCTGAGTTGGTGCTCAGCATTGGGGATTGGTGTCTCTAGTACGATGGTGCATATGAACTAGCTGAATTGGTTCTCAATATTGGGGATTGGTGTCTCCAGTAGCTTGGTGCCTACAAATGTGTGTTGATATATTTTGGGGCTAGATTTGGATGGTAGATCCAAGTAGTATTTTATCTGTGGTTTTCTCCCGAAAGGGTTTCCACATAAATCCAGTGTTTTGTAATTGTTATATCTTATGTGAATGTTGTTGTTATAGATGTTAATGTTTTAAATTTTAAAAAAAAATTGTATATAATGATTCACCCCCTCCCCCCTCAGTATAAGTGTGTGTTCTTCAATAAATCCTCCACCCATTCATTTACACCTCACTAGTTGACATATCAAGTTGGATAAAGCAAATTAAATCATGACTAAGGCTAAAAATCATTAAGATGACAAGTTTAAATTAAATCAAAGCATAGATTTGAGTTAAAAAAAAAAACATATCCCTTGAATCGTCGATTTCTAAATTAAATCAAATATCTTTCCAAGATAAAACTCAAGTCACTTTTTGGGTGAATAAAACAAAATAGATGAAATATTTATTCAAAGAAAACCTTTTGAATATTCATGAGATATGCCACCTTTTCCAAAACTCGATGATAACTCACTCAATCAAGCTCAAATCAGCAGCTTATCTTGCCAATTAATTTGGAAACTCAGATAAATCATTCCAATTATTCTTTAGCTAGCCTCATATCATAAAATCAATCACATAAATCAAGGCTTTGGGATTCTCTACCCTTGACTATAAATAAACACTCATTCCTCTCCATTTTTCATCTTTGGAAGATTAAGAATATATGTTATTAATGTGTCAAATTGTCACTCAATTTTACTCATCGTTACATTGTTCATTTAATCAAGAATTTATCAATGAATTCAATCATCAATCATTTAAATTTCTCATTTCTGAAATCTACTTCCATTCAGAACATTCTTGGAGCATCCACATCCAATTGATCGTAGAGATTCAAAAAAATGCTTTGCTTCAATCCAAGCTTCAACCAATCTCATCTAGGGTTACAAAGAGGTACAAAGGAAGGATCAAGTTTTCTTATTGTTTGTTTCTTTCCCTTATTTTGCATTTTCTTTGTATGCACTCAAAACAATCTCCAATGGCTTCCATGCATTCCTTCTTCCTACTAATATTTCTATAGAGGTAACATATAATGTACAATGCATATTCATTGTCAATGTTACAATATATTCTACAACAATGCCTAATGTGCATAAAAATTGAGATATGCATGCTTCATCTAGTCATATCCTTTACAGATGCGCGCATGCATATTATGTATACTATATATATGATGAAACCAACCTCCACAATCCAAGTGAAGCTCATATCTACATCACAATGACTATATAAAGCTAAACTCATATTTTTTCATTAATGTTTGCAATTATCGAAGCACCCATAACATACTACAATAATTAAATGATGTTGAAATCAACTTTTTCTCATTTACAACTATAATGAGATAATATGACAAAAACAACAATATTGAAAAATGAATTATCCTCCATTATTGTGATGATTTCATTTTTTAGAATTTGATGTGTAATTGTAAACACAAAATCTATGTACTTGGGTACATTTCTAGGTCCTAACGCATACTAATGTATACATTATTCCTAAGCAAGAAAACTAGTGGTTGGCAACTCCTTTGGTCCTTTTGGTTACTGTCTTTTACACTTTACTGGCTTTACACATCTTACAACTCTATTAGTATTTAACTAATTTATCTTTTATGACCTCAAACACTAGCGCCCAGCTAGGACAGAAGCGCTCAAGCGATCACGTCCCTCTTGGGCACTCATGCCCTTTTTTATATTCTTCTTACTCTTTTGGGTTTCTTTTACTTCTTGGTCACCTTTTAAAACTTTGGGTCGGCCTTTCAGCTGTTAATTACAAAATTCAAACAAGGGAATCATGTATATACTTAGCTATTTCTCTCAAATAAGGGGGCCAAGCATCATAAGCATTATCTACCATCACCTAAGCTTGCATTAAAAATAACAAAAGCATTATAAATCACACATCTAGCACACTCATATAAGGGACAAGGGTTGTATCAATTTGCACACACAACATAGGATGGGAGTTCATTTTATTCCATCACACACATTTTACATACTTGGTACATTCTAGATCTAGCCCACTATCATCATGCAACTTGCACAAGGGAATCCTAGGGAATCATTACACACATAAACACACATAACTACATGGATTCTAAAGTGTAGTGCAACGCTCAGTACTAAGTTTACTCTTCGAGTGACCATTGGGGTCAGTCTGACTCCACATTTTGTATCTTTTTTATTATATTTGATGTTGTTTGTGGACATGTGCAGGTAGCTATCTATTTTTACATGTTATAAGTATGACTGATGATCTAACATCCAAACTAGAACAAAAATAGCTAGTAAAAGTAAAGCTCCTCTAGCCCAAAAAGGAATAGAACCTGAGTATCTAAGCAGTCACTAACACTATCCAATCAATAACATTAAGGTACTCTTGTCCTCCCACTGGCACTTCTATTCGGCATAGTTATAAGTTCCAAAACCCCAATTGAGCCTCGAAGACATTGTTCCCAGCTAGATTCAGCAGTTACCTTATCTACATCATCAACCGATTACAAAAAAATCAACTAAGTCATCTTCCTCTTTTATTTTCATAGGGTTTCATATCTTTGAATGCTTGTTGTTTGTCTATTACTATATATTATCATCTATATATCATTATTTATAGTATGTTACTATGAATTTAAGTTTTAATTCAATTTATATTAAATCATTTGGTGAACCCACACTCGTGATCTAACATTTGGATCCTTATTTCTCTTATTATATTAGATTTTTATTTCCTTAACCTTAAACCCTAGTTGCATCAAGGTTCACATTTCCATCATACCTCTGATCTGCATAGGCCTTCTTAGGGTTTCACCCTTGGCCTTATCTTACTAGGGCTCTCATTTCATACATTACCTTTTCTTTCATGACCCCTAAGGTTCCTCAAGTCTCCTTTTATCAATTACTTCAAATGCACCCACCTTCTAAAGATGCTCTGTGAAAATTCATACACACTATGTACCTCCCTCATGATACACCACCTTCATAAGTAAGGGCCATTTTCGATTGTCTCTCCGACCTCTCTATCAGTCTCGATACCACAATTAATCAATCCATATTTAAGTCAATTTAAGGTTTACACCATTTATTTCAATATCGATTTCAAGCTATGGAAACCAAAATTACATCCATCACCGTTGAAATCTTATATCTTAAGGTTGCTTCTCACGCCCATGCTAGTTCTCCTTCTACACCTCATTTTGATCCCATGTCTACTACATGTGCTCATACAAGCAAGGTCAACATCTCCCCACAAAAATCACCTCTCAAGTTTGATTGAAATGTCAAGCAACATGATATTCTGTCTGAGCTCCTCAATCACCAATTAATTTCCTTGCCACCTACTCATTATTAATCTCCTTATCAGCTTACGAAATAAAAAGGTCACCCATTTTACAATCACCATAGACTTAATGGACATCATGAAAATGTTTTCTATGCTTTACAATGAAGAATTAGGAAACTTGAGCATCAAGAATTTATTTCATTTACTACACAAAATTCTACACACTCATCTCTAATTACCAAACCCCAATGGTCCCCAACTATGATCCCTATATGTCTAGTGAGAATCACACCATACTTACTAATGTTCCTTCTCCAGTAATCCAAGAGCCACCTATCCAAACTAGTATCATACAACCTTTAGAAGTACCTACCCCATTACCTCCTCTTATTGTGTCATCTGCAGTGTTAAAAACCACAAATATTCCACCACCATTAAAGGAGGCACAAAAAATTTACCTGACACAAGCTGCAATCCGTCACCTACTTCTATTTCCTCCATTAGACCCAAAATTTGATGTTGGTCATACCCTTTCTTCTACCTACCATTGTGATGAATGTATATTTTCTCATGCCACATTTCAACATCCATTACTATGGCATGGTCACTCTCACATCATCACATAGATCTCCATCAATCAAATACTTTGGGGAATCAAACTCTCCCCCTCATACTCGCACGTTCTAATCAGCAGTTGCCTATCTATACTACTCATATGCACATATTTTGGTTTTCAATTCACGTAAATATTTTTAGCATAACTTTCTCTTATTTATGCTATGAGCACACCTTGCTACATCTATCTATCTCACTCAATACATGCTATTTTCCTCATGCTTAGTTATGGATCCTGATATTCATGATACACATACTATACATTATACATAATCTAGATATTCTTGCTCACAATGATCACATATATTTTCCAGTATCTCCTAATATACACACTTGGGGGGCATCATACCTTTTCTCCCCCCATCAATATTTTTGTCTCTCATAGCTTATTTACTACATTTCACACTCTGCGCTTCAGCAATCAATCTTTCCTAACATCTACTCATATCGCATACTTTACCTTCATTACCTAATGACACACTTTTTTTCTATGGTTCATGATTTGACTATTGAGGGTGTAATTCCTCTGTGAACCTCACTTATTACATCTTGGCTAACCTATCTCACTCTATGCTTCATCACTATATTTCAGAGAATTACCACATCTCTGGTTCACATACTTTATCTTCATTACCTGATGACACACTCTTGTTCTATAGTTCATACTTGACTATTGAGGGAACAATTCTTAAATGAAACTCATCATAATACACATCCACTGGGGGAAATGTGGGCCCTCTCATCCGTACATATTCCATCACATGCACATAACATCTACCAAATATTGTTTGTATTTACTCTTGTTGGATTCTATTATTTACATGTTGCACTTTGTTTCCTATGTTATCTATATTATTAATATGTCATTTTATTTTTCTATACACATATGCATGCATTTACGTGGTATCTTGAGGTAAATGCATGAATTTTATATATTCTCACAAGATGCATGATGCTCAATACTCCTCTTTACCAGTCCCTCCGAGGCTCCTAGGGGCATATACCTTTTGCCACTATCATACTATACACATCACAAGTTCTATCGTTTTAGTATTTATTACTTCTTGGAATTATCACTTCTCACTACTTTATACACGCTTTTACATAATACTTATATTTATAACATGTTAATGGGTGCTTAATGTGTAGCATTTTCCTTATAGGACTATATACAACCATGCTTATCTGTCACTTTTTTTGTTATTGCTATTGTTTGCATTGGATATGCCCTATATTATAGTTGATCATTGTTTTCTTATGGTCGTTTCAATCCTAATTGTCTTGTGACATTGTGAGCGATGTCTCCTGTATGCAATCCATTTTTTGTGGTATCAACTTGTCTTCATACTTGATTACTACATTGTATTCTATTGCATGTTATATCATTTACACTAATACTTTTTTCTAGTCATACTTTGTTTACATATGCCTTTGTTTCTAACATGCACATCCCCTACCCCCTTGTTGGTATCCAATACATGATATGCATCTTAGCTTTAGGTCCTCTCCTTTGGGTTGACATCCTCCTACATTCATCATATCGACCCCAAATGAGGGGGCATCTATTGGGTGAAAAAATTACCCTTCCAACAGTACATATTTATAGAATCAGATCAACATAGTATGGAATTGGCCAAAGCACATAGTCACAGATTGGTCCAGAATATGACATGGACCAAAAACACAAAATGGATAATGCCCAGTATCAGACAGGAATGATGGGAAATTTTTTCCTAGGAAAAAACAAATAGTTTCTTAATTCAACACAATTTTCAGTAATTTATAGTATAATTCTACAATATCAGGAACTTGCCTTCAATTATAGAATTCATTCAATTCAATTACAAATGGTTATAATCGATTACAAATCTGGATATGCCATCTATAATGGCACTTGGGGAAACATCATGGAAGGAGAGAAAAACAAGAACTCTATCCCCAACACTCTTCTATTGGTGTGAGATCGCAAAATCACCCAAAAAACTCACTCTTGGCGTGAGATCACCCAAAAAAATCATCCTTGGCATAGGATATCTCCCAAAAAAAATCTCTCTTGGCATGAGATTACCAAAAAACCTCACCCTTGGTAGAAGGACACCCAAATCCACAACATCTTCAAAGAAAAAAATTTATATCTTTTACTCTCTTATACATTAGGTGCAACACTTTTAGAAGCACATGTGTTACTCACATCAGAATACTCTTTTTCTCTTCTTTTATAGGTCCAGCCTTATACACAACAAGAAGCAACTCACATTACAACAACTCCACACTACTACACATACACTTCACTCTTAGGGTCTACCTCCCCTTCATAGTTTCCACATTTCACATTATGATGACATCATGCTTCACTTGTTCACTCGGAATGCTATCGACTACACTCTTCTCTACAAGATTACAAGGTACAAATCTTCTATCTACTTTATGCTATTGAGTATTCACTCAACAAAATAAAGTGGGGGAAAATGTAGACATAAAATCTATGCACTTGGGTACATTTATAGGTCCTAAAGAATACTAATGTATACATGATTCCTAAGCAAGAAAACTAGTGGTTGAAAACTGTCTTTTGGGCCTTTTTTTTTATGGTCTTGCAATTTTATTGGCCTTATACACATCTTACAGCTCTTTCGAAACTTAACTTATTTATCTTTTATGACCTCAGACATTAATGCCCAATTAGGACAGGAAGTGCATCAGGTGCTCCCTGTCCATGCTTAGGCACTTCATGACCTTCTTTATCTTCTTCTTACTCTTTTGGGTATCTTTTACTTCTTACACACCTTTTAAAACTTTGGATTGGCCTTTCAGTTGTCAATTACGAAATTCAAATAAGGGAATCATATATATACTTAGTTATTTCTCTCAAATAAGGGGGCCAAGCATCATAAGCATTATCTATCATCACCTAAGCTTACATTCAAAGGCACAAGAGCATTACAAAGCATACATCTAGCACACTCATACAAGGGACAAGGGTTGCATTATTCTGCATACACAACATAGGAGGGGAGTTCATTTTATTCCATCACACACATTCTACATACTTGGTACATTCTAGATCTAGTCTGCTATCATCGTGTAACTTGCACAAGGGCAACCTAGGGCATCATTACACACACAAGCATGACAGAAACTACATGGAGTCTGAGATGTAGTGTAACGCTCGGTACGTAAGTTCACTCTTTGAGTGACCGTCAGGGTCAGTCCAACTCCCCATTTTACATCTTTTTATTAGATTTGATGTGGTTTGTGGGCATGTCTAGGCTAGACTATCTATTTTGTAGGTTATAGCTATGACGATGAACATTAATTGAAAATCCAGAGCAGACAAAGAGAGATCAACATCGAAGCTCCTCCAACCCAGAAAAGACCAAAACTTGAGCATCTAAGCAGTCACTAGCAACTAGAACGGTCACTAGCACCCAGGTGATCTTGTCCTCCTGTGGGCGCTTCTATCCAGCACAATTCTAAGTCCTAGAACCCTCGGTGAGCCTTGAAGGACATTGTTTCAACAGTCTATTTCAGCAGTTACCCAGTCCAGATCATCTCCCAGATCACATGAATTAGCTACCCAGTCATCTTCCCTCTTTCATTTGCATAGGGTTTCATATCTTTGAATGCTTGTTTCTTGTCCAGTATTGTATATTATCCTCTGTATATCATTAGTTACAATACATTACTCTGAAATTAAGGTTTAAATCAATTTATATTAAATCAACAACTTCATGGTTTGAATGCCTTCTCTTTTGGAGTTACCATATTCCATGTTATTTCTTTCTTGCAATGTAACACAAAAAGTTTTAAGTGATAAAGAAATGAAATCATGCTACTATAAAAATTAAGAATTCAACAATATACTTTCAAACTATAAAACTTATGTTTCATTGTACCAATGAACCATATGGTTCTGATCTAGTAATTAGAGTGTCAAGAATTTCTTCATGTTCAGACTCATAAACTTTCCACAAGTCATTATTGAACGATCTACCCTCATATTTGATCAACTGAATGTTAGATAAAACAACAAGGTGAGAATAATGACTAATCCTAATATGCATGTCAAAGTCCCCGAATAACTACACATTGGAATTCTTCATTGGATATCTTTTAAGTCGTGTACTAGTAACCATAGACCTTGTAGGATACTCTTGGCCTTATCCATCTATGATTGGGGTTGTCAATTTCTTTCTTACCTCAACACAATGACATACGTAATAATTTTGTCATTCTTTATTATTTCTTTTGCAAAAAATATGACCTGCATCAAATTGTACAAAAAACAATTTCAATAATTGATTCATAAATACTACGAAAAATTATCTAAAATATTAATTTCTACTAAATAATCCATAGATATAATATGGGGCTACACTAGATCCGATATATGATCAAAGTCAATTGATAATTCTATCTCCATGAGTTGTAGTGCTTGTGGAGGTGAATACGTCTCAAGTGGATTTAAATGTCTACAACAATATTCATCGACCCACTCTTTCATCTCACACTCATCCCAAATAAAATGCATACATCAAGAACAAAAGCATGTCATCTACCTCGTATGAATAGTCCATGAACTTGCATTTGAGATTTTAAAAGAGTGCAACTCACTTCATCATGTCAGTGTAAAACAATCTTTATATTTTGCAAAGTTTTCTTCTTCTACCAACCAAAAAAAGCTACGAACTGTAGACTTACAATCATTACCTAGATCCATTATTGAGTTACATTAATCCACAATGGATGTTGCATCGTTCAACTTCACACCATTTTATACTTCAACTCTTCTCATACTAGGGATTTTTTAACACATGTTCATGCACCATCATGTTTCCCTTTTCTACGTCTGACTTCAATAAAATTTTAAATATGTTGAACACCACTCATCATATACATCTTACTCAACCAGTATAATGTTTGTGAGTTATTAAATTATGATATGTAAATATATAAATGTATGATGTGTTAACCGAATATGATGTTTATGTCACTCAAATTACCATAGAATATCTCAAAGTAAACTTACACGAACTTTGTTAAATGTGTACGATCGTAACTAATAAATAAATGATACTCTCAAGATCTTTTTGTCTTTCTTGTTTTATCAAGAGTATGAGTGAATGTTATATACACAAATATAGAAATCTGAATAGAGTTGTAGTATTGTGATTGGACTTCAATTTGTGGTTGTGTATAGTTCTCTGTAATATCAATAGTTGGCGTAGTGGTCCCAAGAAGAAATGTGTCCTTACATAACCTGAATTATTCGTCTAATTATCGAGTTTTGTGTGTATGTCTTGCATACTCGTACACTATATTTTCTTGAAACATAGTCATAAATTCTTATACACTTATTTATTACTCACTAATTCACAACTCTTGGCCTTTTTGTCATCTTTTGAAGTGTATGTCGTTAACTTATATTTCTCAAAACTAACTAGTTCATTTCCAATTGCATGTGTATTTTTTGTGTGTATACAATTTGGCAAACATTGCAAACCACCACAACTATCACAAGTTTCATCTAAACATGATTTCTTATTAAAAAATTGTTTGTCTTCTCTTTCACAAAAAATACTTGAGATGAAATATTTTGCTGATTTTGGTGGAACGTTTATCATACACTCCTGGAAAATATTCTTAACATGCAAAGTAACACATATATGTTGAAAGACATCATAATACATAACAAATTTAATATGTACCAAAAACAAGTAGTACGCGTGTGATTTATTTAATATAATATAGTTTTGTCATTTCAAAATACCTTTGATTGATTTTTATTTCAAGATAAGTCTCTTTAATTTTTTATAAAATTGTGTTAGTGTCATATTTGAAAAATGTTTAAGATGTGATTCAAAAGTTTGACAACCAATTCTTCTTTTTTAAATGTCTTTTTCGTTAGGTGAAACCATTGTGTTAGTTTTCTCAAAGTCTAAAATTTAAGATTTTAAGTCTTCAATTGTGTCTTTATCTTAAGGTGGGAGTCTACCAGAGAACACCCATAATGCATTGTTATTGGGAATTTTAACTTTTTTGCATCTTTTGATAACTTTCAATGGTATTTTTTATTTATTTGTAGTGCACTACTTATTTTCCTAATTAAATCATATTTCTTTGTTGCTTCTCTTAGTATAGTTGATGTAATAACACGTCAAGTAGCATTACTATCTTTGGTATATGAGGTCGGACCTATTTCTTGGTATGCATTAATTAGATTTTTTACAATAGCTTTTTTGGTGTTCATCTTAGATGTTCTTAGCTTAACATTTTTCATCATTTCAACAAACAATTGATATTTTTGTTTCATTTAAGTTCTCAAAAAATATTTTCTAAATCTTAATAGTCGTTTTTTACAAGTGCATTCAACAATCTTATCACTCATAGGGTTTAAAATATTTTCATCAAGGTCAAGTAAAAACCTAGGTATTTTACGCAAAATTCTAATCGATGATCTCAATGGTAACATTGGTTTAACATCGATAATGGAATCTGAAACAAACAGTAGAAAAAATTGATATATTTGAAACCAAGTAAGAAGAAGAAGCAATATGAATTTTCATTGAATTGAGCGATCACATTAGATGGAGGGAATAAACCCTAGCTCCAGCCTCGCATTTGGGAATGGGTATGGACAGCAATCGAGCCCGTACGAAGGAGAAGGCAAACAAGGCAAGAATGGAAGCGCCAAGATGAAGGAAGATGCAACCACGACAGAAGTTGTGGGTCCGAAAGGAAACAAAAAAGAGCCGAATAGACTCCTAGCGGGTGACAAGGGCTCGGGAGGTGGCTTCAGGTCTACGGCTCAGGCAGGAAGAGGTAATTTCAATCACGACAGGGGAGCCGCCCTCTTTCCATCCTCATTCAAAGAGGCGTTAGGGTCTAATGGGGGCAGTTGAGCCAGCAAACAGGCATTCGTGGTCGACCTGGCTGAGGAAGACTTTGATTTGGAGATTAAAAACCCGGACGTAGATGCTTATCTCAAAACTCTGTCAGAGATGTTGTTATAGGCAGATTTAATGGTCTTTGGCCATCCTCTTCAGCCCTATATTAATGGGTTTTTGAGAACTGGACAAGTAAGTGTGAAATTTCATTATGCTCAAAGGGATTTTACATTGTTCATTTCAGAGATAATGAGGATTATCATCGGTGTTTATCTGAGGGCCCCTAGTTTTTGGGTAACGTTGGTTTGTATCTTATTCCTTGGTTTCCAGATTTTGATCCTAATACACACCCTATCACCTTAACGTCAGTCTAGGTACGGCTACCCAACCTACCCTTGCATCTCTGGTATGCCTTGGAGGATATCAGAAATGCCCTGGGTAAATTAATAAAAGAGGATATGGAACGCATTCAATCATGTTTGTGCAATTTTACAAAAATGTGTGTAGAAGTGGATTTGAGTAAAGCCCTGTCGAATCATATATCACTGAAATTTGGGAATTCATAGCGAATCCAACCCTTGGTCTATGAGAATATTGCATTTCGGTGTCGAATTTGCAAAATTCCTAGTCATCTGCACGCCTCCTGCCTGCTTAACAAAAATCCCAAAAATGTTAAGAAAGGTACTACAAGTTGGGGTATTTCGTGTCCATATTTCGTTTCGGCTACAACATTCAAGGAGGAACAGGGTAAAGAGAGTAATGAGAATGGGGAGAAAAAAACAACAGAAGAAAATATGAATAACAAGGAAGCAGCAGGTGGCACAAAGTGTGGACATTCACCTAGTAAATCGGATTCAGAGTCGAACAAATTTATCCGATAGCGCGAAAGTCGTTGCAGAAAATAACATTATGCTGATTGTGAGCACTGATAAAGGAAAGTGGCATGAGGTATTGAAAAGAAAAGGAAAGAAGGGACGAATTGCTAATATTTCAGATTATTTCCCTCCTCAGGGCGGGAAATAATTTTTCTTTTTTATCGTCCCTTCCTCTGGGCCATTGTTGGGCCTTTGTGTGGTGTAGTTTAGTGTTATTAGGTGTTATTTCAGCTTTCTTATGTTTGTTCGGGTGGGGCCCCACCAACCCTTCAATTCATAACTTCGATCAAAAGCGTTTATCGATTAAAAAACATTGGTTCAACATCAGGTAAATTTTGTTCATTTCTTATATGTTGTTCATCTTCGTTCTTTAATAAATTTTGTGTGTTTTTAATACGTGGATTATTTGCTATAACATCTAATCCAAATTTGGAATTGTATCATCGTTCATTGTTTTATAAATCATTCATTATTTCATTGTTTATCGATTCAATTGTTGTTTGAGTATTTGTTTCAATATCACATTCATTTAGAAGAGATAACATACATTCACCTGCGGAGATTGATTTCTTTCTTGCACAGATTTTTCGTATTCCCTCTATTTGTTTCTCTTTTTCTTCTTCTCAACTCTGGTAAATGATGGATGATTTTTGTCAACATTTAATTTCTTTAGAAAAGGTGTAGAGTTTAGCTTCTTTTTTTCACGCCCTTTTTGCATCTGTTTTCTTTGTTTCTCCATCTCCTCAAATGTTTGTCATTGTGGTATTCCCCTCATAATTCTCTAATATATATCAACATAATATAACTCATACAATAAGAATGTTCTAGGAATGTTAGGAATATGAGAAATATACAAAAAAGACTCAATTCTCAAAATAATAAAGTTAGTGATTCAGTAAGAATGTTCGATAAATGTTATAGGAATGTAAGAAACATAAAAAGTACTCAATTGTCAAACAAACATTTGGAATTTCTCAAAAGAATAAAATAGTGTAGAAATATGCAAATAACAATGCAGAGCATAGTTTGTGAGACCAAAATCACGAGCATTTGTATGTTATACTTGTGTTTGTGTCATTTTCATTAGAAATAACGTGAGCGCATTATCGCTGTTTTGGCTTGTAAACTACCCACCTTTAGGCATGTATTTGGCTTGAATATCTAAGGGTTGGACTATCTATTTTGTGTTTTAATCCGTGTTTTGTAAAAAAAAATACAAATCTTGAGTGTTATCTCTATTGGCTCGCATGTTTTAAGACAATATTCCAAAAAAACATCACTATGTCGTCAAGCTCCATCTTAGCTTTGTGTCCATATATTTCTTTCTAAGATTTTGATCTCTAATTACTTTTAATAGTGTCTTCATTTTCACCAATAACACATGTATTGTTTTTCTATGGAATTATTTATCCATTCATACAAATTTTAAACAAATTTCCTTAACACAATCTATGCTCCATCTTAAACACATTTTTTAAAAAAATATTTTTTATTATTTTTCTCAAAATTAGGGTGGCACACACACAATTAATTCATATTTAGGATGTGTCCACTTCGAAAATTAATTAAAAATGATATATTCATTGAGAAAATAGTGTGACCTAATAGAGGATCTCGCATAACTTTCTACCGAAGGGATTTGTAAAATAATTAAGGGAACTCAAAAAATAAGGGAGCAGACAAGTGACGTCGTTATATTTTTTAGACAAAAACAGAGCCATTTTGTGTGCACACCACATTTGATCTTCTTAGTCTCCACCATTTTTAATAAAAATAGTAATTTACGAAGTAGATTTTGAGCATTACAATTCGTGTTCTTATCAAATTTTCAAATTTTGAGCATAGGCATGTCAAATTACTTGTTGAAGTTCAACTTTTGTTGATTTCAGGGGGAAAATGGCCACTTTTGACCCCCTTTAGGTCCCTTATTTTCATGCACGAACTCCATGGTAATTTTATTTAAAGTACCATTGGGAAGAGAAGATACAACTTCATTAGCATCATTAACATCATTTAAAACAATTATTTTCTTTTTCATACAAATTCAAGGATTAATCAAAGAAATTTCAATAAAATCATTCAGATTGGAATTTATCCTAGTAGTTCTTCTAAATGGATTTTTGAATCAAATCACTTAGGCAATAGTTAGGAGAGGTGCGCCAGCTGCGAGCAACAGTATGGTGAAAACTCTCGTGGTTAGGACCAAAATTCTAGGTGGAATAAGACAAGATTCATGGTTGGTAGAGGGGGAAGTTTAGTTTATGGGGGGGCAGTAAACCCCTCCAGGTGATCCGGAGAAATTGATATGGGGCCTGGCCCCCTCTCTAATCCATAGTTCGAGGCCCGGAGATTCCTTCTAACTGACCTCTATCTAAATGGGATGGAATAAAAAATATAACACGTAGAGAACAAAATGCACTAAATATAACACAATAACTAGGGCTAATTAATTTGGAATAAATGAATGAAACAAGCCTTGGGACAATCAAATCTATCACTAAAGAGGCAAGATCTAACCTTAGAATACCACGAGCGATGCAGGTTTACCGCAAGAGGAAACTCTAGAATGGGTACCAACTGAGAAAGATTCACCAAAATGTAGTTATGGAAAGTGGGTTTACACTAACAATGCACTACAACTAAGTACATCACATTGCAATTAGATTTAAGTGAATATAACTTAATAAATTAGACCTAATTGCATTAATGAATAAAGATTTGGACGTTAGGAAAATGTCATTACTTAGTAAAATAGGGGTTTTAAGAGCGATGTTGATTTTGTCACAATTACTGATACAATGGTAAAAAACAATGCAGTACAAGTTCACAATGCAAAGCGAAGCAGAATTAGAAAAATCGACGCAAACAAAGAATCTCAACTAGCATCATGGGTACTCATTTGGTATGAACAAAACCACAACACTACATTTTTGGGAACTATTAGTTAAGGAGAATTTAATTGCAGTGTCATGTTCATCAACTTCAAGGCTTTGATAACCTCAGTCATTTTTTAGAATTCATTGAGGATCATTGGGAAACTACTCTCATTCATTGGAACCTAATGTAGTTGCAACAACTTTCAAAACCATAAAAACTAGAGATTTAATGGGGTCATGTTTTATCCCTCTATTATTTTTATTTTTTGGTACGTGAATGGTTTTTGTTTTTCTAAATGGGAAGCTATGAAACCCCCGAGGGGTGAGGGCCACAAACGTGGAATCAACGAGCAATGCCAATGAAGACTCAACCTTGTGACTAGCCAAGTAAAGCCTTAGTTTCTTACCTTTGGATCATAGCGCATGGGGTTTGTCCCCCCATTATTATCAAGGCCCTGAAATTTTAAATAGTTTGGAAAACAATACACTAAGTTCGTTCAACAAGTATTCCATTGTAATGCAAATGTCCCAACCCATATCACTCGCAATGCTCTAATCAATGCAACAAGTAAATGCTAGATATGCTCTTTTCTAAATGCTTGAAATCTTCTTTTAGCACAGGGATGCTCTTGAAGTAAATGAATTCCTTGCTTTTACATTCAATGATTGTCCTCTTGAGTATGATTGTCTTGAATGCACTATTGCACTTAACGCATTTAAAGGCTTTTTGAATTCAAATTAGAACCCTAATGGGGGAGCGGGGGCAGGGGCAAATAAGGATCAAATGGCCCATGCTAAAAAGCAACCCTGAATAGTAGCAGTACAATTCTGATTAAAAAACCCAATAAAGAAAGAAAGCAGGGGGTAGGGAAAAACCAAGCAAGCAAAGAAAAATAGACAAGATATAAGACACGAGAAAACAGAGGAGAATAGAAAGGATAAGGGTCGAAGGGACCATGCAAAAAAGCAGCCCTGAACAGTAGCAATATGATTTTGGTAAAGACCCAAAAAACAAAGAAAACAAGGTGAGAGAAAACCCAGTTTGCATAAAGAAAATAGGCAGAATGGATATGAAAAAAATAGGAGAATAGAGAGGAACATGTCAAAATTCAAACACACACAAGGAACACGCACCAACAAGAGCCTAATCTAGACCAATTGAACACAAATACTCTAGCACCACAGCAAATAACTACTCGTGCAACAAAATTAGGTGTGAACAAAATCCACACCAAATGATGAAATGAGCTCTTACATTAGGCCCAACTACTAGATTTATTATAGCATCTCTTTCTTAGGTGTTAAGCAAAGCTTGCTTGGTGTTTGAACTCTTACTTTGTAAATGTAAATCCAGAGCATGGGTCTCTGTTTTTTAATTTGAATTGATAAATGAGGGTTGGAACGGTACCTCATCCAAGAAAAACACATGAAAACCCCACAAAAATAATTGTATTTCCATGAGAAAACAATAATTCATTGTACTTGTATATTAACATTTCAGTATCGGTTACTACATTTCGAGTGCAGACTCTTATCTTGCTCCAATAAACAGACTTATGTTCGGCATCTGTAGAGCCATTCACTTTGTAAATAGTCATATTTACAAAAAAAATTGTGAGGTACAAGAATCGACTATTACAATGAGAAGTTGAATGAATTACTCTACAAAGTTTGTGCCATTTACAGCAAAATACAGCACTTGCATGAAGCGAAAAATGAAGAACCGTATCCTCCACTCAAAGCATATAATGAAAATCTCAATTTTCCTTTCCATAGAAGACCGGAATTGAACTTTGAAAACCGTATGGGAACCAGTATTCCTTGTTCAGATTTGCTGGACTCCTGGTAGTCAAAACGTTAGATGGTGATGTGCATTTAGATTTATACTGAACATTTTTATAATCAACTTTGGGCTTGCAAATGACTCGAAAGTGTTCCAATTTCCCCAAATTCAGTAATAGTTGATCCCGTAGTTGATTTATGACAGGAAACTCCTGCACCCACACACAACATAGCTAAATAATGCTTTCTTTGTAATAGCACCATATCAATACCCCCAAATAAGTTCCTATCATCAAGATGTAAACATTGTTCATTGATTTCATTGATCCTATTTCTTTAAACTTTGATAATATGTTTCTAAACATGGAGCCAATGGGTTATATTGTGAATTACCTCAGTGACATCTTGAAAAGTGTTATCAAGGAGAGAGAGTGGCAGATTCTCCTTCAGTAATTCCAGAGCCCTGTCATGTATAAACCTCAACTCATGTTTTTTAGTACTTTAGTTATCCAATTATCTATATATGTTCATATTATCCATTTTGGTGAATGGAAAGAAAGAAATTACATTAATGTCGACACAATGACTAGACTAAGTCCAAGGTACCTCACCAGTAAAGCAACATAATAACAGCTAATCAAGATTGTGAAGGACTTCAACAACCAAAGATGAAAAAAACTTTACCTGCAATTTTTACATAGCAGAATGTAGCATCTGATAACATGGAACAAAGGACGCGGAGCAAGATCTTGTTCCCTAACTAGGACCAAAAGCTACAAGGAAAAATAAAATACTCATAAATAGGGAAATTTATTGAAAATAACAAGGGAATAAAGTTTTTTTCCATTGATAAATGTATTGCTTTGCAGTATGACTTACAGTTTGCTCGCACATTTTCAAGAATTTGCCAAGCAAGAGAGTTGATTCACAAGAATAAATGATACCAAATTTTGTTTGTAAGATGGATTCCATAATGTGCATAGCAATCTGTCAAAAAAATGTTTTATTATCCTTTCAATAAGGCAGACGAAAACCAAGGGAGAGATTTCAGAAAGCAATTGATAAATGGTTAGATATGAACATACCACTTTGGAAAGCTCACTTCCAATATCAATTGCAGATAGACAAACTTCCATAATGTTGTTTTTGATAGCCCATCTGATAACTTCCGTCTCTCTAGCCTTTATGTTGAGTATTTTTTTGTGGTAGACAAATTGTTCATATTATTAATAACATTTCAAAGCAAAAGCAAGTAAAATATATATAGACAAACAAAACTATGAGCGCTGAACCTGAACAGTGATCGCAATGACAGAAAGGGCAATAGCTCTGACATCCTCAATAAAGTCTTCCGTGTTTTCGAGCAAAATGAAAGGCACTAAGTAAGCTGGAATATGTGCTGGTAACGACCAAAGAAAGCATCATTAGTTTGAGAATCAGAGAGGAATTGTGCCTCTCTAAGAACAAGTTTCAACCAAATATACAGAGATCTGTAGTAGAATGCATATGGCATGGAGGAGCTTTTTTTCCCCCCCTTCAACTGAATGACCATGGTTGCCAAGAATCCAGGTTCAACACTCATGGACACATTGAATCTACTTGATAAATTTTCTCAATTAAAGGACAAGCTATAGTTGTTATAGGAAGGGCTAGCTAGCAGAGAGATCGCTCTGCATATATACGGAATAGAATAACATTGAGTTATGCTGTGACTCTAAAATGGGAATCCAAGGGCAATGTTTTTCTATCTAGAAATGCAAATTTAGGAGTATAGCTTAGAGAAATGGTGTTAATACAAGCCAGTAGTTTCCTATGTTGGTCACCTTGGTGGAAATCTAATTCAAAATAGAAATGCGTCAGATAAATGTAGTTTATCATGCCAGATTTCTCAGTAATAGGTACATATACATACATACAAACATACATACATGCATACACACACACGCATGCATATATATATATATATATATCCTAAGTTGTAATTTTAAAAGAAATGGATCTTAAAAAGATGAGAACTACAAACAATTCACCATTCATTCAAAAAGTGGCCTTACCTTTCACAAGCTTGTCTCTGGTCTCCTTGTTAGCTGCAATACACTGATAACATTCCACAGCCAATAATCTTCATAAACACTCCGTCTTTAAAAAAAAAACTGAAAACTTCGTTTTACCAAAAAAACTTGTTAGATGAACAGAATCTTCTATAGTGAGATAGATGTCCATCTTGATGCCATCGCTCACAGACATCAAAACTTTCAAAATCGAAGTACAACATAACATGTGGTGCAAAAACTATAGAAAGGTCATGCAATACATGAATTTCAAAACAAATGCAAGAAAAGCAATGATTAGGCAAGGATCAAAATAATAAAATATCAGGGGCAACACATGAAAAGAAAACAAAGCTGATTGTATAATAAATAACCCATGTTGGGAAACAATAGAAGCTCAAGGAGGATGTAAAACTAAATCAAGAAGAGCCAAATAAATTAATGTACAAAGTACACATTTTCCTCATTGATATTTTTGTAGATAGAAGGTTAAGACTATCATAAGGAAGGAAACTGTTACCTGAAATAACGTCAAGACATTTGCTATCCTTTTTGAGGCTCTGATGTTCAAATTGCCTGTCTTCATTTTCTCCCATGCACTCAATACTTCCTACAAAACCAGTGAAAAACAATATTTGTATTGGCCAAGTTACATTAGGATTCCTCGTAAAAAAGAAGAGCATGGTCTCTACAGCTTACTACCCAGATCTTTAAATGATTGGTACCTGTAACAAAATGGCCATGATACCACATGCATGGAAAACAAAGAAACCTGCCTTGCTATACTTGTCAGGATCTTGCTCTCTCCTCTGCAAAAACTTAAATATTGTTAGACTACAAGAACACAAGAAATATTCCTCTGCAATAGAAGCCTGGATGAAATAATGCTCAAGGGACTCCTTAAAAGAATAGCTTATTTTGTTCAAGCAGATTCTATATATGCATGGGTCAGGTAGATTTTTTATTTCTAGACATGCATGATTAAGTTAGCTTATAAGGTTGAGAAGATCTCCATGTTGTATCCTTGCTTAATCTCAGATTTCTTGTAAACACAGGATTATACATTGTGATTCCTTCCTATAAGTGTGGGTCTCAGAATCTTGGGAGAAGATAGATTCTCCTCAATCAATTTAATAGAACAAGGTCATCTCCGCTCTTTCTAGGTTTGGATAAATCGGGATAACCATCTACAATAACATCAAGGAAAACTTGAGTAGTTGGGGCTCCATCTAGCTTCCTCTTTCTACATTCATCTTGTTTATATTATCAGATCCTTTTAGTATTTCTTTAATATCTCTATGTTGTATTCCCTAACTTTTTCTTTGAGGAACTTACTAAATACTTTTCGTGGTTTAAGTACAAGAAAAAGCAACAAACTAGCCAAAGGTTTTGTTAGCACCTGACCACAAATCAAATTTTATCAAGAATAATTATTGCAGGAGATTTATAATAAGATGGAATGAAGAAATCATAGGACCAAAATTGCTAAATTCAGGCATGTTTGATACGAGACAACTGTTTTCCATTCAAAGATCATACAAAATCCTTAATGGATTACATCCAAGAAATTATGGAAGATGTCTCACAATTTGACATTATTTATACAGAAGAGTTGAAAGAAAATCTACAGGTGGTGCAAAACCAAAGTGTCAAATATTTATCCATGGCTGTTTGTTTATATTTATTGTACTTGGAGTAGTCAGGAACACCTGAGGGCATTTTCTTTGATAATAAGTCAACTGTTTTCAGATATGAATGGATGGGCTTAGACAAAGACACCCTAAATATGCAATTCAATGCCAAGTAGAAGAAGAGGGTTACATACTTGTCGATAGAATCACAGGATAGGATGGTAGATACCGATGAACTTGAGGAAGAAGACGTTGAATGTCAATTGTTGTAGAAAAAGGCCTAGAACACACAAAAGGAACAAGGTGAGCCTGTAATTCCCTCTAGCATTGAAATAGAAGGTGAAATATAAATTGCAAATATGAGGAGAGCTCAGAAAATGAAGAGTAACTTGTGAAGTTTAATGTGATCCCCGCCACTGTTTATTCAAAACTATTATTTTTTCCACTCACGCCTAATTAATAAGGCCATTTTTACCTCCATAGAGTTTCTTAGAACCTACCATTACCTAAGACATCAGTGGTCCTAGCATGGAAGCTGATATTTTTTAAAATGTTATTGAACAGCCTTCAATTCTTGAGTGAGAGGAAGATGAGGTATTGAAACAAGTGAAACAGAATGCTGTACAGTTTTCGATAGATGCTCATACTTCTGTTGATCTTGTTAATATCAAATATTCTGTAAATGTTACTTAACAAGTTAGCAAGAGAGAAAGTAGAAGCAGGGAGGGAATCTAGGCAGTTCACCAAGAGAGTAATTTGCTTTCAAATTATTAGACATTTTTTAAATTATTTCAGTCATATACAGGGAAACAAAATACAATTTTTTAATAGAACAGTGTGTTTCTATTAATAATACATGAAAATACGAAGCTGATCATACATAAATTGGGTGGAATGGGACCACACCCCAGAAGTCAAATCTAGCCCCAAAAAGGATGCCCAAGAGATCAAATCTATTTATCAAAATCTAACAAGAGATAATATAATAAATACAATATGCTATGTGACATTGACAAAAAATTAGCTTTTCAACTAAAAAAGGTGAATATAACAAGCCTCAAGGGCAACAGACCCAAAAAAAGTAAAAGCCATCTAGGAAGAAGCAGTAAACATGGTGGCTGAAGGAGGAGGCGAACTATCAGATTTGACCCACCACCCACTACAACCAAGTGGATGACTCCCTATATAGTTTAAGATCCCATCAGTCATTGTTCTATTTTTTTCTTCTTCTTCTCGAGGGAATTCGTCTAGAGGTGGCGCCACCCAAGAACCAAACCCATGACCTCTACTTGAACCTTCTCCACCCCCTCCACCACCACTAGGAGATGACCTACGAGAGTGGGGTGAGAAACTCCTCTAAATGCATGAGCAGCGCCATTGGGAAGCAGACCAGGAAGAGTTTAGTGGCACCCGGCTAATAGTGCAAGGGGCACTTCCCCTGTGATCAAGAAGAGATTGGAGGTGCTCCACCTCCAACTTGACCTTTTCAGCTTACATCTGAATCTGAAGCATAGCTTTGTAATGAAAGCCACTTTATTAGCCACAAAAAAATATTTACCCATAAGAAGAAGATTGAAAATAGTATGATTTCTATCTTTACATACATTAAATAAAATATCAG
The DNA here is from genome assembly GCA_019776745.2 of Taxus chinensis. Lineage (NCBI taxonomy): Eukaryota > Viridiplantae > Streptophyta > Pinopsida > Cupressales > Taxaceae > Taxus > Taxus chinensis. The sequence continues at coordinate 196,115,555 of CM034147.1, read as the reverse complement.
CACTAAAAAATATGCCAAATTTGATTGTATTTTGCAAGTAGCATGGTCGAGTCCCCAGAAGCACTATTCTCCAAGAAAACAATTTTGAGAGGAATGGATGAAAGAGTGTGATTCCGTCTTCAAGAAGATAGGGCATGGGAGCTGAACCAAAAGAGGTTCTTGAGTGTCTCAGGCTCTCAGCTTGGTGACAAGCCAAGAAAATAGGATTTGAACCCCCCTTATGAATCAACCTATTGAGGCACTCAGATCCGGTTGTGAGACTTGTAGTTATCACTCGTATTAGTGAAATTACTAGGATAACAGCCCCGGAACAGCCATACAATGACAACACCATGAGGGAAATATTTCAGCTGATGGTGGAAAGTTTTGAGGGTCTAGATGACATCAAAAATCTTTCTTTTGCTAGGAGGGTCACTATTCTAGAAACTATGGAAAAAACCAGATCTTGTGTTCTATTGTTAGATCTTGAATGTGATGATTGTATTCTTCAAATGTTTGAACATTTCTTTGTTACTATTCATATGAATCATGCAGAAAATATTGTTGCATCAATGCAAACAATTATGTCATTGACTCTAAATAAGAGTGATGATATTTTCCAGCCACTTCTAACAATTTTATTGGCCAATGTGAGAAAGGAGGAGCGGGAAGTTTTATCAGCAGCGAGTGCACTGGCTAAAAGTGCGGTTGATCAATGTGAAGAAAAGTTGAAACCATACTTAACAAAAATGATAGCTAAATTGCACAAGAACCCTCATAAAGAGGACAACAAAGAACCTTGGGAGTAAAACAACAGTTGTTTAGGCAAAGGACACGGAAAAGTGTTGTCAGATGAAGAACCAAAAAAAGAGTTAGATGCAACAGAACCTCCAAAGGTCAAGGAAGAAATTGTTTTAGTGGAGCATGAGAAAGAAGAAATCTCAAAGTTGCAAGAAACTGAAAGGAAGCAAACCATGGAGGAATATGCAACATCCTTCGAATTTCCAAAAGGTGAGCTCCTTTTTGGTAGTTTAAGGTATGGAAATGATGATCATAATTCAGATTTGTTGCTTCATCCTATCACTGCGAAATTCTTGTTCTCATGAAAAGCATGCTAAAATGGGTGATAATGTAAGGGATACAATGTGCAATATGGGACATGTGGACTCTTTGATTCAAGATTGTTTTTGTATATGGGATCTGAGTGATCTTTTGAAGGGTTCAAAATGGAAAGAGGATATTTTATCTCAATTCCAAGTTGCTTGGACAGCAAGTTGCTTTGTGGTGGAGAGCATGCAAACTATTTCATCTTTTGGTAAGCAACATAATCTTTATGTTGACATTCAAAGGCTGCCAATACAACATAATTTGGTGCTCAATAATATGTCCTCGGGATCGGTATTAGATAGAGGTTTCCAATATGCCATAGAGTTGAACATTGACTTGAGATCTAGCAACCATCAGATTTCTGTTTGCAAGGATTATGTGCACAAGAAAAATTTTAGATGTCTTATTGGATACACTAAGTTCTTGGTCATGCCATTCAATTTGACTTATACACCAGCTACAATCCAATCTATGGTAAATCAGGTATTCAAGGGTCAGTTGAGACAATCTGTTTTGATATCCGTTGAGAATATTTTTATATGTAGCCAAACAGGGAAGGATCATCTAAGGCACCTAAAATTGATCATGGGAATTCTAGAGCAATAGGCTCTGGTTGCAAAAGAATTTAAGTGTGAGTTTGAGGTCACAAAGATTCCATATTTGGGCCATGTCATTAGAGACCAAGGTATGCAGGTTGATGATAAGAGGATTCAAGTTTGTCTTGTTTGGGCATCCGCTATCGCACTAACTTTGTTGAGGAGACTCTTTAGCTTGTGCAGCTATGATAGAAAGGTTGTTAAGGGATGTTCACATATAGTAGCACCCTTAACCAAAATGACAAAGAAAGGAGCTCATGCATGGAAGGGTAGAACTCAAGAAGATTTTGATAAGCTTAAGAAGGCTTTTAGCTCATGTCTTGTATTTTCCATTTCAGATTTCTCACAACTATTTGTGGTAGAAGGTGGTGTTTCAAGAGGAGGTAATTTAATGCAAAATGGGGACTCCATTAAAATTAAGGGCATACAATTGAAAGATTCTGAAAATAGTTTCTCTATATATGACAAGGAAATTCTTGCCATCATGCATGTTTTGGTATATTTTAGAAAGCATCTAGTTTGTCGTGGACGTGTGGTTGAGATAGACTACCATGGATTGAAGTTCTTCTTGGGACAACTTGACTTGCATGATCAACAACAGAAAGGGGTAAGGAAAGCCACAGATTATGATTTTGATATAGAGGGGGAAAAGAATGTAGTTGTTGATGTTTTTTTTTAGAATGCCCATTCTTTGTTTTGTCATTTATGATGATTGGGAGGTCTATATCATGGTAGAATGTGTCAAGAAAACATCTGCTGCTAACATCTTAAAAGGAAATGTGAAGGATGACAAGTATATGCTAGCAGCTGGACCCATATTGTATAAGGATAGAATCTTTCCATTGCATGAATAAAAGATGAAAAAGAAAATGTGGAAGATCTTGCATCATACACCCATGGTGGGACACTCTAGAGCCTACAGTATTGGCAGATATATAAGAGAGATTCTCGTGGAAGAGCTTTGAGGAGGAGGATCTGGAACGTGTCGAGGAGTACATCAACCACCAATAGAATGAGGTAAAGCATGTCCTTCTGGGAAACTTGTTTCAGCCTTTGCTTGTTCCCAATTACAATTATAAAAGTGTGTCCATGGACTTCAATACTCCGTAAGGTACATGATAAAGTTTGCATTCAGGTTGAGGATAGGCTAAGTGAGTATGCATACTTATTTGCTATTTATGTGGAATTCAAAGCACATCAAGTGGCCGAGTTGATTTTTAGAGAGGAGTTTAAGCTGGATGGTTTACGTGAAAATATTATCAGTAATAAGTATGGAAGATTTCTCAATTTGTTTTGGAAGGAGTTGTTTTGCTATCTAGCACCAAGCTCACTTTTAGAATTAGTTATTACACGCAAACATGTGGACAAGTAGAGATAATGAATTTGAGGATTGAAGGACACTCTAAGGAGCAATTTGATATGAGCCAACACAGAGTTCATATTGCCCAAAGGTGTTTACGCATTTTAATATGGGATCCAGGAGATATTTCTAGACATCAGTAGGATCAAAACTATGATAAGTGCCAAATTATTATTGTTGAATATAAGGAACTTGTAAATACCTAACAGGGTTTAGTGGTTGCAGCTCATGGTTCATTCTTTGGAGCTGAAATTTGCACTTGATAAAAAGTTTTCAGCTAGAAGACAACAAGAAAAGTTGGAATTTTCCAACAGTTTTCAAGATGCAATTAAGGTGGGAAGCCTTGAACTTGAGAAACAAAAAGAAGAGAAAAATTTCCAATACAAAGCATTTGAAGGCCAAGTTAAGGTACAAACATATATTGATCAAATTTTTAAATTTTGGCTGAAATTTCAGTCTAAAATTATAGGAAATGATAAATTTTTCAAAGGAGAACCAGATGATCCTAATATTGTTGCACAAGGAAGTTTGGCAAAAGTGATTTCAGGTGTAGAATCTTCAATTTTCAATTATACTAGAGTGGCACAGCGGAAGCATTTCTTGATATTGAATCAGGAACTTGGAATTTGTAAAGTAGTTCAATCAAAAGGGGTTGAAGAGTTGGATCAGTCATTGCTTGAGGACAAGCAATTTCTGGGATGGGTAGATTGTCATGTCCTCTTTTCAAATAAAGTCTGATTAATTAATAATATAACTTAAGTGTCGAAAAGTGACTTTATAAAAGACACTTATGTTATTATTATTAATTAAAGGTGACTTTTCTATTTTAAGTGAACTTGATGATTAAATAGAAAGCCTCTTTTATTCAAAATAGCAAGTCATAACGAAGGACCAGAAATGGAAATTTGCTTTTGGCGCCTTTTCACTTGAGAGAAGCAACAAGTAAAGGTTATAAAAGGAAGTGTTGAGGGGTCATTTGGGAGAGACCTTTTGTCTATTATCTCTCATCTATTTGGACATCGAAGGTTTGCGTTGTTGCTACAAATTCTGCATTTGATGACGAAAACCCTCCTTTGCAATCCACATCTGAGGACGAAAACCCTCCGGTGTATTCAAATTTGTGGACAAAAACCCACTAATATTTTGAGGTAGTTCCAATCAGGAGCTACATTTGGGCTTACAATCAACAAAATTGCAAGATCATATCAGAATTATCAACCACGACACAACTTGGATCAGATTTCAGAGATTGGTGGCTAGGGCATCATCTGCAAATCAGATTTTTAGAGTTTCTTGTGTTGGAACAGCCACCAATCAGGGGATATTTGCTTGGGAAAGTTTTTGCATAATTTTAGGGCTGGGCGAAATTGTAGGGAGGTGGAAAAATACCTTGGGAGGCTAGTTCAATTGTGAAAAGGGTACTTTTTGGTGTTAGGGCTTGCACAAGGCCTAAATCTGCCCTATGCATCATTTCCAACCTTCCAATCTTCAAATTTAGTATCAAACGGTCAGTTGTTTTTATCTTCCATTTTCAGTTACAAAATAAATTCAGATGGTTGTTAAAAAAATATTTTCTTGCATCTACATGTGCCTTGAGGGTTCCTAAAGGCTTTGGTCCTTCTTGGTATTGTTGCTTTGTGGTTATTAGATGAATAAAGGAAGATTTCAAATTGTTGTATTTGTTTTGCTAATGGTTTTAAATAAAAATCAGTTTGTTGCATATTTGGTATAAAGGTTTGTTGGAAAACCCAAACTGTCATTATTTGTCCAAGAAAGGGACATTAAACTTGGGTCTTCAAATTTCATAGTCTAACAAAGGTATTTCCACCCATCGCTCCAAACTTCAACATGAAAAACTTCCAAGTCCACACCGACTCCTTTCAATCAGGGGTCAAGCTTTCTGCCAAATGTTCTACTCCTTCAGTTGATGCAACACTCTATAAGCAATTGGTTGGAAGCCTACTCTACTTGATTCATACATGTCCTAATATTTCTTTTGTTGTGAATCTTGTATCAGACTGTTTTTAGGACCCCCATGAAAGCCATTGGAAAGATAATAAACACAATCTTCGGTATCTTTATGGTACTGAGTTAATTATGGGATTGAGTACAAGTCCGGTGGCATGGCCTCAATTTTTGGATACACCTCAAGGGGGAATGTAGCAAAGAACTATGCTCCTCTTGAACCAATACTTATAGGCTATTTAGATAGTGATTGGATAGCAGATCCAAATGATCGCAAGTCAACCATAGGATATTTCTATCATCTTGGGGCAGGTCCCGTGACTTGATCTTGTAAAAAGCAAACCACCATTGCTTTGTCTACCATGGAAGAAGAGTATAGTGCAGTTGTTGCTACAAGATGTGAGTCAGTGTGGATATGACATGAGTTTTGCATTCAGGTTTCCACAAACCCAACCCACAACACTTTGGTGTGATAATCAGAGCGTCATCCAAATCTCTTGCAACCTAGTGGAGAACAAACGGACAAAGCACATTGAGATGCACATGCATTATATTTGGCAATTGATCTAGGATAAATTTGTTGACATAAAGTTTTTCCGAACATAAAATTAGATTGCAGAAGAATCTTCACAAAGCCCTTGCTTGAGGCTCGATTTGTTCAGCTCGGGAAAATTTTGGGAGTGCAGGAAGGTGTCACTCCTTCCTTCCCTTAAACAAATTATATCTTAAGGGGGGATGTTAGTGTATTTAATTTTCATACACTATTGTATGATTTAAAATGCAATTATAATATTATTTGTACTTTAATATGTGGATAATCCACCCATTGGTGCACACTTATCCACATCTATTAATAGGGTAGTGTATCAACCAAGTTATTAACTTGTTTGACTTCCGTTGTTAATAGCCTTTTCTAAGACTTGTTTTGCAAACAACTACTCTTCAAACCCTAACCCTAGCCTCTTAGATTTTCTTTATAAGAGCATAGAGCTAGTGTGTGGTAATTCATTATGGAAGAGAGATTCATTATAATATTTTTGTGAGAAGGGTCATTCACCCTCCCTGACATTTGAGCTTAATATTATAGGATTTATTATACCTTGATCGTATTTATATTTATATTGTTTTTATGTTTCATGTGTATGCACATACGATTGTGGGTGATTGTCTTAAGTTTTTTTCAGCAATCTTGGAATCCATCCAGAATTTCTAAGGATAAATTCTAACAAAGGTGGTAGCACGAGAGACTGAATCTTCCCACCAGGAGATCCAACTTGTATCACCCTACAGTCTTGGAACTAGATTCCAAATTCTTTTGATATGGGCAAGAGTATGCTCATGAGAGAGGTGAGTAGCGTTGAGATAGAACTGGGATTGAGCTTTTTTGGGGCCCTCCATTCAATGCGGGATTAGATAGGAAGGTGATCAAAGAGAACCACATCAGTCAAGCCCTATCCATCCTTTTAACCACTCTATCCTTCCCTTGCCAAAAACTGGACCTTGTGAACCAAGTTGAGGTGGGCTCCCGATGCCAACGATGATTAGGATTAAAAAGGTTGAGTTTATTTCTCAAATAGAACCATGTTTTATGCTCTCTAGCACACCATCTCATGAGAAGACACCCCTCTTTGTCTTCTGTTGACACCACCATGTTAATACAATGGACTTTAGGGAGTGATTCAACAAGACACCGCCAAGAAAAATCCTTTTCCACGGCATCATTAGAAGCATAAATATTAGCAATATCTAGAGGATGACCGCCACTAGAATCCAAAAGCATCCAAACCACCCTATGAGTGGAATCAGGCCCCTAAGAAATAATGTACTGGGCGAGATTCGGCAAAATAAATGTAAGCACTCCTCCACAACTTTGATCATGGTTGGACACATGGCAAAGGGCTCCCAACTAAATGCTACAAGAAGCAAACTAACTAAAAACCCCTGTGAACCTCTTGCAAACAAAACAATTTTATATTATGGAAATACGAACTATCCATGACCATATATTTATGAATCAAGTTAGCGAGGCCTCGAATATTCCAAGATTAAACTATCATGGGGAGGTGCATGTTGTTCCCTTATCCAAGCTCTTTAAAGCTGCATACTTGTTGGTGGAATAAAACATCGATTGGTTTCCACGCAAGGAATTGCTCATTTAAAACAATCTCCATTTATCTTGTATGTACTTGCGCCGTTTTTAGAAGGCGGTGAAGGACTACAAGACCATTAAAACACCGCTTTCCTCTCAAGATCTACGTAGCTTTAATCTGAACACTTAGAATCCACCTCAAAAAGGTATTGTGATGGTTGAGAAACCAATATCTAGCTAGGGGAAGCTAAAAAGATGTATGCCACATGTGGAGTGCGAGAAATAGGCGATGTCATTTGGGGTGCCAACGCAATGCAATTTTCTTGTTGTTAGCAGATGATCTTCGTGCTCCTGAACCTCTAGTGGGTTTGTACACAATATTTTGCATTTTGGCCATGCCTCGGGCATGCGCAAAATCAATTACAAGCTTTGTCAAATTCAGGCAAATCTAGCACCACATCAAGAAGAGATTTTTCATGGCTAACATCAGTACCTCGTGAAAAAGCTTCAAGACAAACTTTCTCACTTGTTTTGGGGCCGTGGCCATCTAGAGTTCTGCCAACACTACCTACATCAACTTATGCATGTGCCATGGAGGATGTCATTAATATAGTGAGTGTCTGAACTCACCACCCTAAGGGTGGAGTAAAAAGACCAACTCACTGCATTAAATGCGCAATAAAAACTATTATCCTACCTAGATTGGATGATCGATAGGCAGTACAATGCAAACGACATACTTACAAAAGCACAAATCCTAGCAAAGCGCTCATAGTATGTAGTCCCGAAAAGAAAAATATACAAATTTACATATCAGCAATTAAAAACTTTTGTGAAGAGAGGATACCTCACATACGCATTAGATATGACAATAATTTTCAATGATAATCATCATAAATTCATAAGACCTAATCAGCTGGCTGTTGTATTCAAATGATGATGTGATTTTGTACTCTATTTCTATTCAAATCTAATAGATAACAGTTCCCCAATGTTTTAGAGACTCATTTAATACATTTTCTAACTATATTTTGCATAAAATTTATGTTTTTTAATAGAAATTTTAGATAGTTTTTAAGTTGAGTTTTTTCGTTGTCATATTTTTTTAGGTCTTCCGAGTATGAGTATGCAAACTATGTGTCCAAGTACTCGCCACAGCGAGTACTCCAATTCAAGAGCCCACAAGTTTTTCATATTCCCTAGATCTCGCCATAGCGATTAGTATTACTCATGATTCGACTACCACAAAGCATATAGACAGCCAAGTTCTTGCTGAAGTGAGTATTCCAAATAGTAAACCATCATTTTCAAATAATCCCTTTTATGTTCTAAGTGGCACGGAAAGCCTTTCAACAGTTGCAGCAGCAACATCTAAACTGCACTCATGTTTATCCACAAAAGTCACTCCTCCAGCAGTTGCCAAGGCGACATCTCCCTCATGCCCATCAGTCACAAAGTCTTCAGCAAATGCATTGTCCCAAGCAGTCACGCCAGAGACATCTTGCTTTGGTCAACCGTCCTTCCAAAAGGTCCATGAAATGTCTCCAACATCACTCCAGTGACATTTCCTACTGGGACAACATCAAACACAAGGGCTGTCGTGCCGGTGACATCTTCAAACAGCCCGAAATCTTGTCATAGTTCATGGTACGTGCCAAATTTAAATTTATATGCTCAACTGACAGGTTTAAAAGCTAGCGAATTAGTGCCTCGAAGGACCGCTCCAGTGACATCTAATATGGCGCATTGTTTGATCAAAAGTCATACAGCAGACCCACTAATGGTCACCACAGCGACAGGTCCCACTGACCCATCAACATACACAAAGGTCCACGCAAAGCCACAAGTGGTCACTGACGCGACACGTTTAAATGGGACCGTGTCAAGTCTACAATGTGTCGCGGAAGTGACATATCAAAATTTGCAAATAGTCGCTCCAGCGACACCTTCTCTGGGCCAGTTTTTAGTTGCAAATGCTAATCAGCTAGTAGTCGCTACAGCAACATCTCAATCTGGCATTTTTAAAGTGAAAAATGACTATTCAAAGGTCCAAATAGTTGCTCCTGTGACATCTACAGCTCCAGCAAGCGCACAAGTAGTCACTTTGGCGACTGCTCCAGAGGCATATAAGCATCCAAATTTAACAAATGGAGAAAATCTTCCAATAATCAATACGGCGATATCTCCAAAACCGATATCTTCAGCAGAGGCACAGATATGCAAGGAAATATGGAACAAGAAGAAAAAGAAAAAGAAAAAGAAGAAAAAAAAAGGAGCATTGAAATAATATTGTGTCACGTTTAAGATATTACAACAGTAATATATAGGTAGTTGTGATTAAGGGGGACTGTTGGAATATGTAATTCTAATTACCCTCCCCATATCTCTAACATATTGATATATCCTCCTGCAGGCGAATTTCTGACTTTTGTACATATGTGATCCCAAGGGAATCTGAGCGCACTTTCACTAGGATTTTGTAGTCAGCTTTGTTTACTGAATTAGGTTGAATTTATTATGGTTAGGTGTATAAGCAAGTGGCTTCATCCTCAAGGAGGATGTATAAATAGTTAATGTCTCTAGTCATTTTGTATCCAAGGCAGTAGAAGCTCTGCCCGAATTGTCTAGTAACGAGCTGAAGCTCTCTTTTGTTGAATATAATACAGTAAGTTTTATTTCTGTGTTTAATATCCTTCTTGTCTCTGTTTTCTGCATTTATTTTTATGTGTCCTCTCTCCAACAAATCTTTGTGGTGACTACCACGCTGGGAACTAGGAGGTGATATAGTGCTCGTTCCATATCTGTTGGGATCTCCTTTTCTAGAAGGAAACACTCCAGGAATCAGAGCTGGTGATAGTGGAACCCAAGGGATCTGGTCAGTTGACAATGATGCCAAAATTTCCTTCTTGATGACCCAAGTCATGTTGTGCATAGTACAACTCTATCACTGTATGTGTTATCTGAGTGAATCTTTTACATCCTTAACTTATCCATCTCCATCTTCTTTTTCCATTTGTACCTCTGTTGCCACTATTGCTTGGCTTTCCTTTTCTAGCTCTGTTTCTCTCTTCTTTCTCTTGGCTAGCTCCAACTCCAACTGAGCTGCCTTGTTGGAAGCAACTGTTTTCCTCTTCCTAGCTGCTCCTTGTGATGTTAAGAATTTTGCACCTGAGTGTCCTGAATTCATCACGAGTATTTCCTGAGTTATTAACTTTTCCTTCTAAGTCCGTCATCTGTGCCATCAACTCAAGACTATGTTCCTCCACCTGCTTCTCCACTGTCTTAGTCACCTCTAACTGCTGCATGGCTCCCTTATATTGGTCCTCCATATCTCCTCTTCCCTTCTGTTCTACCCTGGCCATGATAATGCACCACCTGACATGTAAATCAAGATATGTTGATTTTCATGGTATGCTGGCGAGATTTTCCCTTTAACTCTGTTGTTCAGTTGATGTATATCTCTTGTTATTTGGTGTAATATAAGATGCATTTCATCCAAGGACAAATGAGAGCAAAGAATGATTTGACAAGAATATGATTAAATATCATGTAGAACAGTGAGAGGGAGAACAGATCCATCATCGTGTGGATGGCAATATCATGCATAAGCCTAGCAGTCTGTACAAATTCATGCATTTTAAGCTGGCAGACTATTAAGTTCAAGATTTTATGCCAACTTAGTTTTAGATCTCCCCTACCAACGAAAAAAAGAACAAATTAAAATGGTTTTGGGAAAAAAATGTTTTAGAAAGTTTATGTTTCCCCAAAGGACAGTTTATTAATATTGTGGTTATACAACCACAGTAAACAGATAATAATAGTTTTACTTAAAATGTCTTTCTTCTGAAACCCGTTGGAACCATTTAAACTTAATTTCTACTGTGGCTGTGCAGCTAAAGTAATATATGATGAGATATTTCTTCAAAACGACTTTTCTCTGAAAAATCTCTGTTTAAACCATGTTGCTGCAATGGTTATGCAACTACAGCCTACAGTAATAGATGATAAGAACTTGTGTCTCAATGTTCTCTCAGAACCCCCTAAAGACTACACAACTGAGAGACAAAAAGCGTATCTCTCCTTCCCCAAAGTAAAGTAAAATCAGGGAAACAAAAAATAAATGTCAACAACGTGAAGTATATGACCCATTGCTACTGATTAGAGTGGCTTCTAAGCCTATCAATTATAACCCAATTTCACACAGTTACAGAGCCTTGAAAGCAGCTTCTACTTGGCAGAATCAGAAGAAATGAAAAAAAACTCTAGGGTTCCCTTATAAACCCAAATTTGAAGCAACACAGAATCCTAAACCTTCAAGCCTTGGAGCCGATGCCTAATTGGGCAGGACAAAACCTCTTGCTGGGTGTACTGAGGTGAAACTACTGGGCTGTTAAGGTTTGCAGGACGGTTGATTCCTCCTGTGGTTAGTTATAAGTCCGGCTCACCAGGATCGACAGGATTCTAAATGATGAATACCTTATTTGTGTGATCAGGGTTTAATGGGGCTATGGGACCGCACTAATGGGTAGTACTCTTTTTTGAATTTGGGTATGTCCTAAACTGCCTGTATCTTATGCTGCACGAATTTTTTGCATCTCCGCCTTGAACTTAGAAACTTCCCGTAGACCAGAATTGGAACTGACTCTCCTGCTTATCAATGTTATCATTGAGTATACAAGATAAAGCTATTGGGTACGAGATTAATCTATAATCTGGCATGCCTTCTACTGGTTAAAAGCAATTGGGTACAAGTTTTATCCATAATTAGGCATGTTTTCTACTCGTGAAGAAAATTGGGTACAGAGCGTATGCATACTCTGAATTTCTTACACTGTTTCAATGCTTTCCCTACAACAAAGAAAGGGAATTAATGCAGGTCCACATTGAACAAACCTCGTTGAGATGATTGCCGAGGCATCTGAGACCATTTTCTCGTAGATCATCATCATACAGCTCAAGAATTACGTCTGACAATGCCATGGACCTATTCATCCATTTTACTTTATGCTTACGGCCTCCTTTCTTCTTCACTTTGACCTCTTGAATCTCTGCACCATTTCACATTCTAGCAATTTAATTACGGGGCCCATTATGGACCCAACTATCAGCAGAATGCCGACGTCTCATATTTCAAGATAACAAGCTACTGAGCATCAAATTCTGATTATAGAAAAACTTTGTGGGTATATGTAAATAATATCCATTGTTATGAAAAAAACAGAGCAGTATGTATTTGAGGCCAAATTCAATGAGAATAACCATTCTTGGTAGATTGAGATGGCACCTTGGTCGATCTTGGAGTCATGAAGAAGAGCAAGAGTTCGATCTTCCAGCGAATTGGGATGTTCTTGAGCATCTTCATGTAATTGGGTATCCATCCTGCTGTCTTGATCAGCTGCTCTGTGCATAATTCTTTGATGTTATTACGAGGTGGAAATCAGCTGCTCTGTGCATAATTCTTGGTTTTGGTCTTTGAAGTCCTGCCATTTATTTGAATTCGTGGGATTTATAAAGTTGTCCCCAGAAAGGTGGGATTCGGAAACAAACATGCCAACGTGAAAGGGCTAGAGGCTAGAGGCTGGAGTCATATATTCGAATTTTCCAATTCAAATTTTCCAATTCAAATTTTCCAATTCTGTTTTAAATAAAATCATTTCCAACTTGCGGTTAAGCACTTCGTTGGTAAAGGTGTGTGTTTGTTCGGTATAAGCAATATGGTCGAGATTCCAAAATTCATAATTTTAGAAGAATTGTAGTTTCTTGCTTGTAGTGGGACAATGGAAGCTATCAACCCAAAAAATATAATCTCAAACAAGATCTCCCCCTTTGGAATGGAGAGAGCATTACAACATATAGCTTTACAATGTGCCTATTCATATTCCCGTGTGAAATTTCAATTTAAAGTGCAATCCTCGATGAAGAAACATAAACTTTAAGTGACTTAATTCACTTTTTACAAACTTTCTTCTCAACGAAGAAATAGAATTCTAGAGAGAAAAAGAGAGGAGAAAGAGAGGAGAGAAGAGAGAGAAGCTCCAAGCTTGAAAGAAGGACGAAGAAGCTCTGATTGTGAATAAAATCCACACCTGATCCATATGACCTCTGTAGTGATGCTCCACTGAAATACTCCAATGCAGTGGTGATCTCTTGATCCTTGAACTCTTATGTACCATGAGAAGCCTCCTCTTGAATAATCAACCATTATAGCCCATCGCGTGCTCCGAGGACCAAGGGGAGAAGTGGCAAGCACTTGATCAATAAATCATTGAAAACAATGAAGAATACCCTCATTCACTTGAACCAATCCTTCCAAACCATGAAACATTTTCATGCCTTCTTAACCAACAATCCATATGAAATGAACTTGAAACAATTTGCCCGCACAATGCAATCATGATGATCCTTCATCTGGGAAACACATTGACTAATGAAGTATGAGGCCCAACACCTTCCAACTCCAAGAGGGGTGAAGGAGAGAGAGAAGGAATGCAATTTCATTCACTTTATGATCAATCACTCTACATGAGATGAAGCAAAATGTCCTTTGGGACCAAATTGGGAACTGAGAGGGATTCCCTTCCTCCCGACTCACAATTCAACTGCCAACCCTCTGTGAATATTAGAAACAATTAGGCATGAAGAGGAAGAACATATGTGACCATTTTGAGCTCATCTTAATCATTTACTATTTTTAGCAAGTCGCGCATGGGTGTCCATTTCTTAGCAATTTTGCCATTTTCGAATGTTTTGCACTTAGAGGAATGAATTGAGATATTGGAAAGCAATTTTTTTCAAACTTAGTATTTTTAGTAGGCCACCATGTCAAGAATTACTAAAAATAGAAAGCGGTCTTCCGGGTGTCGGATCGGAACGAAATCAATTGCAAAAGTTTCCATTTTGCATTTCAAGGCTTTGCTCCAATTTTTGAAAGATTTCAATCATCAGGTTTTTGTAGATATGAGAAGATGTGATTTTTAGCTGGAAACTTCATGTGTATGTAAAACATAAATGAGTGCATAAATGGGGGCAAGTAAATACTCTTATTAAAGGTGTTTTCATGAGGAAGCTACAGTCAAAATCTTGAGGAAAATGAAGCTAGGAAACAAGAGTTATGAGCAAAACTAGATTTTGACATTTAAGGCACGGGAGTGAGTTTTCTCGTATTTGAATGTTATGAACCAGCTTAAAATGCACTGTAATGGTTGCAAAGGATTTTATTTTACGATTTTAAGTTGTGTTTTGTGTTTATGATTTGTGAGATCATGGGTGAGGAATTTATATGGTGGAAGATGAGGAGAGAGAGTGCGCATGGGAGAATGGAGGAGTGGAGAGTGGAGAATTGAAGCTCTATTATACTTGGGCACACTTTCTGAGTGTAATTTTACCTCAAAAGTGTGCCTTGGGTGCATGGTGATGATAAAATGTGCCTTGGGGATGGGGATGGGGAAAACATTGCACACACATCCACAAACACAAGCCTTTTTATGTTTTTAAGTTGACTTAACATATATGCACATCAAATATTTGAGCTAGTGATGACATGGTACACTTTTGGGGTGTAGTTTCACCTCATAATTGTTCCAAAGGTGCAAATTCTATTTTAAAATATGCCTTAGATGGAAAATGGGACCTACCACAACTTAAAACACTCTTATAAGCTTCTCCATGCATTTTTTGGCTTCTATTTATGTTTTTGAGTTGGGAATGACAACCAATAGGAATGAGGCAAACTTATGAGATGAAATTGCACCTCAAAATTCTTCCAAGGGTGCAATGGGACACCAAAAAAGTTCTCAAGCGCCTAAGTGTTGAATCAGAGCATGGTTTGCACATCAAACTGGTTTCCCGGAATGTTTTTTTCGCCCCAAAGTCAAAACTTAATGAAAATTTACAAAATAATATATGAATATTAATGGAAAAAAGAAAATGAATCCAAGTATCCTATTTAGAAGTCTTTAATATGAGTTATCCATTAATTTTCACCCGTACCTTCAATTTTTCCTAAGGCAGTGCGTCGGTGAGTTGAGTGGCAAGAAGAGCTTTTGATGAAACTAAGCCAAAAAACGTATGGATCATTGAGGGAATTGAAAATACCCTCACTTGATATTTTTTTAGGCTCCTAACTCTTCACGGGATGTCTAGAACATCTGAAACAAGTTATTCCTTGTAAAAGGATCCTTGTGTTGCACTGACAGACAATGTTTCCGCATTTTATGCTCCGAGAATTCTTCCTTGATCATTGCATCATGAAGTAGGATTTAAACCATATTTCAAATTGTTGGGATATGATCTCCCAACACTTCACAAGGCTCGTTAAACATTTTGAACAAGGTGACTAGCTTTTTTAGAAAATGCATTTCCTAGTGCCTTGCCCAAAAGACCCAATATTTCTTAACTTGTTCCTAAACTCAATTTTCTTCACAAAAACTTCCTAAACCACCTTGAAAAACTTCATGGATCTCCTACACGCATCCAATATTATTTAAATCTTCCGTGAACACTTCAATAGGATGTTCAGCAGTGACAGAAAGACCAAAAATAACCCTTTGAAGCCTCTGGGAGCATTGTTCTGTCTTAAATCTTAGTAACTTCAAGAACCAAGATAGGTAAACTTATCTACACATGAAACACACTTGAAAATCATGTTAGCACGTTCCTATTTTCTAAAATGAGGGTGAAAAAGTTGAAATTTTGGCCAAAGAAAAGGTTTACATTGACTGGGAAAGGGAAATTCAATTGTGGATTTGGTTGTCATGACGAAAATTTTAAATTTTTCATGCTAAATTTTTAGCATGACAACAGTTGGCTCTTTCTCAGGTACTTGCTTTAGGTTGGACAAAGGACAAATGGAGCAAACATGAACCTTAGTTGTCTCTTGGGGGAGAAGACAAGTGCCTTATCCATTGGGAAAATAGAGTCACATAGCTCTCTTGGGGGAGCAGACCAATGCCTTATCCATTGGGCAAATAGAGTCACATAGCACACTAGCAATACAAGTAAGTCGCACAAATAAGGAAACCCAAAACAAACACATGATGGAAAGGTAAAAACATAACAGAAAGGGTAACTGTACGATGGAAAAGTAACAAGCGAGCGTGGGAATCTACAAGTAACTCTTCCTCACACCTGACCTCCCGAGGTCATGCCGAGACAGCCGGTGGGGATGGAATACGTGGGGTATGGACAAATTAATTGGGCAGTCTTATGTCTTCGACACACACTAATGGAATCTATGAATCTAAGGCAAAGAAGGCCCTCCTAACCTGAACTGGTGTGATAGATCGGTCGGCGAGGATGACTGCTCGAAGGCTCCAATCAATATTGAGCTTTGGCGTGATTCGATCTATGGGTTGTGGGATGCGTGGAAAATGACCCGGGATTGTTTCGTGTATGTCTCCAGACAGGGTCATGAAAATGGATTATGGATATATGGTGGATTCTATGGGCGATTCTCTGGTCTAGTCCATAAATCCTTAGCTTTATTAGCTGCTATGTCTAACAAGGATAACTTTGCGATGATGATAGGTGGAAGTGGAGTGGATCTAAATGCTAATGTGCGTAAGCCAACGTCAACATCAGATTGACCTGTGGACTCGTTGGGTTGTTGGATTTGTGGATCACAACCGTAGATTCTTGGTTGTTGTGGACCTGCTATGGTCATACGGGGAATCAATCTCTAATCCCTAATATCCAGTAGTCGTATGCCTTCTCGGCCTCTATGTTCAGAACCACAAGTTGTACAATCTTCTCAGAGTACCTTACAGGCGTTATGGCAACCTGAATCCTTAAGCCGGTGTCTATGTTAGTGAGAACGTCTCTTGCGTCTGGCTGTGGGACAGAAGGGTCACAACCGAACGTTTGCTCTCTTTCAAGCCCTTCTACAGTCATGCAGATATTTATCTAGGGAAACCTGTAGTTTGATTAGTTTGACCAAAACGTGTACACTTTGTCGTCTTCTACGTTTAACCCTTTTAACTGTGAACTGATCTGTTGTAAGTCTGTTGTAATTTGGAAGACTTGGATTCTAAGATTCTGATCTATATCAGTTATTGCCATAACAAGATTGGGTTGAGGCACGATTGGCTCGAATACGTATTCTTTGGGCTCTCTAGGTCCCGTGATTGTCATGCAAAAGGAAATGATATAAAGCTAGCTAATGACAGAATAAATTAACTGCACAAGATATATCTATGTATATTCCTAAATCTGATCTTTATTGATAAACTACTGAACATAATTTAAAAGAGCAATTATCTAATATATCTAGAATTTGACAATTAAACTAATGACGAAATTTAAAACAAACAAAGCAGCTGAGTATGGCTACTTTCCTGTGCAGTTGTAAATCTATTATAAGTAACCAAATAACTGATCTAATCTATTTGAAAGACTCTCGATCCTACCTCAGAAGTGAGGAGTGAATCATAGTTTCTCAAAAACTATCAATCCCCACAGCTTCCCTGGCAATATTGAAAGTGAGATTAACTAAAATGAAATGATTGACTACTCTATTTGATATGTTTTAACTAGAACTTTGAAAGCTTGAACCTGGATTTTGCATAACAGTGGCGAATCCTAGTTGTGTGTGGCTTTTTCCCCTCGGTGTGATCTCCTTGTTCCTTCGTGCTCACATGGATCCAGAAAAGTGTGTAATGCTAGCATCAACAGAAATAGATATTGGAATAATGGAAGCTTGGGATGCAGACTGAATAAAATGCGAGTAGGAGAGGGATATCACAAGAGAATAGAGCTTGGCTTATGCAATTCCTAGCGGGATTTATTGCGAGTCATGCAACACAAAACATCCAGAACCTGAAACTATTCTATTTGACGAACAAAACCTGTAACTTTAATGGCTTCCTACTAAAAATTAAACCATCTTACTCCAATGGATTGCATGAAATAGTAACAGCACTTGCACAAGGAGAATATGTGGCTTCTAAATAGCAAAACAACTTAACTATGCATGCAACAAATGAAAACTATGAATCCTAAGCAAAATTGAAAGAATAAGCTACTGCAATGAGAAATTGGGAGGCAAATTTGAGGGGCCATATGCTTGAGCACAAGCCAGTTATTTATAGAATCCCATTTACCTAAAGGTGAAAACCAATTTGATCTCTTAAACCATAAACAATGCAAAAACACTATTCCAGGGAACCAGAAGCATAAATACAAGCAAAGGCAGTGAAAAAAGCTGGTAAATGTTGATTTTTACGCGAGTCGCGATAAAAGAAATGTTCTGGAAAAACACATGCAGGACCGCCGCCCTACCTGGGCTGCGGTCACAAGACCGTCTCCCAGGCAGGGCGGCGGTTTCGTCACTGAAGACCAAAAAGCAAAGAAAAGGAGGGGAGAAGAGAAAACAAAGCATGAAGGGGCTAAACGGGGCATGCGGGATGTTAACGCATACTTGGAGAGCTTTTTCGGATCCCGAACACCTTGCGAGGAGACTTATATCATCATTGGGGCACGTGTAATGTTGTTCCGGTGATGCAGCACCCTACAATTTTGGGTACATACAGTAACACACCACACAATAAGTAAAAACAATTTAAATCACCTATGGTACATGCAGGGGACAACCCACTTTCATTGTAGCATTTTTATCCTTTGGATTTTACCTGTGCATAGGTAACATCAAATGATTTTGTTCTGCAAACCCATTTATAGGGTCGATGAAGTATAACCCCTTTCTCAATTCCTTGAGAAAGTTTTCATGATTGTTCTAGTAAGTGAAGATCCATCTAGACATCTCACTTCCTTCATTTTGCCTTGACATCTTATTTCCATCTGCTCATTTATTTCCAAATTCTTTCCAATTTTTTATTTTCCCTTTTCATTTTTCCACTATCACAAGATTGATTTTTGACTATTATAAGCTCACCATGTTCACAATTTGCCTCATGATCTACAATGATCAACTGCTCCTGATTTGTCATGTTCTCCATTATTTTCATTTCTAAGGGATGATGTTTGATAGACAATTTGAAATTTTCACCATCATCATATATCTCTCATTGATTTACGTTCGAAAATTGCTCTAGATGCTTCTCTTTCACACCTACTAAATCATTGTTGACCTCTATATCATTTTATGTGGCAGAGGTATTGTCTTCATGAATGAAGACATCCATGGTAGATTCAAGCATTTCCTTATTGTTCCATTCAAAATGAATATAATATTCTTCACACAATGGGAAAGAGAAGGACTCATCTTCACGTTCAAACTCATCAACCAATGTTTCCAGAGAGACATTGAGTTCTTTCGTTTGTTCAATTTCATTTTTGAACATTTGTGTACCAAATGAAGAATTGAAACGAGACTCATACTTATCTTGCATATTCATAGCATAGGTTGGGATTTCGAGACTGAGTTGAGGGTCTTCAATTTCTTCCATAGCCTTTAAAATATCTTACACATATTCCTTCTTCAACATTGGGTCTCAAGAATATGGACATGAGAGACTAGTTCACTTTCACAAGGTTCATCAAATATCACCCTTTCTTCTTCATGAGTGGTATCATCTTCAAGAGACTTGAGTACCTTCTTATCCATACATTCTCCATCAAGAAGGTCCTCTTCTTCAAATGGAAAGGAGAAAGCTTCATTTTCACAATTATGTTCGTTAGTTCATGTTTCATGTTATAAATCATTTGAAACGTCCTCTTTCTCATGATGTGCATTGCTTATCATTTGGAGTTTTACTTCTTGCAAGTAAAGGAATACTTGATCTTCATCATTTTCAAACAAAGAAACAATATCAATACCAAATGGGAAAGGTGAACTTTATAATTCAGGGTCCATCAAATTAGCCTCGTGTCCCTCAACTAGTTCGATCACATTCAAGAACTCTTCCATCAAAATGGGAAGCTCAACACTTTCTTATGAAGTCATTAACTAATTATGACCTCTTGAATCTTAATAAACAATGTCTGATCTTGGATCATCCTCCTTTTGCATTGTGCACTTCATTTTTCTTACTAGAAGGAGCTTTTTCATGGCACCCTTGACTGGTATGGTGGCAAATGACCAGTCCAACTTTATAATTCCACCAATGTCTCTGCAAAAGCTTTAACTTAGTAACATCCCATATACAATGGGAATGTTTGCCACGGGTATCTTTAGATTGATCTTATTATCAGGAAAGTCCACAAGTGCTACTTGAATATCTTTGACTTGAGCAACAAGAGGTATTGATTTGGTCTCCATAGAATAACAATGGCCAATAACAGGGACAAGAGTGAGACCAAGAGCATGTGCAACTTTTGCACACATGACATTATTCAAGGCACTAAATTCAATAATACAATTACTAAATTTATATTCATTGATCAACAAAGAAAGGTAGAAGGGTTCAATTTTTCCAAAAGTAGAGGGTGTGGAGGCAAGAAGGTTTTGAGATATAACATTGCTAGGAGCAAGAATTGACCTTTTTACCGTGAGGTTTGTGGAACATGAACTCGAATCACTTCCTTTGATAAACTAGACAAGTTTATCAAATTTCTTGGGATGAGTTCTCAAATATTCATACTCAGAGATTTGGACTTTAGACTTCTTAAAATGTTCAACTATGTCAAAATGAGGCTCAGATGAGGAGGATGATGGAGTGGATGTAGTAGCAAGAGGCTGACTACTTCTTGGAATAACATTGCTACTATCTTTATTCATATCATTACACTTGAATGTAAAAATGGGGGTAAAACTTAGCAAAGGAGAGGTAAACTTACCTGCATTTGAATATGTAGAGGCAATTGTGGATACTTTGGGCTTCTTCTTCATTAATTGAATGAGAGGGGCAACAATGATCCTCCTTTTGTTATTGTTTTTGTAGAGTCGCCACTTGAGGATATTTGAATTTGTAAAAAATATCCCTCTCTTGAGCCTTCAAATGGGTGAAGACCACATAAGAATGAATCTTCATATCATAAATGATTTCATCATCTTCATCATCTGAAGAAGGGGTATATTCACAAAAGCGAATATTTCAAGTGGATTCAATCTCATCAAGGGCCAAACTTCCCTCATTATTGTCATCATCAAATTGAGCCTCATCATACTCTTCTTCGGGCCTTGCTTCACATGGCATTCACAGGAGGTGCTTCAAGAGATAATCTTCTTTCTCCTCCACCTATTTTATTTCCATTATGATTATAATTTTGGTTTATATAACCTCCCCTCATAAAGGTGGCTTGCGCAAGTTGCTTCTTCAATGAAATCACATCATTAGCCAATTTTTGAACAAGAGAATCAGTTGTACCTTCTGTGGATGTTTGACCCTTTTGTTTACCATTTGGATTCTTCATTTTCCTAGACATAATTGGATCATATTCTACTTCAATGGTATATTCTTGGGCATTTTCAAGAGTTTCAAGTTGAGCTCTCCGTAGAATAAATCCAACCTTGAGAAATTGTGCATTGATGAAGAATCTATTTTTATTATCTTCAGATGGTGAAGCTTCTACATGTATTATTTTGAAGAATTTGTTGAATCGGGCCACAAAGTATCTCATGAGATCATTTGATTCTTTCTTCATTTGAACCAATTGAACAAGAAGATCTTGAGAGTCTTCAGATGATTTAAATCTTGCTTCGAACCTAGTTATGATATCTTCCCAACTTGTTATGGAATGGGTGGGCAAGAAGTAGAACCGTTCAACCATTTTTTCTTGAATTGATTCCACGAACAACCTTGTTAAAACATCCTCATATCCAACTCTAAGAAATCCACATGCAGTAATGAAGGATGCAATGTGTCCTTTAGGAAGTTGAGTTCCATCACCTTTGAATTTCAAGAAGTTCTTGTGATACTCTTTCGAAAAATTGTGAAGAGGTGGTGCAAGAGAAAGCGAACCAGTGTTTCTACCCCATGGAATAGGTTGTTGATATCTTTCCATTTCTTCTACCATTTCTTCTTTTTAATCTTATTTTTATATGGGAGGAAGAATAGCTAGTGGTGGTACAACTGGAGACTCGGGAGGAGTCTCAATTGGATTTCTTGTTGTGTCACTCGATGTACCAAATGGAGATGATGCTTGAGAGAAGTAATATGAATTGTTTTGAATATGATATTGTTGTCTTTGAAGATCTTCAAACTGTGGATCAACAATACCTCTCAATTAATCCAATATGGTGTATCTTTTTTTAGCTAGCTTGTGAGAAAACATGTAACAGGAAAAAGAAAGGACAATATGGAATACAAAGGGTTACTCACATAAATTAACAATGGGTTTTTTAGCAATGGATTTTATATTTTTTGGTTTTTTTTGTATTTTTGTATTTTTTATGGATTTTTGGTATATCTATTTTTTAGGATTTTTTTTTGGTTAGTTCTAGGGTTTATGACAACAAAATCTACCCCACGGTGGGCACCAAAAACTGTTGGTGAAATAATTTTTTACAAGGGAAAATTAGGGCCTTTAATCAACGTTCTGGGACTAGACCCCTCTTCTTAGAAATAAGGCAACTCCATTTATTGAAAACAAGGAAATATGTACACTAATCTTATCATTAAGGGTGGCCTTTTGACCAAGGATCGCACATAAATACTCCATTAAACTTGTGCACAAAAGGAGGTGGAGGAAATGTGTGTGTATGGAGAGGGGGGAGAAAGTGAGAAGGGGGTTTTACTCAATAAATAGAAAATTGAGTTTATTGACATAAAACCAAAGTACTTCCCAGTTAACTATGAGAAGACACCAATATGCAAAGCAAGATAAACAATATAATCAACACAAATTTTAACTACATTATATTCATAAAAAAGATTCATTCTTTTTAAGGTTGTGCATGATTACACTGCTCTATTGGAGAAAAGTTGATATGGAGAGGAAAACATAAGACAAGGAGACAAGGAGATAGAAGAATTGTAGTTTATTGTTTGTAGTAAGACAATGGGAGCTATTAAGCCTAAAAATATAATCTCAAACAAGAAGATCTCCCCCTTTAGAATGAAGAGATCATTACAATATATAGCTTTACAATGTGCCTCTTCACATTCCCATGTGACTTTTCAACTTAAAGTGCAATCCTCAATGAAGAAATATAAAATTTAAGTGAATTAAGTCACTTTTTACAAACTTTCTTCTCAACAAAGAAATAGAATTCTAAAGAGATCAAGTGTAGACACTAAATCATGCACTTTGGATACATTTCTAGGTCCTAGTCACATACTACTATTCATATGATTCCTAAATGAGAAAAGTACTAATTGGCCATTGTCTTTGGCCTCTTTTCTTTCTTTCTAGTTTCCTTTTTGGTCTTACACATCCTATTGCCTAGCATGAATTTTGATACTTCAGATTTTATGAGTCTAGACTCTAGCACCCAGCTAGGATGCTAGCGCCCAGGCACCCTCGTCCCCTCTAGGCGCCCCTGACCTCTTTGTATCTTGCTCACATCTTTTGGGTCTTTTTTAGCAGTTGGGCATCTTGTTTTATTGGTGATTTGAATTTTAGTGGTTGATTATGAAATTCAAATAAGGGAATCATATAAATACAAAGCTATGTGACCATAATAAAGGACCAAACTCTAAGTATCTACTACTATCACCTAAGGTTGCATCCAAAGGCATTTCAAGAGCATCAAAGCATCCATCTAAATATCATACAAGGGATTAGGGACTTCATTCTTCTGCATACACTTCATAGGAGGGGAAGTTCATTTTTCCATGCACACATCTATTTACATCTTCTACATCTAGCTATTGCTCACTATTCAAGTGTGTCTAACACAAGATTCACCTAGGGCATGATTCTACACACAAACACGCAACACTACATGGAGTTTGAAATGTAGTGTACCACTAGGATCGTAAGTTCACTCATTCGGATGACCATCGGGGTTAGTTTGACTCCCCATTTGCATCTTTATTTTTTTAGGATTTGATGTGTTTTGGGGTTTTGCAGGTGCTCTTTCTCTTTGCATTTTTCAAGTGAACTCGGAGATCAACCAACAACATACAAACAACTAATGACGACATCTAGTGAACATCTTGTGACCCTATGAAATTCAGTTTCTAAGGTCCTACGTAGTCACAAATGCCTAAAGAAGGTCCTAGGCACCACTGACCCAGTCCAAGCACCCTAGTCCCAGCATTTCCAACACTCGCACAATTTTCTAGGTTCATTTGCGACAATCTATCCTGTTCTAATAGCTTTCCAGTTTGGCACAGTCCAAGTTTAATTGTGAAATTAACCAAGTATTTTATCCCTTCTCTTACACTTAGATTTTTAATTTCAATTACTTATGTCAAATCTATACTTTACTACTTTATCATCGCAATGTTACTCTATAATTAGATTTTAACATTTATTTTCAATATTTGTTAAATCATTAAGTGAGAAGAAGGAGAGGAGAGGAGAGAGAGAAGCTCCAAGCTCGAATGAAGAAGGATGAAGAAGATCTGATTATGAAGAAAACCCACCCATGATCCATATGACCTCCACAATGATGCTCCAGTGAAATAATCCAATGCAGTGGTGATCTCTTGATCCTTGAACTCTTCTACATTGTGAGAAGCCTCCTCTTGAATAATTAACCATTATAGCCCGTCAGGTGCTCCAAGAGGAGAAGTGGGAAGCACTTGATCAATAGACCATTGAAAACAATTAAAAATACCCTCATTCACTTGAACCAATCCTTCCAAACCATGAAACATTGTGATGCCTTCTTGCCCAACCATCCATATGAAATGAACTTGAAACAATTTGCCTGCACAATGCAATCATGATGATTCTTCACCCAGGAAACACACTGACCAATGAAGTACGAGGCCCACCATCTTTTGACTTCAATAGGGGTGAAGGAAAGAGAGATGGAATGCAAATATCATTCACTTCATGATCAAGCACTCTGCATGAGATGAATCGAAATGTCCTCCGAGACCAAAATACACTTTGGGACCAAAATTGGGAACTGAGAGGGATTCCCTTCCTCTCGAGTCATAATTCGAATGCTAACCCTTTGTGAATATTAGAACTAATGAGATAGGAAGAGGAGGAACATATGTGACCATTTTCAGATCATCTTGATTGTTTACTATTTTTAGCAAGTCACACATGGGTGTCCTTTTCTTAGCAATTTTGCCAGTTTCATCAATTTTGCCATTTTTGAATGTTTTGCACTTGGAGAAATGAATTGGGGACCAATTTTTTTGCCAAACTTACTATTTTTAGTAGGCCACCATGTAGAGACTTACTAAAGATATAAAGTGGTCTTCAGGGTGTCAGATTAGAATGAAATCAATTGCAGAAGTTTCCATTTTCCATTTCAAGGATTTGCTCCAATTTTTGAAAGATTCCAAATGCCAGGTTTTTGTAGATACGAGAAAATGTGATTTTTGGCTGGAAACTTCATGTGGCTGTAAAAAATAAATGAGTGCATGAATGGGGGCAAATAAACCTTATTAAAGGCATTTTCATGAGGAAGCTATAGTAAAAATCTTGAGGAAAACAGAGCTTGGAAACAGGGGTTATGAGCAAAACTAGATTATCACATCTAGGGCACGGGAGTAAGTTTTCTTGTGTTTGAATGTTATGAACCAACTTAAAACATGATTTAATGGCTGCCAAGGAGTTTATTTTAAGTTTTTAAGTCGTGTTTTTTTTATGAGTTGTGGGAGCATGGGTGAGGAATTTATATGGTGGAAGATGAGGAGAAAGAGAGCGCACATGAGTGAGTGGAGGAGTGGAGAAATGTAGTGCCCACTCCTCTTCAAAAAACAATTACTATGATTTTGATTATTGTTGATTAGAGACATGGAAATTATTATTATATTTTGGTTAGCATGTTGATAGACAGTATGGACATTTTGATTATCGATATGTTGCGACTCATATTGTGGATTATATGGACTCCTAACCGACATGGATATATATTTTAGTACTTGATGATGATCTAGTTTTGATTACTTTGTTATATACTAACAGTTTAGATTCTTGACGTATTGATTATGTTTAGATGATCGAGCTAGTCTTGCAATCTCTTTAATGTTGGTGAAAATGGTAGAATTGAAATGTTTAGAATTTATAAACAATTGATAGAATTGCTAAACCTTGATGATGATTTAGCTACGTTATATGATGATGCTAATTGATCGATATGTATGTGTTTTATTGCTTAATGCAATTTATATGGCCTTGAGGCCGAAGGGGTATTATTTTGGTTGTTTGCAGGAAATTATATCACAATAGACAAGAAGGGGCTAGGAGACTAACTGTGGAAGAATATCGAATGTTGCAACATGGTCACCTTGGTAGTTGTGTGTGTGTTGTTGTTTTTCTTAGCATGCTAGTTAGGAGGTCTCCATGGGGGAGCACCTCATATGTGACCATGGGTTTAATGTTATTTATTTTCTCTTTTATTTATTTACTTTAGTTGTGCATGTGATTTTATTAAATTGTAATGTTTCCTCAGTTTATTGTGCTTGTTAGTGTAGTCCTTGTTTAGGCTAATTAACCATGTGTGTAATGCTAATTTGAAGATGTGACAAAAAGGAAAATGAATGTTGGATGGTTTCTGAGGTTATAATTAGATTGAAGTTGATGTCCCAGATCAACATAAGACAACCTTCACAACTCCATGGGGTACTTTTTCTTATAAGAGGATGTCTTTCGGTCTCATCAATGTTGGTGCCACTTTTCAATGGGAAATGGATTTGGATTTTGGTGGCTTGAAGGGAAAATGAATTGTTATATATCTTGATGATTTGACAATTTTCTCCAAGAGATGGGAAGATCATTTCTAACATCTTGAAGTTGTTCTCCATAAATGCAAGGAGCATGGGATATCCCTGAATCTAAAGAAGTCAATTTTTGGTGTTAAAGATGAAAAGTTTCTTAGACATATTATTTCCAAAGAAGGGACCAAGATAGATCCCAAAAGAGTCCAAGCCATTGAGAAGATTCCCCTCCCCACAAGAAAAAAGGTGTGCACTCTTTCTTTGGAAAAATAATTTTTCTAAGGAGATTTATCCCTGATTTTGCAGAGTTGACTATGAGTATAACTCAGATGATGAAAGGGAAACAATCCTTTTGCTAGACACCAAAAGGGAAAGAGTATTTTGAAAATATCAAAGGAGCTATTGTCAAGACCCATGTTCTTGCTTTCCCGGATTTTGAGAAGGATTTCATAATCTATTGTTATGCCACTGCGAATACCTTAGCAGCCATTCTTACACAGAAGAATCCCGAAGGCTGTGAGCTTCCCATTGCTTTCATGAGTTATGTTTTGAATTCTCATGAATTAAAATATACACAAATATAGAAGCATGCCTTTTCCGTAGTTAAGGCGGTCAAACAATTCCACTTCTACATCCTCAATTCTCACTCTATTGTCTTTGTACCTGATACAATTGTTAAGTCAATTCTCACACAACAATAATTTGGGACTAAAAGAGGAAATTGGGTGAGGAAATTGGTTGGAAAAATTGCAAGAGTATGATTTGGATATTAGGCCAACCAAATTGGTCTGAGGCAAGGGTCTCTCTGAGTTAATTTCTAGAAGTGCCAAAGGTGACTCACCCAAAGAAGATGTTGTTATTCCCACTGTCCTTTTCCTTAGCTTAATTGATGAATGGTATGCTAACATTGCTCATTTTCTGACATATGGAGAATGTCCACATCATCTGAATGCTAAGGAAAGGAGAGCTATTAAGCTAAGATATGCATAATATGTGCTCTAGGACAATTACTTATTCAAAAGAGGGATTGACGGAAGATTTCTCAGGTGTGTGGATACAGAACAACAAAAGAGGTTACTCAGAGCATTTCATGATCAAGCTTGTGGAGGATATTTTTCATCTCTAGTGACTACTCATAAAATTATTCATGCATGATATTACTAGCCAATATTGTTCCAGGATGCATCTAAATGAGTATGCAAGTGTGAAGCTTTCCAAACCTTTGTGGGAAGACCCAAGCTAACTACCTTACCCCTCAAGTCAGTAGTAATTGAAGAGTCCTTTCAACAGTGGGGGCTAGATTTTGAAGGAACCCTCAATTCTAACTTGAGTCCTGGGCATACTCATGTTTTGACTACTACTGAATACTTCACGAAGTGGGTAGAAGCTATTCTGGTTAAAATTACAACTTCTAAAGTAGTATGTAATTTTATCAAGGAAAATATCTTGATCAGATTTGCGGTTCCAAACAAAATTGTCGCCGATAATGCCTCCAAATTCTCGTCATATGAATTGATGGATTTTTGCTATGGATATGGGATTTCTCTTGCACATTCCTCCTACTACTATCCTTAAGGAAATGGACAGGTAAAATCAATAAACAAAAAATTTGGTGACTATTATTCGAAAGCTTGTGAATGAATCCCAAAGGAATTGGCATAAAAGATCTATGATGCTCTTTGGGTAGATAAAATCACACCTAAAAGAGCAATTAGGATGTCTCCTTTCTAGGTGGTGTATGGAACAAAAGCTTAGCTACCAGTAATAGTGGAACTGCAAGCCTTACAATTAATGAAAGCTATTGAGGATTCAAATTTCACCAGTGCCTTAGAGAAAAGAATCATGTACTTGCAGAAGTTGGATGAGGAAATGTTGCAAGTGGTGGACATAATTACTGCATATCAACAAAAGGTGAAACAACTATTTGATAAGAAAGCTAGATCCAAGGACTTCCATGTTGAAGACATTGTCCTACTTTGGGACAAGAGGTGAGAACCTCGAGGAAGTCACAGTAAGTTTGATTCTCTTTGGCCGGATCCTTTCAAAATTAGACACTTTACTGGTGAAAATTATTTTTATTTAAGCTGTATGGATGGAAGCTCTCTTTCATTTCCATATAGTGGGCAGTATTTGAATTTTTTTTCAGTCCTAGGTGAATAGGCAATCCTTTGTACAGTCTTGTATAGTCCTTGTTTTTGGTCTTGCTTTGTGGCTCCTTATTGTATGTGTGTGTGTGTCTTTTGTATTGCCTCGTTCATGAATCTATTGCCCAATGTATTTGCACTTACCTGGTAACCAGAGACTTTTGGGTCCTTTGTCCTACCTTGTCCTCTTTTTTGTGTCAAGACGGTTCATCCCCAGAAAGAGCCATTTGTTGTCACCCCTTCAAAAATTTGTGCATTTTTAGGAGACTTTTCAGAAAACATTGGATGAGATTAATCATTGTCAAGTTTTGTTTGCCTTTGTGAAGTATAGTACCAAAGGGTGAAATTTCAACAGTTAGAAAGATTTAGGACTGTTTCTTTAGTTTGCGGGTATTTCAGGTTTTTATGTCCCATCTGTCCCTTGTTCACTCTGGCTCACTTTTCCCTGATTCTCCATTTTCTCTGAATTGAACAAGTCTTTCAAGTGTTGTGGATACTTCGGTTTTGCGGAGAACTCATGTCCCAATGTCCTGTGGACCGATTGTGCAAGTTTGATCCAATTTATCCGATGTTAGTGTTTTGCGGATTTTTCGGATTTCTCTTTCTCGCATGTTCCTAGTGCTTCCCAACCTTCATTTCCCCGCAGACCCATTTTTTCCGCACCTCATTCACTGCAAGTATTTCGGTCTTCCATGTCCCAAATGTCCCGAGTGTTCCCAAGCTAGTTGTAACCCGTAAACCCGCATTTGCCACATCATACAAAAATCCTCCTTTGTGTTGCGGGGATTTCGGCTCCCACTATCTCAAGCGTCCTATGTGCCAGTTGTGCTCATTTTTTCCACCATATCTGCATATTGAAGGCCTGTGTTGGCGTGTTGTGTTCCCGTTCCCTGCAATACATTAAATCAAGCATTTAATATAACCTGCTGACCTTCTCAAAAATGGATGTGTATAAATTCATAGGGAAAACTCAGTTTTCTATCATATCCCCAAAATCAGCCTCCATTTTCCATTTAGCTCCCTCTTTCCACTGCTTTTAGCCACAACGGATAATTTTCCAGTCTTTTTCAAAATTTCTAGGTGCATCTTGTCCTAGCAGAGGTCATGGTTCTTTTGGAAGTAAATTCAAGGGTTTGAGAAGTTCATTGCAAAATTATATTGCCATTACCACACAAGCTCATAAGTAACTGTAAATTTTTCTTTGGTCGGTTGCTCAAAATTCATGCTCACCATGAAGATTCATTTTAAAGGGCACGAACATCTTTCTTCTTTAGAAACAATCATACCTGAGATAGGAGACAGTGACGCCCAACACCTTGACCTTGATGATTTTTAGGCGCGACTAAATTATAATAATCCTACTCCCATTATTCAGCTAATTAAGGAAAGTGGAATAACTCATACTGGAGGATTTCTTGTCTCTGTCCAGTGCACTAACACCGTTTTAGCTTGTGGCTCTTGCTTTGATCCCGACACAAAGGAAATCATAGATTTTGAAGGGCAGGTAATTGCTCAACTAGATGTTAATTGTATTAATACTGCTTTCATAATTCCTATGGTGGAAAATTCAAACAATCTCACCAAAGCTTAGGCTCGACTTATATTAGATCAAGACAATATAAATATAAGAGTAGGGTAGCCAAGTCCTGGTTTAAAAACCCAAAGAAAGGTGCCTCAAGGATGCCTAAAACCATGTATAGAGTTGATTTCAAGGATGAGTTGTCAGAAATCATTACCTTTCTTGCCAGGATAATGGGTCTTCCATCCACTAGTGAATTTCAGTTTTGGATGTGCCCTTTTATCAACATCATATGTGAAGGAAAGCAAAGTCCAAACTAGGGAGAAATCATCTGTGACAGTCTTAGTGAGCAATTAGCTAATGTACAAAGAACTAGGAGCTTCTACATGACTTCTTATCTGATGTATACCATAACAACATACAAAGAATGGTTGGGCATCTCCCCTAATGTGGACAAGAAAGATGCTCCAATTTATGAATATTGCCCACAATTGATTTTGAATAATAGCAATCATCATTTTAGAAGAGTGAATGATGCCTTCACCATGTACATTGTTAGACTATTTGAGGGAAACACAACTCAGAGGTTCTTGGATGAAGCCAAATAATTGATTTCTATCTATGGGAGCTATTTCACTCAATTCATGAAGTTTTCTTATATTCGGCTAGCTAGTTTTGAAGGAAAACCTTTGAAACTTCCAATGTATTGTAATGATAAAATGGCTCTAGTTGAGATATGTAGGCAACTTGATAAACTTCACAAAACCTGCAGGGATAAGAAAATTGTAGGCATTCAATTCCCAATCAATCTGGATAATTACACTTGCAAGACTGATGTAGATGCCCAAAATATTGATAGAACTATTGCCCCTCTCACTATCCATTACTTCAAACCAAGGACTTGTTTTAACCTTAAGGGATTTATTGCTAGTAATTTTAGAATGGGCTTTCATCATCTTGTTGATCTTGAAGACTATTGGGTTGATTGTGCTGATGACTATGAAGCCAAAAAAGGTACTATGGCAGGTTGTCTCTTCAACAAATTAAGGATTTTGAAGTATATAAGGTACCAGATGAACTACAAGATGATGATCAAGATCTGTAGTCTCTTGAATATGAAAGGTCTATCAAACATACTCCCATTGAAACCATTGATTGGTTCAGCAAGGAAATGGATGATTTGAAAGAGCTTATAAACCTTGTCTTGGTCATGACCAAACTTTGGTTTGATAGAAAAATGAAGGTATACAAAGCAAAAACCTCAAGGTCTTCCTCTCAAGAAACCTCCACTCCTCAAGGAGATTCCTATGGAAACTCCTAAGTCACATGTACAATCTGTTCCTTCCCCTCTTGAATCTTCAACTTTGGTATACAAAAAAAGGGGAAAGCTAAGAAGGATGAAAAGTTAGAGGGAGTTACAAAGGAAGGAAGTAAATAGTTACTTTCTCCTAAGAAACTAAAAATAACATCTGAGATTGAATGGATTGTTGATCTTTGTGGTGATGATGAGGATGTAAATGAAATAGAAGAGCAGGAGAAAAGTAATCTTGAAAGAGGTAACACAGAGAAAGAAGAAGAAGAAATTGATAAGCCAAAAGATCACACTTTGGAGGCTGAGACATTAGTTATCCAAGAGCCACCTGTTCAAGAAACTCCCATTGAAGGAATGACTGTCTCTAGCATTGAAACATATGTCTTGGAAGTGTCAGCTACACAAACCCTAGGGTTAATTAGCACTCTAGCATTAGGGCCCATTGTTCCTCCTCCTTCTAATATTGTTTTCACTTGGAAAACTACATCTAAGATTGTTGCTCCCAAATTTGATGTAGTGGCTGCCCTCCTATGAACAATTCCACCCCCCCATGCCAAAAGAGCAAGAACTACTTCTAGATTAGTGTTTGATTCTCAAGGTCAGAAATTTATAGAAATTGCTAAACCTAAAGTAGATAAGAATGAGAGAGATTTGGTTTTGGGTGATTTAGAATTGACAAGAATTCCATTAGGAGAATCCACCCTAGAGAGTGAAGTACACAATTTGAAGGAAACAATGTCCAAGGTAATTGAAAGAGTGGAAAATGGGAAACAATTTCAAGAGAAACTCGAGGAGCATATATAAATTCTTTCAGATTTCATCAAATCCCTGCTAGCTAGTGATAAAGTGATTGATCTAGCCCCTTTGAATGTTATACCTTCCCCTATCGTCCTCACCAATGAAGAAGTTCAAGTCATTAAGGACATCCATAAGAATGTTTCCTATGGGAGGGCTATGGAGGCTATGGTGGAGGAAATGTTAATCAGTGGCCTCAATTTTATTGAGGAAGCTTACAAAGCTTATGATCAGATCACAAATATGCATTTGAAGTTTACTACAACACTCAACAGTCTAACTAGGGAATTGAAATTGTGGATTGAATGTATACAATATCTTTGGCTAATGAGTGAGATTGATGTACAAGTTCTTTTAGTAAACAAAATGTTTGATGATGCAAAATTCAATCTATCAAAGTAGTGGGTGTACAACATTGACTGGAAGATAAAAGTCCTTGAAGAGCTATCGAGGAACTCAAGAACATGATGCAAAAAGGAGAAGCTTACAAGGCTTGTGTTATCTCTTCTTTTCAGAACCTCCACTGCCAGCTTCTCAAAGATAATTCAGAAGATAAGTTCATAATTTACGAAATTAAACCCAAATTTAAAATGTTTGTCAAAGAGGATTTGTTCAAACAGGATACTATGTCTACGGAGAAAATGGAAAAGATATGTGCTCTAAAAAATGCAATCACAGAGGCAAATAAAGAATTTTTGGAAAATGTAGAATTTGGGGAAAACATGGAAAAGTGTTTAGATACTTGGACAAATGCAACTGCTAATACCATTATTCCCCAAGGCATGGAGATAGTGGGAGCATTGGTGAGATTCAGGAATCAAATCTTGAAAGTGAAGACATCACTGACAACCTCTTCAAGCGCTCCAACGATTAGTTCTTAGGCCTTTCTTTAATTAATGCAATTCTATTAAGTTGGTCATCTTTTGTTATGGTCATATAATATTAAAGTAGGGGCCGACTTAATATTGAAAGACTTGGTTAAATGTTAATCTTTTGATTAAAAGAAAGGAAATTGAAGGACTCAGTTTGTAACTACCTAGGTGGCTATAAAAGGCCTTACCTCTTATTTTGAAAGGGTTGGATTTTGATGTCTTTGATGTAAAAAAGTATTGAACTGACAATTAATACAAAAGAAGTTCTATCTTTTCTTGGGTTCTATCTTTTCCTGCTTTCTATCTAATTCATGTGAAGTTATATATATTTGAATAGAAAACTTTGTGTTCTCCAGTTGATGTTATGCGTAGAACTTTGTGTATGTTGCATATATGTCATGTATTCAAATGTGGATGATTATGATCTTGTTAATCTTGCATGCATAAGTAAGATATTATTCTGCGAGCTATATGTCTGAAAGTGTTGTCTTTCTCATTCTCTGAAATATCAATTATTTTGCTTCCTTTTCTTTTGCATTGAAAATCTTATGAAATGGAGACATCTAAAGCATCAAAATCCTCATTAAAATATTGATAGTTTGTACAATTGTAAATAAGTAGTTTTACTTATTTGTTTGTGTGTTCAATAAGGGAACCTCTCCCATAAAGAGGACGGACCGTTGTCCCCTAACTGTTGCTTGTTCTCAAAGTCAAATCTAACAACGAACACCATGAAATCTGGTTGTATATTTTCAACAAAATATAAACTAGAAACTAAAAACCCTAGAGCAAATAAATTAAATGGAGAGTAAAATGGAGGAAGGGTATCCTCCCATTTGTAGATTTTGGACAAAAACCTCCATAGCTTCTCTCCTCATGCTTCCATGGCCTCCTTCTCCTTCAACCTGCAAAAAACACAAATGAGCAAATGAGAAGAAATTAGGAAAATAAGAAATAAAAGGAATCCATAAGGATTATTAGGGATTTTTAGGGAAACCTTAGATCTAATGGCTCTAAATGATCTAATCCAAGGGTGGAGATTA
This sequence comes from Taxus chinensis, assembly GCA_019776745.2. Lineage (NCBI taxonomy): Eukaryota > Viridiplantae > Streptophyta > Pinopsida > Cupressales > Taxaceae > Taxus > Taxus chinensis. The sequence continues at coordinate 196,081,092 of CM034147.1, read as the reverse complement.
GATCCTCCCCCTTTTCAGTTGTTGACATTTTTGTGGGAATGGGTATGTTTTAAAATGAGTTGTTTTTATTGACTAATGGGGTCACCTAGGATGTCTTGACTAATGGGTTAGGTTGTGTTGTGACCTTTCCATTAGGGGTCAATAAATAATTAAATGGCATTGTGATTATGGATTAAATTAAATGAATATTGTACAAGTGTTTTAAATAAATTATTTAAGGGGTTAAATGGATTAAGGTTAAAAGTTTAGGTAAGTAAAAAATGTGGATATGGGTATTGTTGCTTAGCGAAATAAATTAAGATTCAGTTTAGGGGATATTTAAATAAATTAATGAGAACTTAGGAGGGGAATTTAATCCCATAATGATTTGGTGGAAATGAATATTGATATTTAATTAATAAATGAGTTCTAACTACCTTAAGGGTGTGTAGAAATTAATAGACAAATTAATTAAATGTAGTTAATTTTATTAAGCTCGCAACATTTAAAAAAAAATTTACTTGAATTTTTCCCTAAATAATTAATGGTGTTTGGTGTGGTTTCGGTGCGTCAAATTTTGGTCATTACAAGAAGTGGAGAATTGAAGCTCCATTACACTTGGGCACACTTTTTGGGTGTAATTGCACCTCAAAAGTGCGCCTTGGGTGCATGGTGATGGGAAAAATGTGCCATGGGGATGGGGATGGGGAAAACATGGCATGCACATCCACAAACACAAGCCTTTTTATGTTTTTAAGTTGACTTAACATGCATGCACATCAAATATTTGATCCAATGAGGGCATGGAGCAATTTTGGGGTGAAATTACACCTCACAAGTGCGCCCAATGTGTAAATGGGGTTTGAAAATGCACCTTGAAGGGAAAATGGGACCCACCACAACTTTAAATACTCTTATAAGCTTCCCCATGCACTTTTTGGCTTCATGTAATGTTTTTGAGATCGGAATGACAACCAATAGGAGTGAGGCACACTTATGAGGTGTAATTACACCTCAAAATTCTCCCAAGGGTGAAAGGGGACACCAAAAGTGTGCGCAAGTGCCCAAGTGTCGATTTAGAGCATGGTTTGCACATCATATTGGCTTCCTGGAATGTTTCCTTCGCCCTTGAGTAAAAAATTAATGAAATTTTACAAAATAATATATGAATTCTCATGGAAATAGGAAAATGAATCCAATGATTCTATTTATAAGGCTTGAAAATGAGTTATCCAACAATTTTTACCCATACCTTCATTTTTTTCTAGAGCGGTTCGTTGGTGAGTTGAGTGATAAAAAGAGTTTTCAATGAAAGTAAGCCAAAAAAAATTATGAATCATGGAGATCATTTAAAATACCCTCAATTGAGCTTTTGTTAGGCTCCTAACTCTTTACAGGGTGTCCAAAACATTTCGAACAAGTTCTGCCTTGTATAAGAATCCTCGTGCTTCATTGACGAATAGTTTTTTTGCATTTTATGCTCCTAGAATTCTTCCTTGATCATTGCGTCATGAAGTAGGCTCTATCATATTTCAAATGCCCAGGATATGATCTCCCAACACTTCATGAGGCTTTTGAAACATTTTGAATGAGGTGACTAGCTCCTTTAGAAAATGCGTTTCCAAGTGCCTTGCTTAAAAAAACCTGATATTGCTTAACTTGTTCCTGAACTCAGTTTCCTTCACAAAATCTTCCTAAACCACTTCAAACAACTTCATGGCTCTACTGCACACCTCCTGGATGATTTGAATCTTCCCTAAATGCTTCCGGAGGATGTTTAGCTGTGACAAAAAATACAAAAAATAGCCCCTTTAAAGCCTTTGGGAGCACTGTTCTTTCTTAGATCTCAATATCTTCAAGAACTAAGACATGTAAACTTCTCTGCACATGAAACACACTTGAAAATCATGTCAGCACATTCCTCTTGGCCAAAATGAGGATGACACAGTTGAAATGTTGGCTGGAGAAAGGTTTACATTGACCGGGAAAGGGAAATTCAAATGTGGATTTGGTTGTCATGACCAAAATTTTAAATTTTGCATGCTAGATTTTTAGCATGACAACACATTAAATATTGTGACAATGGAAGTAAAATTTAGTAGTTATTCCCATTTCAAATTGCAACTTCAAACTTGTTACAAATCTTCCTCAAATTCCTTTCATTAACAAAAAACACTATAAATTTCAATGATGAACGTGATTAAATGAGCACTAGGAAGGTATTCTCCATATAAGGAAATACTATAGGTGGTCATGCACTCTTCCCAAAAACAAATTTACATACCTTCATTTCACAAGCAAAAGAAAACATTTTTTTGTTTGCAGAGTTTCATTAATAGATGGGTACTTAGTTAAAAATGGCTAAAAAAGAAACCCACATCTATGTATCACAAGAAAAAGAACAACAAATACATGTAGATTAAGCTTACCAACACAATAAGATGACTTTTGTATGCGCAAACTACACATTTAGGGGCACAAATAGTTTTCAATATGATGTTTTGTACTGCAAACTTGTACTAATGTACATTCTCAATGTGTTGGCTAGATTTTCTACATAGCATCAAACCTAGGCAGTCATGAGATAAATCTCCCTCATTTAACCGGTGAGGCTCCCGTGTCAGATTTGTCAATAAAAACGTGTTATTATCTATCAGGGGTTTTACTTTAACCACTTAGTTCATGAACCATAACTAAGAAGTTCTGGAGCAAGTAAGCAGCTGTTTAAAAAGGAAAGTTATAAAAGAAGGAAGTAAAGGAAATACAGAGAAGAAACGGGGAAGATGTGCATCCCAATTAGTAGATAGCAGAGCTAATTGCATGCACATAGAAAAAACTTAATAGATATGAACACACAAAATTATAAAACAAAGGCAGCTCTAGATCTAGATCTATAATAACACAAAGTTTACTTAAGAGATCTAAGATTTAAAATCAAGAAACATAGTACACCATGACACAAAGTTCTCCAGAAACATGCTCCTTTGTATTCCTTTGCTCCAAGTTGCTCTCAGGGGTTCAACACAAAGTCTAGAACACAAGATTGCTGCTTACAAATTATGATCGATGATTAACCCGAAGGTTCTTCCCCTACTTATAGAATGTAGGAGGGAAAGTACAAATGGAAAACTCAAACTGAACTGAAACATAAACAACAAGTAAAGATGACATTTGGCAATCATTCTCAACTATCTTCTCCTTAAGTGACACATGTATCACTTAACTAATAGAATGGTTCCACATGACTTTAAGTAATGGTTGTAAAACCAATAACTTAGAAGCTTTACAATTTCATCCGGGAACATAGAAAATAGAAGAAGAAAGAAATAGAAGAAGTCATGCCAGCTGTAACATTTATGTCTTCTTGTTCTGATATCGGATATACTTGTCAAACATGTAATTCAACATCCTTCCATCTGTTTTAGCCACTGCTTCTTTCTCTGTCCTAAACTGCAACAACCCTTCATTCAACACTTTGATGCACGCTTCCACATCTTCCAAGCTCGGCCCAATCCTTGCAATGTTCCCCTGTAGTGCCACTAGTCTACTGATAGAATTCATCGTGAAAGGCTTGGTAGCTTTATCAATTCTCTTTTGTACCATCAGAAGAGAACCTTCTAGGGAACTAGGCACCTTAGTTGAGACGATCCGCACGTATGAAGTAATACCTTCGTCCACTCTTTCCTCAGTGAAATAAATGACACTGTCTGGTAAATCTGATGTCCTACTCTCAAGTGCCTGCATCCTCTTCAGCAAAACTCTGCAGATTTCCAAATGGAAAGATACTGCAAACTCTAGTTGCTTCCCCTTCTCGACTGATCCGTTCGGTACAATCTGTTCCGCAATCAATAAATCTCTTGGTAGCTTGTTGATCTCGGCCAAAATACTCAGGTTACTCTCTACAACTGTATTCATGCCTTCTATGTTTTCCATCAGTTGCTTTAGTTGATTTGCTGCATCGTTCATAACCTTTAGGCGGGCTGACACTTCCCCAAGTTGTACAGAAGCTTGACGAATAATCAAATCCTTCCATTCGTCAATAGCCTTTACTTGATTGCTTGCGTCCTCCACTTCTTGCATAAGATGATCACTCACCTACTCTGAAATGGGCTGAATGGAAGGTTTAACAACCTTGGCTATGATCTCACATAATTGAGATACTTTCTTTTGTTGCTCTTCTTTCTCCGCCTTTTCACTGTCAAGCCTAAGGAATAAAGCATCCATCACTGTCTGCGTGTCCTGCTTCAATCTTTCAGTGGTGGCTTGACCGAGGGGTACTTTGGTCACTGTCACATCTTCTGCCATGAGCTCCTCCTCTATCTTTCCTTTTGCCGGAATTGATATCTCAACAAACTTCTCTCCCGAATCCTTGATGATCAACCTAGAAGTTGCTTTGGCAATTTTAGGCCTTCTGTCTCTTCCGCCTAGATTTTGGAGTAGCTGCAAGTCGTGCTCCTCTAAGTTCATCTCCATTCTCGCTTCTAGAGCCAATTGCAAAGCCAACCATTCCGAGAAGTTACTTCTCGGAAAATGAGAAGTCGCTGAGTGTACTACCATCTTCTGCTCTGCATCCTCTCCGTCAAAAAGTGCCACAATGTTATGGCTGTCATCTTTTGAGTCATCCAATGACAAAGCCCTTTCGAATTCCGCCATTTGCAGCTTCAACGTATCCCATGGAACAGGCACTGAACGAAGTGGCTGAGGGGAGAAGATGAATGTCGCTGGATTCAGTGGAGGCATGGAAGCATCCTGCTGCTGCGGTGCCATAGTTGGTGAAGTATTGAGTACTGGAGAAACCAGAGTTAAAGTCATGGTCGTAGAAGTGATCCTCTCCTTGGATTGAGATCTTCTATGCACTTTTAACTTCTCGACTTTCCTGCTGCTTTCTCCTCCACGCTTTCGCTTGAGGGAATCTCCTGCGCCGAAGTTGCCCGTGACTTGATTCATCAATGCTTCATCAAGGCAATATCCCTTCGTCAGCAACCAGTTTGAAGTATTCACCAACACAGCTCCCGACCTTTCTTCAATTGTGTTGCAGCCTCCTATATTATTCTGAAGTATGGATTTATCTCCTCCCATTTGATGGTAAGTGTCAAGTACCACATTCCTATCATCTTTAAGATCCGCAGGTATCCGCACTAGGCCAAAGTCGAACACTTGCTTTGCTAATAGCCTGTTGAAATCTCTCTTTCTAACCTCGTACTCACTTTTGCACTTCATCCAGAAATCTTCTAATGAAGGCACATGTGCCTACTCCTAGGAGATTATCTTCTTGGCTACTCCAAATGGATTGAAGTTCAGCCGTGCAGGGAAGAACTCTTGCTCATACTCGGATAACATTTGCGCTTCCATCCCCCGAGCTTTATGAATGCTAATGCAGCTGTAATATCCCACAGTGATTGGGAAGAAGCTCGTAGACTTGTGCCGCTTTGACTGAAGATCGTGTAACTCCACAAGTTTCCTGCTTAGCTCCATGACGATCAATCTAACATTCAGATACCTGGGCATCTTTATTGGTTCTCCAGAAAAGCCCGTAACCCTGAGGTATGTGAAATCTGTAAATTGAATGAATAGATTGCCAATCTTGGACACAGCTTCCCACACTTCCTTGCTTACCCTGTTGGCCTTCAAGTCTTTGTCTAGCCTGCAGATGAAATCGTAGAAGAAGTCATCGTTGATCACTTTGAAGTCTTTCTCGCATGCAGGTGTAGTAAGCTACAGGTAGCACTTGAAAATGGGGTCCTTGGAAAGAACACCACATCTATCTAGCTTGGAAAAGACGCCTTGTGAAGCTGCAGCATACACCAAGTATGAAGTCATCTTGAAGCTGAAAGTACGCTTCACGTTCCGAAGTTGTTCACCGATGTTGTTGCTAATAATTTCTAACCAATTGATTATAGAATCAACCTTGTTGATTTCAATGGTCCTGATGAAAGCGTACATCCATGTACGGAAAGTGTAAGCATTCGCTTCGCCATTCATCCTGCATAGCAATTTGACGACATCATCTACCTTCTGCACCAAATTGGACCGTGGAAGAGTTCTCGGGAACTTTGAAGGAGATCTAGGCTTCTTCATGTATCGGCTATTCATTATACTCACGCAATCAACTCTATGCTTCTCCCATCTACTGTCAGCATCCTGCATGCTAATAAAAGTCACCACCTTTCGCACTGGAATCTTCAAACAATAATTGATGAACTCTGCGTCCAAACGAATTATTGTCTTTCCCGAAACATCACACACCGATCTGAATGAAGGATGATACGATCTAGCACCCTCCATCACAAACTATGGCAATTGGGCTGTACATGAAAAAGCTGCAGCTTGGATAATTCCACTGCTTTTGACCGCACGCATGAGTGAAGTCTTTCCCGTTTTGGATCTATCAATCAAATCAGCAAGAGGTTCCGGGCCTAGATATGTGTCTTCTATGTCTGCAAGTTTGGAAGCAATGCATGATTCCATTGTGCTTTCTTTTTCATCCCCCTTCGCCATGACTTTGTCTATCTTCGTCTGAATAATTCTTTTTCTTCTTACTTGGCCGGATTTCTTCAAAATTGGTGCAGATCTAGACAATTCTTCAGATTCGGAGGATATATGCAATGTATTGGACATTGATAAAAGCTCCTTTTCCTTTGTAAAGCACTTGTATTGAATTCCTGTAATTTATTCAAACAAAAATGGCCACCGGAGAATGAATAGTGAATTTTAATTGTAAAAATCTACACTTTTCAAGCCTGCTGCCCCAAAAATTGGTGTTTAATTTGCATATAAAGAGAGCATGAATCCTTTCAACAACACCTGAGCACTTGTAACACCTATGCAGACAAAAATCAACCTCCTTCAAAGCATGCGCCAAATCTTGAAGCTTTTAGCCTTGTTGTCACCTTGTTTGAGCAAAATCCTTCTTCTAATGGGGGCGCACTTTTCCACTTGGCTACAATTCTTTACCTGCGAATCAAATAATTCATTCATATGGCTGCCCATGCTTATATAACCTTCACAATTCTATAATTAATAATTGCCCTAACAATTAAAGACAATTAATTAATTAAAAACCATGCTTCTCTCTTTTAAAAATAGCATGTTTAAGGACAACCATCCAATAAATTAAATTAATCCAATTTAATCCTTCACACATCACTTCACTTAAGCTTCACAGTGTGTTTTGACCATAGCCACTGAAAATAGAAATTAATTTAATGTTTTAATGCCTTTAAAAACATTAAATAACTCCCAAATGGGACGCACTTTTTGAGAGGAAGGGGGCAACCACTAAATAAATTAAATTTAATGCATTTAATTCCTTTCTTTTATTCCCTCTTTGACTTGTTGACTTCTTCCAAGCTTGGGTGCACTTTTTGAAAGAATAGATTAATTAAAATAATCACTTAAAGACTGCCATCATCTCACCAAAGGGGGCACACTTTTTTGCACATATAATTCTATTTTTAGGAATTTTTCCACAATGGGATTCTTTACCCTGCAAGGTAGGCACCAAAATCCCATGATCCACTTAAGTGATTTGACTTTGACAATGAGATTATTTACCCTGCAAAGCAGGCACTAAAATCCCATGATTTCACTTAAGTCACTTTCCTTTTATTTCATCATGAGAATTTTCACCCTACAAGGCAGGTAATAAATTCCCGTCTGCCTGTGGCCTCTAACTTTCCCACTGCAGCTTAAGTGAATTTTATAACACGGGAAAAAGTACCCTGCTAGGCAGTTATAAAATTCCCACCCTGCCCGCGGCTTCTATTTTTCCCATTGCAGCTTAAATCCTTTGTTTTCCAAAAATGCGCCCATCCCCGTAGGGCTTTTCCGTGCACGACTTCGCTTTTTTCCGGTGATCCAGACCTCCAATGGCGACTTCCTCCGGGCATAATGTGCGTATATGTTTTCCAGCTGCTCTAGGCCAAAAATCGGGCTTACCTGGGAAATGAATTGTTCTAGAGAAATTTCACAGAAAACGAAATGGGACAACACAAAAACACGAAAAATTGCCAAAAGTCACAAATAAAGCCCAAAACTTATTCCAAGTTAAAACCCTTTTGGTACATAAGAGTAATGACATATTCGATCATAACATAGTTAAAACGGAGCGCAAATAGCCTCATACGGGGCTCAAAATAATTAAATACAAATTTCCCGCAGACAAATCCTGATGACAGAATATAACAACTTTGGACATCTGGGTATTTGGCGAAAAAGACTAATATGGCTCTTTGGGATTATTTTGACGCAATACAAGAACTTTCAGGCAATAAAAATACAAAACGACCCATTATTTTAAAAGTACGAAATTTTTTCGGATAGGGTAGTCACAGATTTCAAGGTGAAATCTGGGTGACACCACAATGCATTGTTAAACTTCATATTAAAGATTGATATGCCATATATAACCTTAGATTATTGATAGCCGCATGATAAATTATTGATGCCTCCTATTCACTTCAATAAGACATCACACTGAGCTATGTGTCTTTACACAAATAAATATCGAGTGGATGCAAACCTCCATCCGTTAAAAAACATTTCGCCGGAGGCGTTTACTTTGAAGAAGGCATTGCTGGAAAGTGTCAACTTCCGGTGGCTAAACTCTATAGGGTGCCGGATTTTAGATATTTTTGTAATTCCTTGAAAACAAAAAATTTAGACATCCATTTGGATTTGAGGGACATGCTTTTTCAGTTTTGTCATGACGCTGATATCTAGTGTCACTTCCTTAACAGACCCAATATAATATCCAACCTTTACTCAGTCAAAACGACATTACAGATTTGAAATCGCGTCAATTTAACATGAAGGATTTCACAGTTACATGCTAAACTGAAATTAGGTACCTAGGCTCGGGCGAGTGTCAATGCTATCCGTGTCACCAGAGGAGATTTATCCCAAAGACCGTCACCCTTAAGTCCTGTCAATTTTAGTATGACTTACGCAAAACTTTAGGTCAAAATTATAGCACTTTTTTTTTAAATTTTTTTTTTGTAAATGTAAAATTTGGTGAAAGGTTTGCTTTTAAAGTTGACTTATTTTCCAATCGTAAGGGAAGATTTCGTGGCCTATGTGGAGTATTTGTATTTTTAATACATTAAATGATACTTTTTTAGAGGAAAAAACTAAAAGAACCCACATAGTATTATAATGTGTGATACATACAAAGATTCTTTTAATCATTATTTATTTGTCTAAAATTTATTTTAGAATATAGGTTTATTTTTTTCGTTTCCATGAATTCAAAATTTCTGTCAACAATTTTTCACAGTTTAAAAATTTGATAAAAATATTTTCTTGCCTATGTCATTGGTGCTCATAATTGAAGTGACTAAATTGACATCTTATTCCATTACAGAGAAATTAAATTCGAAAAAACCGAAAGAATAGGTGGACAAGTGTCTTGTTGTCATATTCAATTTGACTGTGTTCTTTAATGAGCTGCAGTTTCATTAACTGCTTTCGGGTCTCTGAACACATTGATATCTCATCTTCATGTAATAGCTTCATTCCTGCTCCCGATCTTTGATTTTTGTTTCAGATATTTTCTTCTGAGCTCTGAATCTTCTTCTTGTTATTTTTTCCTGTGACCAAAGGTATAAACTTTACCTCATAAAACTCGATGTTTTTGTTTTAACCAATCTCATTTGAAAAATTTAATCTTTCTCAAAATGTAGACATAAATTTAATCAAGCAAAAAAAGTATTCATTCATTTGTTACCATGGATTTCTTTGGAAATGTTAAAAAAAAGCATGATTAATATTATATGCATGGTTACCTAAGACTCCGGGACGACAGGCGTCGGGACGTAGGAACGGAATTTTTGGGCCGGTCATGGGAACGACTAATAAAACATATATATAATTTATTAATTTACAAATATAACATGAATAATTCAATAAACTAAGACTTAAAATTTAAAGTTTAAAGAATGAAACCATTAATGATTTATCCACTTATTCATCACATAAGCCAAGGCCCAAAAGTTACTTTGAAGAAGGCATTGCTGGAAAGTGTCAAATTCCGATGGCTTAACTTTACAGGTTATTATTTTGCCCTCAGTTTGAGTGCTCAAAACTTGTACGCATCATTGCAAAAGGACTTGAAGAAAGCAAGGCATGATCAGGTTATTATTGACAGACGTGTTGCTCATGTAGAAGAATCCCGAACTCCTATGTCAAAGGAAGAGTGCAGGACAACTATAGATGAATTGTGGCCTAACAGATATAAGCAAGCCATTATGGAAACACTCTAGCAGAAGATATGGCTTAAATCAACAAAAAACATTGCATTGATTTTGTGAAGGACCAAGAGAAATCTGATTCTCAAGCTTGACTACAAAAGACACAACTGCCAACTCTATGTTGGTCAGTTTGTTGTAGATAGTCTCAAACTCTTTGAAAATCTCACCAAACAAGTTAATCCTTTTCTTGTCAATAAGTATGTAGAGAAAATTTAATGTATAAGGTTGAAACTTGGCATCATTTGTAATGTCTTCGAGAATACCCTTTTTCTTCCCGTCTGGTATGATTGGATTAACAAGGAAATTAAAACATACCTTATTGGTTATGTACTGAGAGAGCTTATCGATGTCTCTACTGATAGCATCTAGTGACTTCACAGACTGGGCCAGTTCTACTAGGGATGTGGCATATGACCCCGCAACGCTGTCTTGCATAACGATACGAGTTCTGTTTTTGTGAGCCACTTAAGAAACTTTGGAAGGGAAGGCACTGTGTGTCTTGAAGAGCCTTGTCCCAAAAAGACCATATTTTAAGCATATGTGGTAGTTTGATCCGTTAGCCTCTTTCAAAAGGGCTCTCACAGATGGTGCACACTAGACATTCAGGGCCACGGGAGACTATTTCAATGATTCCATCTAACAAAAAACGGAACCAAATCTTTGGAGATCATGTATCCACCGAGAAATTTTTGTCAGATTGTGTGAAGAAGCAATGTTAATTAAGAGCCAAAGCATTTTCTCTGGAAGTCAATTAAAGAGTCCGATGCAGTTCTAAATGAGTTGCAATTTACGCCAGAGAGGATAACAATGTTTAGTTTATTGGAGTTGTAATTTTTCTATTTTAAGTTTGTGTGATGGGGAGAGGACAATATAGTAACTTCTAACCAAAAAAAATTTGCCTACTATGCCTTGATGGATGTCTGTACGTTGCTATAAAGCTCGTATTTTGTTATGGGTCACACGTATGTTGGTATAGGTGAGTTGATCGGGGTGAATATACAGTTGTTTTATTTGATGAAACAATCACAATGTCTCTTGACGATGACCATGTCTTCTGTAAGATACAACTATGGTATTCATTTAAAAGATAACATGTTGTATCATTTGGTTGAACACTTGGCGTTTATTTACAAAAGTTCATATTTTGGCATTTGAATGATTCCATCTAACAAAAAACAAAACCAAATCTTTGGAGATCATGTATCCATTGAGAAATTTTTGTCAGATTGTGTGAAGAAGCAATGTTAATTAAGAGCCAAAGCATTTTCTCTAGAATTCAATTACTTTATGAAGAATCCGATGCAATTCTAAATGAGTTACAATTTACGCCGGAGAGGATAACAATGTTTAGTTTGTTAGAGTTGTAATTTTTCTATTTTAAGTTTGTGTGATGGGGAGAGGACAATATAGTAACTTTCAATAAAAAAAAACATTGCCTACTATGCCTTGATGGATGTCCGTACGTTGCTATAAACCTCGTATTTTGTTATGGGTCACACGTATGTTGGTATAGGTGAGTTGATCGGGGTGAATATACAATTGTTTTATTTGATGAAACAATCACAATGTCTCTTGACGATGACCACATCTTCTGTAAGATACAATTATGATATTCATTTAAAAGATAACATGTTGTATCATTTGGTTGAACACTTGGTGTTTATTTACAAAAGTTTATATTTTGGCATTTAAATGTTCCCAAAGCGTAGACAACAATCCCATTTTGTCAATATCCTTCAATCACTTCATTCCTAGGGAATTTTATGTTTGGTGGGTAGATGAGATTAAGAAACCTGCCAATGATACGCAAGATGTTATAGCGGAAGAGCATCCCCACACTTCTTATAAACGAGGCTTCCATCTTTGTGTTCTTATCCATCCGATTCTACTCCCGTTGTACATATTCGTCAGCTTTTGCAACCGCTTGCACTACTTAGGTACAGAGAGTGGTTTCCTGTTTACATTTTCCAGCATACTCCTCGCCTTGTTTCACCATATGCAACAAACAGGGCTCCAACCCAATTAGTTTAAATTTGCCAAAGTACTCCCAACCTATGCCAAAATATAGAGGAATTTTGTTATATATAGTTGCAAATGTTTTGATAGACATGTATGCAGAATGTGGAACCTTACATAAAGACATGTGAATTGTTTAACAAAATGTAACTTATGTCCTTCGCTCAAACATCTATCATAGATCATAGAATATATTTTACATCCAAACCATATTATACACATAAAATTCAAGCCCTCTCCGGCGTAACTTGCAACTCATTTGCAATTGCTAGTAATAACATTTAACATTGTAACATTCCATATCTACCAACACATCACCAATGGTCATCCACCATGCTGAAACATTTCCAAGACATGTTCATTGAAGCAATTGTGCTCTTTACATGATAATAGATCAACGACCATTATCTGTTCAATCGTCATTCTATTTTGAAACTAAATCTATGCGGTTAAATTGTGTACTGCAGAGGAACTCTCTCATAGAGTGAAACGCCTATCGACATAATTAAATATATAAAAAATTAAAAAAATCTTTAACGACCTCAAATCAAGCTTTAATAAACAACAATATATTTTAATAAGTGCACATACCACAACTTACAAGGCAACTTTCTTTGACTTTTGGAAAATAAAAGCTAGAAATGACGTGGAAGGCTAAAAATGACGTGGCTCCAGGTCATTATCAACTTCGTTTGTCCGCAATCTATTCGGAAAGAAATTTAACCAACTCGCCACTGTATAAAATTCATAGAAATTCGTAGAGTTTTGGAGTGCATATCTGAATTTGGAAGAGCAAGATCAAGATGGATCATGCAGCAGAAGCCCATCGTACGGACTTGATGACCATAACGCGCTTTGTGCTCAACGAACAGTCGAAGCATCCTGAAGCTCGTGGCGATTTCACAATTCTGCTCAGCCACATTGTTCTTGGGTGCAAATTTGTATGCTCTGCTGTCAGCAAGGTCGATTTTTTCTATGCCCACATCTTTTTTTCCCATTGCTTTTATGTGGGTGTTGAAGAATTTCCAGAGTTCGTAAAACAATTTCTCTTTTCAATCATATACAATCTGAAGGATCCTTGCATAATCAATATTGGTATTACCTCAGGCCGTATTTTGTCACTAATTCTTCTGTTTTGGGGGATGTTGGGGTCAAGAGAAATGATTCACTAGCATCATTGTTGGCGTTTGGGAACCTACCCTGACTCTGGATCAAATTCTTATAGCTTTCAGTTAATGAAGCATTGTCAGGACATATAAATTTTGGTCATGGTTTGAATACATGTACTGTATTCAGTGCTTTTTAAGATCAATTGTGTGGATGTGTATTAATATGGACAACATGTTCAGTTAAGCTTGGACTCAGTTGAACTCAGATCACTGTGATGACAATAGCTCTGCCTTACCACCAGACCATGGCCATCTACATTTGAAGTTTTTTAAAACACTATGATCTAGGTAGCTGCAAAAATATACGAACTCGGTATTTGTGAAAAATTATGATCTCAGTCGCTGCATTATCTGTAAATTTAGTCCAACAAATCCATCGGTGGTAACATAAGAATTAAACTTGTGTTAAATGCTGATCCACAAGCTACTTAGCATATGTCTTTTTGTAGTCCTTAATTAGCTTAGTTATATCAGGGTGTAATTCATTAACATAAATCATACTTAAGTCTTATGCACGGATTTAGTACTTTGCCTATGCACAATTAGTTCACAGGGCGACCATATTGCACGATTTACATGAAGAAATGAAAAATGAACATGCAAACCAAAGAAACAAATTCATCACATACACAAGAGTAAACACACGGATTTACCCTACAAAAATCTTGGTGGGGAAAATGCTAGCAATTAGGGCTGTGCCTCTAATCCACTATTAACAAGAAATGCAAGGTTACAAGCTCACATGATGATGGCATACAACCAAACCCTTTTCGCCCTTGTTCAGCCTTTCTAAAGCTTTGTTGTCTTATCCTTCCTCTATGCTCTGCAGCTGAACTTAAACTCTTAGGTGTCTATTCAGATTCCTCTCAAGGCTCTCTTTGAACTAAAGCCTGCTTAATGTTTGACACAGAATACTTGAATCAACCAAGTAACCCAATAGACAACATCCCAACTGGTCAATATTGCAATCTGGTTCTCAGTTTTATTTTCCGTCTTAATCAGGACAAGTTCAGTCCTGAACAAACATGTAAGGGATGATTTATGCCCCGGAATAGCATGTTTTAATGTTGTTTGTCTCAGGGGACGAGTTTTTCCCAGGATAAATGTGTTACAAATTCTCATGGATGGGTTCAGTCAGGCTATGAACGCACTGCTGTGACATGTTGTAGCAAAACAGATCATGCAGGAAGCTTTAAAAGGCTCCCCAACTCCTTCCTGGACGATTTTCAAGCCTCTGTACAATGTATTGAATACCTGAACAATTCTTTCCCGGCATCAGACAAGCATATAAAGACTAATTTACATGAAATTTGATGTTCTAAGGGTCACACAAACCTCTTAGTCTTTATATTAGGGTTACAACATACATGAAAGTGAATTGCATTGCATCACCATCCAGTTTGGATCACACGCCCCCAATTAGGAGGCTTTTGGCCTATAAAATATTAGTACCCTACAAGATGAGGAAACAACTCCCTCATCATCTCCTTGGAATGCCACTTGGATTTCCTTGCAGTTGTCCTTTCTATCCAAGCTGCCAAGCTGCCAATATTCCTGCTCTCCCCTTGCTGTCTTCCTCACTTTCTATTGCAATACAGTGTCTACTCTTCTTGTGCACACAATGCTAAGTCTTCAAGTGTAGCTAGCATGCGACCTGTTTCTTCTTCATCCAACATGAAAGGTTCAAACAAGTGTAAGTTTTCCACATTGACAACTGTATACATTCTCATGAATGGAGGCAAGTCTAATCTGAAAGCATACTTACTAACTTTCTCAAGTTTCTCAAATGTACCATACCTTAAGCGCCTAAGCTTTCTTACTTTCCCTTGGAGTCTATCTTTACTGAGGCACTGCCATACCTTGTCCTCTACCATTAGCTTTTGCCCATTCCTGTGCCAATTATGCCTAGTTTGTGCCTTGCTTGTGACTCTTTGAGCTTACCATGCACTTGTAAGTGAATTTTACCTCTCAAATTTTCAACAAACCTTGAGGCTTTTAGTGCTTTTGTATCTTTCCCTTCTTTCCCTCTTGGCTGCTCCATCACAACATCAAAAGGACTAGGTGGGAAATGCCTATACCATGTTTCAAATGGAGACATATCGGTTTATGTGTCCACAACCCTATTGTACGAATGGTGAATGTATGCCAAGTTTTCGTCACACATGTCTTAGGATGTTTCCTATTACAGTAACCTCTCAAGAGCTGAACTAATGTTGTATTCACCTTTTTATCTTGACCATCGGTTTGTGGATAAAATGCTGTAGATTTTTTCAACTTAGTGTCCATATTTCCCCACAAAGCGATCCAAAACCTGCCCAAACACCTTGCATTATTGGACACAATGCAGTTAAGAAAATTGATAAGGCACCCAAACATTGGTGAAAAACAGCTCATCTGTTTCATGGCCCTTGTCTGTTTTCTTTCACGGGACAAGAATGCACATCTTTTGAACCTATGCCCTTTTTTGGTCATAGGGAGTCACCTCACAAAATTCAAAGAGATACTCTTGTATGGCCTAGAAGGAACCAGCAGTGGCATATATTACCCAAACTTTCTGTTACTTGGCTTACCATTGTTGCATAACACACAACTCCTTATGAACTTTGGAACATCATCTTGCATCTTAGGCTAGTAAACATGCATTTGGATATTTGATAATGACCACTTCAAAGTGACCGACAACTTTGGAGGTGTGTGTTTCTCTCACGAGCTTCACATTTTCGTTTTTAAGAAAACACTATTTCTTAATCTTATTAAGCAGCCATTTCTTCGGTTAGTAGTCTTGAAATCAAAATCAATCATGTTTATATCTCACAATTACTGACATACTTATCAAAAATCTGCATCTTGTGCATGCTCCTCCTTGTAGGTCTTATGTGTGAATGGTTCCAGCCTTAGGTGAGGTATAGTACCTAAATGATGCAGAGCAACTATCAACACCACCAATCAATGAGGTTAGCGCATTCAAAAATCCAAAAACTATCCTTTTACAAGCAAAATACTCACTTTTTCAAGCCTAGGGTTCTTCCTTCTCGAACCAAATTTGAGCTTAAACCCATATTTGGGCTTGGAATCTTCTTATAGCCTGGTACTAGACCTTATTCAATGCTGGATCAACCATCAAATGAGACAAAGTCATTCACTAGATTCAATTCTCTCTCCTATACTCAAACTGCCTTCTCAATGCTTCTTAAGAGCACTCCACAAGTGAGTTCATGTTTGGAGCAAACAACACTTACCTAGAACAAAACAAAAACACTTTCAAGCACCCTTTAGGCATCCTATGGTGTGGGCAAAATTTGGTTTTCCAACTCCTTGGCTAAGTTCCTCTTTCAACCTCACTCCTCCTTCACTTGTCTAAACTCCTTGTAGCCCTGGCAGTCAAGTTTTTCAAGGTTTTTGACAAATATATGAAGTGCCAACACAAAATAATGACCATTACAATACCCTTTACCCTCTTTGAATTCTCCAAGAAGATTCAGCCCCAAAATCTAAATGCAAAGGTGTTTTCTCAACACTGCCCTTCTTACAATTAGGCCTAATGCCATCCAAATGAGATAGCTCTGAGCAATCTATAGATGTTCTTGAAAAACTAAGGTTTGTTCTAGACACCCTTATTGAGTTTAAGCTTCTGCCAAAGTTTTATGGCTTCACTCAAACTCTAACTCTCATAATCTCAAATCCTTCTTGGCAACTAGGTCACTAAACCCTATCTATGGGTCTGCAGATGCTCTGTCACAAATTGTGGTCTTTTGATGAAAGATAAAACCATAAAATCTTCATAACCTTTAAGAACTTATGCCTAAGATGTCTACCTCAAAATTTCTTTCCTGTGTATTGAGGTTTGAACCTCTAAAACATAATTTGAACATAAACCCTAGGAGGGTTTCTAGCCAGCCTGAGAAGTCTCAAATTGCTATAAAAGACCTAGTCTTAATTTCTAGACCTGATATTTCTTCTTAAGGTCTGTTCCACTCTATTAAAGCTTATGAAATCAACAGGAAGGCTCTTCCTTTCAAACAAACGTGAAAATGACTCAAAATTCTAACTGTTATGCCCACCCAAACAGGGGTTCTTAAGCTTGCACCACTGTTCCAACTGAATAGTGGCCTTCTCTTCTTTGGTAAAGATATCTGAGGAGTTTTGAAGCCTTGCTCGAATTACGTAACCCTCTCAACCTTAATCTCTATCCCTTTTGATCAGGTTTCTCTTCACATGCAGTCTTGGACCAACTAGTATCTCAAAACAGTTAGCTACAGGGACCACAGAGTTTGCTTACACCCATTCACACAAATAACACTGATGAAATCATTCAAGAATTCAATATAACAAATACCAACATGGTTCTTACCAACATTAGGATCCTTGTGAAAAGATATATATGATCTTCCTTAAAATTCAATCACTAAATGCAGAAAATTTTACTTCCATACATGCAAAAACAGAGATCTTCATTGCTCCAACATATCATACAAAGTTCTTCACCCTGGGAGCTCCTCTACACGCGAATCCCTCCATAACTGACTCTTGCTCGAGTTTTCGACTTCCTTCACCAATACACCCAAAACCTAACTAACTTGCTTCCATATTATGGCTTCTAAAACACAGGAAAGGCAGGAAAGGCACTTTCTTTCCTTTTTAAAACACATCATTATGCTCATTTACTCCTTAAGAGTCTTTCATGACATGACTAACACTTTAACTTGACCTACTAACATCTAAGGCTCTAACCAAGAAGTACTATTTCCTTTACATGCCTTATAGGCTCTTGAAACTATAGATTGCAAATTCAAATTTTGAATTATAAGTTTTTGGAGGGAAAAATATTTCTTGTTTCTATGAAGGGAATCTTGACTTCTTATGGATCCTATTGGCCTCCTAGAAGTCTAAAACCTCTAATGATTTTTAGAAACCCAAAATAAATGCCTTGGAATTGATGCCTCTGCATCACTAAAGCTGTCATCAAAGGTGGTCTTGACTGCATATCAACCAACTTGTTAGTAACACCTTTCTTTTTCTTGATGACCAAATGAAATTTCTGAAGGAAATCCATCCATTTATAATAATATGCTTGATGTTATTTCAATTGTGCACCTATCTTTTACTTAATGACCAAATGAAATTTCTAAAGGAAATCCATCCATTTATAATAATGTGCTTGATGTTATTTCAATCGTGCTTGCAAATATTGGAGAGGTTGGTATAAAAAACTGTTTCCTTACCGAGCAATAGTGCTTCCAATTCTTGGTTCCCTGGAAAAGAACATACAACTCTGTCATATGTAGGATAGTTTAGGACTTCCCTGTGAAAAAATTCAGAACAGTAACATACTGGCATTCTTGCTTGCATCACAATTTCTCCCATGGCATAGTTGCTTGTATCTGTTTCCACCTCAAAGGGCTGCTGCAAGCTAGGTAGGGCTAACCTAGGTGCGTTGCTGATTTTGTGTTTTGGCTGATCGAAAGCAAGTTGCTGATTTCTTCCCCATGGTAAAGTCTCGCATCCTGCAGTTATGGTATGTGATGGAGCTACAATTGAGGAGAACGATGCTATGAACTTCCTTAAATACTAGACAACACCTACAAAATCCTTGTTTTAGTTACGTTGGAAGGCTTTGATCTAGTATCCACATCCGAACTACTCTCGATGTCCAACGTGACTAAAGCAGGGATTTTGTAGGTGTTCGGATATGTGAATGTGGATGTTGCACTTTGAAATTATGCCATCCATATTGATTTGTGTTCTGCAATCTGATAAAGTTAAGTTCTGCAGTCAACCTTAAAAACAAGATACTAAGTATCAAAGTAACTAATGTGATCATCAATGTTATGGGATATGGATGAATCCCTGCTAAATGGATGATATTGTATTAAAAGAGGTTGTAGTTGTCCAATTAAACATGTTTTCTCACTAAGGGTTTCTAGATGGTTTGACACAGATTTTTGTATCAGGGCTTAATCTATGTCACAAGGTACTCCAAACTTTATGGAAAAAGTTGGAACTTTGCCAAACTTTACCCTTGTCGAACATGAACTCGACTTTTATCCATTATTTTATAAACATGTGTGTTTATATACATATACCGAGTGAAACCAAAGGATGAAACTTTCTCCACTTTGTTCCCCTGACACATGCGTGCTTTTTTTTAAAGAAATTTTTATTAAAAAATATTCTTTTATTCGAACTTAAAGACTTTTTTTAAAAAATTTTATCCATTGGCGAACTTGAACTGAAATTTATCCTTGTTGAACATAAGCTTGAACATGAACCATGCGACTTAGAGGTTGACCATATTAAGTTATTAACTAGCCATAACTCATATAAACAACTCATCATGCGTATTCATTTTATATACATTACATCATTTTGCAAGAAGAATTGAGGATGAGAAGGGCATTGCATGGGAATGAGAAGGGTGCTGACCAATCATTTAGTACCATTTACAAAGATCGATCTCATTTCTAATGGAGGTATTGAAAGTAAGATGTTTTACTGAAGTTTGTCTCATTTTGAAGGGTTTCTTATACCTTTGATCCCATAAACTTTTTGTGTGGGCAAGCCAATCCCTGTAAATCTGTCATACCTATGCTTTTCCTTGCATTCATGACCACTATACATTTTAATTGTTCTGGTGTCATGCTTGGATTTGGGAATGTTTGGTCTAGAATTGTGTTTTTTATGATGCAAAACCTAGAGGGTGCATTCAATGTTTGTTACCTTTCAATGGTGGAAAAAGAGGATAGATTGCTGTACATTTGGACAGGATATTGTACGTGAGCTTTTGCCTCTTCTGCTGATGCCATGTCCATTTATGAGGGTTGACTTTGGGAGATGTGATGACCAGATTCTTTGAAAGATGATTGGATGTTATTATAATGTTTCTTGTTGCATGATGGAGAAAATTTAATACTACTGCACTTGGTTACTGAAAACTGCACTGCTTATGACATTGGACTTGTGTGTGGGGCTGGTTATGGGCTATAGTTTTCTCCAAAATTTGTATGAGCTCCAGAAACCCTAAGGCCTCCTAGAATTCCATTTTATGGATTTTTAAATTTTTATGCAATGCATGAGCATCATATAGTTCTGTTGGTGTTTAACACTAAGAGTAGCAAACATGTGCTGTATTTACTGTATTTACATGGATTAGAAACACGTTGTGAGTAATATGTACCTTTGGAATTAAGTGCATATTCATTTACATGTCTGTAAAAATTATGTGCTTTGAAGCCATGTATAACATGTGGATGTGAATAATATACTGATAAACATGTAATTATGACTATGATGTTGAACACATGGATTTCAAAATTGATATAAAAATGGATATTGACATCACCGGCCACAGTACTGAAACAATCCGTATTGTGAATTTTGCTTGTGATGATATTGATTAGACACGTATTATCCTAATAGAAAAGTTGATGAATTTATGACAGCTCTCTTATTAGTTATTACATAGATGCTCACTAATGAATTTCATAAGGCATAGCGTCTCCTAGCATGGCCATTGTTTGATATGATGTAAAAGCACTGTTTTCATTACAATCGAAAGTGAAACACATGAAAAGAAGAGATTCTGTTATAAAGTCAGTGTGAATACAGCCCTACTCAAGCACTATGTGCATATGTTATTGTAAAATGTACACTGAGTCTCCAACACAACATCAAAGAGCACTCCTTTCTCCTATTATGAGGGAGGGGGGCAGGGGTGGGAGGTGAGGGTGGCACAGGTGAGAAGGTGCACTGGTTGAGGAATCAGCCCTTTCTACTGAGGCGAGGGATTTTGCCATTTTCCCCATAATAGGAGAATGGGGTGGACAGGCATGAATTGGCCCTTCAGCCCAGGTGAATTGTTCTGTTCTTCTTGCTGAATTTGCATGAATTGCCATGTTGATTGGCACAAATTGGTCAAGTGAATTGGCCTTTTCTTTTGGGTGACTGGTGCTGGTCTTCAGATGTGCTTTAGTGGTGCTCTTCATACTGGAACATTATGTTTTGTGTTACTAATGTCATTTTCAAGTATTTTGATGTTGTGTGTAGGTATCTTGGTGGGACAATCCATAACACTCATAATCATTTCCTTCTGAGCAAATTCCTCCGTGACTTACTTTGTTGTGTGCTTGTCAATAGTGCTGTTTACATTGTATTTAGCCTTGTGTATCCATATTCATCCAGCAAGTTCCTTCTCAAGGAATCCAACACATGCTTAAGTGTTCTTGTTTACCATAGTGTCATATTCAGCTTGCATATCTTTAGCCCAGATTTCCTTACCATTTACATCTCCAAAAGAATCTCCTTGTGCGAATTAGCAATTGTATTCAAATAACAGTATTGAAATAACTTACTTCGAGATACCTTTTGATCTCATACCTTCCCTTTTTCCTTAAGTTAAAGAAATTTTCCAATGTTAAATTTTTTAAAATTTTGTAGTACAATGTTGGTTGCCTTTAGAAGCATTGTGAATTGCCTCAATTGCATATCTAGGTTCTTTTTTTCTCTTCATCTATCAAAGGAAGTTCCGCTTCCCTTTCAATGATCTTTTGTAGTCTTTGTTTGATCTATACTGGCCATTCGCTAGTTCTAAATATGATCATCTATCAAAGACTACATTATTACTGACAGCAACTATCATATAACCTAAGGCTAATATTATTTAGATACATTGCTGTAACAAATAAAAATGTACCTTTTGACCCTATCTTATAATCTATGCTCTCTCTTTTCCTGTACCCTAATACTTCTCTTTTATAACTGGTTGTACTTTCTGATTCCGGTGGACCTACGTTGGTCATTTGTGGACATTAATATAATTTCTCTTTCTTTCTTTTTGTAGGAGTGTATACGTAAGATGAAAATCCAAAAAAATTTAAATGTTATACATTATGTTTCTTGTTTGGCCAAGCCTTCCCTGCTGTACATTTAAAACTGCCCTCCCACAGCATTTGTTCAATAAACACATTGTTATACAAACAACTTCTTCCCAGAATTTGTTTGGAAGATTCTTTCTTTTGACATAATTTTTTTTGATTCCATTATCATTCAGTTCTTCGTTTCCACTACCCCATTTTACTTAGGTGAATACGAAGTAGTTAACTACCATTGAATTTCAATTAACTTCCAATACTTAAAGAAGTCCTTGCGTCCATTGTCTCTTTCAAGAACTTCAAATTCTAGTTGGTCTCTTTCAACTTCTTCCTTACATCACATTTTTTTGACTGTCCTCCAAAAATAAAACCAAATTTATTTTGTTTTCAAATGTTATCAATCAAGTTCACGAAATATGTCAAACTTTCAAGTGCTTGTATCTTACATTGAATCACATAAGTTTCTATGCACTAGTTGCGACATTTGGTAAGGGTGTAACTTCACTAAATTCTATCTCCTCAAAGCAACCATTATGGGCTACTAATAAAACTATCGACATGCTTGGTTGCATATCATAATAAAGGCCTCACTGAAACGGATAATACAAAGGGATACCCAGCGTCTGTGACTTGCGAGTATATTCTTTCATGGTGGGCTCATCAATCTGCTGTTGATTTATCAAGCCATAATGGCTACAACGAAATCTCTGGATCTATGTTTTTTCTCAGACAATCAATGATATCATTGTCATAAATATAGGAGGGAGTTCTTATGCCCACCATTACAAGGACACACTCTCCTGTTATGGATTGTTTTGGCAGGGATGGGAGGAGCAATAATTAGATCTGATACCAATGTTGCAGATTTTCTTTTCACACCATCCCTTCTCATTCATGAAGACTTTTAATACAGATTTATTTCACAAATTGATGAGTTTGTTGAAGGTCTATTCAAGTGCTGCACAACTATGTTTGGCTTTGCATGAAAATACTCCACGAATCTCCCTAGTCTGTATGCTAAGAAGAGGGAAGAAAACAGTGCTTTTGCTCGATGAAATAACCCCAACTGTACACATTATCCTTGCCATAAAGGTCAAGTTTTTGGTTGCTATTATGTTCACCTTGAGTTTTCCATGTTAATTTCCTTAAATAAGTTTCAAAATACAAAATGCAAAGATGTGGAGTCTCTTTTCACACCCTCCCTTCTCATTCATGAAGACTTTGAATACAGGTTGATATCACAAATTAATGAGTTTGTTGAAGGTATATTCAAGTGCTGCATACCTGTGCTTGGGTTTGCGTAAAAATGCTCCATGAGTTTCCCTAATGTGTATGGGAGGAAGAGGTTAGAAAATTGAAGAAATTACCCCAAAATGTAAACATTATCCTTTCCATAAAGGTAATGCATTTTTTAATTTCCACAATGTTTTCCTTGAGCTTACCATGTTAATTTCCTTAAACAATTCTCAAAATACAGAATGCAAAGTTCCAATGTTTAGTTGGAGATTTACCATTCCAAGTGTGATTGTTCTTAGAAATCGTCGTACAATAGCATGGTCATGGATTTTGACTTATGTTGGGATAGAGCCCTTGGTGCATTGATTTTATCAAAGGGATCATCCAAAACAGATTTTTGACAAACATCTGCAGCTTGATTCTCTTGTCTTGCCTTATTTCCGTATCTCTTGTTTAGTTTTTGGAATTCAGCTTCAGCAGGTTCCTGGTCTGGTTTTGCTACATGATCGTGGAACCACCTTCTTTTTTCCCACAAGGTTATGATATAAAAAATACCCAATCCTACTTTTTTAGAGACGGTTTGGGTTCTATAGTATACCAATCCCGTTTTTTGCAGTGCTCAAGAGACCAGCTGAGTTTCTCATTCATAAGATTCTGCATTTTTGGTGTAGTTACAACAAAAATGTTCAAGAGATTTTTGTTAAAAGAGTGTGTATGGATTACCCTGAGAGAATAGATAGAATTAGCATCTTTGATTTGTTTATGTCATAAAAAAATACAAATATGATCTGAATTTCTACACTGTTTTCATGCAGTTCTATTTGGTATTAGGTACCATCTTGTGTGTTGTTTGCATCTTCTGTAGTTGATGTTCTGTAATTTGGTCATTGCAACTAGTGGAAACTCTTTCTGCAACTGTTTTATTGAATCGTCAAAAGATAAATTATTGATTGGTCCTCTGTAATTTGGTCATTGAAACTAGTGGAAACTCACTTTGCACTAGGCAAAGTTGAAATTTAATTTTTAACTTATTCCATCTTCCTGTCAATGTTGCTTGAGCAGGCAGGACTTGCCAAGCTTATTGGCCTTGCAGGAGAGATCAACGTGCAGGTTCTTATGCTTGTTTTTTTTCTAAGTGTCAGTTTGATTAAATTCATCAGGGTGTATTAAGGATGCATTATGAATGGTAATTTGAATCTTATATATATTGCGATTAAAGGATTTCCATATGTATTTCTGAAGTTTTGACTGCAATCTTGTGAAATATGGACTCAGCCCTGGTAATAAGAAGGAAATCCTGGCTTCAAGAGTTTTTGTTTCAGGACTTCATTGGTTGTATGAGTGTGTCTTGCAAATTATTTTATAAAGATTTGATTACAGTTGTTGCTTGTATCTAAATGCAGGGAGAGGAGCAAAAAAAACTAGATGTCCTCTCAAATGAAGTATTCATCAAGGCTTTAGTAAGCAGTGGGCGCACAGTAAGTGCATTTTATAAAGAAAACCTGCACAATGGGTTCATTCTGTTGATTGGTTTGTCTGCTGATCAATGATTCAGTGGTGTCTATGCATCATACCCCACAGCATAAATACTTACAGTAACCGTTCCATTTCTTGCAGAGCATTCTTGTTTCTGAGGAGGACGAGGAAGCATTCATTGTAGATCCATCAAAACGAGGAAGGTGTTCCTTCAAATTTTTGGCTGTGGGTTTTTCTTTATTTAGCTATAGTATCTATTGATGTCTACAATTTTGAGCTCTCTACCTATTACAGTATCTTTTTTTGAACATTCTCCTTGTGCAGGTACTGCGTATGTTTTGATCCACTTGATGGGTCCTCCAACATTGATTGTGGAGTATCTATTGGAACAGTAAATAAAACTATCGATGCCTTCTATGTGATTGGTTCACTAAATCTTTATATTTTAGTCTTTGATGTCTACATGAGACTAGAAAATGGATGTCTTATCCTGTATTTTCCATGATAACATCTAAATGCGTTACATTCAGAACAATGATTGGAATGCTATAGTCTTCCTTCTATTTTCCTTTTGTAGGGACCTCTTTATAACTAATGGCATGTTAATAATTGGCATTGCTGTTTCTTTCTGTAGACTTGGAACATATACATGGTTGTTTCTTGTGTGTTGAAAACAATTAAAAAATAACCTACTCATAAAGGTGTGTTGATTTCTTGTAGATATTTGGAATATACATGCTTAAGGATGATAATGAAGGAAGCTTAAGCTCTGTACTTCAAGCAGGAAAAAACATGCTTGCTGCAGGGTACTGTATGTATGGAAGCTCTTGCACGGTAATGGATCTGTTTTTAACAATGTACAAGAAGCAGGCAGTGTGTAACTGTTTAGTATTTTTGATGTTTTCCCTAAATATTTTGAATGGATTGTGACTAATTTCCACACACAGTTGCAATAACATCGTAGAAGTCATTTTGGTAGCAGAATAGAATGATGGTTACAATATGTGTGATTAGTTAAAGTTTTTAAAATTTTTAGATTAACCATACTCAGATCAAATGTGTTTGTAATAGCCAAATCGGCTGATGTTGATTTGTTAAGAGTCATGTTATATGAGAACTGTATAAGAATACTCATGTATGAATTTCATTTATATATTTTTTGGAAAGTATTGAATCGGAATAATATGTTAGAGATAGGGCATGGATGCTTCGATACAATGGTACCTTTTATACGGTATACCCCATAGTAAAAGGTAAAAGGGGTGGAAAAAGGAGAAATTAAGTAGAAAAGGACACTGAAGACTTATAGCTAGGATATACTTGATAAGTGTGTGAGGACAATAAGACACCTAACTAGAGTCCTGAACCTCAATGTTAAAAACATATTTGATAAGCATCTAATATCTGATCTGGATCCCATGAAATATCTGGCTGACAACCCCTAGAATTTAGATGTTTTATAAGTGGAAGCAAATATTACTCAAGAATATAGAAATGGAAATGACATTCATAAATGAGACATAAGAATTAACATAATTTTATTAATCTAATTGTTCTATACTTGGAATTCTCTCAAAAGAGATGAATAATTATCTATCCCTCTTCTCTTCTATCTCCTGTTTTCTCTTCATGTGCATATGAGAACATAGTGCCATAAAAGGGAAAAAAAACCCCTTATGGAAGATGAAACAATTGCTCTTCCATAGGCGAATCGTCACCTTCTGTGGTTATGGTCAAACTGCGTTGCGATGCAATGGTTGATCATGGCCCATCTCTGCCCCCAAACCGATGGGCAAAGAGATACTGCCAAGGCAAACTAGTGCCACTGCTATATTGTGCGAATGAAATTGTTGGTGCAGTGTAGAATAGAGCACTTGAGTAGGCCTCAAACAAGTAGAATATTGGTCTCGGTGGTAACCCAGACCACAGAGCTCAGTTTGGTGTTATTGCAGGCCATAGAATTGGGTTTGGTGGTACCAACAATCATGGCCTTTGAGCCACCACTTAGATCAAGGCATGTCTCTAGAAAGTTGAACATAGCGCATATTATTGATCATATTTCTCGCATGCATTGGCAAAGTAAAAAGGAACTTGCAACTGGTTGGTAAGTCTTATGAATGCCCAAAGTCCTTCAATGCCTTGTTTATTTTGGGAGGCTTGATAGTTGTGACCGGAGGCCTTTTATTGTTTAATATTTGGCACAGAAACCAAAGAACAATAGAATAGCAGTACCTAATTGCAGTCCAACAACATTGATTACAGTCAAACACCAATTATTGAAAGTCAAATTCAGTCAAAAAGTTATCTTTCTGATGCTACAAGCTAGTTTGATGATCTTAGCGGGTTTTTTTCTATAAAATACAACTTATAGTTTGATGAGGTCTTGCTGTTGAGGACTGTAAGATATTCTTGTATTTCTCTATTTCGTAGTTTTTTTTTGAGTAAATGCTTCATATATTGACAGAAAATATTTACAAGAAGGGCCTGTAAAAAGAAACTGAAAGGGTACAGGAGAAAAAACAAGGTTACAATTTTCTTAAACTAATGACAAGAGTAGCCAGATCAGAGTAGTTTGAGGGTTCAAATTGCTTAGCCTCTTTAAGTCGAAGATGTCCTTTCACCAGCCACTACAGTCTTACTTCTCCTTTCCAATTATGCCTAAACTTCTCCATTGTACCCTCTTCGTCTTTGAAAACATATTTGCATCTGAGTTTCCAAAGGATGAAAAGGGTGGAGACCAATGTTCAAAAATCGGAACCGGACTCGGAACTGGCCGAGGTCCGGACCGGTTCAAACTTAATGAACCGGTTTACTAAAAAATACATAAACTTATAGATTTTTAATGAAAATAATATATTTGAAAGGTTAAAAACCATGATTCCAACAATTACACACAAAATATGCAAAGTTTGCTCTTATATATATGCAAGAAAGGTGTTTATAGCAAAATGGCACGAACTCCTTGTCCAATACACAAGACATATATCATAGATGAGATTCCGAAACAAAATACATAAACAATGAGGCTCTAAATGGCCTCCATAGTTCGAGACTCAAAAAAAAAAACATGCTATGATCATTAATACATTACAAATACTACAAGTTACAAAACTCTAGAATAAACTAGATGACATCAATGATCAATCATCAAACTCTGCACCGCTGCTGGAAATGGGATCCTCAAGGTCATCCTCATCAATTTCATCACCGGCCTCTGGCTCTGACTTGGACTCATCCAAATCCTCAGGTACATCTGCAACAACTGTATTGGCACGGGGTCAGAGAGTAGCAGGAGTGCGACTAGTGCCTGCTGTGTCTTGTGACGATGGCGGTGGTGCTGTTAATGGCTCATTAGATACTTGATCCAAACCCATCCGCCCCAAGTCATCGGGATCAAACTCTGCTGGCCGACTCTCCTCTACCCATTCTGAGGTTGGATCTATATCATCCAAGACAATGGGATTAGTATCAGGTCTTCGGTTCAACAACTGGTTGCACCTTAACCGAAGGTTGTCTTGCACAAAGACAAGATCATTTTTCCCCATCCACCAACCGCAACACCTTAACAAGAGGCTCGGAAACTTTCACAATCTCTGTTGTTTTTTTCCAAAATAAATTATCAAAAAGTTTTTTCTTTGTGTCTTTCCCATCCTGTTTCTGGCTCCACTTTGATGCATTCCATTCATCACTTGAAAAAATCCTTTTCAAGTTCTGTTGTTGGAAAATAAGAGATTGCAACGTGAGGAAGTTTGTTGCAAATCTCGTGATGGCTGGCCTAACAAATTCTTTGCCCTTAGTGTTCTTCCTCATTAGGTTCAATATCCATGAGTGATTGTAGATGTATTTGGTGATGCTTTTGTCATGCTCTACAGTGTTCTTGATTCAATCTTTTTTCCCTATATCCTCAAGCATGAGGTCCATGTGTTGGCTAGATTTTCTGCATAGTTGAAGACCTATGCAGTCATGAGATAAATCTCCCTCATTTACTGGTGAGGCTCCCGTGTAAGATTTGTCAGTTAAATTTGCTAGTATCTATTTGCTGGTATTACTTTAACCATATAACTCATTAACCATAGCTATACGGCTTTGCAGCAAGTAAGCAATTGTAAAAGAAAGAAAATATCTAAAGAAGAGGAAAATAATAGAAACACAGGAATGAAAGGGGGAAGATGTGCAACCCAATCAATAGATTATAGAGTTGATCGCATGCACATAGGTAAAACAGATAGATATTAACATACAAAATTATAAGCAAAGGAAACTTTCAGATCTAGATCTAGAATAACACAAAGTTTATGAATAGATCTAAGACAAAAAGTTAGAAACAAAGTGCATCGTTGACACAAAGTTCTTTGGAAATATGCTCCTTTCTATTCCTCTGCTTTCAAATAGCTATCAAGGGTTTCAACACAAAGTATGGAACATAAGAATGCCGCCTACAAATTCTGATGATTTAACCCGTAGGTTCTTCCTCTACTTATAGCATGTAGAGGGGAAATTACAAATGGGAGACTATACCTGAACTAGAACATAAACAAGAAGTAAAGAGAACATTTGGCAATCATCTTCCTTTAATTCCTCTCTTAGAGACATGCATCAGGAGTTCAAGTCAAAATTGTGCACATCTGTCACTCAACTCAAAAAGTCATTCCAAATAACTTAAAGTAATGGTTTTCAAACCAATAACTTTTAAGTTTACAATTACATCCAGGAACATAAGAAATAAGAGAAGAAAGAAAAGAAGAAGGAAGATCTGTGAGCTGTAACTTCTACATTTCCTTTTTGTTTTGATACTGAATATACTTTTTGAACATGTAGTTCAACAATTTCCCATCCGCTTTAACCACAACTTCTTTCTCTGTCTTGAATTGCAGCAATCCTTCGCTCAAAACTTCGATGCTCGCTTCCACCTCCCTCAAACTAGGCCCAAACTTCTCAATGTCAAATTGCAGCGTTACCAGCTTATTGATTGAATTCATCGTGAAAGGCCTGACAGCCTCATCAATCCTCTCTTGAATCATCAGAAGAGAGCCTTCCAGGGAATCAGGCACTTTGTTGGGAATGGTCCTTACGAATGAAGAAACGTTCCCAACCACTTCCTCATTGGTGAAAACAATTATATTGCTTGACACTGACGATGCCGTATCCTCGAGCACCCACATTCTTTTTAGCATAATTCTGAAGATCTCCAAGCGGAAAGAGACTGTGAATTCAAGTTGCTTCCCCTTTTCAACCGATCCATCAGGCAGAATTCGTTCTGCAATCAAAACCTCCTTTGGCAGCTTATTTATCTCGACCAAAGTGCCCAGGGTACTTTCAGCCATTGTATTCATATCTATCGTGCTTGTCACCAGTTGCTTCAGTTGAACTAATGCATCCTTCATAACCTTTAGACGAACTGGCACCTCCCTGAGTTGCACAGAAGCTTGGCAGATGATTAGGATCTTCCATTCGTCGATAGCTTTGACTTGGTTACCTGCATTTTTCACTTTCTGCATCAGATGATCACTCACCTGCTCATGTGCTAAAATTGGCTGAGAGAAAGGTTTGGCAACCTTAGCAATGATCTCGCACAACTGGGAAACCTGCTTTTGAAGTTCAGCTTTTTCTGCCTTCTCTTTGTCAAGCTTAAGGAATAAAACATTTATCAGTGTCTGCGTGTCTTGCTTTAATCCTTCAGTAGTGGTTTGACGTATCGGCACTTTGGTCATTGTTATATCTGCTGTCGTAAGCTCACTCTTCTACTTTCCTCCTGTCGGAACTGATACCTCAGTGAACTTTTGACCTGATTCTTCAATAATCACCCTTGAAGTCACTTTAGCAACTTTAGGTCTCCTGTCTTTTCCGCCCAAACTTAGGAGCAGCTGCAAGTCATGTTCCTCCAAGTTGATCTCCTCTCTAGCTTCCGAGACTGATTGTGAGGCCAACCACTTTGAGAAATTGCTTCTCGGAGAATGAAAAGTTGTTGAATGCACCACCATTTCGTGCTCTGGTTCCTCTCCATCTGAGATTGCTACAGTGTTGTGACTGCCGTCTTCTGAATTGTCCAAAGATAATGCTCTTTCAAATTGTGCCATCTGCAACCTTAGCGTTTCTTCAGGAAGAGGTGAAGATTGGAGTGGTTGAGGAGAGAACGCAAATGTTGCCGGATTCAACGAAGAAACGACAATATCTTGCTGAGGTTTAAAGGCAGGTGAAGTGTTGTGAGTTGACGTTGGAGAAGTCGGAACTAGCACCATTGCCATAGAAGTGACCTTTTCTTGTGTATGAGACTTCTTTTGCACTTTAAGCGTTTCAGGCCTTCTGCTGCTTTCTCCCATGTGCTTCCTTTTGATGGAGTCTCCTACGTCGAGGTTGCCTATGATCTGATTCATCAAAGCTTCATCAAGGCAATATCCCTGTGTAAGCAACCAGTTTGAGGTATTGACCAGAACTGCAATAGATCTTTCTTTGATCGTGTGGCAGCTACCAATGTTCTCCTGAAGAGTAGCTCTATCCCCTCCCATCTGGTGGTATGAGTCAAGTAACATAGACCCATCATCTATGAGATCTGTAGGCATCCGTGCTAATCCATAATCAAACACTTGTCGCGCCGACAATCTATTGAAGTCTTTCTTTCTAACTTCTTACTCGCTTCTGCACTTCATCCAGAAATCTTCTAATGAAGGCACATGCGAGTACTCCTGGGAGATTGTCTTCCTTGCTACCCCGTATGGATTGAAGTTTAGCCGTGTTGGGAAGAACTCATGCTCACACTCAGAGAACATCTCAACTTCAATTCCTTTGGCTTTGTGAATGCTCTGGCAGCTACAATAGCCCACTGTGATCGGAAAGAAGCTTGTAGACTTGTGCTGCGTTGATTGTAGGTCATGCATCTCAATGAGCTGTTTGTACAACTCCATGATGACCAATTTGTCGCTTGGATATCTGGGCAACTTGACCGGTTCTCTTGAAAAGCCGGTTACCCTGAGGTATGTAAAGTCTGCAAACTAGATGAAGATACAACCATGCTGGGATACAACTTCCCAAGCTTCCTTGCTCACCCTGTTGGTCTTCAGATCACTGTTCAACTTACAAATGAATTCGTAATCTTTATTGCATTCAAGCACAGTCAGCCGCGGGTAGCACTCGAAAAATAGGATCCTTCGAAAGTACGCCCTGTCTATCCAACTTGAAAAAGATAGCCTGCGAGGCAGCTGCATATACCAGGTAGGAAGTCATCTTGAAGTTGTATGTCCGCCTCACACTTCGGTGCTGCTCATCGATGTTTTCACTGATGATCTCCACCCAATTGATTATTGAATCTGCTTTGTTGATCTCAATGGTCCTGATGAAGGCATACATCCATGAGAGGAAGTTGTGAGTGTTAGCTTCTCCATTTATCCTGCATAACAATTTGGTAACATCATCCACTTCCTCCACCAGATTGGATTGTGGAAGGGTCCTCGGGAACTTTGATGGAGATCTGGGCTTCTTCATATACATGCTGTTCATTAGGCCCACACAGTCTACTTTGTGCTTCTCCTAACTGTTGCCGTCGTTCGGCATGCTAATTGTAGTCACCACCGGTCGTGTTGGAATCTTCAGACAATAATTGATAAATTGTGCGTCCAACATCCCAGATTGATCTGGATAGTGGATGATACGACCTTGCACATTCCATGACGAATTCAGGAAACTGAGCTGTGACTGGGAATGGTGAAGCTCGAATGATTCTACTGCTCGTTGGCCAGATTTTCTGCATAGCATAAAACCTAGGCAGTCATGAGATAAATCTCCCTCATTTACCGGTGAGGCTCCCGTGTCAGATTTGTCAATTAAAGTATGCTAGTATCTATATGGGGTTTTACTTTAACTGTTCAGCTCATGAACCATAGCTGTACAGTTCTGCAGCAAGTAAGCAGCTGTTTAAGAAAGGAAATATTTATAGAAGAAGAGATTATATAAACACAGAAGAAATGGGGAAGATGTGCATCCCAATCAATAGATAGCAGAGTTGATTGCATGCACATAGAAGAAACCAATAGATATAAACACAGAATTATAAGCAAAGGCAGTTTTAGATCTAGATCTAAAATAACACAGTTTATTCAAAGATCTAAGCTAAAAAGCTAGAAACACAATACATCGTGACACAAAGTTCTCTGGAAATCTGCTCCTGTATATTCCTTTGCTTCAAGTGGCTATCAGGGGTTTCAACACAAAGTCTGGA
The DNA here is from genome assembly GCA_019776745.2 of Taxus chinensis. Lineage (NCBI taxonomy): Eukaryota > Viridiplantae > Streptophyta > Pinopsida > Cupressales > Taxaceae > Taxus > Taxus chinensis. The sequence goes on along the minus strand of CM034147.1, from coordinate 196,047,890 downwards.
ACACAAGAATGCTGCTTACAAATTCTGATCTTTAACCCGAAGGTTCTTCCTCTACTTATAGAATGTAGAGGGGCAATTACAAGTCGGAAGCTTTTAGTTGAATTGGCACATGTGGAAGTGGGAAAGGAAACAACTGGCAATCTCCCTCCTGGAATTCCTCTTTGCATGACATGTATGATTTGCAACTGAAAATAGAACCTTCTATTTTGCACGTGCCACCTATCTCCAAGTAGTTGACTTCTTCAAGTAATGGCTTTTAAACCAATCACTTAAGTTGTATAATTTAATTGATCGCTCAATTACTTTGTTGGAGGAAAGAAGAAGGAAGAGGAAAGCTGCAGTCTTGTCCTTTTTCATGTCTGCATGCAGCTGATTCTTTTGCCTTTGATTCTCACCAAACTGGATCTGGAAGTAGCTGGATCGACTGGAAAACAAGCTGGAATTGGAAACGGTTGGATCTGCCTTCGGAATTGGATCTTATCCTTCGCCTTGTCTTCTCTTTTATCCTTGAAGCTTTTGCAGTTCTTCTCCTGTACATGCATCAGTGCAATGTCTGCCGTAAATAACTCATCATTTTTATTTTTAATTGCATATGAGCAATTAAAATTTTTGGAAAGCACTCCGGGTGAATGCAACTTCAATGAAGGCTTCAACTGGAAGATTGGAAGCACATGCACAAGATCCTGGAAGAAATTTTCCACGCACTGACTTCTACACGGGCTGCATAAGAAACAAGAGGATGAAGCCTTTGTGCCGGAAGCTTTTGCAATTATGAGATCTGGATCTGGATCTGGGCCTATTGACTTTAGCAAATCTAGAAGCTACGCATGATTCCGCTGAGCTTTCTCTTTCATCCCGCTTTGCCATGGCTGGAGCAATCTTTGTCTGAACAATTCTTTTTCTTCTTACTCGGTCGGAATTCTTCAAAACTGGTGCAGATCTAGATAATTCTTCAGATTCGGAGGATATATTCAATGTATTGGACATTGATTTAAGCTCCTTTTCTTTTGTAAAGCACCTGTAACGAATTCCTGCAATTAATTCAGACAAAGATGGCAACCGGACCATGAACAGTGGATTTTAATCATAAAAATCTGCATAATTCAAGCCTGCTACCCCAAAAATTGATGTTTTATTTGCATGCAAAACAAGCATGAATTTTACCAACTTCACCTGAGCACCTGTATCACTTATGCAAACAATTATCCAGACACAAATCAACCTCCTTCAACCTGTGCGCCAAAATTGGAAGCTTTTAGCATTAATTTCACCTTCTTCTGAGCAAAAATCCTCTCCAAATGGGGCGCACTTTTCCTCTGGGCTGCACTTCTCTACCTGTGAATTAATTAATTCATCCTTATGGCAGCCCATGCTTATATAATCCTCATGATTCTATAATTAATTAATGCCTTCCCTATTCCTGGCAATTAATTAATTAATTAATAAACTTAACTCTTCAAATGGGGCGCCTATTTTGTGCATGCTTATGGCTGCCATTAAATAAAATAAATTTATTTAATTTTAGATCATCTGCTTCCACTTAACTCAAGCCTCACAGTATGCTTTGACCTTAGCCACTGAAAATAAGAATTAATTTAATCATTTAATACTTAAAAAGTATTATTTATCTCCTCAAATGAGGGGCTGCATTAAATAAATTAAATTTATTTAATTTTGGAATTCTATTTTTAAATTCCTTTTGTCCACTTCCTTTGTTGACTTTTCCACAAGCTTGGGTGCCAAAATTGGGTGAATAAATATTAACAAATATTTATTTAATGCATTATTATTCACCCAAGGTGGGTCACACTTTTTGGAATAAAATTTCTAATTTCTATTTTTAAAATTCAGATGTTTTTTCAATGGGAATTATTTACCCTGCAAGGCAGCCCTGAAAATAACTTAAGTGACTTTGCATGATTCACTTAAGTCGTTTGACTTTCATAATGGGATTATTTACCTGCAAGGCAGGCAATAAAATCCCATGAATCACCTTAAGTGATTTTTCTTTTATTCCACAATGAGAATTTTTACCCTGCAAGGCAGGTAAGAAATTCCCGCCTGCCTGCTGCCTCTAATTTTCCCATTGTGACTTAAGTGATGTTGCTTCCATGGGAAAAAGTACCCTGCTAGGCAGGTACAAAATTCCCACCTGCCTGCTGCTTCCAAAAATCCCATGATCCACTTCAAACCCTCTTTTTCCAAAAATGCGCCAGCCCGCCCAGAAGAAGCTTATTGGTGCACGACTTCGTCTTTTCCAAGAGAACCAGACCTCCGATGGCGAATTCCTTCTGGCACAACGTGCATATGTGATCTCCAGATACTCTAGGCCAAGAATTAGGCCAAACCGGCAAAAGAATTGATCCAGAGAAATTTCATAGAAAACGAAACGGGAAAACACAAAAACACAAAACGTTGCCAGAAGTCACAAATAAAGCCCATGATTCATTCCTGGTTAAAACCCTACTGGTATATGGGAATAACGATATGTACGATCACAACAGAGTTAAACCGGAGCACAAATTGCCTCAAACGGGGCTCAAAATAATTAAATACAAATTTTCCGCAAACAAATCCCGACGACAGAATATAACAATTTTGGGCATCTGGGTATTTGGCGAAAATGGATAATATGGCTCTTTGGGAATATCTTGACACAATACAGGAACTTTCTGGCAATAAAAACACAAAACGACCCATTATTTTAAAAGTACGATTTTTTTTTGGATAGGGTAGTCTCAGATTTCAGGATGAAATCTGGGGACACCAGTCGGCTTAAGTGATGTGGACATTTAAAAGCCGTTACTTGAAGAAGTCAATCATTTGGAAATAGGTGGCAGATCATGCATCTCTAGTTTCGTGTCTTTCCATTTTTCAGTTATACAAAATCATGCATGTCATGCAAAGAGGAATTCCAGGAGGAAGATTGCCGGCTGTTTCCCTTTTCATAGTTTCCGCATGCGGGAATTCGTTTAAAGCTTCCTATTTGTAATTGCCCTTTATACACTATAAATAAAGGAAGAACCTACGGGTTAGAGAATCAGAATTTGTAATCAATTCCATTCTTGTGTTCCAGACAAGGAAGCTAAAACCCTTCCTGCATAACTTTCTGAAAGTTGAGGAATAGAGAGGAGGCAGATTTCCGGAGTGAATCTTTGTGTCAACGGTGCATGCCCTTTGTTTCTTATTTCTTTCTAGATTTATTCATAAACTTTGTGTTATTCTAGATCTCCAGATCTGAAACTTTCCTTTGCTTTGAATTATGTATTTCATGACTCTGGGCAAGTTTATCAATTCATATGGTGCATGCGATCAACTCTGTAAACTATCTGATCTGGGTTGGTACAGTCTTCATCTCCTTTCTTCCCGTTTCCAGATTTATTTTCTGCATCTTCTGCAAGAACTATTTCCTTATCTCTTACAACTGCTTACTTGCTGCAAAACTGTGTAGCTATGGTTCATGAGCTACATAGTTAAAGTAATACCAACTAAGGAAACCATACCCTTAGGAAATATAACTGACAAAATCTTTTGGTTGGATTACTCACTACGGTCATCATGACCTGGATCATTTATCTCTGTGATTGTTTTTCAGCGGTGCAAATTTATCTAGCTTCAACAGTTCAAAATTGTAGATAGCTCCTTTAATGATCCATGGGTCATGGTTCTTGTTACCTAGAACAATTTTTATGATTTCCTAAGTTGTACCTTTTGACAAACAACATGGATCATACTGTATGTCGGCTGTAAAATGGCAGTAACAGTCATAAGCTGTTTGGAATTTCCCTCTAAATGAAGTCAATAGTGTAGGCTGGCAAATGTGTATTGATTGACACCACAAGGTGAAACCTCCTACACTCCACATCAATGCAAAGAGTCCTTTTCCATACTATGGTTACACTATGACTTTGCCCGAACATGAAATTTGATTTGTAATGGCTCGAATCGGCCTTGCATTTTGAGTTGTACATACATCAACATTGATAATAGGTTGAAAATCCATTCCTAGAAGCAATTGTTCATACTCCCCCCTTTTTTTAAAGGCCCTTGGCCTATCTTTCCCCACGGGCTTTTAGGTTGTTGCAAGGGGAAAACTATGCTAGTAATTAAATGATATTGCTTGGAGAGTGATTTTTATCATTTGTCATTATAAAACAATATTCATTTAATTATTAGTTCTCATTTAATTATGGATGTTAAGTGGTTTTTTCCACTTAATTGTATTATTGCTCACACAAGAATATTTATTGAGCAATGAATGTAATTTATTATTTAATTTAATTCCCCAACAATATAAAATTAAAAGGGAATTAATTAAATAATATTGAGTGGCTTTTAAATGTCAAAAAGACCCTTAGAAAGGGGATGCCACACTTAGAGGGGGGAATTAAAAATAAAAGGGGGAATTATAAGCATGCCTTATTATTTCAAATTATGGTTTTCCCTCCAAAAGGGAGTTGCTCCACTCTATGAGAAATCTATAAATATATGTTTTGACCATAGTTCAAAAAATCGTAAATCGGGATTAATCGGCAGGCCAAATTTTGAATCGGAAATCGGAAATCGGCAAAAAATCGGCAACTAATCGAATTGTCGGCAACTTTATCGCTACTTTTAAAAACATTTAAATTCATAAAATATACTTAAATTAAGTGTAAAAACAATGTTAAATGATGTGAGAAGTGACTCTATAGAATAGCCATTTTATGGTCTTTGTCAAGGTAAGCCCAAGAGCATCTGCAACTTTAGCATGACATTGTCAGACGCACCTGAATCTAAAACGCAGTTGCGATAAGTTTTGACCAAAAAAGAAGCACATTTGCAAGCAAAAAAATAAAAAATATTGTTTTATGAAAATAAGAAAAATATTGCCATCAATGCAAGAGCTCGAGAAAATATGCACTTTTACAACACCTGAAACGGAGCCACAGAATGAAAGTTATAGCACATGCAAGTTTTTGCTGCTACATCTTCCCGGACCCTTTCCAAAACTGGCAAATTTTTTTCTCTCCTTGTGATTTTTTCGCCAAAAAGGAAAAAAATGTTGAAAAAGGAAAGAAATTCCAAAACGGAAAAGAGAAGAATGGAGGAAACCCGAATCGTGCAAGTGAAAAAACGACTCAGATTTGGGGCCATGATTTTCCACCACGATTTCACCCGCGATTTTCCATGATTTTCGAGTGTACCCGAGCCGCGCAAGTGAAAAAACGACAATGATTTGGGGCCACGATTTCACCCGCGATTTTCCATGATTTTATCCACGATTTACCAGTTTGTGATTTTAAGTACTGCATATGCATGACCATGATCGCGGTCTTCATTTTATCGTCATGTTCAAATTTGTAGTTTTGAGGTAATTGAATGTTGGAGTCGCGATTTATCGCTATATCAAATCATCGCGGTTTTTCAGCTGATCATGTCGTCAGCTTCATGGTTGCAAATGATTTATCTCCGATAAATTGCGATTTTTGAAACAGAGGTTCAATTGCTAATCTGAGGGAACCAGTTATGTTGATGAATCTATTGATTTCACTCCATGCTTGGAGTAATGGGATGTATGCCCATGCGATGTATGCCCTAGCTCTCTCTCTTTCATTGTAAGCTTCATTGGAAGCCATTGTTGAAGATATTGAAGACTTTCTTGTTCTATTTGGAGCTGAAGTAAATATGATTTTTGATAAGTCTGCTTCTATTGTTTTTGCATGATATATTCAGCTTAATATTGGCGACTTGGCTTGGAGGTTTGGTGTATTTGTTTGGGATTAAATCTGCATGATTAGAGTGCATTATTGAAGTTTTCTTGAGTGGTTTTTATGGTACTTTGCTACTTCCGTTAATGCTGCAATTTATTAAAGGTATTGCGACTTGGTTGGGGGTGTGTTCCATCATAATTTGAAGGTGTTTTGATAGATCTTTATACTGATGTGATTAGTTAATTATTTTAGATGCATGGGCTGATTATATGAGTCATGTGGAAGGGTTTTATCAGCTGGAAACAATTTATACATTTTATCCTAACCCTAGTGACTGGGTTTGAATATTTTGGGGGCTGCATTTGATAGGGGTAGTCATCATAAAATTCAGATCTTTAGTTCTATGGAAAACTCTTAATTTATAGAATCATCTGCATTTTATTTGAAGGGATAATATGGAATATTGAGCAAGTTATGAATTTTCCAAGTTTCAGCTGTCTATGAGCAATATTTAATTATTATGTGCTAGGGTTTCAACTACACAGTTCTAGATTTCGTGGGTTGATTTGTATATCTTTTACTCATCAAAAAATTGTGTTCAATAGCTTGTTGGAAAACTAAAATTATGTGCTTTCATTTGTAATTGGTTTCATGGAAAAATGTTAAGTTTTGTGCAAGATATTAATTTTTGAAGTTCAGTTGATTTTTGGTGCAAAAATAATTATTTCCACTGTTGCAATTTAATTTTTGGTTTAAGAATGGTTAAATTCCAACTAGCTCATCCATTTAGCCCACCACCTTGGCTCACTCCAACCCCATTTGGGTTGTATTGAAGCCAACACTGAGCTATTTGAGGTCGATCTAGGAGGGTTTGTCCTTCTAAGTTCGATTGGAAATAAATAAAGTTCAAATTTAATTAAAATATCTCATAAGGGGGTATTACAACCATGTGGCTAGAAACTCTTTTATGACCGTAATGACAAAATGGAAGAGGCTGGAATATTGAGAACAATAGATCTAATATTGGAAACCAATTTCATAGTCGTTTTTGGTTCATGTATCCTTCTGCCTGTTGGCTAGATTTTCTGCATTGCTGAAAACCTAGGTAGTCATGAGATAAATCTCCCTCATTTACCGGTGAGGCTCCCGTGTAAGATTTGTTAATTAAAATATGCTAGTATCTATATGGGGTTTTACTGTAACCATGCAGGTCATGAACCATAACTGTATAGTTTTGCAGCAAAGTAAACAACTGTTCAAAGAAAGGAAATATCTAAAGAAGAAAAGAATTAATATAGACATAGAGAAGAAATAGGGAAGATGTGCAACCCAATCAATAGATTACAAAGTTGATTGCATGCACATGTAGGACAAGACCAATAGATATTAACACACAAAATTATAAGCAAAGGTAGCTTTGGATCTAGATCTAAAATAACCCAAAGTTTATAAGTAGATCTGGGATAAAAAGTTTAGAAACAAAATGCACCGTGACACAAAGTTCTCCAGAAATCTCCTCCTTTCTATTCCTTTGCTTCAAATAGTTATCAAGTCTGGAATACAAGAATGCTGCTTACAAATTCTCATTCTTTAACCCGTAGGTTCTTCCTCTACTTATAGTATGTAGAGGGGCAGTTACAAGTCGGAAGCTTTTAGTGAACTGACACATGTGGAAGTCGGGAAGGAAACAACTGACAATCTCCCTCCTAGAATTCCTCTTTGCATGACATGCATGATTTGCAACTGAACTCATCATTTTTATTTTTAATTGTATATGAGCAAATAAAAATTCTGGAAAGCACTTCTGGGTGAATTGCAACTTCAATGAAGGCTTCAACTGGAAGATTGGAAGCACATGCACAAGATTCCTGGAAGAAATTTTTCACTCACTGACTTCTACACGGGCTGCATCAGAAACAAGAGGATGAAGCCTTTGTGCCGGAAGCTTTTGCAATTATGAAATCTGGATCTGGGCCTATTGACTTCAGCAAATCTAGAAGCTACACATGATTCCGTTGAGCTTTCTTTTTCATCCCGCTTTGCCATGGCTGGAGCAATCTTTGTCTGAACAATTCTTTTTCTTCTTACTCGGCCGGAATTCTTCAAATCTGGTGCAGATCTGAATAATTCTTTAGATTCAGAGGATATATTCAATGTATTGGACATTGATTTAAGCTCCTTTTCTTTTGTAAAGCACCTGTAACGAATTTTTGAAATTAATTCAGACAAAGATGGCAACCAGACCATGAACAGTGAATTTTAATCATAAAAATCTGCATAATTCAAGCCTGCTGCCCCAAAAATTGATGTTTTATTTGCATGCAAAGCAAGCATGAATTTTACCAACTTCACCTGAGCACCTGTATCACTTATGCAAACAATTATCCAGACACAAATCAACCATCCTTCAACCTGTGACGCCAATTCTAGAAGCTTTCAGCATTAATTTCACCTTCTTTTGAGCAAAAATCCTCTTCAAATGGGGCGCACTTTTCCTCTGGGCTGCACTTTTCTGCCTGTGAATTAATTAATTCATCGTTATGGCAGCCCCTGCTTATATAATCCTTATGATTCTATAATTAATTAATGCCTTTCCTATTACTGACAATTAATTAATTAATTTTTAAGCTTTACTCTTCAAATGGGGTGCCTATTTTGTGCACGCTTATGGCTGCCATTAAATAAAATAAATTTATTTAATTTTAGACTTCTGCTTCCACTTGACTCAAGCCTCTCAGTATGCTTTGACCTTAGCCACTGAAAATATGAATTAATTTAATCATTTAATACTTAAAAAAGTATTATTTATCTCCCAAAAGGGGCGCACTTTTTGACATAAAGGGGCTGCATTAAATAAATATTATTTATTTAATTTTAGAACAATCTATTTTCAACCTCGTTTTGTCCATTTATCTCTGTTGACTTTTCCATAAGCCTGGGCGCCAAAATTGGGTGAATAAATATTAACAAATATTTATTTAATGCATTTATTATTCACCCAAAGTGGGTTGCACTTTTTGGAATAAAGAATTTCTATTTTTAAAATTCAGATGTCAATGGGATTATTTACCCTGCGAGACAGCCCTAAAAATCCTATGATTCACTTAAGTCGTTTGACTTTCATAATGAGATTATTTACCCTGCAAGGTAGGTAAGATATTCCTGCATGCCTGCTGCCTCTAATTTTCCCAACATAACTTAAGTGACTTTGCCTTTATGGGAAAAAGTACCCTGCAAGGCAAGAAAAAAAATCCCACCTGCCTGCTGCGACCAAAAATCCCATGATCCATTTAAGCTGTTTGACTTTCATAATGGGATTATTTACCCTGTAAGGCAGGTAAGAAAATCCCATCAATGTCTTAAGTGATTTTTTTTTATTCTACAATGGGAATTTTTACCCTACAAGGCAGGTAAAAAATTCCCGCCTGCCTGCTGCCTCTAATTTTTCCATTGTGACTTAAGTGACGTTGCTTCCATGGGAAAAAGTACCCTATTAGGCAGCTACAAAATTCCCACATGCCTGCTGCTTCCCAAAATCCCATGATCCACTTCAAACCTTTTTTTTCCAAAAATGCGGCCAACCCAGAAAAGGCTTTTTGGTGCATGACTTCGTCTTTTTCCAGAGAACCAGACCTCCGATGGCGAATTCCTTCTGGCACAACATGCGTATGTGATCTTTAGATACTCCAGGCCAAGAATCAGGCCAAACCGGCAAAGGAATTGATCTAGAGAAATTTCACAGAAAACGAAACGGGAAAAACACAAAAACACAAAATGTTGCCAGAAGTTACAAATAAAGCCCAGGATTCATTCCTGGTTAAAACTCTATTGGTATATGGGAATAATGATATGTACGATCACAACAGAGTTAAAGCGGAGCACAAATTGCCTCAAACGGGGCTTAAAATAATCAAATACATATTTCCCGCAGGCAAATTCTGACGACAGAATATAACAATTTTAGGCATCTTGGTATTTGGCGAAAATGGATAATATGGCTCCTTGGGAATATCTCGACACATTACAGGAACTTTCTGGCAATAAAAACACAAAACGACTTGCATGGGAGAGGCTTTTTGTTCATGACTTCGTCTTTTTTACCCAGAAGCTGGCTTCCTGAGGCTGATTCCTTCTGGTATGGCGGCCTTAGATGGTCTCCAGATGTTCCAGGCAATAAAACAGACTGTACTGGCGAAGGAATTGACCTAGAGGAATTTCATAGAGAAACAGAGGAGAAAACCGGAGAAACGAAAAAGAAATAAATAAAAACAAAAAAACGTTGCCAGAAGTCATAGACAAAGCCCAGGATTCATTCCTGATGAAAACCCTATTGATATATGTGAATATTGACATGCAAAACCTCAACAGGGTTCAACTGGAGCACAATTTAGTTCAAATGGGGCACTATTTATTTAATAAATAATTAAATAAAAATTTCCCTAAAACAAAACTTGGCAGAGAGATAAAACGAGTTTCGACATCTGGGTATTTGTCGAAATTGGATCATATGATTCACTGGGAATATCTTAACGCAATACAGGCATCTTCTGACAATAAAAACACAAAACGACCCTTTATTTTAAAAGTACGAAATTTTTAACATGGGGGTAGTCTTAGATTTCAGGGTGAAATCTGGGGACACCACTATGCAATGTACAACACATGGAGTTCAAAATATTGTTTTGTGTTTAGCCTCTAACATCTTACCAACAAGAACATAGTTAGAGGCATTATCTGTTATGATTTGTACAATATTTTCCACCCTCACCTCTAAAACAATCTCATCCAAAAGCTCAAACAATAAATTTGCATCTTTCACCCTATCAGATGCATCTATTGATTTCAAAAACATTATACCTTGTGGACAAGAGGCAAGAAAATTTATTATCGTGTGGTTTTTGCTATCACTCCACCCATCTGACATGATAGTTTATCCGATTTTGGCCCATGAAGCTTTGTAACCTTTCAAATATTCATCTATGGATGCAACTTCTTTCTTCAAAAGTGATCCTCGCAAGTCATGCATACTAGGGCCTTTGAAGCCCTTACCAGCAACAATGGAATCAAACATCGGCTGGTAATAAGGTGAGCAGGCAACATTAGAAGGGATATCTGCATCATACCACCATCTAGTAATGTACTCAAAAGCTGCTTCTTTGTATTGCTTCTTCCAATGGTTATCCAAGGTGGGCTGATTTTCTGTTGGCATGGAGGCACTAGCAGTAGCAGGTGTGGAAGATGGAAAAAAGATTTGAATGGTCTTTCTTTTTTGAGGCCGGTTTTCTTGACTATGAGTGGATGGGGGAGGCATATACCGAAAGGGGTCTCTAACAGTCACAGAAGGGTCAGAACAAGATCCTTCGACACTCAAGGCATGTTCCCTCTTCCCTATTTCAGCTTCCATCTCTTTTTGCCTAGCCTTCTCTTCTCTATGTTTTTCAAGCATGTTTTTCGTTTCCAACCTAATGGCATCAATATCAGGTGCGTCACATGGGGTAACTTGGCCTCTTTGACCAGCCAAGTGTTGTTTCAACCTATGAATTCCCCCCCCCCCCCCCCCCCCCCCCCCGCCTTGATGTGTTTCTTACAATATTTACAAAAAACTTGATCATCATTTACGTCTGCATGGTTCCATGAAGGGTCTTTTGTTTCGGGGGCCATTGCAAATGCAAACAAATCTGAAAATGCAAATAAAAACAAAATAAATTTCGTATTTCTTATTTAATAAAATTTACACATAAGGGGCAAGTTTAAAATGTAACATACCTTTCAATGTGCACACAAATGAGTTGAAGAAATGCTCCAAGCTTGTATATGGCACCACAAAGAGCCCACACTCCAAATGTAGATGTAAATGCCACCACAAAGAGCCCACACTTGATGCCAAACAATGCCCAAACTCACTCCAAATGAACAGTATTCAATGCTGCCCCAATCCTCCAAATCCTTGCAAATAAGAGAGGTGCTCACAAATAGAGGTGAGGTGCTCACAAATGGATGCCAATGTCACCACAAAGAGCCCACAAGCAATGCCAAACAAGCTCCAAGCCTCCAACTTCCAAGCTTGCTACAAAAAATAAACTCTTCAATTTTATGCTCACAAATGCTCAATGAGAGAGGTGTGAAGTGAATAAAGGGGGGTGTATTTATAACACCAAACTAGGGTTTAGAGCAATTAAAAAATAAAATTTCAATTAAAAAATTCGGTTTTTTGTATTGGATCGCCGTATAAGGGTGTTTTGACAAAAACAGACTGGTTTGGGTCGGAACCGGACTGGTTTGAGGCCAAATCGGTCAAATGGTCCGGATTTACTAGTGGTTCGTGCAAAAAAAGGTTAAACCGGTCTAATCGGCCGATTTCGGTTACAGTTTGACTGATTTTTAAAACACTGGTTATAACAAATCACTTACAAAATTACACACCAATATTTTAACAAAGGTATGCTCACCCATATTATTCTATGTTTGCATCTCCGACAATTTATTCACTAACAGAGGATTTCTCCAATCGAATTCATTGCTAGGGCTTGCATCCAACATTTTACACTTAGCCATTTTTTTGATTTGGTAAATGTGGAGTCCTTTTTTTCAAGTGTTTCATAGTTTGTAAGTTTGTGCACGATCAAGGGCAGAAACTCTTCTCTCAGATTCACTCTATGCAAAGCCATGCCTTTGTGGATAGCTTCCAAGTTAGATCAATTCAATGCTAGAAAAATAACAACATAATTATCTTGATTTGGTAAATTGATTGCCCAAACATTTTTTTTGGGGAAAGCCTATGGCTATAGATACCAAGATTCAAGGGGTCATATCTTTCTTAGCAATCCAGGATTAGGGATATGTCCACTCAGAGGCATTTCTTAGTTGTAGGAGATGGTATAATTGGCTTGTATCATATTGAAAGATGGAATGATCATAATCTTCATCTTTGAAAACATATTTGCATCTGAGTTTCCAAAGGATGAAGAGGGTGGAGACATGCATGCATTGCCAAAGACTTGCAAAGGGTCTCCGAATCACTAAGTTGGAATCTCGAAGAAGAGAAGCTCTCCACTGAAGAGGACACCGAAAAATTATTACCAGCCTCATCTGGATTTCACGCTAGTAGGATTTGGCAAATGTGGAGTCCCACATCAGGTTTTTAACAATTTCTAGTTTTTTGCAATAGGGGCAGAAACCGTTTGTGAAACCACTCTTGAAAAGCCATGCCTTTGTGGGTAGCCCCTGATAGATAATTAGCCAGGAAAACACCCTTAATTTGTATGCCACCTTGATTGCCCAAACACTGTGAAGCCTATGTATCGATAAAGATTCAGTGTCAAAAGCAAGCCATCTGGGATTAAGGATATGTGACAATTGATATTTCTAGTGTAGGAGATGATATAGCCGGCTTGTATCATATTGAAAGATGGAACGATCATAATTTCATCTCCAATCTCTCCATATATGGCCTTTGAATTCCAAATTCAGCTTAAAGGTGTCTTCAAAAGGAATGAGGTTTTGGATTTCCTTAACCACCAGTTGATCAATAGGGGATAATGCAAAGTCTCTAGCTAATGTCCTCCAGTCTTTCCAATCTCTTGTGTTGGCATCCCATAAATCCTTCTTGAAAATGGAATATAGAAGCAATATAGTTTCTTTAGTCTTTCCTCCAGTATTTTTATTTGGTCACAAGTTTGTTGTTCAACTTATTCAACATCCACATATGAAGGAAAGGTATTGTCATAACTTGACTATGTTTTCTATAGGAAACTTACGTGGAGGATTGGGGGCATTCTAACATGAAGTGGAAATTGGTTTTCATAGGCTACCTTAGTTATCTTTTCCAGCATTGTGAATGGTCCACAATACCTAAGAAATAAGCTGGTGCATCTTTCTGTTGACAAGGAGCTCTTTGGTTGTTATTCTTTATTATTCTTTATCTTCTTATCTGAAGGATTGAGATCCTGTGCTTGTCTTTATACGATTTCATTCTTTCTTGAGCTCTTTCTATATCCTTCATGTGTTCATTTAGTTGTTTATGCCTTTCTTGTGGCATTTGTTTCAATACCTAGAGTTTAATCTTAAGAGTCGAGACTATGGAGGTCTAATGTAATTCGTGTAAAATTTAATTTCATACATTGCCTTGAAGAGGCACATGCTTATGGCTGAGCGAATAGTATTATTGCATGAAAATTATATAAAATTTAATTTTTTGTTGCCAAAGATTTTTGTTTTATTGCAGCCTAAAACTTTAAAATATCTTCCATAATTTGGTTAACTCTTTTTTTCATCTTTGTGATTGGTAGTGATCTCCATTATTAAGTTTAGTTGAGTGCCTAAATGTTAAATACAATCTTATATGGTTCATCATTAGCCTAGAATTTCTATCACTTATAAATTGAAAATTCTTAAGTATTCCGTCCTTTAAAAATGTTTTGATTTTAGAGATAGGTTTGTGGCCAGATCTCTTATATGCCACATCATATGTCATGGAACAAGTGAATTTAATTTGGTTACCGCTAGCCTATTACCAATTCCATAATTTGATCATTCTGCTTGGTGGTTCTAGGTGAATGGGCAATGAAATAAATTGATATGTTTTCCCACTTGTTATTAGGTATCAGTATATCAGTAAATACATTAGACTCCTGAGTCCTAGCTAGGGATGGTCTTTCTGGTTTATTAACCTGTCACTTGTTGCATGTATTCACGTACTTATCTATTTCTTTCCTAATTTCTTTTTTCAATAGACATATTGTTTTGTGGCTTCATATGTTTTATTTCTTCCTACATGGCTTGCAAGGTGGTATTGTGAATTTCATAGCAAGTCTTGTACTCGAGGAGGCCATTGGCGTGTTCTACTGTTGCTTATTTTTAATGAAGAGTAGTCTTCTAATTTGTAGCCAGACACAAATTTATTTTCCTTGTGGTGGTTGGTGATGCTTTGGCATTCTTTATCACTTTCCTTTTCTTTTTTTGTTGTCTTAAAAGTTTGCTTTAACTAGTGAAATCAAATATGCATGAGATAAAGCACCCACTATGACATTCTCTTTTCATGGCTCGTGAAAATCGATATTGTCTATTACTGGCTAATTATCCTTCGAGGAAAGTACAATAATGGCTTATATTCTGCATATGCTTTGAAATCATTGTTTTTGAGCTAACGTTTCTATGCCTTTTTTGTGTGTAAAACTAGATCATAAATAGGTATCTACATTCAACATCATCTACTTTCCTACATTTGTAATTTTCCACTTTTTCATTTTGGGATGGCATGTACATCTACATGTTATGAATGGTTTATTCAGGTGTGACAACGTAAGTGTGGGTATTTCATTAACATCTTTCTTAGGATGTAAAAGAATGTTATCTATTTGTCTATTCAAATCTTTTGGTTTTCAGTTGGTAATTCTGGTAGGGATTTAGTTATCTTGGAGAAACTATGTAGAAACCTTCTATACTATCCTGCAACTATGCATGCCTTTGGCATCATGAGATATAGCATGAAATCCCTATTGTAACATTGATGGAAATTGTGTAATACTAGGGGAAAAAAACTTAACTAGTGTTTGAATGTATGTGCACACACTTAAATGATAATGGCTGCTGTTGATTGTGATGAACTATTTCTGCTCTGGTTACATTGCTGTTCTACATATTTACCCTTGGAGAAGGCCTATCTAGAAGGATTGATATGAGAATTGGTGTCACTCAGATTTCACCCCGAAATCTGTGACTACCCAATTCGAAAAAATTTCGTACTTTTAAAATAGTGGGTCATTTGTTGTTTTTATTGCCTAAAAGTTCCTGTATTGCGTCAAGATAATCCTAAAGAGCCATATTAGCCCTTTTCGCCAAATACCCAGATGCCCAAAATTGTTTTATTCTGTCGTCGGGATTTGTCTGCGGGAAATTTGTATTTAATTATTTTGAGCCCCGTATGAGGCTATTTGCGCTCCGTTTTAACTCCATTATGAGCGAATATGTTATTATTCCTATATACCAGAAGGATTTTAACTTATTTTAAATTTTGGGCTTTATTTGTAACTTTTGGCAATTTTTCGTGTTTTTGTGGTGTCCCGTTCTGTTTTCTGTGAAATTTCTCTGGAACAACTCCTTCGCCGGGTAAGCCCGATTTTTGGCCTGGAGCAGCTGGAAAACATACATGCACATTTTGCCCGGAGGAAGTCATCATTGGAGGTCTGGATCACTGGGAAAAAGCGAAGTCGTGCACAGGAAAGCCCCTGCGGGGATGGGCGCATTTTTGGAAAACAAAGGATTTAAGCTGCGATGGGAAAAATATAAGCCGTAGGCAGGATGGGAATTGTATACCTGCCTGGCAGGGTACTTTTTCCCGTGTTATAAAAGTCACTTAAGCTGCAGTGGGAAAAATAGAGGCCGCAGGCAGGTGGGAATTTATTGCCTACCTTGCAGGGTGAAAATTCCCATGATATAATAAAAGGAAAGTGACTTAAGTGAAATCATGGGATTTTAGTGCCTACCTTGCAGGGTAAAGAATCCCATTGTCAAAGTCAAATCACTTAAGTGGATCATGGGATTGTGGTGCATACCTTGCAGGGTAAAGAATCCCATTATGGTGAAAATTCTTAAAAATAGAATTACATGTGCAAAAAAGTGCGCCCCCTTTGGTAAAGGATTAAAGTGATTAAATTGATTATTTTTAATAATCTTTCTCCTTGGAAAAAGTGCGCCCAAGCTAGAGGAGGTCAAAAAGTCAAAGGAGAAATAAAAGAAAGGGATTAAATTAATTAAATTTAATTTATTTTAGTGGCTGCCCCTCTCCTTGGAAAAGTGCGCCCCATTTAGGAGTTATTTAATGATTTTAAATACATTAAATCATTAAATTAATTTCTATTTTCAGTGGCTATGGTCAAAGCACACTGTGAGGCTAAAGTTAAGTGCTGTGTGAAGGATTAAATTGGATTAATTTAATTTATTGGATGGCTGTCCTTAAACATGCAATTTTTAAAAGAGAAAAGCATGATTTTTAATTAATTAATTGCCTTTAATTGTTAGGGCAATTATTAATTATAGAATTGTGAAGGTTATATAAGCATGGGCAGCCATATGGATTTATTATTTAACACACAGGTAAAGAATTGCAGCAAGGAGAAAAAGTGCGCCCCCTTTAGAGGAAGGATTTTGCACAGACAAATTGCTAACAAAGGCTAAAAGCTTCCAGATTTGGCGCATGCTTTGGAAAAGGTTCATCTTCGTCTGCACAATTGTTTTCACAGGTGTTAAAGGAGCTCAGGTGTTGATTGAAAGGATTCATGCTCTCTTTATGTGCAAATTAAACACCAATTTTTGGGGCAGCAGGCTTGAAAAGTGCAGATTTTTATAATTCAAATTCACTATTCATGCTCTGGTGGCCATTTTTGTCTGAATAAATTGCAGGAACTCATTACAGGTGCTTTATAAAAGAAAAGGAGTATTTATCAATGTCCAATACATTGCAAATATCCTCCGAATCTGAAGAATTGTCCAGATCTGCACCAGTATTGAAGAAAGCAGGCCAAATTAGAAGAAAAAGAATTATTCAGACAAAGATTGATAAAGCCATGGCAAAAGGAGATGAAAAAGAGAGCACGATGGATTCATGCATTGCTTCTAAGCTTACAGACATAGGAGACACGGATCTAGGCCCAGAACCTCTTTCTGATTTGATTGACAGATCCAGAGCTGGAAAGACTTCACTCATGCGTGCGGTCAAAAGTAGTGGAATTATTCGAGCTGCAGCTTTCCCGTGTACAGCCCAATTGCCAGAGTTTGTGATGGAGTGTGCTAGATCTTATCATCCTTCATCCAGATCAGTGCGTGATGTTGCGGGAAAGACAATAATTCGTTTGGATGCAGAATTCTTCGATTATTGTTTGAAGATTCCAGTACGAAAGGTGGTGACTTCTATTAGCATTCAGGATGCTGACAGTAGGTGGGAAAAGCATAGAGCTGACTGTGTGAGCATCATGAATAGCCGGTTCATGAAGAAGCCTAGATCCCCTTCCAGGTTCCCGAGAACTCTTCCACGATCCAATTTGGTGCAGGAGGCGGATGATATTGTCAAATTGCTATGCAGGTTGAATGGTGAAGCGAATGCCTACACTTTCCGGACATGGATGTATGCTTTCATCAGGACCATTGAAATCAACAAGGTTGATTCTATAATCAGTTGGTCGGAAATTATTAGCAGCAACATCGGTGAGCAACTGCGGAACGTAAAGCGTACCTTTAGCTTCAAGATGACTTCATACTTGGTATATGCTGCAGCTTCACAGGGTGTCTTTTCCAAGCTGGATAGATGTGGTATTCTTTCCAAGGATCCCATTTTCGAGTGCTACCCACAGCTTACTGCACCTGCGTGCAAGAAGGACTTCAAAGTGATCAACGATGGTTTCTTCTACGATTTCATCTGCAGGTTAGACAAAGACTTGAAGACTCATAGAGTAAGCAAGGAAGCATGGGAAGCAGTGTCCAAGATTGGCAGTGTATTCATCCAGTTTGCAGATTTCACATACCTCAGGGTTACGAGCTTTTCAGGTGAACCAACAAAGATGCCAAGGTACCCAAGTGACAGATTGATTGCCATGGAGCTTAGCAGGCAACTTGTGGAGTTACACGACCTTCAGTCGAAGCGGCACAAGTCTACGGGCTACTTCCCACTCACTGTGGGATATTACAGTTGCATCAGCATTCACAGAGCTCGAGGAATGGAAGCACAAATGTTGTCCGAGTATGAGCATGAGTTCTTCCCTGCACGGCTTAATTTTGATCCATTTGGAATAGCCAAGAAGACAATCTCCCAGGAGTACGCACATGTGCCTTCGTTAGAAGATTTCTGGATGAAGTGCAGAAGTGAGTACGAGGTCAGAAAGAAAGATTTCAGCAGGCTGTCGGCAAAGCAAGTATTTGACTTTGGACTAGCGCGGATACTTGCGGATCTTAAAGATGATGGGAACGTGGTACTTGACACTTACCATCAAATGGGAGGAGATAAAGCTCTACTACAGGATAGTAATGGCGGCTGCAGCACAATAGAAGAAAGATCCGGAGCTGTGTTGGTGAGTACTTCGAGCTGGCTGCTAACGAAGGGATACTGCCTTGATGAAGTATTGATGAATCAAATCACGGGCAACTTCGGCGCAGGAGATTCCCTCAAGCGAAAGCATGAAGGAGAGAGCAGCAGAAGGTCCGAGAAGTTGAAAGTACGCAGAAGATCTCAAGAGAAAGAGAAGACCACTTCTACGACCATAGCTTTGACTCCGACTTCTCCAGTACCTAGTGGATCACCAACTATTGCACCACAGCAGCAGGATGTTTCCATGCCTTCATTAAAACCAGCAACGTTCATCTTCTCTCCGCAGCCACTTCGTTCAGCACCCATTCCAGAGGAGATGTCGAAGCTGCAGATGACGGAGTTCGAAAGAGCTTTGTCCTTGGATGTTTCAGAGGATGGCAGCCATGATACTGTAGCACTTTCTGATGGAGAGGATGCAGAGCAGGAGATGGTAGCGCACTCAGCAACTTCTCATTCTCCGAGAAGTAATTTCTCGGAATGGTTAGCTTTGCAGTTGGTTCCGGAAGCAAGAATAGAGATGAACTTAGAGGAACATGACTTGCAGCTACTTCAGGATCTGAGCAGAAGAGACAGAAGGCCTAAAGTTGCTAAAGCAACTTCTAGGTTGATCATCGAGGATTCGGGAGAGAAGTTTGCTGAGATATCAATCCCGGCGGAAGGAAAGGTAGAAGAGGAACTCACGGCAGAAGATGTGACAGTGACCAAAATACCACTCGGTCAAGCTACCACTGAAGGATTGAAGCAGGACACGCAGACGTTGCTGGATGCTTTGTTCCTTAGGCTTGACAGTGAAAAGGCGGAGAAAGAAGAGCTGCAGAAGCAAATATCTCAATTATGTGAGATCATAGCCAAGGTTGCTAAATCTTCCGTTCAGCCCATTTCAGCGCAGGTGAGTGATCATCTTATGCAGGAAATGGAAGATGCAAGCAATCAAGTAAAGGCTATTGACGAATGGAAGGATCTTATTATTCGTCAAGCTTCTGTGCAACTTGGGGAAGTGCCAGCCCGCCTAAAGGTTATGAACGATGCAGAAAATCAACTAAAGCAACTGATAGAAAGCATAAAAGGAATAAATACAGTTGCAGAGAGTAACCTGAGTGTTTTGGCCGAGATCAACAAGCTGCCGGGAGATGTATTGGTTGCAGAGCAAATTGTGCCGGATGGATCAGTCGAGAAGGGGAAGCAGTTAGAGTTTGCAGTGTCTTTCCGTTTGGAGATCTGCAGAGTTTTGCTGAAGAGGATGCAGGCGCTTGAGAGTAGAACATCAGATTTGCCGGATAGTATTATTTCTTTCACTGAGGAAAGAGTGGATGGAGGTATTACTTCATACGTGCGGATTGTTTCTAACGAGGTGCATGATTCTCTGGAGGGTTCTCTTCTGATGGTGCAAAAGAGGATTGATAAAGCCACCAAGCCTTTCACGATGAACTCTATCAGTAGGCTGGTGACACTGCAGGCAGACATTGCGAGATTTGGGCCAAGTTTGGAAGAAGTGGAAGCATGCAGCAAAGTGTTGAATGAAGGATTGCTGCAATTCAGGACAGAAAAGGAAGCAGTAGCTAAAACAGATGGAAAGATGCTGAACTAAATGTTCGACAAGTATATCAGATATCAGAACAAGAAGAAGATGTAGATGTTACAGCTGGCATGACTTCTTCTATTTCTTTCTTCTTCTACTTTCTATGTTCCCAGGTGAAATTGTAAACTTCTAAGTTATTGGTTTTGCAACCATTACTTGAAGTCATGTGGAACCTTTCTATTAGTTAAGTGATACATGTGTCACTTAAGAAGAAGTTAGTTGAGGATGATTGCCAAATGTCATCTTTACTTGTTGTTCATACTTTAGTTCAGTTTGAGTCTTCTATTTGTACTTTCCCTCCTACATTCTATAAGTAGGAGAAGAACCTACGGGTTAATGGATGGATCAGAATTTGTAAGAAGCAATCTTGTGTTCTAGACTTTGTGCTGAACCCCTGAGAGCCACTTGTTGCAGAGGAATACAAAGAAGCAGGTTTCCGGAGAACTTTGTGTCACGGCGTACTGTGTTTCTTGCTCTTAAATCTTAGATCTTTAAAGTAAACTTTGTGTTATTTTAGATCTGGATCTAGAAATACCTTTGCTTTAGAATTCTGTGTGTTCAAATCTATTAAGTTTCTTCTATGTGCATGCAATTAGCTCTGATATCTACTGATTGGGATGCACATCTTCCTTACTTCTTCTCTGTAATTCCTTTATTTCCTTCTTCTATAATTTTCCTTTCTTAAACAGCTGCTTACTTGCTGCAGAACTTCTTAGTTATGGTTCATGAACTAAGTTGTTAAAGTAAAACCCCTGATAGATAGAAACACATTTTTATTGACAAATCTGACACGGGAGCCTCACCGGTTAAATGAGGGAGATTTATCTCATGACTGCCTAGGTTTGATGATTGTGATGAACTATTTCTGCTCTGGTTACATTGCTGTTCTACATATTTACCCTTGGAGAAGGCCTATCTAGAAGGATTGATATGAGAATTTATAGGACGCCCCTAGAGATGTTATACTCTTGTATGCCAATGCTGAATGGGTAATTAACTTCACAGTTTCTTAGTGCTTTAAGTAGGCTTGCATCCATGCGAATCATGTAACTTTTCGTGTTCAGGGGAATTTATGTTCCAAGATGAGGAATGACTAATCTTTACGTAAATATGCCTTTGCGCTAAAGTAGAAATTTGAAACTGAAATTTACTTGTTTTACCATTGCAATGATTACAACCACATAAGAGAAAGGTACATGTTTGGTGACAAATGAAGGTTTGCAACAACTCTTCAAAGAACGATTCCCTAAAATTGATAAATTTGTTTCACAAATTATTTAAATAAGGAAGTAAAAGCTTTGATACAATTGTTAAACCATCATCCACGCACACTAGTCTTCCCATGTACATCTTTCTGTTCTATTTCGACGTGTTTGCTTAGAAATTCTGGTCTGAGATTTTTTTTTCTTTTCTTAACGACGACTTTTAGTCCTGTAGGTAGTTATTACCATGTGCATGTTCAAATCCCATAAGCTACTTGTCATGTCTATATTATTCCATTCAAGGTAAACATGATCTTGAGTAGAGTTCTCTAAGTGGACTATTTCATCCTCATTTGGTCTGGAAAACAAAGTTGTGCATGTAATTTATCTAATCAATTTAGAGGACTACAGATGCACTCTATTCTTGTAAGTTCTCATGCCAATCAGCTCTGATTGATAAATTTGCAGTGACTAATTTGGCCCTTATCATTTACATGTTGATATAGTGGAACGTAATTGTCTCACTAGGATAGTTTTCTTGTTGTCATAGTTTGCATGTTTCTAGAAAGTGTTACCATTCTAGATTATACTTGAGAATACTAATTCACTTATGAATGCAGACCAGGGTATAACAAGTCAGTTATTATGATGTTCTTGAATTTGGGATCTGAATCTAAATATGTTTCTTTTTACATCAATGAATCCTTGATTGGTTTATTGTTTTGTAATATTTACCTCTTTCTATTGTAGTTGACAATTATGTATTGATGTAGATCTAATTCATTTAATGTTTTACCACGTTTTGTATTTTCTGAATTTAATTAAAATACATCATGTCAAGAACAAACGTAAAACTTTCTTTTGCAGTTTGTATTGTCTACTGGAGAAGGTGTAAATGGGTTTACATTGGATCCATCTCTTGGAGAATTTATTTTGACTCATCCAAACATAAAGGTACGTTCAGAAATCTAACTACTACTTTTTTTGTCTTTCCTTGTCTGTAAGATTTATATGTTTAGAATTTAGTCTTTGAACTTATTGCTTTAGGAGTTATATTTTCTTTTGATGACATAAAGCTTGCAGAATAGCATGATATAGAACTTCTTGTGGGTTGATATTCTTTTCTGTAAGAAATATTATTTGATGTTTAATATGTCCTCTTACGTAAAAGAGGAGAACAAGTTATTGGAAAAATTAATAGGATGAGCCATTCCACTTTTAGTTCAATCAAAAGACTTTGTTTTTCTTGAAAAATTAATATTATAATATGATTCTTTTGTGCTAAGATATGTTAGTGTTCATGGATTAGGTGTCTTTGGTCAATTTACTATGGCATTCTATCTTGTCATTGAGCGAGGTCTTGGAAATAGAAAACATGCTTGCTAGGGGTGACATGCCAAGCCAAAATTGTTACAACATAGCTAAAATGGGTCACTGCAGTCAAAATAATGACCAAAGGACACAAACATTAACCCTTTCCTTAATCACACAGCCGAAAAGAATCATACAAATTAGAATATTTTTGATTTGTGATAAAGTGCCCATTCACATAACATTTTAGATCCAAAATAACATTTTTGGGGGTATGAACCTGTATGGGAAGATGATTTATACCTTTTCACATGTTGGCCATCTCCTTCATCTACTCACTATTTAGAAAAGTCTTGCATGCAGTCCACAGGTCACTTCAGTATTTAGCTGTTTGAAAGTTAATCTTGTTTATCTCCTTGACTTGTGACAACCATTTGAGCTTGAGACCGATGCTTCCTAGTATGTCGTAGGCGTGATAGTCAAGCATGTAGGAGATCTAGTGGCTTATTATTTTAGAGGCCTTGTCGCAAGCCAAGCTCAATTATAGCACATATATAACAAAGACTTTTATGATCTGATAGAAACACTCAAAACAATGGCACCATTATCTTCTTAGTAAGGAGATCAATTTACATATTGATCAACCACCATTTCAAAATTTGAACTTATAATCTAAGATTCAGAATATATGCATTTGAAGTCGATATATAAAATCTTAAGTACAGTTGCCTAATTGGAATTTATAGAATCACAAATTATTGTTCTAGTTGAATTCTACTTAAAATGACAGTTTTTGAATGCTTTTAAGTGCTTGAATTAGTGTAGTGATTTGTTGGGGTGCGAAAACAAAAATTGCAGCAATGAATTTTGAACGTAAGCAACCATGATCAACAAACAGGAAACAAGAATGACAATTGACACAAAAGCTTTTAACTTGGATACTCCAATGCGGGGAAAACCAGCTAGAAGTGGCAATTGCTAAATCTCCCTTTCTTCTTTTGGTCAAAAGTAGTTTGCAAAGAGTACAATAGAACAAATACAATGATCTTTTGAAGTTATTGAGTGTAATTGCTTCTTTCTTGGAATACATGTAGTTTTTTCTAGAGAATTGGAAGAAATAAATGGATCCATAAAAGGAGAGATCGCATTAAATTTGTAAATTGGCACTACTAAAATATAACATACAAAAAAACTTGCTAATGGAGATTCCCTTTAATTACAAAAAATGTTGTAAACAAGGATTATCATCCACAGGGACAACCAAGCAATTGGAATTGGAGAAGAACTACGGTTATGGATGGATCAGAATTTGTAAGAAGCGATCTTGTGTTCTAGACTTTGTGCTGAACCCCTGAGAGCCACTTGTTGCAGAGGAATACAAAGAAGCAGGTTTCCGGAGAACTTTGTGTCACGGCGTACTGTGTTTCTTGCTCTTAAATCTTAGATCTTTAAAGTAAACTTTGTGTTATTTTGATCTGGATCTAGAAATACCTTTGCTTTAGAATTCTGTTGTGTTCAAATCTATTAAGTTTCTTCTATGTGCATGCAATTAGCTCTGATATCTACTGATTGGGATTGCACATCTTCCTACTTCTTCTCTGTAATTCCTTTACTTCCTTCTTCTATAATTTTCCTTTCTTAAACAGCTGCTTACTTGCTGCAGAACTTCTAGTTATGGTTCATGAACTAAGTTGTTAAAGTAAAACCCATGATAGATGAAACACATTTTTATTGACAAATCTGACACGGGAGCCTCACCGGTTAAATGAGGGAGATTATCTCATGACTGCCTAGGTTTGATGATTGTGATGAACTATTTCTGCTCTGGTTACATTGCTGTTCTACATATTTACCCTTGGAGAAGGCCTATCTAGAAGGATTGATATGAGAATTTATAGGACGCCCCTAGAGATGTTATACTCTTGTATGCCAATGCTGAATGGGTAATTAACTTCACAGTTTCTTAGTGCTTTAAGTAGGCTTGCATCCATGCGAATCATGTAACTTTTCGTGTTCAGGGGAATTTATGTTCCAAGATGAGGAATGACTAATCTTTACGTAAATATGCCTTTGCGCTAAAGTAGAAATTTGAAACTGAAATTTACTTGTTTTACCATTGCAATGATTACAACCACATAAGAGAAAGGTACATGTTTGGTGACAAATGAAGGTTTGCAACAACTCTTCAAAGAACGATTCCCTAAAATTGATAAATTTGTTTCACAAATTATTTAAATAAGGAAGTAAAAGCTTTGATACAATTGTTAAACCATCATCCACGCACACTAGTCTTCCCATGTACATCTTTCTGTTCTATTTCGACGTGTTTTGCTTAGAAATTCTGGTCTGAGATTTTTTTTTCTTTTCTTAACGACGACTTTTAGTCCTGTAGGTAGTTATTACCATGTGCATGTTCAAATCCCATAAGCTACTTGTCATGTCTATATTATTCCATTCAAGGTAAACATGATCTTGAGTAGAGTTCTCTAAGTGGACTATTTCATCCTCATTTGGTCTGGAAAACAAAGTTGTGCATGTAATTTATCTAATCAATTTAGAGGACTACAGATGCACTCTATTCTTGTAAGTTCTCATGCCAATCAGCTCTGATTGATAAATTTGCAGTGACTAATTTGGCCTTATCATTTACATGTTGATATAGTGGAACGTAATTGTCTCACTAGGATAGTTTTCTTGTTGTCATAGTTTGCATGTTTCTAGAAAGTGTTACCATTCTAGATTATACTTGAGAATACTAATTCACTTATGAATGCAGACCAGGGTATAAACAAGTCAGTTATTATGATGTTCTTGAATTTGGGATCTGAATCTAAATATGTTTCTTTTACATCAATGAATCCTTGATTGGTTTATTGTTTTGTAATATTTACCTCTTTCTATTGTAGTTGACAATTATGTATTGATGTAGATCTAATTCATTTAATGTTTTACCACGTTTTGTATTTTCTGAATTTAATTAAAATACATCATGTCAAGAACAAACGTAAAACTTTCTTTTGCAGTTTGTATTGTCTACTGGAGAAGGTGTAAATGGGTTTACATTGGATCCATCTCTTGGAGAATTTATTTTGACTCATCCAAACATAAAGGTACGTTCAGAAATCTAACTACTACTTTTTGTGTCTTTCCTTGTCTGTAAGATTTATATGTTTAGAATTTAGTCTTTGAACTTATTGCTTAGGAGTTATATTTTCTTTTGATGACATAAAGCTTGCAGAATAGCATGATATAGAACTTCTTGTGGGTTGATATTCTTTTCTGTAAGAAATATTATTTGATGTTTAATATGTCCTCTTACGTAAAAGAGGAGAACAAGTTATTGGAAAAATTAATAGGATGAGCCATTCCACTTTTAGTTCAATCAAAAGACTTTGTTTTTCTTGAAAAATTAATATTATAATATGATTCTTTTGTGCTAAGATATGTTAGTGTTCATGGATTAGGTGTCTTTGGTCAATTTACTATGGCATTCTATCTTGTCATTGAGCGAGGTCTTGGAAATAGAAAACATGCTTGCTAGGGGTGACATGCCAAGCCAAAATTGTTACAACATAGCTAAAATGGGTCACTGCAGTCAAAATAATGACCAAAGGACACAAACATTAACCCTTTCCTTAATCACACAGCCGAAAAGAATCATACAAATTAGAATATTTTTGATTTGTGATAAAGTGCCCATTCACATAACATTTTAGATCCAAAATAACATTTTTGGGGGTATGAACCTGTATGGGAAGATGATTTATACCTTTTCACATGTTGGCCATCTCCTTCATCTACTCACTATTTAGAAAAGTCTTGCATGCAGTCCACAGGTCACTTCAGTATTTAGCTGTTTGAAAGTTAATCTTGTTTATCTCCTTGACTTGTGACAACCATTTGAGCTTGAGACCGATGCTTCCTAGTATGTCGTAGGCGTGATAGTCAAGCATGTAGGAGATCTAGTGGCTTATTATTTTAGAGGCCTTGTCGCAAGCCAAGCTCAATTATAGCACATATATAACAAAGACTTTTATGATCTGATAGAAACACTCAAAACAATGGCACCATTATCTTCTTAGTAAGGAGATCAATTTACATATTGATCAACCACCATTTCAAAATTTGAACTTATAATCTAAGATTCAGAATATATGCATTTGAAGTCGATATATAAAATCTTAAGTACAGTTGCCTAATTGGAATTTATAGAATCACAAATTATTGTTCTAGTTGAATTCTACTTAAAATGACAGTTTTTGAATGCTTTTAAGTGCTTGAATTAGTGTAGTGATTTGTTGGGGTGCGAAAACAAAAATTGCAGCAATGAATTTTGAATGTAAGCAACCATGATCAACAAACAGGAAACAAGAATGACAATTGACACAAAAGCTTTTAACTTGGATACTCCAATGCGGGGAAAACCAGCTAGAAGTGGCAATTGCTAAATCTCCCTTTCTTCTTTTGGTCAAAAGTAGTTTGCAAAGAGTACAATAGAACAAATACAATGATCTTTTGAAGTTATTGAGTGTAATTGCTTCTTTCTTGGAATACATGTAGTTTTTTCTAGAGAATTGGAAGAAATAAATGGATCCATAAAAGGAGAGATCGCATTAAATTTGTAAATTGGCACTACTAAAATATAACATACAAAAAAACTTGCTAATGGAGATTCCCTTTAATTACAAAAAATGTTGTAAACAAGGATTATCATCCACAGGGACAACCAAGCAATTGGAATTGCCCCATGGCAATCAAAATCCCATCTTGCACTCAGGCTCTTACTCTCCCGCTCTCACATGATACTTGCTCTGTTACCAAATGTGATATTTGGCTAAGAAAAAGAAACCCACAAGTTTTGCACATGTTAAAATCTTGACACTCAACACACTCATCTTTCATTGATAAAATAAATACACATTTATACAATCTAGACATCCTATTATTTAGGATATGATCCCTTACTTTCCACCTATAACTTCTCCAACAAGGGCTATCCTAATAATCCCAACTACCGAACTAATACAGCTAGTAGGTTTAATAAATTAAACTTATATTTAACCCATGTAATAATCAACACTTCATGTAAATTGGAACACACTTGCAGTTCATCATACTTACAAACAATTGTGGAAATGGCCTCACTACATCCAATTACAAATGATGAATGTGGACAATCCCATAAATCATAGAGAAACATCAAATTGATATAAACTATGACAAACATGCTAGCTCAAGACCTGTAATTACCCTCCATCCTGCTATGGTCATCGAACCTCCTAAAACTTGGCTAAACTAGCTAGATTGATCCTCATGGTCATGTGGACAAGAGACCCATTTCATGAAGTGCTCCTATGGTTTCGATGTTGTTTTAGACGGTACTTGTCTTGTTCATTAGAATATGATTCAACTCCCCTGGTCCCCCGTTCCCCACCCCCCCAAATCAAAAACTTTTTATGGGTGTTGGATACTATCGACAACTCAAATACATAAATCAATCTTTTAAGTTCATACAAGCAAGTTTTGGTGTACCTTTTTGCGATAAAACAACTATATCTACTTTATAATATAAATACTCCTAATGCTCTTTGTCTATTTCTCCTCCACCGCTTCTTTGTATGTGTGTGCCTTTTCTGTAGCTATCTTCACACGTCTCTTACCTTCAATTAATTATAGCTGCGCCTCTTCGCTTATTTTTGCATGCTTTTTCTTTTTTTCATATCTTTGACTATTGCAGACCTGCATATCTAAGAAAGGATAAGTGTTTCACGCTCTTATGCTTCTGCTTTACCCACCCAACAGATTCTTCTCTTCCTCGTGCTACAAATGCCTCTCCTAAATAAGACGCCATGCTACAGACACTTCTTCTTACATGTGCCTCTATGTTATTTAGATTCCTCTTTTCTTTACTGAGTGGCAATCTCATTCAATTCCCTGCTCAAATGCTCATGCCTCAGATGCCTCCTTACAACATGAATTTTATTCCTGGTAAATAACAGCAGAAAAATAAAACACGCTGCTTTCCCTTTTCTAGTGTACATTGCCTTCACACAAACATATAGGCTGCATTTGTCTTTTAAATTTATTGAGCACTATTGCTTCTTTCTTCGAATACTAGGCAGTTTATCTGGAGAATTGGAAGAAATAACGGGATTGAAAAAGGAGAGATTTCTCTCCCTTTGTAAATTGACACTACTTCAATATAAATTCTAAACACAACACAAAAAACTCACTATTGGAGACTTCTCGTAAGTACAAACAATTTTTCAAACAAAGACTATCATCCACAGGGGCAACTGACAATTGGTATTGCCCCTTGACAGTAAAAACACCCTCTTGCACTCATAGGCTCTTGCTCTCACACGATACCTACTCTGATAACAAATGTGAGATTTGGTCAGCAATAACATTAAAAAACCCACCATTTCTGTACAGGTTAAAAAATTAACATTCAACATGTGCATCTTTCATTCATAAAATAAACACACATTTATACAATTTAGATATCCTATTATTTAGGATATGATCCCTTATCTTCTACCTATTATTTAGGATATGATCCCTTATCTTCTACCTATAATTTATTAAACCTATATTTAAACAATTTAATAATCAAAATTACAAACATTCTTGCCTTGGTGTCTACCACTTGATACCGACTTGCCAAGACTCCCGAGGCCCTCTTCTAGTCTCTCTAACTTTTTGCTATAGAAATACATCCTCCTTCAACTCCCCTCGTGCATCAAAGACAAAGTATTATGTAGAGGGTGGCAATTGTTCTTCCTCATTCTATATTATGGATGGGGACAAATACACATGCAAGTTCTCACAATTTACTACTAAGTACATCCGCATGAATGGGGACGAATCAAGCTTGAAAGCATTCTCTCCAACCTACTTCAAGATGGTGAATGGACCATACCCTAGAGGTTTGAGCTTCTTAGCTTGCCTTTGAAGCTTTTCATTGCTAAAATACACCCATACCTTGTTTCCTATTTTGAAAATGTACTCCTTTCGGTGCCGATCATGTCTAGTCTTGCACTTGATTTGAGACTTCTCCAAATGTTCCTTCACTTTGAGATCAATGAATGTTGGTTCTCTTGTCACCTCTAAATCCGATTCTTCTTCTCTTTGATGTCCTATTGCAACATCAACTTGGTTAGTAGGAAAATAATCATGCTTCAAAAGGTGACTTGATAGTGAATGTATGTACTGCCCAATCATTTGAGTGCTGAGTGTATGCCAAAGACTCATCCCAAGTCCTTGGATGCTTGCTACTATAGCCCCTAATCAACTGTACCAAATTCCTTTTTGCAACCTCCGTTTGGCCATGGGTTTGAAAATAGAAAGTTCTTATTCAGAGCTTGGTATCCATCATGCTCTAGTCCAAAACTTGCCAAAAACTATAGATTCTTTGTGTGATACAATGAACTTACGTAAACCAAAATGCACCCAAACATTAGAAAAAAACAATTCAGCCACTTCATGCCCTCTTTTTTTTTTTACGTGGAATTAAGACACATTTTGTTTAACCTATCTACAACAACATATAGATGGTCATGCTCATGCTTAGACATTGGCAAACCTCTCACAAAATCCATAGAGATGTTTTCCCATGGTCTAGTAGTTATAGTTAAAGACAATACATCCCTCATTCCCTAATCTTAGGCTTACTTGTATAACACAATTTACATACTCTAATGAATCTAGCTGCTACTTCTTGCATATTGAGCCAATACACATATGTTGTAAATGGACCCTGCCCTTGCCAACACCAAAATGGCCTTAAATTTAGGAAATATGTCTCATATCGATAAAAGTCTTTCTCCCTTAGGAAAAACATAGTTTGTCCAACTTGTAGAGAAGCCCATGCTTGAGGCTGCATTCACCATTGCTTTCAACAACAATTTTCTTTGCTTTCAATTGCTAGAATATCTCCCCAAAGTGTATATCCTATGCATATGCTTCCTCATAAGCCTCTTCTATGAAAGGCTCAGATTGTGAAACTGTTGCCAAAGCCAAAACTTGCTTTGTAATTGGTGCTTCGAGTAGCTTATCTGCTGTGACAATTTTGCTTCCTTTCTTGCACTTGATTACCAAATGAAATTGTTGAAGAAAACCCATGCATTTGTAGTGTCTTCCTTGCTGCAATTTAGTTTGTGCTTACAAATATTGAAGAGGTTAGTGGTCATTATGCACAACTGTTTCTTTGCCTAACAAATAATGTTTCCATTTCTTAGTTGCTTGAACTAGTGCATACATTTCCTTATCATATGTAGGATACTCTCTTACTACGAAAGAAAATGCCTCCGAATGATTAAAAACTTTTCTCCTTGCAACAAAAGTGTCCCTATAGCATACTCACTTGCACCCATCTCAAACTCGAATGGCTACTGAAAATCAAGCAGAGAAAGCACTGGATAATAACTGATTTTATATTTTAAATATTAAAAAGCACCATCATGTTCCTTACCCAAATGAAAAATCTTACCACTTACTACATTGGCATGTAGAGGTGCTGCAATTATGGAGAATGTTGTAATGAAATTCCTCATGTACTATAGCATTCTCTAACAAAGCTCCTAGTTTCTATAGCATTCTTAGGTGATAGCCTCAATATTAGCTCTCCTCCAACCACATGCCCCTAATTGACTGTGATTGTTTTGCAAAATCACATTTCTTCATATTGCACAAAAGTTGTTTTTATTTCAACATGCGCAAGCCATACTTCAAATGAGTTAGAAGTTCTTCCCATATAGCACTAAAAACCAAAATATCATCTAGACACACTATGACACATGTATCTATGAAAGGCATCAATATATTATTCTTATAAAAGTAGTAGGTGCATTACATGAACCACATGGAAGAACCAACCATTCATACAAACCATGTTTTGTTGTGAAGATTGTCTTCCATATATCCTCGTCCATATAAACTTGATGGTAATTGGATTTTATATCCAACTTTGTGAAGTATTTGGCACGGTGAAGTTTGTCCCATAAGTCATCTATCCATGGGAGTGGTGGTGTCCCCAGATTTCACCCTGAAATCTGGGACTACCCTATTCAAAAAAATTTCGTACTTTAAAATTAATGGGTCGTTTTGTGTTTTTATTGCCAGAAAGTTTCTGTATTGTGTCAAGATATTCCCAAGGAGCCATATAAGCTATTTTCGACAAATACTTAGATGCCCAAAATTTTTATATTCTGTCGCTGGGGTTTCCCTGCGGGAAATTTGTATTTAATTATTTTGAGCCCCGTTTGAGGCAATTTGTGCTCCCATTTAACCCTGTTGTGATCGTACATGTCAATATTCCCATATACTAGTACGGTTTTAACCAGGAATGAATTTTAGGCTTTATTTGTGACTTCTGGCAACGTTTTGTGTTTTTGGTGTTTTCCCGTTTCGTTTTTTGTGAAATTTCTCTGGATCAATTCCTTTGCCGGTTTGGTCTGATTCTTTGCCTGGAGTATTTGGAGATCATCTATGCACGTTATGCCAGAAGGAATTTGCCACCAGAGGTTTGGTTCTTTCTGAAAAGACGAAGTCACGCACCAAAAAACTTCTTCTAAGCAGGCCGCATTTTTGGAAAAAGAGTGTTTTAAGTGGATCATAGGATTTTTGGAAGCAGTAGGTAGGTGGGAATTTTGTACCTGTACCTGCCTAGCAGGGTACTTTTTCCTATGGAAGCAACGCCACTTAAGTCACAATGGAAAAATTAGAGGCAGCAGGCAGGCGGGAATTTCTTACCTGCCTTGCAGGGTAAAAATTTCCATTGCGAAATAAAAGAAAAATCACTTAAGTCATTAATAAGATTCTATTACCTGCCTTGCAGGGTAAATAATCCCATTATGAAAGTCAAACAACTTAAGTGGATCATGGGATTTTCGGAGCTGCCTTGCAGGGTAAATAATCCCATTGTCAATTGACTTTTAAAAATAGAAATTGCTCATGCCAAAAAAGTGCGACCCTTTTAGGGAAAGAAGGGCAACTTTAAATGCATTAAATTAATTAATTTCTTCTCCAATTTTGGTGCCCAAGCTTGTGGAAAAGTCAACAAAGGGAAAGTGGACAAAAGAAGTTAGAATTAGAAGTTCTAAAATTAAATAAATATTATTTATTTAATGCAGCCCATTCATGTCAAAAAGTGCGCCCCATTTGGGAGGAATAATACTTTTTAAAGTATTAATTGATTTAATTAATTCTTATTTTAAGTGGCTAAGGTCAAAGCATGCTGTGAGGCTTAAGTTAACTGGAAATAGAAGGCTAAAATTAAATAAATTTAATTTATTTAATGGCAGCGACGAGCATGCACAAAATAGGCGCCCCATTTGAAGAGTAAAGCTTATTAAATAATTAATTAATTGCCAGGAATAGGAGAGACATTAATTAATTATAGAATTATGAAGATTATATAAGCAGGGGTTGCCATAAGGATGAATTAATTAATTCAAAAGCAGAGAAGTGCAGCCTAGACAAAAAGTGCGCCCCATTTGAAGAGGAATTTTGCTTAGAAGAAGGTTTAATTACTGCTGAAAGCTTCCAAATTTGGCACCTAGGTTTGAAGGAGCTTGCTTTGTGTCTGAATAATTGTCTGCATAGTGGTACAGGTGCTCAGGTGAATTTGGTAAAATTCATGCTTGCTTTGCATGCAAATAAAACATTAAATTTTGGGGCAGCAAGCTTGATATATGCAGATTTTTGTAATTAAAATCCATTGTTCATGTTCCGGTTGCCATCTTTGTCTAAATTAATTGTAGGAATTCATCACAGGTGCTTTTATAAGAAAAATGGAGCTTAAATCAATGTCCAATACATTGAACATATCCTCCGAATATGAAGAATTATCCAGATCTGCACCGGTTGTGAAGAATTCCGGCCGAATAAAGAGAAAAAGAGTTGCTCAGATAAAGATTGCTCCGGCCATGGCGAAACATGATGAAAGAAAAGGATTAGCAGAATCATGCATAGTTTCCAGATTCAGATTCAGATCTAGATCCATATTGCAAAGGCTTCATCTTCTTTTTTCTAATGCAGCCCGTGTAGAAGTCAGTGTGTGGAAAATTCCTTCTAGGATCTTGTGCATGTTCTCCCAATCTTCCAGTTGAAGCCTTCATATTTGCATTCACCTGGAGTGCTTTCCAGAAATTTTAATTGCTTATATGCAATTAAAAATAAAAATGATGAGTTATTTACTGCAAACATTGCATTGATGCATGAACAGGGGAATAACTGCAAAAGCTTCAAGGATAAAAGGGAAGACAAGGTGAAGGCAACACCCGTAAGCAAAATTCCAGATCCAGCCGCTTCCAGATCCAACTGCTCCCAGATCTAGCTTGGTGAGAATCAAAGGCAAGAGAATCAGCTGCATGTAAAATATGCAAAAGGACAAGACTGCAGCTTTCCTTCTTCTTCTTTCTCTTATTTCCTCCGACAAAATAATTGAGCGATCAATTAAATTATACAACTTAAGCGATTGATTTAAAAACCATTACTGGAAGAAGTCAACTATTTGGAGATAGGTGGCAGATGTGCAAAATAGAAGGTTCTATTTTTAGTTGCAAATCATGCATGTCATGCAAAGAGGAATCCCAGGAGGGAGATTGCCAATTGTTTCCTTTTTGACTTCCACATGTGCCAGTTCACTAAAAGCTTCCGACTTGTAATTGCCTCTCTACATTCTATAAGTAGAAGGAGGACCTTCGGGTTAATGATGGGAATTTGTAAGCAGCATTCTTGTGTTCCAGACTTTGTGTTGAAACCCCTGATAGCCACTTGAAGCAAAGGAATATAAAGGAGCAGATTTCCGGAGAACTTTGTGTCATGGTGTATTGTGTTTCTAGCATTTATATCTTAGATCTTTTAATAAACTTTGTGTTATTTTAGATCTAGATCTAGAGTCTGCCTTTGCTTATAATTCTGTGTGTTGATATCTATTGGTTTCTTCTAGGTGCATGCAATCAACTCTGTTATCTATTGATTAGGATGCACATCTTCCCCATTTCTTCTCTGTGTTTATATAATTCCTTCTTCTATAAATATTTCCTTTCTTAAACAACTGCTTACTTGCTGCAGAATTGCTATACAACTATGGTTCATGAGCTGAACAGTTAAAGTAAAACCTCCATATAAATACTAGCATATTTTAATTGACAAATCTGACACGGGAGCCTCACCGGTAAATGAGGGAGATTTATCTCATGACTGCCTAGGTTTTATGGCTATGCAGAAAATCTAGCCAACAAGTGTGACAAGTGGCACTTTGTGATTGCATGATCTTGTTCAAAGCACTGGGAAAAGTTTATGAAGGGGCATTAACTTGCAATGTTGAGTCCTTTTGTATCGGGGTCACAATGAGTGATCTACAAGGTGGAGCTATCTTGGGCATAATGCGCATTCCCTTGCGTCAAACTAACTGTCCCAAGGGGTTTCGGGACAGACAGGACACTATATAAGTGATTGCTTATACAAATCAATGTTAGGTGATGGACATTCGTGTTCCACCCTCAAATTTCGTGCTCTATTTTTTTCTTTAATGACAAACCTTTAGGAGTTTGGTACTTGGACGATGACGTTCACCCTGGAGTCATTCGAAGGTATTTTCTGACACTTCTTGTATTTGGGCTAGGATTGTGTGTTCACACTAACTCTTGAGTTAAGAAAAATTGGGAGTGAGAGTTGAGAAAAGCTAAGAGATAGATCCAAATATGGCTGCAGACAAATAGGCCTTTTTTCTCGAAGTACCGCAAGTTGTGCATACTGCATGCTATAAAGAGCTACCGACTATGGGAAGAAGTGCTTACCGTCTTGGTACCCAAAAACTAGTGAAAAACACTATCAGTTTAAAGAGCAATGAAATACCTTTCCAATGGTATCTCAAGAAGCATGACCTCCAAACTCATTACGGAGCTCCCGTTGAATCACTTCCTGAAGTCTCCATGGTGTTGTT
The DNA here is from genome assembly GCA_019776745.2 of Taxus chinensis. Classification (NCBI taxonomy): domain Eukaryota; kingdom Viridiplantae; phylum Streptophyta; class Pinopsida; order Cupressales; family Taxaceae; genus Taxus; species Taxus chinensis. Next base: position 196,012,075 of record CM034147.1, on the reverse strand, counting down.
TTGAATCATAAGCTCGATCTCACCTTGAAACTCAAACCCGAACTTTGACTGAACTTGTCCCCAATACCTTCAAATCTTTCCTAAATCTTCCTAGAACCACTTGCACAACGTACTTAGCTCCTCAATACCACCTCCTGTCATGAATTTAGGTCGATAATGCAAATATTCTCTGGGGGTAATGCACATCATGTCTCAGAATACAGTGTGCTAAAAATAGCCATGTTAAGCCCACTAAAGAATTCTGCCTTGAGAAGCATTGCATCGGAAGACTTTCTTGATCTTGTTTTCACTTTCCAAACACATGGGCAAGGTTGATACAACACACTTGAGCACTTGAAAGGATAGGACAGGCCTGACACAAGAAAATTAGATCCGGGAGAAGTGCTTAGGAGGGCTTACAAGCAAAAAAATTGACACTAGGTAAAGTTGTCATGTTTTCACCTTGAATTTTGTCCTTGCAAAAATACATGACAACAGGGTGTTATGCATATTGTGTTGCGTGGCCACCTTGGGCTCAATGAATGGAAACCTTTACTTTTTCCTCTCCTTAACTGGTTGTCTTAGGGACGACTTTTGTGTGTGGTTACGACTATGTTGAGCCTTGTGGGCGTTTAGAGATGATGATTCAAACATAGGACTATAGTAGTTACAATGATGATCTCTCCCCATTGCTAGCCTCGTAGATAGGCTTTATAGTGTGATTCGTCTCTATTTGTGGTACTAATCACTTTTATATGTGGGTCTATGTTTGTGTAAGTGTCTCATGTGATGTTGAGTGATTCTAAGTGAGTCCAAGTGGTGTTGTAAAACAAGAAAAGAAAGATTATTTTTTTAATCCTGGTTTATTTTGGCTTGTGTTTTTGGTCCAACATGTGTGGGTGTTACAATTCTTTTTTCCATTACATTCCCACTCCTTCTCCTCCCTTTTTTGAGCCATTCTCTCCAAAGTGTTTCTACTCCAATATCTACTACTTCGCTATTTTATACTCCACAGTTCCTGCACCCCCATTCATTTTACTTTGCTGCCCTTTTTGTTCACTTTGCCTTGCAAACGTAGCATTGGCTTCTTGTGATAGGAAAGTTCATGTTAACTTTGTAAGAGGCGCCATCTCAAATGACCTTTGACAAAAGAAGTGTTTCAAATGACCTTATGACTGCCAGAAGTGTTTCAAATATCGAGCCCTGAAGGGAATTCAAAAAATTAGCTTATAAAAGTGTTGTAGTTAAAAAACAAGAAAAGTACAAAAGTTGCTTTTAAAAAAAGTTGTTTAAAATACACATATTTTGGAAGACAAAAAAGGAAAGCCAATATATAGTTTCAGTGTTTTTATATAAACTTGATAGTATCAAAAGTTTAAAAGTATGATGCCATTATTTTAATAAAAAAGAGGGCATTGTTATAAATACAATTATGTTAGTCTATTTCATACAATTAAAAATAAGCTATATACCAAGTGTTGGTGTAACGTGTTCACACTGTACTAGTTCAGGCAATTGCTAACTAGATATTTAATGTGTTTACACTTTATATGCTTCATTTGGGAGTTTAATATATTTTGTTTTTTTTAGGACTATTCTAAGTGAATTGTTGCAACTCACGTACATATTCACCGGAGGCTTGTTGAGAGTTTGTCTCCACTCCTTGATATGTGTATCCTATCTCCTAGTCCTTGAGTATGTAGATATCCTATCTCCTAGTTTAGTTGTCCCACTATTTATCCAGGTTGTTCCCGTATGAGGAACATCACAAGTTTTGTTGAATAAAACTTCTGCTTATCTGCTTTGCATTATTCTAAGATTCTGGTTGAAGCTGATTGTTTTAGTGCCTGCATAGATTTGGTTGGTTGCTCCGACATGGTTTCAGAGCTCTCCAGTGTTGCAGAATAAGCAAGGCTTCAAAGCCTCTCAGATATTGATTTTTTTTGGAAAGTTCTTTTTTTTTGTAGAAAGCTTTTTGTAGGAGCTCTATTTACTCTATCTCTGAAGATCTGGTTTATGATGAATAGGTCTGTGTGAAGGACGATATTCTTCCTACTCTGTGGAGTATTCTTGCTGGGTGCTTCATTTGCCTTACATTCTCTTGCTGGCACTGCTGTTTTTGCAAGTTTGGTGCTGCTGTTTGATTTTCATTATGCGGTGCTTCATTTAGCATTGTTTGGCTGCCGATTTTAACTTGTTCGGAGGTGTTATATACTCATTGCTAGGCAGTATTACATCTTGCTTACCCTCTCATTGCTGGAGCGTTCCTTTATTCTTATTGGGTGCACTGTTTTTATTGGCGTCTGGGTGCTTGCTCCTTCCCTATTTTATTCTCTTGCTAGGCACTTCTTTATTGGTTTTCTCCTTGTTGCATTACCTTCCTTTGTTGGCTGCTGGAAATCATATACCAAAACCTAGTTTTATAAACAAAATACTAATAAAACTGCCGCCACATTTTGTCTTGTCGATCTGGTAAGTCAAATCTGCAATGTTTTTGTATTATTACTTGGCTGGAGATAAAAGATGAAAGAAAATTATCTGTTTTAATCCTGAAGTGCTTCTTTGGCAGGCTAGCTAAGCCTTGTTTGCAAAGGTGTTAGTTTGGAAAAGGTCACTGGTTTGAATCCCATGGAGGTCATGTGATTTAATCCCACAACGATGATGCTTTTTTCTCTTTGGGCTTCCAAATCGAGCTGGGTAAGATTTAAATAGCATTTTTAACTTTTATATGTTTGCACAACTCAGTAGAACAATTGCAAAGTATAACTTTGCTAAAAATTTCAACTTGCAACTAAGAGGGTCAAGGGTTCAAATCGCACTTTGGCAACTTTTTACCAAGAATTTTTTAGAACACCAAATTTTAGGAGATTAAAAATAATTTTCTGATCTTTGTGCAAAAGACGGTGTTTTGATTGGAATGTTTTTGAAGGCTGTATAATTTTTTAAGCAAAAAAATAATATTTTGAGCCCGAGAAAAAAATTTGAAGGTGATTTTTTTTTCATGCGGTTGTGCTCCATTTTGAGCATTTTTCTCTTCTTCAGTTGCATGACTTTCCTGCCACCACCAAGGCCATCTTCTTGAGAGGTATATTTCACCTGTATTTTCGACACTTTTTTGGCATGTTGACAGTCTCTTTTGTAATAGTGCTAGTCTGTTGAAGCCTAGTGTCATCATGTTAGTGTTCGAATAGTTGATTTTGTCCACTCGTACAAATTTGTGGCCTCACTCCACCCATTCAACAAAATGGGGAAGTGTGGTGAAGATCTTGCTTTTGGGTCTCATGTCCTTGTCTTGGCAATTATTCTTGGTTTGTGGCACATTGTATTTTGGCAGTAGATTGAATTAAGTTTGGTGAATATTTGCACTATTGAAACCACTTTTGACAAACTCCTTTAGTTAGTATTTGAGCTTGCCCTCCTTCTGAAGTGTAGCTATTTTGTTTTGTTACAATGCCAATTGTTTGAGTTTTGTGATCGAGTAGTGAATCTAGACCACAGTGTAGACCGACTATCTTCTTCAACAAAATGTATGAGTTTTGAGTTGTGCTTCTTGGGACACCTTGCAGTGGGATATTACTCTTTCCACTTTGTTGTTTTTAACTGGTTGTGGATACTTTGCGGCCACACTTCTTCATCGTTGGTAGCTCTTTATTCCATTTATTTATAAATGGGTACTTGATAAGGCCTAATTGATCAAGTCTCACTTCCAGTTTTGCGCTTAAGGGAGGTAGTTCGAGTTGTGTGTTCACACGAGACTCGTGTATCGAGATATTTTGTATGTGGCCTAGGATTGTGAGTGTTCGCTCTAACACTTGAGTTAATCTTAATTTGGGAGTTTGTTGGGATAAACACTATTTTGTGCACCTACAATTTGGAGTGCACAAATATAGTAGAATCACCTATTTTGAGCTGTTCACAACAATCTCTTAGTTTTGTAACCACCTCTTTGGCCTATTTAGTAGGCACTCCCTCTTGTATTTTCATACAGAGGATTGTACATTTGAGAACAATCAATTCATAGAGATTTGATCCTAATTGATGTGCAATGTGTCTTGTCCATGTTTAAATGCTGCAATGTTTTGTTGTGCATAAGTTTTTTAGGTTGTGGTGATGATCATGTTGTTGGAGTGATCCTGGTGAGAGAGTGTTGAGCACTTTGACATTTGGAACACTATTTGAAACCAATTTAGCATTTCACTCAAATCTTTCAATCTCTTGTTGGTGTAATCAACTTTAGAAAGTTCTGGTCCATTATATTGCTTATCCTTCAAAAGAAGTAAACAAAATTTATTATTTGCTTGTATGCATCTCTTGGCTTGGTTGACACTTACCATGGCAAGCTTGGGCATGCTTTGATGTGCCTTTGTGAAATAGATGGTCCCATCCTTGTCTTATCTCTATCTATTAGCCCCAATGAAAATAACACCCCTAAGATACAAGTAAGGACTTCCAAACACCACATCAAATGCATCAAGTGGAATCGCGTATGCTTCTATCTCATCGACATACTGTGGGTTAATACCAAATTTGAATCTACACATCTTAGCCACTTGAACCTCTACACCGTTTTTCACCCAAACTTGAAGGATATAGATGAGAATAATCAAATGTTTTCAATCCAACCCCCTTAACAACTTCATCAGAAATAAATTTAGACCATGAGCTAGTATCAAAAAGTGCATTTGCCTTTGCCTTCTTGATTTGGAAAAGTTCTCTTTGTTTCGATGCTAGCTGCATTTTATAGCGGTGCAAAACAACTCGTCAACATTGAAATTGCCCTCTATCTCCACCTCTAATTGTTCTTTTAAAGACGTTATAGCCTTTTTAGGGTTCTATGTGGTACACTTTTTGGGATGCAACTCCGAATGCAACTTCCAACATATTGTGTTAGTATGCCTATACCGAATAAAATGACTACAATGTTCCTTTGGATCCTTACAAACTTGCAAACTCGAGGCATTTTTCTTACCTTTCCACTTACCCTTTGTGTAGGATTTTGATGGCTAATTTTTCTCTTTCTTGGACTGATATGTTGATTGATTTTGGTTTGAGGTTTCTATTTCTCCTTGCTTCATCTCTTCCTCAATGTAGTATGCAAGCACACATGTTTGGCTTACTAGAGATGCCTCATTTCCTTATGCCTAAATAGAGACCCCCCATGGACTCGGTCAAGTTGTCTTTATCCTCCAATTGCAAGTTTATCAACATGGATTTTCTATTCAATTTTGCAGCGCAATCCTGCACACTTATATTATTTCCTTGCCTACCACCTAATATTTTGATCATTTTTTGCCCAATAGGATAAATATACTTTTAGAACAAAGCCCTTTAAAGTCATCTCACCTAGTTGCAACTGGATTCTTCTTCTTTTCAAAAGGGAGGAGATAATTTTCCCATGAGAGGTCGAGCTGTTCGATTTGGAGCTCGGTGTTGCCGTATGTCAGTTGCAACTTGGTCAGGTCTGTGCTTGAGGCAGATCTGAAGCGAGCAGGATGCGGCTTGGACTGAGTGGGGATGGGAGGAGCTGGGGGCCTAACTATGATGTGCAACACAGGTGGGAGGTCTAATGTGAGTTTGGGTTTTCTTAGAATACTGCTTGGTGGGTTTTTTGATCGCGAGCTCGGGTGTATGTGGGGAAAGCTCGGTAGGATCTTTTGATGGAGTAAGACAAGAAAGTAGCTTGGTGGCGATCTAAGTGCTGAGAGACTTATTCAGATTTTGTTGTTTTATCATTTGGTATCAGAGCCTGATATGCAAGCTGCTGATTGAGAGAGAGAAGAGAGAAAGGGTGTGGTGTCCCAAAATGATTTTTTGCCATTGTTGTGCAAAATTGTTTTTGAGGCAATTTTTTAAAGTGGGGCACCAGTCACTTCGCACTCCACAACCCATCATTTCTATGTTTGTAGGTGCAGATCTGTGTTTTAGAGTCTGTGTGGTTGCTGGTCAAAGTTTTGGAGTTGAAAAAAATCAAGAGTCTTCAAGGAGTCTTTGAGCTCTGTCCACACAGAGCTCCCTCCACCCAACCAGCTTGGGTCCCCGGCTCCTGCAGAGCTCCCTGAGCTCACCACTTGACTCTTTGCTCCAACCCGTTCGTCTGGATTGAGCTTTGATACCAAATGATAATATAACAAAATCTAAATGCAAGACTTAAATTTGATCATTGAATTAATTGAAATGAGTTGCAATATTTATAGACATTGAACAAGCTTGTTACATTCAGTTACAACACATGATCACATGAGATCAATCTCCATGAAAAAAGTAGATGACTAGATAACTAACTAGTCTGCTGAACTGAACTGATTAGATGACACTAGTGAACTGAACACCTAACAAAATTAACACAACATTGAATTAACAGTAACACCTAGTTACAAGAGTACTTGAACAATGTGCTTTATTATCCAAAACATTATCTACTAAATGCTAAATTAATCACTTAAAATGCTAAATTTATCAATTATACACACAGACACATACATACATACATACATACATACATACATTCTTGTGTGTGGCTGACAAAATACTCTAGAAATGTCTGTGGTATTGTCCATAATACATACAACTCCTCAAAAGTTGGCACAAGTCAATATCCCATGGCATAGGACAAAAAAGGTGGTTTCATGGCGGAAGGTCTTGCACATGTTGAAGAATGTTCAACATGCATTTCAGAACCTTCGTGTCATGAATATACACTTCTCTAGATGGTGCAAATCTTGTAAGCCTTAGCGTGGAATTGCAACTTGGCGCAAACAACTAGAAGCATGGCACATGATCGGAAATCTTCAAAATGTGTGCAGCAACGCAAAAGGCATTTTTTGAGCTTTGCATTAGAAGGGGAGACTTACCTTCATACGATACATCCACATGTGAAACTGCGAAGTCATTGGATTAACACATAGGGAATTCTTAAAATGTGGTATGTGCGACTTCTGGTGCAATAACATGCAAGGTTCTTAAATGGCTCAAATGGCGGGATCACTTAATTAACAACCTCAAGTTCATAAATGGGAACCAATGATGATTTACCTACTTTCAAATTATGTTTGTTGGGGTGACTTGTGTTTGTAGGAAGGCCAAGTATTCCTAGCTTTCCAGAGATGAAACAGAATAACAAAACGAAAGAAATGCCAAAGGGAAGCAATGTAGGAAGGCCAAGTAGCATGGTCATCAAACAAAGCAACTTTCCGATAAAAAACTCCGCGTGAAATGGCTGAAAAAGGGAGTGAATCCAATGCCAAGCATGTTGCGCACGAGGGAAAAACCAAAAGCCATGTTTGAAGGACTCTGGGCGACCACAACAACTACAAACATGATTAGGAATGCCAATATGACTTAATCTTTCCCCTAATGGTAGGCCTTGATAAATCAGACACCAAAGAAAGAAATTGAGCTTCAGATCAAATAGGGGGTTCCAGGCTCGTTGGAGACGCTTTAACCAGGTGACATGAGAAGAATGTAATGACCATTTGGTATTGAGCTTATCTAAAGGCGACGAAATAGGAGATAACAAGGAGTAGATAACTCCTAAATTGTATTGTAACATTGGAATGTCCACGTTCCAACACCAGTCTTTCCACCAAGCCTTGGGTGGCTGAAGGCTCAGCTTGTGTAGCATAACATCAGGCAAAAAAGATTGAATAGCCAAAATTGAAGGCAGATCAGAATTAGCCAGGTTGTATTTCTGTTTCAGCAGTGGCCAAGGAAGCCAATCCCGAGAGGAAACCAGGGCCCGGATGGCAAAGATGCCTTTACGAGCTAACCGCATTGCTTTGATGTTGGGCTTTTCTGCAAGCGGGAGATCGTCAGGAGAGAAAATAGGCGACCACCACAGATTGTGCTCATTGAAAGAGAGACCTGTTCGGAATCCATCACCACCCCACCACATGAAAGGTTTGACCATCTCAAATGCTTTCCAGATGCTTTTGACCACAAAGGTGTCAGGGATTTTAACTGGAACTTTAGTAATTAGTAGAGTATGAAATCATATGTTTTTCCAGCATTTTTTACCATATGGTGCTCCTGAAGAGATACAAGGATGTAACAAAACCTGCCAAGCTTGGTTGCCCTGGATACAACAAACAACCCACTTAGCACATAGAGAGATACTCTGCCTGTAGACATCAACAACATCCATACCACCTTGATCCCTGGGAAGAGTGCAAACCTCCTAAGCAACACGATGAAAACCACCCTGCTTAGAGCTAGACCAAAGAAAATCCCACAAGAGCTTAGCCAACTTTTCAAATGAGACATGAGAGGGACACTAGCAAGTTGTATAATAGACCTGAGTGACAACAAGAATTTTAGTGCAAACCTGGAACTTTCCGACCAAAGATAACAGACGAGAGATCCATTTCTGCACTTTCTGCTCAACCCGATCAATCACAAATTGCCACATGGTGGAAGACTCACTGTCGAAGGCAAAAGGAATTCCCAGAAAGCGGAATCGTTCTCCTCGCTGAATCCAGTGCCAGAGATAGGCCGCCATATGGAAAGTATTTACACTGATACACTTGTGATAAACAATACCATATGGAAACCCACTTGGTATTAGTTTAGCACAATAATTGTATCCATAGTGTTGAAAGTAATTTTTGTTATAAAAATTATGATATTTTGAATTTGAACTATTGTTTAAGGATATATGTCATATTATGAGCTAGCACCACTAGCCTTGGAAATAATGTTTTCCAATTTTTATATTTATAATTTTCTCGAAAATGAAATCATGCATTTCTTTAAAGAGTATATTTCTCAATATTTTTTTGTGTTCAGTACAAATAACAATTTGATAATACACAATATTTGGAGACTATTTGTTGAGCAACATATAGTAAGAGCTAGCGACATCTAACACAAAAGTAGATTTCAATGTTATTTCTCTTCTCCATTTCCATGAATACCTACCTTGGAGGATACAAATATTAGAATATACACATAATTAGAAGCAAGCGACCAATATTTTGCAATGAAATGTCCAAGACCATTAATAGCATATTCAATTTGAACTATTATTTAAGGGCATGTCATATTAAGAGCTAGCACATGCTTGCCTTGGAAATAATGTTCCGAGGTTCTACATTTATAATTTGGTCAAAAATAAAAATCATACAAATTCAATGAATATATCTCAAAGTTAGCGGCCACTAGCTCTGAATATTTTGCTTTGTTCAGTAGGTGTGATGCATGGAAACGCCAAAAAGGGCAATGTTTCTCCCCTGAAACGGTTCAGAAACGGAAACATGGGGGGAAACGTTTCAGAAACGTGGCATACGTTTGCGGAAACGTATGCCACGTTTCCAACGATTTTTCAAATTTTAAAGCCTAAAAACTTAAAAAAATTTAAAAAATAAATGCATTTAATGAACCTAAACCTAATTTACCTACCTAGACTTGCTAAAGACACTTCCTAAAAGCTATATAATGACATCTTGGGTCCATTCTAAATCACACTCTCATTTTCTCTCACTAAATTCAGTTTTTCACTAAACTAACATTTAGCATTGTGAAGAGCAAAGAGACATCAAGGAGTGGCTTGAAGGAAGAGTTCAGAAGGTGCTACTAAGAGCTAAGAGCATCAAGGGGGAATTTCAAAGCAGATTTGGAAGCTTCAAGGAGGAAAAACCAGGTATTTTTCAAGTTTTTTTTAAAAGAAAATGTTAATGTGATCAATGATCACGAATGATGTGTGCATAATGCACACTTCATGATCATTGATCATGATATCAATATGTAGATTTAATGTAGTAATTTTAAAACTCTATGCTTAAAAATAAAATAAAAAATGTAACATTTCTTTTGCGGTTTTTAAATAAAAATCATATATTGTTTTTTTAAAATTATAAATATCATCCAAACTGTGTATGCTCTCACCTCGCACCTATACGGTGAACTTGGTGATCAAAAGTAGAATAGGATGTGTAGGGTTTTTCTTGTTGCTATTTTAGGAGTTTTTTTGTATTTTTTAAATTAAAAAATCGGAACTCTATGTATGCTCTCACCTCGCGCCTATACGGTGAACTTGGTGATCAAAAGCAGAATATGATACATAGGGTTTAATAATTTAATTCTTTTTCCTATTTTTTATAACTAAAAACTCCGAAATTTGTGTATGCTCTCACCTCGCACCTAAACGATGAACTTGGTGATCAAAAGCAGAATGGGATATGTAGGGAGTAGTAACTGTAGTTATATTTAATATTTATTGTTATCTAAGTTTATGTTTTTATTTTAAATATTTTTCAATGTAGGTTGATTATTTGAGATAAATGGCATCCAGTTCAGCTTCAGTGGGAGGGCATGGGGAAGGAAGCCAAGGTGGGGGTGTGCAAACTGTGGATCCTAGAGCTCCTCTTTGGAGACATGTGCAAGTGTTGGAGAACCTTGTTGGCGGTGGCTCTCGTGTTTGGATATGCAATCATTGCAATATTGAATTCAAAGCCTCATATACCTGACCCAAAGCTCATTTAATGGGGCAATCAGGAACGGGGATTAGAAAATGTGCCAAGGTTGAAAGGAAACATATTTTGACATATATGAAAGAGCAAGAGGCTGATTTGCAAGCTTCAAAAGCTAGATTTAAAACTACTCCATTGCAAAATAAGGGTTCACAAAAACCACCCACCTCATCAAACCATCCTTTTATTCAAATTGAAGTTGAAACTCCCATAGAGGAAGAGAGCTTGTCATGAAAGAGAACCTCCAAAGGTCCATTAGAGCAAGCATTTGCAAATGAGAAGAGGGAAGTAGCTAATGAGTTGATTGCTCGATGTGTTTATGCATGTGGGTTGCCTTTCAATGTGTTGCGGTCACCATATTGGCAACAAATGGTGAGAGGAATTAATGATGCACCACAAGGGTATAAAAGCCCTAGTTATGAGAAGGTGAAAACATCATTGTTGGCGAAAGAAGTGGCTCATGTACATACTTCTTTGCAGCCAATTAGGGATTCATGGAAGGAATCAGGGGTATCTATCATTTTAGATGGATGGAAAGACGCCCGAAATAAACCCCTAATCAACATTGTTGCAGTGTGCCCTAAAGGGGCAATGTTCTTAAGGGTTGTTGATTGTGAGAGTGAAGTGAAAGATGCTCAATTTATTGCTAATATTTTGATTGAGGCTATATTGAGTCAGTGGGCCCTCAAAACGTTGTCCAAGTCATCACGGACAATGCTAAAAATTGTAGAGCGGCAAGGCTAATTGTTGAAGGGAGATATGAGCACATTTTTTGGACACCTTGTGCAGTACACTCCTTGAATTTGATGTTACAGAAGATTGGCAAAATACCATGGATAGAGGAAGTGTATACAGAGGCAAATGAGATTCAAATGCTTGTCACAAATCATCATATGTCCCAGGCTATCTTGGAGTTGTTGAAGGTAACAAAAAAATGTGCTAGTTTCTAATTTTTATTTGCTAACTTTCTATGAAATATCAAATTATCATTTGAATTTCTTTTAAATTTAATTTTATATTTTATTAACTTGTTTTAATTTATTTTAATAGGTTGTTGAAACAAGATTTGCCTCTCACACGCTCATCTTGAGACGACTTGTGAAGGTAAGACAAGCCTCGAGGCTTACGGTGATTGATGATGTTTGGTCCGTGTGGAAACAAGCAAACACAGAACGGGCCATCAAAATAAAAACATTGATACTTGATGATGATAGGTGGGAAAAGGTTGCATACTTGCTCAGTTTTACTGAGCCTATTTTATCAATGATTAGATATGCAGATACAGATGATGCTTGCATAGGGGAGATCTATGATGGCATTGACTCTATGCTTGAAAAAATTAGAGACATCATACAAAAAAAAAGAGCAAGATCCCGAAGAAAAATTCTACATTGAAGTTAAGACTGTGATCATGAGAAGGTGGAATAAAATGACCAACCCATTGCATCTTCTAGCCTATGCCCTGAATCCCAAATATTATAACAGTGAAATACTTGGGCTACCTGGTAGGCAAGCACCATACAATGACCATGAAGTTGCAACTGGAACTAAGGCAACATTCCGGAGGCTTTTTCCTGAACCAACTGTAGCTATTGCGGTCCGCTATGAAATGGCATGCTTTGTCTCTTCATCTAATAGTAGCATGAGTAAAGTAGATGCATTAAGTGACAAGTACAACCTAGAGCCATTCATGTGGTGGTATGTATATGGCCATGATTGTAGACACCTACGAACTATTGCCATTAAAGTCCTCTCACAGGTATAAAATATTAAAATGAAATCAAAAGTTTGTTTATTGATTAAAAATTAAAAATGTATGTTCTTACTTCTTAGTAAACTAATTTTATTACTAACTGAAAATTTCTAACTTCTTTTTTGTAATAGGTGGCTAGCAATTCTTCAACAGAGTGGAATTGGAGTATATATAGCTTCATCTACTCAGCCAAACAGAACCAGATAGGATCCAAGAAGGCTGAGGATTTAGTGTATGTACACTCCAATTTGCACATCCTCTCACACAAGACTGAAGGCTATATTAGAGGTCCCAACAAACTTTGGGATATTGATCCTGAGAGTAGTGACTTTGATGCTTCTGCAGCTACTCTCAGCCAACTTTCACTGCTTGTTATTGATGAAGAAGAATTGGGATCCACTGCACAAGGGATGGAAAGTGGAGCTAGTGGGAGTGGAGCTGCCAGTGGTGTTCATGGAGATGATTATGAGGAAAATCTGGATGATATATTCTAAAATCTAGAATCTAGATTATTATCATGTATATGTGAATCATTGAAATTGTAACCATGTTGAATGATGAGTCATGACTCTTTAGAAGTTCGAATTTCAATGAATACAAAATATTTTGAGTGCTTTATCAATTATCTCTTATGGTCTACAATTATAAAATGAGTATTATGCATATATATATATATATATATATATTTTATTTTTTTATAATATATTGTACAGACGTTTCCGGTAATGTTTTGTATCCAAGGTTTTTTGAAGATTACCGTTTCCGCGTTTCATATCCGTATCCGTTTCTATTTCCTGACAACCTAGTTCAATAGTTTTTAATGATTAGCATTGAAAATATTGTTTCTAATTTCTATATGTATAATTAAGTTAAAATCAAAGTCATACAACTTAGACGAATATATCTCAAAGCTAGCTGTTAGCTTGGAATATTTAACTTTGGGCAGTAGCTCTTTGGATTTAGCCTAAGAAACACACACACGCACACACGCGCACACACGCACACACGCACACACACACACATCATCTTTCAAAATAAAAAAAATTGCGGCAAGAGAGGCAACATATTTTCCTTACAAGATGAAAGACGAGGTAGATTTTGCGTGGTGGTGGTCGATAGTGGAAGCACTGATAATTTGGTGTCTACAAAGATGGTGTGAAAGTTCTTTGATTGAAGCGCAAGCCACATCCAAAGCCTTATATAACTATGTTGGTAGAAGGACAAGGTGGCATTGTGCGAGAGCAAGGGGAGGTGTAGATGAAGATTGGCTAGTTCATGGACAAGGTTCTATGCGATATCTTAGTGTTGGACACATGCCATGTATTATTGGGGAGGCCATGTAAATTTGACGGAGAGATGTTGTATGATGGTAGATCCAATACAATGAGAGTGTGGAAGTGGCATGTAGAGATGTTGCACAAGCGAAAAAGATGTGGAGAAGAAAAGAGACAGCGTGTGTTGACAAAGGTGGTCAACCTATCTGATAGGAACGGGGGTGCAAAGATACAAAATTGGTTTTGGTGGAAGACATGGGGTACTCGTTGGCATGCAGACATGCCAAGATCTTATCAAAAGGTTGAAAGGGCGGTTCTACCACTCAAATAGCGTGTGTGAGTGCATAGCTCACACATGTTCTTATCCAGGGTGCATGATCAAGGGCATTCAAGTCCATGTGTAGTTCTGCATCAACCAAAAATAGTTAAGAGTAGATTTTGTTTTTGTATTGTGCACAACATTGACAAAATGCTATATATATATATATATATATATATATATATATATATATATATATATGAGAGACATCTTTCAAAATAAAAAAAATTGTGGCAAGAGAGGCAACATATTTTCCTTACAAGATGAAAGACGAGGCAGATTCTGCGTAGTGGTGGTCGATAGTGGAAGCACAAATAATTTGGTGTTTACGGAGATGGTGTGGAAGTTCTTTGATTGAAGCACAAGCCACGTCCCAAGCCTTATATAACTATGTTGGTAGAAGGAAAAGGTGGCATTGTGCGAGAGCAAGGGGAATGTAGATGAAAATTGGCTAGTTTATGGACAGGGTTTTGTGCGATATCTTGTCATTGGACGCATACCATGTATTATTGGGGAGGTCGTGTAAATTTGACTGAGAGATGTTGTATGATGGTAGAGCCAATACAATGAGAGAGTGGAAGTGGTATACAAAAATGTTGCACAAGGGAAAAAGATATGGAGAAGAAAAGAGACACCCTGTGTTGATAAAGGGGGTCAGCCTAAGCAACATTGCAAAAATACAAAATTGGTTTTGGTGGAAGACATGGAGTAGTTGTTGGCACACAGACATGCCAAGATCGTATCAAAAGTTCGAAAGGATGGTTTCTACCACTCAACTTGTGTGTGTGAGTGCATAGCTCACACATTTTCTTATCCTGGGTGTATGATCAAGGGCATTTAGGTCCACGTGCAGTCTTGCATCAACCAAAAATAGTTAAGAGTAGATTTTGTGTGTACAACATTGACAGAATGCTCTAGGACGGTCCATGGTATTGTCTTGATTACATACATCTTTGAAGAAGCTGGCACAAGTCAATCTTTCACGGTTCTAAGAAAAAAAGGTTTCATGGTAGGAGGCTTTTTTTCATGCTGAAAAATCCGTATCATGAACACACTTCTTTAGACGGTGCTAAGCTTGTAATCCTTAACGCAAAACTGTAACATGGTGTGAACAACCAAAAGCTAGTGTAGAACTGAGAATCTTCAAAACGTGTGCGGCAACACAATAGGCATTTGTTAAGGTTTTCATTAGAAGGGGAGACTTAAATACCACACATCCACATGTGAAACCATGAAGGCATTGGACAACCACTCAAGAAATCTTAAAACAAGGTATGTGTGACTCATACAATAACATGTAAGGTTATTAGATGGTGCAAGAGATGGGAGCACTTAATTAACAACCTCGAGATCACAAATGGGAGCCGATGACGATTTACCTATCTTCAAATTGTGTTCATTGGATCAACTTGTGTTTACATCAAGTTCTGCTAGGATATGGGTTCTTTGGGCCTTCTCCTTCATTTAATATTTGCAACACATCGATAATGTTTATGGGTAGGATGCTTTGGGGCCTAATATTGTAAGTAGTTGATTGTGTGTTTATATAAACACATTGCTACATTTTAGAAGGTATTCAAGGACATGAGTTGGGGAAGTTCGATTTCGGACTTGGTTGAGATGGTTCAAAAATCCCACAAGGAAATTTTCTAGTGCAGTTGCAAGGAGCACTGTAAATAAGATATCTATGTGTAGGTTTAGACTATTAGGATTGAATCACTTGGAGCAACATTGTAGTGTCGAGTAGTTGTAATCATATCAGTGTTGTGTGTAATAAGATGCTAGATTGGTAGTGCGTGTGTAAGATTGTATTGTTGGTGATCAGTCTCAAGTTTGTGTAATTTCTTGTTGACGAATAGAGAAATTCTTGTTGTAAGTTTTGTTGTGGATGCATGTTAGATGTTAACATAGTTTAAGGTATCCTTTCAATAGTATTCCAACATAACCTTCAATGTTTTTTATTTAGCTATACCATTCCATCGCGATCAATGAGGATTGTGAAGGGATGCTCATATATGGAATGCTTGGTGATCCACACCATGTTGCCCTTGAGGGTGGCACAAAGGACTACCTATAAATTTGCAAGCAAACTATAGGTTATAGAATATGCAAATGAAAACTTAAAAGTAGTAACTCGAGACACATTCAAATGTGGAACTTAGTAGATTAATGTTACTTCTATTCAATGAGAAAGAATAGGGAATGGTACTAGGTGTACAATGTTCAACCAGGTTGTGATCAAAAGGAGGTAACGCTTCCTAATTGATTTTCCTAGACTAGAATGTAGATGACCATTCGATGCTAGATACTCAAGGCATGCTAACATTTGTCCATGGTCCCCTTAGTGTCAAATGGCTTACATTATATCATGAGAAGAAATCAATTACAAAAGGGAATGGTTATGAAACAATTCATCTTCCATAACAGTTGACGGTTTTCCTTCTTGCATATGTGACAACTAAACTTATGGGTGCATGGTATGTTGACATGTGCTTTGACGTCGCATGAGCTCCGAAAGTGTCACCTAGTGTGGTGTGAAACAACAAGACATTGCCACATGGCCTTTGAATTTTGGAGGTCTTACACGACGAATGAGAACTCGGTGGTATGCTGCTTGATGCTTGTGCAAGCGAGAAAGAATATCACGAGAATATGTGGATAGCACGAGTTTCTGCGAGGGTTGGGGTGCACAAGGTCCTTAGGAGAAGAGCAAACTGGTGTGGTCATATTCAAATCATTTTCTCTTTCTTGAGGAGCGATGCCCCCCATCACATCTTTGGTCATTTATGGAAACTAAACCTGAAGTTTCTAAAGGTTGCACCACTTAGCTTGATCAACATATTGCCCTACCTTGACCACTCTAAATAAATGATGTGTGCCTTTATGGGTGCGTGTTGTTGTGACTTCAACATTCTGGTACTTTGGTGCTCTTATGAGGACCCTTGAACTGTTCTTTCTAAAGATACAACTAGATCTTATCACCCACCTTGAACTCACGAGGTGTGCGATGTGCATCATGACACTCTTCCATTGTTGGTCCGAGAGTATTTGGCTGTGAACATGTTGGATGTGTTGCAAAAACTTTTGTGCTTTGTCCACATTCCTTGCCTAGGGGTGTCATTGTGTGGAACCCAAGATGTGTACAAAATGAATTATGCCTTGTAGAATTGTTAAGAGCTCTGTTGTAAGCATGTTGAACATAGATCAAATTATGCTTTGATGTGCGTTGTTAAACATGCACAACAAATAGACAAGTGTGCGACTGAGAACTTGATCCAGTCATGGTTAGGAGTCCCAATGGAGGGATGCCTTATATCACGAAGCTCACAATACTTATGCACCAACACCTAGAATGGGTGCACAACCACAAGATTGTACCCAATGCAAAACACAAAGAACAAAATTTTATTCAATGGAGGAAATTCAGTTATAGGTATAAATTTAAAATATGGCTTTCTTATTACTGTCTTGAATTCAAAGATTACAATGATCCTATATAGGATATTGAAACAAAATGCTTCTATCCTAGACTTGCAAGCTTTGAAAGTTTGGTGAACCAGCAATGGTTCTTTCACACTCAGGTTGCAACAATTCACAGTCTTCTTCTAGACATGGCTTTGTATATTCTTACTCTGGTTGCTAATTCCTTGTCTTCGACCATCATACATATAACAACTATAAGTAGCTACGGAAGTTGAAACGGTTCACCTTCCATGTCAACCAACTGTCCATCGGTGATTCTTTAGCTCCTTTCAATTATACATCCAAAATGGTCATATTATTCTTTGTATGTTGACACTTGGCATCTAAGTACACACAAATTTTCCTTGTCACATGTTTTTTTGTTTCGGATCCTACTGTGCAAGTGTCCACAAACCACCGAGATTGGGCAGAAGCCCTTCAACTGTGTGCGCCATCCCACAAGCTTCCATTTATTGGAAAGGTCGCACAAAATTCTGTAAGTGGGCTAGACTCCTGTTTGTGCCCTTTTCATTTTGCTGCGCACTTTTTCCTTTGTGCTTTGCCTCTATATTTTTGTGTCTAGTGCACAATTGCACTCTTTGTGCAAAGATCTGCTTTTGCGCAAGAGTCCAAGCCTTTATCCAATTACACTACTCTACTGTGCAGTTGTTGAAAGCATTTATCCCTTCATAGTTCTTTTTGGGCTATGTGGATTACTTGTGCACCCAAATGCTTTGGCATCATACAATCTGGGTAAGAGAAATGAACCATGAGCTTTAGCCCATGCACATTTTCGAGATCTAAAACCGATCTTCCATGTTTAGCAATTTCAGACATGCTCAACCGTGTCGCATCCTCAACTTCTCGGCCCTTCCATCTCTTTATACTCATTTTTGTGTGTCTTCTTGACTCCAGTATCAATCCTTCGTTTAGTCTTCTCACATAGTTTCTCAGGCAACTGTTTACTTGTTTCCAGTCTAGGTTTCTAAAATCTGCACTTTCATTCTTTGTGCTTGTTTTTTCCTCAGTCTAAGGATACAATTCTGCAATAATGAATATAGGTGATATATCTATCTCATCAAGAAAATCTATCTCATATGTGTTGGCTGCAAAGTTTCTCAGCACCTTACAGAGTCCTATTTTCTTCCATTTCAATTTTTCATATGTTCCTCTTGGGAACCTTTCCTACCTCAAGTGTACCAAGACCATGTCTCCCACTTTGTACTCCACTTCTCATCTATGTGTTACTTGTATCGTGTGTTGCTTTTCACCAACTGTATGTACTATGCACACTTATCTGTGCACATCACACATATACTCTGCAAAGTCTTCTTCTTCTATGTTCTCCCCCTTTTCCTCCTAGATATCACACAATTCTGTGACACCTCTTGGAATCTTCTTGAAAATAATCTAGAAATGGGTCTTCCTGTACTTTGGTTTATTGAATTATTGTATACGAATTTTGCTTGCGCCAAGACCGAGTCCCATAGTCTAGGCTTCTCTCCCATAAGGCATCTCAAGAGATTACCCAAAATCCTGTTCACTACTTCATTCTAACCATCCTTTTGAGGACGATATGCTGAACTAAACTGCAACTTGGTGTTCTGCTTTTTCCAAAATGTTTTCTCGAAGTGTCCAACAACTTTAGAATCTTTGTATGATATGATGCTGCATGGAAAACCATGCAACCTCCCAACTTCCCTAAAAAACAAACTAGCTACAAGCATAGTAAACAAATTTAGAATCTCTGTTTGATACAATGTTGCATGGAAAACCATGCAACCTCCCAACTTCCCTAAAAAACAAATTAGCTACAAGCATAACATCATTAGTCTTTTTGCAAGCAATAAAATGAGCCATTTTTGAAAATCTTTCCACCACAACAAAGATAGAATCATAACCTTTCTGCGTTCTAGGAAGACCAAGAAAAAAATCCATGCTCAAATGCTCCCAAGGTCTCTCAGGCACTAGAAGTGGTTTATACAACCTTGCGTTATGACTTCTTCCTTTTGCCAACTGGAAAAAAACTCTACATCCCTACTCATATTTGCACATATCTACAACCATGTGCAACCTTTAGAAACTAAACCTGAAGTTTCTAAAGGTTGCACCACTTAGCTTGATCAACATATTGCCCTTCCTTGACCACTCTAAATAAATGATGTGTGCCTTTATGGGTGCGTGTTGTTGTGACTTCAACATTCTGGTACTTTGGTGCTCTTATGAGGACCCTTGAACTGTTCTTTCTAAAGATACAACTAGATCTTATCACCCACCTTGAACTCACGAGGTGTACGATGTGCATCATGACACTCTTCCATTGTTGGTCTGAGAGTATTTGGCTGTGAACATGTTGGATGTGTTGCAAAAACTTTTGTGCTTTGTCCACTTTCCTTGCCTAGGGGTGTCATTGTGTGGAACCCAAGACGTGTACAAAATGAATTATGCCTTGTAGAATTGTTAAGAGCTCTGTTGTAAGCATGTTGAACATAGATCAAATTATGCTTTGATGTGCGTTGTTAAACATGCACAACAAATAGACAAGTGTACGACTGACAACTTGATCCAGTCACGGTTAGGGGTCCCAATGGAGGGATGCCTTATATCACGAAGCTCACAATACTTATGCACCAACACCTAGAATGGGTGCACAACCACAAGATTGTACCCAATGCGAAACACAAAGAACAAAATTTTATTCAATGGAGGAAATTCAGTTATAGGTATAAATTTAAAATATGGCTTTCTCATTACTGTCTTGAATTCAAAGATTACAATGATCCTATACAGGATATTGAAACAAAATGCTTCTATCCTAGACTTGCAAGCTTTGAAAGTTTGGTGAACCAACAATGGTTCTTTCACACTCGGGTTGCAACAATTCACAGTCTTCTTCTAGACATGGCTTTGTATATTCTTACTCTGGTTGCTAATTCCTTGTCTTCAACCATCATACATATAACAACTATAAGTAGCTACGGAAGTTGAAACGGTTCACCTTCCATGTCAACCAACTGTCCATTGGTGATTCTTTAGCTCCTTTCAATTATACATCCAAAATGGTCATATTATTCTTTGTATGTTGACACTTGGCATCTAAGTACACACAAATTTTCCTTGTCACATGTTTTTTTGTTTCGGATCCTACTGTGCAAGTGTCCACAAACCACCGAGATTGGGCAGAAGCCCTTCAACCGTGTGCGCCATCCCACAAGCTTCCATTTATTGGAAAGGTCGCACAAAATTCTGTAAGTGGGCTAGACTCCTGTTTGTGCCCTTTTCATTTTGCTGCGCACTTTTTCCTTTGTGCTTTGCCTCTATATTTTTGTGTCTAGTGCACAATTGCACTCTTTGTGCAAAGATCTGTTTTTGCGCAAGAGTCCAAGCCTTTATCCAATTACACTACTCTACTGTGCAGTTGTTGAAAGCATTTATCCCTTCATAGTTCTTTTTGGGCTATGTGGATTACTTGTGCACCCAAATGCTTTGGCATCACACAATCTGGGTAAGAGAAATGAACCATGAGCTTTAGCCCATGCACATTTCTCGAGATCTAAAACCGATCTTCCATGTTTAGCAATTTCAGACATGCTCAACCATGTCGCATCCTCAACTTCTCGGCCCTTCCATCTCTTTATACTCATTTTTGTGTGTCTTCTTGACTCCGGTATCAATCCTTCGTTTAGTCTTCTCACATAGTTTCTCAGGCAACTGTTTGCTTGTTTCCAGTCTAGGTTTCTAAAATCTGCACTGTCATTCTTTGTGCTTGTTTTTTCCTCAGTCTAAGGATACAATTCTGCAATAATGAATATAGGTGATATATCTATCTCATCAAGAAAATCTATCTCATATGTGTTGGCTGCAAAGTTTCTCAGCACCTTACAAAGTCCTATTTTCTTCCATTTCAATTTTTCATATGTTCCTCTTGGGAACCTTTCCTACCTCAAGTGTACCAAGACCATGTCTCCCACTTTGTACTCCACTTCTCATCTATGTGTTACTTGTATTGTGTGTTGCTTTTCACCAACTGTATGTACTATGCACACTTATCTGTGCACATCGCACATATACTCTGCAAAGTCTTCTTCTTCTATGTTCTCCCCCTTTTCCTCCTAGATATCACACAATTCTGTGACACCTCTTGGAATCTTCTTGAAAATAATCTAGAAATGGGTCTTCCTGTACTTTGGTTTATTGAATTATTGTATACGAATTTTGCTTGCGCCAAGACCGAGTCCCATAGTCTAGGCTTCTCTCCCATAAGGCATCTCAAGAGATTACCCAAAATCCTGTTCACTACTTCATTCTAACCATCCTTTTGAGGACGATATGCTGAACTAAACTGCAACTTGGTGTTCTGCTTTTTCCAAAATGTTTTCTCGAAGTGTCCAACAACTTTAGAATCTCTGTATGATATGATGCTGCATGGAAAACCATGCAACCTCCCAACTTCCCTAAAAAACAAACTAGCTACAAGCATAGTAAACAAATTTAGAATCTCTGTTTGATACAATGTTGCATGGAAAACCATGCAACCTCCCAACTTCCCTAAAAAACAAATTAGCTACAAGCATAACATCATTAGTCTTTTTGCAAGCAATAAAATGAGCCATTTTTGAAAATCTTTCCACCACAACAAAGATAGAATCATAACCTTTCTGCGTTCTAGGAAGACCAAGAAAAAAATCCATGCTCAAATGCTCCCAAGGTCTCTCAGGCACTGGAAGTGGTTTATACAACCTTGCGTTATGACTTCTTCCTTTTGCCAACTGGAAAAAACTCTACATCCCTACTCATATTTACACATATCTACAACCATGTGCGGCCAAAAACATCCTTCATTATGCCAATGTTTTACACCGAAGTGTCCATCCAATCCTCCAATATGCTTTTCCTTGACCAAATTGTTGTGCATGGATCTTCTAGGCATGCACAACTGGGCTACTTTGAAAAGTTACCCTTATTGTAAAAATTAATCTAACCAGGGAATTTTATCTCTGCTCATTGGTGCTGCACATGCTTCCCAAGTGTCCTTAAAAGCCTCATCCTCCCTATACAACTTGTCCATGGAATCAAATCCCATGACTGTCACATGCCTCTTGGCCAGCAAGACACATCTTCTACTTATAGCATTTGCGACTCTGTTAGATTTCCCGCTTCTATGTTTCTAGACAAATGAGTAGCATTACAAAATTCTACCCATTTCATGTCTCTGGTTTAGCTTACCTTGACTGTTTATAATTTGTAGAGCTGAAACAGATAGTTTCTCCACTTCTTCAATGCTTGCACGATAGCTTAAAACTCCTGATCTTAAATTGAATACATTTTCCTTGCGTCATTCAGTTTTTCACTGAAGTAAGTGATAGGCTTTCCTTTCTAACTTATCACAACTCCAATTGCTGTGCAACTAGCATCACAATCCACTTGCAAAACTTTATTGAATTTAGGCAACGCCAACACTAGCTGTTCTCTCACCTTATTCAATTTTTGGAAGCTATATTCTGCATTTGTAGCCCAAAAAATTCCTTCCTATCACCCTTCATCGCCTTCGTAATGGGTGATTCCACTGAAGTCTCTTAGGAACTTCCTATAGAAGCTCATCAATCCATGGAAATTCCATGCTTTAATTTTCTCTTTTGTGATGTTCATTCAACAATAACTCTCACCTTCTCCAGGTCCATCTTCAGCCTTCTTGAGATATCACAAATCCCAAGTACATCAATTCTTCTTTCATAACGTTGCATTTCTTCAAATTCACCATCGACTTAATACTGCCAACACTCGCCTCAAGTGCACAATATGCTCCTCCTTGGTCTTGCTAAAAATCAGAATGTCATCAAAATAAACAATGAAAAACTTACCAAGGAAAGGCTTTAGTACCTTGTTCACGAGTCTCATGAACATGCTGGATGCATTAGTCAAACCATAAGGCATAACCATCCATTCATATAAACCATCCTACGTCTTGAATATAACCTCGTTCATGAGTCTCATGAACATGCTGGGTACATTAATCAGACCGTACGGCATAACCAACCATTTATACAGACCATCCTATGTCTTGAATATAGTCTTCCATTTATCTCCCTCACTGATTTGGATATGATGGTATCCACCCTTCAGATCCTATTTTGGTGAATTATTGTGCTCCACTCAGTCAATCCATCAAATCATCCATGGACGCAAATGAAAATCTGTACTTGATGGTTATTTTATTGATGAATTCGGAATCAGTGCACATCCTTCATTCTCCTCCTTTCTTACTAGCAGTATAGGCATAAGACACAGGCACAAGATTTTGCGAATCAACCTCTTCTCAAGAAGTTCTTGGACTTGCTTCTTCACGTCATTTTCTTGTGGTTTCATTTTGTACGCAACTTTGTTTGGAAAAATTGAACCTAGTATCAAGTCCATTTGATGACTTATATCGTGCATCAGTGACAACCCATATGGGAGATCATTGAACATGATCTTCTCAAACTTGTGTAATATATTTTTCACTTCGTGTAGAAGCGTTTCTCTTCTTGCATACAACCTACAAGAGATCTAGTATAAGTGCCGAACATGCACGCTCCATCTCTGCGCCCCGTAGGAATTGCTTTCCTTACACCATCAACACCTTCAAGGTGCTGTCCACCTCTACACCTCTATCCTTCAAAGGATTCAAAGTGTATTGCTTACCATCCTTCCACAAGGTATAGGTATTTTCTCTTCCATCATGCAGAGCTTTCTAATCAAACCGCAAAGGCCTACCCAACAACACATGGCAAACATCCATGGGCATGATGTCACACAAAACTTCATCCTTATATGTGCCAATTCGAAAATAGACCAGACATTGTTCATTTACCGACAACTGATGTCCCTTCAACAATCAATATTACCAATATCAATGATTACTTTATAGCAATTACCTCTAGATTTGCAAATCGTCCTAAAAAGATTCTTTCTTTGTGCAAGTGCATTCTCTTTCACTGGATTTAAAAGTACTGTCTTCATTATGAGAGCCTCTCCGCACCATGGTGCTTAAGCGAAATTTACGAACCCAATACTCTCCTCGTTAGCTTGCGCAACATGGTTGTTAGCCTCAATTCTGTGCACAACACTTCTTTATTGTGCATACAGGCATTCAAATGCTTTGTGTCCCGCTTCTCTACATCTGAAACATGTACCAATGAATCTTCTACCTCGTGCTCATCCTCCATATCCTCTTCCTCTTGGAGATCCTCTCCCTCTTTGCGCACGATTGTGACTTTGAGAAGAACGTGCTTCCCCTTTGTGCGCATGCTCCACTTTATTGTTGTTCGGCAAACTTTCTCTCTCATGCACAACATTTCTCTTTCCTTTCCCAGAACCTTGGTGTCTTCTGGACAACTTCTCCTTAGCCTTCAGCACACTGATTGGCTTCCTCAACCATTCTTGGGCTCACCATGCTGAATTCATCCTAAATGGAAGGTGCAATCCATTCATGTACCTTGAGACATGTTTTACTTCATCTTTTGTGTAACTTGCACAAATGGTCAATCAGAAGAACCCTTTTGTGTAGTTTTTGATGCCCATCTCCGTCTGCCTCATGTTTTGCAACTTCTTGAAAAGATTCAAATTGTAATCTGCTAGTAGAAATCTTGCCCTCAACTTGGCAACCATTTGATTCCAAGCCTTGTTTTATCTTTACCCCTTCTCTTGGTTTGCACATGATCCCACCATAAGGATGCTTGTACTTTCAACTTTATGTATGCAAACCAAACCTTCTCAGGGTCTTCTATGGATTCGTACTCAAAGTACTTATTCAAGTGTGCAATCCAGTCTATCGATTCTTCTTGGCATAAGCTTCTAGAATAGTTTGGGATGTCCATACTTGGCTTGCCCCCTATCTTGGGAATGGCCTTGATTAATCTATCTTCCGGTAACTCTGCAAACTCATCCATATTCACTTTAGGGAACTCATCTTTGCTTGAATTTGAATCCTTTCCTCTTTGCTGGATCATTTTCATCACTTCCAATCATGCTTGGATGTCTCTCATCACATCCGCCAAATCCGTGACTCTCGAGGTCTATTACCTCTTCCTCTGAGAGGAACTACTCTATTTGCCATTTCTTTTCCTCGAAACAACTACTACAACAATTGCATTTTCTACACCTTCTACCTAGTAACCTCTGCATTGGAAGATGTCTTCACTACTTTCTACCCACACTTCACAAATCTTGAAAGCAAAATTCTCACATAGGACACTACCTGCTTTGATCCAAAAGATGTTGTCGCGGTTAGAGGTCCCAATGAAGGGATGCCCTAGACCATGCAATCCACAATTCTTATGTGCCAACAATCAAAACGGGTGCACAAACACAATAGATAGTATGCAACGCAAAACACAAAGAACATAATTTTATTCAATGGAGGAAATTCAGTTATAGGAGTAGAATATGGCTTTCTTATTACAATATTGAATTCAGAGATTACAATGATCCTGAACGAGATATTCAAACAAATTGCTTCTATCCTAGATTTGCAGGCTTTGCAAGACTGCTGAACCAACAATGGTTCCTTCATACTTAGGTTGCAGAAATTCGCAGTCTTCTTCTAGGCTTGGCTCTGGCTGCCAACCCCTTCCATGACTTCAACCATCACATACACATGCAGTGGAAGTAGTTAGGAAAGTCGAAAAGGTTCACCTTTTATGTCAACCCCGTCCATCGGTGACTCTTTAGCTCCATTCAATTATGCGTACTAAACTGTCATGGTCTTCATTGTATGGTGACACTCGGCATTCAAGTCCATGCAGATCTGCCTTGCCACATGTCCATTGTTTTGTCTCCTAATACGTAAGTGTGTGCAAGAAACAAAGATTAAGCGTAAGCCCTTCAATTGTGCCCGCCATCCTACAAGATTCCATCTATTGCACAAGGTTGCACAAAACTCTACTAGTTGGTTAGATGCTGTTTGCGCCCTTGTCATTCTGTTGCGCAATCTTTCCTTTGCACTTTGCCTCTACACTTTTACACCTAGTGCCGATTCCACCCTTTTCCCAAAGATCGATTTATGCACAAGACTCCAATCCTTTAGTCAATTACGCAACTCTACTACATGGTTGCACAAAACACTTATTCCTACTTAGTTATTTTTGGATGATGTGGATTGTTTGTGCACCCAGATGCTATTATATCATAACTTCCATTTTTTTGGGTGTCTGTGGATGAAATGTCACATACTAGTCCAACTGTGTATCCATCATTTCCTAGAAAGCATGGAAAAAGTGATCGACAAACCGTGGGTTGCGATTAGACACAATGGATGCTGGCAGTTGAATACCCAAACATAGTTGAAGAATGAATCTGTGATCTGTTGCGGGTTGATGCCTTTCTTGCAAGCAACCATGATAGCCATCTTAGAAAACCAATCTACTACATCAAATAAAGAGTCTTTCTTGTGCTTTGCCAAAGGTAGTCTAGTCATGGAATCCGTGTTGATAGATTCCCAAGGACTAGATGAAAATCAAAAAGGTGTGTAAGGTTCTAATTGGAAATGAAATAGGTGATGCAATACTTGATGTTGTGCTCAATGTTTGTGCGCATGTGAGGCTAGTAGAAGTTTTATTGTAGCATTGTGAATGTCTTGGTAACACCAAAGTCCTATTGTCTTAGCATATTGTGCCTTCTTGATGGGTCTTTGGCGAGTTATGCCATCATGAACACAAAGATGTCCTATCTTGTAGAGAAGCTTGTTGGACATGTTGAAATCAAAAACTTGTTCACCTTGCGCAAGGGTGGTATAGGCCTGTGTGAAGTCATTGTTTTCTAAGTAGAGAGTTGCCTAGTCAAAGAAGTTGTCGGCGCACATGTTAAGCATTGTGATGAGTGCTTGAAAAGGAGGATGGATAAGACAATCTGCTGTTGTATTACCTTTTCCCTTCTTGTGCTTAATCACCGAATGGAATTGCTGCAAATATGTCATCCACTTTGTGTGGCACGTGTTCTCCAGTGTACTCTATGAATGCAAGAACTAAAGTGGCTCATGATCTGAGATTTTTTTTGTTTCGTTAGTCAATATGTATTGGCGTCATTGCTTGGCTGCTTGAACGATGACGTGCAACTCTTTTTTTTAGTTTGAATCCGAAGCTTGCATAGGTTAAGTGCAAAAATTCTTGGGCTTATGTGTTAAGGACTTAGGGGGTATCCATTCTGCCAAATTTGTTCAGGGCACGATCCCAACCTCATCCCTTATTTATTGATATCTCTTAGGATTTCTACCTTGGTGGATGGCTAGGCAACACCTTTTACACCATCATACATGACGTACAACTCTTTTTCATTGGTGAACTAACACTTCATTGTGTCGTTGAATGTCTCTAAGTGATATGTAACCGGATATCCATGTTGTATGAGTATTGCATCGTGTGCATTATTTGATGCACCAATTTGGATTTCAAAGGTGGACAATATTAGACACTTCTAGAACAAGTGTTACACAAAGGCATTGTTTGATCTCCTCGAATGCACGATGTTGTGTATGAGTCTAGTGGTATGCCATTTTAGTGTGTACGATCTAGTTGAGGGATGTGCGAAAAGCCAAGGACAAACTTGCGGTAGAAGTGAGCAAGTCCAAGAAAACTCCTCAACTTGGGAGATTGCATGGATTTGGTCAATCTTGGGCCATTTTGATCTACCCTAGATCTACATGGATGCTTGTGCGGTTGATTATGTAGCCTAGATATTGAATTTGTGTGCCACTAAATGTACACTTGGCCAAGTTGGGTTATAACTTGTGCTTGTGCAATGTGTCTAAGACATGCAAGATGTGCTCCTTTCAAGTCTTGCCAAAGACGAGGGTGTCAACCAAGTAGACAATGAAAAAAAGTTGGTGAAGGGCATGACTATGTTGTTCATCAGGTTCTGGTGCATTGGTCAAACCGAAAGGTGTAACCAACCATTTGTACAATCCCTCATTGGTTTTGAATGGTGTCTTCCAAACGTCTTCAATATGGAGTGGTCCATGATGGTAACCTGACTAAGGTTGATTTGGTGAAGAATTGTGCACCTTAGAGATTGTCAAAGGGGTCGTCCATGCATGGCGGTGGATTACCAATTCTTCATTATTATCTTATTAAGTACACGATAGTCGATACAAGCACCATGTGCCATCTTTCATTTGCATGAGAATTATCAGGGTGCCATAAGGAGAAGAACTTGCATTGATCAAGGAGATCTTGAATTTGACACAAATTCATCCTTCTCCCAAATGGACTTGTGGTATAGCAATTTGTTTGCAAGAATGGATCCAAGGACCAAATGGATGCAATGATTTACTGCCAATGAGTTGGAAGGCCTTTTGGTTCTTCGAAGACGTCTCCATATTGCTGTAGTAACTTGTTGAGCTGTTTTTGTTGCAACAATGGCGTGTCATGGTGCATTTCCGGCGCTCGTTTTTTTTGCAGCGCTATTGGCTTAGGGAAAACCGTGAGTAACAAAGACTTCTTGTGTCAAAGATAAGCTCGTGGCACTGCTTGGTAGAGACCAAAGTGAGTTTGGTCTTTGGAGGTGATTGCAAAATGTTGAAGATGCGATCTTTGACATAAATGGTCCACTACTATGGTTTAGTTTGATTTGTACCATCCCGGTCAAACATGTACAGTCTCCCAAGTATAATGTCACAAACCTCTAGTGACATGATGTGACAAATGATTGTGTCCTTCATAGGTTTAACTGCATACTTGAAAGTGCATTGCCCTTGAACGTAAATATCCTTTCCTTGCTGTAGCCATCCTAGAGAATATGTTGAGGATGTGCTTCATTGATAAGACCTAGGCATTGGAATATGTCTTCTGAAATTTTGTTCTTTTGGCTTTTACTGTCAATGATAACATGGTGAGGTTGACCCTTGACCCAACACTAGGTGTGGAAGAGGTCTTTTCATTCCCTCGAAGTGCCGGTGGCAGTGTTATTGGATCTCAGACGAGTAGTATATGGGTCAATGTCTTTTGATTACATGGGACCCCTTGTAGTTTGCACAATAAAAAATTGTTGTGTGACATTCAAAATAGGTATGTAAGTTCATGCAATGCCGGTGGACCACCTGTTACCTATGGTTCTTTCCTTTGTCCGATGTTGAAGGCACTGGAGCCTTTTGATGTAGTGTGCCTTATTTAGGTTGCTTTCCCTTGTGTGACATGTTATGCTTCTACACAAGAAGGTTAGATGGTGCACTAGGTGTGGGTTGGCTCTTGCATGTAGTACAAGATGGAGAGGAAAACGTTTGCTTCATTTTCCCCCTGGCTTGGATCTTGGCAGCGTTGCAATAAGCTTTTCCCAATTGTCAAAATTCAAGAGCTCCATCTTTGCACAAATTTAAGGTGAGAGTTTGTTGATGTATTTCAACAACTTATGTTTGTCTTGTTGTGTCTTCACGCAGATGTGCAGTTTAGTCATCAAACTCATTGGCATAGTCTTCAACCATCTGCTCCTTACTCTAGCACAACTGTTGGAACTTCATATACTCATCCTCAAAAGGTTTGAGGGGGTAATACTCCTTTTGCATAGCACTAGCAAATGAACTCCAAGTGTCAGTGGGATTGAAATCTTTCCTGCGATGTGTGCTGAAAGTTTCCCATCAGTGGCACATTGAAATGGACATATTCAATGATGCAAAGGCGATCTTCTCTGAGTCACTGAAACGGTTGACTGAGAAGTAGGTCTCTAATT
Organism: Taxus chinensis; assembly: GCA_019776745.2. Classification (NCBI taxonomy): domain Eukaryota; kingdom Viridiplantae; phylum Streptophyta; class Pinopsida; order Cupressales; family Taxaceae; genus Taxus; species Taxus chinensis. Next base: position 195,982,129 of record CM034147.1, on the reverse strand, counting down.
GTTGAATCCTATTATCCAATGTTGTGGCATCGATTTTACCTTTGGACACTAGAATGTCGAGATTGACTTGTACTTTGAAAGAGCTTTGATATTGGAATTGTGGATTGATAGGATGCACAAAAGAATGAGACATTATCAGACCAAGTTGCGTAATGAGTTCATGAAATTGGCCAAAGAGTTTGGTATGCTGCTCCTTGAGGGAATCCCGAATGAGTTTCTGGACATTTGGGGATACCTCAGAGAATTAAGCTTTTGGGCATCATCATGCTCTTGGTACAACGTTCTTCCATATAATTGAGTAGGTGTCCTTTCTATTGTTGTGATCTCGTGTTTACAGAGATATCAAAGCTCTTGCTCTGGTACCAATGACCTGCACCATGAGGCCTAGGCTGGCAGCATGGAGGAAAACCTTGTAACTTGGATACCAAAATACCGGTTATAGAATATGCATTGGAAACCTTTACAACAATAACCCAAGACATATTGGAATGTGGAACTTGGTAGAATAATGGTACTCCTATTCAATGAAAAAGAATATGGTATGGTACATAGATGTACAATGTTCAACAAGGTTGAGAATAAGGATTCTCTTGATTAGAAGGGGGCAACACTTTCTAACTGATTTTCCTAGACTGAAATGCAAATGACCACTGGATGCTAGATACTTAGGGCATGCTAACATTCGTTTGTGGTACCCTTAGGGTTGAATTACTTACAATATATCATTACAAGAAAGCAATTACAAAAGGGAACAACTACGAAAGAATTCATCTTCCACACCAGTTGCCTTCTTGCAGGTGTGATGATTGGACTTTCGGATGAGTGATATGATGGTATGTGCTCTAATGTGTTGTGAGATTGGGAAGTGTCACTTGGTGTGCCATGAAGCAGCATGACAGTGCCACTGATTTTCTAAGGCCCTGTGTAGCGACTGAGAGCCGCGTAGTATGCTGCTGGGCGTTGCATGAGCTCATAAGAGTACCGTGAGATCACATGGATATCGTAAGTTGCTGTGAAGATTGTGGTGTTCAAGGCCCTTAGGAGAAGAGTGCAGACCGACGTGATTGCGTTCAGATCGTTTGTGGATGGTCATCTATCCAAAGTCTGTACATTTCTTTATTCCCAAGCATCACTAATCTTACTTGTATCTTTGTATTTATTATTTTGTGTGTGAGTGCAAGGAAGGTGATCCTGAGAAGAGTGCAGACCGACGTGATTGCGTTCAGATCGTTTGTGGATGGTCATCTATCCAAAGTCTGTACATTTCTTTATTCCCAAGCATCACTAATCTTACTTGTATCTTTGTATTTATTATTTTGTGTGTGAGTGCAAGGAAGGTGATCACTGATCCATGATAGTATTTGTTGTATGTGGCAGGTAAAATTTTCATAGATGTAATAAATAAAATAGTGCTCTTATCAGTCTATATTTTGATTGTATGTTGTTCCTTATATCAGATTTAGTCTCATCCATAGTAAGATATTTAACTTGCAATATATAGTTATGTTTAGATGTAGCGTATCATTGCTTCAAATATTGTGGAACCAAAAAAAACATGGACTATTGCTCTTTTAAGGAACATTTATGGAAGAGGATCTTATATATTTGAATAATTTTGGAAAGTCAAAAGCTTAGCTTGTGCATGAGTAATCCTTTTTGACAAGTGCACTAACATGGGAATGAGCAAAGGGCATTGATATAATAGTAATCTCGTCATTTTTACAAGAGAATGAATGGCAAGATCATTCAAAGTGCAAAAGAGGAAACTGTTTAAAAAAGTAATAAATGTAATCAGCCCAAATATTTTAAATATAACATAGTTGAACATTTCAATTTTTTTGCAGGTTCCAAACAAAGGAAAAATTTATTCAATAAATGAAGGCAATGCAAAAAACTGGGATGAACCTACGAAAAAGTGAGTCTCTGTCTCCTAAACTCTGAAGGAAAGAGTGATTTTTTTCCAGTTTACTACAAATACTAATTTTGCTTTGCAGGTATGTTGAGAGATGCAAATTTCCTGAAGATGGATCATCACCTAAATCTCTTAGATATATCGGAAGGTGCAGTTTAACTTAACCCAATGTTTGTAAATGTTGGGGGATATTGCTCTTCTTTTTCTAATGATTTTTTTTATCTTAAAATACTTCATATGGGATAGAAAAATTACATAGATATATTACCTTTCTAGATTTTCTCTCCGGAGATAAGAATTAGGAGAACTAGAATTTTTGCTTTTCCTCTTAAGGAGTCAACATTTTCCTAAAATCATCTAATTCTAGGTGTAATATGTTCTGCAAACTCGATCTAAAAGATATGTAGTCCTGTCAAACACATAAAGCGACAATATTTAATATATTGGTGATGTACTATGTTCGTAGTTACCTGAATCTCGGGGACAGGTTTCTGGGACGGCAAAATTTCCCTGATTTTCGGGACAGAAGGGGGGCAGAAAAGGGACAGCTATGAAAATAATATATAAAAATTAATATTTAAATATTCAATGAAATTTAGGGGGTAAAACTTTATTTAATATTTTTTAGTGGTAATCTTGGGATTAGGGTTCAATATTTTTGGTATAAATGACAGCTTTTTGAAATAAAAACATCAGATTTGTTTTAGAAAAAGTTGAAATAGAAAAATTGGAGACATCCCCAAGTTCCCTCAATGTGCGGTATGCTATCAAAATCTAGGGGATGGGACTATATTCTACATGTAAACTTTTCAAAGAACAATAAGAATAGATCATACTATACAACAAAGAATATATTAAATGGGTAGCTGACATCCAAAAATATTCCCCCTTGTAACATTGGAATAAGGGTCAACATGTCAGCCTTAAAACGAAACTCGAGGGTTAACAATTTTATTTAATAAATCCATTCTAGAAAACTAGATGGCATGGTCTACCTTAGAGGCTGCTAATTCATTAAAATAAAAATTCAAAACAACTCTCGAATAAATTGATATATAATGTACCGTTAACAAATTATGAAAACTCTGTATTAGTGAGGTGAAGCAGTTTTTGCTATACGAAACTGGGTTCAAAACTGGGTCAGTGTGACCCTCTTTGCTGATGTGGTTGTATGAAACAGATGCAGCAGAGTCGACTTCCTGTGATTCAACAGTCTGATGGAGGTTACGATATGACACAACGATTCTATATTCATAAGTTTTTTTCCGATGCCATTGGAGAGAGATTAGAATTGACTATCATAACTATCAATTATGTTCTGCTAAAATTGAAAGGCCCATAGTTCATGACAGTCTTGAGTCTCGAGTATGTCTGAACTCTCAGTATGGCATATGCATTTTAACTATTAATCTAAAAACTGTAATGTTTACCAATGATAAGATCCTTCTAAGCCTTTTTCCTTCCTATTTGTAGATAATTGTTAAGCTTCGAGAAAAAAAATATAAAGCGCATACTTCATTCCCACAGTGCCAAATGAATTGGGAAAATTCAGTTCGGAAACTTGGTTAATACTTGGTTGAGGTAGATTGAGAATCTAGATGCCCTTGCAATTACTTATGGCCCATCATGATAACTGTTATTGGAATTTCATATAAACATTAGCTATATATGGCATTCATTAATACATGCCTTCATATCACCTTTCTAAAAAATGACAGGCCCCAAACATCCTATCAGGACAACATTGATCACAACAATACAAGCTTGTTTTATGACGGTGTTGTCAGTTTGAACTTTGATGAGATGATCTTATCTTTTTCATTTTGTTTTGAATTCCCTCAAAGGGTGCCTTTGTCGCAAACAATAATATTTCCTACTAACATCTTCCATCTCTGCAGCATGGTAGCTGATGTTCATAGAACACTTCTATATGGTGGCATATTTATGTACCCTGCAGATAAAAAGAGTCCCAATGGAAAGCTACGGTATGATGTAGATTTCCATATAAAAATTCTGAAGTTCCTATTTTAATCAGAATCACAGATCCATAAGAGCGTAATTTTACCAGCAAATGCCTTGTTAGTTATATCATAGATTCTTCATACACATATTGGTCCTCAATAATTTCCCAGACATTCTGAAGAGAAATAAATCTGATTATATGGTTGCTTTTGTGTACAGTACTCTCTATGAAGTGTTTCCTATGTCTTTCATAATGGAACAAGCTGGAGGTCAAGCTTTCACAGGGACAGAACGAGTATGTATTACAAAGAAATTGTATTCCTAGGCATATGTAGATATTATGGATTTTCTTATTGCAGTGGGACATAACGAGTATGTATTGCTGAAAAATTGTTTTCCTTGGCATATGTAGATGATGTGGATTTTTTTATTGCAGGTTTCTGTCATGCTATCCTCAAACTTCTGTTGAACTTGCCACGTACTTTCTGTTCTCTCATGCCAAAGTATAACTATTGGTTGGTTTTGTTACTGCAGGCACTTGATATAATTCCTACCAAGATTCATCAACGTTCACCAATCTTCCTTGGGAGCTTTGATGATGTTGAAGAGGTCAAATCTTTATATGCATTCAATGAAGCGAATCAGGCCACCTAAGTGCTAATTTTCCACTTTCTCTTTATTATTCAGATTCAAGTGGAGTAGTTTGCCACTTACTCTTTCATACTCGGATTCAAGAGTGGGGTATATACTTAGTATAATCCCAATTTTCCAAAAGACAATAATCATTAGATGCTTGTAGGAGATGACAGCCATAAACCCTGTGTTAAGATGTTAATTCTATCAAAAACAAATAATATTGGATCCATAATCAAAATAACGTGGATCTTGAAGGCATGTTGTGAGAATGCATCTTTCCTTCTTTATAATCCCTCATAAATTTCATGCTCCCTCATTTTTAGCTGTCTATATTAAGATTGTCTGCATATTCAACTCTCGTTCATCCCTCAAATGGTTTTCCATCAATTATGTGAATATATCAAGCGTACAAGTTACTGACTCGTATGGCAAAGAATTATTTATGTAATTCATGGGACGGTGATTATATAGATATTCATAAGAAGGTTGACAGTCAATGTAATATTTGAAATGCAAGAAAAATGTTACCCAAACATGATAATTCTTGCGAAAGCAATTTAAGTTTGAATTTTCATAATGGAATCAAGGAATTACTACTCAATATTGAAACTACAAACTTTTAAAAAGTAATATGGAGAATATAAAATATCTCACTTAGATTGGGTAGGAAGAAAGGTCTGTGTATGATTTTTGCACGATGATTATTCACGCCTATCTAGTGAGATTTTCAGATACCCATTGTGTGAGCATGTGCTATATTGCCATTTGTTTTAAGGATTTGAACGTTGACATCCCACCTTCTAATGAAATTCTTGGGATGAAATTCCTTTGTTTATGCGGTGTAAACAAGGTATAGGAAGGCCTATGATGTTTATGCGGTGTAAACAAGGTATAGGAAACAATCTGAACAAGGCATGAAAACAAGGATAGTAAGGCTTCAACGTTAATAAATGTTACACTAAAGTTATTTAGAAATATAGTGTATAACCCTATGATATATAAAGTAAAACCTAAGAAAATATAAATATTTTTTTCATTTTTACTTACTCTTGCTTGTAATCAAACTCTCAAGGGGATATTATGGCACATCGATGAGGAGTGCTACTTTAGAGAATACAACGAGTGTGAGTGGCGATTTCTCTCCCTGATTATGCCGATAGGTGTTCCCTTATATAGTGAAGTGCATGACTTCTGACGCATGCACAATGAATGGGCGGTTGTGATTTTGAGATAGGTACATGCCACAAAATATGTATTTAATCCAACCACGGGTTTCATTTCTGACAGCTCGTCGCAGGTTTTGTTTCTGACAGTTCATTGAAAATATTGGGGAATTAAACCCCGTGTTGGATACTTTGGTAGTGCCTCATGGAACGGGACACGAGTCCATGGCGATACGGGCATAGAAATACATTGACACCTGTTACCAGTGATGACATGTTGGTCGAAAGTTGTCAGAATCTGGGAATCTGGTAGGGAGATTGTGGGCCAGTGCTGCCTCCTTCATTGTTCTTCGGTTCCTTCAAACCCAATCAAATAGATAGACACACAGTGTACGTTTTACGTTCTTTATATCATTGCCATGTAAAATACGTAGGTGAATGTAGAAGACAACCTTAGATTTTTACGAGGCACTTTTGCATTTGATCGTACTAGTTAAATTAGGTGCTCCGGCCTCCTCTCCAGATCCGTCAAATTCATGATAATGGCCTTCCAATGCTCGACGGAATACACGTGAGTTATAGCGGGCCAAAAATGTTAGTACAAATATATTTAACGTGTTGTTTCCTTAAACTTTTTTTAATCATTATATTAACCAATATAAATCAACATAAGATGGTTATAATTAAAAAGGAAAAAACTATACAACATAAATCATGGTCCAATATCCATCTTAGAGAGGACAAACAACTCATTAAATAATTCTACTATTTGAAAAATGTATCTCTAAAGATATAGAAAAAGAAATAATGATTCTACTATTTGAAAGTCTTAGAACTTGAATCCAATAAAATGTGTGTTGCCTTACAAATTTGGACCATGTTATATAGGTATGTGGTTTTTTGACGTTTTTGAAGTATGTTGTTTGGAAGCAAGAATTGATATGCTTCTTGTTGGGCATCCTATTATGCACCATGTTCAACTTAATTAAACTAATATTAAAATTCTAAATATGTATGTAACTTTGCTTTGTTTCCATATACATTGATGTGAGCTCGTAAATTAAAAACGTAGTTGATGGGCTACAGTTGGAGGGATGCCATCCGCCTATTAACATCAAATTCCCCTTGACCGACATGTACTGGCTAAAGAGGGGAACCGAGTTGGGCAATTTCGGGATGGAAGGGATTCTGTTCCACCCGCCCTGCATTGGATCCTGTACCGATATGCCATAAATGGGTGAAGTTTTCTCCTCCTTCCATGAGTCGCCCTTTTCTTGACGAATGTCCAAAAGTACTTCTCGGAGGTCCCTCTTGTTTTTCTCTACTCATAGAGCCAGAGGCTCATCACCAAAGACCTCCAACTCTTGCAAACACCTTTGAGGTTTTGATGTGACTAAATAGACACCATCACCAAACATTCAACGATAATTGCATCAGGTAGTTTGGGGATAAGCTCCATCTCTAATTCATTTGTCTAAACTAGATGATACCCATATATAATTGGAAGTTGAATAGCCTTAGATTTTTAAAGCATGGTTACCATGCTCAATCGGTTCTGAACTAAATCCAATTCAATTTGATTTTTTCAAACTTGTTAGAGTAGTCTGATCTGGGTCGGGAGCATTTTAAATGTTAAGAAAAAGTGCAAAAAAACACCTTAAAACTGAAACTCTAAACAAAAAGCATCTAAAACTAAAATGGAAACTTGAAAATCCTATATACTACGATGAACACATAAGCATTATAAGCGATACAAAGATCAAAAAATATGACCACATATCAATGATTGTTGACGATAGATGCAAAGGTTGGCCATAGCAACGCAAAGAAGAATATAACAAAGAAGAGTGTCTATGAGAGAAGAATGCAAATTTTTATTAGCCCGTTAGTAGCTTGTTGGGAGTCATTATTCATAGTTGCAGCCCGCAAGGTACGTGTTCATGGTTGCAAGGCACATGTTCATGTGTTGAGGGCTCAAGTGGAAACAATAGACTCGCAAAGCATTTGTTAGTAGATTAAGTTTTGCATTTTAGGTATATAGTTTATAATATATAGTGTAGCACACACACGCAGAGACACATACACACGCATGCGCGCGCGCGTGCGTTCATGCATGCACACACCCACACCCACACACACACTTACTTATTGTATTTAGTCTATGATATTTCTTTAGTATATAGTTCTTATTTTTTTTTATTCTTTAATGTTTTTTAAATAAATAAACAAAAAATTCTTCACCCATTTCAATCTACATTTCCATTACATCACATGGATTGATATGGGGTTTGTGGGTGTAAAAAGGGTTACAACTTACTATATAACTCATGCCCACCTATTCTATAAAGAGTTGGACAAAAACAAACTCCTCACAGAATTTGCACAAAATGGGTTTGTTGAAAAGGCTTTGGAAACTATGTGGCAAAAGCAATCCCACTTTTTGTCATGATCCTTCCATATGTGTTAAAATGCAAGCTTTGGATATGGACATCAACATTCATCAAACATAATGGAAATATGTTTTCTGGTAGGCATGTACACAAAATTTGGCACCATACACAAAGCATGTGTACTATTTAAGAAAATGTGTCGATGAGATGTAGTTTTGTAGACTATAATGAATGTATGATATGCACAAAATGGTTTCATTGAAAAAGGCCTTTGAAACTTTCGAGTAAATGCATAGATGGTAGGTGTAAAGACAAACTCCAGAACCTTTGTCGGCATACTCCCAATCCACTCCTAATTCGTCTTAAAATGGGAGTTTTAGAATAGGGTATGGATATCCATCAAAATATAATGAGATGTATATTTTGGTCAATTTTTATAGTTGTTAATGTTCGTGTGGACATGTATTTAAAATATTCATGCTCGCCAAAACATAAGGACAAATCACAAATGTATTTTAAAATACAGGTTGTTAGGGACATTTTTTCCCTATGATATTTTCAAGTGACCTTTACTCTGGCAACCTACACCTACGAGAAGACATAGACATACATGGGAAACCTCATGAGGTCTAATTTTGTTTCACAAAAGGCAATCAACACATGTTTGACCTAATTGGTTTCAAGCCTATATAAGATATGTGAGAAATGGGTCGGTTGAAAAGGCCTTGGACCCTTATCCGGCGACAACCATGACCCTCCCAATATGTCAAACTAGAACTCAACTTGACCAACCACATACACAAGCCATGTCATCTATTTAACGCGAGGCCATTGAAAAATGTCATTTCATGAAATGCAATGATTTTACTATATTCAGAAAAATGGGGTTGTGTAAAAGGTCTTGGAAACTTTAAATCTCAAAACTTGTGCTTGGTGCATGTAACACTAAAATGGGTGTTTTAGACAAGGCATGGAAACTTGTGAACGCTACAAAAAAGTAATTCACTGGTGCGAAACCCAAATCTACATTTTTTCCACCATATTCCCAATATGTACAAAGACAAGCTTTGGACCGGATTATGCAAACCCGTCCAAGAATAATTGTAAGTGGATTATAGCCAGACGTTGTTGTTGTAAAAATATCCTTCACAAAGAAATTGCTACTGTATTTTTATCACTTGTTGTAGTTGCAAATGTTGTACCGCACATAAGTATACAAAATGTGTACATACGGACTTACCCTTTTGAGAAAGTTTTAGACATCTATCTCTTTACCAACAATCCTCCACCCACAAGATTTGAATCCATCGCAAGTCTCTTTTTTCCATATTCTTCTCCACATTCAAAATGTTGAAACCCATTTCAATGATTGGGAACAATGAACTTGTTTTCACTCCATGCTTTACCAAAATTCTCAATCAGATGTTGCTCAAAGATGTCTAACATCTCTTATGTCTAGATTAGGAAGAAAAAGTCTTTTTTTACCATTTGCTTCCAAAACAATCAAAACGTTGAATCCCATTTCAATTATTTTGAAAAAAATGGTTGTGCTTCATGAACTTCCTCAATCATAATGAATTATTTTATATGTGTGCATACAATACCTCTTACAATTCTATGCCAAAAACACATATGCACCTCTTCTCCACATATAATAAAAAAAAATCCCACTTCCCCAAGTCTCTTTCCTTTACCTACAAGAAACTCCTTTATTGATACTCCACAAGCATGTTTTCCATATTTTCGTTGTTTCTCCTCTCTTTCACCTTCTTCAAACATTGCACACCATCAACCGAAACACATCTCTACATATTTTTTTCTTTTTAATAAAAAATTCCTTCCCGTTAAACCCTATCGACGTCTCCATTGCACCACTTTGGTGCGATTGCTAGTCACTAAGATTTGGTAAGTGTCTTATAATACCATTTTTGTCTTTTTTTTTTGAAAAGTGAAATAGATTAAACACAATGGTACCATTTTAGGCCCATTCGAAACACTATTCTTTTCATACTAGTATCGTTATGGCAGGGATGGATATGGTTATAAAAGAAAACTATATGGTTTGGGTAGAGATGGGTATGGTTTTGTTCGAGAAATGTATGTTTTGGCAGAAACCGTATGTTTTTTAAAAAGAACAATGTCTGTAATAAGACATTTATTTTTCATTTTTGAGGATATATAGGACTTTAATTGTTTTATATGCACAATGATAGTAAAAAGATTAATTTATTGTCTTTGTTATTTGTGATGTAGAACGAGGTCTGTGTGTGGGATTTTCAACATGGCCTTTAGCCATCAAGGTTGGAGTCAATTAAGTGGGATCACATGAAGCCCATTGCTTTAGGGCACATTGCTCACTTTGTTATGATATAGTATGATACTTTGTATTGATTGCGTTGGTACAATAATGTAACAATAACACTTGCACATTATGGTGACCAATATGAGAGATTACTTAGATTCTTTATATATCAGTTAGAGGACGATGCCTTGTAATGGATGGGCTCAAATGTGCAACGTAAAAAGGCTATCTTGAGTTGCTATATGGTAGGGGCTGTAAGGAGCACTACCACGGGAAATGATTCTTTTGAGTGTTTTTTTGTTGGAAGTGCATCATGGCTGTCTAATTATATTTCCATCTTTCTAATTTAATTTGTAGAAGTTGATATAGGAATTGTGTAGCGTGTATACATCCTTTTTTTTCACTCTTACCAATGATTTTTCTTTTGCAGGTTGTTGGCGCACTATTCTCCTCGAGTATGTGTCTTAAGGGGCATCGTTGTTGAGTTTCACAAGTGACACATGCCTATCTCCTCCACATCACTAATGATGTTGAGGATAAAAACACAACAAACGTATGCACAAGCATGGGAAACTTAGATAGAGTACTTGCACATATGGGTGGGACAATGGCTCTCTTGAAAGGTGGTGCTTGTAGAATTGTTGTGCAATGGATTGAGCATTGGTCTCTTAAGGTTGACTCTTGCTAGGTCTTGGTGGCCAAATGATTTCTCGGGAATAGCTCAAGAGGTATGATGTTAATCGTTTGATTTTGCGGGTGTCTGTTGGTTTGTACATCTTGGGAAATTATGGCTTGTGAATCATTCACAAGGATCAATTTTAGGATTCTCCGAGCGAAACAAAGTGATTAGAATAACCTTGATAGCCTATTCATTACACAAAGCTACATAAAATATTTAGCTATGAACACTTACAATCACTTCTAAAATTAAGTCTTTGTAAACAAACTATAAGTTTTATTCCTATACTAATATAATCTAACATGTGTATTAAAAGTGCAAAAAATGACCAGGGTAGGGAGAGGAAAAATAAGTTTGTAGGTCATAATGCAAGCTCCAATTCATTTGAATGCCAAGATCAAATAACCGTGCTTGTGCTTAGACCAATATGCACTCAATCAAGACACAAACACATGCAAGAGTCCAAGGGAATTGACTATCAAGCCAAAGAGGAACACAATGCCGTTGGATTTGCAAGATGCGTGCTTCAACTCTTATAGTCACCGAATCAAAATAAATTACAATTAATAACATTAAAGGGGATCATCTAACATTTAATTGAATTAAAACAAACATTAACAATTGCCAACTTAGGCAAAAATTTGGAAAGCAAAGTGCGATAAGGAAAATCCATAAAAATTCTCATAAACTTCTATATTCCAAATTCTAAGACCTTTACAATGTCTTTCCATTGGGTTTTTATAAGAAAGCCCAAGTTGAACAATGTTTTACAAGCATTAATGGCCACAACCTATTAGGAAACAACGTTTCCTCTCAAAAAAACATAAATATGCTTACAATAAAATTATCGTGCTACTAAGCAAAAGATGCAGTTCTAGACATACTAAAAATCGCAAGTTGAAGATGTCCAAGTTGATGATTATGAGAATTTAACAAAGGAGAGGAACTATAAAGAGCAAAAGAAATTTGTTCATATAATGAATGTATGAATAGTAATAACTTTACTGTTAAGAATAGGTTCTAATCCTAAAGTTGTATCCAATTTACCTAAAAAAATAAAATTAATCCCAATGCATAGATCAAATTTTTTTGATATACAGTTGATGGGTTCTTTTCCCATATTTTTAATGCAGACTACGACATTATAATCCAACATCATTCACAAGGTGGTGCCATGATCATTCAAATTTCAAATCCCAGTGAGCCATAAAAAATAAGGTGGCAATCTATGGTGTTCCCTCCTCAATTTCTCAATTTCATACTTCGGTATATGACAAAATTGGTGACTGTACAAGACCAACATTACTTACATAACGATAATCATACGTACATTAAACTTAATGAATGTGAACACCATAGACCAGGAAGCAAATAAAAAAGAGATATTATCATCAGAAATGGAAAAAACCATGACTATGCAAAATAATATTTCAATTTAACACCTAGTTCCTGAAAATATGTATAACACTATCATGAGAAATCAAGACATGTTATGTATGTCGCTGCACATGTATCCTAATATTGAGATTGTTTTTGGTTATCAAAGTATTACTTTGCTGTTACTTCGTAATATTTGGGCTATAAAGTTTTAGTTAAATACAGTGTGTGAGAATCACATGTATATACACACACCACACATAAATATATAAAACACGTGTATATGAAATACAAGAAACAATTTATTACAATTAAATTTCAAAAAATATTTCATTACTTTCTCATTTCATTGATTTAATTGTAATTAAAACATCCTTCACATCTTTCAAGGGTTGCAACGGCGATCACAACTCTCCTAATAAGTATGTGTCTTTATTGGCGTTGTTTATGTTAAATGTCTTTGTAATTATATAGTTCCTATCTTCATTGTACTTGTTTTTCTCCATAGGGTCATCCAAAAGTACTGTGTTACAATTGTGAACCCCATTAAATTGGTCCCATACAATGGTCATCACTTTATACAACATGTTGGATTCTCTGAGACCAAAGACAATTCTCTTACGGTGTGTATATGAACTTAAAGCCATCAACACCAACTCCAATCATTTGGAAGAACGCCGACATCATGTCGTCTACATTCAACTTCCTCGTTGATGTCCATAGGATTATCTTGAAGCTAGCTAAACAACATTGTAAGAATTATTTTACATCTGGTCATGGGAAAATAATATTTATTTTTCAGTTGTATGCTGCCAAGGTTTTTTAACATCTTCTATGACGAATTTGCTCTGTGCACTGAATGAGCTAAATCATAGTTTATATCAAAGATTAGCAATTTTTTATTGCAAAAGTTTGTATTTGAAAATTTAAAAGAAATGTTCATGGATAATGAATTGATAAACCAATCACTTGCGAATTATTAAAATAACACTAAGTATATTTTTATTTTGACCAAAACACATTGTAGTCAATAAAAACATGTTATGAATCACATTAGTACACTAGTATACACATTACTTAATGGGAGAGTAGTTTATACACTTTGGACAATTCACAACTATAATTTCCTTGTCACACACCAATCATGTGTTTGAATGTTTCAATGACCTACACATGTTTTTGTGTTGCCTCACATGCTTCAACCATAAACATAATTATGTATAAATCAATTTATCATTATTATATGTTCCATCAAAGGTCCAACATGGAGGAGTCTTGAACATGTAGTTTATTGCATGTGATATAAACTATAAAGACAAACATAAAATAGGCATTTGACATGTTAGATATATAACTATTTCATTATTGTCTTGGACCGAAAGTATGGAAAAAATAGAATCACATATTCATCATTCAGATGAAATATGCCAAGACATTGCTCTAGAAGTTTCAAATGATGGATTGTAATCCTATTGCTACACCTATGGAGGCAAGACTTCTATTGTCTTAAACAAATTCGTCACCACAATTAGATGCAACTATCTATCAAAAGTTGATTGGGAGTCTCATTTACTTAACCCACACTAGGCATGGCATAAGCAATTTAATGAGATACCTATCAAGATTCATTCAAGTTCCAAATCAAAGTCACTCAACAACAACAACGAATTCTAAGATACATCAAGGGTACTATAGATGTCAACCTCTATAGAGTACATGAGGAACAATAATTTCTTATTGAAGGGTTACATGGATTTCGATCATGAAGGCAACAATCATGACATAAAATCAACTTTTGCCTTTATATTTTCATTGGGCTCTAAAACAATATCATCGGGGAGAAAGAAACAAAGTGTTGTTTCATGATCTTCCACTAAAGTAGAATATCACATTGTACGAGTTGTCTGTGAAGTGATATGGTTAAGTTGCATTCTGGAAGGTTTGGGAGTTCCATAAAAGCAACCTACCATCCCGTAATTTGACGACGACGGTGTTATCAAACTTGTTCACAATCTAGTCTTTCATGAAATGTCTAAGTACATCGAGGTGTAAGTACACATCATCAACAAGAACATACAACAAAAACACATCTAACTCCTATTTTTTTATTTTTATAGTAGAACATGCACATGTTTTCACAAATGCGCTTGCACACAATTTTTTTGAGGCATTTAGAGAATTCCTCTTCGTGTCACTAGAATCAATACAAAATTAAAGCGGAAACTGAAATGATAAATGTTAAAATATTAATTTAGCAGTTAGTATATACTTATGTGGATAATAATACACCTCCTAAAGTTTTGATGTAACTTGTCGTTATTATGCCGAAGGCGTTCCCCCTATGGTAAAGGACCTCTGGACATTTCTGCAGCGGTGTTAAATTTGACCGCCTCCTAGACGTTTTTTCAATGTCTTTTATTTTGACAGTCGTTTAGACGTTTCTGCCTATTTTTAACATTGCCTATTTTTACACCAATGGTTTTGACGGATGGGTTGGCTTTTGTTATTAGATGAGCTCTGTATGCTAGCAAAGGAATTATATTGATAGCGTATTTGATCACCCAATTTGATACCTAGGGTTTGGCTTGACACTTTTGATACCGCAGAGTAAGCTGTGCGGGCCTACGACGCTGCTGCTATTTCCTTCAGAGGTCACAAAGCCAAAACTAATTTCACCTATTATTCTTCTTCCTCGGCTCACTAGAGTACAAGCCAAAATAGCACCCTACAATTCTTGGCCTGCACTAGAATGAAGCAAAACGCCTCCTTTTCTGCACTAAATCCATCCGTCGCTCCTATCAACAAGCAACTTTTTTTGGATCCAGCCTTTTCCGACAGGAGACAGAATTTTGATAAGAGGAAAGAGGAAGCCGCAGAGACAAGAAACGTTCAGAGCGATTGTGATTCGTCATCAGAGGCAAGATTCCCGCTTTTAGATCTTAATCTTCTCCCGCCTCTGGAGGAAGAAGAAGAAGGGCAATAGTTCTTTGCCGTTAACGAAAACATTTCTCTGTGAATCAGTATATATTCTTCACAGTACACATCTCCTGGTATGGAAGCTTTCTTATTTGATAGGCGCCAAACGAGGTTTCATTTTTCCTGATAGTAGACAGAATTTTTCCAAGAAGATCGAGACGAGAAATGGATCTCCGTCGGTTGTTGCTGACGCCAAAACGAAGAAAGAAGGTCCTTCTGCAATCATCTCAATCTTCCACCTCTAATTTGGTGTACGCAAATTTGTTTGTAATTTAGTTAATTATTTTCGTAACACGGGTTTCTCATATGTTTTGTTCCACTTATTACATTTAATATAAAAGCGTTCCTTCGTTGATGGTTCGTAAATTAGTTTGCATGGTATTTATTTGGGCACTTTTTTCGTACAACGTGCATACGTGTCATGTGGGGGGCAATGCGGAGGACTTTTTAACAATGTTTATGTAAAACGGGTACAAAATCTTAATCGAGGCTTTGCCCGCAAACATCAATCATTTCTTACGTCCAAAATGAGGGAATTTAGGAATTTAGACATTCTCAAATGGTGTACATATTATTATATGTTTGAATGGTTTCTCAAAGTTTTAAAAGAAGTTTTCAAGTGACGGATAAGAATGTCAAATTTAATGTAAAAAACAAATATGCTATCCAATGATTAGGTGTCGTTTTTTGTTAAAAAAGATTACGAAGTTTTTACAGCAAATTTCAATCTTAGTTGATCAAATGCTATTTATTAAAGACAATGTCTTTCGGCAACAAATATGTTAGGCTTGTGACCGAAACTTCCAAATCCCTTTCCTCTGCATCTACTCGAACCCTGTAGCCAAAAAAACTACTCCAACTTTTCTGCTTTGATTGCTATTTCTACCTGTAATTCCATTAGACCAATTTTATGTGACTTCCTGAAGAGTGAAATTTGGAGCAACACCTCCCTCATACTTGCAATTGCGGTGCATGGTATTCCACCATCCAAATTGGACAGTTTTACTTTGCTTATTGAAAAATCATTGCTATCATACTACTATTCAAGAAAGATTTAGCAAAACCAAAAAGAGTTCTATTAATTTGCAACATAAAAAATTCTTGGTACATTTCTCCCTTCAAATCATTGCACATATAAAAGTTTGGAGGCACAATAGGCTCTGCTTTAGCTTGTCATACCGAACTTTATGAACACTCGGGCATTAAGATTTGTGGTTATATGTGGACATAAATAAAAAGGCACAATAAACTTTGATTGATAATGCAGTTATGTGCAGATTGTGGTCAGTTTTATTTCTGTGGACACTGGAGCTACATGGTAAATAATGATCTTACCAAGGGGTTTATGCACAATACAAATCAATAGTTATGGTCAACTAGAGATGAAATTTATATATCTGGGGAAAAAATCAACTGAATATTTTGCAATTTAAAAGTTTGAATACAAGGTCCGGAAAGGTTGTAAGAATTTAAGTTTTTCTATGTGGGTAATGATGCATACTATCTAGGCAGCCTTCCATCCTCTTGCAAAGAAAGACATACCAACCTGAATACTTCTTCCTCTGCCATATTGAATTGTTCAGAGTGCTTAACCTTCATTGCGTCAAAATCTATGCTCACTTCTAGCTTTATATTCAGTTGGAACAATCTCATACACCCCAAACCAACTATTATACTTTTGCAAATGCTAATGGTTTCCAAGTTCATTGTAGATATCTTCTAATCCTACTTAATGGTATAGAGGGTTCCGCTGGGATACCTGCATATAACAAGATAAGATACTCCATGCATGAACTAACTTATTATGTAATATTTCTATACTGAAATTAACAAAAACCATCCTCCCTATGCATAATCCATCTTTTTGTACAAGTCCATCACACTCCTTCAAAATACCTATCTACTAAGCTTGAATTGAAATAAACTTTGTATATAAGAAACCAATAAAAGGCTACGAAGATTTGAAAGGGACAAGTGTCATGTTGTTTCAAGATATGATATGAATCATATGACAGGTGTAAGATTAAGCATTAATACATTTGTCAAATGTATTTTGGTAGATGAGTTGTTCCTTATGGATTGTGTCTTATATATTGAAAATATAACAACTATTATTTGCAATTAAACCCTATCTACCATAAGGGATTTTCTTAATTATTTTAATAGATGTCATGGGATTTGATTATTCTAAGAATAAAAAGAACCTGGAAATTTTGTAGCATATGGAAAACTTTTTGTCAAAATTGCGGTGTTCAAAAAGTGTAGACCATGAAGCTGACCTGTTTTGAACAAACTACTTTAAAATAAAATTTACTATGAGGATTACATTTGCTTGTCTTTTTCCTTTTAGAAATGTTGTGCATTTTTCTGAAGCTTCTCTTTACATTTTCTTGTCTTTTTCCTATTGTGTATTTTTCTAAAGCTTCTCTTTAAAATAAAATCCAGGCATTTATTAGTAATAACTGTCTTCACACTGCTTGTTCTACTCAGAAAACATGAATCTCAATGAATTAATGAGGCTTGAAAAGTCCTTCCAAATTTGCACTGAAATGAAAGCATGAATCCTCTCTGTATGTTTGCAGATGAGCATAAACCTTGGGCAACATTTGTTGGTATATACCCTTAGCAGCGTCATATATTCCTCTATGTACAAGAACATCAAACCCATGCATAGGAACAATCCAAATTCCAAAAGTTAGTTTGCAAACCAAAACTAGAAGGACTAATATTGGACAACCTTAAAAAACAATCATCAAGCAAACCCAAGAATATCACCAATAGCTTCTGTTACCAATGTTAGACAACCTTCAAAAACTTCAGAGTATATGCAAACATCAATTCCAAAATTAGGTCTACTCATAAGCCTCCACAATAATTTTTGTGATGCAGATCAAACACACACTCATCGGTGTAAACACAACTAATAGGCCTGAAGGGCAATTACTAAATAAAATGCAATGGTCTGTGATACAACATCTGGGTTCATGCGCAATCTTGCACCAACCAAAAATATGATAGGATAGAAAAGTAAGCACATAAGAAATGGGATTAGCAAAAAAAAATGTTTGGTATTGAGAAACAATGTACATAGAATGAACAATTCCGAATGATTTTCTACTCGGGCCATAAATTTTAACTTTCCAGTGCAATTTTCTTGAAACTTGAGTAAATAGGTGTTTTCTAATGTACTTACTTCAGTATTAATGGTGGAAACAAAAATGCCAAAAATGGAAAATAGAACCTAACTAGAATCACATGAAAAATCCTATACTAACATGCCACATGTAGGGAATGGGAATATTGTCTACTGTTCTATTGACTGAAATCTTTGGATGTATATAGTTCAGTTTGAAACTAGATGTACTATCTCTTTAAAAACCAAATTCTCTCTGTGCTATTTTAACTTTTTTTAAAGTTATGTTGATTAATTGTGTTGTCTTAATTTTCCATGAAGAAACCAATATAGATTTGTTATTGCAAGGCACTAGGTTATCCACTTTCCTTCATGGCTCTATTGTAAGGGACTAGGTAGTTGAGTTATATATAAGTAATGTTATTGCAAGGCACTGGGATATGCACTTTCCTTCATGGCTCAACTCATTACCACATACATTCGGTTTTATTAATTTCATCTTTTGTTTTTTTGTAAGATATTTGTGATTGAAGGTAGCAAGCACTACATAATTAAATGGTTTTCTTATAGCCAACAAAAAGCCCTTTTTCCTGGAGGGGTTTTATTTTTGTGTTTCTACCATTATTATATCTTGTATGCTTATATCACTTCAATGACTTCAATGAAAAAAATAAAACCACTTGTATGCTTATAAAACCTACGGTGGTTGTCGGTATCACTTCACTACAAATACTTCAATGACATGATTATACTTCAATGGTATTATTATATCTTGTTTCCTTTTTGAGCTAAACCCCAAAAATGCTTCACCACTGCAAATACTTCAATGACATGATTATCTCTTATTGCTTTATACCGACAATGGATCATTATGTATGTATGGTTGACCTTTTTGGCCATGTTGGCTATCTCGAGAAAGCTCTAAACTTTATAGTCAAAATGCTAATTAAACCTGTGGTGGTTGTGTGGATGTCTTTGATTGGTGCTTGTAGATCACATAAGAATAGAGGGCTAGGAGTATTTACAGAAAATCTCCTTTTTGAGTTGGAGCCCAAAAATGCTTTGCCGTACATTCTTCTATCAAATGTTTATGTAGAAGTGGGCAGATGGGGTGATGTTCTGAAGGTAAGGAGATTGATGAAAATTAGAGGATCTAAAAGATACTTTGATGTAGTTGGATTGAAGTCCGTAAAATGGTACATGTGTTTTGTGTAGGAGACAGATCACATCCACAAACACAAGAAATCTATGCAAAGTTGGAGAACTTGTCATGGAAGATGAAGGCAACAGGGTTTTTTTTAGATTCAAGATAGGTACTCAATGATGCAGAGGATGAGGAAAAAGAAATTTCCCTCTACCAACATAGCGAGAAGTTGGCTATTGCATTTGGATTGTTAAATACATCCTTTAGAACTATCATTACAGTTTTCAAGAACCTTCGAGTATGTGTTGATTTCCACAATGCAACTAAGTTTATTTCCAAGATTGTTGTAAGAGAAATTATTGTGAGAGATGCAAACAGGTTCCATCATTTAAAATAGGGAAAATGTTCTTGTGGAGATTATTGGCGATGCTAAGTGAAGCAAGCTTTAAACACATGCTTGCCCTTGAATAAGGTTTATTGTGTCAGACATGCAGTGATAAAAAGGAATCAAGTTTTATTTTGTATTTCTAATATCTGTTTTTTGTGTTTGGAGAGATAGTCTATGCTGTTGACTTTTGAAATTAGCAGTATAGTTTGAAACATTGCCTATGGATTCCGATGGGGTATTTGTTATAGCCCTGTTTTATAATACCATGAAGGTATCATGATTGTGGATCCATATGTGTGTATGGATAGAAAAATTAATGGTGGTGTTATTTTCATAGTTTCTTTCAACACACCCAAGCATGTGACATTTGTTAGACTCACCACAACTCTGATTCTTAACTATCACTTTCAATACCATTTTCACCATGTAACAAGCCTAATCAACTACATGTTCACTTTCTTTACAACAATTAAGCCTAAATTTATTATGGTAGGTTTAAGGAGAGGTTTTGATAATGTATAGTTCCCTAAAATTGTTTGAGGAGATGTTCACTGTCATTACAACAATTATGCCTAAATTTACCATGGTAGGTTTGAGGAGAGGTTTTGAAAATGTATAGCCACATATAAACCTTGTCAATTGGCACTTCCAATTATTTTACTGCTCAATCTCATTTTGGTATTCCCTTTTATAGAAGTGCATACTTATTATATCAGGGCTAGGCTAACTATGGTTTTATATATTGATTTGAAGATATCTTGAATTGTATATGGATATCATGATTGCTGTTGTTGTAACATTTTTACATTATTTTAGAGGGACAACAAAGTCTGAATCTCAACTATCACAGGTAATGACAATCCAAATGTGAATCCAACAATGAATAACTTGGAAATTACAACTTATAAGTCTGTATATGTCTACCTTGAATTTATTATTTTCACAAATTACAACTTTTTCCCTTGGTTTGTTTGAGATTTATTCCCACATGTCCTATATTTTTCAACTCTTATGTAATAGTGAGGTAGACACATTGATGTTATCCCACTCTCAACAAAAACCCATACATGGCATTTCCCCTCCTTTTTCATTAAAAAAGAAATAAAAAATGGCGCACGTATCAACACTTGGAGCAAGAAGAAAGGAGGAGTCAAGAATAATATCACTCAAACAAAACAACCAATCCTGGCATTTCCCCTCATTTTTCATTCGAAAGGTACTAAAAAATGGCGCACGTATCAACACTTGGAGCAAGAATAAAGGAGTCAATACTAATATCACTCAACCAAAACAACCAATCGTGGCATTTCCCCTTCTTTTTTCATTCGAAAGGTACTAAAAAATGCCGCACGTATCAACACTTGGAGCACGAAGAAAGGAGTCAAGACTACTATCACTCAACCAAAACAACCAATTGTGGCATTTCCCCTCCTTTTTCATTCCAAAGGTACTCAAAAATGGTGCACCTATCAACACTTGGAGCAAGAAAAAAGGAAGAGTCAAGACTAATATCACTCAACCAAACCAAAACAACCCATTATAAATATTAGCCTCTACTTTGATAGCACCTCTACTACTACTTTACTCAGCACTTATTGTATCCAAAGCGATATCAAATGTATTCATGTTTAGTGAAAATAAAATTGCCTACAAAAGACTACCACTCATGATATAAAATATGCATATGTACAAAAGTCTTCATGTTTCATGTTTAGTTCAAATAAAATAATCCACAAAAGGCTACCACTCGTGATGTAAGATTTGCAAATGTATATGTACGAATTTATAGCATATTTGAAATGTACAAATATAACTTTTAAATGTAATGCTTCATCTATATTCCTACACTTACAAAATCAATCACACCCCTTATCAACATCAACTACAAAAGTAATAACTATCCCTGTAAATCAAATAATACATACCGTTCGACGTTCACATTGCATTTGCACATGTGATTGCTAGTTCTTAGTTCTCTATGGTGTCCCTTCAGCTAGGTGTTCAGTTACTAGCGTGTGGTCTGTTTAGTTCAATTTAGTAGACTACTTCAGTTCATTTTAGTTAACTTTTGATCATGTGATGTAATTGATTGTGACTCAACTTTTCAAGGCCTGTAAGTGTTGCAGTTCATTTGATTTAATGCAATGATAAGATTTGTAAGTCTTGCATTCGAAATTTTGGTTTTAAACAAAGGGATGGTACTGATATTTCTCAAGTGCAATATTAATATTCCTCTTTGAAGAAGAAAAATTCAAATTTGTTTAATCGTGGAGTACTCAAACTTTTTCAAAGATTTTAGTAGCCATTTTCAACAAAATTGAAGATTTATTTGTTCAGTAGGTTATTTCTGTAAACAGAGTTCTACCAATATAATGCATATCACATGTAAAAGTGAACCAACTTTCTCATACTTTAATGGGGACTTGTTAGCTAGCAGTCACGAGGCATTGAAGTGCATATCTATTTTAAATGATGCAAAATACAATAAATGAAAGTTGAGTTACATTTTAATAAAAATGCTACGCATGCATATGTTTAGTTTACTTGGTATTTAAATTAAACAACGTAAACCTATTTTAGGATTCTACTAAATCACATTCTTAGAGTCAATGTAGTTATGTATAATTGTTTTCATGTAAGTATTTACACTGATACACTTGTGATAAACAATACCATATGGAAATCCACTTGGTATTAGTTTAGTACAATACTTGTATCCATAGTGTTGAAAATAATTTTTGTTATAAAAATTATGATATTTTGAATTTGAACTATTGTTTAAGGATATATGTCATATTATGAACTAGCACCATTAGTCTTGGAAATAATGTTTTCCGATTTTTATATTTATAATTTTCTTGAAAATGAAATCATGCATTTCTTTAAAGAGTATATTTCTTAATATTTTTTTGTGTTCAATACAAATAACAATTTGATAATACACAATATTTGGAGACTATTTGTTGAGCAACATATAGTAAGAGTTAGCAACATCTAGCACAAAAGTAAATTTCATTGTTATTTCTGTTATCCATTTCTATGAATACCTACCTTGGAGGATACAAATATTGGAATATACACATAATTAGAAGCAAGCAACCATTATTTTGCAATGAAATATCTAAACCATTAATATCACATTCAATTTGAACTAGTATTTAGGGGTATGTCATATTAAGAGCTAGCGCATGTTTGCTTTGGAAATAATGTTCCGCGGTTCTACATTTATAATTTGGTCAAAAATAAAAATCATACAACTTCATTGAATATATCTCAAAGTTAGCGGCCACTAGCTCTGAATATTTTGCTTTGTTAATAGCTCTTACTTAGCATTGAAAATAATGTTTCTAATTTCTATATTTATAATTAAGTTAAAATCAAAGTCATACAACTTAGACGAATATATCTCAAAGCTAGCTGCTGCTAGCTTGGAATATTTAACTTTGAGCAGTGGCTCTTTGGATTTAGCCTAGGAAACACACACGTACACACACACATTAAAAATAAAAACTATACAACTTTAGACACACATATCTCAAAGTTAGCGGTCACTAGTTATGAAGATTTTTCTTTGTTAAGTAACTACTTGGGTTTAGCCTTAGAAATAATGTTTTTGATTTTCATATTTATAATTTAGGTTTTGAAGGTATTCTCTGTGTAACTTTGTAATAAGAAATGAAATTAGAATTGCTTGGAAAATATTTATTTCGTAGTGACCCGTACCATAATCTCATTGAATAATGTATAAGATATTTTCCATTATAATTTGTAAACTTATTTAAGATATTAGATCATGTGAAAATGAGAATTAAATTAGTTTAGGTTTAGCATGGCTAAAACAAAAGTATTCTAAAAATAATAAATGAAAAGTTATTTTTAAAACTTTTGGTTCCTTCAAATCTACATCTTCCACTCGTGTATTGGCCTATGTAATACGGAATGTCTGACAATATAAAATTTGACTTGCAAAGAGAAGCATGGCATTTCACGCTAAGGAAGACTAAAAGGGAGTGGCTTATTTGTTGTGAGGTATTCGTTTGTTTGTTTTTTACGCAGTAAGGTGTTTTTGTAGTGAGATGAGACATGGTGGGTCTGACATTTTTCAGTGATCGGCCGGTTATTATAGGCTGCTATATTGTCGTTGAAATCAAAAGATAGAGGATATTGTGGAGAAAATTGCGAATTCGGGAGGAAACAACTAATGGAGGGGCTTGGGCTCCTATTTTCGTGCAGCAGAAGGTCCCATGCTTATTTTTAAAGCCAGCTACAGGAAATAATAGAATCCAGGCCTAAAAAATAGGAGCTCCACTTTTTTAGCCCCCTAAACTTAAGAGGTGGCTGGAGAGGGGGCGCTGGGAGTTTCCCACTACAGTTTAGGGCTGAGAGAATCTAATATGCATTCCCGCCATTATTTTTTGGTGATTTTAAAGAGAAATATGATTTTATTTTCCTACAAATAACCATAAATATCCAATGAGATCCTATAATACCTCAGCGGATGTTATTGAGGAAACTAATAAAAAATCATGGGACCTTAAAACTGCTAAAATGCTCCTAAATTTTCTCAGCAGCACCCGCTGAGATATTTAAGGAGCCCCCCTTCCATAGGACCATGCCCTAATCAACAGGGAACATAGGACTTGTGCTTTCTTGGGAGCAAATATGGCAGTTGATGTGCGAGGAGTGACAGTGGCCATCGATTTGTTTGATGCGGGTGTTGTATTTGCCCTAGGCTTCATTCGCGTGGCAGATGGAGAAAAAATGGAGAAATAATGTTCATGCCCACTTAAAAAAAATGTGTTTGCTTTCTGTGGAGTGGATTTAAGATTGCAAGGGTCCTTGGAAGATTGCATGGTGCATTAATGCTCACAGTGCTTCAACGGTTATTGATCATTGCACTTCGTAGTTGGGGTCGAAGTAGACCTGAGGTAAGTGTCTGTCGTTTGAAAATGGAGGGGTAATGTTGTGCGTGGCAGAAATTTCAGAGGGGGTTTGGTTCTCAACGAGGTTTGGACTCCGTTGAATAGGTATTTTTCAGTTGTTTGTGGAATTTTGGTTGCTATAAATTCCTGCGGTTTGGATTCCTGTAGCTATCTGTTAATGGTGGTTGCCCGATAAAGAGAAAACTTCACTCAAACATGTCCAGGTAGATTTCAAAACCATTTCGCTCATACGGTTTAGGCTGTTTTCTTTAAAACCCTGTTATTGGTTTGCTCTGGTTCCTAGAGAGGATCTTTGTTTGATGAAACAGGAAAAGAAACTTTTTGAGTATCCCTTTCATTAATTCTTTTTTGTGTTTTTTTTTACTGTTGTTCTTACAATTTATGCCATTGGGGTTTAATGTTTTGCACTGGTTTCTACAGAAATTGTTTCTCTGATGAATAATGGAATATAATTTTTTTTCAAAGCTTTTCATAAGTTATTTTTTGTGTTTTTGATTGGATTTCCTTCAGATAAAGATACCAAGGGATAAGGGATACCAGACCCTGAATTTCAAAAGCGAAAGCATTTACTATTCACCCACAAAGGGATCTCCATTCTTTAGCTCGCAGCATATTCCCGGTGCTTGATGATAAACCATCTTGCTCAACTTTTCCAATCGCTCAATCGGCTGTTAGATTTCTTTTAGTTTTTTAAACCCTCTTATTAGGTTTTTTAGGTCTACATTAATTTGTACAGAGGTTGTTTGTCGCATGAAAATGGGAGGAAAGATGTTCACAGCAACCACTGATTTTTTTTGAAAAGATTTTAACCGAATGACAATCTATAAGTTGTCTACTTTTACTGTTGATCATTTCAAAAATAATCATCTTACCAGTTGCAGGATAGAAGGCTTTGTTTTCAATGAGAGCATATAGGTGAACAGATTTATGAAATTTTCTTTACGACTACTGCTATGAAATTTGAGGAACACCTCGTGGGACTACTAGGTTAGGATGTGTTTTGTGTTGAAGATCCTACTCCAGTTTTCACGCTGCAGGTGGTCCAAATGATTACAGTTTACAAATGTAGTGTTCTCCTATATTATGTTGTTCTATGTTTGACTTGCTGCCATTCTGCGGCCTTGGATTTTGTATTTTTTTCAGTTTTGCTCTTCGTTTATCAGAGTAATTGAATTCCATTTACACTTTCAGTTTGTCGTGTAAATGGAATGCTCCTATGAAATAATTTCCAAAACTTGTATGATGTATGGTGCACCTGTTGTGAAACCCAACAATCCAGGAGTATAAATTTAGCATTTCCATTTATGCAGTTTAAGTTTGTGCTTCAATTATGGGCTATGGTGCTAATTTATACAATACAAATGTTGGAACTGAAATTCTGTCCTCAACTTTCTTTCTGCAGATACCTTTGTGCCGAGCCTTATCCAGAAGATAGTGCAGAGTTTCTGCATAAACGTGGAATCCAACTTTTTCAATTTGATATAGAAGGGGCTCAAGGTAAATTAGATTGACAACACCAGATGGTAATCAATTACATTTGATGTTTTAACCTAGAGCTTATGGACTATGGACTATGGACTATTGGTGTCAGTTTTCTGTATTTGCACTCTGCTTTTGAAGAAAATGAGTAGCCTCTAATGATTGCTAAATTTATGATTAATTTTATATTGAAGTTATTTTTTGTTATGATTCAGACTAATTATGAAATTTCAAATTCCATTATTAGTAACTTTTCAGATTAATTGTAAAATTGTGAAACCAATACTAATTGTGAGAGTTCATAATTATTTTTATGTTTGTGGTTGTTAAAATTGATTGTGAGTTTTTTTCATAATGGTTTTCTTTATACATTGGATAAACATTATACTATTTTTTATGGTAACTGTTGCATTTCTTTTAACCTAAATGGACATATAGGGGCACGTGCCCTGCCAAGATCAAGAATTGGAGTGTGTTGAGAGGTTATAATCATCTGGGAGGCCACTTCAATACGGCCCAAGTTGGGCGTCAGACTGTGCTTTGCCAAGGCTATTTAAGATGCATGTCTTCACTATTTTCAAGTTGTTTTGCTTGCATATATGATAGCTCATATTTTATTGTTTCCTCTCAGATTAGGTTGATGAAAACACAGAAGTAAAATTTACATTCCTCATGTCGATGTTATTGTGACAACACCACAACCGTGCGTAGAAATGAAGAATTTAAGAGAACTCGGTTTGTTGTGAATGTTTTACATTGTAGACAACCACGTCCAGAAAAACCACAGATTGTAGAAATGGCTAAGGAACACCTTCACTTACCAGTGGACATCCGTCATGTATCTTTCAAAATTTCACATGGTTGATTCATTATCAAGAGGGTATGAACTGGTGTACGACACAACAGCTGACGCCGAGAAGTCTAAGCCTCCTCATAAATTGAAGAAGATGGGTGTATTGTTAACAAGGGGGGAAATGGAATTAAAAAAAAAGGAACGTGCAAAAAAAATTACCCAATGTGCAAAGAAGAAAGCTTTTTTGAGAAAAAGAAATGATATTTATCAATGTATATGTTCTTTTTTGGCTTCAAAAATACCTCATGTAAATATCGTATTGTACTTGCTTTTTGTTAGCTTTTTGCCAAGCTGACGTACATTTAATGTAAATAACAAATATGTGACTGAAATTACTCTTTCAATATTCGTAAATGCTAATCTACTTGATTATTGTTATGATGTTTTTATATTGTAGTGATTTTTAAATGATGTTTATTTGATTGAAAGGTGTAGACTGTTTGATATGTGTTGCAAAATTTGTTAATCTATCTATTATATGTTACAAGTGTTGTTCATAGTTACATTGAATTTTTGTACTTTTTATAGAGTCAACCTTGCATCTATGATTAAGGTTATTTCCTTTCCAGTGGTCACATTTTTATGTATTTAAAACTTTTTAAAAAAAGTTGTAATCTTCTTCTCTAGCCATTCTTGAATCTACTATAGTAGTTTGAGTGCACTCTCAGTCACATTGAACTCACTTTTGGCCATTTGTCCATCATCAGAAATAAGATTATTTTCTTCTTCACTTGTTTTAATGAGTGCTACAACAGGTAGAGTAATAAGGTTGGGCGTTCATGTCCCTAGAATATTTGATTATGGAAAAATCCTTATAAAAGTGGCGTGAGAGCACTACAATCAATGTTCTTGATTGTGGCCCTACTGAAAATCCATCAGATGTACAAAGCAGGAGAGTGAAAAATGTGTTAAACTAAGTCATGGAAATTGACATACAGGTGCATTCAAGAATCAAATGGAGTAATAAATTTCATTATTACTGTTTGCTTCTCTATTGTGTCATAATGGAAGATCAATTTTCTTCTAGCAAGTACATTCATATGTTCAGTAGAGAAGTACTAGGATATACTGAGATGGTATGTTCAATGAAAAATGTGAGAATGAATCATGTTCTCATTTTTTGCAAGGTTCAATTGCTTATAAGTAATCAACTTCCATGTTAAGCTCAGTACTTAGTTTTCTTGCTAGACTTTATTGTGCAATTGGGATTTGTAGTTTTGTTTAAGCAATCCAGTTTGGACTCTCAACTTTTAATATAATGTTCAACATGTATGTTTATGCAACAATCTATGAAGTGATCTAATGGTGTTTATGGACAAATGATCGAAGTTGTTTAAAATCAGGTTGGAACATTTGAATTAGAAATAAATACCCTAAGTTAAGCTGTCAATTCTTGTAAACAACATAATCTGCTTATTATTCGACTAGGTGGTGTATTTTAGTGGGATGTTTGTAATGCAATAATGGGCATCTCAAATCATCCAGATAGTCATAGGTTGTGGATGAGAATGAAACATGACAATCCTGTGGACTACTCATCATGATAGCTTTTATTTTGAATATCTATCAAGTGGGCCTTTAAGTCACCTAATCCTATGAAATTTGTGTTATTCTTCAGATTCTCTTCAACAAACTTCAGCTTTTCTCATTGAGACTGTATCATCTTGTATATGAATTTCTTTGATGTATACCCACGCCAACTAACGTTTAATAATTCTATATGAAGCTTTGCATCTCACTGGGATCTTTGTCCGAAAGGTTTCCTTCTAACATGGTTGTTCACTCAATCTAATATTTCCAACTTATAGAATCTTCTAATACCAGATGGTATGAACCCATTTAAGAGATTATGACTTGAGTTCAAGTTGGTTAAGATGGTAAGATTGGTAATCTATTGAGGTATGTTTCCCTTTATGTTGATGTTTCTTAACTCCAAGATCGAGAGCTTGGGATAAAGGTGGCCTATTGATGAAGGAAAAACACCAGTTAGATGATTGTGTGACATTTTTATAATTTGTAGGTGGGAGCAATTTGTGAGAGCGGTAAGAAAAGCCAATTACTTAC
Source organism: Taxus chinensis (assembly GCA_019776745.2). Classification (NCBI taxonomy): domain Eukaryota; kingdom Viridiplantae; phylum Streptophyta; class Pinopsida; order Cupressales; family Taxaceae; genus Taxus; species Taxus chinensis. Next base: position 195,952,728 of record CM034147.1, on the reverse strand, counting down.
TGTTGTCACCGAGAAGTTGATTGTAGGCTAATTTGATCGTTTCAAGTAACTCCAACATTCCCCAACTTCATAGGCACCACTCCACTCAGTTGATTTGTACCTAGATAAAGGAACTAAAGTTGTGAACAATTTCACAAGGATTTTGATATACTCCCAGTAAGCTCATTTCCCCGCAGATAAAGTGATTGCAAATATTGAGCTTGGCACCGATTTCCGATGGAATGTGATCACCAGGATGATTCTGGTACAAAGCTAAAGTCATAAGTGCAATGTAGTTCAAGAGGGAGATTGGAATTGGTCTAGTTAGTGTGTTGTTATTTTATTATTTAAAGGAAGATTGAATGCATCTTTATTGACTAGATTAAAAAATTAAGTCTTTTTAAAATGTAACTATGATGGAAATTTTATAATACTCAAAAGAAGTTTGAATGTAACTTAATATAAAAAATACTTAAAATGTTTGAATTTTAATTCACTCCTTTAAAAAAAGAAAGACATAATTGAAAACATAAATTATAAATTTTATTTGCCTCTAACATCATATGTAATTAATATTTTAATACAAAAGTTAGTAGGACACTTTTTGTTTTCAAACTACTACATAAAGTGTAACTAATGCTACTGATTGGGTTGATTTTGCATTGTTTTTATTTATTTTTTTATTTTTTACTATATATAAATTTCATTATCATTACCCAAGTATAATTTTTAGTCTTTGAGAGGAGCAAGAGTGTCAAATCCATAAAACAAAAATTGTAGTGTGATGTCTCACAAGAAAACAAGTAATTTTATTGTTTCCATTTAATTTTGTCTGATGGGCCACCTCTCTTCAACGTGAACACCCCTGCTTGAATGAAGTAGGGTGGTTTGCCTTGTCAAATATGTTTTTGGTGTCATAAAAGCGATGGATTTTTGATAGCAAAGACATTTGATTTGGATTCTCTTGTTTTGATATTTTGCAGCTTTTGTGCAACCTCTAATATAAGCCTAATAAATTGAATTGACTCTTGAACATTCTGCCATATAATTGATTCAGAGTTGACTGAACACAAATAATTGAGAACACCATAATCATTTCAAGTATTTTTATTGTGATACTAACCAATTATTGCTTTACAATAGATAGTTATCCTTACTGTTCCATATTCCATTTGTGGCTTTCAATAATAATTTCTATTCTAGAATTACAAATAAGTGCAATAAATGAGAAGAAAAGAAACATGCCCGCTCTGCTTTATCACATAATCAATGTGTTTTGGTGTCAGGAAAAATCGTCTGTTTTTTAAGTTTTCAGAAAGACTGCAATTGACATTGGCTTTGCTCCAAATGGTGCATGTTCACATTTCTTTATTACATGCATCTATTCTCTACAAAAATTTGCACAACATTTGAGAAATTCTAATTAGAAGAATGGGTTTTATGCTTGTTAAACTTTAAGAGTTAATATTTGCATTTGAGTATTAGCTTTTTGTTATGTTTATGGTACCTAATTTTTCCTTGTATTGTGTTGAATTTCCTTTAATATAACACATTATGTTTTAACTATTAAAAGAAATAATTAATGTTTTATGTTTGGATTTATTTCGTTTATCGACACAAAAACCCATATAATATTTGGTAGGTTGTTCCAACGGAAACAACTACCGAGTTGGTTGTTTCATTAGCAGTAATAACCGCTAGAAGAGTAATTGAAGTAGATTGATTACATCATTGTGGTAGATTTAGGTATTTGATTTTTTTTAGCATTTATAACAATGATAACTTGTTATCAATATCGTTGACCTTGTTCCCTCCCTCGATACATATAATGCTCCTCATGAATTGCAAAGGATAAGAAAATAATCACTAACGAAATATGTTGATTGCATTTGTTTGTTGCAGTAATTGCAAAACATATCTTTGACTGGGGCAAACACTACATTTATTCTCAAGTCACTCGTGCGCTTAGTGGAAGGTGACTTTATAAGGTCATCAAAGGGTGGGTTGGATTGTCATGTACTTAATAAATTTTTATGTGTCACATTCAAATTGATTCCAAATTGAATATCTAATTTATCTCTTCATACCATTCAATGATCAAATTTTAAGGGCTCCCCATATTTCAATTTGACAAGATAGCTCGAGCTTTAATAGAACAAAATGATAGTCTTGAATTCATTTCAATATATATTCGATTAATGTCCATAAAATAACTATTGAAAAGTAAAATTTATTAAATATGTACCAACTAGTAATAACATCCACATTTACTTAAATTGAATAATCTAGACAAATAAACTGAATGTCCAAATTACTAAATAAATAAAGGGCATTGAGAATAAACCAAAAAATTCCAAATAGGATTGCAGTGTTAATCAAAGGCAAGATAATCTTACACACAATAGAGACAAATTTGACTGGAGGAGGTGTACTGAAAATAATTAAAGGATCCCCCCATAAAGGCCTAACACTACAATTGTTGAACTTGTCTCCATTACGTTCATCATTGAACTCTACAGTTCAACATCGCATGTGGACCTGTCAGACGAAAATCATATTCAACCTGCCCTACTTCCCTCAAAATTTATGGGTCATGTCCTCAACAAAATACTGCAAGAAGGGTTTGTTGTGTTGCTTCGGAAATGTGTTTGCAGAATGTTTAATAAAGACGTTGTAAGTTGCATCTTGCTCATTCTTCAAGTTTTGCCAAATGTTGTTTTCCACTTTCCTAATCGTTTTTGTTCTTGCTCTGTGTTGTAGGATAGTTCTTATTAGTGAGATGGACAACATTGTCTCTACCTAGCCAAGGCAAGGAACACCTGTTCCCGTTCCTAAACACATTTTACAAGGGAAAGAAACAGTATGCAAAACAATGTCTATTGCACACACCCAAGTGCCTCCAAATACACTCTCCTACCATAACTATGATATAGCAAACAATGAAAAAGTATCGCACTGACATTTCTGTTTTGACTACAACGTCAAGGGTGTGGACAATAGAAGGCAGAGCTCTAGCTAAAACAACTCTTAGAGAATATCGAAATACAAGGGGTAATGGCATCATTTTTGCCTTTGATTTTGTGGACAACAAAGGGCGGGGAGATAAGGATCACTTCTTTCAATGAGGCTACAAACAAATTCTATGGACAAATAGAAAATGGAAGCTTATACAATATATCGAATGGCAGAGTGGGTAATGCAAATCATGCTTACAACCATTTAAACAACCAATTTGAATTTTTTTTACTTCCCTCTTTTGTTTTCACTCCCGCAACTGAACTACAAAGCGATGTCCCTCTCCATCACTTCCATTTCAAAGAGATAAAAGATATACCATCCATCCATGTGCGCTTAATGGTGGACTTGATTAGTGTTTTGATGGCCATTTCTCCTTGCTCGACCATTTATCGTAGAGACAAGTCTAAGGCTATAAGGAGAACATTGTTAATGCGAGATATGTCCGCATTCAGTATCTCCGTCACCTTATGGGGCCAATATTTACATTATCTTTGCAAAGAGTTATCAGAGATACTCTTGGTTCCAGATTTTCCAATCTTGACGATAAAATATGGCCGTGTTTCAGATTTCAATGACACCATTGTTGACACCATTTCTACTTCAAAATGCTACGTCAACACTTTGATTACCGAAACACAGGCTCTCCATGATTGGCTATCTTCGCCAAATTAACATGTTCCATGTCTGACAATCACCAACAAAGTTGGGCCTCCACAATCTATGGTTGTTGGTGCTACTTTGTCGCAGATTTTAGAGATGGGAAATCTTGAAAACAATGAGTGGGTGACTGTTGAAGCTGAAGTATCAAACATCAACATGGATAATTTCTTCTACATGGCTTGTCCAACAATGGTAGGTGACAAAAAATGTAGAAAAAAGGTTCAAGAGAAACCAAATGGTAAATGGTTTTGCAACAAATGCAATATTCATGTTCAAAACTGTAATTACAAGTACACTCTGCGTATGGATTTGAAATATGCTACATGGGAGCTTAAAGGAGTTACTGCATTTGATGACACTGTAGAAATGATAATGGGAATTACATAGACTTTCAATTTCTGTCAATTGATAATGATGCCACATAGGAGATTTTTGATCAAGTCATTGGACATGTGTTCCTTTTCACTCTTTCCCTTAAAAAGGAAACATACAATGGGAAAACCCAGTTGAAATGTGTTATTCTTAAGTCAAAGACAACATGATATTTCCTACAAACTCCATCATATGCATGTTCTAAATTTTGTTGATGCATACATGTTCCCTTCGCAACTACTCTCTTTTGTATTTCTTTTTTACCGCAGTACCTTTTGCATGTTTATCTTTTTGTGAGAATATTGTAACTTCCTCACTACATGTATTCCAACAATATAAAAAGAAAATATTATTTACATAAATCAACTACAGTCCTCTACTAAGTTATAATTTCTTTGCACTATTTGTTGTATACCCCTCATATATGATTATGAATGAAAATATTTCATGTTGCTCATGTACAAAATAGATCATTTGGTGTCATTTCTCGTGTGTGAAATTGTATTTATTGTCATCTTCTCAAGAAAAATATAATGTTTATATCTTATCATGCATGCACCTTGATATTTACACTTCTATAATTAGCTACACAATAATTACTTGGTGTTCGTCGAATTTATTGTAGAAAGATCCAACATTCTACTTGGTGACTTCTGGATGTCTCCTCTTGAAATAAGGGAACGTAGGTGTGAGTATTATGCAAGAAACAAGTTGCACATCACTGAGGAACAACATCACAGATACCATGCTCATAGGCTTGCGGGCATGCCTCAGAGCTTGCTTCCTTCGTACCAGCCACAATTTCAAGAACCGCTGGAAAGTATTTATGCTTCCTCTTCCCATTCCACACCACCTTGCCATGATAAGCATCACACAAATGTTTTGAATGTTGGTTGTAGTTCTCGTCCACAAATTTCCCCGTGCAACACCTTGGCTTCCACTTCAGTCAACAACATTTATGGATATACTCCCTTTCCTTCTCTTACCCCAAAAATACCCTTGCACCTTCCATCCTTTAATCAAGCACAACGATGTTTCTGTAAAAGAATAGATACCTTTGCAAAGATGGATACTTACTATGTCTATATGGAAAGTTACCTGGGAATTGTGGGGAAAATGAGTGAAGAGAAATATGTATGCAATAGATGCTTAACCGAGAAAAATGGTCACCGCTTCTCTGCATGGAACAACATGAATCTAGGCCATCAACTTGTAGTTCTTGTTAGTGCGAAATCACAGCACCCCCAAATGAGTTCTAAAAATATGCTTTTCTAAGGCAGACTCATTTGGTGTGATTGCATAACATTGAAATTTCCCCAAGGTGTGGGACCTTGCAAAAGTGGGAAAGCTCTCTAGAGAAAGCTGGTTCTTGTTCCTAGACTACTTGCCACAAGCTATTCCAGTGCAGGCAAACTAAATGTAACCATTCCAAGGAACCAAGGAGAAAGAAAGAGGGAAAAAACAGAGCCTACACTAAAGTGGTGATACACCAACAAAGGAAGCGAGATATCCTATTGAGGGAGAAAGAAACAAAAAAATGGAGATGAGGGAGGTCAAACAGAAGTGACACGGCCCAGATATGCAAATCATCCATTAAACTCCATGAAACACAACATCATGCACTTTCAAATGTGAAATACATGCACAGAAAACCAAGACTGAAAGGGAGAGGCACGAAGAAACAACAAAACGATGCAAAGGGTTGAAGAACACCACAAAAACATGTTTTTTATTGCACTAGAAGGTGCATAGACCATCACATTTCTGGAATAGAGGCACAAATACATTTTCCAAGCGTGGGAGAAGGTTCGCTGTTCAAAAATGGCGTCGAGAAACAAATTTGATAGAGTTTCTCTATGCCCATAATGTCTCTCCTTCTCAAACGAGAAGTGTTACAGTATATATAGAAAGAAAAGAGAGAGAAGAGGGAAAAGTTGAATCCTGCTCCAACCACCATGAGAAATGCATCGAATCCCTCTTTGAAAGTTCAACCACTGAATATCAATGCCTTCTGCAAATCTACCCACAATATGTCACTTCTGGTTCCCCAGCGGATTGAATCGAATCATATCTGGTAGTTGAAGAGATTGGATTCTACGTTAATGGCCTGGAAGACTTTTCTCCATTTTCACCTACCAGGGCCACATGGCAGCCTGGCACTCATTTGGGCTTCCCTTTTTTTATATGGGACATGTGGCAACGAGATTAGAGCAAAAATTAGGCTTGCGGGTCCGTAATTTACCTTTTTCCCTCTTTTTGTGAAACGTAAAACTTAGAAAACCCCTGATGGCCCGCTTTGACCTGGGACACATGGAGATGTGGGGCTTGTTTGAGCCTTCCTTTATGGATTCATCTTTGGAGAAGCACTGCTAGGACACATGGCTCTCTCTGCTGGCTCTTCCATACTTAGTCGATTCTAGATTCTTTCCTGAACGGTTTTGAGCCTGAAGACCTTGAAACTTCACCGCTTCTTTTCCTTCTTGCTCCTGGCTTCTCTGCGACACTGCTCCTTCATTTCCGAGCCCACATGTAACCTGTTTGTCATCCTGGAATGTGAGCTCATGGGTCTGAGTCATTTCCTTCATAATTTCCTTATGTGCAGGAGTTGTCTTGACCAAATTTTCCAAGGGGTGAATTTGGGATAACAATTTGGCGACTCATGGGGACATCTGCCTACTAGATGAAGAGACCAGTGGCCTTGAAGCATCCATTGGGCATGGAGTCAAGAATGATGGCCTGAAACTGATCCTTCTTATAAAATGGACTCCTCGACTCTCTGCACTTTACTGACCTCTTCCTGACTCTGAATCTGCCCACGCGTCGACACTCTCAATTTTCATAAGAAAATCTTAAAATGGAGTTTTTGAGAGTAGAAAATTGTATTAACCTGAGATTTCACCTGTCCTTGAAATGGACTGTTTCAAAACGGATTAAGTTGCTTTGGATTTGTTCCCTTTTGGAGCTAGCAACTGTTATAGACCGCTATGAGTCTTCTTGCCATGAATATTGAAGAGCCTAGCCTTATGCACCCTTGGAACAATGTGACAAAACTTATATACAAAGACCAAATCATACATGCCTCAAATGAGACATGCAGAGTGTGCATAAGCACTTCTTCTGCTGAAAGCAAATTCTACTCCTACTTCTACACTAACCAGAAAGAAAGAATGCTAAACAACCTTGCAACTGCAAGTGAGAAGTAGCTTCCTTTCCTCAAGAGGGGCAGCCATGCAAATGATTTGACACTAAATATGGTTGCCTGTATGAGTGAAAAACTAACAAAAGTGGTCCTCCACCCAAATCATCAAGGTATCAACTGGAAACAAAATAAATACCTCCTCAAGCTGCTTGCATTGGACTCCTGAGGTATTGTAGGTGATCCTTGGTACTCTAATGCTCATCCTCATGCCTTGAAGTAGGCATGACTGGTTTTGGTTTCTCCTTTGGCTCCAATGAAGCCAAGTACCTGATTGGGCATGGTCTGATCCTTTGGATGTGCCCATTTCTACGAAATTCAACTCCAAGAATGGAGTCTTCTTGTGGACCTTCTTAAGTGGATGGTGTGGGAGAGATGGGGTCTTTGTTGTTTCCTTCCTCCTCTTGAGAAGAACATGGAAGATTAAGATCCTCCAACCTTGGTTCCTAAGGGCCGTTGTGAGATGTAGGTTGTTGTCCTCCATGGCAACAGACTCATGTTCTTGGAAGGTGGATGATGAAGGAGAAAATGATGTGATCTCCTCGGGCTCCTCTCCATCAAGACAATTCTCCAAGTCAGATAGATAATCTATATCCTTATTGTCCTGTTGCATGTGTTCGACCTCCTCCATGGTGTCCTTCGAATCTGTAATTTTCTCACCATGGTTCCCCTCATCTTCAAACATGAAGTTTGAAAGATCAAACTCTTCCTCAAAATCAGAGTTTGAAGGGGATGAAGTGGGAGGAAGAACTGAAGGTTCTTTTGTGGCTTTCTCTGCAATCGGAGCCCCTGAAACTGTATGGTCCTCCTCCATCATGGGTTCATCAATCAAATCAGGCCCTTGAAATGAAAGCAAAAAACCTTCAATGATGCCTTCTTCATTGAGTGGCCTCAACACTGATTTGATCTCTCCCAGCTACTCCTCTTCAATGGGGTTTGTGACTGATTGTTCCTCCTCTTGTTCTTGCTCTTCTTCTGCTGCAAACTTGGCCTCAGCCACCAGCTGGTTCTTCAATCTTGACCTCCTCTATTGGCTTGACCATCAAGGGGATCTTTGTAAACCCAAATTTGGCAGCCCAACTCTTCAGATTGTCTATCATTTATTTTCTGTTGGGCTCCTCTTCTTGCTATTCTCCTTGACTAGATTCTTGAATCTCTTCCCGACATGGACTTGGGAAAGGAAGAGGAATGACAGGTTGAGGTTCAACCATCTTTACAATTGTTTGTGGTGGGAAGGGAGGAAAAACTTCTTGTTTGTTTGGAGGGGATGACTGTTTGGAAGGGAAAAGGATAGAAGAACTGAGATGAGGTGGAAGACTAGGAGATGGAGAAATGAAATCAACACTTGGGGCAGCAAGTGAGGAGCTTGGAAATTGGAGCTTGGGTTGAGATGGTGCTGCTTGAGAAAGAGAAAAAGAAAAGCTATGAGATGTTGGACTTACCCATTGACAAGGTTGTCTTGACTCCAACTCATAAGCCCCGATCTCCTCAGTCCATTGTGCAAGTTGGGGCAACATTTCAACCATGAAGTCTAGCTTCTCTTGAGGGCTATAATGTCTTGGAAAAGGGCCTTCCCATGGACAAGGTGCCCTGCAACCAATCTTGAATGCCTTCATTCATGCTATGCCCTTTGACTACACCATGCCAGTCTCCATTTTTTGAATTTTTTCCAGCAGACCAGCATCTTCTACATAACTATCACCATTATATGCGTCCCCTTGTCCTTGATAAGCGTCATAGTCAAACTGATTTTGACACTACTCATATGGGTATGCATAATGGTTCTGGATCTGATCATAATGTTGATTTGGAGGAGTTGGGAAATACATTGGAGGTGGACTGCATTGCTGTAAGTGTGAGTTCCATGAAGGGAATGAAGTCATGATTGCACAACCTCATGGAATGGGAGAAAATGAAAGAGATGGAAGAAGAAAATGGATGAAATGAGTGGAAATGGATGGAAAAGGTATGCAACTCAGAGAATGGGTTTTTGACTAGATGGAGTCACCAGATGTGCCTCTGAAAGTGCCTCCAAAGGCTAAAATTTTCACCAAGAGCACATCGAACCTAATGAAGCGAAGTGGTAAGGTGCTTCAAACCTATCCCACTAGATGTGCCAAAACTGTTAGTGTGAAATCACAACATCCCCAAATGAGATCTAAAAATCTACTTTTCTAAGGCAAACTCATTTGGTGTGATTTGCATAACATTTAACTTTCCCCAAGGTGTGGCACCTTACAAAAGTGGGAAAGCTCTCCAGAGAAATTTGGTTCTTCTTCCTAAACTACCTGCCATGAGCTACTCCAGTGCAGGAAAACTAAATCTAACCTAATCTAACCATTCCAAGGAGACCAAGGAGAGAGAAAAAGGGAAAGAAATAGAGCCTACACTAAAGCAGTGATACACCAGCAAAGGAAGCAAGATATTCTATTGAGGGAGAAAGAAATACAAAAAAATGAGATGAGGGAGGTCAGACATAAGTGACATGGCACAAATCTGCAAATCATCCATTAAACTCCATAAAACACAACATCCTGCACCTGCAAATGTGAAATACATGCACATAAAAACAAATCTGGAAGGGAGAGGCACAGAGAAACAACAAAATGATGCAAAGGGTTGAAGAACACCACAAAAACATGTTTTTATTGCTCTAGAAGGTGCACAGACCATTACATTTCTAGAATAGAGGCACAAATACATTTTCCAGGCGTGGGAGAAGGTTCATTGCTCAAAAATGGTGTCGAGAAATTTTTTTGACAGAGTTTCTCTATGCCCAGAATGTCTCTCCTTCTCAAACGAGAAGTGTTACAATATATATAGAAAGAAAAGAGAGAGAAGAGGGAAAAGTTGAATCCTGCTCCAACCACCATGAGAAATGCATCGAATCCTGCTTTGAAAGTTTAACCACTGAATATCAATGCCTTCTGCAAATCTCACCCACAATATGTCACTTCTGGTTCCCCAGCGGATTGAATCGAATCAAATCTGGTAGTTGAAGAGATTGGATTCTGCATTAATGGCCTGGAAGACTTTTCTCCATTTTCACCTACCAGGGCCACACGGCAGCCTGGCGCTCATTTGGGCTTCCCTTTTTTTATATGGGACACGTGGCAGCTAGATTAGAGCAAAAATCAGGTTTGTGGGTCCGTAATTTATCTTTTTCCCTTTTCTACGAAACGTAAAACTCAGAAAACCCCCGACGGCCTGCTTTGACCCAGGACACATGGAGATGCGGGGCTTGTTTGAGCCTCCCTTTATGGATTCATCTTTGGAGAAGCGCCGCTAGGACACGTGGCTCTCTCTGCTGGCTCTTCCATACTTAGTCGATTCTGGATTCTTTCCTGAACGGTTTTGAGCCCGAAGACCTTGAAACTTCACCGCTTCTTTTCCTTCTTGCTCCTGGCTTCTCTGTGACACTACTCCTTCATTTATAAGCCCACATGTAACCTGTTTGTCATCCTGGAATGTGAGCTCGGGGGTTTGAGTCGTTTCCTTCATAATTTCGTTATTCGTAGGAGTTGTCTTGACCAAATTTGCCCAGGGGTGAATATGGGATAGCAGTTCTTAAATGCATTCCACACATGTGGAGGAAATGCTTATCACAAGAGTCAATCCAATAGTACAGGCTAGCCAGGTTCATGGGGGACAATATAAATACACTGGCCACATTATCAATTTCCCGTAAAACATTGAATCTATTGTTAAATACCTTCCGCGACGTCTTGACGAATTGGACATCTTGCTTCTACAAAGAAAAGGGTAGAACCAAACAAAGTATGATGTATATGTCAACAGGTCATGTGTTTGGGATGCACTCCAATTCAAAATTGCAAACGACCCATATTACAAAGATGTTTTGATCAACTACGATGCCTTGTCCTCTTTGCCAGCTGAACTAACCAATGTTTCTTCCATCTTACAAACTGTTGAAATAGATAATCCCCCCTATTAAGAGGACATTCCCCTTTTATCCGATCCTGAGGAATTTACATCACCCAATATTCAATCCCTTCCATTGTCCTTTGTTCCAGTTTTCCCTAATCCAGGTACTGAAGAGGAGGAGATTCAACGATTCTTATTTGGTTCAGCAAATGGTCTGCCATTATATTTTCCTTGGCCTTTCAATGATTAATGAATACAACACAGAAGGCTTGTTTTCAATGGCATTCCCAAATTTATCCCCCACAGGTTCAACCATGTTTAAACAACCTCACATGACAGAGGTCCAAATTCATGAATACACACTACACCTGATCTGTTACTTTGACAACTGCTTTGGTGGGCACCCTAGGTTCAGGTATTTTTTTCTCAACCTCATCACACGTCATCACAACCAAGAAACAAATTATGTCTTCATGAGACAAGATATCCTTCAAAACATTCCAACAACTATAGGTGAGCTACGACAATGCCTTTAAGATAATCCAAATGATGTACTCCTACAAAATCTTATGTGGTTTGGCACAACACTTCGTGGAACTAGGTCTTACTAGTAAAAAAGCAGAGGCAAAGTTTCTGATATGATTGAACAACTAGGAACACTGAATTTTTTCTTCACTTTAAGTGCTGTTGACACCAAATGACCGAACCTACATAGCGTGATGCCTAACACTAGCCCTGTAGATCCTCACGAATCACAAAAATGGAGGAACCATAAAATTGTCTCCAACCCTTATCGAGTTTCTGCATACTTACACCAAAGATTCATAGCCTTCCATGAAGAGGTATTGCAAAAAAAACTTGGGAGCATCAGACTATTGATATAGGTAAAAATTGTCTCTTTTTTTCTTTCCTCTTCCATAAAGCTTCTTCGTACTTATTCATCTCTTTGCACGTACGAATGGAAACAAAAAACTTCCTCCTAATTATTCATCTCTTTCAAGGTATGAATGGAAACATAAAGGATCTGCACATGTGCATGGGTTCCTTTGGCTTCTAGAAGCCCTAAATGTGGAGACAATTAACTAAAGTGACTCATCTTCTGTAAACCAAGTTACAGAGTACTTTGAAAAATTTGTTTTTGCATGGAATCCCTGTTCCATTTCATGCAGGTTGGAATACATTCACTATCCACTCCAGGATGATCCCTGCTTATTAAACACATTAGAAATATTGACAACCGAACCTCTTTTAGAATTGGAAGAAATTTCAAATCGTGTGCAAAGGCATACCAAATGCACTGAACATACGTGCTTATGAAAAAACAAAATGGCATGGAATGCAGGTACAAAGCACATTGGGACCTACTTGAACATTAATCACTAGGACTCAATGATACATAGAAATTCCAGTACATGCCAACCAGAAATGATGAGAAATTAAACATCCACAACCCCGCCATGTCATCCATCTAGAGAGCCAATGTTGATTTCCAACCCATACTCTCTAAGCATGCAATCCTAAAGTATATTGCTAAATATGCTTCCAAGGAAGAGCAGCGTTTTGAATCATATCACTAAATGATCTTAAGAATATCTTCGACGACTAATCCTGAGCAGCCAACTAGGGTTGCCTTCTGAAAAATTCTTACAAATAGTGTTGTCAATCATGACATGAGCACTTGAGAAACATGTCACATGTTACAAAATTTTCCTCTTGTTTTTTTGTAGCCAATACTTTGTTTCCTTGAATGTTGGAAAGAAAATTTTGTGTCGCATCTCTAACACAGATCATCCAGACTCTGAGCCAACAAAATTCTTGGACGCATACATGAAATTCCCTACTCATATGGAATCTATTACACTTATTGAAGCCACTAGATCCCAGTCTTACAATAAGCTGTGAGCATGTGCGAAATGGAAGAAACGATCAACATGTGCTATTGTGCGCTTCTACCCTAGAATTTATTCCATCCCCAAGGATCATTCCCCTTCCTTTGAACTCTTCTATTGGAGTGAACTCCTCCTCTATAAACATTTTCGTAACATCCCCACAAACATTGGAACCACAACAGTGAAAGTCATTTCCAATTGGCTATTACTGAAAGACTTTTATCATCCTTGGCATGTCAAACACATCTCTGTATCAAATGATTCATCTTCCTCTAACGAATCCCCTTCAAAGAATGAAATCTTAGGGCCCACTCCATTGCAAGATTAATGGGAATTTTTATCCAAATTACATCTGACTAATTCCATATGCCTTGACAAGTTCAACATGCTAGGCCTTTGAGACTTCGACCTGCATCACAATTGGATCCACAATGATGTTCCTCTTTCTTTGCATGATGTTGCACCATCTTTCATTGATATGTGCAAGAGCACTACAACTATCACTTTCCAAATGCAAAATTCTACATCGAGACTACACCTTTCTCTGCATAACAACAATAATATTTTAATACTATACTCAACCATTACAAGCACAGAATAGTTTTGGCCTCTCTAAAATTGATTATACAAGGTACTACAGGCACAGGTAAATCTTATCTCATAAACAATATACGCTTCGCATTGTCCTCCGCATACCCGTAACAACCATCTCCGCTCCTGGCTATCACACCTATAGGGGGTGGCCGCATTCAACATTTCTACATCAACAATAGATGCCGCATTACACATTCCAATAAAGGAAATAAAACCACTCGAAGACATATTACTTTCTTCTCTACAACAATCCTTACATCATGTTCATTACATTCTCATTGATGATATGAGCTTCATAGGCCCCACACTCCTAGCAAAAATTGACTTCCGTCTTCGTGAGCCCTTCCTTCACTTCAAATCAACCGCTTTTGGTAATAGATCCATCATTCTCGTTGGTGACCTTGGCCAACTACCCCATGTCAATGACATTACACTCTCTTCTGGTCACTCTTATGGAACAAACCTATGGTATAACTTCACAAAATGTATGACGCTTACTACAATCTTTAGGCAAAAAGGTTTAGATGATGCCCAAATTTCTTTTCTGTAGCTACTACTAAATATGAGAGATGGAATCCCACCACTCCAAGACTGGAAAACACTTATCCAATGAATAGACTCATAGATATCTGGCACTGACATTGCACCTTTCTTTCTAGCTCCAAATTTGTTAACAAAAAATGAACTTGTTGATCAACACAACCTCAACATGCTGAAAACCCTCAATGCTCCAATCACACACTCCAATGTTGAGCTGATCAGGCTCAACTATTTAGAGGAACATGATGAAGAGAAACTAGAACAAATTATTCTCCTCTGTAAACAAAAAAAGGTTATGCTCACCGCAATTTTGTGGGTTGAAGCTGGCCTTGTGAATGGATCCATTGGCACCATTGTCGACATTGTCTACATCCCTTCTTTGTCTCCTCCATCTCTTCCACTTTTTGTTGTAATCAACTTTAAAAAATACAATGCCCTCCATGGAATCCAAAATTTCCCACCCATGTCCCCATACCCCCAATCTCAAGAGGAAACCACTGACAACTTCCTTCAAAAATGGCCTGGGTGCTTACAATCCATAAATCTCAAGGCCTTGCTTTACATAAAATAAAATGTGGATATAGGTTCATTAGAATGACCAGGCCTTACTTTCACCGTAATGTCAAGAGTCCCCTCCTTAAAATAGTTGCACATTTCACCCCCTTCTCTTTCAAACGCTACTCCAAAATGTCCCTTTCCCGTCACCTCCTCAAAAGAAAGGAAGAGGAATCGTGACTAAAAAATATTCAACTTTCCCCACTCCATAACATAAGGTGCCCTAACTCTTTTCCCCCTCCTCCTACCATATTCATTCACGGTGTCATTCTCCATTCCTCTTGTTCTACTTTCATGCACGTAAATATTCCTTGAAAAAAAAATGCTTCAATTAGATTTGCAAATTACATAAATACTCAATAAAATACATCATGGTTTACTTAACATGTTTTCAATCGTGACTGCAGTTTTTGATCGGATCGTGGAGACGCTGGAGGATATGGAAAAGTCACTTGCAAGACCTAACAACAACGACATTTGGCTACTTTTTTTTTTTCAAAATTGTTATTTGTATTTTATTTCGCAAGGCCCACATTTCCCTTGCTTATTTCATTGTTACTTGTATCCTGCATCAATTGTATGCTAATAAATTTCAGCATGCACGATAATCGAAGCAAAATTCATCTCCATACAGTTGTTAAAAAATTTCCTACCTATATTTTGTTCCACTCCCAAGGAAAATGTAAAGAAAATTATGAAAAAAACCCCCTGGATCCCTTACGGCGTCCACATCGCACGGTCCGTCATGCGATTGCTAGTAAATAATTTTTGGTTTTTTTAATCTTGTAATATGTGATTTTCCATAGTCAATGCATATTAAATCAAGTCATTTTTTTTTGTTTTTTAAGTCATATGTTTCATTGATTTTAGAAAGTAATTAAATATGGCTTTCTATATACTAGCAATCGCACATGAAGTGTGTGATGTTAACGCCAAAGGGGTAGTCTAAGATGAGGTTGATTTTGATGGAGAAAAACATAAAAGGAGGAAAAGGGGTGCAGAAGAAGGGGTTAGAGGGAGGAGAAGCAATTAGGAGAGAATAAAATTGGGTGGAATCGTTTTATGGAAACCATCTTTCTTACGACAAGGCACATATGTAACATGTGTTGATACAACCTGGAAAGTGGGCGGTCAATATTTCCATGCTCTAATACGAGCGCGAGAGACCCCGTCGCCTTTCTCATTATAAGAAATGTCTTTGGTGTAAATATATGTGTTTCTTACGCTACTAAATTGTGGTTATGCAAGCGAAACACGTGGATGGATGCGATTAGATAGAGGTCATCGATACGGTCTGCAAAGTGGATGGTCAAGATTACTTCTCTTTAGTACAGACATGAGAGCCCCACTTGCCTTTCCCATTGTAAGAAACATCTTTGGTGTAAATATATATGATTCGTACGCTATTAAATTTTGATAATGCATGCCAGGTCACACTTCGACAATGGAATGAAGTTGGCACAAAAATTTCTATGCATTACCTATCAGATGTACAATAGTTGCCCCATTTTCCAAACCGACGATTTAACTTTAAAAAATAAAAAATAAATATTGTTGTTTACCTACTTTTAAAAAATTAACTTTGTTTACTTCTTTTCATATTTCACAACGCATTCTAGGTTACATACCACATAATTATTGTGAACAAGATTTTTTTAAGGAGATTAAAGTTTTCATAAATTATGCAATGAAAATTTGATATAAAATAAAATTCTTTTGCTTTTATAACACTAATTAAAAGTAATTAGATGTTTATAAATAGCGATATTACATTGTAGACATAAAATCACTTACATTAGAGTTTTCATGAATGACTATGTTGTGGCAATATAAGAAAGAGTCAATTAAATTTTATACCATCTACCAACATATTAAGAGCCACAAAATAACTCATCCCTTCTCTTCAAACGCTACTCCAAAAATGTCCCTTTCCCGTCACCTCCCTCAAAAGAAAGGAAGAGGAATCGTGACTAAAAAAATATTCAACTTTCCCCACTCCATAACATAAGGTGCCCTAACTCTTTTTCCCCCTCCTCCTACCATATTCATTCACGGTGTCATTCTCCATTCCTCTTGTTCTACTTTCATGCACGTAAATATTCCTTGAAAAAAAAATGCTTCAATTAGATTTGCAAATTACATAAATACTCAATAAAATACATCATGGTTTACTTAACATGTTTTCAATCGTGACTGCAGTTTTTGATCGGATCGTGGAGACGCTGGAGGATATGGAAAAGTCACTTGCAAGACCTAACAACAACGACATTTGGCTACTTTTTTTTTTTCAAAATTGTTATTTGTATTTTATTTCGCAAGGCCCACATTTCCCTTGCTTATTTCATTGTTACTTGTATCCTGCATCAATTGTAATGCTAATAAATTTCAGCATGCACGATAATCGAAGCAAAATTCATCTCCATACAGTTGTTAAAAAATTTCCTACCTATATTTTGTTCCACTCCCAAGGAAAATGTAAAGAAAATTATGAAAAAAAACCCCTGGATCCCTTACGGCGTCCACATCGCACGGTCCCGTCATGCGATTGCTAGTAAATAATTTTTGGTTTTTTTAATCTTGTAATATGTGATTTTCCATAGTCAATGCATATTAAATCAAGTCATTTTTTTTTGTTTTTTAAGTCATATGTTTCATTGATTTTAGAAAGTAATTAAATATGGCTTTCTATATACTAGCAATCGCACATGAAGTGTGTGATGTTAACGCCAAAGGGGTAGTCTAAGATGAGGTTGATTTTGATGGAGAAAAAACATAAAAGGAGGAAAAGGGGTGCAGAAGAAGGGGTTAGAGGGAGGAGAAGCAATTAGGAGAGAATAAAATTGGGTGGAATCGTTTTATGGAAACCATCTTTCTTACGACAAGGCACATATGTAACATGTGTTGATACAACCTGGAAAGTGGGCGGTCAATATTTCCATGCTCTAATACGAGCGCGAGAGGACCCCGTCGCCTTTCTCATTATAAGAAATGTCTTTGGTGTAAATATATGTGTTTTCTTACGCTACTAAATTGTGGTTATGCAAGCGAAACACGTGGATGGATGCGATTAGATAGAGGTCATCGATACGGTCTGCAAAGTGGATGGTCAAGATTACTTCTCTTTAGTACAGACATGAGAGCCCCACTTGCCTTTCCCATTGTAAGAAACATCTTTGGTGTAAATATATATGATTCGTACGCTATTAAATTTTGATAATGCATGCCAGGTCACACTTCGACAATGGAATGAAGTTGGCACAAAAATTTCTATGCATTACCTATCAGATGTACAATAGTTGCCCCATTTTCCAAACCGACGATTTTAACTTTAAAAAAATAAAAAATAAATATTGTTGTTTACCTACTTTTAAAAAATTAACTTTGTTTACTTTTTTTCATATTTCACATCGCATTTTAGGTTACATACCACATAATTATTGCGAACAACATTTTTTAAGGAGATTAAAGTTTTCATAAATTATGCAATGAAAATTTGATATAAAATAAAATTCTTTTGCTTTTATAACACTAATTAAAAGTAATTAGATGTTTATAAATAGCGATATTACATTGTAGACATAAAATCACTTACATTAGAGTTTCATGGAATGAACTATGTTGTGCAAATATTAAGAAAAGTCAATTAAATTTTAATACCATTCTTACCAAACATATTAGAGCCAACAAATATACTCATCCCTTTTAGAGATCACATCACAAAGAATATAATACTTTAAATTACTAAATACATTTGAGCTAACAAATATACTGGTCCCTTTTAAAAATCAGAATGTCAGAAGGTAATAATACCTTAAACTACAAAACAGAACACATTTGTCCATTTTCCAATACCACAATGTTGGAGGATATCTTAAGCCACCAATGAAACTAACAAATATACTCGTTCTCTTCGCATATCACAATGTAACATGATAATTAAGAGGTCATATTGAATTGAGATCATCCATTCAACATGCAGAAAACAAATTTGTTGATAAATATTATTATGAACATAACATAACCTTTTTCCATAAATAAAAGTTAGCCTCTAAATTATTATTATGAACCTTATATTAGAACTTTCCTCTTTAAAATTTTGAATCGCCAAATATTCTATAATCCCTTCAAATTATTTAAAACTTGCAATTGCATGTGTATAATGCAATGTGAACGCTGAACAATATATGTTAGTTGATTTAGAGGGATAGTTATCACTTTTGTAGTTGATGTTGATAAGGGGTGTGCCCAATCCAGACGTACCATCTGTTTTGGGGGTCAAAATTGCATATTATTACCTCGAGTCTTTAGAAAAAATGTATATTTTCACGCAAGGAACATATTGGATCAAATTTTGGGGATTTTCAGTCAAGTGAAAATTTGGGTATTCTAAAGGGAAGAAGGCATGGGGGCGCTTCTAAGGAATACATGAATGGAGAAATCCGATTAATAGAGATGTGATTTGATGTTTTCTAAAATGGGCCACAATCTACCAAAGTCATTCAGAGCCTTCTAAGCATCAACAAAACAAAGGTAAAAGGCATGAAGTTGGAAACACCAATGGACACGGTAAAGAATGCAAAGTAGAAGTATTTGCAAATAAAGAATTAAAAAAAAGTAAACATGGGGGAAAAAATTAAGCGTTATAACTATTGGAAAACTTATGCATCTAAAAAGGATTGCTTTAAATGGAAGCAAGATGTGGTGTCTCCTCATAGGTATGAAGAATCAGATTAAGGTAATGTAACGACATTTGAACTATGTAGTGGGAGATGGCTACATAGGGACTTTAATCCAAGTGGATTATCTGTATGAGTTACAGTGCTTTATGTATTGTTAGGACACATAACAAGGTTTTATCAACACCAATCGACAAAATGAGTTCTGATTGTATTGCGACTTTTTCATTGTACAAGGATAGACACTTTTCTCTTATGATTATCAGGGAGGATGTTTGGGCAATTAATCATCCATAATTTATAAAGGAATTGGTACATCAGTGAGTTATAGCAAATGTTAGAGATACAAAGAGTCAAACAGGTTATACAAATAAGATTAGGTGTTGTACAGGTGTGCACCCAGAAATTTGGAAGATTAGGAGACATTGTGTTGTATTTTTATTGGGGTTTCTTTAACAAAAGGGTTGTGCTCCCATGAGGGCGAGCTAACCTCAAAAACCTCACCTCAATTCGGAAAGGCTGATGAATTTATTACATATTATGTCCCATATTGTTATGTGTTTCCATTGCTTATTTTTACAGTATGTTAGGGATGTTTTGATCTCATTTTTAGCACATGTATGCTTGTGTATGTATCATAAGGGTTGTGCTCCCATGAGGGCGAGCTAACCTCAAAAACCTCACGTCAATTCGGAAAGGCTAATGAATTTATTACATATTATGTCCCATATTGTTATGTGTTTCCATTGCTTATTTTTACTGTCTGTTATGGATGTTTTGATCTCATTTTCAGCACATATATGCTTGTGTATGTATCATATTAAGTTTCCCTTATTCATGTATGTAACGTCATTAAACTACAAGTCATTAGTAGTGAAATTAGTCAATGGGACCTTGAGGTCATTGGTTAAAAATCTCCTCTGTGTTCTATGTCACTTTTTACAAAGGATATTTTGAATATTAAAAAACATACATTGTAAGGGATTTTTTCTGGCCGAATCATGTTGTGGTTGTAGCTTAAACTGCTCTCACTTTTCTCAATTAGTTATCAATACCTGGTTTGCTACTTCCCGTTTGGGGGAGATGGAAGTGGGTTTTTCATAAATGATTTTATGAATAAAGAGGAAGTCGTGTATACTTGTACGACATGTCTTTTAAGTCTTCTTTTTGTGATTCAATATGATATTATTGGACATGTTGGAACACTTCTTCATGAATCTGCACCAGTAACTATGTCATAGGAGATGCACAATAGCGGTTAGGGTAATGAGATGACTCTAATTCTAAATTTTCTTGTTGAATAGATGTGAATAGTCATCTAACTCATTGTTTCAAAAAGTGGGCTAAGTTTTTTTTGGTAAGTGGGTAAGTTTAATAACGTGGTGTGGATTTAATTTTAATAGGATTTTATTATATTTAAGGTGGGCCTAATTTAATACCGTGTGATTTATTCTCATCTGTGGTTTTTTAATTAAGACTATCTTTTTAACAAAAATACCAAGGAAAATTTGAAGTTGATTTTCTATTGCGGCTAAGTTTTTTTTGGCCATCTTAGAAACATTTTGGAGTTTAGTTTACGCATATTTAGAATTATTATAATATTGTGTTTAGATTAGCTGGTGCTGACATTAGGTGTGTTGTGTTGCAATATGCTCGAACAATCCAAAAGCTAGGGTTTCCTGCTCATTTCAAGGTAATACCCTCGTGAAGGATTTGATCCACTTCCATAAACAACATAATCATTTGAAGCATGTATTTTATTTGACATTCGTTACAGTGCTAGGATCGGGGGACTCAATTTTTTGTTTCCCCTAATTTTGTAGACGTTACCGCATTGACGAAGCCCACAAATATTATATTCACGAGCTTGCAAAATACGACATCTCATCTCGTGAAGTTGAATCACATGGTTTACAAGAGCGCGGTTACTAAGAAAGATGTGATCTTGTTTGCCAAAGGAATCAACATGAGATAAGGGATCAACGCCTTGCCACAAACCCTTCATTACGTCTTCGGTAACATAATTGAAACCGTTGTCACGATCTCTGCTCAAGGAATTAGGGATTTGCATAGTTGAAGTTGTTGCTTACTCTCCAAAGAAAGAGCTTGGAAGGGCTTTCATATTCACATGGTGCTTATTCAAGTGTAAGTTGTGTGGGCACTTGTTAGTAAATTTGTCTCTATCTTGATGTTACACACCTGTATTGATGCTACACAACTGTATTGATATTTTATGTTTCCTTCTAATGTATTCATGTTTAGTTCAGTTTTTCTCAGTTTTGAGTTTACTCCAAACTATCAGATAACCCCTATGAAATTTTTAACGCTGGTTTTGCAAAATTACCTTTATTAGAGAAAGTCAGGTTTTCGGGTTTCACCAACAGGTCAACATGTGTTTTGAATGCTTTATGTCTTGTGTTTCCCGAAACCCGAAACCCGCTTCAAGTGAGTCATGTCGGGTTTTTAGACCTTCGGCGCATCGGAACATGCCTTATCCAAAGCATGTTTTATGTCGCCTATCTCCCGATACCCGAAGTCCGATTTAGTCCTTCATGTCGGGTTTTTGGAACTTTGGAGCATCTAAACATCTCATGCTTTGTGTCAATTGTTTCCCGCGACCCGAAACCCGAATTACTCTACACACCTTCGTGTCGGGTTTTCGGACCTCCCGAGCATGCTGACATGGCGTTAATGTCGAGTTGTCGGGTGAGTTGGCATGTGCCAGCCGAGGTGTATTAATTGCAAATTTTCTTATAAATATGCGGATTTACACGTCATTTTCACCAGACGTGTTTTTAACTCTTGGATTTTCGTACATGCTCTTCCAACCTTGAAACCCGAAAGCTCGCCTGTGCTCGATTGAATCGCCTGTTTTCGATCTTTCCTTTCTCTGGTTGAAGGTATTTCTCTCTCCATTCTTTGTTCCTAGTTTTTATGGATTGATTGTGCGTGGATTCTTCTCATTTTCTTACCGGGTTTTGTGGGATTTTTATTCTTCTTATTTCTTGAGTTGTTTTCTAAACGGGGTTTAGGTTTTAGGGTCTATCTCTTCGAAATTACCACTTGGTGTTATTTCCTCAGAATTTTCTTGTAATCAAAATGTGCTTGGTACATGAATGGTAAAAAGAGATTGCATGTTTGAAATTCAACAAAAAAAACCCTGTTTTTCTCTTCTCAGGTTTTGAAGGGTGTTGTGCAGTGTCAAAGACCCGAAGTATTTTGGAAGGTTTGGCGTGTCGGACTTTCCAAAGTTTCCGACATCATCACAAGTGCCGGACTTTCCAGAGTTTCCGACATTCTCAGTGCATCGGGTTTTCTGGATTCCCCGACATACTCCTCAGTGTGTCGGACTTTTCTATTCTTCCGGCATATCCAGTAGGTCAGATTTTTTATAGTGTGCGACCTCCCCTGATCTTCGAAACTTTCTTCCTTCGACATCCTTCATGTCGGACCCTGGTCCATCTCAAGAAAAGACTGAGAAGTCAAGAAGAATGAAATACAAGTTTAGAAAGGTGGAGTCTCCATCATATATTGATTGCAACTACGACATCCGAGATACAGAGCTCGGGAATATAGATATTGAAGATTTCTGGAGTAGGGTAAGGAGTTCCTCCCAAACTCCGTGGATGAAAGCGATAGTCGATAGTGGCTTACCCCTTGCAGCGGGTTTTCCCATGGCTGCTCAGTGCCCTGAATTCATTTTGGCTTGTGCCTCCAGTTATGACTCGGCTTCTTGTTCTGTGAGGAGTCAGGCAGGAGAAGTAGTAATCAAATTGGAGGGAGGTTACTTTGATGACCTCCTTAAACTGCCCAATTTTGAAGAGTATGGAGAGTTGGACATCAAGTCAGCTCAGAAAGCCTGGGATAACGATCAGGAAAATTGTATCAAGCATGTAAATAAGAAGTTCTTGATCAAGGCCAAACCGGCTGTCTCCAGATTCCCAAGACTGATCCCCAGGAGTGATTTCATCCAGGAGATCAATGACATCATCACTTTGTTGAGTCAAGTTTTCGGTTTACCCGAATCAAATGTGTTCCAAGGGTGGATGTATCAATTCATGATCACCATCAAGAAGAATCAACAAGGGATTGACTGGGGCACTCTCATTAGTAATGAGATAGATTCCCAACTGACAACAGTCTTGTCCATAGGGAAATTTTATATGTCTTCATATGTCACATATGCAGCAGCCGGGATGAGGAACTATCCCGGGTTGGATACCAAGGGAAGCAGGACAGGGAGCCATGTGTATCAATACTTCCCTCAACTGACAAGGAAGGGATCCCAAGACCAATTCAGAAGGGTGAATGACGCCTTCTTCTATGAAAACATCTGCAGACTAAACCCTGAATTGAGGAAGACAAGAGTCTCAGATGAGGCCTGGGCTGAAGTTTCTAAATGGGGATGTGTCTTCTTACAGTTCAAGAAGTTCACATATCTTCGGGTGGTCATGTACTCGGGAGATCCTTTTCGCCTGCCCCAATATCTAGGGGATAAATTGATATTGATGGAATTGGTTATGCAGTTGTTGGATTTCCATAAATTCCAACAAAGTAAACATAAGGCTGCTATATCCTTCCCAATTTCTATTGGGAGATACACTTGCTCAACAGTGGTGAAGGCTAAAAATGTTATCCATGAGCTTCAGGACAAGTTGAGGAAGCATATGAAACCTCGAGACAGTTTTGACATCTGAGGAGTGCTCAGGGCGTATGGAACCCTGCATCTGCACAGGCCAAACATAGAGGATATTTGGATTGATCTGCGTAATGAGGTTGCTGTTCGTAGAAAGGATAATAGCAGATTGACAATTGCTGAGATTCAAACACTTGAGCTTGCTGATTTACCCGAAGGTACCAGTGACAATGAAAGTGTTTTGGATCTTTCCTATGATGGACTAAATGAAGATCAATGTGTTTTCCCACCTCTTGATTGGTCAATCAGTGAAAAAGCCTCCATTACAGATAGGTCGGCTCCAATTCTTGCACGCACCAAAGCATGGCTCTCCTCTTGGGGAATGAATTTTAAAGATGATAAGTTTTCAAAGTTGGCTGCTTCAGAGGTGGGGCCCTCCAAAAAGGAAAAGGACAGAAAATCTTCTAGGGGGCCTATAAAGGTCAAGATTGTCAAAAAGAGGAAAGAAAGAGAAATCTCTTCAATTGTTTCTCCAGTTGAAATGTTGAATGTGCCAGAATCACCAACGCCACCAGAAATAGGAGAAATTACTTTGGAAGGAGAAGGAAGCCAGCCTCTGGTTTCACCATTTGCTGATTGCTCAACTGAGGAGACTTTATCTCTTGCATCCAAGGCTTTGGAGTCTAAATCTGTGCCTCTTTCCTCACAACCACTCCTACCTCCTTATTCTCCATCAACTTCTTCAGTAATGGCCAATATTTTCTCTGGACTTTCACCCCTCTCTGCTGGGACCCAAGTGATCACGAACACGCCCCCTCCTGTGCCTCTTTTTATTGGATCTACTACCACGTTGGTAACTATTCCTCCTCCACTAGTAGAATCTTCTCCCCTTGAGAGTATGATACCAGCTTCTACAACCATGGCAACTCCCTCTGATACGCCGCAATGGCTACTCGAGCAAACTCCGAGGAAGAGGAAGGTGATTGTGCCCCTACCAGCCTTTGATTTCAGCTCACTCAAGGCTCCTACTGCTAAATCAGGCAAGAAACCCAAAACAGTTTCAAGGGTTTTGGTGGACGCTTCAGGAGATAAGTTCGCAGAGATAGCCACTCCCGGGACTGACAAAAATAAAGAGGACATAACAGCCTCTGATTATCAGATAACCAGGGTGGCTCTAGGAAGAGTGACAGCGGAAGGGGCGCAACAAGATGCACGGGATGCCACAAACGTGTTGTGCCAGAAGTTGAAAGAAACAAAAGACAGCAGAGATGAACTTAAAGGAAAAGTGGAGCAGTTGACTGAGGTTTTGGTTAAACTCTCAAAACCCCTTGAATCCATACCATCTTCTTCTGTCCCTGTCGGATTCGATTTCTCATCAGTACCTACAATTGAGAAGATTGCTAAAAAAGGAAGAGTGGTCGATGAATGCATCCAAAGGTTACTCCAACAGGGGAAGGAGGTGATACAAGACGTTGTGAAAGTTCATCAATCTGTGGGGGATATTCAGAAGGATGGAGAGAAGATGGATGATGAGTTTTCTCAAGAAATTGGACATCTTGATTTGACTTATGAAGCTCTCCAAGTATTAAAGCAAATACCAGCACATCTCTTGGTAGAAGAAGGCGTTATCCCACATATGGATAAGCATTTTCAGCTGACTAAAGCCATCAGGTTCAGGGTGAGGATTCTCAATGAAGCCTGCGCTAAGTTGAGAGAATCCAGGGATAAATTGATTGATGGAAAAAGTGATTTGGAAGAAGAGTTGCTGAAGATTTGTCCAAAGGTGTCAGTTGGAAACTCAGGTGTCCTATCAGCAGATGATCTTTTCAAACAAGTCCAAGAGTCTGTTCAGCATGAACCAACGCACGGATTTGGTATTGAGATCATTGATCGATTTGTAAGAATTGAACATTCTTTTGAGGCCTTGAGAAAGCTTAGCAAAAGATTGAAAAAGCTTCCCGGCGGTGCTAGTGTTATCCATGAAACCTGCGAAATTTGGAATGATCATTATACTGCACCTGACGAAAATGAAATGCAAGGCATAATTCGAAAGTTCCAAGAATTTCGGAACAAACAGGTGCAGCTGGAGGAAGAGAAAGATGAAGGAGCGAAAGATGATGATTCAGACTAATTCTTGATGTTTCATGTCATTTCAATCTTGAAATTGACATGTCTTTTTCATTTCTGTTTCGTCATGTAGGAAGCAAATTTTGACTTGGTCTCCTGCGTGAGGATCAAGCAAAATAGAACACTATTTTCTGGGATTTATCCTATTTTCTCTCGTTCCCTTTTATTATAAATAAGGGATGCTTATGCATTCCAAAGGGTCAAGATTTTTGTAATATTCGGAGCTATTGGAAAGAAGAAAAACTTTGTGTTTTCGTTCAATCATTTCGAAGAATAGGAGTTGATATTATTTTACAAACTTTGTGTTGTGGGATATATCTTTCTTAAGACATTGTTCTTACGTTCATGATCTTAAGCTATTCTTTGCATAGCATCTTATTGTTTCTAATCATCTCAGACATTATATTTATGATCTAAAGTTCGTATGATTATTTTGTGCTCTGCGTTTACTCGAAAGAAAATACGTTTCTCTCATTTCCTTTCCATTGTGCTTATTTCATTGTAATAGTTTCTAACCCTGTTCATTTACGAAAGCAATACCTTTGAATTGTGTGAATGCGGATTTCGGGATTCTATCCCAACCCCCAATGGTTAGATTAGTGTGAATACTATATATATTGTTTTCGCTGTGTTTTAGATTAGTAGCAAGCAGGCAGCCTCACCTATCTTTGAGGAGGGATTTAATCCCATATACTGTGGTTGAACCTCATATTTTGGGTTGACAAAATATCCAACCAACAAGTTCAAATAAAATACTCCACAAATCGCTACTACTCATGATATAAGATTTGCAAATGTATATTTACGAATTTGTAACAAATTTGAAATATAGAGATAGAACCTTTAAATGTAATGCTTCATCTATATTCCTACACTTACAAAATCAATTACACCTCTTGTCAACATCAACTACAAAAGTAATGACTATCCCTCTAAATCAAATTATATATACCGTTCGGAGTTCACATTGCATTGTACACATGCAATTGCTAGTAAATATTATTATGAACATAAGAGAACCTTTTTCCATGAATAAAAGTTAGCCTCTAAATAAGGGGTTCGATGTCATTTAATAATCAAAATATAATATCTCTTTCTTCCGTATTTAATATACCTAATCTTTATTTTATTCCACATCCTTAGGTTGCTTTGGCTTTTGGAAAGAATTGGTTGCACAAAAGGTACACAAATTCATTTGGGTTTCTCCATGTTTTTTCATTTTGGGTGAAAATTTTCAATCTGAATAGCTTATAATACAGTACTCTCTGTATCTCCAACAAATGTGGATTCAGCCTGCAGTGCCTCTGGATATCTCTCTGGAAACTGTGGCAAGAACTCGAAACTAATCGTTGCGATCAGCTGTGAGTTATACAAAAAATATTCAGCCGACTCTGTTTTCAGTGATTTTGATGCAGTTTAATTGATTTTGACTCTTTGATATCAGCAATCACTGCAGCCGCCAGAGAGTAGGGTATGGAAGAAAGTATATGCTTACCTATTCTTAGCTGAAATCCTGGATGGACCACAATCAGCGTTGAGCGTGTACGACATGATTCATAGAACAGAGAAATCATTTTGATTGCGTCCCGGTCCATTTACACGCAATCTATTGCAGGCCAAATATAACTACAAAATACCTGAAGCGGGTTCAATTGTCTCAGACAGGATACAGGCACAGGCTGGGATTAACCGTATCTTAAGCGGGTTCAATTGTCTCTGATAGGAAACAGGCACAGGCTGGGAGTACGCTAAGTCGTATCAGATCTGACAGAAGACGTGGACACTCTTGGCTGTAAAGATTTCAACGCATGCACGGTCTAAGAATGTGCATCATTGATCTCGTCCAAACTGTCAGAATCAGGAGGCTCGATCTCATATATAAACACCTTCGGCGTAAATATATATAATTTTGTCTCAATTATGTTGCAAATTAACTAAGTCAATGCCAAGTTTATGTTAAATCTAATATTTAATTGGAAATTGTATTGTGTTTTTTTTAAGACAGGAAGAATTGAAATTGTTTGTAAGAGGGCGCATTTTTGGTCGAAACCGATATCCATTATCGGTTAAATTTGTGGGGGGTAGTCATGGAGAAATTAAGTCTCATAAAGAAATTTGAAGTTTGAGACTTTCATACATGGCAGATACAGATGCACCGAACCTTGATTGAAAAGGACCTTTGGGACGTCATTAAACCTAATGTGATTACACCTACATGTGCAAACGAGGGCGCCGAGTGGAACATCAAAGATAAAAATTCCTTGGGAACTATTGGTCTTAGTCTATCAAAAGAATACTTGCACCACATGAACTTTACAAAGTATACTAAGGATATTTCACAGTTACTACATAAGTTATTTGAATATGAAGTAGAGAGTGCCAAGATGACATTGAAGCAAAGGTTATATGGTTTGAAGATGGAATAAATCGCAAAAATGGAAGAGCATATATAATATGTAATTATATATTGCAAGGTTCATATGTTATTATTGCAAATAACCGAAACATATAATTATGAATTGTAAGAAAAGGGCACATGACCTCATAGATGACAAAGTAGATCACAAGGCTTCCCTGGCTGAAGAAATTGACTTGGAATAATACTCAAATGGTGAATATCCCTCTTTTCTTAGTGATTAATATTGTATACTCTAAAGAACTACAATGCTCATACCAGAGGTTGGAGGTATCAGAAGGAGGAGGACAAGTGTCATCCTCTCATCAACGATCTATTTCGGTGGCATCTCTTTTTTATGAATGCCTGAAGTATATGTTGGCATACAATTTTGTTTCTAGTTGAGTGGAGTGGTTCCTCCCCATATTCACACTAGGGTGAATGTTAGGAAAATAATTAGTGCTCACATTATTACTATTTTACGAGTTTAATATTTGTATTGGATAAAATTATAGTGGATAAATTATAAGAGAGAGTAATGTTAATTGATAGATATTAGTGATTGTTTAAGTGAACGGAAATATCTCAACGTTGACTCCTCAAAATGGGAGGGGAGCCAATCATGGCGCACCCAAACTTTGGCGGTTTATACCGGACATAAAAAAAAACACTGGAATCACAAAAATCCGTCAAAAGAAGCGCGCGAGAATTCTCTACAGCCCCATCTCCTTTGCCAACACATTTGACACGTAGATCACCGTACACATGAGCTGGAGTGTGAGGTGTCAAAATTTCCGAGTTTTCACGGTGCGGACCAATAGCTGTTAGTAGAACCCCCCACCGTTTACTATATTCGCTGCCACTTATCACTAAAAAACTCACTGTTTCCGAGGACTGTGAAATCCACGCATAGGGATATGGTAGTAATTAACAACCACTATGCCGTGTCAGGGAAGCAAAGGAGTTCGTAATGTTAGGCATGCGGATTTATTAGCTGCTATTCATTGCGCCAACTACTCCCAAACCGCCTCCAGCTGGGGGAATGTTTACCGCTCGAACCACCGCAGAATGCAACAAAACAGTGGAACAGAACGGATCAGGAGGGGAATGCTTACTGGTTTTGACCTGATAATTTTGTGAGTGGGTGTTTACACTGACGAAGATTGTGTTGGGAGCTAGTCATACTTGTGACTTCTTTCTTCAGCAATAAGAGTGGAAGTTTCAGTTTCTTTCTTCATATTTTAACATTTCTTGCCTTCTTGAATCTTGAATCTTGTGGATGCTTCAAAAGAGGTTTCGTTCTGTACATTGTTCAGTTCTTAGTCATTTACTTCTTTTATGGTAACGAAAACTTAGTCGTTTTAATGTGAAGTTTGGAAAAATGTTCATATTTGAAGCCAGTCATGGGTTTAAAAACTGAGTTGTATACTTTGGTGCTTTTACATATTAAAAACTGACAGTATTTTCTGTACACGTCTTGCAGTGGTGGGGAGGAGCTTGTTGGATTGACTGAGAATGATCCACGCAGATGCAGAGCATTCCTTCAATTGTGTTTATCAACACATCAAATGAGTTTGGAAATTGTTTGATTCTCTTCGAATATTTACAGTCCATTCGGTTCTAATAGGTGAGGTTTTTACCCTCACTGAGGCAGTGATAGAAACTATTACATATTTTACTTTTGTACTGGTAGATTGTGTTATATGTCTTCCTAGTTATGTGATTCCTTTTTGCAAAGACTTAAACTCCTATTGTTTCTGAAAATTACAATATACTGAACATTAAAAAAATCCGGGTGATCCAAAAAATGTGTCAAAAGAAGTGCGTGAGAGTTGTATCATTTTACTTGTTGAATTTATATAAAATCTGTCAAAAGAAGCGCGTGAGTATTGTATCATTGTAGCATTCGATTGTGCTCAAGTGAGCATGCTCAAAGTGTGATTTTTACTCTCATTTGTTTCCATTCAACAATTGTATCTATGGACATGACATCCTGCTTTATAATATTTCCTTGTACACGGACGTTTCCATTCTTGTATCTATGTACAGAGGTTAAGGACGTACTGATAGTATAACGTAACGTTAGCCAGGCCACATAAGTATTTATATATATTTCTCTTTATTGCCCAGAGAATAAGGTTTGTAGTTGTCCTCATCTTATCTCTTCATGCCGATAATCTGTTTTGAAAGAGATTATATTTTATCTCTTCTGACTTCTTGATCACTCTTAATGGAACTTGTGCATTTGGTAGCGTAAAATTTGGTTTGATCCTTCCCTTTTCCTCTCTTTGACACAATTGTAACTGCATATTTCTTGAACCTCAAAGCAACAGGCACAAACCCATTGTTTGATATACATTATACTTGTTGAATGAATGTAATAATAGTTCAGTGGTTCTCTAAAACCTGCACCGACAAGGATGATGCCATGACCATTAGTAAGGTTCCTATAAGAACATGACCACCTAATGATCACTGATACTGTAATTGAATGTAGCTGCCTTTGTAATCTGAGACTGTGATAACTACACTGGTACAAGATGACTCCACATGGTTCCTCTGTTAATTGAAATTTTCATGTTACCCAAGCTCCATAGCGATATGAGTCCTTTTGTCGGACATTGGATTTGATAGGCACTCGTAATGTACACACCGAGTGAATCCTGATCATTGTTATGCAACAATGTAGACTAAGTAATTATCTTAGAAAACACGACCATAGGGATATAAATAACCACCCCACCGTAGCTATAGGGATCTATTTATTTACTACTACTTCTCATTAATTAATTTTAGGTAATTGCTTCGACACATTGTAACTCAGCTATCCTAGTCTGCTATACTCAATTTTTTTGGATTTCTGTTTATTGCCCAGAGAATAAGGTTAGTGTCTTACTGTATGAGAGGGGATCCAGTCACGGTGCACCCAAACTTTGGGACACTAAACTGAACATTAAAAAAAACCAGGTAATCACAAAAAACTGTCAAAAGAAGCGCGTGAGAATTCTCTACAGCCCCATCTCCTTCGCTATTTTCGACAACTGCGAAATCCACGCATAGGGATATGGTAGTAATAAACATCCTCTATGCCGTGTCAGGGAAGCAAAAGAGTTCTTAATGTTTGGCATGCGGATTTATTTACTGATATTCATTGCACCAAACACTCCCAAACATCCATCCAGCTCTGGGAAAATGTTAACCGCTTGAACCTCCGCGGAATGCAACGAATTCGTGGAACAAAATGGATCAAGAGGGGAATGCTTACCGTTTTTCGCTGGAAAATTTAACAACAGAGTTGCTTACTGTTTCGGCCTGATAATTTTGTGTGTGGGTGTTTACACTGACCACCTCTGTGTTGGGAGCTAGTCATACTTCTGAGTGTATTGCCTGGCTATACGTTATAACAGCAGATGCAGAGAGTGGAAGGTACTTCTGATTTCTTTCTTCAGCAATAATATCTACTTTAAGTGATATTTTAACTTTGCTTCCTTCTAAACTAGAAAGAGTCATTTGAATCTTGCCGTGGATGCTTCAAAAGAGGTTTCGTTCTGTACACTGTTCTGTTCTTAGTCATTTACTTCTTTTATGGTAACGAAAACTTAGTCGTTTTAATGTGAAGTTTGGAAAATTGTTCATATTTGAAGCTAATCAAGGGTTTAGGCTCCTTGAGCAATAAATGAAATGGAGTTGATTGATTCAAACTACACTAGTATGAGATCGATTTATAATCAGATAGGATTTATAAATGAATATATTTCAATCATAGTTGATGAAAGCCTTCGTATGTTACAAGAAAGTCCAAGAGGCTGATTTGTCAAAAGACATGGTAACCCCTATTATTAGTAACTGATTTGTATAATTTGGTGATTTTACATATTAAAATTTTACTGATAGTATAATTTGTACATGTCTTACACTGGTGTTGTTATGCTTGTTGGAGTGACTGATAATGGAAGTGCAGATGCTTGTTGTTATCAACACATTTTTTAGTTTGGAAATTGTTTGATTCTCTTTGAATATCTACAGTCCATACGGTTCTAATAGGTGAGGTTTTTACCCTCATTGAGGCAGTGATAGAAACTATTGCGTATTTCTCTTTTCTACTTGTAGATTGTGTTATTGGCTTTTGGCTGTTAATTTAATGTCATTTACTATTTTTTGTTACTCAGTGTAATTTTCAGAAACAATAGGAGTTTAAATATTTGAAAAATGGTATCACATAACTTGGAAGACATATATATTCATTCAGTAAACATTTCCATTGTCCATTACAAAAACATGGCCATACAATATACTTGGGCCATATAACTACTACTACTATATTGTAGTTTTTAAATCGAAAGGCCAATTCCACACATCAAAAATTCAGCCCTCAAAATTAAATATTTACTTTCGAAAATATCATTTCCAAAATCCGAGGAAGGGCGGTGTTGAATCTGCAGTTGAGGTTGAAGCTGGGGTGTTACTTTGCAATTGCCTCCCCATGTTGACATCCCTCACAGGCGTAGTTGGGAATGGATCAGAACTTGGAGAAGCATTCACTCCAACTGCAGTATTATGTGTTGAAACTGATAAAGGGCAATGTATGCCCATTAATTCTCTTAACATTGGGTGTTGATCAGGAAAAGGATTAATTGGACTACTCAATCTCCTTTTCCTTTCTAACTCTCTTCTTGCCTTCTCAAACTCCTTCTCCTTTATCTCTTGATCCCTTTGAATCCTTTCCTGTTCCTTTCTCTGTTCCCTTTCTTGCCTTTGAATCAACTTTTGGTGCTCCTTTGTTTTCCTTCTATATTCTTTTTCAATCTTTTCCTGCTCCTTCCTCTCCCTTTCAACAATTCGTTCAGCCTTCTTCTCCTGGATTTGTTCCTTTTTTCTTTGCTTCAATTCATCTATTTCTTTTTTTCTGTTCTCTTTCTCAACTAGAAGCTCCATGTACTGATCTGCGGTAATTAGTAGAGATTCCCTACTCAATCTTATACCAGAAGCACTATTTGACCTTGATGATTCTCTAACCTTTTCCACAGGGAGTTTCAAGAATCTACCAAGAGTTTTTTGTCCTTGGTTTGCCTCACAAGTTTGGTTTGAATCTGCCCCTAATACCCCTGCTGCCTCTAACTGTGAATCTGCATCATTTTCTTCAGGTTGACTGCCAACATAGTAGTGCACCAAATCTGAGTCATGAAGTAGTGTTGGATGAGAGGGTAAAGAGAGGCTGACCTCTTCATTATTGAAGTTCAAGTTGACACCAAGATTAAGAGTTGCTTCTTTCATCCAATCGGGAGGGCTATCTTCTGTGGGCAAAGATAGTGATTCATCGATTTGATTAATTCTGTTTGGAGTTTCCAATTGTTGAGCAACACATTCATTTATATTTATCTCCATCTGCTGAGGTTCTGATTCTTTCTCCAATTGTGTGTTAGGCACCATCTGAGCATCTTCACTTTGCTCTAAATCAACCCTAGATAGATGAAGCATATTTTCTGCTGCACCAGCATCATCTTGAAAAGATGTGTCAAATGTTCTGCTTGGTCCCATGTCTTCATCCAAGGCATTGGGATTAAGAGGCCATATCCCTGTTCTTTTGAATCCTGATTTAATGTTGCTAGGTGTAAGAGCCATTCTGAATGCTTTGCTCCCTAACTCTAGCTAATTCAGCCCTTTTCACATATATCCCATGGTTTGCAACTATCCATTTGCGTCTCTCCTCCTTGAAGTATGTTTTGAATGGAGCAAAGACACTCACATCCACTGGCTGTAATTTATGAGAGGTGTGTGCAGGCAATGTTAACAAATCAATCCCCAAACTCCTGGCTTCTTGAATTGTCCCCAAAGCAACATGTGAACCATGG
The DNA here is from genome assembly GCA_019776745.2 of Taxus chinensis. NCBI lineage: Eukaryota > Viridiplantae > Streptophyta > Pinopsida > Cupressales > Taxaceae > Taxus > Taxus chinensis. The sequence goes on along the minus strand of CM034147.1, from coordinate 195,918,354 downwards.
CCATCAAAAATTAGTAAATGCCTATTGGTAGGAGACACTCCACCAGGTATAGATGATGCAAAGTGATGTAACCAGTTCATGAATAAATCTTTTGTCATCCATGCATGTGATTGTGTTGCCATGCAAGCTCCAGGCTCACAACCTGCAATATAATTTTCTAAATGGCTCTTCCCCTTAAAAAGATAGAATCCTGGAATGCTTTGTCCAGCAGCATTTACACAACACAATATGGTAATCCATTCTCTGCTTTTTGGGATGATATATGGCACACTCCTACTACCCCTTTTAGCAAGCACTCTCATACCGCAGTTCCTCCCTGCTTGTAATCCAGTTTCATCACAATTCCATATTCGGTTTGGTCCATATGGGTTGGCCTCATAAGCTTTAGACAAATTAATGTAGAAGGAACTGACAATTGATGGCCTCAAACACACTGCTCGATCCTTATCAAGGCCTTCAGCTGTCCTTAATGTTAGATCCAGGTGTCTTTTTTTAAAACCTGCCCACCATGACTTACCCGGAAAACCATCCGTGAATGGGTTAGACCTTGTTTCGCAGATTTGTGCCACACATGTCTTAAGTTGTATAATTTCTAACCCATGTCCCATGTCAGCCATTTCATGACACCAACTCACTATCTCCATCTCTTCTTCATCTGTTAGAATTGTTGGTGGACCCTTTCTTTTAGTGGTGGTAATGCCCATTAGCCAAGAAGTAAGGGTGGTCGCTGGTATACCCCATTTTTTTGCAGCAGCACGTGTAGAGTATCCATAATCTTCAACATCTTTCATGGCATTATTCATATCAGACTTGTTCCAATCAGATCTTGGCTTTGACACATTTTGTGTTGAAGGGCTCACTCTTATTGCTTGGACATTTACTTCTTCATGTGGTGTGTCATTGGCATCTTGAGGTGGGGTATTGATAGCCTCTTCTTCATGTTCTTCACTTGGCGGAAATCTTGCTCCCCTAATTTTGGCACATGCAGGTCTTACTCTTTTTGGAAGCTGCCTTCTCCTCATGATGTCAATAAAAACCTGCTAAGATAGATAAATTTACCAAACCGATGTAACTTACAACAATGAGATTTTTAGAATATTGAATCAACAAACGTAAAAGGAAGTGCAGCCATTTGATGTGAGTGCCTATGTTCTGAGCAATGGATACTTCAAAAATCAAAGGTGAAAATGGGGCTAGTACAGAGGAAGGCAATGTTATTGAAACAAATACAAATTTGAATTTATGACCAAATATACATATACATGAAAAATGCAGCATGCAATATAGTTGTATGCTTCCTTTTAATGTAGATGAATATTCACAAGCCATTCTGAGCTAAATTAATGAAAGCTGTAGATGTATGTGTACATGTAGATTTATATTTACAAGTAATTCTAGGATAAATTGAAGAAATATGTATATATATACTTACAAGAAATTACATGTTAGATGCATATTTTATGCTGCCTTTTCATGTAGTTGTATATTTAATGCTTCATTTTCATGTAACTGTATATTTTATGTTGTCTCTAAATGTAGATGAATATTCACAAGTAATTCTGAGCTAAATTAATGAAACCTGTAGATGTATGTGTACATGTAGATTTATATTTACAAGTAATTCCAGGATAAATTGAAGAAATATGTATATATATACTTACAAGAAATTACATGTTAGATGCATATTTTATGCTGCCTTTTCATGTAGTTGTATATTTAATGCTTCATTTTCATGTAACTGTATATTTTATGTTGCCTTTTCTTCTCGTTGTATATTCTGTAGATGTATATTTAGTTCAGATATTCTGTAGATGTATCTTTACAAGTAGATGTATATTTCTTATATATCTATTTGCAAATATAGAGCCTTTCCGTAATTCAGCCTGGAATTTCTTGTAAATATACGTCTACAGAACATACAGCTACTTGTAAATATGAAATACAGGGTTCATTAATTTAGTCTGGAATTACTTGTTAATATACATCTACATGAAAATTAGTGGTTGTTTATTACTACCATATCCCTATGTGTGGATTTCGCAGTCCTCGGAAATAGTGATTGTTTTAGTGATAAGTGGCAGCGAATACAGTAAACGGTGGGGGGTTCTACTAATAGCTATTGGTCCGCACCATGAAAACTTAGAAATTGAGACACCTCACACTCCAGCTCATGTGTACAGTGATCTGCGTGTCAAATGTGTTGGCAAAGGAGATGGGGCTGTAGAGAATTCTCGCGTGCTTCTTTTGACGGATTTTTGTGATTACAATGTTTTTTTTAATGTCCACTATAATCCGCCAAAGTTTGGGTGCACCATGACTGGCTCCCCTCCCATAGAGCCTTTCCGTAATTTAGCCTGGAATTTCTTGTAAATATACGTCTACAGAACATACAACTACTTGTAAATATGAAATACAGATTTCATTAATTTAGTCTGGAATTACTTATTAATATACATCTACATGAAAAGGCAGCATAAAGTATGCACCAGCAAGGGGAACATACATCTACTTGTAAATATGAAATACAGATTTCATTAATTTAGTCTGGAATTACTTGTTAATATACATCTACATACATCTACTTGTAAAAGGTCTGGAATTAATTGTTAATATACATAAAGTATGCACCAACAAGGGGAACATACATCTACTTATAAATGTGAAATACAGTTTTCATTAATTTAGTCTGGAATTACTTGTTAATATACATCTTACATGAAAAGGCATCATAAAGTATGAACTAGCAAAGTATGCACCAGCAAGTATGCACGGTGGGTAAGATGTCAGATTTGTTTGCAAAGTAGATTGGGTTGTAGAGAATTCTCAAGCGCTTCTTTTGACAGATTTTTGGGATTACCAGGTTTTTTACAGGCTCCCCTCCCATATGTAGATTGAAAAAAAAAAAATTAAAATTAAATGAATGTGCATCAATATAAGAACAGAGTTAAGAACTTACTATGTGGCACTATGATGTGGAATAACAGTTGATTACGGCAGCTTGGAACTGTAATTGTCATGCACTAGCAAAATAACTCTAACTGAATAAAATTTCAGAGCAGTTGAGGAACTGGATTTATAGGAGATATGAAAAGTGTTGTAGTTGAGTGATCCTTGTGCTTTTTTTTTGATTGGGTAAAATTGGTTGATCCTTGTGCTTGTTTTTGATTGGGTGAAACTGATAGGGGTGGATCAAGATTTGTGATATTTTATTTCAATACTCATATTTGAAGTTCAATTTGATTTGATTTCTCATTTCAATTCAATCTTTGTTTCTTGAGCCTCACATTTGTTGAAAATATGCAGGTACATCATTTATGGGAGTAGCTGGTATAGAAAATGGTGAGAAAGTTAATGCTTAAAAGACAACTTGTATTTGAAAATGGTGCACTTTGGACTTCTGCTTGTGAGAACCTGGCCCAAAGTGTGTGAATGACAAGACCTTTTACACAGTAAAATGGGAACTTAAATTATATGAAAAGTGACATCAAATTGATATGATGATGTGGTATCAATTTTGTATAGGGATGAAATACAATTATATATCCTTGTATTAAATACATGTTGACTTTAAATTTGGCAAACATGGAAGTATAATATATGTTATTTTATGTTTAAAAATGATATTGACTATTCTATTGTTGATAGATTCATGGCTGTACATGAAAAGTGACAGACACATCAGTTTTGAAGAGTGTTTGTACATTTATAGGATAGTATTCATTCAATTATTAATATTTTACTGTGCAAAAACTGGAGTCAAATATGTCAACTACCCTCACCACTACTAGGTAATGCACCATGATTGGCTCCTCTCCCCTCTTAACGTGACAAGTGATTGCAATTATTTCATAGATAACATGGTTTGGTGAAAGGGGTTTGTTGAGATATTTGGTGATATATGTCAATAAGACACACATAGAATGATGGGGATAGTAGAAATTTGAATCGATAATAGAAATTACTAAGAGCCATGAAAATATATGTTAATAAGATGTGTAGAATAGCTGGGATTTGTAGACACTAAAATTTGGAGATTTTTCCTTTGGAAATAACAAGTTTGACTATGCTTCGCTATTAAGATAGATAATCACATTCTAAGTCTAATTAGTATATATCTTTATCTCTTATGTGAATTTCTTATCTCCAAACTCTAATCTATCAAAAATTTAGTAAATATTAATTAATCAAATTATTATACTATATTTGTGCATCACGTGCAACTTTCTATTCTACATCAGAGTCCTCTTGTTTTAGACCGTACAATTTGGACAGGATCGAAAATCTAGTCCTAGCTGACTTGAATGGTCATAACCTTTGATACCCTTCCACTCTATTTTCAAGTTGAATATCTTTATTGTGTCATTTTATCTTCCTAGGGTCAGCCTTATCAAATTATTTCACCCACGGAAGTTTTGTCATGAAAAATGTCTAACATGCAAAATTGAAAACACTAATCATTACAACTAAACCCACCATTTGCAAACCTATCTCCCGGTCATTCTGAATCCTTTTTCTGACCATCCTGTCAGCTCACGCAACCCCTCATGGTCTATGTTACTCTCATTACAATTGAGAGGAAAGTTCTAACATGGTTTTCAAGTGTGTTTCATGTGTAGGGGAATCGATCTAGGTTGATTTCATGATAAAACTAAGCTTCGAGATGGAATAATGTTCTCCAAAGCACTAAATTGGATTTTTTAGCCATATTGCAGCATATGGACATCCTCCAGAAGCTAGACATGAAGAATTAAACCATCTGGAAGTTGTCCAAGAGAGAAATTAAGTTACCTAAGGTAGTTTAGCGAAAATTTGTGGAGATAATTGATGTCGGGAACAAGTTAAGAAAAATTGGATTATTTTGGGCACACAGAATTAAGGTTTTAATGGAGAAAGTCAACTTGTTTGGGAGATTTTGGGAGTTCTAAGAGGATTTCAAAGCTCTTAAAATAATAAATGGAAAGGTCTTGTAATTAACCACATAATGGAAACATTAAATTTTACCTAAGCCTTTAAGATTTTTTGTGATAACTCAAGTCATTGATGCTGATTCTTCGTGCTGAAAGGGTGAATGGTGAAAAAATTCAAATTTCAGGAAGAAATGGCTCTTTATAATGGCTAGTATGATTGAAACGGGTAATTTGGAGTCAAAATCATATAATGTTTGACCCCAAAACACCATTCAATGCTCCCGAGACAAAAAAATCATGTATGGTGTCCTAAAATGCACTTGGCGGGTGACATAAACATTCCAAAAAGATTGGAGAAGGAGTTTTCACCTTGGTGTCCCCTTGGATTGTTCCTGAGGTGAAAAGGGGACACACAATTTTTCTCTCCCAATGGATGATATGTTTTTGTCACTCACAACTTGTGAGTTGAGTGGTTAGGTGAGCACAATGCAAAAATAACTATTTTTTCATGATGGAGACCCCCCTTTGGCACATTTTTGAGCCCTTTCTGTCTCATTGGATTGTCTCCAAGGTGAAAAGGGGACAAGGGGGATAAAAAAGTGCGGTCCCCCTCTCAACTTGCCCCTCGACACATGCAAAACCTTAGTTGAGCCTCGTGTGCTAATTTCTAGCCATTGACATCTCACTCACATGAAACCACAAGGTGAAAATTGTCTAGATCTGGTGCAAAGCACACTTGGGTGTCCCTTGTGTCCCCTTTGTCCCTTTGTCCACTATTTTTAGGGTATAACCCAATATCCAACCTCCACCTGACCCGGGTTAAGCCTGACTGGGTTAGATGCAAGTTAAAGTGCAAATGAGTGAGTAAAATGTTTAAAATACATACCTAGCCATTTTTATGTTTTAAAGCTTCATTTTTCCTACAAAAACTCACTTTTCTTATTGTTATAGTGTTGAAAATATGTTAAAGGCCCCATGTTAAAAATGGAAGGTTACTAATATCTCCTAAACCCCTTGTTCGATTCTCATGAGATTTTAACAACTCCTCACAAAAACTTTACAAATGAATCCAACCTTGCATCCAATGGTGGTCTACATTATTTTTAATAGTCAGACAAAGTTTCCCAAATCAAAAACCCATTTTCAGATCTACGGAGTTCTGGCGATTGAAATCATCTAAAAATTGGAGCAAAGTTTCTTTGTTAAATAACAAAACTTTTGAGACCATTTTCCTTCCATTTCGACACATGGAAGACCCACTTATAAAAATAGTAATCCTTTCTAAGCCACATTTTCTATAAATAGCAAGTGCTGCAAATATTTCTTTCTCAGATTTGGCATTGCCCCTTGAACATTAGGGAAACTCAAAAGTGCTAAATTAAGCAACTAGTAACTAAAATTGACTTCTCAATTATAAGGATAACTAAAAAATAGTAAGTTTTAGGATATTGATCAAGAAACAAGGATGTTAAGCCTCTCATGCTGAAGAAAGAGTACCTGGATAAGTTGAAAAAAATGTAGAATATTTGAGTGACTTGAAAGATTCATAATCTCACACTATTCACTTTTAGTTGACTGAAGGAACAATTATTCTGTTTGGAGGAGAAGACCTTTTCTAATGAGAAACAGATGAGAAAGAAGGTGTTTGAGCATCTTGAAGTTGAGTGCATTTAGAAAGGAGGCATCTTTGTCACGAAGGTGAATTTCAAGGCTGAGAAGAGAAAGGTGATGATCTCCATGTTCTAACTCCAACATTGTGTTAAAAAAAGGGTCATCATGTTTCCATTTCAATGCAAGTCTCATAGAAGTGTTTCTAAACACTCATTCAATGCCTTAGAGTGTGTCATCATCCCATGGGAGGAATTTGCAATCACAAGTGTTCTAACTCAACATGTGGTCAAGGGAAATGAACTTCATTCATGGTCCATCAGAGGCAAATTCTTCATAAACAAGATGCTTTCCCATCTCCATATTTTCACTTCTCCCTCTTCTTCTCTCTCCCCTCCCTCTCTCTCTCTAACATTCTATTTCTTCATTGAGAGTGTAAATTTTCACACTTTCATCTTATTCACTTAAGTGACTTAATGTTGCATTGTAAAAGTCCCTTTTCAAAAATAAGAAAAGGACTTAGTTTCATTCATAGGGAATTTAAAAAGTCACATGGTGGTGAGATGAAAATTCATATGGGGGAGAAGAAGATTCATTTATAATGCTAATAATTGGAATGTCTTCTCCATTTGAAAGGGTTGTAAATTGTCGATTTTTGTAAGTTGTTGGATTTCACGACTACTGCAAGCAATAAAAGTTACATTTCCTTTATCTCCTTGTCTACTTACCTCTATCCTCTCTACCCTCCAAATTTGAAAGCATTGCAATCTTGTATAACTAAGAAGGAAATTTATGTCCTTGATCAATGAATTTGTAGAACTTTGTGTTTATGATTTTTTAGTCTTACTATTGATTGCATGCTTGAATTCTTATAATTAAATGTGGACATACTTTGGCTAATGTATGTGAATTCTATAAGTCTACTCATAGAATTAACCCCCTCTTCATATTTCTCCTACTCCCCTTCACCTCTTTTCCAAGTAAATTCCTCCCTTGTATGTTGTAAAAGAACTTTTTCATAGGTTTAGTGGAGTATTCCTATGTGATCCCTAGTGTAACAACCACCCCATAATTTTAGTTAGTTTAAATTCAATAATAGGATCCTCCCCATACCCAAGAAGGAGGGGATTAGCCCCATGACCGTTGGTGAAAACCAATAATCTGCATTGCAAAAAATTATTTCACCAATAATTTTTGGCGACTCTGCTAGGGAAGATTTTCCTGTTGTGCACCCTTAAAAGATTTATGAAAATATAAACAATATATATTCCAAAATCTATAAATAAAAAAAAATCGCAAGTACCAAAAACAATATTTGAATGTGCTAAAGCCATGTTGAACTCCATTGAAAAATCTACATTTTTTTGGTTGCAATGCTATTTAACACTTTGTGCAAATTTTCAAAAGAGAGATACACTCGATTTGATCGTGCAAACGACATTATTGATCCCACATTCGAAGAACTACAATAAGCGAATTTAAGACTTCTTATTGTCCAGGTAGTAAGACAAGTTCTTAAAAATCCACTCGAATATCCCAATGAAGAAGTAGTTGTAGAACCACTTGATTTCCTTCCCCAAGAAGAAGAAGAAGAAGAAGAAGAAGAAGAAGAAGAAGAAGAAATGAGTGCCATGGGGACATAACATTAGTCTGCTAGTGTTGGCTTCTCCAATTCATGAATTACTAAAAGGATCAAGAGATAACTTTCCCAAATTCTATGGAGATGGAAAGCAACGTTTAGATGATTATATTACATATTTCATCATAGCCTATGACATTCTTGGAGTGGGACATGAATATGTTTCCGAGCAGTTATTCATGGAGTCAATACAAGGCAATGCTACAAAATGGTTTTACTACTTTCCCTCATGTTCAATTACTAACTAGGATGATTTGAAAACAAATTTTGAAGCAAGATTCAAGACTGTGGAATATGCACATTCCCTCCTTGCTTAATTGGATTAGATGAAGAAAGAGCTTCAAGAGTCCATGAGAGAATTTGTATCAAAATTCAACAAGTTAGTCAAAAAAATGTCTACTCTTGCTTGTCTTTTTTATTAAGGGTGAATATTTTGAGGGTTTTTTGGGAAGGACTCACATCCTTGTTGTTACAATATGGGAACCATCACAAGGAGCCTGAGTGAAGTAAATTCTAGTGTGTTGCAACTACTTCATATTTCAACAATGAGTCCAGCTAACCGAGTGAAGCCAATATTTGAAGTGTGGTAACTACAATATATTTCAACCAAGAGTCCAACGAGCCACATTTGCAATGGAGTGAATCCATGAGTCTAGTGAGCTGTATATGTAGAAGAGTGAAGCCATTTATAGTAGTGTTGCAACTGTAAAAAGATCTAAGTGTTGCCACTGCAACGAGGAAAAAAGAGCTACCAAAACAACAAAGTTTATAGAGGCTGCAACCTGTGGTGAAACCACCTCTGAAGAGGATTTTTCCTTAGGAGGATTTGAGATCGGGTGAGCTAGCACACAACCGTGTGACTCAACCGCACCACTCTCACCCCATTGGCCCATTGTTGCTCTTCTTAATACAAATAATCAGAAGAGGTTTTTCATGAATTCCTAGTTTCCTAAAGTTGGTTTCATACTATGGAGATCTCAACTAAACAATTTGGATAATGCTTAAGAACTTTCTATTGAAGTGGAATATGACCTTATCATGTCAGGGAACATCGAGAACTATTTAGCGAAGAATAAGGTCCAAAGTTTTAAAGATGAAAGGGCTGATCCATTGCTGCAATAATTGGTCAACGACTTGACTGCATTTAAGAAGGAAATTTCTCAACATTTCTTGCATCAAAATAGGAATGTACGCGGGCCAAAATTTGTCTTAAAAACATGCACTCTTACTCATCTGTTCAACTAGGGTATTCAAGGAAATGAGTAGGAGACACACAAATACAAACATACAAGGGGATAGACTTAAAGGGGCTACAGTGAGTGCTAAGGGCACATATTTAGTGGGAAGTAACCTGACCTAGGGTTTCCAAGGCTTTTAGTCAAGATAGAGGAAGGAACTGTCGACACTAAAATTTTCCTCTGTAATTTCTATTTCATTAATGTATGTATTAGGAATAGGATGTTGTTAAGTATAATTAGTAGTAGCATCTAATAGAAGATAACGGCATCGTCAGTACGGTGCCGCCAATAATGTGGAGTACGGTAATAGTCAAAGTACAATATGAATGTTGTAAAAAGTAAATATTTGTCGTAAGTGGTCCGGTAATGTTAAAATGTCAAAGTTTGGGTAATTAGAGAAGTAGGCTCTACATGATTAGGAATTAGAAATATTATATTGGTAATAAGGACAAGGAGTGAGGTCATAAATATTTTGTGTATTTTATTTGTAAAAAGTCTAAAAATGTGGAACCCATGTAAAATGATAAGGTTTATCTTATCTTAAAAGATAAGCTTACATGTACAGATAAGAGTTAAGGTATGGAATATGATTCGTCAGAGTGGATTTCTTATCCTATCTTAGAGATATGATGGATAAGCCTGGAAGTTCTATAAATAGAGAGGCCACCCCCCTCATTTAGCATAGAAGGAAGTAGTGAGAAATATTGTAGGAAGTGTGCAAAGGAAGCCATCAGTTTAAAGGTGTGTTGAAGAAGCCATTAAGAGATGTAATTGTAAAGTTTCTCCCATAGTCTTGGTGAAAGGCAAGTGAAGTCAATAACACTTGAAGTACCTCATGGGTGTGATTGTAACAATTTCATGTTAATATTATAATTTACTTTGATATTTCAGATTTGTCATCATTTCGTCTTATCATAGTCAATGGTATTCTTGTGTTATGTTGTTGTTTTGTTTCCAGATTACATCCACCAAACTAAAGGCTGTGCATTAGTAAATAATCATAGCACGAGGAGTTCCCGGTGAAGAATTATCATAGTGCCGGATTGGTGATGACATTTTGGTTCCGTTGCTGGGACCATTCCTCGTTGGTGGATTTTCTGGAGGGATATTCCCACTTAGTCAAAAATCAATTGGAGGGTAACCTTATTTTTACTGTGCATAGTAGTTACCATGGTAAAGTCATTTTTACCATGAATGGTAGTTACCATGATAAAGTCATTTTTACTTGGAATAGTATTTATCACAGTAAAGTCACTTTTTACCATGAATAGTATTTACCGCAGTAACTTCACTTTTTACTGTGAATAGTATTTACCACAGTAAAGTCAGTTTTTACCGCAGTAAGTCAAGTTTTATCATAGTTACCGTGGTCATTTCTATTTTACTGTAGAAAGGTGTAAAGTCACTTTCTAGTATAGTGATTCCAATTATTTGTGCACATAAGTCTTGTTGATTGTACTTGTGGGTTGGTATTTCATGGTGGTTACTTTTGAAAATGGGAAAGATTCCTGTTTTTTCAGCTCAATCTAATGAAGATGCTTCTTCTTTCATTCAAGAGTTTAAACGATCTTGTATTTGTAATGGCCTTATAAGAAGGGAACAATGGACTGAATTTTTTCCTATCTTTTTGGATGGTTCAACACGTAGGTGGTTTGAAACACTAGGTGATAATGTGAAAAATTCATGGGATTTATTAACTAAAAATTTTCTTGAAGAATTTGGTGAACAACAGAAATATGCAGATCTCATGATCGAGATCACAAAGCTATCCCAATGAGAGAAGGAGAAGATAAGGGATTATCATGCTCGTGTTCTAGAGCTAAGGAGGAAGCTCGATGCCCAGATCCGGAAGGAAGGATTAGCGGATGGGTTGATGAATGGTATGGATAATCTCCTATGTAAGCACTTCATTCTTGGGATGAAGCCAGAAATCAGACAACGAGTGAAGTATGACCGCCCAGCTACCATTGAACAAGCAAAGGAGATTGCAAGAAGGCAAGAAGAAAGCATGGAAGAGGAGCCCAAAGAAATTGTTGCTAAAGTAGAGCCTACACCAGCACCTTTGGTCCAGAATCCACAACCACTCCTGGTGAGCACAAATATTTCTCCTAGTACATCTACTGAGTATGAAGATCTGCTCAAAAAGATGGGTCAGTTAACTATTAATCTTCTTCAAGGAAAAGAATTTAGTTCTCAGGGAGGAGATAGAGGTCCAAAAAGAAATATTTCTGAAGTTGTATGTTATGGTTGTTATAAAAAGGGTCATTATAAGTATAATTGTCCAGATAGAGCTTCTACATCTGGTAAAGGAGATAATGATAAAGGAAAAGCACCTGTGAATTCTTTTGATGTAGTAGATAAGAGCAGAAATAATGAAGTAGATGTGTTTGTAACAAAAAGAAAGAAAGAAAAAGATAATCAAGATGGAAATGATCCTAAGAAGATGAAAGGAGAAACTAGTAAGAAACATAGGAGAAGAAAGTTGGGTGTGCAGGATTTTCTAATTTCATAGGGGCAAGGACCATACTCCATCTTGGAAGATCTGTCCAAAAGGCCTGCAAATATTACATATGGTCAACTCTTGGCTATGTCTTCTGAGAAGAGGCGGGAGTTGCGAAGTGGACTCAATGCTCGACGAAGGAAGGAGGTTGAGGTCCCTGTTTTGGAGGTAGAGGTGGATCCCTATGCTCCACAAGCTGAGGTATTATGTAATGGTATTTCAATTCATGATGTCTTAGTTGATGGAGGTGCTGCAGTTAATGTAATGACCGAGTCTGTAATGAATATGTTGGGTTTAAAAATTGATCGCCCTTCAACACTTATGTTAAGGTCATTAAATAAAGGAAAAACTAAACCAGAAGGTGTAGTTTCAAATGTGGCAATATCTGTTATGGGTGTTGTATGTGTGGTAGACTTTCAGGTGATGAAAAATGGTACTGTTGCGTACCCAATGTTGCTGGGAAGACCATGGCTAAGGAGAGTTCATGCAAGAAACTACTAGAATGAAGACTTCATGACACTTGGACGTGGTAGAGAGAGGGTGAAAATAAACGTGATCCCTCGGCATCATAAGACAGAACTTGTCGATTCAAGTGATGAAACTGATGATTGGACATCCTCTGATTACTCTAGTACCAGTGAAGTGGACACTGAAGATGAAGAAAGTGAGGTTGATGTTTCAGTCATGGATATCCTTCCAGTCACACCAACTCATGACCCCATAAAATTATCTGAAGAAGAATTTGATGATCGTCTCCAACAAATAAAGATTGGTGATGCTGTGATGGAGAGTGAGAAGGAATCCTACCTCCAGCTCTTTCGAAGGTACATACACATATTCACTTTTGATTACAAGGAACTCCATCAAGTAAGTTGGGTAGAACATTCTATTGAGCTGGTAGATGGTGCTAAGCCCATAAAGCAAATGCCATATAGAATGAATCCTAATTTTTCCAAGACTATAAAAGAAGAAATAGATAAGTTGCTTGATGCAGGATTCATATTTGCTGTGGAGAATTCAGAATGGGTTTCTCCCATTGTGATCTCAATAAAAAAGAATGGGAAGCTACACATTTGTGTTGATTACAGGAAGCTCAATAAGGCAACAAAGAAGGATCATTACCCTCTTCCATTTTCAGATCAAATCTTGGACGAAGTAGCTGGCCAGGAGTGCTATAGTTTTGCTGATGGATATACCGGCTACAACCAAGTTCGTATAGCAGAGAAAGATCAGCTGAAGACCATGTTCACCACTCCTTGGGGAAGGTTTGCTTATAGAGTTATGCCTTTTGGGTTGTGTAATGCTCCAGCAACATTCCAACGTTTGATGAATAGGGTGTTCGAACCCTACATTGGGACCTTCATCAGAGTATTTCTGGATGATTTTTGCATCTATGGGAGCAAGTTGGACCACCTGCACCAAATGGAGACAACATTTCAAAGGTTAGATGAAGCACAAGCCTCACTAAACCCTACAAAGTGTGTCTTTGGATGTTCTAAAGGCGTTTTGTTAGGGCATGTTGTATCCAGAGATGGTATTGGTACTGATCCTGATAAAGTTTCAAAAATCAAAGATTTACCATTTCCTATGAATAGAAGTAAGTTGAGATCATTTTTAGGCCATGTGGGTTACTATAGAAGGTTCATCAAGAATTTCTCAAAGATTGCACAGCCACTAACCCAGTTCTTGAAGAAGGATGTTACTTATGAACTAGGAAATAAGGCGCATGAAGCTTTTGGACAACTGAAGGAAGCCCTGGTGTCTTCACCTGTTTTGAAGAATCCAGATTGGAGCAAGCCATTCATTGTGTACACTGATGCCTCAGATGCAGCACTAGGAAGTACTTTGAGCCAAAAGGATGAAAATGGGAATGAACATCCAATTTACTTTGGGAGCAGACAAATGAGCAGTGCTGAGGTAAATTATACTGTAACTGAAAAAGAGGCTCTGGCTATCATTTTTGCTGTAAAGAAGTTTAGAAATTACTTGCTAGGGCAAAAATTTCTAGTTGTAACAGATCATCAGGCTCTAAAATATATTGTAAATAAGCCTAACCCATCAGGGAGGATAGCAAGATGGATAATTTTGCTACAAGAATTTGAATTTGATATTATAGATAGGCCAGGAAAGAAGCATGTCAATGCAGATGCACTCTCTCGAGCCTATGATGGTTTAGGATCATCTTGTGATGATGATGATTTCCCCGATGCAGCATTGTTATCCCTTGACACAATCCCTAGTGAATACATAGATATTTAGAATTATCTGAATGAATTCAAGTTTCTTGATGGTGCCAATGCAAAGACTAAGAGAAAGATTACTCAAGCCAGTCGTCCATATTCTATTCTGCATGGAGTATTATTTCGAATAGGACCTGATGGACAGTACAAGAGGGCAGTTGGACATGATCAAGGGAAGGAACTGCTAGAAGAATTCCACAATGGTACATGTGGAGGGCACTTCTCTGGACAACTTACAACAAGAAGGATCTTGGATGCAGGTTATCACTGGCCCACTCTTTTTAAAGATTGTTATAATTATTGTAAGACATGTGATATTTGTCAAACACATGGTAACCGTAAGACTTCATCAGCTCCATTATGCCCTATTCTTCCACTTGGTCCCTTTGAAAAGTGGGGAATAGACATTTTAGGTCCACTTCCAACTACCTCATGCCAAAATAAGTATATTGTAGTTGCCACAGATTATTTAACCAAGTGGGTTGAAGCTAGGCCATTGAAAACAACTTCCATGGATGAGGTGGCAAGGTTCATATATGAACGCATTGTCACCAGATTTGGTTGTCCATTAGAAATTGTAACAGATCAAGGAAGCCACTTCATTAATGAGGTAGTAGAAGCCCTAGTCAATAAATTTTCTATTAAGCACAGGAAGGCAACAACATACAAGCCAAGTACAAATGGACAGGTGGAACGAACAAATTTTGTGTTGTGTCAAATTCTAGCAAAAGATGCAACCTTGCAGGTACATAAGTGGGATAAAAGGATTCATGCAGCATTGTGGGCATATAGGGCAACATCAAAGTCAGCAACAGGATACTCCCCATTTCAGTTGGCCTATGGCATTGATCCAGTTCTTCCTATTGAGTTTGATATTCCCACTATGAGAGTTATGAAAAATGAAAGGATGGATGAAAGTGATTCAGTAAAAGAAAGGTTGGTACATCTTCATTTGCTAGAGGAAATGAGGGAAATAGCAAAGGATACAAGCCATAAGAAGAAAATGAAGCAGAAGGAATACTTTGATCAAAAGATCCGTTGGTCTCCATTTCATGTGAATGACTTGGTTCTAGTATATGATTCCAGATACAAAAAAAGAAGACAGAAAATTTCTTCCAAAATGGATGGGGCCCTACAAAATAGCAGTTGTGCATGAAAATGGTACGTACCGACTGGAGGAATTGGATGGCACTCCCATTATGAAATGGGTCAACCATGACAAGTTGAAGATTTTCCAAGCACCAGAATAGTCTACTCCGAGGATGGAGTAGAAGCTAGGGAGGGGGAAGATGTCGACACTAAAATTTTCCTCTGTAATTTCTATTTCATTAATGTATGTATTAGGAATAGGATGTTGTTAAGTATAATTAGTAGTAGCGTCTGATAGAAGATAACGGTGCCGTCAGTACGGTGCCGCCAATAATGTGGAGTACGGTAACAGTCAAAGTACAATAGGAATGTTGTAAAAAGTAAATATTTGTCGTAAGTGGTCTGGTAATGTTAAAATGTCAAAGTTTGGGTAATTAGAGAAGTAGGGTCTACATGATTAGGAATTAGAAATATTATATTGGTAATAAGGACAAGGAGTGAGGTCATAAATATTTTGTGTATTTTATTTGTAAAAAGTCTAAAAATGTGGAACCCATGTAAAATAATAAGGTTTATCTTATCTTAAAAGATAAGCTTACATGTACAGATAAGAGTTAAGGTATGGAATATGATTCGTTAGAGTGGATTTCTTATCCTATCTTAGAGATAGGATGGATAAGCCTAGAAGTTCTATAAATAGAGAGGCCACACCCCTCATTTAGCATAGAAGGAAGTAGTGAGAAATATTGTAGGAAGTGTGCAAAGGAAGCCATCAGTTTAAAGGTGTGTTGAAGAAGCCATTAAGAGGTGTAATTGTAAAGTTTCTCCCATAGTCTTGGTGAAAGGCAAGTGAAGTCAATAACACTTGAAGTACCTCATGGGTGAGATTGTAACAATTTCATGTTAATATTATAATTTACTTTGATATTTCAGATTTGTCATCATTCCGTCTTATCATAGTCAATGGTATTCTTGTGTTATATTGTTGTTTTGTTTCCAGATTACATCCACCAAACTAAAGGCTGTGCATTAGTAAATAATCATAGCACGAGGAGTTCCCAGTGAAGAATTATCATAGTGCCGAATTGGTGATGATAGAACCCTCCTAGGATATCAGTGGTTGGGTGTGGGGAGGTATAGATCAACTAATAAAGGAAAGAAGCATGTGATAATTGAAATGAAAGTGACTAAATGTCTAATATTTGATAACAGTACTAAGCTAGCTAGCATTAACCATGTACAATACTAAACTAACATAGTACAATGAAGAGGATCTGAACTAATCTATGCAAAATGACAAAGAGGGTAAGAGCACTCACCTTGTACCTATAGGGTGGTTGATGCATCTATCTCCCATAGGAAGAAACACACAAAGAGAGAGAGAGTCGTTATTAGGGGGAGTAGGGGAAAACCATTCCTTTTTTAGAATCACTATATCATGACCCAATAATGCAAGTAATCATCCAAGGAGAGAGGTGTCAAATCCAATCTAAGCATAATGCAAGATGAACCAAAAACTAGGCGAGAAGATGCGACGATGGCACAAAAGAGAAAAAAAGGTGGTAGTTTGGGTGTCTTAGCTTCCTATTTCTTATGATTGTCAAATGAGGTGGAGGTATATATAGGATGCCACTACCCATGGGTGATGCTGTCAACCATGAGAAAACATAACACTTCCACAATCGCCAATGGGTGATTGTGTCGACCAAGGATGCAAAAATGACGTGGTGTGTCATGAAAGGTAAAATAAATGTGTTGTGAGTCATGAAAGAGGATGAAAAAGGTACAAAATGGTAGAATGAAAGCAAGAGATCATGAATATGATATACAAGAGACATGAGAGGATAAGGATGCCTAATGCAAACTAAGTCCAAGACCAAATAATGAAACTCTCTCCGTGTACTGTCTCTAACCCATGATGGTTATGTGAATAACTATTCCCCATTCCTGACAGGCCCCTTAAGGAACTTGCTCAGGAAATAGATGCATTAACAACCCTTACCTGCATAAGGACGATTACTAGTAACATGTATGAAATATGAAAAGTGAAAAATAAAAAATTTGGTGTGTGTATATATATATATATATATGACCTAGCTTTTGATCACCACATGTCCCAATAGCGCAACATGGGGTGGTCAATGGAAAATGATAGTTTGTAACATTGATACTGAATGCGAGTATATAAAGAAGTGATGAAAGGACAAGATAAAATGAAATATACCCACCAAAGCGTGCCTGATAGTGCTACTCGTCCTGCCTGTGTGCGTGCAATCCATGCTACAAGAAACATGGAGAAAAAAAACTAAAAGGAAACACTAGAGGATCATTAGTAAAATAAGACTTAAACCACCTAGCTAGGGGCCCATGGGATAGATGTCGAGGTATCAAGATGTTGAAATGTCATGATGGTATGGTGTCAAAATAGGTCAAAATCGAAGATCTTAAAAAGTATTCCTGTAATAAGGAGAAATAAATGGCATGAGATCATGGTAAATACACAACAAACGATGCAAGCTACAAAGATAGAGAATGAAAATGACATACATTTGAAGATTGAGGCCAATCGCGACCGATTTTGATATTTATATAGTAATTTTGATTTTTATTTGCTTTTTACTATTTGTGCAATTTAGAGAATTGAGCTCTATAAATCCAAATTTAGGATAATTTTAAACGATATGGAAAGAGTACGAGGTCGTGATGGAGGATGACAAGGAGGAGCACACAGTGGGGCTCGACCATGGTAAGTCGTTGCACCAAATTTTATTGAGTAGATTATGCACATTTTAGGTTTTTAGATTTTTCAGAGTCGATAAAGCATCAAACATAGTAAAAATTGCGTCATCGGGTAGGTTAGGTTAAAATACAAGTGGGTTTGGGAGGGATTTTATTTTTTATTTTGTCTTTTTATCATTTTTGAAAGGTCAAATTTGGGAGGTCGCAGCCACGATTTGGATAGACACCATCGACCCCTACAACAGTAGGGATGATGACATCGAGATGGGAAAAAAGGAAGCCAAAGGGTTGATGGTTGCTGCTAGAGGGTTGTTGGCATTGGGGAAGCCTTCCATGGGCCGATGGTGTCTAACATAGTGACCGATGATGCCAATAATAAATTAGGAGAAATGGACTTTTGGATCTTTGATTTTTTTGTTAGGAATTTATGATGTAGATGTCTTATGCATATTTATTGTGATTTTGTGGATGCAAGTAGAACACAAGATCTGTTTATGGCGAACCATAGATGTATCAGGGCTCAATGTGATGATTGCAGGATTATCACAAGCAAAGATAGCCCAGGTGAACAGTTGGGGGCTCGGGGGCATCATGTAGATTCCTAGTATACCGTTGGACATGGATTTACTACAAATGTTTTTGGTTGCATGGGAAACTAGGTCCAAAACCTTTCAGTGGTAGATTGGATGAGAGATGATGGGGATGAAATTGAATTTAGAGGATGTACATGGGATTTTGGGGTTACCAATTAGAGGCACCCATATGTACTATGATTTGAAACCTATTGTTCCAGAGTGAAGAGCCTTAGATATATGAGCTACAAGGAGCAATACATATTATGAGAACATGTTGTGCATTTGAATCAACACAAGACAAACATCAGGGATTCCAGATATCTAGAAGGTAGTCATAGGGATCATGGTGGCATGCATAGTGTGTCACAAGGCTGATAGAGCTATTCCATTATTCTTGATAGTAATATATCAAGATGTGGTGGATTAGGGTGTACTATTTAGCTGGGGCACCACCATATGGGTGTAGTTCGTTCATGATATTTACATGGTGTTGCCCAAAGTCTTAAGGGTCATGACACCCATCATATTGTTGACATCATGGATATATGAGTGATTCCCTATGTACATTACAACTTGGACACCATAGGTATTAGTAGAAGATGCCTTGAGAGTAATTTAGTGGGCGTAGGGGCTGACAGTGAGAGTACTTCGGGTATACCGACCACTAACATAGGCTGGTCCAGATGATGTGATATGAAAACCCTACATGGGGAACGTGGATCAGTGACCTAACTAGCCCATAGTATATTTCTTGGATACCATCACCGAGGTGATATGACACTATTTGTATTGGGTGGAGATACACGTGATAGACAAAGTACCGCAGTAGTTTGGATGGTCTGCACCAGCAGTGATACCACCATTTCCACCCTACCAATATTGTCACACTAGAGAGGATGCAGGGTCAGAGGACTGGGTTCCAACATTACGACTTCATAGGGGATGGGCATCATGTGATGCCATATTTCTTTTTCTAATGATTTAAATGATGCAAGAACACTATATTTTTTTGATTTTACATGTAATGCACAACTAAATATTTCAAGTGTATATTTCATAACTATATACTTTTTTTTTTCATTTCTAAACAACATTTCTTCCAAATGAAGGCATTGAAAATAAAGAGTTCATGGTTTCATTATAAATTCAAATGACAATCTTACAAGATTCTTGCAACAATAAAATAGAAACTTTCTTAGTAATAACCAATGTTTTCAAGGAACAATAAGTGCAATAAAAATGAATCTTTACAAAAGTATGACACTTTACAAAGCCACATTTATTTACAAGTGAAGGCAATGTCCTCCAAAGATGAGTAAGACCAAGATGACAAGAGGCTCTACTATCTCCAACTTGAGCTCCAACTCCAATACTCCTACAAGAATCCAACTCCAAGAGAACATGGCTTGTTTACCACCCAACCAATAGGCATCATCACATGCCTTTCCATAGTTGGAAGTCATGCTAGCCTCCCCCAAGCCCATGGGAGAGAGGAACTAGCTTCCACAATGTGCACAAGTATAATGGGGTTTAAACACACACAACAAGAAAAAAACATAAGACCAATCAACCACTTAGACCTACTATACTATGAAAACCACAACATGAGGAGAACAAGGTCAACCTCACAAGGGGGAAGAGAGGAAGAAGGATGCCCAAATCAAGGTGTCCAACCATAGGAGAACCATTAAATACATATATACAAAACTCCTTATACCTCCTAATCATTCATCCTCCTTATTCCTCCTTATGCTATAGAAATCCTTCTTGGGAGGATTTTCAAACCCAAAAGGGTTTCCTCACCAAGAATGGGGAAAGGTTCAAGCCATATGAACCTTTCTCCCACCTCAAACCATATGAGGGGATGAGAAGGGACCTTCATGGTTTGACCAACAACCATGAGTTTTGAGAGGGAAATCCCTCTCTCTTCCCCTACATTCTCCAAAAACCATCATTCCAAATGATGGTGGAGAGAAAACAAATAAAATAACAAGAACAAGCAAACACCCACATTCACCATACAACTTCACAACACATCATTTCACACACTATTTTATTGATCAAACATAGTTTACAAGATAAACAAAACAAGAAGAAAAAGGTTAAGAACCCTACCTCTATAATGCTTTCCAAGACTCTAAGTTTTTCCCCTTTGTCCAAGCTCCCCTCCAAGCTCCCAAAATTCTCCAAGTGCTCCAAAAAAAAAAGAACCAAGAAGACCCATTCCTTCCACATGAGGAAGAATAAAAAGAGGAACCCAAAAGTTTCCTCACCAATGAGAAAGTGACAAGTGTCACCTCCTCTCCTCTCAAGAGTCAAAGATTCCAAAAACTAAATAAGTAAGAGTAAACTCACCTTTTAGCCCTTATCACCCAAAATACTACAAACTAAAATAAAACAAAGTGGAGCAACTTTTAACAATTTCACACAACCCAACCATCTTACATGGATGGTGACTAAAGAGGGAAAAATGGGAGGGAAAATCCCTCCAAACCTTGGAAATAGGCCCCCCTACCTATTAGGTAGGGTCCAAGGGCCCATTTTCATGCTAAGGGAACCCCCAAACTCAAAAGGGGTCCCTAAAATTGCCCAAAATAACCCAATTTCGGGTTTGGCATGCTTGGGCACAAGGGTAGAGGGTGTTGGGTCCACCCAAGGTTCACATGTGGTCCCCAATCCCTTCTACCAACACACACACACTTCCCAAAACCAACACTTAACTTAAGATAAGATCATTAACCCCTAAGCTAGTTTACTTAATAAAACACACCCTAAACATAATTAATTTTACAAGACACAATTACATTACAAATTGAGGGTTCGCCCATGGTGCCCAATTAAATATATCTAATATAAGGCCTCGATCATTTAGCATGGTTAGGACTCAGCCCGTGGGCCGCTTGTGCACAATTGTGTAGCTGCCCTGAAACCCATGCTCTCCTATACTTTTCACCTGCACACTCATTGCAAACATTAACCGCATCTGTCCAATATAATAAACATCATCTATACATCACAATATCAATCAAACTTATAATGTCCGAACATAATTTACAATTGATAGTGCAATGCATATAATTACCCACATAGTTTTCCATGGATCATCCACAATAAAATTGCAACGACATACACTTAGGTTAGCATGAAAATCACCATCATTAAATCCAAAACACTATATCATTAATCAAATCAACCACAAGAGACTAACATCTAACCAATAAGTCTATCATATAACCCTGTTAGTGTCATCAACATCATAAGAAAATATATTAGTATATAAATCTAGTCCAATTGGCGCTACGCGCCTAAAATGCCATAATGTCCATGAGGATAAAATATCATACTAAAATGTCCAAAGTCTATCAGAGTCTCAATCAAAACATGTCTAGGAATAAAGGAACCAACAGATAACTGGAGCTATAAAAAAAATGTGGGCACTACATCCCCCTCTCCTAGAATTAGACTTCCTCCTGGAAGTCATTGGAAGAGATAGGGATAAATAGCCCTCAGTGGTGTAGCATCCTCCCAGGTAGCTGATGACTTGTCATATCGGTCCCACTGCACTCTAACCTGGTCCAAATCTTGACCCCGAAGGGCCAACCTCCGGTGCTCCAGTATGCATACAGGCTCCAATCTCCACTACCCTCCATCCTCTACCTATAATGCCGACCAATCCAATATATGAGAAACATCTGGTACATATCTACGTAGTACAGAAACATGAAAAATGTCGTGGGCCTGTGCAAGGCATGGTGACAAAGTTAGACGATAGGCAACTGGACCGATGACCTCAAGAACATCAAAAGGCCCCACAAAATGAGGCGATAGCTTAGAACCCTTTTCCATAATGGATCATACTCTTATGAGGATGAACCCTCAACAAGACTTTGTCACCCACTGAGAAGTGACGATCGATCCTCTTGGTGTCCGCATACGGCTTCTGGTGTGCTCTAGCCTACTCAAGACGCTACCGAATCAGAACAACCTGCTTCTCTAAATCCTAAAGATAAGTTGGCCCCCAAAATAATCCTATCATCTAGTCTATCCTAGCTCAAAGGTGTCCTACAAGGTCATCCATACAAAGCCTGATAGGGAGCCATGCCAATGGAGCTATGATAACTGTTATTGTAGGAAAAATCAACTAAATGTAAATAGTCCTCCCACTTCTTCTGTTGGTACATCACATACATCCTCAACATGTCCTCAAGAACCTGATTAACCCCTCTCTATCTATCCATCTGTCTCCGGATGATAAGTCGAACTGAAATTAATCTGTGTACCCAAGGCCCTCCTGAAAAGAAGTCCAGAAAATTGATGTGTAGATAGTGTCTCTGTCATTGATGATCATATTCGGAATCCCATGCAATCTAACAATGTCCTCCATGAACACTTTGGCAATGGCCTGTGCATTATAGGTGACCTTGGTTGGCGAGAAATGCGCAACCTTGGTCAACTTATCCACAGTGACCATAATGGCAATCATGACGATAAGAGGACATAGGAAGTCCTACTATGAAATCCATGGAGATCACATCCCATTTCCACTCAAGAATGTCATGAGGGTATAATAATCCTGCAGGATGAGAATGTTGTGCCTTGACTCTTTGACACTCAAGACACTGTGCTACAAAATCTGCTATGTCTCAATGAAGACCTGGCTAATAATATAACTCTCTCAAATTGGCATGCATCTTCTTCACTCCTGGATGTGCTGCATATGGGGCTTGATGAGCCTCAGTAAGGATGAAACTACGCATATCACCTGCCTTAGGAACATAAATGTGCCTATGGAACCGAAGCAAACCATCTGAATCTAACATGCATCCTGAATATCTGCCCTCAAAAGAACCCTGAGAATCCAACATCTGCCTAGCACCCTCATAAAACCTGTCCTCTAGAAGATGCTCAAATATACTGCCTCTCAAATCTGACTGCAGTGTCAAAGAAGCAAGCACATGTCGTCGTCTACTAAGTGCATCTACAACAACATTTTCCTTTCCCTTGATATACTACACCTCCATGTCATACTCACAAAGGAACTCCATCCAACGCTGTTAACGAGCATTGAGGTTTGGCTGAGAGAAGATATGTCTGTAAGCTACAATGATCTGTCCTCAAGATGAAAGGTCTACCCAAAAGGAAATGTCGCCAACAGCACAAGTGCATGAACTACTGCTGCAAGCTCTAAGTCGTGAGTAGGATAGTTAAGCTCATAATCCTTAAGCTTACGAGACTCAAAAGCAATAACCTGACACTCCTGCATAAGAACTGCTCCCAAACCCTCTAGTGATGCATCAATGCAAACAACAAAATCCTCTGTTGGGTCTGGAACTGCTAAGATGGGCGTCGTGGTTAACCTTTCCTTAAGCAACTGAAAGGCCTGCTTACATTTTTCTAACCAATCAAACTTCTTCCCTTTCCTCTGAAGAGAAGTAATAGGGTGAGCAATCCTAGAAAAGTCCTACACAAACCTGTGGTAATACCCTGTTAAACCCATGAAGCTCCTCACCTCAGTGACTGATGTGGGTGCTGGCCAATCCAAGATAGCCTGAATCTTAGAGGGATCTACAGAGATACCCTTGCCTGATATGATATGACCCAAGTACTGAATCTCTGTCTGAAAGAAGCTGCATTTTTCCAAGTTCCCATACAACTTCTGCTCTCTCAAAACCTGAAGTACCCTACCTCAAATGCTCCTCATGTTCCTCCTTGGAACGAGAATAAATCAATATGTCATCAAGGAACACTAAAACAAAGCGATCCAGAAATGTCTTGAATACTCCATTCATGAGGCTCATGAAGACAGTTGGGGCATTGGTCAAACCAAATGGAACCACTGTGAACTCATAATGCCCGTAACGTGTGCGAAACGCTGTCTTATGAATGTCTGCATCTGAAATGTGCAACTGATGATATCCTGACTTGAGATTGATTTTTGGAGAACACTCTAGCTCCCCGCATCTGATCAAACAAGTCATCAATCCTAGGGAGTGGATAACGGTTCTTTATTGTGACTTTGTTGAGTTGTCTGAAATCTACACAAAGCCTAAGAGAACCATCCTTCTTCTTCACAAACATGACTGGCGCTCCCCATGGAGATACAATAGGGCGAATGAGACCCTTCTCTAACAACTCCTCTAATAGAATCTTGAGCTCATGAAGCTCTGAAGTCATCATCCGATAGGGTGCCTTAGAAACTGGTGCGGATCTAGGCAGTAAGTCAATGGTGAAATCCACCTCTCTACTAGGTGGTAAACCTGGAAGCTCTCGTGGAAACACATCTGCATACTCCCTCAAAACTGTGTGATCATCAAGGGGTGAATGCTCTGGAGTATTGTCCGAATGATCACTGATAGTGATAGAAAACAACTGACAACCCCTTACGCATGCTCCGCTTGAGCTGCTTAGCTGAGATCATGAGAAAGGAAATGGGTCTCTACATCCCTGAAATCACAACTGCACTACCTAAATCATCCTGACACTCAATGACCTTCTCTCTACAATCCACCTTGGCTCGATGAGCCTCAAGCCAATCCATACCCAACACTACCTGATAGGATCCTAAAGGAATAACTCGGAGGTCAAGTGTAGTGGAGAAGACTCCCCAAATCAAGTACACAACTCTCCACATACGAGTCCAATGGCAAGTTTAGCCCCAGAGGCCAACTCAACCTGCCAACTATCTAGCTGCCTAGCCACCACTAGCCCACACTGGTCCACTATAGAAGGTGATATAAAGGAATCTGAAGCACCTGAATCAAAAATTACTGAGACAGAAATACCCCTGATAGTACCTATCGTCTCAATGACTGTGGCTTGATGCTCAACCTGGCGGTTGTCAACCGCTGCATACACATGATGGGCACGTCCCACATCACCCACCGTCTGCTCAGATCTAGGAGCTCTCTGCATATCTGTAGTAGTGGGCTTGTGCGGACACATACGCACATAATGGTCTGGAGCCCCACAAATAAAACATCCTCCTGTACCCCTCTGAGATGGGGTCCCTCCTGTGCTCTGGCGAACTGAACCTGCCAGTCTAACCCTAGTAGACTGCTACGAGTGGGCTAGATGAGAGTGATGAGTACCCGGCCTCCTGTCTCTAGACCCACCAAAACCACCTCTAGACCCACCTCGCTGAAACCTCTGAGTCTGTCTACCCCTCTGATGCTGGTGTCCCTGATGCTGTGTCTGCTGTGATGGGTGTGGAGGAGCTCTCGATGTTGCTGAAGAAGACCAGAATCCTCCTCTAGGGGGTGGTACTACTCCCCATGCTCTCTGACTCTGGAATGCCTGAATCCTGTCCTGGAACTTGCTCTTGTTTCTTTCTCTATGCTCTTGAGCCGTGGTCCTATTCTCCTCAGCCAATTAGGCCTTCTCAATGGCCTTCTCGAACGTGGGAGGAGATAACATCCTAACAGCTCTTGCTATATCTGCATTTAGGCCCCGAATGAACCTATTTACCTGTAACTTCTCATCTTGCAGGTAGTCTACATACTGCAAGAGATCCAAGAACCTGCTCTCGTACTGCGCCACTAAGCCAGAACCCTATCGTAAGTCGTGAAACTCATCGATCCTCTTATGCACAAAATTATCTGACATATACTGGGCCTTGAATCGCTCCTCGAATAGCTCCCATGCCACTGTATCCCAAGTCAAATGGAGCTTCCACTCCTCATTCCTCCACCAAACGCCTACTGCGTCTCGGAGGAGGTGTATGGCGAACCTGGCTTTGATGTTGCTCTCATGAGAGTGCAAGCCAAAGCAGCTATCCAAGCTAAGGAGCCAGGAATCTGCCCCAAAGCCGTCTGTCGAACCAGTAAATGTAGGCGGCTGCAGGCGAAGAAGGTCTCGAATCACACTGCCTGGGTCTCGATCCTGACGATGTGGTCTAACCGGTGAGAGGGGTCGCATATCTCCAAAAGGTCCCTCGAAGCTGTGTGAACGGCTGTGACAAAATGAGGCCACCCTCTCGCCAAGGATGGAAGGGCTGCGTGACCTCTCTTGTCTCGGAATGTCGTGCTCCGGTGGCTCTGGATGTGCGTCCTCGCCAAACAACTCCTCATCTCCCAACTGAATGTCCTCCTCTATTGGCACCTACGGTGGTGGAAGGTGCTCCTGTACGACACCTATCAACTACTGCAGGGTCTCTAATATCTGAGGCCCGAAATCGGGGGCTGGCGGCTTTTGCGTAGGTGCACTACGTCTCGAACCTCGAGCCGATTGTCCCCTCTTGGGTGCCATCCTGAGCTTGAAATTAAAAAAAAAGTTTTATAAACTTTCTAAACGTTTGTTGGAAGCGTTATATTAATTTAATATATATATTTTTTAAGGTGATCAATGATTATTAATACCTGCTTAAGCCTCTCACGTTAATAATTAATTCTCCCGAATCAAATTAACACTATCCTAATAATAATTTAATTTGTTTTACCCTATCAAACTTCCTAGGGTTATGATTAAAATTCCACACTCCTAGACAAATAAATAATCTTCCCCCTTTTAAAATTTTCCTTACACACTCTTTAAATTTAATTTTGTATTTCCCCTTTTAATTTAATCTACCCCCACACCCCTCTTAATTTATTTTTCAATCCCATTAAAAGTCATGTTTTAAAGAAAAGTAGGGTTGAATGAGAGCCCTAGGATCTAATCCAATCTTGGCCATTTATTTTGAATCTACCCTAAAAGAGCCCTAAATTTCTCTATGTCTCTTTTCCTCTCTATTCTTTTCTCATTTGTTTTGTTTCTTCCTTCTTTCTACTTTTCTTACTTTGTTTTCTTTGTTTCCTCTTGTACAGGTGGAGGAGCTATGGAGGGTTGGCTCCATGGATTTTTTTTTTGGCTTTGTTTTCATCCGTATATATATATATATGTATCTGTATATATATACATCTATCTTTATTTATTTATTTTTTATTTTTTATTTTGTAAAGAAACCCCAAAAGGGTCGATTGTTTTTATTTTTTTATTTTTTTTGGATCACATATGTATATTTTTTTAAATTTTTGGTTGTTGTTTTGCTTGGGCGTGGGGCAGGGGCGCGGTGCGCGGGTGCATAGAGGGGCAAGGGCACTGTGGGGGGGTGTGCTGGGTTCGTGGGGGGTGCTGCGGGGTCTGTGGCGGGGAACTGGGATCCGGAGGGGGGGCGGGGGACAGAGTTCGGGGAGTCCGGGGCGTCCAGGGCAGGGTTGTGGGGAGGGACAGGTCCAGGGGTAGTTTGGGTGCTGGGGAGGGGGGGTCGTTGGGGTTCGTGGGTACAGGGTTGGGGGGTCCGTGGGGGTTTGGGGTTCCAGGGGCGTGGTCTGTGCGCGGGGGCAGATTAGTGTGGGTTGCGGGTAGGTTGGGGGCTTCGGCCCCCACAACACTGTTTTTTTTTTTTTGAGTTTTGTTTTATTTTGTTTTGTTATTTTTATTTTATTTTATTTACTTTTTAATAAAATAAAATAAACACATAAATAAATAAATAAATAAATAAATATATAATCATATCTATTATTTAATATAAAAATATGTGTATATAATATTATATAATATATAATATATTACATAATATATAATAATATATATTATATAATAAGTATGTTATATTCTGCCACAAAATCCGAATATAACGTTATTATTATTATCATTATTATCATTTTACAGCTTGTAAAATAATTATTAATTATAATCATAATGGTCAGCAATCAAGGTTGACGAAGGCACAAAGATACTCCATGCTTAGCACTCGATCACCACAAGATGAACAGGTGTAACGTAGAACAGGGCATTACATGATGAATACATTCATGTTGAAAGTAGAGGTTCCATTTTTGAAAACATGGAAGAATGGCTTCTCATGGTCACAAGATATAAGAAAAATACTACTAAGAGAAAAACATTCAAACAAATAACAAAGTGGTCATTGGATACAAATGTGTTTTTATGCAATATTAGTAAGAGAATGGAAATCTGGTTTGCCTTTTTCTTTTGAAAATGTAGACACCTAATTTGATTTTCAAAATCTTATTGCTAAATGGACATAATCACTCTCATTCATACTATTTTTGTTATAATTAGTGATTTCCGCTAATTAACTAATGTTTCCCTCTATTTTGGTTAATTAATGATGTTTTGTTGATTAACTAACCTCTATCACATTTTGGATGCCAATTAACGACACATCATTAGTTATTATCCTATTTCAAACAAATTATTAGCAATTATTAGCTAATTGAGCCTATTTACCCTTGTATTGGGCCAATAAACCCTATTGTTGGGTACAAACCCTCTTCTAACCATTCAAAATCACCTCATTTCCCTCCAACACATCTCAAAAGGCTTAAAAAATATTATCATAGACTTTCTTAAATTGATCCTAAGTGGCTGATTAAGGCTCAGTTGTTAATTCGCTCATCATGATTAACAATCCTTTAATCTACTATGTCCTTTTTTGTCCCACATGCACCAAGATGCAATTTTTACTCAAATAGAAAAATATAAGAAGAACTAAGCACCCACCTTCATACTTTACACAATACTTTTATTAGTATATCATATAACAAATATGATTAAGAGCCTTACTTTCTTCTTGGATTAGCTTGCTCAATATTTGCATACAATCTTCATGTTGGTTAGTAGAGGGATATCTAATATGGCCTTATAGCCATTATTAGAGAGATTTTCTCACCATTTTTGGAGTTGCAACAACCATAATTTGGTTGCCCTTAGATCTAATTAGGTCTATGTTAATTAGTAATCATCTCACATAGTAAGGATGATTGGAGATTAGATGTTTAATTTCATTTAGTTTCCATTAATGCATGATTTTGAGATTTTATCATGATGTTTCATTCTTAAGCTTAAGCTTGGCTCATATGATACTATGGTGTTAGCCTTTTATTAGTTATCCATATTGAAATTTTTTGGGGTGATCACAGAAACCATGCAGAGCCATTGTGAGGGTGTGACATGACCAACATGATATTTTTGATCTTCGGAAGTGGTATGAATTCAACCCACTATCCCATGATGGTACCTATTTTTGTCACCTCATGTTATCATAGTGTGTGTATGATTATTCCCCTACCACTATAAATTTCCATCCCAAGTAGCATAATTTTTCCGTTTTATTGTGTGAAATCACTTTCTGTTTGGTGTGTTTCTTGTGTTTCGTCATTAACCATCATTCCAAATGTTGGTGTGTGTGAAAACAAATAAAATGCCAAGAACAAGCAAACACTCGAGGTATTTTCCATACAACTTCACATGGTGAGTCATCTCACACACTAGGTGATTGATCAAACATAGGTTACATGGGGTAAACATAACAAGAAGATTCTTTTTTTGAACATTACTTCATATACATGCTTTCCAAGATTCATAAGATTTACTTTCCATATTGTGCAAGCTCCCCTCCAAGCTCCCAAAATTCTCCAAGTGCTCTCAAAAAAAATGGACCAAGAATATTCATCTAGGCATGGGAGTTACACAACAATCCTATATGTACCTGATATTTTGATATATAAGAATGAGTATACTTGTTCTTTCTATGCATGATTCTCTACTTTTTATTTTACTACTGATTACATGGAGCTTTCGCATCACCATTGGCATGCAACCTTGTCGATGTGTATGGGATACCGTTTTGATCCTCACAAAATAATATCTCATGGTACTAGAGATTTTATTCAGTAACATGCATTCATTATTTCATAAATGCTAATTACATTTGGTTTATTTTTTAACTTGTTCTCATGCAATTTTTTAAATCGGTTTTGAAATCTTACTAATTAGATTTAATAATTCTAATTTTTTATTTTGTGCTAGTTTATTGTTTTTACTTTTTCATATTTCAAATGCATTTTCAGCTAATCTTAGCTTTGAGTAGTTGTCTTTGGTAGAAATATCTTTCAAATGTTATTCAACCAATCTTAGCTTATAGAAACTATGTTTGGTGGAAAGAGGTATTTTTCTATAGTTTCTGATTGTTTTGAAATTTCATTGACAATTAATTTTTTTTGACTTTTTTTATTTTTAGATCCTTTTACTCATGTTTTATTCTACTCTACTCTACATTGCACCTCTCCTCTCTACTCTTTATGAGTTTATTTCTTATTCAGTTATTTTTGTCAGCTATGGCTCGTTTTCATGGCGATTTTAGTTTTTCATGGTATTTTTTAAAGCTCGGCCCTATTAAAATTAACTCATCTTGGTTTGCGTTCTTTTATTTCCCATGTTTACCTTGGCTTTCATCTTAGAGCCCTCACCTTCTGTGTTGGTTTTTACCCTATTGAGTCGTGTTATTGTACGTTTGTTTATTTTTCCTCCTTGGCATGCCTTGGTGGCCCCGCCCTAAACTTGGTTTGTGTTTCATTGAGCCATGCCTTGTCTTACCTTTGGCTCTGTATGAGATCTTTCCTTCCATGAGACTTTACAACCTCCATGATTTACGCTATCTGAGAGGCTAGTGACTGCTAGGAACTTTATTTCCCTTCTTTTTCATTGCTTTCCCTAGATGTTTTGGAAGTTAGCAACTGCTAGGATTTTTCTTGCCGTATTTTTTCACTACTTTTCCTAACTATGGAATCTAGGGACCGTTATGATTTTTCCCGTCCCAACATTTTGCTTATTTTCCTAGATGTTCTAGAAGCTAGATGCTGCTAGGAATTTTCTTATATCCCTTTTCCCTCCTTTTTCAAGCTGATTCTTTTTTAAACAAGAATTGTTAAAAAATCAATATAAATCTCAAGTTTTTTTTAAAAGGAGGAAATTAATTTTTAAGCAGGTCTTTAAGGTTAATAGTGGTAGATTTTTTGCTAAATTTACAATTCCTATTATTTATAATTAAATTAATCAGGGAAATATATTCGTAAATTAATGTTATTAGACATTTTTGTCACTAATCTTTTTGGAGGTGTGTAGCATCCACTTTTTAAGCATCCTTTTACTTTCTAGAGGTTTTTCTTATGTCTTGGAGGCTTTTAGACTCATTTTTTATTTAGTTTTACATTGTCTCATTCTTATTATTGCTTGTGTGTTAGTTATCATGTTTTCTATAGCCTTGTAATAAGGGAGTTTATTTTACGATTTGAGATTTTATTTCTCACATAGTAATTTTTTTTCTTTTCCCTTCTCTTGTTTTTGAATTAATTTTGCTTTCTTGTGTTGTCAAACTATATCATTTGTCAAAATTGTATTGTGGTATTCATACTTGTATGTTATTACATTGATTGCAATCCGAGTGACTGATTAATTCATGATGCACATTCACATATGATTATAATAAATGCACTAAACTATAAATTTCCACAAATAGGGGGTGAAAATATTTTTCTAGGGTGTGTATGCACTTCTTTTCTTGTTGTATTCCTTATTTCTCTCTCCTTATGATGGACCCTGATATTTCAATTCCTCTACTTATGTTGTTTAATTTATTAAAATGCATATCTAAAATAGTTATGAAATTAAGGGGTTGTTTTGAATCACTATAGGAGTTGATACTGAGCATGACAATAATTACAAAAATCTTAGTAGCTTAACTGAAGTGACAAATCTTTGGGTATTCTCTATATATTTGTTTCTCTGGACTTTCTCTTTGTTGGTGAGAATTTTTTTTGGGTGGAAAAACTTGTGGATTTCTTGCCAACACTATGGGAATCTAAGTCCCTCTACTTAGTCGGTGCAACTATCGTATGTGCATGCGTGAGAAAGTGTGGATTTCTATGATGTTCTTTCAACTAGAGATCCAACAAGGGCACTCCACTGACCTTGTGGAAAAGCTAGCAATATCTTGCTAGGGAAGTCTTTGTCTATAGAGTGGGAAAGGGGAGTGAGAAAATAGGTAGGAGAACTAATGTTGTAGGTAGAATATCAGATTCTTGCACACACACTAGTTAGAAAATTCAACACATGTATTTATGGGAAGAAACAACTCTGTGAATAGCAAAAAGACCAAATAGAATTAACTTATCACCAAATATCAAGAAAACCCTTAGTCAAAGAAAGCTAGAAACTCCTTATTCTTGTATTGATTGCTCAAATCAAAGTTGTACATAATGTGGGAAAGGAGGAAATTTAGAAAAGTGGAGGAAAGTAGAAGAAAATTGGATATCTCCTTTGCTTTCTTTAGGTACAATGCACTCTTGAGTTTACAAGATCAATTGCCAACCCTTTACAATGGGAATGATGTTACAATTTATAGAATGAGAGGTGAATCTTCATCTACCTCATGACCCTCCATATGCCTTAACATGACTTAAGACTGTTCATATTCCACTTTAAATATTTAAGTCTGTTTTATAATAGCAAGGTGACTTAATTTACATTATGTTTCTAAAGTCACTTTTAAGTGACTTAAAGGCATATCAAAAAGTGCAAATCCCAACAAAGAATTAGAACATTTGAAAGTGAGAGAAAGTTGAGGGGAAGGGGAGAGAGAAAGAGAGGGAGAAGAAGAAGAGGATATGTCGTTCTCGATGAAGTCTGCTAATCCTCGTTCATGGAAATATCTGATGTGGCGAAGTTCTGAATGTCCCACTGTGCCAAAATTTTTCGAGTGTGGCTTACTATTTTTGGTAAGCACCCATATAGGGAGATTTACTATTTTTAGTAAGAGGTGATCCTTGCTTCTTCTTGATTATCTTGATGTGATGAAAATATTCATCCAATCCTATGCACATTGCCTTTGCTTCGACCACTTCTTGGGGTAACTTACTATTTTTGGTAAACACCCATATAGGGAACTTACTATTTTTAGTAAGTGGTCATTTCCACTGTTTTCTTATCTGAACACTCATTCAGGCTCTCTTGTAATCTTTAATGCCTATCGCCTTTGTCTTAGCTGCTTTTGATGATGACTTTCCAAACATAGCAAGTTTGTATAGGAAAACTTAATATTTTTAGAAAGGGTGTTTCTAGTGCCTGATTTGTGATAGAACATACTTTTTTGGAATCTCCTTGTTATTATGATCACACCATCTAAATTTCACATAGTTTTTTCAACTAGAAAGCCTATAAATACATTTTGAAATTTTGACCTGGCAGTGGCTTCGGGCACGGAGCTGCCATGGCGGCCATTAATGGAGCTCAAAATTTTTAGGTTTCGTTTTTGTCTCTGTTTGCAACAAAAACAACTCCATTGCAATATTTTTTTCATTTGGAGCTCGTGTGCAAGTTTTTAGCTTGTTTCCATTGCCGGAATGATGGGAAATCCAACGAATGTGAGCCAGTGCACGAAGAGAGGGTTTTGTTGGAGAAAATGATTCTGGGAACCATTTGATCTCTTGTTTATTGCATCTTGATCACCTTGAAAAATGATGAAATCTGTAAAAGACGGCATCACGACCCGACTTGTATCTTGTGAGATATGAAGATTTTTTGATCGAGTGACTTCATGGCTATCTGGCAAAAAACCTTCATTTTCTCCTTGTTCTTCGTCATTTCACTCCATTTTTCTCTGAGACGTACATATTTCTATGTATTCATGGTGTGGAGAGTTTATGTGGCCATGGCGGGGTTGGTTCGGAGCATCAATGGTGGACTGGGTGTCTGGACAATCATGCAAGGAGCCATGACAAGGTATGAAGTTGTGGAGGAGAAATGAGAGGAAGAAAATGACTAAGTGCTAAATTTAAAACTTAAAAACATGCACATGGAGGGGCTGGGAAAATTTTTATGTCCCTGATGTACCTGACCTCAGGGACATGAGGGACATCAATTTCCACGGTGGTTAAGGTGATGTCATGTGTCCTCAATCCGACGATAGGGGATTTGCTTGAAAAATGCACTTGGGGGCTGAAAGTTGGTCATGTGGGTGTCCAAATGACTCCCCATAGGGTTTGGGCACATTTTTACATGTCTAATTTCCCCCACCTTAGGTACATAAGGGAAATCAGTTTCCACGGTGGTCCTGGAGGTGACACGCGGCGCCCGATCCAATGACAGGGAATGCATGCTCCAAATAAGCACTTGGGGGTTGAACTGTCGAGTATGGAGGTCATATGAGGGTCCAAGAGGTCATATGAGGGCTGAGAGGGCTTCAAGGGGGCTAGGTGTACTTTTTCAACCTTGATGTCCCTGACCTTGTGGGACGTGAGGCACACAAAATCCCGTTAGGCTCTTGGTGTTGACACGTGTCCTCCCAAAAATTTGGCTAAATCCCGAACTTGTGACAGTGATAACTTGAACTCCCGATGAACCTTTTTGGAAAAAAATTATATTATAATGATTAGAAATGGAATTTTGAATCCAATGGTGGGGGTATCATGTCTTGATTATTCCATTTTATCCCTAAAAAATCAGATTTCTGAGTTTTTACTCCACCTATGCCTAAGAAAAACTACCTGCAGACATGATGCGCCAAAGTGTTGTGAAAAATATTATTTCACCATCATTTAGGTCTTCAAATCATCTTTCTGGATATATATTTTATTTTTTCTAACTCCATCCAGAGCTCTCGGAATATTCTTCTGAAGCCCAGCGGCTGTTTTAGGCTTGTGTACCGCCTAGGCTTGTGAACCCTGTTTTTTACTCAGATTACTCCAAGTCTTGCAGAACTTCCCTAGACCTTCCAAAATCATTTCCATGATGTTCTAAGGTCTTATATTCACCTCCATGTTGAATTTTTTCCTTTTTGTTTCACTTCAAGAGTTGATCCATTCCTGGGAAGGCCAACGATAACCCTTCCCAATATTGCCAGAAGATAGTATCTTTTTAGAACTCCCTAAAATCACCTAGGGGTGATGAATAGACTTACCTAATTCACCTAGGGGGATGATATTACATTATTCAAGAGGTAATTTGGACTAATTGGATAGACTTGGGGTGTCTTGGAATGATGAGACTTGAAAAAATTAACACTGGGGTATTGTTGTCGTGCTTAGAAATTGTCAATTTCCTTGTTGCACATTTACATGACAACATAATATAAGTACATAATAAAATTACATTACTAAAATGGGCATTCAACTAAACCTGGTGTCAGTTGATCCTTTCACATGGATTTTGGGATTGACACTTTCTTGTTGACCTCCACTCCACAACACGACAAACTAACCTCTGTATGGTGCTATGTCGGATAATGTACGGTGTTGACAATGATCATCTTCACTCCATTGCAAAAAAAAAACCTCAACGTAGAGCAAAGAGTAGACCTGATGTCTATTGACGATGATCATCATATTCCATTCTATTACAAGGCCTCCAGCCTCTCTGCAGAGATAAGATCAGACCCAACCTCTTCAATGAGCTTAATAGTAATTACGACCCTCCTCCGCAGCCTTCAATAGTAATTACGACCCTCCTCCGCGGCCTTCAAGAAAATAACTTGTCAATACCCAACGAAAATTTTTCAGAGCTCCATGATGAGTATACACTTCCTCGGTGCTTTGTCACGTCCCTTGGCTGCACGACATCTTCGGGCTCCCACACGAAAATAAGCCATCAATTTGGCCTTTACAATGTCAGTGAGTTAACAAATTATAACTCCCGATTTTACAGGTGCCTATTAAATAATAGGACTTATTTTCATCATCATGCTGATAACAATAATATCAATATTTTTATCATGTGCCTATTTAATTAAATAGGTTTTACTTCTCGAATATTTCTTATAACAAATAATATAGGTCTTCTATAGAGCCTATTAACAATAATAATAGGTATTATCTATCTCATATGCCTATTAAAAATAATAATAGGTTTACAATATTTCTCCAAAATGGCCTTCTAACTCCTTAAGGCCTTCTCACACTTCACTCTCCTCCTTGCTTTCCTTTGGCTTGAATAAGAGAGGCTTGTTTTTTTCTCTGATATATTCCTTCATAGGCTTCTTCACAATTCTCCTCTTACTGACTGTAAGCTCGAATGAGGAGATTGTTGTGTTTTCAATAGAGGAGAGGGGGCCTTTATATAGTGGGCTCGACCTACATTAGTTGTTTAAAGTGTTTATTTACCGAATCATATCCAACCAATTCAGTTGGAGTTGGTTGGGCTGGTATGCTTTGTGAGGGGAGGTCGCAGGGTTGACTCCCCCGTCCCCGCCATTCATTTTTCCATGCCCACTACTTGGTTGGCTCGCCAAGCTCTAAGCTATATCATCTACTATGTTGAGTCCCATCATGCCATGCCCACATGTCCCTACCTACTGAGTTGACACCTCCCACGTCTGTTGTTTCTAAGTTCTCCATGTGGGTTTCAATCCCACATTTACCGCGATTAAGATATGATTGGGATTAATATAGCCCGATGCCCATTGTATTCTTCATGGCTTCGGCCATGTATTCTCGTGTATTTTTACCTGAAGTATATGGCTCGACAAGTTGGTTAAGGGGCTCGCCGAGTTAGTTCAACTTTCCTTGTGTATTGGCTCGCCCTGCTAAGTTGGTGGTCATGACTTGGTGCATTATGGCAATGTGGTGATAGGGCACGTGGTGGCCTGAGGACCTACCACGTTGGCAAATATTTTTTATCCTGTTAATGAAGATGATTATCGAGAAAACCCAATTTTTTCACCTTTCATCTGATTCCACTTTTGGCACGTGTCGTTGCTAAATTGGCCAGTTGACCCTGTTGAGTCTACATTTTGACCAAACTTTGACCAGCAGTAACTTTTTCATATGAGCTTTGTTTTCCGCATTCGTATGGTCAATGGAAAGCTCTCGAAGTGATCTTCCACACTGTATCAATCTTGAGAGGTTTTGGGAACTTCTGTTCTATGCATTATCCTTTGGATCAATTATGACTGAATGTTCTACACTATATCTGGTTTTCTTTAACTCATCCGCCAATTCTACAACCTTCTTCTTTTATTGTGCACAATCATCATACACTTGATTATAGTTCATTTCATTAAAGGATTTTCTCATAAACATGGTTTTGAATTTCTTGATATTTTTTAAGTCTACCATTGTTTGTGTTTCTATAGTAAGCAATTCCTCTCCTCCTCTCTTTCTTTTATATCTAATAACACTTTTTATTTTCTTTTCTTCATAGTTTAAGGAAATTTCTGGTTTTTCAGTAGCAACCATGTTGATGTTTTTATTTCCTCTTTTCAAAGTTAAACCACATTCTCCAATCATGAAAATATTTCCTTAGAAGGCTTGTTGAAGAACTCGATAGATAATTTTGATTAGATTACACCTCTTCTTAAATTGAACCATTGAATGGGTTGCGGTCCAACAATGTGTATGATGGTGTAAAATATGTTTACTATCCATCCACAAAGGTTCTAATCCCAAGAGACACTAATAAAATAAAATAGGAGGTAGGTGATAAGGCCATTAAATGTCTCATCATTTACATGAAAAACACTTTTTTGTCTCTTTTTAAGTAAGTTTTAAGATGGATTTAGTGTGGTTAAACATTTTTTACTTGTTTTAGGATAAAGAGAAGGTATATATTGATTTTTTCTATGAATGTCATTGTTATACATTTAAAACTAATGTTTCCTATTTTATAGGTGTGTTATTTATCAAACAATAGGTTAAAGCATCAAAAGGGGTATGCCTAAAGAATTTCAATAGTTCTGGGATGTTTTCGGCTAAACTCCAATATTGTCTTAACCTTAGGATTCAACATGCAACAGAAACTACCGACTATTCTTACCTCAAAATTTTATGGGAAAAACTACAGACTATTTTAGCTCACATTTTTTGTAAATATTATGCTCTAAGATTCAACCGGGGGTTCTAACCATCATACGAGAAGCTAAGAAAATGGATACAAGAAACCACATAGTAGAACAAGGATCTTAAGCGGTGCTCGGTCAAAATGATATGTCTTAATAGCATTTTGACTCCACAAGGATGAAGAATCAGTCAAGATCAAAGATCCAGTTCTCCATTATAAATGCTTTTTCGTATATCTACTCTTTCTCCTATGTTTTCTTTAGCTAGTTGGAATGAGGAAAGAGAGGAATGTAAATAGGAAGTCATAAATAAACACCCCCCTTGTTTTATGGGACGATTCATAGTAGGAGGAGGATGTGTTTTTTAAGAAACCATGCTCTCTTTATGTTTTACTTCTTGCTATAAAACTTCCCAAGAATTTAGTTAGTTAGTTTCATTTTCTTTGGGCGACTCACCCATCTAAGAAGATGATTATAAATGTATTATCATACACTTATAAAGGTGTTAGATTTTTGT
The DNA here is from genome assembly GCA_019776745.2 of Taxus chinensis. NCBI lineage: Eukaryota > Viridiplantae > Streptophyta > Pinopsida > Cupressales > Taxaceae > Taxus > Taxus chinensis. The sequence goes on along the minus strand of CM034147.1, from coordinate 195,879,693 downwards.
AATAGCAATTTGACAATGAATATTATCTCAAAAGTATTTTTGGATTAGTTTGCGTTTAAGTGTTAGCTTCTAAGTCCAAGGGAGGAGCAAGGGCCCACTCTTTCCCATGGAGGAAGATAGTTGGTATTTCTTAGAATAGATCTCTCTTGCATTCATATTTAGATAGATTTAAACTTTTGTTTCATATTTATGCATACTTTCATTATAAAGGCGTTATATGTTTGAATTAGATGTTTGAATTCAATTTTGTTTACTTCAAAATGATTAACTTAATTACTCTTTTATGTTGACAGTTTTAGATGAAATTAGATGTTAGATTTCCTTCTATGTTATTTTGACTACTAGATAAGTGTTTAGGTGATATTTATGTCTGTCCTATTGCATACAACGTTGGACATTGCCCAGATTTGACAAAATACTAGACTAAAGTGAGGAATTAATGACAACCACTTAACTGGGATCATGCTCAGGATGAATTTGGTGGAATAGAATCATCTTAGTCTTTGGAAACTAAGTATATTCTAATTCTTTACACCTAAACAATTCAAACTTCCAATAAAATAAAAAAGTGGATTGAACCAAACTATTATAGATGACCCTTCAATGAACCAAACTGTGTGGAAAAAATTATTCACTTAACACCTTACTAGGCACTATTATTAGCATTTGATACAAACTATTTCATCTAAATCATCTAAAAAATAGAAATAGTAATCTTGTAAATAATAAGAAATGCAAATGAATTATTAGGGGGCGTGACCAATAAATTTGAACCCGCTCTTAAGATACCATTAGTTTTGCAAAACATGTTGCATCAACAACCAAATGGATCCCATTCCTAAAACTTGGCCTCAATAACTTACATAAGAAAATACCTTCTCCTTTGTTTTTCAACATGGGAAATTGATTAAACAAGTATGCTCTCCAATTGTAATAGGAAATTTAGCAAGCGTGGTTTGAACTACTATTATAGGATTAATATGGGTTTCCTTATTCACATTTATATAAAATAAATTATAAAAAATGAATTTTGTGATAAATATAAACATACAATTAGTGATCAAATTTGAAAGGCTCCCTATATTTTACTTTGAAGGGATGTGTTAAGTTTGACCCTTCATAAGTGATAGATTAAACAATATGTTGCCCTTTAATTGAAAAAAGAAAATCTTAATTACCTTTCAATATATATTAGATTATCATATATAAAATAAATATGAAAAAACTACAAAAAGTTAAATATTGAAAAATCAACTAAAAATCTTGAAAGGTAGTTAACTTAAATAATCAAGATTGAAAAAAGTAATTATATGTTCAACTTGCATCACTCAAAGGAAGAGATTTGTGATATTTCATTCTTTTCCATTCCTTATATATCTCATTCCAATCTACTATATCCAACTTTTAAGGTGCTGAAAGAGATAAAAAACACTAACACGTTTAATATATCCAAGCAAAGTACATACCTCTAAATAGTTTGAATGCAATTTAACTTAGAAAATCTCACTCACATGTTGATATACTTGTTGAAGTGTAAGAACTCTTTTCCATAGTTTCATTAAAGTAGGGAAGGAATCTTTCCACATTTCATCTTCACCACATTAATCTCATGCCTTGAACATACTCTTCTTCAGATGTGCTTTATGTAGATTCACAACAAAATTTATATTTTAGTCCTCATATATTTTCCAGTCTTAATTTTTTTCAGGGCTATAAATGTCCTTTGACATTCAATGCCAAATTTTTGGTATAAAAATATAAGATTCTAAAAAGAAACAAACTCTTTTTTACTCGTGATTAAGATTTGTTAGAAAATTTAAAACGATTAAAGAAATTGTAATTTTCTAAAGCCTATTAAGGCTGTAATAATAATCACAAGATATTTATTACATACAAAACAATTGTAAAACATATGATTTTTTCAGACCTCAAAAAACTAAATGTGGTTTAGTATTACTTACCTTAATATATCTTGAATACAAGAGTAATTTAGAGCATTAAGGAGTCATTAAATAATCTAGCTATCTATTGATTATAGAATACAAAAATTCTTTTTTTTGAGGCATAACAATTAGAAGTATTATCTTAATAACAATTTGAATACAACAAAAATTCTTTTTTTTTGAGGCATAACAATTAGAAGTATTATCTTAATAACAATTTGAATACAAAATTGAGAGAAAGAACTAATATTTAAGAACCCAATAAAATAAGGGCATTGAGAATAAAATTCCCAAATTGATTTAGTGGCTAGAAAAAACTTTAAAAACTAATATTGCTCTTATGAAAATATAAACACTCAACTAATTGCTTATTTAGTGGCGATACATCTTCTCCCTAGATTCCATACATGATTTGTGTAAAGTGAAAGTAGATTTATTTTAACAAAAAAAATAGAAAGTATGAGTTATGTAGCGCTATAATTATTCATTTAATAATTAATTTATTAAAATGAATCCGATATTTATAAAAATTAACATAGCATTTAATATTTATATGACAAGTGATTTTTTAGCTGACCAATCTAATGAAAAATTAACGTAAGTGACCTCATTTCAGTATTGACGTGTAATTTTAAATTGTAAATTTCTTTTGAAGTGTAAATTTTTAAACACCCTTATATGACAAGTTGAAACACATTTGAATGGCATTGACAACATCAAATTTGATCCATGCATGATACAAATACATAAAACAAAAATATATCCAAGATTTTATAAAAAGTATGCATCACAAATATACCCAAGATTAGTAAAAAAATATATATTTAAGGTTAATTTCATTTGAAAATATTATTCAATTAATTTGTAAAATAAGGATATGATATTTTTACAATTAAATTTAGAATTTGAGTAAAACAATTTTGGAGTTTCATTTTTTTGTGCTTTATAATATAAAATTTTGTTCCTTTTTTTTTTTTCATTTTGAAATTTTAAAATTAGTGTCTCCAATTTTCATTTTAAAATTTGGGTTCATTGATGACAACAAACTATAATTATATCGACCTCAACATAACAAAACGAACATTGTGTTCGACATATTTTGAAATTATTATAAATATTGAAGCTTTTGTATTGTTGTATTTGATTTTTAAATCATATTTGTAAGCAAATTCCAAAAAATTGTCCATAAACTTTCAAAACCGACATACATCTTATTTAGACACAAAACTAATATACTCAAAACCCAAAATAAAATAAAAATATTGAAACTTCTTAGGCCTTTAGGTGTTTTACAATGATGGTCATGAGTGATTGTAGAGAGTTGTGATATCCATGGATAAATTATTTATCCCAACCTTAAACTTGACATTTCTTTAAATTTAAATTTAACACCCATTTAACATCCACTTAGAAGTTTTTTCTCTTTCCTTGTGAAATTCCACTAAAAAATCATATCTTGACCATATGATATAATTTGGAGCACATTATTTTTGTCCCAAAAAGATATTTTTCATCCCAACACATTGGTGTTACTAGACTTACCCAATTTTTCGCAAGTTAGTGAAAACAACCCAAGACAAAGGCCTTAAATTTCTTAAATGATATGTTCCAATTAGAAATCCATACTACATTTACCTAGGTGAAATGCTCATCCATACACCTTGTACTAAGTTGCACATTAACTAAGACAACTATTTTCTATTTCTCTCTCCTAGCCTTAACCCTATATTTTTGGTTTTCAAATCCCATTTTGGTAAACCAAAATTAATCATCAATGCTCAAAAGACTAAAACCAAAATGCAAAAAACTTGTGTCCATATATTAATCATTACAAAATACACAATACTAATACGTGTACGTATCACAACCTTTGTAACCTTGGCAAACTTACCAAGGCTAACTGATTACCAAATTTCATTTTTTTAGTTTTTCCTCTCCTTAATACCTTCCAATAGCCTTAACCCTACATTCTTGGTTTTCAAATCCCATTCTGGTCAACCAAATTTAATCATCAATAACCAAAAGTATAAAACCAAAATGCAAAAACATGTGTCCACATATTACTCATTACACAATACACAATAATAATACTTGCATGTATCACAACCTTTAGTAGACCTACCGAGGCTAACCAATAACTAAATTTCATTTTTTCGATTTCACCCCTCTTTTAACCTTCCAATCTACATGTATTAAAGAATAATTATTCACCTCATTTTTATTTTTCATATTCTTTCTAAAAAAACATCGTCGACATAGTTTTACATATCATGGTCTAGCCTTTGTTTATTAGGACTATATTATATTCTGTTATGTCATGAGATGGAGTAATATTGTTGCATATTTTCAAACAAGGTGGGTTTGAATAGCAAACAAATAAACTCTTTGGAGCCTTATTTCAAAAATAATAAATATCTTAGATAGACTCTCTTACGAAGATACACACATATTTAATCATCCTAAAAATTAGTGGCCCTAATTTATATTCAAGAACTTGGGTTCATTAGCAACAAAAAACTATACTTGCATTGACCTCAACATAATAAAAATAAAATAATACATTCTTCACATTTCAAAAGTAATACAAATACTTGAATTTTTTATCATCATATTTGATTCTTAAATTATATTTATAAATAAATTCCAAAAATTTGAATTATTAAATTTCAAAACCGATAAACATCTTATTTAGTCACAAAATTAATCTTAAAGGAGTGTGGTTCAATGGTGAGGATGATAGATTTTTAAGACATCCACCAGGTTACAAATTCCTTTGGATACACAACACGAAGAGTTAAATGGATAAGGATATGGTTGTTCCGTGTGTGAATTTGATGGATTGGATGCCTCCTAGTCATCACTACTTAGCCAAAGGAAGGCTTCAGTATAGATATACAAATACTCAACAACTGTAATCATTTATATTATCTCCTTTTATCTTGGGGAAAAGACACCGATATCTATGTAAAATTGTTGGTTTTCCATAAAAAAAACTTTGAAACTTGTTAGGCCATTAGGTGTTTTATAATGATAGTCATGAGTGATTGCAGAGAGTTGTGATGTCCATGGATAAAACCTTTAGCTCAATTTTAAACTTGATATTTGTTTCTCAAGTACAAAAAATTCAAATTTAAATTTGACATCCATTTAACAACCACGTAGAAGTTCTCTTTTTTCTTATAGAACTTAGCTAAAAAATTGTTATATTTTGACCATAAAATATAATTTGGAGCTCACTATTTTTGTCCCAAAAATATATTTTCTATCCCAAAACATTGATACTACTAGATTGACCCAATTTATCGTAAGTTAGTGAAAACAATCCAATAAAAGGGCCTTAAATTTCTTAAATGATATGATCCAATTGTAAATACCTACTACATTTACCTAGTGAAATGCTCATCCATACAACTTTTAATACGTTACACATCAACTAAGACAAATATCTTCTCTTTCTCTCTCCTAGTCTTAACCCTACATTCTTGGTTTTCAAATCCCATTTTGGTCAACCAAATTTAATCATCAATACCCAAAATACTAAATCCAAAATGTGGAAAATGTGTACATATTAATCACTACACAATACACAATAATAAAAACTTGCATACAATGTATTAAAAAATTGTAACCTTAGTAGATCTACCAAGAATAAATAATAGCTAATTTTCATTTTTTTAGTTTCCCCCTCCTTAATACCTTCCAATATACATTTACTAAAGAATAATTATTCACCTCATCTTTATTTTTCATATTATTTCTAAAAAACATCATTGACATGCTTTTACATATCATGGTCTGGCCTTGTTCATTAGGACTATATTATGTTTTGTTATATTTTGAGATAGAGTAATGAATAAATTAAAATCATTCCGTTTTGTTCAAGTTTAGTTATTTGGGTTCTTTGTACTATTTGATATGTCCATGTTCACAATGTCTTCTTATTCTCTAGGTGAGAGTTTCTTTGCTCCATTTATACAACAAAAAGAAAGTTATTTCACAGAGAAGCTAGAAAACTCAGTTTTCATTATGATGTGTCTAGCGGTCTATACATATATAAAAACTTAGTTTCCTTTGTATTCAAGAAATATGACAATTTTTGTAATACCCACAAATTTTTCTTCTATATTTTTTGGTTGCAACTGCAAGAGTGGCTTGTGTACTAATTTTAGATGGTGGGCTGAATTACAGGGGAAAATGACCACTTCTCACATGGTCTATGTTGGGTAGATTTTTTTTTCCTACTTTATGTGGGCAAGTCTATACATCTAAAATCCTCCATCCGTCCATAAAAATGAATTTAGACTTTGCTTGTAAGTTATGCAAAAAAATAAATGTGTTGATAAACTATGGTATGAAATTATCAATCATCTTAGTTTCTAATTCATCTTGATAGAAGAAAATATATGTTCCCAAGATGCAACAATTGTGGTAAACGGTGAATTCTTCAAATCTCAAAATAGAATTTGTTTCCAGCTGTAAGAAATTATTCTCAAAGAAGAAATTGACACCCAATATTTCAACTGAGAGAAGCCCCAAAACTGAATGTAATAATTAATCAAATTGAGAAGCTACATGTGAGCACTAGATTTTCATAACATAAGAGTGATCATGGCTTATAATTACCATTTGGGTTGAAATGTTAACATCGACAAAAACCCACAAAAATGGTCTCTTCAAAATGATGGGGGTAGAAAATCACTTTACCTTTTTCTATGCGCAATAACCGCTCCTATGAAAATGAAGGCATTCTGCCAACACTATCTATTTACCTAATTAAGAAATTATAGTTTATGAAAGCTTACATATGTATTAATTTTAGGTTCTCATTTTAGTAAGTGTATGTGGATTTGTAGGATTACCTATCATGCAGAATTGCGCCTTCACAAGTGCAAATTATACTACCCCAACAATGGGGAATTTGATCCTTGCATTTACCTTTATATCATTTTTTATTTACAGGTACCAAGTTTAGTCAACAATACTTGTAGTCCTTACCCTAGAGTGGATTCAGTGGAGGATATTTTGGGTATCTATGGCTTTTAAATGCTGTATGTTTTTATACAACATGCTTGTAAACCTTTTTCACATTTCAATTTACTAGTACGACTCTTCTTGTCCGATGGTATATAGACAACATCTCTGTAAATTACATATAGATGAAACAATCCTTTTATTAGAAGATGATTTCTAGAATCAACTATGTATTGTTTTTTTTTGATGCGAATCACCGCATTGGGTCTATATATTTCTCTGTCTAAATTTTTCTTGATGATGAATCTTGTGTTGGGTCTATATATTACTCTATCTGAATTTTTCCTGATGATGAATAACATGAAGTGATTCAAAATGTATAGGGAAACAATGATACACAGCTGATTCCAGAAATCGTCTTCTAATTTTCATGGACTGTGGAAACATACAAACTCTTATAAGTCTTTCTAGCCCAAACAATATCCCAACAATTATCTTAATTTATTATCAGAGTGAAGATCCACTAAATACAAAAGTATCCCATACTAGAACTCCTTACAGGGTCTATATATATATCCATCACTATGTGTACAATAATTTATGTCGTGACCTGAATTTAGGCCAGAGAAAGTAGTTATAAGAAGGTCAACCAATTAGGAAAACATTATGGGTACCCTCATTTCTGTCGGAGGAGCGATGATAGTCGATCTATACAAGGGTATGGTTATTAGATTTTCTTTGTATCTAAACCATGGCTCAAACTAAAGTGATTATATTGCAATGAAAACATCATCAGTCAAAGATTGGATCATAGGATCTATTTTTATTGTAGGGGCTTCAATCTCTTGGTCAAATTGGAATGTAATGCAGGTAATCATTTTGAATTTGGGCTATGTATGAATCTCTTTTCTTCAACATTTTTTTTCTAATATTAGGTTTATAAGAAAAATTGTGTATTCAGGTGGCAACTTTGCTGAGATATCCAATCAAATTACCAATGATTGCTTTCATGAACACACTGGAAACTATGCAATCAACCATTCTCACATCTATTATTGAGCACAATTTAGTTGTTTAGATTTTAAAATGGGACATTGGTTTCATAAGCATTTTATATTTAGTAAGAAATAGTATTACTACCTTTATCCTCATGTTGGTAGCTATAAACTAGAAACAATCATACATTCAGAATCAATATAATAATCCTTTTCTTGTAGGCAATTATTGGTACATGGGTTACTTATACCTTGAAAACTTAGTGCAACGAAAATAAAAGACCTTTATTTGTGGCAATGTTTAAACCCATTGGCATAGTGATCACAACTATAACACTGACCGTGTTTTTTGGTGACAAACTTCACATTGAAAGGCCTAACTTCTAGTGTTCTTTAGATTCAACTAACATTTACGCCTTGAAAAGTAGAGAAAGAGATAGAGTATAGTATAAGGAAATATCCTGGGGAAATTCCTATCTTGAGCTTAATTTGACAGTTTCTATTTCTTTGTTGCATTTTTAGTGTGGTGGGAGAATTTTTCATTGTGTTAGGTTTTTATGCTATGATTTGGCCCAAATCAAAGGATACTGATAGTGTTGATAACTTACCAAATATAGACCTTGTTATGTGTCAGTTTGATTCAATAAAAAACAATTCATCTAAAACTAGACAACTATTATTGGAACACAAATGCCCATAATTCATGAAGAAAAATTGAGCAAGAAAGATTTTGACACACTATAGACACATCAAAGCGATTTGTCTTAGTTGGTATCGACATATGTACAAAAGTGTAAATGTTGGATAAAATATTTCTTTCACTCATATGTCCATCCACTATAGGGGGCCGATGTTCACTGGTTTTCCCTACATCACACGATTTTATACAATTACTCGACCTCAATACAATCCTTGACCAATATCCATGCATTCAATACATTTCAATTATTAAGATTTGTTAGCTTATCGATAGATTATAATCTTCAAACTAATCAAATGAATTATAGTATTCAAAAAAATCAACTTAATTATATTCTTCGAATTTAAAACACTCCCTTTTCGTAACCAACTTAAACATCATTCAGTTGGCAACCTTGAAGCTGTAAAATAATAAATTCAAAAAAATGTAATGTATGTTCGTTAGATAATTGCTCTGTTTTGTCCATATTTTGGGTGTTCTAAATTTTTGATGAGTGTTCTTGCATTTCCTTCCTCTTTGTAATTGCTCCAACTAAAAATTTAAAAGGGGCCCTACAAAATTCTACTCAAAGCTATATTTATAAACAATTGTTTTCTTCAAGAGTACTTTTACACCGCTCCTTACATTATGATATATCTCGAGAAACAATTCCCTTGGAATCTTACATAACATTAATTTTCTCCTTTTTGAATTATAGTCGTTATTGTCATATCACTATTTGAGGGTAGACTTTCCCATTTATCCACAAAGCCACTTTACTCCTCCTTGGTCTTCTACTGAACCCTTCATCTTCATCTCTTTTCCTCTCCCATTGTTTCTCTCCCTCCAATCTGACTTCCTCAATAGATCCCCATCCGTTTACAGAGGGAATGTGTTGAAATCCAACGCTTATGTGTGCCCTTGCATTATCGTGTACCTCGAGAATCATGTTGTAAAGGTTACAATGACAACATGTACCTCGAGAATGGTGCTACAAAGGTTACAATGCACATGACACAGGTGCTCAGAAGAAGAAGCATAAAAATCAATACAAATAGACATTACACCCGAATGAAGTGCCTCCTAATCCTTAATCTTCTTCTTCTTCTTCTGCATACAAAAAAGAAAACAACAACATGTAGTAGTTTCTTCTCAAAGAAAATTGAACCCACTACAGATACAGATAAAAAGCCATATCAATAAATTTGTATGTAGTAAAATGAGGAGATATTAGGATTACATATTTATCTCTGTGTACACATCTTATTTAACCCATACCAAGTATAAAATCCCTCTCACTTGTAGGGCATTCAAAGGCCAATTCAATAACTACTCCAACCATCACCTTCACCTCATGGTTTTCCTTAACCTTTAAATTTTCTCGCGCATCAATGACATAATCATATTTTAATTTCATAGAGAACCAGTAGTGGTTTTCAGCAATGTGCAACTTGTTTATAGGTGTACGGAAATTTTCTGTCATTGTGAAGGTTGTTTACAAGCCAGAGACAAGGATTGTGGCATTTTTTGTGAGCACATTCTTCTTGAAAATATCATGAGGTGAAAGTTTTAGATGATTTCATGGCAGTGGATTCCAGGTGGATGTATGGTGGTAGTGAAGGGAAGGAGTGGAGTTACAAAGTTTTTTGGGTGGTTTTGATGTTGACAGGATGGGAATTTTGGAGATATTATTCCCTCTTGCATTTTTCATAGACATGTATTTAGAATTAGCCTCTACTTAATTTCATTAATTAAGGCATAATTGATAACGTTTCCATATTTGTTTGTGTTTTTCCAAAGCTAGTCTTATGTTGAAAAGAAAGTCATTCAAGCCCATCTGTGAATTACATTAATAGATTGCATAGACAAGACTGTTACTATTTTAATTTTGACTTGGGGTGCTTTGGGTTGTCAGTTTGTGACTTTTTGTTGACCTATGGATAGAATATATTCAAATTTTTCTTTCATGCAAAGCTCTGCTAAAATGACGAGCATTCTAAGAGAAAAAATCCCATGAATAAATTAAAATCATTATGTTTTGTTCAGGTTCAGTTATTCAAGGGTTCTCTGTAGTATTTGATATGTCTATGTTTGCATTGTCTTCTTCTTCTCTAGGTGAGTTTATTTTCTCCATTTATACAATAGAAAGAAATTTCTTTCACAGAGAAGATAGAAAACGTAGTTTTCATTATGATGTGTCTGGCAGTTTATACACATCTGAAAACTTAGTTTCCTTTGTATTAGACAAATAGGACACTTTTCGTAATACCCACAAATTAATTTTCTATATTTTCTTGTTGTAAATGCAATATTGACTTGTGTACTAACCTTCATCTCCCCCTCTAGGTAGGGATAAACCTTAGAATCCTCCACCTATTTCACGAGAGCCGTTACATTTTTCTCATCATGATAGACCTCATGATGTGCTGCATACATTACTTGATAGGCATTTGATTCACTTACCTTCTAACCAACATCATCCACCTCATCACTTGTTGCGCCAATGTGATAGACCTTACTACAATTTTCATTGTATAAATGGCCATAGGGACGATGAATGTTGGGCCCTTCATGATATATTGCTACAATTATAATATAAGGGTGTCATTGACTTTGGTTCTCGCTCACATGAGTGGTCTATATCGCCAATCCCTTATAGGCGTATTGTTACTCCATTTGAGTTATCTCCTCCATATAGTTGTAAGGTCATTTTTCATCCACCGCCACAAGTTGTTACTCATGTGTGCTCTCCATCATATCCATCCATCACGGCACTAACTCATCCGCCGCTTCATGCTACTATTACACATTGGCTTCTATAGCCCTCAGCATCTCCACTTCTCACCACTTCTCACCACTTCTCCACTCAACATTCAGTTCAGCTCATACGCTCATGTTGATTTCATTTGACATACTTCCACTACTTCATGCCAACTCGGTATTTAGTAGGTGATCTCTATCACCTTACCCCTCGATGATGCACTCATGTTCTTACGGTTCTTACATGACTATTGAGGGATCTGTTACAATAAGAACCTCTCTTTACTCTTACGCTACATGCCTTCTTGATAAATCTATACAACACACTCAATCATATCACTTCCTGATGACGCACTCTTGCTTTACGGTTCATTCTTGACTGCTAAGGGGTCTTATCTAAATGAAACTCATCATCCATACACTAGGGGCATCACTAATCTTCCCTTATCCTCATCATACTAACATGCGTTTCACTACACTATTACGACCATCACATACTCTTACACATTATTATTTTTTACTTTATCATTAATAAAAAATTTATACATACATATAATATACTTTCTCGCAATCACATTATATACATCATATACACTATATCATAATTTATCTATCTATAATCACATTATTTCACATCAAAATTTATCCATTACGAATCAATTCACCAATTACAAACACGATCAATGTTCAACACATCACATAGCACACCTCGCAACAAGCATCAATGAATCATACATCATCATTAGAAAAAAAATAAAAAATAAAATGCAACGATCATATGCTGATAAATCCATATATATATATATATATATATATATATCGTTCATAATCATAGTTACAAAGCATCTCATCACTGGGGGGCAAGTCCCCTACATCAATACAACAATACATATCAAATATCATCATCACTATCACTCTCTGGTACCACGAGGGCTCTAGAAATAGATACCTCATGGCTAAATTTACGTCGTTAATATCATCCTCTGTATCTGTCTACCTTCCTACACAATAGTGTCACCTTTGTCGACTGCTTTGTAAAGCAACTCTGTAACTCAAAAAAACATGCAAATACATCTAATGCTAGAGGACCACCACCCACTGCCTCTCTAGTTTGTGGTGTCTCCTCATGTGACTCATCCCTTTCGTTAAGTAGCACGATGGACGTTGTCATTGCGATAACAGCTGACTCGAACAAATGGGCATGCTTTCCCGCAATATCATCCACACGCTCTAGCATACCTCCACCTGTGAGTATATTAGTCAACACATTCCACATCAATTTGTGAATAGATGTGTCCACAATCAATGCCTAATACACATTACCTACAACCATAAGAACAACACATTAGAAAAACAATGAAAATTACACAACCAAGAAAAAAATTGTACAACATAACTATACAAATACTCATGCTCTACTATCACCGCTGCTATGCCACCGGGGGTAGGTGCTTGCCACTCTACTCCTCCTGGCGGTAATACCATAACATCTGTAAAAATTGGAAACAAATACACCCACCAATACAATGCCCACCATGCACAATATGCCTCGGTACACCCTACATTATCCCCATCTCTCGGATCTATCACTACGTCAGCCTCGTCTAGCTCGGGAGGTATTAGGTGCTCTCCTGTTGGCCTTGGTCTTGATCTGACCCTCCTCAGGGCCCTAATATCTCTAAACCATATATATGGCTTTGGGGGAACATACTAGGCCATACCAAACTGTCGTGAAACTCAATCAACCTGAAATAACTCGGTCACCATGAGAAACTAATCCTCTAGTCACATCGTCTATCATATGCATCACAACTCTACTACATCCTTCAACTATCTTCCATAGTCTTGGTATGGCCTCCATATCACACCTTTGACCCCATCTGATCTATCATCGATCTATAGGATTTTGTATCCATCTTCCTCCCATGCACAGCAACCCATCTCCCAGTAAATATGTCTGGCCTCTCCCAATCTTTCTGGGATCCACCAATTGGCCTCAATACTGCAATATGATCATACATTCACACATACAACAATGTTGTAGCTCTAATGCCACCACTATGATCCTCCTATGTAAATCTATATAGATCCCTATATAGGTTGGATAAAACACATCGTTCCCAAGCATACCTAGTGCTATCTTCCTCTATCCAACGGAATATATCATGTATCTTATATAAGATTCCTACACCACCACCCTCCACTACAATACATGAAATTATCACCACGACAATACACTTATGCAATCATAGAACCATTGATCTTAGAATCACATCTAGGATAATATCGGCCTCAGTAAGAACTCGAGTCCCCATAAAATACTGCCTCACGGCCCTCATTTGTCTCTGCATATCATCCACAACCATAACCAGTACTCTCTCACAAATAATAAGTAATCACAGTATGCGATACACATCTTCTAGTGTGGCTGTCATATCCCCAATAGGTAACCAAAATGTGCAAGTATTTGCACACCACATCTCGCACAAAGCTGTAAGCATATGAATATTATGGGGCACATCCCCCATCCTTGCTATGTGCCATAGGACATAATGGTATAGAACATCCCACTTATCATCTGACAACCCCAATTCGAGCAATGTACTCAAATGGAGGCCACCACAAAAATCTCTCGAATATATATCCCTATGCACACTACAAAATGACAACAAACACAATGTTAGAACATCAAACATATACAAAACTAACCACCTACAACACCAACACACATCAATTTTACATATATAGCACTTTGGATTCAACCCAATTCTTTCTAGACATGGGCAACTAGGAACATGACTGGGGCACCTTAGAGCAGGACACCTACGCCATGTTTGGGTACTCCTGTACTGAAGGTCATTACCAACCTCACCACTCTTGTCCAGGTCCAAAACACTGAGAAATTCAAAAATTAAAATTTCACAAAAATTCATCAAAACTGAATAATATCAATACATTATTTAAAAAAAAATCATGCTTACCAACTCCTCCGTCATATGCGATACTATAACTGTCACTACCATCTCGAATAGACTTGGTCCTAGTGCTCTAACTTGCGACATCTTCGTACATCCAGAGCTCACAATCACACTCACATAATAATCAAATGAGTTGCCTAATCAATTTATCACATTACTATTTATAGTAACTTTTCATTCTGCACTTTATTAATACACATTAGTCACTCTTCACACTCATTTTTTCTACTAATACACATCACATGATTTCCCTCATATCTTGAGCATCCTTACTCCGATTTTGATCTTGTCTATGAAATTCTTTTCAGAATTCCACCAATTACCATATCATACATGTTTCCAACACCATTTTAATCATTGCAATCATTCCCATTCAATATGCATGCAATTTTTTGATATTTCTCATATATTTTCCATTACATTCTTATGTCCTTACTTTTGGCTAAATGTTCATTTTCCTCATCACGTCCCCTTTTGCCGAAAGGGGGGGGGATACAATTAGGGTCATCCTATAATTCCCCTTACACCATTATGTGATCGTTCTACATTTCTAATTCATCATTAGCAAAATTTTTCTCAACAATTCCCCCTAATGACCTAACCTGGGGGCATCAAACATAAAATATCTCCATGAGTAACCAATCAATCAATCATGTACATTCAAATTTTGATAAATAAAACCTTTTAATATTCAAATCATGTCAATCAATCAACACAAACACTACACATTTATCCTCCCATATGACTTAACTTAGGAGTTATATCACCACTTTCTTAGATGACCTAACATGGGAAGTTATTCTACACTTTGCAATTGCTTCCAAATGACCTAACGTGGAAGCCAACACATACACATTGCGGTGACACCCTTGGAGTGGGGGAAATGAGATGTCATTTCCTTTCATATACTACTCCTATATGGGTATCATTTTTGATTTAAAATTTGGATCCAAAATCAACAAAATTTGATCTTTTTCCATCTAGAGTAGCTAGATATTTTGAGGATGTAGTTAAAGATGGAGAGTAAAACTAGACCTCTCTCCTTGTACTCTTCCTTTGATTGCAGGACGCATAAATCCTCAATGTTTCATACACATGCAATCGGGTTGGGAAATGATCACACCCTTTCCCGTCACATCTCTATCAATGAAAAAATTAAAATCTCCAATCATTCTTCATCACAACCATCAATCTCATTTAGAGCTCCTCATAACGGTCCTCCATCTCTTGTTACACCACATGGATCAACATGCTGATCCATGGTTCGTCACACTATATGTTATTACTCGACACACACTTATACTTCACTCTTCGTGTACTCAAGTGACATTAAATTCTCTGGAATTCTCAAGTATGCATCTCTATCTAATTTATGTTACCAAACTTTCGCTCACCAACATAAAGTGGGGGAAAATGTAGACAAAAAATCACACACTTAATACTATTATTATACCGCCAAGTATGTTTATATATATATGGATCTTACGTAAGAAATGTATTCACCGATGACCTATCCCATAGTCCATTTATTGTCTTGTTGGTATTTATTATTGTTTATCTTACACACTTGTCACTCAGACACACAATTCTGGTTAGGTGTCATTGATCCCTATTTGTCAGTTCTCACTCATTCTTCGTCACTTGTCTCTTGAAACTAGCGCCCAAGGCTGGACACTAGTGCTAGGTGCTCTTGTCCATCCTGGGCACCCATGTCCTCTTTATGTTTGATCTTATTTTTAAAATTTGAGGTTGGTATTTTCAATTTTCCCTCTCATTTTCTAAGGTACTAGTTGGCATGTCAGGTCATTAGTGTTGAAATTCAAACAAGAGATCCCAATATAAACACAACATACATACCATTATAAGGGAAAAATATTTTTATCAAGGGCTAGATATCTACATAGAGCAAGGGATTGCATTTTCGCCATTATCCTACATACACACTCCATAAGAAGGGGAGTTCATTCTATTCTATCCACACATTTGCATTTTTATCTAGTTTTTGTCCCCTATCTTGGCGTCACTAGCGCGAGGGCGACCTAGGAGCACTATTGCACACATAAGCGCATTGGGTCTGTAATTTCACCATTGTGGCAACTGAGGAAAGTCTGACCCCTCATTTTGCATATTTATTTTTTAGGATTTGATGTCTATTTGAGTGTTTTGTAGGTGCTTTCTTCATTGCAGGTTTATAGGTACCTCGGCGATCTAAGTGCAATATACACATGACAAAAGGATAATAAGTGTAAAACACTAACGACCATATTCAAACCAACTTCCAGCCATTTCCGCAGAGCCAAGCACCGAGAATCAAGAATAGGGTGCCCGAAGAACCTCCATCCATCTCCAGGTGCCCCAGTCTGGTTGTTTTCACCTCTATTACATTTTTTCTGTGGTTCGTGGCGATGATCTATTATTCTGTTTTATCTCACTACTCAATCCCAAGTCACTGCAAGGTAAGAGAAATTGAGGTAAGTCCTTTACCCCTCTTTTTTATTTTTTGTTGGTTTGAAAAAAATTTGGTTAGACAAGTCATGGGAAAACAAGCCAACAAAGTGTAGGTCATAGCCCCTCTTTGAGACAACAAAGTGAAACTGGTTTATTACTATTCCATCAAGCAGGAATCTGTGCAAATCTACACTATTCTAATTTTAGGGGGTTTGGTATCTCATCCCAGTAGAGGTAGTTCCAACTGTGAACAGAAATGTAAGAGGGAAGGAATGGAGGAAGGTAGATTTGAAGGGAGAAAAGAAATGAATTCCAAGATGGAAAGTTCAGAAGGTTTATGCTTTGGGCTGGTAGTAAACAAAGCTAAACTTACTTGCATAAAAAACAAAGCAATACTGATGAACATATGACGATAATAAGAATGAATCCAATAGACTAGAAACATAGATCTAACTTAAGAAAGATCTGATGCAAATAACACATATATTAAGCACAAAGTCTTAACATATATATTAATATCTCTTATGTTACAAGAAGGCACAAAGTATTTCTCTCTTTACTTCCTTTTTTATACAAAAAATGTCCGCCAGGAATACAACAAGTATTCTAGTATTTATAGAAGGAGAAGGAGAAAGAAGACAAAAAGAAACTAACCACTATTTATAAAATATCTTACAAGATATTTACAAAATATCTAAAAAGTCAAAAGTTGACTTTGGGCAAGTTTTTGGATGGCAACATCCCATGGTGCAACATGGATGATGTCATCGTAAATGCCAACATACTTTTTAAATATTTTTACAAAAAGATCGAAGCATACACAAGAAGAGACACTACTCGTCATCATCTCTCTGCTTGAATGGAGTGTCTTGCTTCTGATCAGGAGAGGTGATGTGACACTGAGATCGGTATTCCATAAACTTGCTAATCATCATCTGAAGTTGATTATGATCAGGACCCTTGAAGTGGTCTCCGATGAATTCGCAAGTTTCTTTTTCAGTCTTGAGCTTGTCAGGTAAATCGGCGTAAGTTTCACATGATTCAATTAAAAAGCCGATGAAGTTGCGGCAAGACAAGAGGTTATTGATTGAATCTTGATTGAAAGTGACCTCTGGTGCCAATCCTTGAGTGGCTATAGCCTTAAAGCACTGTAAAGTATCATTTACTTCTCTCAAGGTGAACGAATCACTAAGTATTTCTGGAGCCATTTTTGTAACCATTTTCTCCATGTTATACTGTGCATCCAGAGCTTCCTCTTTTATTTTATCTATCCTCTCCAGGATATATTCCATTTGATCAACTCAGTAATCTAGTGTAATGAGAGATTTTTTATGTGCTCGTGGGTGATCAATGACGTCGACCTTTAATAGATCGTCAGCCGAGTAGTTTGTCATTGCTTGGAATGTTTCATGTTGCAATCTGGTGTTATCCAACTCCTTGGAGAGGGATCCTGCTACTACTTGTAGCTCCTTATTGGCTTGACCTATGTCCTGGTAGAGCACAGTTAATTTCTTGATCATTTCCTCTCTATCTCTGAGGATTCACTCTATTCAGGAGGATACTGCCGCTCCTTGTTCACCAATCTTGGCATATTCATTTATCTTATCCTAATTGAGAACTTCAATAGGCTTGACAACAGTCACAGGAGGTGCATTTCCCATTCTTTGCAATGCTTGGAGAAGATGTTTGTTTTGTTCCTTTAGTATCCTCTTCTCCTCCTTTTCTTCTTGAAGTTTCTTGCAGAGGGCATTTACCGCAGACAAGGCCTCTTCTTGCAAGCTCTTAGACGAGGTTCCCATTGTGACTTAGGTCACTGTAAAGTCTATAGGAGAAAGATCTTTCTTCTCTTTAGAGGGATCTGGGTAGGCAATCTCCATGACTCTCTCTCCTGAAACGCTCTTAGAGAAGTGAGTTATAGCTTTTTGCTTTTTGGGTCCCTTCTTTGGAATGACAAAGAAGTCCATGGGTGCTATGGGAACCTTTCTCTTGAGTTGACCCAGATGGTCAGAGATCCAACTTGGACTTATGGGAGAGGGAGTAGAGGAAATGGAAGAAGAAACGGGGGTGAAAGGGGAAGCAATTGAAGAGGCCACAGGGAAGAACGTTGAGACACTTGGTGGTGGCATCGACAAGGAGTCCAATGCGCTACTGCTTGTAGGGCCTAGAGTTGCTACATGAGAAGAAAAGGTCATGGAGGTGGAAGGGATCTGTAATGAGATGGAGGGAACACTAGGTGATAGATCCGCACGAGAGGAGAAGATGGAAGAGGTGGGAGATGGAAGGGAGGAAGGGAGAGAAGAAGAAACATCCATTAGGATAGATGTTTCAACGACAGGGGGAGGAGAAGGAGCGGAAGAGGGAATGGTGGGTACCTCAGTAGTTGTAGATATGACCACATCTTGAGTGGATGTATCTGTTGAAACTTTGGTGGTCTCTTATTCTTTTCCTGGAGGGACCAGGTTGACTAATTACTTCTCAGAAGTAGTAGGAGGGATTGGAGGAGCTTCTTCTTTGCTTGATTCTCCCTCCTTGTATTTCCCTTTTCCTTTTGGCACCTGGGTTGGCCTTGGAGGTGCTCTTCCTGAAGGAGAAGTAATGAAATCTACCCCGAGGTAGGTGAGACCATTTTGTTTGCACCAATTCTCGGTGTGCTGCAACATGTGCTTGACCCTTTCCTGAATGGTCTTTGGTGCCTTGGCTCTGCCGATTTCTACGAATGGCCAATCGTCCCCATCTGTGTCAAGATAAACTTGATCAAGCTATTGGAATCCTTTTGGAACAATGACGACGCCATAGTGTTTGATTTCTTCCAGAGCTAGCCTGGAGTGATCCTTTCACCTGAGATCTATCTCGTGTGTCAGGTCGATGTAGATGTCCTCAATCTTAGGAACATGGATGGGATCAATTTTTACCTCTGGGAGGAAATCACGGTAATCAAAGGTAGGCCTGGCTGGGAAGTTATGCTTTAGATTCAACAATTTAAGCTCGACATACATTTCTCGTGCTTTGGCCAGTGTGGTGCAGGTGTATCAGCCCACTATAAGGGGGAATGTAGTTCCCCCCTTATTTCTCTTCATGCACCTCTCATGGTATGTGATTAGTTGCCTTGACAACTCTAAAAGAATCAACTTGGGCCCCACGTAATTTGGTAGCTTTGTTGGTTCACCCTCAAAATTCGCTGCTCTGAGATAAGTGAATGTGGGAAACTGAGTGAACAATGCTCCCCACTTCTTTGTGATAGTGATCACACTCGGGCTAGTTTGACCATGTCTCATATTTGGCCTGAATAGGTAGATCACCTCATAGAAGAAGGTGTCATTGATTTTTGAGAACTGGGGGATGCTGTTCTCGAGCCTTAGCTCTGGGTAGTATTCATATATTTTGACTTGGGGCCATACCCCATTTCGAGCTAGGTTGGAAAAATCTCTCGTTGATGTTACAACGTATACAACGTAGGAATTCATATAGAACTTCCCAGTTTTCATGACCTATTGAAGCTGCTGGGAGATGCTATCACTGATGATCTCTCCCTAGCCAAAACACTGCTCAGGCACATTCTTGCTCATGGTATCTAAGTACCTTAACATCCATTTATGGAAATGATGGGCATCAAGAAGCCCAAATACACTGCTCAGCAAGGTGATTGTATCACTCAGTTCCTCATTAAAGTCATTGCGGTGGATGGTCTGAGGCCATCTGCTCACTAGCTTCTTGTTTTAAAGATAGAGCTCATTCATCATTTACATACATTTGTCCTCATTGTCATCCCATGCCTTCTTGCAGTCTTCTAGGCTTATGGTGACGTACTGCCTGTGATGAGGAATGCCCAAGGTTATTTCAAAGTGATGAGCAGTTAGGTCGATGACCGTCTTTCCCTCTTTATCTTCAAAACATCTTGTGTCTTTGTTATAGCATCGAGCCACCAACATGATGAACTCATTATTCATGGCACTTACTGGCATCCTAGCTGCAAAGTGCAATCCACTGCCCACCAGTTTGTTCATCCAGGGGCCACTAGTTTCCTGGTTGGTTCTCGCCCATAAGTCCTCTATATCAATGTGCCTAAGCTCAGAATCTCTGACATTGAGATCACTCTCTGCGTATGAGTCAGGCATCTTGAATTTCTGATACTTGTACTTCATCTCTTGTTCTGTCAGCTTCACTTTTCTTTTAGACTTGGTTGGCTTTTTGCTTGACGAAGACATGTGTGAGCTCGAGGATGGTTGTTGTTGTTCTACAAGGAGAAATAAAGAGGTCCAACACAAAAGATCCATGTCAACCATCATGTTATTCATAATGAAAGCTTGCAGAAAGAAAAATGAGCAATTATAAGGCTAGGGCGTAGGGTGCAAGTTCACAGCATGCTGCAAAGGCTTAATAAGGCTGGTTGCACTTTTGTAGAGTGTTGCACAAAAGGTTTTAGCACCAAGAAGAAAGGCGTGGGGCATGGGTTTACAACACATAACATGGCATGTTGATGTTAAGGATCATGCGCCTGTACCTTAGGAAATTTGCGTTTAACTGGGCACTGCAAAAGATGGTGTTGCATGAATTTTAAGTGTGCCCAAGGCGCAATTTCAGAAGATGTTGCAAAGGAGATCAGTACACCAAAGGAGAAGTTCTTGGCATGGATTTGGGGTGCACAACATCTTATTTTGTTGTTGATCAGGATGCTCTTGGTCCCTCACAAGATTACTAAGTGTTTATACTGGGCGCGGGTTAGGGATATGTTGCATGCAAAGACACTACGCAAAGGCGTGACTGTGGGGGTTGTAACATGTAAAATCAGTGCGCCAAAGGAAAAGATTATTTCTGCACTTTCTTTGATTCCTTTTCTTTCTACATGAATTTTTCTTTCTCTTGGGTTTTCAAAAAATGGTAGGGAGAAGAGGGATTTTTTGCAAGGCAGTAAGAGGATATATAAAGGATGGCTTAATCTGAGGCAAAGCCTTCTCATATTTACAAATATGGAAGGAAAGGTAAGGTGGTTTCCAGATTGTTATGGATTGGTAGTTTATTCATTTTAGATTTAACCTTTTGGTTTATAAAAACCCTAAAACCTAAAAATAACTAAGAAACAAAACCACAAACAATAAGAAGAGTGATAAAATCCACTTACCCAGTTTTATAAAGGATGAAGGATGACATTGGGGTCCATAAACTTGAAAAATGGCACACGGGCATGACAGGGATAGTTGATAGGTGTAGAGGAATACTTTTCACAATTTTTAATTCATGAAAATGACAGGTGTTAAGCGCCTATTTATAGAAAATTTGGCATTAATTATTCTTGTATATATCTCCCCTCGGGTAAATATAGTCAAGAGTACAAGAATATGGAAATCAAGGAAAATCGAAATCCTTCATTTTGGGTTTTGAAAGTGCATTACATGGTCGAAAACATGACATTTATTACATCACCAAGCACCTCTAGCACACAGCACAAAGTGTCGACATGTGAAAATTCACGCCCTGGCACAGGTTGGGGGCGCATAGCATAAAGTGTCAACATGCAAAAATTCGCACCCAAGGCGCAAGTTGGGGGCACACAGCACAAAGTGTCGACATGCAAAAATTTGTGCCCAACGCGCAGGTTGGGGGCGCATAGTAAAAATTTTTGACATGTGAAAATTCGTGCCAGGGTGTAGGTTGGGGGCGCATAGCACAAAGTGTCGACATGCAAAAATTTTCACCCTAGCATAGGTTAGGGGCACACAACATAGTGTCGACATGCGAAAATTCATGCCCAAGTCGCAGGTTGGGGGCGCACATCACAAAATGTCAAAACCACATTTTCATCACCTATGGCACACTTAAGAGTATGTTGACATGAGGATAGTTTTGCCGAGGTGCATCTTCAGGAGGCACAACATTTTGAGTGATGACACCCCGAACCTGACAGAAAGCAAACCCTGATGTAGATATTCAAATGGCCATAACTTTTCACAGGGAGTATTGGATTCATGCAAGGTTAGACTTTTTGGAAAGCTTACAAGGTCTTCTATCAAACTGCGACTTAATTAGGTGAGAACAAGTTCTTCAAAAATGCAAAATACAATTCACCATTTTTTGGGTTTGCTAAGGTTCTCACCTACCACCATAATGAGATGAATTAAATGCAACCTAGAGGTGGTTGGGGTAGATTTGGAATTCCTCTCTCTTTTCTCTCTCATTCTTCCTATAAATTGTGAGGGGCTTATTTCTAAAGGTTGGAAATTCTTGTTTCACCCCTCCCTTCTTCTCTTTGGTAGGTGAATTTGTGGAGTTCAAACCTCTCATCTAAAACTGTAATGCAACTTTGCCTCTTGGCATTTTGTAGTGTATTGTATCAATCATTGGAGTAAATAATACATGTCTGTGGATGATTCTCAACCCTCTCTGTGTTCATTTGCATCCTCCTAATCTTTCACTGCAAATATCATTATCCATACATGATCTTGCATTACATTTGAATGGTTTGTGTTTATTGGCAAGATAGGTGTTTCTTCATTCCTCGGTGCATCACATTTGTTAGTTTAGGTTTATTTTTTATGCATCTTCTTACCCTGTCTCCTTGGAAAGTTAAATTAGGTTTTTGAGTAAACCCTCTGCATTTTATGTGTGCATATAAACAGAGGAATAGGAATCAGACTTCATCTGGAGAGCTTTCTTGATTCAGAAGGTCTCACACTTGGGAAAAGCTCCATGTTATGCAATCGCATTGAGAGTCTCAACCCATCGAGTTGTAGACATTCAGGGGTGCTATGATTTGCCACCAATAGTTTTGGCACGCCGTGTGGGACCAAGAGGTCATTCCATGGATTTGAAGGAATTTTCAAGAAATTTGGACTTAGAAATTACAGGTTTTACAATTTCATATTTTTTCACCTTCCAGGCTGAACTTTGAAATTGATTTTCAAGGGCTTAACTTGCTCAAAACAAGTCAAAATTTGCTATGTACCTTGGGATATGATAATATAATATATATGGGTTGATGGAGATGCTGACATGTGGCACACATCCCCTTAGTTATGTGTATGGGTTCACATGAGATATAATATTATAATGTATATGGGTTGATGGAGATGCCGACATGTGGCACACATCCCCTTAGTTAGTTATAGGGGCTCACATAGGAATTAATTATATTGGGTAATGGGTCAGCCTACATTGGGATTAGGTGTTACCCATCCTATTTAAAGGATGTGAGTATCATTATATTGGAGGTATGTATGAGTTGAGTCTTCTACTTGGTAGAGGTATATTGGAGGTGTCCCCCTCGAAGTGGATTCCCATCTTGGGAGATTGTGGAGTTACTCCTTCCTTAAGGAGCATTGTATGGTGTTGCCCTACCTTAAGGGTATTATTCTGAATATATTGATATTAGGGCATCTTGGCCCCCCACATATTTGGTGTTGTGTTATCTTCTGCAATTTATGGATTTATTATATGCAAGGTTCTTATCAAAATTTCACCAATTGATAGATCTGGGGGTAATTTTCAAAAGGGTATCTTTATTTTTTTGAAATTTTGATTTTCAAATTTTTAGAGTTTTTTGAATTTCAGATTTCAAGATTTCGGAAGTCTGAAATTTTTGGGTTTTTATGATTGTCATTCCAAATCCAATTCCAAACCCTAAAATCTCAAATATACAGGTCTTTCAAAATTTTGAGTTTAATTTTTGTCGAGGTTAGTGTGTAACTTGGCAAAATATAGCCTTTTGAGGCTCATTCCCCAACACATCTGGCAACTCTAAAAGGATAAAATTCAGTGGTATAGCAGTACAGGTTGCCCAAGTACATGAGAATAATTTGAACCAGGTTTGATACTCGAGAAGAAGTGTTATTTGTCTACTTAAAACTATCACCACGTAGAGGAAGGAGAGGAAGAAGACCACAAAGATCACCATCTCCACCTAACAGGACTTTATCGACCCCTCCACCTGGTAGACCTTTCATCCAATCAATAAGGGTTCTCAGGCCAATCAGAATGGCGCAAAAAAACCCTTTTGTCAACTTCACTAGTAGCAACCCACTTGCCCTCAATGCACAGAATCTAGTTCCAATTGCAGCATTGAAGAACATTCCATTTTTCACTGGAGAAAATCATACCACTCCTGGTGATCATGTCAAAGACATTGCTAATGTTTGTGCAATCCATGATATAAATGAAATGGATGTTGCTGTCAAATTGTTGGCATCTTCGTTTAAAGGGAAGGCATTGCAATGGTTTAGGAGCCTTGGAGCTGGTTCTATATAAAATTGGAATCAGTTATGCATAGTTCTCCATGAGCAGTTTGGAGAAAAGGGAGACAATTTGTCTTTACTAGAACAATTAACAACTATCAAGAGAGATCCTAAAGAGCAATTGATTGACTTCAACTTCAGATTTCAAAGGTCTTGGGATAGGATTCCAGTGGCCGTTAGGCCAACAACTGAAGGTGCTTTTCTATATTATCTTAAGGCTTTGAATTATGATATTTCTATGTTAATTCAATCTATGGGAGGCACAACCTTACCTGCTACTTATAGCATTGCCATTAGGTCTGAAAACTATCTTATTCAAGCTCGTAAGCTGGCTCCTAGGCCTCCCATGCCTTTGTATCCAAACTTAGAAAATCCAAGCACTAGTCAAGCACACACTTTGGCTCCTATTCCCACTCCTAGAAATCAAATTTCAAATGAAAATTCTACTTCATCCTCTAGTGCTTCAAATGAACTCCAAGAGATCATGAAACAATTGGGTAAAATTTGGGAAATGAGCTGGTTACACTCAAGAGGCAGCAAGCCCAAAGCTTTAGACCTTCTTATCAGCCTCAAGCTCAACCTAATAGGCCATCATACCAGCCCAATAGGCCACCCAACCCAGCTGAAAATCAAAGCCAAGTAAGGCCTCCCACTAATAGACCATTTCAGCCCTATAACCCCAATGTTGTGTCTGCTTCTAAAGCATTAGTGCTAGTTGAAAACAACATAGCTCAAGAGTATGATTGGTGTTTCCCATGTAATGAACCTCACAACCAATCTATGTGATTTAATGGTGCTTTGAACCAAGCCTTGATGGTGACAACTACTGGCGTAGAGGGTGAAGTGAGTCAAGAAACAAATAAGCAACAAGGGACATCTCAGCAAAACACAAGTCCAAATGATACCGCACTTGTGAATTGGCAAGCTGAGGATTTTTGTGGCATGAATCAAACAATTTCTTAGAGTGTAGCAGCTAACACAAGATCAAAGAAGAGGAATATTGGTGAAGGGCAGTCATTGGCTCCAAGTGATCTACAACCTTCCATCACTCCACAAGGTATTGGTAAGAAAAATATAGTTCCAAACACGCAAGGACAACCCAAATCACCTTCTAAGCCAACTCAAATGCCAGCTGTTGCTGCCCATGTGCAAGAAAGGAATGTGTAGGCTAAAGGACAGCAATGAGATGTTTCATCCCCATTTAGCATCATTGATAAAATGAAGAAGACAAATGTGAATATATCAATGTGGGAATCTTTATCCATCCCAGGCCAAAGAGATCTTTTACAAGCTTCCATGAAGAATTGGTCAACTTCGAACTAGTAGGTCCATATGCAAGAGAATGTCCTTATAAATGCTACACAGCTTGAAGGGAATCATGGAGGACAACAAGGTAAAGTTTTGAAGCCCCCTCCATTCTATGTTTCATTGATCATTGGGGATAAACTAGTACACAATTGCATGATTGATTCTGGGGCAAGTAGTTCTGTCATGCCCAAGAAAATAGCTGATCAGCTGGGTCTCCTATATGAAGTCATATCAAAGGGGGTAGTGCAATTGGATGGGACAGAAGTAGCAACGGTGGGAGTGATTAAAGGTTTGAATCTTACCTTGCATGCATGCCCCAACATTTCCGTTTTGCAAGATGTGTCAGTGATAGATTTGCCACCACTCTTTGCCCTATGCTTATCAAGGGATTTCACAGCTAGAATTGGAGGCTACTTATCTGCTGATTGGTCACACATGTTCTTTAGAACAAGATATGGTACTAAGGTCACAATTAGATCCGAACCAATTGTAAACTTTCATATTGAGCCTCATACTCCAAGCCAAATCAATGCCGACTGTTTAGCATTTGATTAAGAAGATTATCCAAGCACAGATGAAGCTGAAACCAAAGTTGGAAGCATCCCAGATTTGACTCTTGATGAACAGGTGAGCAAGGTACATGCTTTTGATCCCTACCAAGAAGTAGAAGAATCTGAGCTAGGAGTCTATTGCATACATGAAGAAAACCAGTCTATTCCTAGCATCACCAAACTAGACCATAAGGATGACAATGAGGTATGGCAGTTATTTTTCGATGGATCAAGGAGTAGGAAAGGTGCAGGAGGAGGAGTTATGCTTGTTTCACCTCAAGGAATCAAATATTATTTGGCTTTCTGTTTCCAATTTTTCTGTTCAAACAACACGGCTGAATACGAGGCCTTGATTCATGGACTTCATTGGGCCAGGAAAAAGGGCATAAAGAACTTGCAGGTGTTTGGAGATAGCGAGCTAATCATCAACCAAGTCAGGGGACAACATGCTACAAAGAATGACCTGCTGAGGAACTATAAGAACAGGTTATGGGACCTCATTGAGGATTTCAAATCTTTTAACATTGTATCCATACCCAGGAAGAAAAATGAAGCCGTGGATAGGCTCGTAGTAGTTGGAGCAACGTTTGATGTGGTTGACAACATCAAAAAGGGAAAACCACAATCACATATGCATGTGATTGTGAGGCCAACAGTTCCAGATAATAACACAAGCTGGCAGGTGTTTGAGAACGATCAACAGATTGTTAATTTTTTACAAGAAGAGGCTGAATTCTCAGCTGGGAATCAGGACAGACTAGAGCAGCAGTACGGGGATCAAGTAGTGCAGCTGCGTACAAACAAGCTTCCTAAGGGTTCATTAATGTTAGAGTCTATATTCAACCCTAACGACCAGTTCCGTAAGGAAAAGGATAACATACAGGTCAAGAGAGAAGATTTAGAGCTAATTCTGGTTGGGGAAGGTAAAACACTTCAAATTGGTAAAGTGGCCACTGAGCAGGAGAAATCAGATTTCATACAGCTTTGCCAAGAATTTCTAGATGTCTTCGCTTGGAGCTATGAAGACTTGAGAGGATTCAATCCGAAGTTGGCACAACATACAATATAATTGGATCCAAATGCTAAGCCCATCAGGTAGAAGCAGAGACCAGTCAACCCTCACATTGAGCCTCTAATGAAGAAAGAGTTAAACAAGCTAATAGAGGCAAGCATTATATTCCCGATCAAGCACTCAAGCTGGGTTACAAACTTGGTTCCGGTCAGGAAGAAGAGCGGAGAAATCAGGTTGTGTGTGGACTTCCGAGACCTCAATAGGGCATATCTCAAAGACCATTACCCACTTCCTTCAATGGAACAAATATTGCAAGTGGTATCCAGTTTAGAGAGATTCTCTCTCCTAGATGGCTACTCAGGGTATAATCAGGTAATGGTGTAAGAATATGACCAGTTCAAGATAGATTTCACCACCAAATGGGGCACCTATGCTTACAAGAAGATGCCATTTGGGCTATCAAATGCTGGAGCCACTTTCCAAAGGGCAATGGATATGGCATTCAAGGGGTTGATCAATAAAATAGTTCTGATATATCTTGATGACATCACTGTATTCTCAAAAAATGTAGCAGATCACCTCTTTCATTTGAGGCAGGTATTTCAGAGGTGTAGAAGATTTGGGGTATCATTGAATCCCAAAAAATTCATATTCTTGGCTCACGAAGGAAAACTTCTAGGCCATATTGTTTCAAAGGAGGGGTTGACAATTGACCCAAAAAGAGTTGAAGAAATTCGAGCGTTGTGATTGCCAAGTCATAAGAAGGCTCTTCAAAGCTTCTTGGGAAGGATCAATTTTTTCCGCAGGTTTGGTCCAAACTTTATAGCTCTTGTAAATCCAATAACGCTGATGTTGAAGAAGAGGATGGGATTTAAGTGGACATCTGAAGGCAACGCAAGTTTTGAGGCAATAAAAGAGGCTATATCTCAAGCTTCGACTCTCGTCAATCTAGACTTCTCCAAGGACTTCATGTTATATGCCTTCGGTGGTGGAGACACAATTTCTGTAATCTTGGTACAGCAAAACAAAGAAGGATCAGAACAACCAATTGCTTTCTTCAGTCAAGGCTTGGAGGAATACGAATCTAGGTACTCTTTCATTGAAAAGCATGTCCTTGCAGTGATCAGGAGCTTAAAGAAATTCAAGCACCTAGTCTCAAACGACAAGATCCAATTGTTGGTCTCTCATGCGTGAGTCAAGGACTTCCTTCTAAACAAGGATATGAATGAGAAACGTGTAGGATGGATAACCCGTGTCATGGAATATGACATCGAGATCAAGGTCACAAAACTAGTACGTGGAAAAGGACTATGTGAATAGCTAGCTTTGAGTTGGCAAGTTGAAGCAGGTGATGAAAAAGTGACTGTCTTGGTATTACAAGATGGACAAGAACAAGAGAATGATGATGTGCCCACTCCTTGTTGGACTCAAAATATGATACACTTCCTATAGGTAGGCCTATGCCCTCTAGAATTGAGAAAAGAAAAAAGGATATACTTCAGATTACGAGCCATTCCATATGTGCTTGTTGATGGTGTTTTGTTTAAAAAATACATCAATGGAGTTCTATTTAGGTGCATTGGGACATGTCAAATTGAGAGGGTGTTACGAGATTTTCACGATGGAGATTCTGGAGGACATTTCGCCCCATGAGTAACATCTCTCAAGATAATGAAGGCAGGGTGTTATTGTCCGATAATGTTTAGTGACTGCTATACATGGATAAGAAAGTGCAAGAAATGTGCACTCTTCACGGGAAAGGAAAGACTAGCAGCGCTTCCATTGCACCCAATTTTGGTTGACCAACCATTTATGCAATGGGGATTGGACTTCGTCAGTGTCATCAACCCAAACTCAAGCCAAGGCCACAAGTGGATTCTCACAGCAACATACTATTTCACCAAGTGGACTGAAGCAGTAGCGCTCAAAGAAGCAGATGAGTCTAGCATAATAGAATTTTATGAAGGAATAGTGACCAGGTTTGGTGTGCCAGCCACTATCATATCAGATAATGCATTGACATTCATAGGTTCCAAGATTACAGAATGGGCTGTCAAGAATGGAATCTATTTGAGCACCTCTTCAAATTATTACCTGTAGGGTAATGGACAAGCACAGTCCATGAACAAGAATTTTCTAAGAATCATCAGAAGGACTCTGAATGAAAACCAAAGGACATGGCATACCAAGCTAAAATCAGTGTTATGGGCTGAAAGGATAACGCCAAAGAGGTCTACGGGTAATTCTCCCTACAATTTGGTCTATGGGAAAGAGGTAGTATTTCCTATATCATTAGAATTACCAGCGTTGGAGCTCATGAAGCAATTGGAGTTGTCTGAGTTCGAACCAATAGAGGCAAGGTATGCAGAGTTTATGGAATTCAAAGAAATTAGAGAACATGCAGTTCAAATGATTGAGAAAGATCAAGCCTTAGTAAAAAGATGGTTTGATAAGAAAGTAAGAGCAAGGAACTTCCAGGAAGGGGACCTAGTTCTAAAATGGGATGTAGATCGGGCAAAACCAAGAAGGCATTCCAAGTTTGATGCCATTTGGAGTGGCCCCTACATGGTCATGGGATGTAAAAGTAGTAATGCCTTCCAATTGTCTACATTGGATGGAGAAGAACTCCCGATTCCGGTTAATGGAATCTACCTTAAACATTGCTACTAAAAGGAAAAGGTTTACCCTTGTAAATATTAGCCTAGATTTCAATTCCTCTTAGTGTGGATGCACATTGTCTTGTTGTAGTTAGGTTTCAATTTCCCCAAGTGTTTCGGCATAAGTTTTGTTGCTCTTGAGTTGATTTCTATAGTTCAACATGCTCTTGAAGAAGGAGTTGCGTTATCAGGCTCGAGATCAAAGATCAAGTTGGTTTTAGGTTATTACTTATGACTCCATGCCCAATGGATTGCTAAAAGGCCACTGATCTTCTACCTAGCAGGCAGGTGATCCCGTTGAGTCACCAAATTGTTGTATATATCTCCCCCTCAGGTAAATATAGTCAAGAGCAGAAGAATATGGAAATCAACGAAAAATCAAAATCCTTCATTTTGGGTTTTGAAAGTGCATTGCATGGTCGAAAACCTGACATTTATTACATCACCAAGCACCTCTAGTGCACAACACAAAGTTTCGACATGTGAAAATTCACACCCTAGAACAGGTTGGGGGCGCACAACACAAAGTGTTGACATGCGAAAATTTGCGCCCAAGGCACAGGTTGGGGGCACACAACACAAAGTGTCGACATGTGAAAATTCACGCCTAAGGTGCAGGTTAGGGGCGCATAGCACAAAGTGTCGACATGTGAAAATTCATGCCCAAGGCGCAGGTTGGTGGCGCACAGCACAAAGTGTCAACATGCAAAAATTCATGCCCTGGCGTAGGTTGGGGGCGCACAACACAAAGTGTCGCCATGCGAAAATTCATGCCTAAGGCGCAGGTTGGGGGTGCACAACACAAAACATCAACACCACATTTTCAGTGTCTATGGCGCACTTAAGAGTATGATGACATGAGGATAGTTGCGCCGAGGTGCATCTTTAGGAGGCACAACATTTTGAGCGATGACACCCCGAACCTGACAGAAAGCAAACCCTGATGTAGATATTCAAATGGCCATAACTTTTCACAGGGAGCTCAGATTCATGCAAGGTTGGACTTTTCGGAAAGCTTACGAGGTCCTCTATCGAACTAAAAATTAATTGGGTGAGAAAAATTTCTTCAAAAATGCAAAATACAATTTTCCATTTTTTTGGGTTTGCTAAGGTTCTCACCTACCGCCATAATGAGATGAATTAAATGCAACCTAGAGGTGGTTGGGGTAGATTTGGAATTCCTCTCTCTTTTATCTCTCATTCTTCCTATAAATTTTAAGGAGGGGATTCTTTCTAAAGGTTGGAAATTCTTGTTTTGCCCCTCCCTTCTTCTCTTTGGTAGGTGAATTTGTGGAGTTCAAACCTCTCATCTAAAACTGTAATGCAACTTTGCCTCTTGGCATTTTGTAGTGTATTATATCAATATTTGGAGAAAATAATACATTTCTATGGATGATTCTCAACCATCTCTGTGTTCATTTGCATCCTCTTGATCTTTCATTGCAAATCTCATTATTCATGCATGATCTTGCATTACATTTTAATGGTTTGTGTTTATTGGCAAGACAGGTGTTTCTTCATTCCTCGGTGCATCACATTTGTTAGTTTAGGTTTATTTTTTATGCATCATCTTACCCTGTCTCCTTGGCAATTTAGATTAGGTTTTTGAGTAAATCCTCTGCATTTTATGTGTGCATTTGAACAGAGGAATATGAACGAACCTTCATCCAGAGAGCTTTCCTTATTCACAAGGTCCCACACTTGGGAAAAGCTCCATGTTATGCAATTGTACTGAGAGTCTTAACCCATCGAGTTGCAGACATTCAGGGGTGCTGTGATTCGTCACCAACAATTATCTCACCAACTTTATTTAGCGTGGTTTTCCGAGTGTTGACATAGGTTCAAATGTGCCTTGGCGCACATTTGTTAGCGTTGACATAAGAATTTCAGTGCCTTAAGTGCACATTTGGAGATGTCAACATGATAATTTCAGCGCCAAAGGGTTATAAAGGGGTGCAATTTTCATGATGTCAACATGATTTCTCTAGCACCTTAAGAAAATTTACTTAGCGCACATTTTGGTATGTTGACATTCCACTTCTTGCATCTAAGCGTAGATTTTTGGCACATGTTTGATGATTTTGACATGTTATTTCTTGCACCAAAGGGGTGTAACTTCATTGATGTTGACATGTTATTTTGGGCACCAAAGGATTTTCTAAGGGGCACACATCTCATGGTGTCGACGCAACATTTCTTGTGCTCAATTCAAAAAGGTGAAAAATGGCTAAGTTCTTAAATCATGATTCCTGGAAGGGAGTTTTAGGAAATTTTGAACGTTATTAGACCTCTTCAAGGGACCAAAATGAAATTTTGGTATGGTTACCTGCAAAATTTTCCTTGTCAATTTTACAAAACATTTTCATTAAAAAAAATCAAATAAATTGTATAACATTTTTATTTCAATGTACTTCATTTACAACAGTTCTGTATGTTTAGATTTTGATAAAATAATAAGATTTGATTGATTCATTTTTGTGAACACGTAGCTTAGAACTATTTTCCCTAGGATCCACTAAAACCCTAATGGCTGAGGATATTTCTTCTCCTTCTCGGATAATCATGTCTCATGTGAGTGTTAATCCTATCTATAATGAGGCAACATTAGCTGAGCTTGTTGCCCTATATCGTGATGTTACTCTTCCAGATCATACTCAACAATAGCTCTTATTTAACGAATGCAATGTTCCTACAAGATTTGATAATTCTATTATTGGGATTGATTATGATAAGATGATTTTTACTCATTGTACTCCTTGTTATACAGTTAGCCACACTCCTTATGAAATTTCTAATTAAAATTTAGATGATGTTATTATTAGTTTCATGCTTGGTCTTGATGATAATAAACATGTGCATGATGATTCTCATGCTAGTCAGGATGATACTTTAACTTCATCTCATACTTCTTATATTCATGAAAACGATTCTCATAATGCATCACATACTAGTTCTCCTACTCCTTCATTCTATGTCGATGATATGCTTAATGATATCCTTCTATCTGAATATTTGTTTGATTTCAACTAAACACTTGATAGTGATGATTCTAATTCTTTACATAATGTTACATGTGAATCCCCCGCTCCATTATCTTATCCTTCTAATATTGTATCTAATAACATGCATGTTTCATCTCCTTCTATTAGTTCATCTCCTGCTATCGCTTCATCTCCATCTATCACTTCATCTCCTAGGGATGTTTCCGATGCTAGTCCTATTACTTATATGGATATTCCATGTCCCGTGACACCTATTACTTCTTCAGAACCAACATCTAGTGTGCCCTTAGCATCAAAATATACCGTGCCTCCTCTTTATATTATTATAATTACTCATAATGGAAAATTACAACCGCTTAACACATTATTGCGATCTTCTACTTTTCCTTCATAGGATATATTTTCCCTCATGCATGTTGTTGGTCATTTACAGTCTCAGGTTCAATCTCTCACATTAGAAAGCAAGGCCTACTATGCTTCCATTGATAATAATTCATTGCATGGAAATACTATTCCCAAAAAGATTCACAACTCAACATTTCCAAAGGATTTTGTTATGCCTACATTTACATGTTTTGATGGTACTAGAAATCCATATTTTCATCTCAAGAATTATCATATGGCTATGGCTTCATATTCTAATGCTCAGCTATTACTTAAAGGATTTCACCATAGTCTCACAGATGACGTTCACCAATGGTACACCCATCTACCCTTTGGATCTATCAGTACCTATTGTGAGATGGAAGAAGCTTTTCTTTGTCGATTCATAGTCAACAAATTCCATAGAGTCACACATGATCATCTACCTAGCTTACATTAGGGAAAAACAAAACCTATCATTGATTACATTTTATGATTCAATGTTTACATGCACCAGCTAGTTTTTCAGCCTATTGAATTAGAGAAACAATTTATCTTTTGTCTTGGTTTGATTCCCACCTTAAAAAATTGATTGTAATATGACACATGTGAATCATTCACACTTTTATGTTATAGGGTCATTGATCTAGAAAAGTATCTCATTTCTGCACATGTTATAGATCCTCCTCATATCATTGCTATTGCTACATCATCTAGTTCCTCTCCACTGCCATCTATTGATCGTCCTCTATGATCTCCATCTCCTCCTTGCAAGAAAGTCCAACCTTCTCCATTACATAAGTGTACTTCATCTCCCCCTCCACATAGGGATATACCTCAGACTCCTCTGCCTATTTCACGGGAGCCTTTACATTTTTCTCATCATGCTAGACCTCATGATGTGCTGTGTACATTACTTGATAGGTGTTTGATTCACTTACCTTTTAAGCAACATCATCCACCTCATTACTTGCAGCACCACTGTGATAGACCTTACTGCAGTTATCATGATATCAATGACCATAAGGACAATGACTATTGTGCCCTTCATGATCACTTGCAACAATTAGATGATAAGGGCATCATTTCCTTTGGTTCTCACTCACGTGCGTGGTCTATATATCCACTCCCTCATAGGTGTGTTGTTACTCCAGTTGATTTATCTCCTCCATACACTTATAAGGTCATTGTTCATCCACCGCCAGAGGTTGTTACTCATACGTGCTCTCCATCGCATCCATCTATCGCTACACCATGTCATTTTCCATGTTATACTATTGTTGCACATTGGCTTCCACATCCCTCAGCATCTCCACTTCTCATCACTGCTCCACTTGACATTCAGTTCGATTCATACGCTCTTGTTGATTTCATTCCACATGCTTCCACCACTTCACGCTGGCTTGGTCTTTGGTAGGTGATCTCTATCACCTTACCCCTTGATGACGCACTCATGTTCTTACGGTTCTTACATGACTGTTGAGGGATATGTTACAATAAAAACCTCTCTTCACTATTTCACTATGCACCTTCTTGATCAATATATCTAGTGCACTTAATCATATCACTTCTTGATGACACACTCTTGGTTTACGGTTCATTCTTGACTACTAAGGGGTTTTATCTAAACAAAACTATTCATCCATACACTTGGGGGCACCACTAATCTTCCCCCTATCTTCATCAAACTAACATGCATTTCATTATACTATTATGACCATCACATACTCTTACACATTATTCATTTTTACTTTATCATTAATCACACCTTTATTCATACATACAATACACTTTCTCACAACCACATTATATACATCATCTATCATCATATACGCTATATCATCATTTATCTATCTATAATCACATTATTTACATCAAAATTTATCTAATATGAATCAATACACAAATTATAAACATGAAATTTTTTCAACACATTACATATCACACCTCACAACAATAATCAATGAATCATACATCATCATCAAAACAATAATAAACATCAAATGAAATGATCATACGTCGGTAAATTCACACACACACACACACATATCATTCATAATCAAAGTTACAAAACATCTCATCAATGGAGGGCAACTCCCCTACATCATAACAACAATACATATCAAATCTCATCATCACTATCACTCTTTGGTACTGTGAGGGATCTATAACTAGATGCCTCGTTGCTAACTATGTGCCGCTGATCGTGCCCTCTGTATCTCCCTGCTTTCCTATGTAGTAGTGTCACCTTTTTCAACTGCACTTTGAATTGACTTTGTAACTCAACAAAATGTGCAAATACATCTTATGCCTGAGGACCACTACCTACTGCCTCTCTAGCTTGTCATGTCTCCTCACGTGCCTCATCCCTCACACTAAGCAGCACATTACATGTCGTCGCTACTATAGCCACCAAATTGAAAAAATGGGCATGATTTCTTGCAATATCATCCACACGCTTTAGCATGCCTCCAGATTGATGGAGTTAAAGAGGATCCTAACTTCAATATCCTTGGTTCATCTTCCGTTCCGATGTTAATATCAATTGTTTCTTCGATTAAAGAAGTGTTACCTTCTTCAAACTCAGGTGGGGTTGGAGGTAGTTCCAGATCATCTCCGTTCTCGACTGTGTATATGCTGAGTTCCTTTTGTGGGGGAAGTTCTGTCATGGGATTCCCAAAGTAAGAAGATGAATGTGGGATTAAAGACAAATCTATTACATGATGGGTGAGATGTAACGCCGCATAGGTGTTTAAGTAATCAAGAGTGATTGTATCACTATCAATGTGGTTTTGGATAGTAGATTCATTCTCATCTCTGTTCGTCAAAAGAGGGTTTCACATTGCTTTTACCAATGGTTCAGCACGAAGGGATACCATGAAATGGGTGTCCTCTAACTTATTGTTTGGAGTAAAGCGCGATGCTGAGGTTGCTATTGAATCGGTGAGAAAATTTTGTTCTCGCGAGATTGCTTCAATTGATATGAAGTCAAACTCCTTGCTTAAATTCAGTATAGCTGTTTTGTAGAGTTGCAAGTGCTCGGCTCTAGTTTCATACATCTCGGAAACTTGGTTTTCTACCAATTACGAGTCTCCTAACACTCTGATGTTATCAACACCGATTCTTTTAGCTAAGATGAGGCCAAGGAGGAGGGCTTCGTACTCAGCGCCGTTGTTTGTGCATTCAAATTTTAGTTTAAAGGAAAATGGTAGGACTTTTCCCTCAGGAGAAGTAAGGATTACTCCTGCCCCAGCTCTGTAACTACATCTAGCTCCATCAAAATGGAGAGTCCAATAATTAGCTGGGAATATGGGCATTGGGATATTTGTTGTGTTAACATACTCTACCTCTACCATGCAAAGATCTACTGCTGGAAGAGAACCAACACCTAGGGTGTATCCCATGCCTACATAATCTAATGGTAGGAACATTGGTAGATCCTTTTCTAGTAATTCAAATTTTTTTGTAGTAGTTCCTAATGATATTGTTTCTACAATTTTAGCCTCATCTTTGAGGGTTGGGATTGTCTTGGCTAGGCTCATGGTTTCAAGATCTTTCGTAGGTACCAACTTTTCCTCTGGTTTTGTGTCAGTGGGTTTATTAAGTTGGTTTGTTGGGAGTTCAAACTCCGAGTGAACACCTGGTCTTCTCTTTAAGTCAGCCAAGTGTATATCGAATGGTTTTGGATCACCTTTGGCTATGAATATCTTTCCTAAGTGTAAAAACCTTACTTTTTGAAATAGCGTAGAAGGGATTGCCTTCATATAGTGTATCCATGGTCGGCCGAGGATCATATTATAGTTAGTTTCCCGATCTATAATATAAAATTCAGTCAGGATTGTTTTGGGTCCTAAGGTGACCGGTAGTATTATAGTTCCAATCGAGGTGGCTTTAAGGCTATCATAGCCTCTTAGTGTATTTTGCATTGTGGAACAATTCGTTTCTCCATACCCTAGCTTTTGAAGGAAAGAAAAAGGGACTATGTTAACTGCTGCCCCATCGTCAACCATCGCGCGTTTCACATAATTGTTATAAACCCACACTTGCAAGTGTAAGGCTGGATCACCTCAGCGTGTAATCTCAGCATCTGTTGGCATTTTGTTTATTTCGAATATGAATTTGATGTCCCTATCCGGCTGCCCCGGATGGTGGATATCAAAGTCTATATGGTTTACCTGTGTTTCGGGAGGTGGAGTGATGTTAATTAGATGACCTAAACCCAATGATTCTAAAAGAGCAGCCCTGTGAGCAGGGGATTTCTTCAATAAATCCAAAAAGGAGATGTGTGAGAAGGTGTTCGTTAGATCATTAATTAAATCATAAGCACCCACGGGTTTTATTAATACTTGTTGGATATTGGCTGTTTCTAGCGGGTAGTTTGGACTTAGATGAGAGGAATACTCTCATGTCCTTGTTACAACTTCTATGGGTAGTTCGGCATCTAACTCCACTAAACCGACTATCTTAGGTCATAGATGACTTCCTAATTGTGGCGCAACTAATGGATTCAGTGAATTTGAGGCTTCATGATCATTGTTTCCTGTAATTACACCCTTGTTTGTCCCATTTGGATTTAACTTATTATTGTTGTCATTTGGGAGCGGATCATTGAAGATCTTGAGCGGTGCATTTTGAGGGGAAACTGCCCCTGTAAAAGTATTTGGTGCTGGTGATGTAGGATTTGCCAAGAACATATCTATAAAAAGTTGTCTTTGTTCCTTTGGCAAATGTTGCATGAATTTATTGTAGTCACGACACGTTCTAGTGTCATGGCCTCGGATTTTGTGAAAACCACAATACGAGTTAGGATTGTAATTCCTAGTTTGTTGGCTTGGTGTATATTGTGGCCTGAAACTCTGATCAAACCGTTGCCTATTAGGATTAAAGTTTTGCATTTGTTGTTTCTAGTTTTGGTTTTGGTTTTGATATCCAGTTGAGTTTTGTCTTGGACCCTATGTAGGGTTTCGCCATTGTTGTTGTTGTTGTTGTGGATGGTTAAAATCCACTGTATTGATTGTTGGGGTTAAATTTTTGTTTCGTTGGTTGTTTATTAGTGGTGGAGTATTCACAACATTTACCCTTTTGGCCCGATCAGTTACTCCATCTGTTGTCACTCTGCGATTTCTATTAAGGATTTTAGGTCCTTGATTAACGCTTGTGGTAGTGGAATAAGACGTAGTATTCTAGTTGGCGGTGATTAACCTCCCGTTTGTTCCATACGTCTTACGAACGCTATCTATTGCCGCTTGATCTATTCGGAGAGAACTTTCAAGTACTTCATCGTAAGTCCTTAGTGGGAACTTCTGGACTTCTTCCTTCACTTCTCTACTGAGAGAATGAAGGAATAAATCACATAGTTCCATTTGGTCCATATTTGGAGCACCAGCTGAAGAATAAAGAACTGTACGCCACCTTTGGATGAAATGAGCAACGGATTCATTATGTTCCTGCTTGATGTGCAAGAATTCCCTGATTCCTATTTTTAATAGTTTGTTCATGTCAAATGCCTTGATGAACTCTGAAACGAGTTGCTTGAATGAATGGATGGAAGCCTCAGGTATTCTATAATACCAATCGAGAGCGATACCTTCCAAGGTTTTGGGAAATATTTTAGCAACAACCCCATCCCAAGGGAGTAGTTCTCGGATGGCTGTGGCGTAAGCCTTGATATGTGCATTCGGATCTCCCTCACCTTTGTATTTGGGTAAATCGGGAAGAGGTCTTGGAAGCATGACGCTTCGTATGGTGAAATCTAAGGGCTCTTTCAAGTATTCTGAATATGTCCCTATCGCATAGGTTTCGACCATTGATGGTGCTTGTTGAGGGAGTGGAGGTGGAATGGGTTGTTGATATGGCGTAGCGTATGCGTTGGTAGGGGCATAAGGAAACCCCTGTGTTTGAGGAACCATGCTGGGAGAGGAGAACATATCCCCTTGTGGTGATTTGGAGTACATGTTTAAGTATGAAGGGGTATTGTCCAAGAATGGATTATTTTGTACTAGACCGGGAGGTGTCAGAATGGTGTTAGAAATGGTGGTTCTTGCTGGGGTTTGTTGTGAATACTGAGGAGTCATGCCTAACGTGCCTATTCCTGTGAGGAGGTCTATTTGGCTAGGATTAGAATTTCCTGCCTGCATGAGTTGAGAATGGTGATTTTCCTGAGCAAGTTCTAACCCCCTCACTTTTTCTACTAACGTTGAAATGACTTCATTTGGTGAAGTCACGGTATTTTTCCTTAGCGGCATTTGTTGTATATCATGGTGTTGTATAGGCATGTGATATCCTGCTATGAATTGATCGCTGCCCTGCCAAGTTTCCCCGAGGGCATTTCCTGTATGCAGTGGCATGAAGGTATTTCCTTGAAAAGAGACCTCGGGTTGTGTTTGTAAATTCCCTATAGGTGGGTACATACTTCAAGAACGTTGTTCATTCCTGACATAACGTACTGAATGTTCATCATCTAAACCTAGGTATGGGTCTGATTGTCTGCTAATTTGTGGTTTAAGTAGTATCTGAGGAGACGAACCATATTCTCCTGTGAACGTCATATTGTTCGAGCCTGAAGGCTCTGTTTGTTGTGTTTGAGCGAGTTGATCCAACTCCTCTGTTTGGAAAGATGAGCTATATCTAACCCTTGGAGTTTGTGTTGACAACTGGTTAGTTGAGTAGTTGTCACCCCATACTGAGAGTGAGGGCGATGATTGTCTATTCAGTTGAGCGTAGTATGCCTCAAGACCTAAGAGAGGCCTACCATATGCATCGAATCCCGACATATTCGGGGGGTATATGAATACCTGCAGAATAATGGGAAGGAGCGAAGGTGATAGTGAAAGCTAATGAGGTAGATAAGATGAAATAAATGCTATTTGAAAGAGCAAGTAGAAATATGACGCCGAACCAGAAAGTAGGAAGTTCACGTCAGGTTCACCAATTTTGTACGATGGAAAAGTGACAAGCGAGCATGGGAATCTACAAGTAACTTTTCCTCGCACCCGACCTCCCGAGGTTGTGCCGAGACAGCCGGTGGGGATTGAATATGCATGGGATGTAGAAAAACTAGTTAGGCAATCTGATGTCTTCTACACGCACTAGTGGAAATTGTGAATCTAAGGCAAAGAAGGCCCTCCTAACCTGAACTGGTGTGATAGATCGATCAGCAAGGATGACTGCTTGAAGGCTCCAATCAATATCGAGCTCTGGCGTGATTCGGTCTATGGGTTGTGGAATACATGGAAAATGACCTGGGATAGTTTCGTGTATGTCTCCAGATAAGGTCATAGAGTGGATGGTAAATATAATTGACTCTATGGGTGATTCTCTGGCCTAGTCTAGAACTCCTTAGCTTTGTTAGTTGTTATGTCTAATAAGGATAACTGTTCGATGATGATAGGTGGAAGTGGAGTAGATATGAATACTAATGTACGTAGGCCAACATCTATGTCTGATTCACCTATGGACTCGTTGGGTTGTGAAATTTTTGGGTCACAACCATAGATTCGTATGTTGTTGTGGTCCTGCTATGGTCATGTGTGGATTCAGTCCCTAATCCCTAGTATCCAATAGTCATATGATTTCTCAGCCTCTATATTCAGAATTAACAGTTGTGTGATCTTTTCAGAGTATCTCACAGGCGTTCGTGTAACCTGAATTCTTAAGCTGGTATCTATATCTGTGAGAGTGTCTCCTGTGTCTGGCTGTGGGACCAAAGGATCACAACTGAATTTTTTCTCTCTTTCAAACCCTTCCACAGTCATGCGGATATGTATCTAGGGTAATCTATAGTTTGGTTGACTTGACCAAAATATGTGTGCTTGGTCATCTTCTATGTTTAACCCACTCAACTGGGAATTGATTTGTTGCAAGCTCACCGTTGTTCGAAAGACTTGGATCCTAAGATTTTGATCTATATCAGTTATTGCTGTGATGAGATTGGGTTGAGGCACGATTGGCTCGAATACATATTCTCTGGGCTCCCTAGGTCCCGTGATTGTCATACAGAAGCAACAATATAAATTAACTACAGCAAAGTGAAATTTAACTACTTTGAAATATATCTATAGCATATATGATTTCTCTATTTTTGTATTTTTCTGATGAACTTATTCGAAGGAATCTAAAAGAGTAACTGCTTTAACATACCTAGAATTTGACAATTAATCTAATGACGAAATTTAAAACAAACAAAGATAACCGAGTGTAGCTATTTGCCTGTGCAACTGTGAATCTATTCTGAATAATGAAATAACTGATCTAATCTATTTGTAAGACTGTCGATCCTACCTTGGAAGTGAGGAATGAATCATAGTTTCTCAGAAACTATCAATCCCCACAACTTCCCCGAGCAATATCGAAAGTAAAATTAACTAAAATAAAGCAATTAACTACTCTATTTGATACGATTCTAATTTAGAACTTTGAAAGCTAGAACCTGGATTCCGTAGAACAGTGGCGAATCCGATGGTGTGTGTGATCTTGTCCCCTCAGTGTGATCTCCTCGTTCCTTCGTGTTCACGTGGATCCAGAAAAGCGTGTAATGCTAGCATCAATAGAAGTAGATATTGGGATAAAGGTAGCTTAGGATACAGACTGAATACAATGCGAGTAGGAGAGGGATAGCGCAAGAGTACAGAGCTTGGCTTATGCAATTCCTAGCAGGATTTATTGCGAGTCATGCAACATAAAACGTCTAGAACCTAAAACTATCCTGTTTGAAGAACAAAACCTGTAACTTTAATGGCGTCCTATTGAAAACAAACTATCCTACTCCAATGGATTTGGATAAAATGATCAACAACACTTGCACAAGATGGATATGTGGCTTCCTAACAGCAAAACAATACTAACTAAGCATGCAATGAAAGAAACTAAGAACTCTAAGCAAAATGAAAGGCTAATCTATTGCAAAGAGAAATTCAGAGGCAAATTTGAGGGGGCCATTTGCTTGAGCACAAGCCAACTATTTATAGCATTTGCATTTACCCAAGGTAAAAACCAAATAGAACTCTTAAACTATAACCAATGGCAAAACACTATTCCAGGGAACCAGAATCATAAATGCAAGCTTATGGCGGTGAAATAAAGCTGGTAAAATGTTGAAATTTACGTGAGTTGTGTTAAAAGAGCTTTCTGGAAAACGCATAAAGGACCGCCGCCCTGAGCAGGGTGGCGGTTACAGGACCGCCGCCCTGTTCAGGATGGCGGTCACGAGACCACCGCCCAGTCAGGGCGGCGGTTTCATCACTGAAGAGCAAAAGGCCAAGAAAAGAGGGGAAAAGGGAAAAACAAAGCACGCGGGGGCTAAGCGGGGCATGCGGGATGTTAACGCACACTTGGAGATCTTTTCTGGATCCCGAACACCTTGTGAGGAGACCTGTATCATCATTGGGGCACATGTTACGTTGTTCCGACAGCGCAGTACCCTACAATTTTGGGTACGTACAGTATCCTTAGTACCCCTTTAGCTAAGTTAATTATTAAATAATTAATTAATTGAGTGTGAGCACATCCTAGTCATCTGCCACTTGATCAAACTCCACCTAGACTCTACTTAGACTCCACTTGGACTCCCTATCCTTATCTTCACTAACTGCACTTCTAGAATCCTATATATAAGTGGGTGTAATTAAATTACACATACAACTACCTTTCCAGATGCATCTTTTTGCAATTAATTCATTTACTACTCTGGCACTATTGCAACTTCCCACAATTTTATTTTTAACATATTCATTCATTCGTGTACAACCAACTTTAACTACTTTTACCTCTATAAATTGTGGGTTTACCTTCCTTACAAATCCTCTTGAATATGACGTACAAAAACTCTGTTGAATTCACTGTGTTGGTAGCTTTTGCATTCAAATTTTGGAGAGTAATCAAGAGCATCCACAATCATTTGCAAGGTTTCACAGGAGACCCTTATTGAGATTTGCATTGCACCCAAGGTTACTGGAAGGTTTGCAAATTATTTGTTTACATCTTTCATGACTGTGATTTTTCATAGCTTACACACTCTCCTTACAGACCTTCATACAATTGGGTCTCAAAACCACATAGAAAAAGCTCCAACTTGCACTAACCTAAAGGCTTCTTGTTTTCTAATTTGTCACACGCTTAGAAAAATTTGAATAGTTGTGCTCCTTAGCTTATTCACATTCATATGTCCATATTACTTGTACAAGAAATGATAATCACTTAATTGTATCACATACCTTGGATGATGATTGCCTTTCCTTCTCTTCTTCCTTGATGGTGCATTAGTAATAACACCCTCTAATAGCTTCTCCAGCTAGATGAAGACTTATTCATGCTTATGATCACTATTACTTGGTCTATCCTCAGTCATATTAACTTTGTATTCCAACTTATATACATTTAGGGAATTCATACATTTTGTTATGTATCTTACCTCATTTTCATAGTGATAAAATTTTTTGATACATCACTTTCATTTTATCATACCTCAACCATACTGAGTTGTTTTTCATAACTAATCATCTTTGATTCAGTGTTCTCTTTGATCTCTTCATATCTTGTCTTCATCATTAGGTATTTATGACACTCTTTCTTTGCCTTTATAGGTTCAATCATATCTAGGACACTTTCAAAATCTGCTACTAGGTCATCTTCAACACCTTCATCTTCTCCTTTAGATGTTGGGGTTAGCTCACCGGTTGTACAGACAATATATTAGATCTAAGCATGCATGCAAATAAAAACAGATATTCTACCAGAAGAAATATACAAAACAAGAGACATAAATTAAC
Organism: Taxus chinensis; assembly: GCA_019776745.2. Classification (NCBI taxonomy): domain Eukaryota; kingdom Viridiplantae; phylum Streptophyta; class Pinopsida; order Cupressales; family Taxaceae; genus Taxus; species Taxus chinensis. The sequence goes on along the minus strand of CM034147.1, from coordinate 195,835,035 downwards.
ACCATATTTAACGTGGTTCACCCAGTGTGGGCTACGTCCACCAAAAAACAAGCCAATCTATTATCCAAAGCTTTGACAAGATATACAATGAAGATTTACAATCTTCCACACCTCTCAGATGTTCAGTACTTTCTTCTCTTCAAGATTTTCTTCTTTTTTCATCAAGAATTCTTTCTCACATAATTATTCTTGTAATAATCATGAAATTTTGCAAGTTCTTCTTACTTCTTAAAACCCTAAATTTTATGCTTCATATATTCGTTTTTAGCCTTATGGCACTTAGCCATGCCATTAAAATTAATAAATCTATTTTAATGTTAAAATATATATAATTCCCTGAGAATTAATTAAAACACTCATCACACAGGTAACCGATGTGGGTTTTGCCTAACTGTCACCAGTTCCTACTTGCCCTTGACCGATGTCGATCCTTCCCTGACTAATTTCGGTCATAGGTGATTGATTTTGGTCCCTCCATAACTGATGTTGGTTACTATGTTTTCCAGCAAGTTCCATATTGCATGCTAAAATGAAGTAATTGAGCTCTACAACTCAACAATCTCCCACCTGGAGTTTAATAACTGCACCATACCTACACAGCGTCATTCTTGGATTCTTCCTCAACTTTGTTTCTTCCTCTTCAAGTATCAAACTCGAAGACCAACAGAAGTGGAGTGTAGCTCCAACTTCTCCTTTGCTAATAACTTCGTTAGCATATCCACAGGGTTCTCACTTGTATGAATCTTTTCCAGATTCAATTGCCCATCTTTCAATACATGTCGTATGAAGTGATACCTCAACTGAATGTGTTTTGTTCTTGAATGAAATGCTGAGTTCTTTTCTAAATGAATTGCACTTTGACTGTCACTAAATAGTGTATAATCACCTTGCTCCTTTCCCAACTCTTCCATGAACCTACTCATCCATATCATCTCCTTGCTAGCCTCTTTAGCTGCAACATACTCTACCTCTGTAGTAGACAAAGCCACAACCTTCTACAATCTTGAAATCCAGCTAACTGTCGTTCCACCTACTGTGAAAATATATCCAGTAGTGCTCCTCCTACCATCCAGATCTCCAGCCATATCTGAATCAACATAGCCACGTAATGAAATATCTAAACCTCCATAGCATAACTGCATGCTAGATGTCCCTTTCAAATACCTGAGTATCCATTGGACTGCTTTCCAATGCTCTTTACCTGGATTAGCCATATATCTACTCACAACTCCCACTACCTATGCAATGTCTGGTCTTGTACAAACCATAACATACATGAGACTCCCAACTGCTGAAGCATATGGCACTCGTGTCATATATTTGACCTCCTCATGTGATGATGGACACTTGATCTTTTCTCAATTTGAAGTGTCCAGCCATAGGTGTACTAACAAGTTTTGTATTTTGCATGTTGAACCTTTCCAACACCTTGTAGATATAATCCTCCTGAGACAAATACAATTTCTTGTTTTTCTGTCTCTGTGTATTTACATGCCAAGGATTCTTTTTGCAGCTCCTAAATCCTTCATAGCAAATGTGTGAGCTAGCTTTCCCTTAAGCTCACCAATGTCCTGCATACTAGATCCTGCAATAAGCATATCATCCACATAGAGTAACAAAATAATATAGCTCTCATTTTCAAGCTTCTTGAAATAAACACAATGGTCATATTCACATCTCAAGTAACCATGCTCATGCATAAAACTATCAAACCTCATGTACCATTGCCTTGGAGCTTACTTGAGCCCATATAGGCTCTTTTTCAACCTGCACACTAATTTCTCCTTACCCTTGACTTCATACCCAAGCGGTTGTTGCATATAAATATCTTCATCCAAATCACCATGAAGGAAATCCATCTTCACATCTAGTTTCTCTAAATGCAAATCTTCTACTGCAACTAAACTCAATACGATACGAATAGAAGTCATCTTAACAACAGGAGAAAATATTTCACCAAATTCAATACCTTCTTTCTGTGTAAATCCCTTTACTACAAGCCTTACCTTGTACCTTTTCTATCCACCCTCTTCTTCCTTGATCTTGTAAACCCACTTGTTCTGCAATGTCCTCTTACCTGCTGGCAACTTAACCAAATCCCAAGTCTAGTTTTGTTCCAAGGAGTCCATCTCCTCATCCATGTCATGCTCCCACTAGACGTGGGTCTTATCCTGCATTGCTTCTTCAAAACTTTCTGGTTCACCATTATCAGTCAATAATAAATAAAATAGAGAAGGTGTAAATATTTCTGGAGGTTTACTTACCCTTTATGACCTTCTCACAGGAGTTTTGGGTACTAGAGGCTCAATCTGGACATCATGAACATTTGTATCCAAATCTGTTAGTAACCGATGCCGGTCACCTATAATCGACGTCAGTTCTGCTAACCGATGTTGTTTCTTCTCTTCTGTAACCGATCGGTTTCATCTAACCGATGTCGGTCAGGGGTAAATCGACCATGGTTACTATGTAACCCTTGTAGGTGTTAATTTTAAATCCGAGAGTTCATTTTCATCACAAACTTCTTGACTAGTTCATCCTTGGGTACCAAAATTTGATCCCTGTACATTCTCTTTTCATTCCATTCAATATCATGACTCCTAATAATTTTAGAATTCTCTAAATCCCAAAAATGAAATCCGAAATCACCAGATCCATAACCAATGAAAGTGCATCTCTTGGATTTTGCATCCAACTTTTTCCTATTTTCCTTATCAATATGCACAAAAGCTTCTGAACCAAAAAATTTAAGAAAAGAAAGATCTACCTATTTTCCGGTCCAAGCTTCCTCTGGTATTCCTCCATCTAGTGAACTTGAAGGCCCATGGTTAATCAAATAAATTGTTGTATCAACTACTTCTGCCCAAAACTACAAGGGCAATCTAGAATGTATCCTCATACTTCTAGCACATTCCATGATTGTCATGTTCATTCTTTCTACAACACCATTCTCCTGTGGTGTTCTTGGAACCGTTCTTTCTCTACGTATCCCATTCACTGAACAATAATCATTGAAAGCCTTGCTACAATATTCACCACCATTGTCAGATCTAAGGCACTTTAACTTTGAATTTGATTCATTCTCAACAAGGGCTTTCCATATTTTAAAAGTCTCAAAAACATCATATTTACGTTTAATACAATAAACTCATACCTTTCTTGTAGCATCATCAATGAAAGTAACATAATATTGGGATCCTCCATGAGAAGCTACCTGAGCTGGTCCCCACACATCTGAGTGTACAAGCTCCAATTTCTACTCCTTAGTTGCCCCAACTTTGAGAAATCTCACTCTCTTTTGCTTTCCAAAGACACACAATGCTCACAGAAATCAAGATCTAAATCTTTCAAATCTGATAACTTACCCTTAGCCTTTAAGATCTGCATTCCTTTTTGACTCATATGGCCCAACCGATTATGCCACATGCATGCATCTAAATCTGAAGTAGATAATGTAGAAAAGGAATCAGTAACACAGGTAGATAAATATAATGTTCCTACCTTCTTACCTCTTGCCACAACAAAATCACCCTTGGTGACTTTCCAAGAGTCTCCTGTAAATGTAACCATGCAACCAATTTCACCTAGTTTCCCTACAGAAATAAGATTCCTCCTGAGGCTTGACACATGCCTCACATCTTTCAATACCCATGTATTTCCATTCTGCAATTTTAGATGAACTTCCCCTTTACCAGTAATACTGCAAGGTTCATCATCACCCAAATAAACATGCCCAAAATTGCCCTAGACATAATTTATGAAATAACCCTTATTAGGGGTTGCATGGAAAGAAGCTCTTGAATCTAAAACCCATGATTCAATTCTACTATCTAAAGAAAGAATAAGAGCATCTTGCATTACCTCTGCTGCAACAAGATTTGCTTCTTTACCTTTGTCTGGTTGTTGGTTCTCTTTATCCTTTGACCAACAATATTTCTTTGCATGTCCTTTCTTTCCACATTTCCAACAAGTAATTCCCTTACCTCTGATTTAGATCTGCTATCCCTTGACTTTGATTTCCCATTACTCTTACTCTTGGATCTCTCCTTCTTCCTACCCCTGCTTTCTACATTCAAAGCATTCCCAGATGATGATTCCTCTGTACTCTTCCTACGAATTTCTTCATTCAAGATTATACTAACCACATCATCAAACTTCAAAATATTATTAGCAGATGTTGTATTACTAACAGCCATTACCAAGTTATCCCAACTATCAGGAAAAGAACATAAGAATAAAAGTTGCTTTCACTTTATAATCAAATGGTATATCAACTGATTTTAATTGATTTACAATAGATCAGAAATCATTCAAATGACTAGATGCAGATCCACCTTCATGCATCTTAGAACTAAATAGTTTCTTCATCAAATAAACTTTATTTGAAGCACTAGGTTTTTCATATAAATTAGCAAGAGATTTCATTAACTCTACCGTAGAAGCTGCTTCTGTAATATTGGAAGCCACAGATGCTGTCAAGCTCAATCTTATAGATCCCAAATCCTTTCTATCAAGAATCTTCCATTCTTCATCAGTCATCTTCATAGGTCTAGAATTCTCATCCAACGGTAAGTACAAATATCTTTGATACAAATAATCCTCAATTTGCATCTTCCATAATTGATAATTTCGGTCGTCAAACTTCTCTACCTTGTATTTGTTTTCTTCTGTCATTGTTGTAGCTCCCACTCAATCAGAAAACCCTCTGTGAGTAAATCTGTCAACACACAAAACCCTCAAACAAAGATGCTCTGATACCTATTGTTGAGGTTAGCACACCAGTTGTACAGATAATATATTAGATCTAATATACATGCAAATAAAATCAGATATTCTACTAGAAGAAATATATAAAACAAAAGAAATAAATCAACACCAGATTTAATGTGGTTCACCCAGTGTGGGCTACGTCCACCAAGAAACAAGCCAATATATTATCACAAGCTTTGATAAGATATACAATGAAGATTTACAATCTTTCACACCTCTCAGGTGTACAGTACTGTCTTACTCTCAAGTTTTTGCTTCTTCTCCAAGAATTATCTCTCTCACAATTATTCTCACAATAATCATCAAATTTTGCAAGTTCTTCTTAATTCTTACTTCTAAACCCTAGCTTTCATGCTTATATAGGCGTATACAAACTTAGGGCACTTAGCCATGCAATTATAATCAATAGATCTACTTTAATACTAAAAATAGATCTAATTCCCGAGAGTTAAATTATACACACTCGTACAGGTAACATGCACGATTAGCCCTAACCGATGTCAGTTAGCCTTCATCGATGTTGGCTAGTTCTAACCGATGTTGGTTCCTCCTTGCTTGACTGATACCGTTCCGTGGGTGACCGAGGGTGGTTCGTCAACCGACGTCAGTTACTATGTATTCCAGCAAGTCTGTAAAAGCATGCTAGTGAAGTGATCGGTGAGTAATAATAACTCCCGTAATTTTATATTGTGCCTATTAAATAATAGGAGTTAATTTCATCTTACTAATAATAATAATCGGTCCTCAATGAATAATGATGAAGATGCCTATATTAATATGATATATGACTTATATCTCTTTATGCATATATTAATACGATATATGTCATATAATGCCTATAATATTACAATATAGGACTTACATATTTTTCTTCTCCAAAATGCCTATATAAATATAGGGCTTATAAATGTCGCCATGAAAATGCCTTCAAACTTACTTGGTACCTTCACCTTTGTATTCTTAGCTCAGGGTTGGAGAATTGCTTCTTAGAGAGAGGATTTTCTTTACCTATAAAATAATAATATAGGCCTCTATACATTTTTTTTCCATAAAGCTTATAAATAGGCCTTATTTTTCTCCAAGAATGGCCTTCATATTTTTTCTAAGGCCTCGTGATATCCTACTCATCCCTTTATTCTCCTCTTTCCCCCTCGAGCTTGCTTGAATGGAGAGAGGAAGGCTTATGTGTTGAATGGAGGAAGTGAGAGGGCCTTTTATAGGCCTAGGGCGGACCCGATTTATACACTAAATAGCATATTGGCCAACTATTTTCGAACCAACTCAGTTGGCCAAATTGGTTTGGCTGATGTGATGATAGGGGGGAGGTTGCAGGGTCGACTCCCTTGTCCCCACACTCTACTTGGTTGGTTTTACCGACCTATCCTCCCACGTCCACGTTGTAGCCAATGTGTCTGACCCCAACCCATCCATGTCACCTGTGACCCCACCACATGCTCCACCTGTTGCCTGCCACGTTTGCACCAGCTTCGTTGAGCCTTTTCCATGTCCGTCGGGTCGAGCCCAAGTCTTTTGCCGGTGGTTTTGGGTGGGAGGAAATATTCTACATCGATCAGGATTTGGGATAAGATAGCCTTTTTAAGGCTTTTCACCATCCTATCCATTTGTGGCTTAGGCCACGGTCCTCATTATTTTTCCGTTGAGATTAACGTAATTAACTCGTCGATTCGAGCTTAGTTTAGCTCATTGAGTTGTGTATAATCATACGACATTGAGGTGGCTCGCTCCATGACTCGCCATTTAGCTCACTAATTGATCTCATATCTAGCTTGCCCCTTTGCTCGACCGAGCTAGAGATATGATGTGACAATATAGGCCTATGTGATGGCAGGCCACATGGTGGCCTGAGAACCCACCACGTGGCAATTTTTTTTTTCAATCATTTGACAAAGATGAATTTATTCAAGTGTTGAAGACCGGAGGCCTAAAACATAAACTTGAACTTATCACCTTTTCCTGATCTATATTTTTTCCATGTCATAATGTGACTTGCCAATTGACCTCATCTCATCCAGGAGTTGACCCAACTTTGACTAGCCACAACTTTCACATACGGGCTCCATTTTCCGCGTTCTTGTAGGTGTCAGAAATCTTATGGATTTTATTTCCATATCATGACTTTCCCATGGGATTTAGGGAACTTTAATCCTTTTAAAGTTCCTCCAGATCAACCTCCCCCCTTCCTAGTTTCCATGCTTTGCATCACGATCACTTCAAATTTCACTTGTCCACAATCTCGGTACGCTATCACCTGCACTCTTCTTTACATGATTACAAGGTATGCATCTTCTATCTAATTTAAGTTATCGATTATTCACTCAACATCATAAAATGGGGGAAAATGTAGACACCAAATCTATGCACTTGGGTACATTTCTAGCTCTTAAAGCATACTAATGTATACATGATTCCTAAGAAAGAAAGCTAGTGGTTGACAACTTCTTTTGGGAATTTTGCTTTATCTATTCGACTTTTATTGGCCTTGCATACCTTACAACCCTAACGGAAATTTATTGATTTATCTTGTATGGCCTTCAACACTAGTGTCTACTTAAGATAGAGGTGCCTAGGCACTCATATTCCTCCTGGGCACTCCTGGACTTCTTTTTCTTCTTCTTACTCTTTTGGGTCTCTTGTACTTTTTGGTCACCTTTTAGAACTTTGGGATGGCATTTCTGTTATCAATTATGAAATTCAAACAAGGGAATCATATATATACTTAGTTATTGCCCTCAAATAAAGGGTCAAGCATCATAAGCATTATTCTATCATCACCTAAGCTTGCATTCAAAGGCACAAGAGCATTACAAAGCATACATCTAGCACACTCATACAAGGGACAAGGGCTACATCAATCTACATACACAAGATAGGAGGGGAGTTCATTCTATTATATCCACACATTTGAATTTTTATCTAGTTATTGCCCCTTATCTTGGTGTCACTGGCGTGAGGGCGACCTAGGAGCACTATTGTACACACAAGCACACAAAACTAGATTGGGTCTGAGATGTAGTGCAACACTCAGTAGTAATTCCACCATTGTGGCAGCTGAGGATAGTCTGACCCCTCATTTTGCATATTTCTTTTTTAGGATTTGATGTCTATTTGAGGGTTTGGCAAGTGCTTTCTTCATTGTAGGTTTACATGTACCTCGACGATCCAAGTGCGACATACACGTGACAAAAGGCGAATAAGTGTGAAGCCTTAGCGACCATATCGGGACCAAGTTCTGACTATATCTACAAACCTAGGCACCTAGAATCAAGACCAGGGCATCCCAGGTGCCTCCATCCCTCTCCAGGTGCCCCAGTTTGGTTGTTTCCACCTCTGCTGCATTTTTCCGTGGTTCATGGCGATGGTCTGTTATTATGTTTCATCTCACTGCTCAGTCCCAGGTCATTGCGAGGTAAGCCAAATTGAGGTAAGTCCTTTATCCCTCTTATTTCTTTTCATTAATAAAATCAGATAAATTGTTTAGCATTTATATTTCATTGTACTTCATTTACAACAACTCTGTACATTTAGATTTTAATAAAATAATCAGATTTTATTGAATCATGCCCATCAAAGTTTGATTCCCACTGAGGCATTAGAGGTTGGTTGTGGCCAGGAGTATTCTACGCTAGATTGTGTGGGTGTATTCCATGATGGAGGAGGTGATTTTGAATGTTGCTAGTGCTTGAAGGTTGGCATGACGTGCAGTCGATGGGTTGCAATGTTTCATCAAAAGGTTGTTTGGTCTTGGGGATATGAGGCCCCCAATTGTGTCCCAAACTAGTGGTCACTCCAGTGATTATAAAAAAAGTGAAACAAAGGGAAAGGGACCCTTCAACCTTTGTTTACCAATAAAAAAAGGAATTTTCTAGAACATAGTAAAATAACAGTAATTGGAATGTTTGAAATAATTGAAACATGAGACCTTTTCGAGGGATATGGGTTTAATTTCAATTCCATAGATAGTCGTAACAAACTAAATTGGAAAACATGTTCATACTGTCAGGAAAGCTAAACCCAAAAAAATTAGCTAAAAAGGAGAATCTCAACTAGAACTATATTGCTCCTTAAGTGGCACAACAAAATTATATGAGTACGGATTTGGAAATTGTCAAACTACTTTGAAATTAATATAACAGTTTTGTTCGTCTACTTCTGTGCTACAAAAAGCTTGCTTCCTTTTCTAATATAAGATGCGTGTCATTGGGAAGCAACCCTTGTTAATTGAAACACTAATATACTTGTACAACCATAAAAATTGAAGGGAGTTATTGGGGACCTATCCCTAGGATTCTAATCTTGAGTTTTACACCATGTAAATTTGGTGTCTACCATGAGTGAATATTTGTTGATTATGTTGTTTTGATTTACATGTTTATTGATACATAAGCATTTGGGTTCACTTGTTATCTTGCATCACCAAAAAGAGTTACAATAAAAGAATGAATCTTGTACAATCTTATGTAGCTTTGCATGACCTTACATAGATCCTTGTCTAGTGTTACTTGAATAAAGAAGGCTTGTCACAGAGAGATCAAAGTCTTGTGCATCCTATCATGTAGATTTTTGGAGGGAGATTTTGCATGAGGGACTGTGTGCCAACTCTTTTGCAAGTGCTTTATGCACTTATGTGCTACGCGGACAATGAATTTATGTGCACATGTCAACATCGAGCAAGTTGCCACCTAGACACGTATGTTTTGATCTGTTTTCTTTGCTAATTGAATGATTGAGCGACCTAGTATGTTTTGATAAAATGAAAATGCCTCCATTAGTGAACACTTGATGATCGGATACCATGAAATGATGGTGATTTGAACGAGTTGAAGAATATTTGCAAAGGTATCTTTACATTCTCTAGCCAGATGTGAGAAGCATGCTAGGAGTAACAAAGAGTTAGATGCTGGATGCTAGGACCTGAGCAGTGAGAGACAGCCATAGATTAGGATTGTGTAAAGCTCCATTTTCAAGGGTCCAAGTCTTGTTCTGTAGAAGTCTTGCAAGGCAACAAGTTTAGTTAGGCTAGAGTTCTAGGATTTCCATCCTTTAATGGATATTGTAGAGTCTTCAATGTAATGGGTGAAACAAAACTGTAATATAGTATGCCTGAGTCTATAACTTTTCTCGTTGATTAATAAAAACAGAATTTATTGTTTCTGTCATGCTACATATTAAACTTTGCACGTGTAAGGTTATTTCTCTAAAATATTGTTCGTTATGTGGTGTAAGACATCTCTTCATTGAGACCCCTAACTGTGGCTACATCCTTCCTTCACATATTCGACAAAGGTTTATGCGGATATTGTTTCTTTTTAAAACACATTAATGAAGCGTTGATAAAGTATGCTGAGTTAAAGAGGTGAATAAACAAATGTTATAAATCTTTTTCAGGTCATGTGTTTTTGTAAGTCACTGTGATTAAACTAAAATGGGCATACCAGTACAATGTGTATGCCTATATCCTTTCAGCTTTTATATTCCTATGTTTATTGGTAAAGAAAATCTGAAGGCGAAAATACCAAATTCAAAAAACATGTATATGAAGTCAAAAATGTCCTACATAATTAGGGCTTTGAAGAATAATGATCTTGTAGCTTGTGAACCACCACTGAACTTTTACCATTATTTATGGACCAATGTTTGCAGGAAAAGAGCATACTGTATATCCTCTCTTGAAGGCCTGCACTTAATGAGCATTTATAATAACTTAATATCCCAGACATCACTGTTTCTATTCCCAACTATTCCTTGTTTTTAACAATTTCTGGATGTTAATTGAGTACTTCAAAGCATATCACAATTTCAAAACCAATTTCCAACTCAACTCCGTTAACCACACTTTGCAGTTGGTGGCAAGAACTTTGTCACCACTGGTAAATGTGACTGCAGACAATAACCAGTATAGATGTGTGCTTTACCCAATATTTGGTCTCCCTATTGCTGATTACTTTGCCTCCAGAAGTGGGAATAACTTCATGCTCGTGCAAGCAAATAAGGAACCTATAATGGGTTTTAGAAGTAAGCAATAATAACCTCTCCTTTTTAACTTAGTTTCCATATTTCTCTTAATCTTTATTTCTTGTGTACAATTTGTTTCCAACAGAGGGCATAACCAGAGGATTTTCATAAGCAATGAGGTGGTAACGAGGTCAAGCAAAGAAAGTAAGAAGAACTTTCTCCTTTCTTGTTGTTTCCCTTTTTTTTTTTTTCTTAAGGCGCATGTTACTTATGATTGCTCAAATTATCCTACTTTTGTTATTTGATGTGCATAGGAGAAGGTTAGCTTTGTATCTTTATGTGCAAAGAATAAGGTTAAAAAATTCAACCATATCAATACTTTCGAGCAATTCTTTATTGTTAACGAACAAACCATCTAGTCACAATATAGTACACTGCTTTGGAAAGAGCAAAAATGAGGGGGAAAGGGCATTTGAACAACTCTTAAGAGAATAAAATTTGTGACATGAAAATTTTATTTGTTGATTCCATCAATTTTACATGGATCAGATCCAGAAAGGATGTTATGTCGAAGAGTTATCATTCCTAATATTAGATACCATTCAAGATTAAAAAAATGGGGAACATATTCCTCTAGCAAGCAGAAAGTAACCTAAGGAAGTGACAACACCCCATTCTCTGCAATGAGATATTTTATGCATTTACAACAGTTTCAATAATAACTACTCTTCCTGAGGGCACAACATTTTCAGAGATTTCATTTCCTTTCCAAATTTCAGGCATGGCTTCTTTTATATTGTGAATGCTTTCAAGTGCAAAGTCTGATCCCTCTGTCCGGATTGGATTGCCAACCTGTTGACTTTCAGACACCACAATCAAGTTTGGATATCTCAACCACTGACAAAAAAATACCCTTCATTACAAATCATCACATTCATTGTCAAATGATCTTACCAATACAGTATGCAGACCTGCAAACTTTCCTGCTGCTACATTTCTAGGACTATCATCAAAGAAAATCTGCAGGGGAAAATAGAAGACAATAAAGTTGCGAGATACTAAAATGGAAATATAAGCTGGAAGGAAACTGATCATCGAGTTCATGGGAACATACAGTTCTTTGAGGATCAGCATTTGCAATGCAAAGTGCACACTCTATAGCCTCTATTGAGGGCTTGCAAAGAATGGATGCCTTGGGGATAACAGAAATGGTTGTATCCCAATCATTACAGTTCTCAGCAGTTTTTGGATAAGAATTGAGTGTTTCAAAGCATATTACACCTTCAAAATAGTCTTCCAACCCAGTTCGGCTCAATACTTCTGAAGCATGAGCTTTGTTACCATTTGTAAATATCTGTTTTACAGAATAAAGAGTTTTTGAGCTGTGTGCATTCAACTTTCAAAGAATTTCACAGGTCCTCAAAATTCATGACACTGCACCATCTGGTATCATGATCAAATAAAAAATAAAGACAAGCATTTAAGATTGCTTTCAGCTTCCAAAAAATAAAATGAACTTAAAATTTTCCGTTGTGTCATGCTTAATAATAAGTTCGTAAGTACTGGATCTGGTTTAAGGTTATCATATGGCAATCTTCTGTGAACAAAACTGTACAAGATATAATTATTTTTGCTGTACAAGGACTTGACATTGTTCACACCACAGACAGTTGGTGTTTGGATCATGTACCAAGTTTGTAATGGTTTTCTTCTTGTTCTATCATATCTCGCTGTATTTCTTTGCTTTTTGTCTCTAGAGATTTTGTCTACCGCATTTCTGAATCCCGTAAGATGCGCACCAGAGAACGCGGACTGTTTTTAGCCTGGGTGAGGCGTGTTGAGGTCATATACGTTCGAGATAAGACGCGGTGAAGGACAGAGATTTTGCATCAAACGACATGGATACAGAAGCTTGGGTTGCATCGACTTTTTCCATCCACGAAGTTTTCCATTTCTCTTTCCCGAAGAGAATATTATAAATGAAGAAGTTGATCATGAGGATCGTCTACCTCCAGCCCCTGTTTCTAATACAGTTCCTGCCATCGACACTCCTAAAAGAAAGTGGTGGAGGCAAGAAAGAATATCCCTTCTTGAAAGAGCTATCCAGAAAGCTACTGAAGAATTTCAGTTATTACTTCAAGAAGAAGAATCAGCAAACAGTGCTGATACTGAAGAAGATGTCAATAGGCTGATAATGGAAAAAGCCTACGACCAATGTGATGCAGAACACCAAGCTGAAGTAAGTACTGTAAGAACCTCTTGTAATCCATTTGGTAAGATTCAGATCTGTATTCCAAATATCAAACCATACACATTGGATGCAATGATCGACACCGGTGCAGAGATCAGTTTGCTCAAAGAAAAGGCTATTCCAAGTGATTGTTGGGAACCTGACTTTCTGCAAGTAAGTTTTGATTCAAAGAAAGTCATTTCTAAATGTTCTGCTTACATTTCTGTTCAGTTAGGGCAAGTCCAAACTGTGTTTAAGGTTCACCAATTCAACCTACTTCATTATGATATGCTTCTAGGGTCAGATAACCTTAACAACCATATGCCCTATACCATCTGTGACAAAGAGATCCGTTTCCCTCAAGGATCTGTTCCTAGAATTACTTCTTACCAGTCTATTGTCCCATCTGCAACAAAGCCTTGTAAAGCTTCTAATAATGACTGGTTGCATAAGTCTATCTCTCTCAATACCTCTGTTATTGATGCTCTAATTTCCAAAATTAGAAATGATTGTTCCTCTGATAATCCCCATGCCTTTGTGCATCGAAAGAAACATTATTGTCAGTTGGAATTTCAGACAACCACTCCTCCAAAGTTTAAGGCACACCATATTGGCATGTCTTCTTCTGAGCGAACTGAATGCCAAGCTGAAATTGATAATCTACTCAAAGGTGGATTCATCCAAGCATCCAAGTCTCCTTGGACATGTCCTGCCTTTTATATTAATAAAAGGAGTGAGCAGGTGAGAGGTAAGAAGAGACTTGTTGTTAACTATAAACCTCTGAACAAATATATTCTGCCTGTACAACATCCTATTCCTAACCGAGATGATTTGCTGACTCGGATTCACGGCAGTAAGGTTTATAGAAAATTTGACTTAAAATCAGGTTTCTGGCAAATCTTCCTAAACAAGGAAGATACATATTAAACTACTTTTAGCATTCCGGGTGGACAATATGAATGGACTGTTTTTCCATTCGGTTTAAAAACTGCCCCATCCATTTTTTAGAAAAAAATGGATCAAATATTTGGTCATCTCTCCAAGTTTCTTATTGTATACATTGATGATATTCTGATTTTTTCCCAGAATACTAAAGAGCACTTGGAACATCTAGAGCAATTCTATCAGACTGTATATTCTAATGGTTTATGTCTCAGTTCCACAAAAATGGAGACATTCAAAGATACAGTTCAATTCTTGGGCATTACTATTTCAGACGGAGCAATACTTCTGTAAGAACACATTGTTTCTAAGATCAGTCTATTTCCTGATGAATTAACTGACAAAACACAACTACAAAGATTTTTAGGTTGTGTCAATTATATTGCTGGATTTTATCAAAATGTGGCTGCAGATAGATTATTACTGAATAAAAGGCTTCGCAAAAATGCCCCAGCATGGGATTCTGCTATGACCAAAGCAGTTCAAAGAATTAAGCAATCCTGCCAGAATTTACCATCTCTGTCTCTACTTGGTTCGGGTTTCAAAATAATTGAGACAGATGCTTCAGAAGATTCTTGGGGAGCAATCCTCAAAGAACATAAGGAGAATGATACAGGACACATTTGCAGGTATGCCTCTGGATCTTTTAAGGGTCCTGAATTAAAGTATCATTCTAGTCATAAGGAAATTCTTGCCGCAAAGAGAGCCATTCAATCCTTTCTATTTTTCATTCAGCATGAAAAGTTTCTATTGAGAACTGATTTACACCATTTCAAGGGAAGATTGTATAAAGGTGACCTAACCAACAAAACAACTTATGGCCGTCTTCAACGATGGGCTCAATGGTTTGATGGTTATGAATTTGATGTTGAACATATCTCTGGTAAGAAAAATGCTCTAGCAGATTTTGCCTCCAGAGAACTAGTTCAACCTAAAGCCATCAATGTTACTCAAATTGTTCATGAGTATCTTCATCCGGTTTGGGATACAGCCACCTGTTCGCCTATGATAAGATCTAAAGAAGTATGTGATCAAAGAATGTCCCAAGAAGCAGAACAACTGCTTACATCCAGAGACATTATTTCAGTCTCTCATTATAACATGATAGAGGTTGCCAGCAGGTTTGTTGATCCAGAAATTCCAGCCTCTGATTTTCATACCATACAAGAACCTATGGTCTTTTGTAATCTGAAATGGCCATGGCGCCATTTAAGAGAAACAAAGCCTACTCATGATACACCACCTGTTGAAGGAATCCGTCTTCGCCAACTTATTCCAAAGCCAAATACATTGTGGCGATTTGAATTGTCAAAGCTCTGGCCAAAAGGTGATCCGCTCACCAACGATGCATGGAATCGTCCAAGCCGCCCAGGAGATCAACAATACATCTTAGCTTATCGTAAATATTTTTTGATTAAATTTTTTCCAACTAAGCTGTCTAACAGTCCTCTGCTCAATCCAAGTCCAGATACTATTAGGAATATTATTATTAACTATAAAATCCCCTGGTTTGTCAAGATGAAATACTATGTTGTTACTAATACCATGCAGGGTCACCATGCTAATCCTAATGGAGCTCTCTGGAGGAAGTTTTACATCCATCACACCATGAACGTACCTCCTCCTGCACCTGGATACCCTCTACATATCCCTGATCAATATGTATATCCTACAAGAACATATCTCCATAGAGATACTGATGGGACTAGACATGTTTCAAGACTTTGGTACGAGTGCAACACACGTCTCCTTTTCCCTGTTGAAGAACGTGCCATCATTCCTACTGAAGATTCATCCTCATCCTTTGATGATGATGCCGGGCCCAGTATTTTGTATAGTCCTTAAAGTTAGATGACAGGCTTGTTGTCATCAATACAATAAACAGTGACGTGAAAACTCACTTTATGTAAAAGTGGACCTCCCCACGTTCTAAAGGTGCTATTACGAGTGGCATGTACTCCTTCTGTGGGAATCTTTTGGGTAACCTGTGTTACCAGTTCCTGGTTATTAGGTTTCTAGGTTGCCAGTCATTTGATCCTCTCCTTTCCTATTTAAGGATGAGCCTGGTTCATTGTAAGGCATCCTGGATTAGAATTCAAAAGTTCCTAAAAGTCTTAGAGTGTCTAAGTCTAAGTTTGTAATTAGTTTCCAGAAGTGTTTTAATTTGTTCAAGAAGTTTGTAATGGAGTTTTGCTCTTACATATAATATATTGATCCATGTTTTTCAAAAAATTTGTATTAGAGCAAAATTGGTATCAGAGCTGGTTTTCTTCTTGTTCTATCATATCTCACTGTATTTCTTTGCTTTCTGTCTCTAGAGATTTCGTCTACCGTATTTCTGAATCCTGTAAGACGCGCACCAGAGAACGCGGACCCTTTTTAGCCCGGGTGAGGCGTGTTGAGGTCGTATATGTTTGAGATAAGACGCGGTGAAGGACAGAGATTTTGCATCAGACGACATGGATATAGAAGCTTGGGTTGCATCGACTTCTGGTCTACAAGACGAAGACTGCGAAGATGCATTCGTAAGTCTTTCGGATCTTATTCTTGTTAATGATGAAACTAATATTTCTGAAGAAGAAAATCCCTTGCCGGGATGGAAGCTCCCGAAACTCCCATATAGTGAAGTATATCAGAAATCCAAATCGTTTCATTTATTAGCTAGCACTACTATTAGATCACGTGAATCCTGTATTCAGGTTAAAACCTCTGTAAATTCTGAATATGATATTCCTTTGATTTCACCACAAGATCTATCTTATTTAAAAAAGCAGTCCTCCTATAAATTTGTACATATAGGTTGTGTGCAGTTCGGAATAACTCCTTTATTCCGTCAAGGTTTAAATGCATCTATTTTGTGTTGTTTGCTTGATACTCGTCATGAGAGTTTCAAAGACTGTTTGTTAGCTGCCTTACAAACTAGTCTCAGTAACGGACCCTTTCATTTTAATGTTTTCCCTAACTATTCCGTATCTATACAGACTGACAATCTGTTAGATCAAGTTCTCAAGTTACATCTGCAAACCACGGGATTAAACATGAAACCAGGGTCTTCTCCTTTAGAAATTTTTTATAGAATTATTTTCCGTCTGACTAATACTGCTCATCCTGCTATAAAGCATGGCCCTTCCTAAGGAAGTAGTGTAGTCATGCATGCTAGTCTTACTGCTCAAAAAATTGACCCTGAAGTAGTAAGCTGGGATAAAATTCGTGTGCCCCATGAATGGACTATTTCAACAAAATGTGTTGAAGGGAGCACATTGCCTGTACATTCTGCCTCTAAAGTTACAGAGGACAAAGGTAAGGCTACCATATCATTTCGAAAGTCTCTCTCTATTAAACCAAGATGGTCTGCATCTTCTAGTCAGTCTTTTATGTCTAACAAAGAGAAAAAACTTGATACTAACTTTCCCCCTTGTAGCCATCCTACACTTGTACATGATCCAAACACCGGCTGTCTATGGTGTGAACAATGTCAAGTCCTTGTACAACAAAAATATATCCCAAAGAATGGTCCTACTATTAGTATGAATTCTTGTTCCTCTACTTCATATTACCAGACTCTGTAGATGGCCAAATCTGTTCTCAACAGAGTCAAGATCTCCATGGATACTAAAGAAGCTTCGACTTCTCAGCCTGAAAATGAGTTTCCATTGGCCAATGATTTTGAGATCTACACAGAGGATCGGCAGCAGCGCCGACAATACTGGGACTAGCTATAGTTAGACTCTAAGATCGAGCAATCCGAGTCTACTTGCATGATGAACTGGAACAACAGAGCGACAAGAGCTATTCAGGATCAAGTCTTGTCTCAAAATGAAAAGCTTAAGAGAATGCAAGATACTCTTAAAGCTATAGAGCTCCACCAGCGTGGAGATATACAGTCTGCTGTTTCTTTGCTAAATAAAAAGATGGATAATTTATCCATTAATGTACGACAACTAACTTCTAATTTGCAGCAAGTTCCTGACCAAGTCAGCAAAAATCTACAAGACCAGATCCAGCAATTTGTTCATGTTGTCTCTGAAGGATCTGAGAAGAAAGTAATTGCCAGTATTCAAACTGTCAATGAGAAAGTAAATACTTTGTGTTTTTCTGTTTCTGAGATCGAGCAGCGTTTTCCTGCTCTCACTACTGCTGTCAACAAAATAGAGAGTTCTCAATTTGAAAAAATCAGTACCTCTTCTAGCAGTCAAGGATCTAGTCCAGATTGGTCCAAGGCTCTTACTTGGGCACAAGTTGCCTCAATGAAGTTGCCCCTCAGTCAGCAAAAATATGGCGACAAGAAAATTGGCATGGCAAGATTGACAGAAGAAGCTGCTGAGAACTTCATGGATACAGCTGAAAGCTCTACACCTCCCATGCAAGGTACAATCCACACTCTCAATTTCCAGCCCAATTTCTATAAAGTTGAATGCAAGACTGCCGATGAGATCAGAGAAATGATCCATGGCATGATTGGCTGGGCTAACACTCAAGTTCTGCAATTCGGCAAGCATGACAAAGATATTACCGGTATTATTGCCAACGGCTTTGTTGGTATTCTTAAGGAATGGTGGGATGTTGTTCCTCCCCACATGCAAAACCAAATCATTAATGGTGTTGGTGAAGAAGGCACCAAAAAAGTTGGGGGTGGCACTGCCAGTTTGACAGCTGATATAATCGTAGAATTCATTGGCATAGTCGAACATGAAAAAAGACTGTGTACTCTTGAGTTTCTAAGAGCTCAACTCTGCAACATGTCCAAAGTTAAAGAGTACCAATGCTACATGTAAAAGCTCCTCTACAATTCAGGTACTCCATTTAACTCTACAATGAAATTAAGATATGTGGAGTCTTTTCCTTCATATTTCTCCACTGAGTATAAAAAAGCCATGCACAATTATTCTGATGTTGATTTAACCTTTGGAAGGATAAATCAAATTATTACAGAGACTAATCAACGTCTCTGTCTTGAGAAAAAATCTCGGAAGGAAGCCATTAGAGCTGAAAAAATATTAGGAGTCGAATTTTTTTCTACACAAATAGAAAATCAATTTGGTTGTCCAGCTCCTAATCCTTCCCAGTATAAGAAATATAAGAAGCATTCTTCTCACTTCAAGAAGTATTCCAAATGCACAGACTGTGCATCTAAGCCTTTCAAGCCCCGTAGAAAATTCTTTCGAAGAAAGAAATATTTTCCCAAGAACAAAAGGATTGAGTGTTTCATCTGTAAAGGGAACCATTACAGTCGGGATTGTCCCAAGAAAGGTCATAAGACCTCTACAAAGGCCAACGTAAGTTTTGTTTAGGAGCATTCTCTTAATGAAGACATATATGTGCTTATATCTGATACAGAGAGTTATGAATCTGATGTTGAGTTCTCTAAACTCATTGTTGCTACAAATCAAGTCTCTGCATCTTCCTTTGAAGATGACTTTTCTGATTCAGATCAAGGATATGACTCTCTTCCTAGATTTCATTGTAATATGATTCGAAGCTCATATGAGCATCCTTTTATTTCTCCTAGTTCCATTGTGCTGAAGCAAAAGTTAG
Source organism: Taxus chinensis (assembly GCA_019776745.2). Classification (NCBI taxonomy): domain Eukaryota; kingdom Viridiplantae; phylum Streptophyta; class Pinopsida; order Cupressales; family Taxaceae; genus Taxus; species Taxus chinensis. Next base: position 195,815,585 of record CM034147.1, on the reverse strand, counting down.
ATACACTTCAGCAAGAACTCACAAGGTGCCCTCCGCACATGGTAAATCTCCATTACTCTCTGCAGGCACAAATCTATGAATTACAGAATCAGTTGGATGCTAAGATCCAACAAGAAAATCATGAAGATATTTATCTTGCCTCGCAAAGGTCTCCTGCTCCTACAACTTCTTTTGCTCCGTATCAGTTTTCTCTTCCTTCTGGTCGTGGACGAGGACGTCTTCCCCGAAGACCCGTTTCTCCAAGTTTTGGCCGAGGAAGTGGAACCAATCCACGAAGTTTTCCATTTCTCTTTCCCGAAGAGAATATTACAAATGAAGAAGTTGATCATGAGGATCGTCTACCTCCAGCCCCTATATTAATGCAGAATTGTGTCTGCAGTCAATTGTGAATATCACAATTTCCCTTGAAGACAAGAGGGGAATTGGCCCAATGCAAAGATTTTGAAAATACCGTTCTACAACCATTAAAACAATAGTTTCTAAAAAATTTCAAGTTCGTACTTAATTTATTTACTAGACCTATAGTAACTGCTGTCAATTGTAAGTACCACAACTTCCCCAGAAGACAACTATAGAATTCGCCTAATGCTGTTGTACAACCATTGAAACCATGGTTACCAAATACGGCCGTATTTTATTTTTTAACCGATTTTTTGCGTTTTACAGTCTCCACCATATGGAACTCCGAAATTTTCAGGATTTAATTTTTAAAAATTAGAAAAAGCAAAAACTCAGGAAACCTAACCTGTAAAAGCCAAAAAGTGAGGAATTACAAGGAAATTAGGGCATTTGTTTAGAATTTTCTATTTTTATAGTAGCCCGCACCATATTAATTAAGGGCAGTTAGAGAGTGAAAGTGCATAGTGAGCAGCAAAGGTAAAAACATAGCTTTTAACAGAGGTAAAAACAATAATTTACCAGAGCTTTCAACAGCAGAGTTAATAAAGGTTTCATTGCAGCAGCTTGCAGGTTAGTTTAAATTTATTTCAAGTGAAATTTTTTTTTAATGGTTTATTCATCACTGTTATAATTTATTTTATCAAAAGAATATTTCATTCATATATTTTACAAACAAACATAGTATATCAAATTCAAAATCATATTGAAATTCAACTTAAGATCTTATATTTTTATTTCAAAACAGGGTGGATATCACACAAAAAAGGTCCACAGCACCTGAATGGAAATACATAGAATGGGATGATACAGAAAAGGCATATAAATGCACATTTTGTAAATCTAGAATGCAAGATAATTTAACTAGGATTCGAGGTCATCTTCTTGGAAATTCAAACCAAGTTTCTAGTTGCCTACAGATTGAAAAGGATACAAAACATAATATATTAAAACACTTTGAATCCAAATTGGAGAATGCTGCAAGGAAACATAAAATACAAATTGAAGTTGGATCAGTTCAGTCTCATCTGCAAATTTCACAAGGAAAACAAAAACAAACATTGAAGACATTTTGGAATCAAAAGTCTAAGGAAGATGTTGATAGGGCAGTGGGAAAGTATTTTTATGGTGATGCAGTACCTTTTAATCATGCTAGATCTCCATATTTTTGCAGAATGGTGCGTGCAATTTCAGAATTTGAGAAAGGGTATCTTAGCCCTTCTTATGAGAGTTTGAGGACATTGGATCTCAAGAAAGAGAAGGATGAAATAATAAAGGAGCTGAAACCTATTATAGATTCGTGAAGCAAAACTGGATGCACAATTGTTAGTGACGGTTGGTCAGATAGGAGACGTAGAACTCTTATCAATACTCTTTCTTGTTGTCCTTGTGGAGTTGTGTTTTTAAAGGCTATGGATGCTTCAAGTGAAACAAAAACTTCAGAATATATTGCTAATGTCCTTGAACAAGCTATTTTACATGTTGAAGTGGAAAACGTAGTTCAAATTGTAACTGACAATGCTACAAATTGTGTTGGAGCAGGAAAAAATTTGATGGAAAAATATCCAACTATAATTTGGAGTCCTTGTGTTGCTCATGTCTTGGATCTTCTTTAGGAAGATTTTGGAAAGTTACATTGGGTATCAACAGTTGTGGAAGAAGGCAAATTGATTGCCAAGTTTATTACAAACCACCAATTTACACTAAGCGAATACATAAAAGAGTGTAAGAGGGAATTATTGATGCCAGGGGACACAAGATTTGCAACTCGATTTATTACCTTGCAAAGAGAAATTGAAGAGAAGGAAGCAATTAGAAGTGTGGTGGTTGGTCGAGATTGGGCAAATAGTAAACTTTCATCTATTCAAAAAAACAAAGAAATTGCAGCTATCATTCTAGGGGAACAATTTTGGGAGGGAGCAATAAAGGCCAATAAAATATTTGAGCCTATTGTAAGAGTGCTTAGAATCGCTGATGGTGACATTCCTTGCATGGGAGATATTATTGAGGCAATGGACACGGCGAAAGAGGCAATCAAACAATCCTTTGGTGGAGATTCTTATAAGCCAGAATGGAATTATTTATGGGATATGATAGATGAGAGGTGGTATATGATGCACTCTCCGTTACATTCAGCAGCATGTTACTTGAATCCTCGGTTGTTTGGGATGAAACATGAAAGTGATGAGGAGACTATGGATGGTTTGTATCAATGCATGGATAGAATGTGCTTAGATCCTGATATTCGAAGCAAGTTAGATGTTCAAAAAATGCATATAGGGATGAGATTGGGCTCCTCTTCTCTCGACAAAAAGCAAGAGAGAATAGAACTAATCCAGATATCACACCTGTGCAATGGTGGGAATCTTATGGTGGTTCAACTCCAAAGTTACAAAATTTTGCTATTCGTATTCTAAGTCAAGTATGCAGTGCATCTAGTTGTGAAAGGAATTGGAGTACATTTGAACTCATTCATTCAAAGAGGAGGAATAAATTAGGGACTCAACAACTATCAGATCTAGTTTTTGTCCATAGAAACATGCGAGTCCTAAGTGCCAATATTGCAAAGCAATACTCTTCCACCTCTACTCATTCTTTGAATCCTGATGCAAATTTGAACTATGATGCAGAGTACTATGCAGATGTAAGTAGTGGTGATGATGAGATATCAGATGGTGAATATTCAGAGAATGATACAAATGAGGGATGACTCTTTATGTGGAAGCTTCATAGTTGTGTTCCTATTTTTAAGAATTGTAAACATTTGTCAACACTCATGATGTTAGAGACATAAAATATGTTATTTCCATCATTTTAGTTAATGCATAAATGTTTTAAGTTTAAGCCAAAAATATTTTTCACTTCAATAATTTTTAATTTGTTGTATAGTTGTGTGTTTAATTATTAAAATTACCATATTTTTTTATATATACAAATTACCATATTTTTTTCCATATTTATCGTATTTTTCCTATGGACCGTTTTTTTTCCATATTTTGTGTCCACCATTTAATACTCTCCGTACGAAAGTTGCTACTATGATTGAAACAATATTTCCTGAAAACTTTTAAGTTCATACTTAATCTATTTGCCAAACCTATAGTAATGCAGAATTGTGTCTGCAGTCAATTGCGAGTACCACAATTTCCCCTGAAGACAACTGTAGAATTCGCTCAATGCAAAAATTTTGAAATTATTGTTGCACAACCACTGAAACAATAGTTCCTGAAAATTTCAAGTTCATAGTTAATCTATTCGCTAGAACTATAATAATGCAAATCTATGTCTCCAGTCACTTATGAGAAGTTCCCCAGTGCTAAAATTTCCTAGGGATTTCATACTTAAGTTGTTCCAATACTTACAAGAGCAAGTTTTCTGGGTCGTCTATGACACTCAATCCTACATTTCTATATTCTTATCATCAATAAAAATCAGGTGCATTATTAAATTTCATTAAAAGAAAGGGAATGAATACCAACCCTGAGTCCCGCCATGGTTGTTCCATATTTCTTGTACAGTTCTCTACAAAACTCTGTGATTTTGTTCCTGTCAACTCCAAGTCTCTTAACCGCATAATCTGTGATACCCACAATTCAGACCTCATCATTTCATTGAAAAGAAACCAAAAAAATAGAGCAAGAAATCATCACAACTTCTGAAGAGGAATAATAAATTATCAAACGTATATCATAAAATGCAGTTACCAATGAATTTTTCAGCCTCGACATTACCTCCAATATTCTTGGTGCATGCTGCAGCGAGTATTGAACTTGATGGGTAGAATGTATCATCAAGATCTTTAAATAAAACACCAACCAAATCAAAAATTGTCTAGAAAAATGCCTACAAAACACACTTCAAAGTGGGTATTGGTTTTCCAAAACAAAGATTTTATTTTTATTATACCCACCGAAGAGAAGATAGTCATAACGAGACCTCTTTCCTACCACGCATCTCTCGTCCAACTCCATTGTTAAAATACAAAACAACAATAAATCCACTAAAAGCAATGTGATTATAACCCAAAATAAAAATATTAGTTGGCAGATCGAGGAGTAGTTGTAATGGAAAACATATGTAGTGCCTTAAATAGATTTGCAACGGGAATTTCCTGGACAATTTCAAAGGCCAAAACGCATATGCTTTAACCGTGTTTTTGCTTTTAATTCAAACTTCAATTGAAAACTGTTCATGCGATAATATTTTTTGGGTGGTTTATTCGTTCACGTTTTACTTGCCAATCGCCATTGTGTCTCGACATGTGGCATGAATGCGGTTGTGGGGAAAATGGATTTGGAATCATTTTACTATTGGAACTGCCCTTTATATTACAAAGAGAGAGAGAGATACATCCAAAGAAGATATTGGTGACTCATAATCCATAATGGTAATACGAGTTAAAATGGAGGAAAAATATTGGATGAAATAAAATAATTATGGATCAAAATAAATGGAGTATTGGGATATCATTGTGCTTAAATATTAATGAGGAAATGAAAGGTATTGTAGAGAATTTATAGGAGAAATTAGAAGCTCTGTTTCATGTTCTCCGAGTTTTTCTGCAAAGACTTTGAGAATACTCTATGTATTTATATTGTAATTTAAAATTATCATATTTAGATTGTTCTCTTGCGAGTGATCTGTTGACACATGGCCGAAAATAATGGAATGCAACAACAAAAATTTTCAGCCTCCCACCTATTCTAGTTGATGGAAATGACCCTCTTATACAATCGTTGCTCCACTTTCTCTGGGGAAGATTAAGTTTTCTGCAGTTGGTGAAAAATTATTTTTACATGGGACCATCTACCCCTTAAAATTAGTCGTAGTTGCCTCCCACATAAGACCACTTCCTAAGAAAGTTTAGAGTAATAATCTTGAAAAGGGGGCGCAAGGATGTGGTTATTCAAAAAAAAGTGTGGCTTGATGGTGGGCCCTGAGTGCTCGCCAGCCATTCACCTAGGCTCTAATTCCCCAGGACCCAGGATACCGGTTAGTGGTTACCCTTACATTTACACAACCGGTTGGGAGGACTTGCCCTGAATTAACGTGCCATGAAGTGTGCCAAGTCGCTGGGTCATTAACTCCTGTAGTATTTAAAAAATGTTGAAAAGGTATTATGACGATTTTTTTTGTATAGAGTAGAAATTAAATGGAAGGTAAAAATGTTGATGGCTTCGATATGGACTAGCTTGCAACATTTTAGATGTGAAACTCATAGGTAGAAAAAGATTTTAAAACAATGGAAAATGCTTATACACGGTCTAGTTGGATTCATCTTAGATGTAAAATGAATGGTAAAGTTGCAAGGCTAAGTGAAGACTGTAGAGGCTTCTTTACTTCCTTTGAAGGATGTCATTAAAGTCTTATCCAACCAAGGAAAATGTGTGGAATAGTTGAGACCTCGAAAAACATTCTCTTATGAATGAATGACATGAAAAGTCACGAAGTATGATAGGAAAAACAAGGCTCAAAGCGCAGTTATAAAATGTATGTGACCTAAATGTGATTGTGTATAGCAGAAATTTTCAGTGCTAGAGGAAAGGAGTTTGCTCGAAGGGCAACAATATGTTAGGTGAATGAAGAGTTAATAGGTGTCTTGACAATTACAAATAAAATTTTGAAAGGTCTAGGTGGAATATCAGAAGGTTCTTCTGGATGTCAGATGTTCAAAGTAACTCCTCATCATATCTCAAGAGCCTACAGACCAAAAGACTGAACTGAAAAATGTCAGAGGCATATATGACAAAAATGAAGGCAGTTTTGGAAGGCAAAACATCACCTTGTACGTGGGGGGAGAGTAATATGAAAATCCATAATATGTGGAAGAGAAAAATTCGGAATTCTCCTTGATGAAAGTTGACATAAAAGATCAAAATTTAGTGTCATAAACATGTTGTTGAAAAGTGCTATGAAATAAAAATAAGGTGTTGCAATAGAGAATAGATAGAAAGTATTGAATAAGAAAAAGAGAATGAACAAGTGCTAAAATAGAGATCATATGAATTTATGAAAGCAATGTGACGAAGATGATCAACATAAATTGGTGAAAAAGTTGAGTTGTGGCTCATAAACTGAAAGTTCATGCTTTCACTGCAAGTAGGTTCTTGCAAATTGAATCTAGTAGGTGCTAGGATAGTTGAAGTGGGTGCTTCAAATGGAATATGTGCTTCATGAACTTGTAACTATTGTAAGAACAATTGTTCACAATATTGCTGGTTTCTTGTGGGGTTTTTCCCTTATTGGGTTTCCCATCTGAAAATGGTGTTTCCATGTGTTGATGTGTTTTTCTCTATTTCATAACATCTCCTAATTAGTTTACAAATCTGCTGATTGCTAAGGAAAATTTTGCAAGTTTTAAGTGGCACAGATTCACCCCCTCCCCCTCTCAGTACCTGAATTCTCAACATGCTTGGTTTTTATGTAATTTGAGATGGCCTCAAAGTTAGTTTTCGTGGCTTGTTGCATTGTTCTTGATTACCCTCTAAGAAACTCATGTACCCATCGGAAGGTCTCACCTGGTGTAGACACAAATTTAGACATAAAGTAATTCTCAAGTGCTTGAAAAGGAACTAGAGCTTCCCAAGATGATATGAATCAGTTTTCAAGGAGGAAACACTTGGATTGCGGGGATGATTAGGAGGTTGTGATGGATCAGTTTATCCTGTTTGAACTAGTTCATCGAGATATTCTCCAACCTTTTCCTTCTTGTGAAGATTCCTAGGTGAAGAAACAAGAATTTATATGTTATTTTTTGGTACGTTTGGTTTTTATGTACTGTGAGATAGCCTCAAAGTTAGGTTTCATGGATTGTTGCACTGTTCTTGATTCTCCTCCAAGAAACTTATGTACCCATTGGAATGTCTTAGCTGGTGTAGACACAAATTTAGACATAGAATAATTCTCAAGTGCTTGACAAGGAACTAAACCTTTCCCAAGATGAGATGACTCATTTCCCAAGGAGGACACACTTGAATTGTGGGGATGATTAGGATATAGTGATGGATCAGTTTATCCTAGTTCAATTGGTTCAACGAAATCTTATCTAACCTTTTCCTTATTGTGAAGCCTCCTAGGGGGAGAAAATTCAATGCACTCATCTTCCACAAGATTCGTTTGAATGAGCAGGCCCTGTGGCCTTTTTAGGTGCCTTTGGAGAAGAAGTGAGAGACACTTTCCTAGATGGAGATAATAGACCACTAGATTAAATGAAAGAATCCCTCTTCAAATTGAACCAATCTTTTGACCTATAAATCACTAGCATGGTTCTTTATTTGATGTCACTAGACTCTTGACTGTTCCATGGGGTGAGAGAAAGAGGAGAAGATTATACTACCTTATATTCAGGATCAAATAGGTATGATCCATCATAATTCATTACTTATACAAACTAGTCAAACTTGAATTGCCCATTTGATCTTCTATCATTCTCATGTAGTCCCGCTTCTTGACCTAAAAGTCATCAGTACAATTAGCCCAGTAGTCCTTAATTTTTGGAATGTGATGCAGATCCATAATGAGGAAAGTATCAGGATTATTCCTACTAATAAAGTATGACTGAGATATATAGAAATAAAAATTGAAATATGTAGAGGTCTGTTGGTCGTCAAATAGGAATTTTAAGAAGAGCAACAATTAGGGGACAAGAAGTCCCTCCTCTTTAATGGGAGAGGTTCCCTTATTCAGAAACGAACTTATTTACAAATGTACAAGACATGATTTGTTGGTTAAAACTTGGATATTACGAAAGTGTTTTCTATGAAGATCATCAATTACAAAAGGACTGAGGAAATGAAAGTATGGGAAAGAGCAGAAAGGCAACATGCAGAATTATAGATATCAGAGTAATTCTTTATGTATGCGAAAGTCACAGTGAATTGAAACAAGATCATTTGTATTGAATAAATAAGATGGAATTTAAAGACACAAAGTTCTGTAAATAACATCTGCTTAGAACAAAAAGTTTCTTAACACAGATTCATTAATCAAGGACACAAAGTTCCTTCTTGGTTATACAAGATCACCGAGCTTGCAAAGTTGAAGAGTATGCAATCGGTAAGACTAAAGAACTTGAGACAAATGATCTTCACAAAGAAAATAAACGAAAGCTTAGGAATAACAGAGATCAGATAGACAAAGAATGGAAAAGTCCTTCTGTATTGATTTCTTTGTAATCTATTTACCCTTTCAGAAAATATGCCAAGTTCTTCCACCTTTTTTTGAATGGCGTGAAGAAGGCCATTATATAACTTACAAATCAGTTACTCTTCGTAACCGTTTCTTTAACCAAGAACAGTTAAAGACCGCCTATCGTAGTACCTCAACCCGTTACAAAGAAAACAGAAAAAGAAATGGAAGAAGAGAAAAGAATGAGGAGAAGAAGACAGGTGGCCAGTCACTTGGAGGGACCCACTGACTTCAGAATCCACTGCCTGAAATTCTTTTGACGCCTCAGCTATATCTCAGAAGTCTCATTCTAAAGATGACAGCGTATGTCTTTGAAAACAAAGATGACCAGTGTCTTGAAAACTTCATCCTTCTGGCCTCTGTCCTTGGAATTTGGTCTTCAGATTGATAGTATCAGAGCTGCAACTTAAATTCATATTTAGTTTGAAAAACAACATATTCAGGTAGAGCGGAAAAAACTAAGTATGCGATGGCATTTGGTTCACTTGGGACATGTGAGACGCGAATGCCTGCGAAACACGTGGCTCGGCCCGACTCGGGCGAAACAGGGAGAAGACGCACAAATGCATTTTGGGACATCTGGGACGAAGACGCGCGAAACACGCGACTCGGGCGTTTCGGCCGAAAAGGTGGACAATGAGTCTGGAAAAATCTGACTTAGGGACATTTGGAACGCAAATTACGCGAAGTACGCGGTTCGGGCGTTTCGGGTGAAGAATGGAACAAATTGCACTTTTTGACTCGGGACATTTGGGACATGAAAGAGTTCCAAAGTACGCGACTCAGGGCAGTTTGGGCGAGATCGAGGAACAGAGCGCATTTTTGAAAAGTTTGGGACAGTTGGAACATAAAAGTTCCGACAGGCCCAGAAATTGGAACAACGGTTCGGGGATTTCGGCCGATCAGGGAACAGAGCCGCAATTTTGAACTTGGGACAGACGCGGGACGATAAAATGCTCCAACGGGCCTGAAAATGGAACAAACTTCGGGGATTTCAGCCAATCGGGGAACAGAGCGCACTTCGGAACTTGGGACACGGGGGACCAAAAATGTCCGACAGGCCCGAAATACATACAAATAATGACCCAAAACTACAGACTTTTCTCAATTTCACGACTTTTCTCCTACTACCAGCTTGAGAGAAAAAGACACTTAAACTCAAAATTTTGAAAATTTTACTTTCATCAGAGCAGGGGGAATTTTGAGTGGACAAACAAGGACCTAAACTAGAACTTCCTGATGCATGCTATTCTACTTGTTGGGGTCGAAACTTGGTTTCCTCTTAGTTAGAAAGAGATTAAATTTACACCTAAAATCTTCATGGACACCCTATGCACATAGTATGAACATGACACAATCTTTCTTCACAAGTGAAGGAAATTAGGAAGAAACCCTTGTCGCATTGTTGAAATCTATGTTTGACCTACGATTGGTTTTTATTTCAAACCCTGACCATTCTCTCAAGTACATCGATGTTGGGAAACTGAGATGATAGGAACTTCCATATTTCTTGATCAACTCAGTTGTTTGCCATTTGATTGTTATCCCTCTCAACAATATTCTTGTGAGCACCTTCAAGGATAAGCCTCCTTCATGCATAATTCACCATAGGGAAGTGCGATTAAAATATTTTGTTGCATCGGATCCCATCGAGCCACCTGACAACATTTCCATAGAGCCAGTGACTTGTGTCGTACATTAGGTTTACTTTTTGGCTAGAGACACTTCCTTTTTCTTCCTGTGCTTTGCAAGGGTCCCCTAGTGAGACCCCAGGAAGTCATGGTGATTCTTTCTTAGAGGTCCATAGAAAGGCTACAGACCACTAAAATTCCCACTGAATGCTATTCCTTATGATCATGCCCTTCCCACCCATTTCCAATCATTTGAAAATTCCTCGTTATCAACATTTCTCCAGATTGAATTGATTTCCATCTAAATATCTTCATTAAAACTTGGTTTCTTGTTTTAAGTCCCCCATTTAAAATTAAATTAAAAAATTAAAAAGATATTGAATTTTTTATTTCTTGCTTCATCATAATTCACTTTGGGATCAAGTCTTATAAATATAAAGTTGGAAAAGTTCCCCTAAGCATTGAAGTGTGGAATGAACTGCAAATATTTGACAATATATGAGTCTCTAGTTACCTAAATATTCCTATGAGTAAATTTTACTTTTTGATATATAACACTTTATAATATAAAGGAATAGTTGTAATTCAAGTTTGATCAATACCTTTTCTTTTGAGGACTACGAGAATGTTAAGTTTCCATTTGTGAAGAATGGGTACACCATAACTTTTTTATTTAATATTTTCTTTTAATTTAAACAAGGACTAACTAAGTGTTTTGAATAGATAGAGGATGACCACCTACTATGAATATCTCATCCAATAATATATTCTCCTCCATAGGTTCATTCAAGTTAGGTCCTTGCTTTGTGAAGAATGGGTACAGGTCCATAATTTGTTACATCACTAATCATTTTTATTTATTTATAAAGTGCTCAGATTTGTTTGTGAAGAATGGGTATACACCTAAGTATTTAACCTTCATGATAATTTCAAGTAGTGAAATAAATGAGGAACGAGTGGATATGAATGACTTGATATTAATTCAAACACTGTCTCTAAGGTTGTAATAGCATGTCCTAAGATGGGTGGCTATTTTTATGTATGTTTATAAATTTGTCACAATTGTTGATGTTTTTGCAACTTGACTAGAGTGACAATGATACTAAAAGTTATAAATGTCTAAAAATTAGAAAAGTTTAGAGCTGTTGAATGTGGTTGAAGCAAATCTTATTATTTTTAGAAGATGGACCTATGGATGTTAGAATGGAATGAAATCAGTTTTTAAATTCTTAGGTGTATTCCTCGGACAGTGTGCCATGCCTTTCATAGGTTTTCAATCGTTGAACTTTTACATAATTCTGAGCTTTGATTGTTGTAGAATTCTGAACACTTTCATCTTAATGTAAACATTACTTAGTGCATCAATGGATACTGAATTTCATTATTCGCTCAGTGATTTCATAAACCATTGACAAGAGCTACCAGATTAGCCGAAGTCATAAACCATTGACAAACGGAGTGCATGGATTTAAACTTGCAATGCCTAGGATAATCTGGTTTTATAGGCATGGGGGTTTCAAGAGATTAAAATTTTGGCAACATGTATGTACTCAAACTGACGTGATTGAATAGTGGTTTTCAAAGCATCCCAAATGCCCAAGTGTTGAAATTTGCATAACATAAGAACAGCTTTTTCGCCTCGATTTAAGACTGAATGACTCCTGAACTCAGCCTAGGCTTCAATCCAACAGTGAGTTGGGAGGCTTAGCTACAATCTCAACAGTCTGACAGGCATGAACGACATAGGGGAAAAAAGTTAGTCCCAGAGATAATATGATGTGGACACCCAAGTGTGATTTTTATAGGATCATGACAGGTGACACAATTGTTTGTACCTCAACAATGTGATAACTTATGGAAGGGTACCGAATAACAATCTCTGTAATGGACAAGCCTCCAGGTACTTCTAAGCATTTGACCGGAGGTTTCTTCCATGATATATAGGCACATTGTTGTAGTCCCTAATGTCTCCTTGGATTCTAAGGATCAGGGAAACATGATCTTGATCCTTCATGCTTAGTCACCTTGTTCCATGCTTACACTATTCAACACTGGAGACTCTCACTTGGTTGATTAAGTCCAGGGCAGCTTACTATAAAAGTCCAGATGGCAACTTAGGACTTCAAGTAAGTGACTAAACACTTCTTCATTACTGCATAGACCGCTCATTTTAGCTTTAGTTTTGTCCCTAATTCCCCCTTGCAGTATTGGACAAGGGATAAATCTTAACCGTTTGATATTATTAGTGCACCAGGAGGTGGATGTGGATCATGGGGATTTTGGGATTGAGCACACACTCAACTATGGAGATGTAGCAGCAGTTTATACGGTTAAGTCAAGGAACATAACTGCAGGATTAGTGGTGCTTGCTATCATGTTAGAATGTCCCTATTATACCCTTTCACAAAGGTAAAAGGAAAAAATGAGGGTGAAAAGTTATCTCAATCTTATAATCTATGGTGTTGTCATCATGCCAACGTACTTTTCCAATCTCGAAGAGTGACCTACTTTGGAAATTTGGAGCGTAGACATTAAATTTGGGTCAAATTTTTTCCTTCTTCCACATCACATGTATATTAATTTAATTACCTAAAATTAAATTCACAATATTCACTATTTAATTACCTTAATTAAATTAATTTCCACCTGACCTAGACACCTCACCCCACCACATCACCTAGACACCTCATCATAGACCTATTCTTAACATGTTTACTTCTACCTAGGAATCAATCTCTACTTACCACGACTAACCGAGACTTAGTCTTACCCTAACACTAGATGCCTATTCTTTCTCTAACAATATTCCCATTTACTTTTGCGAAAAATACCATTTTTGACCCAAACCAATGGGCATAACTGGTAAAAAGATAGCCAAGATTTGCTATTTTGGCAACCTAGGATTTCTCGCTGTAACTGATGTTGGTTAACCCTAAACCGACGCTGGTTAACCTAAACCGTCATAAGTTATCATATATTCACTTTGGTAACCTTGTTCCATAGGTTGGAAGAATTATTCGAGTTTGGAGAGGGAGATATATGCATGTAAGCACAAACCAGAGCTCTCTCGCACATCCAGACATCCTGAATCAACACCAAGACTGATATGAAGGTTGAGAATTCACGGTAACGTTCTGGGAAGCACTGCTGCTGTATTGACTACCAGTTGCACAGATCAACCATCACCTCCATCCAACCACCAGGTCTTCAAATACAAGTAAGTGCATCTGGATCTGCATCTTTCTATTCTTATTTAGATTAGTTTCTTTATCTCCATTTGAGATTCCTAGTCTCCTTTGTATCCCATCATTTCCCACCTTCCTGTCAATCCATCCACCTAACCACCTACAACCTCCTAGCTCCCCATACCTGACTCTAGATGTATCTCAGCATTCTTAGCTTCTTTGGCACCCTAACCCTCATTCTCTCATTCTCTATGCAATCAAAAAGAATCTCCAAAACCAAGTTTCATTGAGTTTTTATTAGTTTGTCCCCACCGACGTCAACTAACCTAAACCGTCATTGGTTCCCTCTCAACCAAAATTGGTCATATCAAACCGAATTCGATCTTTGTATTTGGTAATTTTTCCTATAACAGTGTTCTAATAACCTTCACCCAAATAGCCCAAACCATCCAAAACTTGATCCTGACATGTTCTAGTCACCTTGGCTACCTGTCTAACCTCTAGATCTGATCATAACCTTACATGTTAGATTAGATTTTCTTATTGTATTTGAATGAGATACCTAAATCATATTAACTACAGTAGGATGTTTTTTATTTACATTATTTATTGCACTGAATTGTATTAAACAGTGGATTGAAAACCATATGGGAAGTATCACACTTCTTGGATCTAACACACGCTAGGCAGTCCACTGACATATATTGTTTAATATTCCTCTTGTGGTATTGTTTTATATTCACAGGTAGTTCCTCCTAGAAAAAGGAAGTTCTCACAATCAACACTAGATCGGGAAATCAGAACGCACATGCTCTACCTTTCACCTTCATTCACAGGTATTCCTCCTCACCCTTACCCTATCTGTTTTGCTCATATTTACGTAAATTATCATTGAAACAAGGAGAACGAAATGGATTTTAGAGGTCAAACATTATATGATTTTGAATCCAAAAAACCTGAAAAGTTCATTAAAATCATTTAAAAGAGACAATTATTCTTGGAATTTGATTTTAAGGCCCAATCACTCTTTTGGCACAAAAGGGAAGCTGCAGTGACTCAAATTATCACATAATATTGTGAAAACTTCAAGCAAATATAATTTGTCAAAGATGTGGTGAATTCAAATATATTTCCATTGAATATTGTTTTAGCTTCCAAATATTCTTGGAACTCCGAAAATCTCTAGAACAAGTCCAATTTCTCCATTAGAGATATCATTTCATGTATCGACAATGACCATGTTTTTCTTGAATGACTCTTGACATCATATGACACCAAAAAATTATTTTAAACTGGCCTAGATCTCATAAAAAACTCCTATATATAATCCTCCTATGGGTTGATCCCTTGCAATAATCCTCTAGAGGGTAATTCTTCATTGTAAATTAGATAAAAATAGCCCTTTGTATGCCTTTGATAACAACTACCCCACCTTGGATCTTAGCCACTTGATGAGTCATACTAGGTATACTTCCCTACACATAAAAATCCCTTGAAAACCATGTTAGCATGATTTTATCATCTAGAATGAGGAAGACATAGTTGATAGGCTTTTTGTAATAAGTGTTTACAATAATTGGGAATGGAGGTTTTCAAGTGGGGGCTTGGTTGTCATGACCAAAATTTTAAATTTTGCATACTAGATATTTAGCTTGAAAACCACTAGATATAAATCAGGGACATAGATTGTAAGGGATAATGAAGGAATTCAAAAATATCATTGGGGAACATATTGGTGTCTTATCCATTGGGAAATATAGTCATCACATTTCCAACTAGTACAAAAAAGCAACATGAACAAAGAAAAAACAAAACAAACACACGACAAAAAATGCAAACACACAACTGAAATTAAAACTATGATACGTGGTTGGGGACAACCAACCTCCTTTCTCATAGAGTTTCAAATGTTTCCCACTATGAGGTAACTCTAACAGGATTCTATCAGTATATGGGAGATAGTACGTGTTCTCTCCATAGAAGTGCCTTATCTTGTTAAGTCTAACCCAGATAGAGTCAAATTTTCCATGGATTCCTTTAGGTTTGTGCCTCTTGTCCCAAAGCAGGAAAATATCTCTAATATGAAAGATTCTATTCTGTACTTTTTGATCAAATAACGTATTTACTTTCAATTGGTGATTTCTAAGTACATCCAATACTACTTCTCTACCTTTGTTCAATTTCTCCACGTAGCATATCATTTTATTAAGAGAATCGGTGTATCCTTCTTTCTCTACTTGCTTTTCCAATTATAAGGAAAATAACTCCATTGAAATAGGGATTTAAGCTTCAATTCCGTACACCAATTAGAAAGAGGAAGCGATGATGTATTTATTTGTCATTATTCGATAAACCCACATAACATCATATAATAGCTTATTTCTATATCTTTGATTAACATATGTCAGTTTCTGAACATTAGTAACGATGTTCTTATTACTAGAATCCACTTGGCCATTGTCTTATGGATAGTAATCAACAGAATGTGATAATGAAATATCATGATTGTAGAAGAATTTAATTATCTCAAGAAAAGAGAAACAAGTAGCATTATCAGCTACTATCTTGTTTGGCACTCTAAACCAGACAATGATATTTTCTATCAAACAGTTGCACATCATCTTTAAACTGGCATGCTTGGTCAGAATGGATTCCAACGATTTCATGAAATAGTCCATGGTAGTGAGGAAATACATATGACCCATACTAAATTGAAGATTCAATACACCTACAAATTCCAAACCCAAATGTTGGAAAGGTTCTTCAACAAGCATGAGAGGGAGTACCAAAGCAGCTAGCCTTGGCTTTCCTACAAATTGTTGACATGGATCACATTTTCCTACCCATTTGTAGGAATATCAGAAGAGAGTAGGCCAATAATAACCACATATCAAGATATTGTGTGTTGTTACCAATGTTGAGAAATTCCCTCCACATGCCTGATCATGGAATTCCTTGAAATATTCTATTGATGTTCCTCTTCAATGACCTTAAGAAGGTTCCATCCAATCCTTTCTTGTATAATACATTTTCCCAAATGACATACGTTGCTGCTTTCAGGTGAATAATGCCTCTTTGATTATAGTCCATAGCTGGGGGATAACCACCATAGGTCATGAACTATGTAATGTTAGAATACAAACGATTGGTAGTACTTACAAAGAGCACAAGACAAAGGTCTTTGATCAAACACTCATAATAGTTAGAAAAATCTTCCCATTATTTTATAGCAAGGAGTTCACATAAGCCATTACCTTGTACCAATTTAAAAGGTCTAATATTAAGATCATACTCCTGAAATTTTGATACCCAATTCCCTCTTTTTGTACCAAGATCTTGTTGCATTATAATGGACTTGATGGATTGGATAGGAACCATGCAAACGGTGTGCGAGTTTAAGAGATAAAACCTAAAATTTTACAAATCTCATACCATTGCATATGCATTTTTTTCTTCATGTTGTGAATAATTGATTTCACATGCTTTCAATGGTGCACTCATTAACACAATAGGTGATCAAAATTTTTCATTATTATCTTGATCAAGGAAAGTTGAGATGGTGTGCTCAGAGGCGTAGTAGTAAACAATGAATTATTTTTGAAAGTCTAGACATACCAAAGTGGGTGCCTTTGTAATATCACCTTTGATTGATTAAAAAGATTCATTACATTCTTTACTCCATTTCAAGGATTCCTTGGGCTTCATCATGTTTATAATATCCTTAGTGAGCTTGGAAAAGTCAAGAATGAACCTTCCCAAGAAATTCACCTTTCCTAAGAATAAGTGCACATAGGGTTTGCTTATGGGAAGAGACACCCATTGAATGGATTCAAATCTCTATAGATAAAATTGTGTACCTTATTTTCTCATAATATGACCAAGGATTTTTCCTTCTGTTACACCCAAGATTGATTTTTTTGGATTAAGAGAGATATGATGTTTTCTGCACTATATTAGTACCTATTTGAGGTGGTTCAATTGTTCTTCTCTATTCTTTGAGTATACAATGAGTTCATCTAAGTAAAGGACTATATATTTTCTTGTTAGATCCTTAAAGTGTAAATACATTACCCCCTGTAAAGTAGATCTAGAATTGATTAATCCGAATGACATGCATTGGTATGAAAATGTACCCCAAGGGGTGGTGAAAGCATTTTTTAATTGGTATCATTTAGATACCTCAATTTGATAGTACCCTAAGAATTTTTTGAGCATGGACAATTTTTTTGAACCATTGACTATTTGAAAAATATGGTGCATGACCAGAAAAGGATAATTATCCTTTTGTTTGTGAAACAATTTGTCGCAAGGACAAATTGATAACACCCCAAACTTTTAACACAAATTAACTAGTTTAAAGCAAGATCAACACCATAATGATCTCAAGTTAAATGCAAAGCTAAGTAATGAAACATCAATGATAAAAGCTTAATAACACAAAATGGAGATTAAATGAAAATAAAATCTAACATCTAAGCATGCATGTTAGTATGTTTAATTAACTAACATATACCTAAATAGATCTAGGAGCAATCAAATTGGGAATGGTCGCTACTCCACAAATGGTGAGAAGATATCTCTAGCACAAGAATACTACCAGGCCATGCTATATATTATCGTACTAACCATAATGAAGGCTTTAGGAAAAGATGAGCATGTGAATCCTTAAAGGAGTTTAGGCTCAACGGATACATGTAAAAAACGGGCTAATTCGGCAGCTTTCTGTATTATATGAGGCTACTAATAAAAGCATGGTGTAAAGTATAAAGGAATGAGGTGATTTAGTCTTATTTATAGTTTTTCACTTTGAGGAAAACTAATGCATCTGGGTGCATATGGGACTAAAATTACCCAAATAAGACTTATAATTTCTAATCACGATTAGGATTTTATAATTACAATTAGTGAATTATGAAGTGATTAAGAGGTGTGGTGCCTTAATCAACCGTTTATGGTCAACTATGAAGGCTATGATAAGATTTTGAAGCTTGACTGAGATGTTGTGGAGAGAAGTGGAGTGATTTTGAGTGGTTGAAAAGAGGGTTTTAAGAAAATAGTAGGGTATAATCGACCAAAACAAGGGTAAAATAGGATTAATTAGCTAATAATTGCTAATTATTGCCCTTTGAAGAGGCTAATAACTTACGATTTGACCGTCGATTAACATCCTAAATGTGAAAAAGGGATTAGGATAATTAGCAAAGTAGTGCTAATTAACCAAAATAGTAGGGAAAGCCTTAGTTAATTATTGGATACATCACTAATTATAATGGAAATATTAGCAAGAATGAGATTGATTTGCGTGTGTTTTGGAAATAAGATTGTAAAAGTGGAATTTAGGTGTTTACATTTGCCCTTATTGGTGGTGAAGTTAGTGACTTCATTTCAAATATAGTAGACAAGCATAAGTAATTAAAATTTTGAAGAAAAATTAGTGGAATGAAGGATGCCCCCTTCAGTGTCGATGAGGTGATAGAAGAAATCCATTGATGATCGAAAATATGATTGAAATGAAGAGAAGAAGATAGGATAAAATGGGTGGAAACCCTTAGGTTATTTATAAGGGGAATATAGGATAGGGATAAACATGAGTTGTTTATTGCCCTGAGGTGATTAGGAAGAAAACAATTAGTAGTGATAATAAATGATAATGGAGAAGAAATGATTAATGGAAAAATATAGAACATGTTTAATATTTGTCATTCAACCTATTCAATACAGTAACCTAGTTATTTCATTACTTTCCCCCTATGACCTACATCATTGGCCTTTATTTAAAATGAAACAAAAATATAATATAACATGAAAAGGTACATTACTAACATTTGTCTACTACTAAAAATATGTAACTCCATGCAACATACATAATGCAATGCAATAAGAGAAATTAAAACAATACCTAACTCAATGCAACATACACGATGCAGTGTAATACGAGAAAGTAAACCAGCTAACCTAATAGAAAAACCAATACAATCTCATATACTAAAAAAAAAATTCAAGATAGTAGCACCAATGCTTTTGTTATCAAGCTATAGTTCCTGAATGTTCGTGTTGTAAAGACAAGGTTTAAAGATGGTGCCCCAAGTAAGGATACATGCAAAGGGAATAATGGAGGACACTAATAGTCCCATGGAAAAGCTTTTGTGCACTA
This sequence comes from Taxus chinensis, assembly GCA_019776745.2. Taxonomy (NCBI): domain Eukaryota; kingdom Viridiplantae; phylum Streptophyta; class Pinopsida; order Cupressales; family Taxaceae; genus Taxus; species Taxus chinensis. The sequence continues at coordinate 195,796,032 of CM034147.1, read as the reverse complement.
TGCAACAATCTCTGACAACTCACTATTACATAGGAATACTGACATAGCATGTAGCCAAGCTTTAATTAATGTAGGTAGATCACAATGATCCACAAGTCATTTGAGACTAGAACAAGCAAGAACCATATAAATATGATTTTGTAAGACATATTTCAACATTCGAGGATAATGCAATTGACATAGGCTTTATCTGCATATTGCTACTTACCTTTTTTGTAAAATTTTAATTTTTTTTTGGAGTTTTAATGATTTTATCAATATTTTTGAAATTTTTTTATTGTTTAATTTTTTAAAGAATTATTTTTATAGAAGAAAATATTATAGAAGAAATAATGAAGTTATGAGACATCGTTAAAAGTGACCATGAGGCAAAAAATGCCCTAGGTATTAGAATAGGCTGTCAAGAAGCAAAAATATGCCCCAACGTAGCGAAAATGTGCTGAAAATAATTATTTATTAAAAATAATCATCGCGGAAAGTGTTAGAAGTAATTTAAAAGAAATATGACAGTTTTAGGGCACTTATGGGGCGAGAAACACATTGTGGGAGGAAAAGGAGCTCACGCGGGAGAAAAGGAACTCATGTTGAAGTAAAGGCACTCATGTTGAAGTAAAGATGCCTATGCATCACAGGGCATGATGTACATCATTGGGGGTGCCTGTGCAGCACAGGGGGCACTTGTGCAACATTGAGTGCATAACCTATGTTCTGGAAGCCATAACTTTTGCTCCTGACCTCGAAATGACTTTGTTCTTATTTTGCTGGAAAGGTATTGAAGCGAACTATACAATAGTATGATAAATTTGGGTTTTTGATGTTTATTTGGATGTTTTGAATTTTTCGACTAACATATTTGAATGTTTTGGGAGTTTTTAAAACATATTTAAATATTTTTGACTTCTGAGAAGTTTTCCAAAGCTATGTATAGGAAACGAAGAAACGTGGATGCCCTAGTGACAGATGGGATGTACAAGGGAAGAACTCCACGCACATGTGCAAGAAAGTGAAGATGTGAAAATTTCCCCAACGTTAGTTGGGAATATACTAAGGCAAACTCTTCACATTTAGAATATGGATCAAGGCCAATATGGATAGGTTCAACACGATGATGAACATAATGCAATGACGTGCTAGGAAGGAGTAAGGATTCCCATAGCGTAAGCTGGCCAAGAAGCACATGATAGAAAAAAGTGGAATATTATTTTTTTAAAGAGGACAAAGGTTCCCGCAAACATGGTAAAAAGGAAATATTATACACATGGATTTTTTGAATGAAGTAGAAGAACAACATGAATTTTGTGAATGTATTTTAGAATCCTCATGATGAAGAAGTGATTAGCCAAATACATGAATCATGAGACAAGATAGAAACTAGAATAAGAGTATGAACAAGGTAAAAAAAAGATACTTTATAACATACTAATCATGTTTTCTCATAAAGATCCAGTGTGTGCATGTGGAAATTTATTACCTCTTGGAGGGAAGATTTGATAGTTAATAAGTGAATACACCCTAGCCAATGTGTAGGAATGATTTATTTTTTAAAGTTGATTTTTTTTGTGTGAATGGATTGTGGAAGGAGAGCTATGCATTGCTTCACTGCCAGCCAGACGTCCATAGCCCCAAAGGAGATGTATTTGATTCTAATCACAATATTCCTCTACTACCAGTTAGGCATCCATGGCCCCTGTAGAGATTATTGGAAATACCCCAAGAGAGAGTTATATATCAATTTGATTTTACTTTTAGCTTTGGATTTTTGATTTGATTGATTTTGTTTTACTTTCTGAAAACTTATTTCAGCTCTCTTGTTTGATAAAGGGTTAAGATCCACTGATGGCTTGATGGAAGGATGCGGAAGTGATTGCGATGACAACATTGGCTAGTGTCAACAAATATGTCCAAAATTTCTTCACAAAAAGTTTTTTAGATTTTGATTGTCATAGGATCTCTATAAGGTCAACCGTTCTTAAATTTACCAAGGTGATAAAATACCAAGTCAAATGGATACTGTAGAGATAAATGTCATAAAATGTGTGCAAATTGGCTAACCAAAATATCACTGAAGGGATGAACATTGTAGGAATACTTGCAAAAGAATAGAAAGGAAGGGAAGAAAGAACATCCATGTGTATGCAATACCTGATTGCAATGTGTGTTCATTTACCTTTGATTTTTTTGAAATGTTTTCTCATTTTTTTATATTTTTGTCTTTTTTTGAAAGGTGGGACTGACAAGGTCACTTGTAATGGTAAGATCCAACAACAATGTTAGAAATTTCCTTGATAAGGAATATTAGGCATGTTTACTTATCAAGATTCATATTATCCCCAATCTTGATGATCATGGTGAGCTCATATTCAATAGATGATTACGTTTTATCATGAAACATTGATTTTTTAAGCAAGAGATTGAGTTTCCTATCTAGAGGTTTATGCACTTTGCACCATACTTGATGGGTGCATTGATGTGCATTTTTGAATTGTGGTTGATTCTGAACTTTAAGATCATTTAAATTGTTGTGAGCTTTGGAGCTCTTGGAAATTTTTATCGTAGTTGGATGAAGAAACCATTTGAGTTTTTTATAAGTTGATACATGACTTGTCTGATCCCGAGAAGTGGGAGAAGAAAGTGGACTAATATAATTGATGTGAGAAGTGACACTAGGTTTTCCAAAATCATTGATAGAAGAACAATATGATGAACATGAAGGATACGGTCAAAGAATTGAAGAGGATGGGCTAACAAGTGGCATCCCATAGACTTAAGATAAAGGACTACAAGAATGTGGCCCTAAATTGAAGATGTAGGACTACCTGGTAGTGTACTATAGATAGAAGATGATGGGTGACTAGGATGTGGCCCAAGAATAGATGAATATGGGCTACTAGGAGGTGAGCCACATACAGAATAATATGAACTACCAGGAGGTGTCCCATAGACTAAAGAGGAAGGAGTACTAGGTGGTGTCCCACATATAAAAGATGATGAGTTAGTGGGACATGGCACAAGAATAGATAAATATGGGATGCCAGGAGGTGAGCCACATATAGATGACGTGGGGCTACTTGGAGGTGTCACACATATAGAAGAAGATGATGGGCTACAAGGTGGTGACCCGAGGTAATATTATGATGGATGAATCTTGATAGATAAAAAATTATTGGATAATACGTGATCTTAGGGTCTTCCTCTTCTTTTTGATAAAAGGCATCAATCTCTTCCCCCTAATATAGGAGCGTATCGATATTTAAAGAGGTTTCTTACTTGTAAAATTATAGAGGAATTCCTTCATGTACCCTTAAAAATTCTCTAATTACTTCTTCATTATCAAATGAATCAATCGATGTGGGTTTACATTCAACCACAAGAGTTTGATCAGATGAATGAGACATGAGAGTTAACTTGGATGATTGATTAGAAGGACTTTGAATCGGAGAGCTCTTCGACGGAAGAAGGGGTCTTTGAGGTGACGAATAAGGGAGGTCCTATAAAGTAAGGGAGGATCGCGATAGAAGAACCAAATTAGATGTTTCATTGATGGATCTTGGAGCCATACATATCTTCAAAGCCAGAAGATGCCATTTAGGTGACTGATAAGGGGAGTCATGTGAATAAAAGGAGGAATGTGACTTAAGAGTCAAATGTAGTGAATAAATCTAATGATTTTTTTTAGAAGATCGAGGTGCATCTAAAGAATCAGAATAATAGTTTAGATCAGAGTCATAAAAAGAGTGGGAGGAACCTGAGTAATAAATTGGATCAGAAGTGTCAAAACCATACCATCAAATATGAGATGAATGTGGGCAATAGGGTACCCGAATGGGTTCACTAGCGCGAAGAACCAAATGAGGCCTAGTCATGATAGGAATCCTTTGATGGGAATGTAGAAACTTGGGTTCCCTATTGTCATACGTATAAGGAGCCATGCGATAGTCAATCATTTTTGGAAAATTCCTAGACCTAGATAGAGTGGGTTTTCCAAAGAGATTGTAAGGAAAATAGGTATAAAAAAGACACAATTTTGACAAATCAAAAAGGTTTAGACAACAAGTTATAGCTATAAATGTCAAAATATTTTATCAAAATTGGGAAACACAAAGGATACAAAGGAAACATCTTTTCCTATGTTCAATTCAATGCAAGAGTTGCTTGATAATGGATTTTTTTTGCTAAGGTTTGACAAATGTGTAGAATTATTACAATGAACCTAGGCAAAAACAAAAGGGATTGGACCCTAGGTAGATTTACGTAGCGTAATGACGCTTAAGTTGTCACAATAAAGAATGATGAATATAGAATAACCAAAAATCCAATTACTTAATGTGAACCCTAGGATAATGAATAAAGGATGATCTACCCTAACATGGTAATATATGTCAAGAAGTACTTAAGATACGACAACTAAGCACATGACTATAATCACAATCACAACAATAGTTTACTTCCTATGTTTGTTTTAAGATAGGTTTAAGAACAAATAGTGACAATACAAAATTACCACCTAGGTCAAGTTTAAAGATAAACAAGACCCAAAATACTGAGAGAGTATTGAAACGATCCTCCAACAAGGTTTACAAAAACTAGTTTTGGACACAAACAATGTATAAGTCTTTGAAAATGGAAGTTACCAATGTAAGTAGCGTAACAACACTATTTGGGCATGTCAATCAAGACTTTTAAGTAAAGCAAGATTCTAGTACCAAAATTATGCTACCACGATGCTAACAATGTAACGCCGACACCCTTAAAATATCAATACAATTTTGGAATAAAAAATAATGCCTAAGTATAGCAAGGAACTATTACCCATGCGAGCAACATAACACTACAATATGGAGACTTAAACCAAGTTTCACAATGGAAAAAAGTTGTAAGTATCACAATTGTATGGATATAATGTGAGAAACTTAACAACTCAAGGGAAGACAATGATAAAACTACCTAAATAGAATGATAATAAGTCTCAATATGGGTTTTGAGACACAAAGGGATTGCTAGAACGTGAGCACGTACCATTCACACTTTCAACTCTTGCATTCTGGCATTGCAACCTGGTCATGTAAGAAGACTACAAAAGTGGTGGAAACATTATTTATAGTGGTATTTGTGTATAGTTTTTTCTTATTTTGTCTCAAAATGAGCAATAAGAAAACAAAGGGGGTAGACCAAATGGTGGTGAAACAAACTAAGTATACTTTAATAAAGTTTTGCCTTTCCTTAGGGAAAATGAAAAAATAGAGAAAAGTCCCACGTTGTAGGTTTCGTGATGAAATTTCAAGTGGTTTCAAATTTATAAGATTATTTCCCTTGTTTGAAAAATAAGAGTTTGAATCCAACAAAGTTGTCACTTTGTGAGAGCTCTCAATTATAATAACTAAGACAAAATCAATGGCTCCAAGTCGGCAAGCTTCCTAGGTGGTTCTCTCTCTCTATTTGTCACAATTTTACTTCTACGAGATTGATTTACCAAGGTTTCCTAAGGAGTATCTTGGTTTTACTTTATCCCCTTATAATACAATGAGCAACTAGTGCATTTAGTTGTATTATCACTGGGGTTGTAATGGAAGTAACTTTCACTCTAATCTCACTAAGGCGTACTAATCAAGTCAGTAGTGTGGAGCACTTTCTTGTTTCGTTCACAAGGTTCCCTTTTGCATGAACTACTTTAGGGTTCCTAGGACCACCCCCCTTGTTGTAGCTTAAGGCTTATGCCAAAGGGGTTATGTCCAAGTTAAGAGGATGAGCCGTACCTCTTAACCGAAACTTGCAAATACAATGTGATGATTGTGGTGTGTTTTTTTATCTTTTAGACTTAATGTGTTTTTTTACTCCTTTTGACAACCTATAATCACACGTGAATGTTATATTTTTTATTTGAAGAGAGCCCTTCTTTCTTTGACAAGGATTTTAGGTCCTTCACACAAATGGTTAATAGTTCATAAAAAATACAATATCATCAAAAAAGGATTGAATGTCGTTTTTGGTTCTGAAGATTGTCCAAGGACGCGAGAAAAGTGCATACACAACAAAAAATCCAACTAGATAGCAATGAAAAATCTTTGTAAATCAATAACTACTATAAAAATTTGTAAAACAAGTTTTTTTCCCAATTAATCCAAGTTCTTCTTAATGAAAGACTAAAATTGCTTTTGGTTCCCAAGATCACACTAGGTGCAAGGGAAAAACATACACAAATTTTAGCCTTGGTTCTTTATGAAGTGAAAAGCTCTTAAACTAAAATATCAAGCATATCAATGAATGACTATTTTTCTTACTTACTCTAAAATAACAAAAAGTGGTTTAGAAGTGCTTTTGATTCCCAAGATCACACTAAGTGCAAGGGAAAATCACACGCACCATTTTCCAAACTCAAATAAAGCATGAAAAATCACTTATCAAACCCTAAGACAATTTTAAGAAAGATTACTTATTAATCCCTAAGTGAATTTTGTTAGGAACATTGCTTGAAAATAAGTAAATTGAGAAAAAACAACAACTAAAATCCTCTAAAAAAATGATAGAGATCCTACAAACTAGAAATAAAAATCATGATCTTTGAAGGAAATTTACTTGAGTGCACATGCATGACTTTTAGTGCACAGGTGTAGGTTTTGAAGCATGGGTGCATCCTTTGAAGCACAGGTGCAAGATTGAAAGCATAGGCGTTCCTCTACCAAACTTTTATAGTCAATAGTGCACAGGTGTGACCAGAGAGGCATGGGCGCTGACCTTAATGCATAGGTACAAGGCAAAATCAGAGACCCAAATTATAATGTTAAATAGGCACGTCTAGAGAGGCATGGGCATGCTTCTTGATGCACATGCATAGGTTTCAATGTATAGGCACACTTCTTAATGCACAAGCGTAATCTTCAATGCAAAGGTGTGGATCTTCTTGTAGGTGAACAAAATCCAATTTTTGAGAAGAATTTGTTCAAAAAAGATCAAATATTTGGTATTTTGAGGCAATTTTGACAGGGCTTTGCCTCCTTATATCTTGCAAATAACATGAAAACACAACTTCTACCACTAATCTAGTTGAAACAACTACCTAGCTACAAAATTGATCTACAAAACTTTGAAAACTACTCTAAAAAGCTTGAAAAATTTGAATTTAATCTAAGGACTTTGAAAGTAAGATAGAAATATTTGAAGTTAATTTAGAAAAACTTGAATCTAATCTAAGAATTGGAAGTTAACCTACAAATTTTAAAATTGTATTTAAAATCTTGAGAATGAATGCAAATGGTGTTCGACTTCCACCGGGCGTGCTAAATGATAATACCCCAAAATTTTGATACAAATTAACTATTTTAAAGAAAGATCAACACCATAATGATCTAAAGTTAAATGCAAAGCTAAGGAATGAAACATAAATGATAAAAACTTAATAACATAACAATGGATATTAAATGAAACTAACATCTAACATCTAAGCATGCCTAGAAGTATGTTTGATTAACTAACATAGACCTAAATAGATCTAAGAGCAATCAAATTGGGAACGGTTGCTACTCCACAAATGGTGAGGAGATCTCTCTAACACAATACTACCATGTCATGTTAAATACCCTCCTACTAACCATAATGAATTCTTTAGGAAAAAATGAGCATGTGAATCCTTAAAGGAGTTTAGGCTCTTTAACATATGTATTATATGAGGCTACTAATAAAAGCATGGTGTAAAGTATAAAGGAATGAGGTAAGTTGATTTTATAGTTTTCACTTTGAGGAAAAATAATATTTTGGTGCATGTGGGAATAAAAATCCCCAAATTAGATTAGAATTTCTAATCACGATTAAATTTTACTAATCACAATTAGTGAATTAACAAGTGATTAAGAGGTGTGGAGCCTTAATCAACAACTTAGGGTCAACTAGAAGTCTAGGATAAGATTTTGAAGCTTGCTGAGATGTTGTGGAGGGAAATGGGGTGATTTTGAGTGGTCAAAAGAGGGGTTTGATCCAATTCTAGGGCATATTGACCAAAACAAGGGAAATCTAGGCTTAATTATCCTATAATCGCTAATTGTTCGTTTTGAAGAGGATTTTGACTTACGATTCGCTGTAAATTGGCATCATGAATGCGAAAGGGATTAGGAAATTAACAATGTGTAGTTAATTGGCCAAAGTGGTAAGAAATGTTAGTTAATTAGTGGAAATCACTAATTATAATGGAATTGGCAAGAGTGGAAGTGATTTGTGTGTGTTTGGCAATAAGATTGTAAAAGCAGGATTTAGGTGTCTACATAAATTAGTAGATTTTTACCAATGCTCTAAGACTAAGTACCTCCTGTTGATAATGGGGAGGCTCCCATTTATGAATACATAAATAAAAATAGTAGGTGGTTGTGAAGATGGGGATCACACAAGAATACTCCACTAGACTTGTGGCAAATTGCTTGCACCTAGTGCAAGGGAGGAATTTGCTTATAGAGAGAAGGTAAAGGGGAGTAAGAATGTAGGAAGGATGGTTATTTTTTTGGATAGGAACTTACAAATTTCCACAACATTAACCAAAATAGTTCTACACTCAATTAGAAGATCTCAACTTCAAGAACAAGACAAAACATAAATCACAAATACATAATTGTATTAATTCATTGATCAAAGACACTAACACCTTCCTTGGTTTTAAAATATTTTCATGTCTAAAAATATGATCATGCAAAGAAATGGAGGAAACATAGACAAAGGAAATAAAATAATGAAATAACTTTCTTGTATCTTAGTATTGCAATAGCTACTACTTAGAGAATCACAATTGACAACCCTTTAGAATGGAAAAGTTTTCCAAATATCTAGCTTTACAAAGAGACCTACCATCTACCCACACATGAATTTTAGCCTACCTTCTTCACTTACAACCTTTCATATTATTACGATAGAAAAGTGATTCCATTTTAATTAATTAAAGATAACTCATTACAATGTTATACTATAGGTCATATTTAAGTGAATAAGATAGAAAGTAAAAAGTACCTTCCTAATGGATAATTAGAACATGAGAGAGAAATGTAAGAAGAGAGAAGAAGAGGGGGAGAGGATGTTGATGAAACATCCACCGATGAAGAAATAACTACTAATGAACTTTGTGGGAATACACATGGAAAATTTCTTCATGTTTGAAATCCTTGCTAAAGCATGTTATCACAGGTGCCAATTTCTCTGCTTCAAGGATATGAATGAAGCTCAACACCTTGATATAAGTTTCATAAGTAATGTTGATGTTATTTATATTGATTAACCAGGTTTGATGATTCTTAGCAATATTAAAAATTGCACATATGATTTCTTTGAGAGACTCCAAGGTGTCCTCAGTGAATGAGAAGGGGTCTCCTGAATCTTTCTCGACTAATTCCTCAAATGGTCTCAAAAGGTATTCCGATGATGAATTATCATTCACTAGAGGTGCTCCAAGATTTTGAACTCCATTGCTTATGTTTTCATGAATTTATAATGTGATCTCTTCAAAATAATCAAGCTTTTAGAGAGCATTATTCAACATTTCACATTAAGCAACTAATGTTTGAGAAAAAATGGGGGACACAATTTCAAATATGGAATTGAATACATTTATTCCCACCAATACAACAAAGTCAAGGTTACCCATTTTTGTCACCAATGGAAGTAATTGGTAATAACGAGCCTTTCCCTTCTCAATTTCATCCTTGGTCACTTTTACCTTCACAGCGGTGGTAAGAAAAAACTCAAATGGTGCAAGAATTTCAAGAAACAATTTTTTACCTTTCTCTAGTTTCTTGTCAACCTACTTGTCATTAGCCCTTCCCTATATAGTATGAACTTGAGCCTTTTGGATTTTTGCGAGGTCAAATATGTTAATATGATTAATATATTCTGAACTCGACATGGAGAGATTAAAGGGAGCTAGGATCCAATATTGACTAAATATAGGAAGTGAGGGTTTTCACATGTTCTTCCAGCTACTCAATTGTCTGTTTGTACACTTCGTTCCTTGAAAGTGAACGAGTAGCCAAATATTTGAAAATATTTGCATCCCCAAAGGAATTTTTTTCATTTCATAGTACACATGAGTCACTGTAAAAATTACACATATTGACTACTAGAAACACCACTGAAAATGTGAGAAGTTACCTATGATTTCTTCCCTCATTTTTCCTTCATAATATTTGATATGGATTTAAAGTCAGGTACCAATTCCTGTTGCAATATTCTCATCTAACTTCCAATAAATACTTGGATCCATGGGAAGATCTCCATTTTTGCAGGTTCAACACTAGGAATGATTGCACTTTCAGGTTCATGGTGAGGGACCACTTCTTTTACTTGATGAGTTGAATAGGTACTAGAAGAAGAGATACTTAGAGATTGGTATGGAAATAAAGGACGTGAAGGATAAATTTCCCCTTACTCAAGATCCTTGGTGATATTATCCATGTTGCGAAGTCTCCTGTAGTGAGATCCTTTTGAATCCATTATTTTCCTCTTTACGGGCTCCCCTGAATGAGTAGAGCTCATACTTCTCTTAGATGCCTTCATGGATGAGAGGTGAGATGCTTTCCTTAAGAGGGTTAAGATACCACCAAATTTAATGAAAGAAATCCTCTTTCTTATAAACCATTCATTATACCTATGAATCATTACTACAGTTCTTTTATTGACATCACTTGATTCTAGAATACTCCATGAGATATGCGAGAGAGGTCAAGACTTTACCACTAGATATTCTGGTTCAAACAAATTAGATCCATCATCTTCCACACCTTCAATGAACCAATCAATACTGAAGCTCCTCATTTGACCAACAATCATTCTCATATGATATATTTTCCTTACATCAAAATAATCTAGGCAATCGACCCAATAATATTCCATCTTGGGACTATGTTGTAATTTAGGGAGACTGAATGTTTCAATATTATTTTAGATCTAAAAATAAGACTTGGAGGCATATGAGTAGAGGCTAAGGGAATAAAAAAATGATTTGATATTTGAGGCATCTAAAACACTTTTGCATAAAAATATTCTAAGAGAAATGTGAAGGACACTCCTTTTTCTTACGGTTCTTGCATCTATTATGGACTTCATAAAGATTCCTACACAACTTAAACATCACTATTTTATCACTGAGATACTTGGGGATTTTGCAAGGAGTGAGATCAAATCCCACAACCCTGATGTAGGAGAAATTTGAAAAATAAGTGAAAAACATCCATATCTCTTGATTAATGTTACATCTTGAGAGGATAACCTTAGATCTGGGTTTCCTTCCAGAAGACGAATCAAAAACATGGCGAATGCATCATTAACCCTAGAAAATTGGTGACTAATTTCCATGAGAGTGAGGTGTGTATATTTTTCAAAGGCTAGTGCTTTCTTAAAAACATTTGGAGTGACAGTTAGGCCTTTGAATTGTCTTGTGCTTGCAAGAGAATAAACCAAATATGAGGTCATCATGAAATTTCTTATAGTAGGGAGCTAGGAGAAATGACAATGGATGTTTTCAATTATGATCTAACCCCAATCTATCATGTGGTTCCCCTCATTAGAAATGAATCATTAGAAATGAGGAGGAATTGGGCCATCCATTCTCATAAATCCTTCATTGTCTCTTCACCCATTACCCTATTTAACAAGATGATAGCATCTGAGTAACCCACATGAAACTCACTTCTTAACCAGGTTTTTGGAATATGAGAGGGTTTCCTATCTTGTCTTAGCCATGACCTGAGTGTGAGGCTCTGGAAGTATGATTCAATCTTTTCCCATTCATGATATGTAAAGTATTTGGAGATTATGATCATACTGCTGTTGATTGGAAAATACATACACTATGAGATGCCCTTGGGTAAAAGCACTACAATAATAAAGTTTTCATCTACCCTAACTATTCTAGAATCAAGTTCATAATGATGAGCACATCCTAGGAACAATTATCTATTTAAAAATCCACTCCTGAAGATTTTATCTTTGACATGCTCTCGTGGTCCTCCAAGCATCCTTTTTTTTAGGTCTTCTAGATCCATATGAGTGACATAATTATCACCCACACCAGGATACTCAATAAACAAGGTTGAAATAGGCTCCGTAGTTGAATATTTGAAATTCATGTCTTCAAAAAGTAGAAAGAAAAGTGAAAACAAAGCTACCAACAACATTATGCACCAAAATATGAAACTTTCTATTTTTTTAGCAGGTAGGGTTGGAAATTGTAAGTTTTGGAAATTTTGAACAATCCTTGTTATTTTAAGCTCTTGTAGAATAATTTCTACATCTGGAGGCATCTCTCATTTTTTGTCATCTCGAACCTTTCATTTTTGGTGTTATTTGTTCCTTTGGAGCACGATTTTTGGTTAAGTATGGAGCCAAGTGTTGAGGGTATCCACATGTCTCTTTGTCACATGTTGGATGAAACACAAAGAGCCAGGATTTATAAATTAGCAAGCGACCTCCACGTGGAAAAGGCACAAAAACATTGTCTAAATGAGATGAAAAGTCAAAAGAGAAGGAGACGAGACCACATAGCCCCACGTGTTTCTCAAGCACAACTCCAAAGGGAGAAAATAGAAGGCATCCCAAAATCAGCACTCAGCCTCCATGTGTCACTCAAAGGAGTTATCACCATCCGTAGAGCCTACCAAAGAAGTGAAAATACTTGTATTTGGTGGATTTAATGCAATCCCAAGTCCCGAAGCAAGCATATGAGATCTACCACATGGGTTGAAGATCAGGAAGATGAAGAACTAAATGTAGATGGTGAAGATCATGATGATAGACACATTAGAGCGTGAGCCATAAGGTCTATCTAAGAGAGTCCCTGAACCAGGAGGAAAAGGTGGGGAGAAGGGGAAGTAATTCACAAGCTCCAGAGGATTTTGAGTTTTAGTATTTTGTGTTTATCAGCCTTAACAAGGCTCAGTTGTAAAGAAGCACTATAATATGTGCCGTTATTAGCCTTATGTATTGTTTTTTCTATAATTAAAGGGTTCTTGTTTTGTGCACAAAGTATTCACAATACTATGAATCTTCATTTCCTTTCGTATGATTTTATTTAACTCTTAGATATATGTTTTAGTTTCTATCGTGCTATACACCCTTAGATCCTTTTACATTCATTTTCTCATTTACATGGTTATGTTTTCGTCCTCTCTAGCCTTAGATAATACTAAATCTTTTTGAAAATATGTTAATCCTAATCAATGATCTTTAATCTATTTTGTTGTGGTTTGGGGTATGTATCTCCATGATTTAAAGTGAATTTTTGTGCATCGCCTTAGATTAGGATTTAATATTATTTAGTTTCCCTTCTAACCTTTATCTCAACACTTAAAGAAAAGAGCCAACTTCTTTAAAATCTAGAGGTTATCTTAGGGGCCAAGTCCCACGTCTCTAAGATTTCCCATGAATTTGATGGTTCATCTACAAAGATAATTGCCATCAACTCCTAATCCACTTAGTCTATTTCTACTGATGAGGATTTTGTATTTTTTTATAAATTTTCTATTTTTAGACATTTATTTTTTCCAACCTGCTATGTTTTGGAATTTTTCCCAATTGACCCTTTTTTGGTGTTTCTTACTATTCCAGGGTTTTTTTTTAATGTTGAAATTTTGACAATTTGGGAATTTTTCTATTTTTAGAGTCATATTGCAATGAAACCACGATCAATATGTTTTGGTTTTCATTAGGATCTCGTGCTCCAATTTTCAACGGGATCTCATGCTCTAATTTTCACCATTTTTCATCCACTAAATCTCTTGGAAATTAAAAAAGTAAGGCTTAGGGAGGTTTTCATATTGATGTATCAAATAAGATAGGGAATTATTAGATATGTTGCTGAAATCTTCCTAAATGGTTTTTTGTAGAAGAGAAATATGGTAAATTTTCATTGTGATTGGGTTTTTGGTTTGAGAGATATGAAAAAAACTTATTTTTTTATGGCTATGGCTATTCTGGTAAATATTGGGGAGCATCTCTGTTATAAAATGGTTTTTTTGAATGTGTGACAACAACAAAAATGGAGGGTGGTCAACCTTTCTAGAGAAAAAAATCCAAAAATATGTTCTATTTCACTTTTATTTCACCCCTCTAACTCTAGATCAAACCTAGGTTAAATGAGAGTCTGTGTGAGGTTAAAAATTAGGTTTTAATGGAGAAATTCAGACATAAAGGAAAGTGGTAAATAAAGAAAAGTGAGGGCTCCAAAGTGTGCCTTGGATAAGGATGGATACAAGTGGTAGCGTAAGATTAAGTGAGGATGAGATGGAGGGGTTTGGAAAAGCATTTACGGAGTTGAGAGAGGTCACATGGATGTCCAGAGGCTTGAGCATGGGAATGGGTGCATTTTCTTTCCCCTCTTATCCCCTAGAAAATGGGGAAAGTTGAGACACAAAATTTATCCCATGATGAAAGATGGATGCAAGTGGAATAAAGGGGGCTAGTCTTGATGAGTGAAGGCTGATTAGGAATAGGCTTGCAGAGCATGAAGAGGTCACATAGAAGTTTTAGTGATCAGTTTTAGCATGTGACACAATTTATTGTCCCCTTTATCCCATTAGGGTCATGGGGACATCATGGAATCATAATTGTACCAATAGTGAGGGAGTGAGGGCACACTTTTGTGTCCCTTATGCCCCCCTTGTCCTAGGGCACAAATGGGACACACGAGACAAACATGACACTAGAGACACCATGTGATCCAAAAGGGAACCTATGGGAGGAGGATGAGGGAAAAAAATGTTTCAATTATGTCCCCCATGTCCCCAAGGGGACAATAAGGACAAGAGGAGGTAAAAAATTGTTCTTTTCCATTAATGGAAAGCCTGATTTTACACTAGCTAACCAAAAATATCCTAGAAACTTAATTCTTTCACCTTAGAGGCTTAGGATGATGTTTTTGGGTCAAATAATATAATGGAATAATCACTAGACCTTGAATCTACATGCATATAAAAATGTTATCCCCTTTTTGTTCAAAACTGTGAGGGGCAACTACACTGTTTGGACTGTCTTAAGAAACCTTCATACCTTAGTTAAAAATGAATGGTCCTGCCATGTAGATAATTATTAGATATTTATGGTGCTTATTTTTCCCATCCTAAATATTTATGTGGATCTCTTGAAATCATCCAGAGAAATTAAGGTTCACCGTTGAACTTCCCATTCTTGGCACCTGAAAAACAGTTGTTGAACAAACTATCTCTGAATGATGAAAAATTTCCTAAATATTCCTAAAAAAATTCCATCAACTTAAAGTATCCCATATACCATCTCTAAATACTTAATAAATTTTCAAAACTCTCCTAGGGATTGTACACATGCTCCGAAATGGCCAAAATAAACCCTTTTAGGCTCCCCGGAAAATTAGTCTTTCACTACACTTCATTGGATGAAATCATGAATTTTGTTACAACTTTTTTCATATTGAGAAATGTTTACCAAATGCATTTATAATACCTTCAAGTTCAACATGATGATGACATAGGAGGAATTTTGGCCACGAGAGAGATTCGGGAGGGTTAGAAGTTAAAAATTTACACCATGGCTTAGTTGTCATGGTTGAAATTTTGCATTTTTGGGCTAGTCATTTCACATGAAAAGAGTTGACTCTAACTTGGGGACCATATTTCTTATGGGTGAGAAGATCAGTGATTTTTCACATTGAGACAAATTAACCTTATTAGAAGCAATAGACATAAATGAACAAAACACACACATAACGGGAAGGAAACACACTGAAATTGGAAAGGAGAGACACACACAAAAGAAAGGGAAATTATGGTACAAAGGACTAGGATGACTACCATAACTTCCTGTAGTATTTCAAGTATTTCCCATTGAGAGGATAATCTAATGGGGTTCCATCAAGGTAATCCAGGTAGTATGTATTCTCTCTATAAATGTTGACTTTGAATGGGCTAGCCAAAGTGAATCAAACTTCCCATGAATTCCATTAAAATCTCTCCTTTTGTCCTAGAGTAAGACAAGATCTTTGACTTGGAAGCTTCTATCCTATCTATTTTTATTGCAGATCCTTTTAATCTTAGATTGATATCTTTTCAATGTGTCAATTGCTAACAACTTGTCTTCATTGAGATTTTCCAAATAATAAGTCCACTTGTCAAGAGCATTTGAATACTTTCCATTTTAATGCCTTCACAAGTTGTAAGACATGCAGCTCCTAAGAAATGGGGATTTGAGCCTCAATCCTACACAATATCTAGAAAGGAGAGGTACTACTAGATTTTTCAGGGTTTGATTTGGTTAGACCATAGGTGATCATATAGTTTCTTATGCCAATCCATTTGATTGACATCCACTAACTTGCAAAAAATAGATATAATATTTTTATTGCTATATTTCACTTGGCCATTTCCTTGCGAGTAGTAATTAGCAGAATGAGATAGATAAATACCATAGTTGTAGCTGTTGTCACCAAATTACTACACCCTTCGAATGGCCAAAATGTGATTAGGACGTTCGGTGTGATTGGGACACATGGGATCACCTCTCAAGCTATGGGACTTGGGCTCGAGGTGAACCTACGGAGAAGGCCGAATTACTCTTCCTAAACTAAGTGTTGTACTATTCCTAGTTTAATGAAATAGTTATTTAGACCTACGCTAACATTTCATGGGTTTTAGGGAAGGAGATTTGTAGAAAAATGAAACTATACTAGGGATGGCGATGCACAAAAACAAAGGGGGTTTTCAAACTCAGGAAGGGTTAATTTGAAGAGGGTGTATGCACCAAAATTCACCTTCACCTGCTTCAAGTTAGAGAGGATACATAATATCACAACTAGGAAGCATACATTCCATTTGTTAAACTCGGGTTATACATAACAGATAGAGAAAATTAAATTAAAACACAATCAATCACCATAATAATATAAGATATGCACATGTCAAACATCTATTCCACTTATGATAGTTAATGATAATATATATTTTATAACAAAAGGAAAATAACCTCTCCACAACTGATATTCAAATAATTATATCACTTTCCAATAGAATGAAATAAGATATTCTGAAATAAAGGTGAGTCAACAACTTATACTAGGGAATTATGTATCCACATAACATACATTGATCAACCATTAACATAATAAATCATATTCTTCATGACAAACTATCATGCTAAATGTAATTGAAAGGTTTTAAAATAGTCAAATCACTCTTCTAAGCTTGAAGATAAACTTCTCCAAAAAATGATCTACCTCTACCTCCAAAAGACTTCATGCACCCCACTATTTATAAGTTCCTTAGGCTGAGCCATTACAACTGGGCCTTAACCAACAAATTACTAAAAATATAAATGTTATTAAGTTTAAGAGAACATACTCCCATAAAAATAAAAAAGTTTTTTGCAAGGGTTTGACTCAGTCAACCCTACAACTTCAATCCATCCAGATCTTAGATCCGTCCTTCCATGGCTACTTAGCTTTGGCTGGGCTCTGTAATATATTCTCTAGCTCTACGTTTCTCTTGTTCCTTCTCCCAAACAACCATCCGTTGTTTATACGTGATGAAATGCTTAATAATTCCTTGAATTTCTCCATCCTCTATCCCACACACGTAGTGATTAACCACATCTTTCATCTCAATCTCTCTTGCTACTTTGGCTGGGACTATTTTGAGTTTACTTACTATCTTTTTCAGTCAACCAATGAAATTTTGGCACGAAACCAACCTGTTAATGGAGTCACTGCAGAAGGTTCTAGTTACCTCATCATCCCTTCTTACCAAATCCTTGAAATTTAGTTTGATTTGATCTTCAGGAAGAGCATCGATGTTTTCATTGAAGAAATTATAATTGATATTATCAAACTCTGAAATGTCATTCAGAGCATCCATTATCTCTACAAGCTTTTCGTCTAATTTCTTAATTAGATCCTACAAAACTTGGGACCAAAACTCCATAGCTTTTTGATACTCAAAAAATTTAGAGGCATCATCTATTACATCCTCCTGGATAATAAAATCTAGATCCTCTTCTCTAATTTTGCTCCATGTAGTCAAATTCAAGTTCAAGTTATAATTATATTTGGAGAAAGCTTGATCCATTCTATGAATTGAGGCTCGTTCAGCTTGCAAATCATTATATATGTCAAATACTTCTTCTATCAAAGGATTGTCTTCTTGCAATATACGATCCATCCATCCATTCACCAATATTCCCTTTTTTCTGATCTTCTCAATCTCATGATAGGAAATGTCATCCAGAGTGGAAGAAATTGTCAGTGCAATGGTGGTTGAAACCTCAGTAGATGGAGAAGGTTGTGTTAATTTTCTCAACAATGTAGTTAGCTGCTCAACCTTTACTTTTTGCTCATATTTAAAAGCCTTATCCTTATCATATTTCTCTAAAAAATTCCCAAGAGTAGTTTGCACATCTTTTTTGGTCCCTTCATGTGCTGCATTTCCTAATGAAAATCTAGAAATCTGGTAGTCAGCTGCTGTAATGGTTTCCTTGGTTTTCCCTTCAATGAGAGTAACAACTTCTATGACCCTTTCTTCAGATTGATTCAATGATAAGCTGGAGACAATATTTGGTCACTTGAACTGTGTTTTAGGAGTGGGTTCAAACACACTCATGTCTATAACATCCACTAGAGGCACCTTCTTCTTCTATTTTGGAGTCTGGCGAAAGAGCCATTCTGGAATGGCTGATGCTAATGGGAGTGGAACAACTAATTCGGTACCTAAAGAAAATACAAGAACACTGGTAACATTAGTTTGAACATGAATGAAGGTGGTAATAATGGATGAGGTGGATGTGAGGACAACCATATGAGTGAATACAATGGGATTACAAGATGATATGGAAGGAAATGAAAGTGTTAGAGGGATTAAAGTAGAAATGGGTGACCCAATTATTTACCATACTGAGAGAAATGGAATAGATGAGAACAACTGGGCCATAGAAGGAAAAGGAAAAGAAGAAATGATTGTAGAAGTGCAAGGAAATAATGTATGAAGTGAAGATGGAAGAGAAAGAGGAGATGATAGGTCTTGTAAGACACTTAGAGAATCAGTAACTTCTACTATTTATGACATTGGTATTGCTGGAGACATGGCCTTGGAAGTATGATCCTTAGAGAGAAATGAGCTGCCAAAAATGAATGAAATATTTTTAGGGACTGTATGGGCCCTTTGGATGGACCTTTTTCTCTTTGTGGGTGTTGGTTGACTCATGGTTGATTGGGTTTCTATATTTGTAGCTTGATTTAACCCTTTGGGTGAGATTCCTAAGGTAACCAACCAACTATAGGTTCTCTGCAGAATGGGCCTTGCCCTTTCCTTGGTATTGCAACATCATTATACATACCAATCAATCCATGACAATGGTTGATTGGCAACATTATCATTTTTATATGCTGCATCCAAAACTTCCTCTTCATCATTCATCTCCTTTAGAACACTGTGATACTAAATTACTGAAACTCATCTAGAGTTAGCCTCTCATAATATCTTTGTCAGATGATGAACTCATCATGAAAATGAATCCAAATATCTTCCAACTGGGGCACATGGGAACTAGATAGACCTGTTTCACTAAATTTACCCTAGTAGTCAAAACTAGTTCGAGGATAGAAGGTCCACAAAGTTACTTCTGACATTTTTGTATCTATGTTCTTCACCTTATGAATATTGGCACAAGTGTATCTATCATTTGAAATGGGGAATTGAACTCCTACCTTGTGTTATTTATTTTGAATCTTACGGTAGTTCAACAATTGCCAAACCAACTCTAACAAAACTCACTTGTCGCTGGGGCATCTAGGTAGCTTACTGGGAGCACCTACAAAAACAGGAATCTGAATGTATGTAAATGTAGGGTACTGTAGGTAACTAGCTCCCCACTCATGCACTTATTTGAAGGCTTCATAAAAAATAATTTGATTGTATAAATATTTATCAAAATTATAAAGAATGATAGAAAAGAAGACATCATTAATCCTGTGGAAGTGTCTGCTCCCCTCATATAGTGTGAGGTGAGGATAAAAATCATAGATTTGTGAAGCACTTCGAATACCTTTGCTGTTTAATCCAGTGAAATATCCCATAGCGGATGTAACATAGACCAAGAAAGAAGTCATGTAGAAACTCTTGGAGGACAACACCTTGCTTAACTGAAAGCAAATGGAGCTACCGATATG
This sequence comes from Taxus chinensis, assembly GCA_019776745.2. NCBI lineage: Eukaryota > Viridiplantae > Streptophyta > Pinopsida > Cupressales > Taxaceae > Taxus > Taxus chinensis. The sequence goes on along the minus strand of CM034147.1, from coordinate 195,775,883 downwards.
CTCCCCCATATGATAAATTACTTGTTTTTATTGATGGCAACAATATACAGGAACATCCATTCCTGAAATTCCTTTTCAAAGGAAAGGCCCAAAACCCTACTCAGTAACACAATAATATCATTGAATTCTTGAATGAATTCTGACCGATAGATGTTCTTGGGAAACTTGGTGACACTTTTGGCTAGATAGCTCTTCAACATGACTATTATGCATAACTCAATCTCTTTGTCCCAATTCTCTACTACCAATTCTAGTGAAATTATTACATAATCCTCGATGTTTGGGAGTTTGAACAAATCTTCAAATAAATCTGGGTCTAAATGAATTACAATCTTGCCATCAACATCCTTTACTATCTTAGATTCTTCATCAAAATGAGCTACTGTAGCTAAGATGAACTCAGGGAAATGCATGGACGTGGGAAAGCCAACAACTAGAACAAGTCCACTTTCTTATATAGATTCCATCCAAGATTTATTGTTTGGGGCTTTCACCCTTTCCCAGAAGTTTGGAAAATCAATTTGCCTGAGATCAGTGTCTCCTATATTTCCCAAATCTGAGGACAAAAAAGAGTGAGGAGTAACTCCGAGGAATGTATACTTCATTTTTTCCTTGCCTTTGGCTGTAGAAGTTGACATTAGTTAATTTCAGAATCTGAAAGCCTTCAAAAATCAGAAATTCTGAAAAGACTTTAACTCCTGAGGTCCAAAAACCCAAAATGGGAAAGCTTTGAAACTTCAAAATGAAAAAATCTGAAATAGAAAAGTTTCGAAACCTGAAATGGGAAAGTTCTAAAACAAAAAAGTTCCAAAACCTGAAAATATTCAAAACCAAAACTCCAAAACCATAGACCTCTGAAACCTCGAAAGAGAAAGTTCTGAAATTCCAAAAGAGAAACTTCTGAAACTAACCTCGCCGAAGGTATAGAAAGCAAATCAAATGCTTCAAGAGGATCTTGAGAAATATGATGAAGTCTACAATGGATTCCTGTAAGAAATTGGATTTTGCAACCATTAAGGTTAAAAACACCTTCATATGAATAGTGGTGAGCAATGAGGGTTTCATCTCCAAAATAGACAAAGGAAGAAAAAAAAGAAAAATGAACAAGGAAAAATAAACAAAGAAGATCTTAAACCAAAAATAAAATAACCTAAACGAAATACCTTGATAATGACACCATGAAAGTACAAGATACAATAAAAATGAGATCATCAAAGAAATATGTCAACTGAAAATGACAGGTAAAATCAAGAGTTTAAATAGGAAAAACCTAACATTAATGCCCAGAATTTGACATGTACGGAAGTAGGTAAGAATTAAATACACAAATAACTCTGAAAGTCTGAAATTCTGAAATTTTGGAATTTCAGAGTTTTGAAATTTGGAAATTATGAGGTAAAAATCATGAAAGGGTGATGGAAAAAACTATGAAACTCGAAATTCTGAAAGCGAATTATTGAAAAATGGCTGGGAATTTTTCGAAACCCAAAAGTCTAGAATTTCAAATTTTTGGAATTTTAGAGTTTCAGAATTCAGAACTCCGAAGAAGATTTTACCAAAAAATGTGACTTGGGATTTCGAAACCCAAAAGTTTGAAGTTCCAAAATTTTAGAACTTCAGAGTTTTAGACTTTAGAACTCCAAGTTAGAAAATTTCCAATCACTAAAGGAAATCTCTGAATTCTGAAAGTCTGAATTTTTAGACTTTTGGGCTTTCAAAGTTTAGAACACTAAAATCAAAATTTCCATTCTTGGCCATTTAATCTCTGAAAGGAAAAATCCCTGAAATCCGAAGTCCAAAATTTTAGATTTTCAGAATTCGGAGAATTTATAATTTTTTAAACACTTCCACTTGAAGGATTTTAAATTTTTTGTTTTGATCAATTTTAACATCTGTTTCTCAAGTTCAATTTAAAAAGGTAACAATAACATAAGTCCATCATCTCACCTGAACATAAGTAGGTGGCATTTTCCGATATTATCTTGCTTGGAACTTCGAATATGAAAATAATGTTCTCTTTCAAAAATTTGTACACAGTCTTAGAATTAGCATGCTTTGTCAGAATGGCTTCTACCCATTTCGTGAAGTAGTTCATGATAGTAAAGACATATATATGCTAAGAATTGGAGTGTGTATGGTGGGAAAATATGTTTCTATACAACATACAATCTCATCATCTATTTAACTAGGGTATTGAGGCAATGAGTAATAGACACACCAAGACAAACACACAATAGATATAATTAAAGGGGGTACAAGGACAACTAATATCACATACCCCAAGGGAAGTAGCACTTACACTAAGATAAGCTAAGGTTTCCAAAGACTTAGGTCAAATAAGAGGAAGAAATCCTATGGAGGTATTGACACAATGGGGGGTGATGATAAAAAAATTAAGCATGCAAAGTCTATGCTAACCAAAGTAAAACATGTAACATAAAGTAAATAAATGAAATACAATATGCTAAAATAGCACGTGCATAAAATACTAAGCTAACATAAAGTAAATAGAAAATGTATGAGAATAATTGATACAAAATGAAAAGTCAGGTTAGAGCACTTACCTGATGGGGGGTGGTAGCTGATGCATCTATTTATAAAAGGACCATACACAAAGAGAGAATAAATTTCTGGTGGATAAAGGGAGACAATTCAATCCTATCTCTCTATAGGTGACCCAAAAGTACAAGAAAAAAATCCAATAAAGAAAAATATCTAAGGCAATACTCAAGATGCAAGAAATCCAAGAGTTGAGTAAGAAGATGAAAGTTGGAGAAAAAGAGCAAAGCTAATAGTGAGTTCCTTATGATATGATATTTATGTTATTATGTAAAAATGTATGATGGGGTATTTATACTAACACCATCGCCCATGGGTTAAAGCACCAGCTAGGAATTTGAAATTTCATCGATGTAGTTGTGCATAAGAGATGGTGTCAGCTAGGGAGGTAAATGGTAAGAGGTGTGTGTAATGGGTCATGAGAAATACATATAATGTAAGGCGGAAGTAATGAGCAAGTAAGGTGTCAGAATAATGTGATAAAAAATAAGAGGATAAGAGAAAAATGTTGTAATCACAATGGACTGGAGGGTGAATCATTCCTTCAAAACCCTTAGCAAATTTAAATTAACTTCTATAAACCATTTAACATTTAACTATCCATTAATGTGAGTCTTGACAACATATAAAAATCATTCACAAGAGTATAACCATGAGAGAGTACAAAAGAACACAATATGTAAGTGGGAAACCATCAAGGGGGAGAAAACCCACCGAAATTTTGATTATATTACAAAAATCAAAATAATTTAGTAAAGCACCAACTTCACAAAGAACACTAATCCCTAGTTTAGTAGAGCACCAACCCTATAAGGAGCACCAACCCCTAGTTCAGTGAGGCACCAGCCATACAAGTAGGATAAAACCACCTAAAGTGATCAAGAATCAACTCAACCACCTAGAAATGGATGAACATTTATGATATTCTTCTCACATAACTGATAGTGATAAAAAATTCAGCTCATACACCTTCAAACCCTCTTCAAATTCACCTTCTCCTACTTCACTAAAAATTTCTTAAACATGGACTGATTTGGAAAAATACCCATGAAAACTAGCTCTCCATCACTATTCAAAAATTCAAACACTCTCTCAGATTTTTCTTGATGCACCCACATCACTTTCACTCTCTCACCTAGCTCACACTTTTTCACTCTCTAACAACACTAGTCACAAATAACCAAATACATGCACTTAAATATATGACTCATGATTACCAACACCATATTTCAGTTGTGAAAATTAAATTTAGTCATACCAAAAGAAAACTATATCAACATACTCATCTAAATTCACAACATATACCCATATAGGTCAGCAATGCACTAAGACACAAGACAAGCCCAACTAGGCTCAAAACATGCAATTCTCATTCACCGAGCACTTTAAGGGCTTCAATTTATTCAAAAATACTTGTCATGTCTCCAAAATATTAAAACACGTAAGACAAAACATATCAAAACCTTCCATCATCTCACAAACTTCCGCACCATCCATTTCATTCACATCACTACCAAGTAGGATTGTTTCCTACTCAAATCAAGCACCTCCAGAAACTAGTCACCAAAAATGAAGCTCAAGATCAAAAAAATAAAATAAAATATTCCATGTAAACACTCATTGGAAATCCAATGGCATGTAGAACATCATCTTGCATGCTATAACTCATGAAACAATCAACAAAGCAAATAAAACCACTTATCCTCTTCAACAAACTAAACTGCCTTGGAACTAGTTTTGGAAATGTAACATGTTTGCACCCTTACTGACACATTAAATACCTATAAATTAATTTAATAGGAATAAAATCCATCCCTATTCACCCTCTAATGTATATCTATCATCATAAAAGCCAAAACATTTGTCTTATACATCAATCTTATCACCAAAGCAGTGTTATCATGAACCAATCAAACTAGGTCAACTTGTGACCTCAACCATACCACATCACATGAACTCTAGAACTTAACCAAAGAATAAAAAAATCACACAAGATGTATAAAACACCTTCAAGTCCATCCAAATTCATCACCATACCTACAAGTGATCAATCACTTCCATTCACCAAGACTGCTAAAACTGCCTTTTTGGCCCAAAAACAAATCAACATATTTTGACTTGTGCAGGTCATCAAAACACCTCACCAAGATATGAAATTAATTCAAACATGTAGAAAATATCACATAGATCTCAGAACACTAAATTAGTCATAGAGCATAATGGAAAACCTGAGAGTAAAACCTTCGTTCTTGGAAACTAGAAAATCTGAATGGGATCTACTCACTATCATGATCTCAAACCACCACCATCTATAAGATGGGAGAGTCTTATATCATCTCAAATCATAAAATTTAATTATTAAATGCATTAATATATCACACCATGAAGATTTCTCCTATCTCTCATGACCTAAGGTTTAACTTAGGTTTTTGACCTCCTTAGCTTCTTAATGATTGTTTATAAAGCATAGGGCCTTATTTAAACTCATTACCCTTGTGAAACCTTCTTAGATCCATGATCCATAATACATGAATGGATAAAGTTCCCATGCAAAGGTTATACATGCCAACTAATTCTATTTCTCTCATATCGAGCTAGAAAACATGCTCCCTTATACCCTATTTTGGTCAAAACATAATAACTTACAAAATTCTCATCATGATGACTTGAAATTTTTATCACACCTCTGATAAACCTCTATAAATCATCTACAATTATTAATAAGTCATAAATAGCTCTGCATATTCACCACCACCATAACTTGGCCTTGGGGTTTTGCATTGTTTAGGCCATAAAAAAGTGAACTAACATTACAACCATACATGAAACCACTAAAAAATGCCTCTACATGATGAATACTATATGAAATACCTTCATGAGTGTCTCAAAGGGATTACTCACATCTTCAAGTGACTATAATGCCTTATTATACCTCCAAACACTAAGAATGTGTCTAGTTTACACCCAAACCAAGTAGGAAAACACCATTCCTCAACTTACAAGATCTCTAAAAGGACCTAACATAATTGATGCAAGATTTCTCATAAATTTTCCTACTTCCACGAGATCACATGGCTCTATACCTCACTCTCATTCTCCATTTGGCCTCCAAGCACCTAGACTAGGTCTAAATGAGCACCTTTAAACCATGTCCGAACCTATACCTATACTATGAAGCTATTAAAATTTTCTCAAAACTTTCCAATCATGATATTCATGCTTCTACCAAGATCCTCACTCCACCATGCAACTCAAACCATCATGTTCTATCACCTATGCTAAGTCCCCTGATTAGGCCTATTAGCCCAAGCCATTCTCACATTTTCCAACCTTTCCATCATGTCACACTCTTTTTGACAATGTCACCATCATATCAAGCATATTTTAACACTCATAAATCATCCTTTTTGTCAGTAATGATATTTTACATCAATGACAATAACCTAACTCACTCATGACAACAATCTGCCCCTTTTTTTATTGATGGAAATCAACCTAGTTATTCTCCTTCTTTTTTGTATGAATGAAAAAGTACAAACCTGAGCATACATTCTTCATCTTACTTCAACTTATTTATAGAACCTCTTGGTTGGAAATATCAACCAAAACCATCAATCTAGCACATAAACATATTATCTTCTTCATTGACTCTGTTTTGGGATTTTTCTCATCTTGGAAACACAGTGGCTCCCCCTGGGATGATGCTCATAAAAGAATTCAAACATGCCAACAAGAATTATTATCATGAAACACCATTCCTATCACCTTCTTTATTTATATTAGTTGATAGATACTCAAATAAAGATAAAACTCTGTCAAATATAGTCTATCAATATTTTAGGCTTGAGATCCCTAAGACTGACTTTTAATGCAATTTGACCTAACTTTGCCTTGCTCTAGAATTCCATCCACAACATGAAATACCTCCTTATCACTCCTCCTAGAATAATTATTCCTCTAACTGAAATCAAAATATTACAAGCATATATATTTCATTTATGTCATGAAGATGGATCAAAATAATCATCACAGCCCTGAAGCAACATTTTAGTGTTCTTTGTCTCTTTTCATGCTATCACAACTGATTGAGATCACGATAAGCTCCCCATCCAATTATACCTTCCATCATTCATATTTTTTTCTTAATAGGAATTATTTATGCCCAAGACACCTTCTTCATGATCAATAACACCTTCTCCTACTTCAAGAAGCCTCATCATACTTACAGCTTATTGTTATAGTGTCAAAATACCTACTAATACCCTTTCAATCACGTACCTTAAAAAATTATTCAATACCTGATACTCTCCTAGCTTCACATTCTTAGCATAATGAACATTTAATCTCCTTATTACCTCATGTACTGATTTAAAAATAATTATGGTCCTGCATGTACTGACTTAGATAGAAAATTTTAGCCCTTAAACACTGTAACAACTTCCATGAATGAACATATGAAAATAATTTGTCTTTGCACAAGATTTGTGATGAATGCATTATTTGGCTCATTTATATCATTCCTATGATCAGTAAAATTCCACTTAGATATGATTTGCTAATGCATGATGATGCTTTGTATAGTTATATCATAGTGAGTTTGATGCATTTTCCTTGATTTTGTTCATGAAAATTGATTACCGTATAAACTTCCTACTAAATATCTTTGTGAGGAAAATGTGATGATATGTGTAGGGAAATGATGAACGTTTGTTGCTGATGTAATTACAAAGTCTGAGTTTGGAGCTGAAATACGGGAGCAAAAGACTTTTTCCACCAGTCAACCTATCAGTATGGGACTTGTTTCTAACTGTCCTATAGGAATTTATGAGTTTTAGTATATATTGATTAGTGGAAGATGTTAGTGCTACCTTTTATGGCGAATTATGTAACCATTTTTGTCTATATTAAGAAACCTTCTTAAGAACATGATTAGGTGTTATTTTTGGACATAATTTGCAATATATCATCTATGGTATTCAGAAATTTCAACTTCATATGCTATCTATGATATGGAACTTATTTAAATTAATAGAAGTAAACATCATTTTGGAGATCTAAATCTACTGGTAATTCCTCTATCCCAAGGGAGAGAAAGGGCCCACTCGACCGAGGAGATAAGACATTGTGTTATGTTCACATATGCATACGGTTTTTTGATAAGTCTTACTGAAATTCTTGTTTTAGTATATTTCATGCAATCTTTGGTTGAATGTATTTGTTTTCCTTACCAACACTTTTATCTAGAATATGTATTTTCTTTTATGCAAAGTCTAATTAACATGCGATCTTACTTTTACTAAGTTCTAGCTTCAATTGTGCATTTTTAATTCCGTTTATTTGAGTACTATGTGTGTGTATTTCAATTTCAATTAGAAGTGTAGCTCTTAGAATTATTTTCATTGTAGTAGGTGAATTTCATAGATCTACATTAGGTTTCCATAGATTAGTAACTAACTTAAAAGATATCACAACACCCCACAACAGAAATCCCAACAGAAATTGGTTACATAAATCTCCATTGCATACAACCTAGGACACAACCTTGGTGTCTAATGACACTAACAGAAGATCATGTTAGTTAAATGTTAGTTAAATGATTGCAGCCCACTTTATTCAAAGGCGGCGATAGGTTCTCTGCTCCTCTACTAGCACTCCAAATATGGATCAAATGGAGCTTTGTGATCTCTTCCTTCACTCTATCAATAGAGAGATGAAGGAAGAGGTTCAAAAGTTCCCACTAAGGAGCTATAAAGAGGTGCTAGAAGGTGATCTTTGGATTGACCAAGCGGCCATTGACAATGGTCGTAAGACCCATGGAGAAAATGGGAAGTTAGTCACTCCTAATCAAAATAATCCTGGTTACTCCAACAACACGAACAACAATCAAGGACCAAAGATCCTTAATAAGAATTGTGGAGTCATGAACGATAGTGTGACTGACCAACCCAAAAATCCTAATGTTTTTAATCCTACCAGCAAATGTTCTACAAATAACAACAACAATAATGGAAACAATCAGAGAAATAAAAAATTCTCACCCTCGGTAAACGCTGCAGATTTTAGTCATCCTCAACAACAACAAAAACAACCTCAGCAATAGAGATAAACACCGACCTCGAGCCCTAGTCGATATCCAGGGGGTATCCTAACCAATTCCAAAACCAAGGGCAAGGGTTTCAAAATTTTAATTATAACAATCAACAACAAAACAATAACCATAGTTTCAGACCACAACAGGGAACAAACTAAAGGCCTCGAGATTACAATCCCAACTTATATTGCGGATTCTATAGGGTTTGTGGGCATGATGTAAGAACTTGCCATGATTGTAACAAATTTTTACAGAATTTAACAAAGGACCAAAGACAATTATTTTTTGAAATGTTTTTGGCAAACCCAACAACACCACCCACTCAAAACACATACATGGGACCAGTATCTTCATAGAACACACCACTGAGGATCTTTAATGATACTCTCCCCATATGTCCAAAGGAAAATAGATTAGATTGCAACGGTTCGAATAAAGGTATTATAATAGGGACTCATGATCATGAAGCTTCAACTTCGTCAAACCCACAGGTTGTACCCCCTTTGGATGGTCACCAACAAATGAAGATTGTGGGATTGGTAGAGTTATACACCGAACCTGAAATTAACGCCACTACAAGAACCATGGATTATTCAACGTAGCCAATCCTGATTTATCTGGTTATGTTAGAAAATGCTTGTGACACACTAAGCAAGCCAGTAGGGGCTTATGATCTAATCAATGATCTAACCAAGACCTTATCGCACATTTCCTTCTTGGATCTACTGAAGAATTACCCTACTCATCGAGCTGCTTTGCTAGAAGTGCTAGGTCTAAGCCATTTGATTAACGTTACCCCTCTGCCAAAGGAATAAATAAATCACATAGAATTTGACGTTATTCCTCTAGGGTATCCTGAGAGAGACATTGGGTTCATGTTTGACATCAGTAAGATTCCCAAGGATGCTGAGATAGTTCGTAGAGGTGACCCAACTTTGTTTCTGCAAGTTTATATTTACAATAACTATGTAAAAAATGCAATGATCGATGATGGGGAAACGGTTAACATATTCCCCTTCTCTTTTATTCAGAAACTAGGGTATGAGGAGACCAATTGCTCCTCGACATGAAACACACTGAGGGGCTATGATAGTCTTGAGGAAACCTTGATCGGAACCATAGTATTACTAGTTACTCATGGGCCCAAGACGGTACTCACTGAGTTTTATATTATAGACTGGGAAACCAACTATAATATCATCCTTGGCCATCCTTGGATCCACCGCATGAAGGAAATACCCTCCACTCTATTTCAGGAGACCAGATTCTTGAATTTAGGGAAATTCTTTATGGCACAAGGTGATCCAAAACCCTTTGATATACATTTGGCCAACTTAAAGATAAGGCCAAAGGTCCACTTTGAATTTAAGCTTCCCATGAACTAGTTAAACAAACCTGCAAGCATGGTACTAAAAGAAAAAATAGTTCCTACAACAGAGTTAGAAGTCACGAGTTTGATCGAAGGCATTCCAGTGGTCAAGGAAGAAAATGTTATTTTAGAGACAATGTCGTTAGGAACCACAATAAAGATTATCGAGCTATTAGAGAAGGATTTTCCTATTATCTTCCTCTTTGATTCTATGCGTATGGGACATGCCTTGGGACTTGGCTCCCATCTAGTAGATGAGGTTTGCATGGTTGAGGTAACCGAGGTAAATGGGAAAGGTAAAAAGGAGGACTCAACGTCTGTCTTCCCGAGTAGTTGTTGGACTCTCCATTTTGATGGAGCAAAGTACCACTGTTAGTGCAAAATTATAGCACCCTCGAATGGTCTGGGTGCGGAGTGGGGAATTCAGTGTGATTGCACAACATGGGACCATCTCTCAAGCTGTGGGACTTGCAAAACTTGAGATGGACCTCTGGAGAAAGCTGATTCTTGCTTCCTAATCTACTTGCCACAAGCTACTCCAGTGCAGGAAGAACCTAATCTATCCTAATATAACCATTCCAAGGGGATAGAGAGAGAGAGGGGGTGAAATATCCTACACTAAGTGGTGATACACCAAAAAAGGAAGTGGTTGAATCACAGACTCAGCTGCCTGAAGTGGAGAGAGGTGAGTAGAGGAGAGGGTGAACATAATGCACCACAAACTAGAGATAGATTTCACACAAACACCACTTCAAAACCCATTAAACACATCTCCCAGGACCTATAAAAAACATCAAAATATGCATAGTATACCATGCAATAATGAGAGGTAAGAAGAGATGACAAAATAAGCCAAGGATGGATAGATGCATCATAAAACAGATTTTATTGCTCCATAATGTTACATAGTGCACCATCAATAGGAAAGAGGAAATAAAACACCATTACAAAGCCATGAGAGGAGGCTTAGACTCTGCATTCAAACCTAAGGAAGAAAGGGAGAAGGGGTAGAAAATAAACAACGACCAACCATTTGAATGTGCCCCTTTATTACAATATATAAGAAGAATGGGAGAGAGAAGAGGGAAGAATTTGAATCCTGATCCAACCACCCTGAGATACGAATTGAATCCTATTTTGAAATATCAACCACTGAATATCGATGCCTTCTATAAATCCACCCAAAATATGTCACTTCTGGTTCCCTGGCGTATCAAATCAAAATAGATCTGGTAGTTGAAGAGATCAGATTCTGTGTTAATGTCCTGGAAGACATTTCCTAGTTTTCACCTACTAGAGCCTTCCCAAAATGATATTTTATGTTTCCAAGTTGTAGAGTGTGTTGAGAAGTTTCTAGAAAATATTCTCCCATCCAAATCTGATTCTCCAGTCAAAAGATATGGCCATTTGAATATTAGGGTTGCAGGGTGGGGTCTACGTGGCGGTCTCGTGCACCTTGGAGATTTGGCCCCTACCATTCACTCTTGAAATAGTGCTAGAATGACATGTGGTAGCCTCCATGAGCTCCTTGGGTTCCCTTGTATTTTATCTGAGTCTTTTTCTTGGTAGGCTAAAAATCTGACCTTGGACATGTGGAGACTTGGCGCTTGTTTGAGAAATTGTCCCCAATTTTACCTTTGAAAAGGCACCATGCTCATACTTGGCTCCTTCCATTGGCTTGCCTCTACATTGACTATTCAAACCCTGAATATATCCCTTTCAAAAAGTTGGGCCATGCAGTGAGTGCGCGCTCATTTGAAAACTAGCTCCAGAGTTTCCTTTTGACAATGTGCCGATGAGACACGTGGAGGCCTCTGTGGGGCCAGAGACTTTGAAATTTTTTGGGCCCAATCTCGTTTTGAAATTTGTTGAGCATTAGCCACTTGGAGGGCTTGCACAAGTTTGAGTCTCCACTCAGGATTTTTCCTTTGGGGATGCACTGAGATGATGTGTAGCAACTTCTGCTAACACTTCTATACTTAGTCTTTTTTTAAGGCCCGCTCTGTCCACCTTTTGACTTTTAGCTTTGAATCTACCTCCATTTTGGACCTAGGACATGTGGGGGCCTAACACTTGTTTGAGTCTACCTCTTGGGATTTAATCTTTGGAGGTGCACCACTTTGACACTTGGCAGCGTCCGTTCTCTCCTCGATACTTAGTCGTTTTGAGGCTCGTTCTGGGTCATTTGAGATCCTGAAAAATTTGAACCTTCGCTGTTTCTTTTCTTCAATCCTATGTATCCTTTGGAACCTCTTGACCTTTCACTCTGACTTTGCTATTTCATTTTAGAGCATGAATGAGTTTGTTTGTTGGATTTGAAGCATAGATTCACTCGATAGATCCATTTCTCAATTTTTTTAGTGAACAGGGTCGTTTGATCTTTCGCAGGCCCTGCGACTCCATTGTAGAGTCCCCCTGCAACCTGTTTATAGGATTCAAATGCAATTTCTTAGGTTCTTTCTGTGTGGGTCATGGTTGATACAATAATTTTTCAGAGGGAAAAATATGGATAATAGTCACTTTAGCACCGGGGAAGGCATGATCCTTACTTCGCCAGAAGGAAGGATTCTACCTTTTGCTTTCAAGTTGAATTTTGAATGCACAAAAAATGGGGCTGAATATGAGGTTCTCCTATTAGGCCTCATTTTAGCTAAGAGGATGAGCATCCTCAATATTTAGGTGTTAGGTGATTCACAACTAGTCACAAATAAGATATTTGAAGTATACGAGACTAGAGCTGAGCATCTACAACTTTAAAAAACAATAATGATAAGTTTGACAAAAGAGTTTGATTTCATGTCAATTGAGGTAGTTCCACATGAAAAAAACCTTATCCTAGATTCTATAGAAGCTTCTACTTCACGCTTCATCCTAAGTAGTGACTTGGAAGATACTAACTTCATAGTTTTAGTTCACACCGAACCCTTGATTCGTAAAGCACCAACAAACCCAATGTTGACATAGGTGGAAACTGAGAGTCAATATGATTGTTCAGAGCATGTTAATAGTGAGGAATCAACTTTAAGTTATTTAAATGATTTGGAAGAACTGCATCTTACCTACCACTAGATAAACCTTTCCTTGATTTCACGTTCCTCTTCTTATTTTGTGAATCCCATGATCAAATCTTCCCCAGGAAGGGGCCTTGAGATTTACGAGGTAGAAGAAGAAGGGGATTTAGAGTTACCTCTAGCCTTTCCTGAGTTTGAGGAGGGAAATGCCTCCTTAATCAAGGGAATGATTGATATAAACATTAGAACAAAGGAAGAACCAAATATTTTGAAACTAGGATCCTCTTTAACTCGAGAGGAGGTGGAAATACATACCTAGATCCTCAAAGAACATCAAAAGGATTTTTCATTTAGTTACAAATAAATGATAAGTTTTACACCACATATCCAAGTGCACAATCTCATCACCAAACCAGATGCAAAGCCGATTAAGCAAAATTTGAGACCTATGAAGCCAACGGTGGCCCCTATGGTGAAAAATGAAGTAATGAAACTTCTCCTAGTGGGATTCATCAAGCTAGTCAATTATTCACAATGTGTATCTACTATTGTCCCTATTCTCAAGAAGAATGGAAAGATTCATATATTCATAGACTTCCGAGACATAACAAAGCTTTCCCCAAAGATGATTTCCCATTACCATCCATTGATGTTATTGTTGATGCAACAACTGGATTTGAATTGTTGTCTCTCATGGATGGGTTTTTGGGATATAATCAAATCAAAATCTCTGAAGAGGACCAAACTAACACTACATTTATAACTCCTTGGGGAACGTACTGCTATGATGTCATGTCGTTCGGTCTTAAGAATGCTGGTGCAACATACCAATGAGAAATGACATACATATTCGATGATCTTATTCATAAGATTATGGAGTCATACATGGATGACTTGTTGGCCAAGGCCAGGAAGCACTGCGATCACCTAGACGTGCTTCGTATCATTCTTTTTTACTTAATTGAATACGGTGTCACATTAAATCTGGAGAAATGTGTATTCGACATAATAGGAGGCAAGGTTTGGGTTACATTATATCTTCATGAGGGATTGATGTTGACCCAACCAAAATTTGGGCTTTGTTAGAAATGGTTCCACCATCAAACGAGTCTAGTATTAGATATTTTCTTGGGAAACTCTTTGCAATCCGAAGGTTCATCCCTGACATGACCTATGCTATTCATCCCATCCATAATTTTTTGAAAAAGGATTATAGCATTGATTGGATGGAAGAATGTAACGAGGCCTTCGAGGTGGTTAAACAATTTTTGTTTTCCCCTCCCACACTAATGTTGCCTAGATCAGATTGCACATTGATCTTGTATTCACAAGCTACGAATGTTTCACTAGCCTGCATGTTGGATTAAGAGGATGACGATAAATGAGAGTGCACAATTTACTTGATTAGTTAGATGTTGCTTGCTTATGAGACACGTTATACATAGGAAGAAAAGGAACACATTACCATAGTCTTTGCAAAAAAATGTTTAAGGCATTATATGTTGAATCAAGCAACAAGGGTTATCATTAAGACAAACCACTTGTGGAAATTCCTCTTGTAAGGATCCTTGTCCAAAAAGGTTGGGTGTTTCATAACCTTAATGGTTGAGTTTGAACTAACATTTGTAAATCAGAAATCCATTAAGGGAAAAATCATTGCGGACTGGTTGGTTGACAATCCATTAGATGGGGGTGATTTGGTATATTTAGAATTTCCCGATGAGTGCATGTATTTATCGAGACTAGGCCCCCTATCTTTGTATGTCATTGGTACACTGACATTCTCAACTTCATCATGGACCACACATACCCAGAAGGGGAAACATCACAACAAAGAAGGTGGTTACGCGTCATTGCCACTAAGTACATTATTTTGGAATAAGTGCTCTACCACAGAGCCTTTGATGGAATGTTTTTAAGATGTGTTGACGCCGAATAATCCCAAAATATTCTTTATGAGTCACATAACAGAGTATGTGGAGGTCACTTTGGCGACCATGTGAATTCTTAGAAAATACATCAGATGGGCTACTTCTAGCCCACTCTAGAGCATGATGTAGTAGAATTTGTGTGCAGATGCCACAAATGCCAATAATTCTCTCATGAGATCCATATAACGGCACAAGATTTGCAACCAATCACAACTACATGGCCCTTTTCCATATGGGGCCTAAATTTGATAGGGAAATTATCTCCCTCATCAATGGATGACCATAACTTAATAATCATGGCAACAAAATACTTTACCAAGTGGGTAGAAGCCATGTCCCTTACCACCATACCTAGCTCTATAATCACTAAGTTCATCCTGAACCAGATCAATTGTAGGTATGGGGTGCCATAAGTCATTATTTCTGATAATGGCACGTATTTCAAAAATGAAGAAGTGTGTGAGTTGTGTACAAAGTTCAAAATAAGTCATCACATGGCTTCTCTTTACTATGCTCAGGCTAATGGACAGGTTGCGGCTATAAATAAGATGTTAAAGGCCATCTTTCTCAAAACCATTAAGGAGAATAAACGAGATTGACACCTAAAGATTTTTTTGGCCTTGTGGTCCTATTGAATGTCGGTTATAACACCAATGGGGGAAACCCAATTTTCTTTAGTGTTTGGTGTTGAGGTGGTTCTGCTGCTTGAGGTCAAAATTCCTAGTCTCCGTATTTCACTGCATGGGATCCTAGGGGAGGAGGGTTATCGAGAAGCAATTAGAAAGTATCGACAAGGCTAGACTAAATTCCAAGCAACAACACAATGTTTATGCTAACCGGATGGCTCGGCAATACAATAAAAAGGTTTACGAATGTGAGATCTACAAAGGAGATTTGGTATTAAGAATCGATAGCCGGATAGACAAAAAGACTGGAAAGGGAAGGAAATTCAAACCTAGGTGGTTAGGTCCGTATCGAGTACTAGAAGTCTACAAAAATGGGGCATTGTGCATGTGTACACTAGAAGGTGAGGATTTTAGTGAATTTGTGATCTCTCTTCACCTAAAAAGGTACTACACATGATCCACCAGCATTTCCATATGTACATTACTGCATCTACATTACATTTTCATCCATCTGTTCATTTTGTAAAATTTGTAATTAAGGGATTTATTCTTTTGGAAACTCCTAAAAAATTATGAAAACATTGGCAAAACATTCAGATCACATCTCTTCAAATCTTCATATTATCGTCAATTATTTTTGAATCATCTCATCAGTTTAAGAAAAATAAGACAATTTTTTTATCGTGATCATACCAAGGCCAACATACTTGGTTCTGCTTATAGTTTCTTTCTAAACAATAAAGGCCCAATGTCCCGTCAATCCCTGTGGGATCCCTCAGATGGTGCACAACTGCATCTAGGGCTCCTGCTATGGCTGCAATGATGCTGAGAATGGAATAAATGGTGTGAGTGCTCGTGGTGGTGACCACTTCCTGTGGCCTCACTGTGAGAGTGGCTTCACCTCATCAGGCACTCAACAGTCTCGTATCTAGCTACATGGGTATAAAGGGTGGTCACTATCTCTGCCACCCTCCAGAAAGGAGTGAACACGTTGGTATGTCAAGTAGCGGCTAAGGGCTATCTTGAATCTACAATCAACTCAACCTAGGTCTTACTCAAGGGGATCAATATGTTGTCCATGCACACCTGCTGAATGATTTCTTGCCACTCATTTGTAGATGCTGCAAAAAAAGAACAAAAAAAGAGAGAAATAATGAGTCATAAAATCACAGAACGCAAGTTAAAAGGAGAATACTAGGCTAACATATGAAAATCAATAGACAAAATTGAGAAAGGAGTATCAAACATACTCAGGTCTCTAAGAATCCATGTGGGATCAGTGGCTACTGCTAGAGGTGCTGATGGAAACTATGAAGCCTCACCAAATCTAGAGGTGTGACATTGTCTAATCACAAACTCATCATCCTCTCCAAGTTTCTCCTCTGAGACCAGTGTCTCTCTCTCTATTCTCACCTCCTCGTGCACTTCTTTGAGGATCTCCTAAGTGTCATACCACTTAGGGTCAGTCTCCGCTCCCTCCAAAGGTCTTGCCCCCTCATCATCCTCTCTAGAAGATTCCCCCTCCATATCATCTCTTGTATCCTCCTCAGGGTTGTAGTCCAAATAAATCAGCTCATCCTGCTCCCCACTATGAGCAAGAATAACTACAATCCTAAGTAAAGGTGCTCAAGGAGCACCAACTGCCCACCGAGCCTAGACCACATGCCTAACTGGAATAGGCACATGAGGAGTAATCACTATCCAACTGGGATCCCCTCTAGGACCCCTCTGAGCCTCCTGAATAGTCTTATAAACTAGAGTGATGGGAGGGAGCACATCAATGTATGCAAGGCTGAACTATTAAGGTACCCGGTCAAATGGGTCAGTCTCTAATCTCCCAGCTCTATCAACTAGTTGACTTGTGAAAGAGCAAGCCACCACCGTCGTAGCTTCCACTCCCCATATCCCTACCATGTCCTCGTAGGCTATGGTAGTCATGTCTACCATAGTCAGGGAAGCCACTAGTTGATTAGGTGTCTTAAGTACTGACATACCTGTCCATCTAGATGTCCGAATAACCCCTGTATCTGACACTAGTATTTCCCTACCATAGGGGATGAAATTCTTGTAAACCCAACTCATAATAAGAGTGGGGTGGGTCAATGAATATCCTTATAATATGACTACCCTATACAAATCATGGTAGGTAGTTCCCACAATATCTGCCCCCCATGCATACTTACGGCCATGAACCTTGATCTATGCAATTATGGGAGCCCAATAGTATAAGAGTGTATCGCCTCCTTTGTCCTTGATTAGTCTCGAGGATAGGATACCCATGACGACCATCCGAAAGATAGGAATAGGAGTAGTGGTAATAAAATGGACCTTCATCCCCTTCTTCAAGCTAGATGAGACAACAAATTCTCCCATATAAGTGGCCCACCATGCCATTTCTGCTTTGGACCTAGCTATCTCCAGAATCAATTGTCTCCCAAAAATCGGGAGTCTAAGGATGCAGTATACATCCTCTAGAGTGATAGTCCACTCACCCCTGACACTTGGAAACTAGAAAGTGTTTCGGTATGCATCCCAATAAGAGAACAATTGACATAGAATGTGACTAGCAGGATTGACTTAGGGCACCTGTGCAATCCTCCAAATACCACCCTCTAAAGAAGATTGGTTCGTTTTTGGGTCAGGTGATCCGGAATCTGAGGGAGCTAATCACTCTCTCTCTCTCTCTCTGCTCCAGTGTATGTATTCCTCCTTCTAAATTCACCAAAACATGAGAAAAGAGAAAGTTAGTAATGTACATCTTATGATAAGCTCATAAAAAACATAGTAAAATATTGAAAACACAAAAATTCAAGTTAAGTTACATTTCAGACATTCTGTTCATAACTACTACCTAATGCTGGGCGGTAGTTCTAGGACCGCCACCCTATCTTGGGTGGTGGTCCTGACCTAATTTTCTAAAACGTGCCCTTAACCCCAAAAATGAAAAAATTGACCATTTCTAGAAAAATAAAAGAATTCCCTATGGGTGCCCCTCCCTAAGGACTCATTTGAAACAAGAAAATTTGAAAATGTCCCCCCTAGGTGAACTTTTCAACACTTTAATATTTATGGCACAAAAAGAAAAAAGATGAAATAACTAACCCGAGAACATGTTGGCCAATCTCCTACTCATTTTTCTATCTCGCAATGGTTGTTTTGGCTGTATTCACATCAAAAATAGTCAACATGGGTCTAGAGCTCCAAATTCACCAAATTAACAATACACAAATGAATTGAAAAATGAGTTTGTTTTGATATATATATATATATATATATATATAATATTTTAAACTCATTTTGAGTGTATGTGTTTATAGGGTTGGAGCATTGGTGTAGGTATATTTCTACATCCCCACACAGATGGTAAGTCCTCTTGTCATTTTGGTTTAGTGTTTATTTTCCAATATGTTATCTATCTGTACTTGATTCTATTCTTCTTCTTGTGGGAAGTGGGAGCTTGGATGATGACGTTTCGACACATAGGCATGTCAGGTATAGCTTCTGACTCCCCATTTTGGGAACACCATAATTGGAATCTACGTTTTACACCTTTTCATGGCTAAGACGCTTCTCCGAGGGGGTAATATATATGTACCCAAAATTACATGTGTTACATTGTTAGGAAAACAGTTACAAGAATCCCCAATGACGATTCAAAATCCTTTCAAGAAGGCGTTCGAGCTCTAAAACCCATTTGCAGTGTATATTTGTAGCCTAGATAGCCTTAATTTTTGCATGCAATTTCCTTCTCCCCATCTCTTTATATGCTTGTTTTAGCCTTCAGTACCTAGACCGCCGCCCTGCCTGGGCAACAGTTCTCAAACCGCTACCCAGGCAGGGTGGTGGTCCTGCCCGCTTTTTACAGATTCTTCACGTGTGTTTTAAACATGCGACAGTTCACTTAAATTTACTTTTTGCATGCATCTGTGAGCCAAATTGGCTAAAAATAGCTTTGTTTTCTTGGTTCTCCTTTCTCCTTCTATTTTAAATAATATTTAATTAGTTGGAGCTGCCTCTTCTTGCCTTATGCATGAAGTAACCTCCTATCCTCCATTCCTATATATTCCATTCTTGTATTAAAGCAAAGGGCCTAATAATTTTGTGTATCTTGTATTGTTTTTCTGCCACAATTTGGCTAGGATTTGCATAGCCAAGCTCAGATCTCTTGTGTTATCTCTCTTCTACGTGCATTGCGTATAGATTGCTTCCAATTTTCCATTGCTCAAGTGCCATTCTCTTGTTGTTTTTTTTTTCATTCCCAATCCCTTGGACTCACATGAACACTTAGAGAAATAAAGGAAAGAACTAAGGGGACATATACTGATACTACTGGATTTGCCAAGATTCTTACTCTTCTAGGTTGGAGTTGTGTATTTGTTTTCTTTGTTTATCAAATTATCAATTACGATTTGCTAATTTTAACTATATATCAAATAGAGTAGAAAAAGAGTTCATTCCAATTAGCTAGATAATCTCAAGTAAATCAAATTAATAGGAAGTTTTCTCTTCAACATTACCAAGGAAGTTGTGGGGAATAATAGCTCTATTAGGGTTATGATTTGTTTTTCACTTATGAGGTAGGGTTGGAAGGATTTTTATTGAATTAGAATAGATTTTTAGATTTAGATTCACACATCTGTACAAATAATTAGCTACATCTAACTAATTGTTTGTATTCAGTTTGTTTATTAGATTAGATGCATTTTCTGAAAATTTAAAAAAGAACAAAAACATTTAATTTCCGTAGATTAGCTTGTTTTACTACTTTGTTTGAATATATTAAGAAAACACCAAAAACATAGGTTAAATTTCCTTTGATAGATAGTATATTTATTGAAAGCAAATCAATTCATCTTGCATGACCATCAACAGTCCACAATAGGAAAAGAGTTACAGTTGTGATCACCTGGTCCCACAATCCAATGGGCCAAAGCTAATAACTAACATTGACACAAGTTTGCGTTTAACATTCTTATGCACACCTACAACATACGCTGAGAAAATAGGACAACTCAATACATTGAACATAGCCGTTAATAAAGCCTAGGACTTTTGGAATGCTCCTAGAAATAGGGTTTGATTGTATGCATGACCATCCAAGCGCCACAACCCCTACGAGTCTTTGGTTTTGATCCACAGGTCCCACAACCCAATGGGCCTACTAGTCAGCTAGATATTGACACTAGTTTACACACATTGGTATTCATATCTTCACCGCTTCCACCCAATTTTATTACACAACTTTCATTGTTGAACATAGCAGGAAATTAGGATAAGACTGTCTGGACAAGACCAAAAAATCACCCATAGTCCCTGCAGCTCCATTACACCTCTCATCTTCACTTCCATGACTTTATCTAGAAACCCATATGAGGCACTTATAGGTTACTTTCCATGTATTCCGCAACTAATCAATAGAATCTTGAAAAAACTAGACATCGATTGGAGTCTCCAAGTAGCTATCATATTAGACCATACCATCACACCCCTTTCAGTTAGGAGAACATTCTTTGCCTTAGATTCATAGATTCTAGTATTGCATGTCAAAGACATAAGGTTTCCTGATTAGCTTGATTACTGCCATCACTTTCACTTCCATTTCAATTTCACATTGGTTGTCCTGGCATAACCTTGAGAGGTCGGGTGCGAAGAAGGTAACGTGTTGATTTTCTATTGTACAGGTACCTCTGAACTTCTGGAGAAAATGGCTAACATGAAAAATTACATTTTTTTGTAGTTAACATCAACCATAGATGAGCTCAAGGCCAAAACCAATCCTACCAAAGAACCTCTGGACATATATTGCCCTACGTGTAGGAAGAGACACCCCCTGAGAAAATGTCCTTTGGATGTTACAGACATGTGTTTAATCTGTGAAGTGTATGACCATGACACTTAGCATTGCACCTTCTTACCACAGTTGAAAGGAGGCTTGAATGCTATCTCTCAAGCTGACGTAGAGTTAAAATTTGTTCAAAGGCCAAATAATTAGGCTGGATTTCCACCTTGAGCTACTCAGAACCCCTAGAGGATGTCATGGCATATTCAGGCTCCTCATCCTACTTTAAGGACAACTTGAGTGGACAACATCAAATTGGATGACTTATCCACATCCACCACCTTGGATGAATTCCTGAACTTAGCCAGGTTGGACACCACCAACCCTAGCAAGTCCATGGCAAAACCAACAGTGAGGTCCTAATAGAATCCTAACCAAAACTAACCATGGACACCACCACAAAAAAATAATCAAAAATGGAGATTCCAACAACCAAAACAAGAGTTAATGGCCCCACCACAAGCCTACCAACAACATGGACAAGAAACATAAACACAACTTCCAACCTAGCTGGTAGAAAATCCTAAAAATCAGCAGACAACTTCAATTGATGAAGCAAGAAAAAGTAACACAATGCAGGTTAATACTATTGGTAATTTGTGACTGAGGTCTAGAAAAACATTGAATCCTCCTATTGTTGTCATGAAAATTCCTGTAGATATTGATAAAGAAGAGACACTTGAGGAAAATACAGGACCTTCACCTTCTCCATAGACACAAAACACTCAGAACAGTCAAGAACTTAACCAGAATACCCATAAAGCTCCTTTCCCTGAGCCGTTACAAGACATTCAAACTATAGATGAAACAATGCTAGTACAAGAATTGAAAAAAGTGCACATTGAGGTCCCACTTCTATGAGAAATAAGGGACATCCCTGAATTAAAATTAACCATTAGAAATGAGTGTATAAAAACACCAGGGAGGAAAAAGAAATACCCAAAAAATGTTAGGATGGAAGGAAATTTGGCTGATTTAGTACTTGGAAACCTTATTTCACCAAAATATGGGGATCCTGGGAGTCCAGTTATTACTATTTGTATATACAATCAGTCCATATCTAATGTCTTGGTGGATCTTGGTGCTGCCATTAATGTCATCACAACAGAATGTTTAATCTACTGTCCTTAACAGGACTACAACCTACCAATACTATTCTTCAACTAGTAGATCAATCCATTGTTGTACTAGATGGTGTGGTTGAGGATATAATGGTCACCATTGAATCCTTGGAATATCATGTAGATTATATGGTCTTACAGCCTAAAGCTCATAAATTGGGATATCTAGTTACCTTGGGAAGGCCTTGGTTAGCCACTGTTGCTGCATATATTGACTGTAGGTCAGGAAAAATGACCATTCTAAATGGGTAAAAATCCAAACATATTTCATTAGACCCTCTTGCCCAGCCTTATGTGAATGCTTATGACCATGTATGGGTAGATTCTTTGGATACTAACTCTCTGAGTTATTCTAATTTAGCCACCATTGCGGTGCAAAACCATATGGCGAAAGTTGTTTAGTCACATATAGTGGCTGATGCAGAGGGCTCTATGACTACAAAAATCAGCACTCTGGCTACAGAAATCAGAACTCTGACTGTAGACCCATTTTCTCTAGACATGTCCAATGCTATTTCCTTAGTAAGTAATACTTTTGACTAGTCTTGTAAAGAAATATCTGTTTATAATTCGGAATATTCAGTCCCTAATTTCTATTGTCCTTTGACCAAGATTTTGTCTCTTGACAATAGACCCATTCTGCACATGCTCCAACCCCATGTTTTCCCATTAAATTCCTTAATCACCAACGTAGAGCTCGCTCTTTTAAATGATACCAAGCAAGTGCTTATCGGTATAGGAAAAGAGTTGACCAGTGGTAATGATTTAGAGGCCAATCAAGAAGCCAGGGTTCTCAAAGTTTTGAAGAAAACTTCCCATGATTTTTCTTGGGATTACATTGATATGAAGGGAATTCATCCTAACATTTATACTCACCATATCTACATTGAGGATGTCAAACCTATAAGGCAGCCACATCAGAGAATTAACCCAATACTTAGAGACATTATTAAAGGCGAGATAGAAAAATTGCTAAAGGTAGGATTCATCTACCCTATATCTGATAGTTAGTGGGTCTCCCCATTAGTTATAGTTCCCAAGAAAAATGGTAAATGGAGAATATGTGTGTTCACTATAGGGAACTTAACAAATCCACCAAGAAAGATTATTTTCCCTTGCCTTTTATTGACCAGGTTCTGGAAAATCTTGCTGGTAAGAAATATTTTTCTTTCTTGGATGGGTTTAGTAGGTATAACTAAACTAGTATTTCCCCTGCTGATCAAGATAAAACTACCTTTACTTTCCCCCAGGGTACATTTTATTATCAATTCTTACCTTTTGGACTTTGTAATGCACCCACTATGTTTTAGAGAGCAGTCTTGGCCATCTTTACAGATCTTACTAACAACTGTGTTGAAGTTTACATGGATGAATTCACTGTCCACAGATCCACTTTTGACGAATCTTTGAATAACCTTGAGAAAGTATTGAGCAGATGTGAACAACACCAATTTTTTTTGAGTCATGAAAAATGTTTGATGATGGTCAATAAGGGAATTGTCTTAGGTCACCATGTTTCTTCCAAAGGTATACAGGTTGACCCCAAAAATATATTAGTCATCAGTCAGTTACCTACACGAACTAATCAGACTGACATCAAAAGTTTCCCTGGTCATTCAAGGTATTATCGGCGGTTCATATAATATTTTAGTAAAATTTATACACCTATGTTCTCATTGCTAACAAAAGATTGCATTTTTTAATGGTCCCCTCAGTGCCAACAATAATTTGATTCTATTAAAGAGAAGCTGACCATTTCCTCAGTCTTACAAGGCCTTAATTGGGGGAAACCTTTCCATATCCACACTGATGCCTCTAATACAACCATGGGTGTTGTCCTTGAGAAAAAATATGTAGAAGATCGCATGTATGCCATTTACTTTATCAATAAGAACCTGACTCCTACGGAAAGAAATTGCACTACTACAAAAAATGAATTCTTGGTTGTTGTATACTCCTTGAATTAATTTCATCATTACATTATTGGGTATAAAATCTTTCTTTTCACTGACCACTTTGCCAATCGATATTTGATGAATAAACTAGTGGTTGGAGGTAGGATTATTCGATTGGTACTCTTGTTATAGGAATTCAATCTTACCTTTATTGATAAGCCAGGAAAATCTAATGTTATTGTTGATTTCCTTTCAAGATTGAATGTTTCAAGTAATGATGACGAAGTCGAGGATCAATTTACCGATGAACATTTGTTTTCTATATCACTAAGACTCCATGGTTCACCGATCTTGCAAATTATTTAACAATAGGGAATTTTCCTACCTATTTCACTCATAAGGAGAAATGAATACTGGTTAAAAATAGTGCAACGTATAAATGGTGTGATGGAATTTTATTCAAATGATGTCCTAATATGGTTCTTCGAAGGTGCATTCGAGAAGATGAAGTACATGACATATTGTGAGCTTGTCATGATGAGCCAGGAGGTAGACATTATTTAATAAAACTGACAATTCACAAAGTCCTTGGAGTAGGGTACTATTGACCTTCCCTCCACAGGACTGTCAAAAAGTATGTATGGCAATGTGATGCATTTCAATAAATGGGGAAGCCCAAACTTTCAATTGAAATGCCTCTTAATTCTCAGCTGGTCTTAGGACCATTTGAGAAATGGGGAATTGATTTTTTTTACCTTT
Source organism: Taxus chinensis (assembly GCA_019776745.2). Taxonomy (NCBI): domain Eukaryota; kingdom Viridiplantae; phylum Streptophyta; class Pinopsida; order Cupressales; family Taxaceae; genus Taxus; species Taxus chinensis. The sequence goes on along the minus strand of CM034147.1, from coordinate 195,750,682 downwards.
TGATCCCCCATCTTTCGGGAAGGAATACCTCTTTGTATGCATGGAATATGTCACTAAATGGGCTGAAGTTATTTAAAATGCATTGAATGGATGTTAGCTCATTCCCGCTTCCTCATACTCATTTTTCTTCTATATCCCCTTTCTTCTTCTTCACACTATTCTTTCTTTTGTTCTCTTTCTATCATCTTTTCAATCGTCAATTGAGTTCTTCTATCACCCCATCAAAAATTGAGGGGGTATCATTCATTCTACTCATTTTATTCTATCCCTTCAAAATTTTCTACTTGTCTATGCTTGTCTACTTTCTTTGAAGTGACGTCACTTATGCCACCTCAAAGAGGGGAAAATGTAGACACCTAAAATATGCTTACACCTAGCATTTCCTCCAATCCAACCAATTGATGACACCTCGTTAATCAACCTCTCTGCGCTTCATTCTCAGATGCCCATTTGCAACACCTTCTCAGTCACATTCCTCCTATAATCAGCTTATTTGGCTAATATCTCTCTTATTAGCTAAACATTCCTCCTTTCGACCATTCATAACCTCCCTAGTTCTCTCTAGACCACTTCTATTGGCTTCATAGGCTATCTATCAGTCACAATTGGTTATCCAGACCCCTCCCAACTCTCAATGAGTCTCTAATCACTTGCTAATCAAAGTTTAACTAGCCTAAACCCTAGTTAACTAGCCTAAACCAAGCTTATCTAAGCCTAAAGCATGTTTATCCTAATCTAATCCTAAAGTGATTTTTGAGATTTAGTCCCACATGCACCCAAATTCCAAATTCTTCCAAACCAAAAACTATAAATACAAGGCTAAGCCTACCCATTCAAAAAACACAAACTTTACATAAGCTAAAGCCAAAACAAGCCTAAGAAATCTTAAGAGCTCATTTGCATTAGCCAAGCTAATAAGGCATTTGATCTTGGGTCATCCACCATTAAAATAGCTTCATCTTGCACCCATGTTAGGTTAGTAATGGAATAGCTAAACTTGGCCATGTAGCCATTTAGTGAGATTCATTCACCCTCATGGAGTAAACAACAAAATTGATTGCTTAAGTCTTTAGTAGGCATATTTTGTTAAGCTTTCAAGAATAGAGGTTAATGCTATTTGTTAGATTTCTTACTTATTTCAAGTTTTAAACACATGAAAATAGGATTCCTTACTCATTTCTTATCATATGGTCCATTGATTGTAATTTGTACAAAGCTTCTGGGTCTTACTCCATTTCAATAGCTTTTGCAAAAGCTTTCATTAAACACATTTGGCACGCCCAGTGGGACACTTATGTCCATCCTCCATTAATGGAGGTCTTTTAGGTTTTTCAAAGTTCATTTTCAAGTTTTTAGGTCAAATCAATTGTTATTTCTTCATTTTTGTTTCTAACCCTAGATAAATGACCTTCATTTACTTGCATTTTGTGGGTTTGATATAGAAATAGGACACTTTGACTAACAACTAACCTGTTTTCTCTTGAAAATTTTAAAATCTGTGTTTTTTACAGGTTTTTCACAAGGTGAACGTAGGTGTAAAACAAGGGGCACGTACATGTTGAAACCCTAGCATACCCATCGGAACAGGCACATACCTGTCTGGCAGTCCTTATCATTTGCAAATTTTTCCTCTATAAGGACGCGCACGTGTCTCCGTCATATGTGTCGCGTATCCGCCTCTCTGGCCGCGTATGTGTCAGGCACTCAACTGTGTGAAAATATGTAAATTTCACCTCTACAGGGATGTGCATGCATCTCCATCATCTGGAACATGTATCCGTCTCTCTAGCCGTGTATATGTAAATAGCTTGACTGTAAAAAATTTAAATTGTCTATTTTTTTCTTGGGCGCGTATTTGTTGGCTGAGGCACGTATGCATCATTCTAGGTGCACAGGTGTCTTGTTTCAATCTGTTGACTTTAAATTTTTACCTTTCCCATGTACCTATCTACTTGGGCATGTATCTATTGGTTGGGGCACGCAGGTGTCATTCTGGATGCGCAGGTGTCTCTGTGTAGTCTGGATTCATTCATTTTATTTTTAGTGCTCATTTTTTTGATCATATCTTTTGACTTGTTAACCCGTTTTCAGAGTTTGAATAGGCATTGGAAAGATAACGAAGCATACTTTGCGAGGGAACTTCCAAAATTTAGATACCTTTGGTATACCAAATTCTATCACAAAACTCCCAAAGTGCTTCGGAGACCTCCAAAAATGCAAATTACTAAAAACTGTTAAAAAGTGCAAAAATTGGATTTCTAGAATTTTTTGATTTTCTTGGTTTTCTAACTCTTGCAAGATTCTAACAGTGGTTTAGAGGTTTCCTTTGCATTAAGTTTTTTTATACTAACTTAATCAAAAACATTTGCATATTTATTTGTGAGCGCGTATGCTCTTCCCTCGCACCTTTCTAGGTGATCTTGGGAATCAGAAATGCTTCACTACTTTCTTCATATTTGCAAAATGGTTTATTTAGATTTCAAAGTTGGTTCAAAGGAACTCACTTTTTCATTGTACTTAGAATTTTTCCATTTATTATAAATTTTAGTGAGATACCTTGTTGCGTATGCTCTTTCCTTGCATCTTAGGATGATCTGGGAAATCAAAAACAACATCTTATCTCCTTTATATGACATTTTGGAAAATTACTAATCTTGGTATGTAGGACCAAAATTGCATGTCAAAGAAAGACGTCAAAACCAAACAATGCACAAACCTTCTAAAACATGTTTTCATACAGGTTGCCAAATGGTGTGCTACTTAAAACCACATTAAGTTAAGCAAGATAAAAAACACACCATATTCAAAACATTGTATTGCAGGTTTCAGAAAAGGGTACGTCCCTATCCGCTCAACTAGAACATAACCCCTTTGGCATAACACCTTAAGCTATAACAATGGGGGTGGTTCTAGGAACCCTAAAGTAGTCCACCATTGTGTAACCTCGTGGATGAAATAGGAAGCGTGTCACTTACCCACTTGACTAGTTTTCCTTGTGAGTTAGAGTTACAAAGTTGTCCGTATCATGACCCTGGCAAGAGTACACAATGGATGCATTTAGTGCCCACTGTACTTGAAGGGGGAAAAGCTGAGATACTCCCAAATTAGTCAGTGTGAATTTTTGGGTAAATCATGCCCACTCTTAGATGACTTTGTAACACCTAGTTGAGAGATCTTATTAAGGAGACCATTTTGTCTTGAGGCCCACTTTACTAGTCCTTTGTCGCGTCTTGGCCATCATGAAGTGATAACTTGTTTGGATTTAGAACCTTGTTTTTTGAACAAGGAAAATAATCCACTTAAGTTGGATCTAAGTGCCTTTCATCATGGAAATTGGATGATGTTTCACTTAGCTTAGCTTCTTTCTCACCTTCGGATGAGGCAAAGCTCTGCCCAAGTAATGCTTAGTTCATTTCCATATTTTGATCTACACCTTTGCATTCTTGTTTCCCATTTGGGGCAATAGAAGGCATCTTTCGGGAGTGTTGTCATAGATAGTGTTCACCACTTTTTTGTCCGTTTACGCTCATCCATGTTTGCGGCTGAGTTGTTAAATGTCTAAAGTGTGTGGATGCGTCCTCATATCTTTGATGGCCACTTGATCTTGATTTCAAGATCATCATCATAGTTTGGATTGATTCATCATTTGATCTCCCTTTGACGTGTTATCTTGTTTGCATTGTCTCGACATAATTAAGATACTTATGTCGTGTTTTTCGTAAACGTGATCTAAGTATCCACATTGTGGTGTTACGCTATGTACATTTTAACACATCCTCAGTATACCTTGACTTGGTTTTGCTCTTGAAAGGATTCAGTTACTGTGTTTACGTCATTTCAATACCACTTTGGCACTAATATATCGCTTCTCCATGAAGATGGATAGACGTTACCAATTGGTATGGTTACGTGGCTTACATTTGTAATCCTCACCCTTTAACATTTTGGCCTTGTTGGTTTGTTGAACTTATCATCGTTGTATCCTTTGATTGGGAGTCACATCTACCCTTTGTTAATATTTATGCCTTGTTCATTTTGAGCTTGACGTAAGTATTGACATTGTGTTGATCATATTTTCATCGAACTATCACTTTACACATGCATTTTCATAGGGTGTATTTCCTTGTTGATTGGATTTGTGTTTCACACTTGCATGATTGTTCCTTGTGATTATTCATCTGGAAAAATTGTTTTTAAGGACAATCATTTTTGATCTCATCAAGATTACTTCATCACAATGTCTATTTTCCTTAAACCTTCTTCAAAAAATCATGCATGCATCTCCATACTTACGAAATGTCTAGTTGGTTTCTATTATGCTACCCATATCGACATGTCACTTCCTTCCCTTTGAAGGATTTCTGTCATACTATCTAGGTCTAGACATTTGTGATTAAACGATGCCAACAATGACTGACTACCACACAGTTTCTCACACTTAATACAATATGGAACCTAGGTTTAGCAATTCAAATCAAAATATTCCCATTACGACTAAACCTCATTTGGTTCTTTGTGTTAGAGAGCCCATATAGGTACCCTGTTCCCCACCTTCAGCTCATAGTCGGTGGTATGGTTTGGATGCTTCTGATCCAAATTATTATTTGGGTTCCCCCCACTCTTCTTCTTCTGATTCAGATCCAAACTACCATTCAGACTCCTACTCTTCTTTTGAAGACTCAAATCCCAACTATTGTTCGGATACCCCTAGATCAAATCTTGAATCACGGTCCTCCCTTCCTTCATAGGACCTTTATTCCAAATCACCTCAGTGATATATTCCTCCTTTGAAGACTCGCATGACTCTAAGTTCCATCGATCAAACATCTAATTTGGTTCTTGAGTCACGGTCCTCCCTTTCTTCAGAGGACCTCCTTCATCAGTCATCTCGATGATCTCTTCTTTTGTCAAAGAGTTCCATGACTCAAATTCCCTCTAGTCAATCATCTAACTTGACTCCTACGTCGCAACTTAACAGTTGGCTATGTGATCCTATTTTCTCTCCTATATTGCATCATCTTCTAGAAAAGTAATCTAGGTCCAGATCCAAATCGTACATTCATGAGGAACCTACCACCAATCCTACTTCCTCTCTTCAGTCATCTTCTTTTGTCAATCAATATTCTCCCCTTAATAGTCTTGTTTCTTATATTTAATCTTCCATGACTATAGAAAAACAACCTCTACTGATTGATTTCTCTCAGAATGAAGAAAAAATTAGAGTACATGATGATATCCCTTTAGAGGATTGCAAACAAGGATTCTTTCTAGAACTTGATATTCTTGTGTATTGGGGAGGAAGAAATTGATTCCTTTTCAACATAACATAGAGGAAAATCCTAAGGTCATGGAACTTGATTCTTCTTCTATTCCATCTTCACCTTCTTCTAAGCATGATGAGATGTCGGGGTCTAGCATTGAGCCATGGCCTATCTTCTCATTACCAAATCATTCTTTATCGATCATCATTCCTCAATCCAAATCTCTCCTTGGGTCATCGTTGAGTAACCCATTGTCTTCTTCTATACTCGGGCCACCCCCAAGTAGTCCTCCATTCTCTACTTGTGGGTCACCTCTTGGTAGCCTATTACCTTCTATTCTTGGGCCATGTCCTAGTAGCCCTTCATCATCTTCTATCTATGGGATGCCTCTGAGTAGTCCCTCCTCATCTATACTTGGGCCACGCCCTAGTAGCCCTTCATTATCTTCTTCTATTCTTGGGCCATGTCCTCATAGTCCAACTTCTTCCATCTTAGGGACATATTCTAGTGTCCCTTCATCATCTTCTATTAGTGGCTCACCTCCTTGTAGCCCATCCTCTTCAATTCTTGGACCGTATCCTTTTCATTCATCACATATTTCTTCTATCAATGATTGTGGAAAACCCGTAGTCATTTCTCACATCAAGTATAAACATTCACATTCTCTTTCTTCTCCTTCTTGGGATCAAAAAAGTCACGTGTTAGCTTATAAGAAACCTAAACAATTTCTTAATCAAGCTCAGATCAAAACTGAAAAGATCCCTAAAGCTCCTAACAAATTGAATAATCTTAAGGTCAAAAATCAAGCGTGATTCAAGAACGCACATCAACGTAACCATAAATTTTTGTGCAAAGTTCATAAACATATGGATAGGGAACTCAAGATCACACATACACAATCCTTGTTTAAGGATAAATCTCAGTTATTTGTTGAGTACGAGCTCACCTCGATCTTTGAGATCGGAGAAAATATTACGCTTGATAAACAAACACACTTAATCTCCCTTATCAAGGAAGTCACAAACATCATTGTTGGATCCTATCACACAGAGTGAATTTGTTAGTCCCAACCTCTTAAAACTCTCAAAAAGCTAAAAATCAAAACAATTCAAAAATACAAAAACATTGAGAAAAAAACAAGCAAAAATCAAAGGTATAAAGGTCAGGTATTGCGTACACATGGATGTTTCTTTCTTCTCTTCCTTGTTATTCTGAAAGTTTTCCTAGTATTTTCATCCCTTCAGTGATATTGTGGTTATCCTTTTTGCACACATTTTGTGACATTTATGTCTATGGTATCTGTTTGACCCTGGTCTTTTATCACCTTGGTAAATTAAAGAACGAATGACCTCTTAGAGATCCTATCACATTCAACATCTAATAAACTTGTTGCGAAGAAATTTTGGACATATTTTTTGACACTAGCCAATTTCGTCATCACAATCACTTCCACCTCCTTCCATCAAGCCATCAGTGGTTCTTAACCCCTTGTCAAACAAGAGAGCTGAAATAAGTTTTCAGAAAGCAAAAGAATCAAAATCAATCAAAAGATAAAATGCTAAAAGAAAAGCAAAAGAAAATTGATATATAAATCTCTCTTGGGGTATTTCCAATAATCTCTATCGGGGCTATGGAAACCTAACTGGTAGTAGAGAAATGTTGCAATTAGAATCAAATACAACTCCGTCGGGGCTATGGATGCCTGGCTGGCAGCAGAGCAATGTATGACTATCCTTCCACCCTTCATTCACAAATCACCTATCATCTATAAAATAAATCATTCCTACACATTGGCTAGGGTGTCTTCACTTATTGTCTATTAAATATTCCCTTCAAGATGTAATAAATTCCACGTGCACACACTGGATGTTTATGAGTAGGCAGGATTAGTATGTTACAAAGTGTCTTTTTTTGGACCTTGTTCAAAATCTTACTCTAGTCCATATCTTGTCTCACAATTTGTGCCTTTGGCTAATCACTTATTCATCATGAGGATTCTAAGTGACATTCACATCATTCACATCGTTTTTCTACTTTGTTCAGAACATTCAAGTGTATAAGATTAATTTTTTGCCATGTTTTTGGGCATCTTTGTCCCCTTTCAAAAAAAATCTTCTCCTTCCTTTCCATCATGTTCTTTTAGGCTAACTTACATTGGGGGCATCCTTTCTTCTTCCCTACACTTCATTGGTTTACGTTCATGATCAAATTGAACCTATCCATAATGTCCTTGGGTCCCACTACTACACGTGAAGATTTTTCCTTCGAACACTCCCACCTTATCGCTGGGGCAATTTTTCATCTTCACCTTTCTCGTACACATGTGGCCTTATGCCCTTGTACATCCCATCTATCGGTAGGGGCATCCATGATTCCTCATCTTCCTGTACATAGTTTCAGAAAACTTTCAAAATTACAAAAACATTCAAATATGTTAAAAAAATCTAAAACATTCAAATATGTTAGAAAAAATAAAAAACATTCAAATATGTTAGAAAAACCAAAAACATTCAAATATGTTTAAGAAAACTTCTAAAAATTGAAAATCATCCTAAAAAACGTCACTCTTTGGTTCTCACCTGTTCATGTGCATGACTCGTGGATCATCTTGATCTACCTCCATCAACAAAATCTAGGCTACTTACTTTGTCTGTACTTTGGGGCACAACGAGTTGCCTAGTACTGTTTTGTAGTGCACATTGCTTTTTCATCAGGCCGAAGTGTCCTCCATTATTCCCCTTACATGTATCCTTGCTTGGGGCACCATCATTAACCCTTGTCGTTAATTCACACAGGTCGGAACTACAGCTTGATAACAAACACATTACATTATGTTTCTCTATTAGTTTTGCTGGTTTGCTTTCTCGTATTGAATTGCATTTTGTATGTTGCATGGAGTTAGGCATCTTTTACTTTCTCATATTGCATCACATTTTGTATGTTGCATGGAGTTGGTGTTTTTAGCAATGGACATTTGTTCGTATATGGATTTTCATGTCATACTACACTTTTGTTCATTCTTTTTAATAAGGACTGATGATGAAGATCACTAGCAATATGATGAAAAATAAAGTTGTTTAAAAGGCATTGGATGGATGTTAGCTCATTCCCCCTTCCTCATACTCATTTTTATTCTATATCCCCTTTCTTCTTCTTCACACTATTCTTTCTTTTGTTCTCTTTCTGTCATCTTTTTGATTGTCAATCGAGTTCTTCTATCACCTCATCGACAATCAAGGGGGCATCCTTCATTCTACTCATTTTTCTTCTATCCCTTCAAATTTTTCTACTTGTCTATGCTTTTCTAATTTCTTTGAAGTGACGTCACTTACACCACCTCAAAGAGGGGAAAATGTAGACACCTAAAATATGCTTACACCTAGCATTTCCTCCAATCCAACCAATTGACGACACCTCGTTAATGAACCTTTCTCCGCTCCATTCTCATATGCCCATTTATGACACCTTCTTGGTCACATTCCTCCTATAACTAGCTTATTTGGCTAATATCTCTCTTATCAGCTAAACATTCCTCCTTTCAACCATTCATAACCTCCCTAGTTCTCTCTAGACCACTTCTATTGGCTTTGTAGGCTAGCTATTAGTCACAATTGGTTATCTAGACCCCTCCCAACTCTCAATGAGTCTCTAGTCACTTGTTAATCATGTTTAACTAGCCTAAACCAAGCTTATCTAAGCCTAAAGCATGTTTATCCTAATCTAATCCTAAAGTGATTTTTGAGATTTAGTCCCACATGCACCCAAATTCCAAATTCTTCCAGACCAAAAACTATAAATAGAAGGCTAAGACTACCCATTCAAAAACACAAATTTACATAAGCTAAAGCCAAAACAAGCCTAAGAAAGCTTAAGAGCTCAATTGCATTAGCTAAGCTAATAAGGCATTTGATCTTGGCTATCTTCCATTAAAAGAGCTTCATCTTGCACCCATGTTAGGTTAGTAATGGAATAGCTAAACTTTGCCATGTAGCCATTTAGTGAGATTCAATCACCCTCATGGAGTAAACAACAAAACTGATTGCTTAAGTATTTAGTAGGCATATTTTGTTAAGCTTTCAAGACTAAAGGTTAATGCTATTTGCTATATTTCTTGCTTATTTCAAGTTTTAAACACATGCAAATAGGATTCCTTGCTCATTTCTTATCATATGGTCCATTAATGGTCTTTTGCACAAAGCTTTGGGGTCTTACTCCATTTCAATAGATTTTGCAAAACCTTTCATTGAACACAACTATTACTAATCGATGGCGACAAACAAAATCTTCTTGTGAATGGACACAAACTAAAGATTTACCAACGACCTCTTAGCAAGAAAAATTTCACCAGTGACATTATGCTGAGTGAGGACATGCATGCTAAAGTGACTCTTCACCTCTCAATCCTGGAGTAATTGTTTCCTATTAATTTCAATAAAAAAGGATGGTCATGACTTTGATTTTATTCCCTTAGTTGTTTTGTTTTCAATAAATTTAGAAGTATTCATTATTTAGAAGCCACTAATCAAATTTAATCTTAGACTGCATGATGTGGGAATCTACGGATATCAAACATTGAACTTGGCATGGGTAAGTGCATCCTAACTCACTACGGATATTTCCTTATAAAGCAATCCCCCATGCGTGCACTTGTCATAATTGTATCCATCATGCACTCTTAAATATATTTATTATGGATATCCTTCCAAATTCAACGCTACAGTATGATGACATAAGGGTGTAATGAGTCATGATTTTTGCACACATCATATGTGTCACATTCTATGAAGGACATGTGTAAATTCAATTTCAAATGATGGGATGTGCACCATATCACATATCATAAAATATCATGAATGGCTGGTCTTTCCCACCTTTTTAAGTCATCAAATTCACTCTGATTTTACGTAATTCAAGGATTTAGGTGTAATTCAAATTAATAGTTCCAAGCTGCTTCCTATCATTACTTCATGAGTATTGAGCATATCATTCTACCTACCATCACACAGCGAATTTGAGCACGTCTTGTTCTTATTTCTCTACTATTTGGATTCATTCACCTTCAACATGGGACAAAAGAAGAAATCTGAGCCTGATTCTCTAGACCCATTACTCAGGAATGTTGTGCTTTCGTAGGTGTTTAATGATTCAGGTTGGCTTGAATTTATTTGGAAATTTAAAGGTTTTGATGAGGGTGTCGTGGAGGAGTTCTTGGAAAATTTTGAACCTACCTATTCATGTGTTGGAGGGAAATGAGTTGAGATTACCAGCCAGATAGTTTTTGAAGTATCCAGCTTGCTGGATTTTGGTTTGAAAGTAATGACGAATGATCCTCTCAAAGAATTGTTTGCTCTGTTTGATGAGGAGGGTGAGACATTTCCCGAGGTTATCCTTACCCCCCAGGATGTTTAGAAAGGTGTTAATCGAGATAGCTTGCCCAAAATTTAGATAGAGATGGCCAAATGGGTTAACTGGTATTCTATATGTGACGACCATCCCTCTATGTTGGGTGGCTATGCACTCAAGATTCTTATTCATTTAAAGAATGGATGTGTCAACCCAGTCCTCAGGGTAAATTACTTAAATACTTGGCAGACACTGTTATCAAAGTTAGCCAAAAATACAAGTTTTGAGGAGGCAAAGTAGTGTTGAAACACCCAAGGCTAATTCATTTATTGTGCTCACATCAAGTATTTTTTAAGCCAAAGTGGAGGCTCGAAAGGATTACTATGGGGGAGGTTTCCAAGCCAAAATAGTTAAAATCAAGGCCTCGGTCCATTCCTGCACTAGCCTCTCACCCTACGCACAAGAAAAAGGAGGAACTTGGTGCTCCAGAGCACGTGGAAAAATCAAGTGCTCAAGTAAGTCCATCTTTGACCACTTCTAGTTCTAGAGGTAGGAATACCTCTACTCCATCTTCTTCTATGTGCCCCTGACCACGACGGTCTTGTACATTGCATAAAAATTTCCAGGTCGGAGGGATTCGCTGATGTTTCTGCCCCTGTGTGGGAAGTGGGGAATGAGAGAGACAATGAGGTTGTCCCCAATGACAAATCACCAGACACCATCTTCGCTACCACTCATCCTTTTCCCTAGTATTCAGCCATGCCTACATCTTTAGAAGTTCACTCCGTAGCTCAAAAACTACTTCATTACCTAAATCCCAAAATCCTGTTCCAACGCCTTTTGCAATGGGCATTGATCATCTCAAGTCATGTCAAGCTTCTAATCCTCACAATTATCTAGAAGAAATCACACTCCTTAAGGCCTAATTGAAAGGTATGGAAGAAACAAAGTTGTCTTTACAAACTGAATTTACCCAATGCATAGTGGAGAAAGTTAGAGAAATAATTTCTTTACGAATAGAAGTTAGTAGCTTAAAGTGACAAAAGGATAAATATCTTAGCATTTTGAATGATTTCCACCAAATATCTCTTTAGAATTCAGATTTAAAAAAGGAAAATAAGAAATTAAAAGGGAAGATGGAAATTACCCAAGATGAAAAAAAAAATTACTCTATCTTTTGGAATTCTTTTGTCCTTCGAATTTTAAGCTCTTATCCTGTAGGAAACCCTCCTTAGTTTACATCATGTTTATTCAGGAGAAGTTTTATTCTTGGCAGTTGTTTCAGTTGTGTTGTCAGGTGCCTTACGAAGCTCCTGATGGCAATATTTTCTTATCTGTTTACAAGTCCAATACACCTAAAATTCAAAAATTGCTCTGTGAGTTTTACCTCCATAATATGTTAGTTACTAATGTCCTTGAATTTTTAATTAACTTATTTGTGGGGGATTTTCAATTAAAATCCTTTAAGTCCTTGCTACGAAATTAGATCATATGGGGTGAGGAAATGGATATTTTCAATCACACGACTCAAACAATAGGTTTCTATATCAGTGCTACACATCGTACTGATGTGGCTTTGTAGAAAAAATTCAGATCTCTCTACTACCAAACATGTATTGGAGAGAATACTTCAAAAATCCTACTGAAATGTGTAGAGGATTTTGAAACCTATAGTTAGAAGCACTTTGGGGTGGCCAAGAAGGCTTGTGATAGGAGATGGGAAACTTTGAGATTTCCATTAAAGCGTAGAGAGGTTATTTCCCCTAAGAACTTGAGTTGGACTATGCGTCGGGGTGATGCCCTCATTACAATTATAAGTAAAAAAAAACCAGCAAGTAATACAATGATGAATGGGAGGACTTTAGGTGAATCCACCCCTCCTCTTGAGTCCTACTACCACTTGGCAAAATAATGTTGCACAATCAAATGAGAATTTTACAGCTTGGGTCAAGGTCACTTCAAATAGTCAGGGATGTAAAGGTATGAGGAACCAATATGTTGACCAGTTCGAAGAGTATGACATGGCTCAAAAGCTTGGTCACAGAGCAGGACACAGATAGGTTGCATTGGGACATGCAAAGGGTGAAGTAAGGGGGAAATGATGAGTACATTATTTGGCTGATTTATATCATTCCTACGATCAGTAAATTGCCACTTAGATATGATTTGCTAATGCATGGGGATGCTTTTGATAGTTATATCATAGTGAGTTTGATGCATTTTCATCACTTTTGTTCATGAAAATTGATTATTGTATAAACCTACTGCTAACTATATTTGTGAGGAAAATGTGATGATGTGAGTAGGGAAATGATGAACGTTTGTTGCTGATGTAATTACGAAGTTTGAGTTTGGAGCTGGAATACGGGAGCATAAGACTTTTTCCACCAGTCGACTTATCAATATGGGACTTGTTTCTAACTTTCCCATAGGAATTTACGAGTTTTAGTATATATTGATTAGTGGAAGATGTTAGTGCTACCTATTATGGAAAATTTTGTAACTGTTTGTGTCTATATTAAGACACCTTCTTAAGAACATGATCAGCTATTATTTTTGGAGATACTTTGCAATATATTGTCTGTGGTATTCAGAACTTTCAACTTCATATGCTGTCTACGCTATGGAACTTATTTAAGTTAATATAAGTAAACATCATTTTGGAGATCTAAAGCTGTTGGTAATTCCTCTATCCTAAGGGAGAGTAAGGGCCCACTCGACCGAGGAGACAAGACATTGTTTTATGTTCACATATGCATACGATTTTCTGATAAGTCTTACTACAATCTTTGGTTGAATGTATTATTTTTCCTTACTAGAAATTTTATCTAGAATATGTGGTTTCTTTTATGCAAAGTCTAATTAACATGTGATCTTACTTTTACTAAGTTCTAGCTTCAATTGTGCAGTTGCAATTCCATTTGTGTGAGTATTGTGTGTGTGTATTTCAATTTCATTTAGAAGTGTAGCTTTTAGACTTCCTTTCATTGCAGTAGATGAATTCCATAGATTTACATTAGGTTTCCTTAAATTAGTAACCAACCTAAAAGATATCACAACACCCCCCAACAGAAATCCCAATAGGAACTGGTTGCATAAAGCTCCATTACATACAACCTAGGATACAACCCTGGTTTATAATAACACTAACAGGAGATCATGTTAGTTAAATTATTGGAGAACACAACAACCTATCACTTTTTCAATATAATTTCACACACCAATATCATTCTATTTTACAAGGTCTTATTATAACTAAATACATTTTGTTAATGATCAAGGACAACTCCCTCTGCTTCAACATACCTTTGTAGACATGTAGCTTTCCATTTCACAATTTTATAGTTTTTTATTACTCTATTATGATCCAAGAGGTTAACCATACTTAGTCTTGAAAATAATTGTATTCATATCTCAAGCATAGTAGTCACTCAAGTTCCCCCTAAAAAGATACCGTCATATAAAACACCATGAAAATCATGCACTCAGTCAATGACATGCCATTCTTCACCTTGGTATTCTGTAACCCTTTATAGTAATGGAATCAAGAATCATATCTTAGATTTGGATGAATCTTACCACTGCATCAACTCTATGGACCATTTACACAAAGAAAATAACCTTTCAAACCACACTATATTTCCATAATCTTGTTAAAGACACCATTACATACCTTAATCAACCCATACACATACTTGACACAATGCATAATAACATAGAGCTCACTTTTTGATATTGACTGTTGGTGTAGGTGGTATTTTTATTCACCTATTTAGTGTTATTTAACCTCACCAGGTGTTTTATCTCACTTAGGTTGACATGGATCTAGGTGTCATCTTAGTTATGACATATTCTCTTATAGAATCTATCATATGTGTAAGTGTGTCATAGGAGTTACATTCCCATTTGGGAAAGTAACTCCTCTTCTCCATTATGGAGGAATATTATCTTACATGGGAGTTACACATTCACTCCCCTATTTGTACTCACCTCCTTTGATCTCTGGAAAATCCTAAGCCAAGCCAAGGCATTCCACTCCACTCCATTTTTTGATTCTTGAGCTCTCATATGCATGCACATTTCTTTACAAAACTTGCTTTTTTTAATCTCACAACTCCTACAATTTGGTGAAGTGTAACTATTCAATGCACGTGTATTCCTTTGAGGTCTTTGTCATTCCTCCAACATGGTATCAGAGCTCGGGAACTGGAATCATGCTGCTCACCATTGTTGCTCCACCGTGTAGTTGCTTGTGCAAGCTCCCTTTTGCATGTGCTTTAATTACATATTTTAAGATTCTTGTGGGTGTATATTTCAGGTTTAATGTGTTGCAAGAGCCCACTCTCTACCCAGCTCATCAAATAACTCACCCAACATTCCTTTTTGGCTTGGCCTGAGTTGTGGTCTTCTGCTACGGGTTCATTTTGCAAAGTCTTTGATAGCATTTATTTTGGTGGCCCTGCATTGTCCTATGCCTTTCCGGCTCTGTCATTGGCTTTACCTCTTGCTCGTGTTAGATTTCTTTCACACCGAATCTATGTTCTACTCTTCCCATGCACTGTCTAGTTTACATGCCTCAGCCCTCTGTTTCTACATTGGTCCACTCTTTACACTTTGGATCCTTGATCACCATGGTTGGTCTCTACCCTTGCTTGAACTATGTAGCGTTTGAACCTTGAGCTCCGTATCCATGTTGAGTTATGCTACTCTGTAACTCCCTCTCACCATGTAGATGCTCTATTGTGTTCTCTCCATGTCCTACCCTCATTCGTGCTTAGTAACTCTAGCATCATCTGACATTTTCTCCATCTGGCTCGCCACACGCTTGGCCTGGTTCGTGGTTCCCCAACCATCTACCGTTACCTGTTCAAATATCTTCCTCAACCAGTTATTTGGAGCCCTTCCGCCACATGGAAACCTATCAATATCTGTCAGTTTTAATGTTGTTTATAACCTCTTGACAGCTAGTCGGTAGTTACTATGATCTCTTGCCATTGTATTTAGTCCAACTCAATTCGGCTCCCTCCTACTGGGTCCTCCGGAGCTCCAATGGTTGTTTGACCTGAGCTTGGTCCACCCCTCCCACTTGCTCTTTGCATTGGCTTGGTGATCCCATTCGCACAGATCGGATGACACGCTTACTCCAACCCACTATCAACATGGACAAATCAGTGTGTGGACTCGGCTCGGTGCAACATAAATTGACTCACCATCATTGAACCACTCCTTAACTCAACTTGATGAACCAACTCAACTCGGTGCATCCATGGCTTGAGACCTGAGCTGGGCCCATCCCTTTTAGACATTGTTTGACAGTCAAAACAATCCCTCTTTTTTAATGTTTTGAGGAAAAACATTTATGGCATTGTAATAATTTGTAGGCTTCATTTTGCTTGGTTAGTATGCCCTTCCTACTCGTGTTGAAGACAGAGGGAGAGGTCCGGGGTTGGCATAAGGCTAATCCCCCCTCGCAAGCAAAACAACCATTTCCTAAAATTTGATGCCATTTCTAATGAGTACCCACATGACACCCTTTGCACCCATTTCAGACACTTTTTAAATCAATTTGCAAAGATTATTTTCATTTTCCATCAGTTACATGAATTGTTTTCTTACTATAAATTTTGACTCACTACTTAGTTTTGAGAGCTTCTTTAGTCAAAGTTGCATGATTTCTTACACACTACATGATGACACTATCAATTTTATAAATGCACTACTTTATAAAGTGCCGCATTCTAGGGGGGTTCACTAGTACTCTTGGGTTTTTACATGTAGATGCATTATCGGCCGAGTCCGACGTCTTGATTTTGTGCACCTTGCACTTCTTGCTTCCGCATCATGGAGGGAGATCTTTCCAGACTTGAGTATCATAGGATCACTTTATAGCCTCTACCACTTCTCACCGGGATATGGAACTATTCATCTTTACTTCTATGGAACGTTACTTTGCTCACAAGGGTCTTTCACCCTTCTTACTTGGGCCAGTTCCTACACCCACTGATCATCGTCATTTGGAGGAATTCCTTGACACTTACGACCATGTTTTTGGTCACTTGATGATGCATGTCTCAAGATCTCTCTAGTTTCACATGGCAGACTTAGATCCTCCCCACCATGACTGGAGCATTCTTCAGTCCCTCTATAGAGACCCTTCACATACTGCCGCTGTTGATTCAGTGGTCTTCTCTTCTTTGTGTGATGGCAGTTTCACTGACACAGACTCACTTGGTTCTACTTCTGATGACAAGGATTGTGCACCTAGTTCTGATGTTAAGAGTACTATAGAGGACTCTTCTCCTCATTCTCTCACTATTCTAGAGAGTGTTGACACATCCCACATCTCATCAGATATCAAGTAGTCTCCTATTCAGTCTTATACAGTCATCACACCCACCTCTTTTCCACCCTCAGTGTGTGATGTCCATTTCACTCCTATACCTTCATTGGATGAATCATACCTATCTAAAATCACTCATTTGTTTGTTGAGCCCCCTCATTGGGATGAGTATATAGCTTACCTTAGTTGACTTTTCGTAGAGTGCACTTGTTATGTACTACAGGTTCATCATCCATCTATAGGTATGTCAGAGGAGTTCATCATCTCCGTTGTTGGGAGTGCCCCTTCTAGGACTCTTACCACTTCCACTTTTCTGGAGACCATTGATCCACCCTTGCTTGTGGATCCATTTTCTATTGTGGCATATGTTTTTTTGCCTTCACATCAGTTGGACATCCTTTCTACAGGTGTTCACCCTTCATACTCTGATAGTTCTGCAATCGTGACATTACCTTTGGTTCCTTTGCACTCACTTACTAGACCTATGTCACACTTTCATTGACCAGACTCAGAGTTCTTTGTGCTGTTGTCCTTAGTTTCCTTCGTAAAGTGGGAAGATTTCTAGCACATAATTTCTGTCCTTCCTAAGGGTAGGCACACAGTTCGGTGTAGGTGGCTCTTCTTTAGTCGAGAGGTAGAGGATCTTGTCATCGACATTCTTCTAGGAGACCTCCTAGAGCTACAAATTTCAGATCTGTCCATGGCATTTTCTACATTCCTCTCATCTCCCTCTTCTTCTCTCTTCTTCTTCTTTCCGAGAGATTGCCTCTTTGTACATGGGTACCTTTACAGGATTGTCTGTGGCTAGGACCCATCTTAGGAATGTTTCTTAGATTAGAGAGTGGACTTGTCTCTCTTTTGGGGGGAGTTTTTCCCACTGGGTTTTATCCCTTTACTCCACTTTTCGAGAGTTTCTTGTACATGGGTACCTCATCAAGCTTTGTGCTGGGACCTATTTCTCATTTTTGACTTGCCACCTCATCCTAAGTTACGATGAAGGGGGTGTTGGTGTGGGTGGTAGTTTTCTTCACTTATTTAGTGTTATTCCACCTCACTAGGTGAGTCATCTCACTTAGGTGGACATGGATCTAGGTGTCATCTTAGTTATGATAGATTCTCTTACAGAATCTGTCATATGTGTAAGTGTGTCATAGGAGTTACATTCCCATTTGGGAAAGTAACTCCTCTTATCCATTATGGAGGAATATTCTCTTACATGGGAGTTATACATTCACTCCCCTATTTGTACTCACCTCCTTTGATCTATGGAAAAGCCTAAGCCAAGCCAAGACATTCCATTCCACTCCATTTTTCGATTCTTGAGCTCTCATATGCATGCACATTTCTTTACAAAACTTGCTTTTTTTAATCTCACAACTCCTACAATTTGGTGAAGTGCAACTATTCGATGCACGTGTATTCCTTTGAGGTCTTTGTCATTCGTTCGACATTGACATTCATGTTAATGCTTCATATATCTCCATACAACTTCTATGACAAAAAAAAAACTTTTGACACATCCAAACCATAACTTAAGAGACGAGACACAACATATGACCTAAGTAAACTCATATCATACCTAGGGAACACCATGTCACCTACTACAGATGGTCTGATCAAGTCATCATGCTAGATGACTAAATTTCTTCACGAGTCTAAAACACTTGCCATGCAACTCTACCAAAAGTAAATTCTTTAAGAGAATAATGATCATAATTTTTCCATAGTGATAATACACCTACATATTTATACCACTTAGGAACATCACACACATAGTTGGATCTTATGTCCATGCATATGAATTTGGGAAATATACCTTCTTGGCTTTTATAGTGTTGATCATGATTCATACTTATTCATGTTACTTTTATGATGCCTCCACTTTCTTAATGAACCAAAAATAGGAATCAAGGGCCAAAGAAACATCTGGTAGACTCAGTTAGCTCCTGGATATATTTGACATGCATCATTTCACCTTGTATCTGATGGTATGATTAAGTCATCACATTGAGTGACTTGCACCTTATGAATCTAACATCCTTACACCATGAAAGTTCCTTAAACATCCTCAAGATGAATCAAAATTCTTCAAAAACATAAGGAACATACATTGAAACCATGAATATGCTATTACAATATCAGTATTCAAACAAATCATGTTCCCCCTTCTCACAATTCTTCATATGGATGATTACGCCTCTAAGAAGCCTAGTAGAGAATAAACCTTCATTGTGAATCTAGAAGAACATATTAAATAGGTCCCAAGCCCTATTTGACACATGAAAATGAGATCTTTATTCTTGATTTTGATTTGCACTATGATAAACTCTTAGATTTGCATCCATATATGATTTTTGTGTAACCAAAGTTTTCATTCTAGGCTCTCATAACCTACCTTGTCTTCTTTCCTGACTTCTAGAGTATTGAAGCCTCTTGTATTTCCTTAAAGGACCATAAAAATCCTTAGCAACATGTCCAACCTTGTTACAATTGTAACACAATTACACTTTTACCTCTAGAACCTTCATTCATCCAATTTTTATTTGAAGGTTCATATAGAAAATACCTAGTAGTATGACCATTCTCTTGAAAATTGTAACACATCACATTCTTTGATTTACCACTTCTATTGTCCCTCCATGGGTGGTCATCTTTGAAATACTTTCTACATTCTTTATCCCTATGTCCAAATCTATTACAAGTGAAACAATAACCATTAAATGATATCTCATACCTTTAAGCATTAGGATTCCTTATTGACTTTGTCTTCACATTATCTTTGACATCTTTCTACTTTTGTTCTTATTTTATACTTGATCCTTCAACTTGCTTTTAAAAGAAATATCCTGCCTAATTGGTTTAGAGTCAATAGCCCTTATTTCATATGCAATCAAGGTTCCATGTAACTCATCCATTATCAAGAGATTCAAATCTTTGGCTTCGTCAATAGAAGAAACTTTAGAATTAAACTTAGGAGTTAGATACCTTAATACTATTTATACCACAACTTATTCCCTCACTTATTCACCTAGTTCTTTCATGGTATTAAAAACCTTATCAACTCTAAGAATATATGCAACAATGGATTATTCATCATTCATCCTTAGACATTCAAACTATTTATGAAAGTTTGGATATTTTCCATTCTTACCTTGGAATATCATTAATAAATGACCTAAATTTTCTCCCACATTTATTTTGTTAATGTGTAATGCATGACCTTCACAAGTTTAGGTTCAAATAGACTACACATTATTGCATTCATAGCCTTAGAGTTGTCACTACTAAGATTATTTTCTACAACAATTGTTGGAGGAGTTTGAGGAACTATATATCCATCCAAGATAGATTGTCAAATATCAAACCATAAGGACATGATGCTTGTCCTCATACCTGGACTCCAAAAAGCATAGTTTATCTCGTAAAATAAGGGTGCATTGCTAGAAGAAGTGACCCTCTGCTAACTCACCATTTTGGTTCTTAAAAGGATCCCCTTTCAAGTGATGAAACTTATCCAAAAGGACCCACTATGATACCAATTGTTGGAATCTAAATGGAATGATAGGGGGGTAAACCAGTCCTTCAAAAAACTTATCCAATTCAAATTAATTTTCATAAACCATTTAAAATTCAACCATGTATTAATGTGAGTCTTAACAATATATAACAACCATTCACAAGAGAATAACCATGAGAGAGTACAAAAGAAAACAAGATGTAAGAGGGAAACCCTCAAGGGAAAGAAAACTACTAAATTTTGGTTTTTAATACATAAATCAAAATAACTTAGTGAAACACTAACTTCATAAAGAGTAATAACGCCTAGTTTATTATAGTACCAACCTTATAAGAAGGACCAACCCCTAGTTTAGCGAGACAACAACCCCACAAGGAGGCTGCAACACCGTAAGGTTATCAAGTGCCAACTCAAACACCTAGAAATGGAGGAATATTGATGATATGGTTCTCACACAATTGATAGTGATAAAAAATTCAGTTCATACACCTTCAAACCCTCTTCAAATTCACCTCATCCTACATTTCTCAAAATTTCTCAAACAAGGACTGATTTGGAAAAAATTCCCTTGAAAAATGGATCTCCATCACTCTTCAGAAATTCACACACACTCTAAACTCTATCTTGATTCCCTCATATCAGTTTCACTCTCTCACCTAGCTTGCACTTTTTCACTTTCTAACAACACTAGTGAAAAAATGAACAAATACATGCACTTAAATACATGAATCATGATTACAAAAAACATAGGTCAACAATGAAAATTAAATTGAGTCATACCAACACAAAAATAGATCAACATAATCATATAAATTCACTATATATACCCATATAGATTGGTAATGCACTAACACACAAGAAAAACCTAGCTAGGCTCAAAACAAGCAATTCTCTTTCACCGAGAACTTCAAGGAATTCAAAAATATGTATCATGACTCCAAAGGCTTGAAACATGTCAAAAAAATACATATCCACACCTTCCATCAGCTCAAAACTTCTACACCATCTGTTTTATTCACATTGCCACCAAGTAGGACTGTTTCGTAGTCAAATGAGGCACCTCTAGGAACTTGTCACCAAAAATGAGGCTTACGATCACACAAAAACAAATCAAATATTTCATGTAATAAATCTTTGGAAATATTATTTAATTTATAGCATCACAATGTATGATATACCTCATGAAACAATCAAAAATATCAAATAGAACCACTTCTCCTCTTCAACAAAATGAACTACTCTGAAATGAGTTTTGGAAACAAAACATGTTTTCACCATTAGTGACACATTAAATACCTATAAATGAATTAAATAGGAACACAATTAATACCTATTCACTCTAAAATATGTAGATATCATCAAATAAGCTAAACAATTGGTCTTATACATCAATGCTCTCACCAAAGCGGTGTTATCCTGAACTTGTCAAACTAGGTCATCTTATGACCTCAACCATGCCATCTCACCTAACTTCCAAAGCTGAAAAAAGAATCCAACACATCACATGATATTTATAAAACATCTCCAAGTCCATAAAAATTCATCGCCATGCTCAAAAGCTCTCAAGCACTTCCATCCACCAAGATTGTTAAAACTACCTTTTGGCCCAAAACTAGTCAACCTATTTTGATTTGTGTAGGTCATAAAAATACCTCAGAAAGATTTGAAATGAATTAACACATGTATCACAGCTCTCATAGATCTTAGAACACTAAATTAGTCATAGGGGATAATGGAAAACCAGAGAGTAAAACCTTCTTTCCTATAAACAAAAAAATATGAGTGGGCTCCACTCACTGTCATGATCTCAAACCACCACCATATAAAATATGGGAGAGTAATATATCACCTACAATAATTAAATTTTATGATTAAATAAATTAAGAGCTCACACCTTGAAAATTTATCATATCACTCATGACCTAGGGTTTAACTAGGGTTTTTGACCTCCTTGGCTTCTTAATGATTGTTCATAAAGCATAATGCCTTACTTAAAACCATTCAAATTATGAAACCTTATTAGCTCCATTTTACATCATCCCTAAATGGGTTAGGTTCCCATGCAAGGTCACACGTGGCAACCAAGTCCATTTATCTCATATTGAGCTAGAAAACACGCTCCCTTGCACCCTGTTTGGGTCAAAACACAATATCTTGTAAAATTCTCATAATACTGACTTGAAATTTTTATCACACCTCTTATAATTTTTTTAAAATCATCTCCAATGATCACTAAGTCATAAATATATCTTAATCTTCATCACCACCATGACTTTCATGACTAGGCCTTGGGGTTTTGCATAGTTTAGGCCATAACATAGTGAAATAACACTACAACCATGCATGAAACCACTAAAAAATGCCTCTAACTAATGAATATGATATTAAATACCTTCACAAGTGTCTCCAAGGGATTAATAACATCTGCAAGTAATAATCATGCCTTGTTAGACCTCCAAACACTAAGAATAGGTCTAGTTTAGACCCCAGACCAAGTAGGGAAACACCATACCTTTGCTTTCAAGCTATGTAAAAGGACCTAAAATACTTGATAAAACATATATCACACCTCTACATACTTCCATGAGCTCACATGGGTCTACACCTCACTCTCATGCTCCATTTGGCTTCCAAGCACCTCGACTAGGTTTAGATGAGCTCCTATAAACCATGACCAAACTTGTACCTACAATCTAAGTCTCTCATGAGTATATAAAATTTTTCCAATCTTGCTCTCCATGCCTCTACCAAGCTCCTGAAGCAACCATGCAATGCAAACCATAATGTTTTATCACCCAGGATAATTAAGTCACATGATTAAGCCTATTAGGCCAAGTCATTCTCATAATTTTCACCGTTTCCATCATGTCACACTCTTTTTGACCATGTCACCATAATACCAAACATATTTTATCACTCCTAGATGATCATGTTTTTCATTAATGAGCTTTTACATCAATGAAAACAACCTAACTCACTCATGCCAACACAAAATAAATACATAAATAGGACTAGAGGATATTCTCTCTCCATGCATCATCCTTAACCAACTGGTTATGTGAATGACCATGCCCCTATCCTAGAATGCTCCCCTTAAGGCACCCATTCTCTGAAATAGATGCATTAGTGACCTCTAACTTGAAAAGAGAAATTTTTAGTAATAGGTATAAAAATAGGAAGTGTAAAAAATTAGGTGTATACATATGCCCTAGCTAATGATTACTGCATCTCTCAATAGAGAAACATGGGGTAGTAAGCAGAAAGAATAATACATAACACCATTACTGAAAGTAAATAAAGGACTAGATGAAATGTAATATACCCACCAATATGTACCTAATAGTGTCCGTCATCCTGCCATGTACGAGTGTAATCCATGTTGCCAGAACCTCGGAGAAGAAAAAATGAAAGGAAACACTAGAAGATCATAAGTAAAATAAAACATAAATCACTTGGCTAGGGGCCTATTAGATGGATGTCATGGACTCAAAAATTGGAGATATAGGGTCAAAAAGTGTGATTTTTGTCTAGAGAGAGGAAAAAATGCGTATAATATGTGAAAAGGAGTGGGAGAAGATCACAATCTAAACATAATTGACAGCATATTTTTCAGAGATTGAGAAGTTAAATGAAAAATATATAAAGATTTGATGCTAATCACGATGGATTTGAAAAGAAATATTAGGTTTAAATATGATTTTTTGATTTTATTTTGTTATTTTTATATTTGGAATTAAGAGAACTGATATTTGGAATTCCAAATTTGGAGATTAGCACAACAAGATGACACGAGTATGAAGAAGAGGAAGAGGCCAAATAGGATGTGCACGTGGCAGAGCACAACTATGGGTAATTCGCCGCATTTAATTTTATTAGGTAGATTAGTAACAATTTGGTATTTTTAGGATTATGAAGGCATTATTACACAATTTTAAGTCAAACCTATGTTAATAGAAAGGGTAGTAAAAAATGAAAGTGGGTTTGGGAGGGAATTTCTAACAACTTTATCATTTTGTAGATTTTTACTTTTTAATTTTTAAAATTCGTGGTCATTTGGAACGAGATGGCATCAGCCCCCTGAAACGATATGGCCGATGGCATTGGGGACATTTAGAAATTTTGACAGGGGTTAATGGCGTAAGCCAGAGGGATGATGACATGAGGAAAATTGTAAAAGTATGTAATGATTATGATTTTAGATATTACACTAATTTTTGATGTATCTAATGCTTAGATTTAATTAATTTGTGAATGCAGGAAGATCAGAGGATCCACCTATGGTAGGTGGTGTATATATCATGAATTAATGATATGATTGTGGAATTGACATATGTAGAGATAAGAAAACTACATGGATGGAGATTTGGGGGCATCATGTAGATTCCTTGGATACCATTGAGCCTATATTTACTACAGATGTCTCTGACCACATGGGAGCCTCGGACCAACACCTTTCGGTGGTGGGAAGGTGAGGTAGTTGAGATGACCGTGGCACTTCAAGATGTGCATGGGATATTGGGATTGTCGATTGAGGGGGATCACATGTACAATGATCTTACCATGAATATTACAGATAGGCATGCCTTGGCTGGATGGGCCACAGGAAGTGAGAAATATGATGAGGGGATGCTCAACATTTGACATAACACAATATTTTCTATAGAGATTATGGCTATTCGGAAGGTGGTTGTGGGCATTTCTGTGGCATAGATTTTGTGCCAAAAGGTGGATGGGACCATTTCATTATTTTTGGTGGTCTTCTGTAGAGATGTAGTTGAGAAGGGTACACTATTCAGTTGGGGAACCACTATATGGGTGGAGCTAGTGCATGACTTATATATGGTCCAGTGGAGATCACAAAAGAAGGTGGGTCCCATGATATTATTGATGGCATGGATATATGAGATATTTATGATGTATATGTCCATATGGACACCATTAGTCATAGTAAAAGATGCCCCAAGATTACTTTAGTGGGCATAAGGGCCGACAGTGAGAGAACTTCTAGCGTATCGACCACTATGATAGGTATATCTAGATGATGTCATATGGGAGCCCTATACATGGAATGTTGATCAGTGGCCTAATTGGCCTATGGTGGAGGAATTGGATGTAGTTGATGAGGTTACAAGACATTCCTTGCATTGGGTAGAGACCCATTCAATGGATAGGGTACCTAGATAGTTTGGGAAGCCAGAGCCTACCATGGTACCACCATTACAAGCTTACAAAAAAGGACATGTGAGGGATGATTTTAGTGTAATGTGTAGATTACTTGCACTGCTTCCTCAGAGAGTACAGTCTATAGGAACACATGGATGAAGGTAGAGATGTAGAGGTGGAAAAATCATGAACCACCAGAGATTATTTTAGTGGAGAGTTATGATGAGGGATCTGATGGAGGACCCATCGGCCTATACCCATAAGTGAGAGAGATAGGCATAACATGTATTAGCACAAAAGAGAAAGGGGAGGGAGATCTAGGACCATGGATGATAGAGAATATGATGTGGTGGCCAGGAGGTGGTTACTTGATGCCATTGGGGATGGATATTTCCCTACAATTAGTATATAGGCCTATGACCTGTTGCAAATGAGATATGATATGTTTCCCAGGGATAAAGGGGCACAATATGTGGGATGGATATTTCATTGATATTATGAGGCTAAGGTATTATTAGGTTCCCACGGAGACTGCAAGAGTGTTTTTGAGTGAGCCGGCTAGCCAGGTATGAGAGTTATGATTTTATTTAGAGATGTAGATGATTACTATATCATCATATTAGTATTGATTAGTGAATTTGGGTTTTAAAAATTGGATAACATAGGAGTGGAACTCCTTGATAGAGAGTGCACACCATGAGATCCTTGATCCAATATTGGATGTTCAGAGATACCTCAATTCATGGAAAACCCCACAGTGCCATCAGCTAGAAAGTTATTGGAGAGCATTTCAATTGGCTGGGGAGGCTGTCAGAGACACTGTAGAAATTAGAGAGATGTGTAGGTGATTGGTAGGAACAAATAACATATATGTGATGTCTGCGGATATTATTGTAGGTACATAGGGTGACTTGGTTCATAAGAACAAGAAATGCACTCTTTTCACATAATAGGAGCACTATATAGAGGATCACAAGGCTCGAGGAGAGAGATGGCAAGAGCATAGGGGGAGGCCTCCGGAGCCCGATTTAGGCCGAAGTTTCTAGTCTCGCACAACCCAAGCATCCATCATGGCAGCATTCGGCACAAAGCATCCATATAGGCCTCCTTTAAGGGGGTGAGGATGGTTGAACCACCTGTATATTTATAGATGATGCTATGATGGATCATGATTTTAATTTTATTGATGTATAAAAATTGATTATATATATATATATATATATATATACTGATATATATATATATATATATATGATATATATGATTTTGATTATGATGGTGGTTTTGTAGATATTTATGTGAATGATGCTTTACTTATTGCTTTCATTTATTTTCTCATACATGTATGTGGTAATACTCATGATACATAGGAAGAATGATAATGATATTTAGGAAAAAAATCTGGTAAGAGAGAAGGTTAAATCTAAACAAGATCAACGAACCAAGCGAGGATGCACAACACCACGCCAATTCACTGGGAAAGGCTATGCCGAATCAGAATTCAAAATAGATCAAAATCAAGGCCACAAAATTCCAATGGTAATAAATTTCAGGGAAAAAGAGAAGTGGTGATAAACCTTAGTGGGGTGAAGAGACCAAAAAAGGAGTAGGATAGTGTTCGAAGATGTGTGTAAAACCCAAGGGGGGCCAAGATCCCAAGTGAAGGCGAGAGCTCAGGCCAAAGATGAAAGTCAAGGTACTTATAAAGGAGAGGTTCTTAGCCATGAGGGGAAAATGAATGAAGAGTATCAATGATGATATCATCTACTTGGTTTACAATATGACTTCTGAGAATGATTCATGAGTTCCTCAATATCATGTTATGTAATATCCACCTATCGATGGAATTCATACTACATGGAAAATAAAGTTGTCATCCATCCGGTCCTCTAACTGAGATGAGGATGTCACACAAAGTACCATTAAGAGTGGGGCGGGGATCAGGGTTAGGTGGAGGCCCATATGTAGGATGTGGTCTAGATGGTCTAGGGGAAGGTAGGAGGCTCTGATAGGATTTAGCTCTACACTTGTTTCCATGTGAAGAGGATTTGGGAACCAAAGATCTACTATGCATGACCTGATAATTTACACTGATACACGAGTAATAGCCATGGTGCAAACAATAAAGTAGAGCTGAGGTGTAAGGCCTTTTATCCTTTCAAGCTTGATATCTTCTAATTTGCACCTTAATATTTTTCATATGTTTTCTGTAAGCTCTACAGTCTGATAAATCATGCATTGGAGCCTCATGCCATGTATAATATGAATCAGCTATGGAGTTATAAGGGTGAGAGGTAAGGGAATATGTGAGTGACTAATTTGGTTTGAAATGGATAATGTTGGTAGATTTTGCACAACATCATCCATGAGATTGTCAGATTCATAGTCAATACTAGGTATACACTCCCCTTTGTCTATATGAGGAGGTACACCATGTAATATAGTAATGAAAATGTAAGGAGAGGGTGAGGCTAGAAAATTTGTCTTAGATTCAGGCACCAGTATACTAGAAGGAAGTTTGACCAGATGTGAAGAGTATTATTATACAATAATGACATTCACATCATGAGAAATCATACTTTATAGGGTGCTTTGGTAACACTAGACTTATCTATCTTAAATTCATGCATAACTGGCCAAATGGGGATCATCCAAAGCATAATTATCATCATAGTTAGAAGTAATGGTATCTATTGTGCAATATTTGAATTTGGGTTTAAGTTGAACTACTTTCTATTGTGGAGGTTGAGGTGTATGTAAAATAGAAACGAGAATGGATGACTCCTTGCGAGGTTGCAAGTTAGGAGGAAGTTGAGATATGCAAAGCTATGGTAGATTATAGGTGTTAATTCTAACAATAATCTCATCGGGCTCATCATCAGAATTGAAGAGATTGGGATGCATGTGCTTAAACAATTCCAGATGACTTAAATTACCACAAAGAGACTCTATAGGATAGATAAAGTCTTGATATTCAAAGAATGGAATGAGAGATAATTCTTGAAGGGTCAAGAATTTACACCCCCTTTTGTTGTAGAGTGTCATAATTCCAAGGATTCAACATGTATTGAATTTTATAGACACCCCTTGTTGTGCAAACTTGACACATTGGTATGAAGAAGAGGTGACTGCTCACTTGCAGGAGGTCTAAGCTCAACCAAGGACAATGTTATAAGATACGGGGAAGTTAAAGAGCACAAATTTTACACATATAGTTCTAGCAGGAATAGTGATGGTTAGCCAAATGAAACCCATGAGAGGAATCTGATGATGATCATATCCCTGACAAGTAATACGCGTGGTTTTTTGGTTGTCTATAGAGTATCCAAGGGCTTTGACGAAGTCTAAATAGGTCACACATGTGTCGGAACCTTCGTGAATGAGGGAAAAAATGATTATGTTTTGGCCAATTTGTATAGAGATAAAAAGTGGAGGATCATATTCGTGAATCAAGAGTTCATATGGAATAATAATAGCCTTGAGAAAATGTATACAAGTTTGGAAGTCTGTGGTACGGTTTGTAAAAATGGAAAGTTCCTCACATTGACAATGAATGCTTTCTTCCAAACTGTGCAATGTAGGATAATTCCCCAAAGTAGGAGGGAAATGGATGTTCATATAAAACATCATAGTCATAATATGATCATGATGGTGAGGTAACATGAACATGATATCTAAAAAGGGAATTGAACGAGGGATATGAGAAAACACTTCTAGGGGATCCTAATCATCCTAGCTAAACTGAGCAATCGGCTATGAGTGCAGAGGATCCTTAGAAATAAGCTCAAAATGAGGAGTGATTATAAATACCTCATAGACTTATTTTATTTATGCTCGACGTCATTGGGCTATCCAAAGGCATCTGTGATTAGAGAAGGGGTTTTAGACACTTTTAGCCTTGTATCAGTTTTTTCACAAGGGATAATGACATCTGTAGAAGATTAGAGTTTGACATAAGGAGTCTAATTTTGAAAAACACAAGGGTAAATGACTCTATGAGTTTGAGGATAAACTGGTAGAGGATATTCAGGCTCAATACATGCTATTTCATGCCCCACATCACTTATGGAAATTTATTTCTCATGAGGATAATCAGGATCAACCACATTTACTATGGACGTTTCTAGTTTCTTAGAGATTTCTCCTATACCATGGTTCTAGGCATATGATCAGAGAAAACTTTAAGTTCTTAATTATATTGATTAATGGAATTATGATGATCCTTTTCCTTTGAGCATCATGAGCCTTGGCTTCTTTATTCAAACGCTTTCTAGTGATGGCCTCATGGTGAAATTGAGGCCATAAGAATAATGTTATGGCAGTTGTGTGAAGGGCCCGATAATTCTCATGAGAATGACCCCAATTAGCATGTAACCAATAGAACTTTTTCTCATCATGCCATTATTGGATAGGTTAATAAGGATCAAGGATTTGAAGATATGGTTTAGGCATACATCATCTTAAATCATCCCTGGTCAATGGATGATAATAAGGAGGCTAGTTCTTACTATTGTTAGCTTTTTAGTCAATATTAAAGATATTCCTATTTGAAGAATTAATAATAGGAAGGGTATCTGAGAACCCATCATCTACGGTGTTCTTATTTTAATTTTTAAATATTTGTATCTATTTAGTTTCTTGAGTCTTAGGAGGAGCCTTCTCAAACTCTCTCATGATGTAATATTGTCTTTTAGCTTATTTGAAAGCTTCATCCCAAGAAGTAAGAGAGAAATACCTAACCTTATATTGAAGGAGAAGTTCTAAGGCTCAAAGGAAAAGTTGGAAAAGGATTTCATTTGACATATTTTGTTCTACCTGAGTAGATAAGGTATTTTAATGTTTGATGAGTGATTAGGTTGATTCATTCTCATGTTGTTGATAGTTAATGAAAGGATTGATGTTATTCCCAAATAAATCATAGCATTATAATTCATTAACTAGGGATATTACTAGAGAGTCTAGCTATACTATGAAGTTATGAGGTAAAGTGTGATATGAATCTAAGGAATCCCAATAAGAGTCTTAGCTAAGAGTTTAGTGGAATAATAGGAGTTAAATTTGATTCATTATTTATAGAGATTGACAAAGCCTTTGATGTGTAGAGTGGTATAGTTTGATCGATCATATGAAATAGAAGGGGAAATGCCTCTAATATTTATGCTAGTAATGTTTAGTGCCAGAGGCTCTTGTTGGACTACCCACAAGACTTCTTTGTGAATAGAAGGTTGGGAAATAGGTGCCCCATTAGGTCCATTGGGTATTGGTGGGGAAATTTCATCCCCAGGGATTGGGTTGGGATGATTAACCATTTGAACCATGTTGGTTTGCATTTAGAGGAGTTGGGCCATAGTGGCAGTTTGTTGTCAGATATTTTTTTTGTATGAGATGGAGGTTAAGTTTAGTGGGATCAAAACTAGAGGTGTTTTTAGATGAGCCTACCATAGTATCCTTCCCATTATCCATCCTACTATCAAGTTTCTCAAATAAGAAATCAACAAGATGCTTATGGATTACTGATTCAAGTTCCCCCTTGTATTGAGGAAAGTTATCAAAAAAATTTGGATCTCAAGTGGAATATCAGAGATGTCCTGAATCTTAATCTCTTCCTCTTAATCACCTAAGAAATTATTATTGTGTGTGTTATAATGTTTCCTATTAGCTCCTATCACACAAAAATTTAAGTTAAAAGGAAATATGGATTATGGATGATTTATTTCTAGAAATGACTATTCATCAAAGTTAGAGAGCCCTATACCAAGATAATCCATGATGGAGTGCTGATCTGACCCAGAAGAAGCTCTGGAAAATAGGTTATAGACACAACTAGCCTTGTAAAAAGGGTTTCATAGGGGCCAAATGCATATGTGATTAAGATTGGATAGAAAAGAAATGATTGGATCTACAAAATTACACAGGATCTGATGACATCTGTGATGAATTTTGGATATAAAAAAAATGATTGACTTTGCAAAAAATTGACACAAGTGCCGATGACATTTGGGAAAATTGATTTTTAGGGTTTTTTTTAGAATTTTAAGGGCTAAAACAAGACAAAAATGAAAATGGATTCCTTTAATGAGATGTGCTTGATCAGAAGGTGCAAAGAAAATATTCGCATCAGGTTCACCAAGAATGTATGGTGGGAAAAAATGTGTTTATACAATATGCACTCTCATCATCCGTTCAACTAGGGTGTCGAGGCAATGATTAAGAGACACACCAAGATTGATACATGACAGATAGAATTAAAGGGTGTATAGGGACTGCTAAGATAACATACCACAAGGGAAGTAACCCTTACAGTAAGAAAACCTAAGGTCACCAAGGCCCTAGGTCAAAGAAGAGGAAGGAACCCTATGGAGGTATCAACACTATGGGGAGTGATGATGAAAAAACTAAGCATGTAAATTCTATGCTAACCAAAGTAAATCAGGTAACAAAAAATAAAGAACTAAAATACAATATGATAACCTAACATATGCATAAAATACTAATCCACTATAGAGTAAATAGAAAATGTAGGATACTACTCTATAAAAATGACAATTTGGGTTAGAGCACCTACCAGTTGGGTGGCGGTCATTGATGGATATATTTCCCAAAGGACCATACATTAAGAGAGAATAGATTTCGAATGGAGAAGGGGATACATTATAGTCATAGCTCACTATGGGTAACTTAAAAGTGTAAGAAAACCAATCTAATCAAGAAAAATCTCTAAGCTAAGAGTTAAGATGTAAGAAATCCAAGAGCTGAGCGAGCATATGCAAGTTAGTGTAAGAGAGAAAATCTAATGGTGTTTTCCTGTATAATATGATATATCTATTATTATGTGAAAATGTGTGTTGGGGTATTTATACAGATGCCATTGCCTACAGGTGAAGGTGTTAACCAAGAATAAGA
Organism: Taxus chinensis; assembly: GCA_019776745.2. Lineage (NCBI taxonomy): Eukaryota > Viridiplantae > Streptophyta > Pinopsida > Cupressales > Taxaceae > Taxus > Taxus chinensis. The sequence continues at coordinate 195,718,155 of CM034147.1, read as the reverse complement.
AATTCCACTGACGCAATCTAACACGAGCGATGGCATCAGCTAGGGAGGGAAATACTAAGGGGTTTGTGCAATGTGTCATGAGAAGCAAAGGTAATGTAAGGAGTAAGTAATGATGAAGTAAGGTGTCAGAAGAATGCGAGGAAAAATAAGAGGATAAAATCAAAAGAAATACATAAATAGGACTAAAGGCTGTTATCTATCCATTTATCATCCCTAACCTAATGGTTATGTGAATAACCATAACCATATCCTGGAACAATCCCCTTAAGTAACCCATTCCTAGAAATAGATGCATTAGTTACCTCTAACCTAGAAAGATAAATTTTTAGTAACAAGTATGAAAATAGAAAACCTGAAAAATTAGGTGTATACAGACTGTGGGTTTAATACAACTATGAAATATTCCCCACTATTGAAAATGTTCTTTGATGATCATGGGCAAGAGGGGTAGAGAAGAAAACCTTAGTCTTCCCACAAATTGTTGGCATGGATCAGATTTCTTGACCCATTTATATGCATCATAGAAAAAATTAGGCTAGTAATAGCCACCCCTCTGGATCTTATGGGCTATAACCATCATGGAGAAGTGACCTCCACATTATTGATCTTGATATGCCTTGAAAATTTTCTTTTGTTGTTATTCTTCTATGCACCTCAATAATGTGCCATTCAATTCTTTCTTGTAAAAAATATTCTCGTAGATGAAATTTTTCATTTATTCTAGGTGAAGAGTTATTATTTGATTATAATCAAGGCCATGAGGATAATTTCCATAACTTAAGAAATAATCTATATAAACATACCATGGATTGGTTGTTGATGGGTCGTTGTATTCTCCAATAATTTAACTAACAGATTCTTCTGATAGTGTCATTATAAAACCAAGGATGTGTGTCCAAGGATGTATGCAATGAAGGTTTATGAAACCCAATTGTTTGGTGGTTCCTTTTAGGGGTTTTGTTTGTTATGTTTCTATCTATCTCTACTAATCTACAAAAATGTAATGCTAAAATACTAAAACAACATCACTGTAATGAAATTCATTTAATGGAAATACTTTGAAGGAATTGGAATGCACACACCAAATAAATATAATAGAATTCAAATAACACACACTCTAAATTGAAATTACAGAAATCAAATGACACACTCACAATTGAAATTACATGAAAGGAAATAACACACACTAAATAGAAATTTTAGTAAAGGAAATACGTAATTGCATACGAACTGTAACTTATCAGAAACCACGAGCATGCATAAACGTAAAAGCCTCCAGTCACCTTGGTTGAGTGGGCTCTTTCTCTTCCTCAAGATAGAGGTAATCTAAACACCATAGGATATTCAAATAAATATCTAATAAATTGATTCAGAAAAGTTCCATAACGTACTTAATACATAATTGGAAAATAGATACTAACTGTTTTGATACATACTACAGGTTACCAACATCAACTAACTACTAAACTGTTCTTCAAGGAGATGTCTATATAGACATAGTCAGTTACACATATGCCAAAATTGTAGGCACTAAGTTCTTCCACTAACAACCCTGTTAAAGTTCATTAAATCCTAGGGAACTGCTAAAAAAAGATCCATGTTTATAGGCTATCAATGGAAAAAGTCTTCCATGACTGCACGACGGCTCCGGAATTAAACTCCTTGATTACAATTCCCAACATTAGTAGTAAATGTCTACTATTATCCTACACATGTCACCACATTTCACTCATAGAGGAAATTAGTGGGAGGTTCTATGGTAAACAAGTTGCATGAAACAAAACAAGAAAAATGTATTGAACTTACTAGGATATAACTACATAAAGCATCCCCGTGCACTAATTAATCATGTTTAATGAAAAAATAGTAAGCACATAGATGATATAAAGAAGGAAAATAATGCACTCACCATCCTCCTGTAGTTTACCTATTGGATGTCCCTATGCATCTCATCTTTTCCCTGCCCTAAGGCCAAGATGTTATGCCATATCATATTTCTCAAACTAATCTGCATATTGTTTCCTGGTTCCTTTACATCCCTGATTATTTTAAATAATTTCCACCCAAGCTATGAAACTATCATGTGACTGGGAAAAATTATTCTACCAGGTAGTAATTCAATTTAGGAGAAGAGGTGGCTTCACCTATGTTCCTACCCACTCATCAATGTATCCCTTGTCATTTTTCTCAAACAACTTCCAAATTATTGTAACCAATGCATCACCCCTCTACATACACCAATTGAGATTTTGAGGGGAGATAACTTTCCCCCCTTTTAATGGAAAGTTTAAGGTATCCAATCTTCTATCAAAAAACTTCCTTGCTTCACCAAAATGTTGCTGAATATAGGCCTCAAAATCCTACACATATTTTAGTAGAATCTTTGAAGCATTTTCCCCAACACTAGCCTGATAATAAAGAGATTGGAAATTTTTCTTCATGGCCAAATTATTGTGATGGGTAGGCCTAATGTAGAAACCTATGGTGAGAGCTTTTTAAGTGAAAATATTTGTTTTTTCACCCCATGTAATTTGGTTCCTAAGCAAGGACTGAAAGGCCTTAAACTGATAATCTCCCACAAATATATTAATAAAGAAATCATGCACATTGGTGATCAGCATGTTATGGAGGTAAAATTCACATAGTTGATTTTGTATCTCAAGGGTACAATTTTGATAAATTGACAAAAATGTTTTTCCATCAGAAGCTTCATGAGGTTCTTAAATGCACATTCTCATTAATTTTCAAGCATAGAATTACTCTTGGAAAAACATGCTATAGACAAAATAAGGTTTCCTATAGGCCATAAGATTACAAGCCAACAAAAAAAGAAAGTATAAAATAGATTCTAACTTCTTATTTTTATTTGCACTAGACTCAATATCCTCTTTTAACTTTTTATTTTTCTTTTTTAATTCTTTATTTTGAAGAGATAACATATTTAAATTATCCCATACTTTAAGGCATATATCTCTTTGTCTCTTGAGACTACTAACCTCTACCTTCAAAGTAGTAATTTCTCTCACTTTTTTTACAGCTCTCTATGTAAACATAGTTTACAAAGATAAGTTGGTTTCTTGCATACCTTTTAAATTTTCCTTCAGGAAGGCAATTTTTTCTAGATAAAACCTCAGTACATCATCTCCTTGTGATTCCTAGCCACCAATCTCCATTTCAATATATTATGGTGCTAGGGTCTGTATATCTAGTGCTGAAGGCATTTTGGAAGCTCCTGACTCAGTTTTTGGCACTGCAAAAATATTTGGACTATGCGTTGTAGGGATAATTGTTGTGAATATATCATCCTTATATTGTTGATTAGGGACATTCGAGGTTCCAACCTCCTCCTTTTTCTCCACAACGAGAGTAGAATCTTCATGAAAATTTTTTGGCTGCAAAACTTCAGGTCTCTATAAAGTATAAAACCTTATTGACCTCAAAAAAATAGAAGAAGGAACTGGTAAAGTGATTTTACCCTTAGAATCTTGTGGCATAGAATATGGACTATCCTAACCACTAGGTTCTTCCATAATCTCTTGTGAAGGGCAAGGATCCGAATCGAGCTTAGGTAAAATGATGGGAGATGGTCCCTTCTTAATTTTATTTTGTTTGGAACTCTCCCCTACACTTTTTTGTTTGACCCTTCTCTTGGGTCTGTAAAAAAATAGATGTGAACATATCAATTGAATAAGCCCTGGGTGTTTCAATGTAGCATTACCACCTCCATTTTTATATTTTTGTCCCACTTCAATGACTGCATTAGCTAAATATTCATGTAAATTTACCTTGAGTGTAGGTTTTATGTAGAATTTATTCAAATGAATTAAAATATTTAGTGAATCCCCTCCAAGAACAGATGGTTGTTCGTCATATATAAAGTACATGTTGACCCATTTAACAAATTCCTTCCAAATACCAAGAAAACTTTCCCTCTTAATCCCCTTTTGATTACCATATGAAGTGAGGATTAATTCCGTAAGAGCTTCGTTGTCCTCATGAAATAGGGGAATTAGGTCTTTAAGAGGAGCATATGTCATAACCTTGAGACCGAAGTCTGGTAAACTAGATAGGTTAGAAACAACTTGACTACTTATTTCTACTCTTTTTCCCCTAATTCTTGAGCAGGTGGCTTCAAAATTTATCAGAAAATCATCAACTAAATTGTCATCAAAGCCTTCAAATTTCCTAATAAATTCTAGCTAACCAACATCATAAAATACATGGGAAATTGCAGCATTCTGGAGTAGTGGGTCTGAAGAGTCTGGTTCAAATTTTTTCTTCTCCCACATAGTATAGACAAATTTAGACAGTTGTGCAAAAGAATGATGTTGTTTTTGAACTCATATAGCAATGAGATGAGGTATTTGGTGAGTGAAAATTTGAAATATAACACAAATTTTTTAATTACCTTAGGTCAGTGCAAAATTGGCGGTGTGAAAAATTGACAGGAACAAGTTTCCATGGGAATTTTTAGTGCATGGTATGGCACACACCCCATCATATTGAATAATAATGCCACCTATCCTTCTTATAAAACATCCCGTCGCTTTCTTATAAATTTGACACATATGGTATCACTGCTAGTTATGATTCATTATGATTCATGACACCCCACTCCATGTCACAAGATTTTGAATGATATTCCAAATAAATTCATTAAAAATTATGTATTGATTTAATCATGCTAATTAAATACGATGGGGGAGTGCTTCAAAGTTTAATATCCATAGTGAAGTAAAATGCACTTACCCTTTCCAGCTCAACTTCCCGATATCCATAGATTTCCACATCCTGCACTCATAGAGAAAATGTGAGTAGTGTACATTCTAACAATAGACATGCCCACCTTTATTGAAATCATGAAACAAAAAAAAACTAAAATGTAAGGGAAAGAAGATTTAAAGCATCATCATATTTATTTATTCAAATTGAAAAAATGACCACTCATGATGGGAAGATCCATGCTCCTCCACTGAATCCATTTTCTAGAATAGTAACATATCTTTTCTAAAGGTTTATTTATCTAGAGGACCATGATACATCCTTAATCTACATCCATTCACCATAAGAGTTCTTATGTCTCCATCAATTGGAAATAATCTCACAGATCCATTATCAAACACTTGCTTGATCTGGTACGGTCCCAACCATCTTGTCCTTAGCTTGCCTTTGAACAATTGATACTTTGAGTAAAAAAGTAAAACCCAATCTCCCTCATTGAAATTCCTATATTTGATATGACCATCGTTCCAAGATTTTCTTTGATGTTGAAGAATTTCAATTTGTTGTTGTGCCTCCATCCTCATTTCATCTAGCTTGTTCAGTTCTATTACTGTCTCATGTTGTGCCTCATCAAAATTGATGCCAAATTCCATTGCTTTCCTCCAAATATGTAATTAAAACTCAATGGGAAACATTGGATTCTTCCCATACACCTGTTCACATGGGGAGAAACTAGTAGTGGTCTTCCAGGTTGTATTGTAGGCCCAAACCACTTCTAGGAGTTTTGGTACCCAGTTTTTTTTGTCTGCATTAAAAAATTTGGTTAAAATATTCTCCAGATCTCTATTTGTAACTTCTACCTATCCATTGGATTGGGGGTGATATGGTGATGAATTCTGATGCTTGATTCGGTAGATCTCCAAGAAATCATCAATCATGTTAGACACAAATTGAGGTATCTGATCATATATAATAGCTCTAAGGGCTCCAAATCTCAGCATAACCTTGTTGTACAAAAATTCAGCTACAACATCTTCATTGACAGATGGAAATGCTTAAACCTTATCCCACTTTATGACATAATCAGTACACAGTAATAAGTACTTTTTCCAAAGGATGGGGGATTACAATTTCCAATGAAATCAATACCCCACTTCTCAAATGGTCCTAAGACCAGTTGAGGATTGAGAGGCATTTACATGGATGATGTAGGCTTTCCCATTCTTTGACATGCATCACACTACCACACGTACCTCTTCATGGACATGTGAAGAGAAGGCCAGTAATACCCATCTTCAAGGACCTTGTGAATTTTTCTCTTCACTGAGTAATGTCCTCCTCCATGCTTATCATGAAAATCTCTCAGTATGTCATATACTTCATCCTCATGAACACACATGAAAAGAACCATCTCAGGAAAACATTTAAATAAAATTCCATTACACCATTTATATGTTGAGTTGTTTTCAACTAATCTCTTTTGTTCCTTATTGGTAAAGTAAGATGGAAAATTCCTTGTAGTTAGGTAATTCACTATATCAGAAAACCATGGAGGATGAGTCAATATTGAAAAAAATTGTTCATTTGGAAAATGATCTTGGATTGCTTCTTCTTCTTGTGAAACATTCAATTTTAAAGGAAATCAACAACAACATTAGTCTTTCCTGGCTTATCAATAGTTTTTAAGTTAAATTATTACAACAAGAGTAACCATCTGATAATTCTGCCCCCCACTACTAGTTTATTCATCAAATACCTTATGGTGAAATGGTCAGTATAAACAAAGATTTTGTACCTAGTAATATAATGATTGAATTTATTTAGAGAGTAAGCAACAACTAAAATTTCCTTTTCCATAGTGGTGTAGTTTCTCTATGTAGGGGTCAGATTATTGATGATAAAAAAAATGGCATACATCTGATCTTATTCATATTTTTTTCCCAAGAAACACTCCCATTACTATATTAGATGCATCAATGTGAATATGGAAAGGCTACCCCTAGTTGGCTCCTCTCAAGACTGGAGTAGTGGTTATCTTCTCTTTGATAATCTTGAAAGCCTGCTGACATTGAGGAGACCATTCAAAAGCACAACATTTTATAAGAAAAGATAACATATGTGGAGAAATTTTACTAAAGTCTTTGATGAACCACCTATAATACTCTACATGTCCAATGAAACTCTTGTTGTCAGTCTAATTTTTTGGCGTAGGAAGTAGAGTAATTAATGCAATATTTTTGGGGTTAACATGTATTCCTTTGGTAGAAATATGATGAACTAAGAAATTTTTTTGATAAACCATAATTAAACATTTTTCATGACTCAAGTAAAGTTGGTGCTGGTCACATCTAGTTAATATGTTGTCAAGATTGTTTAGAGATTCATCAAAAGTTGAACCATGGATAGTGAAGTCGTCTATGTAAAATTCAACACAATCATTTCTAAGATCTACAAAAATGGCAAAAAATACTCTCTAGAAAGTAGCAGGTTCATAACAAAGCCCAAATGGTAGGAAACTATATGTGAATGTAGCCCAGGGACAAGTGAAGGTGATTTTATCCTGATCAAAAGGTGTAATACTAATTTGGTTATACCCACTAGACCCATCCAAGAAGGAGAAATCTTTCTTACCTGCAAGATTTTCCAGAACTTGATCAATAAAGGGCAAGGGAAAGTAGTCCTTCTTGGTGGATTTCTTAAGTTCCATATAATATACATAGATTATCCATTTACCATTTTTCTAGGGAACTATAACTAGTGGTGATACCAATTGATTGTCAGATATAGGATAGATGAATCCCGCCTTCAACAATTTTTCTATCTCATTTTTTACTATGTCTCTAAGTGTTGGATTAATTCTTCATTGCAACTATCTCATAGGTTTAAAATATCTATGTAGATATGGTGAGTGCAGATGCTTGGATGGATCCCTTTCATATCAATATAATCCCAAGAAAAATCTTGGGAATGCTTCCTCAATATTTCTATAACCCTAGTCTCTTGGCCGGCCTCTAAGTTATTACCAATGGTTAGCTATTTTCCTATGTCAACAGTCAATTTCTTGGTATCTTTAAAAATAGTGAGCTTTACATCAAAAATTAAAAAATTCAAGGGATAAACATGAGGCTGAAGCATGTGTAAAATAGTCATATTTTTAAGAGACATAACCTTGGTTAAAGGACAATAGAAATCAGTGATTGCACATTCCTCATTATAAGCATAGGTTTATTTACAATTTTCATTAGAAATGTCACTTACCAAGGTCATATTATCTGTTGTGTTTAGAACAGATGGTTCTGTAGCCTTAGTTCCAATTTTCGTATCCCCAGTTCTGATTTTCGTAGCCATAGTGTCGTCTTCATCAGACATTGTGTATGACTCAACAATTTCTTCCATGTGATTTTTCACTACAATGGTGACCAGATAAGAAGAAATCAGATAATCAATATCTGAATAATATGGCTGGGTAAGAGGATACAATCAAATATTATTTGATTTCTCCCATTTAAAATGGTCATTTTTCCCAACCTACAGTCAATAAATGCAACAACAGTAGCCAACTAGGGCCTTCCTAAGATTATTGGATATACCAACTTCTAAGATTTAGGATGCAAGACCATAAAATTGATGGGATACTCCTAGGATTCAACTATGACCATCGCATCTTGAATCACTCCATCAGGTACAACAATAGATTGATATGCCAATCTAAGAATGATATTTATTGGCCACAATCCTGTTAAAGATAGCAAATTGAACATACCTATTGTTATAACATTGATGAAAATACTAAAATCACCAAAAACATTAGATATTGAATGACTATTTACTAAAATAGTAATGAATGGACTCCCAGGATCCCCATATTTTGATGAAATAAGCTTTTCAACAACAAGATCGACTAGATTCCCTTCCACTTTGACCATTTTTGGGTATTTCTTCTTTCTTCCTGGTGTCTTTATACATTGTTCTCTAACGGTCTAGTTTAATTCAAGAATGTCCCTTATTGATCTCAGAAGTGGGACCTCAATGTTCATATTTTTCAACTCTTGAACTAGTTTTGTTTCTTCTATAGTTTGAGTTTCCTAAAATCATTATGGAAAAGGAGCTGCATGAGCATTCTTATTTTTTCCTTAACCATTCCTAGTGTCTTGCATTTGTGGAACATGTTTAGCATATTCTTCATTTTACTTAGGTGTCTCTTCTTTCTCATTTTCCTTAGGTATTTCTGTGATAAAAATAGGAGGATGATTCAATGTTCTCTTAGACCTTAGTCACATATTATTGATAGTATTAACCTACATTGTATCACTCTGCCTTGACTTCATTAATTGAAGTTATCTATTGGTTTTTAGGGTTCGCCATACAGGATGGGATGGAAGATGAATTTGTGCTGCTTTCCCATGTTATTGATATGTTTTGTGGTGGGGTCATTAAAGCCTGTTGTGGTTGCTAGAAGCTCCTCTATTGATTATAATTATGTTGAGGTGCCCATTATTGATTTTTCCATGGATTTACATTGGTTGGTGGTGTCCAACCTTGTTGATTGTAAAGAGTCAGCCATGGTGGTGGATGTGGGTAAACCATCCAGTTTGGTGGTGTCCACCCAGGTTGTCCCCAAGTAGGCCAAGGAGCCTGATTGGGCCATGACATCATCCAGGGGTTCTGAGCAGGTTTAAGGGCATACATAACTTGATTATTTGGCCTTTGAACAAATTTTACCTCTACATTTTCTTAAGACAAAAAATTCAGTCTTTCTTTCAATTGAGGTAAGAAAGTGTAATGGTTATTATCATGATCAGTGACATCACAGATCAAACATATGTCTATGACTTCTAATGGAAACTCTCTCAAAGTATGTATCCTCTTGAATTTAGGTAATTATATGTCTAGAGGTTATTTTGTAGCACTGGTCTTGGCTTTCAGCTCATCTATGGTTGATGTTAATTGTGAAAAGATGTCTATTTTCATGTTAGCCATTTCCTCCAGAAGTTCTAAGGTACCTATGGCAGTCTTGGATGTTTTTCTTTTCCTTATACCTCCTCATGTTCTAAAGTAACTTATACATTGTTCAGTGATATATTCCATTCAAAGTTTGTGCACATCACCTCCTCCCATAAGATGGAGGGAATATTTTATTTCCTCATCAAGTCCTTTAAGTAAAACTGTCTTAGTGATTTCAACATGTAATTCATAACCACTCCTCCGATGGAGAAAGAGAAATCTATGAAGATAATCTTCTAAATTTTTATCTTCCTTTTTCTTTATCTGAAATAATATTCTTTCCTATCTCTTGCCATGTAGTATTCTTGATATTTTTTGCAAAAAGGTTGTCTCCATGTTCTCCCAAGAATGAATGGAGTGAGGGGAGAATCCCATCAACCACCTCATAACAAAGTCTTCGAGGGTGGAAGGAAATAGTTTGAGTTTTTGATTATTTGTTCTTTAGTCATATGTCTGGAAAAGAACTTTGAATTCAAACAAGAACTGATTTGGGTCTTCTGTAGACATTCCTCGTAAGATAAGGAGGATGGATGGTTAGATATTTTTCATAGGTGTATCCTTGTCTTCCTCTAGGACAATGTGATAGTTAAAGGTTCTACCCAAGGCTCGGTTCGCATTATTCCTATTGTCTCCCATTTTTGAAGGTTGTTCTGGTTTTAAATAGGATGATGCAAAATGTTCAGAAGGGATTTTAGGCATTGTATTAGATTTAGTTTCACTTTCAATGTTCTATACTTGTACTCTGTTTGGAGATATTCTTTGGATATTACGTGGTATAAATTTCCCTTGAATTTCCTATGGCCTATGCACCAAGGTTAGGTATGTAAATAAGTCCTAGGAATTCTATTGGTTGCATAGATTAACTTAATTAACACCCATAGCATGTAAAGTGAATAAAATGACGTGTTGTGTTTATGGTGTCCCTATTAACAACGCTAAAAATGATGGGTCGTTGTATTCTCCAATCATTTAACTAAAAAATTCTTCTGCTAGTGTCATTATAAAACCAAGGCTATGTGTCCAAGGCTATATGCAATGAAGCTTTATGAAACTTAGTTATTCAATGGTTCCTTTTGGGGGGTTTTGGTTGTTATGTCTCTCTCTATCTCTACTAATCTATAGAAATGTAATGCTAAACTACTGAAACAACATTATTGTGATGAAATGCATTTAATGGAAATACTTTTCTAGAATTGAAATGCACACACAAAATCAATATAAAAGAATTCAAATAACACACACTCTGAATTGAAATGACACAATCAAAATTGAAATCACATGAAAGGAAATAACAAACACTGAATAGAAATTGCAGTAAAGGAACTAAGTAATTGCATTCAAACTGTAACTTATCAAAAACCATGAGCATGCATAAACATAAAATCCTCCAGTTGCCTTGGTCAAGTGGGCCCTTGCTCTTCCTTGGGACATAGGTAATCTCAACACCACATGATATTCAAAACAACATCTAATATATTGATTCAGAAAATTTCCATAACATACTCAATCCATTACTGGAAAATAGATACTAATTGTTATAAACTATATTGCAGATTACCAACATCAATTAACTACTAAATTATTCTTCAAGGACATGTCCATATAGACATAGTCAGTTACACATCATGCCAAAATTTTAGGTAATGTTTTCTTCCACTAACAACCATATTAAAGTTCATTAAATCTTACGAAACTGTTAAAAACAAGATCCATGTTTATAGGCTATTAATGGAAAAAGTCTTCCATGACTGCACGAAGGCTCCAAACTCGGACTCCTTGATTAAAATTCATAACATTAACAGTAAATGTACATTTTTATCCTACACATGTCACCACATTTCACTCACAGAGGTGATTAGTGGGAGGTTCTATGATTAACAAGTTGTATGAAACAAAACAAGAGAAATGCATTGAACTTACTAGGATATAACTATATAAAGCATTCCCATGCACTAATTAATCATGTTTAATGAAAAATCAATAATCATATAGATGATATAAACAAGTCAAATAATGCACTCATCAATTGTACTAACAAAAAACATGAGAGGGGGATATTTGATCAAGCAAGAATAATAATTGGAACAATCTTCCCATTATTATTGGGAAAGAAGTTCACACAATCCATTTCCTGGCATCAACTTGGAGGGTTTAATTTCAAGATCATATGTTTGCACCTTTGACACATAATTTCTTCTCTTTGTGCAGGGGTCTTTCTGCATTAGAATATATTTGACTTCCAGACTTGGGATTGTAACAAAAACATGAGAATTTAGAAGATATAATCTATTTTTTTTTCAATTCTCTTACCACTGCATAAGAATGTTTTTCATGTTGTGAGTAATTGGGCTCATTGGCCTTTAGAGGGTCACTTATAAATATGATGTGTGAGTATAATTTATCTTCATTTTATTGCATGTGAAAAGCATAGATTGTATACTTAGAAGCATAATAGTAGAGAATGAATATCTTACCAAAATTAGGGCGTACCAGAGTGGGTTCTATTGCAATGGTACATTTAATAGGGTAAGTGCACCAAGTTGGGGGACAATTAAGTGGACATCAAATCCTGAATTTTACATTAAAAACAACAAAACATCAAATTTAGTCTTCCGCGGACTTGAACCATGCCGAAAAGTAAAAAATATGTCATAAAAATGGTACCATTGCATAGGGGAGACTATTAGATTTGTAGAAATACTGATTTTAAAGTGAATAGAAGAGGATAAATATCATTTTATAATTTTTTACTAATAGTAGGTCTTTAAGACACTTTTTCCTGTGAATGTTTATGTCTACGTTTAAGACTGAAAAATTTGTTTCACTTATCAGAATGTGATAAAACTTATACCATCCCAACCGTGGTGAAATTATATACATGTTCAAAAAAAAATTTATTTGATTTCAATATTTTTTGATGAAGTTATGGTGGGCAAACGGAAAGTGCTCTGTTTTCTTTATGTTTTCATACCACTTTCACGGAAAAAATCATAAACAATAAAATATTACTCAAAAAAATACAAAATAAAATCCATCCCAAGATATATAGTGGCATATAACTTCTCACCAAAGGAAAAAAATATATATCAATTTTTGGTCATCCAAATTGTGGGCAAACGGACTATAATCTTATCGGCGTTTTAAAAAAAAAAAACCAAGTCATTGAATTTTGAGTGTTTAATATAGCTAATCTTGTCCATTTTTTACAAAAGTTAGTATTTTAGAAACTAGATTCCATATGCTATGATTCATATTAATATAATTTTGTCTAATTTTGAGTGTATGCATTGCTAATAATCCCTACAAGTTGATATTATGTTGTTAATTGCAATATGATGTCCACGGATGACCCTATATTTGTCCATCAACTTCCTGCACTTACCCAATAGATTCATAGGATCCTTTACCATATTTGCTCCACTTGAAGGATTATTTGGGCTTCATCATATTGAAAATATCCTTCATGAGTTTAGAGAATTATGGGAAAAACCTTCTCAGGAAGTTTACCTTACTGAAGAAAGAATGCACACTTGGTTTTTTGGTGGGTAGAGACAGTATTTGAATAGCCTCCACTCTCTCTGGATCGATCTTGGTGCATCCCTTTCTCACAATGTGACCAAGGAGATTTCTCTTCGTTACCCAAAACATTGAATTTTTCAAGTTGAGGGATGTGTGGTGCCTCCTATAACAGATCAAAAATTTCTCAAGTTCTTGTGGATGTTATTCTTTTTTCTTGGAGTATATCGTCAGGTCATTAAGGTACACCACTATGCAATTTCCCTTAAAATTATTGAAATCCAAGTTGATGGCCCTCTAAAATGTGGCACTTGTGTTGATCAAGCCAAATTTCATATGATGGTATTTCAAGGTGCCCCATCGGGTGGTGAAGTTAATCTTGAATTGATCTTCTGTAACAACTTCAATCTAGTTGTACCCCAAAAACCCATCAAGCATAAACATCATCTCTGAACCATTAACCACTTGCTAGATATGGTCCATGAATGGAAGTTGGTAGTTTTACTTCAAATAATCTTGGTTCAAGTTCTGAAAATCCACACATATGTTGACTTCACCAATCTTCTTTCTTACAGGTACAATATTGGCTATCCACATTGAGAGGTGGATATGAAAGATGAAGCGGGCATTAATAAACTTCTCAACCTCACCTTTCATAGTCTTGACAATTTTGGGATTGTATTGGCTTTTCTTTTGTTGGAAGGATTTTACATCGCGATTCAAGGGTATAAAATGTTGTATGGATTGAGGCTAAAAATAATTCAAATAATCATATGAATAATAAAACACATAGAAATACCTTTTCAACAATGATTAGAAGTTCATCCGTTCCTTAGGTGAAAAATATTTATTGATGTTCGTCATCCTTGGCTGCTCACTTGTTTTGATATTTATCTTTTCATACTCAGAGGAGGATCTTGGTTGATCCTTGGATTCTCCATGGATGAACCTGCCATGTTTGTCAAAAAATTCCTCCAATGACACTAGTCCCTTAGGAATTCTATTTCCTTTCAATTGAATTATCCCATCCTCATCTATTTGATCATTTGAATTGTTTTCACTATCATTCATGGTAAACTACCATGAGAGTGAGTCACTTCCTTTGAAATACATGGTCTTGGAATCACCGGTTTACTGTAAGAAGGACATAATTTGGTTGTCATTGTCAGAAAATTGCCAAATCTTTGAATTTTTTGGCAAACTTAGCCGAAAGATCATTTCCACCAAGAAATTTTCTCATTTGGAGTCAAAATGTGGAATCATCAATGATGCACATATGGCCAATGAGTCAGCTCTGGAATTCTAGTCTTTAGGGATTTCTTTAATATAAAATGTATTAAAGGATTCATTACACTTCCAACTCCTATTATTGTGATGATAGAGATGAGAATTATTTACTTGAAATATGTCTCTCACCTATTTCAAAATTAATTCAACATCGACGTGTAAAATGTGATTTTTTATTCCCATCTCTTTAGCCACTTACAATCCAAACAATAAGGATTCATATTCATATGTGTTATTTATGTTGGATAATTGTAACTTATATGCTAAGGGGAATAAGTCTCCCTATAGGGGTTGGTTGCTAGAATTGGCTAAGTACCAAGGTGGATGAAGGTTGGCGTGCATGAATGCACATGTACAGATGTGTTTTGATAAGTGTGTAGGAGGGTGTGCAAGAATGAGGGACCAGATTACGTGTAGGACTATGCAGGAAGGAAGATTAAGCACTTACCCATTTTCTAGGAATATGATAAAAATAGACTTGGAGTGCTCATCACACAAAGGATACCTTGGCGAGAAAAGTATTGGATATTTTTGGAGAAAGAGCATGCATTATTTTAGCTATTAATAGGATTAAAGCATGCTATTATTAGGATAATATATTATTAGCTGTTTGGTAAAGCATGCATGTAGTGTATTTTTGGCACATCTATTATTAGGACAGTGCATGGGTGATGAAGGGAAAGTCCCCATACCTCTATATATCTAGTGTAAACCATAATTTTGGTACCGTGGAGTTTGTAGTCTAATCTTGGAGTTTAGTATGTTTTTAGTTAGGGTTGATACTCATGCACATGGTCCACACACTCTGGTAAAAGAATTTTTATGTATTCAACTTCTGTGATGTAATACTTTTGTTATAATGGAATATTATGGATCGATTATGATTATTGATACGCATGAGTATGGATTTTTCATGGTGTAACTGATATTTGTAACTACCTGATCTGTTATGTTTCCTTATTACATATGTTTCTAAGTGAATATATGAAATGGTTTAGTATGATTGAAATAGTACTTGGTTAGATATCACTATGATTATGCATGATAAAATATTGACAATAAATTAAAAAGGAGGGAGTTGGTAGTTTCGTGTTCTTCGGGTGAGCATTCAGATCTCTCTAAATGAGGTGCCAACATTTATAACATTTAGGTGAAATAAAAGACTACATAATTTAGATTAGATTTCCCTTTCATGTGTTTCTTTCTAGTTATTTCTTCTGTGTTTAATTTGTTTCCTAGTTTTTTATAATAAGGACGATTGGATGCAAGAAGTTGATTACCATATATTGAGTTCATGCATAGAGGACCATACATAATTTTAGTGTGGGGTGAACCTGGTAAAAATAAATAACAAAGAGACTTGGTTGGTACTTAAAAGTAGATAAAGACATGCACATATTGGAAGAAGGATGGCATGCTAGTTGTAAGGTGAACATAGGAAAAAGAGGAGAAAAAGGTGTCATAAGAAATGAGAAGGATAGTGATAATAAGGAAATTTATTAGGATTAAAGACTCCACATAGAAAAAGGATCAGACAGTGTAATGCATGGTAGGAAGTGGCATAGTGAAATCATTGGTATATGGTGCAGAGGTTTATGTACTACGGCCCAGGGAAGCACGCGTGAGGTCTGTGGTCTAGAGAGTATTAAGCGTGCCATAAGGTTATGACTGTAGCGCGTAGAGGAAATTAGTGGGAAAAGCATATCTAAAGATGTTGTACTGTAGTTGGTGGAAAGCATTTAATGCAGTAAAAATTTGAAAACCTATGAAAGGAACATAAGGGTAATTTTATTTTCACCTTACCTTGTGAAGAGTTCATATGTTTTAAAGAGAAAATTCATGTAATTTCTTGTGAAATTGAGTATAAAGTTAGAAAATTTATTGAACCAGATCGAAATAAGGACACAAATGAGTATAATATCTCCTTTAAAATAAATTTTGAGGCTTGGAGCATCATGGAAGATTGTTTGTAGAAGTTTGTGAGTTTTTTAGTTTATGGTTTGTGAGCTAGGGAAAAAATTGAGTGAAGAGAATAAGGTGAAAAGAATACTTGGTGCAGACAATTTGCAGTAAAAAATTCAAGCCACCTAAGGCAAAAAAAATTATTAGTCTAAAAGTTTAGATTTAGGCGCGGGAGTGAAACCCAAGAAGGTAGTAACTGTATCTCTGAAAGGAAAAGGTAAAGGTAAGGGAAAGGAGAAGCCCTTGGTGGTTGAGGATGTGCATGAAGAGGGTTACTCAGAAATGTAGTACTCAGATGGGGTACTCATGGGGAAATATTGGGTATCACATGTGCATAGGATGATAGTCAACAACTACAACCATTATTCAGACTTGAATGTGCGCGAGATAGATATGGAGCTGATTCAAAGGACAAAAGAAAGGATGGTGGATAATAAGCCCATATATGATGACAAGGGGCATCAATTTTTTCTAAACGTGTGAGTTATTCAGTTATATAAACTCCCCTACTTTGGAAAAATTGAGTGGCTTTATCAATGGTTGATGTCACACATACACAAAGATTTCTTCTATTTCACTAGAAGAAGGATGCGCCTGACCACGCCACTAATTATAAAATTTAGTGGTATTGATAGCATAGGGATAGAGCTTCCAGTGGACTTGGAAGATGGTGATGAAGTGAAAAATACTACTAAAGTAATGAAATATCAATGGGGAGGGAGCATAATGGATATCACTAAGCTCAATGATCTTATCATAAGAATGGTCGTGTAGTTGCTGATAAAGGTAAAAGAATAGGAAGATGGGGCCATATGAACAAGGGATGGATTCATGTTACAATGAACATATCTGAAGGCAAAATCTATAACCTTGCTAGGTTTATAGTAGAGGAGATGATTAAGGAGGTGTGCGAGGGGACAAAATTAACTTCAGAAATGTCCCATTAATGATGGTATTCTCTGAACTTGGGGTACTGGATGGGCGAATTAATAAAGTATGTGATCTCTTCAAAGAAAAAAAATCCCTTACAAAGAGATTTACTAACTGAACCTATGAAACCATCCCTTCAACATATATAACTGGAGGATATAAATGGTATAGAAGAATGCGTGAGGCCTTTGGAGTAGAATGGTGCATTCAAAGTGAGCTACCAGTGTAATTATTTGAAAAGGAAGAATTTGTAGTTTATTAGCACTTCTACATTGACCGATTTCATTTAAAGAATGGGTCCAAGAGTACTTGGTGAAAAATTCTATTTGATTTTACAACACATTATTTCCTGATTACAGTGAAAATATTTTCCGAGGAATGTAAACTAAGGTTTGATGTTGATAAGGTGGACTATGAGTACCACACATTGAGAAAAACACTTGTATATCCCAATAAACGTGTGTATGAAGAGACACTGATATCATATGATATCAGGATGACCAAGTCTATCACTTTGGTGATTGCTAACCTAGAGGCAACGAATAGTTATATCTATATGAAGCCAAGAAGAGTTGATGGGAAGTATGTAGAGGACGACTTGACAATCCAAGAAGAGCCTATGGGGAAGAAGATTGTGTGATAGAAAATAATGCACAAGGATACTCCCCCTACCAATGATGAGGAAGAAGGAAGTGAAGATACACCTCCCATTCGGATAACAACTACAAAGAAGATATCAACATGTAAGGAGTTAGAGCTAAGTGTGAGTACAAAGAAGATATCGAAGAAGAAGTCTCTGGTAAGGAAGAAATTGAAGATTTTTTCTTACAAAGACATGGAGGAGGTTGTAAGAAATGAAGAGGAGGCTAGAAGAGATGAGGAAGAAGTGTTTTAGAAGGACCCCTTGGTGCATGAAGTTGAGGAGTCATTTTTGGAAGAGTGCAATGTGCATTATGAAGAGATCTCACTTGAGGAGTCAAAGCAAGTAGGAAATGAAGTAACTATTATTGAGATTTCAGAGAAGAGGAAGGAGCTTACTAAAGACAATAGAGCAGAGTGTACTTTTGAGCTAGAAGTTGAGCGTTGTATTGAGCATGAGGTAGAGTGCATTGTGGAGGGCATTTCCGAACAAGATATTGAGTGTGGAGAAGGAGAAGAAAAGAGTATCGAAGATTCACGTGGCATAGACATTACCCTTGCACTAAGATTTCCAAAAGGGATCTATGGGAAGAAGAGGAATCCAAGACATACACCTCAGGGCCCTATGATGCAATATGATGATGATCCTAAGAAGGTTTTGTGTGTAGGATACCAAAGCACTTTGGGCACAAAATATCTCTTCTTTTGGTCATTCTTTAAGAAGGAAGAAGCCTTGCCACACATAAGGAAGATGCTCTCCTAGGAATTCCAATCACACATGAAAGATCTTGAGTTTGAGGTTAGTGGGTAGTCATTAACCAAGACTCGAATGAATTCTACACTAGGGGAGGCATACCTAATAGTTGATGCACATGTGTTGAGTAATGAGAAAGTATGTAATGCACTCAAAAAACTATTAGTAGAGGTATGGGTCAGAATATTTAACAAGGACTATCACATAAAGAATATGCACAAGGAGATGGAGGAAATAGAGAATAAGAATAAAGAGATAGAAAGAAAAGATCAAGAAATGGTGAGGCTAAAAAAGAGCTAAGGGAAGAAAAGAGGTAGACATGCGTAACATAAAAAAGGTAGAATGCATCACATATGTAATTACAATTGTGCACAAATATTTAGTTGACCAAGTTCAAATTTTGTATGCGAAAACATTACATTGTCTAGAGGCCTTGGCATGTATGATTATGCATGAAAAGAAAAATCTCGCCATAGAGTTTGTGGAAGAAATATTGGTGTGACAAAAGAAGAGTGAAAGAGAACAGATCAAAGAACACCCCGCGTAATATGGTGTACTAATAGTAGAGGCTAAGAAGTCCATGGAAAAGGCATGGTTTGGTTTTTACCAGTGCAAGGATTTTTACCAAATAGTAAGCATGTTGACCGCTAGGGATGAGGCAGAATTGAAGTAAATCCATGCCAACATGTGAAATAACAGGGAAAAAGGGAAACATTTCTTGCAGAGGTAGAACAAAAGAGGGATAGTCTAAAAATTGTGAAGAGCACATAAAAGGATAAAATGAAGGAAATTTTCTATTAGGTTACACGTAGGATGGATATGTTGGATGTCCATAAAAAGTTGCTAGAAGGCCTCATTGAACAACTGAAAGGGAGGATTAAAGAGTTGACTCCTGTGTAGGGTCCCACTATAGTTGATGCCACATCCGTTAAGGAAACTAAGGAGTTATAAGGGTGGAGAGAGTTGGAGAAAATTTTGGGTTAAGGAATTTCTAATCCTACTTCCACCTAAGGAGGAATAATTCTTTCATTATTTTACACAATCCGTATTATTTATTATTCATTCTTTGATTCATGGTGGGTGTACTACTATTTTTTTACGTGATAGTTTCAAGTGTTTCCAAGGATAGAAAACATACCTAATGTGGGGTAATGATGGTTTCCATAATTGGGTAAGTACCAAGGTGGATGAAGGTTGACACGTAAGAACATGTGTGTGCAGAGGGGTTTTGATAAGCACGTAGGAGGGTGCACACGCATAAGAAACAAGATTGCGTACACAAAGGTAGATTAAGGACTTAATCATTTTCCAGGAATAGGATAAAAATAGACTTAGAGTGCTCATCACGCAAATGATACCTTAGTGAGAAAAGTATTTTCAGAGAAAGAACATGCATTCATTTAGATATTAATAGGATTAAAGAAGGATATTAATAGGATATTCTATTATTAGATGTTTGATAAAGCATGCATGTAGTGTATTTTTGGCACATCTATTATTATGAGAGTGCATGGGTGATGAATGAAAAATTCCCCACACCTCTATATATCTAGTGTAAACCATCATTTTAGTACCATGGAATTTGTAGTATAATCTTGGAGTGTAGTATGCTTTTCAGTTAGGGTTGATACTCATGTGCATGGTACAAGCGCTCTAGTATAATAATTTTTATGTATTCAAATTTTGTGATGTAATAATTTTCTTATAATTGAATATGGTCTATGGATTATGATTATTGTTATGTATGAGTATGTATATTTCATTGTGCAACCAATATTGGTAACTATCTGATAAGTTATGTTTCCTTATTACATGTGTTTTCAAGTGAATGTATGCAATGGTTTAGTATGATTGAATGAGTACTTGGTTAGATATCACTATGATTATGCATAATAACATATTGAAAAGAAAATACAAAGGAGGGACCTGGTAGCTTTATGTGCTTTGGGTGAGGATTAAAATATCTCTAAATGAGGTGCCAGTGTGCATATCATTTAGGTGAAATAAAAGAATACTATAGGGATGAAAAAAAGATACCTTTACCTGAACCAATTGATGAACAAATTTTGTAAAATTCCATGCTCTAAAAATCATTAGAAATTCTAGTTATGATTTCTTCAAGAATAGGAAATTATTCCCCTCACTTCGAGCTTATGAAGTAATCACAATCACCTCTTTCTTCATATAGAAATTTCCGTAATTATTCAAATGAATCCTTTCCCAACTGTTTAGTTTGAAAGAGGATGTTATCCCTTGGGTCATATGAATTTTGCACTGTGTAATTCATCTTGGGATTAGGAAGGAGTTTATCCATCTCACCCTTGACTGATATTAATGGAGAATACAATTTAATTTTGATTTCACCTCCCATCTCTTAATAGAAGCTTCTACTAAGGATAATTCCATATGTAGCTAGCATGTCAGCCACTAGGATTGTTTCCTTTGCTTGTTTTTCTAGATAATCCATAAGGGACAACACTTCATATTTGATCCTTCCAACATGTGGAACCTCCTTAGTATCCACTCAATAATAATGAAAAAACTCTTGAGAAAGACTTAAACTAAGGGCTTGAGAAACCTTGACAGGCATGACATTGTCAAAGGCCCTAGAATCGATGATATAATTATTCATATGGTATCCATTAATCAATAGGGAAATATAGAAGGGATCAATCTTGATGGTGGAGGAATGGGTAGAGGCTAAGAGATTTTGGATTTGGATAGGATCTGGAGTAGGAAGTAAGCCTTTGAAAGTATATGATACTTTTAAAGAGGATGAAGATTTGGATTTGTAGCTTCCACCCTTGAGAAACTTAACAAGTTTCTCAAACTACTTAGGGTGCAATTGTAAGTATTTAGACTATGAGATCTAGAGGTTATAATTTTTTACATGGTCGATGTTATCAAAATTTGAAGAAAGGTTTTCAAGAGCATGGGAAACATTGGCTTAATTTGATTTAAATGAGGTGTTTTTTGATTTCTCATCATTCCTATGATGTGCAGAGGTATAAACATCCTTTTTGGTAGTATTTGACTTACCTTGCTCAGAGGATTTCTTGTGATGAGGTGCAACTCTAGGCTTCTTCTTGGATGATTCTAAGTATGGGGGGAGTGGATATACTCTCTTAGTTATTATATTTTTACGAAGTAGAATAGTCGGTTGTGGATATTATCTCTCCTTATATTTATGGTTGGATTATTTCTCCTTCTTGAGAGTTTTTGATCGAGTTAAAACAACACGATAAAAAATGTTCATATCAGCCACAAAGTCCTCATATTCATCATCAGAAGAAGACACACACTGATAAAAACCTACTTATACAAATTAAACCTCTTTTACCAGTAGCTCACCTTCTTCTTCTTCACTTTCTAAAGCTTCTTCTTCTTTAATTTATTCATCTGACTGTGTCCCACATGCTAGGTTCATGAGAGGGACTTCAAGATAAAGCCTCTGAGGTGGGGGGCCGATTTTATATTTGTTCGAGAAGTTATTTCTAGGAATGTCCTTATATATGGAATTCTGAGTAAGATAATTTTTGAGAGAAAGAATATCATTATCCAATTTTTGCACTAATGAGTCCATGGCCCTGGAACTTGAACTCTGAGTTTTTTGCTTACTTAGCCCCTTCTTCTTTTTATATACATTGGTAAATCATCTTCTACATCATCTATAAGAGTCTTCACCTCATCCAAGATGGTAGGTTGGATTCTTCTTAGCATTAAACAAACTTCGAGAAATTTTGCATTGGTGAAGAACCTTAGTTTATTATCTTCAGTGGGCTTGACAAATTCCAAGATATTATATAAAATCCCATTAAATTTGGCTACAAACTCTCTCATACATTCATAAGGATACTTTTTCAATTGAGACAACTGAGAAAGGAGATCATGGGAATATTCAGATGGTTTAAATATAACTTCAAATTTAGATTTCATACCTGCCAAATTTATGATTGATCTTCTTGGAAAGTGGTAAAACCATTATGTAGTGGCATACTACAAGGATTCCAAAAATAGGAAAACTAAAATGTCTTTGTAATCCACTCATAACACCCCAAAATTTGTTATGAATGTTGCGATATGATCATAAGTATGTTGCTTTCCATCTCCTTGAAAATTCAGATATTTCTTCCAAGATCCCTTTGGTAGGTTGTGCAATGGAAGGTTCAAGGCTAATGGGCTTGTTTTCTATCCCCAAGGGAATGATGTAACCATTATGTATTCTTCTTCCTTTGGTTCTTATTCTTCTTCTTCTTATTTATCTTCTTTTTCTTCTAGAGAAATGAGATTCAGTTGTTTAAACTGTTGGTTCTTCAAGAAGGAAATTAGGATCAAACTCATAAAAGTATTCTTGACCAGTTCTCCTTGCTAGTTGAGTAATGATATGTTTGAAAGCAGTTCATTGTTTCTCTTTGAATGTTGGAGAAATTATACCACTGTATTGAGTTGCCATTGTATATCTTCTTTCTACCAGTTTTTAGGATATGTGTGAAGCTCAAAACATTCTTATTTTATGCCCTCATTTGCTGATTTAGACATTTTCTTGCTCTTTGTAAAGATGGTGCACATTATTCTTCTGAATCCAAAAATATTACAGCTACATGATAGTGATTGAAAATTTATATGTTATTCCATATGTAATTCCTCAAATAAGCTATGAGACATTCTTGAGTATCCTGAAATAAAATAAGATTAGGCTGAAAAAAGGATCATTTCTAGGAATGGTCATTGGGGGAAAAATGTAAAGTAGACATCAAGGCTCTTAGGATTTTTAATTTTTGATTTTTTAGATTTTCAGATATATTATTTTTTAATATTTTGTGGTTTTAGGAGTGGTGTATAAATAACCAAATTTGTCCCATGGTGGGCACCAAAAATTGTTGGCGAAATAATTTGTTCCAAGGGAAAATTAGTGTATTTTTTCCAATGCTCTAGGACTAAGTCCCTCCTCTAGGTAATGAGGAAGATCCTATTTTTTGAAAGCATTAAAAAAAAATATCAGGTGGCTATGAAGCTGAGGATCACACAGGAATACTCCACTAGACCTATGGAGAATTACTTGCACCTAGTATAAGGGATGAATTTACTTAGAGAGAGAGAAAAGGAAAAGGGGAGTAATAATTCAGGGAAGGAGGGTTAAGTTTGTGGATAGGAACTTACATATTTTAGAAACATTAACCATAATATTTTTACACTCAATTAGAAGAACTCAACTTCAAGAACAAGATAAGAGAAATAAATCATAGACACATATTTCTATTAATCCATAGATCAAAGGTACTAAGTTACTAACACCTTCCTTGGTTTTACAAGATTATCATCTCTAAAAGGTTGACCATATAAAATAAATGGAGGAAACATAAACAAAGTAAATAGAAGATTGAAATATCTTACTTATAACTTAATAGTGCTATAGCTATATACTTATAGACTCAAAATTGATAAGCCTTTAGAATGGAGAAGTCTTCCAAATATATAGCTTTATAAAGAGGCCTATCATCTACCCCCCACACACTAATTTTCACCTACCTTATTCACTTGTGAAATTTCATATTCATAGGAAATAAAAGTGAGACCAATTTTATCAATTAAAGATAACTCATTACAATGTTAAACTATAGGTCACATTTAAGTGAATAAGAAAAAAAATGAACAGTACCTTCCCAAAATGAGAGATAAAGAAAGGACGAGATAAGAAGAGGGGGAGAGGATCATGTTGATGGAGATGAAACATCTACCAATGAAGAGCTTCCTACTGATGGAATTTGTGGGAATGTACCTAGGAAAATTTCTTCACCTTTGAACTCCTTGTTAAAGCATGCTGTTGCAGGTGCCAATTTATCTACTTAAGGGATATGAATGAATATCATGGCCTTGATTGAAGTTTTGAAAGCAATTTTCATGTTTTTTCATTGATTGAACCAAGTTTGATGTTCCTTAGTAGTATTAGAAATTACACACCTAATTTCTGTGAGATACTCCAAGGTTTCCTCATTCAACGAGAAGGGGTCTCCTGCCTCTTTTTTGACCAATTCCTCAAATGGCCTTAGGAGGTATAATGCTAATGAATTCTCACTCACTGGAGGTGCTTTAAGGTTATAAAATCTATTTGATATGTTTTCCTAAATTTTTGAAGTGATCTCTTCACAATAATCAAGCTCCTCAAGAACATTATTTGACATTTCAAATTGGGAAACTAATGTTTAAAACCTAATGGGGGACAAATTCTAAGCTATGGAATTGAATACATTTCTTCCCACCAATGCAATAGAGTCAAGGTTACCCATTTTCATCACCAATGGAAGAACTTGTTCACAATGATCCTTTTCCTTCTCAATTTCATTCTTAGTCATTTTTACCTTCATAATGGTGGCAAAACAAACCCAAGTAGTGCACAGATTTCAGGAAACAATGTTTTACCTTTCTCAAGAATCTTGTCAACCCACCCATTATCAGCCTTTCACTGCATGGTATGACCTTGAGCCTTTTTTATTGTTGTAGTGTCAAACATGCTAATAGGAGTAACATCTTTGGCAAGGAGAGATGGAAGGGCACTAGGATCTAAGAATGACTAAATATAGGAAGTGATGGTTTTAAAATTTTCTTTCAACTTCTCAATTGTCTATTTGTACTCTTCTCTCCTTGAAAGCAAACAAAAATAAAAATATTTGAAAAAATGTACATCCCTATCATGAGTTGCTAGCCCCAAAGGAATTATCATCATTTCATAGACTACTTGAGTCATATCCTTTATGATTTTTGCTACTTTAGGATGGGAAAATTATACATATTAATTACCATAATCACCTCTAAAAAGTGAGAATTTACTTGCGATTTATTCCCTCCTTTATCCTTCATGATCTTTGAGATGGTTTCAAAATTTTGGTATTGTTTCCTATTACACTATTCTTGACACACTTATAATCGATTCTTGGATCCACAAGAAGATATTAGTTGTTGGAGGTTCAACACTAGATATGATTACACTCTCAGGTTCATGGTGAGGGACCACCTCCTCCACTTGATGAGTTTTCTCTGCTACAAAAGAAGAGATATTTAGATATTGGTGTGGATCTAGAGTTTGTGAAGGATCAATTTCCCCTTACTCAAGATCCTCGATGATATCCTTGGTGAATTTATACTTCTTTTGAAGTCTCATGTAGTGATATCCTTCTATGTCCATTGTTTTCCTCTTTGTGGGGCTCCCCTAGATGAGTGAAGCTCATAATTATCTTAGATTCCTTCATGGATGAGAGGTGAGATGCTTTCCCTTAGAGGGTTAAGAGAAAACTAGATTCAATGAAATAAATCATCTTTCTTATAAACCATTCCTTCGAACCTTAAATCATTACTGCAATTATCTTATTGATATCACCTGATTCTCTAATGATCCATGAGATAGACAGGACAGGTGAAGAATTTACTGATTTTTATTCTATATAAAACAAATCAGATCCATTATATTACACACCATTTTTCTTGCAGTTCTCGAACTTGTTATGGACTCAAGAAAGCTGCCTACATAGCTCAAACATTAATGTTTTGTTTTTAAGATACCTGGGGAGTTTCCAAGGAGAGAGATCAAATCTTGTAACCTTGATCTAGGAGAAAGTTGAAAACTGAGTGAAGAAACATCAATATATTTCTATCAATGTTACATCTTGAGAGGATAACCTCAACTCTATGTTTCCTTCCAAAAGATGAATCACAAACATGGTGATTGCATCATTCATTCTAGAAAAATGGTAATTACTTTCCTTGAGAGTGAATGGAGGATACCTTTCAAATTCAGGTGCATTCTGAGAAATAATTGGAGTGAAATTTAGGACTTTAAATTGTCTTGTGCTTGCAAGAGCATACACCAAATATGAGGTCATCATGAACTTTCTTGTAGTAGGGAGCTGGATAAATTAAGGGTGGATGTTATCACTTATTACATGTCCTCAATCTATCACTTGGTTCCCCTAAGTGGAAATAAGGATGAATTGGGCCCTCAAGTCTCATAAATCCTTCATTATCTCTTTACCCATTACACTACGTAATAAATGATAACATTTGAGTAACTATCATGGAACTCACTTCTTGACAAGGTTTTTCACATACAAGAGGGTTTTCTAGTTAATATTATCCATAAAGTGAGCATGATGCCATAGAAGTATGATTACTTAATTTCCCATTCATGAGATGGAAACTCTTTGGAGCTTATAAACATACTGCTTCTGGTTGGAATCTGCATACACTGCAAAATTCTCTTGGGTGTAACCACTACAAGAATGGAGTTGTCATCTACCACCACTATTCTAGAATCAGGTTCATAATGCTAAGCACATGCTAGGTAAATTTTTTTACTTTTCACAGATAGTGGATGGCCTCCTATTGTAAATAATCCTCTTGTGAATATGTTCTCTTCCAAATGCTCTCTTGGTCCTCCGAGCATCCTATTTTTTAGGTCTTTTAGATCCATATGAGTGACATCACTATACCCAACACATAGATACTTAGTAAAAAGGGTTTAAATAGGATCCATACCTAAGTATTTTAACTTCATGTCTTAAAAAAGTATAAAGAAGAGTGAAAACATATCTACCAACAACTTTTTGTACCAAAATCTAAAACTATCTATTTTTAGTAGGTGTGGTCAGAAACTTTTTTTTTTGAATATTTAGAAATTTTGCACGATCCTTATTCTATGAAACTCCTAATCCACTTAGGCTAGTTCAAATGATGAGGATTTTCTATTTTTAGAAATTTTCTATTTTAGACATATACTTTTTTCAAACCTTCTAGTTTTGGAAATTTTCCCAATTGACCCTTTTTTGGTGTTTCTTACTGTTCCTAGGTTTTTTGAATGTTGAAATTATGTTAGTTTGGGAAAATTTATATTTTTAGAGTATCGATATTTATAACATGTGATATTTTTAGAAAGTGGTCTTACTAGTGTCAGATTACAATGAAACCACCGTCACTATATTCTGTTTTACACCGAGATCTTGTGATCCAATTTTAACTATTTTTTGTCACCCAAATCTCATGGTAGTAAAAAAAGAAAGCGCTAGGGTTTAATTTTTCATATTTATGTATCAAAAACTCTAGGGAATCATTGGATATGAATCTGTAATCTTCCCAAAGCAATTTCGGAGAAAATAAATCTAGAACAGTTTCATTGTAATCAGGTTTTTGGTTTGAGAGATATGAACAAAAAATGTGTTTTGATGGTTACGACTATTCTGGAAAAAAATGGGTAGTATATCTTGTATAAAATGGTTTTTTTCAAGGTGTGACCTCAAAAAAAATGGAGGGAGGTCAAACTACGTAGAGAAAATAAGCCAAAACAATGTTCTATTTCACTTTTATTTCACCATGCCAACTTTGGATCAAACCTAGGTTGAATGGGAGTTTGTGTGAGGCTAAAAATCATGTTCTAATGTATAAATAGAGACATAAGAGACATTGGGACATCTAAAGTTCACCTTGGAGTAGGATTGAGACAAGTGACAAATGGGAACAAGTGAGGATGGGATGGAGGGGCTAGAAAACCCACTTGTGTAGTTGAGAGAGGTCACATTGATGTCTAGGGGATTGAGCATGGGAATGGGTATATTTTATTTTATCTTTTTCCCCATAGAAAATGGGGACACAAAATTTCACCCATGGTTAAGGCTAGATGCAAGTGGAAGCAAGGGGACTAGTGTGGATGAGTGAAAGGGACTGAGGAACAAGCTTGCAAAGCACAGAGAGGTAACATGGATGTTTGGGTGCTAATATTGACCATGAGGCACACTTTTCTATCCCCTTTGTCCCATTAGGGAAAAAAAATTTCACCCATGGTGAGGGAGTGAGGGCATACTTTTGTGTCCCTCATGTCCCCTTTGTCCTAGGGGACAAACGAGACACTATGTGCTCCAAATTGCACCTATGGGAGGAGGATAAGGGTGAAAATTTATGTCCCTCATGTACCCCATGTCCCAAGGGGAAAATAGGGACAATAGGAGGTCAAAAGGGTTCATTTCCATTGATGGAAAGACTTATTTTGCACTAGCTGAACAAAAATAGCCTGAAAAACTTGTCTTTCACCCCAAAGGATTAGGATGATCTTCTAGGAACAAATATTATATTATTTTCAATAAAAAAATTATAATATGAATGGAACAAGTTGTAGACCTTTAATCAACCTAAAACTCAAACAATTATCCCCTTGTTGTTCGTAACTTAGAGGGGAAGCTGCACTATTTGGGAAATCTCAAGAAACGTTCCTATCTTATATAAAAAATAATATTCCCAAAATTTAGAGAATTATTCAAAATTTCCAGTGCCTAATTTTTTCCCTCCTAAATCCTTATGAAGCTCTTGGAATCATCAGGAGAATTTAGGGTTCATTGTTGAACTACTCATTCCTTGCACCTAAAAATTTGATGTTGAAAAAATTGTCCCTGAATGATCAAAAGTTTCCTAAATATGCATAAAATTATTCCAACACATTCAAGGCTCCCAAATACCACCTTCATATACATATTACCTTTTCAAAACTCTCCCATGGATTTACACATGTTGTGAAATGGTGAAAATCATTCTTTCTAGGATTTCAAGAAAACTAATCTTTCACAACACTTCACTAAATGAAATCATGAACCTTGTTACACATTTTTTCACATTGAGAAATGTTTATTAGATGAATTTGGAATACCTTAAATTTCAATATGATTATTAAAAGATAGGTAGGTTGGCTAGGGGAGAGATTCAGGAGGGTTAGAAGGAAAAAATATGTATTATGGCTTAGTTGTTGTGGTTAGAATTTTACATTTTTTGGGTTGTCAATTCACATGACAATACCTTTAGTGAATCTTGATTCAAATTTTGGAAATCCACATAGATTTGTATCTCACCATTCTTATTTCTTACTAGAACAATATTGGCTATCCATGTTGACTGGTAGATAGAAAAGATGATGTGAGCATTGAGTAACTTTTAAAGTTTTTCATTAATGGTTTAAAAAAAAATTGGATTGTACTTCTTTTAATTCTTCTAGAAAGCCTTCACATTAGGATTCATGGAAATAGAGCGTTACATAGATTGTATTTGAAAGGAATTAAGGTCATCAGATGAGTAAACAAGAACATAAAAATACTTCTTTAATAAAGTTGAATTTTTTTGTGTTCCTCAATTGAACAAAACTTGCCAATGTTCACCATCCTTGGCTGTTCACTTGTTCAAATTTTCATTTTAACATATTTAGTAGAATATATAGGTTGATCATTTACCTTTTTGTGGATGAACCTATCATGTTTATCAATTAATTCCTTTAGTGAATCTAATCCTTTTGTAATTTTATTTCCTTTTTGTTGAAGCAATCCATCTTCATCAAGTCAACCACTTTTGTAACTATCACTGTCATTAGTAGTAAATTCCCATGGGGTATCACTTTATTAAAAATATGCATACATGAAATAAAAAATATACTATAATATAGATAAAATATGACCATTTTTATTGAACACTTTTTAGCTCTCTAAGTTTTCTGGCACATTTGGATGCAAAACCATGTCTACCAAATACTTATGTTCACTAAAATTAGGATAAGGAATTATTAGAGAGGAAAATACCACCAATGAATCAACTCTACAATTTTTATCATGAGGAACTCCCTTGATATTAAATACATCAAACGTATCTATATAATCCCATACCCTATTTATATAAGGCAGATACATGAGTATTTACTTAAAACAAATATTTTACCTATTTTACAATCAACTTTGCATCTTCTTGCAATATGAGTTTATTGATTCCCATTTCCTCATCATCTTGTAATCTAATAAACAAGGCATCATATTAAACAATTTTTCTGGTATTATAAAACAATATCTTGTGTGAAAAAGGAAATAAATATACTTAAGCAGAAGACAAGAAAATTCTAGCACCTGATTCGGTCGATGAACAACTTCTGTCCAAATCCATACTCCAAACAACATATGTAATTTAGGCTAGTATTTATTTAAGGATGGGTGAATCTTTTCCTCATTAAGAAATCATAAAATAATTCCTATTAAATCTGTTCTTGAATGAAAATTTTCCACTTTCCCTACTTTGGAATAAGATGTGTTCTCCTAGATCATCATATTTTTGAATCATATATTTTTGTAGACACAAAATCATGCACTTTGGGTAATTATCTAGTCCTGATTACATACAAATATTCATATGAATCCTAAGTAAGAAAAGTACTAATTAACCCATGCATTTGGCCACCTTTCTTTTTCTTTTAATTCTCCTTTCAGTACTACACCCTTATTTTCTCGGTATTCCTTTTTATACCTTTGTATTTATCATTGTGGACACTAGCGCCCAACTAGGGCACTAGTTCTAGGTGCCCTTGCCCCCTTTGTACATTACTCACACTTTTTGGGTCCTTTCTTTCTGTATGAGCATCTTATATTTTTTGTAGTCAAAATTTTTGGGGATAATTATGAAATTGAAGCAAGGGAATCAAATAAATATAAAGTCATGTGATCATAATAAAGGACCAAACACTAAGCATTAGCTATCACCACCTAAGGCTGCATCCATTAAGGCATCTAAGAGCTCTATTTGAATTCACTTAGTGGCATCAAAGGGGACATAAGGGTTGGTTCTTCTACATACACTTCATAGGAGGGATGTTCATTCTATTCCATGAACACATTTACTACATTTCTTTACATTTAGATATTTTCTCACTATCAAATGTGACACATAAAAGAGCCACCTAGGACATGATTTTGCACACAGAAACATAAAAACACATTGGGTCTGAGATGTAGTGCAATTCTCAATCATAAGTTCACCATTTTGATAGATGAGGATATTCCAATCCCTCATTTTACATCTTTCTTTTTCAGGATTTGATGTCTATTTGAGGGTTTTGCAGGTTCATATTTAATTGCAGGTTTATAGCGACCTCAACGATCTTGGTGTGACCAAATATGACTAAAAGAGAACACCTTGCAACACCTTAGAGGACCCAGTTCTGTAATTACAATCATGAAACCATGTATAACTCAATCCACAAATAGAATTAAATATTTATCTTCACTTATACTCTGTAAAAGGATCATGGATAGCCCAAAAAATGGCATGTTTCTTTAAAAAAATGAGATAGAAACATAAAATGACTTCATAAAATGAATTCATTTCCAATAAACCCTATCATATCTTCCTCACACCTTGTCTCTTTAAGTTTTAAAATTATCAACTTACCTGAAGAGCTCTTACACTCTCACCTTCCTTCCACTTGCTCTTGGACTCTTACAATAGTTCTTGGTTCAATGTGTATTTTGGCCTCCATTTTATTAGTCAATGATGTCCATATCCTTTGATCTAATACATCAAAATAGTATATATATATATATATATACCTCAAAGTCATCTTAAAAATGTCTCATGTATCAATATTTACCAATTTGACTTCTAAACTGCCTCTATAACACACTCCTATCTCAACCTTGTCTTAGCATTTTATACCTTCTTGATTTCCTCCTAGATTTTATTATGCCTTGAACCTATTATATACTTGATCCATTCTTAGTAAGAACAAGAAAAATTCACTCAAACCACTCATATACAATATCCTATTCTTATCAGTCAAGATTTCCCCTAACTTGTTCTCAAGAACATATTTTTTCTCTCTCATCTAGGTTTTGTTCTTTTCTTGGTCTTCTTAGTGAACTATCATCCCACCTATTTGTTTTCTCATTCCCCCAACATGTTTGCAAATTTTTTAGGCTTAATTCTTAGTCTAACTCCTATTGTCCCACCTTTTGCAATTTATCACCAAACCCTCACTAGGTTTGCTATTCTAGACTGTTAAGCACAAAATTATTTCTAAGAGGCTTCAAGATAGAATGATAAATTTTTTTTGAGACCCATTTCCTTGTTCTATCAGTGTACCAAGTGAATAGTTTAGATTCCTTCTTGAATCACAACTTTCTTTGTTAGTTGATCCTTTCAATTAGCCTTCTCATTGGTCACTCTGCAATTAGTAGGAGTATGTCTTAAATTTATGAGAATTCCACTGATAAAATATTAAAATTATTCTTGATTATGTTGGTAGACAAGGTTTTGAAGGCTTGTTCCAAATTTCAAATCAAAATTCCACTTGGTGAGGTTTTTAGCACACTTTTTCATCTTCAACCTTATCTAACACTGTGATAGACCCAATGGACTATATGCATTTATAGAATGAATAATTCTTGTCACTAAGGCTGAAAATTATTACTGAAGCTTTATTGAAGGCTCATTTATATTATTATATTAACAGTAGGCTCCAAACAAACCTATGTACTACTCAAAACTCCTGATCACTTGTTTTCTGCCCGTAGACATTGGTTTAACAATTCAAGGCTTAGTTTCCACTCAAAATTTTCTTGCACACTCAATACCTTTCACTCGCTAAGTAATTTTCACCCAAATATCTTAATCATTGATCCCAAAATAGCACACATCTCTTATTTCAATAACATTACAATGTTCAAGACTTACTCAAAACTGTGTGTGCTCTATTACAATGCTATTTTCAAAGGAATTCCAAATATGCAAGGAAAGACTCAAAATTATTTCTTTCCTCAATCATTTAGTTATTCCAAAATTACCATGACCATGTGAAATTAGCAATAAAATATTTCAAACTGTGCAATTTCAATCTATAACACCGAAAATTCTTACAAATACAGCCTTGTCTCAGTCCAAGCTTTAGCTTTTGGCTAGAAATCAAAGAGTTTCAGCTCTCTCTCTTTCATCAAACCCCTAAAAGGATTTCATTCACACTTTCAAAATTCCAACAAGTTATAACAAAATATTTTGAACAAAAAACTCAGAAAACACCATAAGTAAGAAATCACACAAAAATAGAGCAATCATTACTTATATCACTGTAAATTTACAAAATCCTTTCAAATCATCTTCTTTTTATTCCCCATACCTCTCCTCCTTCATTCTGTTTCTGTTTCCTTAAAGGAATAACTCATAACTGAATATTTTTTCCATTTTATATCCTCCTTTATTACTTTTTCCACTCCTTTTTTCAACCTAACTTTAGTGACTCATAAAAGACCATTCATAAACTTCTTAACACTTTTTTGGACATTTTTACACTCTTTAGACATTTCATAGACTTCAATTCAATTCTAAGACATATATTCACTCAGTTAATCACTCACATTCCCCTTGATAAACTCACTAGGATCTTTTACATGCTTTGAGATTCAAATCTCATTTTTGGAGGGAATCATGGTATGAAGGAAAATTAAAATTCCCTAGACTCTCACTAATTCTAAATGAATATGTTGCCTTATTATGACATCATAGACACTTTAATAGCTTATAAACATGACGCGGAGGGAGAATTCAAAACTTGGATGGTTCATCTAATGATGCCCCTACATCATACTCCCAAGGGGAGAAAAGGAGTCCTTTATGTACTTTGTTTGGATGACCTTGTCTATTGCCAAGTCTTCATCTTTCTTGTTTTTTCTTGATCTTCTGTCTTCACTCCCACTAGCATTTCTTTCCTTAAGACCTCTTGGGTCCTACACTTTGCTCCTTGTCCTTGTATTTTCCTTCACTTGTCTTCCTTGCTTATTGATTTCTTACTTTCTTTGTTCTTTGTTTTCTTCTTTCCTCTTCATCTTCTCTTGAATATTATTCCTTTCTTTGTCTAAAAAAATTACAAAAACACAATCAAGCATAGAGTTAGATGAAAATTTTTGATACCATGTGGTCTCATTCATCATTTCTTTCATCTCTTCATCTTTTTCTTATTTTTCTTCATGCTTCATTTACACTTCTGCAATTCTTGCATCTTAATTCACTATCTTAGCCTCTTCCTCTTCATTTTTCACTTCTTCACCATATAAATATTCTTCAAGAGATTTAATTTCTCTCACTAACTAATCTTTATCCTTGTAAACAAATCCATACTTTGATTTTTCTTCTTCTCCATCCTTTTCTAAGCCTTCAAAGTATCTCTCAAACTATCCTTCCTCTTCTATTTCTTCTATTTCTCTCTCATTCTATAGTTCTCCACTCATTCCTTCTTCATTTTCAAGTTCTTGGTCTTCTATGGAAGCTAAAATTTTTCTTATGACCTCCTCTTTATTCTTTATTTACATAGTCTCTTCAATAATGACCTCATTTTTCACTTCTTTTGTCTTATTTATTAGCATCTTCTTCTTTTTTCATCTTTCCCATTGCTCGAGTCTTCTATTTGTTTCTTTCAACTGCATCTTCACCTACATGATCTTTCTCTTATTTACAAGCTTTCTAATTGGCCATCTTGATTTCTTCCTCATCACAAATTCTATCCTTTGAATTTGTTCTCTTTCCTTCAAGAGTACTATCAATTTCTTTACATATTTCTTGAACTCTGTGATTTCTTGGAAGAATCAAATCTCTCTCTTCTGCATCCTTTCCTCTTTCCTTTTTCTCCCATTTTCTTCTTGTTCTCTTTTCCTATGGCTAATCATCTTGGCTAACTATATTATCAACTTTTATTTCTCCATATATTTCTTATAATTCTCCTCACTCACTTTATATCTCTCTACACCTCACCTAGGATTAGCACATGGTATTTTAGTGTCTTCTCACTTTCTTCTCAGCTTATTTACACTTCACTTCTTCTCTCAACGTGTCACTTCAATCAAACACTCACAACTTCACTTGTTATCCATAATCAAAGATCAAATTTCAAATTTCAATAAACAATATCCACTAGATCCACACTCTGATACCAAACTGATGTAATCACAATCATGAAATCATGTATAAATCAATGAAAAAATAGAATTAAAAAGTTATCTTCACTTATACTCTACAAAAGGATCATGAATAGCCCAAAAAGGCATGTTTCTTTCAAATAATGATATAGAAAACTAAAATGACTTCATTTCTACTAAACCCTATCCTATATTCCTCACACCTTGTCCCTTTAAGTTCCAAAGTTGTCAACTTACATGAAGAGCTCTTACACTCTCACCTTCCTTTAACTTGCTCTTGGAATCTTACACTAGTTCTTGGTTAAATGTGTATTTTAGCCTCCATTTTCTTATTCAATGATGTCCATATCCTCTGATCTGATACAACACATTTAGAAATAGTATACATATACCTCAAAGTCATCTTAAAAATGTCTCAAGTATCGATATTTACCAATTTAACTTCTAAACTGCCTCTCTAGCACACTCCTATCTAAACCTTGTCTTAACATGTTCTACCTTCTTGATTTCCTCATAGCTTCTCTTATTCCTTGACCATATTATATAATTTATCCACTGTTAGGAAGAACAAGAAAAATTCACTCAAACCATGCATATACAATCTCATATTCTTATCAGTCAAGACTGCCCCTAACTTGTTCTCAAGAACATCTCTCTCTTTTATTTTATCTAGGTTTTATTATTTCCTTTCTCTTCTCAGTGAACTATCATCCCACCTAGTTGTTTTCTCATGCCCCCAATACATTTGCAATTTTTTTGGGCTTAATTCTTATTCTAACTCCTACTGTCCCACCTTTTTCAATTTATCACCAAACCCTCTCTAGGTTTGCTATTCTAGACTGTTAAGCACAAAATTCTTCCCAAGAGGATTCAAGATAGAATGATAAAATTTGTTGAGACCCATTTCCTTGTTTTATCAATGTACAAAGTGACTATTTTAGATTCTTTCTTGAATCACTACTTCCTTTGTTACTTGATCCTCTCAATTAGCCTTCTCACTATTCACTCTCCCCTTAGTAGGAGAATGTATTAAATTTTTGAGAATTCCACTGATAAAATATTAAAATTATTCTTGATTTTGTTGGTAGACAAGGTCTTTAAGGTTTTTCCAAATTTCAAATCAAAATTCCACTTGGTGAGGTTTTCAGCACACTTTTTCATCTTAAACCCTAACTAACACTGTGACAAACCTAAGGGACTATATGAGTTTATAGAATGAATAATTCTTGTCACCAAGGATCCAAATTGTTACTGAAGCTTTGTTGGGGGCTCATTTATATTATTATATTAACAATAGGCTTTAAAAAAACTTGTGTACTACTCAAATCTCCACATCACTTGTTTTTCACCTGTAGACATCAATTTCACAGTTCAAGACTCAGTTTCCACTAAAACGTTTCTTACACACTTAATACCTTTCACTCCCTAAGTAATTTTCACCCAAATATCTTAATCATTGATCCCAAAATAGCATACATCTCTTATTTCAATAACATTACAATGTTCAAGACTTACTTAAAACTATGTGTGTTCTATTACAGTGCTATTTTCAAAGGAATTCCAAATATGCAAGGAAAGACTCAAAATTATTTCTTTCCTCAATCATTTAGTTATTCCAAAATTACTATGACCATGTGAAATTAGTAATAAAATATGTCAAACCATGCAATTTCAATCTATACCACCAAAAATTCTTGCAAATACAGTCTTCTCTTAGTCCAAGCTTTAGCTTTTGGCTAGAAATTATAGAGTTTCAACTCTCTCTCTTTCATCAAACCCTTGAAAGGATGTCATTCAAAATTTTTAAATGCTAAAAATTTATAACAAAAGCTTTTGAACAAAAAACTCAGAAAACACCATGAGTAAGTAAGAAATCACACAAAACCAGAGCATTCATTACTTATATCATTGTAAATTTACAAAATTCTTTCAAATAATCTTCTTTTTTATTCCCTAGACCTCTCCTCCTTCATTAAACTTCCTTTTCCTTGAAGGAATACCTCATAACTGAATATTTTTTCTATTTTATATCCTCCTTTATTACTTTTTGCACTCCTATTTTCAACCTAACAACTTTAATGACTCAAACGAAACCATTCATATGCTTCTTAACACTTTTTTGGACATTTTTACACTCTTTAGACATTTCATGGAATTCAATTCAATTCTAAGACATATTCACTCAGTTAATCACTCACATTCCCCTTGATAAACTCATTAGGATCTTTTACATGATTTGAGATTCAAATATCATTTTTGGAGGGAAACATGGTATGAAGGAAAATTAAAATTCCCTAGACTCTCACTAACTCTAAATGACTTTGTTTCCTCATTATGACCTCATAGACACTTTAATATCTTATAAACATGATAATAAGGGAGAATTCAAAACTTGGTTGCTTCATTGAATGCTTCCCCTGCATCACCCAGTCACCTAAAATTAGGCCTATGGTGCCCAGAGGTGCTCATGTCCCTCTCCATGTGCCCAATCCAGCTGATATCTCCCGATTGACATTTTTCTAAGTCTCTATGCGATGTTCCCACCATTTCTTTCAGCTGGTCAAAACTTCGGTACAATTCAAAATTAATTACGAATCAACTAAGTTCCTTCTTCTCCTCCTTGCAACTAGGGTTTCATAATTTATTGCTTAGTTTGATTGAGTATCATTTCTATACTTTATTGTATATTTATTTACTGCACAATAACATCAAATTAGGCATAATATCCACATTTATCTTAATCATTTTGTCAAACCCAAACTTGATCTGAACACTCTTAGGATCCTGATACCTCCATTGTTATTCTCTTTCTAGGATCTCTTCATCATGAGTATCTCTATTAATGATTTCTTGCTTATCAATCCTCAATTAAGAGATGGAATCATAACTCTCTTCACTACCACTCACATTCCTACTAACATGCATCTAGATTCATCATAGCAAACATTTGTTGAGCCATTTTCCTAGCATATTGCTTTCCCATCCAGTCCTCATGCTAATATTTCTATTTTTGACAATGATCCACCCTCACATATCATGATTCACATTTACAATATCGATATAAAGTGTACTTTAATCGATAATGGATATGAACTCAATCTCTATCCTATGTCATTTCTTGAAAATATTGGTGTTTTTGCAGCTAATTTTAGTCCATCGTATATTTCCCTTCGAGAATATGATAGTTTTATTTGTCCATGCATAGGTCACATTACTCTTCCTATCACTGAAGGGCCTAAAACCCTTAACACAATTTTATTTGTCATTAAATTTCTAGTTTTGTATAACTTTTTACTCTGTCAGCCATGGCTTCATGCCATGCAAGTAGTTCCTTCTACAATACATCACTGTGTCAAATTCCTACATGAGGAAATATAATATATAGTTCCTAGTGATCGTGACCCATTTAAATATTGCAACAGTGATCCCAATAATACAATTTCTAACCCATTCTTTGATACTACTAATGAACCACAACCCATGGATAATTTAGATAATTTACCACCACTTGAAGGTGCTATTTACATGCTATATATAGTCACATCTACAACACCACCTCCTCCTGCTACTACTACTGCTATGGTACTTTATCAAGGGAATACCCACATATCTAATTTCATTCCACCTACTTCACTATCACATGTGCATCCACCATTAAAACATCCTCCATTTACATGTATGATTTTCATTCAAATTACTGCTGCTTATGGGCTATGTGTCTTTCATTTCACAATGTTTCTTGCATGAGCTCCTTGCATTACTCCCCTTACACTTGGAAAATCTTGGCTTGACTATATTGGGGGCCCTTTATATCCTGATCATATTAAAATTTCATTTCCTATGCCTTTTGAACGTGCTTTCATTTTCCATGGTTCTTTTCTCAACTATTCACAAAATATTACATGTTGGTATGCACATGATTTTCCACTACACACTTTTGCTGACAAAGAATACACAATGGACATGTACAACCTTCGTCGCAATGGCTCACTACATGATCAACTTGATACTATTGCTTATCATGTATTAGATGCTTTACCTTTCGGTTTTGATCTCGACAATGATGACCTTTTAGATGACACTACTTGATCAAATTCATCACCACATACTTTCGGGGGCATAAAAATTATCTCCCCCCTAATTCCAACAAGTGTCTTCTCTTCACTTTCACATACGACATACACATTTTGACACGTATAGTAGCCTCATCATTTCCCAATGAAACACTCGTATTCTTACAGTTCTTACATTATTATTGAGGGATATCTTACAATAAGAACATTGTTTCATCTTCACTTTACATGATTCATCAACATCTCTATATATTATATAATCACTCATACATACATTTATCTATCACTAGTCTCGCATACGACACAATATTTCATCAACTATCACGTCAACTATACATTATCAATTACACTTCATCATCTTCAAACCTCACCTATCTGACCATTCCAAACATCAGTCATCAAATAACACACTCATCATCACACACTTGGGGGGAATCGAAATTAATTTCCGAACACCTTTTAGCATTATCAACTATCATACATCTTACACATAACATCTAGTATTTTACATTCCTCATACACACCTCGATACATTTACATCATCATTTACCAATGATGCACTCTTTTGCTTTGGTTAACACTTGACTATTGAGGACATATTATAAACACGAATCTCACTCTCTGTAAAATGAACACATCACACATTCTTATATAATTGACCATATCAAACATTTTACATTAGACACCTTTACCACACAGATCTCGAGAAATGCTTAGTCACACCACACATTTCACATCTCACACATCGCACATCATACACTTGGGACATCTTCTCTCACAACATATTCTACACACTTTTCATCTTATTCACTCTACACATTCATGCTACATCTCTCATACATCTACATATACACGTTGCAGTCAGTACCCTATGATGCACTCTAGTCTCATGGTCCATTCTTAACTACTAATGGTATACATCTCAAATGGAACTTGTCACATCCACATGTTTAATCACACATTCACTCACACATGGTACTCTTTAATTTTTCATGATCACATCTTTTTAATACACAATATTCAAACCACTTCTTGAGGACACACTCATGTTTATGATTCATTTTTGATTGCTGAGGGGGCATACATAATTGAACCTCATTGTATACATACACATCCACTCAGGGTCACATGGCTCCTATCATTTACATTACATTCCATTCTGCCTCATCCATAACATATTGCATATCCTGGTTGGATTTAATCTTGCTTACTTCTACTTACATGTTCACTTTATTACACACAGTAGATATATATCTTGTATGCCATTATCTTTATCATACACACATGCACATTCACATCCTTTCATAGTTGTGATCATAGACTATTTAGGTCTATAATAGATAACATGGATGCTTGGCCTAATACCTATTACCAGTCCCACATAGGCTCCTAGGGGCATCCAATTTCATACACTATAGGTGCTATTATTTCATTTTTGTTCATAGCACATTACTTTTTCAACTTATACACGATTAGACAATTTATTTTCTTTCTAACATATTAATAGGTGCTTCATATGCTATTGTATATCTATCATTATAGCGTGTATTGTTATTGATATCAAGAAGCAATTGGCGAGATTGTTGCAAAAATCATATGGGGAGATTGTTAGATCTCCACCTTTGTCATATGTGATTTCATTAATGTTAAAGTTGTATTGATGAAAAAATGGATTATTGGTAAAATGAGCAAGTGAGAATAAAGAAGGTTGATTGGTAGTGTCAGCTCTCTGATGCCTTAGGATGGCCAAGGAGAAGTTCTAAGGGACTTAATAAGACTTGTGTGCATGTTGTGGATATGAGGGGATATCTACAGAAGTCTTGAAGTAGCCATCAAAGTCTGTAAGAAGCCATGTGACTCTAGAAGAATCTGTGGAAGAAAAGCGATGGACATGGATAAATAAATGAAGATACCAAAGAAAAAGGAGTTAAAGAATGTGTAGTGAGTAAAAATAGTAATTCCACGAATGTGAAGGAAGAACTGTTGAAGTAATAACTATCAAAAAGCAAGCCATGGGAGTAAGGAAGTTCGAAGACTAAAAGTGCCGTGAAATACTAAAAGTGCCATGAAAGACTAGAGAATGTTGTGGATGATTAAAAGTGCCATGAATGACTAGAGAATTTTGTGGAAAACTAAAAATTCCGTGAAGGACTGAAAAATTTGTGAAGTAAAGAGAATAGTCACAGAACACAATTTAAGTCACTCTAAGTAGAGGAAATTCATAGGATCTGACATTGTGCCATGAAAATTTCAAAAATCAGGTGATGAATTGTTTAATTGAAGATTCCATAAAAGGAAAGGATGAATCATAGTATAGAAAATCAAATTGAAGATTCTACAAAAGGTAAAAGCATGACTTATTTGGGTCATATGTGACCATTACGACCTAAATTAAATGAAGGATTTTGGGTCGAATATAGATAAAAGGCCGACCTCTTTTACATTGATTAAATTAGATACACATAAAAGTAAAACATCATCTTAGTTTCAATTGTTTTTCGTTCGTGTGAAATATGCTCTAAGAAATTATGTGGTAAAGTATCATTTGTAGTTATGGGAGTAGAATATAAGAGTTTATCAGAGAAATCATTAGCTATTGTATATGCAAGGAATCAATGCATGTGAGTTAGAAGGGAGACAAAAGGAGAAAGAGAGATCGAGTGAAATTGAATTCTTTGAGCTAAAGAAGAGGCAGAGAGCTGTGATTAGAGATCCAGATTAGAGAGATAGAGGAAAGAGCAGGTACACAAATATACAAAAAAGTGATCATAATCTATTGAGTAAGCAATATTGAATATGTATGATCAAATTGTAATATCTTATTCTAAGTGGGTGCTTAGATAAAAGGGGTTGGTGCTCCCTATAAGTTGTAGCTTGCTAAATCAGGGTTTGGTGCTCCTTGTGGGATTAGTGTCTCACTAAATCAGGGGTTGGTGCTCCTTATGAAGTTGCTACTTCACTAAAATTCTTTTCTTTGAGTAGTATAAGTAGAGTTTTAGTGGGTTTTCTTCCCCATGAGGGTTTCCCACTTATATATGGTTTTAATGTGTTGTATATTGTGTTCTTATGCTTGATATATGATGCAAACTATTTATTTTGAATGGTGATTGGTTTAATGAATAAGTGAATATTTATAAGTTAATAATTAAAATTGAGATATAATTTTGAATAACTGATTTAACACTCCACTCAGTTAGATTGTGATCTCTAACAATTGGTATCAGAGATGGTCATTCTAGCAGAAGCTTAACATCTTCAAGGAGATTATCTATTCACAAACATGACAGCAAATCAAGCACAAGGTGGATTATCTGTGTCAAGATCACCACTCTTCATTGGAATGAATTACACACTCTAGAAAATAAGGATGCGTACATATATTATGTCTCTTAGATTTGATATTTGGGAATGTGTTGAAAAAGGCTATAATCCTCTAGCCATGACAATCACCTCAGCTGCAGACAAAATACAATATGAATGTAACTAAGATCTATGAACACTATATTGTGTTGTTTGAATGAAACGTAGTTTGTAAAGGTAATGCACTGCACCACTACCAAATAAATATGGATAAAGCTTCAAAATATTTATGAAGGTGATGAAGAAGTAAAAATAGCTAGGTTATAGACTTACATGGCCCAATTTGAAATCTTAAAGATGAAAGAAGATGAGACTATTGTAACTTATATGCAGAGGGCAGATGAAGTGATCAATATGATCAAAGGATTAGGTGAAAAACTATAAGAATATGCTATTCTTTAGAAAATTATGAGATCTCTGACCACCAAATATGATATGAAAACTCTGACAATGGATGAACTACAAAGTATCCTTTTAGCATATGAAATGAGGAATATTGGATCAAAGATCACCAAGAAAGAGGCTGCGTTCAAAGCCAA
The DNA here is from genome assembly GCA_019776745.2 of Taxus chinensis. Classification (NCBI taxonomy): domain Eukaryota; kingdom Viridiplantae; phylum Streptophyta; class Pinopsida; order Cupressales; family Taxaceae; genus Taxus; species Taxus chinensis. The sequence goes on along the minus strand of CM034147.1, from coordinate 195,674,624 downwards.
GAAAGAGACCCATTCTAAGAAAGAATAACAAGAATTAGATTCAAAGAAATAAATATATGATGAAAATATCAATGCCATGTTCGTTAGAATACTGAAAAGAGGCTCAAGTAAGTACAAAGGAAAACTTCCTTTCAAATTTTTTAAATGTGGACAAGTAGGTCATTTTGTATATAAATGCCCAAATAAGGATAGAGAAAACCATTCTGAATATGAAGAAGACAGTCACAGACACATCCAGAAAAATAAGAATCATAAAAAGAAAGATGCTAAGAAGAAGTACTTCAAAGAAAAGAAGAATTTATACACAGAAGAAAAGTCAAGTGAATCAGATTTAGGCAACTCAGACATGTCTGAAGGAGAGAATAATGAAGACCAGTTTGAATGTCTGTTTATGGCCATGGATGTCCCTGAAGAAGGTAGTTCAAGAGGAAATAATGTATTTGAATGTGAAGAATTTGATGAAGAAGAAGCAGAAGTGAATCTACAAGCTAAAATGATCAGTGCTCTTGAAGAATTGAGACTATGTAGAAAGAAAAATCCAAATCTTAGATGCATATTAAAATAATATGAATAAAAAATCCACATCTTTAAACAAAGACAAACTATAAGAGAAGAAGAAGAGGCTAACGAGCTCAAAGAGCTTGAGACACAACTAGACAAGATTTCACAAACTTACAAATCGAAGGAGAACGAGTGCATAAGACTATATTCTAAACTGGAGAAACTAAAGGCTGAGATAGAAAAAATGGGCAGCAAGCTAATAATGTATGAGAAGTTAGAAAAGATATCTAATGTATTGATTGACACACTTAGTTGTCAGCATGATTCTCATGATAAATCTGGAATTGGTTTCATGGAAGAAAGTAAAGGAGCTGAATCAAAGAAGAAGAAGGAGATCAAAACTACATCAACACCAAGCACTTCTTTTGATGCAAACAAAAAAGTCATTAAAATCGCTAGGAGAAGGAATACTTCTCCCAGAATTACATACACCATGAGGTACACACATTATTTTTATGTTTATTACTATTCATGTAATCAGTTTGGAAATAAGGCTGTTAAGTGTAGAAAGTTCTTTAAAGGATATAGAAGAAATTATGGTCCATCATACACTGGATTAAACTATAAGGCTATCAACTAGAATTATTACAAGAAAAGGAATGAGGCATAAGTAAGCAAGAAAAAATATCCTAAATAGAAATGGATGTATGTTGCTAAGAAAGATATGAATGCGAGGAAAGAGTCTTATTTAGTATTACAAATTGAATTTCATGTGTAAAATGAAGATAAAATATGGTACTTGGATAGTAGATGTTCCAGTCACATGACAAGTGATAAAGTAAATTCACCACTCTAACCAATAATACATCAGGAGCTGTTAGATTTGCTGACAACAACCCAACAAGTATAGTTGGAAAGGGTACTATGAGTTTAGACAATGGCAAGACAATGACACAAAATGTTTTATATGTTGAAGGACTCAAACATAATCTGTTAAGTGCAAGTCAAATGTGCAAGAGAGGATATCATGTAATATTCCATGATAAAGGTTGTGATATTATAAAATGAAAAACATGGAAGAAATCTACAAAGGCCAAGTGGACCAAGAATAATATGTATGTTCTAAATGAAATAAAGAAGGATAAATGCTTACAACTAGGTTTTCATTTCATTTGGATCAACATTGGGTTTCCGCCATGAATGAAGAACTTAATCAAATAAAAAAGAATGAAGCCTGGGAACTTGTTCTAAGACCTAGGGATAAGAATGTGATTGGAATTAAATGGGTATTCAAAAAAAGAATGAATGAGAAAGGAGAGGTGAAAATAAATAAGGAAAGACTAGTATAAAAGGGATATGCATACATGGAAGGAATTGAATTTGAAGAAAAATTTCCACCAGTGGCAATAATGGAAGCAATAAGACTATTTTTGGCATACATAACTCACAAAAAATCATAGTATACCAAATGGATATTAAGTCAACATTCCTAAATGGATATTTAAATGAAGAGGTATATATTGAACAACCTGATGTTTTTTCTTTAACAGATGATAAAGATTATGTGTGTAGGTTGAAGAAGGTGCTGTATGGATTAAAACAACCTCCTAGATCATGGTATAGCATGGTGGAAAAATATCTCACTGAGTAAGGTTTTATAAAAGGTGTAGCTGACAAAAATATTTATATCAAAGAGGAAGTGTTAGGTTGTGGAGCTTGCTTTCATGTGTGAAAGTGTTGAAGACTGTACACTAAGAGTAATGTACACTTTTTATAGGCGTAAATTTTTTGGCCTCGAAAAATTACACCCGAAATATCGGGAAACGTGCTTTTCTCATATGGGCGAGTTTTTTGACCCATAGGTTTATGGGATGGGTTTTGCCCATGGTTTTGATACCCACGGTTTTGTAAAACTGCTTAAGCAGTTGTCTATTTATATGGTCTTATGCATATGATAGATGTACAAGCAAATGTATTGTAGATGTGTTTTGAATTCGGGTATGAATTCTGTAGAGTTTGTTGAGCATAGATCCAAACGGATCTGGGTATTGTATTGAGAGAGCGGTGGCTTATAATAAAATTTGAGAAAGTGATTCTTGGTGGACGTAGCCCAAATTGGGTGAACCACGTTAAATACTGTCTCTTTATGTTGTGTTATTTTATTCTACAATTTTATTTGAGATCTGTAATAATTTCTGCATATTAGTTTCTACTGTTGCGATTCTGTGAGGGATTATTCCACATATTTTATCCCTTATTTCCTAACAATTGGTATCAGAGCCTTGGTTTGGTTTGCTAAAGTGTTGAATCACAGGGAAATTTTTTAGCTTGAGTGGGAGCTATGGCAGATGATGGAAGATCTAGGGTTGATAAATTCAACGGGCAGAATTTCAGTCTTTGGAAGATGCAGATGGAAGATTACCTTTATCAAAAGGATCTTTATACTTCATTGTCTGAGAAGGTGAACAAACCCTCGAGTATGATAGATGCGGAATGGGATTTGCTAGATAGGAAAGCACTTGGGACAATCCAACTGTGTCTTGCATCTTCGGTATTATTTAATGTTTCAAAGGAAAAGACTACAAAAGATATAATGGATGCATTAGGGAAGTTGTATGAAAAACCCTCTACCTCTAGTAAGATATTTTTAATGAAAAATTTGTTTAATATGAAGATGTTTGAGAATAGTTCAGTAGCAGATCATTTAAATGATTTCAATATGGTAGTGAATATGCTAGCTTCGGTTACAATAGAATTTTATGAAGAAGTTAGGGCTTTATTAATTCTTTGCTCTTTACCTGAGAGTTGGTATAGCCTGGTAATGGCGGTAAGTAACTCGGTTCCAGCTAACTCGAAGTTGAAGTTTGAGGATGTTGTAGGGGTGATTCTAAGTGAGGAAATGCAAAGAAAAATCTCTGGGGAATCTTCTACTTCAGGGAATTCTTTGACAGTGGAAACTAGAGGGAGACAGAAGAATAGAGGAAACCGTGGAAAATCAAAAGATCGGGCAAGGTCAAAATCCAAGAACAAGATTGTATGCTGGAATTGTGGAAAGCCTGGGCATGTAAAGAAGGACTGTTGGGAGCTTCGAGATAAGAAGAAACAACAGGAAGAAAACAAGGAGGAAAATGTGGCAATGGGTAATGTATGTCAGGATGCTTTGATTCTTTCTTTGCACAATATTACTGAATGTTGGGTTTTAGATTCAGGGGCTTCTTTCCATGCTTCTCCACATAGGCATTATTTTTTTGATTATGTTCAAGGAGATTTTGGGCATGTTTTTCTTGGTGATGATGAGCCTTGCAGCATAGTTAGAAAAGGTTCTGTTCAGGTTAAGATGTAGAATGGGAATACTTGGCTATTGAAGGATGTCAGACATGTGCCTACATTAAGATGAAATTTGATATCGGCAGGGAAGTTGGGAAGTGATGGTTGTACTATGATATTTACAGCAGACTCTTGGAAGGTTACCAAGGGTGCTCTTGTGGTGGCAAGAGGTAAGAAGGTTGGAACCTTGTATTTAACCACTGATAGTAATAATGATTGTAATCTTGTGGCTTCAGATGCAGATACAACATTATGGCACTATAGGCTCGGTCATATGGGCCATAAGGGCATGAACATCATAAAGAATAATTTTCCTGGATATACAGAAACAGGTTTGGATTTATGTGAGAACTGCATATATGGGAAACAGAAGCGAGTAAGGTTTCTCAAGGTTGGACCTACAAAGAAAGAGAGTAAGTTAGAGCTGGTGCATTCTGATGTGTGGGGGCCAGCTCAGGTATCATCTCTTGGGGGTTCACGTTATTATGTTACTTTTATTGATGATGCAACAAGGAAAGTTTGGGTTTATTGTATTAGAAACAAATCTGATGTACTTGACACTTTTGTTAAATGGAAAGCCTTGGTAGAGAATGAAACATGTCTTAAGCTAAAATGTCTCAGGTCAGATAATGGAGGGGAGTATTGCAGCAATGAATTTGATAATTACTGTTCTAAGAATGGAATCCGCAGGCAAAAGACGGTTCCATGAACTTTACAGCAGAATGGGGTATCAGAAAGGATGAACAGAACAATAATGGAACGTGCTAGGAGCATGAGGTTACATGTAGGACTGCCTCTTTCTTTTTGGGCAGAAGCAATGAGTACAGTTGTGTACTTGATAAACAGAGGACCCTCAAGTGCCTTGGATGGAGGCATACCTGAGGAGGCTTGGTATGGTAAGAAAGTTGATTATTCATTTCTTAGAATCTTTGGATGGGAGGTGTTTGTTCACATAGACAAGGATGATAGGACTAGGCTAGAGGCTAAATCAGAAAAATGTACTTTCATTGGTTATGGTGGTGACGAATTTGGATATAAATGTTGGATTATTAAGGACAAGAAAATCATTCGATCTAGGGATGTGGTCTTTAATGAAAAAGTCATGTATAAGAAGCAGTTGCAGGAAAATAGGGAAGAATCAAAGAAAGAATATGCAGCGGTAGAGGATCTTCCAAATGAGAAAGTGACATATGAATTAGTTCAGGAACCCCCTCAACAGGAACCCCAAACTCCTATATTGAGGAGGTCTTCTAGGGTAAGAAGAGAACTTGAACATTTTTCTCCTTCTCTTTATTATTTATTACTCACTGATAGTGGAGAACCAAAGAGCTTTGATGAAACAATGCAGGTAAATGCCAGGAAGAAGTGGGAGCAAGCCATGGATGAGGAGCATCAAGCTCTCATGGAGAACCAGACATGGGATTTGGTAAAGCTACCCAAAGGAAAAAGAGCATTACAGAATAAGTGGATGTTTAGAGTCAAAGAGGAAGAAGGAGGCAAGAAAAGATACAAGGCCCAGTTGGTGGTCAAGGGGTTTGCATAGAAAAAAGGTATAGATTTTGATGAGATTTTTTCTCCTATAGTAAAAATGACTTCTATCAGAATTGTTCTTGGAATAGTGGCAGCAGAAGACTTGCACTTAGAATAGTTAGATGTAAAGACTGCATTTCTCCATGGCGATTTGGAGGAGGAGCTATATATGTAGCAGCCAGAAGGATATGAAGTCAAAGGTAAAGAGGAGATGGTGTGCAAACTGAAGAAGAGCTTGTATGGCTTGAAAAAAGCTCCACGTCAATGGTATAAGAAGTTTGATAGCTTCATGATGGAGCAAGGTTATATCAGATGTCATTCTGACCATTGTGTGTATACAAAGAAATTTAAGGATGGAAGTTGTATTATCCTGTGTTTGTATGTTGATGACATGTTGGTTGCAGGTAAAAACATGTAGGAAATAAAAGTACTCAAGAAGCAGCTAAGTGAATCCTTTTCTATGAAGGATTTGGGTGCAACCAAACAAATCCTTGGTATGAGGATATCTCGGGATAGGAAGGAACAGAAGCTGACTTTATCTCAGGAAGAATACATTAAGAAGGTCTTGGAGAGGTTTAATATGTAGGATGCTAAACCGGTTGGGACTCCTTTGGCAAGCCATTTCAAGTTATCAAAGGAGAAATGTCCCAAGACAGAGCAGGAGAGGAACCAAATGTTCAAGGTACCTTACTCATCAGCAGTTGGTATTTTGATGTATGCTATGGTGTGCACTAGGCTTGATATTGCCCATGTAGTGGGAGCTGTGAGTAGATTTATGAGTGATCCAGGTAAAGAGCATTGGTAAGCAGTAAAGTGGATCCTTTGGTATTTGAGAGGGACCATGGGGATAGTTTTGTGCTACAGTGGATCAGACAACACTTTACGTGGTTATGTAGATTCAGACACGGCTGGAGATGTAGACAACAAGAGGAGCACGACAGGTTATATTTACACTGTAGCTGGGACAGTAGTGAGCTGGATTTCATGACTACAGAAGCTGGTGGCTTTGTCAACCATGGAGGCTGAGTATGTTGCTTCCACAGAGGCAAGCAAAGAGATGATTTGGTTATAACAATTTCTTGAGGAGTTGGGGCATAATAAGGAGGAATGTAAGCTACATAGTGATAGTCAGAGTGCTATACACCTAGCTAAGAACTCTGCTTTCCACTCTAGGACAAAACATATATAGTTAAGGTATCATTTCATCAGGACAGCTTTGGAGGAAGAGAAGTTGAAGTTGGAGAAGATTCATACTAGTCAGAATCCTACAGACATGATGACCAAGGTGGTCACAAGGGAAAAACTAAAGTTGTGTTTAGCTTTGGTTGGTCTTCACAGAAACTAGTGAAGGGTTGAGAAGCTTGCTCAGAGGAAAACTAGTCTCCAAGTGGGAGATTGTTAGGTTGTGGAGCCTGTTTTCATGTGTGAAAGTGTTGAAGACTGTACACTAAGAGTACTGTATAATTTATTTAGGCGTAGATTTTTTGGCCTTGAAAAATTACACCCGAAATATTAGGAAACGTGCTTTTCTCATATGGGCTAGTTTTTTGACCCATAGGTTTATGGGACGGGTTTTTCGCATGGTTTTGATACCCACGGTTTTGTAAAACTACTTAAGCAGTTGTTTATTTATATGGTCTTATGCATATGATAGATGTACAAGCAAATGTATTGTAGATGTGTTTTGAATTCGGGTGTGAATTCTGTAGAGTTTATTGAGCATAGCTCCAAATGGATCTGGGTATTGTATTGAGAGAGCGGTGGCTTGTAATAAAATCTGAGCAAGTGATTCTTGGTGGACGTAGCACAAATTGGGTGAACCACATTAAATACTATCTCTTTGTGTTGTGTTATTTTATTCTGCAATTTTATTTGAGATCTGTAATAATTTCTGCATATTAGTTTCTACTGTTGCGATTCTGTGAGGGATTATTCCGCATATTTTATCCCTTATTTCCTAACAAGAAGGTAATCATCTACTCATTGTCATAGTCTATATGGATGATATCATGATAAAATGACTCATGAGTTTGCTGATGGAATGAGAAAAGAGTTTGAAATGTATATTCTTGGAGATCTCTCATTCTTCCTGAGACTGCAAACTAGTCAAACATACCAAGGTATTTTTATATCCCAAACCAAATATAAAAAAGAAATGCCGAAAAGGTTTAGGATAGAAAATTTAAAACCTATAGGCACACCAATTAAAGTGGGTTGTAAGATGAGCGAAGATGACAGCTCACTAAAAGTAGATAAAACTATGTACAAATATATGATAGGTAGTATACTCTACTCCACAACATCAAGACCAAATATCATGCAAGTAATTGGCTTAGTTGGAATATTTCAAGAAGATCCAAGAGAAACAAATTTCAAGGAAGTAAAGAGAATTTTGAGATATCTCATGGGAAAAATTGTTTACGGAATTTGGTACCCTAAAAATAATGATTTTGGAATTAAAGCATATATAGATGTAGACTGGGTAGGGAGTGTTGATGATAGGAAGAGTACAAGTGGTGGAGCATTCTTTGTTGGAAATTGTTTAGTATCCTGGTTGAGAAAGAAGTAATCATAAGTGGAAATCTCAACATGTGAAGGTGAATATATAGCTTCTGCAATGTGTTGTACTCAAGTTCTATGGATGAAGCAGACATTTGAAGATTACAAGGTAATATCTAACAGTCCATTTCCTTTATTTTGTGATAGCCCAAGTGCAATAAGTGTCTCTAAGAATCCCGTGTTCCACTCAAAGACAAAGAATATACCAATAAGGTATCACTTCTTGAGAGAACAAGTGAATCGCAAGAAAATTAATTTGGAATATGTAATTAGAAAAGAAGAAGTTTCTGATATAACAAAAAAACCATTACCAAAAGCAACATTTGAGCACTTCAGGGATGATTTAGGGGTCATTTCTGATCCTGCCAACAACTAGAAGATGTGTAGAAAAATTTAGGGATTATTCTCAGGTAATATCAACTCCTAATTAGTGCCAAATAATATTGAATCAAGGGGGACCTAGTCTACTAGTTTAATTTAGTCAGAACATGCATCAACTTAGGGTGAGTGCTTCCATGTATACATCAAATCATTAGGATCACAAAGAAGAATAGACAAACCTTTGTCATTATTGTTAAAGGGGGAGAGAAACTAAATTCCTGGCATGTCTAAAAGATGGAGAGAAGCTACAGTCAGAAACCGGCCTGATACATGTAAAGGGGAGAGAAACTAAAACTAAAAGCCATTTCTCATGAGAAAAGAGAAAGAAGATGAAAAAAAAAATTGTCAAGGAAAAAATATGCAAAAAGTATTTTTTCATCGAAGGTTGTAGGTTTATTTCATATTAAAAGTGAGGTGTTTCCATCAATGAAAAAGGGGGAGATTATTGGAGATATTTCATTATAGTGTGTATTGTCATTGATGCTAAGAAGAAATTGGTGAGATTGTTACAAAAAGCATATGGGGAGATTGTTAGACCTTTGTCTTTTTCATATATGATGTCATTAATTTCAAATTTGTATTGATGACAAAATGGATTATTGGTAAAATGAGAAAGTGAGAATAATGAAGGTTGATTGGTAGTGTGAGCTCTTAGATGCCTCAAGATGCTCAAGGAGAAGGTATAAGGGACTTAATAAAATTTATATGCATGCCATGGATATGAGGGGATAGCCGCAGAAGTCTTGAAGTAGCCACTAAAGTCTGTAAAAATCCATGGGACTATAGAAAAAGCTATGGAAGAAAAGCGATGGACGGGGATAAATAAATGAAGCCGCCAAAGAAAAAGGAGTTAAAGAATGTGCAGTGAGTAAAAATGGTAAGGCCATGGATGTGAAGGAAGAACCATATAAGTAATAATTATCTAAAAGAAAGCCATGGAAAATTGAAAGTGTTGTGAAAGACTAGAGAATATCGTGGAAGATTAAAAGTTCCACGAAAGACTAGAGAATGCCATAGAAGTCTAAAAGTGCCACGAAAGAATAAAGAATTTCACAGAAAAATAAAAATGCCGCGAAGGAATAAAAAATCCACAAAGTAAATAGAATAGTCACAGAATACAACTTAAGTCACTGTAAGTAGAGGAAATTTGCAAAAGCCAACATTGTGCCATGAAAATTTCAAAAATCAGGTGATGAATTTTGTAATTGAAGATTACAGAAAGGGGAAGGCCAACTCATAGTATATCTAACCAAATTGAAGATTCTACAAAAGGTAAAAGGCTGACTTACTTGGGTCATATGTGACTGTTGCAGCCTAAATTAAATGAAGGGTTTTGGGTCAAATCTAGATAAAAATATGACCTCTTTTGTATTGAAGCAATTAGATGCATACAAAAGTAAAACTTCGGCTCAGTTGATATTTTTTCTCATGCGTGTGAAAGATGCTCTAAGAAATTGTGTGGAAAATTAGAAAATCATTTACAATTAGGAGAGCAGAATATGAGACCTGGTCAGAGATATCATTAGCTATTATTTGTGCAAGGAATCGATGCATGTGAGTTAGAAGGGAGGTAGAAGGAGAAAGAGATCTCTAGTGAACTTGAATTATTTGAGCTAAAGAAGAGGCATAGAGCAATGATTAGAGAGATAGAGGAAAGAGCAAGTGCAGAGAGATACAAAAAAGTGATCATAATCTGTTGAGTAAGCAATATTGACTTTGTATGGTTAAATTGTAATATATTATTATAAGTGAGTTCTTAGATAAAAGAGGGTTAGTGCTCCTTGTAAGATACAACTTACTAAATAGGGGGTTGGTGCTCCTTGTAGGATTTGTGCTTCACTAAAATTCTTTTATTTGAGTAATATAATAAGATTTTAAATGGGTATTCTTCCCCATGAGTGTTTCCCACTTATATATGGTGTTAGTGTGTTGTGTAATGTGTTCTTATGACTGATATCTGATGCACAATTTTTTTGAATGGTGAATGCTTTAATTAATCAGTGAATTTGTATAGGTTATAAGTAAATTGAGATATAATTTTGAATAAATGATTCACCCCCCCTCTTAGTTATCTCATGATCTCTAACATATGCAACATTTGTTATGCAGGACTACCTATTTCTATGGTTATCTGTTACATTTCTTGTCCTTGTTTGCTCTTTGTGTTATCTTATCTTTGGGATTTATCCTCTGTATTGTGTGCACAATTGTATTCTTATGGTGACTTCGGTATTGTTTGTCTTGCGACATAGTGAATGATGTCCCATGTTTGAAACCCAATTTTTGTGGTCTACATTATCTTCTTGTGTATCTACATTATCTTCTTGTGTATTTACATTGTCTTATTGCATGTTTACTTTTGTTTTATCTTACATATTATTTGCATACCTTACACCTGTCTTTTACATGCATTTTTTCTTACACTAACACTTGTTTCCTAGCCAATTTTTTTTCATGTTCCTTGGTTTCTACCAAAAACACTCCCTTACCCCAACAAGGCATAGTTTCAGCACATCGATCGGTCCTCTTTTAGGATGCATACTTCTTCAGTGATGTCACATGCACCACAAACAAGGGGGATAATAATTTGGGTGAATCAGTCACCCCATAAAATGTTATACACAACACAATACCAATATAACATAATTTTAAGTTTCAGATAGGGCTCAGAGTTAGACTTCGGTTCTTAGCACAATAATGTCCTTCCTAGATGCTTGTAACAAGGTGGTAATTACATAGTTTTTTGGAATGTCATAGAGGCTTTTAATAGAGAAGAGAGTCCTTTAGCACTAGGCATTTACATTGGGGAAAGTACACACAAGCTTTAATGGTGTTTTCATTCTAGGGAGTAGTCAAAGGTTAGAGGATGACACTAGAATTTCCTCGCTACAATAGTTCATATGTGGCGTAGGATTGCCCAAAAAAATAATATTTTAGAGTAATCTACAAATTTGGGAAGCAGTTAAAGGTTGGAGGATGACACTAGAATTTCCTCTCTATAATTATTTTACCATGGTGTGAGATTTCCCAAAAAAACATCCTTCATCGACATATTTAGGATCCTTCCTACACTATTTTCTCATCACGGATAAGGTGCACATGTTCCTTTATCACATTTAAGAATTTTTACATACTTCTTTACATATGTTTTTACACATATACCTATGTATTTGACTACTTGATCATTCTTCTCTTTTACAGGTCCATCCGTATGGGCAGCAGCCAACATCATCAACATTATCACATACAACAACAACATCAACATCAACAACATGTACATTATGACATCTACACATGCATTTCCACCCTAGGCTCATTTTCATCACTAGTTTTTACACTTCTCCTTTTTACCATCCACACTTCACATTTTTATCACTCCACGCTTTTTCTAGTCCCTCAGCACACTGTCATCATTGATATACATGGTTATTAGGTACATGTATCTATCTACATTATGTTACCGAGATATCCTCTCACCAACATCAAGTGGGGGAAAATTTAGACAAAAATCATGCACTTTGGGTAATTATCTGGTCCTGATTACATATTACTATTCATATTATTCCTAAGTAAGAATAATATTAATCAACCCATGTCTTTAGCCACCTTTATTTTTCTTCTGTTGCTCTTTTCAGTCTTACACCCTTAATTGCTTAGTTTTCATTTTTTATACCTCGACATTTATCATCCTAGACACCAACACCCAACCAGGACAATAGTGCCAGGCACCCCTGTCCCCTTTGTACTTTACTCACACTTTTAGGGTGCTTTCTAGCCATTTAAGAATCTTATATTTTTTGTAGTCAACCTTTTCAAGGTTAATTACAAAATTCAAGAAAGGGAATCATATAAATATAAAGCTTTGTGATCATAATTAATGACCAAGTACTAAGCATTAGCTATCACCACCTAAGGGCAAATCCATTAAGGCATCTAAGAGCTCCATTTGCATCCATATAGTACCATCACAAGGGATACAAGGGATATTTATTATCCATACACTTCATAGGATGGAAGTTAATTCTATTCCATACACAAATTTACTACAATTCTTTACATTTAGAGATTTGATCGCTATCCAGTGTGACACGTACAAGAGCCACCTAGGGCACAATTACACCCACAAACATAAACATACATTGGGTCTGAGATGTAGCGCAGTGAACAATCATAAGTTCACCATTGTGATAGCTGAGGACAATCTGACCCCTCATTTTGTATCTTTATTTTATAGGATTTGATGTCTATTTGAGGGTTTTACAGGTTTGTATTTCATTGCAGGTTTACAATGACCACGGAAATCTTTGCGTAACCTCAAAGTGACCAAAGGAAAATAAAAGAGAACACCTTCCTCCACCTAAAAGGAGGTTTCTTAAGCTTTTCCATAGACCCAAACACCAAGAAACATGTATAGGGCATCCATGCATGCTCATATCCCTCTCTAGGTACCTCGGTCCATCAGATCTCTTCAGATATGCATTTTTCTGGGTCTCTGTGTGATGCTCCTACCATTCTGTTCACCTGGTTAGCACTTTGGTATAGTTCATAATTAATTGTGAATCATCTAAGTACCTTCTCCTCCTCCTTATAACTAGGGTTTCATAATTTATTGTTTAGTTTTCTTGAGTATCATTTCTGTACTTTATTGCATATTTATTTACTACTACAATAACATCAGATTAGGCATACAATCCACAATTAGCTTAATCATTTTCATCTTTGGTTTAGGGAGAAGCTTCCTTATTTCATTCTTGACTAGTATTGAAGTGGAATTCTAGTCCATTAGTATTTCTCCTCCAACATCCCTATAGAAAATTATACCAAGAAGTATATCATGGGTAGTTGGCATGTCAACCACAAATATTGTATCCTTTTGTCACTTTCTAGGAATATCTATAAAAACAAATTGTGCATCTTCAATCCTACTAATAAGAGGGAATTCCTTTGTTTCCATTAAATAGAAATGACCTAATTATCAGGAGAGACTCAAGCCAAAATCCTAGGAAAATTTAGTAGCCATGATGTTATCGAATGTAATAGAGTCAATAATACAATTGTTTAATGTGTATCCATTAATCAATAAAAATACATTAAAAGGATCAAGATTACTAGTAGATGAAGGAGAAGAAGCTAAGATATTTTGGATCTTCCTTTGTATGAGAGTGGGGAATAAACCTGTAGAATTATTTGACACAATTGATTTGGAGTTATTATTTTTGATAAATTTGACCAACTTTTCAAATTATTCATGATGAGTTTGTAGATATTCTAATTCATAAATGTAAACCTTAGCTTTATTTATATGATCTATGATATCAAAGGTAGAAGAAGTAATTTTAGGAACCTTGGAAACATTAGTAGTATGTTGAATTACTTTAGGAGCAATAGAGGAAATTTTTTCATAACTCTTTTGAGATACGGGAGTAATAGAAGAAGTATTCTTAGAATGAGTGGAAGTTCTTGAATTACCTAGAATAGAGGATGTTATGAGATAGGATGTAGACTGCAGCTTCTTCTTAGATGACTCCAAATATGATGAAATCCAATAAGTTCTATTATTTATTGATACTTTTGGTTGGAGAGTCATCAGTTACATGTCTTCTTTCTCCTTTTCAACATGTTTAGATGATTTCTCTTTTTCAAGAGTTTTGGAAAATGTGAAAATAACACAAGAATGTATGTTCATTTCAATTAGGGAATATTTGTAAGAGCTGGACAATATTTTTAGAATAAAATGCACGGAATAATGATATATCTTTCAATTCATTCCGGATTATTTACATAAGATGCAATTGCAAATATATAGGCACATAGTTTCCTATAGATTAGGAAACTATTCTACTAACAAATACTAATCACGTGAGTTGTTTGTAACAACCAAACAACTCAGCACACATTTGTTATTAGTTGTTTTATATAACAACTAAATAAAAAATTACTAATATAATAATAATTACCAAATGTAATTATTATCTACACAATGTAAACACTAATTCCTAACATTCCCCCCCTTAGTGTTTACATGGTAGAAAAACATTCACACTCTCAACTGCAATATGCTCACCCCTGTGGCATGTCCAAATCTGTGACTCATGACCTTGATCCAAAAGAAAGGCTCACTCCTTCCATGGTTTTAAACAAGCTTACCACAAACTTTGATGTGACAGGAACCTCATCAACTGTCCACCTCGTGTGGTTTTCTGGATCCTCCCACAAACCCTTTCAAGATCCATGAACTGACTTACTCTTGTGCTACTGTTCACCACTATGCTTATACATCAGGGAATTATGTAGGAAACACAACATGCATATCACAAAACTACAAAATAGAAGATATACTGAAATTTTTTCACATTACTTCCTATAAGAATCATAATGTTCTTAATCATAGTCTCTGTCATTGATCGCTGCCACTCGATCTCGAACAACATAGAGAATTGCCACTGCCACTGGAAGCTTTCCTTGACTAAGTCGTTTTGGGTGCAGAATGGGAATGGAACATTGGTATGTATTCCCCCCCACAATGTGAAATTCTAAATAAGAAATCAGAAAGGGAAAAATATATTGTGTTGTATCATACTAACTGGATCTTGTTGTCTTGATCTTGCTACACATGATCACCATTTCCAATGAACGTATTCACTGACCGATCATCTTCCAACGAAGTACGCCAGTCAGAGGATCTCTGCAGTCAGAGGATCTCTGTAGTTTTCTGCTCTCTTATACAATTCTTTTCTAGTATTAACAATAAAGCACACCACTCAAAGCAACAGGAACATTGCAAACTGAAGCACACTGAGAAAATGAAAACCACACTGAAAATCTAATAATCACACCATACATATGCCACCATAGCTTCTGCGCAGCCCCGTCGTTGTTGACTGATGAGAGGTCGCTAAATGACCTCCAGCCTCCAGTGCCTCCATCCTCCAATTTTTTTTTGGCTTCTAACTCAGCGAAATGAAAATTTTAAGCTCATTTGTTTCCACATTGAAGTTATTCTCCCCCCGCAATGTCAAACATTTTAGTTTAAGGACGTCGGGTACAACCGATAATGCGTCCCACAAAATAGCCAAAAAATAGGATATTTTTCAAAGTGGTTATTTTATCCCAAAATTAAAACCACTATAATGAGAATTAAAAAAATAAACACTTTTACAAAAAACGGTGCTCAATTTTCAGTTACTGTGCAAAAGTTATTGAGGTTACAATTTCCCGTAAATTAGTCCAATTAAAATAAAATTGAATTGCCCTCAAAATTCAATTATTAAGCAAAAACTATAGAAATATATATATATTTTAAACTATAGTTTTTCTAAATAATTAAAAAAAAAATTGACCAATAAGAAAAAACCTGTGTGTTGCATTTCTTTTACCGGATGTGCATTTCCAGCCACAAAAACGTTTGTTTGACAACAATTTTGTCATATCTGCATGCTTAATCTGACCCTAATGTAAACTACAAAGTTGTGAGTCTTTTTCTCATCTTTTCAACCCAAAAATAATTGCCTCAATTTGATGTTTTATGAGGAAGATATGTTCATTTTACTGAACACTACTCGATGTATTTTTTTGGACGGATTTTTGAATATTCTCTTTGACCTCTTAAATCTTCTTGGCTCTCATAGGAATAACCTACTCTGGTACCAAATGTAAGAGCTGGACTATATTTGCAGAATAAAATGCATAGAATAATGATATATCTTTCAATTCATTCCAGATTATTTACATAAGATGCAATTACAAATATATAGGCACATAGTTTCCTATAAATTAGGAAACTATTCTACTAACAAATACTAATTACGTGAGTTGTTTGTAACAACCAAACAACTCAGCACACATTTGTTATTAGTTGTTTTATATAACAACTAAATAACAAATTACTAATATAATAATAATTACCAGATGTAATTATTATCTACACAATGTAAATACTAATTCCTAACAATATTCATATTCATATTAAGAAGAAGAATACTATTCAAAGAAAGAAAATTTTGTGGAGCCTATCTCTTTAATGAGCTATTCACCTTTCTTCCTCCTCTTCCTCAGAAGCAACATCTTCTTAATTTTCCTCATCTGAACATGTCCCATAATTGACATTCACATGTGGAGTTTCAAGTGCATGCATTTGAGGTGAAGTAGTAATTATTTATTTGTTATGGAAGTTCTTCCTTTGGAATATCTTTATACAGAGTGCTTTGGGTGAGCTGTTTTTTAAGAGAAATCATGTCATTAGAAAGTTTTTGTAGTAAGGGATCTGTAACTCCGTAAATAGAACTCTAGGCCTAGTCTTTGTGTGAATCCTTCTTGATTTTTCCATAGATGATGAGTTCGTATTATACATCAACTACAAGTTCTTGATCCTCATATAGGGTAGTGGGTTGAGATATTATCAGGATGAATCCCACCTCCGACAATTGAGTGATTGTGAAAAAATTAAATTGGTTGTATTCAATAGGCCTTGCAACTTCAATAATCTTATAGAGAAACCTATAGTATTTAGAAACACAATCCCTCATAGCCTCATTTATCTCGTTTTTTACCTGATACCATTGCTCAAGTAATGCATGAGCCTCTTCAGTAAGCTTGAACCTAGCCTCAAATTTGTTCTTCATATACATCTAATTTTTTTATGGATCTCCTTGAAAGGTGGTATAACCAATCCACTGTGGATTCTTGTAATGAATCCATAAACAAACAAAATGATACATCCTTATGTTCTACTCCTAACACACTATAAGATATGATGAAATCAATGATATGATCATTTGGTTGTTGTTTTCCATTCCCATTGAATTTGGGGAAGTTATTCCTTGATCCTTCAAGAAACTTATGAAGTGGAGGGGTTAGGGCCAACGAGCATGTACTATGTCCCCATGGTATAGATACATCTGTTTCTTCTTCCGCTTCTTATTATTATGGAGGAATAATATATATTAGTGTTGTAACCGATTCTTCAAGAGGAAAGCAAAGGTTAAATTCAATGAAGAATTCTCACCCAACTTATCTTACTGTTAGGAAGTCTGAAAAATCAGTTTGTTGTTTTCCTTTGAATGTAGGGTCAATAAGGCCACTTTCTATATTAGCTCTTGTATACTTTATTTCCGCTATCTTTCACAATATTTTTCAAAGAGGAATATGGAATTTTCAACTTGGGAAGTGAAAGGTTCCTTTTATAAATTAGAAATGGATTTTTAAGAAATGAGTTTCTGGATTTTTAAATTTTAATGATTTTCAGATATCTAATTTTAATAATTTTTTGGATCTCTATAGAGTGTAGAAAAGAAAAATATAACCCATGGTGGGTGCCAAAAAGTGTTGGAAAAATATTTTTTCACAAGGGAAAATTCGTGGTTTTCACAAGTAGTAATGAGACTAGGTCCTCCTCTTGGGAAAGGAGAGGCTCCCATTCATTAAATACATGAAAAGTAAAATATCTAGTGTTCTTTAGATCAACGATCACACATGAATACTCCACTAAACATGTGGAAAATCAGTTGTAATGAATACAAGGGAGGAATTTACTTGGGGAAATGTGAAGGAGAGATAAGAATATAGGGAAAGAGGTTTAAATAGTGAATAAGCACTTGTAAGCTTCACTGACATTAAACAGAGTAGGTCCACATCCAGTAGGAAGAAAAAAATGTCTAAGAAATAGTAAGATTAAAAAGTCAAAGATAAAAATTTCAATTAATTTGTTCCAAAAAGATACCAAGATCCTTCTTGGTTGTTCAAAATTACAATGCTTGCAAAGTTGAAAGTATGAAGTAGAAGAACATAGGAAATTAAATAAAAGAAGTAGCTTCTTTCTTGTAGTAGGATAATAAAAACTATCAACCCCTTTTAATGGAGAAGTCATCCTAATATATAGCTTTACAATATGTCTCTTCATCTTCCCCCATATGAATTTTCACATTCTTACCACTTGTGACCTTTCATATTCCTATAGGAATAAAGACGAGTCATTTTATTATTAATGAAAATAACTCTTATAATGTAAGCTTAAAAATTAACTTAATTGAATAAGATGAAATATTAAACAAGTACATTCATAGTGAAGAATTAGAACAAAGAGAGAGAGAGAGAGAGGGAAGTAGCAAGATAAGAAGAGAGTGATCAATCTGAGGATGTAAAATCTTTTGATGATGAAGAGTTAGCTCTCGGAGAACTCTAAGGACATGATGTTGGAATGAAATCCTTACCTTTGACTTCCTTTTTGAAATGATTCGCCATGAGTTCCCCCTTTTATACTTGTGGAATGAAAACAAAACCCAAAGCAACGATACAAGTATTGGGAATATCACCAATACTCTTACATTGTTTGAACCAACACCAAGCTTGATGACCTCTTGTGGTATTAGAGATGGAGCCTCTAATTTCTGAGAGGGATTTCAAAGTATCTTCATTGAAATAGAAAGGATATCCTTCCTATTTTTGGACCAATTCTTGGAAATAATTTAAGATCTCTTATAAAGATGATTTTTCACTGAGTGGATGTGATATGAGCTTCTACAAACTGTTGCTAACATCTTCTGATATTTCAGATGCTAGTTCTCCACAAGAATAAAGTAATGAGATAACATAATTTATCATAACACACCTATCTCTCATTGTGAATGACCACACAAGAGACAAATTATTTGAGATATATCTAAATACACTATTTCTCACCAAAAAATGAGAATTAGGATAACTCATCTCAGACACTAAAGATAAAACACCATCCCAACAGTCTTATTACTTATCAATCTCTTCCTTGGTCATATTTAAATTAAAATTAGTGCCAAGAGTAAATTTGAATAAAGAGAAAACCTCAGGTAATAATACCTTTCCTTTTTATAGAATCTTCTCCACCAATTTTTCATTGGTTTTCCCATGCATGGTTTCCCATTGAGATCTCTTCATCAATTGAGGACAAAAACTAATAATGGGAGGGATAACATCTATAATAGGAATGAGTTTTGAATTGGGTTCGAAGAATAACTGTACATAGGTGGTAATGATTTTCTCATGATCTTCCAGTAGCTCGATAATATGTTTATTTTCTTATTTTATTGTAAGAAATCAGGCTACAAATTCTTTGAATTATGTACACATATACCTAATGTGTGGCCTATCCCAAGGATATTCTATCCTTCTAATAATCATCTTGTTTCATTTCTCCCATAGGATTATCAACTTTTAGACATGAAACTTCCACATAATGAGATACAAAAGCCTTAGTGAAGAAATGAGAAGTTGTTCATTCTTTCTTGGTACACTTTATTTTGATGTAATTTGAGATGGCCTCAAAGTTAGGTTATGTGGCTTGTTTCACCATCCTTGATTCTCCTCCAAGAAAATATTTACCCATGGGATGGTGTCAATAAGTGAGGACACAAAATAAGGCATAGAAGAACTCTAGAGTGCTTAAAAAAGAACTAGAGCTTTCCCAATATGAGATGAATTAGTTGCAGAGGAGGAAACACTTAAGATGTATGGATTATTAGGAGATTGTGATGGATAAATTTCACCTAATTCAAGTGGTTAAATGAGATCTTGTCTGAACATTTCCTTATTTTAATCCTTCTAAGGGAGAAACTTTAGTTCACTTATCTTCCATAAGCTTCCTCTTAGAATATTCCTTTAAATGTGAAGGTCCCGTGGCCTTTTCTGGTGACTTGATAGAAGAAGTGTGAGACATGTTAGGAAAACTATGGTTAGTGCTCCACATGTGTATGTGTGTAAATAATAATTACATTGGTAATTATTATGTAAGATTAGTAAATGTATTAGTAAATAATGATTACATTAGTAATTATTATTATGAGTTAGTAAATATTTGTTATATTAAAACAACTATAACAAATATATTCTTATGTGAGTTTCAACAAAATCATGTATGAGGTTTGAACTTTTATAGCCACCTCGTATATTTTAGGGTGACTATTTTCCTATTTATATGGTTGTTTTATAATGTGAATTTTATTGGAAATATTGAAGATTATTTGTACAGTTCTCATTGTATGATCTCTCTCTCTCTCTCTGTTTAAATGTGTTGTGTATTCATCATTTGGGATCAAAGCATGTAGGTCCAACAAAGGAATTTATTCACCTAGTTTCTTTCCCATCTACTTCTATTTTAGTTCCCTAATCTTGAGAAGAAAGGAGGATGTGTTCTTTAAAATCAAGAAAGTATTTAAGAACCGACTCAAAAAAGTATCATCAGCATCCATATTGTCTATCTATATGCATCCAGATCATGTTTTGGTAATAGTCAACTCAGAATCTATGACACAATATTTTTTACAATAATTATCAATGATTCTAATACTTGTCTATGATTTTGTTCAATCACTAATGATCCTCTCTGATTGTCGATGAGCTCAGCGATAAACAAGACAATGAGTTTAGTTTTTTTATTTATCAAGTAAGTGTTTATTGTTTGTATGGGGACATCAATAACATCAATAGATAAATTTAACGGAGTCAACTTTCATACATGGAAGTGAAGATTCAAATGCCACTGATGAATAAGAATCTTTGGGGAATAGTTAGTGGCAAAGAAAAAGAGCATGTAGATGCTAGAAAATTTTTAGAGTAGAAAACTAGAGATGATAAGGAAAAATCCATAATAGGGATTGCAATGTAAGATTCCGAGCTTCATCATGTAGATCTAGAAAATCCCTCTCGGGTAATTTGGGAGATTTTAAATAAAAATCTTGGTGGCAAAACTGCAAATGCTAAGTTCAATTTAAAATTAAAATTGTTCAAATTTAAGATGAATGATGGTATAAACATGTCATGTAACATAAATGAATTGAGGTCTCTTATGAGACAACTGACATAAGTGGAAGTAGAAGTTGAAAAAGAAGATACAAAAGCTATCATTTTGAATAGCTTGCCTAAAAAACATAGTAATATTTTATTCATCTTTGGAAAAATGCCTACTCATACATTAGAATATAGGATATCTTCTCTTTTAGCCAAAGATGAGAGAACTAAAGAAGATATAGAATAAGAATTGGTAATGTGTGTGGATAATAAATATTAAAATTCCTCTAAAAATGAAGGGGAAGTTGAGTGTTTCTACTACAAGAAAAAGGGACATGCTTCCAAATAATGTAGAAATAAATCTAAAGATCTACTCAGTGGAAAAATTAAATCAAATGAAGCTAATATAATCATAAAAGAAGAAGAATCAGATATAAAGGAAGAGCCCATAAATGAAGAATGAAGCTATATTTTTGATGATTTTATTTTCTAAGAAGGAAACTAGAGGACGGAGGAAAACAGAGGTTGGAGGTCAATCAACAACCTCTCATAAATCACCAATGATGGGGATGCATCAAAGGTTTGGTGTGACATTTTATTTCAATTGTGTGTTTTCTTCCAGTTGTGCATGGTGTGTTGCAGTTTGCAGTGTTCCTATTTTTAATATCTAAAAATTTCACATTGGGGGGGAACATGATCAAATGTTCCATTTTTAGTTTTCAATTTGTAATGTGTGAGATGTTTTTCCTATGTTATTCTATGCAGTGAGATATTAATGAGGGATAATAATAGTAATTGGCACATCATGATGTGGTTGTAGGTAAACCACTTGAAAACCTTCATTTTTTGGTTTGTGGTAAACCACTTTGTAAAACAACCATTTTTGGTTGTTGGTAAACCATATGCAAAACCATCACATTTTGGTTTGTGGTACTCCACTTTATAAAACTACATTATTAGTTCATGGTCAGGCTCATGTTAAACCATCCGTTGGGTTTATAAACATCATGTGAAAATCACCTATTCATGAAAGCATGTTCAAGTACACAGATAGGTTTTTCTTATGCTCACACGAATGGGGGGGAATTGAAGGAAAACTATGGTTAGTGCTCCACATGTGTATGTGTGTAAATAATAATTACTTTGGTAATTAGTATGTAAGATTAATAAATGTGTTAGTAAATGATAATCACATTAGTAATAATGATTATGAGTTAGTAAATATTTGTTATAAGTTGTTATATTAAAACAACTATAAAAAATATATTGTTATGTGAGTTTCAAAAAACTCATGTAGGAGGTTTGAATTATTATAGCCACCTCTTATATT
The DNA here is from genome assembly GCA_019776745.2 of Taxus chinensis. Taxonomy (NCBI): domain Eukaryota; kingdom Viridiplantae; phylum Streptophyta; class Pinopsida; order Cupressales; family Taxaceae; genus Taxus; species Taxus chinensis. Next base: position 195,652,237 of record CM034147.1, on the reverse strand, counting down.
TTAGGATGGCTATTTTCCTATTTATATGGTTGTTTTGTAATGCAAATTGTATTAGAAATATTAAAGATTATTTGTACAATTATCTTTCTCTGATCTCTCTCTCTGTAAATCTATTGTATATTCATCAACACACTTTCTTGGAAGGATATAACAGACGACTAGATTCAATAAACAAAGGCCCATTTCACTTAAAATAATATGTTGACATCTGAGTCACTGCCATGGCTCTTTCTTTTATGTAACCCAAATTTCAAAGGTTCCATGGGGTGGGAGGAAGAGGAGAAGATTGCACTACTTGATATTTAGGATAAAATAGGTTTGATCCATCATCCTTCATTCCTTAATAAACAATTCAAACTTGAAGTACCTCATCTAATCTAGTGTCATTCTCATGTAGCCCCACTTCCTAACCTCAAAGTCATCAATATATTTAGCCCAATATTCCTCAATTTTTGGAATGTGATGCAAAATCAAGAGGAGGAAAGCCTTAAGATTATTACTACTATCAAAGTTAGCCCAAGATACATAGGAATACAAATTGAAAGATGAAAAGGAGGTCTCAATGTTTGTTTCATCGGTGATACTTTTTCATCCATAGATTCCCAGAGAGATATGAAAAGATATACCTTTCTTCTTTGAATTCTTACACCTAGTATGAACACAAGAAAACTACCTGAACAATTGAATCATTATTATATTGTCACTTGGATACCTTTATAGCCTGTAAGGTTCAAGATTGAACCCTCTGAATCTAATGTTGGTAAAGGTGGGAAAGAAAATGAAGCAACTTCTATATTTCTTGATAAACCTAGCTACTTGAGATGACATGATTTCCTTCGAGTAACCTTATGATATGCATGGTGAATGAAACATTCACCCTAGAGAAGTGTGAATTACTTTTTTGTTATGCAATTTGTATATATTTTTCATAGGATTACGACTTTTGTGGTACATTAGGTGTGGAGATACCTTGAAAAGGCCTTGTGTATGTGAGGGAATATACAAAATAGGGTTTCATGGTGAACTTGTTGGAGGTATGAAACTGTAAAAAATGCGGCCAATGAATGTTATTGCTTATAATCTATCCAAAGTAAATCATTTGATCTCCTTTTGTGACCACCAAAATGAATTGATCCATCCAATATTGAAATTACTTTATGGTTTCTTCCCCCATTACCCTATTCAGTAGAATAATTTCATTTGATTATTCTTCATGAAATTCCCTTTGGGATGAAGTCTTAGAGATTAGAGAAGGCTTCCTCTCCTGCTTAAGCCACAAACCAACTGCCAAGCCCTATAAGTATGTATATATACTTGCACATTCCTCTGAGGAAAACTCTCAAGTGATGATTATCATGTTATTATAGGTAGGAAATTGTAGGAATTGATAGACATCTTAAAGTGTTTGGAATTTGAGAATAGAATTTTCATTTGCCAAGATTGTCTTTTAATTTAAATCATCATGTTGAGTAAAAGAAAAATTTAACTCAATTATTTGATAAGATAGAGGATGAATACTTTCTTTGAATATCAAACTCAATAATATATTCTCCTCTATAGATTCACAAGGTTCATTTAATATCCTTGCTTGTAGATCTTCCAAGTTCATGTGTGTTATATCACTATCACCCACATTTGGATATTCAGTGATCAACATGGAAATTAGCTCCATATGCACGAGTATTTGAACTTTATGATGGCCAGAAGAAGTGAAAAATATTGGAAATGAGGGGATATTAATAACTTGACCCTAATCCCAACACTTTTTGTTTTAGTATATCCTATCCTGGATGGCTATTCTTTGTAAGTTTCTCAATTTTCCACTTTTTAATGTTTTTGATTTGAAAGGAGTGAGAATGATATTGAAATATTTGTGTTTTTGAAAGTTACTATTTTTATACTGTGAATACATGTCACAACTTCCTATTTTTAGAAGGTGGACCTCTAGATGTCAGAATTGAATGAAATCAGTTTGAAAAGATTAGTTTTTTTTCGGGATGCTCTGCTCTAATTTTTTAGAGGTTTGTAATTGCTGGTGTTTTAAAATTTCTTAAAGGAAAGTGTGATGGCTGAAAACTTCATCTATCTATATAAAATAATTTAGAGAATCAATGGATATGATCTTATATTTAATTCAATGGAATTTTCAAGTTGAGGAGATTGGTAAAGTTTAATGGAAAATAGATGCAAATTTTTGCAGTTATGAGAAAAAGTTGGTTTTCAAGCATGGCGGTTTCGAATAAATTTAAGTAGTATGTATATACACAAATGGTTTTTTTTTTTGTGGGAAAAAAAAAGCATTAAAAATGACTATGTGTTGAGATTTGAAGCATTTTACTCCTTTTACAAATTTAAAATCACCTTTTAACTCACCTAACTTAACCCAAGTCATTTGGGGGTTTGTGGGTGGGTTACAATGAAAAAAAGTGATAAAAGAGGAGAGTGGGAAAATGTGAAACAAAAGTACACTTTTTATAGGATCATGACAAGTTTCATAGTGTGGTAACATTTGAGAAAGATGGAAGGGTTGAAAATAAGCTCTCAGGAGACAAACTAAGGTTTTGCATGTGACCGGAGCTAACTACATGAAGGGGGGAACATTTTTGTATCCTTGATGTAACCTTGTATGTTAGGACAAGGGAAATGGAACAATGATCATGTAAAACTGTTCCATGGGTCAAGTCATCATGGGGAGAATGACTAAGTTCGATCAAAACACTCATTTTTAACTTCTGTAGTAACCTAGGATTTCACTTAAGTGATGAAACACATCCACACATAGGGGAGTGAAATTTAGTGTCCCTTTTGTCCCCTTATATAAAAGGATAATGGAAAACACCTAAAAAAGTGTGAAAAGGGTGAAGGGGTCATATTTTCCAGTTGTGTACGCACTCCTCATACACCAGTTGAGATGTTTAAGTGAAGAAACAAAAATCTCAAACAAGAGGTGAAATTTAGTGTCCCCACTATCCCCTTATACCAAGGTACAAGGTAAAAGGGATATATGAGGGTGAAAAGTGCACTCAATCTTGTAAACTATGTTGATTTCATCCTTCCAACACAAGAATATAACACAGAGAGTTCTTTTTCAGCCTTTAGAGAAAGTCATGGAGTTGGGAGGTCAAACCTTATATGATTTTGAATAAAAAATCTTATGATTTTAGTCAAACCATTTACAAGAGACAATTATATTTATAACTTTATTTTCAGGCCCAATCACCCTTTTGGCACAAAGAGTTACTTCATGGACTCAAATTGTCATGGAATATTGTGAAGAATTGGACCAAAACTAGTGTGTCTACCATGTGGTGAATTCCAAGAGATTTATATTGACTATTTTTTATCTTCCAACTCTTAGATCTCTCAAAATATCTAGAACAAGTCCACTTTATACATTGAAGCTAACATTCCATGTACCCAAAATAACCACGTTTTTTTCTTAAATGATTCCCAACACCATATGACACCAAGGAATTCTTCAAAACTTCACTTGATCTCTTCGGTACTCCTTTACATAGCTTCTAGATTTGTTGAGAGCTTGCAAACATCCATCGAAGGGTATTAATTTATTACAAATTAGCTAAAAAACCCTTTTTATACTTTCGAGAACTACTCCACCTTGGATCTCAACAATTTCATGAGTCAAACTAGACTTGTATATTTCCCTGCACATTAAACACACTTTAAAATCATGTTAGAAAATTCTTCTCAACTAGAATGAGGATGACACAGTTGATATGATGGATATAAGAAGGGTTTACAATGACTAGGAAGACAATTTTTCATGTGGGGGATTGGTTATCACGATAAAAAATTTAAATTTGAGATGCTAGATATTCAACATGACAATAGAAAGTTACAATTATTTTAACTAATTCCTTATTAGTTAAGTATATTAGTATTGAAGTAGAAATACATTAAATAATGCTATATGATAATTATTCTAAATTAATTAATAAAAATTAACCATGCACATTTAGAATAAATCATTAATAATTGCAACTAGGCTTAAACCATGTAGTGAATTCTTATAACATAGAGTGGGACAAATATAATCTAGGTTTTTAGACAATTATAATTTTTCCTATATCTATACATTCCTCATTTTGAAACCATAAATCGATCCTATCTGGGACCATACAACTGTTCTTTGAATATGGTGTGGTCTTAACTAATTCTATACAAATTTGGGCCTATGTATAATGGGGTTCTACAACTTCAATTTCCCTTCACTTACCTATAAATGAGTGTTGGTATCTATTTATAGGGATTGCCTAACTGTGAAAACAATAACATGAACCAATAAATACCATATATACCTATAAAAAAATTCATGAACAAATTAGATAGCTAAAGGATAAATTGATGTATCGGTAAGGATGGACTACCCTTGGTGTTGAACCCCTTCTATGAAAATCCGAGTGCTATAGTACTACATTCCCTTGAGTGGGAGAAAACCTCATGTAGTTATCCTAGTGTAGGTGAAAGTGTATCAACATATATAAGACAATCCCATATTGGTTCCCTCGTGTCTTTTGACTCAAATATTATAGTATAGAAATAAACTCAATACAATATTAGCTCAATTTTGTGTGATAATTATATTTGGATAATCCCCTTTATCACTTAAAACCTTATAAAATGTTTGGAGTGAATTGTTATTGATCAAACATGGATATACGACATTTGAGTGTTTATAAATGGAGGATAGAATCTTGAACCTTTTTAAATTTCTTAAGATATATTTGATGGATACTTTGACTAATGTATAACTACTTTAGTAAGATTTACTATATCATTAAATTATTTAGTGTTGATATTTGCAATAGAATCTTATGTAAATGCAATGTGAGTTATAAAGTAAAATTAACATATATAGGATTCCATATCTTAATTCTACACATTATGGAATACCTAGGGGAGATGAATTTAGTCACATAAGATATTAAAATTATAAAACAAATCAATAGATACGAGGGTCTAATATTGTATAGGTCGGATAAGACCGTACTTAACTATATACATGAGATGCAAAGTTTTGGACATGGAGCTAATGTTTAGAAATTTAGAGTGTGGGAGTGATGCATAGAAAAGGATTACTACTTTTTATTACTAATATTTTTTTAATGAATGAAAAATTAGTTTGAAATGATGAGAAAGTCAATGTGAGTGTGTGTATAGACACAAATACACATATACATATACATATATATGTACACACGCGTGCACGCGCACACACACACAATGATTAGGATTAGAATGTGAGCATTGGTATTAACATAGGCACAATTCCAAAGGATAAGTTATAAAATGTAAATTTTTCCATTATCCCCATTTAAGTTTGAAATTTAAAATTACATTCTTACATGTAAAAATATACCTAAATGTCACACACACTTTTACTTTTCTTGATTATTATTGTCCTTTGTGTTGGTGTTGACATGTTCCATGGTGAAACTTATGATGTAGAGTATAGTCAATATCAATACTAGGAATAAAATTATCAATCAAATGTAAATAATGCTTGTAACCTTGAAGAATTGAAATTATATAGAGTAAAGTACATAGATGAAAAACATGGAGGAAATACACTGATACATTTTAGAGAGGTAATATCTACCATTGTCATTGTACTTAATATATTTAGAATTATGGTTGACCTAACAAATGATATGGGGTGATCAAACCATAATTGTGCCAAAGGAGAAGCTACAATACGAGATAGAGTTAAGTACACATGACCTAAACTTACAAAGGAGAGGTATCTACACATCTCATTTAGAGGGAAGAGTAGTGTGTAGATTATCTATCCATCCTGATATATTACCAAAAAAATACAAATATGACTCTAAAAATAGCCTATGAAGAGCTCATCCACTTCAATACCTTCCAAACCCATAGACCACACCACTGTAGATAGATCTAGGCACAATTTTGTAAATAAAAACTCAAATTTGAAAAGGAATGGATGAACCATGCCCTCATAATGTGTTGTACAACTAAATTTGATTATGTAAATACAAATAAATGTAAATGAAAAGAAGGACCTTATATCTATTAATGTATTTTATATGTGTAATGTTGGAGTGCATTACTCATGATGCCTATATCTCACTCTAAATTTTGTCATTTATGTTTAAATCTATACAAGAAGTTTATAAATTCCTATAAGAATTTCAAAGTATTGGATTTCTCAGAGAATATTCCTCTAGGATAGGAACATCCAGTTAGGGTCTATACTATAGTATGGTCTTGACCTACATTGCATGGTCATGAAAAATATGAATCCTACCACTTTTTTGTATTTGTAATTGTTTTTAGGATAAAACTTGTGTATAAAACTATTTTTAAACTCTATAATCTATCTTTATTAGCTATATAGATAATGCATATTGATTAATGCCCCCTATTTTGAGGCTTGTGTGATAAGGAACTTAAGTGCAAAGATAAAAATAAAGTATGTGTTTGGTCCATATTAGAAAAATATGATACTTGACATTGGATAATAATGAAGGGTTAGTAATGGCCACTATTGGGAACCCATTATTACAAGTGGGTTGCACAAGGTGGAGACTATGACACACAAAGACAAAAAAAAAACAATAAGAAAGAGTTGAAATAATAATAATATGTTCTAGAATTATGTCCAAAGGAAAATTAATAGTCAAATAAGACAACATAAGAATTAATATGTAAATGAATCAAATTAACAAATAAAGTCAAAAACATGGGACACCAATAATTTCATAAGACAATCACAAGTGGGGCATATAGGCCACATAAAAAGAGGCAATGGAACATAAAATAGATGCATAGATTAAAAAAATGGGACACCGATCATAGCACAAGACAATCAAGGCACTTAGGACATATATAATAAATATTCATGTAGTCAAATAATCAAGTAAAAACATAATCTAGGAAATAATTATAGAAAACAATAGTAAAAGAAAGAACATAATAAGATATGTTAGCAATGTAAAAGGCATATGTGTTATCCATTTATCCTAGAAGATAACATATACACAATATAATAAAGTGAGCATATTGTGGAAGTAAATATAATTAAAATGAAATTAAGTTTTCTATATAGTGTAAGATGTGCCCCCAATTGATTAGTGTCATTGGGAAGGGACTGGAATGACACATGTCATTATATACCAATCTAAGTGTATCCTCCATCAATATCAACATATCTCATGAATGCAGGTGAGTAAAAAATTATATAGATAAGTATGTTATCTATCAATACAATATGACAAACAATATATGTAAAGTGTTCAACTAGCCAATCAATTCGTATAGAGGTCTTTATTTTGTATTTTTGAAAATATTTGAATGATTTTGTATTATGTAATTATTTGAATATTTTTGTCCTTTTTAAAATAACTATAGTTAGGTAAGGAGAGTAACACATGATATTATTGATGAGGAAATCATTAGGAGGAGGGGAAGACCCATGAAGTGAAGGAGGATTAGGCCTCAAATATGCAATAATAGAAGAAGGAGCAAAATACATACTTTTTTTCGGAGGGTACCTAGGATGGAAATATTCATGATGAGAATCATATACACTAGGAACCATAGTAAGAAAATAAGGAGTGATAGACCAACTAAAAAAATCACGTGAAATAAAAGAACTAATAGGAAGCCTATGATTTGAACAACCACTAACAAAGGCATGTGCACTAGGAGACCTAGGAGATAAAGAGCCAATAATAGAAACATGTGTAATAGAATACCTATTAGGAGGGATATGAGGGGTGGAACCACTAGAAGAAGCTTGTGTGGAAAATGTAGATGAAGAAATAGATATCATACCTTGATGAATGAGTATTGGGGAAGCGTATGGGATACCCTTGAATATATATATATTTTTATTTTTAATGAATTTGACACAATGATGCATGATAAATGGTATATCCTTAAATTTCATAGTTAAGGTAATGATAGACATATATCACATGTGTGTAGAGAAGTAACAATAAAAAATGGAATAGCTTTAATTATAGAACCAATTGTAAGAGGTATTAAAACATGTAGAAGATTTTTTTTAGTATCAAAATTGACATGTTTTTTACTATACCTAAGATAAGAAAGAAAATTAAAAGTGTAAATGTTATGTCTAACACTAGACTAAATAATAAATACATATAGAATGTTGAAAAATAAAATCATGAGTGTATAGTTTATAAAAAAAGAGTATATTCCATACCAATAAAATCAAAATTAATGATTGGACGAGAAATTCATATAATAGTAATAGTACCAATCATAGTGTCTAATGGATAATAATAAGGTGTGAGAGATACATCATGATGATCATGGCACACTTATGAATTAGATTTAACAATGTTGCAATTAAGAAGTAGTTCATTGAACATTTTCATCTTTGCATTATCATTAGCTTACTTATATTTTCAATGGGAGTGTCCCATTCAATATAATTATCATTGATAAGATCTTGTATGATACAAAAAATGTTTAAAACATTGATTATTAGAATGATCAACAAATATATGATAAGTATAATAGGAACTAGTATAAAGATTCTTTCTATGAGGATTGTTTGCATTCGTGTCAAGAAAAGGTGGGAGATATACAATATTGCACTCAAGAAAATTTATAAGCACTAGGTGAGGTGTGCAAGGTAATAATGTAAATTTCCATTAAGAAGATTGCAACTAAAGGTCTATAGGTTGATAAATAACATTAATAATAAGTTTAACATCAGTATTATTATCATTAGATTAGCCTTTGAAATTAAAATTTTCTTGAAACTTGGAATGGGATGTGTTGTGGGCATTGGTGACATATTTAAGATTTTTCATGATAAGGAACTTAGTTTCAAGGTATTTAAGTGTATTCCATAAATGAATAAAAGAGAGGAGTTATTGAAAGATAACTAATTATTGAAAACAAGTGAAAGTGATTTGTTTGAATTAACCTTGAATCTCATTATTGGATAGAATATTGTTCATACTTGTTAGCATTTTATTAAAAACATATAACACAATAACTATGTTTTATGTATAACCTTTTCATATATTAGACATTCGAGCATAAGGAATCTTGTCCCCACTATTGATAGAGTACTATACATGGAATTTACTATCTAAAGGGGTATAATCCTAAATTGAAAGAGTGGGAAGATCATAGAACAATTGTAATAAAATTCCTTGAGACTTACAGGAAATATCTTGGTACCTAATCGGTCACTGTAAGTGTAATCCAAGGAAGAATAATGGAAAGCATGAAGGTGATATTCAACATCACACTTTTCATAAAATTAGGAATCTTAGGAAGGACAAAATCCATATGCATGGGATAGGAATCCACTTTGGAAGCAACTGTGCTATTAAGAAATTTAGTAGAATATATGACATGAGATCAAGAATAGGCACCTTAATTTAATTGAAATAGTTTTTATTAAAAATTATGAACAAGTGTTTTAAGAGCATGTGTGCTAGAATAATAATCATGTTAATAATTATAGGTACATATAGGATATGTAGTAATGAAAGTGTTCATAGGCATAGAAATAATAACACTATGAAGTTAACCAGTAGTTTCCCCAAAACAAATAAACGCCATAGATGTAAAAATAGTAGTTTTTGTTTTTATCTAAAGTGAGTAAGAACTATTTTGAATTTTTTTTACCATATTTATGGATCTGGGTAGTAGCAACATTTTGTCCCATGCCTTAACCCTAATTAGGGGTGGTGAGAAAGGCAGATAAACTTGTTGGTAGGTCATCGAATCTTCTATGTAGACTAGAGGCTCTTCTTCATTGGTCAATGAATCTTCTCAAGAGATGCATCAAGGTTTGACATGATCCCTTATCTATGTCGTGCCTTTGGTTAATGGTTTGGGGAATTTGAGACTGTAGATGTTGTTGTAGGCACTGTTGGCGTAAGAGAAGTTGCTATCATCCAAGGGAATGACTATGTTGTAAGTTCTCTATTTTTCTTTGGCCGTGGAAACATCCCTTTGGTATCTTATGTGGAGGCGCTAACTAAGGTTTCTTTGGAGGTAGTGTCTACATGAGCAGCTAGGTTTGAAACCATTGGACCAATCAAAGGTAGTTTTCTAGGTAGGATATTTTTGGAAGTTTCTAAGCCCTTCAGTTGACTTCCTTCCAAGCATATGACTTATGCTAATACCTCATCTTCAATATCCTTTGGAGCATAGGTTCTCAAATCGGAAGCATATTACAAGAAAAATGGGCTCATTTGTAGATTTAATAATCTATTCCTAGGTCTTCCAACACTTCATGAATAGATATTGACTCATTTGAGGCCTCTTGTGGAAGGTAAACTGGATATTTATCATGAAAATGCACAAGTTTGCACAGCAAAAACACCGAATATATTATTCACATCATATCTTACATTCAGATACATTTAGATATATATAGGACATATAATTCCTATATTTTAGGAGGTAGCCTTAACTACTTCTCCCACAAATATCTCCCACACTCTATATACGTGAGTGGTTAAAACTCACCAACAAATAATTGTTATATGTTGTTTTATATAACAACCATATAACATAATATACTAACAATACTATTTCACTCACACACTATATGTATATTATTATTATTGAGTTATAAACTCATATAATAATAATATATTACAAATATTATTCAATCCATACAAATGGGAGCACTAACAAAGTATATTTCCCAACATTCCCCCCCTTAGTGCGAACATGGGGAAAACCTGCCTTATACTTGCACCTGCTCATGATCTGGTGATTTTCACAGGATGATCACAAATGTCAAGGATGGTTTTACAAATGGTTGACCACAAACTAAGAATGGTGGTTTTGCAATTGGTTTACCACAAACCACAAAGTGATGGTTTTGCAAATGGATTACCAACAACCAAGAATGGTGGTTTTGCTATTGGTTTACCACAAACCACAAATGAAGGTTTTTAAGTGGTTTACCTATAACCACATCATGATATGCCAAGTACTATTCTCAGCCCTCGTCACATCTCACTGCAGGGAATAACATAGGAAATTCTGCTGACATCTGTTGCTCATACATACATAGAAAAAACTGACATACTGGAAATGGAACATTGGATCATGTTCCCCCCCTCAATGTTGTTAGGAAATATATCTTAGTGCTCCATTTGTATGTACGGGTGAATAATAATTACATGTGTAATTATTATTATGGTAAATTAGTGAAAGTACATTTACTATGTAAATGTAAATAGTAAATGTAAAATGTGGTTAGTATGTGGCAAGTTAGTAAGTTAGAATAATAAAACAATTAGTATTGTTTTATTATTATATTGGTGAGAGGTTGAAACCATATGGGTGTATGGTTGTATATGAAGACAAATGTTGTTGTAAGGATTGTTATTTTACATCTTCTATATAATGGAGTGTAATAATAATAAAAATATAATATAGAGTTGTTGATTTCAATTATTGTCTGTAGCTATTTCATAGATTCTTTGTATTAGATCAGATTAATTTCTACATTTGGTACCAGAGCAGGTTAAATCTGTCTCGAAGATGATCTTGTAACTTTTGTTTCGTGATCTGGGTTTCTCCAAAATTTTGTGAGTGGAACGATCTGTTATATAGAAAGCTACAAGAGAAATTTCAGCATAACCCAGTTCGTAGTTTGGGAGAAACGTGCAATTTACTATACAACACATTGATCACTGTTGTTTTTTGAAGAAATCAGAGAATCAAAGGTAATTCAAATCTACATTCAATTTTTTTTGGATATTTAGATTCAGTAAAATGGATACACCATTAGATAAATTTAATGGGCTAAAATTCCATACATGGAGGGTAAAAATCCATATGCAGTTAATGAATAAAAATATATGGAGGATAGTAGATGGAAACGAAAAAGTACCTACAGATGTAAGCAAAATTGTAGAATGGGAAACTAGAGATGAACAAATAACAGATGGAATTGACTATAATTATGAATAATTTCTATACTAAGTGAATTTCTTGGAGGAAGGAGGCACAGGAGGTTGGAGGTCATTCAGCGACCTCTCGTCAGTCACCAACGACGGGGCCATATCAGCTATGGTGATTATTTTTTAATACAGTGTGTTCCTGTTGTTTCTTTGTATTTCTGGTAGAGTGTTTGGTTGCAGTGTTCCTATTGTGGTTTTCAGAATAAATGAAATTTCACATTGAGGGGGAACATGATCTCAATGTTCCATTTCTAGTTTTCTACATTTCTGGTATTTTCTATATATGCAGCAGATTTCAGCAGAATTTCCTATGTTATTCCCTGTAGTGAGATGTGATGAGGGCTAATAATAATACTTGGCATATCATGATGTGGTTGTAGGTAAACCACTTGAAAACCTTCATTTTTGGTTTGTGGTACACCAGTTGTAAAACCACCATTTTCGGTTGTTGGTAAACCCTATGCAAAACCATCACCCTTTTTGGTTTATGGTAAACCAATTGCAAAACCATCATTTTTGGTTTATGGTCAACCCTATGAAAAACCATCTATTAGGTTTATAATCATCCTGTAAAATCATCAGATCATGAGCAGGTGCAAGTATAAGGCAGGTTTTCCCCATGTTCGCACTAAGGGGGGAATGTTAGGAAATATATCTTAGTGCTCCATTTGTATGTACGGGTGAATAATAATTACATGTGTAATTATTATTATGGTAAATTAGTGAAAGTACATTTACTATGTAAATGTAAATAGTAAATGTAAAATGTGGTTAGTATGTGGCAAGTTAGTAAGTTAGAATAATAAAACAATTAGTATTGTTTTATTATTATATTGGTGAGAGGTTGAAACCATATGGGTGTATGGTTGTATATGAAGACAAATGTTGTTGTAAGGATTGTTATTTTACATCTCCTATATAATGGAGTGTAATAATAATAAAAATATAATATAGAGTTGTTGATTTCAATTATTGTCTGTAGCTATTTCATAGATTCTTTGTATTAGATCAAATTAATTTCTACAAATGTGAAATTTCCACTTATTCAATCACAAACACTGCAAACAGGAACACTGATACTGGAACTATGACAAGAAGCACACGACACAAGCTGAAAGAAAATACACCATAAAAATGTCACCAAACCATCTGTGTGGCCCCGTCATTGGCAACTGACGAGAGGTCGCTGAATGACCTCCAACCTCCGACGCCTCCTGCCTCCGGTATTCTGCTACTTACTTAGCGGATATGGAAATGAAGCTCATTTACAAACTACTAGGTGTCAGTTTCCACCGAAAATGCACCCCCCCACTTGGATGTTGTGTACAAGCGATAATGAGTCCAATAGTTGAAATGTGAGGCAAAATTTTTTATTTTTACAATTTTTTTTGACAATTTTCCTAATAATCACCTAAATGACGATAAAAAACTGACACAAATATATTTTTGACACTTTGACTCTGACTATTTTGACAGACTAATGAATCAATTTTTGACTAGATTTTTATAAAAACAATAACTGACTCAACAATTCTTGTCTTACAAATATTTGACATTGAATCTCAAAATGACTAATTACAAAGACAACTTTGACTTTATTGAGAACATACAAAATCTTGAAACTTTTACTCCACAAAAATAAAATACAAGAGTATTCACTTGACTCTTTTACAAAACACAACATAGAAAATGGAAATAACTTAGGATGACTCTAACACTATGAAACCTATATTAAAACACTAAACCATATTTTTGAATGTGTACAGCATGGACAAAAATTAAAGTAAATATTGTCTCAAAATATATACTTTTACTACCTATATTCACACAACGATATGGAGGAATGACAAACATTTAGGTATTAAACAACACTATTTAATTGAAAAATATAATACAAATGGGACCAACTACTATTGCAAATAATATTTGGTACAATGAACAAAACATAAAGGCTAAATAAAACAATAACCGACTAATAACTCAAAAACGCTAATTGAAGGAAAATGGATAGATATTTCCCTGAGATCGTGGAATGCTTTTCGAGAATCAAGCAGCTCAACATTTCAATGCGCAGTCTATGTTTATTGGAGGGGTGAGCATGAGCTTGGTGTATTTCATGTCTAATGTTCCATTCATTTCCACCTACCCCAAAGGAATTTTCTTTATCACGTGTTTCTCGTTGTCTGTCCCAATCCCAAAACTTTTCACGATCTAAAGAATTAGAAGAATGGAAAGAGGAACTGCAACGAAAACTAGCATAAGAACGTGAATTTGGAATGGAATCCCTGTCAGTATTTACACGCTCACTACCCCCACTATTATTATTGAGGCCTCTTTGAGAGGACAACTGAAAATTCCTGTCTGTTTGGTCCAATACAAATGCCAAAGTCTGCACAGCTATCCCAAGAAAAAATAATGATGCCAATAAAAAAAAAAATTCAAACAAAATTGGGTAACTCCCGAGACAGAGAAACAAATCTACCAGCGGTCTAAGATTAACATTTTGATGTGCCTGCGTTGGAGAGATCATAAGCAGCGCATTTTCCTTAGCAACAACGTAATTTGTGGATCGAGCTAATGAAATTCCTCTGCGGTAGACGTGACTGAGGCACCAAGGATGGTAGATATTTACAGAGCCGTGGAGTGACCAGCGAATTCTAGGTAAGATGGAGATGGCAAAATCTTAATGATTCACACTACTTAATCATGTATGGCTAAAAAATGACTCTCATGGCAGGATTATCACCGCTCTGATACCAAATCATGAAAATGCACAAGTTTACACAGCAGAAACACCGAATATATTATTCACATCATATCTTACATTTAGATACATTTAGATATATATAGGACATATAATTCCTATATTTTAGGAGGTAGCCTTAACTACTTCTCCCACGAATATCTCCCACACTCTATATACGTGAGTGGTTAAAACTCACCAACAAATAATTGTTATATGTTGTTTTATATAACAACCATATAACATAATATACTAACAATACTATTTCACTCACACACTATATGTATATTATTATTATTGAGTTATAAACTCATATAATAATAATATATTACAAATATTATTCAATCCATACAAATGGGAGCACTAACAAAGTATATTTCCCAACAATTTACACCACATATAAGGGGTGTTTTAATTTTTGTCTTTGATAAAACCTATGTTAAATATATTTTTTTTGGAAAAGTTTGCACTTTTAGTCTCATTTTTTGCTTATAAAACTATGGTTCCCCTTGTTTAATAATGTGACTGATACTTTTCATGTCAAACCTATTTGTATTTGGTTACCGTATTTTCCTCTCCAAATTTGGAGTGAGAAATGCTTACTTCTAATAGGGGATACCTTGGGTAGATTCTTGTCTATTGACATAAAGACACCTTCATGTGATTTTACCACATTTGCTCATATATTGGTTGATGTGAGTACTTCTGTTGATTTTCTATCTTCTATTGAACTCATTGTGGAAGAGCAAATATTGACTCAAAACTATATTATGAAGGTTTCAACATTAGATGAAAGACTTATTTTTCTCTTGGTCACTTAGCTTCAGATGGGAAAAAAAATTTAAAAGTAGAACATCTTGGTGGAAGAATTAGGACCATTGTTATCTGGTTATTGATATTCAATTGGATAGTGTTTTAGAGGAAGATTAAGAGAACTAGGATGGTTTAGGTCTTAAGAATGAGGAGGTCATTCCTTCCCCTTCTCATGTAGAAAAGGTTTCCCTTCTTTGTTTTGATATTGAGGACATTAACTCCCTTCCTCTTGTGTCGACGGAGCTTAAAACTCTTGGGGATAAGGAAAATATTGAAATAATCATACCGGTACACACTAATGAAAATAAAACTATGATATTACCGATGTTGGATGGATTACTGTGGATAAAAATCAGAAAGGGAAAATGGTTAATGATCCAATTTTGATGCATTTAAGATCCCAAGGGAAGGTGTCTCAGGGAAAAGCTGGTAGCTTTTTTTTTCTATTTTTTTTTTGTTTGTTTGTCTATGTTTTTGTTGTTCCTATTTTACACTGAAGATGCAGATCCATTTGATCCTCATTGTTAAATATTTGTATCTATTGGAACATGATGTTATGGGGTAGGATCCCCTTAACCCACTTTTAGCATTAATAAAAAAATAGTAGATGTAACCATAATAGAATATGCGGGAATAAAATCTGGAGTCAAATATACCAGTGTATGATTGATATGGTCTCCAAAAACATATAAAAGATAATCAATGTTATGAGGATTATATTACAAAAAGTGTGCGAAATGGAGTTATTCATATTGAAGAGAGCCTTGGGTATGAGAATTGGGCTAATGATGGGATACCTCACCTTAAATATGTTCAATAAAAATAACATAGAGAACAATATCAATCATGTAATTTGTGCATTCATGAGTACTATAAACCATAGAATATTGATGTTCACCAAAGTACTAATAACTAATAGAAGTAGAAGTTATTGCGGATTAAGCTAGAAGAAAAAAACACATTGGTCCCCTCCCACATACATAGTATAAGACTAGATTTGATCAAATGGATAATATCCCATACTAGGGAGAGGGAAAAAACCCT
Source organism: Taxus chinensis (assembly GCA_019776745.2). NCBI lineage: Eukaryota > Viridiplantae > Streptophyta > Pinopsida > Cupressales > Taxaceae > Taxus > Taxus chinensis. The sequence continues at coordinate 195,635,677 of CM034147.1, read as the reverse complement.
TAAGATTGAGAAAAATATTATTAAAAATTTGAAGACTCATGAGGATACATAAAAAAAGAGATCGATAATGCATAAACAAAAGAAGGGTAAACACTAGGGTAGCTAGGGTTTGGGTGTTAAATTCAAAATAAAATATTGGCACAACATATTTTCTTACCAATTCCTTATTAGTAAAGTATGATAATATTTAGTTATAAATAATTCGAATAATGTTATAGGATGACTATTCTAAATTAATTAATAAACATTAACTATGCACGTTTAGAATAAAGAATTAATATTTATAATTATGCTACAAAATTTAAATGTCCGTGTACAAAAAACAAAGGGATAAGTAATTAACTATGTAGAATGATACAAAGATGATTTGGGTGTGTAGACTAGGTAACTGAGTTTTTCTATATCTACAAATTCTTTTGTATCTTAGATTAGAACTAGAAATTGCTCATGTGTAAGACCGTGTAAATCTAATTGGGATGTGGTATGGTATTGAATGATTTTGTATGTCAATAGAACTATATAAGTTGGTTTTTCTAAATTTTATTACCCTTGGTACAACTTTGTAACCACTTGTAATGATCTGTGAAAAAAACAAACTCTACATATCTACAAAAAAATAATAAAATAATTAGATAACCAGAGGAGATATCAATGTATGGGTGAGGTTAGACTACCGTTGGTGGTCAACACATTTTGAGATAATCCAAATGTTTCACTACATCACCTTGATTGGTAGCAAGCCTCATGTAAATTTCCTAGTGTAGATACAAGTGTGGATAAATATGTAAGAAAACCACAAGAAAATCCTTTATTGGTGAACTTGCATCTCTTGAAAAATATATATTGTGATAAATATAGAGAATAAAATGTACTCAACATGGTGGTAGTTTGATTTGGTGTGCTTCAAATGATTATAATTTCCCCTTTTTCCCTTGAATACCTTTAAATATTTTTATAATGACTTGTTATTACTTAGACATGGCTTTAATACCTTTGAGTTGTTGGAAATAAATGAATATAAAATCCTAAATTTTGTTTGAGTGCTTCAGACCTATGTGGTTGCTACCCTAATTGATATGTAACAAATTCAATAATTTTAGGAGAGCCTTGAAGGATTTAGTGTTGATATTTTTAATAGGATATTGTGATAATGATAGGTGAGTTATAAAGGTAATTGACTTGATTATATAGTATTCTATAGGTTAAAAATTAAAACTATAATAGACCTAAGGGAGATGAAATGACTTAGAAAATTTATTAATAATATAAAAAAAATCCTTAGATGGAAGGTCTATAACTGTACATGTTGGTCAACACCATACTCCACTATAGACTTAATATGTAATTTTTTGGATATGAAACTTAGGATGTAAAAGAAAAAGATCGAGAATGATTCTTGGAGATAGATTAGTGCTTTAGATAACTAATATTTATTTGATGAAATATAAAGTGTGTAAATATATATATATATATATATATATATATATATATATATAATTGGGATTAGAATGTGATAATTTGTATTAGCATAGACATAAAGGAAAAATTATCATTCCCAAAGGATAAGTTTCCAAATTTTAATATCTACACTACCAGTATGCCACATCATAGAAATATTATGTCATGATACTGACATGACTCATGATATTGTTTTAGACATACTATGTATTCATGAATTATTTGGAAAACACCACATCTATTGTGTTTTGATTTACATTGGCGCTAATCACAATATGTGCACTTTTAAGAGACTTGATTTTTTGGGATATAATAAATTTCATGTGACATTTAATATTGATAACTCTCTTTGACATATTATAGCTTATAGTTGGAACTACTACTATGGTTATTCCCTTTTTGGCTAATATTTCTCTTGGCTCATGTGATATCTGTCTAGATTGACCTTGACTACAATTTTTAAGGATATCACATCCATTTCATATTAATAGAGAAAGTTAATATATAATAAAAAAATTTAATGGTCAATGGTATAACATATGAGGCCCCAATACCCAAGGTCTTCAATATGAAAGAGAGGGTTGTTACACAAAATCCTAGAAAATTTACACATGTTACTTTTATTGGGTCTATTTCTTTTGCTCAAGCTATATGCCTCCTATTACATATGCAACTTATAGTGTGTGTCTCTCTTTTCCTTTAGCTAGGCCCCTTATTACATATGTTACTTCTACTAGGTCTCTTACTACAAGGGCTTTTGCTAGGTATCTCATTACATTTTTTACTTGTAGTAGGTATCTCTCTCCCATGCATATTATTAGATCTCCTATTACATATGATACTTCTAGTGGAGCTCTCCTGCAGTGTGTCTATCCATCCTAGGTCCCCTATTACATATATTATGCCTCTTACACATGTTACACGACCTCAAATTTCTAAGGTCAATCCTTCTCCTACTACACATGTGACATATCTAAGGTTCGAGTCTCCTTCACTTTGTGGATATTCCCCACCTCCTAATAAATAAATAATTGGGTATCTCTTGTACTACCCTCCCTTTTGTACGTATATAATTTCAAAAATAAAAAATATAACAATTATCACATAAACAAAAAACTTTCAAATCTTTTTATAAACATAAAATTAGGACCTATATGTGACTTTTATAACTACTTTGTTACTCCACATCAATTGTTTGTCATATTGGTTTGATAGGTATAATTTTTTTTTTTATATTCTCTTTATACACATTAATGCATGAGGTATATTGATCTTTATAAAATACACACATAAATTGTTACACGATAACAAGTGTTAACATATTCCCTACATAGTTGAGCCTAATATTCCGTGTGTATCTCCTACACTTAATATGTCTTATTATTTCATTATAGCTACTTTTAATTCCTCATTATTTTGTATTGTGTATATGTTATCTTTCATAATACATGAAGAACACATGCTTATTGTGTAGTGCTATTTTATAACTTCTTGATTTATTAATTCTATGTATGTAACCTATGAAATTTACTATGTTTTTGAATACAATTTTTTACCCCTTGATTTTGTATTTTATAGCCTATTTCTTGTGCTTGTATGCATGAAACCTATGTGTCTCTTTTTTTTGGACTATTTTACCTTCTATATGAGTACCATAAGTGATATTTCTTGTGTAAGTATTATCTAGATTACTTGTATACATGCTTGATTTTTCATTTGTTCACTACTATAAATGATTTCTTGTGAGATTGTTGGTTGTTTATGTTTTGCTATTATTTTTCACCATGGTTACCACCATGCATAACCTATTATAGGTAAAAGTTATTAATGGTAGACACATATGATAACCATCCTTGTGATATATTATAAATGATCTAACTTATCTACCATGTGTAAACATTTTTATTTTGATCTACACACTTTATTGACACATCTCACATGCCTAAAAAAAGAGCATTTGGTGGCATGGGTTACACATATACATATGACATAGATAGATTCCATGACTTGTAATTTTTGTATTGAGGTCAGAGATCCTAAAAAAATATAACATACATAGACCAAGGATATAAATCAAAGTTGTAAAAAAATATCAACTACGAAGAGAACTATAGTATGGTATGGCCCGTAATGGACATTTCCTTCCTAGCATATTTTTTTGTCATTCTTATATTGTTTTAGACATTTATAGAATTTGGTATAGACTCAAATATAGATGAAAAAGTTTAAGGTATAATACAAGGGATGTGAGTACTTTATTCCTCCTTTACTACATTATTGTGGAAAAATCACAGCAACCCTGAATACTTACAAGTAATTGAATGGGAAATCACTGTGATTTGTCAAACATGGAGCTATCCTAAAGTGTGGGACTTTGCAATCAAGATAGCTCTCCAGAGAAGGCTGAATTCCTATCCTAACCTAGTGCCAACTACTCCAAAATGTAGATATTTTCTAATCTAACCCTACTCTAATGCTTCTCCAAGGGGATAAGCATAGAATAATTGCATGAAAACAAAACGTACTATAAGGGAAGGTGATGCACCAAGAAGGGATGTTGGACAACCTGCAATGCATGGGAATGAAAACAAGTAGATTAGTGAGGGTGGTCAAGCACCACAAATTCAAACACCTGCTACAAACTCACTTTGTAATAAACACAACCCATTGAGATCTTGCAATGACAATTTAACAATGCACAATAACCTTAACTGCAATGAAATATTAGATAAGATAAAATAAACACAAAGGATGGTTTAGAATCATCCACATATTTGTTTTATTACTCCAAAAGTTGACATAATACATTACATGACGGGCCAAAGAAACAAATTCTGCATTACAATGTTCAATAGAGAGGATTGAATCTCCACACATTTCTCATAGACAGGAAAGAAGGAAGGGGCGATTACAAAGTATCCAACCTTTTGAAATGAGCCCCTCCTTACAATTTTTAGAAGAAATTTCAAGAGAAAAGAGAGAGAAAAGAGATCCAAAATTTCCTCCATTACCAACAAAATCATTATTTCATCCTGTAATGAGTGTGGAAGATCTAAAAAATCCATGCTTGATTAATGACACTGCCTTGTGCAAGAAGAAATTAAATGATTGCTTCTGGGTATAGCCTATAGCTCCTACAAATCCATTGTGATTTTTCTCCCACCTACCTCATTAATTTCTTATCTCATACTATTCCATCCTATAGATATTTGAAATACCTTTCCATCGAGTATAATTTCACTAAAAATTGTTAAGGAATGGAAAAGTTATTCAAATTTTAGTGAAGGGTCATCAGGGCTCTGCATCCACCCATTGAGATCCTATGGCCAAGTCGGCCCATCCATTTCACCATGCTCTGCTATTAAACTCAAGTGAGCTCTCTTCAATTCTCACAAAACCACCAATACAACCCACCTTTCCAAGTATCTCGCCGAGATACTTGGAGGGCCCTTCTTCGATTCGGCCCTCCAATGCAAGACTCTAGTTTGCCGAATTACTCGGTGAGCTATTTTTAGCTTGGCGCCTCTATAAGGCCCATTTGGGAATTTTTTTTTTATGGATTTCTTGACAAAATTTAATAGATGTGGAGGCTGAGGAGGAACCAATAGGGTGTCTCGGGGCCATTTTTTTTTCCTTTTTTCTCTTTCGCCCATTTTGGTCAAATGTGGGCCTACAGGGGCCACATTTCATCATTTTTAAAGTTGATCTTAAGGGTAAAAACCTATAAGAGGAAAAATTTTCTCAAAATTATTTTCACTCATGAATTCACTAAATGTGCTCCTTAAAACCTCAAAATTGCCTATTACTCAATCTCATCCTTAGGTGCCTTTTCCAGTGCTTCAGTCCCACCTACCCTTGTTGTCTATTTTTCCAAAGGTAGCAAAAGGGATAACAATTTGGAACCTCATGGGGACATCTTCCTGCTAGATGTTCATATATGAGTAGCTTGAAGCCTCCATTTGGCATGGAGTCGTAAATGACAACCAAGACTGTCCTATACATTTGAAATTTCCCCCTAAAACTACTTAGTGCACTACTGATCCTAGACTTGCTCCACTGCTTACACTCCCAATCTTTATTAGAAAGTCTTAAGGTTAAAATTGTGAGATGGAAAATTTTCTAAACCTAGGATTTTCACCTTTTCCTCTCTGCAACCCTGAAAAAATGGTCCTCAGAACTTGTTCCAAAACCTAATTTCCCTAAGTACGAGCATGTTGCAGAGTTAGGAATAAAACATCTGCTAGTTTTGGACATCATGGAACTATATTAAATTCCATTTTTTCTCTTCTTCTATATGTTCAACTTCCAACCCACTGCTTGGGACACTGTGGAAGACTGCCTACAAACCCATAAATTCTTCAACTAAAGTGATTATGCAAGGATTTGAGGTTGATCTTTTGATTTTGAACCATAGGGATACCTTGGATGACTGGGGATGCTCCTAAAACATGGAAATTTTCACTCTTATGAAACCTTCCATTTACCATGCAATAACTATCCCTAGGGATGATTTTCTGATCCTAGAAGCTCAATGATTGGTCAGAAGGAACTAGAGAATGGAAACTTATAAACCAGTACCTTATCAAATTTAGTTTCTTTGCATTTGAATTGATTTGAAAATTGTAATTGTTCCCTGTGAATATGAGCTTCCTTTCCATGGGAGTGTTAAAGTGTGGTGCACTATATCAGAGAAAACACAAAAAAAATATGCTACAAAATTATGCATTTTTTAATGCTCAAATCTATAAATGCTCAATATAGAAAGACATGTAACACCTATTTGCAAAAGCACTGTAAATATCTTAAAAAATAAAAAAACTGTTTTCTTAAATTACTAATCCGGAAAGTTTGAATTTTAAATTAAAAACAACGGAAAGCTGAAAATGGTACCAAAATTATTTTCTATTTAGTCAAGAGATGCACAATGCCAAAACTATAACTGTAACTTGGAAAATGCCAAAACCTTTGGTTAGGACACAAGAGATAAGGAGGTCTCTTTTTCCGGCCATTTCAATGAAGGGCGAGAAGAGACATGTTCCACATAAGTCCAAGTCAAAGTGTATTTACATGTGTACAAAATGCCAGATAATTGGGTTGAAAAAATTAAAAACGTAGACGTGTTTGAATGCAGGATACATAAGCATTAATAGAAAGTTTGTTAACGGAAGACTGCTAGAATTATCGACAAGTTAAACAGTGCCATAGTAGTCAAAGGAGAAAGTCTTCATGTAGAATTTTCTAGAAAAGGTGATTATCTGTTAGTGGATTTTCTCCTTTTTCACATCTATAGACAATTGATGTCCCCTTTTGGTGAATGGTATGGAAAAAGTGACATCCTCATGATCTTTTTCTTCATTGGCAACATGGAGCCTTTGTTCAACATTCAACTTCATGGGACTACTTGCAACCTCTTGTTAAACCATTGGTGACTCACTGCAAATAGTTTAACCTGGTTGTTCACTAGGATGCTCACTTGAGAGTTCCTCCTCCTTGTCCAACATGATCCTTGGAAGATTCAATTTCTCCAATATTGGCTCAAGAGGACTCTTATGATAAACATATTGCTCTTGTATGTGATCCTCCTCGGCAATAGACTCTTGTGATTGAATGATGGATGATGGAGGGGAAAATGTGGTGATTTCCATGGGCTCCTCTCCATCAAATTAATCCTCCCAATCTGAAAGATAATTTGCCTCTTTTTTGTCCTACTGTGCTAAGTAAACCACCTCCATAGTGTTCTCTAGATTTTCAATTTGCTGACTATGGTTACCCTCGTTATCGAACATGGAGTTTGAGAGCTCAAAATTCTCTTCAAAATCAGAATTTGGAGTTGATGAAGTGGAAGGAGTATTTGAAGCTTCTTGTGTGGCCTGATTTATATCTAATACGTCTGGAACTATTTTGTTATCTTCCATATAATGGACATGCTCCTCCTCTTTTGGAATCGAAGGTGATTTTCTCTCTTCCCCTGTTGATTTTATAACTTTCCGTTGAACAAAAATTTCCAAAAATAGGGTGCCGTCATGGGCACTACACTATGAACACGCTGATTTTTGATCCTCTTCAACTTGTTCTTACTTTTATGTTGTTACAACCTCTGCTTCCACTTTTTGCTTTTACTTTTTTACTGTTGCAGACTCGGTTTTCACCACCTGTTCTTCAACCTTGAATTCCTTTGGAGTTTTAAGTAGAAATGGAATCATATTAATACCCAATATTAGGGCGAAGATCATGAATTTTTTCATAATTTATTCTTTTCTTGGCTCTTTTGATTACTTCTTCCCTTGACTGATTTTTGGATTTTCTTCCCAACATGGATTCGGGAATGTGAGAGGAGGGATGGGTTGGGATTCAACTGATATTTGCATTGTTTGTGGTAAAAGTAATAGAAGGGGTTTGAAAATTGATCTAATGGTGGGGACTTGGATTTTGAAGGGAAAAGGGTAGAAACATTGAGGTGAGATGGAATACTGGGGAATGAAGAAGTGGATTCCATAATAGGGGCAACAGATGGAAAACTTGGAAATTGTGGCCTCGATTGAAATGAAACTAGATGGGGACCGGGGATGTGGCTACAAGATGGTAATGTAGAATTTTCCCATTGATAGGAATGACTAATAACATGCTCATATACCTCTATGTCCAAGATCCATGCTTTAATGTGTTGTACCATTTCAACCATGAGATCAAGTTTCTCCTATGGGCTATAATGACTCAAAAAAGGGGAAAACCATGGGCAAGGTATCTTGAATCCAACATTAGATTCCCTTAACCGATACGTATCCCTTAATTGTTCCAACTTAGCTTCCATGTCTTGAAATTTCTACTACAAACCAATATCTTCGAGCGTAGGATACACTCCAAAATATGCATACCCATGATCTTGAAAACATGCATAGTTTGGTGGATAAACAAACTGGTCTACTTCTTGTCCATAGGAATATCCATATTGATCCTCATCATAGAATGGTTCTGGAGGTTATTGATAGTGACTCAAAAATGAAATCTGCAAGCTTAAGGGAGGGTAGAAATTATATGGATAATTCCTTAGATGATAATCCCATTAAACTAATGAAGCCATGATTGTAAAAATTTATAGAAGAAATGAAATGGAAAGGGATGAAAGAAAATGGATGGAAATGGGTGGATAAGAGAGGCAAAGTCAACAACTTAGAGAGTAGTTTTTTGACCAAATGGAGTCACCAGTTGTGCTTTGTATGTTCCTCCAAAGGCACTGATTCCACCAAGAACACAACAAAACTTGATGGAATGGAATGAACACCTATATGTACACATTGAAGGGCTCAAAACTAGTTTTAGAAGTTAAACTAGGTAAACTGCAATTGATCTCTGAAATCCTAAATTTTGGAACCTAGCTCTTCCAAAATTTATCCTAAAGTCTGAAATTTGAAAACTCTGAAGGCTCCCAAATTCAAAAACCCAAAATTCTGAAAATATGAAAACTATAAAATCCCAAAATTTGGAAAATTATGAAATTTCAAAAGTTCTGAAATTCTGAAACCTGAAATGCAAAAAAAATATGAAATATTGAAATTTAAATTTTTTGAATTCTAGTAATACTCTTTTGATATTTAACCCCAAATATATCATCTATGAAACTTTGAGCCCATTTTACACATGTTAAACCCTTGAAAGATGATTTAAAAAATTAACACTGCAAACAGAACTCTGAAATCTAGAATCTGTAACTTCCAAACTCTAAAGTGTGAGGAGAACTCCAAAATTGATTGTTTTTTAACTTGGTTTCAATGCGACTAAGATTTTCTATGGAAAAACTTGTTAAAAACAAAACCCTGGCTTCCACGGTGTCCCACCAGGCATGCTAAAATTATTGTGTTGATAACACAATGGCTAAGATATTATAATGGAACGCCTGTATGATTAATTAAAAATGGAGCTAAATGAAATGAAATAGTAATCCTATTTAATCTAATTATGAGGACTAAAATGCCTGTATATAAGTATGCTAAAATAGAGTAAAGTGATTGCACAATTAAATCTAATGGAAATAAACCCCAATATGTAAGAGGAGAGTAAGGAAATGGCTTAGATGATTCATAGAGACTGTCGCAGGCTATTGTAGGTCTTAAACTAAAATTTGGAAGTGTAGACGATCACTCATGAACCCTGGGAAGGCCATATCTAGAAGATATGAGCTACTTGGGGCACCTGGGAAGGTGTTGGGGCACTCTAGGGCACCCTGGTATATAGTTTGGCCACTCTGATATCTGTAAATGCTAAGAAACTGAGTCTGATACAGTCGTAAGTTGGTTCAGAACCCTTCCTGTCTATGGTACTTTATGAAGTAGTGAGCAATAAAAATAATAGAAAATGTAAATAACATGTGTGCTTGGAATATAATAGAATCCATACCGCTATGTAATTTGTGTGATGAAAATCTTCTATCTTTGATGCCTGACACTATGTGGATACAAGTGATACAATGGATGAAAATATAGATGGAGTGATAGTAGTATGTGATGCTAGGACCCTCATTATGCTCTTATAACTTTATATTTATAGGTATCTCAAGATTAATTTTGTAATTAATCCCAAAAATGTCAACTGGGAAAAGGATAAGGATGAAAAATGGCTAAAAAGGTCATAAAAAGAAGTGGGAAAGGATGTGCATAGATCAGGGTGCCCAAAGTGGGACCAGGGCACCCCAAGGTGCCTAGTAAAGGATGGGCCACCTTGATTATCCATATTTCACTCTAGAGCTAAATATTGGATCGAACCATGACCTTGCATAGAAGGAACCTAAGAAAAATCATTCAAATCCTACAAATTGGTCACAAAAAGATTCAACAACGAAGTGACAGAGGCCAAGAGAGATCAAAGGATCATGTACAAAAGAAAATGACTCTGTCGGGCCATTTCTACATCTTAAATCCATTCTCCAAGTTACAGGCAGGCAGAACTATAAAATAGCAGAGTTAGACAAGAAGGGAAGATGTTACAAAGGAGCCAGAAGCAAGAAGAAGGAAGAATGGCGAAGATTTAAAGTCCTCAGACTCGAAACAGTTTAGGAAAGGGTCCAAAATCGACTAAGTATGGAGGAGGCAACGGAAAAGAGACCACGTGTCCTTGCGGCGCTTCTCCAAAGATGGATCCAAATAGAGAGGCTCAAACAAGCACCGCATCTCCACATGTCCTAGGGAGGAACAGAGGCAGGGTCAAATGGTCAAATAGAGTCAAAGGCAGACAGGGTGGGCCTAAAAAAATTGGCTAAGTATGAATGTGCAAGTGGAGAGTGCCAAGTGTCAGCGTAGCGCATCTCCAAGAGTTGGTCCCAAGGCAGAGACCCAAGTGAGTGCGAGCTCGCCACGTAGCCCAAAGTCAATAAGTAAGAGGGACCGTTGAAAATTCCACAAAGCAGCGGAGGCTGACAAGTGTCAACTCGATGCTCTTCCAAAGGCAAACTTTGGGTTGGGTTTGCAAACAAGCGCGGTGCCTCCACGTGTCCTCAAAGGGGGGTAGAGTTAGTTGAATAGTCAATGCACAAACAGCCCAGTGGAGGTTGTCAAGTGTCTCAATGGCACTGATTCAAGGGTCAAATAGAGAAAAGGTTCCCAAGCGAGCGCCAGATTGATGTGTGTCCCAGGGGAAGGTGGGAGTCGGGGAAAAAGTTAGTTTTTTCCCTTTGCCCCAAAAGGAGTAAAAGTTACAAAATGGACCGTGACTCCACCAAGGAAAAAGTCAGCATTTGAGCCTGAGTCAAAGCCAAGGTGGGGAGTCGGGGAAAAAAGTGAAAGTTTTCCTTTCATCCAAAAGGCATAAAAGTAAAAATAGAAGCGTTTTTCCTAGCCAACCAGAAGGATCCACGTGTCCATGCGGAGCTTCTGGGGGTGCAGGAGTTTTCTAGATTTTGTGATTTTTACAAAAAATAGAAAAGTTAGGTTCTAGAGCCATGCAAACCTGATTTTTCCCTAATCTAGTTGCCATGTGTCCCATATTAAAGAGGGGGCCCATGTTTTAAACTAGTTTTCCCACCCATTTGTATAGAATCGATGTAAAACTTCAAAGGGGCATATCTTTCGACCCAGGGCTTGAAATATTGCAAATCTGACACCATTGGAAAGATCTCAATGTCATCTATGCCATGGGAGTCTGAATATTTAATTTTGAAGAGGTTAGGTGGGAGAAAAATGAAGAAAATTCTTTCAGGCCATTAATGTAAAATCCAATCTCTTCAACTACCAGATCTGATTCGATTCGATCCGCTGGGGATCCAGAAGCAACATATTGTGGGAAAATTTGTAGAAGGCATTGATTTTCGGTGGTTGAGCTTTCGATATGGGATTCAATGCATATCTCAGAGTGGTTGGAGTAGGATTCGATTCTTTCCTTCTTCTCTCTCCCATTCTTCTATATATTGTAACAGAGGCATCATTTCGAGAGGTTAATTAGTTGTTCATTTTTCTTCTCTACCTCTCCCTTCTTTTCTTCCCCAGGGTTGAAATGGAGTTCGAACCTCTTCCCACGCTCTGTAAATGGTGTTTTTTACCTCTTCTCCATAGATGATGCTCTGTGAAAACTCTGAAGCAATAAAAAACATGTTTTGTGATGCATTTGTCCATCCTTGCTCATTTTCAGTTGTCTCTTCTTGCCTCTCTTCATTGCATGGGTATCTGTGCATGTTTTGAATGTTCACTTACAGATCTGGGAGTTGTGTTCATGGGGTTTTGGAACATTTTCTGTGTGAATCTGATCTATGGTCTGTGATGTTGCTGTCCATCCTTTCCATTGCTCACCTCTCTTTGTTCCATGACAGTTTGGTAGATGATCAACATTTTCCTTCTCTGGTGTATCACCGTTTTAGTGTAGGCTCTATTTTTTCCTTGTTTTCTTTCTCTCCTTGTCTCCTTGGAAGTTAGATTAGGATTATATTAGCTTGCCTTGCACTAGAATAGCTTGTGGTAGGTAGATTAGGAAGAGGAACCAATCTTCTCTAGAGGGTCATTCCCATTTGCAAGTCCCATAGCTTGGGGAATGATCCAATGTTATGCAAATCACACCAAATGACCCTGCCTTAGAAAAGCATATCCTTATAACTCATTTGGGGGTGCTGTGATTTTGCACTAACAGTTTTGTACATGCCAGTGGGACCAAGAGGTATTCATTTCATTTCATCAAGTTGATGTGTTCTTGGTGAGATTCAGCCTTTAGAGGCACATTTAAAGCACATTTGGCGACTCCATCTGGTCAAAAACCCATTCTCTAAGTTGTAGACCTTTTCCATCCATATCCACTCATTTTCATCCATTTTCTTCTTCCATCTCTTTCATTTTATCCCATTCCATGAAGTTGTGCAATCATGACTTCATTCCCTTCATGGAACTCACACTTACAGCAACAACAATATGTTCCACCTCCAATGATTTTCACAATTTCTCCAAATCAGTATTATGAGTAGATTCAATATCATTAAACCTATCCACAACAGCAATGGTAAAACCCGTTTGGCCATGAAGTTTATCAGGAACAAGGATATGCATATAATGACAATAACCAAATGGAGGATGCTGGTCTGTTGGAGAAGATTCAAAAAATGGAGGCTAGCATGGTGCAGTCCAGAGGCATAGCACAAATGAAGGTGTTCAAGATTGGTTTCAGGGCACCTTGTCTATGGGAAGGCCCTTTTCCAAGACACTACAACCCTCAAGAGAAGCTTGACTTCATGGTTGAAATGTTTCCCTAACTTGCACAATGGATTGAGGAGATAGAAGCATATGAGCAAAGAATGAATCAAACTTTTCAATGGGTAAGTCATTCAAAAACTCCTTGTATTTCTTTTTCACCCTCTCAAGATTTACCATCTTAGCATGATCAAGATTCAAACCCTTCGTTTTCTACCCCAAGTGTTAGTTTTATCCCTCCATTCCCTAATCTTCCATTCCATCTTAGTTTTTCTACCCTCTTCTCTTCCAAATCTAAATTCCCTCCACAAGAGCCAAAGGAAATATCCTCCCCTCCAAAGAAACAAGAAGTTTCATCTCCTCCCTCTCCACCACAAACAATTACAAAGTTGGTTGAACCCCAACCTGCCACTCCTCTTGTTTTCCCAAGTCCATGTTGGGAAGAGTCCCAAGAAACCTATCAAGGAGAACAACAAGAAGAAGATCCCAACAGAAAAGAAATGAAAGACAATCTGAAGAGTTGGGCTGCCAAATTTGGGTTTACAAAGATCCCCTTGATGGTCAAGCCAATAGAGGAGGTCAAGATTGAAGAACCAGTGGTGGCTGAGGCTGAGTTTGTAGCAGGAGAAGAGCAAGAACAAGAAGAAGCAGATCAACAATCAGTTTTCTCAGAATGTAGTGTCTATGTTGGCACTTTGTTTGAAAAGAATGCTGATCCAATTGAACTTGCACAATCAGCCATGGAAGGAGAGAAACAATCAGCTCAAAGTCCCATTGGAAAGGAGAAAATGGGTGAAACCAAATCAGAGTTTGTAGCAGAAGAAGAAGAAGACATCATTGATGTTTTCTTGCTTTCATTTGAAGGGCCTGATTTGGTCAATAAACCCATCATGGAGGAAAGATCTAAAAGAGATCTTGCAGCCCCAACTTGTCCTCTAGAACAGCAGATTGGAGAGTTTGATTTGAAAAACTTCATGCTAGAGGAAGATTTCGATCAAGAGCAAGATAGTCTTCAAGCATCAGAGGAAGGACAAGAATCTATAGATTTAAAAGAAGAGGAGTACATTCCAGCAGTGGATGAGAGCATTCATTTACAACAACTTGCATTTTATAACAGCCCTCTGGAATCAAGTTTGGAAGATCTTGATCTTCCATGTTCTTCAAAAGAGGAGGAAGGAAAAAGGTAGGAGGATCTCACCACTTCTTCCACACCATCCATCCAAGAAGGTCCACAAGAAGACTCCATTTTTGGAGTTGAATTTCAGAGCAAGGGGCACATTCAAAGGATCAGACCGTGCCCAATCAGGTACTTGGCTTCATTGGGGCCAAAGGAGAAGCCACAACTAGTCATGCTTGCTTCTAAGCATGAGGATGAGCATCAAAGTACCAAGGGTCATCATCAATACCTCCAGAAGTCTGATGCAAGTCAGCTTGAGGAGGTATTTTCCATTAATGCTGATACTTTGATGATTTGGGTGGAGGACCAACTTATTGTCAGTTTTTCACTCATCCAACCAGCCATGTTCAGTGCCAAATCAGTTGTATGGCTGCCATTTTTGAGGAAGGGAAGCTATTTCTCCCTACCAGTTGCAGGCTTTGTTTGAGCTCCCTTTTCTCTTGGTTAGAGTAGTGTAGGTAGGTTTTTTTTCAGTAGAAGAAGTGCTTATGCACACTCTGCATGTCTCATTTGAGACATGTATGATTTGATCTTTGTATATAAGTTTTGTTTGTATTGCTTAAGAGGGGCATGAGGCTAGGATCTTAAACTATTTAAGGAAAGAAGGCTCATGTTTTCCTGTGACAGTTGCAAATCGAAATAGGGAACAAATGTAGAGCAACTAAAATCCATTTCGAGACAGTCCATTTGAGGGACAGATGAAAACCATGGGTCGAATCAATTTTCTACTCTCAGAAATCATTGTCTCAAGGTTTTCTTATGAAAATTGAGAGTGCAGGCTCGGGGACAGGTAAGATATAGAAAAGGCTTGTAGTCAGGATCGCAATGGATCAATGATCAGATCCATATTTATCAAGCAGAATCCATGCCCAATGGATGCTTCAAGGCCACTGGTCTCTCCATCTAGTAGGCAGATGTCCCTGTGAGTCGCCAAATTGTTATCCATATTTCACTCCCGAGCTAAATATTGGATTGAACCATGACCCCACATAGAAAGAACCCAAGAAAACTCATTCAAATCCTCCAAATTGGTCACAAAAATATTTAGAAATGAAGTGACAGAGGCCAAGAGAGATCAAAGGATCCTGTACAAAAGAAAATGACTCTATCGGGCCGTTTCTACATCTTAAATCCATTCTCCAAGTTACAAGTAGAAAGAACTATAAAATATCAGAGTTAGACAAGAAGGGAAGATGCTACAAAGGAGCTAGAAGCAAGAAGAAGGAAGAATGACGAATATTCAAAGTCCTCGGGCTCGAAACAGTTCAGGAAAGGGTCCAAAATCGACTAAGTATGGAGGAGGTAGCGGAAGAGACCACGTGTCCTCGCGGCACTTCTCCAAAGATGGATCCAAATAGAGAGGCTCAAACAAGCGCCACATCTCCACATGTCCTAGGTGGAACGAAGGTAGGGTCAAATGGTCAAACAGAGTCAAAGGTGGATAGGGTGGGCCTCAAAAAATTGGCTAAGTATGAATGTGCAAGCGGAGAGTGCCAAGTGTCAGCGTAGCGCATCTCCAAGAGTTGGTCCCAAGGCAGAGACCCAAGTGAGCATGAGCTTGCCACATAGCCCAAAGTCAATAAGTAAGAGGGACCGTTGAAAATTCCACAAAGCAGTGGAGGCCGAAAAGTGTCAACTCGATGCTCTTCCAAAGGCAAACTTTGGGTCAGGTTTGCAAACAAGCGCGGTAACTCCACGTGTCCTCAAAGGGGGGCAGAGTTAGTTGAATAGTCAATGCATAAACAGGCTGACAGAGGCTGCCAAGTGTCTCAATGGTGCTGATTCAAGGGTCAAATAGAGAAAAGGTTCCCAAGCAAGCGCCAGATTGATGCGTGTCCCAGGGGAAGGTGGGAGTTGGGGAAAAATTTATTTTTTCACCCTTTTCCCCAAAAGGAGTAAAAGTTACAAAATGGCCCAACTCCACCAAGGAAAAAGTCAAGCATTTGAGCCTGAGTCAAAGCCAAGGCGGGGAGTTGGGGAAAAAAGTGAAAGTTTTCCTTTCATCCAAAAGGCATAAAAGTAAAAATAGGAGTGTTTTTCCCAGCCAACCAGAAGGAGCCACGTGCCCATGTATAGCTTCGGGGCCACGAGAGTTTTCTGGAGTTTTGTGATTTTTGTGCAAAGGAGAAAAGTTAGGTTCTACAGCCCACAAAACCAATTTTTCCCTAATCTGGCTTGCCATGTGTCCCATATTAAAGAGGGGGCCCATGTTTTAAAACTTGTTTTCCCACCCATTTGTACAAAATCGATTTGAAACTTCAAAGGGGCATATCTTTTGACCCAGGGCTCAAAATATTGCAAATCTGACACCATTGGAAAGATCTCAATGTCATCTACACCATGGGAGTCTGAATCTTTAATTTTGAAGAGGTTAGGTGGGAGAAAAATGAAGAAAATTCTTTCAGGCCATTAACACAAAATCCAATCTCTTCAACTACCAGATCTGATTTGATTCGATCCGCTGGGGATCCAGAAGTGACATATTGTGGGAAGATTTGTAGAAGGCATTGATTTTTGGTGGTTGAGCTTTCAAAATGGGATTCAATGTGTATCTTAGAGTGGTTGGAGTAGGATTCAATTCTTTCCTTCTTCTCTCTCCCATTCTTCTATATATTGTAACAGAGGCATCATTTCAAGAGGTTAATTAGTTGTTCATTTTTCTTCTCTGCCTCTCCCTTCTTTTCTTCCCCAGGGTCAAAATGGAGTTCGAACCTCTTCCCACGCTCTGTAAATGGCATTTTTTCCTCTTTTCTGTAGATGATGCTCTGTGCAAACTCTGAAGCAATAAAAAATATGTTTTGTGATGCATTTGTCCATCCTTGCTCATTTTTGGTTGTCTCTTCTTGCCTCTCTTCATTGCATGGGTATCTGTGCATGTTTTGAATGTTCACTTACAGATCTGGGAGCTGTGTTCATGGGGTTTTGGAACATTTTCTGTGTGAATCTGATCTATGGTCTATGATGTTGTCTGTCCATCCTTTCCATTGCTCACCTCTCTTTGTTCCATGGCAGTTTGGTAGATGATCAACATTTTCCTTCTCTGGTGTATCACCATTTTAGTGTAGGCTCTATTTTTCCTTGTTTTCTTTCTCTCCTTGTCTCCTTGGAAGTTAGATTAGGATTAGATTAGCTTTCCTGCACTGGAATAGCTTGTGGCAGGTAGATTAGGAAGAGGAACCAACCTTCTCTAGAGGGTCATTCCCATTTGCAAGTCCCACAGCTTGGGGAATGATCCAATGTTATGCAAATCACACCAAATGACCCTGCCTTAGAAAAGAAGATCCTTATAACTCATTTGGGGGTGTTGTGATTTCACACTAAATGCAATCAAGTAGTCAAATATGTATGTATGTAAAAAAAAGTTGTGTAAAGTATGTAAACGTCTAAAGTACGTAAAATGCAAAATACGCTAAGATATAAGTGTAAATGGAGCATGTGCACCCTGATCCATGTTGATAAGAATGGTATATAAGGATATCATGTACTCTCATGAGTAATTTCAAGTGATCTCACGCCACCTTGGTTGAAGAAGTGTAGGGACGAAAATGCATTTGTGTCATCCAACTCTAATGGATTTTTGTTGAAATTTATCAAAGATATCTTTGTACTTGTCGTTGGGTTTTGTGGGTGATCTGATGGACCACTAGATAGAGAAGTGTAAAGAGGCACTACCCATTATAACTCCGTGAGCCTATAATTGCTCCACAGAATTGTCTGAAGGACACCATGTCCTATTGATGGACACTATGTTACGGAGTTCTGTAGCATTTTTTTAAACTCACTCAATGTGTCATAAACCGAGTGTAAGTATGTTGTATTATTATTAAAACCCACAATTATGTGCCTTCTCTTTGGGGGTGTGTGTGAAAACCATGGAATGATAATGCAGTCCCTAAAGGAGGACTAATCACACTCTGAGCTATAGACCAACTCTACCCTACAGGGGGAAACAAAAATCACTTGGTATATTCCAAGGTGCACACAAAACGGGGGATGGCTATCCAAAAACAAGTGTTAGTCTACAATACACATGCATGTAATTAGACAAGTGTAAAATACGCCACAAAGTGTAGAAAAAATACCAAGACAAAGTAGTGTAAACATGCAAGAAAATGTAAGAGGACCACAAAAAGTGGGTTACAAAGAAGGGACAATCACTCACGATGTTCACAAGACACTCAAGGCCTATCATAGCTATAAAACAACACACAAGTGTGCACATGAAGCAAAGGGAAAACCTTGCATACAATGGAACAAACAAGTACAAACAAGTAAATATATAGTAGTTCATGGAAACATGTAATCCTAAAAAACAAGTGTTGCACATGGAACACTTTTCTAACAAGTTAGAGTGATAACCCAATATGTCAAAAACATGTATGGAAACAAGTAGTATAAGATGATATGTACGAAATGAAATAATAGCACCTATGATGAGATGAATGTGGTTTCCCCTTGCGAACGACCAGTATAGTAAGTGTAGAAAGTGAGAGTATCCATACCGCGTGTAGAGTATCATGTATCTGTGATCACACTAGAAAAAGGAGTGAATGCACATGTGTGTATGATAATGACATATATGAAATAATTCTAACATGTGTAATGAAATAAGCATGCAAAAGACTACTGTGCAAAAGTAAATGTCGCTAAGATAATTCCGTATGTTGTGGATGGATGGAATGGAATGCATGATTGGATGATAGGAGTAACGTGTCCCCCAAGTGGATGGAATGTATACAGTGAGGTTCATTTTTTTCCCCAGCAGTAAAGAATGAACCGTAAACGAGAGTGTGTCATCAAGAAATGGTTGAGTAGTGTTGGTTGTATCTAGCACACTCTTATGAGTGTGTATGTGTAATGGTGATGAAATGCAACATGTAGAGAGATATGCATGAACCCTATAGCCTTAGAGTATACCATGACGTGTCGAATGGAAGAGTGAAGATTTATCCCTAAGCGTATATCCCTATAAAATGAGTGTATGGGGATGAGACATGAAAATATATGCATGGACCTTATAGCATAAGTGTATCCCATGACTTGTGAAATGTAAGAGTGATGATTTATCCCTAAGTGTATATCACTATAGCATGAATGGATGGTGAGGAGACATGTGGAAAGATATCCATGGACCCTATAGCCTAAGCGTATACCACAACTTGTTGAATGTGTGAGTGATGATTTAGCCCTAACAGTATATCACTATGAAATAAAAAGGTGAAAATGGGTGACGATTTAGCCTAAAACGTATGTCATGATGGGATGAAAAAGAAGGAAGCATTGAGGTACATGTACGACAGAAAAATGACATCTGAGGATGATAATTGGCAATTAACCTTCCCCGTACCCGACCTCTCAAGGTCGTGCTGAGACAGCCAGTGATTTGTAATGCGGGTGACTTAGATAAAGCCACAGTCAGGATTATGGCTAGTTTTCTATGATAGAAAAAGCTATAGGAAAGGATGAGAATTGGCAAGGAACTTTCCTATGGCTAACCATGGGAGGATCAATGACTAAGATCTAGTAGTGTGATCTCCTGGTAGTTTAAATGACAAAGGGGAGATCTAGAGGCTATGAGCGGGTAGCGTAAATTCCCTAGTGGTTTATCCTCTTAACTAAGATCTAAGTGTTAATCTAGTTTTGAAGTATCTGAATTAACTTAAACTGAAAATAACAATTTATACTACTGTTGAAATGGAAACTAATCTAAAGAAAATATGTAATTGAAACATTATAATTACAAGTAACAATTAAACTACCTTTATACTAAAACTAAACAAGCGAGATAACCCAGTGTGGTTATTCACCTGTCTAAATGTGTGAATCTAGATAAAAGAAAACTAATTAACTTAATTGAAAACCTTCAATCTTACCTCAGAAGTGAGGAACAAATCATAGCTTCTCAGAAACTATCATTCCCCATAGCTTCCCTAGCAATATTGAAAGTGAGCTTAACTGAAATAAAATGATTCACTACTCTATTTGATATATTGTAACTAGAACTTTGATAGCTCAAACCTAGCGTTTACAGAGCAATGGTAAATCCAGTTGTGTGTGACTTTGTCCCCTCAGTGTGATCTCCTCGTTCCTTCATGTTCTCATGAATCCAAAAAAGCATGTATATGATAATATTAGCAGAATAAGGAGTTTGAACAATGGCAGTTTTGGCTATAGACGAAATACAATGCGAGTAAGAGAGAGATAGTGCAAGTGAAGAGAGCTAGACAATGCAATTCCTAGCAGGATTTATCACGGAAATACAACACAAATGTGCCGAGAGTTTTAGGATCTATCCTTGTGATAAAACAAAACCTGCAACTCTAATGGATTCCAATCTACAAATGAAACTATTCTAAGCTAAGCTGATTGTATGGAGTAGCAATGGAATAAGACTGAAACAAGAAGATTGAAATGACCTCTAAAAGACCAACAATGGAGGTAAAACCTGAAATTGATAGAATTCTAAGCAAGAAATTCAAAACTAAATAATAGAATTGAGAAGATGAGGGGCTATTTGCTTGAAAACAAGCCAGCTATTTATAACCAATGCATTTACCAGAGGGTAACTCCCATTTGATCTCTTTTACTATAAACAAAGGAAAAACACTATTACCAGGGGACCAAAAACATTAATGCAAGCCAAAGTTATTCAAGAAAGTGTGTAAATTTGAAGATTTATGTTTGACAAGATCATCGGAGGAATCTGGAAAATGTGAACAAAACAACCACCTTGTGCATGGCAGTGGTTACGGGACCGCCACCCTGTCCTGGGCGGTAGTCACGGGACCGCCACCCAGGCAGGGCAGCGGTCATAGGACCGCCACCCAGGTAAGGTGGCGGTTTTGTCACTAAAGAAAAAAATGCAAGGAGAAAGGGGGAAAGGGAAAAACCAAGCATTCGGAGGCTAAGCAGGGCATGTGGGATACAAGCGTATACTTGGTGAGCCTTTCTGGATTCCGAACACCTTACAAGGAGACCTGTATCATCATTGGGGCATCTGTAACATCATTCCGGTGGTGAAGTACCCTACAATTTTGGGTACATACATATTGCCCCCTCAGAGAAGTGTTTTAGCCATGAAGAGGTGTAAAATGGTGGATCCGAGTATGGTGGTCTCGAAATGGGGAGTTAGGAGCTATACCTGACAAGCCCGTGTGCTAGAAAGTTGCCATCCAAGATCCCGCTACCTACAAAAATGAAAAAGGGGACTCAAGTGCAAATAGATAAAATAAATAGAGAAATAAGGCTGAATTGATATGAAAAGAGGACTTACCATCTACGTGGGGTTTAGAACTTACCTTTGTCGGCACAATGGACCTATGAAAGACATTCAAAATCAAATTACGAGGGCTATATATATAAAATGAAGTCATTTTACTATTCATTTACGCGGATTGATTTTATAGTTTTTGAGGTCTGGGACCCACGGTGATGGTTTTCGATGAGAGTATAGTCAAAAAGTTCGTGGAGAGATAGCGATCATGCCTTCGAGAGTGGAACATCGACTAGTGAAGTCTCATGTTAGTTCTTCTCGATTTATTTTTTTTAGGCCTAAAATGTGGAAATGATGAAATATTTCTCTTGTGGGGATCATTTTTGAAAATGTTAGTTTTAAACGTGTCTCTAGGGGGGTCGCCCATAGGGTAGGTTTCTTTTTTTGTTAAAAATGGTGTTTTTGCTTGTTTTAAAGCGTTTTTAGGGCTTACAACCCATTTGACTTTGCGGGATAGGACCGCCACCTTAGAAGGTGGCAGTTACGGAACCGCCGCTCTGCACAAGGCAGCAGTCCATGACAGAAGACCAAAACAATGCTTTTCTTTATTTGTGTTTACATTTTTAGCATTTTTACGTGTTTTTAATAGTTTTTCCAACTGGATTTTAGTACTAACTTACTCCTTTTTTATGTTTTTGGGTGTATGTAGAAGAAGGAGGAGTATATTAGATGGAGGCAGGAGAGGGAGTGTGATTAGCTCTTAGCAGTTTTAGAGGCACTCTCCTAGGCAGAGAGGGATACTCTCCAGAGGGCTGGTATTTGGAGGATCACACAGGTTCCTCATGTTGCACCTACCAGTCACATACTATGTGACTTTTTTCATACTGGGATGTGGATCGGAACACCTTTTGATTACCAGGAGTTAGGGGTGAATGGTCCATCACCTTGGAGGATGTTTACCATATATTGGGGGTTTCGATCCTTGGGCAGCAGCTGTCTCTTAAGATAGTAGTATCGAGATCACAAGTGGTTCAATGGGCCACCTACATGGGAGATGCAGTTGTATCGATGGGATCGAAGAAGGGCGTGAGGATCTGCTCTATCATTGAGTCAGACATTCCCTTGCTTTGCAAGGCCATCATGGGCATCCTTACATCTAGACTGATTAGGGATAAGGGAGGGGACACCCTCTTATATTGTTGGGCCCCCATTATTGCACAGATTGAGGGCCATGGACATGTCTACGCTTGGGGAGCCGATATCCTCAGAACTACCTATCATGATTTATACAGGGTAGTTCAATTACAGGGATAGTCACTAAGCCACCTAACTCTTGTCATGAGTTGGGTGTATGAGCATATCACCCCATATGGGAGAGGTGTAGAGGTGGAGGATCCTGAGGCCATCAGGGCAGTGAGGTGGATGGGGATGACAGTTCTTAGATCACCCCACTAGCGAGTGGCCTCTTTGACCACTGCAGACATGGAGGCCACTCCTTATCAAGCCGTGGAAAGGGGTATGGGGAGAGGAGACCATTACTTTGATTGCCTATTATACCACCAACCAGTTGATAGATAAGGCGGGGAAGCTGGAGATCCACCCCTTTGATAGAGTACCACATTAGTTCAACGTCCCCTATAACAACATGCTTCCTCCGGTGGTGCTAATGTATAGATCTATCCACGAGGCTTGGTGAGGTCCTAGAGGCCGGGGCTGGACTATTGTTACTCATAGTACTCCTATTTGTAGCTAGGAGGGTGGTATGTGCACAAGGGAGAGTCAGTGCTCCTTAGGACCCCTTACTTCGGATTGCCCCTGGTCCCACCCATAGCAGTGATGAGCCCATTGACGTGGACTCCGAGTCTGAGGAGTTCACAGGGGGAGAGATGGAGGAGGAGATAGAGGAGATGGAGATCAGTGAGATGGGTGGGGGGATGAGAGTGATCCTGAGTGGCATGATACTCAGGAGATCCTACGGGCTGAGAGGGCAGAGCGGAGCACAGAGTGGGTGACTCTAGTTTCAAAGGAGTTTCTCTCTCAGGACTTAGGTGGAGATGGCAAGTCTGTTGCAGGCCATCACATTTCCCTAGACATGGGAGAGGGGCACTAGTCAATGGCGGTGTTAGTGGTAGGCACATATCCTAGAGATCCTTCTTGGAGGTCCAGAGATTTGAGTGAGTTGTCTTTCTTCTCTATTTGTTTTAGTTAGAATTGTCTTAGTTTGTTATTCCCTTTTGTTTTATTTACTCTTGGTTTTCTTTTTGATCATTTTCTAACTTGTTTTCCTTTTGTTTGCAGCGACTACTGATGAGTGGTGAGACTTGATTCACCAAGTATGCATCGATACCTTGCTTCTCCCCTTAGAGAGGACTCACACTGATATTTCCGTGGATGTGGGGGAGCCTTCAGCAGTCGGTAGGCATACTGATGTTTTTTCCTTTGTCTAGCATGCGGTGAAGATCATGACTTCTCTCCATACTGAGGTGCCTAGATATAGGATGACCAAGCACTTGATGAGGAGGAGTCACTCTCATAGTGAGACAACAGCTACTATTCATGACCATGAGCCCTCAGTGCATTCAGAGTGTCGGCATAGCTGGAGTCCTAGGCATGGCCGCGCACCCTCTGAGGGATCCCATAGGGATTGAGAGTATTTTTTTAGATGTCTATATGATTTTTTTTGTACTTTTTGGGCTCATTGAGCGTTTTGACCATGCCTAGTGCATGATGGCATTATATATGAAACTTGATTTGTATATATATGTATATATATGTATCTCTTTTTGGATCTAGACTCTTGGTGCCTAGATATTTGTGACTCATTTCCACATGTGTACTTAGATTTTTTTAGAATATTTATTTTTAATGTTTTCAGAATGTATGCAATGGATAACAAATGATAGTAAACAAAATGTTTTACTTTGTATGTTTGTTGTAATGCTGATATGAGATGATACTAACATATGGTAGTGCTGAACTTTTGAACTCTTTGGGAAATGTTTGTAATTTCTTCTTATGTTGGAAAAACATGATGAATGCATAGTGATAAAGAGATGAACTTGCCCCAATCCCAATTCCACGCAACTAGTAAGATGCAAGGGCTCAACACCAAGAGTTAGGAAGGGCACAAGTTGTATGAGTTTGACTGAATGGAATGATGAGAGACAGAAAAACCAGTAACAAAAACCAATTTTAGACCCACACACCTACCCTACTACGAACTACCACCAAGCTTAGAAGGCCACTTACTTTCTAGTTTATCTAGACTTAGATTCATAAATGGAAACTTGGTTGACAAAATCTGCTTTTGAGAATTTGATCTCTTTGGAATTTGGATATTTGTTTTCTTTTAATAGGATTTGATTTGTGCTTCTAGAATACCAAGATTTGTTAACTTGTTTGAATGGACCCCCCACATCCTATCGCATGCCACTAGTAAGAAGCATGGGTTTGTCACCAAAGGCAAGATATAGGTGAGTAAGGGCACTTATTTCCTTTCCCAAACTCACACCACTAGTAAGAGATGTGGGCTTATCACCGAAGGTTGATGGGGCAAAGAAGTGTGTAAAATAAAATATTTTGTTTGCTTGGTGCTTTTGATTTCATTTGATTTTGACTTTTCTGACCTATAACTTTGGGATATCCTTTCTTTCAAAAAGATTTAAGAGGGATAGATGTGACACCAAGAAGATTTTATAACATACCATAGGTAAGGACAACTTCACCTAGTAGAAAGAAAGAGAAAAACCAGGTATGCAGGCCTTGGTATGGTTTTTGTCAATACTTGTTTGTCAAACTTGATGAGAAGATTTGAAAATACTTGATGATGTTTGAAAAGATGTGATTCAAATGTTGGTTGCCAATATTTTCATAAATTTGTAATAGATTGCTTAAGAGTAAGCTCCTGGACTACAATTTTTACGAAATGAGTGGATAGATTGAAACAACTAAATGACTAATGCAATGTAGGTAGCTATAATGTACGAGTAATGATTTTGATGTTTTATGCGTGAAACTTCTTAAGATGTAAGGAATTGACAGTTTCATTGAATTCCTCACCTTCTAGTGTGCATAAAAGATACGCACCATTTCTGTAGTCCTTCATGACTTGGTATGGGCCCAACCACTTTGGCCAGAACTTTATTCCTTTGCTAGTTTTCTTATCGATCTAGCTGTCTAGTCTTAGAACTAGATCCCCCTCATATATTTCTCACTCATATACATTTTTGTTATACTACTGATACATCCGGTCAGCATAGGCTCTGTGCCATTGTTTGGCGTTTAACCTAGCCTCGTCAAGGCTTTCTAGTTGAGAGAGGCGTGCCTCCCTGTAAGCTTCTTCGTCCAAAATCCCTTGTAATGAGATACAAAGACTAGGTATTTCAACCTCAAGTGGGAGAACTGCTTCTGCTCTGAATACCAACAAGAAAGGAGTTGGTTTTTTTGGTGTTCTTATTGAGGTTCGATGGGCCCACAAGTCCATATATAGTTTTAAATGCCAATCTTGTTTGTTTTCCTTGACCATTTTGAGGAGAATAGCTTTTAACATTTTGTTTGTCACTTCGGCCTGCCCATTGGCTTGAGGATAGTAAAGAGAGGCCGTGTGATGGCTTATCTTGAATTTGCTACATAACTCACAAACTTCATCATTTTTAAAGGATGTGCCATTATATAAGATAATGACTTGTGGGGCACCATACCTGTAGATAATTTGATTTAGAATGAATTTGGCAATTACCGAGCCTGGTACGGTGGTGAGAGGCATGGCCTCCACCCATTTGGTAAAATACTTTGTGGTTGTAATTATAAAATTATGGCCATTGGTTGATGAGGGAGAGAACTTACCTATCAAGTCCAACCCCCATGTGGAGAAGGGCCACAGGGTCGCTATTGGCTGCAAGGATTGTGCTGGCATGTGAATCTCGTGAGAGAATTCTTGGAATTTTTGGCACTTACATATAAATTACACTGCATCATGCTCGAGAGTGGGCCACAAGTAACCCATCCGATATATTTTGTGGGTGGTGGTGTGACCACTGAAGTGGCCTCCACATATCCTGCTATGGGATTCATGAAGAATTTTCTTGGATTCTTCTATGTCGACGCATCTTAGAAGCATGCCATCAAAGGCTTTACAATAGAGTACATGGTCTCAAAAAACATATTTAGTGGTAATAATGTGTAACCACCTTCTTTGTTGTGATGTGGCACCTTCCAGGTATGTATGGTCCATGATAAAATTGATGATATCAGTATACCAAGGACATGTGGAAATGGGGGGCCTAGTTTTGACGAAGTATACACACTCATCGGGAAAATCTAGATTTACCAGCTCGCCTCCATCTAGTGGATTGTTAGCTAACCAGTTTGCAATGATTTTTCCTTTAATGGATTTTTAGTTCACGAATGTTAACTCAAATTCTCCCATTAAGGTTATGAAATGTCTAGCCTTTTTAGATAAAGATCCTTGTGTGAGAAATGTTTGTAAATGGTATGTCTTTACAATGACCCTTGTTTCCTAGTTTAACATGTAATGTCTTAAATGTTTTTTTGCAAAAATTATCTCCAGACATTCTCTCTTTGCCTATGTGTAGTGTGTTTAAAAATCGAGCAAGGTTCGGCTAATGAAATAGACCGCACATTCTCGTTTATCATTGTCTTCTTGAGATAGCATGTAGGCTAGTGAGACATGAGTGGTTTGTGAGTATAGGATCAAAGGGAGATCTAGCTTGGTAGGAATTAGCATGGGTGGAGACAACAAGAAGCATTAAACTACTTCAAAGGCCTCGTTGCATTCTTCAATCCAATCAATGCTATAATCTTTCTTTAATAGATTGTTGATTGGATGAATGGAAAAACTTAGATCTGGGATGAACCTGTGGATTGCACTGAGTTTCCCAAGAAATGACCTAATTCTAGACTCATCCGATGATGGAATCATTTTGAGAACAACCCGTATTTTGGCTGGATCAACATCAATCCCTCGTGAAGATATAATGTAGCCTAGAAGTTTACCTCCTGTCACACCAAACACACACTTCTCTGGGTTTAATGTGACGCCATATTCGATTAGTCGTGAGAGGATGATACGGAGCACTTTTGGATGATCATAGCATTTCTTGGCCTTGGCCAACAAGTCATCCACATAGGACTCCACAATTTTATGGATAAGATTGTGGAATATGTAAGTCATTGCCGCCTGATATGTAGCACCGATGTTCTTAAGACCAAATGACATGACAACGTAGTAATATGTTCCCCAGGGAGTTATGAATATAGTTTTGGCTTGATCTTGTTCATATATTTTAATCTAATTATACCCTGAGAACCCATCCATGAGGGACAACAATTCAAATCCAGCTGTTGTATCAATGATAACGCTCATGGATGATAATGGGAAGTCATCCTTGGGACAAGCTTTGTTAATATCTCGAAAATCTATGCAAATGCGTATCTTCCCATTCTTTTTGAGAACGGGGACGCTATTAGATACCCATTGTGAATAGTCAATGGGCTTGATGAATCCCACTTGGAGAAGTTTTATTCCTTCCTCTTTTACCATGAGAGCCACTTTTGGCTTCATTGGTCTTGACTTCTGTTTAATTGGTTTCACATCTGATTTAGTGACAAGATTATGCACCATGACATGTGGTGCAATGCCTATCATTTCTTTATAGTTAAATAAAAAATCCTTTTGATTTTCTTTGAGGATTTGGGTGTGTATTTCTATCTCCCCTAGAGTTAATGAGGATCCTAACTTCAAAATCTTTGGTTCTTCCTCCGTTCCAATGTTTATGTCAATGGTTTCTTCTATTAAAGAATCGTTACCTTCTTCAAATTCAAGTGGGACTGGAGGTAGCTCCAAGCTTTCTCCATCTTCTATTTCATAGATATCGAGATCCTTCTGTGGAGGAGACTCTACCATGGGATTTCCAAAATAGGAAGAGGAATGTGGTATCAGGGAAAGATCAACTATATGGTGAGCAAGATGTAGCTCCGCATAGGTGTTTAGATATTCGAGAGTGACTCTATCATCATCAAAGTGATCTACGATAGAAAAATCATCCTCAGCTTCTCCATGAGTTAGGAGTGAGTTTGTTGGTATTTTACATACTAATGGTTCAGTACAAAGTGACACTGTGAAATGTGTATTTTCCAACTCGCTGTTTGGAGTGAACTAGGAAGATGAGGTTGCTATTGAGTTTGTGAGAAGGTTCTGCTCTCATGGGATTGCTTCAATTGATATGAAGTTAAACCCCTTGCTTAGATCTAACACCGTTGTTTTGTATAGTTTTAAATGTTCATCCCTAGTTTCATATACCTTAAAGACTTGGTTTGCAACTAGTTGCGAGTCTCCTAGCACTCTAATGTCATTGACACCCATTCTTTTAGCTAGAATGAGGCCAAGGAGGAGAGCTTCATACTTAGCCTCGTTGTTTGTACATTAAAAGTTTAATTTAAAGGTGAAAGGTAGGATCTTTCCCTCAGGTGAAGTAAAGATCACTCCCACCCCAGCTCCAAAGTGACATCTAGCTCCATCGAAGTGGAGAGTCCAATACTTGTTTGGAAAAATGGATGTTGGGATATTTGTTGTATCTATTTCTTTAGCTTCAGTTACCTCTACCATAAAAACTTTTTCTGATGGAAGAGAAGTAATTCCTAGGGTATGTCCCATACCCATGGAATCAAATGGTAGGAGAATAGGTAAATATTTCTCTAGCAACTCAAATTTTTTTGTGGTAGTCCCTAGTGACACCATTTTTATAACATTGGTCTCATTTTTGAGTACTGGAACATCCTCAGCTAGATTTGTAATTTCCAACTCAATGGTGGGTATCAGCTTTTCTTTTGTTTGTGAATTAGTTGGTTTGACAAGCTGATTTGTTAGGAGTTCAAACTCAAAGTGAACACCTGGTATTTTCTTCAAATCAGCTAGGTGTATATCGAAGGGTTTTGGGTCACCTTGTGCCACAAATATTTACCCTAAGTGTAGAAATCTTATTTCTTGGAATAACATGGAAGGGATTTCCTTCATGCGGTGTATCTATGGCCGACCAAGGATCATATTACAATTGGTTTCTTGATCTATAATATAAAACTTGATGAAAACCATCTTGGTCCCTAAAGTGATTGGTAAAACTATGGTTCCAATTGAAGTGGCTTTGAGGCTATCCTAACCTCTTAGCGTATTTCATGTCGTGGAACAGTTCATCTCTCCATATCCTAACTTTTGAAGAAAAGTGAAGGGGACTATGTTAACTGCTGCCCCATCATCAACCATTACACGTTTAACATAATTATTCTAAATTCACACTTGCAAATGTAAATTTGGGTCACCTCTTCATGCAATTTTAGTGTCTGTCGGCATTTTTCTTATATCAAATATAAACTCAGTATCCCTATCTGGCTTCCCCGAAGGATAAATGTCAAAATCCACATGGTTTACTTGCGTTTCTGGGGGAGGAGTGATGTTAATTAAATGGTCAAGGCCTAATGCTTCTAAGAGGGAAACTCTGTGGGCGGGAGAGTTTTTTAACAAATCCAAAAAGGATATGTGAGAGAAGGTTTTAGTTAAGTCATTAATTAAATCATAGGCACCTACGGGTTTTACCAATGCTTGTTGACTATTGTCTAGTTCCAATGAATAACTTGGAGTAGGTTGGGATGAATAATCCCGTGTTCTTGTTATGGTTTCTACGGGTAGTTCGGTGTCTAACTCCACTAAACAAACTATCTTATTTTGAGGTTGAGTTCCTAATTGGGGTGCAAATGGTGGATTTAATGAAGTTTAAGCTTTGTGATCATTATTTCCTGTCATGACACCCTTATTTGTTCCATTAGGATCTAACCTGTTATTGTTAGAATGGTTTGGGAGCAGATCATTAAAGATTTTGAGGGGTGCATTTTGAGGGGAAACTGCCCCTACATAAGCGTTTGGAATGGGTACTACAGAATTTGCTAAAAACATATCTATAAAGAGTTGCTTTTGATCTTCTGGAAAATGATGCATGAATTTATTGTATTCACGACAAGTCCTAGTATCGTGGCCTTGACTTTTGTGAAAGCCACAATACAAATTGGGATTATAATTTCGAGGCTATTGATTTATAATTTGTTGTGGTCCAAAATTCTGATAAGGTTGCTGGTTGTTAGAGTTAAAATTTTGAGGTTGTTGCCTTTGATTTTGACTCTGATATCCAGTTGGATATCGATTTGGACTTTGTGTTTGGATTTTTCATCGTCATTGTTGTTGTTGTTGTTGTTGCTATGGTGAATAGTTAAAATCCACTGCGTTGATTATTGGAGTAAAGTTGTTATTTCACTGATTATTAACAGGTGGTGAAATGTTTACAACGTTTTCCCTTTTAAATTGGTTAGTTAATCCATCTTTTGTAACCCCACAGTTCTTGTTAAGGATCTTAGATCCTTGATTAGCATTCCTAGCATTAGGATAGGCCGCAGTGTTTTGATTGGGAGTAGTTAATCTTCCATTTGTCCCATATGTCTAACGACCACTATCTATCACCGCTTGGTCAATTCGGAGAGAAATCTCGAGTACTTCATCGTAAGTTCTTAGTGGGAACCTCTGGGCTTATTCCTTTATCTCTCTATTGAGATAATTAAGGAATAAATCGCATAGTTCCATTTGATCCATTTTTGGAGCACTCGCTAATGAGTAGAGAACCATACGCCATCTTTGGATAAAATGAGCAATGGATTCATTATGTTCCTATTTAATATACAAGAACTCCCTGATTCCTGTTCTTAACAATTTGTTCATGTCAAAATCTTTGATGAATTCTGACACGAGTTGTTTAAATGAGTGTATCGAGGCTTCAGGTATTCTATAATACCAATCAAGGGAAATACCTTCTAAGGTCTTAGGGAATATTTTAGAGACAACCCCATCCTAAGGGAGTAACTCCCGTATGGATGTGGTATAGGCTTTAATGCGTGCGTTTGGATCCCCTTCCCCTTTGTATTTGGGAAAATCAGGAAGAGGTCTTGGAAGCATAACACTTCGTATGGTGAAGTCTAGGGGCTCTTTTAAATATTCCGAATAAGTCCCTACTACGTAGACCTTAACCATCGACGAGGATTACTGAGGGGGTTGAGGTGGAATGGGTTGTTGATATGGCATAGCATATGCATTTGTAGGGACATAAGGGAATTCTTGTGGTTGAACAAACATCCCGGGAGAAGAGAACATGTCTCCTTGTGGTGACTTTGAATAAATGTTTATGTAAGGAGGAGCACTATTCCGGTACAGGTTGTTTGGTGCCAAGCCGGAAGGTGTCATGTTTTCTACTGGAGTGGTGTTTGAAAACGTGGTCCTAGTTGGTGTTTACTATGGGTAACTATAATGATTTTGAGGAGGCATGCCTAACATGCCTGTTCCTATAAGTAGGTCGACCTAACTGGGATGATGTAGAGGATTGGGGATTCCTTCTTGCCCAAAATATGAATTTTGGTTTGCTTGAGCGAGTTTCAGCCCTCTAACTTTTTCAGCTAAGGCCGAAATGACCTCCATTGGTGAAGACACATTGCTTTGCCTTAAAGGTGTTTGTTGTATAGCTTGAGGTTGTAAAGGGGTATGATACCCTAATATGAATTGATCGTTACCTTACCAAGCTTCACCGAGGGTATTTCCTATAGGTGGAGGAATGGGGGTGTTCTCCTGGAATAGGGTATCAGACTATATTTGTAAATTCCCTATAGGTGGATACATATTTTAGAAGCATTGTTCACTTTTAGCGAAGTGTGCTAAGTACTCCTCATCTAAAAAGGGGAGTGGGTCTAATTGTCTACTGATCTATGGTCTGAATAAGACCCGAGGAGATGAAATGGATTCTCTAGTAAACATCATATTGTTAAATCCTGATGGCTCTGGCTGTTGTGTTTGTGCGAGTTGATCGAACTCCTCGATTTGGAATGAAGAACTAGAACTAGTCCTGTGAGGGGGAGTTTGAGATGACAAGTAATTACTTGAATAGTTATCATCCCATGTAGAAAGTGAGGGTGATGTTTGTCTATTTGTTTGACTATAGTTTTCTTTGATACCTGAGAGAGGCCTACCATATGCATCGTATCCTGACATATTCAGGGGGTATATGAATACCCGCTGAATAATGGGAAAGAGTGAAGGTGGATGAAAGAAATAAAAAATAAAAGAGGAAGATTTGTTTGTTCACGTCGGGTTCACCAATTTTGTATGATATAAAAGTGATATGCGAGGATAATAATCAGCAAGTGACCTTCCCCATACCCGACCTCCCGAGGTCGTATCGAGAAAACCGGTGGTTTGTAATGCGGGTGACTTAGATGAAGCCACAACGAGGATTATGGCCAGTTTTCTACGATAGAAAAAGCTACAGGCGAGGATGAGAATCGGTAAGGAACTTTCCTATGGCTAACCATGGGAGGATCAGTGACTAAGATCTAGTAGTGTGATCTCTTGGTAGCTAAAATGATAAAGGGGAGATTTAGAGGCTATGAGCAGGTAGCGTAAATTCCCTAGTGGTTTATCCTCCTAACTAGGATCTAAGTGTTAATCTAGTTTTGAAGTCTCCGAATTAACTTAAACTGAAAATAACAATTTATACTACTGTTGAAAGGGAAACTAATCTAAACAAAATATGTGATTGAAACATTATAATTACAAGAAACAATTAAACTACCTTTTACTAAAACTAAACAAGTGAGATAACCCGGTGTGGTTATTCACCTATGCAAATATGTGAATCTAGATAAAAGAAAACTAATTAACTTAATTGAAAACCTTCAATCTTACCTCAGAAGTGAGGAACAAATCATAGCTTCTGAGAAAATATCATTCCCCACAGCTTCCCTGGTAATATTGAAAGCGGGCTTAACTGAAATAAAATGATTCACTACTCTATTTGATATATTGTAACTAGAACTTTGATAACTCAAACCTGGCGTTTACAGAACAGTGGTAAATCCAGTTGTGTGTGACTTTGTCCCCTCAGTGTGATCTCCTCGTTCCTTCGTGTTCTCATGAATCCAAAAAAGCGTGTATATGATAGTATCAGCAGAATAAGGAACTTGAACAATGGCAGTTTTGGCTATAGACCGAATATAATGCAAGTAAGAGAGAGATAGTGCAAGTGAATAGAGCTTTACTATGAAATTCCTAGTGGGATTCATTAAGGGAATACAACACAAATGTGCCAAGATTTTTAGGATCCGTCCTTGTGATAAAACAAAACCTGCAACTCTAATGGATTCCAATCTACAAATGAAACTATTCTAAGCTAAGTTGATTTTATGGAGCATCAATGGAATAAGACATAAACAAGAAGATTGAAATGACCTCTAAAAGACCAACAATGGAGGTAAAAACTAAAATTGATAGAATTCTAAGAAAGAAATTCATAACTAAATAATGGAATTAAGAAGATGAGGGGCCATTTGCTTGAAAACAAGCTGGCTATTTATAACCAATGCATTTACTAGAGGGTAGCTCCCATTTGATCTCTTTTACTATAAACAAAGGAAAAACACTATTATCAGGGGACCAAAAACATTAATGCAAGCCAAAGTTGTTGAAGAAAGTGAGTAAATTTGAAGATTTACGTTTGACGCGATCGTCAGAGGAATCTAGAAAATGTGAACAAAACTTCCGCCCAGGCAAGGTAGCGGTTCCGTCATTGAAGAAAAAAATGCAAGAAGAAAGGGGAAAAAGGGAAAAACCAAGCATGTGGAGGCTGAGCGGGGCATGCGGGATACAAGTGTATACTTGGCGAGCCTTTCTAGATTTTGAACACCTTACAAGGAGACCTACATCATCATTGGGGCATGTGTAACATCATTCCGACGGTGCAGTACCCTAGAATTTTGGGTACGCACAATACCCTAAATTGTATGCCACTACAAGATGATAATGGTGTGGTGATTTATCCTAAAGCATATACCATTACAAGATTTTAGAATGGAATGAGGAACACGAGTGCATCATAGGGTGGTGAGCACAATGTGTAGAAAACAACGTAGTTTAAGTGACTAAGGGATGCATATGTGACGTAAATGTGTGGTGTGGATAATGAAATGTAAGATGTAGAATTTATATAGGATATGCAATGTATATAGAAATAGAATATGCAATGATTATAAAACTAGACCCATATGTAATGGAATATAGTGTAGCATGTAGAATGTAGATGATAGATAAATGGGTGATGAGAACTATGCAATGTTAGAGATGTATGATGTGTATGCTATGTAAGATGCAAATTTAGGTTTAGATAGAATATGTAGTGATGACATGTAAATATAGGCCCATATATAATGTTACCTATCATAAATATAGAATGTAATAAAGGGATGCAAAACTAGACGTAGATGAGATGACGACTAGTGTAACTTGTATAAAATAGACGATGTATAAATGAATAATAGATGGGGGTTGTATAGGATAATATAGGATGTAGAATAAGCATAAAAAGGATGATGTAAGATGCATGATGTATGTAATAGAATATAAATCTGTAGAACCTATAGTGCAGTGGTCGTGTCAGTGTTGGCGACTAAGAAGTCAAGCATGCCCACATATGGAGGTGGTGTGGCATGGTATGTATGATTAGATAAAGAATCCATGGAAATTTTTTCACATTTGTGGGAATCATTATTAAAAGGTTTGATTTTACTCTTATC
Organism: Taxus chinensis; assembly: GCA_019776745.2. Lineage (NCBI taxonomy): Eukaryota > Viridiplantae > Streptophyta > Pinopsida > Cupressales > Taxaceae > Taxus > Taxus chinensis. Next base: position 195,600,495 of record CM034147.1, on the reverse strand, counting down.
CTTAGAGGGAGGAGGGCTATTATATTCTAGAAATTTGAGTTGGTCGTTGTCAAGTAGATCTTAGATAATTGTGTGAAGTTTCAAACGTCGATTGGTAGAGTGTCCTACACAACGATGATAATCACAACAAAAGTTTTCATTATAATTGCATCCTTTTATGTCGTGATGGATCTAATTTGAGTGGTGGTGGAAGGGTAATTAGGTTGCTGTCAAGGATTTGTTTTAATATAAGATGTGGTGCCATAAGAAGGTTGGTAAATGTACGCCTAGGTGGTTAGGATTGAACTTCTTTAGAAGGAGTAATGGAATTGATAGTAAGTTTAGTGTTGAAGAGCTTAAATGTGGAGGGTTTAAATGGCATCTTGTTTTGAAAATGAGTAGAGGAAGGAGGGTTGTCATTGATGTGAGACCAAAGGAGGCGTGAAATGATTGGTAGGAGTGGGGAATGAAACCAGAATAGTAGAGATAGGTAGAAGTGTAGAAGCAGGGGGTCGAGTGGCTATAGAAGTGGGTAGAGTGATAGAAGAATTGAGTTCAACCAAGTTGGTAGATTCTTCATGAGTCACATGCAAAAGTAGATATAAATATTATGGGTGTTAGGAAAGATGATCATTTATAGCCTTAAGGCAGGATTCGGTAAATTCCTCAGGAGAAGGAGCCATGGGAAAGTGAGGTAAGAAACCTTAGAAGGTTCTCTGAAGAAACATGGGGTTCACTAAAATTATTAACTAAAAATGGAGATAAATGCAATGAAATAATAACCCTAGTTAATTTAATTAGGATCACTAAAATGCTGCAAATAAGTATGCTAAAATAGTGTAAAGTGATTACACAATAAAATATAATGGAAAAAAACCCTAATATGCAAGAGGAGAGTACGGAAATGGTTTAGCTGATTGGCAGAGATTGTCACAGGTCTAAAAATAAAATTTGGAAGTGCATACGATCAATCAGGAACCCTACAAAGACTAGATCTAGAAGATCTGAACTAGCTAGGGCACCTGTAAAGGTACTGGAGCATGTCGAGGTGCCCTGGTCTATAGTCTGGGTGCTCCTATAAATTCTCATAAACTAAATCTACTACAGTTGTAAGTTGGTTCAGAACCTGGCATGTCAGTTGCATTTTGTGAAGTAGCAAGCAATATTAACTATAGGAAATGTAAATAACATGTGTGCATGGAATAAAATAAAATCCCTCCCCCTATGTAGTGTGTGTGATGCAGATCTCCTAGCCTTGATGCATGACACTAGGTGGATGCAAGTGATGTAATGGATGCAACTCTAGATGGAATGATAGTAGTATGTGATGTTAGGACCCTCATTATGGTCTTATAACTTTATATTTATAGGGATCTCAATCTTTATTTCGTAATTAATCAAGACAAGGATGAATGGGAAAAGGATAAGAATGAACAATGGCTAGAAAGGCCCCAAAAAGAAGTAGGAAAGGATGTGCATAGATTGGGGTGCCCAAACTGAGGCTTGGGTGCCCTAATTTTGGGCTAGAATGATGGGGCAGATGTAAAACAGATGGTTTAGTGCTGGAAAATATGTGGGAATGAAAAAATAAAAAATAAAATAAAGATGTCCAAAAGGTGGGATTAATTATTACTTTATTCACTTGAGAACCTTCAATATTAGTATAAGACTGGGCTAAATAATGTCTAAAGTGCATAATTTTGTGTCTACACTATGAAGTATAGAGATTTCATGTGTTTGTCCCATTGGGCGTGCCAAAAATGGTGTGGGAATATCAAAACACCCCTGAATGCTTGTAAGTGATTGATTGGTAAATAAGTTTGATTTGTCAAACATGGAGCTATCCTTAAGTGTGGGACTTTGTAATTTAGATAGGTCTCTCAAGAAGGATGGCTTCCTGTCCTAACCTAGTGCCAACTAATCCAAAATGTATATATTTTCCAATCTAACCCTACTCTAATGATTTTCCAGGGGGGCAAGGATAGAAGGATTACATGAAAACAAAACCTACTCTAAGGAAAAGTGATGTACTAAGGAGTGTTGGACAACCTAAAATGCATGAGAATGAAAATAACCAAATTGGGGAGGTTGGTCAAGCACTACAAATCCAAACACCTTCTAAAAACTCACTTTCCAATAAACACAACCCATTGAGATTTTGCAGTAACAATTTGACAATGCACAATAACCTTAATTATAATGAAATATCAAATAAGATACAATAAATACAAAGGAGGGTTGAGAATCATCCACATATATTTTTTATTTCTCCAAAATTTGACACAATACATTACATGAGGGGCCAAAGGCACAAATATTGCATTACAATGTTCAATAAAGAGGCTTGAATCTCCATAAATTTCTCATAGACAAGAAAGAAGGGAGGGGTAATTGTAAAGTATCCAACCTTTTGAAATGATCCCCTCACAAATTTTAGAAGAAAATTCAAGAGAGGAGAGAGACAAAAGAGATCCAAAATTGCCTCCATTACCCACAAAAATCATTGTTTTATCCTACAATGAGTGTGAAATATCGATAAAATCCATGCTTGATTAATGACACTACCTTGTAGAAGAAGAAAGTGGCTTTGATTGCTCCTGGGTATAGGCTCTATCTCCTCTAAATCCATCATGATTTTTCTCCCACCTACCTCACTAATTTCTTATCTTAGACTATTTCATTCTATAGAGATCCTAAATACATTTCAATCAAGTATAATTTCATTAAAAATGGTTAAGTTATACAGAAGTTATTCAAATTTTAGTGAAGGGTCATCATGGCTTTGCATCCACCCACAGAGCTCTTATGGCTAAGTCAGCCCTTCCATTTTACCGTGCCCCACCATTAAGCTCAAGTGATCTCTCTTCAACACTCGCTCGGCCACCAATACAACCTAGCTCACCAAGCTACTCGGCAGGCCCTCCTTTGACTCAGCCCTCCAATGCAAGACTCCAAATCACCGAGCTATTTTTAGCTTTGTGCCTCTATAAGGCCCATTTGGGAAATTTTGCTTTTTTCTTGGATTTCTTAACAAATTTTCCTAGATGTGGAGGCTGATGGGGAGCTAATAGGGTGTCCCGAGGCCATTTTTTTCCCTTTTCTCTCTTTCACCCATTTTGGCCAAATGTGGGCCTACGGGGCCTACATTTCGTCATTTTTAAAAGTTGATCTTAAGGGTCAACACCTAGAAGAGGAAAAAAATCCTTAATATTATTTTCACTCTTGAATTCATTGAATGTGCTCCCTGAAACCTTAGAACTACTTGTTACTCAATTTCATCCTTAGGTTCCTTTTCCAGTGATTGGGTCTTTCCTACTCATGTTTCTTGTTTTGCTAAAGGTAGAAAAATGGATAACATACATCATTTATAAACAATTACAAATATAGGGTTAGGGGGAATGGGCCTTCTTCTCATTTTATATTACTTAGCAGTTTCATATTTTAGACGCAATACTACAAAAAATGAGGAGAGAATGGAATATCCATTCCCTCTTTCACTTTTTATTATTACATATTTATCCATAGATTGATTTACAAAGGTGTGGTATGTTGCATTGGAAGATATCAAATTGGATAGATACATCATAGGTTTTTCTTCATTTTCTCAATATTTTTTGGGAATATATCATAGTGGATAGATACTCTATACAGTAATCTTTTTTTTTGTGGTGTTATGCATGAGAAATTTACTATGGTACTTCTTCATGTTATGGGGTAAGATGCACTCAAATAATCTCCTACTTCAATTTATCGTTTGTCAAAATTGGAGATTGATTACCCTCCATCTGTTGGAAAATCAACACAAATCATAATTGAAAAGAACAATAATAATGAGACATCTTTTCTCAATAATGTGGATATGTGTATTATTTCCATGATCTATCTCAATTTACTTTACTATGCATGGTTGATTTCAAACTTATATATATTATTTACATTTGAGTTATAGTTAAATTTATTCTAGAGACATTTACTATACTTTATGTTGTACATTTTACCTTAGAACGTGTAAAATTTAACACAAGAGAAAAAAATCCTAGTAAAGGAAAAGTACATATGCACACTTAGCTATTTTTTCCCTTTATGTATGCAATTTTTTAATTCCACACTTAAATGGGGGTAAATGCAGACAATAAAATTTGGTAAATTATCATTTGACAATGAGAATCTTGGATTTTTTACTATTCCTTGATCTACACTCACATTATAAGATTAATTGGCATACACTTTTCTATCCTACATGAATTACTAATATGTAAACATTGATTTATCGTTCATTCATTAAAAATCATTTATCCAAAGCAAAACTTAATCCTTATGAATATTTCTCACAATCTAGTTGTGTCATCACTAAATCCATGTATGTGATTATAAAATATAGGATTAAGTCATACTACGGTCTAGGAAGACCTATATGGTCCCATACCTAACCTTATAATGACTCTTTACTTGATTCTAAATTAATTTATGAGTCATTTCATCTCCCAGAGATTATCCTTAATATGACACCTAACACAATAAATATTATATACGCAAGTATAACTCATAATTTAAACTCAACTAGAAATATCAAAAGAATACATTGAAAATTACTTTAAAATATCACTCAAGTCTCTCTTAAATATTCCTATAGAATATGCACATCTTTTAGAGTAACTGCCAAATTGGTTTGAAGAACTTAAAATAGGTTCAAGATTTTATCATTCTCTATTAAAAATCCTTCAAACATCCTATAGTTATGTATTATGAAGAGAAAGTCAGTCCAATAATTTCTAAAGGTCTTAAGGAATAAAGTGAATAAATATTAAATATGTATAAAATCACATTGTATCATTACCATGTTGGGTACGTATTTATTCTATCTATTTTTACTCCCATTACACATTACTTTAAGAGTCACAAGAGGATATGTGGTTGTCTTAGCTTGCAGAAATTATTTGTATTGACACTAGGAGAACTATACGAGGATTTTTCCTACTCAAGGGGATTTATTGCAAAAATCAAATTGGTTTAACATGTGTGGACCATCATGTTCATTTAATATTCACTCATCCATGTATTTCTCATTTTTTATCTAATAATTTAATGAAGTTTTATGCATGTATCAAGGGTTTTCTATTTGTTACAATACATTACATGTCAATCCAAATATGTATAAAACCTAGCATCTGAAAGAGATATATTAGTTCTAGATAAATAATAGGAACCCAAATTTATAAAAATCCATGATTCCTAGGCTCCTAACCTTACAAATTAGGGATAGACCATATTATGACCCAATAAGATACATGTATGATTTTGTGTAGGAGTAGTTTCCAATTAAAATCTAAGGACTGAAGAATTTTTAAGTTTAGATCAACCCTTCTAGCTAGTTTGCGCATCCTAATCACTTATGTAACTCTTGGAACAACTAAGTATTCATCCTTTCTTCGTGTTTAAAACTATTATTACATCATTTTGTTATCATTTATTGTATTAATAGCTATGTTCTAATTTTATGGTTAATGTAAATTAATTTATTTTTAATATTCCCCTATAACTTTCTTAAACCTATTTATTTAGGGTGTAAACAATTATTTCCTATAGTATAGATTATATTTATTTTGTTTTTAAAGGATGCCACCTTGGAAAAAAATGACACCCTTTTCCGAAATGAAAGGCCTCCAAAGCTAAATATCCTCTTGATTTAGTACATGGTGATCATTTTATATTTCCCATACCATCAATTTCATAAGAACAATATATACTCACTTTTTTTATATTTATGTCATAGGAAATGGATGTGAAATTTGAAGATACAATATTTAAGTTCTTGAAAGATTCAAAACCATTAATTCCATTTTTAATAAGTATTCATTTCTTCCACTAAAGAACATCTAAGAAAACAAGGTGGTTATATGTGAGTAAATCCTTCTAGGAATTCAACACTAAGCATGCCATCTTACAAAAATTTATGGTTCATTATACTCTTCAAAAAATAGGTTTTGTTGAGTGGAAGAGATAAAATTTGAAATATATGGAAAAATGTATAATTCATTTCAAGGACACGGTCCTTGATTTTTAGGTTGAAGCAATGTCAAAAAAAAAACCTAAAAAAATATTGTTCAAGTCATAAACATAATGTCTCTATATTTCTTATGTTTGGAAGTAAGAAAAGAGTATTTTATCCTAATGAAAAGAAAAAGTTTATAGAGAAGAAGATCCATATGAAAATATTTGGTTGGAATTGTGGGTATGTTAATGATTATCAAATTTTTATCTTACCACTCAAAATTTATTGTTTCTATGGGATTCCATGGTTTATGACAGTGTTATTCCACTAGAAATTAATAATACTACTTCCCCATTAATCACTCATCCTGAATTTGATGCGAGGACCTATATCATTATTATGATGATGACACTTAATATTATCCTAAATTTATACCTCCACCTCCTTCTCTTTAGTATATTCCGAAGCGGGTGCATACTACTCTCCAATCCACTTGTTCTTTTGTTATTGATCCTTTTGATTCACAACACACTCACTCTTAGACATCCGGTATTGATCTTATAATATGGATAATATTTTAGAAAATATTATATGTTTTTATGAGGAAACATGAAATCTAGAGTGAGATGATTCTTTGAAATAAGAATAATATTCCTTTAATGAATAATTTTTTTTGGGATTAATGATTCTTCCTAAGAGAAAAAAATTTGAGTGATGTAGTACTTTTGGTATATAATAATAAGTATTTAGGTGGTGGTTTTATTGATAAGTACAAGTACCATGTAGTAGAAAATGGTTTCTCAAATTTTGAAGGAGTTGAATACTTTTATACCTTTCACCCTATTTCCTAGATGAACTCTAGTCATCTTCTACTTTCCCATTCTATAACATTTTTTTTGACAGTGTACCAGATGGGCATGAAGAGTTATTTTATATATGGTGATATTCAATAGGATATATATGTAATATATACAAGGATTTGTGTAGGGATCTTAACTTTTATACATGATCTATCATTCTCACTATGGTCCCAAGGAATATTCTTGATATTGTACTGAGAACATGAGTAGCTTTAGTTCTAGTTTCACCTATTATTATTCTAGCCACAATATATACATATATAAGTAAGGGGATACCATCCTTATATTGGTTCTCCATTTTGTAATATAGTTATAACAATATTTTCATACCCTAGAAGTCAAAATGTCAATCTTGATTTTATGGAGAAGTTTGATATGTTGTTTATAGTGTTATCCTACAAAATTAACAAGGGCAATTTTGTAGGTAGCCATACCAATTTTTTTTGTTTTGGCCCCAAGGAAGTTTGACAACGTTCGAAATAGCCCAAAACTACCTTTCAAAAATCAAGTTGTTTAAGGACTTAGCTGAAAGTTGCACCATTTTACAAAGGGGAATTTTTGTTGTGTCGATGTGCAGAAAGTTGCGCCATTTTACAAAGGGGAATTTTTGTCATGTTGACATGCAGAAAGTTTTTCCATTTTACAAAGGGGAATTTTTGTTGTGTCGACAGGAAGAAAGTTGCACCATTTTACAAAGGGAATTTTTTTTTGTGTCGACGTGGAGAAAGTTGCACCATTTTACAAAGGGGAATTTTTGTCATGTCGACGTGTAGAAAAGTTTTCCCTTTTACACTGGGTAGAGTTGTTTCCTCTTTCTGGGATCCATTGATCATTTTCGTAAAATATTTAAAAAGCATGCTGGCATACATGATGACCTCATCCATGTTGCACCATGGGATGCTGCCATCCAAAAACTTTCCCAAGTCAACTGTTGACTTTTTAGATATTTTCTAGATATTTTGTAAGTAGTGGGTTTGCTTTTGTCTTCTTCCCTCCTCTCCTTCTATAGAGACTTGAATACTTGTTGTATCCAAGTTGGACACTTTTTGTATGAAAAGAGAAGTGAAGAGAGAAAGACTTTGTATTTTCTTTATAACAGAAGAAATATTAATACACATATTCAGACTTTGTGCTCAATATATGTGTTATTTGCATAAGATCTTTCTTAAGTTAGATCTATGTTTTTATTCTATTAGATTCATTCCTAATATTATCATATGTTCATTAGTATTGCTTTAATTTTTTATGCAAGTAAGTTTGACTCTGTTTACTACCAGCCCAAAGAATAAACCCTCTGACCTTTCCATCTTGGAATCCATTTCTTTTCTTCCTTCAGACCTATCCTCCTCCGTTCCTTCCTTCCAAAATTTATGTTCGTTGCTGGAACTAACTCTACTGGGATGAGATCCCAACCCCCTTGAAGTTAGAATAGTATAGATTTACACAGATTCCTACTTGATAGATTAGCAATAAACCTATTTTGCTTTGCTGTCTCAAAGAGGGGCTATGCCCTGCACACTGTTGGCCTATTTCCCCATGACCTACCTAATTGACAATTTTTCAAACCAACAGTTTTTGGCGACTCTACTGGGGATCAAACTAAGGAAATAAGTAAAAAACTGTAAAAAATCACTACTGGATTACAAATTTTAACCCTTTGTTAAAATCATTTTTTTTGCATAAGTGATCAAAAATGAAAATTCCTTAGGAAAATCCATAGATCTGGGCCAAATAGAAACTTTTAGTTCACTAATTTTTTACAAAAATTTGTATATTTCAGTAGATATGAGATTCTGACATTTTATGTTATTTTCAAAACCTTAAAAAATTTAGGACAAAGATCTGAAAATCAGCGTACTAAAGTGACCCACCTTTTTATCCTTATTAATCTTTGTTAGAAAACCGCAATCGGTTGTTATTAAAAAAGGGTAAAATTAAATATTGAAAAAAGTACATGCTACTAATTTTTGTCAAAAAAACCAGAAAATCAGCAAGTATAAACAAAAAGTTTGTTGTAAATTTGCTCTTAATTGTTACAGATCTGAATAGGTACATTGGTGGGTGAAACATTTACTCATAGTAGAAGATATTGTGGGGAAATTGATCCAATTTTTGATCTACTTCGAAGGCACAATTTCAGTATCACTCCAACATGATTCACATCACTAAGCTTAGCGGATTGATTAGCAATAAGTGCCTCACCTCCACGAAAGAGCCAAATTTCACAGGGTGCCTTGACATCAACTTGCAGTGCTCTTTTGCTAAGTGGAACCACACTCCCTGCTCATGTTCTTTTTCCTACTTTCTAAATGGTAGTAAATCTACTTGTACCATGGGGAAACACCATGGGTCCTCTAGCACTGCCACATCCAGTCAACCCCCTCCGGCATAGAAATCACAAAAAATTCCCGAAATTTGATGGGAGCGAAAATCAAAGCATGGACGCGCATATTGCTGTGTTTATTATGTCATGCAACATTCTAGATGTGAATCATAAGGACATATCAGTATGTCTCTTTCTAGAGACCTTGTAAGGGCCAACAATAGAGTGGTTCCATCATTTACTAGCTAGATCCATCACCAGTTGGGCCACATTACAGACTACTTTTGAAGACAGATACGAACCTTTAGAAGATGCATTTGCGTTATTGTCACAAATCACTCACATGAAGAAGGAGGCCAATGAAACCATGCATGATTTTATCACCCAATTCAATTCACTGATCAACCCTGTGCCACTTGCCATGATGCCAACATTATAAAATCAGAAGTGTTTCTTCTTGAATGCTAGGAGTTCGAAAGTAAATTTCTTACTTTTATAGGAATAGATACTCACCTTGGCCCTTGCTCAAGCTATAGCCATTCAGATATAAGACAACCTTCTTATAGCCGGTGAGTTAAGATGAGAGCTTCCAAAATCAAAAGCTTCAACTTCTTCTTAGGCTACCTCATCAGATCTAACATTCCAGAAGATGGCAAATGACCTGCTCTCATTAAAGAACCAATTGGCTCAAACATCGTCTACTACTCTGTACCGAGATATCCCACGGAGGAACTTCACTCCCAACAACACCCCCAAAGGTTGGGTTTGCCTAGTGCTTCTCTAATGTTAGCAATTGAAGTCCCTCTAGTTAATGCTTTGGTTGAAATCAAAGAAGATGATCTAAATTATGAAGAACCTTCGTCGTAAGGTGAAGATGATCAAGATGTCGGTGAACCAATTAGCAAATCTACTATTAGGTATATGGAATTTGAAGATGAGGAATCTGATGAAGAAGAGGGTACCCAAGGGTATACGAGTGGACAATCATACGTAGTTTTCACTCGCTTGCGAGGAAAAGAAGCAAAAGTTACTACTGAAAAACAAAAGGAAAAGGCTGTGGTAACTCCTCCTAAAATGATCGCTAAAAGAGGTAATCCTCTTCCTACTCAACCTCCTGTTAAACCTTTTGTGAAGAAATCTTTCCCTCCTATTTGTCCTCTAATTCAGCCTTCCTCCAGTCCCATAAAGACTAGAAATCCTCCTCCATAAACGTAAAACGAAGGACTCATTCCTTTGTTAGTTCAACCCTTGGTCACATTTGATATAATTGATCATGCTAAAAAGGCCAAGATCTAGATGTCTGAACCTGAATACCTTCAATCCAACCCAGAGCAGCTTATAAGATTAACTAAGTATATCCAAAGCCAGGCTTTCGTCCCTCCTCCCATTTTTCCAAAAGGAATTCTTCCCATTCCTCCTATGTCTCACATAAACATTGCCTCAACTTCTGCATCAGGGAAAATTGAACCTTTTTACATATCTCTATTGATCAATGGTCATAAACTAAGCAACTATATAATTGATTCTAGAGCTTCTAACAATGTTATACCAGCAAAGGTCACCCATGCTTTGGGCCTCACACTTACAAAAATTTAGCAAATGCTACTCCATGGAAACCAAATAGGTACCATTGATTGGTCAGATCAAGGATGCACAGTTTGCATTCGCGGCATTTCCCAAGAAAAGGGTAAAAATGACTATTCTCGTAGATGATATTCCAGTAGCATACGGGATATTGCTAGGGAGAAGATTTTGTAAAGAAGTTGGTGGGGAAATTCATATGGACTGGTCCAAAGCCAAGATTACTATTAAAGGGGTGATGCAGACATTGGAACCAGAGTCACAAAAGAAATATCTAGTCACCAACTCTGATGACCCTAAAGATAAGATTCTTTTCAAATCATCGAGGATGGGAAACTACTTCCTGTCCGTCGACTCAGATAGAATGGATGTTCTCATCCAAAAAGAGGATCTCAAAAAGTTTGGAAATCGTAGTTTGATGGTAGTTATGTGAAAAGAAGATGCGGTGCTGGGGCTTTTCTAATATCTCCTGAAGAGGAGATTTTCCCTTTTTCTTTCAAGTTATAGTTCTTCAATACAACTAATACTATCGAGTATAAATCCTTGTTACTTGGCATGCAAGCTACAAAAGAGAAAGGAATCAAGAATCCAAAAGTGCAAGGTGATGCTGAGCTAATTGTCAATCAGGTAAAAGGGATATATCGAATAAAGAATGACCATATTATACACTACCGCAATGTAGTATGGGATAACATCGAAGAGGTTGACACTTTCTTAATCAAATCAGTTCCATGAGTCCAAAATGACATGGTTGATTCATTGGCCATCTCAGCATCTCTCATGCTCCCTCACCCAGGTTTAAAAATAGATACATATACCATTGAAATGGTTTTTCACCCAAGTGTGCCAGATAATTCAAAACATTGGCAAGTGTTCAATGATGACAACCAACTTATCATATTTTTGGAGAAAGCTAACAATTTCAAAGAACTTCATTTCGACGGATCAACTTCTATGTGTTGTGAGTCTCTCACTGGTCAAGCACATGAAATTAAAAAAGAAACAGTGATATAACTCAAAGGAAATAATATTCATAAAGGTTTGGTTTCCTTAGAATGATTATTTGATAACCATGACTGTTTTGTCAAGAAAAAGCAATAGGATGATCGTTCCTCTTCTCCGAAAATGAAATCCGTCAGTCTAGGTATTGAGGAACATCCTCGTTCCATGAATATCGGGAAGTGTTGTACGCTTGAAGAAAAGTGAAAATTTGTTAAGTTGCTAAAAAGTACATGGATGTGTTAGCATGGTCTTATGCTGATCTAAAGTCTTTCAAGCCAAAGGAAATTTGGCACGACATTCCACTCAAGGATGATGTCAAACATTTTCGTCAAAAGCAAAGGCATTACAACCCCAAAATCTCAGGTACCATCCAAGATGAAATTCAAAAGATGTTAGATGCAAGGATTTTTTTTCCAATTCATCACAGTACCTGGGTTGTAAATATTGTGCTTGTGTGCAATAAGAATGGTGAGATACGCATATGTGTAGATTTTCGTAACTTGAACCAGTCATCCTTAAAAGATAACTATCCACTGTTGATAATGGATTAAGTACTACAGGTAGTAACCGGTTTAGAAATGTTGTCTATGCTTGACAGTTTTTTAGGTTACAATCAGATTCAAGTCACGCTTGAAGATCAATTCAAGACAACATTCACTACTCCTTGGTGTACCTTCGCCTACAACAGAATGTCATTCAGTTTGATCAACGCCAGTGCCACCTTCCAACAAGCAATGGACTTTGCATTCAAAGGTATGATGGGAAAATTCATCATAGTTTACCTAAATGACCTAACCATGTTCTCTAAGAGACAAAGTGATCACTATGATCATTTAGAACAAGTCTTGATTAGATGTCGAGAGCATGGGATTTCACTAAATCCCAAGAAGTTAGTTTTTGGGGTCACCGAAGGAAAGATGCTAGGACATGTCATCAAGAGAGAAGGAACTAAGATATATGTTGAAAGGGTCAAGGCTATTCAGAGCCTTACTTTGCCTACAAGCAAGACTGGTGTTCACTCTTTCTTCAGAAAGGTAAATTTTCTTAGACGGTTTGTTTCTGATTTTGCTGAGAAGACTCACCATATATCTAATATGATGAAAGGGCCAAACATTCCGATGGAGTGAGGAAGGAAAGACATCATTCAAAGACATAAAAACCTCCATTGCTCGTGCTCCTATTCTGGTTTGTCCTGACTTCAGGAAATACTTCATCATGTACAATTATGTGTCTGTGCATACTGTATCAACTATCTTGATGAAAAATAACTCTGAGGATATTGAATCCATGATTGATTTCACGAGCTCTCCTCTTAAGCCTCATGAATTGAAGATGTCGTAATTAGAAAAGCATGCCTTTTCTATGGTAAAAGCAGTCAAAAATTTCCGCTTCTATATTCTAAATTCTCATACAGTAGTGTTGGTTCCTGACATGGCTGTTAAGTCTATCTTGACTCAATAGGAGTTAGGGAGCTTACGAGGAACTTGGATTGCAAAGGTCCAAGAATATGATCTAGACATCAAACCAACTAAGTTGGTAAAAGGTAAAGGCCTGTGTCAGCTAATGGCTGAAAATAAAGACTTTGAGGTACCTGAAGATAAAGATGATCACGTTGATGAAGAAAAAAATGAACTGGAGAAGGTAGATTATTTGCCCATAGTTCTATTTGTCGCAACTAATGACGAATGGTATTCTAAAATTACGTTATTTATCACCTATGGTGAATGCTCAACTCACCTAACTAAAAGGAAAAGTGAACAGTGAAGCTCAAGGCTACAAGATATGTCATATGGGATGATGGATTATACAAATGTGGAATTGATGGTGTTTTTCTACGATGTGTTGACAAACTGCAACAGGTAAAATTGTTGGAGAGTTTTCATGACTCAGCCTACGGTGGTCACTTCTCCTGATCAGTGATAGCACATAAAATCATTTGGGCCAAGTACTACTGGTTGACGCTATTTCAAGATGCAGCCACTTGGGTAGCAAAATGTGAACTTTGCCAATAGTTCGTTGGCAAACCAAAGCTGGCTGCATTTCCCCTCAGGCCCGTCATCATCGACGAACCATTCAGACAATGGGGAATTGATTTCATTGGAGCACTCAATCCTCAATTGAGTGCTGGACACAGTTACATCCTAACAACAATGGATTACTTCACAAAATGGGTGGAGGCCATACCTGTCAAGGATGCCACTTCTGAAGTTATTTATAACTTCATCAAAGAGAATATTATTATGAAATTTGGCATTCCACACAAAATAGTTGCTGACAACGCTTCCAACTTCTCTTCATGGGAAGTAATTGAGTTTTTTTATGGATATGGAATAACCTTGGCTCATGCCTCTAATTATTATCCTCAGGGAAATGGTCAGGAAGCAAGAACCTGATAACTATTATACAGAAGCTAATTAATGAAAACCAGTGGTCCTAGCATAAATCATTGTATGATGCTTTGTGGGTGGATCGTATCACTCCAAAGAGGTCTCTCAGCATGTCACCTTTCTAGGTTTAGTATGGGATCGATGCTAAAATCTCTATCTCCGTGGAACTTCCTGCTTTGCGCTTGGTTTGAGTAATTGAAGATGAAATTTTTTAGAATTCTCTTGAAAAGAGGATTATGTACCTAATGGAACTTGAAGAAAAGTGAGTGAAAGTGGTTGAAAAGATCACTGAACATCAGAATCAAGTTAAGAGGTTGTTCGAGAAGAAAGCTAAGTAGAGAGATTTTCAAGTGGGATATCTTGTTCTTCTGTGGGACAAACGAAGAGAACCAAAAGGTATGCACAGGAAATTTGACTCTCTTTGGAGAGGGCCATACAAAATCAAGTAGCTCAATAGAGGGAATAATTTATTTCTCTCATATCTAGATGGAACTAAACTCCCGCTTCCCTATAGTGGGCAGCACCTGAAGATCTTAAGGAAGTAAAGCTTGCCCTCTTCTTTGTACAGTTTTCTTTCGTTGTGTGTTTGCTTTATGTTGTTGTGTGTTCCCTTTCTTCTCCTTTTTATTCACCCTCTAGTCGCCCTTGTTTTTTAATCTCTGTAACCCAATGGATAGGCACATGAAAATCTGGGATTCTCTACCCTTAAGTTTCACTCAAAGATAGTCCCCAGAAAGAGCCAGCTATTATCCTACAAAATTGGCAAGGGCAATTTTGCAGGTAACCATACCAAAAAAATTTGTTTTGGCCCTAAGGAAGTTTGAAAACATTCAAAATATCCCAAAAGTACCTTTCATAAATCAAGTTGTTTCAGGACTTAGCCTATAGTTGCGCCATTTTACAAAGGGGAATTGTTGTTGTGTCGACATGCAGAAAGTTGTGCCATTTTACAAAGGGGAATTTTTGTCGTGTCAACTTGTAGAAATTTGTGCCATTTTACAAAGGGGAATATTTGTTGTGTCAATGTGCAGAAAGTTGCGCCATTTTACAAAGGAGAATTTTTGTCATGTCGACATGTAGAAAAGTGCGCCCTTTTGCACTAGGTAGAGTTGTTTCTTCTTTCTGGGATCCATTGATCATTTTTATAAAATTTTTAAAAATCATGTTGACATACACGATGACCTCATCCATGTTACACCATGGGATGTTGCCATCCAAAAACTTGCCCAAGTCAACTGTTGACTTTTTAGATATTTTCTAGATATTTTGTAAGTAGTGGGTTTGCTTTTGTCTTCTTCCCTCCTCTCCTTCTATAAAGACTTGAATACTTGTTGTATCCAAGTGTGGAAATTTTTTGTATGAAAAGAGAAGTGAAGAGAGAAAGACTTTGTGTTTTCTTGTAACAGAAGAAATATTAATACAAATATTCAAACTTTGTGCTCAATATATGTGTTATTTGCATTAGATTTTTCTTAAGTTAGATCTATGTTTTTATTCTATTAGATTCATTCCTACTATTATCATATGTTCATCAGTATTGCTTTAATTTTTTATGCAAGTAAGTTTGACTCTGTTTACTACCAGCCCAAAGCATAAACTCTCTGACCTTTCCATCTTGGAATCCATTTCTTTTCTTCCTTCAGACCTATCCTCCTCCGTTCCTTCCCACCGTTTTGTTCGTTGTTGTAACTACCTATATTGGGATGAGATCCTAAACCCCCCTAAAGTTAGAATAGTTTAGATTTGCACAGATTCCTGCTTGATAGATTAGCAATAAACCAGTTTTGCTTTGCTGTCTCAAAGAGGGGCTATGCCCTACACACTGTTGGCCTGTTTCCCCATGACCTGCCTAACCGATAGTTTTTTGGACCAACATATAGGAATTTTGAACTACTTTATTAGGCTTTAAAATCATTAATTCAATAAAACTATCTTCATTAAGTAGAATAATATAGTCATGAGTTTACTCATCGTATGAACATGGATAATTGTAATTCTTCACCCACTATTTTTTAATGAGGTATTGTCTTTTGCACTAGTAGATAAACTCCTAAGTATGGGTTGAACTTTTATAGACACCTAGTAATGGGTATTCTCTTCTACCTAACCCATGCTCATCCTCATCTTTATTTTACTCTAAAATTTGTCTCTCGGTTCTCCCATAAGACTCATGAAATTCATTAAAAAAAAGTTAATTATATTTTGTGGTACATTTAGGGAATTTCACGCTTTAGGATTCATCACACTCCTTAGAGTAAGTTTCAAAGATTAATATATCAAATCAATTTGGGAGGGTGGTTTTGATTTATATAGGTCCACCTATGATTTTGTATACAACCTTGTTTCTAGTATGGTTACATGTTATTAGAAACACAGACCACTATTTCATTTTTTAAGAGTATTGAGGTGATATTAAGGCTAATTAGGAGTCTCTTTGTCTTTAATATCTACTATGGTATTATGATTTTCCATAAATAATCCCACTATTTTTTGTTGGGATAGATAAATAATGATGAAGATTACTTCAAAATTATTTGAGAATCAATATAAAAATACATTGCGATTCATACGTATTTCATTTGGAAGACCATTTTAAATGGATTTGATAAGATGTAAATTCTATCTATTGCTAAGAATGTATTTCAAATATTTACTAACTCCTTGGTATTTCCTTGCTACCCTCCTTTTCAATCTCCACTTATGGTAAATTAAGTTGTCCTTGTCGGGATTCATTTTAAGTTCATTCTTCTTTATTTTCCTTGGATTTTACATGGGTAGCTTATCATGACTAGTAGTTTAGACCAATATTTGATTTAATTTTATATCCCTAGATTTCACTTATAGGAGGGTGTTGGAATGCTCTAACTAGTCTTACTTGTGATTTTTCATACTTATCTAGCCTAACATTTATTTAGGAAAGTCAAGTTGTTTTATTAAATAGTTTATGTAGAGATTGTTTTTTGTGTTGATTTTACGGATATTTTAATATTTCACAATATTAACGTGTGTTATGTAATATTGTTCAGTTTTAAAACTTTTAGCATTTTGTAGAAATAAACTATCCTTGCTATATATTCTAGGTCTTCCTTACAACATGTATCACATGAATTTTCAAATATTACAATATTTGTTCTTGCATGTTTCACTTGATATGTGTTGACATTGGATTAATCTTTTCTATGTGCTTTTATTCTCTATATTTAATCATGTGAACACTCTAAATATCCTTTTTATTCCATTAATATGTGCCTTATTTTCATTATTCATTATTCTAGTAAATGTAAATATTTTGTATCTTTCAATAAAATAACAAAGGTTATTAAATTAACCACCTTATTTTCATCATGCAATAGATAATGTATTTAAAAATAATTCACATAAAATTATACGAAGTTTCTTTAATAGAGGAACCCATATTTTGTTCTAAAAATAATACTATTACTAATTGAAATAAAGACATTTTTCCATGTATTCCTTCCTTCTCTTTCCAAAATTTTAATCTATCAAGAAATGATTAACAATACATACAATAAGGAATAGTGTTAATAGGTTTGTACTAATTTTATATATAAATAAAAACATGTATATTAGATAATATTGTTCATAATTCATGTCAATTCACAATGATCATCATGCCTTAAATTCTTAGTTTCATCCATCCAAAACATATATAAATTCTATGAAATGAGTATACAAATATACTATTAAATTAATCATATAGTTTAAGTTATGATACAACTATATTATGTATTAGAATAACCACATTATCAAAACAATCCATAACCCCTTTAATTTACTCATGAATCATATACATTTGGCTTTATAAGGTTATTATTCTTAATCATTGACTATATCAGCTAGAAAAATTTGAAAAAACTAATTTTATTTAATATACATAACCCATTAAAGAAACTACATTTCTAAAAAATAATTCTAATGTATTTGAAAATCTCTTTCCAAGGATAAAAACCTTAAAGTCTAATTCTACGATTATGAAGAAGGGTTGGTACAAGTAGCTTGTCTAATATAATTCAAACAATACTTTCATGTTCATATGTTAGGATATGCATTCAAAACATACCTTGTATTGTGTATAATCCCCTATAATTAGGTTTGCCTACTATGAACAAATCCAAACACCTTTATGTATGTAACTACTATGTATAACAAATGATAATATATTATAATGACCAGTCATGAATGTTTATTGTTTAAACTCTAACTTTCAACCAAGATATAGTAAAGTGTACATTTAACCCATGATTAATAATTTCCATTACACAAAAAAAAAACTACATGTATTCAAATTAAACTATGGATCCTGAATGGTTCTATCTAAGGGATATGTAGCATGCCTCAACATATTTAGTTACAAAATACCATGGTACATAGTATAAGAAACACTAATCTATACATATTTATTTTCTAAAATGATATAACTTTCAATAAAAATAAATTTTTAATTAAATTTAGTTAACAAGTAATAATATATTCATATGTACATCTACCCCTTGAATAATATCAAATATATTCTACCCAATTATTTATATGTCACTTATAGTAAAAGAGGGTGTAAGTACATTTTTAGTCCAGTGAAACTATTTAAATACAAAGCTAGATATTGAATACAAAACATGACTATGAAAGTAAACGATAGTAAACAAAAAATTAAAAAACACACATATATGATGTACAAAAAAGTTAGCTTTCTATTTGTAGTACTAAAAATTTGGACCAAAGACACAACCAATAATCATTTGGAGTATATCCTATCATATTCCTATTTACATAATTAGCTGAATTAATCCTAAGCGCATATCACTCAATTTAATACTCTAAATCCACCATGAAAATAATTGTATTTTTTTTAAATCTTAAAGAAAATATGCACCTAGTATTAAACACATTTTTTAGACTTGTGACCACTCATCTCCTCTCTCAAATAAGGTCCTAAGATAAACTAAGAAAGAATTGCCTAGTAGGGGCATAATTGGCCAATAAATTTGACCTTGAATAAATATTTTTCCTAATAAGTTAAAATAGTTGATCTTTCGAATGACAAGCTACCCTGTTTATCTTAAAGTCAATTGAGCACAAAATAATCCACATGAGTAAGATATAAAATAACATACACCCTACTCATCAACAAAAATATATGACTATCTCATGGATCTCACTCCCAAGATCTCTAAGAAGAAATTGTTTCCCTAATCAGTGCACTATCAATTTCCTTATTATACACAATTTTTTTTTCAAACCCTACTGCATCTCATATTGATGGTCTCGATAACTTCCATATACTAAAAATAGCACCAAAGATTAATTCCCTATCTAGATCTATGGTCGGCCTTATAAGTGTTAGACACCAGATTTAGAAAGGAACTATGGTTTGATGAAGGAGAATACATTTCTATTCATATAAGTGTTGATCTGAGTTTCCACCTTCCTGTCCAGATGAGTGTACAAGTAATCAAGAAACACTAAACAACGTTGAGTATACAAGGGCTTAGTACCTTGGAGATGATGATGGATGATACATGCACAAATTTGATATCAGAATCCTTGGTGTGATCCCAGCAAGCCTGCAGCTTACATACACTAGAGAAAGATTGATTAGAGATTTTATGTGGGGGATACATGACAAAGAAGATTCAGGGAGCATTAACTCCCTCGGTGGATGTCAACCCCCGTGTGATAAGAATAATGATAAAATAAATTCCAAACATATAACATACAAATTGATAAACAAAAGAACCTAGAAGATACCGGTGTGCAGATGGTGTTATTGATCATCTGATGTGTGCAACATGAATCTCATCACATGAGCCAAATCACAAGAAGATTATCATGGAAATTCCACATGTTATCACCAAGATAGAATAATAATGATATTACAAAATGGATAAAATTTCTCATCATTCACCCAAATTTTCTAACTTTTTCTTCCCCCTAACTATGGGGAGAAACCCATATTTATAATTTAGACGTGAGGCTAGATTGAGGTTAACAAGTAATTGGGGTTGAGTAGAGTAACTTGAGTTAAGAGACCTTATGTGATAATGTGGGGACCACAGTTTGAATTATTAGATGGAGTGGGGATCATGATTAAAATTATGGGTGAGATAAAAGATTCCACTTAAAAAAAGGGGGTGTTGGATAGGTGTATTAATACTCATGGATTAATAATTTGTGGAAGATGGTGATAATATCAAAAATTTAAATTATGAAATGGGTCTACATAGAGCCCATTTGATAATTAATCAAGCAAATGGATAGGATTTCATTTAATTTAAGAGAAAGAGATGCGAGAATGGAAATAACATGAATGTGAGATGACTGAGGGGAACTATACCATAAAATAGGTGTCTCCATTTGCCCCTTTTTGTTGAGTGGTTTGTGATAACAAGCCACGAGACAAAAACAAAAAGGGTTAGATGAAATATATGTTTAAAGATGGATGAAGATATGACCAAAGGTAGGATGCCTCAGGCAAAAAAAAGATCGTAATAACAATGAAAAACAAGTATGGCGGTGACTTCAATATCACATCGGTAGAGGACAATTGTGGTCTCAACGGAGATAGGCGACAACATTCTATAGACCAGTGAGTGGGTGAAGACCACTGTAGTATGGATGTAAACCAAGATGACCAATGGTCATAGGAAAACATCAAAATATGTGCAACTAAATGTGAAAGATGTGTACAATCCTTTGTCTACAAGGAATCATGTAAAAAATCATGCGTCCATAAATGGACAAGAATGAAGATAATGATGCCCCAACTCAGGGCACGAGAAGGACAAGAAATTGAGTTATATGCATCGACAAGTACAAGGATGAAAATATGAAGATGACATAATAAGAAATGGATGTGTAAATAAAAATTCCCCAGGGGGAATAATCATAAATGTGCACATTTTGAGTAGCCCTAGAGTGGTAATAAATATGATGGTAATAATGTTTCATAGGCAATATGCATAAGTGTTAGCAAATTAGAATATAAAAGCAATCCTACTTGTTGGGTAAGTAGGATAATAAGTCAAGATAATTTTGTGAAAAAACAAAAGAAGAGAAAATATTAATGGAAGAGTACAAAATCAGATAGATGTTGTCCATTATGGTATCCTTCAAGACAAAAATGTCCTAGGAAGATGGGACAAAAGATGTAGATGCTAAATGATAGAGATAAAAGAAAGCAGACACAGTTGGGGTAGAGAAGACATGGTGGAGGAGAGGGATCAAATAGTAGAGAAGGATGATAAGAGAGGTGAGAAGATAGATGAAATCATAAAAGAGAGAGAGTGACATTCAATAAGAGGGTAATGGAAAAAGATAAGGGGGAAATAAATAGGTAAGGTACGAGGGACTTGATGACAAAGAAAATAGATAAAGAGAGGAGGAGAAGAAGGGAGGGAGGAAGTATAAACAAGAAGAAGATGAGATGAGAAGGGAAAAGAGATTAGAAGGGAAGGTGAATGTACGAAGATATATCGTAGTAAAGAAGTAAAAAATATAATAAAGAGGAGAAATGATGAAATACAAAGAAGAAGACAAGAAAATGACAGAAGAAGGGATGAAAGGGAGATGGAGATCAAAACAAAGGGAGAGAAAGAATAGATCATGAAAAAGATGACAAAATTGAGAAAAAGAAGTTGTGAAGAATATAAGAGAAGGATGATTGGAGAGATGAATATGTATAGTAGGATGGAAAGATGAAGGAGATGAAGAAGATGAAGAAGTTAAAGAATATGGGGGAGGAGGTAGAATGAAAAAGAGAAAGAAAGGAACTATGAGGAGCTAGGAAGACAGGGGTGGTAGGGAAAGAAGTTCAGTAATGGGGGAAATGAAAATAAGAGGGAAAGAAGAGATGATAGAGCCAAAATAGGAAGGGAATTGAATATGAAACAGAACACATGAAAATACATGTGGATGGTGAGATGATTAGAAATATGGGACAATGTTGGTGAGTCAGATTATCAATGGAGAAATAAGACGAAAGTGTGAGGAGAAGAGGAGATGAAGATGATACAAATGAAATGAAATAAAACAAAAGGTAGCAAGGAGGAGAAGAGAACAAAGAAAATGATGCAAAGGCAGTATTTGATGAAGACAATAGAGATATTGAAAACTGCTAAAGGAAGATGAAAAGGCAATACCAGTAGAGGGATGTTAGGAGAAATCCTCTAATAATGATTAGAAGGAACAAAAGAAAAAAGGAAGGAAGAGAAAATAGAGGAGGTAAAAAAGAGTGAACCGGTATTAGTAGAATAGGGAGAAATGAGTTTTAGAAGTCCACTGATAATTCTTAGTGAGGGAATGGAAGCTGATGATGACATAATGTTAGATGAAAAATGATAATGACAAGTAAATATGGTGATAGATATGGGGAAGTATTCTAGAAAATGGACCAGAAAGAGTAAAGAACGGAGGGCTAAGGATGTGGATGAAGATGACAAAAGTAAAGATAAAGGAATAAGACATAGTAAGAGAGGGTATGAAGTAGTTAAGTTTGATTTTAAATGAAGGATGATGGAGATGATATTTGAGGAAGTTTGAGATATTTTTTGTGAGGAAAAAGAGAAGGGAAGAGGATGTGTTTGTGGGGAATGAAGAAAAAATACAGATGATGGGAATATGAAGGAAAGAAGATAGATCATTCTTAAGAGAGACTCTTAAGTAAGATCCCCATGCCATAGGAATGGTTAAGTAGGATCGTCAAGCTGAAGAAGAAAAAGAATGATGAAAATACTGAGCGGTGTATACCAAAATGGAACAGGAAGTGAAATGAGGTGATAACAAGGAAACAAAGGAGTGTGACATGAGTAGATGGAGGAATGTATGCAATGTAGGATGGAGATTGTAAGGGGAATTCTTAATTAGGATGCCTATGTTGTTTGAGTGATGATGTCAGAGCGTTAAGTAGAATTTATGGAGTAGGAAGATATTTTTAGTGTTGAATGGAATAGAAAAAAATGAAAGAGTTTCTACAGTGGCAGGATCATAAGAAAGAGTTGCATTGTGATTAAGAAGCCTGCATGGAATGGGTGCTTGAGTAGGATCATCATGCTGAAAGAAAAATGAAAGGGAAATGGATTGATAAAATAGATGGAAGTAAAAGGATATTAAGAGAAAAACACAAAAATAATGGCTCAGGTGGTGGACATGTGAAGTATCAAAAAAACAACAAAGAAGGATGAAGTGGGTGAGAAGAGTAGCGTAGAATGAGATGAGATGAATTTTAGGAGAATTTTGTGTTGATAAAGAGGACTAGGAGGAAGGAATGTTCAACATAGATGCTCATGAATGAGACCTTGTCTAGAATGATAGGTCTGTTTCGAGTAGGATTTTTGTGCTACATGGGGAATTACACAGATGTGCCAAGCTGGGGATGAAAGGTCTGTGATTTTGAAGAAGATGATGTTAGTGCCAGATGAAAAACAAAAATAAGAGTGATGGGAAAGAAAATTGGTGGATGATTGTATAGAAGAAAAGGATGATGTGAAAGAATGGATGGAGAAAGATAAAATTGGTCATGGTGGAGGATGAGAAGTTACCAGATAATGAATGCTAGTTGAGAGACAATCTCAAGTAGAATTCACAAACTGTAACAGAGATCAAGTAGAATTTCCAAAGCGAATAGTGTATTAAAGAGAGTGTGTAGAAATAGTTACAGACTTCATAGATTCATGGAGGATATTGATAGGCGACATCCTTAAGAGTAAAAAAGTATAGATGCAGATTTAATGATATAAAATTTGATTATAATTGTAATAAAATATGATTTTGATGAGATGGTGTCACATAACCATAGCAAGGGTCATGTAAGAAAGTTATGATTTTGATCAGATAAGAGGTAAAAAAGAAAAGGTACTACTCAAAGCATTGCAGCTTGTAGTCGATAGCAGGTGTTAGTACATAAATAATGAGATTTGATGATATCACCAGACCAAGAGGAAGATATGGATGAAATATTCTCACAATCTTAATGTTGACATGACAAGGGATTTGAGATGTAACCTATATGTGGAAATAAGGTTCTCCAAAAGTGGTGTTCTTTAATTCTATGCCCCAACTCTGGGAAAGGGAAAGAAAAATAGTAGAAAGTTGATCAATGCGGGAAGCTTTCTGAATGCCATAACAAAAGAGTAGTCATCCTTCGAGGGTATGGTCTACTATATATACAACATAGATGGTGAGAATGATAGCCATCCTTTGAGGGATCAGTCTATTTTAATACATAATGTAGATGACAAGAATAATATAATAGCTGTCCTTCAAGGGATCGGTCTATTTCTTTTGATTTTGATTTGATTTTTGATTTGTAAATGTATTTTTTTTGCATGAACAACTGTCCTTCGAGGGATCATTCTGTTTTTGGATAACTTTTAACTTTTTTTTGCATGTATGGATGTTATCTTTACATGGGGGAGAGTTGGGGATATCAAAGTAAACCACTTAGGAGGGGATAATGATGATACAGGAGACACCCGATACCCTTTACATGACTGCCATAGGAGAATGAGAGGGTGAAGGATGTACATGATTATGGGATTCTCACCGAATGGGAGAACTTATCCATATTGAATATGCTATAAGTAGAGCCATTGTACTTATATTTAAGGTCATATCAAAGTTGTGACAGTAGACCACATAATTCATATCATTACCATGATAGATGTAAGTGGATAATGGTGGAGACATGGTCTAAAGATAAGACTATACTCATAAGTGTGTGTATTAATGATAGAATGACCATAAGTGCAATGCGTTAAGGGGTTTGATCTCTGGTTTACCATCAGGAAAAGATAAATGATAATTCCTAGACCCATACTTATGTGTGATAATGTATGGTCCGATCCAGTTGGGAGAAAATTTTCCCTGTTGGATCCTTTCTAAGGTAGTGACATTTTGATTTTCTTTTGAAACCAAGTCACCTATTTTAAAATCGTGCTCTTTGGTGTGTTTATTATAAGCATGTTGGATACGATCTTGATAGACATGATGGTGTTCAAGAGCAATAAGGTGACACTCGTCTAATAACTCAAGTTGTATTAGAAGTTCCTAGTGATAATCTTCATCATAAATGAAGTTGTAAAGAGACACATGTAAAGATGGAATTTTGACTTCAAGGGGAAGAATGGCCATGGATCCGTACACCAGAGAAAATGGAGTAGCCCCTGTGGGAGTATGAATGCTAGTGTATAGGCCCACAGAGCAAAGGGAAGTTAGAGATGCCAATTTCATTCTGCTCGATCAATAGTTTTTGCCAAGATATTTCAAAGAGTTTTATTAGTGGCCTCAGCTTGGCTGTTAGCTTGAGGATAATACGGGGAAAAAAAGATAAGTTGGATCTTAAATGCATCGCCTATATTTTTAAGGTCTTTGTTTTTAAAAGACTTCCCATTGTCCATAATAAGTTTATGGGGAATGCCAAAGTGGTAAATGATATGTTGATATCTAAAATTAATGATTGGGCCAAATTTAGTAGAGGTGAGTGGGATTGCCTCCACCCATTTAGTGAAATACTCAATAGAAGTGATGATAGAATGATTTTTTTATGATGAACGAGGATTTATTAGACCAATAAGATCAAGGCCCCATTGCGAAAAGGGCCATAAATCTTGGGCAGGTTGTAAAACTTGGCTAGGAATACAGATAAGATTAGAGTGTTGTTGACATCTTACACACTTCTTGACATATTCACAACAATCATGATTTAGAGAAGGTCAATAATAGCCAAGATGAAGATAACGTTTGGCAACAGATAATCCACTAAAATTCCCACCACAAACACCATCATGGACTTCTTGGATAGCTCTAGAGGCTTCATGGGATTGAAGGCATCGGAGAAGGATACCATCAAACCTACGCTTATAAAGAATACCACCAAGGATTACATAACGAGTAGCATGTTGGATAAAATATCTCTTAGCATTCTTAGAAAGATCAAGGGGATTAATGGATTTGGTTAAATAAGAAAAAAATTGTGAATATCAGAGGTCTGACAAATTATATTTGACCAGATGAATCTGAGATATGTCATAGAATGGTTATTTACAATGATGTTTAATAACCAAAATCTTGGACTCTTTCATTGTCCAAGGGATAAGGACCATAAGGGATACCATTGTATCAGCAAAATGATTATTCAAATGTGGGATAAATTAAATAGTGTAATAATCGAAGGCTTTAAGAAGATGATTAGAAATATCACGATATTGTTGTAAAATATCATTTCTACACTGATACACTCCAGTGACCTACTTTATTATTAGTTCAGAATCACCAAAAATGTCAAGGATATGAACACCTAGAAATATAGCAGTTTCCAGTCCTAGTATAAGA
This sequence comes from Taxus chinensis, assembly GCA_019776745.2. NCBI lineage: Eukaryota > Viridiplantae > Streptophyta > Pinopsida > Cupressales > Taxaceae > Taxus > Taxus chinensis. Next base: position 195,574,026 of record CM034147.1, on the reverse strand, counting down.
GCTTTGTATTTTTCCATATTGTTTGTACATTCAAAATCTAATTTAAAAGATAAGGAGATTAGGGAATCCCCAGGAGGAATAAGAACAAGTCTTGCCCCTCTACCTTGCTGGCATTTAGAATCATCAAAGAAAAGAGTCATTTTAAGCGGATCATGATGAAATTGATTAATTGATTCATCTAGGAAGTGACTAGAAGGAGTCTGTGTATTAAAAAGAGGGGATTTTGCTAATTGATCCATAATAGCTTAACCCTTAATTACCTTTTGAAAAATGAATTCCAAGTCGAACTCGACCATGAGAAGGAGCCATCGGGTGATACGATCGTTGTGATATGGCTTAGAATGCATCACTTTGACAAGTTGAAATTTAGTAACAATATAGGTTTTATGATTAAGAAGATAGTTTCAAAGTTTTGATGCAACGAAGAAAATAGCGCAACACAATTTCTCCTCTTCAGAGTATTGTGTTTCGAAATCATGGAGAGTATGAATGATATAATAAATGGCCTGTTCATGTCCCTGATCATCATGGTGTGCTGACATATCTCCTAGAGAATGATAAATTATAGAAACATATAAATAGAAGTGCTCTCGTTTGCATGGAGGTGTGAGTACTGGTGGAGATAACAAATATTGCTTAAGATCTTCAAAATCCCTTTGAATGTTTTAGTCCCAATCAAAGGTTATATCTTTTCGAAGAAGGTGATGAAAGGGATGAAAACAATTAGAAATTTGTGATATGAAGCAACGAACAGATTGAAGTCGACCTTGAATGCTACAAAGTTACTTGAGATTGGAAGGAGGAGGCATTTTGAAAATTTCTTTGATTTTTGCGGGGTCAAACTCAATGCCTCTAATAGAGACAATGAAGCCAAGGAGTTTTCTAGTAATAACTCCAAATAAAAATTTCACTGGATTAAGGTGAAGGGAGAAACAAATGAGACGCTCGAAAAGTATCTCAAGGGCCAAGAGATGGTCACATCTATGTTTAGATTTTTCTAAGAGGTCATCAGCATAGTCCTCGACGGTTTGATGTAAGAGGTCATGAAAGATATACATCATGGTTTGTTGATATGTAGCCCCAAAATTCTTTAAACTAAAGGGCATGACACGATAAAAAAAGGTACCCCATGTGGTGATAATAGATTTCTTGTGTTGATCTTCACATGTAATTAGAATTTGGTTATAACCAGAAAAACCGTCCATTAAAGAAAGCATCTCATGTCCCACTGTAAGATCTACAAGTTGATCAATACTTGGAAGAGGGAAATCATCTTTAGGATATACGAGGTTAAGATCTCAAAAGTCAGTACATATACAAAGCTTTCTAGATGCTTTTGCAATGGGTATAGTATTAGAAACCTATTGGGGATATTCAATGGGAATAATGAAGTTGGCAGATAGGAGATGTTGTAATTATTCTTTCACAAGAAGAGAAATTTGAGGATGCATTCGATGAAGTTTCTATCTAACTGGATTTGCATTGGGGATGACAATGATGTCATGGACAATGATGGAGGGGTCAAGACCTAGCATGTACAAATATGACCATACAAATGCTTGGCTATGTTTAGACAAAAATGAAGTGAATGCTTCAAGCTCTTGAAGTGTCAAATGCTAACCTATTTTGAGGATGTGGTTTTCCTAAGGAGCTCTAATAGTAATTTTGATAGTGCATTCATTCAGGAGATTCGATTTTTCTGGTGGATGAGTTTTCTAATCTTGAGAACCTTCGGTTCCCATGTAAGAGATAATGGAAGTGTCATCCTTACATTGAAGAATGTCAATGATAGGGGAATCTTCCTCTACCATCTCTAGATATTTAAGGGGAAAAGACTGGGTTTTATTTTCGGCTTGATAAGTCACCGGTTTGAGAAACATGGTGGAAATAAAATACAAATTTAGGGGGAATAGGAACCATATCATCTTGATCTGGATCTGGATCTATGAGAAAATTTGATACAGAAAAATCATTATCTGAGCTGGAAGGATAGTTGGAAGGAGATGAGATGGTATTTGAATCTGTAGGATAGTTAAACGGAGAAGAAGTGTGTTTTGAATTGGTAGTATATCTGGATGGAGAAGAAGTGGATGAATCAAGATGAATGTGAGAAGATACAAATGTGTTAGAAGGGTGTATGGTGGGATCGTTGTATCCCAAACCAATTTTTTGGCATGACTCATGAGATTGGAAGAGATATTACTGTGAGGGCCCTGTTCATAGCTCCTCAAACAAAAACCCTTCCATGCACAATGATAGAGGTATATGTGAGAGAAAGATGGTTTACTAAGAAATCTGAAATCACTTGTATATCATTTGGCATGAAAATTATTTTCAGTGTGATAAAAAGGTTGATCAAGGCCGTTATATACTAAATTGGTTTTGAGGGAAGAAGGGCCAAACGATACAATTTCCCCAACATCTGATTGATACATAGGGGATTTATCAAGGTGGCCGAGGTGATTGGGAGAAGGAAGGGTATTGAAATTGAGGAGTTGATATTCCCCTAAAGTAATGTTTTGCATTATAGTATCAAAAGAATCCGTATGAGGTAAGGTAGATGGAAGTAAAGAAGAACTGGTGGATGCATTAGGAGAAAAATTAGGTTTAGGAACAAGGACATCTTTAGGTTTGTAGATCATGCGACATGTCTTGGAAGGGGGAATCTCATCTGGAAGAGAATAAGTAGTCCCTTCATGTTCATATTTGATACAACTATGAAGAGTAGATGGAATGCAATGCATAGTGTGAATCCAAGGACGTCTTAGTAAGAGATTATATTGGAATTCTCCTTCAATGATATAGAAATGTTCATGGAGGAGTTTATGGATGATATGGATAGGAAGAACAACCATTCCTAATGGGGGAGTGACAACATCGTTAAAGACGTGAAGAATGGCAGGATACTTGGCAATGATGGTTTTGGGTGATTTAAGTTGATTGAAGGTATGAGAAGAAATGATATTGATAGTAGCACCATTGTCAATCATAGTCTGACGGATGCAGGTGTTATTGATATAGACTAATAAATAATGGTAGATCATGTTCTTCTTTTGGTATCCTAGGGATTTCTGAACTTTCAAATGATATGGTAGTAGATGTTGTGAAGGCATGAGCTAAAGCTGCGAAAGGCTAGGGCTCATCAGGGGATACTGGGATCTATTGCAAGACCTACATAAGAGCTTGTTTATGGTGTGGAGAGCTTTGGATAAGCTTGTAGAGTGACATTTTGACAGGGGCCTGGTGAAGTTGTTTAATAATGGTGTGTTTAATGGGGGAAGGATTTGGGGCAGCCATAACAGATACCTTATCTTTTGAAGAAGATGAAGATGTTGTTGTGGGATGATTGGTAGCAGCAGTGATGAAAACCTTTGGCCATGATGGAGGTGCGGAGGTAGCAAGCTCTTTAGGAGGAAAGATAGCGACATAAGTCTTAGGGGTGGATAGTGAGGCAGATTCAAAGTTATATGGCTTTGAATGGGTGGTTATCCTAATAGCGTTGATTACAAGAGGAGGAAAATCCTTAGGATCATCCTCCTTTGATAATATGTTGGTGGCATCATTGGTTATATCTTTATTTGGTAGTGGAATACTGACATGATTTCTTAATGAAAAGGGTGGTCAAGATGTTTGAACATATGCATGTTGGGATGCGGAAGATAATGGAGGAGATGATAGAATTGGTTTTTCATTGAAAAAATGATGCACAATGGCTTGGAGAGCTTTGCAATGTTCAATGTCATGCCCACGGGCATGGTGAAATGTGTAAACAAGATTGGAATGAAACTTGGAAGGCCTTGGCACATTTGGATCAAAAAATTTAATCAGTGGTAAAGTGATGGCTGATGCTTGGAGTAGTTGGTGAAATATAGTGGTATAATAACATGGTGTTATCGATGGAGAACTTTGGAATGATGCTTGGTAAGGTGGTGATGTAATAATGGATTTAGAAATTGTTTTGGATTTGGAAAGGGCAGATGAATGTGCTTGATGCGGGATAGTAGTGGAAGACACAAACACATTTGAATTTTCTTTAAGATATTGGTTTGAAAAGGGTGGTTACATTGTTCTAGTAGTATTATGGGTTTTTAGTGGAGGGAAGGATCCTAAAATGGAAGATGAATATGAGGGGTGTGGTACTAAAATATAAGGAGACAATGTGGTTTCTAGAGAGCTTCTATCAGGAATAGTGAGGTCTACTTTTCGACGAGGATGTGAAGGAGAATGCTTGGGAAATGGGGGTCTAGGTCTTGTATATGAATGGGGATTGTTAGAGAATAACTAGAATCTCTACAGGAGGAACTGGAGATATTAAAATGGATAATTATGGGGACTGCACTGATGTGTAAGTATCTAATGGTATAAAATAAATGGGACAATAATTCGAAACTAAGGAATGCTAGAATGTTTTTCAAAAATCATCGAGTAATGATATGGCTGTGGAAGAGGGAGATGAGATTGATGATTATAAAATAGTAGATGTAGTAGGTGTTGGTAGAAGTGTAGAAAGATGGATTGGAAGAGAAGCTAAGGATGAAATAATAGGTAGAGGTGGGATAATTTCTGATAAGGTGATTGGATTTAATGGAGTAGATGTAAGAGGTAATGACACATAAGTGATATTTACATCTAAGGAAGGGGTGGTAGGTGTTGAGATAGATGTGAGTATAGGAAAGGGTACCGATGTGGGCATGGTTGTAACTAATGTTGGCATGGAGATGAATGTTGATGCATTTGTGGATGTAGAGAATGTATCAAAAGGGACTGGTGTAATGGCCGATGAAGAAGGTAAACTTGTGGAGGAAACTAGAATTTTATCGCTGACGTGGATAGTGTTTATGGTGTGGGTACTAGGGGTTTGAGATACAGAAGTAGGAGCGGTTTGGTTTATTGATGTGGGTGTATGATTTGGAAATGGTTGTTTAAAAATATCTAAAGGTTGATTGGATGAGGCATTTGGGTTATCCACTTGAAGTTCTCCCCAACCGATGAGTCTTTGGAAAAAATACTTGAATGTCTGACATTTTTCTATTTCGTGTCCTCGGACTTGATGATGATTGTAATAGTGATCCTGTCGATACCACATAGGTCGTGGTATAGATTCATTAACAGGTTGGATAGGCGATAGTGTGATCAAGTGTGTTGTTATCAATTTTTCAAAGATGGCACTATATGATTCTCCTATGGGAGTATAATTGGGAATTGGTCGTGTGAATCATTGTTGAGTTACTATGGTAGATGTCAGGGTAGGAGATGATCTAACAATGATGGTGTTGGATGCTATCTTTGATTTATCATTTGATATGAATGGTCTGAAAATTTCGGTTTTTGTCTTATTGGTTTTTGATTTTAAATGCTCCTGTTCTAAGGCACGTGTCTCAAGTTTATGGGCCATGGTGAAAGCCTCTTCAAAAGTGCAAAATGATTGGATTTTCAAGTTTGATGAAATATGATTAGCGTAAGAGCACACGAAGAGCTCGATGAGGTTAGTTTGAGGAAGTGGAAAAGATAATTGGTTTATCATATTGCGCCATTGTGCAACAAAATACGTGATGGATTCATGTTCGAATTGGTGAATAGTATACATGTCATTGATGGTTATTTTTACATGTAATATTAATGGAGAAATTATCAAGAAATAATTGTGCAAGCTAGGAAAAAGAAAATATGGAGTACTGGGGAATATTATTATACCATTTTAAGGCGAGACCAGCCAAAGACATGGGGAAAGTCCAAAACATCAAGTCCTGGTCATGCACAATGAGATAACCCATATGTTTAAATGCTCTGAGATGTTGTTAAGGGTCCTCCTTGTTGTTAAACTTTGAGAACTTTGACAATTCCTAGTGTGGAGGATATGGTTTCATGGGCATAGATGGATGGATGGGTTCATTATATATCTTTTCATAAGACAACGTGACTTTGGACCCTAACATAGTAGCCTCTAGGTTGGCTAACCGACCTATCAATGTTTACATGGAGTCATTAGGAAGTTCCTGTTGAGCAGTGAAAGGTGGTGGTTGGACTTGAATATGTGTGGGTATCTAAGGGACTTGGTATGGGTGAGTGTAAACTATGTGTGGTGGTTGAGGTGGTTGTTGATAGAATGTGTGATGGTGAAAAACAGGGGTATGGTATGATTGTTGAGATTATGTAGGTTGTGGAGGTAACTGTTGAGTGGGAATATGGGTATATGTGGGTTGATAGACTAGAAACGACACTATATGTTGCAAAGGTATTATTGGAGGTAGTTGAGAAGTAAGGGTATAGACTTGTGATGTAGAAGAAATTTACTATTTGGATAAGGGATTTGACACATGGGATGGTTGAATGAAGGTATTAGTAACCATCAGAGTTGTTGTAGTGGTAGGGATGGCAGTCACAATAGTCGTGTTGATGTGAGGAAGATTTGGTGGAATGGGCGTGAATACTTGGGTGGTCTGGTGTGCCGACATGTTGGTGGAGGATGATGCAAAATCATGTAAGGCCATGGATTGAGGAATTTCATAACCGGTATTATAAGGATAGACCTATTTAAGTGGTGGGCCATCCAGAGGGAGGTGCGTGCATCTTCTTAAAAGATAGTCTTGAAGGGCCACAGGGTTGGCATCAAGAATCTGTCTAAATTCTAGGTCCCTAAGAGAGAAGATGGAAGTACCAATAGGTTCTGATCTGACAGAGGGCGGAGTGGCTGGCCTAGATGGGATGGAATGTTGGTCTAATGCTGCAGTGTGGGTGAAAGGTATTGAATGAGGTATATTAGTGAGAGAATGGGTGCCTATGAGTGAGATAGGGAGAAACATGGATGATGAAGTTGTTGATGTAGTGGTTGATTGGGATGAAGCACTGTGCGTGGTGAGGTTGTGTTCCATCTTTTTAGTAGTGGATCAAATGATTACGGGCATAAAAAGGAAATCCTTGTTCTATCAACAAACAAGTGAGGCAAACAATTTTTTTAATTAAGAAACGTGTGTAAAAGGGAAAAAAATAAAATGGATAGAAGAGGACCTAAAAGAAGGTAAACTATGTTTGGTTTCAGGTAAGTTATGACTGGGAAATGTTTGAAATGGTTCTGTTGGGTGATCAAATCCCAATTAATGAACCAAGTACAAGGAATGTTTCGGTGTGTTGATTAATTTGTGAAATTTTAGGTAGTGTGTGATGATAGGTGTGATGCAAAATGTTAAACCCCTAGTTACACTATGTGAGTTGGATGAATGCATATGTTCGTTTTACTCCCAAATTGAAATATGAAATTCGATGCTGACAATCATCCAAAATACCAACAATACCATGCAGAAAAGAGAAAATAGGGAAAATTGGAGAATACATGTATATCAATTTTTCATTTTTATCTAACAACAAGTTGAGCCAAGTGTAAGCTTTAAGTGATCTAAAAAGAACCTTGTGTCGTATCTAGGTAAACGATGTTTGAAAGCGATAATCAGTGATCGAGAACGTCCAAGGATCTTGTGACTGTAGATGAGATTGACAAGAGATGATTGGTGATGTGGTTTGGGTTTAAGATTTCATCTTTGACAGCGCAATCCTGTAAAGGAAAGTATGGCAATTAGTGGATATGACCCAAAAGAGATTTAAAAAATAAACAAATTATCGGGATTAGTCGAATATAAATTAAATTAGACACTAAACAATGTAATGACTATTATTAAGTAATAAAATAAATGATGATCTAATGTGAAAATAATGTGAATCGTAATACCAAATGATAGACACGACAATGTGATAATCAAATCAAAATATTAAATGACCACACACACTCGATAAATGACAAACCTATTTTAGACTTGTAAAGATAAATGAATAAGGTAATAACTATGTTCAAATGATAAACAATGTTATCGAAACTGATGTGAATATGTCTTTATTTATTTAACAGCTCATCAAAAATCTAAAGAAATTTAACTAATATATGTTTATTAATGTTATAAAAATGGTATAAAATATAGTTATCTAATACTAATGAAATATTGTTGAAAGTCAGATGTTAATAGCTTATACAATGAGGTAATATGTTTAATCGATGGGATGGAGAAAAGGAAAATCTTATCTGACAGATATATTCCAAACCAACCGATTACAGTAGAGTAGATTTTTTGTCATCGTCCCCAAAGCTATGAACTTGATACTGAGACAGACCCAATGGGAAGACTCAAACATTAAGACCTCGTAAGGATGCATAGAAACTTACTATATCCATGGAGATTAGTTATCTAAGTGGTGGTGAAATGTCATTTAAAAAACCATAAATAGGGAATGGGAGTCAAATTGGGTAAGTAGGGAGTTGAATGGGAGTGAGTAGAGTAGAAGGGAGTTGGTGTTGGAGACGGATAAAATTTCAGAGTAGAGGATTTGGATAGGGAGTGGGTATGTGGGAAGCAAACAAAGGAGGTGTGGTGGTGGGGTACAGTCAAAGTGGGATGGCGAGGGGTGTGGAGGATAGAGCATTGGCAAAGGAGGACAACAAGTGCTGTGAAATAGTTGAATATAGAGAAGTATTGATGGCGGTATGGCCTGGGGTTTTTCAAAGAAATAAGGATCACAACGATGCATGTGCTGAGAATATGGGAGAATTCTAAGATTTAGTGTACAAGATGCTTCGCAAAAATACTTCAAATACTATGTCAAGTTCTTTTTGATCTCATAATCATGGCCTCTTTGAATAAAATATGTAATTATGAACCATGAGATAGAAGCTGTGAGGATAATACATGGTCCCAGATTCATACATCATATACAAGATAATACTTCTGATGGTGGATTCCAATGTGTGACCAAGTAGATTTAAAGGGGGGAATACATAGTCTTGTCCTATTGGGTTTGATTTGATCCACATGAGGTGAGTTGGGAGAAGTGGTTTATGTGGGAGATAGGCATGTGGAGAAGGAAGTGGGGTGAGTGGAAAAGAGATGGAACAGGGGTGGAGATGGGGATGAGCAGAGGGTCTATGATTTGAGGAATCAGTTGGGTGAAAGGGGTGAGGTGGATGCTTGAGGTTGGAAAAATGGATGTGGCGATGGAAGGATGTTGGTAGATGGAGAGCAGTATGGATGTTCGAGGGGGAAATGCATGGAAAGCCGAGTCAACTCACGTGGGGAGAGAATGGAGCGGAAGATAGGAGTGGACAGTGGATGGTGGGAGAAATGGGTAGGATTGGCTGAGTGGAGAAGTATTGAGGATAGGTAAGTGTAAGAATGGAGAAGTGGAAGGTATAAGTGAGCTCGGTGAGGATAAGGGTAGATCAGTTAGGGGAGATGGGGAGTAAGGTGGAGACGGGGTAGCATAGGGTAGGGTTAAGATTATATATATATATATATATTATTTATTTTTAATTAATTATTATTATTATTATTATTATTATTATACATATATATTATTAAGTAGAAATAAGAATAAAATGTTACCCTGATTAAAAACAAATCAATAACTGACCTTTGCGAACGAGAAATCGACGTACCTTAATGGTGATATAATTAATTGCCTGTATGCACCACAACACCTGGATGAAGACAGTACCAAAGATCCTATAAGCAGGTGAGTCTACAAATGAAAAATGAAGAGCATATATCTAGATTGACATGATGTCATATTGATAATAATACAAAATATAGTAACTTTTATACATACACCACCTGCATAAAGTAAACAAACATAAACATGACCAGATCCTAGATCTGGTCCCACCGGGCTTGCCAAATGTTGATACGAGTTTCCATATTCCTATCCAGATGAGTTTACAAGTAATCAAGAAACACTAAACAATGTCAAGTATACAAGGGCTTAGTACCTAGGAGATGATGATGGATGACATGGGAACAAATTTGATATCAAACTCCTCAGTGTGATCCTAGAAAAACCTGTAGCTTACATACACTAGAGAAATATTGATTAGAGATTTTATGTGGGGGCTAATTGAAAAAGTAGATCCGGGGAGTGTTAACTCCCTCGGTGGTTGTCAACCCTCATGCGATAAGAATAACAATAAAATAAATTCCAAAAAGATAACATACAAATTGATAAAAGAAAACATGGAAGATACCATTGTGCAGATGGTGTTATTGATCTGATGCATGTAACATGAATCTCATCACATGAACCAAACCAGGAGTAGAGTATTATGGAAATTCCATGTGTTATTACCAAGATATAATAATAATGATATTATAAAATGGCTAAAATTTCTTAGAATTCACCCAATTTTTTAATCTTTTTCTTCCCCCCAAATATGGGGAAAAAACCCATATTTATAACTTAGATGTGAGGTTAGATTGAGGTTAACAAGTAACCAGGGTTGAGTAGAGTAACCTGAGTTAAGAGACCTGATGTGATCATGTGGGGACCATTGCTTGAATTATTAGATGGAGGGGGGAGCATGATTGACATGGTGGGTGAGATAAAAGATTCCACTTAAAAAAGGGGTGTTAGATAGGTGTATTAATACTCATGGATTAATAATTTGTGGAAGATGGTGATAATATCAAAAAGTTGAATTATCAAATGGGTCTACATGGACCCCATTTGATAATTAATCAATAAAATGGAAAGGATTTCATTTAATTTAAGAGAAGAGAGATGCGATAATGGAAATAACGTGAATGTGAGATGATTGAGGGGTGCTATACCCAAAAATAGGTGTCTACAATAAGTGATACTACATAAATTATAATAATTATGTACTCAAAGATATTTGAAAAGGTTCAAAAAATCATTTTTGGATCAGATCACAAGTGCTCAAAATCAACCATAAAGGGTCAAAAGTGCCCACCATTCATGCCTAGCTTGAGTCATACTTTCCTAAAATTTCATTCAATATTCAATATTTTATAAGCATTCTAATAATACTTTACATATCATGTTTATACACTTAGATCTTTATTCAATTTCCAAATCATATGCAATGGTGTAATCATTTTGATGATAACCCTAGTCTTATTTATATAACTTTTAAGAATTTGGTATTTATTCCATATTAGATCAACACATGATTTTGGATATTTGATATTTACTATATCATTGTATTAATGATTAAGAATCATCATTAAAAATTTTAGTAATTACTTAATTATAATTAGTCTAACTGTGTAATTAATTTAGTGTGAGCATGATTATTTATTTTACATACAACCTAGGTCTTAATGTATCACCTCTATGGTTTCAATATTTGTAATATGATCTATAGTATCATAATTCTTCTTTGGGGATTTTATTAAAAAACGTTATTTAAAATCAGATCTTATACATTACTAAGACTACCAATTATTTTTAGTATGTTATTTATGGTTCCTAGATTTTATTTAAAATTCTTCATGTCACTACCCATATGGAGCAGGATCTTAAAAAATATTCCATTTTCCCTTCTTCATATACATTGGATATTAACAAATCATCATCTAATAACCCAATATTTGTGGTAAAAGACACATCTAGTCAAGAGGTAGCCACAACCATAAAACAATGTGGTAGACCTTCACTTGATCCTCTCCCTATAGGGTTAAACTCAAAATACCATCCCAACAATTCCTCCACCATCTAGAGATCTTATCGCGAAAAAAATGTAGTACGATCTTCTCCACCAACTTCAAACATGCAGGTATTTATATTTCAATTTTTTTCTACACTCTAAAGTACAAAAGGATATTTTTCATTGTGCACTAGAATCAAGAGGTAGCCACAAGCATAACATAATGTGTTAGACCTCCACTTGATCCTCTCCCTATAGAGTGAAACTCACAATACCAACCCAATAATTCCTCCACCAGCCAAAGATTTTATCGCAACAAAAATGTAGTACGATCTTCTCCACCAACTTCAAAACATGCAGGTATTTATTTCTACACTCTAACATACATGAAGATATTTTTCATTGTGAACTAGAATCAAGAGATAGCCACAAACATAAAAAAATGTGGTAGACCTCCACTCAATCCTCTCCCTATAGGGTGAAACTCACAATACGAACTCAATAATTCCTCCACCACCTAGAGATCTTATCGCAACAAAAATGTAGTATGATCTTCTCCACCAACTTCAAAACATGCATGTATTTATTTCTACACTCTAACGTACATGAAGATATTTTTCATTGTGAACTAGAATCAAGAGGTAACCACAAACATAACACAATGTGATAGATCTCCACTCAATCCTCTCCCTATAGGGTGAAACTCACAATACCAACCCAATAACTCCTCCACCATCTAGATATCTTATCGCAATAAAAATGTAGTATGATCTTCTCCACCAACTTCAAAACATGCAAGTATTTATATTTCAATTTTTTTCTACACTCTAAAGTACACAAGGATATTTTACATTGTGTACTAGAAGAAGTAATTATTATGAATAATGTAAAATACACATTATTTGAATCCCTTATTAAATATTTAATGTCATTGATCACCACATATCCTTTGACAAAAATACCCTTCACCATAATAAATTATTTATCTTAATTTACCATTATAAATATCTAAGTGCATACCTTTTTTGAAATTGTCAAATGAATGCATGTAGATAATGGATCATGCTTAAGTACATGTAGTATAAGTTTTTTCAATAAAATTGGTCTCTACACCCGATGTATATGAAAAATGTATACAATAATCAAAGGGATTGATAATGTTTCTCACTCCAAAAGGGTGTTATTACCTATCCATCACTTTCAGTCCTATTTATCTTCCCACATAATACCATACTATGTCATTAGAGATAAACTATAATATCCTATTTTAGAGGCCATGTATTCATGTAGTTCTTGTAATACCCTCTACATCAATTCCTCAAATAAATTTTTGATAGATAATTTTTTTCCCCTCATATATAACGAGCCTTACAATATTTCCAAGTGGTTAAATACAATAATACTCTATCCAAAACACAAGTTTACTACAACCACCTCTATCACCTATTTCACTACAAAATATAAGTACACATAAATCGAAATAAGAGTATAAAATTATTGATATTTGTAATGACCACATTGAAATACCAAAAGATAAGACACCCATTGATAAAAATGATAATGAGAAACATAAAATGATGACTCATATGCTGAATATGTTTTAGATGGTATAAATACCGTGATATTTTAACTCAAGTTTATCCCAATGGGACTTTGTGACTACCACGATGCTTCATAATATCATTTTACATATGAAAATTATATGATTTATCTTCCAAATAAAAGAATCCTCAAATACATAACCATGTATTAGCCACACAATTGAAGATATAAAAAACATAGTTATCATGTCCATGACTGAGTCACATGCCACTATTAGAAAATTAATAAGAGTTATCCCGAAGATATAACACACATAGTTACTTATTAAAGCTACCAAGCACACTCGTGAACGATATATATTAGAAAACATTGACTCAACAATATACCCTTTAAAATTCCTATGGATGGTGAATATCAAGGAGCACATAAAATATTTTTCTTTTGTACATCTCCTTAAGTCAGATGAGTCTTCTATCCCTGGGTGCTAAATGATAAATCCATGATATGATTGCACTTATGACCCATTTGGGACACCACCACATACTCATGTTTTACTTTATCTTCTATTTTAAAACATATATGTCACACCACCTTGAGTTACTTTTTTGAATCAGATAAGAGCTCTACACCTACTTATATCAAATGTGACATATTCAACAAAATTATGGGTTAAACCCATCTACATAATGGGTGTGTGTACTATCCATTACATTTTTTTTTGTGATTGTAATTATACATATTCAATTTAACACACATGTTCTCTACATAATTTCTAATCATTTGACATTTCTCCCCTAATTCATTACTCAAACATGGAACACATTGAATGGGTCCAATGTGATTTTTGAGGGAAAATACAATTACCTTAAACCCCACCTCATATATTATATCATTTATAACATATGCCCATGGACATAGTATCAATCCAATATGATATTTTTTCTATTTACATAATTTAATGTAAAGTTAAAAAATAAATGAAATATTGTGAAAATACAAAATATGACATGCATATAATTTTTTTAGGCAATCTATAGACTTAAGTCTTATGATAATTCATATGTAACACTCTACATAGTTTTTATGGTAAGACTATTGTTCTTATAACCTGTGAACATCACACATTATAGATTCTACAATCTAGTACCTTGGAGAGAAGATCACCACATGGGGGCATTCCTTTGCTATAAGGCATCTCACATAGTGATCTTGATTAAACCATCTTTATTGATTATTGTAACTTATTACAATAAATTATCCCCAAGAATGCTTACCAAAATAGGGGCATACCTACACCAAAAGCATTTGAGTGACTTATCTTATACCTATCATATCCTTTTACACTAGTCCATTAAAAAATCTATGACATTGTTGTTTATTTTGGTGTTGTAATATTAAGGGGGAACTGAATTAATAAGAAACCCACCAAAGAATAAATGGTCATTGCATTTATAATATAAGTATGGAGGATTCCATATTGGGTTAGCACAATGTTTAAATTTAAAATATAAGAGTGACCCAAAATAGGGACACCCACCTTGATATAAATCAAGGTGATCTCATTAGAGAATGGTTACATTGTGAAGCAATGTATATAACAAGTGAGTAACAAACTTATGTGAGTAGTATATGAGGGTAGAGATAACATACATGATGTGAATGATGTACTCATGAGTGAATGAATGTATATGAAAATTTGTAATTCCTCCATGAAGTTGTAACTAATAGAAATAGTGGGAGTACTAGATGAAATGTTTATTCTCAATAAAGATAAGTAATATTTCAGTGGGTTTTTAGTAAAATATTTTCCCACTTATATCATGTGTATTGTATTCATTTAATTTCATGTTCATGTATGTAATCTAATATCTAATTTATTATGTGATGTAATCTATCATAATTTGTTTTTCAAACATTAAATATAATCTTCAACAAATTATTTTGGTGGATAATTAAATTTTATCTATTATTTATCCCTTTGGTTTCCCTAACATGGTATAAGAGCTAGTGTTTATGTTTGTGCGGGATAGATTTGGTTGTTTGTGATTTGAATGTGTAAAGAATCTTGTAGATTTAAATGACTTGGAAAATTTCAAGATCTGTGACATCCTAATAAGTGTTGTGTGACAATTTTAGTCCTACAAGGAGCACAAAACCTAATTCATGTGATTAAAGGTAATTTAAAATTTCTTGGATCCTTTAAGTTTTTTGAATGATCAATATTTAGGATTTCTATTGAATCTTCTTGTTTAGATATATTGTTTTATTTCATTCACAACCTTCCTCTATTTTTCCAATACTTTCATAGTTCTTTGCCTTGCTTCACAGATGAATTTAATCTTGAGAGCCATATTTGAGTGTTTCATTGTAATTATAATTGTATCACGATTTATTTTAAAATTTCACAACTTATTTGAGTGTTTCATAGCATGCCTGTGTTGTGCATTTTTTTGTGTCTTATGTAACACTTCTGCATCGTGTGCGGCTCCTTCGTAAGTGACATGTTTTTTTTTTGTATTGCATGGAATTCTAAAATCTTGGGTGAATTTTTTGTGTTCCACAATCTTACTTTCTTATTCTTTGTCTCTTCATCTATCTCACGGATTTTTTTTGTGTAATCTAGCACCACAGATAAAAAATACCTACTGCAAACCCATTTACCAATAAAGACAACCCATTTAGATCTTGCAATAACAATATAACAATGCACAATAACCTCTAATTGCAATGAAATATTAGATGAGATACAATAAACATAAAAGAGGTTTTAGATCTATCCACATATTTGTTTTATTGTTTGTATAGTTGATACAATACATTACATGGGGCCAAAAGGCATTAAAATGTTTAGTGGAAGGATTGAATCTCCACAAATTTCTCATAAAAAAGAAAGAATGGAGGGGAAATTGTAAAGTATCCAACCTTTTTTACTCAGATCCTCCTTACAATTTATGGAGGAAGATAATGTAGAGAGGAGAGCGAGTGAGAAAATAAATACAAAACTTCTCCAAAACCCATCAAAATTCATCATTTTCCTCCTACAATGGTTGCTGCAAACACATGATTGTACCGTGCCTTGAACAAGAATAAATGGGTTTGCTTACACTTGGGTGTAGATATTAAATATGTAACTTCATCACGGTTTTTTTCCCACCAAAATCATTAATTTATCTTCTTAGATCATTTCATGCTGTAGAGCCCAAAATTATCTTTCCATCAACTGTAATTTTGTGAAAAATGGTAGAGTGTGGAAGAAGTTGTGATCATTTTTTGCACTAGTTTCTTGCATGGGTTAAGAATTCACCTACTCCTCTGGTCTTTGAAATATGAATTTTCCATTGGATTCTTCATTGAACCCCCTTTCCAACAAGTGCAATTTTGCTAAAATTGGCCAAACATTGCTCAGGTTATCAAGGTTTGAAAATGGGCTATGTTTCTCATATGATTTTTCCCCTACTAAGTCCCATATGTTACCTACCGAACCCCATAGTTAATGCGACTTAGCTACCCTATCATTATAATGAGTTGGATGGATGGCTTGGAATTCAATCTTCTACCTACTGCAATGACTCAACATTCGATGTAGACCAGGTGGGCTTGTTTGATGTTTTCATTAGGCAGGAGTGCAATGTTTCAAACTTTCAAGCCTATTGTTTTTGGAGATCTCAACCAAACGAATTCATAATTTTCTCACCCCCAGAATCCAAAAAACATCCCAATCGAGTTTTGAAATGGCCTACCCTCGAAACCCAAAATCAATCAACTCGGAAAATCGACCATATGTTTCAAACTTCGGGCCTTATTGGCTTTCGGTGTTTCCCACACATAATTTTAGAGTTTCACACTTGCCAATCTATGACATGTTCTCTCACAAACCCCTAAAATGCTACACCTTTGAAGCCTGAAATCTTCAGACTTTAGAATTTCTACACTCCCCTCTCAGCTTGACTCTTGAGCTTTCTTCATTCTTCCTCGCATAGCCCTCCCTGTCATGAATGCATGCTCAACTCCTGAGCTACTTGAACTCCAAACAGAGCTTGATTATTTGATATTTCTTTCTTCTACACTACTCAAGCTAATTCATCCCTTCACTAATCTCCATTCTTTGTGATTCACTCAGCTCAAACCCGAGCCTTCCTTCATGCATTGTTCGAGCCCCTGGCTCGTTGTGAGCTCACTGAATGTCTCAGAATCTTCCAATGTACTAAGTTCTAAGTTCCCTTCAATGCATTCACCTCCTGAATCATTAATGTTCTATAGTCGAGCCAAAAAAATGGCTCTCCATTCACTACCCTCACGTGCCTCTTCCTAAATCCACATCTCGTGAATTAAGCTCTTCATCTATCTTTCTTGGCTTACTATTAAGCTCTAGATCTTCACTTCATGACTCGGCCTCTAGTTTGAGGGAGTCCCACACCCACCGATGCACCATCAGCCAAGCTTGGGGAGATCATCCTTCGTTTCCTAGGAAACCAACTTGCCCTCTGTGGGCCTCGTATCTCGTTAGCTATACTTGCTTCAAACTCACCAAAAACCCTAACTTACATCTATGGCATTCTATAGCTCACCCACCAAGCTCTTCATGATGACCTCCACTACCAATGTCTCATCATGTGAGCCACCTCCATGTCTACTCTGCGAGTTAGCTTTCTCACACAACCCCATGTTGCATTGCATCTGTGGCCGAGTCGGGCTTGTCAATGCTGTTGAGCTCTCCAAAGGCTCACCTAACCATGAATATAACTTGGCTCACCGAGTAGCTCACCCAGATACTCAGCGAGCCCTCCTTCAATTCACCTCTCTAATGCATGTTTCCTAGCTTTCTGAGCAGCTCGGAGAGCTATTTTTAGCTCGGTGGCCTACCAAGGCCCAAATGTAAATTTTTTTACCCCGAAATTCTATCCTTTGAATTTTTTTGAATGTTCTCATGTTGAACGCATTTTCTCTGATATTCTTGTTTTGGCTAGGTGTTTGTCCACAGGGCCCACATTTCATCAATTTTCAAGTTGATCTTAATGGTCAAAACCTAGAAGACGAAAAAATCCTCAATATGATTTGTTATCTCAATTTTACCCCTAGCAAAATTGATCAAACACGACCCTGTGTAAGAATAAATCCAAGGGATAGTTCCGTCGCACGAGCCCATGTTTCAAATCCAACAAATAGGTTGTAGGCGGGCTCTACAATGGAGTGGTAGGGTCAGGGAAGGGCCAAATAATGTCAAAGAAAACTAGAGGCTCAAAAGAGAGGAATGGAGAAAGGCTCAAAGTATTCAATCTTTACAAATGATTCAGAACGAGCCCAAATTGACTAAGTATGGAGGAGTTCAATGGAAGATTCCACATGCCTCATCGGTGCTTCTCCAAAAGTTAAACCCAAAAAATAGTGTCCAAAGAAGCAAAGAGCTTCCACGTGTCCCACGTCTGAAAAGGGACATAGTCAGCCATTAAAAAGTTCAAACAAGCGGAAAGAACCACGTGTCATATAGAACCAATTCCAAAAGAGAGAGCCCAAAGCGGAGACTCAAAATGGTTCCAGCCCTCCACGTGGTTAAGTTTCAACTGAGGTCAAATGGAATGTGGACCCAAATTGGTTAAGTATAAGAGTGTAGGTGGAAGGAGCCACGTGTCGGCCTAGCGCATCTTCAAAGGTAAATCTAAAAGCAGAAACTCAGACAAGCGCCAATTCTCCACGTGTCCTAGGTTAGATATATGGCCCCGCTGAACAAAAGGACTTAGTCAAAAAACATAAAGGAACAGAAAAAATCCGCGAAATAAGCCACATGTCATGTTTGCGCAACTTTAAAAGAAAAATCCAAAAGCGGTCCCCAAACGTGCGCTAGCCCTCCACATGGGCATGTTCCAAGTCAAAGAGGGAAGGTGGGTCATTGGAAGTAATTTTAACTTTTTGGCCTTGTTTTCAAAAGGCATAAAGTATAAAGATGATCCGTGCCTCCATTGATGCCCAAAGAACCACGTGTCAGGCCTAAATTACATGCAGTTCGAAAGGCTTGGAGTGATTTTTTGCCCAAATGAAAAATGCGGACCGACAGGCCGGAAGATGATTTTTGACAAAAAAAGAATTGTGGGGCTGTGGGGCATTTCTTGCATTTTTTATTTTTTGTGTCAAAAGGCACAAAGCTAATTTCGGGCCCGCATACCCATTATACTAACTGGTTTCTGCCATTTTTGTACGGACCCGATTCAAATGTTTAAATGGGCATATCTTTTGATCCAGTGCTCGAAATCAAACAAATTTGGCACCATTAGAGAGATCTCGACCTCATCTATGCTATGGATATCTAAAACTTTATTTTTGATGAGGTTAGGTGGGTGAAAAATGGGAAAACATCTTCATGCCATTAATATGCAATCTGATTGCTCCCGAAAACTAGATCAGATCCGATTTGATCCTTCATTCTTCCTTCTCCAACACGCCAAACAGACATAGAGCAGTGGACTCGACAGATTGTGGGAAGATTTGTAGGGGCATTGATGGTCGGTAGCTGAGCTTCAAATCAAGTTTCCCACTTCTTTTTTTCTTCTCTCTTGGCCTCATTTATAAAAGAAGGGGTTGGGTTCATTATAAATGGTTGGACAGTTTTGTTTTGCACACTCCCTTCTTCCCTTGTCTTCAAGAGAATTTTTGGAGCTTTCAAACCTCCCATTCGAGTTGTAATACAAATTTTTGCCTCTTAGCTACTGTAGTGTATTGTATCAACTCTAGAGCAATAATATATGTATGTGGATGATTCTCAACCCTTTCATGTGTTCATTGTTGTCTTTTGATCTCTCATTATAGTTTGGTTATCTGTGCATGGTAGTTGTATTACATTTTTATGGTCTATGTTAAATTGCAAAACGGGCGTCTAACATTCCTTTGGTGCATCTCCTCATTAGCTTAGGTTTATTTTCTCATATCTTCTCTTCTATGTCTCATTGGTAAGATAGAGTAGGTTTTAGAATAGATCCTCTACAATTTATTAATGTGTACCTGAACAAAGGAATAGGAATCAGCCTTCATCCAGAGAGCTCTCTCAATTTCAAATTCCCACACTTTGAGAGATGCTCTATGTTATGCAACCACACTGAGAGTCTCAACTCATCTAGTTACACGCACTTAGGGGTGTTGTGATTCTACACTAACAGTTTTGGCATGCCCGGTGGGACTAAGAGGTCTCCATTTTTACTGCAGCAGGATTGATGTGCACTTGTTGCAATTTTTTCATCTTTTAAGAAGCTATGAAGTTACACATCTAGTGACTCCAAAAGAGACAAAATCCATTGGTTTCAACAATCCAAGCTTGTCAAGTTCATGAGAAGAATACAAACAAGGTTAACAACTAGAGAGGAGGGACTATTTTTCTATCTGCATTTATCCCCAAATAGAGCAAGGAGGGGAAGAAGAGCCCAAAGCTCTCCATCTCCACCAAACAGAACTTTGTCAACACCTCTACCTAGTAGGTCATTCATTTAATCAACAAGGGTTCTCAAGCCAATCATAATGGCACAACCACCTAACCCCTATGTCAACTTCACTGGCAGCACCCCACTCGCTCTCAATGCATAAAATTCAGTCCTAGTTGCAGCATTAAAGTGCATCCCATATTTCACTAGAGGAAACCAGACTTCTCCTAATGACCACATTTAAGACATTGAAAATGTCTGCGCAATTCATGAGATCACTGAGATGGACATTGCAGTCAAGTTGTTAGCTTCTTCACTCAAGGGTAAAGCTTCACGATGGTTTAGGAGTCTAACAACGGGCTCTATTCAGAACTGGGACCATCTGTGCAAAGCTCTTCACAACCAATTTGGAGAGAAGGGAGATAATCTATCCTTTTGGAGCATTTAACAACAATCAAGAGGGCTCCTAATGAGCATCTAACCAACTTCAACTTCATATTCCAAAGGATATGGGACAGGATTCCATTGGCTGTGAGGCCCACAGATGAAGGTGCTTTCTTATACTTTCTTAGAGCTTTAAATTTTGATATTGCCTTAATGATTCAATCAAAAGGAGGCACAACCTTACCTGCAGCCTATAACATTTCCATTAGAGTTGAAAATTATTTGATTTGGACTGGTAAACTTGCCCCTAGGCCTCCTATGCCTCTATATCCAGAACTATGAGCTCCAAGCACTAGTCAGACACCCACATTACTCCCATACCCACTCCAAGGAATCAAAGTTCAACTGAAGCCTCTACCTCATCCTCTAGCACTTCAAAAGATCTACAAGAGGTTATGAAGCAACTACATAACCTAGGGAATGAGCTAGTGACTATCAAAAGGCAGCAAGCTCAAAGTTCTAGGCCGTATCAGCCTCAAGCTCAGTATCAGGCTAGACCCCCATATCAGCAAAATAGACAACCAGCTCAGGCTGTAAATCAAATCCGAAACCAAGGACAGCCTCAAGCTGCTAGGATTTTTTGACCATATGACCCAAACACAGCTTCAACATTAAGGGCCTTGGTTCCAACATAAAACAATATGGCACAAGAATATGACTAGTGTTTCTCATGCAATCAGCCCCACAATAAGTCAATGTGTTTCAATGGTGCACTAAACCAAGCCTTGATGGTACATACCATTGGTGTGTCGCAAGAGCCCAGTCAAGAGGAAAATCAGCAGCAAGAAACTTAGCAAGAGGCACCTCCAAGTGAGACTATGCTTGTCAATTGGCAGGATGAAGACTTCTGCGGAATTAACCAAGCCCATTTTCAAACTGTAGCTGCCAATATACAGTCCAAGAAAAGGAATATTGGAGAGGGACAATCACCAAACTCAGGTAATCCTCAACCCTCCATTAATCCACAAGGTATTGACACTCAGAATGTAACTCCCAATATGCAAAGTCAGTCCAAGCCACCTTCCAAACCCATTTAGACACCAGTTGTAATGACCCGTGTGTAATAAAAACATGTACCAGGGAAAGGGAAGTAAAAGGATAGCTCATCCCCATTTAACAT
This sequence comes from Taxus chinensis, assembly GCA_019776745.2. Taxonomy (NCBI): domain Eukaryota; kingdom Viridiplantae; phylum Streptophyta; class Pinopsida; order Cupressales; family Taxaceae; genus Taxus; species Taxus chinensis. The sequence continues at coordinate 195,552,032 of CM034147.1, read as the reverse complement.
AATTGAATAAATGAAGAAAACAAATGTGAATATTTCAATGTGGGAGTCATTGGTTATCCTAGGGCAGAGAGACCTGTTGCAGGCTGCTATAGCCAATTGGTCAACCTCAAATCAGCTCCTCAACCAACAAGAGAAAGTGCTTACCAATGCGGCTCAGCCTGAAGGAAACCATGGAGGACAACAAGTTAAGAATTTGAAGCCCCCTCCATTCTATGTTTCATTAATCATTGGAGACAAATTGGTGCATAATTTCATGATTGATTCGGGGGCAAGTAGCTCTGTAATGCCAAAAAAATAGCCGATCAGCTGGGTCTTTAATACAAAGTCATCTCCAAGGGCGTAGTGTAATTAGATGGGACAACGGTAACAACGGTTGGAGTCATCAAGGATTTGACCCTCACATTACACGCATGCCCCAATGTGACTATATTGAAAAATATATCAACCATAGATTTGCCACCACATTTTACATGGTACGTTTATCAAGAGACTTCACTTCTAGGATTGGAGGCTATCTGTATCTGTTAATTGGTCGCACATGCTTTTTAGAACAAGGTATGGAGCTAAGGCTACGATTAGATTTGAGCCCATTGCGGATTACCATATTGAGCCTTATGTACCCAACCCAATCAATGCCAATTTTTCAGCCTTTCATCAAGAGGACCTCCCAAGAACGTTTGTGAGGTAGATACCAAGGCTGGAGTGTATTCTAGACTTGACCCTCGACGAGTGGGTGAAACAAGAAGCATGCTTTTGACCCCTATAAGGAGATGGAGGAATATGAGCTAAGAGTTCTATTGTTTGCATGAGAAGAATCATCCTCTTCCTAACATCATTAAGTCAGACCACAATGACGATAATGAGGTATGGTAGTTGTTCTTTGATGGCTCAAGAAGTAGACAAGGAGCCGGAGGAGGATCTATGCTTGTTTCGCCCTCAAGGTATGAAATATTACCCATGGCTTTCCTGTTTCCAATTTTCTTGCTCAAACAACACAACAGTGGAGTATGAAACCTTGGTCCATGGATTACATTGGGAAAGGAAAAGAGGCTATTAAGAAACTTGCAGGCATGTTCACATGACAGTGAGCTAGTTTCTGAATCATGTCCGAGGATAAAACGCTACCAAGAACGATATCTTAAAGAACTACAAGAACTGGGTATGGGACCTCATCGAGGATTTCAAAGCATTCGGCATCAATTCCATCCCAAGAAAGAAGAATGAAGCAGTGGATAGACTGGCAGCAATTAAGGCAACATTTGATGTTGTAGAGAGTATCAAGAGTGATAAGCTCAGCCCCATATCAAAGTGGGTTGTGAGACTATCTGTCCTTGATAATAACACATGTTGGCAGGTCTTCGAGAATGATCAGTAAAATTGTCAACTTTCTACAAGAAGAAGCTGAGTTCTCCTCTAGGAACCAAGACAGATTGGAACAGCAGTATGGTGAACCAAGTGGTTAAGCTGAGAACTAACAAAATATCAAAGGGTCTTATAACTTTGGAGTCAATATTTAACCCAAATGACCAATTTCAAAAGGAGATGGTGAATATTCAAGTAAAGAGTGGAAGATTCAGATCCCGTTTTCATAGAGGAAGGCAAAATGTTGCCGATTGACAAAGTAAGTACTCAACAGGAAAGATCTGAATTCGTTCAACTTTGTCAAGAATTCCCAGATGTCTTTGCCTAGACTTATAAAGATTTAAGAGGTTTCAACCCAAAGCTGGCACAACACACTATCAAGCTGGATCCAAGAGCCAAGCCTTACAGACATAAGCAAAGACCAATAAATCCTCACATTGAGCCTCTCATGAGGAAAGAGTTGAAAAAGCTAATTGAGGTCAGCATCATCTTCCCTATCAAGCATTTGAGCTGGTTTGCAAACATGGTGCATGTGAGGAAACAGAAATGGAGAAATTTGATTGTGTGTGGACTTTCATGATCTGGAACAGATCATCACTCAAGGATCACTATCCACTTCCATCAATGGAACAGATCTTACAGGGTGTAGCTGGCTCTGAGAGTTTTTCATAGCTAGATGGATACTCAGCCTATAATCAGAGTAATGGTGAAAGAGGAAGATCAGTTCAAGATAGCCTTCACCACCAAATGGGGCACATATGCTTATAAGAAGATGTCATTTGGACTATCAAATGCCGGAGCAACATTTCAGTGAGCTATGGACATGGCATTCAAAGGCTTAATCAACAATATTGTCCTGGTGTATCTAGATGATATCACCGTCTTCTCAAAGAATGTTGCAAACCATATCTTCCACCTCAGATAGGTATTCCAGAGATGTAGAAGATTTTAGAGTGTCATTAAACCCAAAAAAAATGTGTGTTCTTAGCTCATGAGGGGAAATAGTTTGGACCACAATGACTCAAGAGAAGGGTTGACAATTGATCCTGAAAGGGTTGAAGCCATTCGAACACTTCCATTGCCACAACACAAAAAGTCTCTCCAAAGCTTCTTGGGGAGAATAAACTTTGTTCGCAGGTTTGTGCCTGATTTTTCCACTCTTGTGAAGCCTTTAACAATGATGTTAAAGAAGAGTCTTGCATTTAAATGGACAACATAAGGCAAAGAGATTTTTGAGGCCATCAAGCTCACAATATCACAGGGGCCAAATCTTATTAACTTATACTTCTCAAAGGAATTCATGTTATATGCTTTTGGAGGGTTAGAAACAATCTCAACCATCTTGGTTCAGCCCAACAAGGAAGGTTCAGAACAACCCATATCCTTCTTCAGTCAGATCTTGGAGGATTACGAGGTAAAGTACTCTTTTATTTAGAAGCACGTCCTTGCTATCATTAGGAGTTTGAAGAAGTTCAGACACTTAGTCTCGAACAATAAGATTCAACTGCTAGTATCTCATGCTGGTGTCAAGGATTTTCTCCTAAATAAGGACTTGAATGAGAAGAGAGTCACGGTTGGATCACTCGTGTAATGGAGTATGACATTGAAATCAAGGTGACCAAACTAGTTCATGGCAAGGGTCTGTGTGAGCATCTCGGCTTCCAAGCAACAAGACTGAGTCAGTGGATGAAGAAGAGGCTGTCCTATTACTACAGAATGATCAAGAATAACCAACTAATGATGTACATATTCCATGTTAGACTCAAGCCTTGGTGCATTATCTCCAGAAATGTTTTTGCCCTTTAGAGTGGAACAAAGAAAAAAGGAGATAATTCAGACTACAAGCCATCCCATATGTTCTTGTTGGTGGAATCTTGTTCAAGAAGGATATCAATAGTGTCCTATTGAGGTGCATTGGGACAGGCCAAATTGAGAAATTGTTGCATGAGTTCCATGATGGAGAAGTAGGAGGCCATTTTTCCCCTTGAGTAACAACTCTCAAAATCATAAAAGCTAGTTATTACTAGCCTACGGTGTTTAGGGATTATGGTACTCATGGATCAAGAAGTGCAAGAAGTGTGCATTCTTCAAGGGAAGGAGAAGTTAGTAGCCTTTCCCCTTCGCCCAATTTCAGTGGATCATCCATTCATGCAATGGGGATTAGACTTCATTGGAGTAATTAACCCAAACTCAAGCCAGGGCCACAAGTGGATACTTACAGCAACAGACTATTTCACCAAGTGGACTGAGGCAGTGGCACTTAAGGAAGAAAATGAATCCAACATCTTGGATTTCTATGAAGGAATATCCACCAGGTTTGGATTCCCTACCACTATTATATCAGATAATGCATTGGCATTCCTGGGTACAAGGATCACTGAATGGGCTGTCAAAAATGGTGTATACCTCAGCACTTCATCAAACTATTACCCTCAAGGTAATGGCCAAGCAAAGTCTAAAAATAAGAACTTATTAAGAATTATCAGAATGACTCTTGATGAAAATCAGAGAACTTGGCATACAAAGCTCAAATCAGCTCTATGGGTTAATAGGATCACATCCAAAAGGTCTACGGGTAGCTCCCCATACAAGCTTATATATGGAAAAGAGGCAGTATTGCCCATATCATTGGAGCTTCCCGCTTTGGAGCTCATGAAACAGTTGGAACTAGCCGAGTTTGAACCTATGGAAATCAGGTATGCAGAGCTGATGGAAGTAGGAGAAGCAAGAGAGCATGCAATGCTCAGGTCATGGAGAAGGATCAAGAATTGATCAAGAAGAGTTTTGATAAGAAAGCAAGAACGATGACCTTTCAAGAAGGGGGACTTAGTTCTGAAGTGGGATACAGATCAGGCAAAAGCCAGGAAAGCATTCCAAATTTAATGCCATTCGGAGTGGCCCTTAAATGATCACATGGTGTAAAAGCAGCAATGCCTTTCAAGCTGGCTAAATTGGATGGCGAAGAGTTACAGATCCCAGTGAATGGGATCCATCTCAAACATTGTTTCTAAAAAGGAAGGTTCCACCCTTGTAAATATTAGCATAGAATTTTAATTTCCCTAAGTGCATATGCACATTGTCTTGTTGGATAGCATAGGTTTTATTTCCCTAAGTGTTGTGGCACAGGTTTTGTTTCTCCAGGTTTGCATCGTTATATAGTTCAACATGCCTCTAGGTGAATGTGCTAGGCCCTTCTACATCTGTAACAGGGAGACCCATAGTTGTCATAGGAGTTGCTCATTTTAAAATAGAACAAATAAAGAGCAACTAAAATCGGATCTCAAAGGGTCCATTTCCATAAGAACATGATCAATCTCAGGCCACCACCCACGACTATGTGCCCAATGGATACAACAAGGCAAATAATCTCTTCATCTAGCAGGAAGATGTCCTCACGAGTCACCAAATTGTTATCTCAATTTTGCCCCCAAAAAAATTGATCAAACACGACCCCGTGCAGGGAGAAATCCAAGGGACGGTTCTATCGCACGAACCCATGTTTCAAATCCAACAAACAGGTTGTAAGTGGGCTCTGTCGACACTAAAATTTTCCTCCGTAATTTCTATTTCATTAATGTATGTATTAGGAATATGATGTTGTTAAGTATAATTAGTAGTAGCGTCTGATAGAAGATAATGGCGCCGTCAGTACGGTGCCGCCAATAATGTGGAGTACGGGAACAGTCAAATTACAATAGGAATGTTGTAAAAAGTAAATATTTGTCGTAAGTGATCCGGTAATGTTAAAATGTCAAAGTTTGGATAATTAGAAAAGTAGGGTCTACGTGATTAGGAATTAGAAATATTATATTGGTAATAAGGACAAGGAGTGAGGTCATAAATATTTTGTGTATTTTATTTGTAAAAAAGTCTAAAAATGTGGAACCCATGTAAAATGATAAGGTTTATCTTATCTTAGAAGATAAGCTTACATGTACAGATAAGAGTTAAGGTATGAAATATGATTCGTCAGAGTGGATTTCTTATCCTATCTTAGAGATAAGATGGATAAGCCTGGAAGTTCTATAAATAGAGAGGCTATACCCCCTCATTTAGCATAGAAGGAAGTAGTGAGAAATATTGTAGGAAGTGTGGCGAAGGAAGCCATCAGTTTAAAGGTGTGTTGAAGAAGCCATTAAGAGGTGTAATTGTAAAGTTTCTCCCATAGTCTTGGTGAAAGGCAAGTGAAGTCAATAACACTTGAAGTACCTCATGGGTGAGATTGTAACCGTTTCATGTTAATATTATAATTTATTTTGATATTTCAGATTTGTCATCATTCCGTCTTGTCATAGTCGATGGTTTTCTTGTGTTATGTTGTTGTTTTGTTTCTAAATTACATCCTCGACCAAACTAAAGGCTGTGCATTAGTAAATAATCATAGCATGAGGAGTTCCCGGTGAAGAATTATCATAGTGTTGGATTGGTGATGACAGCTCTACAATGGAGTAGCAGGGTCAGGGAAAGGCCAAATAATGTCATAGAATACCAAAGGCTTAAAAGAGAGGTATGGAGAAAGGCTCAAAGTCTTCGAGCTTTACAAACGATTTAGAATGAGCCCAAATTGACTAAGTATGGAAGATTTCAGCAGAAGCTTCCACGTGCCTCATTGGCACTTCCCCAAAAGATAAACCCAAAAAGGCAGTCTCCAAAAAAGCGTGAAGCCTCCACGTGTCCCAGGTTCGAAAAGGGACAGAGTCAGATGTTGAAAATTCCAAACGAGCAGAAAAAACCACCTGTCAGCTCTGGCGTAATTCCAAAAGAGAGAGCCTAAAGAGGAGACTTAAACTAGCGTCAGCCCTCCATGTGGTCAGGCTTCAACAAAAGTCAAATGGAAGGTGGGCCTAAATCATTTAAGTATAAGGGTGTCGATGGAAGGCGCCAAGTGTCTCAACGGTGCATATTCAAAGGCGCGACCCAAAGCGGAAACTCAAATCAGCGCGAGGCTTCCACATGTCTAGGGTTTAAGAGAGGCATCGGCCCGAATTGGCTAAGTATCACAGACTCGCAGAAGGCACCACGTGTCATCCCGGCGCATCTTCAAAGGTAAATCTAAAATTGGGTCCTTAGACTAGTTGCAAGCCTCCATATGTCCCGGGCAGATATATGGCCCCACCAAACAAAAGGACTTAGCCAAAACATAAAGGAACAAAGCAAGCCATGGAAGGTGCCTTACGTGTCTCTTCGGCGTGTCGACACTAAAATTTTCCTCCGTAATTTCTATTTCATTAATGTATGTATTAGGAATAGGATGTTGTTAAGTATAATTAGTAGTAATGTCTAATAGAAGATAACGGTGCCGTCAGTACGGTGCCGCCAATAATGTAGAGTACGGTAACAGTCAAAGTACAATAGGAATGTTGTGGTAAAAAGTAAATATTTGTCGTAAGTGGTCCGGTAATGTTAAAATGTCAAAGTTGGGTTAAGTAGAGAAGTAGGGTCTACATGATTAGGAATTAGAAATATTATATTTGTAATAAGGACAAGGAGTGATCTCATAAATATTTTGTGTATTTTATTTGTAGAAAAGTCTAAAAAGGTGGAACCCATGTGAGATGATAAGGTTTATCTTATCTTAGAAGATAAGCCTACATGTAAAGGATAAGAGTTTAGGTATGGAATATGATTGGCCGGAAGTGATTTCCTATCCTATCTTAGAGATAGGGTGGATAAGCCTGAATTCCTATAAATAAAGAGGCCACCCCCCTCATTTAGCATAGAAGGAAGTAGTGATAAAATATTTTATGAGTAAGTGTGTAAAGGAAGCCATCATTTTGAAGGTGTGTTAAAGAAGTCATTAAGAGGTGTAATTGTGAAGTTTCTCCCATAGTTATTGTTGGAAGGCAAGTGAAGTCAGTAACACTTGAAGTACCTCATGGGTGAGATTGTAACAATTTCATGTTGATATTATAATTTACACCTATATTTTAGATTTTTCATCATTCTTTTTTTATCATAGTCTATGGTATTCTTGTGTTATGTTTGTTGTTGTGTTTCCAGATTACATCCACCAAACTAAAAGCTATGCATTACTAAAATAATCATAGCGCGAGGAGTTCCCTGTGAAATATTATCAGAGTGCCGGATTGGTGATGACATTTTGGTTCCGTTGCCAGGACCATTCCTCGTTGGTGGATTTTCTGGAGAGATATTCCCACTTAGTCAGAAAACATTTGGAGGGTAACCTTGTTTTTACTGTGTATAGTAGTTACCATGGTAAAGTCACTTTTTACCATGAATAGTATTTACCGCAGTAACTTCACTTTTTACCGTGAATAGTGTTTACCACAGTAACTTTAGTTTTTATCGTGAATAGTGTTTACCATAGTAAAGTCAGTTTTTACTACAGTAAGTCAAGTTTTACCATGGTCATTTCTATTTTACTGTAGAAAGGTGTAAAGTCACTTTCTGTTATAGTGATTCCAATTATTTGTGCACATAAGTCTTGTTGATTGTACTTGTGGTTTGGTATTTCACTGTGGTTACTTTTGAAAATGGGGAAGATTATTATTTTTTCAGCCCAATCTAATGAAGATGCTTCCTCTTTCATTCAAGAGTTTAAACGATCTTGCATTTGTAATGGTCTTATAAGAAGGGAACAATGGACTGAATTTTTTCCTACCTTTTTGGATGGTTCAGCACTTAGGTGGTTTGAAACACTAGGTGATAATGTGAAAAATTCATGGGATTTATTAACTGAAAGTTTTCTTGAAGAATTTGGTGAACAATAGAAATATGCAGATCTCATGATCGATATCACAAAGCTATCCCAAGGAGAGAAGGAGAAGATAAGGGATTATCATGCTTGTGTTCTAGAGCTAAGGAGGAAGCTCGATGCCCAGATCTGGAAGGAAGGATTAGCGGATGGGTTGATGAATGGCATGGATAATCTCCTCTATAAGCACTTCATTCTTGGGATGAAGCAAGAGATTAGACAACGAGTGAATTATGACTGCACATCTATCATTGAACAAGCAAAGGAGATTGCAAGAAGTCAAGAAGAAAGCATGGAAGAGGAGCCCAAAGAAATTGTTGACTAAAGTAGAGCCTACACCAGCACCTTTGGTCCAGAATCCACAACCACTCTCGGTGAGCACAAATATTTCTCCTAGTACATCTACTAAGTATGAAGATCTGCTCAGGAAGATGGGTTAGTTAACTATTAATCTTCTTCAAGGAAAAGAATTTAGTTCTCAGGGAGGAGATAGAGGTCCAAAAAGAAATATTTCTGAAGTTGTATGTTATGGTTGTTATAAAAAAATGTCATTATAAGTATAATTGTCCAGATAGAGCTTCTACATCTGGTACAAGAGATAATGATAAAGGAAAAACACCTGTGAATTCTTTTGATGTAGTAGATAAGAGCATAAATAATGAAGTAGATGTGTTTGTAACAAAAAGAAAGAAAGAAAAAGATAACCAAGATGGAAATGATCCTAAGAAGATGAAAGGAGAAACTAGTAAGAAACATAGGAGAAGAAAGTTGGGTGTGCAGGATTTTTTGATTTCACAGGGGCAAGGACCATACTCCATCTTAGAAGATCTGTCCAAAAGGCCTACAAATATTACATATGGTCAACTCTTGGCTATGTCTTCTGAGAAGAGGCGGGAGTTACGAAGTGGACTCAATGCTCGACGAAGGAAGGAGGTTGAGGTCCCTGTTTTGGAGGCAGAGGCAGATCCCTACACTCCACAAGCTGAGGTATTATGTAATGGTATTTCAATTCATGATGTCTTAGTTGATGGAGGTGCTGCAGTTAATGTAATGACCGAGTCTGTAATGAATATGTTGGGTTTAAAAATTGATCGCCCCTCAACACTTATGTTAAGGTCATTAAATAAGGGAAAAACTAAACCAGAAGATGTAGTTTCAAATGTGGCAATATCTGTTATGGGTGTTGTATGTGTGGTAGACTTTCAGGTGATGAAAAATGGTACTGTTGCATACCCAATGTTGTTGGGAAGACCATGGCTAAGGAGAGTTCATGCAAGAAACTACTGGAATGAAGGCTTCATGACACTTGGACATGGTAGAGAGAGGGTGAAGATAAACGTGATCCCTCGACATCATAAGGCAGAACCTGTGGATTCAAGTGATGAAACTGATGATTGGACATCCTCTGATTACTCTAGTACCAGTGAAGTGGACACAGAAGATGAAGAAAGTGAGGTTGATGTTTCGGTCATGGATATCCTTCCAGTCACACCAACTCATGAACCCATAAAATTATCTGAAGAAGAAATTGATGATCGTCTCCAACAAATAAAGATTGGTGATGCTATGATGGAGAGTGAGAAGGAATCCTACCTCCAGCTCTTTCGAAGGTACATACACCTATTCACTTTTTATTACAAGGAACTCCATCAAGTAAGTTGGGTAGAACATTCTATTGAGCTGGTAGATGGTGCTAAGCCCATAAAGCAAATGCCATATAGAATGAATCCTAATTTTTCCAAGATTGTAAAAGAAGAAATAGATAAGTTGCTTGATGTAGGATTCATATTTGCTGTGGAGAATTTAGAATGGGTTTCTCCCATTGTGATCTCAATAAAAAAGAATGGGAAACTACGCATTTGTGTTGATTATAGGAAGCTCAATAAGGCAACAAAGAAGGATCATTACCCTCTTCCATTCTCAGATCAGATCTTGGATGAAGTAGCTGGCCAGGAGTGCTATAGTTTTGCTGATGGATATAGCGGATACAACCAAGTTCATATAGTAGAGAAAGATCAGATGAAGACCACATTCACCACTCCTTGGGGAATGTTTTCTTATAGAGTTATGCCTTTTGGGTTGTGTAATGCTCTAGCAACGTTCCAGCGTTTGATGAATAGGGTGTTTGAACCCTACATTGGGAACTTCATCAGAGTATTTCTGGATGATTTTTACATCTATGGGAGAAAGATGGACCACCTGCACCAGATGGAGACAACATTTCAAAGGTTAGATGAAGCACAAGCCTCACTAAACCCTACAAAGTGTGTCTTTGGATGTTCTAAAGGCATTTTGTTAGGGCATGTTGTATCCAGAGATGGTATTGGTACTGATCCTGATAAAGTTTCAAAAATCAAAGAGTTGCCATTTCCTATGAATAGAAGTAAGTTGAGATCATTTTTAGGCCATGTGGGTTACTATAGAAGGTTCATCAAGAATTTCTCAAAGATTACACAGCCACTAACTTAGTTCTTGAAGAAGGATGTTACTTATGAACCAGGAAATAAGGCGCATGAAGCTTTTGAACAACTGAAGGAAGCCCTGGTGTCTTCACCTGTTTTAAAGAATCTAGATTGGAGCAAACCATTCATTGTGTATACTGATGCCTCAGATGCAGCACTAGGAAGTACTCTGAGCCAAAAGGATGAAAATGGGAATGATCATCCAGTTTACTTTGGGAGCAGACAAATGAGCAGTGCTGAGGTAAATTATACTGTAACTGAAAAAGAGGCTCTAGCTATCATTTTTGCTGTAAAGAAGTTTAGAAATTACTTGCTAGGGCATAAATTTATAGTTGTAACAGATCATCAGGCTCTAAAATATATTGTAAATAAGCCTAACCCATCAGGGAGGATAGCAAGATGGATAATTTTGCTACAAGAATTTGAATTTGATATTATAGATAGGCCAGGAAAGAAGCATGTCAATGCAGATGCACTCTCTCGAGCCTATGATGGTTTAGGTTCATTTTGTGATGATGATGATTTCCCAGATGCAACATTGTTATCCCTTGACACAATCCCTAGTGAATACATAGATATTTGGAATTATCTGAATGAATTCAAGTTTCCTGATGGTGCCAATGCAAAGACTAAGAGGAAGATTACTCAAGCCAGTCATCCATATTCTATTCTGCATGGAGTATTATTTTGAATAGGACCTGATGGACAGTACAAGAGGGTAGTTGGACGTGATCAAGGGAAGGAGCTGATAGAAGAATTCCATAATGGTACATGTGGAGGGCACTTCTCTGGACAACTTACAGTAAGAAGGATCTTGGATGCAGGTTATCACTGGCCCACTCTTTTTAGAGATTGTTATAATTATTGTAAGACATGTGATATTTTTCAAACACATGGTAACCGTAAGACTTCATCAGCTCCATTATGCCCTATTCTTCCACTTTGTCCCTTTGAAAAGTGGAGAATAGATATTGTAGGTCCACTTCCAACTACCCCACACCAAAATAAGTATATTGTAGTTGCCACAGATTATTTAACCAAGTGGGTTGAAGCTAGGCCATTGAAAACAACTTCCATGGATGAAGTGGCAAGGTTCATATATGAACGCATTGTCACCAGATTTGGTTGTCCATTAGAAATTGTAACAGATCAAGGAAGCCACTTCATTAATGAGGTGGTAGAAGCCCTAGTCAATAAGTTTTCTATTAAGCACAGGAAGGCAACAACATACAAGCCAAGCACAAATGGATAGGTGGAACGAACAAATTTTGTGTTGTGTCAAATTCTAGCAAAAGATGCAGCCTTACAGGTACATAAGTGGGATAAAAGGATTCATGCAGCATTGTGGGCATATAGGGAAACATCAAAGTCAGCAACAGGATACTCCCCATTTCAGTTGGCTTATGGCATTGATCCAGTTCTTCCTATTGAGTTTGATATTCCCACTGTGAGAGTTATGAAAAATGAAAGGATAGATGAAAGTGATTCAGTAAAAGAAAGGTTGGTACATCTTCATTTGCTAGAGGAAATGAGGGAAATAGCGAAGGATACAAGCTATAATAAGAAAATGAAGCAGAAGGAATACTTTGATCAAAAGATCCATTGGTCTCCATTTCATGTGAATGACTTGGTTCTAGTATATGATTCCAGATACAAAAAAAGAAGACAGAGAAAATTTCTTCCCAAATGGATGGGGCCCTACAAAATAGTAGCTGTGCATGAAAATGGTACATATCGACTGGAGGAATTGGATGGCACTCCCATTACGAAATGGGTCAACCATGACAAGTTAAAGATTTTCCAGGCACCAGCTTCAGAATGTCCATAAGAGTCTACTCCGAGGACAGAGTAGAAGCTAGGAAGGGGGAAGATGTCGACACTAAAATTTTCCTCCGTAATTTCTATTTCATTAATTTATGTATTAGGAATAGGATGTTGTTAAGTATAATTAGTAGTAGCGTCTGATAGAAGATAACGGCACTGTCAGTATGGTGCCGCCAATAAAGTAGAGTACGGTAACAGTCAAAGTACAATAGGAATGTTGTGGTAAAAAGTAAATATTTTTCGTAAGTGGTCTGGTAATGTTAAAATGTCAAAGTTGGGGTAAGTAGAGAAGTAGGGTCTACATGATTAGGAATTAGAAATATTATATTTGTAATAAGGACAAGGAGTGATGTCATAAATATTTTGTGTATTTTATTTGTAGAAAATTCTAAAAAGGTGGAACCCATGTGAGATGATAAGGTTTATCTTATCTTAGAAGATAAGCCTACATGTAAAGGAAAGAGTTTAGGCATGGAATATGATTGGCTAGAAGAGATTTCCTATCCTATCTTAGAGATAGGGTGGATAAGCCTGAATTCCTATAAATAGAGAGGCCATCCCCTCTCATTTATCATAGAGAAAAGTTGTAATAATTATTTTATGAATAAAGGATTCTTTGTGAAGGTGTGTTAAAGAAGCCATTAAGAGGTGTAATTGTGAAGCTTATCCCATAGTTATTGTTGGAAGGAATGTGAAATCAGTAAAACTTAAAGTACCTCATGGGTGAGATTGTAACAATTTCATGTTGATATTATAATTTACACTTATATTTCAAATTTATCATCATTCCTTCTTATCATAGTCTATGGTATTCTTGTGTTATGTTTGTTGTTGTGTTTTTAGATTCCATCCACTAAACTAAAAGCTGTGCATTACTAAAATAATCGTAATATGAGGAGTTCCCAGTGAAATATTATCAGAGTGCCGGATTCGTGTTGACAAGGTCCATTTAGGTGCCCAGGTCCTGTTAGGTCCTTGTTGTCCAATTTGGCCCGAGGGGAAAAATTGGATAACATTAAGATTGAAAAATTCAAGGAAAGATCAGTTTCTAGAGGGTTTACTTAGAAACCTGGTTTACATTATGTTGAAACCTTTTCTCATATTTCCAAAATGAGCAGTGTTACTATTCTTCTAGCCATAGATACTCAAAATGGATGGGAGATTCACCAAATAAACATAAAATATTTATTTTTAAATAGTGATTTGAAACAAGAAATTTACATGCATCAACCTAGAGGGTTTGAAGAACTTGGTAAGTAATTATATGTGTGCAAGCTTTAAAAATATTTGTATGGTCTTAAGTAAGCTCCTAGAGCTTGGTTTGCTAAGTTAAATAGTTTCTTTCAAGATCTTGGTTTCAAAAACTATTTTATTGATTAATATTTGTTTGTAAAATATGAATAAAATCATATTATTATTATTATTGTCTTATATGTTGATGATATCTTGATTACTAGTAATGATAAGAATCTAATTCTTAGAATCAACGAGAATTTACAAAAATGTTTTGAAATGACTGATTTAGGGCTGTTAAATCATTTCTTAGGCATGGTTATTTGTCAAAATCATAAATCTATTGTTGCATCTCAAGCATATTATTATTATAACCTTCTTTAAATATTTAATATGATTTATTGTAAGCTTGTCTCTATTCCTATGGAAGTTGTTAAATTAGATCCAAAACCTACTCATGATAAATTTAATCCTACTTTATATAGATAACTTGTTGGTAGTTTTATTTATTTGACTATCACTAGGTCTGATATATCCTATGTAGTTGAAATTGTTTCTAGATTCATGCAGGATCCTTATGAGGACCATTGGAAAAAAGAATTTTGAGGTATATCAAAGATATAATCATTTATGGTTTGTATTATTCCTCTTGTGATGATACAAATTTATTTGGTTATTATGATTCTAACCATACTGTTGATATTATGGATAGAAAATTTACTTTTGGATGTGTTTTCAAGTTGGGTGTAGATGCAACCACTTGGATTAGAAAGAAGAAACCAATAGTATCTATCTGTTCTTCTGAAGCAGAGTATATAAGTTCTATGGAAGCAAAAAAGGAATACATTTGGTTCAAAAAAAGGTTGGATGAAATTCATATAAGTGTCAAAAGGAAGTACTCTTCTTCTATGTGACAACTAAAGTTGTATTGCTCTTGTAAAAAACTCCCAACATCAAAGAATCCAACATATTGAGATTCATATGCACTTCATTCGAGAGAAATTTCTAAATGGTGAAATATACCTCAAGTTTTGTTCTACTGAAGATCAAGTTGCAGACATTTTTTACAAAGCCATTGTGTGCCACAAATTTTTGTAAATTTTGTGATATGTTGGGCATTTCATATTTTGGCTCAAATGATCATGTGGATGACTGTGAACTCCACCTCTAAATAAGATGAACAAGACTCAAATGATTATGTAGATGACTTTGATATCCACCATTGAATCAAATGAGAAAGACTCAAATGAGAATATGTTGTTTGAGTCAAATAATCATGTGGATGACTTTGATATCCACCTCTAAATCAAATTAAAAAGAATTAAATGATCATGTGAATGAATTTTATCTTCACCTCTAAATCATCTGAGCATTGGACTTTAAAAATTTCCCTTAAGGGGAAAGTATTGAGGATTAGGAACATTTTTTTCATGTTTGTTACAATGCCATCTTTTATCAACCTAATTATGTCAAATGTAAAATATCGTTATACTATTTCAACTTTGTTTGAGTAAACTATCACCGTATGTGAGTTTACATTTAATACACAATGAAGAATTAGATATGAGATTTGTTGACTCCATAATTTATTATATAAGACTTCATATCTGATCACTTTATCTTGATAATATTTGTTGTTCCTATTTACCGTGGCTTTTCCCAAAATATGTGATGCATCACTACAAATTTTGTATCACGGCATGTTTTTCTAAAAACCTGTAGAACATTAAAAATCTCTGTGATGCCTCTTTTTCTAAATATGTAGAACACTAAGCCTTGAACCACATATTTTATAGAATTTGTGTATCACAAAAGCTTGGCATTGCGGCATGTTTTTTTCAAAACCCACAGAAGACTAAAGTAGTGTATGTTAGCTCTTGTAAAATCCACAAATCAAGTTCTTTATCTGCATGCTATCCTAAATCACTAAGATGATTTATGGATTGTAATTACTTTTGTATAAAAAAGTGACTTGACATGTGTTATTTGGAACAAGATTTATACATCTAAATGATAGCCTAAATATTCATGTGATGATTTACAGATTATAAGCCCGTTTGTATAATAAGGCAATTTGGCATGTTTCCCTACTTAACATTAAGGGGAACTTTTGGGGTTGTAATATTAAGAGGGAAACTAACCTAATTTGAAACTCGTCAAAGACTAAATGATCATGGCATTTAAAATATAAGTGTGGCGGATTTCATACTGGGTTGGCATAGTGTTTAAATTTAAAATATAAGAGTGACGCAAAATAGTGTTACCCACCTTGATATAAATCAAGGTGATCTCAATAGAGATTGGTTATGTAACAAACTTATGGAATCATAGATAGGATACATGATGCGAATGATGTACTCATGAGTGAATGCATTTGACAGTTTGTAATTCCTCCATGAAGGTGTAACTACAAGAAATAGTGGGAGTGTTGGGTGAAATGTTTATTCTCAATAAAGATAAGTGATTTTATAGTGGGCTTTTAACCGAAAGTTTTTCCCACTTATATCTTGTATCTTGTGTTCATTTACTTTCACGCTTGTGTATGCAATCTAATATCTAGTTCATTATGTGATGTAATCTATCATAATTCATTGTTCAAACATAAACTATAATATTTTATGGTAATTTATATTGGTGGATAATTAAATTTGTGCTATTATTTATCCTTGTTGTTTCCCTAATAGTTTATATTACATTGTGTTATTTCTTCTAATACATGCTATATTGTGATTCATACGATGATTAAATTTATTACTTTTATACATGCATTTGAAACATCTCCATGCTTACTACCATTTATCATTTATTGTTAATGTTTACTTTATTCAGACTATTATGCTAGTTTATTTTCATTGGCCTTAGGCTCTTGTTTCATCTATCCAACATTATTTATTCTACCACTCATTTCTTAGTGTCATCCATTATTTATTCTATATGATTCATGCTTCTGTGTATTTTACAATTTGAGTACTCTTGAAACTTACATGGTGTATGCTTTGTGATATGGTCTGATTTGACTTCTCTAGGCATATGTATGTTGTATGCTTTGCTATCTCGTGTGATTTGACTACCCTATGCAAATATATGATATAGGGTTTATATGATGCATGATCTTGAAATCTCTAATTTCTATAGGAATTTATATGGTATATACCTTGACCTCTTCATGGTCTTGTCTATTTTGAATTCTCTAGAAAATTATATGTTGCATGATTTTTCTATTTTTTAATACTGTCTTCTTTGTCTGCTTTGAAATATTTGGACTAGTTGGATACAATTAAAACACATAATAAAATACTATCTCTAATAAATTTCATTAGTTGAAGTTCAATAATGACACATTACATATAAATAGGCCTCATAATATGAGGAACAAATATAACTAATGTATCCTTTAAATCATTCGAATACTCCCACTTTATCTCTCCTAGAATATTTTGTATCTCACTCAAACTTATTTAATGTTAATGTGTTGTTAAAACAAATCACATAACCATTCTCCTATATTTTGTAATTATAAATTATCTTAGGTAATATAATCACTCACATATTAATAATAATTACTCAAAAAATCATGAAACACTTATATTTCCTAACATTTCTCCTCTTAGTGCGAACATAGTAGAAAAATAATTAAACTTCTTATGTAGTGTGCCACCTCTTCTTGCTCATGATCTTGGTCCTTAATTTGAACTAAAGGTAGAGAAGGAACTCATCAACTTCTTATAAACCTTTCATTGTTGAGAACTCATCTACGAAAAGAGTATGGGAACTATGATTAATAATTCTACATCTACTCAACCTTCACAAATAGTTTTATACAAGATGACCACTAACTTAGGTATGAACAAAGACACTTACATTTGTTCATCCTCTTCAAGTATCATGATGATCACAATACATTGTGATTTTAGTTTTCCAATACATTTTTACATCGAGGATTTACATCATAATTATGCTCACTTATTACAAAATTGAACAAAAATTTACCTCTTTTCTTATTCTCAAAATCACACCAAACTAAAAAACTTGGAAAATAAAAAATGAAAACTAAGTCCTTATCTCCTCATGTGGCCTCTGCACTTGCACAAGTGATCATTGTTAATTGGTGTCAAATAACATAACTGGGTTCCAATTCCATAGGACTCTAGTCTCAGCATAGTCATTCTACACACTTTATTTACCATTAATCTTATACGGCCTCATCGCTACCGGCTTGTGAGAGGATGTTGGTCGTGCTATGGTCTACGTCGCCTCCATCCTTTAGTTTGATATTGCTAACTTTGAATGCTAGATTCCACTAAAAATGCATCTCTAAGGTAATTGTTTTTACAATAAAAATTTTAGCTATCGATAACAATAAATTTTATCACAAAATAATAATTTTTTTCTAATCTTTTGTGACACAAAACAATGACCTTATGGGAAATTGTTTTGACAGTATATTGAATATATTGATAATACTTATAACTATTTAACATACAAAAATGAATAAACCTATTTACTCAACAAAATAATCAAGTGACATAAATAATTTTCTTATTGACACTTAATTCTAACACCCACTTTTTATTGGATAGAGATACAATACAAGATTACTAAGAAAATAAAATTTAAACAATGACTCATTTGGTCACACTATAAGAATAAAATATAAGATATTAGGCCACTCAGCATTAGTCACAAAGAATATCTAACACTATTAAATAAAAGACCATTAAAAATGTAGACTATTTTTATTTATTGAGAAGTGTATTGAATTGGGCACTAGATTATCTAGATTGTTGACATCTCTGGTCATACTTCGGAGTAAGCATATAGTAGATTTACAATTACGAGTAAGCATAAAACTAAACTAGTGATCACCTTCAACTTAAGTAGCTATGAGTAAGGGGCATCCACAACATCCATGCCGTCAAAGTCACATAGGGCACGATTCTATCCTTAATCGTTTTGACTCTCCATGTCAGCTATCTCAAAGCCTTGCACTCAGCAAGACATGATCGCTGGTGGACTTATTCCAAGCCAATTAACTTCACCAATAAACCAGGGGCCCTTTGATAAAATATAGACTATTTAACTATTCTATTGACTATAAATAATCTAAAAAAGACATAAACATATCTGATAATTCGACAGTTCTAACTACACAAATTACTCTACATAATGTATTCATGCAACGCCAAGTGAACGTGCCCGACAAACATAGAATCCTGATAGTAGATCCAAATATGGATGAGTGGACAATAGAAGTGGTGTTTTCAGGATTGTAGAAAGCTTCAACAATGTAGATCGATACCGAACTCGACCCTGTGTAGAAGAATGCAATGAAGAGAGTGCGTGGGAATTATTTGAGCAAGGGCAAGCAACATTTACGGTATCAAGCGAACATATGAGAAATGAGGTGGTCTTTTCAAGGTGATTAAGCCAACATAGGATAAATGTTGACAGAGAAAAAATGTTAATGTCTACTCTAAAGTGAACCAACACAGGGTTAACCTGAAGACACAAATCCAAAATTCGATCCCCATATGCAAGCTTTGGGATTTACCAGTGGAGATCCCCATATGCAGTCTCGAAATATGTGAAAACTCAGCTGAGCAAAATGATGGTGTTGAGTTGGATCAAGCCAATGAAAGCGTCGTATATCTTAGCAAGTGATGCTATGTTAGAGAACTAGAAGCTCCAATGAGCCACGATGGATACTGCAACTTTAATGTGAATATAAGGTTGAAATGTGGTGTCTGAAGGAACGAAAAGGAATTGTTGGCAACATGATATATACAGAGCCAATATAAAACATTGCAAAGGGAATAAAAATCACATAATCATGGAAATTTGAAAGAGTACATTCACGAATGGGTTTATAAATCTGTACACATCCCTAGATAGTAACAAATTTGCACTTGTTGTAGGGAATAATGAAGAACACTGCACGAAGAGTATTTCTCTATACTAATACAAAACCTTAAACTAAACTAAACACTCTCATGTTTTATCATGCATGGGATCATCCAAATAATTGGTATTGTCCCAATAAGATTAAAAAAATATTTTATTTATATAGGCAACCGACAATGATACCAACTGAAATATTTGGATCATTTTGAGATAGTTACAATACACAATAAAATATTCTTCTGTCTAATAATTTTTATTAGTTGAAGTTCATGAAGTACACACTACATATAAATAGGTCTCAAAATAGGCTTAACAAATACAACTAATGTATCCTTTAAATACTTTAATACTCTCACTTTATCTCTCTTGGAATTTTGTGTATCTAGTCACTCAAACTAACCCTATTCAATGTTATTGAGTTATTAAAAAGCCACTTAATTATTCTCTTATACTACGTAATTATATTATCTTGAATAATATAATCACTCATATATTAATCATATAATCACCAAAAAAAAAAATCATAAAACATTGATATTTCATAACATACTTTAGGAACCGACATGTTGTATGGCTTGTTTTCTTTGCAATCTTTATTTTTAATGTATTATATATGATGTGATCTTGTTTTATTTGAGTTCTTTAAGAAGTAACTGGTTTTATACCTTGCTTACTTTGCAATATTGTCTTCTCTTAAAGTTCTAAGCACTTACATGTTATATACCTTCTTCTATATGATTTTGTATAGTCTATAATATTTTATTCTCTATGATCTATGTGTGCTAGATGATTCTATCATTTATGTTATGTTTTAAATCATATGCAACTATTTATTTTTGCATGATCTCTCATTACATGTATGCTTTACTCTATCACACAATAGGTTCCTATCACCCACCTTATTTTCTATTCACCTTACTTGCTACTTATTTATATGGGAACAAATATCCTATCACATGTTACTTATTTTCTTTAAGTGATTACCATTAGAAATACATTGATTATGACACACATTAAGTACGAGACTCTCTAGAGAATGAATTATTGATATAATGTTTGGAACACAATTCTTCCTACATTATTTTCCATAAGAACAATGGTTATACATGGTTATGATTATATAACTTATTTTACATTTATTTTGATAGGCCCATTGGTGTACATTAAGATTTACACGCTTTATTTTAGCATATTTTAAACGTATCTCTTACTTTTAACATTGCTTAGGTAATATTTAGTTTTATTTTAGTTTCTCTAAGCAACAAATTTGAACATGTACTTGGTTTCACACACAACTAAAAAACAAATTATTAATGAATGAGTGAAAAAATATGTGGCATATTTTTATATAGAGAGTCGATATGTATTTTCGTTAAAATGAGTCTATATAAGTTTGAGTGATGATAAGTGATACATTTGTTTAGAATTTTACAATAGTGTAAATTTTTGAAATGAAAGATTTTATTATCCTTTTAGGAGTAAAATGATATATTTTCTTGGAGTTATAAAAATATCAGAGGATTTTACCTAGGCCTAGCCCAACATACCATTGAACTTGACCCTAATGCCAAGCTGATCAGTAAAAAATAGAGACCGGTTACCCCAAGATTGAACCATTGATGAGAAAAGAACTCTCTAAAATTATCAAACCCAACATTATTGTTTTCAAAGTAACAACATAAATTTTTTTATTAAATAATTTTTGCATAAAAATATAATATTTAGTTAATTACATAAGCAAAACTTATATGAAGTTAACTATTTTTTAGATAACACTCAATATCTCAAATTTGAAAGTAGTATAGTTAGACAAATATATGGTTATATTAAGATCATTTTTTCTAGTATGATTTTTTTTTTTTTGAAATTTAATAATTTAAATTTTTAGATTTAATTGTATCTAAAAAAGGAGTAAAAAATGAATAAACATCATCTTCTTTTGGGAGTTTTTTAAATAATACAATTTTTTATATAAAAAGATTATTAAGTAAAGTAAAATAATGGCTAAAAACCAATGATTTAATTTTTTACATTATGTTCCCAAAAATTATTTTTTTGAAGGGCTAAAGTAGCACTTGCAAGAAAAATATTGGCCTATACTTCTAATTTGAGGCCAACTTCTATTGTCATGGGTGTAACACCTAAATACCATTGAATATTTATGACCATAACTATTACAGGCGTGACTATTACAACCGTATACATTATAGATGTAACAATCACATACATAGATAGATACAAGCATACCACTTATCTTCATAAGTATTCCATGTATATATGCTCATTTCTTTTCATTTTTCCATGTTTTCTTTGTAGTATTCAAGAGGATATGGTCGTAACTATCACAACTTTAATTTCTTATGATTGTAACCCTTATAACTGTAACCTACCTATTATTCTATAAGGATTAATTTGATGTTACATAATGACATTCACATAGTTATCTTGAACACATTATAATATTTTGACATATTTCTTGTTATGTCAAATTCACAATATTATGATAGATACATACACTACATTATGAAATACATATCACCTTATAGCATATACAAGTTCTATCCTATTTTTTTTTACCCATAGGAGGTTCAAGTGCTACTTTTTTCTCTTTAGAAATCTCATGTGTTACATTGTCTCTATGGTAAGCTAAAGTGTTATATTGTTCCCATAGAAATTTTAATTATTACATTGGATACATGGTAATCAAGTGATATAAGGGCTCCATCAAAGGATCATGCTCTATAATGTCTCACAGAAGGCTCAAATGCCAAAATTTCTCACACATAACATTCACACTACTTATTATGACATTGGGGACAATGAGCTGTAAATGTCTGATTATTTTGATTTCAATTCTTATTTATTTATTTCTTTTAGATAAGCAACACTATTTGGTATTAATACTCATTTTGGTATGCAATATGCAGGTTCACATTTATGGTAAGATATATATACACTTTACAAATTCCCATCTTCACATATGTTTTACCCACAGGGAGGTAACATTCACATTTCATTTATTTTATTGCACCAATTTTTAGTTACTAGATTAAAATGAGGAAAATTGTATAACCCAACACCCAAAAATTTCCCATTTATTAAATTAATTGACTTAATCCTAAATATGTATTTCTGAATTCCATACTCTAAAGTCACTAGGTCAACACTTGTCAGTCATTTTAGCTCTCTAGGAACCAAAACATCTTTTACCAAACACATATTCAAACTCATGGTAACTCATATCCTCTCCTAGATCAAGTACCAAGCTAAACATGTGGGTAAAATATTCTTGTAAGGGGAGAATCGACTAAAATATCTTACCTAAGAAGATGATTTTATTATAAGTACTTGCAATGTTCAATTATTAAAATACACAAGTTAGATCATAGTTTACCTAAGGTTAACTAAAGTGGAAATCGTTAACACAATTAAAATATAAAAGCACAAACAACCATACTCATTAGGGAAAATATTTGGTGATCCATGGAATCTCACACTCAAGAACTCTACGAATGAATTTTGGCCCTAATTATTAGTATAGAACTATGAATCCTTAGAGCACATCAAACTTGTGAAATTAGAACACATCATATGTATTCCCTAGATCACTCTAATGCACTACAAATAATACTAAATATCATTGAAAAGTGTTGGAGGACTTACTAGGGTCTTATAAGATCTAGTTTTTACTTCACATCCACCATGAGGGAGAAATAAATATGCATGAGGCTACTTTTGAGGTAGTAAAACATAGGAAAAACTCAACAATGGGGTTGTTCACTTCATTAATGTTCCCAAAATACAAAAAGCACTTTTCAAGGTCTTCAACTAATGGGCTAGAGTTTCATAAAGGAGGAACCATTTTTAATCACAAAAGTTAGGTCAAAATATTCTAATTGTTGATTCCAAATCCAGTGACACAAATAAAGAAAATTTCGTAACTTATTTTTAATCAAATCCCTAGATGTTAGAATCGGCCATAGAATCAAAATACCCCATCATTTCCTTCTAACTTAATGAATATTGTCATACACTCACTTTCAATATTCCATATTTTACAATAATTCTTATGAAATTATGCATAGCCCATTTATATTGTCTAATGTATTTATTTCACTTTTATATATTATGCTATGGTGTAATTGTTCTAACCCTAACCCTATTATGATTTATTTAGATTTAAAGAGTTATGTTCATTCCATATAAACTATGCAAAAGATTTAAGATCTTTGCATGTATTGTATTATTAAATATAATAATTTAAATCATCATTACACATTTAAGTAATTATTTAACTATATTTAACATAATTTTGTAATTATACTATCATGCATAAAAATTATATAATTATATATTTTACACTATAAATTACCATAATATTTATAAATATGAAGTTTCTCATATTAAAGAATTAGAATACTAGATATAGAGGGAGAGAACATGTATGGTTTAGCTGAGGGCTCATGGAAATCATTAGGTGTGAATGTAGAGTCCCATATAGTTGAAATCAATGAGCCCTCGATAGGTGGTCGCTATCCACCCCAATCTTTAACAATGATATGTAAGTGTAACTTGGGTCTAGGGAGTGACATATAACAGAGAACAATTAACTTTCATACAAGTGCATAATAATAACATGATCATATTATAAGAAAAACAATTGCCAACACATCAGACATATAAGAAAATCACAAATATAATACACACAACATACCACACATATATATATATAAATCCAATTTCATATTTCCATCCAATGTTAGTTTCATTTATGCCAATTAGGGAATTTCAACAAGTATTAAGGCTTAAAGTAATAGGCGTGTAATCTTATAAATAGAAAACATCTAACATCCATTCAATATTAGATCTATAATACCTATTATAATTATTAGGTAAAGACAAACATCTAATATCTATTTTATCAAAAATCTCTACAGTGTGGTAATTATTATGACTAACGAAGATACTTATATCACACATGTAAGATTCATATGTGAACCATATAGTGTTAAGATACTAATATTATAGTACACAATAAAAATAATGATAAAAAATGAGAGAATACCTTGTAGATCAATCTCAATATGGAGGCATCATATAATAATCGAGGGATTTATAGTACTGCAATAGCACTAGTTTAGGCTAATGGTATTGCACTATTGTAAAACCTCACAAAACATTATTATTTTTCCTTTTCATTCCCACTCCATGAAAAATCATAGAGAAAATGTACTTACTTGATTAAATAGCTATTCCTACAATTTTTTTTTTTTGCCATATATTATATTTTTTCTTTTCCATAACTATTAGAATAATATAGTATGATAATGTATCTTGTTCCCTTCTTTTTCCCTGTTTCTTGTATTTTTCTTGACTCTTTCAAATTCTAAAAAATAGGAGATGAATTTATAGGACTTTTAAATGCTTTCCCCTTTCCTCATTTTCCTCCATTATCTTCTCCATCTAAAATTCCTTAAAATAATTTCTAAATGGAAATGAGCAAAACCTTAAAAAACAATGATATTTTAAACATAAGCATATTACATGTGAAATATAAAATCACATGTTTCACAATACCATAAAAAAGTGTCTTGTTAAAGAGTTAACCAAAAATAACCTAAGGTAATATGTATTGGTGTTAAACAATGCTAGTTACCATTTGTAACATACCAAATGGTGTAAGGTATAATACCTTATTAATACAACTACATCAAAAGATGGTAACAAATGCCAAGGCCGTTTATAAGGTACAATACTTTAAATTATATCAGAAATTTCTTCTTAAATTTATTGCTTAATAGTTCTTTTCCTTTTTCACTTATCTGTAGATTAATTGAAAGGAAGGATAATGTGCTAATATATCCAAAAAAATCTAGCATTCCCAACTAGTTGATTCCACAATAAATTTTATGTTGTAGAGCCTATTTTTCCTGTGTGGAAGTGTTGAAGAATGTACACTAAGAGTATTGTACACTATCCGTAGTTTTTTTTTCCTTGAAAAATGTGCCCGATATCTCAAGAAACTTGCTCTTCTCATATGGGTGGGATTTTTAACCCATAGGTTTATGGGGTGGTTTTGGCCAATGGTTTTCGTACCCACAGTATTGGAAAAATGTTTAAGCATTTGCCTATTGATGTGCTTTTGTGGATGTGGTAGGGTAGATTGTACATTTTAGACGTGTGTGAGTTAAAGTGTGAATTCAAGAGAGTTTTCTGATTATATATCCAAATAGATATGGGTATTATATTGAGAGAAAGAGGTGGCTTGTAATAAAATATGAGCAAGTGATTCTTGGTGGATGTAGCCCAAATTGGGTGAACCACATTAAATATTATCTTTTTGTTGTGTTCTTTTATTTTTCTACATTTTTATTTCAAATCTCTAACATATTTCTACATATTAGTTTCTACTATTGTGATTCTTATTGGGATTGTTCTGTATATTTCATCCCTTATTTCTTAGCAATTGGTACCAAATCCTTGTTTGGTTTGCTGAAGTGTTGAATTACAGGGAAATTTTTAGATTGAGTGTGAGCTATGACAGATGATGGAAGATCAAAGGTTGATAAATTCAATGGGCATGATTTTAGTCTTTGGAAGATGTGGATGGAAGATTAGATTTATCAGAAGGATCTTTATATTCCACTATCTGAGAAAGGGAACAAACCCTCAAGCATGACAGATGCGGAATGCGGTTTTCTGGATAGGAAGACATTTAGGACAATCTGAATATGTCTTGCATATTCACTATTATTTAATGTTTCAAAGGAAAAGAATAAAAAGGAACTTATGGATGCATTAGGGAAGATTTATGAAAAACCCTCTGCCTCTAACAAGATATTTTTAATGAAAAAGTTGTTTAATATGAGGATGTCTGAGAGCGGTTTAGTATCAGAACATTTAAATGATTTTAATATGGCTGTGAATATGCTATCTTTGGTTACAATAGAATTTGATGAAGAAGTTAGGGCTTTATTAATTCTATGTTCTTTACCTAAGAGCTGGAATATAATGGTAATGGCAGTAAGCAAATCGGTTCTAGCTAAGTCAAAGTTGAAGTTCGAGGACATTGTAGGGGTGATTCTAAGCAAGGAAATTCCAGGAAAAATCTCCAGTAAATATTCTACTTTAAGAAGTTCTTTGACGGTGGAAACTAGAGGAAAATATAAGAATTGATGAAGTCATGGAAAATTGAAAGATCGGGCAAGGTCAAAATCCAAAAGCAAGATGGTATGCTGGAACTGTGGAAAGTCTGAGCTTGTAAAGAAGGATTGTTGGGAGCTTCAAGACAAGAAGAAACAACAAGAAGAAAACAAGGAGGTGAATGTGGCAACATGTAATGTATGCCATGATGCTTTGATTATTTCTTTGCATAATATTGTTGAATCTTGGGTTTTAGATTTGGGGGATTCTTTCGATGCTACTCCATATAGGAATTATTTTTCTAATTATGTTCAAGAGGATTTTGGGCATGTTTTTCTTCGTGATGACGAGCCTTGCAACATAGTTGGAAATTTTTTTATTCAGGTTAAGATTCAAAATGGGAATACATGGCTATTGAAGGATGTCATACATGTCCTACATTAAGATGACACTAAGTATCAGTGAGGTAGTTGGAAAATGATGGTTATAGTGTGATATTTACATCGGACTCCTGGAAGGTTATCAAGGGTGAGCTTGTGGTGGAAAGAGGTAAAAAGGTTGGAACCTTGTATTTAACCACTGATAGCACTAATCCTTATAATATTGTGGCTTCAGACGCAAATACAAAATTGTGGCACTATAGGCTCGGTCATATGAGCCATAAGGGCATGGAGATCATAAAGAAATTTTTTCCTAGATTTACATAAACAGTTTTAGATCTATGTGAGAACTGTGTATATGGGAAACATAAGCGAGTAAAGTTTGTCAAGGTTGGACCTATGAAGAAAGAGAGTAATTTGGAGTTGGTACATTCTAATTTGTGGGGGCCAACTTAGGTATCATCTCTTGGGGGTTTAAATTATTATGTTACTTTTATTAATGATGCAATAAAGAAAGTTTTCGTATATTGTATTCAAAATAAGTTTGATGTACTTGAGACTTTGGTTAAATGAAAAGCCTTGGTAGAGAATGAAACAAGTCTTAAGATAAAATGTCTCAGATCAGATAATGGAGGGGAGTATTGAAAAAATGAGTTTTAACATTATTATTCTAAGAATTTAATCCATAGGTAAAAGACAATTCTAGGAACTTTGAAATAGAATAGGGTGTTAGAAAGGATGAATAGGACAATAATGAAATGAGCTAGAGGACGAGGTTACATGCAGGATTGCCTCTTTCTTTTTTGGTAGAAACGGTGAGCACAACTATGTACTTGATAAACAAAGGACCCTCAAGTGCGTTAGATGGAGGCCTACCTAAGGAGGCTTGGTATGGTAAGAAAGTTGATTACTCATTTTTTAGAGTCTTTGGATATGAGGTGTTTGTTTGTATAGATAAGAATGATAAGACCAATCTAGAGGCTAAATTATAAAAATGTACTTTGATTATTCATAGTGGTGATGACTTTGGATATAAATGTTAGAGTATTAAGGAAAAGAAAATCATTTGATCTAGGGATGTGTTATTTAATGAGAAAGTTATGTATAAGCAATAGTTGCAAGAAAACATAGAATAATATAAGAAAGAATATGCAGTAGTAAAGGATATTCCAGATGGGAAACTGACACATGAATCAGTTTAGGAACCTACTCAACAAGAACCCCAACATCCTATATTGAGGTCTTCTAGGGTAAGAAGAGAACTTGAATATTTTTCTCCTTCATTTTATTATTTATTAGTCACTAATAGTGGAGAGCCAAAGAGATTTGATGAAGCAATGCAGATAGATGTTTGGAAGAAGTGGGAGTAAACCATGAATGAGGAACATCATTATCTCATGGAGAACCAGAATTGGGATTTGGCTTGAAGGAAAAAGAGTATTTCACAACAAGTGGGTGTAAATATTTAAAGAGGAATAAGGAGGTAAGAAAATATACAAGGCCCAGTTGGTGGTGAAGGGGTTTATATAGTGAAAAGGTATATATTTTGATGAGAATTTTTTCTCCTGTAATAAAAATTAATTCTATTAGAAGTGTTCTTGGAATAGTGGCAGTGGAATGCTTTCAATTAGAGTAGTGATATGTAAAGACTGTATTCCTTCTCAGTGATTTAGAGGAGGATCTACATATGCAATAGATAGAGGGCTATGAGGTAAAAGGTAAAGAGGATATGGTGTGAAAACTGAAGAAGAGCTGGTATGGCTTAAAAAATGCTTTGTGTTAATGGTATAATAAATTTGATAGCTTCATGATGGAGCAAGCTTATATTAGATGTCATTCTGACCATTACATACATTCAAAGAAATTCCAAGATGATAGTTACATTATCTTGTGTCTCTATATGGATGACATGTTGGTTGCAGGGAAAAACATGCAGGAAATAAAAGTACTCAAGAAGCGGCTAAGTGACTCATTTGATGTGAAGGATTTGGGGGTAGCCAAAAAATTTATTAGTATGAGGATTTCTAGGTATAGGAAGAAATGAAAGTTGACTTTATCTTAGGAATAATACATTAATAAGGTCTTGGAGAGGTTTAATATGCAAGATGATAAACTATTTAGGACTCCTTTAGCAAGCTAGTTCAAGTTATCAAAGGAGATGTGTTCAAATACAAAGCAAGAGAGAAACCAGATTTCCAAGGTACCTTACTCATCAACGGTTTGTAGTTTGATGTATGCCACGGTGTGAACTAGGCATCATATTACTCATGCAGTGGGAGCTATGATTAGATTTATGAGTGATCAAGGTAAAGATCACTACTAGGAAGTAAAGTGGATCCTTTGGTACTTGAGAGGGCCCATGGGGACAATTTTGTGCTAAAATGGATTGGACACCACTTTTTGTGGTTATGTATATTCAGATATGGCTGGAGATGTAAACAACAAGAGGAACACGACATGTTATATTTTCACTGTAGGTGGGACAATAGTAAGCTAGATTTCACGAATACAAAATCATGTGGATTTTTCAACCATAGAGATTGAGTATGCTACTACCACACAAGAAAGTAAAGAGATGATTTGGTTACATAAATTTCTTAAGAAGTTAGGGCATAAGCAGGAGGAAGGGAAGATGGATAGTGATAGTCAGAGTGTTATACACCTAGCTAATAACTCTACTTTCCACTCTAGGACGAAGCATATACAATTAATGTACCATTTCATTAGGAAAAATTTGGAGGAAGAGAAGTTAAAGCTGGAGAAGATTCATACCAATCAGTATCCTACAGACATGATGACCAATGTGGTCATAAATTAGAAAGTGAAGCTATGTTCAGCTTTGGTTGGTCTTCACGGATGACAGTGAAGGATTGAGAAGCTTTCTCAGAGGAAAACTAGTCTTAAAGTGGGAGATTATTATGTTATGGAGCATGTTTTTAATGTGTCGAAGTGTTGAAGACTATACACTAAAATAATTGTACACTCTCCACAATTCTTTTGGCCTGAAAAAATGTTCCTGACATCTCAGGAAACATTCTTTTCTCATATGGGTGGTATTTTTGACCCATAGGTTTAATGGGGAAGTTTTGGCCAATGGTTTTGATACCCAAGATATTGTAAAATTGCTTAAGCAACTTCCTATTGATGTGGTTTTGTGCATGTGGTAGGGTAGATTGTACATGGGAGATGTGTGTGAGTTCAAGTGTGAATTCAAGAGATTTTGTTGTGCAGTGCTCCAAACAGATCTAGATATTGCATTGAGAGAAAGAGATGGCTTGTAATAAAATCTAAGAAATTGATTCTTAGTGGATGTATCCCAAATTGGGTGAACCACATTAAATATTGTCTTTGTGTTGTGTTATTTTATTTTTATACGGTTTTATTTTAGATCTGTAATATCTTTCTTCATATTAGTTTCTACTATTGCAATTCTGAATGGGATTGTTCTACATATTTTATCCCTTATTTCCTAACAACAAAGAAAAACAACAACAATACAAAGTTCAATGAGTGCACGAAAATCACCTAAGTACAAAAATGTATCAAAATTATAGAATATAAACAACACAATAATGACATTGTATAATAAACACAACGTTATACGAAAGTTTTTAACGGGGAAAGAAACAAATACTTCTTATGTGTTGTCATGTATATTGAGTTTTCTAGCTCAAAATTTACCTAACCCTAGGTTCCACATATCTAAAGTAATCAAAACACCACAAACCAAGCAATTACTAGTATCATAACAAAGAGGACACTAAATAAAATAATGGTGATATAAGGAAATTAAATATAACATAATGATCCTTCCTTATCATAAAATTGCAAGGAAAAAAGTTGTCCAAGGACAAATCCCCCTATTTAATAGATTATAAAATCACATAAACATGTATGGAAAACCAAAGATAAGTATATTATAACCTAAGGAAAACCTATTTTAATAACATAAGTCCTTACAACTAATGTGACTAGCATAGAATTTAATATTAGAAAAACTACTTATAAAGGGTGAAAATTGTGACATGAAATCTTCCCTCTCTCAAGGAGGCATCAATATGAAGCTTAATGAAAATGATTGAAGGATGTTATGTTGAATAATATTTTCATATGAACCCAAGTGAAACTTTTTTAGATGTTGGTAAAGTTTGTGTTTTTTGACAAGGGCCCTAACCTACAACATAAAAAATGTCGTGACAGCCCAGATAAATCCATAAGTACAAAAAAGACAAGAGAAAAATAAATTCCCCACAACATAGAAACAATATAACCAAACACCTACACTATCAACAAAAAAGAAAAATAGAACAACATCCCAATAATAAATAGACAACAAGAACACAACAAATAAGCTGCAAAAAACAATTTATTTGTAGGGACTTATGGTTCTAGGTGGTGACCTCATCCTGATTTGCTTCCATTTTTTTTAACCACCTGATTCCATCTTTCCTCTATAATATATTCTATAAAAAATTTCCCATTCAAGCCTAATCATTTGATATTATTTCTAATGCACCTTTCACAAAATATAAAACTTTCATCCATCTATCCCTATTTTCAATAGAGATGAGAGTATAACTAATGTATAATGGTTCTACCACATCTAAATGAGGGAATATATAACCTTAATAAATTCCTTATCAACATGGTGACAAACATATTTGTTTATTCAAGAGCCCTTTCATCTCATAAGACTCAGATAACTGCATCTTCTCAACTTTATGTTTTTTTTATCAAAATTCTATTGGTGATTATTACCTTTTTGAACCTCCTGACTTATATCTATTTATTAATTTTTATTAATGGTCAAAGTTTTTTTGACTGGGATCCTACCTAGGATACAATAGGCCCAAACCCAGATACAACAATGAAGCAAAAAATAAAACCAAAAACACACCAAAGGAGGGACACAATGAAGAAACAACAAGAACAACAACCAGAACCATTATCCACAAAAGACACATAGAAAGCAATCCATCCATGAAAATAGAACAAGATGAGAAATATAAAATCACCTTAGCTTGGAATTACGATGGAAGACTATATTCTAGCCAATGTCATTAGGTGGATCCTTGGGATCCTCATGTGAGCCAAAAGTATTCCTCATATAGTCTTTATATCTAGGGCCCTCCCAAATCTTAAGGAATTTCAAAGAGTCAGGGTCAAAAAGGATGGGGGTCGATCCACCAGAAGCGCTGGATAACAGACCAGGGACGTTATCAAAATTCAAAACAACTTCCACTTTACCTTTAGTGAATTTTTCTTCCTCATGTTTTCATCTTGCTAATTCAAAAGACTCCACCGAGTTAGTCTGTAATAAGGTCATAAATTCTTCATCGTAGCAGATCCCTGAATAGTCGAAAGGCACATATTCCAAAAGACATGACAAACCAAACTTGAGTTAGGGGATCCATCCATGTTTGGGTCTACCTCATTCACTTCCAGCTCACCATCAATGCTAGTGTTTTCCTCATCTTCTATTAGTGGGATGTCAATATTCTCTCCTACCAACGCATTGACCCTGTCTTTTTGTTGTTTCTCATGCATAACAAATTTCAATTAAATCTCATATTCCATGGAAAGATTTAATTCGTAGTGAAGATCCACATGATTAATCTCCCATGTAACCTACATATGAGATTCAAGCACCTTCCACGAGCCCCCATTCAGTGAAGCCACCAATCACTCATTGTCTGATTTTTTCTATTTCTTCAATTGTTCCAATCAGCAAGGCCAGGGCTATCAAAATAGGTCCATGCACTAGGGAAGGGAATCCATTTGATTTTTCTTTCCTTTCTTATGAGAGGAGACACCCACCAACATTATTTCTAACAACCTTGAATTTTTCATAGATGAAAGGGGAAATTTCATACACTAGAGGATGTTCAGAGACCCCATAATTAGAAATAAATTTTGATTAAGGAAGTTTAAAATTTTCCAAAGGTCATATTGACAAACATTCTAGCAGAAAATAGGTGGGTTTAAGCCAGAGTGGTGGGATCAACCACTAATAGTTTCCCCAAGGCCATGGAAATCCCCTCTAAAATGATTTTCTCCCAAAATTCTAAGGCAAAGCTACGTAGCCTGACCCAAACAGGGAAGACCCCGAAAACCAAACTCTTCACATCTAACCCTATGTGTCATTTGCATATGTGAAGAACTATTTTGCAAAACATCCAAGGTCCTTGTACAAAATAAAATCAACAAGTCACCTTCTCCAGACCCAAATTCCTGATGTCATGCCTAGATAGTCAGTGTAGAATAGAAATGGATGTGAGTGTGGTAATGATTAATAAGCTGAGAGGAAACCTTATATCTTCAACACACAATATCAAGATCTACGAGTCTAAGGAAAATAAAGTCATACTAAGATGAACTGGTGTGATGGATTGATCAGATAGAATAGCTACTCAGAGGATCAAGTCAATATTGAGCTTTGCCGAGATTTTTTCTATTGGTTGTGGAACATGTGGAAAGTGCCCTGTGGATGCCTTGCATAGATTTTCGGACAAGGTCATGGAAGTGAGAATGAGAGGCATAATGAAACCACAGGGACTATGGGAGGTTTTCTTGTCTAGTCTAGAAAGCCCTATCTTGACCAACTATTATGTTTAATACTGAAAGTTGCACAATGATGTCAGGAGGAAGTGGTGATGATCTAAATACCAATGCATGCAAACCAATTTCTATGTTCAATTGGTCAGCATGCCCATTGGGTTTTGGGACCAATGGATCAAAATTGAACATTTTCTCTTGTTAAGGACCTTTGATGGTCATGTGGAATGATTGAATCAATTTTGATAGAGGAAACTAACTATCAAAGGAAATTTAATCTATGTTTTTGGTATTGTCATGGTATATCTGAACAAAAAAATGAAAGAAAACTAATCTAATAAAAGTAAATATTTTTTATTTTTTCTAGTTTTTTTAAACAATGCTTCTAATCTAATAAACAAAATTAAATACAAGTACTTATCCAGTTGTAGTTAATTACTTGTGCAAGTATGTGAATCTAGATCTAAAACAACTGAACTAATTTTAACAAAACCCTTTAAACCCTACCTAAGAGGTAGAGAATAAATCATAACTATAGAAGAGCTATTGTTGCCCACTACTTCCCTGGTAATGTCAAAGAGAAAGCTTTCTAATAATTTTCTCTATTTGCAATTGCTTGATTAATTGAAATGAACAATTTTTATACACTATTTGATATGTATTTGAAATGAATAACTTAGAATTGATAACTTGACAAATGAAATAAACAAACAAATAATTCCAACCTAGATAAGTACTTTAGAAAATCTGGTTGTATCTATTCTTGTCCCCTCAGTTTATCCTTTCTTTCTTTGTGTGTCCATATGAGTCCAAGGAATTGGGCATGCAAAGGCAGCAGCAAGAGAAGGCGCTTGAGCAATGATAACTTGAAGGTAGTATGGTTGCAATGCAGGTGGAAGAGAGATAACACAAGTGAACAGAGCTTGGCTATGTAATTTCCATCAAGATTGTTGCAGCAATACTATGCAAGATAGAAAAAAATCTTAAACCATTTCCTTGAATACAAGCATTGATTATATATAAATTGATTGGGATGTGCCTTCATGCACAAGGAAGCCTTGGAGTGCCAAATCATTGGGTGAAGAGGCAGTTATAACTAATTATATCTATTTAAAAATAAAAAAGGGAAGGAATACCATGCAATCAAGACTATTTTTAGGTAATTTGGCTCAAAAACACACCTTGAAATTCAAGTTAAGTGAAATAACACATGTTAAAACCATGCATGAAGAGTTCTGGAAAAAGTGTGCAGGACCGTTGCCCATGTTGGGCGGCAGTCTTGACACTAAAGACCAAAACATGCACATAAATGGATGAGAACCTCAAATAAACTGTGGAAAAACTAAGTAAGGATGTCTAGGCTACAAATATACACTATGAATGGGTTTAGGAACTCAAACACCTTCTAAAAGGACATGAATCGTCATTGGGGACTTTTGTAACCATTTTTTGACATTATAGCACATGCAATTTTGGGTGTGTACATATTTCCCCCTTGGAGAATCATCTTAGCCATGAAAAGGCATAAAACGCAAAGTTTGAGTATGGCATTCCCGAAACGGGGAGTTAGAAGCTATACCTAACACACCCATGTGTTGGAATGTCACCGTATAAAATCCTACTACCTACAAAATGAAAAATAAGAATCAAGTGTAGATAGATGAAATATCAACAAATAAATACTAAATTAAAATGACAAGAGGACTTACCATTTGTGTGGGGATATAGAAATATACCTATGCCAACGCTCCAACCCTGCAAACATATGCACTCAAAATGAAGTTATAACAACATATATATATATATATATATATATATATATAAACTCATTTTTCAATTCATTTGTGCATATTGATTTGGTGATTTTTGAGCTCTACACCCATTGTGACCATTTTTCATCGAAAGAATAGTTAAAACATTCGTTGTGAGATTGTGATCATGCCTCCATGAGCGGGAGATTGACCAACGTGGTCTCATGTTAGTTTTTCTCACTTGTGTATTTTTAAACCTAAAATGTCAAAATGTGAAAATATTTTCCTAAGGGTGATTATTTTTTAAATTAATTATTTTGAATGAGTCTCTAGGGGAGGGCGCCTTCAGCGTAGTCTTTTATTTCAATGAAAATGGTCTATTTTTTGAATTTTTGAGCATTTTTAGGGAAACAAAGCTATACAACGAATGGGTTCAGGACCGTTGCCCCGATCAGAGAAGCAGTTGTAGAACTACCGCCTTGCACTAGGCAGTGGTTCTGAGCAGAATGACTGAAACTGCATGATAACTTAATTTTTTTGGATTTTTAATGTTTTGTTATGTTTTTTATGAGTTTGTTTCTTGAAATATGTCACTAACTTGATCTTTTTTGTTTTAGTGGATGTAGAAGAAGGAAGAGTATATCCATTGGATTCGTGAGAGGGAGTGTGATTGCCTCCCAATGATAAATTGGATTAGTTGACTTAGGATGAGAGAGATACTCTTTTGATCCATAGGGATCCAAAATGAATCTACTTCATCAAAACAGTCATCACGAAGAAGGAAAAAATGAAACACAGAGGTTCTATCTTGTTAGTAACAGGACCTCCGCTCTGTGTAAAGTGGCGGTTATAGAAATACCGACCAACAAGGGTGGTTATCCTGGGACCACCGATCTACATTTGGTGGCAGTCCTAGCTCTTTCAGACATAAAACAAAAATATGAAACAAACAACCCAAAATTTGAACAATTGTTCGTATCTCTTCTCCTCCATGACCTTTCCCATTCTTCAGTGCATGGGACGACATGACAGAGACTATAAATACATGTTTGTAGAAGAGAATAGGAAACAAAGCATGAAATCAAGTGAGCAAGAAGTCTTATTGCTGGGATTATTTTTTGTAGGAGTGTTGAGATAGAGCAAGTAAGTACTTGGGAAGAAGTGTGAGATATTATCTACTTTTCTTTCATACTTATTGTAACTTTTGTACTTGGTATTTTGAATTGGCCAATAAAAGTGGGAAGAAAGATCAATTTCCCTTCCCGACTGGTTTTTCCTCCTTTAGAGGTTTCCATGACAAAATTTGTTGGTGTTTATGAGCTTAACTTCTTTCCGTTCCTGCAATTGTGGATTCTAAGCATAAGAATAATTCATTCACTAGCTATCTCTGTCATTTTCTAATAGAAAGTAGAACAACAATGTTTATTTGTGTTTCTATGGATAATTCTAAAGTTTAAAGAGTTTACAGATCATTTTGGTATCTAAGCTAAAAATTATTCAGGACTGTGGTATTCGTTCTTAGATTTGTATGACAATGATGAGATCTAAAGGTGAAGAGGCTTTACCTTGCGATCCAGAAATTTCTACAAAGAATTCAGGGAAAAATGGAGGAAGAGAACTTGGTCCTTAGAATCAAGATGTTGGAGACCATGATGGATAGGATGTTTAAAAGGAAAGAAAATCTTGTTGATCTATAAAAGACAATTTCTATCAAACAAGACTCCATGGACTCAGTGGTTCGGGGCTTAGCTAAAAATTTTGGCATAGGAAGGAGCCACCATGAGGAAATTTATGGGGAAGAGCATGAAGAAGAGACTTCAAACACAAGAGAAAAGATAAAATCCGATCATACTCCTTTTAAATTTGAGACGAAAATTGATATTAAAAGCTTTGAAGGACAAGTAGATGCAGATTTTCTTGATTAATGGTTAAAATCGTTAGAAGTCTACTTTTACGTCCATAATGTCATTGAGGCATAGAGAATCACCTTTGCATGTCTCAAAATTGAGGGACACACTCTGGTTTGGTGGGAAACCCATCTAACCACTTGTGAAAAGAATAAACATCCTATTGTGAAATCTTGGCAAGAATTTCAAGAATTACTTAGAGCTAACTTCTATCATATTGGCCACAAGACTGATCAAATGATTAAATGGTAGTATTTTAGATAAGGTAGTGGTAAAAGTGTGTAGGACTATACTACGAAGTTTGGAGGAAGGACATGTTGCTAAACATGGACTTAGAGGATGAGGATATTTTGACTAAGTATTTGGGAGGACTTCACACTCACCTTTCGAAGAAAATTCATCTCCTCCAAGCCCAAGGATCTCAATGAGGCATGTGTGCAAGCATACTACATAGATGATGAAAAGAAGCAAGGGGAAGTAGAGCCATGGGAAAAGCAGTCGAAAAATTAGCAGAAGAAAGAATATGGGAAAACAAATAACAAGGGTAAGTGGAAAGGGAATGGTAAACAAGCTGCCACTACTTTAAATACTTGTAAAGATCCCAAGAATTTTTGTGAGAACTATGATATTAATGATCATACTGACGCTACATGTTAGAAGTTACATCCGGAGTTACATTCGAAGAACCAAAACAAGGACTCGAAGAATCCCATGAAAACTATAAGAATAGAGGGGGAGGTGGAAATCGAAGATGAATTTGATGTAGATGAAAGGTTTGGATGCATGGCCACCAACATGGAAAACCAGGAAGAGGAGGTGAGTAGACTATTCTAGATCAAAATCCAGATTAAGAGAACTAAGGTAAATGCTTTGGTTAATACCGGTTCTCAATCTAACCTGATATTTGAAGCAGTTGTAAAGAAGCTTGGTCTTGAGACTTACGAGCATCCACACCCTTATCCTTTAGGTTGGGTGAAGAAGGGTGTTGAAATTCAGGTAACAAGAAGATGTAAGGTAAAGTTTGGGATAAATTCCCAATATATTGATGGTTTGGAAGCTGATGTTATTCCACTTGATGCTTTTGATGTTGTATTCGGGAGTCCTTACTTGTATATTAGAGATACTATATTTATGAGAAGGGAAAACCAGTACCGATGGGTCAAGGATGGGATAAGCTACAACATTCGGGCACACTAGCATAAGACACATGTTACTATGGTGAGTGCTAACCAAGAAAAATGACTTATTCAGGAAAATCATAATCAGTTTTGTTTACTTTTGTTAAAGGATAAACAAGATGGGGTAGAATTTTTAGATATTTCTAACCAGTGAAAGCATGATTTGGATAGTATTATTTAGTCCTTTCAGGAAGTTTTTCAGGCAATGGGTTACCACCAAAACGGGAAGTAGATCATTAGATTCAACTATTGCCATAGTCCCCTCTATC
This sequence comes from Taxus chinensis, assembly GCA_019776745.2. NCBI lineage: Eukaryota > Viridiplantae > Streptophyta > Pinopsida > Cupressales > Taxaceae > Taxus > Taxus chinensis. The sequence continues at coordinate 195,513,352 of CM034147.1, read as the reverse complement.
AAACATCGGTTTGTATAGGCAATCCTTGATTAAGAGTACTAAAGTAACAAAAAAACTCCAGGAACTACTAGACTAAGGGGTGATACATTTGAGCACCTCACCATGTGGTTCACCTATTGTGAAGGTGCCAAAGAAGAATGGTTCTTGGAGAATGTGTATCGACTACCGTGCTTTGAACAAGATCACCATAAAGAAAAGATATCCACTTCCCTGCATAGATGATCTCTTGGACCAGCTTCAGTATGAAAAATTCTTCACGAAGTTGGATCTCAAGTCTGGTTATCACCAAGTTAAAATGAAGGAGGAGGATATATGGAAGACTTCCTTCAAAACAAAACAGGGTTTGTATGAATGGTTAGTACTTCCTTTTTTATTATACAATGCACCTCCTACATTTATAAGATTGATGAATGATGTATTATGGGATTTCATAGATTCATGTGTCATTATATATCTAGATAATATTCTGATTTTTAGTGCCACATGGGAAGAACATCCAACTCATTTACAACAAGTCTTGCAAGTTCTCAGGGAGAAACAACTACTTTGTAATATGAATAAATCTGAGTCTGCCAAACAATCACTTGTCTATCTTGGGCACGTGTTTAGAGGAGGAGAGCTATGACATGATCCAAATAAAGTGGAAGCCATCACTAAATGATCAACACCAACAGGGGCCACAGAGAATAGGAGTTTTGTGGGAGAAGTACAGTACATGCAGAAGTTCATTATGGGATTCTCCATGATTGCAACACCTCTACACACAGTGGCCGCAAAGAGTAAGGGTTTTGACTGGGGTAAGAAACAAGACAAATCCTTTGAGTTATTGAAATACAAGATTAGTCATGCTCCAGTACTTGCTCTACCTAATTTATAACATCATTTTGAAGTAGAGACAAATGTTAGTGATTACACCATGGGCACAGTGTTGCTTCAAGGAGGAAAACCCATATGTTATCATTATGAAACTTTCACTTCAGCAGTTAAAGGATATTCAGTATATGATAAGGAAATGTATGCACTAGTTCAGGAAATTAAAAAATGGAAGCATTATTTGTTGGGTAAAGAAACAATTGTGCACACTAACCATAAACATCTCCAATATTTGCAAGCATAGTCTAAATTGCAATAGGCAAGGCACTACAAATGTATGGGGTTCCTTCAGTAGTTCCATCTGGTGATCAAATACAAGAAGGGTAGTATAAAATTGGTGGAAGACTAGTTGTCTAGGCCACCCACATAGTTAAATTTTTCATGTTTGGCCAATATCTCTTAGAGTGAGCCCTTCACGAAGGAAGCTTACATAGAGGCATATGCCTAGGACAAAGACTTTGGGGTGATATTTCAGCAGTTGTAGTCCTAAGGGGCTGAAAGGACAAGGATTGAAGATTGTTATCTCAAAGATAGGCTGCTCTATCGATGGGGGAAGCTTTGCGTGCCAAAATAAAAAAGAATTATATTGATGAGGGAAGCACATACCTTGAAAGTAGCGAGACATTTCAGTGTTGGTAAGACCCTAGCCCACTTGTAAAGGTACGTGTATTGGCCCAATATGCAAGAATAAGTATCAAAATTTATACGCAGATGTAAAATTTTTTGTACTAGCAAGCCTAAGACTAGGAAGGAGGGTTTGTATATGCCTCTTCTAGCACCTACTCGTCTATGGGAGGGTATTTCTATGGATTTTTTAGGAGGATTACCTATGTCTAAATATGGCCATGACTATCTATATGTTTTTGTTGATAGATTTAGTAAGATGTGTATACTTATGGCATGTAAAAAGATAGTAAAATCACATGAGGCAGCAGATATTTTCTTTGCTAATGTATGGGTGCATTTTGGTTTGCCAAAGTCTATTGTTTCTGACAGGGATTCTAGGTTCTTGGGGAATTTTTGGACTACTTTGTGGGAGAAGATGGATACCAAGTCATAGAGGAGCAAAGATTTCCATCCACAGACACATGGACAGATAGAGGTGGTAAACAGGACTTTGGTAAAACTGATCAGAGGGTATGATAGCAAATATCCAAGGACTTGGGATGAGTCCTTCACCTACATTCAACATTCCTATAACTGGGTAGTACACACATCCACTATGAAGTAACCATTTGAAGCATGATTGGGATATCTACCTACAAATCCGTTGGATATAGTAGTTAGTAAGCAGGATGAGGAGGAGACACGAGACACATAGGTGACTAGAGCAAAAAAATTCATTGAGAGGATTAGAAAAATCCATCTCAAAGTCAAAGAACAGCTAGAGAAATCTCAAGCCTAGTACAAAGCTAGGCATGATCAGCATAGGAGAGAACATAAGCTACATGTTGGAGATAGATTTTGGCTTTACTTGAGCAAGGAGAGATTACAAGGTCAAGCATGGAAACTCAAGCCACTACGATATGGGCCCTTCACCATATTGGAGCAAGTTGGAGAAAATGCTTTTTGGCTTGACTTGCTAGCATTTATGAGGATGGACCCTGTAGTAAACTATGAGAACTTGCACCTATATGAGCCATCCATGCTAGATGAAGATGAAGCTCTAAAATTTCTACCTTCCATTGATGATTACGTCTTGGACTCATGAGGTGAATTGGAGGAGGATGTAGTGCTGCAAAAGAAGGTCAAAGAGACTAGGAGAGGTCCGCAAGAGTCTTGGTAGATTGGACTAAAAGGAAAGATACGAAGGCAGGCCCAGTGGTACTCAAAGGAGCAAGTGAGGGAATTATTTCCTCATATACTGCCTCACTAGGCTTTTGTGGGACCAAAAGCCTCCTAAGTATGGGAGGTGTGATCCATAGGGATCCAAAATTAATCTACTTCATCAAAATAGTCAACATGAAGAAGGAAAAAATGAAACATGGAGGTTCTGTCTTGTTAGTAATAGGACCGCTACTCCGTGCAGAGCAGCAGTCCTGGCTCTATCAGATAGAAAATGAAACTTTGAAATAAACAACCCAGAATTTGGACATTTGTTCGTATCTCTTCTCCTCCATGACCTTTCCCATTCTCTAGTGCATGGGAGGACATGGGAGAGGCTATAAATACATGTTTGTAGAAGAGAATAGGCATCAAAGCATGAAAGAAAGTGAGCAAGAAGTATTAGTGTTGAAATTGTGTTTTGTAGAAGGAAGGAGTGTTGAGATAGAGAAAACAAGTACTTAGGAGGAAGTGTGAGATATTATCTACTTCTCTTTCATACTTATTGTAACTTCTATACTTGGTATTTTGAATTGGCTAGTAAAGTGGGAAGAAAGAGCAATTTCCCTTCCCGACTAGTTTTTCCTCCTCTAGAGGTTTCTAGGATAAAATTTGTTGGTGTTTATGAGCTTAACTTCTTTCTGTTCCTACAATTGTGGATTCTAAGCATAAGCATAATTCATTCACTAGATATCTTTTTCATTTTCTAATATAAAGTAGAAGAGAAGTGTTTATTTTAGTTTCTGTGGATAATTCCAAAGTTTGAAGAGTTTACGGATCATCTTCCAAGAAAAGGCATATGGAGGATTACACGGGTGCCCCATGTTAATCCTTCCAGTCACATAATGTGACCTATTCTCTTATTGGGATATAAACTGGAATACCTTCTGATTGCTAGGTACTAGGGGTGAGTGGATGATCAACCTAGAGGATGTGTACTGTATTGCAGGGGTTCTGATACTAGGTAGATTGTTGACTCTAGAGAAAACAAGATCTATAGCCACTATGACTCTATAGGCCACTTATATGGGGGATGTCACGGTTTCCTTTGGTTTGAAGAAGGGGATTAAGGTTCGATCCATTCCTACTAGTACCATCCCTACTATACGCAAGGCCATCATGGGTATCTTGGCCTCGTGGTTGATTGGGGACAAGGGAGGTGATACACTACTTTATTGTTAGGCTCCCATCATCATTTATATTGAGGCATATGGTCTTATATATGCCTAGGGAGAAGATATACTTGGCAATACCTATCATGACATGTATCGGATTGTCAGGTTATAGGGGAAGTCTTAGAGCCATCCCACATTGGTTATGAGATGGTTATATGAGCCGATTGTCCCATATGGGAGGGAAGTGCTAGTACAAGACCCAGGGGATTTCAAGGCCGACAGATGGACATCGATGAAAATTTTAAAAGTGCCACATCAGCTAGTGGATTCTCTGACCACATCAGACATGGTGATCACCCCATACCAGGACATGGTAGGGTTATGATAAGAGGGGACCATAGTGGCGACTTGTTCCACTACTGGTCAATTATTTGATAGGATGGGGAATCTTGAGACTCACCCATTTGGCTAAGTTCCTCACCAGTTCGGCCTTCCTTACATTGATATACTTCCCCCAGTGGCACTTATGTATAGGACCAAGAAGGAGACTCAAAATGGGCCTCGCAAAGATCCAAGTTGGAAAACGGTTGTTCTAGGAGTGCCTATTGTAGTTAGGCAAGTTTTTCATGCCTGACGATCAGTTGGTGCCACTCTTGCACCCTTACTCTAGATTGATGTCGCACCTACTTAGAGTAAAGAGGAGGAAGATCCCATAGACATGGACTATGAATCTGAGGAGTATATGGGGGATGAGACTGGAGAGGAATCAGATGGAGAGGAAATTGGCGGAGGGGAGATTGGTGGAGAGGAGAGTGGTGACGATGGGTTAGGTGGTGAGGCTAGCAGGGCAGCTCACACAAAGGAGGACAATGATCTTGAGTGGTATGATAATTGGAATATTATGAGAGCAAAGCGGGAGGAGGCGGTTGTAGAGGAGGAGATACTTGTCTCTGAGGGACCTCTTATTTAAATTTTCATTGCTAAGAGAAACCAATTTGAAGGAAAATATTCACCAAGAGAGAGGGGACTTTACCAAATTATAAATAGAACTGAATGACACGTAGATAGCGACAAGTTTCAAGCGGGTGCAACTTCAGTAGTAAAAAAGAGGACGAAGTCTCAAATTCATGTGGAGCTCACACATGGAGTCAAAAAATAGGCCCTGTTAGTGTAGAATCACATCACCCCTGAATGCCTGCAACCGGATGGGTTGAGACTCTCAATGTGATTGTAAAACATAGAGAATCTCTCAAATTATGGGACTTTGCTAGTTGAGAGAGCTCTTTGGATTAAGGTCAGTTCCTATTCCTCTGTTCAAGTGCATACAAATAAATTACAGAGGATCTATTTTAAATCTACTCTATTTTACTAGGGAGACAGGGTTGAGGAGATGTGAGAAAATAAACCTAATCTAATGATGTGATGAACAAAAGGAATGTTAGACACCCATTCTATAACTTAACATAGACCACAAGAACATAATACAATACCATGCACAGGCAACCAAAATGCAATGAAAGATCAAAAAGACAACAATGAACACATGAAAGGGTTGGAAACCACCCACAGACATATATTATTTCTCTAAAGTTGATACAGTACATTACAACATCCAAGAGGTAAGAAACTCTGTATTAAAGCTCAAATGGGAGGTTTGAAAGCTCCACAAATTCACTTGTGAACAAAAGAAGAAGGGAGGGTGCAAAACAGAAATGTCCAACCCTTTACAATGAGCCTAGATCCTGCTTTTATAGATGTAACATTGAGAGAAGAAGGACAATGAGGTGGGAAAACTAATTTTAATCTCATCTACTAGCCATTAATGCCTCCAAAAATTGGCCCCAAATCTATCATGTCCTCCGTTTTGTGTCTGCTCGGCGTGTTGAAGAAAGAAAGAACAGAGGATCAAATCAAATCTGATCTGGTTGTTGGAGCAATTGGATCATGTATTAATGGCATGAAGATGTTTCCTATTTTTTCACCAACCAAACCTCTTTGGAATTAAAGCTTCAGGTTTCCATGGTGTAGGCGAGGTCGAGACCTTTCCAATAGTGCCAAATTTGTTGAATTTTGGGCACTGAGTCGAAAGATGTCTATTTGAATGTTTGAATTGGGTTTGTACAAAAATGGAAAAAAATAGTGATCAGAATGGGTTTGCAGTCCCGAAACTAACTTTGTGCCCTTTGGCACAAAAATACAAAATGCAAAAAATCACCCCGCAGCCCCGCAATTCACTTTTGACAAAAAAACATTTTTGGACCCAACGGTTCACTTTTTTCCATTTGGGTGAAAAATCATGTGTCCACTTTGAATTTTCAAAATTGACACATTTACCTTTGCGGGCCTTAGGTATTTTTCTTTTTTTGGCTTTAAGATCCCCCACAGGCTTGCGGGCCCGAAATTCACTTTGCACCCTATTTGTAAAAAGTGCAAAAATTCCAAAACTCCTCACAGACCTGTTGGCCTACTTTTGGCATTTGGGAAAATTTCCCTCTTTGGGCCCACCGGCCCACATTTTCCATTTGTGTGAAAAGGATCAAAATCTCCCGCCACCCACATTGGTTAAAATCCTTAAAAACTCCCGCCGGTCTGATTTTGGGAAAAAATACCTTCCAAGGCCCGCCGGCCCATAACTTGCAAAATATGAGGAGTTAGAAGGACTTCTTTATATTGTTGGAAATCGTGAGAAAATTCCCACCTGATGAAGATGCTTTCAGGAAACCTTAAGTGCTTAGAATATTTAAAGAATTGGATTGAAGCACTAAAAGAGGGAAAATGGGTGTAGTTAACTAAAAATAAGCATGAGCTTATTTTGGATAACAATTTGGTGACTCATAGGGGACATCTACCTACTAGATGAAAATATCAGTGGTCTTGAAGCATCTATTGGGCATGGAGTTTTCCTAGTAAACAAAAATCTCATCTAAACTTTGAAAATATGATCCTTGAGGCACTTGGAAACCACTTAAATGGGGGTTGATCTCTCCACATGCCATTCTCATTGTAATGTGCAAGAGGAACAAAACACCACGAAACACTATGTACAAAATTTTAAATCATACACACCATAAGTGGGATATGCAGAGTGTGCACAAGCACTTCTTCTACTGAAAGAAAAACTACCTACTCTATTTTAACTAGAGAGAAAGAGAGCTCAAACAAATCTTGCAACTGGTAGGGAAAAGTAGCTTCCCATTCTCAAAAGGGGTAGCCATGCAAATGATTTGACACTGAATATGGCTACTTGCATGAGTGAAAAACTGACTATAAGATGGTCCTCCACCCAAATAATCAAGGTGTCAATTAGAAACAAGACAAATACCTCTTTTAGTTGCTCTATATTTGGATTGAAGAGGTAGTGGAGCTTATCTTTGCTACTTTTAAACTCATCCTCATGCTCAAAAGTAAGCATGACTAGTTTTGGCTTCTCCCTTGGCTCCAATGAAGCCAAGTACTTGATTTGGCAAGGTACAATCCTTTGAATTTTCCCACTATTTTGATATTTAACTACAAGAATGGAGTCTTCTGGAAAATATTCTTGGATGGATGGTGTGGAAGAGATGATGACATCCTCTTGCTCTTTTCCTTCCTCCTCTTATGAAGAACATGGAAGATTCATGTCTTCCAACCTTGGTTCCAGAGGGAAGTTGTGAAATGCAGGCTACTATCCTTGAATGCTCTCCTTCATTGAAGTAGGCTCATGTACTTGGAAGGTGGATGATGGAGGAGAAAATGATGTGATCTCCATGGGATATTTTCCATAAAAGCAATCCTCCAAGTCAGACAAATAATCTTCCTCCTTGTTGTCTTGCTGCATGTGCTTAACCTCCTCCATGGTTTCCTCCTGATTTGAAACTTGCTCATCATGGTTCCCCTCATCTTCAAACATGAAGTTTGAAAGCTCAAACTCTTCTTCAACATTAGAGCTTGAAGGGGATGAAGTGGGAGGAAGAACTGAAGGTTCTTCTGTGGCCTGCTCTGCACTTGGAGCCTCTGAAACTATAGGGTCCTTATCCATCACGGGTTCATCAATCAAATGAGGCCCTTGAAATGAAATTAAAAAATATTCAATGATGCTTTCTTCATTGATCAGCCTCAAAATTTATTTGATCTCTCCCAAATTATCCTCTTCAATGGGACTTAGAGCTGGTTGTTCCTCCTCCTCAACAAGTTGTGCAGCTTGGATCAGATCAGCATTCTCTTCAGACAAAGTGTCGTCATAGACACTGCATTTAGAGCCAATAGATTTCTGATCTTCCTCCTCTTGCCCTTGTTCTTCTTCTTCTACAAACTCAACCTCAACCACCACTGGCTCTTCAACCCTGACCTCCTCTGTAGGCTTAACCATCAAGGGGACCTTTGTAAACCCAAATTTGGCAGCCCAACTCTTCAGATTGTCTGTCATTTCTTTTTTTTCGGGAACCTCTTCTTGATGTTCTCCTTGACTAGATTCTTGAGTTTCTTCCTAACATGTGTTTGGGAAAACAAGAGGATTGGTAGGTTGAGATTCAACCAGTTTTTTTGTTGTTTGTGGTGGAGAGGGAAGTGGAACTTCTTGTTTCTTTAAAGGGAATGAATGCTTGGAAGGGAAAAGGGTAGAAGAATTAAGATGAGATGGAAGAATATGAGATGGAGAAGGGAAATCAACACTTGCAAAAGAAAAAAATGGGCTTGAATCTTGACATTGCTGAAATGATATTGATTGAGAAAGAGGAAAAGAAAAGCTATGAGGTGGTGGACTTACCCATTGACAAGGTTGTCTTGTGTCTAACTCATATGCCTCAATATCCCTAATCCATTGTGTAAGTTGAAGCAGTACTTCAACCATGAAGTCAAGCTTCTCCTGAGGGTTGTTATGTCTTGGAAAAGGGCCTCCCCATGGACAAGGTGCCCTAAAACCAACCCTAAACACCTTCATTTGTGCTATGGCCCTAGATTGAACCATGTTAGCCTCCATTTTTTGAATCTTCTTTAGTAGATCAAAATTCTGCATTTGACTATTGTCATTGTATGCATACCCTTTTTCTTAATAAGCTCCATAGCCAAACTGGTTTTGACAACACTCATATGGGTAAATATGATCATTCTGGATCTGATCATAATGTTGATCTGGAGGAGTTGTGAAATACATTAGAGGTGGACTGCATTGTTGCTGCAAGTGTGAATTCCAAGATGGAAATGAAGTCATGATTGCACAACCTCATGGAATGGAAGAAAATGAAAGATGTGGAAGAAAATGAATGAAAATGGATGGAAAAAAGGTCTGTAACTTTAGAGATTGGATTGTTGACTAGAAGGAGCCACTAGATGTGCTTTGCATGTGCCTCCAAAGGCTGAATCACACCAAGAACACATCAAATTGATGAAATGAATTGGTAAGGTGCTTCAAACCTATCCCACCGGGCATGCCAAAACTTTTAGTTTGGTCACACGGTGGTTTAAGATTTGTTGTTGATAATGAGACACCTCAGAAAGATGAGAAAATATAACCTCAGTGTCATATTGGGTCTGTTAAAACTGTTAGTGAAAAATCACAACACCCCTAAATGCCTACAACTAGATGGGTTGAGAATCTCAGTGTGATTGCACAACATGGAGCATCTCTCAAAGTGTGAGACTTTGTAATTGAGAGAGCTCTCTAAATTAAGGCCGATTCCTATTCCTCTGCTTAGGTGCATTCAAATAAATTGCAGAGGATCTATTTTAAATCTAATCCATTTTACCAAGGAGATAGGGTTGAGGAGATGCAAGAAAACAAACCTAAGCTAATGAGGTGATGCACCAAAGAAATGTTAGACACCTATTCTATAACTTAACATAGACCACAAGAACGTAATACAACACCATGCATAGGAAACCAAAATGCAATGAAAGATTAAAAAAACAACAATGAACACATGAAAGGGTTGGAAACCACCCTCAGACATATATTATTTCTCCAGACTCAATACAATACATTACATCAACTAAGAGGCAAGAAACTCTATATTACAGCTCAAATGGAAGGTTTGAAAGATCCATAAATTCACTTGCGAACAAAAGAAGAAGGGATGGCACAAAACAAAAATGCATAGGAAACCAAAATGTAATGAAAGATTAGAAAGACAACAATGAACACATGAAAGGGTTGGAAACCACCCACAAATATATATTACTACTCCAGCGTCAATATAGTACATTATAGTGGCCAAGAGGCAAGAAACTCTGTATTATAGCTAAAATCGAAGGTTTGAAAGCTCCAAAAATTCACTTGCAAACAAAAGAAGAAGGGAGGGTGCAAAATAGAAATTTACAACCATTTACAATGAGCCCCACTCCTTCTTTTATAGATGTAGCACCCAGAGAAGAAGGAGAGAGAGGAGGGAAAACTAATTTGAAGCTCAGCTATTTGCCATCAATGCCTCCGCAAATCTGCCCCAAATCTATCATGTCCACCATTTTGTGTCTACTCGGTGTGTTGAAGAAAGAAAGAATAGCATATCAAATCAAATATGATCTAGTTGTTGGATCAATTCGATTGTGTATTAATGTCATGAAAATGTTTCCTCATTTTTCACCAACCAAACCTATTTAGAATTTAAGCTTCAAGTTTCCATGGCGTAGGCGATGTTGATACCTTTCCAACCGTGCCAAATTTGTTGAATTTCAGGGATTGGGTCAAAAGATATGTTCATTTGAATGTTTGAGTCAAGTCCATACAAAAATGGTAAAAACCAATGAGCATAATTGGTTTGCGGGCCTGAAACTCACTTTGTGCCCTTTGGCACCAAAATACAAAATGCAAAACAAACCCTGCAGCCCCGTAATTCACTTTTGGCAAAAAAACATTTTCGGACCCGATGGTCCACTTTTTTCCATTTGGGCAAAAAATCACTCCAAGGCCCATCGACCTGCATGCAATTGAGGCTTGACATGTAGCTGCTCTAGGCGTCAGCGGAGGTGCGACTCATTTTTTCACTTTATGCCTTTTTGGGGAAAAAGTTCATATTGCCTCCGATGACCTACCATCTCGCTTTGACTTTTCAAGATGGACACATGTCCCTTTGCAGACCTTAGGTAGTTTTCTTTGTTTGGCTTTAAGATCCCCTGCGGGCTTGTAAGCCCAAAATTCACTTCGGGCCCTATTTGCAAAAAGCCCAAAAATTGCGAAACTCCCCTTAGACCCGCCGGCCCGCTTTTGGAATTTGGGAAAATTTCCCTCATCAGGCCCGTTGGCCCACATTTTCCATTTGGGAAAAAATGCTCAAAATCTCCTATCGCCCCGCATTGGTAAAAATCCTTAAAAACTCCCGTCAGTCCACTTTTCGGAAAAAATACCTTCCAAGGCCCGCCTGCCCATAACTTGTAAAATATGAGGAGTTAGAAGGATTTCTTTATATTTTTGGAAAGGGAAAGAAATTTTCCACCTGATGAAGATGCTTTCAGGAAACCTCAAGTGCTAAGAATATTTGAAGAATTGGATTGAAGCACTAAAAGAGGGAAAATGGGTGCAGTTAACCAAAAATAAGCATGAGCTTATTTTGGGTAACAAGCGCCACTTGAGAGATGGCGTTTGTATACCACGGGTCCTTACGAGCTAGGAAAGAGAAGAAAGTCCGTGGACAACACCAAGCATCCACCCGGCGCATCCGCTAGAGCCATAAAGGAAAGCATATTCAAGAGGATGTGCGAGTATTCCACATGGATCTTATAACTAGCGACTCCAGTTGCAAGACAGACCATGAAAGGACAACCCATTTGCCACGTATGAATGATTTGGAGGCTTATCTATAAGATCTTAAAAGTTTGGGATTCTTCAAAAGATCGGGCTAAAGGGTCATATAACCTGTCATTTCAGTAGGGCATTAATGCACAAGCCTTGTATAAAGAGGATGACCACCCATGTTCCTCTACATTCAAAATGGATAATTTCATTACAATGGCGAGGTGCTTGCCATTTGAGTCTAGGTAACAAAAACCAATGCGCAAAGAATTGAAATATCTAGTTATGTAATAAATAGTCGAAAGGTGTTTTCTCAAAAGATGATTCCATCTCAAAAGGAGTCAGTTGCAGAATAATCAAAGATGCATTAATAAGCATGGCTCTCACTCCTTCAAAGGGTCAAAGATCTTGGGAAAGATTTGAAGAAATCTATTTCAGTCACTTCACATCATTTATCATAATTCAAAGGTGGTTGGGAGGTAGTTCAAGAATTTTCTCTCACCCTTTTTTCCTCCTATATATTGTAATCAAAGTTTTATGTAAAAAAAAGGGGGAGGGGAGAAAAAAGAGGAAAATAGAATCGAAATAGATAGAGATTTTTAATTAGGTGTTAGGAGTCTTAATATTTTCCTCTCTTTCACCAAGCTTCTCTTTTTTTAGAAAAAGGAGATCTTGAAACTCCAGCCTTCTACCTGGGCTTTGTAACATCAATCTTGCCGCTTTCTAATGTAATACTATGCATAACCATTGGAATAATATATATGTTTTTTGATGTTTCTGGTTCATCATTCGCATATATTTATTATCTTTGATTGCCTTTATTTTCATTTATAAACTATGCATCTTTGGGTGTTGTTGCAATCTTTGGTGCTGTGCTTAAGTAGTTTGAGACGATTTTGTATTCGGTTGGATTCCTGGTGTATTCTTTTTGGCGCATCACCTTAGTTTCTTTTATGTTTTTTCTTTCCAGTATTTCTGACCTTGATGACACTCATCAGAGAAGATCCAACTTCTTTAAAACCTAGAGGTCTCCTTAGGATGCATGTCCCACCAACCTAAGGATTCCCATGACTCTGACGGAAGTGTCCACCAAGGATGTCCGTCAACAAGACCACTTCCTCATGTTGTAGAGGGGGATGATGAGTCCATGATGGGACACCACTTTTCTTTTGGTTTGGAGGAGGCCCCACAATCATTAGTAGAAATAGCATTAGCCACTGACCCTACATGGATGCATGGATATCTGAGTATTTTAATCCTCTTCTCTTGACCTTGTAAGTCAGAAATTTTAGTTGGTATTTATTTTTGTTTTTTTTTGTAACTTTCTAGCTTTTCGTTTCTTCTTTGTTTTTGCTTGCATCAACTACACAGGAGTGGTGAGATCTTATTCGATAGGTGTGCGCAAACACCTTTCTAATCCCCTTAGGGAAGACCCAAGCTGAGAAGACTGAGGATACAGGATAGCAACTTACATCCGACAAACACCTTTATGTGTTTGCACCCATCTAGAGGGTAGCAGAGGTCATGACTTGTCTCCATACTCAGGTGACAACATATGAGATAGATGAGAAATTGATGAGGAGGAGTTTATCTCATAGTGAGACAATGGCCAATGGACACCACCACGAGCACTCCCACCATTCAGTACATTCTCGTCATCATAGCCGCAGTAGGAGTTTTGGACGTAGCCATGCACCATCCTAGGGATCCCACATGGATTAATAGGACATGGGCCATTTATTTTTTAGTTTCTGTGTTTTCTAGCATTACATGATTTTTTTTTGTATATTTAGGGCTCATTGCGAGCATTTTGACCATGCTTAGTGTGTGATGGCACTGTATACAAACTTGATTTATTATGATATATACAGACTCTTCTTTTTGGTCTAGTAATTCATTGTATCTGAGTTGAATTCCTCTCGGATAATGTGTACTCTATATGTTCATAACTTTATATTTTATATGCTTTTCAGAATGAATGTAGTGGATATGAATGTTAACAGAATGATCTCTTTTTTGTGTTTTAATGCTGATATATGATAATGTAATCATTTTGTAATGTCAAACTTTAGTTTCTCTAAGAAAATTTTTGGTACTTCGTATTTTTTTGGAAAAAAATGGTGAAAGGGTGATATGATAAGAAAATGAACTTTCCCTACTCCTAACTCCACGCAACTAGTAAGATACAAGGGTTGAACACCAAGAGCCAGAAGGGGCACAAGCTATAGAAATTTGTTGAAGGGTAATGATGATAGAAAGACAAGGATTTGGAAAAACCAAATTGAGACACTACAACCTCATTCTACTAAATTTTGCTTCATAGTTTAAAATGTGAATTGCTTTTCAGTTTATCTAGACTTAGATCCGTGGATGGCTAGTTAGTTGACAAAATCTGGTTTGAGGTTTTAAACTCTTTTGGAATTTTGGACATCTAAATCACTTTGTTTTGATTTATGATTCCACAACATTTGAATGAAATGATTCTATATTTCAAATTTTTCAAAGAGACCCCCTACACCTTGCCATATGCTATAAGCAGAAAGTATGGGCTCATCACCATGGAAAATTCATAGGCGAGTAAGGGAACTTCTATCCTTTCCCAACCCTACATCACTAGTAAGAGATAAAGGCTCAATACCAAAGGTTGGTAGAGAAAAGAAATGTGTAAAATAAAATTTTTCTATGGATTTACATTTGACTTATTTATCTATTCAAAATGTCTAGAATTTTCTTATTTCCAAAGAGATGTATATGGGATAGATGCGACACCATGAAGCTTCTAGAAAAGACTATAGGCAAAGACACCTAATCTAGAAGAAAATGTAAGTAGAACCAAGTATGCAGAACTTAGTATGGTTAATATCAAAGATTTGTCTTATCTTGCTTGAATTGATGAAATGATTCAAAAATAATTGATGATACCGTGAAGATTTGAAGAGACGTGATTTGAACATTTTTCCAATGTTTTCAGAAGTTTTTAGGAATTGCTATAAGAATAAGTCCCTTGATCACGAATTTTACGAAATGGTCTGGAAGATGAAAATGCAATGAGAATGCTATAATATACATATGGAAATGGTTATAGATCATGTGTAGTGCCTCTTCAGGTGAAGAGAGTTTAAAGATTCGCTAAAATCCTCGCCCTCTAGTGTACACATAAGAAATGCCCCATTTTTATAGTCTTCTACTACTCAATATGGACCTAACCACCTAGGCCTTAATTTCATTCCTTTACTAGTCTTTTTGTCTATTAGGTTGTCAAGTCTTAAAACCAAAACTCCCTCATATATTTCACACTCGTAGACTTTCTTGTTGTATTGACGAGCCATTCAGTCAGTGTAAATGCTATGCTACTGTTCAATGTTGAGCCTAGATTCATCAAGGCTTTCTAATTGAGAGAGTCACACATCTCGATAGTCTTCTTCTCCCATAATTCCTTGTAGTGAGATATAGAGACTAGGTATTTCAACCTAAAGTGGTAAAAACACTTCCGCACCAAATACCAAATAAAAGGGGGTTGCCCCCATCGGTGTTCTTACCGATGTCTGATAGGCCTACAAGGACAAAAAGATCTTTAAATGCCAATCTCGTTTATTCTCCTTGACATTCTTAAGGAGAATTGATTTTAACATTGTGTTCATAGCCTCGGCATGTCCATTGGCCTGAGGGTAATAGAGACAAGTCATATGATGATTTATGTTGAACTTTTCACATAATTCACGTACTTCGTCATTTTTGAAAGATGTGTCATTATCAAAGATAATTACTTGTGGGACACTATACCTGCAAATGATTTTGTTTAGAATGAAATTAGTGATAACACATCCAGGCACAATGGTAAGAGGCATGGCATCTACCCACATAGTAAAGTATATTATGGCCGTGATTATGAAGTTATGACCATCTGTTAATGAGGGAGAGAAATTCCTTATCAAATCAAGGTCCTACATGGGAAAGGGCCATGGTTTTACAATTGGATGTAGATTCCATGTCAGTATGTTGATCTCATGGGAGAAATATTGAAATTTACGGCATTTACGAACAAAATCTACCATACCATGTTCTATCGTGGGCCAAAAGTAACCCATCCGATGTATCTTCTGAGAAATGGCATGGCTGCCGAATTGACCTCCACATAATCCACTATGTAATTCATAAAGAATATTCTTGGATTCTTCTTCGTCAACACATCTTAACAACATTCAATCAAAGGCTCTATGATAGAGCACTTGTTCCAAGACAACATACTTAGCGGTTATAACATGTAACCATATTTTTTGTTGTGATGTCACCCCTTCCGGATATGTATGGTCCATTATGAAATTAATAATGTCAATGTCCCATGGACACATAGAAATGAGAGGCTTGGTTTCAACAAAGTACACACATTCATCGGGGAATTCCATATTTACTAGATCACCTTAATCTAATGGGTTGTCAGCCAACCAGTCCACAATGATTTGTCCTTTGACGCATTTCTGATTAACAAATGTTAACTCAAACTCGCCCATCAGAGTTATGAAGAATTCAACTTTCTTAGATAAGGACCCTTGTGTGAGAAACATCCACATATGATCTGATTTAACAATGACCCTTGTTTCTTGATTTAGCATGTAATGTCTTAAGTTCTTTGTCACAAATACTATAGCAAGGCATTCCTTTTCTTCTTGTGTGTAACGCATCTCATAGTCAAGAAATGTTTGAGTTTGACTAATAAAGTAGACTGCATGTTCTTGTTTATGATCATCCTCTTGAGCTAACATGCAGGCTAATGAGACATCTGTAGCTCATGAATAAAAAATTAAGGGGAAATCTGAATTAGGTAGCATAAGTGTGGGAGGAGATAGTAAGAACCATTTTATCAACCCAAATGCCTCATTGCATTCTTTCATCTAATAATTGCAATAATCATTTTTAATAAATTGTTTATTGGGTGAATAGCGATGTTAGATTAGGGATAAACCTTTGGAGTGCGCCAAGTTTTTCAAGAAAATATCTAATTCCAAACTCATCTGATAGTGGAATCATTTCCAGTATGGCTCGAATTTTTTATGGATCTATGTCAATCCCTTGTGAAGATATGATGTATCCCAAAATATTTCCTCCTGTTACACCGAATACGCATTTTTCTAGATTTCACGTGATGTCATATTTGATTACGTGAGAATCATAAGATACAAAGCACCTCGGGGTGATCACAACATTTTCTAACCTTAGTTAGAAGATCATCCACATAGGATTCCAAAATCATATGGATAAGATCATGAAATATATAATTCATCACTCGTTGGTATGTGGCACCAAGGTTCTTAAGTCCGAATGACATGACAACATAAAAGTTTGTTCCCAAAGGAGTGATGAATGTAGTTTTGGTTTGATCCTCCTCAGAGATTCTAATTTGGTTATATCCAAAAAACCTATCCATGAGAGACAAAAAATCATAACCAGTTTTTGCATCGACAATAACATCGATGGATAATAACGGGAAATCGTATTTGGGACAAGCCTTGTTGATATCCTGAAAGTCTTTGAAAATGCAGATTTTTACATTGTTTTTTAGAATGGGAACAATATTAGATACCCATTCTGAATAGTCGACTATCTTAGTGAACGCCACCTGTAAGATTTTCATCACTTCTTCTTTCACCATGAGGACCACCTTTGGCTTCATGGGTCTTGACCTTTGTTTAATTGGCTTAACATTTGGCCTAGTGACGAGGTTGTGAACTGCAACGTGTGGTACAATTCTCATCATTTCCTTGTAACTAAATGTGAAATATCTGTCATTCTCTTTTAGGATTTTGGTTTGTATTTCTATCTCCTCTAAAGTTAAAGAGGATTCTAGCTTCAAGATTTTTGGTTCCTCCTCCATCCAGATGTTTATATCATTTTTACATTCGATTAAGGAGGCATTACCCTCTTCAAATTCAAGAGGGGCTGGAGGTAACTCTAAGTCTCCTTCTTCTTCTACTTCATAGACCTTCCATAGAGGAAGGGTCTATCATGGAATCTCCAAAGTAATAGGAAGAGTGTGGGATAAGAGAAAATCCGATCTTATTATGAGTGGGATGCAAATCAGTGTAGGAATTCAAATACTCTAGGATTGCTTCATCATTTTCAGCATAATCTAAGGTGATAAACTCATTCTTCGCTTCTACATAAGCCAAAATTGGGGTTGTTAGTATCTTGTGAACCAAAGGTTGGGAACGAACCAAAATTGTAAAGCTAGTGTCTTCTAACTTGCTACTTGTGGTAAAACGAGAAGTAAAAGTTGTTATAGAGTCAGCAAGGAGGTTTTGTTCTTTGGGTATAGCTTTGATTGAAATGAAATTAAAACCTTTATTTAAATCAAGGATGACAGCCTTTTAGAGTTATAGATGTTCCACCCTAGTATCCTATCCTTTAGATAATTGATTTGCAACCAGTTGTGAATCACCTAGCACCCTAATATTAAGAGCACTCATCCTTTTAGCTACAATGAGACCAAGAAGGAGATCCTCATATTTTTATTTGTTGTTAGTGCATTCAAAATTAAATTTAAAGGTGAAGGGCATGACCCTTCCCTGAGGGTTAGTAAGTATAAAACATGCCACAACACCAAAGCGACACTTTGCTCCATCGTAATTCAAGGTCCAAAAGTCATCTGGGAAGATTGAGGTTGGATTATTTGTTGTATTATCTTCCCTTATTTTCAAGACCTCTACTATGATTACATCATCAGCTGAGTCCTAAGGCATGTCCTATACCCATGTAATCAAAAATGAGAAGAAGAGGTAGTTCATTCTCTAACAACTTGACTATCTTTGTTGTCGTTCTTGTTGACACTATCTCAACAATTACAGTTTCATTGTTTACGACAGGAATTCCTTCAATCAAACCCGTAGTTTCTAGCTCCATTGTAGGAACAATATTTTCTTCTGGCATTGAGCTTGTAGGTTTGTTTAACTGGTTTGCAGGAAGCTTGAAATCAGAATGAAGCCCCGACCTCTTCTTTATATTAGCTATATGTATGTCGAAGGGTTTTGGGTCACCCTGCGCTACAAAGACCTTCCCTAAATGTAGGAACCTTACTTCATGAAACAAATTGGAGGGAATCGACTTCATGTGATGAATCCAAGGGTGAGCCAAGGATCATATCACAGTTGGTTTCTTGATCTATAATATAAAACTCAGTTAGAACCATCTTAGGTCCAAGGGTCACTGACAACACTATAGTTCTAATTGATGTCACCCTTCGAGGTTTTCATAGCCTCTTAATGTGTTTCATGTACTGAGTAGCAATTGATCTGTCCGTAACCTAAATTTTGAAGGAAAGAGAAGGGGAATATGTTGAAAATTGACTCATCATAAATCATCAAACATGTTTTACATATCTATTATAAATCCAAAATTGTAAAAACAAGGACGGGTCACCTTTACGAGCTATCTCAATGTCCGTGGGCATCTTGCTGATGTTAAATACAAATCCAAAATCTCTTTTAGGATGCCCCGAAGGATAAACATCAAATTCTATATGGTTTATCTACGTGCTTCTGGAGGAGGGGTGACATTAATCAAATGCCCAAGACCTAGTGCTTATAATAAAGTGGACTCTATGAGAAAGGTAAATTCTTTAATAGATCCAAGAAGGAAATGTGAGAGAAGGTTTTGGTTAGGTCATTGATCAAGTCTTAAGCTCATGCCGGCTTACCTAGTGTTTCACGGATGTCATCTAATATAGTCGGGTAGATCAGGTATAGGATGTAAAGAATAATATTTTGTTCTAGTGGTAATGTTAATTTGAGGTTCGCTGTCCAACTCTACCAATCCAAAAAAAATTGTTTGTTGGAGACCATCCAAAGGAGGTGCTACCTATGAGTTTGATGAATTTTAGGCTTCGTGGTCATTGGTTCCTATTGCAATTCCTTTATTAGAATCATTGGGATATATTCTATTGTATTTTGGGTGCATGGGGAAAGGATCACTAAACATCCTAAGTGGTGTGTTTTGTGGGGATACCGGTCCTGTGTAAGTGTTTTGAGTTGGCATTATTAGGTTTTCCAAAAACATGTCACTAAATTTTTTTATTTTATCCTACGACAGACGATGTAGAATTTTTTTACAATCGTGGCATGATCTTACATCATGCCCATAGACCCTGTGAAAACTGCAATACAAATTGGGATTATAATCTTGAGGCCTCTGGTTTGCACATTTTTGCGGTCCAAAATTACGATTGTTGTTTAATTACTGATTCTTATAATTTACATTTGGGGACCCCTTCTCTCGGTTTTGGAATTAGTTCAGATACCCACCTAGGTACTGATTAAGGCCTTAGGTATACACTTGTCTTGGTTTTTGAGGTTGTTGTTGAGTATGATTAAAATCCATAGCATTGATTGAAGGTGAGAAGTTATTATTCCTTTGATTATTTCTATTATTGTTGGTGTTGTTGGTAGTGTTTGTATTGGGAGAGATAACAACATTGGCTTTCTTGGGTTGATCGTTAACACCATTAGTTATAACCCCACAATTTTTTTTAAGGACCTTTGGTCCCTGATTATTGTTTATGTTGTTAGAGTAACCAGAGTTACCTTGGCTAGGGGTAACTAACCTCCCATTTTTTCCATAAGTCTTATGACCACTGTGTATGGATGCTTGAAAAATTTTGAGAGCACCCTCTAGTACCTCTTCGTAGCTCTTTAGCAAGAACTTTTGGGATTTTCCTTTGTATTTCTATTGAAGGAGTGGAGGAAAAAATCACAAAGCTCTGTTTTATCTATGTTTGGAGTGCTTACAGAGGAATAGAGAACTTGTTTCCACATTTGAATGAAGTGGGCAATGGACTTGTTGTGCTCTTGTTTGATATGAATGAATTCTCTAATTCTTGTCCTTACAAGTTTTTTCATATCAAAATCCTTAACAAAATATGACATGATTTTCTTAAAGGATTGTATTGAAGGCTCTGCTATCCTATAGTACCAATCGATAGTGATACCTTCTAGCATCTTAGGGAAAATCTTCGCAACAATTGCATCCCACATGAGTAGCTCTTGAATGGCCATTGCATAAGATTTGATGTGAGCATTAGGACCCCCCTCCCCTTTGAAATTTGGAAGATCGAGAAAGGGTATTAGGAGCATGATAGTTTGTATGGAGAAATCTAGAGGTTCCCTAAGATATTCAGAATAGGTCCCCATTTTGTATGTTTCAACCATTGAAGATCCTTGTTGGGGAGGTGGAGGTTACATTGGTTGTTAAAATGGTAAAACGTATGCATTTGTTTAGGCATATGGCATCCCATGTGGCTGACCATATGGAATTGGGTAAGTGTACATATCCCCCTATGGTCATTTAGATAACATGTTTATGTAAGGGGGTTGACTACTTTGATATGGAGTTGAAGGCACAAAGCCAGGGAACGTTGTATTTCTGGCTGGTATGGCATTTGAGAATGCACTTCCAACTAGCGCATGTTGTGGATATAAATAAGTGGCCTGGGGGGAATACCCAAGGTGCCAAGCCCAGTTAGTAAATCTCTAGGGATTAGCACTCACGTATACACTAAAGAATTCTGAGCATTAGGGTATTCATCCATAATTCTACAGATAATGAGAAACTCTTACTTGCCCTGCATATTAATTTTGAGTGTTTTGGGAAAGCTCTAACTCTTTGGATTATGTCTACTAGCATTCGAAGATGACGTCAACTCATTGATGGGGTGGTGTTTTATTTCAGAGTTTGTTGTTGAAATTTTGGAGGTTGTTGAGGAGTGTGGTATCCTTGCTATGAATTGTTTGTTGTTCTGCCACCCCTCGTTGACAATGTTTTTTTATTGTTGGAAGGGTAGATTTTATTGTTTTGGAGAAAGAAATCAACATGTCCTTGCAGCCTATCAAAATACTCAATTTATATTCTGGAAGCGGTGTTCACTTCTGGCATATCGTGCTAAGTAATCCTCATTTAGAGGTGGGAGTTGGTTCTGAATACATGCTAATGGGTTACATGGAAACAAAACCCAAGGAGATGATACTTGCCTCCCCAAGTGAAATTCATGTTGTTAGAACTTGAATACTCAGGAGGATGTGTCTATGTGACTTGGTCAAGCTCCTCGATACATACAGAGGAACCAACATTCGTTCCCTGAAGAAGCGGATTTTGATCCTTAGTAGTTGAAAGCTTATCTGCCCATGTAGACAGAAAAGGTGATTGTTTTTGTCTACCTATTTGATAGTTTTAAAAATTGAAACCCAAGAGGGGTCGACCATATTCATAATATCCCAAAATATTTGGTGGGTATAAGAATACCCACAGAATAAAGGGAGAGAAGAATATGGATGAAGAAAGTGGAAATGTTTAGAGACTAGTTATTCATGTCGGGTTCACCAATTTGTAAATGTGAAAATCAACATGTGACCTTATCCACACCTGACTTCTTGAGGTTGTGCCGAGACAACCAGTGTAGAATAGAAATGGATGTGAGTGTGGTAACGATGAACAAGATAATGAGGAAACCTTATATCTTCCACACACAATATCAGGATCTATGAGTCTAAGGAAAAGAAATTTGTACTAAGATGAAGTGGTGTGATGCATTGATCAAATATAATAGCTACTCAGAGGCTCTAGCCAATATCGAGATCTATTTAGATTCTTTCTACTAGTTGTGGAACATGCAGAAAGTGACCTATGGATGCCTCATATAGATTTCCAAACAAGGTCATGGAAGTGAGAATTAGAGGCATAATGAAACCACAGGGACTATGGGAGGTTTATTGGTCTAGCCCAGAAATCCCTAGCCTGGTCAGTTGTTATGTTCAATACTGAAAGTTACACAATGATGTCAGGTAGAAGTGGTGATAATCTAAATACCAATGCATGTAAACAAGTGTCGATGTTCAATTGGTCAGAAGACCATTGGGTTGTGGGAACAATGGATCACAATTGAATGTTTTCTCTTGTTGTGGACCTTTGATGGTCATGTGGAATGAATTGAATTGATTTTGATAAATAAAAATAACTATCAAAGGAAATTTAATCTATGTTTTTCAGTACTTTCACAGTATATCTTTACAAAACAATGGAAGCAAACTAATTTAATAAAAGTAAATATTTTTTATTTTTTCTAGTTTTTTAAACAATGCTTCTAATCTAATAAATGAAATTAAATACAACTAATTAGTTGGTTGTAGTTAATTACTTGTTTAAGTATGTGAATCTATATCTAAAAAAACTGAACTAATTTAAAGAAAACCCTTTAAACCCTACCTTAGAGGTAGAGAACAAATCATAACTCTAGAAGAGATATTGTTCCCCACTACTTTCCTGATAATGTCAAAGAGAAAGCTTTCTAATGATTTTCTCTATTTGTAATTGTTTGATTAACTGAAATGAATAATTTTTCTACTCTATTTGATATGTATTTGAAATGAATAACTCAAAATTGATAACTTGAAAAATGAAGCAAACAAACAAATAATTCCAACCTAGATAAGCAAGAGATTTGGGAAATCTAGTTGTATATGTTCTTGTCCCCTTAGTTTATCCTTTCTTTCTCTTTGTGTCC
Source organism: Taxus chinensis (assembly GCA_019776745.2). NCBI lineage: Eukaryota > Viridiplantae > Streptophyta > Pinopsida > Cupressales > Taxaceae > Taxus > Taxus chinensis. Next base: position 195,490,293 of record CM034147.1, on the reverse strand, counting down.
ATATGAGTCCAAGGAATTGAGAATGTAAAGGTAGCAATAGGAGAAGGTGCTTTAGAAATGACAACTTGAAGGCAATCTAGTTGCAATGTAGGTGGAAGAGAGATAACAAGAGTGAAAAGAGCTTGGATATGAAATTTCCAGTAGGATTGTGGCAGAAATACTATGCAAGATAGAAAAAATTCTCAAGCCATTTTCCTGAATAAAGGCATTGATTATATAGAAATTGGTTGGGATGTGCCTTCATGCATAAGGAATCCTTAGAGTGCCAAATAATTGCGTGAAGAGGTATTTTAAACTAATTGAATCTATTTAAAAATAGAAGTGGGAAGGAATACTATGCAATCAAGACTATTTTTAGGAAATTTGGTTCACAAACACACCTTGGAAGTCAAGTTAAGTGAAATAACACGTGTTAAAATGATGTATGAAAAGTTTTGGAAAAACTATGCAGGACTACCGCCCTGCCTGGGCGGTGGTTTCAGAACTACCACCCAAGCATGGCAGTGGTCCTAACACTAAAGGCCAAAATATGCACTGAATGAACATGAATCTCTAAGAAATCATGAAAAAGCTAAGTAAGGATGTATAGGATAAAAATATACACTGTGAATGGGTTTAGGAACTTGAAAACCTTCTAAAAGGACATGAATCATCATTGGGGACTTTTATAACCATTTTTTGATAATGTAGCACGTGGCATTTTGGGTGCGTATAGTCCTCCTTTGATCACTTTCAGGAGATCCTCTTCTATTCAGAACATGAATAAAAAATATTCAAATGTTGTGGCCACTACCTCCAAACCTCCCAATGACTTCCATTTTCTATTTACCCAAGCTCTTATTGAATCTATGTTTTCTCTAACCCCTACAAATATGTCTATGAGTGTGAAATTATACCTCTTTTTTGTTTTTTCCACCCAGGCTATAGGGACTTCTAATGTTGGGCCTACATCACACCACACTAGAGATAAAAAAGGAAAATCTCTTTCTCCCAACCCAGAAGGTGATCTTCCCAAGATCCCTTGTCTCCTTTCTCCCTTTCTAGTGTAGAAACAGGGCCTGGATCTTGGGCATAGCCCTCCTCCATTTGAAATCCATTTTCCCTTCTCGTAGGAGTCATGCCCAACAAGGCCAATCCCATTTTTTGAACTTTAGATCTTGTAACTATTCTTTATCCCTTACATCTTCAATATCCATATCCTCTTTAATCTGGTCTTCATCTTTTGTACCTTCTTCCTAATCCTCTTCATCTTGGACTTTATCTTCTTTTTCATCTTCTTCTTCTACTGGATCTTCCATATCCTCATTTTCTCCTTATTTTGTTTCTCTAAGATCCATATTTTATTCCTCTTATTGACTCTAATGCAAAAAGGGGAGAGTGACATTATTTGAAACCTGAATAGAGTTAGAAGTTTCCCCATGCTCTTCTCCTTCAACATGTTTTTGATCTATATTTCCCATGATTTCCTCAAGGAAATCCAATTTTTTTGAAGCAATGTTAGAGCCCAAAACTACCTATGAATGATTCATAGGATGGCACAACACCTCCCCATCAATTTTTTTTGGATATCATACCTTTTCATAGCCCACACCTGGTCAGGAAGCTTTCAATGAAAAGATATTTTCCCTACTTTCTACAGTTTCCACAAAAAACAAGGAAATACTCATTTACAGTTATTTATCCCCAAATAACTATTAGGTTACATTCACACATTCTTATAAAAAATCATCCTCAAACTGGCACTTGTTGTTGAATCAATAACTATGAGTATACCAAGGGCCTTGGCTACGCCCATCAAAATATATATCTCCCATAGCTCTAGGGGAAAAGAAGGTAACCTCACCCAAAAAAAGATAGAATGTAGGAACCTGGGTAAGATAACTTGAGGGACAATATAGTTTTACCATAAAACCAATGTCATTCTATTAGCACTTTGAGAAGATCCTCTTCTAACATAAACAAAAACATAAAATAGTCATTAGGGAGAGATGTAATTTCCAATGTACTTGATAGTCTCCATTTTCTCCCTGTTCATGCTCTCACATAGTTAATATTTGGGAAAGCTCCAATAGCACTTCCATTTAGTGTTGTCCTATGATGACCCCACGCCCTAGCCAACACCGCACTTAGCACTAACAATGAAGGGACGCTGTTATTCCCAGATGAGGAAATATTAAGCAGGGCATCTTATATGAATTATTCAAAACAATTCTTATCCCATGAGGTCTTAGATGGGTCTATCATCATTGCATTTTGTTTAGATTCCCACCCATATGTGGATTTGAAACTTAAAACATCTGTCGTTTCGTCTCTTGTCTTACCTATACATGGAACATTCCCAAGTGACACTTCTCTTACTTAGTTGTTACCAAAAAACCAATGTTTATTACACATTTGTATTTCATATCTTGGTACCATTAGTTTCTAGTACTTGGACTCTATACTTAGCTATATTTCCTCCCCATGCACCTATCCTAGGTTAGATTCAATGGTACCAAATTTTTCCTTCTACCAAATAGTGTTGAAATTTCTTAGAATGAATGATTGTAAGTTTAAAAAAGTGCATTGAGTATCATGATAAAGTTAAAAATGATATCAAATGTTGTTACTCATCAAAGTATAATATTATTTTTTAAAAATATTCTAATTATAATCACTTTTTTTACAATTGTTTTTTGATTAGTTGAATTCTAAGCTTAATTATCATCCTAAGTTATATACGAGATTTGAAATAAACTCTAGATTACTATCATTTTTATCTAAATTCACAAAAAATAAGCCCTATATTTTCAAATTGTAAATTTTAAGTCTATTCAACCTAAAAAAAGCTTATGAGTAAGGAGTGTTGTCATCCAATTAGGCCTAGAATTTTACAGTTACCCTTTCTTGTTAATAGAAAAATATGTGATGGTCTACTTATTTATCTAGATTTCACTTTATGTTTTAAGAGAGGTTATTAATTGTTAAAAAATTATAGTGTTAAAGACTTCAAAACGATCCATTCCATCTTTTGAATTGCATTAAGATTTTCAACCAACAAAAATTCTAAAGTTTTGTTCATGGATAATTACATTTTGAACGTGCAAATCAATTAATGAATAAATAAAAATTGAATTAATGTTAAGAAAACTTTAATTTTTGATAGAAAGATGCACAATGATTCAAATAATTCTCTAAATTTATTTGCAAGTGTGTGTGTGTGTGGATAGATAGATAAGAAATTTTCATCAAACAATGGAAAGTTATGAAGAATTTGTTTATACAAAAAACTCAAAAACTAGAATAATTATTTCCATTAAAAAATGGTTTGATTGTAAAGATTATATAAAAAATCTAAAATTCACTTTTACAACTTACAATTAATCCTAATTGAAAGTTGCATTTATTATTAAAAAAAAATTATACTAGACCATCTTTTAGTTAACTTGCAAAAAGGTATATATATATATATATATATATATATATATATATATATATATATATATATATAATATAAACATCCAAAATAATTAATAAATGTTCCAAAATATTAAATTTGAAGACAATTAATTAATTGTTCAAGTAATTTGATCAAATTTTTATTGATAATTATTGGAAAGGCTCTAAGGACCATTACAAATAAGATATTACAATGAAGCAGAACTAAAAAACATACAAAAAAGAGCCAAAAAAACTTGACTCAAGCAACTGAAAGATATGGGAAAAACCTAAAAGACACGATACAAACTCAATCCAAAGAATAGGAATGAGACCTTAAAGTCATATGTGTTGGATATAAAATATGCTTTGCAGATGTTCTTTTCTTATTTTAGACCACCTTCCATTCCTCCTTATATATTTTCCAGGTCCACATAGAAGAAGAACTTCAAAAGAAGAATAGGCTAAAACTTTGTAGGAGAAGGAAATTCCTTCTCCTTAACCAACCCTACTAAAACCTAGGATATTTTATCCAAAGGATGTGAATCATATTAAAGCACCTGAGAAGAAAACTCAACCACAAGAGTAGAATCTACCCTAGAGATGCTCTTTTCATAACACGAGTCATCCTCATGAACTGAAGGGGATTTGATGATACAAGGAAGAGAATCCTTCCCCCATGATGAATTAGCCCCGCTTTCACGCTTGGGTCGCACACACTTGTGTATCAAATTTCCTACTTGGAAAGATCTATGGAAACAAAAAGAAAATCTTTTGTAATCCAATCTTTGAGTCCAAACCCTTTCTCCTATTTACTGATCAATCTTGTCAGGGAGATCTATGGGAACTACCAAATCTACCAATATTTGAGCATAAGAGGGATGAACCAGCTGATTGGTTGCATCATTAGATTTTTGATAAGCTCCCAAAGTGTTACCAATGGCTTTGAGACATGATTTAGTCCTTAGTAGTAAGGGTAGACCTAGAAGCCTAACCCAAATAGGCATCCAATTGAAAGACTCCTTTAATGGATCAAACACAAGGTACCATGGTTTAGTCATAAGACCATAATCTCCCCATACCCAATAGATTTTATTGATAGCATCCTGATCTTCACAAGATGTTGGGGTTAGCACAAGGTTGTACAAATAATATATCAGATCTAAGTATACATGTAATAAAAGTGGATATTCTACCATAAGAAATATACAACACAAGAGATATAAATCAACACCAGATTTCACATGGTTCACCTAGTGTGGGCTACATCCACCAAGAAACAAGATAGTATACTATCCAAAGCTTTCATAAGATATACAATTGAAGATATACAATCTTCCACACCTCTCAGATGTACAATACTTTCTTTCACTAAAGTTTTTCTTCTTCTCCAAGAATTATCTCTCTCATAATTATTCTCACAATAATCATCAACTCATTCGATTATCTCTCAACTTCTAAAACCTATCTTTTATGCTTATATAGGCATATACAAAATTAGGGCACTTGGACATGCAATTACAATCAGTAGATATACTTTTATGCTAAAATTAGATCTAATTATCATGAGTTAATTAAAACACTCACACATAGGTAACTGACGTTGGTTAGCCCTAACCGATGTCGGATCCTCCTTGTCTGACTGATGTTGGTCATAGGTGACCGATGCCGGTCCCTCCTTAACCGATGTTAGTTAATGTAGTTTCCTGCAAGTTTATTATTGTATGCTAATATGAAGTAATTGAGCTCCACAACTCAACAACCTCCCACTTGGAGATTAATTACTACACTATAACTATACAAAGTCATTCTTGGATCATTCCTTAGCTTTGTTTCTTCCTCTTCAAGTATAAAACTCGAAGACCAAAAGAAGTGGAGTGTAGCTCCAATTTCTCGCTTTCTAATGAATTCATAAGCATATCTGCAGGGTTCTTACTCGTATGAATCTTTTCCAGTTTCAGTTGCCCATCCTCTAATACCTATTGTATCAAGTGATACCTTAATTGAATGTGTTTCATTCTTGAATGAAACGTTGAGCTCTTTGCCAAATGAATTTTACTCTGACTATCACTAAACAATTTGCAATCATCTTGCTCCTTTCTCAACTCTTCCATGAATGTGTTCATCCATATCATCTCCTTGCTAGCCTTTGTGGCTACAACATACTCTACCTTTGTAGTAGACAAAGCCACAAAATTTTGAAATCTCGAAATCCAGCTAATTTACATCCCACCTATTGTGAAAATATATCCAGTAGTGCTCCTTCTACCATCCAAATCCCAAGCCATATCCGAATCAACATAGCCACATAAAGAAATATCTGAACCTCCATAACATAACTGCATGCTAGATGTCCCTCTCAAACACCTGAGTATCCATTGGACTGTTTTCCAATGTTCTTTACCTAGATTAGCCATAAATCTACTCCTAACTCCCATTGTTTGTTCAATGTATGGTCTGATATAAACCATAGCATACATGAGACTCCCAAATGTTGAAGCATATGGTACTATTGTCATGTATTTGACCTCCTCATGTGATGATGGACACTAATATTTTCTCAATTTTAAGTGTCCTGTCATAGGTGTACTTACAAGTTTTAAATATTGCATGTTAAACTTTTCCAACACCTTAGTGATATAAGCCTCTTGAGAAAAATACAATTTCTTGTTCTTCCTGTCTCTTTGTATTTGCATGTCAAGGATTCCTTTTGCAACTCTTAAATCCTTCATAGAAAATGTGTGAGCTATCTTTCCCTTAAGCTCACCAATGTCTTGTATACTAGATCCTGCAATAAGCATATCATCCACATACAGTAACAAAATAATAAAGCTCCAATTTCGAGCTTCTTGTAATAAACACAATGGTCAAATCCACATCTCAAGTAACAATACTCATGCATAAAACTATCAAACCTCATGTACCATTTCCTTAGAGCTTGCTTGAGCCCATATAGACTCTGTTTCAACCTGCAAACTAATTTCTCTTACCCTTGACTTCATACCCAAGCGGCTCCTGCATATAAATCTCTTCATCCAAATCACCATGAAGGAAATTCATCTTCACATCTAGTTTCTCTAAATGAAAATCATGTACTACAACTAAATTCAATACAGTACAAATAGAATTCATCTTTACAACATGAAAAATACTATTTCACCAAAATCAATACCCGCTTTCTGTGTAAATATCTTTACTACAAGATTTTCCTTGTACCTTTTATGTCCACCCTATTCTTCCTTGATCCTATAAACCCACTTGTTTTACAGTGTCCTCTTACCTGCTGGCAACTTAACCAAATCCCAAGTCTAGTTTTGTTCCAAGGAGTCCATCTCCTCATCCATGCCATGTTCCCACTAGACATGAGTCTTATCTTGCATTGCTTCTTAAAAACTTTTTGGTTCACCATTATAAGTTAATAATAAATAAAATAGAGGTGTAAATCTTTTTGGAGGTTTAGTTACCCTTTGAGACCTTCTCACAGGAGTTTGGGGTATTGGAGTCTCATTCTGGATCTCCTAGACATTTGTATCCAAATATGACAGTGATTGACACCGATCACTTGTAACCGACATCAATTTTGCTAACCGATGCTAGTTTGGATATTCTGTAACTGATACAGGTTCAACTGACTGATTATGGTAAGGAGTCAACTGACACCGATTGCTATGTAACCCTGTAGGTATGAATTTTAAATCTAAGAGTTCATTTTCATTTACAAACTTCTCAACCGGTTCTTCCTTGGGTGCCAAAATTTGATTCCTATACATTCTCTTTTCATTTCATTTAATATCATGACTCCTAATAATTTTAGAATTCTCTAAATCCCAAAAATGAAATCTGAAATCACCAGATCCATGACCAATGAAAGAATCTGCATCTTCTGGATTTTGCATCCAATTTTTTCCTATTTTCTTTATCAATATGCACAAAAGCTTCTAAGCAAAAAATTTTAAGAAAAGAAAGATATACCTCTTTTCCGATCCAAGCTTCCTTTGGTATTCCTCCATCTAGTGAACTTGAATGCCCACGATTAATCAAATAAATCATTGTATCAACTGCTTCTGCCCAAAACTGCAAGGGCAATCCAACATGTATCCTCATACTTCTAGCACATTCCATTATTGTCATGTTCATTCTTTCTGCAACACCATTCTCTTTTGGTGTTCATGGAACCTTCCTTTCTCTATGTATTTCATTCACTAAACAATAACCATTGAAATCTTTGCTACGGTATGCACCACTATTATCATATCTAAGGCACATTAAATTTGAATTTGATTCATTCTCAACAATGGCTTTCCATCTTTTAAAAGTCTCAAAAACATCAAATTTACGTTTAATACAGTAAACCCATACCTTTCTTGTACTATCATAAATGAAAATAATGTAATACTGAGATCCTCCATGAGACACTACCTAAGATGGTCCGCACACATCTTAGTGTACAAGCTCTAATTTTTGCTCCTTTTTAGCTGCCCCAACCTTGAGAAATCTCACTCTCTTTTACTTTCCAAAGATACAATGCTCAAATAAATAAAGATCTAAATCTTTCAAATATGATAACTTACCCTTAGCCTTTAAGATTTGCATTCCTTTTTTACTCATATGGCCCAACTGATTATGCCACATACATGCATATGAATCTTAAGTAGATAATGCAGAAAAAATAATCTATAACACAGGTACATAAATATAATGTTCCTACCTTCTAACCTCTTGCCACAACAAAAGCACCTTTGGTGACTTTCTAAGAGTTTGTTGTGAATGTAAACATGCAACCAACTTCATCTAGTTTTCCTGTAAAAATAAGATTCCTCTTGAGGCTTGGCACATACCTCACATCTTTCAATACCCATGTATTTCCATTTTGCAATTTTAGATGAACTTCCTCTTTACTAGTAATACTGCAAGGTTTATCATCACCCAAATAAACATATCCAAAATTTCCCTAGACATAATTTCTGAAGTAACCCTTATTAGAGGTTGTATGGAAAGAAGCTCCCGAATCTAAAACCCAATATACTATTCTATTATCCAAAGAAAGAATAATATCATCTTGCACTACCTCTGCTACAATATTTGCCTCTTTATTTGACTCTTTACCTTTGTCTAGATGTTGGTTCTCTTTATCCTTTGACCAACGGTCTTTCTTTGCATGTCCTTTCTTTTCACATTTCCAATAGGTAATTCCCTTACCTCTGAATTTAGATTTGCTATTCCTTGACTTTGATTTCTCATTACTCTTACTCTTGGATCCCTCCTTCTATTTTCCCCTACTTTCTACATTCAAAGCATTCCCGGATGATTCCTATGTACTTTTCTTTTGAATTTCTTCATTCAAGATTATACTAACCACATCATCAAAATTCAAAATATTATTTACAAATGATGTATTACTAACAACCATTACCAAGTTTTCTCAACTATCAGCTAAAGAACATAAGAATAAAAGTACTTTTACTTTATCATCAAATGGAATATCAACTGATTTTAACTGATTTACAATAGATCGGAAATCATTCAAATTACTTGATGCAGATCCACCTTTATGCATCTTAGAACAAAATAGTTTCTTCATCAAATAAAATTTATTTGAACCACTAGATTTTTCATATAAATTAGCAAGGGGTTTCATTAACTCTACCGTAGATGTCGCTTCTGTAATATTGGAAGGAAACAATGCGGTCAGGCTCAATCTTATAGATCGCAAAGTCTTTCTGTCAAGAATCTCCCATTCTTCATCAATCATCTTCGTAGGTCTAGACTTTTCGTTCAACACTAAGTACAAATCTCTTTGACACAGATAATCCTCAATCTTCATCTTCCTTAATTGATAATTTCAGCCGTCAAACTTCTCTACCTTGTATTTGTTTTATTTTTCCATTGTTTTAGCTCCCATTCAATCAGAAAAACCCTCTATGAGTAAATCTGTCAACACATAAAACCTTCAAACAAAGCTCTGATACCAATTGTTAGGGTTAGTACAAGGTTGTTTAGATAATATATCATATCTAAGCATACATGCAATAAAAGCGGATATTCTACCAGATGAAATATACAAAACAAGAGATATAAATCAACAACAGATTTAACGTGGTTCACCCAGTGTGGGCTACATCCGCCAAGAAACAAACCAATCTATTATCCAAAGCTTCCCCAAGATATACAATTGAAGATTTACAATCTTCCACACCTCTCAGATGTACAATATTTTCTTTCACTCAAAATTTTTCTTCTTCTCCAAAAATTCTCTCTCTAACAATTATTCTCACAATAATCATCAACTCATTCAATTCTCTCTCTACTTCTAAACCCTAGCTTTTATGCTTATATATGCATATACAAACTTAGGGCACTTAGCCATGCAATTACAATCAATAGATTTGATTTTATGCTAAAATTAGATTTAATTCTCGTGAGTGAATTAAAACACTCACACACAGGTAACCAACACTGGTTAGCCCTAACCGATGTCGGTTCCTCCTTGTCTGACCAATGTCGGTCCCTCCTTAACTTATGTTGGTTACTGTAGTTTCTTGCAAGTTTATTATTGCATGCTAATCTCAAGTAATTGAGCTCCACAACTCAACACAAGATTCAAAAATAATAATAAAATAAGCCTTCGAGAAAGGATAAATTTCAACCTTACACTTAATTTCGGAACTCCAATTTTCTATGATCCATTCGCGCAGTTGAGAGAGATTCGCCCACAGATGATTGAAATGGAAAATGAGACCAAGTTGGCCATATTTCTCCTTATGATCTTGAACTTGTTTAACGAGATCATCCTCTAGCTTAAGAACATGGGTTTCCATGGCTAGTTCGAGGGGATTCCTCACCTTTCTTTTAACAACTGCAACAAAGGAAATGTTTGATTTCTCTGTACCCCTTCCCTTGATTGTCGTCTCCCTTCTCATCACTATTTGCAACATGCGTGTGAGGGATGTAGTCGCCATTAGTATCTGCATATGTGCTCTATTTTGCAGGTTTCCCATTACCGCCATTGTCTTTGCCTCCTTCCTTGCCTCCATGCCTATCCCTTGAAATAGCACCAACAGATCCTTCCCCACCAAACACACAGCGTTCCCCTAATAAAAGTCCATCTTTAACGCCATTACCTGTAGTCGCGCTAAACCTAGGGTTAGGGCACGAGCGCTCCATATAATTACTATTTTGATACAATTTAAAAAAATAAAATCATTCTATAACTATTTAAAAATATGTTTAGTAAAAAACTAAAAAAAATATTCTAACATATTATATTTGATTATAATGAGTATATAAGATTTATTAATAATATAAATTATTAAATTTATATTCTAAATTTTAATTAGTTTAAATATATAATTTGAGTTTTTTCCTGGAATTATCAATAATCACTAAAATTAACAAAAAAAACTGTCCACAATTTCGAGGGCTGCATCCAACCTTACGAAATAAAATAAAAATTGGTGCATTGAACTCATTCAACTTTAATTTCAAGAAAAACATACATAACTTGCGGAGTGAACTTAGTATTGCCGATCCACTCCACGTGGTCAAGTAACATCATTTGACTTGCATGAAACTAAAAAATTATATAGGCAAAGAAAACTTTGACACACCCCCCCGTAAACACAAAGTCTATTCATTTTGGTATTTGACTTAGGAGATACTTCTATAGTAGAAGTGGAAGTTTCCTTCTATTTAGTAACGTTGTTGGCGACTTACATTGGAAAAGGATTGGAAATGTACCTTAACTTCTAGAGAAACCAGGCCACCATCACCGCCAAGGAATAAGTTAGCTTTGTTTTTGGTCGTTGCATGACAGTATTTGGGAAGTTCATATTTAAAAGAAAGAAAATTTCACTGCCATGCAAAGGAAAAAAATAAAATAAAAATTAAGATTTAATTTTTTAATATATATATATATATAATCTATATAGATTAGTCAAAAGGTCGACATATTTTTGCATGGCAGTAAACATTTTTTTGCATTAACTCTGAAAACTTTTTTGCATTAAGATTTGGCCTCTCCCCAGACTAGTTAGTGACTAGTTAACAGCAGCTGAACAAGTCTAGCTATTTTGTAAGGCCGGTTATAAACGAACCTTCAAAAGCCAAGTGTTGCTTTCTCCCCACGGTGATATGGCCGAGGAAATTATTTTTGTCGCCTTTATAACCTTCTATGAAACTTCCTCTCTCTCTGTTAACCTCCTGGATTGTGACTGCTTGCCCGACAGTTGTTCACAGGTAATCGTTGACTCCACTTCCACTTATTTTCCAGGGTATTTGAGAGATCTCGACTGCAACAGAAATTCTCCAAACTATATTATTACTTGGATCTCAAGCGCAACAGAAATTTCTCCGAAAAAAAACTAAAGTGGAAATTCTATCAGAAAATTATCATTCCACACCTGATGTTTCAGGTGTTTCTTCACTTATGAATAAGAGAAAAAGAGAACAAGAAGATCAGAAGCAAGAGCGGGATAATAGTATTCAGCAAGGAACTGCAGCTCAGGACTCTAAGGAAGACTCAGCCGGTGGTTCTATGGGGGAACCGCCGACTGCAGGCGAAGTGGGCTCGACAAGAATGTATGCCTGCTTGTTTTGCAGGAGAGGGTTCACCTCTGCACAGGCTCTGGGCGGTCACATGAACGTCCATCGCAGAGATCGTGCCCTGCTGAGGCAATCTGCCTTGAATATTACTCCTTCATCTAACAAAAAGAACAATGATAATAATATTAGTAATTTGCAGCCCTACGGCCATGTGGATGGTACTAAATCTTCTAATTTGTATGTTTCCTCGGGGCTGTCATTGCTGCCATATGACCATCAGCCTGATGCTGATGTTGCTGCTCCTGCTGCTTCTCAGCCCTCTTCGTTTATTTGCCATGTGGGTACAAGGGCTAGTAGAGAAAAATACAGGCCTGAACATTGTTTATGGAATGGTTCTAAAATGACCAAAATCGTGGATAAACCCCAATTCAATATGGAGGTGAGTAACTCAGATCACGATGATGATGGGGTGGACCTGGAGCTTCGACTGGGAGAAAAACCCTAAAAGAAAATATGAGTTGCAATTATTTTGTGAGGTTCTAATAAACTAAGGTATGTATGCTTGCACGCTTCAGTACTAAAAGTCTCAATTTCAGCAATAGATTGTATTGGATTTTTTTTGTTTAATAAAATTCCCTTGCAGGGATTCATAGTGCAATGCCACTTTCTAAAAATATGTTTATATAGCTTGTTTCTGTACAAGCTTCAGTTAAATGGTAGCTTTGCATTTTGAAATATTTTTGTTTTTCAGCAATACCATACATTTGACTATTGAGAATACCTTCAATTACCTTGCAGCCTGTATGAATATGGGGATTGAGAACTGCCATTACTAAGTGAGCACACACAAAGGTTATATTATTGAAGTTTGAAAATATATTGATATAGAGGGGCCATTTCTAAGTGAGGACCTGCAAAAGATTATACTACTGAAAAAAAAAGTATATTGATGATTATAAATGACCCTTTATGGGATTGAAGAACCTATGAAAGTGTAATGGTTATTGAAGAGAAACATATAAAGAAAATAAGTTTTTTTGATGGTGGAGAGAGAATAAGCTTATATATATATATATATAAACTAACCTTTGATGGGACTGAAGAAGCTGTGGAAGTATCGAATGGTTTTTGAAGAGAGACATTTAAAAACATGACTTTATAATAGAGGAAATAATGAGAATATCAACGCTGATGAAATTGAGATCATCCAGTTCAGCAGACTTCTAAGAAAATGTAAGAAGTGAGTGAGTATAGTTGTACATTAATTTAAGAAAGCATAGATCTGGAAAACAATTATTTGCATCTTATTACATTATGTATATGTGTGCATTTTCTTTTGTTTTGGGGAAGTTCTGAAGCAATTTGTATACATAGCATTTAGTGTGAAAATGATTTTGTGAGCTTAGAAAAGTTGTCTTTCCAAGCTTGTGTGAAAAAAAATAATTGGCTAATCCTTGTTGAGTATTTTCTTACACCATGATATGTAACAAACATTACTTTCACCTATCCTAACACCAGACCATTTTGGGAAGGAGAATTACTTGGACAAGAAAGAGATGCATTTTGGTGGTTTGAAATGGGAAGTAGTATGTATAAAGCCTGTGTTGATCTAATGCATGGATGTCTAAAATGCTTTGCTGTCTAAATTGCTTTGCATTTCTCATAGATTCCAATGTTTTTGTAAACAATTTATAAAATTCATCTTTATGACTCAGATCTTTCTAACTCGACATTCTCAAAGTTTTCATTGACATCAACAGCAGATTCGACATTATCAAAGTTTTTGTTAACATGGGACTTATTAGACGACAAAGCTTAAACATAGTATTTGAGAACAATGTTTGTCACTATTGACTAAAAACTATATAACATGACATTCTTAGTTAAATAATCTTCGTTTTTATGATCCCCAATTATTTTATTGGGGATCCATTTCTTTATATTAATTATAATAAACTATGCTCCTTCAATTCTCTTTTCTAGATCTTCTGTCATTTGTCATGATAGCTTCCCTTTCAAGCCTTCCAAGCATTATGTGTTATCTAATTCCTCTTATTCTCAACAATGTCATCCCCACGAGCAACTGAAAATTCATTTTCACAATATATATTTTACTTTAATATTAACTCCATATATTCTTCAACTCATTTAAATCATAGCTTTTGAGAAAATTGTACGTAGAATTTTTCACAGTTAAAATTGCAATACTAATAAAAAAAATTAGATCGAGATGTTGCAGATTCTCATATAAATCGAAAACATTAGACCTCCTTTCATCTCTTTTCAATGTATAATAACAAACAGATTGTTAGACGCATTTTCCCATCCATATATAATTAAAAATATCTGAATATTTTGTTATAAATTTGAATTGTTTTAGTGGAAGAGATAAGAAAGATTTTGATATGGTGTTTTTCTTTGGTTTTTGCTCAAATTTTGAGTAAAAGAGAAATGAAATAAATAAAAAAGAGAAATAACAAAAATATAGAAATTTCCACAAAAATCCACCGTATTTGGTAGCTCTGCTTTGAAGATTACCTAGCAACCTTATAATAACACAAAAAATGCTATTACAAATTATTTATCCTCCTAATCTAGAGAGTATTCATGTTCTCTTACGTAGAGAGATTTTTAGATCAATCTGTTACGTGTACTCACAGGAAGAGCTGCTAGACTTTTTGGTCAATCTCTTGCTTGTACTCCCATCACTATCTCTTTTTTCCCTCTCTACAGTCATGTGAGTCGTGCTATAATGTTTTTTAGGGTGTCTGAAAACTTTTCTACAGCATATGACAGTTTGCCCGTGCATTCTAGGGTTGACATTAAGGAAGGGTACAGATCCGAACGGTTACAAACAGTTTGGAACGAATCCACGCCATTCCAGCACTATTTTTATTTCCCTCTAAGTCAAATCGTTGCAGAATTTTAGTGACTTATGCATTTCATTGCCATAAACTCATGATTCCCTCTGGAAAATATGTCCATCAGTACGATTATTTTTTAGAATTGCTCTCAGAATCACATGCAGTTAGTATGGTGAAGAAATCTCCCAAATCTCCGCTTCGTAATCATATTTATTAACGAACGAAATAGTATTTGGTAGTGCATGAATCATGATAGAGAAGACTTTTAAGCCATACGATATATGTCTAGTATATGGTTTAAATCGATAGCTTGCTTAGAGTCAAATATGTCCGAATCCCTGTCCGTCCGTATTTTGTTTTGAAGTTTCTATATGAAGAAAAAGATAGAAACTGTCTATTGTCAAAGCCTTGCCTATCTCGTGGGGAATCGACAGTACATAACAATGATGGAAGATTGCTTGTTTTCTGTGATGGCCGCCTTCTTTGAAAGGGACTAGTGTAAAGAAAGATAGCTACGTGGTTCAGATTACCAGATAGCAGCTGACAAATAAGTCTAAAATAGATAATAAGGACCAAGAGAGAGTGTTTGCTTATGAAGTCCTCTAAATAGTGTTTATTTTGTTTTCTCCTATGCTACAGTAAGTAAGGGTGTGGTTTCAGATTGGGCGTTACCATAATTTTCTTGGCAAGAATCATATCCATAAAAAATCGTCTTAGAAAATATAAAAAACTAAATAATTTGTTTTAATTTATAGTTTATTTTCTAAAATATCCAAAATTTAACAAGTTCCTTTGAGGGGTAGTGTAAAAGTCAAACTCTCCTGGAATCATTTCATTCTATTTGGGAATGCATATCATGTGTCAATGGGTAAAAAAGGTGGAGTTTATATTTTCCATGACAATATATTCTTTTTATTTTTTATAACTAGCATAAAAAACATCATAGCACTTTCTGTTATACAAAAACAAGATCAGAAGCCCATCCATAAAACCATACTCTAAACCACCTCAAAAATAAATCAAAATAGAACTACTTCCTCCATAAATATAGTCACACTATATGGAAAAATTTAAATAGAAGGTGAATTGGAATTAACTAGTACATTAACCTCTTTAAAAATTTTAGTTTGTTGGCAACACCATTTTTATCTAATTTTCTTTAAAAAGATTGATTTTCTTGGAAAGCATAGATAATTTGTGAAGTTTTTATTTTCATTCTTATGCATCCTAAATCATTTAAAAATGCTTGTAAAACAAATTTGTTGTAACTATTCCCTATTCTATCAAACTAAAATTACTATTTTCTCTAAAAGATAGCTTCGAGCCAATCACCCATGCAATATTAGAACATATACTTAAAGAAGGTCTACATTTAGATATTCTCAAAACACTTATAAGATAATCTCTATCTCACCAACATTAATAATTCTTATCCAAAGAAATAGCTCAAGTTGGATTGTTAAGTGGTTGTGTACTAAACATGTCTAATCAGTTCATAATATTGTTTACATACACCTAATTAGGGCATGCATGTGATGGAAGCGCACCTATAAAATGGAGGGGATCTAGATATAAAAAAATTCACTATCCACCTATAAGATAGAGGTCATATAGAGATAAATAAATACTCTATAGTGTTTGTTATAGGGACTATATAGAGATGTAAAACTACACTAAAATAGTTTGTATTTTATATCCAGCCATATATTGTAGGACTATAGTATAGTCCTTTTAGAAGGTGTGTAGAGATGAAGTAAACCATACATTATAATATTATATGGGATATATATATATATATATATATATATATATATATATATATATATATATATATATATATATAACTCCACTTAAATAAAGATTTGTGATTTCTTTTTCTGTTTATGGTGTTGTCTTGATAATATTGCATATAAGTTTAAATTTTCCAATGTTTAGAAGATTTATCATAAAAAAAATAAAACATAAACTTTAATATTTTCTATTATATGTAAATAGTTTATGAACACATATTTTACAAACAATGCCATACATATCATGCATGTAATGCATGATCCGCCTAGTATTATAATCTAAATAGTTTATGAACATATCTTAGATAGACTGCGATACATGGCCTTCCTTAAATGCTTTCAATGTGAATGACATTTAATGCTTAGGCTATAATATTTTGACATTAAAAAAACCAGTTCATACTTAAATAAATAGTAATTTCTAGCTCATAGGCCCACACATAACATTTATGTATGAAGGCACCACCTATATCGAGATCAAAAAATATACTAAAGAAATTTATATTACTGATTGGACGATATATGCAACCACAAAACTAAGCATAATGTTTGAATAAACCATAATATTAACACATGGTAGAGATATTAATAATTATTTTAAGAAATAAACGATGAGAATTAATTGAAGTCCTCTGTCCGCGCCCTCTGTCACGCGCCCTCGCAGCCTGCCCTCGGCCACTGTTCAGCCTCTGTCCGGCCTGTGTCTGCGCCCTCACACCCTCTGTTCGGCCTCTGTCCGCACCCTTTCTGCCCTCTGTTCGCGCCCCCTATTCAGCCCTTGTGCCCTCGCGCCCTGCCCTGCCCTTATGGTGTCTACGCGCGCCCTTGCTCTCGCTTCACACAAGCCTGAGAACCCTACTGATCCATGAGTGCAGTCTGAAGCTCTTCAGCCAGACGGTGGAGGCTCGAATCTGGCTTCAGGGGTTCCTTGGTCGTGGATCGACCTCGCCTTTACCAATGCTGCAACTGTTCGCTTGGACGGTCCTGCAAACCCTAGCCTTATTCAATCACCATCTAGGAGTGTTCCTGGGAAAGGAGAGGATTGTGGTGTGCTGGAACATGGAGATCTACCTGTTCTTCCATTGCTAGGGGATGAGTTTAGGCGCGGATCTCTTGAAACTTCCTTCAAAGACGTCTTAAAAAGCAAGGAATCCTCCATGAAACCCGCAGACATTACCCCATGTATTACATTTGGGGATGAGGTCATTTCATCTGAGATCTACTACAAAGAGCATGCTCTGATTTGTAGATTCGGGGGTTTATGGCCCAGCCTACCTGTTCTTCACGCGTGGATCTCCAAGCATTGGACTCCATCTTTAACTGGTAAGATAGAATTATATCCATGTGCTAAAGGAATTTTCATTATGGTTTTCTCTTCAATTGCTGATAAAGACATCATTGCTTCCAAGCTCTAGACCTGCGAGTCAAAATATCTAATCATGAAACCTTGGTTCCCATCCTTTAACCCACACATAGAGTCATTCTCATGGAAACATGTTTGGATCAGACTGCCCCATTTACCTCTCCAATTCTAGAGTCATGAATGTCTGACAACCATTGGCAATACCTTGGGTACTACACTCCACATTGATTCTCAAACAACTAATTACACTCACACTACCTATGCCCGGATCCTGGTGGAACTTGACACTGATAAAAATCTTCCTGCTACCATAGACCTTCGAGTGCAAAATAGAACTTGGTCACAAACTCTTGATTATGAAGGTCTACCTTTCCGATGTAGAAGGTGTTTTGGATTAGGACACACCTCTACTGCTTGTGGGATGGAAAAACGTCAACATGAGAAGCACAACTAGTGGAAAGACGCACTCCCGGAGCACCTGATTTTTGTGGATAGAAAGGATCTTGAATCTAAAGAAGTAGAGGAAGCAGTGTCAACGAAAACCCCTTTATCCAAAAATCAGATTCTTAGCAACATGAAAAATTCACAAGTTGTTGAGGGCAGCATGGAAAATGATAAATATCTCCTCAGAATAACAACATGGCTGTTATAAATGGGACAATTGCGACTAAGGAAAATACTCCTCCTTTGTCTTCTTCTCCAACCGCGAAGGCTCCATCAGGGTGGGTTACGGTCAACAAAAAGAAAAACTACCACTCTGAAGGGTAACTCTTCCCCTGGATGATTCTCATATCTACTATTGGCTGGTTGGGTTTCATCGGTCTTATTTTTCTTAGCCGGATAGCAGTTTGCTTCCAATGGTGTTGATATGCCATTGATGTTTATTTGCTGTACTTCTGTTGTTTTTTGCTGTTGTTTTGTCGGTTGTTGGTTTCTTCTTTGCAGTATGTTTTCTGCTGTCGGGCTTAATTGTTATACCTGGATTTTGATCCATCTCTTGTGCTTTAACTTTCAATTCTGGCTTCTGAGCCTTGGTGTACAAGGGTATAGTCCCTTTCAAAAAACTATTTCCCAATAATAATTAAAAAAAAAAATATTTATTTTAAGAAAAAAAATAGAATTTAATTTTTCATATTATTTAAATCACTTTCCTAATTTGATTGTGTAAATTGTTTATGGCATTATCTTGTTTTTTCTGAAATTTGTTGTTTACATTACAGATTTTTATGACTGTATCCATTCATTTATTGAACATAAACCAACGTACTAATTTTTTATATAGATTATCTACTATTTCACTTTCACACACACACACACACACACACACACACACACACACACACACACACACACACACACACACACACACACACACACACAATTTATTTTATTACCATCTTCTTCGAACCATTTTTCAATACGTTTCTACCACTTTTATTTTTAAAATAAGATTCTATTTCATGGCCATTTATGTCTAAATGGGTTGTTCTCTCATTCTGGTATACATAAATTTATCTCTTTCCATGTGACAGTCATTTGTAATCAGTTTTCCTTTATAATTTTCTCACATTATGAAATTAATCCAACATATACTTATAGTTTGTTCATTTCATTTCTAT
This sequence comes from Taxus chinensis, assembly GCA_019776745.2. NCBI lineage: Eukaryota > Viridiplantae > Streptophyta > Pinopsida > Cupressales > Taxaceae > Taxus > Taxus chinensis. The sequence goes on along the minus strand of CM034147.1, from coordinate 195,470,699 downwards.
ACATTTTGGTTTTCTTATAAATTAATATTAGATTCTTTATTTTTATTGTTAGTGTGTTTTCTGTTGTTTTTCTAATTATTATATAATACATATTCCCTTTGCTGCCCATTTATCATATAACATACATGTATTTCCTTTTTCAATCTAGTTTCTACCACGTCTCATATTAATAATAATTATAAATATTTCCATCACCAAAAAAAAGGCCCAGTTTATAAAAAAGATCTTTTCCATTATATAATAAGTAAAACATCTGTTATAAAGAAATTAGAGTATAACTTTTAATTCGAATAATGGTCATTTAATTATACTGATAGATGCAATAACTAGTAATAATATAAGTTTTTAGGTTGATAATCAAGACGATAAATCTATTAGGCTTTGATACAATCATTATTGACACGGGTTTGTTGCCTTTTTTCATTCATTATATGACACATATTAGATTTACTGTTATTTTCCATTCACCATATGACACATATATGATATCATTTTTCAATTCAATCTCTGCTATGCCTCATATAAATAATTAATTTTTTTTTTAAAAATCCATCACCCAAAAATAAAAAGACAACTAATATTCTTCAATAAATGGAAAAAAAAAAACTTTTAATTTAAATGAATCTTATTTTACAATTACTTCCTATGAGGTTTTCATTGCACCGACAAATGCAATAACTCTAATATAAAATATTCATTTTCCTTTCCGTTTTGATTCAACGTTATCCTCTATGTTTTGATTTTTTTTTTCAGATTTCTTGAATAAGGACTCTGTAACTCTCATTGACCTGTTTCTTTCAGTAGACGAGGAACTGGACATTGTATTTCCTTTATTACTCTAGTTTTCACAAGAGAATACTTTGGATTCTACAAGATAATTCTGCTTTATTGCATGTACTATTATCTGTTGAACTATTTTCTGCGTCTTATTTTTCTTTTCATTAAACATAGTTAATTTCTGAGGGGTAATCATCACATGAGTTGGCAACTGAAGTGAAATGAAGCAAGTCATAGGTATTACAATAATGACAATAAAACACTATGTTGTTGTAACCTCTGTACTCACTGTGGGTTAACAGACTGCAGACTAACATATGTGAGAGTTACATAAATTAACGTTTTCCTACATCAGACACGTGACAGTCTATTTAACCAGTTTTCATGATGTATTATATACATCATTTGAGTCAGTACATAGCTGAAAAATGAATTAGAGAGTCACATGCAGTCTTAAAATATCCATTGACATATGTAATGTTTAGGTTGAGCGATGTGTATTCGATTCCAATTATGTGGTTAGATTGTTTCTGTCCGAAATACCGAATATGTATAAAACTTACAATAGTTTTCTGAAAAACAAGTGTACTGTCTTTGGTGTCAGTTTGCATGTCATAATTAGTAGATTAATTGGAAAGAGCTTAAATATCACGCACGTTTGTATAAATTTAAATGTAAATTACATAAAATTTACTTGTCAATTAATCTCCAAGTCTTATTTCAAATGAAACGTAAGCTGAATCACCATATGAGTGATTATCAAAGGAAAGAGGTTAACGTGCCCATGCGTTCATTTTTGCATGGATTTCGAAGCAGGTCGGTCTATATACAACACAGGAAACTTACGCTCAAACTTATCAAAGAGGTTGATTAAATGTTGACAGGATCATTGTTTAATTTTGAAATATCCAAACGTTTGGGTTCTTAATATACCTATCAAATATATCAGCGTGATCATACCTGTGACAAAAAAGAATATTGTTAAATTGATAGTTAGCTTAAAAAAAACTTCCTCATGTTATCTGGTCGGTCTGTGTTTTCTTTCAATCTTTTCATACGAACTTTAAAAAAAAACAGGAACCATACGAAAGCTTGGACAAAGATTGTTCAACCATGTTCTGAAGAGTTTTTTTGTTTGATTGTTTTCATCAATGTTTACCTTGTTTGACAGGAGTTATCTTCTCAAACACTGTTCTAGTTATTTCCGTACGACAAAGAGTGTCCATTAAGCACGTACTGAAGAGTTTGTTTGTTTTCTATGATGGCTACCTACCTTGTTTCAAAGTAGTTATTTTCTCAAACATGGCTCTAGGGATCAAGGGTAACAAATATCTCAATTTTAAGTTTAATTTTATGGAGAAGTGCTTATCAATCACAATATTATTATATAAATAACAAAATTATAATATTATTATATTATTATTTATATAATAATCTACATTGAATGCAGATCAACAGACTGTCCAGTATGCAAACATATGTCATCTTTAAATACAACATTTTTTATCCTAAGAACCATGACAATTCACTGAACGACCATTACAATTCCCACGGGTTTCTCGGAACGACCATGACAATTCACTGTCACATGGGTTTCTCTGAACGACCGGTCCCATTGATATTCTCTGAAAGACCGGTCCCATGGTTTTTTCTGAACGACCATGACAATTCACTGTTTTCTGCCAGCTTGGATCCCAAAAGCATTAAGAATGTAAGAACAAGTTAGTACATACTAGTGATCCTTATATACCCATTAGAAGGTCAAATTGCCATTACCACTGCCTAGTTACCCGGCAGGAAAACTTGCCCAAACAAGCACCAGACCATTTTAAACATGGCTGTGACTAATCTCAATTTGTATTTTATATAATATAAATAAAATATGTTTTGGTTATGTTTCGTTCGCTACCATCCAGCACAATGAGTAGCCAATATAAGTTAGCTCTTGGGTTAGAAACAAACTTCCAGTTCTATAAACACACATCGTCTATCACCAAATTTTTTTTTTTTTTGTAAAACTAGTCTAACACAAGCAGATCCATATGCTTCCCTATGTCTATGTATACTTTCAAACCAAACTGTTCTAATAATATTTTTACTGCTTTCTTTTCATGTACTCTTCTTTTATATCGTATGTACTTTATTGACATTTATTAGCAAACGATAATTGAGTGTACCACGATTGTTTATTTATGAAATAATATCGATCTGGATAAATCTTACGAAAATGGTTGGTTTAAAAACAAGTACTGTGTACTGGTTGTGGTGTCGGTTTGGATTTTCTATTGACCTTTATTCATGCGAATATCAGAAAAGAATCAGGCCTTTTTCAGAGTCTTGCCTATCTCGTCTGTAGTACTAGTGATAGTACATACAAAAATGGAAGAGTTCACAAATACTAGTTATGAAATTTCTTGGAAATTCTCAACCATGGTTAACTGGTTTGTTTCTTTTCTGTGATGGCCGTCTTGTTATAAAGAAGCTATCTGACAACCAGGGCAGTCACTTTTTTGTAAGACAGGTAGCTTTCTGTATTCTCTCATTGTACAGTCTTTTGTATTATAGTGTACTAAGTATATGGTGGCTCTAGGTGGTTTAATAGGTTTCCACCCTCGCTATGTAGGACATCACAGTCCCTCCTCAAAAAGAGCTGAAATTTTTAATCTCCACACTCGATATATTAAAAGTATAAGTTTTTAAAGAAAAAATATTGGATATTGGGATAAGCTCTTTTTAAGATCCGAAGGGTTGTAGGAGATATCTAAGGAACTAAGTAAGAGATATCTTAAACTAAGGGTTGTAATTCCATTAGGTTGTAAACAAATGTTATGAAGCAAGTGTTATTAAGATGGAAATGAGGTTATTGACAAAGATATGCTACACTATCCTAGTAGAATACATTTACAAATAAAAATAATCAATCTATCAACATAAATGAAAGAGTTAAGGTTTAGGGATAATTACCTTCATATGGACACAATTGGCACATGAATCCCTCTCCTTGATTTGTAGCACCATGCAAGAGAGATTTTTTGGTGGATCACAAGAGCCAAATAGGTATAATAAATAATGAGAACAAAGATAGGGACTCCAAAGGCTAAAATATACTGTTCTAAGTCCACTCATATTATTGATGTTGAGTAACTTAATATTCTACGTTAGATGAATGAACTATAAGATTTACTAGATCCTAAGATATCTAAACCTTAAAGAACATATTCACGAACACATGATGTGATTAATTTGATGATATATTTGGTAAATAACAATAATAATGAATGCAAATATGGGAACATAATCGAAAATTACAACTCACATTTGTTGATGTCATTAACCATGGTTGATGGTGTTGGCTAGAAAGAGATATCTACCATGAGTATTGCATGCAAGCTACGAGTCTCAAAACAACAAGTCTTACATTCGAGCCACATAGTGCATAAGTAATTGATCTTAAAACATAGTAATAAATAAAAAATAAAAATGAGTACATTAATTTCAAGGTTTAAATGGATTCGATATTAAAAATTTGAGACATACAAATCCTTTATAGACTTGCTTACACTTGTGTAGACTATTTAATACAAATATAAATCTCTTTCCTTCCACTAAAATTTTCCCTATTGATTTAAATGCCAAAATGAAACTTATTAGCTCGATTCTAATCATTATGTTGTAGTTTTAGTATATTCTTCTCTCATTCTAATAACACATTTGGTGGCATTTTCCTCTCCTAAAAGTTCCAGTACTTCCTCTAAAAACTATGTTGTCTTCGTCATCGCTAACAACACCATGCCAAAACTATCGACTTCACTCCTTTTTCTTTTTTTAACTTCAAGGGGCACCTCTAGCAATTTTCAATGGCAAGCTAGATTTCTTTTTTAGTAGGTCATCATTATGGCTAAAAGTGTATGTTTTTACGTCATGCAAAGTCTTGAGGAGAATACTTACGATGAATAAGTGTTACTCACCATCACGATAGCCTCTTGGAATTTCTAGATTCCTTTGGTTGTAACCAGTGTAGTACTAGTAAGATGAAGGAGACATAATGAAACATAGAGAAACACTCTTTGAGAAAGTACGAAAGTGATTTAAAGGTGTTATAAAAAGAAGATTTGAAGGTAATATTAAATAGTAAAATTAAGGTATCAAGTGGTTGTAAATTGATATTAGGATATTATGAAGGTACGAAAGCTACAAAAAGTGTCATGATCATCTCTGATGGGGAGAGTAGGTAAGAACTAATAACATACCTTCAAAAATGCATGTTTTAAGGTATGTTTTATTGCATGTTTTAAGTGCAATAAATATATTAAAAAATTAAGTATTCGCGAGTTTAAAATAATGATTATTTAGTCATCCAATGCTTATTATTGCTTGTATTGGTTTACTATCACACCTGACAACCCTTGGGATTTTGGAAAGATTTTTGTTTTGCATGCATAGTTATTTCACTAACTTGGACATTTACTTTGCACTTTAGGCAGCGTCGCACCTATGTTAATGGATTCCCTCTTGCCTCAGGTCAATCTACTAATGCAAGTTTTACACCCTTAGTCCTATAACTTATATTGGATATGTAGTGCCAACTTGTGGCTTACATACTCTCTTTTCTTATCAAATGTTATTCATTTATGCTTTAATATGTTTAGTAGTTTGGCCTTGTTGTTTGCAATAACATATGATTGGTATATATAGGTGGTAGTAAGGAGTAATTAGTTATCATATTGAGTATTTGAGTCTTATTGTATGGTTTGGAGGTTGCCTCCTCGAAGTGGCTAAGCCATTCTACTTGCATATTTTTATCATTTATCTACAATATTATGTTCTTTGGTGTTTTATTATTGTTGACATTCAAATTTATCTAAGTAATTTCTTTACAAGTGGTATAAGAGCTTAATCTCGGCCAGAGATGTGCCGAAACCCTAATTGTGAAGATTCAAATATATATAAAAATTGGAAGAGAATGTTTATGCAATATTTTTTGGGGTGTGGAAAATGAAGTCAAGTAAAATCCTATCAAAATTTCAAACATTTTGGAATTTGTTTTACAATATATATAGCAATTTTATGTTTTTTCATAAAGCGCCTACCTAGGTTACATTTTTTTGAAATTTTCAAAGTTTTGTATATTTTTGGAAAGCTTTGAAAAAATTAGCTAGGGTTTATTCTCTATGATTTTTTCTATTCAACGAGTAATTTTATGAAAACCCGAAACCTAATGTTTTACCCTATTTCTTCTACCTTGAGACCCAAACCCTACATCATAAATGGTAAATCAACTCGAGGCTAAGGGAAAGGTCAAGAAACTCCATGAATGAACCAAAATAAGGAAGACATGGATTTATAATGTTCTTTTTTGGGAGTATCTGAAGTAGTCAACCGACTTAAGGAAATGGTAACTAATATGGTGAGTAAGGATAATGTCAACAATGAGCTTCTTTATATGAAAGGTAGCCTTAGGGGTGAAATGAAGATGGATTTTGAATCAATGAAGAAGGAGTTGTTTCTCGCTCTTTTAAACAATAATCCACATTCCTTTCATATGAGTTCAACTAGCAGTACACACAAAGGTCCAAATCACTCCAACAAAGGAGGGTTCTTTATACATTCAGGTGGACCTCCTCACCAATGCCATGACATTATTTTGAAATTGGAAATGTGTAAATTTGATGGAAAAGATCCTATCAACTGGACTAACAAAATGGAATTTTTTTTATCTTCATTAGATCCCATTACAATAAAAGGTGATCATGGCATCCTTACATCTTGAACCTGACCAATTCATCTAGTATCATTGTTTATGTTCTCAAAGGAAAAAGAATGGTCTCGGTGTCACATGGATAGTTTTAATTGAAGAGATTCGATTGAACTATAGTTATAGTGTGTTAGATAATAATTTCATCCAATTAGAAAAGTTACAACAAATGTAGGTTCAGTAAAGGAGTGTGTTTATCTATTAAATTTTTTTTCCTTGCATGTGGAGGATATTAAAGAAGAGTATATAAATGAACTATTTTTGGGGGGTTTTAAGAACCACATTCAGCATGAAGTATGCATGTTTAATCCACTCAGTGTTTATGATTATGTTATTATGGCACGTAGGGTAGAGGAAAAATTTATTTTCATCAGAAGGAGGACCTCCACTAACATAAAAGATTGTATTACCTTTCAACCATTATACCCTCATCTAGTTCGAGTGAAACCTCAATAAATTGTAGTGAAGGGACCGGTGAGGAGGAAGAAGATGAGGAAACATCAAGTGAGGAAGTGGAAAAATTAGAGGAAATTTCTAAAGATCCCCAACCAAATATCTCATGTCATGCTCTATTAGGTATTATCAATCCACAAACCCTTTAGATCATGGGTTACCTTAAGAAGCAGAAGGTGACAATATTGAGTGATTCAGGGAGCACACATAATTTCATTAATAATAAGCTTGTAACAAGGATAAATTATTTCATCTACATAACACCTGAATTTCAAGTAATGATTGCAGATGGTGGCACAGTCCAATGTTGAGGGAAATTCCATAAAATCAGACTTATGATGGGAGACAACACAACGAAATTTAATATGTTTGTTATTCCCATGGTTGGAGTTGATACTATCTTAGGTGTTCAATGGCTCAAAAATTTGGGCACAATAAAGATAATTTTTCAAGAGTTGTTCATGTAATTTCATTATGAGGGAAGACAGTTTGAACTTCGAGGACTATAGGAAAAAAATCCTTAGGTGGTTAGTATTCACAAAATGTAGAAGGTTATTAAAAAGGGGGTGAAGGATTTTTAGAATGATTGTTATCCTTATAAGTTCAAAACCCAACTACGGTAATACACCTAATCTTCAAAAGGTTATTGATCAACATGTAGTTGTATTCAAGAATTCTAGAGGATTTCCTTCTAAAAGAGATCATGATCATGCCATTAAATTAATTTCAAGAAGCCATCCCCTGAACATTAGGCCTTATAGATAACCATATGTGAAAAAGATTGAGATCAAGAAAATGGGTGAGGAAATGTTGCAAATGGGTATTATTCATCAAAGTCAAAGTGCTTTTTTATCTCTAGTAGTGATGGTGCCTCGCAAGGATGGAAGGAGGCACATGTGTCCAGACTATAGAGAAATTAAAAATGAAAATATCAAAGATAAGTTTCCTATTCCTGCCATTGATGATTTGTTAGATGAGTTACATGGTGCAATTTCATCTACAAAACTAGATCTACATTATAGGTATCACCAAATTAGAGTGAAGAAAGAGGATATTCATAGGACAACCTTTAGAACTCGTCATGGGCTTTATAAATTTCTAGTGATGCCTTTTGGCCTTACTAATACACCATCCACATTTGAAAGTTTGATGAATTTAGTATTTCGACCATTCCAAAAAAATTTTGTCTTGGTATTTTTTAATGATATCCTCAACTACAAAAAATACTAGGAGAAACAAATATAACACTTAAATACACTCTTGAAAGCCCTAGAAAAATATCAACTATATGCCAAGCCTTCAAAGTTTTATTTTGGTTACAAGAAGTAGAGTGTATGGGCCATATTGTCTCTCATGAAGGTGTTAAGGTGGACTCTCACAAGATCTAAGACATGGTGGAATGGGAAGTCCCAATAACCCTAAATAATTTATGAGTGTGTGCAAGTGTTTTTTGTTTTTTAGCTAAGTTAGATGAATGAGAACTAACACCTAAATAGTTCTATAGCAAAGCTAATGAAAAAATCTAAACACCATCAAAGATGAGATGTAAGCAAGATTAATACCTAGCATAATACATTAACTTTGAATTAACAATGCTAAAGTATTTAAACCTCTACTTCTCTAGATTACCAACAAACAAGTAAATGGACCTAAATAAGCTCCATGGAAATCAATATTTGGTTGTACTTGATATCTCCAAGAACTTAGGAATGGGGGCTTGTCAAAGTTGGGCTACAAGATCCTTTTGAAACCTCCCATATGACCTAAGAACTTTAGGCTAGAATATGGAAGCTTAGCTCCTCAAGATGATGAACTTTCAAGAAAACAAGGTGCAAGCTCTTAGTCTCTTTGCTATATGCTTTGCATTTGCTCTCTTAAGGAGTTTAGGTGTAAGTAAAAAGGTAGGTGGAGGGATCTTTAGGTAGCCCAAAGGATAAAGGATTCAACACATCCTCATGATTGTGGGATAAACGTAAAACATGATTAGGAATGGATAAGTTTGCTTTATTAAAGGTAACCTTACTTTAGAAGGGTTTGATACATGTTTAGCAAGTCATGGGAGTTGGAGGGTGTTTTAATTAATCAAAGGTGATTAACTAATAGGTAGGTGTAAGCTTATAGAAGCCAATTAGAAGAATATTAGTGTGATTTAGGCTATTATGAGGGGATTAAACCAATTAAATAGAGATTTATTGATTTAAATGAGAAGAGATGCTAATTAATTAATAATAATTAATTAGACTGGATAGAAGGTGTCAATTAACAAAAGGTCATTAATTAGGGTATGTGTTCGATAGGTGACTTAATTAATTAGCATAATGTAATCAATTAATGACAATGGAAGAGAAGATGAGCGCTATTGACCCTATGTCGTCAATTTGCGGGAAAGGAGATAATTAGTGCATAATTTAAGTATTTAAATTGCTTAGGCGTAATTATAGCTGTCTACATTTTCCCCTCTTTAGGGTAGCATAAGTGACAGTCACTTCAAATATAGTAGACAAAAGAAATTTTTTGAAGGAATAGAAGAAAAATTAGTAGGAGGGAGAGATGCCCCCTCGATTGTTGATGGGCTGATGAAAGAAGCCAATCGACGATCGAAAAAGGTGAGAGATAGAGGTAGAAGAATGGAGATGAAGACAGGATGCCCCAATGAGAGAGAAAAGTAGGAGTGAAAGGAAAGTGGATGGAGAAGAAATATGGAGGAGGGGAGAGAAGAGTGTAGCTTCTAGCCGTTGTTTATTTGGAACCAATTCAATGTCATCATATTTCCATAAGAACTACATCATTGGCCCTTATTTAAAATATAAGCATACAACAAAGGTAGAATGACATGAAAAGCCATACTACGAATAGTTGTCCATTGCTAAAAACACCAACTCCATGCAACATACAAAAATGTAATGTAATACGAGAAGGAAACAAGCTCATGTAACAGGGAAAACAAGTACGAAAACACATATCCAACCCAACAATGGTCAAGACAGTTGTACAAATGTTTTGTTATCAGTGCTGAAGAAATCCACAAGTTCATGATTGACGAACAAGGGTTAAAAATGATGCCTCAAGCAAGGATACATGCAAGGGGAAATGACAATGGTCACGGGGTCCATGAAAAGTGTTTGTGCGCAACGAAAAAACACCAGGAAACCAAAAGTGCCCCAGAGTACAAACGAAGCAAGCAGCTACGCTTTGTGAATGGTTGTGAATCCGGTGATCCACAAGTTGTATTAATCGGGGAAGATGTGAGACAAACCAACAGGATATGGAGAGAATATCATGTGCAAGACACAAGTTTCAAACCATAATACGCAAAGTTACCATTTTGTAGGGTTTTTTACCTTTTTAGGAATTTTTTGAACAAGTTTGCCCTGTTTTTGGATTTTTTGATATATATACTATTTTTATTGTTATGTTGCTTTCCAAATCATGATGAATAGTAGAAGAAATTAGAAGAAGAAAATGAAGGGCCTAGGGGTGACAGAAAGTGCCCTAAGTGGAAGAAAGGAGAAACAAAGGACAAATAATGTCTTTGTTTAGTGGAAAAATTAAGAAAAAATAGTTATTTAAACAATACTTATTTACGAGAGTGTAAAGAAGAAATAAAAATCACCAAGGAGCAATAAAATTGTCCAAGGGAGAAGAAAGGGGTATTGAACAGTACAAAAAATGCCCCAATATGGTGAGAAAGAAGAGAAAAATAACTATTTAGTAAAAAATAATTATTCTACAAGTGAACAAAGGAGAAAACGGTGATCAAAACGGGTCTCCCGAGCCCTCCGAACAGTGAAAAACATGGTTAATAAACCCGCTCCTAGAGGGCGGTAAAAACATCGCAATCAATTCATTTTAACCACTCAATTTAGAAAAACTACTGTGAGCCTTTGACACTCAGGAGAACCATGGTGATCGCGCAAGACCGTTTGAGGCATGTGGATGCAGTCCAAGGGTACCAGCGGCACGCAAACGATGGCCCGTTTGTGATTATCGCAACCTTGCTTTTAAAATTTTGCCATTAGTGCATTAATTAGGTCATTTTAGGTGTGAAAAAATGCATAGATGCACCTACGCACAGGCACAGGTGTGAGATACGACGTGCAAGTGCTAGTTTTGGGGCATAGGTGTCCTTTTGAGGGAACAGGTGCCAGGCCTATGTGTGCACATGCATAGTTAAAATCACACACACATACACGCGCACACACACACACTAGCACATGTGCGCGCACGCGCATATGCCAGGAATGGGGCGCACACGCGAAAAGCATGGTGCAGGCATGGAGAGGCAAGCACACATACTAGGGAGTGTACATGATGAAGCACAGGTACCAAATTAGTGGCACACGTGCCAAAAAGGTCGCGCATGCACCCGAAAGAGGGTACACATGCCAAAAAACACACGTGCACCAGCGCAGGCACTGAAAACATTACACACACGCCCAAAAGGGCTCACAGGGGCCCTAGGTAGGTAGAAAAAGATAGAAACGTGTCCAAAACATGACACTTAGAAGAATTTTTAGGATTTTTGGGTTAACCCTAAAAAAATGAGATAGATTTTTAGAGGAAATTCTAGAAACTAACGAGTGGCATGTTATTTTGTAGAGACAACTACCAATATTACAAACGTGGGAGCGTGACTCCCAGATTGCTGAGTTAGAGGGAAATATGCGCCGGTGTGACCACCAAGCGATGGCGATACTACTGGAGGTAGTGGGGCTGGGCCTCGTGTCTCAGATGCCATCGATTATATTAGATCACGGCCTCCTGACTGCGCTATTTGAGCAGTGGCATAGCGAGAACCAGTGTTGTAGACTACCCACAGGTGAGATGACAGTGACTATAGAGGATTTTTGGTAGATTCTAAACGTGCCTATGATGGGTACACTGATTGAGTATAGTTTGGATGCAGGGTTGATCAGAGCAGCGTGCAGTTCCTTGTTTGATGTTGATGACATCCCACATGATGGGATGACTATAGCCCTACACGAGTGCATTTCTGACCCATCATTGCATCTGGGACCACTCTATATCATGTCAATTATCAGTGGGTTCCTACTCACTAATAAGACAGGGACTTCGTTCCCAAGAGGATTGCTGCCACTAGTTCACAGTATTTATAGTGGAGAGAGATACTGCTGGGGGCAGTGTATACTAGCCCACTTATACTAGGATTTGCATCTTATTACATACCACGGTCAGAAGACCGTGGGGCCTGCATCATTGCTACAGATATGGTCATGGGATCATATAGCTATCGGGCACCCTGTGGGGCCATTCTGAATCCGAGATCCCAAGGAGCCGTCATACATGGCTTGGATAGAAATTGGCGGAGATGTCCGTGGTCACCTTGGAAGCCTATTCAGATATAGGTGGGATTTTGATGAGTTACTAGTGATAGACATCATTTGGCGTCCCTATAGGCACATTAAGTGGCAAGAGGATGCCACAGAGCTCAATGTGTGCTTGGTGGAGAACTTTCTGATTGGCATCCGTAGCTACACCATTGAGCTGTATCATGTTGACAGGTGCCAAAGGAAGCTTGGCAGAGTTCAGGGTGTCCCTCAGCCAGATATCTGGCATGTTCGCAGAGATTTTGAGAGGCAGACCATCAAGCCTCGTATACGAGTGGCTCAAGCCAGGACTAGTTTCTTACAGGTGGTCCCCCAGGCATGGGATCCATTACGGCAGGTGAGTGACCCGGGGACCACAGTTGATTATGTAGATTGGTACGCTACAATATTACCGTGACATCTCACTATTCTAGAGACAACTTGGGCAGTAGGTATTGATCTTCCCATGGAGGTATGGCATGGGTCAGAGTGCAGGGCTAGAGCAATGGCACTAGGGCTAGACCTAGAGGATCCTTTTGATGGGATCCCACATGATGGATAGGGTGCCCCAAAGGCATAGGGACCGAGGCCACAGGGCCTATCACAGGTAGCTATGTCGCCACCCAGAGGTAGGGTTTTTGAGTAGGAGCAGTCTTACAGAACGCCTCAGGGACCAGTCCCCGAGGAACACATAGCCTCACAACTAGTGGCGCAAATAGCCATAACACAGGTACAAGTGCAACAACTCATAACCGAGAGAGACGCGGCTAGAGCGGAGAGAGATAAGGCTCGAGGCTAGTTCATGACAGCTACAGTAGAGCGTAAGATGAGGCCCGAGCCCACATTATGACACTACTATCAGGGTGGGATCATGCTCGGGCCTAGGCTGGCCCAAGGAGATGATAGAGGTACATGGAAAATTCAAGATCCAGAGAGACAGCAGCACAGGGGGCTTAGATATTGAGCCTCCTACATCAGTCTCAGTACCAGGTGCACATGGTTGTGGCACAGAGAGATCACATACATGCCCATTATCAGGTAGTATTAGCACAGAGGGACCAGACCTACGCCAAGCTATAGGTGATGACCACAGAGAGGAATTGAGAGGTCACTACTGTGAGACAGGCCGAAGCAAACCTGGGTTGAGTTACAAGCGAGAGAGATACTGCCCTTCAGGAAGCGCTTGCCTCAGGTGATGTAGATCTGATTCATGATGCCACCAAGCTTGGTGGGGAGGCCCTTTTTTATAGGACTGCATACTACAAAGTGGTGCCACCATAGTAGAGAGTGGCATTGCCACAGTTATCAGGATCGAGTGTATCAGGCTCTCGATCATGGAGATCTGGGCATTCCACCAGATCCGTGAGAAAGTCTCTTCCAGAGCAGCTGGTGAGACCAGTGCCATCCCAACCTCCAGAGTTTTGGCATCCAGAGGACAAGTTCGGGAGCCCCAGAGAGGGCGAGAGCTACGGTTGATAGCCACCTTTGTATTGTACAGATGTCTTTTGTATGTATGCCTCTTATGAAGGCTGATTTCTGATGTACAATGATTATAGACATGTATTTTTGATGATGCATCATGATGAAGGTTTGATTCTTTCAGATACATGCCCCCTTTTTGATGGCATCGTGTATTGACGATGTATTTGTATTAAGTACTAATTAGGACATTATATGTATGTATACAGACATTTTTGATATAGATGTATATGTTGACACGCACTCAGCTGACAGGATATTTTTGATATAGAGCACAGATTTGTATGTATCCATTTTTTATATAGATGTATATTTGACACACATGTATATATATATGAGGACTCATTGTGTTGGCTCAGATACACATGGTTATGAGATGATTTTTATATTTGTTTTGTTGATACATGTATATAGATGGTTTTTGCATTGTCTTTAAATTCATGGGGAGCCAATTGATGATGGGACATGAATTGTGTTTAGTATCTTGAGCGGGCATGTTGCCTGCATTGGATTCGATGCATGTTATTTTCTTGACTTGGCACTTATGGATGTTGTTATGATGTTATCATATTATGAGATGATGCATTGTATTGTTGTTGTACTCTAATGCATGTGACACGAGTGAGCATAATTCTAAAATGTGAAATACCCCTTTTCAGAAATTACTATATGTAGATTCTCATTGTATGCTGCATTTGTTTAATTCAGCACTTATGGATGCATTGTGACACGATTGGGCATACATTGATTCTCATTGCATGCTACATGTTTTTATTTAGCACTAATGGATGCATTATCTGATTTTGTACTTTGTATGTATCTGATGTTGATGTTTGATGTATACATGTGCTGTGGATGCTAGATGACAGATCCTTAGATGATATTCCAATGTACTTCTCATGTGTAATTTTGATGTATATGGATGGGATGATATGATGATATTGGTGCGGGGGGGATAGATTTTTGATTATGTGTAACCCCTCTTGCCCCCATTGATGATACGATACGTGATGACTAGCTTAGCATATATGCATGATGTAAAACTTAGCATTCTTTTTTATATATGATGTATAGATGATGTTAGATTTGATGATAATGATGGTAAAGTGATGTGAATGATAACAAAACAAAACACATGCAAGAAACACAACCAAATGTTAATACCGAACACCAGGAATTAATGCAATACACCATGATTTACCATGTCTTTATTTAACATGTAACAGACACAATCAAAAGCTTTAGAAAGAACATAATGAATTAACACATTACATCATGATTTCCCAAGATTCACCAACATGCAAAAAACGTACCGAAATATGCACAAAAAAGAATAAAACTAAGCTAAGCAAGAAAATATAAAACCTAAAAAAGTACACCCAAGCAACAAATAACTCAAAAGAAAGCATGCAAAACACTATACAAGAAACAAGCAAAGTGAGAAAACAAGACAATGCAAGTAACATGTTTTTGTACAGATATGTTTTCATGGACTATTTTTCTATTGTTTAGGTATTTGTGAAATAATTTTCTATTGTTTTTGGTGTATTCTGAAACAATTTCCTATTGTTTTTGTGTTTTGTGAAGACAATTTTCTATTGTTTTTGTGTTTTTTGAAACAATTTTCTATTGTTTTTGTGTTTTCTGAAACAATTTTCTATTGTTTTTGGGTTTTGTGAAACAATTTTCTATTGTTTTTGTGTTTTTTAATGGTTTTCCAAAGCTATGTGCAAGTAACCAAGAAAGCATGGATGCCCCCAACGTAAGATGGGGAATATAAAAGGGCAGAAGCCACGTGCTTATGAATAGGAAGGTGAAGTCATTGAGTTGCCCCCAACGTAAGATGGGAAATAGAGAAACACCACACCCCACACAGACAAATAAAAGAAGACAAAGATGGATCAGGGTTGGATAGGATAATGTGCACAAGGAATATTGACAACAGAACCTGGTCTAGGCCAAAGACAACTACTCTTCTAATATAGAATGCTTGTGAACAACGAATCCACTCGAGGCATGCATGGAAACTCGGTTTTCACCCAGGGACTTGTCCAAAGTGCCACAATTGCATGGTTTTCACTAGTGGATGACCTATTTTCTCTTTTTCTTTTTCTAATGTTTTTGATTTTTTTTGTATTTTTGGTATTTTTTGACTTCCTTGCGCCATGTTTAGGTATATAACCTCTTAAGATGCATGGCATTCATGGGCTCCCAGAGCTCATCACCATTGGGGTTAGCCAACTTGTATGCCCCTGTGCCATAATTGGCAACTATGACATAGGGTCCTAACCAATGTGGTTCAAACTTCCCTTTCTTTTCTTGTTCTGCTCTAGTGCTGAACTGGTTCTCCTTCATGACTAAATCAATAAGCTCAAACTGATGAGGGATGATTCTCTTGTTATAGTTTCTGGAGACTCTGTGTTGATATACTTTTAGGTGATTAAGAGCACAAACGTGCCTCTCATCCAATAGCTCTAACTCAACCAACCTTGCCACTCGATAATCTTCATCTTTATCTAGATAGTCCCGAAGAGAAATTCTTAGGGACGGAAGTTTGATTTCTAAAGGGATGATAGATTATGTCCCAAACACTAGGGAATATGGTGTCGCACCTGTAGGAGTGTGAATGGATGTTCGGTAAGCCCAAAGGGCTGGATGAATTTATAGGTGTCAGTTTTGACCTGTCTTACTGACCATCTTTTCAATAATCCTAACCAATGTCTTGTTTGTTGCCTCACCTTGTCCATTACCTTGAGGGTAATATGGCGTGGACCATTTTAATCTAATTTAGAACCATTGGAAAAGACCTTTCACAGTTTTTTTCTTGAATGAATTCCCATTATCTGTAACAATGGCTGCAGGAATGCCATACCAGAAAATAATGTGATTCATGAAGAATTTAGAAATTTGTGCTCTTGTGACATAGGTTAATGATACAGCCTCCACCCACTTTGTAAAGTATTATGTAGCTATGGTGATATGTGTATGACCATCAGATGAGATGGGAGTAAGTTTCCCTATTAAATCGAGTCCTCACTTGGAGAATGGCCATGGGGTAGTGTGATTGGTTGTAATGGTTGCAATGGAGCATGGATGAAACTTCCATACTTTTAGCAAAGAACACATTTTCTAACATAATTGCAACAATTAGTTTCCATGGTAGGCCACTAGTAACCTACTCTCAACAGTTTCTTAGCCAAGACCATTCTATTTGTATGTGCTCCACATACCCCTTCGTGCACCTCTTTGATTTCCTGGATTGACTCCGTCGTATCCAGATAACGTAACAAATTCCCATCATATCCATGACAATAAAGTGTACCTCCTAAAAGGGTGTAACGGGCTATCTGGTGAATCAGGCTTTGATTTTTAGAATGGGAGATATCGAGAGGGAATGTGTTGTCCTTAAGATAAGTGAAAATGGGTTCATACCGATGGGGAATGGGGACCAATAACCACACAAGCCAGGCAAGATTCTATTGCATGATCATACACGGGCTAGCATATATTTTCTATGAAGAATGGCATATCATTGCTCTCTGACGGAATACAAAGCCTAGATCCCATCGTGGCCATGGCATCTAGCCGATCTGTTCTGCGCTCTTGGGAATTGCTCAAAGGTGATGTGCACAAAATACTCCTTTAGTTTCCACTAACTTTTTGTAAGGTATGAGCTTGTCATCCCTAACCTTATACTCATCATTTACTTGTTTGATGATTAACTATGAATCACCTACAACCTTAACATGATGAATATTCGACTTGATAGCTAGCTTCATCCCTGCAATAAGTCGTCTTCATATTCTGAAGCCCAATAGTTGTTCGTGTAAGGGAAGGCACAGGTGGAGACATACTTGTGGTATAGGATTCACCCGAACTTTATATTCATGCAGGACCACTCAAAGCACCTAAACCATGAAATGATTGGATGATCCATCAAAATGTATTGGACTTTCCCAGGATGTCGTCTATGTATTCTTCCATGATGTCATGAATCATATCGAGAAATATTACTATCATGGCCAAACTCATAAGGTTTCTCCCGCATTCTTGAGGCCAAATGGCATCTTCTGCTAGCTGAAGGTGCCCCAAGGGGTTGTGAAAGCTACTTTGTGTTGGTCCTCCTCAGCGATCTTAATTTTTGATGGAAAAAATCTGATATCAAACCATCCACTGAGTGATAGAATTTCGTATCTTTCAATTGAGTCAACATTCATATCAATGTGAGGGCGGGTTTGGACAGACAGTCATACTTGAGTGGGTCAACCCTGGATATGAGCTTGGTCCCTAGTATCCGCGTAGGTTCGAATAACAACAGGTTTCTTGAAAGGTACAATAACAACGGCCAAGCATAGCCTTTTCAATATGAGGATAATTAAGTTCATAGGTCTGATGAATCCTGCTGACTCAAATAGTACTTTCCAACTTTATCATTTATGGATAAGGTCACTATTGGGTGAGCAACACACCAATAGCATATTGTGTAGTGGAAATATAGAGCTAAAAGTGGTGTCTACATGCACAGAGTGAGGTTAGGCATGAGGACAAGTCGGATCCAAGCTGGGCAGGTACTTTATAAGACAAAGTAAAGGCATTGCTGTTGCTCTGGGTCAACAACAGAGTGAAAATGTACGTCCTGTTCTCTAAGAAAATGAGAGTGAATGCCCCCACATTTTATCTACCAGTTGGGATCCTGAAGTGTACGAATGGATTGACATCAATTGTCCCTTGCAAGCTCCAGAAATTGTTGGATAAATCCTCCAGGTGCGTAGGCATTTTAGATGATAGGTTGACATCTTTAACCAAGGATGTCTACCTCGAGATACCTCATCCTTGGCGTGGTCAATTTGTTTGCCCAATGAGTTTCCTATTTGATAGTCAACTACTGCCTCAAAGAGGTTTTCACTTCTTTGACTTGGATCTTCGACTTTATATTCACGCAGGATGTTCAAATATATGCCATAAAATGATAGGATGATCCTCTCTTGTCTTTGGAATTTTGTAGACCAGGATGTTCATCCTACATGCCGAAGTCTTCGCATGATGTCATGAAGTCGATATCGTGAAACCCTTCTTGTGATCTCTCAATGGCCCGCTGATAAGTTACTCCCACATTCCCATGAAGGCTCTGCAATGGCATCGTCCTTCTCGATAGTAGAAGGTGCTCCAAGGGGTACGTGAAAGCTATTTTGTGTTGGTTCTCCTCAGTGATACAAGGGAAGGGTATAGAAGGTCAAGGGTGTGTTCAGTGGGGGTTATGGTTAGGACAACGTTATTCATGAAAAGGTTTGTGGATGCTAGATCCTCATATAGGCCACAATGGGAATCTGTATCACTGTCTAGATAGTCTGAACTATCCTCATGCTCAGAACACGTTGCATCTCGATTGTTGGGGTGCACTCCATAAAGAGGAATCCTAATGCCATATCTTTCTATTTTGAAATGTGGAAGAGGGACTGGTTCTCTTTGTCCTTGTTCATTCCTCCCACATTTGAGGCCTTTGTAGCCCACGAAGTACATCATTTTGCTAGAATTTTCATATTCTAGGGTCTGATAATAGGATGGCTGAGTGTCCTCTGGGATCCAAGTATTAGGCGGATCAAGCAATTTCTCCTCAGCTAACAAGCCTCTAAGTAGGAACGACTCAATAGTGTGTTCTTCTCTAGGTCTCCTAAAGCGGTAATTGGGTCAACCTCTAGTCTTGGGTGACAATGAGAGGTTTGAAACCAAGAGCACTTATTGTACATTAAAATCCCCATAGCCATATTCTAGGATTTTCATCTCCCATGAATCAAATGGAGATTTTGAATTAGATGCCCCATGAGTGAAAGAACTAAGTGAATCTAAATCCACGCACGATTCCATAGCCTTAGATTGGAGAGGAACAACTATATATGTGGAGGGACATGTGTATGTACCCTTTTGTGTAAAGCTATTGAGATCTCTACAACATGCAAATGGATTTGGATCTCTTGGTATTGTAATCGTGTGTCCCTCATGTTTCAATATGATGCATTGATGAAATGTTGATGGCACAGCCTGCATGGCATGAATCCATGGTCGGCCTAAAAACATTTTATATGGAAGTTCCAAGTCTAGGACATGAAACTTTGTCTGATGATAAGTGGGGCCCACCTCCATGGGCAGCGTAATGGTGCCTGCCCACTCTCTTTCTGCGTTGTCGTATGCGGTGATAGTGATAATATGGGACTCAAGATATTCCTCCACATGTCCCAATTATTTGACCAACTTAAGTGTGTAGATGTTCAATCCCGATCTATTATCCGCAAGCACCCGTTTAATTTTCCTGTGGGTGACAACTACCTCAATGTACAAGGGAAGATTATGTGTAGGATTCTTGGCAGGGATCTCCCTATGGTTAAAAGTGAGATGCTCACTTAGCGCAATGTTTGCCACCGCAACTTGAAGGTGTGCAGGATTGACTTCTAAAGGCACTCCTGACCCCTAAAGAGTTTGATACTAAATGTCCTTATGCACATTGGATATCTTGAGAAGATTTAAGATTGAAATCTTGGCAAACATCTTCTCAAGTTATTCTAAAAGGTTATACTTACCAGTATGCGGGGTCAATGGAGAGGTTTCAAGAATCACGAGGTGGGCAATCCTTATTAACGTAGCACAGTCCCTTCCCTTAATCTGGATAGTATTGACATGGTCAGCATGAGAGCAAATACATCCGATAAGTGAATCGTAATGATTGTTATCTCTTTTGGTATACAAGTAATTTATCTCTTTATAAGTTTGGGATGACTCTCCCCCATCCGACTTTTTCTTTTCTGACTTATCATGTTTGGTGAATGGTTCTTTATAAATCCCCATTTTCTCATTAGGTGTTTGTGTTTTATTAGGTTTATCCACCTCTATCTCCCCGTTGTCAATGAGGTCCTAAATATAGTGGTGAAGTCGTAGACATTTTTCTATCTTATGCCCTTTAACGTGATGCATTTTGCAATATTCATGCTCCTTATACCATGAAGGTTTAGGAGCGTTTCCGTCAAATGGTTGTGTTGTAGGATAGGTCATCATGTGGGCTGCATCCAACTATTTTAGTATGACTAACAAAAATTCATTGAGAGAGGTGAATGTTCTTCATTTTGGTGGTGGTTGAATTGGGCCCTTGGTTAGTTTAAAAGGTTGACCAGTTTGCACCATTTGAACACGTTTGGAATTAGTGATTCCATCTCCCACCACATTTTTGTTTTTGTTGAAAATCTTTGGCTTTTCCCTAGGTTTAACACTTTGGTTGTCTTTAGATTGGTTTTTTAGGGTTCCTTTGGCAATGAGAGCCTTTTCTATCTAAATCCCTTTCTCGGTAACCTCCTCAAAAGTATGGACACAATGCATTTGGAGGTGGAAGGTGATATCCGGGTTGAGATTGGGAATGGAGATACTGACTAGCTACTTTTCAAGGAAAGAACAAGGAAAACAACTAGCTATCCCTCTCCATCGTTGGAGAAAACTGGCAAAGGTCTCATTTGGGCATTGCTTGGCACCACACAAGTCTGCCATGGTGATGTCACTCTCTATGTTATACAAAAAGTGACGCATGAATCTTTCTACCAATTCTGGCCAGGTGAAAATTGATCCTCGTGGTAATTGTGTAAACCACTCCAATGCCTGACCTCCAAGACTCTTGGGAAAATGTATGATGAGGTAATTATCACTATAAGACACCTCTTGACATGCCATGTAAAAATCTTTAACATGATCCCTTGGGTCTCCCTTTCCTTTGTATTTGTCAAATTTTGGCATATCAAATTTCTTTAGGAAGGGTTGAAGGGTCATTTTCTTGTCAAAAGGATAGGGGAATAATTCTTCGTATTGATATTTCTTGATGCTCCATATATTACTCTCTTGTAAGCTTACAAGCATCATTTTCATAGATTGCACTTCTTGTGCAAACAATTATTCTTTAGTGGGAGAAGCAAGGATGTAAACACAATGGTACCCTGTGGCTTCTTCTCCTTGGTTTTCCTGATGGAGTTCGTTGATCTTAACCTTATGCCTAAACTTTTAAATTTTTTTGTTTGCATCTTTCCATACATGGGAAGTAAGCAAAGCAAGTTGGTGGCTTAGGTTGCTGATTTTTTGTTGGATTGTGGTTTGGTTTATTGTTTCTTCTTCTAAAGGTTCCTCCTCCTCATATTGTGGAGGTTTTTCACCTACCTCCTGTTCGATCTTGTTTCTTTGTGGCACTTTAATAAGGGGTATTTTATACCCTACCACTTTATCATTTTCTGCGTAAGAGGTAGAAGCTTTTCCATGTGTTAAAATATCTTCCATATTGATAAGGGGATGTTCTTCCTCAGTAGCATTATTTGTAGGTAGGATTGGTTCATTCTCGGTGGGAAATTCGGCCCCTAACTCGACAACCCGTGCTAACACTCTGTCTTTGTTTCTAAGAAGAAACTCATCTAGTAGAGTAGGGTCAAAATCAAAGTTCGCACGTGGTGACTCTAATTCATTTCCACTATGATAAACCATCTCTTCTGTTTCCTTTTCTGTAGAAAACAGTGGTCCTAGGTCGTGTCCAATGAAGGGGTTTGACCCTTGTCGGTTAGAGGATTCCCAAGCTTGCGCCTATTATTCCTCATATGTCTATTTATTTAACCCTAGATGTGTTTTAGGAGCCATGTTTTCGTGATAAGTTTCACTAGGGTAAATTGTAAATGTGTCCATAGCTTAGTGACTACCCTTAAGTGAAATGCAAGATGTATTTGTCAAGAGTAGATCAACAATGTGATAGAATGATAAATCACCAATGACACAAGCATTTGGTATTGAAACCTGATCAAATGAAGTATCTCCTAGTCTACGTTTCAAAGAGTAGTTCACATCATAAGATGATTAACAAGATGTCTTCACTTGTGCCAAGTTCAAGGGAATGAACAAGATGTAAGTAAATACAAGAAGTTAATGCGATCTCCCAATCAAGATATATGCTGAGATAGCTCAAACTCGATTAAGACCTATATCTCAAAAAGTGTCAATTACAATTTGTGAATGACACAACAATATCACCAAGATATGTTAACCCACTTTGCGAGAAAGTGAAGTATTGATATCAAGGTGTTATTGATATAACACGCACAAAAGGTAACACCTAGCACTCTTTGAAATCAAGGTAATAATAGAACCGAACTAAAAATTTTAAAGTATAGCTAGGAATAGTTAAAAATGTGTGTAATGTAACCATACAATATAGGTATTTATGTTGAGTTTACAAGAAACAAGACATAAATATCGAAATTATAGTGATACAATACAAATAAGCTAACTCTTCTAAGGAAGTTCGCGATTGTGAACCACACCTATCTACAATGATGATCTTGACATGGGTATCAAGATCACAATGGCTACCAATGATGTGAGAATGCCTCTGCACACTTTAGACATTTAACTAACCTAGCCGCAAACATGGATGGGCGTAAACAGACATAAAAGTGAGAGAAACAGTTGATTGGTAACATAAGGGTAGTCACCCTTCTTTTGATCAACAAAGTTTCAAAAGAATGACGAAAAATACTAGCTTCACTTCGGCAGAGTTTCGCCTCGCCCTAAGGCAACTAAAAACTAGGTGAAAGTAATGCATCACACGTTTCTCAATAAAACTATGGTTCACAACTCAACACTATTTTTAGAATGGTCAAAGTGAGCTCCTGACCAAAGTATATTCTCCTAGGTGTTACAAAGTTGTCTTAAGCGAGCATGATTTACCCAAAAATTTGCATTGAATAGTTTGGGAGTATCTCGGCTTTACTTTACTTACTTCAAGAATAGTAGGCAACTAGTGCATCTACGTGTACTATCACTGGGGTCCCCACACGAAAAACCGGTAACACTATCTCACAAAGGAATCACTAGTCAAGTAGGTAGTGTGGAGCACTTCCCGTTTCATCCACAAGGTTCCCTCTTGCATGGACTACTTTGGGGTTCTTGGAACCACCCCCATTGTTGTAGCTTGAGTTATGCCAAAGGGGTTATGTTCCAGTTGAGTGGAGAGGGACGTACCCTTTTCTAAAACCTGTAATACAGTGTTTTGAATGTGGTGTGTTTTTTATATTTTTTAATTAGGTGTGGTTTCCTTGAACACCATTTGACAACCTGCAAGAAACATGTGTATTAGAGGTTTTTATAACTCTTGTTTCGTTTCCTTTGCTCTTTGACAAGCGTTTTAGTCATGTATGATGATGATTAGTAGTTTTCCATCAAAAAAGAAGGCACCATTTCTGATTCTCCAAATTGTTTAAGGACGTAAGAGAAGAGCATATGTGATGTCTTCACAATAACCAAATGGAACAACACTTTAAATTCAACAAAGACCAATTAACCAATTTCACATTAAATACCCCTAACAATGCAAAGTAACAAAAGGACCTAAGAATCATTTTTGATTCCCAAGATCACGCCAGAGGAACGTGGGGGAAGAACATACGTGATCTTAATCGTGTAAGTAAGCGATGCAAAATACCATCTAATCAAATACAAACATGTAAAAACAACCTGCAAAGACAAATATGTGATTAGGTAAACTTGCAAGAAAGTTAGCACATCAACACGTAAATGTCAAAAAATGCATAAGGATGCATGCGCCCCTTTTCAGCACCTGTGCGCGGGTTAGGGTGTATGCGCCACCAAAGGTGACCAAAATATGTCTCATTATATCACCAAATAACATTCTTATTCTCTCTCTCAAAATAAAGCTTTCAAGTGAATTTAGATGTAGTTTTAATAATAGATATCATATTTAAGGTAGAATATAGGATTTATCTTATCATCTCTTTAGAAATCTATTTGCAATCTAATTGTTGTTATTTCTTGATATTTCTTCTAAAGTTGGAATGCAATAGTGTGTAGAAAAAAGGTCATAAACAACTATACTCCAAGTTCGTAGATTACAGCCATAGAAATTCTTCACGCAGCTACGGAAATGCCCAGCTACGGAAATTCTTCACACAGGTACGGAAATTCCTAGCTACAGAAATTCTTCACGCAGCTACGGAAACACCCAGCTAGTGAAAGTATTTTGGTTTGTTCCAAAATAATGTAAAGGAGCACCGAACTATTCAGCCTACTCTTTGCTTCCATGTCATCAACCAAGAATATAGATCCAAACATGTGGCAATCCAAAGTCATGAATGCATGTGGCATTCAAGAAGAATTCAAAGTCATGGACTTAGCACTCCTCCTTTTTCTCTCCATGTTTCAAGGATGAGCAAATGGTGGAATAGTATTAGGAATGTTGAATAAGTACTCTCCCACTTTGTGTTCCTAGATTAAAGGGATGAGTTGTAGAAATATTCTCCATGATAAGTGGGTTG
Organism: Taxus chinensis; assembly: GCA_019776745.2. Classification (NCBI taxonomy): domain Eukaryota; kingdom Viridiplantae; phylum Streptophyta; class Pinopsida; order Cupressales; family Taxaceae; genus Taxus; species Taxus chinensis. The sequence continues at coordinate 195,445,566 of CM034147.1, read as the reverse complement.
TTGTAGTCAAGTTTGTTTAGTATTTATTGCTTTGAATAAATCTTCCCAAGAATAGGTAGTTAGTTCTTGGAGTGTGGACCAAGTAAACTAGGAGTAATGTCTATAAATACCTCTTCCATATATTTGGAAAAGGGGGCATATTTTGTAAATCAGTTTTGAATCAATACAAGTGCAGTTTTAAAAGTTAATTGTAGTTTCTCCAAATCCAAAGGGAAGAGAATGGCCAAAATCCGCTCTTCCCCAAGGAGGAGGATTTTTCTGTTATTTTTTAGCATAGTTTATTTACTGCAGATTTATTTCAGTAGTTTAGTTGTTGTGTGTTTCTTTTTCATGCATGTTTAATTTCTATATGTTTTCTTAGGAAGAAGTATTGTTGAATAAGATTTTCCTTTCTCCTTTTGCATACAGCTTTAGACACCGCCTTGGTTATAATGACACCAACTTGTCTATGAGTTGGTTAAATGACTGGTAATACAACGACCCATCATTTTTGGCGTCGTTGCTGGGGATCATGGTGTTATTAGGAGACTCAGATTTTTCTAAAAGAGTATTCTAGTGACAGTAGAATACCTCTTAACAAGATTTGTGACAGGAGATTCTTATTCAATAGCTTCTTTAGAATTTCTTTTCATGCAACTAGATTAAAATTTTTTGTTATTTTTTTTATTTTCTATAATTTATTTTTCTGTAATTTCATTTCCAGCAATTTCTTTTCTTGAAATTTTTTTTCTTGCAAATTTCCTTTTTTGCAAATAGATTAAATTTTTCTACAATTAGATTTAGAAACTTGATGGAGATTTCCAAAAGAAACCCCCTCCTCAATAACATGGAAACACCATTTTATATTAGTCCATCAGACATGTGTTTATACAATTATTTATTCTGTTAAGAAATATTTCTATTATATTCATATTGAGAATTTCAATATGATATTATAGATTGTTGATAAGACTGACTACCTTAATCAGCATATGAATGAAAAATTCATAATAGAAATATGTATTATCATCAAATAAAACCCGTACCTAGTTCTATTTCCTATATACACAGCAATTACAGTGGCTAGTTACCCATGTATTTTGGTGTGATGGAATGGATACAATAGGAATTTGATGATAAGTTTTCTTAATCTTTATAAAAATTGTAACATAATATATTTCTATAGGGTATAAATTGATTTGGGTTTCCTATTCTGAAATATTTCTTGTTTGCATGTATTAGATTCAATACCAGTTCATGCATGCAAGAAATGTAAAAAAAAAAAAAAACTAACTTTGTGCAGGTTAGCCGAGACAAAGATTTATGTGGAATATTTGTGTAAACAGATTGAGAGTTGAAGGAAAAGCTGAGTTGCTTCTGTCACAGAAGAAGGAAACGTCATGTTCAAGGAAAAAAACATCCATCTCTGCAACTCAAATTCCTGCAATCAAAAATGAATCTACAACAATAATAAAAGTTATTAGAACATGGTAGACAAATGCAAAAAGGTATGCATTATTCTCTCATATAACAACTCGTTTGGTTGAAAAGTTCAAGCATGCAACAAGAGAATTCTATTTTTAACTCTTACATTTAATGAAGTGAGACATTCCTTTTTATGCAATGACTCATGCGGTTGTTAGAAAAATTCAAATAACATGCATTCCTATTTTATCTCTTTTATTTAATGAATTAGTCAAATTTTGTTAAGATATTCCTTGCATGTCGACTTAATTGATTTAGAAATAAATTTTACATACAAAGAGGAAATAAATTTGCATGCAATGAATGCTACAGATTGCATATCTTTTAATCAATTAAGTCTCATGCAAAGAGTGCTCCTAAATTGACTCTATTTATTTAATGAGAGAGACTTGTTCTAAATTATTTTCAATAATTATTGGAGATTTGAATTTGAAGGAGCTAATTATTGCAAGCATCTATTTTTTAGATGACATAATTACTGCAGGAAATTACAAAATCAACATACATGGCGCATTAAAGAGGAGGTCAAAGGAAAATGAATCATCTGATACAGAAATTGCGCATGAAAAATAGCCACATTTCTGATGCAAACTGCTCGCGGCTTATAAATAAATCGATCAATTTTTTTTGGGTTTTGTTCTACATGAAATGAGCTTTTTAGATCATTTTGAATCACCCATTTTTTTTTAGAAATGACTAAGATATCGTAGTTTGAATGCACGCTGCTCAAAAGAAATAACATGTTGCAGACTGTTTTGATAACAGTGTTTTCTGATCCAAACTACTCATAGTTCGTAAAGAAATCACTCAAACAATTTCTGGGTCTTGTTCTACATGATCTAAGATTTCCAGATCATTTTGAATTTCTCATTTTCGTTGAGAAACGACCAAGATATCACATTTTGAATGCATGCTGCTAAAAAATAACATGCTGAAGATTGTTTTTTTTATAAATAAATATATCTTATGATGCATGCAAGTATTCTGCTAGTACTCCTCATTTTCAGTACCTAATTCGTTCCATGCTACCCTCTTTGTCTCAGTTTTTTGTGAAAAATTCATTTTCCCAACTTTTGAAAACACCAAAAATTCCTCTGATATGCAATAGTCAATGTTAATCTTCTAAAAAAAAAAACAATGGGGAAAGTTGAAAACTAGCAAATGGCTGCTTTTCCCAAACCAAAAAAAAAAAATGGGGGTTGAAAATTTGAAAACCAAAAATGGGGAAAGTTGAAAACCAACAAATGGTTACTTTTCCCAAACCAAAAAAAAAAAAAAAATTACACTTCAAAGTCTTTCTTGGATTCATATGACTACTTCTCTTATGCCGACTTGGTTGATGAAATCATTTTCTTTTGAAAAGTTCTATGTTGCATTGACCTTTACTTCATATCTATTTTTTTTTTAGCTGCAAATGGAAATCACGGTTATACAACATGATGAAAGTAAGGATAACTAATGAGTATGGTATGGTAACTTCTATTTTTCTATTCTTGAATATTGTTATTTGTTGTTTTAATTACAAATAGATTCACTTCTCGAAAGCATAAAAAAAAGAGAAAATTTTCAAGATCTCCATGTGTTGATCAAGTCAAGTAACAAAGAAAATGATGCAGATGAAGTTTTTTCAGTTTACAGCAATTGAGATCTATAAGCTGCTGAATTAAAAAAAATTTTTTTTGCATGAGGGCATGCACAAAGCTAAGTGTGGGGGAGACTCACTCTCTTCCAAATATTTTGAAGAATGTATGAGGAAACAAAGAGTTAAGTGTGGGAAAAATATCTCTACATTATCTACGAAGAATCTCATGAGAGCATGAATAAAAAATAATTAAAAATTTTACTTCTAAAATCTCAGTTTGCTATTATCATGAAAAAAAGAAAAGACAATTTGAAAGATGCAGAAGTATTGACAAAATCAGATTCTACAGGAAGATCAGTAGCTTGCATGAGGGCATGCAAGAAGTTAAGTGTGGGGGAAATGATGAGACCAAAATATGTCTCATTATATCACCAAATAACATTCTTATTCTCTCTCTCAAAATAAAGCTTTCAAGTGAATTTAGATGTAGTTTTAATAACGGATATCATATTTAAGGTAGAATATAGGATTTATCTTATCATCTCTTTAGAAATCTATTTGCAATCTAATTGTTGTTATTTCTTGATATTTCTTCTAAAGTTGGAATGCAATAGTGTGTAGAAAATAGGTCATAAACAACTGTACTCCAAGTTCGTAGATTGTAGCTATGGAAATTCTTCACGCAGCTACGGATAATCCCAGCTATAGAAATTCTTTACACAATTACGGAAATGCCCAGCTATGGAAATTCTTCACGTAGCTACGGAAACGCCCAGCTAGTGAAAGTATTTTGGTTTGTTCCAAAATAATGTAAAGGAGCACCGAACTATTCAGTGTACTCTTTGCTTTCACATCATCAACCAAGAATATAGATCCAAACATGTGGCAATCCAAAGTCATGAATGCATGTGGCATTCCAAGAAGAATTCAAAGTCATGGACTTAGCACTCCTCCTTTTTCTCTCCATGTTTCAAGGATGAGAAAATGGTGGAATAGTATTAGGAATGTTGAATAAGTACTCTCCCACTTTGTGTTCCTAGATTAAAGGGATGAGTTGTAGAAATATTCTCCACGATAAGTGGGTTGTTGTAGTCAAGTTTGTTTAGTATTTATTTCTTTGAATAAATCCGCCCAAGAATAGGTAGTTAGTTCTTGGAGTGTGGACCAAGTAAACTAGGAGTAATGTCTATAAATACCTCTTCCATATATTTGGAAAAGGGGCATATTTTGTAAATCAGTTTTGAATCAATACAAGTGCAGTTTTAAAAGTTAATTGTAGTTTCTCCAAATCCAAAGGGAAGAGAATGGCCAAAAGCCACTCTTCCCCAAGGAGGAGGATTTTTCTATTATTTCTTAGCATAGTTTATTTACTGCAGATTTATTTCAGTAGTTTAGTTGTTGTGTGTTTCTTTTTCATGCATGTTTAATTTATGTATGTTTTCTTAGGAAGAAGTATTGTTGAATAAGATTTTCCTTTCTCCTTTTGCATACAGCTTTAGACACCGCCTTGGTTATAATGACACCAACTTGTCTATGAGTTGGTTAAATGACTGGTAATACAACGACCCGTCATTTTTGGCGCCGTTGCTCAGGGATCATGGTGTTATTAGGAGACTCAGATTTTTCTAAAAGAGTATTCTAGTGACAGTAGAATACCTCTTAACAAGATTTGTGATAGGAGATTCTTATTCAATAGCTTCTTTAGAATTTATTTTCATGCAACTAGATTAGAATTTGCTTTCAAGTTTTTCATTTTCTGTAATTTCTTTTCCTGTAATTTCATTTCCAGCAATTTCTTTTCTTGTAATTTTTTTTTCCTACAAATTTCATTTCCTGCAAATTTCTTTTTTTACAAATAGATTAAATTTTTCTGCAATTAGATTTAGAAACTTGATGGAGATTGCCAAAAGAAACCCCCTCCTCAATAACATGGAAACACCATTTTATATTAGTCCATCAGACATGTGTTTATACAATTATTTATTCTGTTAAGAAATATTTCTATTATATTCATATTGAGAATTTCAATATGATATTATAGATTGTTGATAAGACTGACTACCTTAATCAGCATATGGATGAAAAATTCATAATAGAAATATGTATTATCATCAAATAAAACCCGTACCTAGTTCTATTTCCTATATACACAGCAATTACAGCGGCTAGTTACCCATGTATTTTGGTGTGATGGAATGGATACAATAGGAATTTGATGATAAGTTTTCTTAATCTTTATAAAAATTGTAACATAATATATTTCTGTAGGGTCTAAATTGATTTGGGTTTCCTATTCTGAAATATTTCTTGTTTGCATGTATTAGATTCAATACCAGTTCATGCATGCAAGAAATGTAAAAAAAAAAAAAAAACTAACTTTGTGCAGGTTAGCTGAGACAAAGATTTCTGTGGAATATTTGTGTAAACAGATTGAGAGTTGAAGGAAAAGCTGAGTTGCTTCTGTCACAGAAGAAGGAAACGTCATGTTGAAGGAAAAAAACATCCATCTCTGCAACTCAAATTCCTACAATCAAAAATGAATCTACAACAATAATGAAAGTTATTAGAACATGGTAGACAAATGCAAAAAGGTATGCATTATTCTCTCATATAACAACTCGTTTGGTTGAAAAGTTCAAGCATGCAACAAGAGAATTCTATTTTTAACTCTTACATTTAATGAAGTGAGACATTCCTTTTTGCATGCAATGACTCATGCGGTTGTTAGAAAAATTCAAATAACATGCATTCCTATTTTATCTCTTTTATTTAATGAATTAGTCAAATTTTGTTAAGATATTCCTTGCATGTCGACTTAATTGATTTAGAAATAAATTTTACATACAAAGAGGAAATAAATTTGCATGCAATGAATGCTATAGATTGCATATCTTTTAATCAATTAAGTCTCATGCAAAGAGTGCTCCTAAATTGACTCTATTTATTTAATGAGAGAGACTTGTTCTAAATTATTTTCAATAATTATTGGAGATTTGAATTTGAAGGAGCTAATTTTTGCAAGCATCTATTTTTTAGATGACATAATTACTACAGGAAATTACAAAATCAACATACATGGCGCATTAAAGAGGAGGTCAAAGTAAAAAGAATCATCTGATACGGAAATAACGCATAAAAAATAGCCATATTTTCTGATGCAAACTTCTCGCGGCTCATAAAGAAATAGATCAAACAATTTCTTTTTTTTGTTCTACATGAAATGAGCTTTCCAGATCATTTTGAATCACCCATTTTTGTTTAGAAATGACCAAGATATCACAGTTTGAATGCACGCTGCTCAAAAGAAATAACATGTTGCAGACTGTTTTGATAACAGTGTTTTCTGATCCAAACTGCTCGCATCTCATAAAGAAATCACTCAAACAATTTTTAGGTCTTGTTCTACACAATCTAAGCTTTCCAGATCATTTTTAATTTCTCATTTTTGTTGAGAAACGACCAAGATATCACATTTTGAATGCATGCTGCTAAAAAAATAACATGCTGAAGATTATTTTAAAAATAAAAAAATAAATATATCTTATGATGCATGCAAGTATTCTGCTAGTACTCCTCATTTTCAGTACCTGATTCATTCCATGCTACCCTCTTTGTCTCAGTTTTTGTGAAAAAATCATTTTCCCAACTTCTAAAAACACCAAAAATTCCTCCGATATGCAATAGTCAATGTTAATCTTCTTAAAAAAACAATGGGGAAAGTTGAAAACCAGCAAATGGTTGCTTTTCCCAAACCAAAAATAAAAAATAAAAAATGGGGAAAGTTGAAAACTAGCAAATGGCTGCTTTTCCCAAACCAAAAAAAAAAAAAAAAATTACACTTCAAAGTCTTTCTTGGATTCATATGACTGCTTCTCTTATGCCGACTTGGTTGATGAAATCATTTTCTTCTGAAAATTTCTATGTTGCAGTGACCTTGACTTCATATCTATTTGTTTTTTCAGCTGCAGATGGAAATCACAGTTATACAACATGATGAAAGCAAGGATAACTACTGAGTATGGTATGGTAACTTCTATTTTTCTATTCTTGAATATTGTTATTTGTTGTTTTAATTACAAATAGATTCACTTCTCGAAAGCATAAAAAAAGAGAAAATTTTCAAGATCTCCATGTGTTGATCAAGTCAAGTAACAAAGAAAATGATGCAGATGAAGTCTTTTTTAGTTTACAACAATTGAGATCTATAAGCTGCTGAATTAAAAAAAAAAAAAAAAATAGTTTGCATGAGGGCATGCACAAAGCTAAGTGTGGGGGAGACTCACTCTCTTCCAAATATTTTGAAGAATGCATGAGGAAACAAAGAGTTAAGTGTGGGAAAAATATCTCTACATTATCTATGGAAAACCTCATGAGAGCATGAATAAAAAAGAAGTAAAAATTTTACTTCTAAAATCTCAGTTTGCTACTATCATGAAAAAAGGAGAAGACAATTTGAAAGATGCAGAAGTATTGACAAAATCAGATTCTACAGGAAGATCAGTAGCTTGCATGAGGGCATGCAAGAAGTTAAGTGTGGGGGAAATGATGAGACCAAAATATGTCTCATTATATCACCAAATAACATTCTTATTCTCTCTCTCAAAATAAAGCTTTCAAGTGAATTTAGATGTAGTTTTAATAACATATATCATATTTAAGGTAGAATATAGGATTTATCTTATCATCTCTTTAGAAATCTATTTGCAATCTAATTGTTGTTATTTCTTGATATTTCTTCTAAAGTTGGAATGCAATAGTGTGTAGAAAACAGGTCATAAACAACTGTACTCCAAGTTCGTAGATTGCAGCTACAGGAAATTCTTCACGTAGCTATGGAAATGCCTAGCTACGGAAATTATTCATAGCTACGGAAATACCTAGCTACGAAAATTCTTCACACAGCTACGGAAACACCCAGCTAGTGAAAGTATTTTGGTTTGTTCCAAAATAATGTAAAGGAGCACCGAACTATTCAGCCTACTCTTTGCTTCCACGTCATCAACCAAGAATATAGATCCAAACATGTGGCAATCCAAAGTCATGAATGCATGTGGCATTCCAAGAAGAATTCAAAGTCATGGACTTAGCACTCCTCCTTTTTCTCTCCATGTTTCAAGGATGAGCAAATGGTGGAATAGTATTAGGAATGTTGAATAAGTACTCTCTCACTTTGTGTTCCTAGATTAAAGGGATGAGTTGTAGAAATATTCTCCACGATAAGTGGGTTGTTGTAGTCAAGTTTGTTTAGTATTTATTGCTTTGAATAAATCCGCCCAAGAATAGGTAGTTAGTTCTTAGAGTGTAGACCAAGTAAACTAGGAGTAATGTCTATAAATACCTCTTCCATATATTTGGAAAGGGGGCATATTTTGTAAATCAGTTTTGAATCAATACAAGTGCAGTTTTAAAAGTTAATTGTAGTTTCTCCAAATCCAAAGGGAAGAGAATGGCCAAAAGCTGCTCTTCCCCAAGGAGGAGGATTTTTTTGTTATTTCTTAGCATAGTTTATTTACTGCAGATTTATTTCAGTAGTTTAGTTGTTGTGTGTTTCTTTTTCATGCATGTTTAATTTATGTATGTTTTCTTAGGAAGAAGTATTGTTGAATAAGATTTTCCTTTCTCCTTTTGCATACAGCTTTAGACACCTTTGGTTATAATGACACCAACTTGTCTATGAGTTTGTTAAATGACTGGTAATACAATGAAGAAAACTTCACAATATCTCTAAATTTTGACAAGTTAGTTCAAAAATGGCAATGAACCATTAAAATTAAGGCTATAAACATGAAGTGACATATATTAAATGAGCAAAAACTCCATAAAAAATATAAATTAATTACTACATGTGCATATCAAAAGTTAGCCAAAATAATGAAACTTAAACTAAAATGCCATGGGAATAAGGGTCCCACCGGGTGTGCCAAATATGTGTGTAAGTGTTTTGTGATTTTTAGTTAAGTTACATGAATGAGAACTTACACCTAAATAGTTCAATAACAAAGCTAATGAAAAAATCTAAACACCATCAAAGATGAGAGCTAAACAAGATTAATACCTAGCATAATGCATTAACTTTAAATTAACAATGCTAAAGTATTTAAACCTCTACTTCTCTAGATTACTAACAAACAAGTAAGTGGACCTAAATAAGCTCCATGGCAATCAATATTTGGTTGTCCTTGATATCTCCAAGAACCTAGGAATGGGGAATTGTCAAAGTTGGGCTACAAGACCCTTTTGACAGCTCCCATATGACCTAAGCACTTTAGGCTAGAATATGGAAGCTTAGCTCCTCAAGATGATGAACTCTGAAGAAAACAAGGTGCAAGCTCTTAGTATCTTTGCTATATGCTTTACATTTTCTCTCTTAAGGAGTTTAGGTGTAAGTAAAAAGGTAGGTTGAGGGATCTTTATATAGCCCAAAGGATAAATGATTCAACACATCCTCATGAATGTGGGATAAAGGTAAAACATGATTAGGAATGGATAAAGTTGCTTTATTAAAGGTAACCTTAATTTAGAAGGGTTTAATACATGTTTAGCAAGTCATGGGAGTTGGGCGGTGTTTTAATTAATCAAATGTGATTAACTAATAGGTAGGTGTAAGCTTATAGAAGCCAATTAGAAGAATATTTGTGAGATTTAGGATATTATGAGGGGATTAAACCAATTAAATAGAGATTTATTGATTTAAATGAGAAGGGATGCTAATTATATAATAATAATTAATTAGACTGGATAAAAGGTGTCAATTAACGAAAGGTTATTGATTAGGGTGTGTTGGATAGGTGACTTAATTAATTAGCTTAATATAATCAATTAATGACAATGGAAGAGAAGATGAGCGCTATTGACAATGTGTCAACAATTTGCAGGAAAGGACATAATTAGCACAATTTAAGTATTTAAATTGCTTAGGCGTAATTATAGGTGTCTACAATGAGGTTTATTAGGTCTCATAAGGTAATATCAAATATTTGGAAATAATCTATGGTAGTTGTAGTGTGCACATTTTTCTAGCTTCCATTATTTGCTAACTCTATACTAATATTTGATGATTAGACATGGCTTATGACACATTTTTGATATTAAGATATGATTTTAAATCATTCGCAGACATGTATGATGATTTGGGCACATAGCACCAACTTAGCTTTAACTAGTATGATAGTTCATTTCATTAGATGTTTTGGATACTACCATGTACGATGGCATTGATCTTATTCGATATATGATGGACATATGGTTGTGTCGTACATCGTGATTTTGTGGATTATATGGTTATTTGAGGTTATCATACTATAACACAGATGAGTGTTGATTATATGTACTGTAATGGATAACATATGGTGAATTTACATAAAATTGTGCATGTTTTCTCAATTACATTTCCAGATTGGTGATGTGTTAGCATAGTTAGCATGTTCATACTTCGATTGATTTACTGAGTAGTTGATTTACACTTTTATTAGACATATGAGTTTAATGTTTCGTAGTGAGTGTGTAGATTACATGACACATGAGAAAATGGGTTTCAAGGTGGCTACATGAATGTGCATAAGTAGCCCACGGGGCTGAGTCTTATTCATGTTAGATGTATGAAGCCTTATTGGCTGCATTTACTATTTGGGTACCATGCGTGACCCTTAGATTATGATCTTGTAAATTTTGTAAAATTTAATTGTGCTTAGGTTGTTTATTCTTGTTAGGAATTAAGTTGGGGGACTTAATGGTACCCACTTGTATTAAAGATGTGTTTGTTTAAATGTTTTTTTGATTAAAGAGGATTGGCCTCACATAAGCTCCCTTGAGTGGGCCCCACATCCTCAACATATGTGTCCAAAAGTGCCAAACATAAAATTGTGTTTTTTTGGCATTTTTACAGATTCCTTTTGGTTTGGGGAGTTCTCTTAGCATAAATATAAGCCCTTAGACCCTACCTACCTATTAGGTAGGGAGGCTTAATTTCAAGGCCAAAACGGGTTTCCCTCTAATATCATCCTGTCCTCTTGATCACTATTAAGGCACAGACATGGATGGGGGTTATGAATTGTGAAAACCAAGAAGTAAACTACCCTATTTAGTTATCATTGGCATGTTAGAGTCATCCTGGGGAATTAAATAGGTCCTTCAATGAGATCCCTATATACATATTTTATGGTCACTGTAGTGCCCACTTCCCTTCGACACCTTTTTTATTATTGTTTTTGATACTCTCGACTAGCACTTAGAGATATATTATAGTTTTGATTTAGCATGCTAGTAGATATCAGAGATGTTAACTGTTACTGATTTGATACTTATATGATGCATATGGACTATTGGAGACATTTGATGTTGATCTTGATATACTGTTGACATGATTATTTATCTGTATTTCTGACATGTGATATATTTAGTCATGTTTAGTAGACCTTTGATAATTGGATTAATGTTGTGATCATTTTGACGTGGATGAAATGTGGAATAGAAATGTGCTAGAAATTGTAAGTGATATCGTATCTTGCATAAATGATATTAATTCATATATAGTTGATTTGGATTTATGTTGCATATTTGACATGAATGTTTTAATGCGGCCATGAGGCCGAAGGAGGTATCCTCTGTTTTGTAGGTATATTATATTCACAACAACATCGGGGGAGTGAAGACCAACCACATCGGAATTTGAGAAGAATTCAACTAGGGTCACCATGGCAATGTGTAATTGTGTGTGTGTAGAATTATTGGTTAGGAGAAAATTGTGACCTAGGGGTCATGTGTTGTTTTGTTTTAATTTTCCCTCTTTCTATTATGTTAGGTATGTGTTTTCCTTTAGTAATGAAATTTACATGTTTTACTTGTTTTATTAGATTTATTTTTACCCCTTTTGGATTGTGTTTTTACCCCTTTATTATTCTATGGGTTGTAGTGTCTTAATTAAGCTAATTTGGCCCTAGAAAATTTAGTTGTGGAACTAAACTAATTAAAGATGTGACCAAAAAGGAGTTCATTTATTAGAATTTGATTTACTTGAATTTTGTGTTGAGTGAAGTGTGTTTGAGTTTTGAGTGTAGCACACTCTACCCTTCATGGGAAACTCGAATTTGGCCTTAGAGGCCAAATTTGGAAGCTTGTGGGACAAGTCAAACTTGTCCCACACCTCTTAAATGCCCATGCCAACCCTACCTATGGGTTGGGGGGTCAAATTTAGGCTCTTTTAGGTGTTTTGGGAAGTTAAAAAGGTAAAATGTTAATTGCACTTTCTTTCAAATATTTAATTTTTTCCTTTGGGGGAGTGGGCTTAGATGGAGTGTGTAAGGTTCTTGTCATTCCTCCAACCACTTATTAATTGTGCATTGGAATATGAGGTTGACCAAGTGATGTGGAGTGGAGAGGAAATGAGGTGGCATCCTACTTGGAGCCACATCATCCCTCCCTCTCCTTTCTCTATTTATTGAATTCTTGTTGCTTGTTTTGGGGTTGGATGATCATTTTTAGTCTCTTGAATTTTTGAGAGTAAGAGGATTTGGAGAGAGTTTGTGGATTTTTGGAGCTTTGTGGATGCTTTCTTGATCTTTGGAGAGGCTTGGAACTTCATACTTGGAACAAGCTCTACCATGGAGAGGTAGGAGCTTCACCTTAGTTTAAAATATGGTATTTGTTTTATTGTATGTGTGTATATGTTGTGTTGCATGTTGTTGTCTCTTTGAAATTCTTGTTGGGTGTGGGTAGAATTCCTAAGTTGGGAGTGGGAGGAGACTATGGGGAGTTTTCTTATAGGGAGGCATAAGAGATCACCCTTTTGTGGAGGGAGTTTGGGTTTGGGTGCCCCATCTAGTATTGAGGAATGCTTGCATTTCCTTGTTTTTTTCTTGCTATGAGGGAGACATAAGAGTTTTTGAGGAATGCATAAGAGTGTATGGAGGAATAAGGGGTACTTGTGGGAGGCATAATAGTTTGTAGGGGAAATTATGATTTTCATTGGAGGCTTTTAGGTGGGCACCCATTCCCATTGGGAGGCATAAGTGGCCTCCCCATAGGTCTTACTCTTTTGGCTTTCTTGATAAGCCTTGTGATCTTGTTGCTTTGTTGTTTTCTTCTTGTTGAGTTGTTGTGTTTTGTATGTAAATGGAATGAATGTGAAATTATATGTTAAGTATTGTGGAAGCTAGTAGTTGCCATGAGTTGAGATCTTCTCCCATTGTAATGTGGTTGGGGCTCGGGGGCCAATGGGGAGGATAGATTCTCCTCTCCATTGGGTATCTTGGTTGGGTGAAGAGCGTTGCCTCTCCCCCTATTTTGTTGTGAATCAAAAAAACTTCTTGGAGGATTTATATTGTCCGAGTTGGAGAATGGAGTCTTGTTGGTGACCATGTGAAACTTCCTTGTATTTTTACCCACTTAGAGTGGAAGAAATTGTAATAATGTATTCATTCTTATATTTACATTTTGTATGGATTCCCACTTCAAGTGGAGGAAATTGTAATGACTTTGTAAAAGAAAATTTTAATCCAATTGTTGTTATTGTTATTGTATTGCATGTGGAAAGAAACAAATGAGAAAAGAAAGAAGAAACAATGTTATTGTAAAGTTAGTTTGCAAATAGAAAAGAAAGTATTTTCTCCTTGTTGAAATATTTAATGTATTGTGAGAAAAATAGTGCTTGTGTTGAAAGATTAATCTATTTTACAATGAAAAAGAAAGTATATTTTCATTGATTATTGATTGTATTGTAAATGTGAGAAAGAAGAAAATGTAGAGATTGTTAGAAGTTGAATTTGTTTACAAAATATCATTGTATGGAAAATAAAGTTAATATGGTTATTTTGAATGAATGAACATTGTAGTAAAATGAAAGAGGAAAATAAGTTAGATTATATTGCATTGGGAAAGTTGATTTTATATAAGGAAATGACAAGTAATGAAATAGATTTATTTTCCATTCTTACTCTTGTAATGGAAGAAAGAATCTAGTTAAACAAATAGAAATTATTTCTTATAAGTTGATGGATTTTATTAGAAATGGAAATACTTTAAAATGAAAAAACTTGACTAAGAAATGAGTAAATGAGAAAAAAATCTCAATTTTGGAACCTTGAAAAATGAACAAAGACAACTTAAAATGTAATTTTTACACCCTTTAACAAATTTAATTTTTTTGTAAAATTCTCAGACATTAATGTTCTATTTTTTTGAAACAGGACTACCCACCCTTGTGCAGAACATCTAGTCTCATAACTACCACTTAGGCTAGTGGTGGCAAGTCTCAAAACTGCCACTCAGTAGAGTGGTGGTCCTGTGTTTGTCGCCTAAGTAAGGCGGCGGTTTCACAACCGCCGCTTTGGAAGGCGGTGGTCCACTGTTTGTCACCCTAGCAGGGCGGCAGTCTCAGGACCGCCGATCTGCTCTGGGTGGTGGTTTTGTCACTTATGATAGAATTCCACGGACTCGCGCTTGTGTGTGAAATTTTACCTGTTTTCACTACTTCCTAAGTTGTAAAAATTTAACCTTTTATTACCAGCAAGTAAAATAAAGATAAATGCTTAGGAATGGGACAAAATAACACTCAAATGGTGAATCTAAAAGTATTCTCTCATTTATGTCAAAGGGGGTTGGGTTTGCCCCAAATTTAAACCCAATACACTAGAATCATGGAATAAAAACTAGATTGGAGAAGGAAACTCCTCCCAATCCTTGAAGGAAATAGATTACATAAATAAAAGACAAAATTAAGCTAAACCTAGACTAAATCCTCTTGTAGAACCCTCCATGGCTTCTTCCTTTTTGCTCTCATGGCTTCCTCCTCTCCTACCTGCAAATTTAACAAAAGAAAATGAATCAAATGAGAAGAATAAAATGAGAATAGGTTTTAATATAAATTCATAAGGATTTTAGGGCAAGGATGGGAACCTTGGGATCTAATGGATTAGATGGAATTGATCCTATGGTGGAGGATTGACGCTACCTTTATTAAGTAAAAATATAATGTAAATGTTAAATGTAAAATCCTTAAGGGTATGTGTAGATGGGTGAGTGGGGCCATTTAATTGCCTAGGGGTGTGATGTTCCTTTTAACCCTTAGTAAGTGTAGAAACTTATTAAAGGATCCTTTAAGCTATTAAAGCAATGGATTTAATAATTTAGAATAAGGTAAACCTTGTTAGGATTGAACTTAACTGAAAAGAAGAAAATATCTAATTAAGCAAATTTAAACCTTAATATTTTTTTCCTATAGAACTATCGATTATTGTACCCTAGAGATAATGGTGTTAACATATAGCTTTCAACTCGACGTGTTTCTTCAATCGTAAAAATTGAGCTAAGTAGTGTAAGTAAATTAATGGACCCTAAGGGTTAAGCACCCTGGTAGCATCCTTGTACCTTAACCTTTAACATCTTTATAACTTAAAAAAGATAAAAAATTAGAAAATTAAAAAATTGGTCACATTTTCAGGTTAAGTGTTAAGTTGAAGCGAGTTCCTTGAACATCATTTTTGCGGGCGTTACATCTTCCTTTTGTTTTTGGAATTTTGGTTCTTAGGGAAGAGAGGGGTGACACATGTCAACACCTCATTTTTGAGGAAGATTACTTGGTTTTCTTCAAATACTCCCTCATGTGGGAGAAAGAGGACTTTTGCTTACCATTTTGTGCTTGGAGTGCTTTTGGAGTTGAAGTTATTGCTTGGACAAGGATTGGGAAAAGCTTAGAGATTGGAGAGATTTTTGGAGGTAGGATCTTTGATCCTTTTTGTGTTATTTTGCATGTTAAATTGTATATTGTTTATTGTTGAAAGTATGGTCTTGTTTTGTATGTTTTGCATGCCTTCTTAGTTGTGTTATTTTGTTGTTTTCTCCATCCATCATATGGCTCGATGGATTTGGGAGTTTTTTTGGGGAAGAGGGAGGGATTTTCCCTCTTAAACCTCATGGCTCAATGGGCAATCCATGTTGGTTTATCTTTTATCCCCTCATATGTTTTGAGGTGAAGAAAGCGGTTCATATAGTTTGAACCCCCTTCCCCATCCTTGGAGAGGAAACCCAATGGATTTGAAAATCCTTCCAAGGAGGAATTTAAGCAAATGGGAGGAGTAATAAAGAGGGGTGATTGTTTTGGAGGGATAAGGAGGATTTTGAAGATTTTTGAAGTGTGCATCCTATGGTTAGACCACACTTTATGGTACTATTAAATGTCTCATCCAATCTTCCCCTTGTTGAAGCTGAATTTGGGGTTCCCCTCTTTTTGTTTGGTTTTCATTTGTTGTGCTTTTTTGGTGTATGATATTGGTTTTGAATGTGAAGTATTTTTTATTACTTCCTTCCCTTTTCTTGTGCACATTTGTGGAAGCTAGCTCTCTCTCCCATGGGTTTGGGGGATGCTAACATGTCTTCCAACCTTTTTAAAGGCATGTAATGATGCCTATAAGTTGGGTGGTGAATCAATCCTTTATCTTTGTGTTGAAGACTATGTGGGGCATAAGATTTGGAGTTTAAAGCATCAAGTTTCTTAGCTTGAAGATTGATGGAGCATTCTTGGAGATTTTGGCAATATATTTTTCCCAATTTTGGGAAAGTTTTACTTCTTGGATCTCATTTGGTTTTCTTTTGAAAACATTTTTGTAATCTCCTTTGCAAATCTCCCATGTTGGGATGCATGTGTATCATGTATAAGCAAGTGATGATTCAAAAATTGTGTTGTTCCTTCCTTTGTTAATAGTTTTAAGTTGTATGCAATGGGTTTTGTAAAATTGGTCTCATTGATAAAGGTTCCCTTCAAGCTTGGAATAGTTTTGTGTAAGCCTTGTTTTGCATTCATCTTGGAGATTTGTAAAATTGTTCCTCTTTTGTGACAAACTCATGTTTAGATCTCCTTGTATTGTGTGGCTTACATGGTAAAAGTTGAATGGGACTTGTATTTAAAAAATGGGAAATGTTATTGAGTTGTAATAACATGTGCATTTATATCTTGTTTGGTTTGATAACATATCTTCACGTGATATGGCATTTATCTTTGCCATAGTGTATGTTATCTTACTCCTCCATCTTGATGTAAAAGCCTCCCCATTATAATTTTTAGTTTGTGGAATAAACTTCGTTTCAAAGGAATGATTTGAGATTGTTTTGATCCTCTCTTGTAGGTAAATCTCCTTGTAATGTAATCTTGATCCTTACATGGAAAAGAAGCTTTCATGTTAGCCTAGATGTTTGTTATGAATATTGCAAAAAGGTTGTTAGAACTAAGATTGAAATTTTACTTGTATTGCAATATGGGTAGGTTGGAAAACTTTATCTTGGTAACTTATAGTAAACTACTTCCTAATTGAAAAGAAAGTTTGTTCTACTTTGCATGTTGAAAAAAAAAAGATCTTTTTTGTAATCTTGAAAACTAGGTTGTTTTGGGAGCAGCTTTCTCCCTTATATTGTATGGAAAAATTCATGACAGTGTATGTATATATTTTTTATAATCTAAAAATGATATGAAAGAAATTTTACTTGAAAATGTAATTAAATAGAATTTTTATCTATGAGAATGTCTCCCCATACACTAGGGAGAAAAAACAATTAATCATATTCTGATTTTATGATGTTTTCCTTTTTTTAGGGTTTAGAACACATAAAATGATTTTATTCCTTTGCATTTCTCCGAAGAATAAGTTTTAATAGTAAATCTAGTAAAAACATGGGTTTTGTGTAAATAAGAATAATTTATTAATGAGATATGGATCTGGTCGTACTGTAGTTTATGGATTTAAATAAATAAACTAGACTTTTAATCTGGTCAATGTTACTGTGAGGAGCAACCCATATATATATATATATATATATATTAACTATGTTCAAGACCTGCACTATGTGGCTGGTAGATTTTTGTTTTGCACAGGATTGGCTTGGAGGGTTTGATTTCAAAAGAAAAGAGGGAATTTTGTTGAACTCCTAAGTAAATCAGAGAACCCTCTTTTAACTTGGGTTGCCCCCATCTGTAAAAACAAAAAAAATGGCTAGTAACAAAAAACTATTGCTGCCCTCATATGCTCAACCTACAAAAAAATAAAATAAAAGAGAAAGAGAGAGTTCAACCTCTGCGCCTGCATTTCTACCCTCTCATGGCTACCACATGGAGAGAGAAATCTGCACACATAAAACAAAAAATAATAAGAATAATAATTTTTAAAAAATAAGGGTGCAACAGAGGAGCAATTAAATCATTCTTCCTCTTACATAGCCACCCCTATATGTGAGGATTATCCGACAAAAATAAAATCCACCAAACCCTTCTTCCACTCCTCCATTGTAGCCAACCAGTAGAACAAATGAAATGGAATAAATTAAAATAATATATATATATATATATACAAAAGTTTGTGGAAGATCTCCACGTCCTACACCAAAAATATATATTTTTCTTTATATTTCTACAAGCTAAACCCTCTTCCATAGACACGGTTTCATCCTAGGATTTCAAAGGAAGATAAGAAAGAAATAAAAGAAGAAAACATAAAGCAAAGATAAGGCTATAAAGAGAAGTTAGGGCTTGCTCAAACCCTAGGAGATCTATGATTGTTAATCCATTTAATATAAGGGCCTTGTTTTAACCTGGATCTTCCACTTGTAGGGAGACCATAATTTTGACATATTCATTATTTTGTTAATTTTCCCCTCTCCCTTTAACTTGGGTGAATGAGAATTAATTATAAATTGAATTTAACTTGGTGGTGGTGTAGAGGTATCTTTAAATTGAATGTTGTTTTATTTTTTATGCTCAATGAAACTTTCTCTTCTATCCACATTGGAAACGGAATGAGTTTTTGACATTGAAATATGGTAAATTACCCATTTAAGGAGAAGTCTTAAGAATAAAGTTAATTATATATATATGCTTTAATATTAAAAGGTATAAATTGTATATTTTGGGGAGTAGTTTTAATACGGGAAGGATTAAAAGAATTTATGTAGGTTTACATTAAAAAGAGGTAAATATTGGTTAAAATTAATGGCTTTTAGATTTACAATATTATTCGTTAATGTTGCACTTTTCTTATTAGTATTTGAAGTCATATTAAACCTAGCAAGTCCTTATTCACACAAATTTTAGAATAAGATGCAAGTAATAATAATTCTTTTAGTCTACGAGAAATTTAACTATTTAAAAAAAAAGTTTCGCTCATGGTTAATTGTTATCTGAATGGTATTGAAAATAATAATAATAATAATAAATTCCATTTTTTTACTATATAGTTGATGGTATTTTTGGGTCGCAAAATTGGGGCGTTACATTTGGTATCATTGCTTGGGTTCCAACACCGGGCGCACTCGATATGAACGTACAATAGGTTAATAAGGTTGGTTTGAATTGTTGCCCATTCGACAAAAATATTTCTGCTAAACTTAATCACTTCCTTCATATATTGTTCTGAACGTCGTTACAAGGAGGTGAGTGTCACACCACTAAAACACTCACTTGGGAGTGTTGTTACCACTCTTAGGATGTGATTTTCCCTCAAATACCCACTTAGATGGGAAATGTTGAGCAAGGGAACAATTGGGGGTGATTGGAATGTAATATTTGTTCAAATTCTCTATGCTAGAACAATTTGAAAATGTTAGAAATAGTCATTCAAAATTAGCGTACAAAACAACTCTGTGACTTCCATAGCCGAGATTAATTAAGTTGATCATGCCCTCTAGTTACATGGGAAGTCACAAGAACATTTAAACCTAATATATAAACATCATTTTATCATTTTTTTGTATGCAATTTGAGTCTAGTTTATCACATTTCTATATGGGACAAGAGGTGAAATCCAAGAAATTCATTTTGAATTTGACCCATGGTTTAGGGAGCCTTAGTAGGAAATTAAAATATATGACTTCCAACCTTTAATATTTCTACATGTCAATTGGTTTTAGTAATTAGTTTCGAGAAAATAGAATGGGGAGTTAGTTTTTCAAAGGTGTTTAAGAGGCTCTAGTCATTCTAGCACAATGACAAACTAGTAAATCACATAAATCAGCTTCGACAATGAGGTCATAACTAGAGTTTTGGTTATCAGAGTTTCATTATGTAAGTTGTAGCGGATTCTATATATATAGGAGAATAGATGCAAATTGATAGCACACATTTTCGAGTTGTGAATAGTTGTTTTCAAAACCCCTTTTCAAGCCAATTTAAAAAAATATATCTATTGAAATGCAATAGCAAAACTTTAATAGTTGGATCTGAGAAAGTGCATCCAATTTGAGATTCATTTGCTTGTTTTCAATATCATATGTTTTGTTTGATTCCCTATATAAAAAATAATTGGCTGGAATTATTTGTTTTTCTATTTGGGTATTGGTTAGTTGTTTGGTAGGCCCTTTTTGCAACCATTTTGGCTAAATTGTAGAACAAGAAAACTAGGTTATAGTGAGCCGTTGACTTCTTAGAACACCTTTGGAGGGTGCAAAATTTTATTTTGGTGATTTACATGTGTTCTAGGTTAAATGTTACAACCTCGACAAAAAAATTTCTACAAGACATTTTGAATGCTAACTTCCTTGGTTTAGCTTGGTCATTTTGGACATCGTTAAAAAAAGTCTAATTGTTGGTTTTGAAAATAAGTAGTAGTTAGATATAAGAGTATAAAATTATTCCCTTGGTCTAGGAAATATGTTTAAGGTGTTTGGCTAATTGTTTCCTCTTTGAGTGATTTTTTGTTTCGTGAGAAACTTGCTCACAATTTTAAGGACACCATATTTAAACCAAAAAAAACCCTTTTGGTATGGGCGTAAAATAAATAATTATACATTGTATAGAACAACTTAACATGATAAAATGTTCTTCCACATCTTGAAATTTCATTATTATTAATTGGAATAATTTCTACCCTCATGTTTATGTTACTATTCTTAAATGTATAACCCTATTTATAAGAAAATCTACCAAACAACCTTATAAACTTGTGATCCTTTTTCAGGTGTAATTCTAAATTTAACATACTTGGATGAAATTTTTTGTTAATGTAAGCTCCTCTAAATTTTCTCTAAACAATACATGGTAAAAGGAAAGTATTCCTAGTGTCTCTTTCCATATGATGGCTTTATACAAAGTGATATTTCATATTCTTCTAAGTAAACTAAGTAGCCATTGAGCTATTGGAAACCAACTAGTTTGCACAACTTTAAATTCTTATCAAAGCCTTCAACATAACTTTTGGATTAACTTCAACATTGATCAAATTGTTATAACCTTATTGAGTTCGATAAGTCTATTTTCATATCACCTTTGACTGCCTACTAAGTCTTGTTGCAAAGTAAATTAGTTAAGACGTTTTACCTTAATAAGTGCATTTTTTATTTCACACCTCCTCGAATTGATAAAAATGATTTTAAACAAACATTTTTATAATGCTAAGACTCGTTTGTAGAAAACATGGAATCACCCTCTCCTCTAAAAAACTAACCTTAGCTCGAAATGGGTCTAGATAGTTGGTCTTATGTAAATAGTTGGTCTTAATGGAATAAGTAATGTTTACTAATAGGCATATTCAGTATTAGCCATTCACTAATGTTGTTCTGGTAAGTGAGAAAGTAATGTGAATAATCGAAGGTTTCAATGGTCTCAAAACTTAATATGCCTTTGGCTACCTAACTCTTAGGAGAATCTTGCGTAATATTACCTTCAAATTGCAAACTTGAAGTAACTTATTATAAGATAATTGATGTAACCCCTTATTGTGAGGACTAAGGATAACGAGTAACTATTCTTTCCACCTACCTTGGGTGAAGGCATTTCCTTTGATATCAATATAAACACTAATTAAGCAATGTAAATTTGGAGATTGTTTCTAAAGATATGTTGTTTTGGGGTACTCGTTAAAACACGGCCCCATTTGTTGTTACCACTCAATAGGGTGGTAGAAATTTAATGTTCTTTGTGTAAAATGGATTCACCCTCTAGTTAATGAGTGTATATATATATCTATATATATATGGGCAACCCAATGGTCATTTGTGACCAAATAATTTTTGAGTAAAAGTTAACATAAGTTCCATATTTTGAGAAGTATTAGGTTATATATTCCCTTAAAGGAAAATGTGTATTGATCTCTTAAACTCTTGACTAAGGTATGAACATAAAATTTGTGGTAACCCATCCATGTTATAATTTTGTAAGTTGCATAGTACCTTGATAGGATTTGGAAACGTTCCCTTTGAATGTATTTTGTTCTCCTAACTCATTAGATATTCTTTTGGTTACAGTGATAAAGAAATGATATAAATTTAAGTAAACTTCTCATATGTCTTATTGAATTGAAAATTCATTGTTCATTGGTTATCATTAAGTAAATGTGGCTTGTATGGATGTAAAAAAATGCAAAAAAAAAGTTGTTTTCATGGTGATTTTTTTGTAAAACTATAAACAATAATAAATTAAACTATCCCTTATGAGTTTTCTTAAGCAAATTAACAAAATTTAGACGTCCTAGAAAAAGGATACATGTTATAAACCCTTAAAAAACAAACTAGAGAATCAATCCTAACTGAATGATTGATATTGGTTGTGTGTATATTTCACCCACAATTTATTTGACACTATCATTATGTGAACGTAAAAATAATTGTCAAATTATACCATCACCCTTAACTATGCTTGGTATTATGTGAATCTTCATCCTTTACCTTAGTGAATAATGCAGATGTTAGAACCATATTAAATAGATGTCGTGAACCGTTTTCTTCCAATTTGATAGTAATGGTGAGATAGGAGGTGAAAACACATGTAAACTTGGAAACATTCACTCTCTTCTTGTGTGGCATTTGTAGTATCTTGTATGGTTTCCATGAGTAGGCTTATGCACATCATGTATATATAATTTGGTAACCTTGTTTGAACTGACTATTATGTTCCTTTGGCTGACCCATCAATAGTTCCTTTAATTATGGGCATTATTATCCACTTATGTGCACCCTTATAATAAATTTAGTCTTGATGCAAATAAAACATTTAGAAGCAATAATTTCCCTTAATTAATGTTCTCCTATTTGAGATATTCTTGATTTTGAACCATGTTATATTTGATGAGACATGTTTATCAAGACAAAAAAAGAAAATAAAATAATATAGTTCCCTTACAGTGACCTTAGTGTTCCCTTAAGTAATGTTCTCCTATTTGAGATATGCTTGATTTTGAACCATGTTATATTTGATGAGATATGTTTGTTAAGATCAAATAATAATAATTATAATAATATAGTTCCCTTAAAGTGAACTTGATGTTGGACCATACACTACGTGTGACCATTTATAGGTTTTAGACAATGATGATGATAACAATTTCCTTGGAAGCTATAAATTTCTTTATCTAAATTACTCTAATTGAAAGAAACACTTAATACATGACCAAGTCTAAATTGGTGGGACATGCTTGTTGTGACTAATAATTGCACCTAATATGAAACAATAACTCATGGATTCATATCCCTAACTCTTCCATGAGTGACTTGCTAGGAGGAAGTCTAATTTTAGGAGAGGGGGATGTAGTACCCACATTTTTCTAGCCTCAGTTATCTGTTTACTCTATACTCATATTTGAATGATTTGACATGGATTATGGTACATTTTGGTATTTAAGTTATGATTTTTAATCATTCGTGGACATGTATTATGATTTGGGTGCGTAGTGCCAACTTATCTTTGACTAGTATGATAGTTCATTTCATTAGATATTTTTAATACTAACATGTATGATGGCGTTGATCTTATTGGATATATGATGGACATATGGTTTTGTCACACATCTTGATTTTGTGGATTATGTGGTTATTTGAGGTTATCATACTATAACACAGATGGATGTTGATTATATGTACTGCAATGGCTAACACATGGTGAATTTATGTGAAATTATACATGTTTCTCAATTACAATTCCATATTGATGATGTGTTAGCATAGTTAGCATGTTTATACCTTGATTGGTTTATTGATTAGTTGATTTATACTTTTATTGGATAGATGTGTTTAATCTTTGCAATGAGTGTGCAGTTTACAAGGCACAGGAGAACGTGGGTCTTAGGGTGGCTACACAAATGTGCACAAGTGGCCCACGGGGCTGAGTCTTAGCCATGTTAGCTATATGAAGCTTATTGGTTGCATGTATTGTTTGGGCACCATAAGTGACCCTTAGATAATAATGTTGTATATTTCGTAAAATTTAATTGTGCTTAGGTTGTTTACTATTGTTAGGAACTAGGTTGGGGGACTTAATGGTCCCCACTTGCATTAAGGATGTGTTTGTTTAAGTGTTTACTTGATTAATGAGGTTTGGGGTCACATAAGCACCCTTGAGTGGGCCCTACATCCTCAAAAAATGTTTCCAGAAATTCCAAACCCGAAATTGGGTTATTTTTAGCATTTTTTGCGACCCCTTTTGGTTTTGGGGGTTCTCTTAGCATAAAAATGAGCCCTTGGACCCTACCTATTAGGTAGGGGGGCTTAATTTCAAGGCCAAAAGGGATTTTCCCTCCCATTTGGTCTCTCTCTTGTCACCATTCATGTAAGAATGGTTGGGGGTTGTGTTTTGTGAAATTTTGCATGGATTTGTTTTACTTTATTTTTAGGTAATTTGGGGGAGTAATGCTAAAATGAAGATCTTTATCTTTTCTTCCTTTTGTTTTTAGAATCTTGGCTTGGAGGGAAGAAAGGAGTGACACATGTCACCCCTCATTTGTGAGGAAGATTACTTTGTTTTCTTCAAATACTCCCTCATGTGGGAAAAATAGGACTTTTTTGTCATTTGGTGCTTGTAGCGCTTTTGGAGTTGGAGGTATTGCTTGGAAAAGGATTTGGATAAGATTAGAGATTGGAAAAAATGTTGGAGGTAGGATCTTTGATCCTTCTTTGTTATTTTACATGTTAAATTTTAGTTGCATCTTGTTGAAAGTATGGTCTTGATTTTTATGTGTTGCATGCTTGTTTGGTTGTGTTCTTTTGTTGTTTTATCCATCCATCATATGGTTTGATGGATTTGAGAGTTTAATTGGGGAAGAGGAAGGGATTTTCTCTCTTAAACCTCATGGCTTGATGGGCAAGCCATGTTGGTTTCTCTTTTATCCCCTCATATGGTTTGAGGTGGGGAAGGTAGTTCATATGGTTTGAACCCCCTTCCCCATCCTTGGAGAGGAAACCTAATGGGTTTGAAAATCCTCCCAAGGAGGAATTTAGGCAAATGGAGGAGTAATAAGGAGGGGTGATTGTTATGGAGGGATAAGGAGGATTTTGAAGATTTTGTAAGTGTGCATCTTATGGTTGGACCACACTCTATGGCACTATTGGATGTCTCATCTACTCTTCCCCTTGTTGAGGATGAATTTGATGTTCTCCTCTTTTTGTTTGGTTGTCATTTGTTGTGTTTTGTGGTGCATGAGTTTGGTCTTGTATGTGATATGCTTGTTGTTACATCTCCCTTATTCTTGTGCACATTTGTGGAAGCTAGTTCTCTCTCCCATGGGCTTGGGGGAGGCTAGCATGTCTTCCACCCTTTACAAAGGCATGCAATGATGCCTATAGGTTGGGTGGTGAATCAATTCTTTCTATTTGTGTTAAAGACTATGTGGAGTACAAGAGTTGGAGTTCAAGCTTGAAGGTGGTTGGAGCATTCTTGGTGATATTGGCATTTGTTTTCCCTAATTTTGGGAGAGTCTTACTTTTAAATCTCATGTAGATATTGCTATATCAAATTGTCTTTTTCCTTTGTAAGTTTCCCATGTTGGGATATGGTTGTAGTTTGAACAACTAAGTGTTATATTAGTGTTGTGTATCCTCCTTCAATCATGAAATGGAGCCTTGTAAATTCTTATCTTGTGCATTTTGGGCATCTTGTAATTTGTTTCATATGTTGTAATAAATTCAAGCTTTAAGCTTTCTTGTGATATATATCATCCTTGCATGGTAAATGTTGAAAGAATTTTGTAATTTGAAAGGAAATGGAAGGATGAATTTATGTGGTTTCTTCTCTTGAAAGATGGTTTTGTATGTTGATATTTTTGGTCTTCAAAGTAAAGCAAATTTTTACTCTTGTTGTATGAGGATAGATGCAATTTATCTTACTTGCTTTACTTTGAAGGAAACACAAATGCTTTCCACTCGTATATTAGAATACATTGCAAAATGAGAATTTTAATAGCATTGTTAGTGGCTAGAATTTTTAGGAGTTGTTGAATGTTTTATTCTTTCCTTGAAGTAAATATTGAAAATTAGTTTGTAAGAAATATATTTCTCACAAAGAAGGAATGATTTTTATATTGAAACTCATGTGTACCTATCACAAATTTTTAAATATGTTTCCCTTTTATAAATGACTATATACTTACAACCTGGATATGTACACACACACACACACACACATATTGTATATGTGTATGTGTGTGTGTATAAAGGCGTATATTTACATATATACATATACTTTTCATATATATAGGGATATAATTGAACAAAAAAATTTACAACTATTCACTATTAGTATATTTTGCTCCTCAATATATTCCCTATATATATGAACATATATGTATATATGTACATATCTATATACATATATATATATACATATAAACATATATATGTACATATAAACATATATATGTACATATAAACATATATATATGTAGATATATATGGTACACATGTTATCAAATTTGTAATCTCATCATAAACCTGAATACCACACACACACACACATAATAACACAAAAAAAAAACCTGCTAATATGAATGTAACCTGGGAAAATTTGAATTCAGATGGCAAGAATTATTGCAAGTTTAGATTTATTTTAAAAAAAAACATTCAATATTCATTGAATTTGGTTTGGGGTGGGGTGACCAAACCCTCACCCCCTCTCTACCACAAATCCTTCCATGTACCCACAATAACCGTGGGCACAACCACCATAACCCGCGTCCCCAATAAACCCTAGCTACTCCCTCTTTGCACAGTCAAATATATGTGTCTCTGTATATATTCACATGTCAAAAAAATTAAAAAAATCAGCAGATTGTTGGTTATAAAATCACAATAAAATAATGAATATATACATTTATTTATCCTAAAACAAAATATAAAAAAATAGTGAATCCCAGTTGTATATGAATTCTGTGTGGGAAAATGGGGAAGAAGGAAGCCCCAAATTAAATCCTGCAACAAATTCTTCATGGCCATTCATGGCTTCTTCCACAACCTACAAGCTTCCGCCAAATAGAACAATGAGAAAACAATAAAACAAAACAAAACAAAAGAACACAATATGATGAGGATTAGGGCAACATGGGAAAACCTAAGATCTTATGGCTAGGATTAAACCAATCCAATGGCCCACATTGTTCCCTACACAAATTTAAGTTGAGGGATTTTAGTGGGAATGTTTTGTTTTTATTATTGTTTTGGTGGCTTAGGTTATTAATTAAAATGAAAGGAGGGAGTGAGGGAAAATTTATATTAAATGGGGGAATTTTTTTTATTAAATATGTATGAGTAAGGTTATTACATGGGGGTGAATTTATTTAGATGTGGGTAAATTTAAATTAAGAGTAGGTAAATTAATTAAGTTGTGTGGGTTTTTTTTATGAGGGTGAATTAATTAAATAGACTTATTAAAATAAGAAAGCTATGGTCTAACATAAATACAATTATTATGGACTGAAGGGTACCTCTAACCTGATAACATTAGGGGAAGTTAAATAGCCATGATTTTATTATGTATAAACAAAAATTAGCCTGAATTTTTAGTACTTTACATTGTTTTCTAGTGGGTTAAAAATGGGGTATTACATTTGGTATTAGAGCTCATGTTCCAACACCGAGTGCACTGGGTTTGTTTATGTGAGGGATTAATAAAACCAGTTTGCTTTGTTTTCCCATTCAATGAAAATGTTTCCGCTAAACCTATACAATTTTCTTCTTTATCAATCGAAAGTTCGTAATGAGGTGTTTGACGTAGCATACCTAGGATAACCACTTTGGAGTGTGTTATTACTTTAGGATGTGTCTCGCATTTGATTTCAAGCTTGGATAATAAAATTTTGACCAATGGAATTTAGTGGTTATTGGAATGCATTTTTTGTTCAAACTTGGGCATTACATCTAAAATCACTTTGTTCCAACACCGGAAAAACTCGGTATAAACATTATGCAAAATTGTTCAAATTTGGCTTAAATAGCGGAGATCGTTAGGTTGATCATAGTCTCTAGTGATATAGAAAGTCATGACAACATTCAAACCCAACCTCTAAGATCATATGCTCATTTAAATGAATGCATTTTGAAACCTGTTGATCGCATTGTTGCATGGACAACAACTGAAATCTTAGAAAATTCATTTCGATTTGGACCTATAGTTTAGGGAACTTTAGTAGAAAATTGAAATCCGCCACTTCTAACCTTTAGTATTTCTACATGTCAATTGGTTGCAACAATTAGTTTTGTGAAAACAAAATGAGGAGTTAGTTTTCCAAACATGTTTAATAGGCCTCTAGTCATTCTGGCACAATGACAAACTTGTTCAATCACATAAATTAGCTCTAGAAATGAGGTCATAACTAGAGTTCTGGTTATCAGAATTATGTACCGTAAGTTGCATCATATTCTCTATATATAGTAGAATAGATGAGAGTTGATAGAACATGATTTTTGAGTTGTGAATGCTTGTTTTAAAAACCCATTTTGTAGCCAATTTCACTAAAAATCTGTTGAAATGCAATAGCAAAACTTTAATAGTTGGCTCAGAGAAAGTGTTTCTAGTTCGAGATTCGTTCACCCATTTTGAATGTCATATGTATTGTTTGAATCCCTATATAAAAAATAATTGGAGAAGTATTTTTTTACCATTTGGGTATTAGGTACTTGTTTGGTAGGCCCTTTTTGTAGCCATTTTGGCTAGATCGTAGAACAAGAAAATTGGGTCTTAATGAACCGTTTGACTTCTTAGGACACCTTTGGAGGGAAAAAGATTTTATAATATGATTATCATGATGATTTACATGTGTTCTAAGTTAAATGTTACAACCTTGACAAATTATGTGCTACAAGACATTTTTGAGTACTATTTTTGTTGGTATGGTTGGTCTTTTTGGACAACGTAAAAAGTTTAGTTATGTATTTTTGAAAATAATTAGTGTTCAAATATATGAGTGTAGAATGGATCCCTTGGTTTAAGGAATATGTTTAAGGTACTTGGTTAGTTGGTTTCCTCTTTGAGTGATCTTGTTGTTTCTTGGGAAACTGAACCACAATGTTAGGGGCACAACATTTAAACATAACAAAAAAACCCTTTTGGTATGGGCATAAAATAAATAATTGTACCTTGTATAGAACAACTTAACAAGATAAAATGGTCTTCCACATCTTGAAATTTCATTATTTTTGAATAGGAATAATTTGTACCCTCTCATGTTTATGTTAGTAATTTCAAATTTTATAACCCTCTTTATAAGGAAATCTACCAAACAACCTTATAACCTTGCTTTTTCTTTTCGAAAGCGTATTCTAAATTTAACATACTTGGATGAAAATTATTGTTAATGTAAGCACTTATAACTTGTCACTAAACAATACATAGTAAAAGTAAAGGATTCCTAGTATCTCTTTTTATATGATGGCTTTATACGAAGTAATATTTCATAGTTATTTTATCTTCTTCTAAGTAAACTAAGTAGCCCTTGAGCTATTGGAAATCGACTCTAGTTACACAACTTAAATTCTTATCAAATCCCTTAGCATAAATTTTGGTTTAGCTTCGGTAATGTTCTGGTTATTTTAATCCTCCTTGAGCTCGAAAGCCCATTTTCATATTGTTATCCTTTATTAATTTTTGTTGCAATGTACATTGGTCAAAACGTTTTACCTTAGTAAGTACACTTGTGATTATAAACCTTCTTGAATTGGTTAAAATATTCCTAAATGATCATGGTTATAACACTAAGACTTATGTGTAGAAATCATGGAATCACTCTCTCTCTTTCTAACCTTTATCTCGTGATCTAGAAGAACATTGATTATGCAAAAATAGACAACAATCTTCCATTCTCTCTCTTTGCTAAAGTAATATAAAATAAACTAGTGTCAAATTTCTCTCTTGGTTGGGCGATATGATACACGGTGTTGTTGGCCATAGAATGATATGGTGCAATAATGGTGAAAACAATTTTAGTAACCCACCAAAATATATACATATACATCTATAACTACATCTAGGAACTTATACCTTTTAACCAACAATAAAGTCACGAAATTATATGTAAGGGGAAATTTCGTCAAATATGTATTTCAACAACCTTGGTTTACCAACAATGTTATCATTTTTACCCCTTAAAATCTAAAATTGAGGTAATCGTAAGTTATTGTTTCAAATGGAATAAGTAATGTTTATTAATCTTAGTTATGTGATATTCATATAATATGGATTGCACTCTTAATTATTGGTCTTATGTACGTAACTTAGGCATTATGTTTGCACCGCTAAGTCCTAGATGAGAAAGTACACAAATAATCGAAGGTTGCAATGGTCTAACAAATTTAATATGCCTTTGGGTACCTAACTCTTATCAGACTCTTGTGTAATATTTCCTTCACATTGCAAACTCTAAGTAACATATTATAAGATAATTGGTGTAACCCCTTATTGTGAGGACAAAGGATAACAAGTAACTATTATTTCCACCTACCTTGGGTGAAGGCATCCTTTGTTATCAGTATAAACACTAGTTAAGAAATGTAAATTTGGAGTTATTTCTAAAGCTATGTTGTTTTGAGGTACTCTTGAAAACATGGCCCCATTTGTTGTTACCACTGAATAGGGTGGAGAATTTAAAGTTCCTTATCTGTAAATGGATTCACCCTCTAGTTAATGAATGTATATTTATATACTATGTCTAGCAACCCAATGGGCCATTTAGTGACCAAATAATTGTTAAGTAAAAGTTAACATAAATTTAATATTTTGAGAAGCATTAGGCTATACCTTTCCCTTAAAGGAAAATGTGTGTTGATCTCTTGTACTTCTTGAGGAAGGTATGCATAGGACAAGTTGTATTAACCGTCCACGTTATAATTTTTTAGTTTCTTAGTACCTTATAGGTTCGGGAAATGTTCCCTTTAAATGTATTTTTTTCTCCTAACTCATTGTATACTCTTTTGGTTACGGTGATAAAGAAACAACATAAATTTAAGTAAAATTATCATATGTCTTATTAAATTTAAAATTCATTATTCATTATTATAATTAAGTAAATGTGGCTTGTAAGGATGAAGAAAATGCAAAAGTTGCTTTGTCATGGTGAAAACTTTTGTAAAACTTATAAACAATAATAAATTAAACTATCCCTTATGAGTTTTCTAAAGCAAATTTTGAAGTGGGATTTAGGTGTCCTAGAAGATGGTACATGCTATAACAAAAACTAGAAAATCAATCTTAACTTAATGGTAGGCTATATATATTCACCCACAAATTTATTGAGCACTATCATTATGTGAACCTAAAAATAATTTTCAAGTCAAATCATCACCCTTAACTATGTTTGGTATTATGTGAGTCTTCGTCCTTGAGCTTAGTGAATAATGTGAATGTTAGAACCATATTAAATAGACTCGTAAACTGTTTTCTTCCAATTTGAGAGTAATGGTGAGATAGGAAGTGAAAAAACATGTAAACTTGGAAACATTCACTCTCTTCTTGTGTGGCATTTGTAGTATCTTGTATGGTTTCTAGTAGCCTCATGCAAATCATGCATATATAATTTATTAACCCTATTTGAAATGACCATTATGTTCATTTGGATCACCCATCAATAGTTCCTTTAAATATGGACCACTTATGTGAAGGTTAGACGATGATGGAAATGAAACTATTTGGAAGCTACAATTTCCTTGAGTAATATTCTCCTATTTGAGATATACTTGACCTTGGAACCATGTTATATTTGATGAGACATGTTTGTTAAGAAAAAAAAAAGTAAAATATAATAATATAGTTCCCTTAAAGTGACCTTAATGTTGAACATACACTACGTGTGACCATGTAGAGGTTTTAGACAGTGATGTTGATAATAATTTCCTTGGAAGCTACAACTTTCTTTAACTAAATTACTCTAAATGAAAGAAACACTTAGTACAGGACCAAGTTTAAATTGGTGGGACATGCTTGTTGTGACCAACAACTGCATGATATGACACGATACCTCCTAGGGTCACATCCCTATCTCTTCTAGTGACTTCTAGGAGGAAGTCTAATTTTAGGAGAGGGGGATGTAGTGCCCACATTTTCTAGCTTCAGTTATCTGCTAACTCTATACTCATATTTGATGATTAGACATGGATTATGGCACATTTTTAATATTATGTTATGATTTTTGATCATTTGTGGACATGTATGATGATTTGGGTGTGTAACGCCAACTTAGCTTTGACTAGTATGATAGTTCATTTTATTATATGTTTTGGATACTAACATGTTACGATGTGATTGACCTTATTGGATATATGATGGACACATGGTTTTGTCGCACATCTTGATGTTATGGATTATTTGGTTATTTGATGTGATCATATGATAACATGGATATATGTCGATTATATGTACTGCAATGGCTAACACATGGTGAATTTATGTGAAATTGTGTATGTTTCTCAATTACAATTCCATATTGATGATGTGTTAGCATAGTTAGCATGTTTATACTTCGATTGATTTACTGAGTAGTTGATTTATAATTTTATTCAACATATGCATTTAATGTTTGCAATGAGTGTGTATATTACAAGGCACATGAGAATGTGGGTTTTAGGGAGGCTACACGAATGTCCAAAAGCAGCCCATAGGGATGAGTCTTAGCCATGTTAGTTGTATGAAGCCTTATTGGTTGCATGTATTGTTTGGGAACCATGAGTGACCCTTAGATTATAATGTTGTATATTTTGTAAAATTTAATTGTGCTTAGGTTGTTTATTATTGTTAGGAACTAGGTTGGGGGACCTAATGGTCCCCACTTGTATTAGGAATGTATTTGTTTAAGTGTTTTCTTGATTAATGAGGATTGGGGTCACATAAGCACCCTTGAGTGGGCCCCACATCCTCAACAAATGTGTCCAAAAGTGCCAAACCCGAAATTGGGTTATTTTTGGCATTTTTAGAGACTCCTTTTGGTTTTGGGAGTTCTCTTAGCATAAAAATAAGCCCTTGGACCCTGCCTATTAGGTAGGGGGATTAATTTCAAGGCCAAAGGGGAGTTTCCCTCCCATTTGGCCTCTCTCTTGTCACCATTCATGTAAGAATGGTTGGGGGTTGTGTATTGTGAAAAGTTGCATGGATTTGTTTTACTTTTTTTTTTGGGTAATTTGGGGGAGTAATGCCAAAATGAAGTTTTATATTTTCTTCATTTTGTTTTTGGAATCTTGGTTTGGAGGGAAGAGAGGGGTGACACATGTCACCCCCTCATTTGTGAGGAAGATTACTTTTTTTTCTTCAAATACTCCCTCATGTGGGAGAAAGAGGATTTTTTTTTTTGTCATTTTGTGCTTGGAATGCTTTTGGAGTTGGAGATCTTTCTTGGAAAATTATTTGGAGAAGCTTAGAGATTGGAGAGATTTTTGGAGGTAGGATCTTTGATCCTTTTTGTTTTATTTTGCATGTTAAATTGTAGATTGCATATTGTTGAAAGTATGGTCTTGTTTTGTATGTGTTGCATGCTTGCTTGGTTGTGTTCTTTTATTGTTTTCTCCATCCATCATATGGCTTGATGGATTTGGGAGTTTTTTTGGGGAAGAGGGAGGGATTTTCCCTCTTAAACCTCATGGCTTGATGGGCAAGCCATGTTGGTTTCTCTTTTATCCCCTCATATGGTTTGAGGTGGGGAAGGTGGTTCATATGGTTTGAACCCCCCTTCCCCATCCTTGGAGAGGAAACCCAATGGGTTTGAAAAACCTCATAAGGAGGAATTTAGGTGAATGAGAGGAGTAATAAGGAGGGGTGATTGTTATGGAGGGATAAGGAGGATTTTAAAGATTTTGTAAGTGTGCATCCTATGGTTGGACCACACTCTATGGCACTATTGGATGTCTCATCTACTCTTCCCCTTGTTGAGGATGAATTTGGTGTTCTCCTCTTTTTATTTGGTTGTCATTTGTTGTGTTTTGTGGTGTATGGGTTTGTCTTGTATGTGATATGCTTGTTGTTACCTCTCCCTTATTCTTGTGCACATTTGTGGAAGCTAGCTCTCTCTCCCATGGGTTTGGGGGAGGCTAACATGTCTTCCAACCTTTGGAAAGGCATGTAATGATGCCTATAGGTTGGGTGGTAAATCAAGCCTCGCTCTTTGTGTTAAAGACTATGTGGAGTACAAGATTGGAGTTAAAGCTTGAAGATGGTTAGAGATTTCTTGGTTATCTTGGAGATTTTTTTTACCAATTTTTGGGAGATTCATACTTCTAAATATCACGTGGATATTGTTATACAAATTCGATTTATTCCTTTGTAATTTTCCCATGTTTGGGATATGGTTTGTAGCTTTGAAACCATAAAGTGTTGTAATAGTGTTGTGTATCTCCTTCAAATGTGGGATGAAGCTTTGTAATGTCTTGATTAGTACATTGTTGGGTATATTGTAGCTTTCTTCATATTTTGTAACAAGTTCAAATGTAATGCCCTCTTGTGATATATATCCTTACATTATAGCATTTTAGTGACTTAGAACCTTTCCCCTCATTATATGACAAATCTAGTTTTTTGAATCTCTTGTAATGTACTACCTTACATGTTAAGAAGGAATGTTTTTTTAGCTTTAATAAATGATAATGTTTATCTTATTTTGGGTTGTTATTACCATACTTGTTTTTTTTTTTTGTGATAAGAGGAATAATCCTCACATGTAAATTGTTTTTGGCCATTAAATGATCTTCTATTTAGAGTAAAAATGAGAATGAGAAGCATTGGGTTTTAGTATAATCTACTTGGATTAGAAATGAAACCATATTTCCATGATGTGCCAAATTCTAATTTGAAGAATTAAATTATTGGCTTACTTTAGATTCATTTTATTCTTGCTATGTGATTTATAATTCAAATCTTACAAAATGAGAGAGTTAATAGTATTAGGTAATGGGTGGAATATATATATAAAGAGTTAATAAAATGAGTAGCTAGAATAAATGAACCCTAGATTTGGGGTAAAATGCAAGAACAAGAATCCTTCATCCATTCCTTTCTCATGACCATCCATGGCTTCTCTCCACCAAAGCACCTGCAAGAAAAAATAAAACCAAATGAGGGAGGAAAGGAAACATAAAGATGAGTTAGGGAAATTTTAGGGAAAACTTAGATCAAGGGCCAAGATTTGTTTGATCTAGTGGCTCACTTCTCTCCCTACATAATTAAGTTGAGGGGTTTTGGTGGGATTGTGTTGTATTTATTAATTAGGAGAGGAGAATTTTTTTTAATGGGTAGCCATGGGTATTAAAATAAAAAGGAGTGATGCGAGGTCAAACTAATTTAAATAGGGAATTTAATTTGGGAGTGGGGTCTTAGGAAAATTAAATAGAGTGACCTTGGAAAAATGGAGATCAATTCTTTATTGAGCATTTTAATTTTGGGGAGGTAAATTATTAAATAAGTATTACTCTTAATTGTTTGAACTAACTATTACGAATGATAAATTAATACTCGAACTTAAATAATTTAAGAACAAAATTAATATAAGCTATTGTGGACATGGTTTGCTAATGTTAGGTGTTAATGTTGTAATAAATTTAAATAATTTTTTTTATAAAAAAAATTTCCCAGAATTTAGTGGTTATAAGGTACATTTTTAGTGATAGAAGGTGAGGAAGTTCATCTCGAATATATTCAATTAGGTAACCATTCTTAGTCTGAAATTCCTTTTCCTAATGTTGTGCTTAATTTACTTGAATTTGTTAAGACTTGTAATTGAGTTGATTCATACACCCTTTTTGGGTATTTTACTGGACAAGTTCACCTTGAAAGGTTGTTGAAACAATGGTGTCAAGCTTGAGGGAGTACAAAACCTCACTAAGGGTTTTTTTTTTGTTTTGCTTCAATGATGTTAAGCATTGCAAAGCCATTTTCAACCACAAAAAATCTTTCATTTGAAACAAACTCATGGTGTTTTCTCACTAGAATAGGGGCTTTCAAGTTTCCAAACAAACCAAGCTTATAATCTTGATATTTATTGAATTTCTCGGGCTACCTCTCCCCTTATGGGTACTTTTTGAACACTTGATAAAACCCTTAGGCCAACTTATTTGTCTGGAACAACAAAAAAATTTCAACACTCGCTATCAAAAGTGTGTTTGCATTGAGGTGTATTTATTCAAATACCTTAAGGAATCCATTGATATTTAGGTTAAGGATACCTATTTCTATCAATGAGTCCTTTATATTAACTTACATAATACCTTCTTTCTCTAACAGTATTTTTGCCACATGATTCGTCTCTAATGGAAGAATTCCACCATGTGTCACAAGACAAGGCTCAAATAGTGTCCAAAGCTCCTTCCTCAGATGGTTGGACCACAATAACCAATAAAAAGGGTTCCTCTCATGGTCCTGCAAAAACTTCATCCTTTCGACCAATTGCCACTTATGGATTTATATCATCTGTTACTCTTTCCAAACAAGTATTTTCCCTCGCCACCCTCGGCCTCCCCGTCCATTTCCTCCTCTCTGATGTCTACTTCTAAAATTTTTCCATCGAAATATCTAGATCATTTTATCTCCTTACCTCTTCAACTATTAGAAGCACCATTCATGGAAGATAATCAAATATCTTTCACCCAAAATCTTTCCTTAGTTTCTCCCATACCCCTGCACCAACGAAAGATAATGAATTTTTTTAAGAAAAACATAGACTGTTGTCGGTGGAAGATGTTACCCATGTCACTTTGTATCACAAATAGTTTTCCATCCTCTCCAATCTTGATGATGAGGGATTTATTTATCTTGAATCTATCGAATTATTTTGTACTCTTATAATATACATGGTCTTTCTAAACCCACATGGAGATATCTCGTTAGGTACAATTGTCTAGAGTTTAAGCACATATGCATGTTCTATGTTTGTAAGAAGTTAAACTTACATGATTTTTACTTAATTTTTTTTCTCGCACTATTTGGCCCAATGCTATATGTCATGCATCCAATCATGACCTAGTGTATGGAGGGGTAATGAATTTGAATTCCCTTGACCTTGCACCTTTCTCAACATGTGATCTCTTGGGACTCTCACCCCACTCTTCAAGTGGTTTGGACCCTCGTTTATTTTGACAGGCATAATTTGGGGATTACCAATATCTATGCATCTAATGATGTGATTGAAAGGTATCTGTTATGGCAATGGATTGATATCTCTTTTCCTAATGCTCTTTACCTATTTTGTGGGGATTTTAATATTTTTTAATACCCATATGACAATGTTGGTCATTTTCTTATGAATTTGTGCATGGGAAAATATGAGGCCTAGTTCTACATGAGGCACAAGATCTGAATTTTTGACCCCAATATCCTTTATAAAGAGATCTCCAATTATGCCTAGTTTACATGGTCCAATTTCCTCCAATGTCAATATATGATTGTTCATTAGTTAGATCGTGCCCTTATGTTGATTCAAGAATTCTTATTTCTTGAATGCATACAAGGTAGGCCTATTGGAGTTGATAACAATGTTCTCTTATTAGATAATTCCCCCATTTTATTTGACAATAATTGGAATAAAACTATAAAAATACCTTGTGAACTCTCAATTCTACTTAAACACATCACACTTGAAGTATGCTTATAATGTGTCATATATCCAGCACATATATAACTTAGCTCCTCATCTTGCTAGGAGGGGAGGCTAGATTTCCTATTGGAATGATGCTATAAAATAATGATCAACTTTCTCTACATCTATGGAAAGTAACATGCTCTCTTTTAACCATTTATGCATGAGGCCTCATATCAGGAGTTTCAATGAGTTTCACAACAAATTAATTTCTCTCCTTTCAATCAGTCCCTACAAAGAATGGGGGATTTTGTTGTGTGATTGGTTATATTGAATGAAATTTTGTGACAAAGATTCCAAAGAGTTAGTTGTTGTGCTTCATGTCATACACTCCCCTAATCAAATCAAATCCATTTTTCAATGAAATTTTTGCCACACTACTTTTCAATATATCCTCTTAGTCTTCATCCATCACTACCATGGGGTTTTTTCCCCTCAACTTGTCATCCCAGCTAGATAAGAGGTCCTTTTGAAATTCCTTTCAAGTTGTGCCTTGCAAAGTCTCACAACCTCGACGAGTTGTGTAAAAAATAAAATTTTCTCTCATATACCTTAAGGAAGAATAATTTCAAATGAATCCTGAAAAATATCAACGGATTCCCATATGAATTCTATTAGAGGTTATTGGACATCTTGAGGAATGATTGACACTACCTTTAACTTGAAGCTTTAGATACCAATTATTTTGATGAATTGATTAACCAAGGAAACATCAAGTTTATCCCCAAGTTTATAGACGTTGAAAAAATAACTAATTGGATACCCATCATGTTTCTAAATATGTCTTCTGGTTGACATAAAATATATTCAGTTTGATACATTTATAGCCCCTAAAATCGTGCTCACATTTACATGATTCCTAATAAAGAAAAATAGTAAATTAGAAATCCCTTTAGCCTTTTACTTTGTCTTCTTCACTTTATACATCTAGCGGTCTTGCTAACATTTGAATTTTTAATCTTTCTATGGAATCACACACTACCACTCAGCTAGGAAAATAACACCAGACGCTCATGTCCTCCTGGGCCTCTTTAGCTTATTTCTATCCTTTTAGATCCCTTTCCCTTCTTAATTAATTTTTACTAATTTGGGTTGGCATTTGAGTTGTCAATTACAAAATTCAAATAATGAAATCATCTAAATACACAGTTATGTTTTCATAATAAACAAACAAGAACTATAAATTACATACTATCACTTAAGCTTTCATCCAAAGGAACAAAGAAACTTTAAGACATCCATCTATCACACTCATTAAAGGGATAAAGGATGCATTATTCTGCATACACAACATAGGAGGGGAATATTATTCTATTTCACCCCACACATTCGATACATCTGCTACATTCTATATCTAGCCTACTATGATTGGTGAAACTTGTACAAGGGCATCCTAGGGAATTATTTAAAACACTCTCACTCAAAATTACATGGTGAATAATATGTAGTTCAACACTTGGTCATAATTTCACTCTTTGGGTGACCTCCATGGTCAATCTGACTCTCCATTTCGTATTTTCCTTTTTAAGTATGATGCAATTTTTGGTTATGTGCAGTTGAACTTATTTCATACATGTTTGAGGTACACTCGCATATCAGAAAGTGAATCCAAAGTGAGAGACATAAAAGGACAATACACACCATTCAAACCTAAAATAACTAGATCCACAACATCTACTTAGACACCAATGCCTAGATCCAGATGCCAGCACCAGATGCTCATGTTCTCTTGCACGTGCTTTTATCTTATGCATTTTAAAGTCTACAATCCCGAATGAGCATTAATGACACTCTCCTCAGTCTATTTCAACTATTAACCTGCCCATATAACTTCAAGATTTCTCAGGAATAATAATCCTCTTTATCTACCTCTCTTTCTTAGGGTTTCACATTTATATGCTTGTTTACTTTCATATTATTATACATTAGCATTTGTAAATAATTCATTATAGCAGTTACTTTGAAATAATATTTAATTCAATTTATATTAAATCATTTGGTAAACCTCATTGCTTGAACCCAACCTTTCTTCTAGGATACCTTTTTTTATTCTCCCATGGCTGAGAGTTACGAACCCTTTACCAATGAAGACCTCTGTGACCTCCATACCAATATTGATGAACATCCTTAATATTTAGATATTTTATTGTTTGTTGTTCATGAGGAATCCACTAACCTAGATGATCTCAACCCGCTAGTCTCTTTTAATAATTCTCTTCCTATTGCAACATAACCTCTTAATTCTACCCTCCCACCCACCTCCATTGTTCTTGTTTCTATACCTACTCATACCAATCATTTAACCCATCATATTACTTCACATACATGACAAGATGCATCTTATGGAATTCAAGACTTAGCTTCGTTATACTAGGTTATGTAAATCCAAATCCATCAATTACACCAAGTTACTTCACATTCCTCTCCATATATTGATTCCTCACTTCTCCTTCACATCCCTTTTTCACACGCCATATCTTCTCATCCACTACCCTCTAACTTCATTACAACCAAGATTCCTACATTCAATGACCATTGTGACCCTCAGGAGAATATTTGATCTTTTCATGTGGCATGTCTTGATTATGTGGATGATTTTACATTAGTAGTAAAACTATTTCCTACAATCTTGCAAGATTACACTATGAATTGGTTTTATGATCTACCTATTCAATCGGTAACCTCTTTTCCATACTTAGTCGATGTTTTCATCATACTTTTTTCTATCAATATCAACTCGAAGATATCTTATGCACAACTTTCTCAAATTAAACAAGGATCTAATGCACATCTAATAGACTATGATTTGTATTATAAAAACAACCTTTCTAGAATGAATAATGTACTAACTAATCTTGAATTGCAAGATCTCTTTAATCAAAGTAGCCTTGTTCAAATGAGTAACATTAAATAACCAATTAATAGAATGTTAATGTGAGCATTAGAATATGTAACACATATAAATAAATACAAAACATAGTAAATAAAAGTGGCACAGAAAACAATAATTACATAGTTATAACTGATCAAGTCCCAACTAATATCAATATTTCTTGTAATTTATATTTAGGATCGGTTAGGTCTAACTAAATACCAGATTATTTGATTAAAGTTTTAAAGGTTCAATATATTACATGATTATGTCCAATCAAACCCCATTTGAGATTAAAATCACCTATTTGGATGAAAATGCATCAATTGGCACTAGTTTTATGCTATTGAATACTTGATTTTTTTAATATAGTATACAATTGGGGCTAGCCAACCCATATTAATATTGATATATCCATATTACTCTATTTGGACTAGATCAAACCTAAATAGATTCTAGATTAAATTAATTAAACATGACAATTTCAATCCCTTATGTAATCAGTGTCGATCAATAACAAATCGACATTAAAGGGCTCAACTGACACTCATTTTATATTAGATATCAATATTATTACTCTATTGGTTCAATATAATAAATAATTAGGGAGAATTGATCCTAAATTGAAATCATTTTGACATTTTATTGTATTTGGAATTGATTGGCCCCAATGAAATACTAGATATAACCAA
This sequence comes from Taxus chinensis, assembly GCA_019776745.2. NCBI lineage: Eukaryota > Viridiplantae > Streptophyta > Pinopsida > Cupressales > Taxaceae > Taxus > Taxus chinensis. The sequence goes on along the minus strand of CM034147.1, from coordinate 195,404,178 downwards.
TTTTAATCAAAATGTTAGATTTTTTATGCAATTGGATCTATTAAAAAAAATTGAAAATTATAAAGCCTCAATTAGTTTTTAGAGGATATATTGGCCCTCTTCACATACTAGAGAAAAAATAATTTACCCAATTAGTTTAATTGAATGTGCACTTGAAGTTCTAATTCACATTAAATTTCCTTTTTCTACATTTGGGCTCAATAGGCCTAAATTGTCAACTACATTGGACCAATTTTATGTGCAAGTTTCAATATCTTATGTAATATGTAATAATGATGCCCTTATTGACATTAAATTATGTGAAATGAATGTAAAGGGATCAATTTACCCTAATTGCATATTTTAAATGGAACCAATAATAAAAAAGTTAAACTTAGTATGTAATTTGCGTCAATGGAGCCTTAATTAATATTACATATTAACTTTTTTTGTGCTTGGGATTGATTGGTCCCATTTTCATTCCAAACTAAACCAATTTTACTCGATATTATCAATCCCATGCTCAATTAGTATCAATATATCCCCAATTGACATTATAATCTCATATAGTTTGATTACAAGGGCCAATTGGATGTAGTTTCATAAATGAGGTTGAACCTATTTATCAATTGGTTCAATTTTGTATGTAACTAGAGATAGTAAAACCCAAATCAAATTTAGCTTCTATTGTTTGATAGGAAACACAAGGATAAATAATAAAAAAGATTTATATATCCACCAAAATAAATAATCCATGGATTATAGTTTATGATTGAACAATAAGTTATAATGAATTACATCACAAAATGAATTAGATATTAGATTTCATATATAAACATGAAAGTAAATGAACACAAGACACAAAATTTATGTGGGAAAACCCGTATGATGGGAAAGAATGTGTCTAGGCATCCTACACTCTTAACATACATTTAACCAGGGTATTCGAGGCAATGAGTAAAGAAAACACCAAGATTGCCATACAAACATATAAAACTAAAGGGGGTATAGTGACAATTATGATTACATACCCCATGCGAAGTAACCCTTACACTAGGACAAACTAAGGTTTCCAAGGCCTTAGGTTGAAGAAGAGAAAGGAACTCTTTGAAGGTATCCACACTATAGGCATAGTAATAAAGAAAATAAGCATGAAATATCTGTACTAACCAAAGGAAAGCATTTAACATTAAATAAACTAAAATAAAATATCCTAACTTAACATGTTCATAAATACTACTCTAACGTAGAGTATGTGATGAATGTAGGGAACTACTCTATACAAAATGAAAAAGAGGGTTAAATAAGTTACCTATTGGGGTCAGTCGCTGATGTATTTATCTCCCAAAGGACCATACACAAAGAGAGAACAACTTTCAAGTGGAGAAGCGGAAACATTATAGTCCTAGCTCACTATAGATGACCAAAAAGTAAAAGTAAATTAATCCAAAGAAGAACAATCTACAAAAAAAATCAAGATGTAAGAAATCCAAAAACTAAGTGAGAAGGTGCAAGTTTTTGTAAGAGATAATAGGTAATGGAGAGTTCCTTTTTGTAATTATGTGATGTTCTTTATGTGTTCATGGGAGTTGAGGTATTTATATTGATACCATCTCCCATGGGAAAAGGCATCAGCAAGGTTTTGAATTTGCACCGACATAATCACCCATGGGCGATGGCATCGGAAAGGGAGGAAAATGCAAGGGGATATGTGAAATGATTCATGAAGAATAATAATGATGCAAAATGAAAGAAGAGGGGTCATGAGCAAGTAATATAATGAAAGAATGGGAGGGAAAAAAGAGGAATATGAGTAAAAGAAACACATAAATGGGACCGAAATTTGTTCTCGCTCAATGTATCATCCCTTACCCAATGGTTATGTGAATAACTGTAACCCTATCCTAGAATGGGCCCATTAAGGAACTCGCACGATAGATATATGCATTAGCAACCTCTAACCTAAAAAGATAAATTATTACTAACAGGTATGAAAATAGAAATAATAATTTTTGTGTGTGTATATATATGCCCCATCTGTTGATTAAAACATCTCAAAATAGTAAAACATGGGATAGTCACTAGAAAGAAAAATATGTAACACCAAAACTAGAAGTATATGCTGAAAGGAAAGAAAGGACTAGCTAGAATGAAATATACCCACCAATGCGTACTTGATAGTGTCTTTCATCCTATCATGTACTGGTGCAATACATGTTGTTAGAACCCTAGAGAAGCAAAATATAAAGGAAAGACTAGATGATCATCAATAAAATAAGACATAAATCACCTAGATAGGGGCCCATGGGAAGGATATCGTGGATTTGGGAGTTGGAGATGAGGGATCATAGTGTCAAATCCAAGCGGCGGGTAGTAATACTGTAATTTGTACAAAAAAATGTATGGTAGAAACTATAAAGAGGTATTTACGTAAAAAATGAATGTGAAAATAAAGAGAACATGGAGGATTATCCCAAAGGGATAATAGTAACACTCAATAAGAAAAAAAAACCATGAGATAGATGTTATAAGAATAAAATAAATCCAAGTAAGACATGATCCTAAGCGAGAATGCATAAGACCATGCAAATCCCATAGAAAACGACACGGTGAAAAGAAGCCAAGATAGGTGGAATCAATACCGTGACATTCGAATGGTAGGAGATGTCATCGAAAAAGAATACAAGATAGGTGATATCAAGATCACGAAATTCCAATGGTAGGAGATGTCAGGGAAAAATAAAGATGAATGATTGTAGAGTGTTGGTGATAAAATCATCAATTTGATTCAAAATATGATTTCCGGAATGAGTCACAAAAACAAGAGTTGATTATTTACATAGCAGAAAAACCATTTTTTTTGGTGAAGTCTAATGAGGTGATTTATGTGTAAGGTTGACCATCTGTGGTGAGATAGGTATGCATGGAATATATCTTGCATTGATTTCGGATGCTTTCCTTTGAACTATACAATGTGGGGCTCTTCCCCAAAGAGGGAGGAAAAATAATATTAATAAATAATAAGGATATTATAAGATGCTTGTGTGGTAGTGAAGTGACATATGCATGAGTTTGAGTGGAGGGATTTTTATAGCTAGTTGGGTAAGTGCTTCAAGAGGACCCTACTCTTCATGATTGAAAAATTCAGTGAGATGAGAGTGATGGGTGTCCTCAGAAATAATGTTTGATAAAGAAGGGATATCTAGAGAGACTTTAGAAATAGTCCGCTTCTCATTTTCTACACCATCGGCTCTGCAAGTTTTCTTTTCATATGGGTGAAAGGAATGTATAGTCAAGAAAATAGTTTTAGACACAATCAGACGTACATAATATTTTTCTTAGGATCTAAAATTGTCTGCGGGTAGGAAAATGATTTCAGATACCATCGATCTTGTAGAATATTTTTCATAGGGGCCGAAGGTGTCTACAGGTAGGAAAATAGTTTCAGACACCATAAGTCATGTAGTAAATTTTTCGTAGGGGCCAAATATTTCTACAAGAGGAGGATCTTTTCTTGGGAAGCCTATGGCTGAGGTACAACAGGGTACATAGTTGTTCTTTTCTTGTAGGAAATTTAAATGGTATTGGTTTCAAATCTGGAGGACCACATTTGAGCCAAGGCATGTTGATAATATGATGGCTCTATGGTGCCCACGATATTTTTCATGGGCCTTCTATGAAGATTAATTTGACATTTGGAATGATATTTTTCTAAGGAATGATATTTTTCATTTTGGACCTTTTACGATATCTCACTCCAGGTTAGTGGAGGAGGAATATGATTCATGTGCACAACTACCAGTGTGGGAGGTTTATAAGAAGGCATGCTAGGAACACCATATCGATATAATAACAATAACATATGATTATGCATCTGAATCATGCTAGTTGTGGTGGTAGCCTAGGATAAGGCTATCTGCTATATAGAGGAACGGTGACCTTTAAAGGTGGGAGAATTTTTTATTATTATTTTCATTAGTGGGATTCCTATTGGACTCAATTTGATTAGTTTTTTTGGGAAAAGAGTAAAGGACACACCAAGACCAACATAAAAATGAATATAATTAAACAGGGTACAGGGAGCGCTATGAATCACATACTCCAAGGGAAGAAACCCTTACACTAGGACAAACTAAGGTTTCCAAGGCCTTATGTTAACAAAAGGAAAACATGTAGCATGAAATAAACTTAAATACAATATGCTAATCTAGCATGTCCATAAATTAATAAGCTAACATAGAGTATCCGACAAATATAGGGAAATACTCTATACAAAAGGACAAAGTGGGTTAGAGCACGTACATATTGGGTGGTGGCCGTTGATCCTTCTATCTCCCAAAGGAAGAAAAAATAAAGAGAGAATAGATTTTAGGTGGAGAAGGGGAATAAATCTAGTCCTAGCTCATTATAGATGACACAAAACTACAAGAAAATCAATCCAAGCAAGGAGAATATCCAAGCCAAAATTCAAGATGTAAGAAATCCAGAAGCTGAGTGAGGATGTGCAAGATGGAATAAGAGAGAAAAGCTAATGTTGAGTTACTTTGAACAATTATATGATTTTCTTAATGTGTAAATTGGAGTTAAGGTATTTATACCAATGCCATCACTTGTGGGTGAGGGCGTCATAAGGGGTTTGAATTTCCACTGATGCAATAGCCCGCAGGCGATGGCATTAGCAAGGGTGGAAAAATCAAGGGGAGATGTACAAATAATCATGAAGAATAAAAATTATTAAAATAAAAATGGAAGGGTCATGAGAAATAAATATTTCAGAAGAATTTGAAGGAAAATAAGAGGAATATGAAAAAAATAAACACATAAATGGGACCAAAATTTGTTCTCGAGAAATTGTTAGTAATATGTATGAAAATAGAAAGCATAAATATTTAGGTGTATACTAAACCTTTCAGTAAAAAACCCACTCAAAAATCACTTATATTTATTGAGAATATGTATTTCACCCACCGCTACCACTATTCCCTTTAATCCATAGCAGTTATACCTTTAATAAGGAATTATAAACTATCACATACATTCACTCATGTCTAGATATTACACTCACATCATTCGCATCATGTATCATTAGTATACTGACATATACATCTCGCATAATCAACACGTGTCTTACATACATGTATAAAATCTCAAATGAGATCAACTTGTTTTAGAAAAGGTGGGTGGCCCATTACATGGGTAACTTTTAGAGTTCAAATTTAAATATCTGCTCACGCAGTATGGGATCTACCACCTTATTGTTTTAACATAAGTTATAAGCCAATACCTTTAGTCTTTGGTGGGTTTCCATTAATTCATATTCCCGCTTAATATTATAAACTCAACACTACCCCTTAATGTTAAATAGGGAAACATGCAAAAAAAAATTTATAGAAAAGAACTTACAATCCATAAATCGTCACTTGAATATTTAGGCTAGCATGGAAATACTTAAATTTTATTCCAAATAACACATGCAGAGTCACCTTTTTTTACAAAAGGAATTACAATCCATAAACCATCTAACTGATTTAGGCTAGCTTGTGAAACAAATTTTGTTCTATGAACTTTGTAACTCTACACTACCACAGTACACTACTTCAATGTTCTATGGACTTTGTAACTTTGTGAATCAATTTAGGTGTTCTGAAAGTTTTATAAAAGCAGTGGTAGACTGATTTATTGTCTTACAAACTTTGTAACTATGTAGTATACTACTATAGTATCTCACATATTTGAACTAGTTATGAGCCAATGTAGATGTTCAACTAGTTATAGAAAAATTGTGATAGATTTATTTAGTGTTTTGCAAAATTCAAGAATCTTTGGTAAAAATTAAGTGTTACTGATGTAGATCCTCACTCAAATTCGTTCATCCAACATTCCCTTACCATGAAATAACTTCAACTTTTTCCTTAAGTCAGTCTAAATCATTCAATTTTAAAACTATATCACTCATAAGTAAAAATTTCACCTTAACCTCTCTTTTCATGAAATACTTTGATATCTCTACCCTTATTAATGTTATGACAATACTCAAAATAGCAATTAACAAGCATGAGAAAAAATACTCTAACCATTCTCTAACTTCCCTTCCTTAACATTTGTGGAATAAGCTTCTGGAAAGCAGATCTTGAACCTTCTTATATGACTAGTTAGAACTACCTTATTACCATGCCTTATGTCCTTCTCCAAGTCTTTATCCACGTTCTCTATACTTCGTTACTAGCCAGGAATCCTTATGCCCTGTTGTAGGTTTCAACTTTCTTCTTCAACGACTCAAATTACTTATTCCTTCTCAAGAGAGAAGGTCTTAAATCTAGTAGATTATTTGAGTCTTGATATTAATGAATTCATGTAGCCATTTTCCTCATGTCCTTAGTGTTTCCATCCAACTATTCTAACCATTATTTTGACTAGAATAATTCAAAAGGGCAACTTCACCTTCGTTTAATAAAACTGTCCTTTTTAGAGCACAATAAAAATTATCTCTAGTTACTTCATAATCAGAGCATGCTAGGAATCTTATATGTAAAATGAGACCAAATTCCAATACCATTTTACAAGTAGAAGATGTATGTCAAACATAGGTTCTTCAATGCTTGTCTAAAGGTGTTTTCCACAATTGTATTTCCGTGACTGGTTAACCCTCTACTAGCCCTACCTGGGAAGTTTTTCTTCTTTAAATTTGAGCGTGTTCACTTACTCTTTAAAGTACCAAAATTTATTAGAACCCATTTACAGATTCTATATGTATGGAAACTATCTCAGGAATTTCATAAAATTCCCTTAAGGTTAACTCTACAACTTCTAAACGAGGTCTTAAATATTTTGTACAGGACTGTAGGTATATTGTCACTAAGAAAAAAAGTTTAAAATGTTATCAAGGTTCAAAAATTGTGTATTCCACATCAAAAAACCCTCTAGGTATTTTATCTCCAATCTCGAGACTCTTTTTCCACAAATAGTCATTCATTCATTTGTTTTTGTCTTGCTTCATTAAGATATTGTACTACTCAGTCCTCTTTAGGACACACTATCATGGTAATTAAGGGTTTAGAGCTAGTTTAGAACCAAATATTTTGAGGATAAGATATGAAAAAATATAAATATCAGAAGTGTCTAAGTTATTACCTTACTTCCTTCTCATAGGCCTTTAAATCGAGTTCTCTCTGCTAAGCCCTGGGTTCTCCATCTTTCTATAAACTTATCAATAGATTGTCACCAAATGCACATAACTGAATACTTGAAAATGATCCCTAGTACTAAAATATATTGAAGAACAACCTTGAGTAACTATATTGAATTTTTGGAATCTCATCTCCTTATAGAGATCAAGAAATAAAAAAAATTCTCAAACCCTATGGACGGTCTTCCAACTAGCCCAATAAAAAACATTTTATTATAAAATGCATAAGCTTTAATATCAAGGCTTAAGGTCTATACCTACGTCTTGTTTGAACTCCCTTCACACATTTAACTTAACAAAAAGTCTTGAATTTTTATTCAATTTTTAATTTAGTCACACAACCTACTACTCTACCCCTAAAATCAAGTTTATCACTACTTTTTCTAAATTGTGCAAAAAAATTGATATTTCCTTTCACTATGAGGGTTCCAACTGACTTAGTAAATGATAAAACAACTTATTACAATCCTAGAAATATTATTTTACCTCATACTTGTTAATCAATATTTTGTATTTTACGTCTCCACACAATTATGAGACTAGGAAATCCAACATGCACACTATTACATTAAAGAAACATGCACAACTACTACACAAAAAATTACCTTCACAATGTTTTTCTTGAAGCTTCTCATTGTTTTGACTCTCATTATAATGGAATGAGGAAATTCAATTATAATAAGGTTTTTTATATCCACCAATCTTCTTTAAACCATGATTCTAGAACCCTTAGATCAGTTACAACTATAATTTATAATCATATGTTCATGATTTGGAGGTATTTTACACTATATGTTTGTAATTTAACTCTAAATAACACTTTTCATGTCTCTAGACACCCCTACTATGCTTCATTGTACCAACTACAAATATTATGAGCTCCAAGAATACATTAAAACATCAAAATCTGTACAAGATGACTCTTCAATTTCAAATTTACATTTGGGAGGGAAAATGTCTCTTTTTAATTTTTGAAAAGCGTAGAACCAAACTATCACATCTAATTGACTATTAGAAATCTCTAGGACCTATGAAAACAACTGTAAACCAAATTTGGATGATTTCATCCTTATGTACATGCTAGAGTTGATGCTCCTACATAAGTTCTATGAACTTTATAAAAATCATATGGCTTTATTATCAAGGCTTAAGGTTTATACCTAAGTCTTGTTTGAACTCCCTTCACACATTTAACTTAACAAAAAGTCTTGATTTTTTATTCAATTTTGAATTTAGTTACACAACCTACTTCTCTACCCCTGAAATCATGTTTATCACTACTTTTTCTAAATTGTGCAACAAATTTGATATTTCCTTTCACTATGAGGGTTCCAACTGACTTAGTAAATGATAAAACATCTTATTAAAATCCTAGAAACATGAGTTTCCCTCATACTTGTTAATGAAAATTTTGTAGGTTACGTCTCCACACAATTATGAGACTATGAAATACAAGATGCACACTATTACATTCAAGAAACATGCAAAACTACTACAAAAAAAATTACCTTCATAATGTTTTTCTTGAAGCTTCTCATTGTTTTGACTCTCATTTTAATGGAATGAGGAAATTCAATTATAATAAGGTTTTTTATATCCACCAATCTTCTTTAAACCATGATTCTAGAACCCTTAGATTAGTTACAACTATAATTTATAATCATATGTTCATGATTTGGAGGTATTTTACACTATATGTTTGTAATTTAACTCTAAGTAACACTTTTCATGTCTCTAGACACCCCTACTATGCTTCATTGTACCAACTACAAATCTTATGAGCTCCAAGAATACATTAAAACATCAAAATCTGTACAAAATGACTCCTCAATTTCAAATTTACATTTGGGATGGAAAATTCCTCAGTTTATTTTTTGAAAAATGTAAAACCAAACTATCACATCTAATTGACTATTAGAAATCTCTAAGACCTATGAAAACAACTGTAAACCAAATTTGGATGTTGTCATCCTTATGTACATGCTGGAGTTGATGCTCCTACATCAGTTCTCTGGACTTTATAAAAATCATAGTACAAAGGAACAACAAGAATTCTCAAGATAAAGTTATTTCATATAAAGTCTTACATAAGAATATGGAGTATTTTATAAAAATTAATCTCTCATATCTAATGCTTTCCTGGGTATTACAAGTAAATTCACATAAAGTGATATTTTTACTTAAACAAAATGGAATTAGTATAGGGAGTTTATAATTAGGACAATTAGTCCGTTAAGAGGCAGTGTTGTGAAAAAACATGTAAAACATGATCACTCCTTATTTCCCCCTCAAGGGAAACTAGGAAATGTCATTATTCATCTGATGTAGAGGTTAAAATCAATTCCATTCATATGATGATTTGAATAATGCTCATCTTACTTAGAGGTGGAGATCAAGGTCTGCCACATGATCATTTGAGCTAAAATTTCAAATTCCCAACATAACACGAAATTTATAGAACTTTGTACCACATAATGGATTTTTAATTTTTTTTCAACTTGAGCTTCAGTAAGAGAAAAATTGAGATCTATGTCATCATTTAGAACTTTATCTCGAATGAAGTGCATATGGCTCTCCATATGCTTGCTTCATTGCTGTTTAACCGAATTGTTTGCAAGAGAAATTTAAATTTTGTCCTAACATAAGAGAAGATTACATGCTTTGATGCCCATATATGTACATCCAATAGTATTTTAATCCATGTATCTTCCTTTTCTTCTTCTATTGCACTTCTATACTCTACTTCAGTGGAAGATATAGATAATGTCAGTTGCTTCTTTCTACTCCAAGTGATTGCACTTGTGCCAAACTTGAAAACATATCGAAAATTATATTTTCTATCCATAATATCATCATGGTCAGAATAACAATAACAAAATAAATTTGCATCATCATAAGAAGAATAATACAAACCATAATTGATTGTACCTTTTATATACCTTAGAATCATTTTTTCCATTTTATAATGGTCCTCATATGGATCTCACATGAATCTATAAATAATTCCAAATATTTAGGATATATCAAGCCTAGTGATCGTCAAATAAATCAAACTAGCAAAACGTTATCTATATAAATTAGGATTAAATTTATCAAAAGTAGGGTATAGATCTAATTTAACTCCAACTTCCATACGAATAGAGATATGATTGCAATCAATCATGTTAAATATTTTTAATAACGGTATAAGCATCATGTTCTTGAGATGCAATAACAGATTTGTGATTTTGATAAATAGTTATTCCTAAGAAATGATTAAAAGTTCTAAATCATTGAATTAAAAATGTTGTCTTATATATTATATTTGATTCTAAGAATTATATTCCTATCACTAGTAGTAATCAAGATATCATGAACATATAAGAGAATAATAATAATATGATTGTTAATTAACTTGTTTAAACATCTAACTCAGTGATGGTAACCCTAGCAACGTCGAAGCATCCGGTTGGTATTTTTAGGTTGGCACTTGCTCGATCTTGAATGTTCATGTTCCAGATGGTGTGGGTTTTTTGAGGGTGTTACGAGGCTTTATGGCTCCCCTTCTGTGGATTATGTTTAGACTTTGCGTATGGAGCTTGTCGTTGACCGTAACCCCTTTCCGCCCAAGTAAGTTCCTGACCATGTGGGTACCCAGTCGTTCAATGGCCGCTTAGATGTGTTTCAAGTTCTAATCAACACTATCACTAGTATTACCCTCCACCTCGAAACCCATCATTTTGCTTCTAGGTTGGACGTGTAGCGTATTATCTCTCTTAACTAGTTTTTCATCTGGGTTCTTTTGGCATCTCCTATGTAGGAAAAATACTTTCGGATGAATGCCTTCTTATCTCCTACAAGATTTCTTGTGATTCCATGATCTCTATGATGGGATTCTTAAACGGTGTTCCATAGCTCGTAACTCTATGTCTTTCAAGGAAGCTCTATTCGAGAATGCTTCCTCCACCTCTGCTCCCCCCAGTCCTCCCCGTAACTTATATTTTGGAGCAAGTTACAGACATCCTTTCACTGGAAATCACAAGTACTAATACCCTCACACTCAAAAATAATCTAAAAAAATCCATCATCTATAGATTTAATGGTTTTTTGCCTTCGACTAATGCACTTATCCAATAGGTTCACTCCAATTCGACTGAAAATTGTGACCATTTTTTTTGTGCATGAGGTTTCTTCATCATTTTGTTCTTTGAACAGGAGGATTACTAGAAGACCTTGAATGAGGGACCATGGTTTTGGGGTTCGGTTGGTTTATTTACCACCCCTTGGTTCCCTCACTTTGACCCATGATCCTATTCCATCTCGTGAGTTTTTGTCTGGGTGAGGTTACCCAACCTTCCTCTCCTTTTTATCTTATTGCAGTGGAAATCAGAAATTTATTAGAAAATTTTTTAAAACATGATGTTACGAGATTCCATAGTGGGTTACTCACTTTTTTCAGAATATGTCTTGAGGTTGATCTTAGTAAAGGTCTTCCAGATAAGATGACCCTCAAGATGGGTAATATCTCTCATGTTCAGCCTCTTGACTAAGAAAATACATCTTTCAGATGCAGAAATTGTAAGATGCCACGCCATATTCAGTCTTCTTGTCCTCATAAGAAACTTCACCCTGCCACGAAAAATCCTTCTAAGTAATGGAGACCCCTGAGCTTGAGGAGGACTTAGATTCAGATGTGGATGTTTAAGATGCTAAGAGTACTGAAACATGGGTCGAGGCCCAACCTACATCATCTACTAGGGATGCTATGCTGGGCTAGATTAGATTTTTCCCATTTGGGGGAAATATCAAACCTGGGAATCAAAAGACCACATGAATCTGATCATTCTGATTAAGAAAAAGAAGGCACCTTCTCTCTGAATCAGGAACAATATATGGATAACCCTATGATTTTTTTTGTTTCTAGTGCACTGAACTCGGTGGAGCATTTAATAGAAAATTAGTAGTTGGTGTGCTTGAAAAAGGGAAAGAAGGGTACGCTCCAATTATTTATCCTATGTTCCCTCTTTCCGTTCTTCTTCTTTTCTTGTGGTTACCATCTAGCGGTGTCGACTTCTTCATTAGGTAATTTTGTATTTTCTCTATTTTTCTCTTCTCCTCTTTATGGTACTATTATCCAATTTTACGCACATGAAAAAATTGGAAAATAGGGCCTTATTACTATCAAATCACGACATTCGTCCCAGGGACCCACTTCTGGTCAACAGTGTCAAATCAAGAATAAAGAGACGACTCCTCGAAGGAGCTTGTGCCTTGTCCTAACTCAGGTCATAACTCAGATCACAAGCCTTAGATGAGTTCATGAGTAGGAAATGTAAGTTTAGTAACCGAGTTTGGCTTGTCATAAAGGAATCTCGATAGAAGCAGAGGATGTTTTGATGGTTGGCTCATTGAGGCAAAGAAATGACGAGCTTGACTCAGTTTAATTCAACATGGAAAGATCGATGCTTCCTCATTGGAATATGAACTCAATTTTAATGACTCGAAGGAGATAATAGCATAAATGACCGAGCCTGGTCTTGATAAGATAACCCACAAAGAGAAATCATGTCGAGTTCGCGGTGAGTCATAGTTAAAGGAATGAGTCGACCACCATACATAGAGGTCGATATGATGTTGCTCGCAATGAGACCAATGGATCTCAAGCTTGGAATAATAAAACACCATGCATAGAGTTGGATAAAATGTGAGAAACGAGATGAAAGTGGAGGTAACACGCCTACTTCACTAGCTTGCATCTTCATCTATAACCACCATATCGAACCCATGGGCTAGGCGCTGGAATAACTTCTAGCCATTACTAGAAACAGTAGTGAACACAATCTCAGCCTCATTCGCAAAACTTGCGTCAAGATTTGATCGAGCTTCTTCCATGGAAGTGACTTTCCAAAGTGAAAAGGTGAGACAACTCAACTAAAAATTTATCTCGTTCTTCTACTACAGCAGAAAGATTTTACAACAACTGATCACAGCTATGGTCGCATGCAACCAGAACATCAGGATCAACACCAACGGTTCCTTGGGATCGCCCTATGGCAGCTATCACAATTAACTCTCTCTGGAGGCGATTGATTTTCTGAGATAAAGCTTACTTCTCTACCCTATAGCTGCTACGTATAGCCAATTATTATAGTGTCATGAAAAGAGAACGATATTTTCGCACATGGAAAATATTTCACTTGATTTCCAAGTGGATTTTTATGAATGGCAGGCCAAGCTGTTAATCCCGCGCTAAGGAATGAATAGTGGAAATATACCCATGGTAAGCCATGGTCAGACTTCCGTGAATTGGAGAAATTGGGTCAAATTGCCAAGTGAAGACAATATGATGGCTATCTTTCATGAAAATCCCATGCGTGGGAAACATTTTGCTATCTTGCCAAGGATGTGGAAAATAAGGCAAACACTACCAAGCGTAGAAATATTGGTTTGGCAAACCATGACCAAACTTATGTGAAGGGGAGATTCATGCAAAAACTGCCAAATGGGAAATATTAAGATGGCAATCCATCATGAGATTTCCACACGGGCCATGTAAACAGAAATCTGCACAGCTTGGAGTGGTCTGAGTCTTTGTGCGAGTCACCAGGAGGATTAATAGGACAGTTGTGAATTAGAGTGGGTCATGGGTTAAAAAACGTGACGTGATGCCAATTTCAGCGGAGGTTACATGCAGACCCAGCCAAGGTGATGCGTTAATGGCTCAGTCATGGCTCATGTGTGAAGTGTTTGATAGGAAAGCAATGCTGAAAACTAGTCCAGATCGGTGGTTGTGAGACAAACTCCCAAGCATAGTAGAAGCCTTTTGAACGCTTCTAGCAAGCATCTGTGTAGCACAGTAGAAGCCTTTTGAACGCTTCTAGCAAGCAGGTTACCCAACGGTGTTGATACTATTTCACCGAATGCAACAAATGGATGTCTGACCTGATGAGTTCGCCTTTGCCAACATACTTCTCCCAACTCCCGTTCGGGCTCTGAGCATTCGGTGGTCGCAAGACAAGCTCCCACGCACAGCTGCAAGAAACAAATATTCACTACCGTATACGATGGATTGGAGTCACGTCATTCAAGGCTTCATAAAATTTTCCTGAGTCAGGAGATGGAAGTTTATTACCGTGCAGAATGAAACGATTCATATTGCTCAGCATTGCTTCTCCAAAAAATGAATTGAGTGTGAAGGTCAACTCTGAAATACCTGGTTGGCTGTTTTGCATGCTACATCCTTGTTACTCGTAAATGGTCTCTTTGAGAAACTCTAAGGGCAGAAGCAATATTTATACCCTTCCATTATGTACATCCAATCAGAAAATAAAAATATTCTTTTACCAGGTTCAGAGAAACTTGTTTTTAACAATGAACGATTATACTGTAGTTTCAATCTATTTTTAGCTAGCTTATTTCTATTAGCTTTTATCCACGACTAAGGAAGAATTCATATGGTTGTTACCTGTACATTTTTCCAAGGTCCTTTTGGTTGCCCCAGTTGTTGAACGTATTTTTTGAAGGGCTTATTTTATGTTTTGCAAATTGTAACATAAAGGATCTTTATAGTTTCTGGAAAAATGAGTATATGGTTTAGCTCACAGCTATCTATGCCATACTAAGATCCCAATAGTGGCATAATTGTTGATTGGAGCCGAGATTTCCGAGTGCACTACCAGAATACCGAAGGGCTTTTTGGCCAAAAAATCAGTCTTAAGGGTGTCTATCGACATGTTATGGGCATGAGCCTGGGTCATCATCATGGCAGCATTAGGTCTTTATTGGTAATGGCATTTTCTCATCGTTTGGAAGGTACAATTGTACTTATTATGGCCAAGCTAAAATGTTCTTACTGCAAGTTTTATATGATAAGGAAGAACCGTGAGCATTGTGGTAAAACCATTCTTTTTAGAAATGTTGGGTTAAGCTCGACATTCAAGTGAGTTTGAGCCCAGGAAAGGTAAGATCGTTTGCTGGATGAAGAGCTCAGTGACTTCGCAGGGAGTTCGTGGTGATGTTTCATGAAGTTTGAACATGGAATGCATAAATGGCTTCGAGTTAATAGAGGAAAATGATAAGAAACAAGTTTGATAGCTCACCATTCAAAGGACTCAATGCAAAAGAGCCCGATTGCCAAGATGAGGAAAGAGTTGGTGTGGGATTCAAAATCAATTGCAACACCGAGTTAGAGGATTTGATGCTCACCGAGTTGAGATTTGTGCAGACTCTATCCACATGGACCCCCCTCCTCTTCAAGTCAAATGGGTCAACGGGGGGTCCCAACATTATGTTAATTAAATAAATATTTTTATTTAAATATTTTAATAATAATATTTATTATTATTATTTAAATATTTTATTTAAATATTCTTTTAATTAATTTAGAAGACTAGGTCATCAAGCAATTAATGACCCATGATGGAACCTTCTCAGGTGGTTCAACTAACTGCAATAAATACATCATGGGCCTTCAATTTAGGAATGTAATTATGACCTTTCCTCTTCTTTCTCACATATTCTTCTATAAATGTAAGTTGGAATCTCATTTCAAAGGGTTCCAACAGTTTAGACAAGTTGGATAGTTAGATATCTCAAGCAAGTGTATACTTTTCAAGAATCCGCTCTCTTCTGCAAGTTGTTCTTGTGTGTTGAGAGAACTTTCAAGCCTCCTCTTCAAGACTATAATGGCAACTATTGCCTCTTCTAAATGTATGATGCATTGTGCATGTTATTGAAGGAATAAAAGTGTGTGTTTTGTGACTAATCTCGGTCCTTTCATCCTTCTATGCTTCTTTGTGCCTTTCTCATACTTACAGGTACATTGTGGAAGTTTAAGTTTTATTATAGGTTCTTGGAGTTTTGTGCTTATCGAGTGGTGGAGTATTGCATGTAGTTGAGTTGTGGTGTCTGTTCACTCTTCCCGGGTTCATCCTTCTTCATTGGGAAACTGGTATATTTCTCGGTCTGATAAAGTTTAACAAAGGTAACATGTGTCTCTTAGTTTGTGGTATCTTGTACTGTCTCTAAGTTACAGTAGGTGAAGTTGACCTGTGGTGCACACACCCTCTTCAAATTAACCCTTCCTAAATCTGAAGACACCCTTTATTTGGTGCATCACCCTCCCTAGTATAGTTTCATTTCTGTAAATATCTTTCCCTAAATCCCCATGAAAATGTTAGCATAGGACTAGATAATCATTTTTGTTACACTAGGAGTAGTACAACACTTAGTTTAGGAAGAGGAAGCCGGCCGTCTCCAGAGGTTCACCTCGAGCCCAAGTCCCATAGCTCGAGAGGTGATCCCATGTGTCCCAATCACACCGAATGTCCTATTCACATCCTAGCCATTCGGAGGGTGCAGTGATTTGGCAACAACAGTTTTTGGCACGCCCGGTGGGATATCACAGAAGTTAGAGTTCCATCTTTCAGAGGTGTCTCATTATCAAACAGGAAATCTTAAGCCACCGTGTGACCACACACAACATTTTTTGGCACGCTCGGTGGGACAGAGTTGGTACTTCTCTTCTCACTTACACAAGTCAAAGTACCTGGTGACTCTATATCTCTGGATTCCAAATCTCATTGCAGTAACTTGTGTGAAGAATTCCGACAAGAGATTCTTCAAAGAAAGGAAAGTATCAGCATATTGAACTTTCCTTGTCTCCTCCAAAGAGAAGCAGAAGAGGCATTTCCACATCCCCAGTTGCAGATTTACCTAGTAGGGGTCATTCAAATCCTCCTTACGGAAGATTTCCTCCACCCAGGAACAGTCAACCTTTCGTTGCTATGGCGAGGAACCAAGTTTTTCCCCCTTTCAATGTAAGCAGTCCTCTCATGTTGGCTCAACATGACCCGATACCTGTTGCAGCACTCAAAAGTTTACCCTTCTACATGGTGGAAACTGACGTTACTCCAGTGGACCATATCTTTAATGTAGCCAGCATCTGTGCAGTACATAATATCACCGAAGACAACATTGTTGTTAGAGTTCTTGCTACCTCTTTCAAGGGAAAAGTGCTTCAACGGTTTCGCGGGTTAGGTGTTGGCACTATAACCACTTGGGACAAGTTGGGAGAAAAGCTATGTAAACAATTTGAAGACAAAAGTGATCACCTATCACTTTTGGAATAACTTACTACCATAAAGAGAGCTTCCTAAGAATACATGAGTGATTTCAACTTCCGATTCCATAGGACTTGGAATAGGATTCTAGTGCTCGTAAAGCCTTCCGCACATAATGCATTCTTGTACTATTTGTGAGCCTTGAATAGTGATGTAGTAGTTATGATCCAGTCCATGGGAGGGACTACACTTCCTGATGCTTACGAAGTTTCCATAAGTGTAGAGAATTCTTTGATTCAGGCTGGAAAGATAGCTCCATGACCACCAATGCCCTTTTCTCCAGATCTTACGAATCATCAGCCTATCATTGCTCCTATTCCAGTAGACTCCAAGAAACCATATCAATCTCCCCCTACCTCTTCAAATGACCTATTTGAAGTCAAGTCACTACTGCAAAATTTTGGAAATGAGCTCGTTGCACTCAAAAGGCAACAATTTCAATACAATCGTCCATATCAGCCACAAAATCAGCAGTATCAGGCTAACCATCCTCCTTTTCAAGGAAACAATCAGCCTCGAAATCAAACTCCAAGTCAAGTTGCAAATGTAAGGCCCTTGAACTTTCAGAACCCTCTTGTAGCTAGCTCATCTAGAGCTATAGTACCTGTTCAAAATAATCTGGTTCAAGACTACGAATGGTGTTATCCTTGCTCTCAACCTCACAATCAAAATCTTTGTCCCAATGGGGTTCTTAGCCAGACCCTTATGGTTCAAAGTGTATCTACCCCTTCAGAGTTAACAAACAATTCATCTATGCAAAAAGTAGCAGATCAACCACAGGCACCTGAAGAATCCACTTTGCTAAACTGGCAAGAAGAAGATTTTTACAGATTAAATATAGATTCTTCATCAGTGGCAGCAAACACTCGTTCCAAAAAGAGAGCAATGGAGCCTCAACCTCTCGAAGCTGATCTAGCGTCCACTTCTCAACCTGGGTTTCAAATGGCAGTTGATAAAAATGTGGGAAAGAAATCACCAGAAACACTAGCTAGCCACACCGCAGGGAAAGATGGTTCTCCAGGCATCACGGTACCCAACAAACATTTTCCAAAGGAGGACCCCAATGCCCAAAAAAGTGTCATCAAAGTTGGAGCAATTCCCTTCAGCATAGTAGAACAAATGAAGAAAACCAATCTGAGCATTACCGTGTGGGATGCACTCTCAATCCCTTCCCAAAGAAACCTGTTGTGAGAAGCTCTGAACAGTTTGAGTACAACCAGCGGATCACCAAGCCATGGAGTGAAAAATGCTAAAAATTTGTGTCAACCGGAAGGGAAAATCATTCCTACGGAAAACAAACCACCACCATTCTACATTTTCTTGATCATTGGCGACCACCTGGTACATAATTGCATGATTGATTCTGGTGCCAGTAGCTCTGTCATGCCTACACAAATTACAGATGTACTAGGCATATAATATGCGCCAGTTACAAGAGGTGTTGTTCAGCTGGATGGCATAGCTGTTAAGACTGTTGGGGTTATCAAAGGACTTCAACTTACCATTCATGCATGTCCAAATTTGTCATTCACCCAAGACATATCAATCATTGATCTCCCTCCTCTCTTTGCCATCTGCCTATCACGGGATTTCACTGCCAAGATGGGTGGTTACCTATCAGCCGATTCGTCGCATATGTTTCTCAGGACTCGATACAGAACCAAAGTAACTATAAGGGAAGAACCAATCTGCCATAATCATGTAGAACCCTACACTGCTAGTCCCATAAATGGAAATTACACCATCGGCGATCCTGAAGAGGAAGATGCTGATCATGAACCAACCACCCTTGTTGAATAAGTCCCTGATACTTTGCTAGATGAAGTAAGTATAGATCATCAATACAATCCCTACGTTGATGTATTGGCAGAAGAAGAAGTTGGTTTGCTGGTCTTGGAAGAAATAGGATTAGGTACTTACTGTATCCATGAAGAAGATATGATCATACCACAACTTGTCAAAACACCAAGTGATTCTAAAGGACTGTGGCAATTGTTCTTTGATGGCTCAAGAAGTAAGAATGGATCCATTGCTGGTGTTATGTTAATTTCTCCAGAGGGAGATAAGTACTTCTCATCTTTCTGGTTACAGTTCAGTTGCACTAAAAATGTTGCTGAATATGAGGCTCTTGTGCAAGGAATTCAACTAGCCCAAAGGAAGGGAATCAAGGCCCTGACTATTTTCAGAGATAGTGAATTAGTTGTTCATCAAGTTTCGGCATGTAGTGCATCCAAAAATGATATTTTAAGATCATATAAGAATCAAGCCTGGGACCTGATTGAAGATTTTGAAGCTTTTGGAATCCATGCAATCCCTAGAAATCAAAATCAAGATGCAGATAGGCTTGCTACAATTGGTTCATAATAAAACATACCAGTTGATATCATGAAAGAAGGGCAGCAATTTGTTAAAATGGTGGTTCGACCAGCAGTCCCTGATAATGTGAGTAGTTGGCAAGTGTTTGATAGTGACAAACAAATTGTCCTCTTCCTACAAGAAGAGGTGGAGTTTGCTACAAAGAATCAAGATAAGTTGCAGGAGTCATATGGTGAGCAAATTATTCAATTGAAAAGCAACAAGTTACCAAAAGGTTTATTCACTTTGGAATCCATTTTCAATTCAGATGACCAAGCCACAAGACAAAGCCCTAACATGGTGGTTAGAGAAGAATATTTTGAGGAAGTTGAAGTATCAAATGAAAAATTTCTTAACATCGGAAAAGTGTGTACTTCTGAAGAGAAAGAAGCTTTCATCAAACTTTGTCAAGAGTATCATGACATCTTTTCATGGAGCTATAAAGATCTGCGTGGTTTTGATCCAGGTCTAGCACAACATACCATTGAACTGGATCCTAATGCTAAGCCAGTTTGTCAAAAACAGAGACCAATTAATCCCAAAATTGAGCCATTAATGAGAAAGGAGCTAACCAAGCTCATTGAGGCCTGTATAATTTTTCCCAGCAAGCATTCCTCATGGGTAGCCAATTTGGTGCCCATGAGGAAGAAGAATGGAGAGATCCGGTTATGCGTAGATTTTAGGGATTTGAATCGTGCATCATTAAAAGACCATTATCCTCTTCCATCGATGGAGCAGATCCTTCAAACAGTGGCAGGACCTCAAAGATTTTCTTTGCTCGATGGATATTCATGTTACAATCAAATCCTAGTCCAAGAATCCGACCAATTCAAAATGGCTTTCACTACCAAGTGGGGCACGTATGCCTACAATAAAATGCCATTCGGATTGTCCAATGCCGGGGCTAATTTCCAAAGAGCCATGGACATGGCATTTAAGGGACTAATCAACAATATTATTTTAGTTTACCTTGATGATATAACTGTATACTCTAAGCATGCAGAAGATCACATCACGCATCTAAGGAAAGTTTTCCAAAGGTGTAGGGAATTTGGGGTTTCACTTAACCCCAAAAATGTATTTTCGCAGTGCATGAGGGAAAGTTTTTGGGGCATGTTATTTCAGCAGAAGGATTATCAATCGATCCAGCCAAGATTCATTTGATTATGTCCTTATCTCTCCCAAGTCACAAGAAGGGCCTCCAGAGTTTTCTGGGAGCCATAAATTTCATGCGGAGATTCATCCCTCAATTTGCGACATTGGCTAAACCACTAACAGCCATGCTAAGGAAAAACATACCATTCTCATGGAAAAAGGAAGGACGAGAAAGTTTTGAAGCCATCAAAACAGCCATTTCTCAAGGTCCCACACTTGTGAACCCTAGGTTTGACAAAGACTTTATCCTTTATGCTTTTACAGGTCAAGAGAGCATTTCAGGGATCCTCACCCAACAAAACAACAACCTGATGGAGCAACCAATCACTTCCTTCAGTCAATCCCTCAAAGACTACGAGTTCAAATATTCATTCATTGAAAAGCAAGTCTTTGTGGTTATTCGAGCTTTGAAGAAATTCAAGCACATGTTGTCCAACAACAAGATTCATCTGATGGTGTCTCATCCAGGTGTTAAGGAGTTTTTGCTGAACAAAGAAATGAATGAAAAGCATGCTGGATGGATCACGAAGGCAATGGAGTATGATGTGCACATCAAAGTCACTAAACTTGTCAGAGGTAAGGGTTTATGTCAGCAACTTGCTGCAGACATGGAATCAAAAGGTAATGAGGACATGACACTCCTAAATACTGATGAGGATGTCGATCAAGCTGACTGGTTATCCAAAATGAAGAATTTCCTCTTCTCGGGAGCATATCCGGTAGACATGGATAAAAACCAAAGGCAAACTTTCCGTCTTCAATCTATCCCATATGTTTTGGTAGATAGCGTTCTCTTTCAAAAAGATTTGAATGGCATCCTCCTTCGGTGCATAGGACCAGAACAGGTCAGTAAGATACTATAAGAATTTCATAATGGCCTATCTAGAGGACTTATTCCACATGAACAACAGCTACCAAGATCATGTGAGCTGGCTACTATTGGCTAGATTTATTCAAGGATGCCCATCTCTGGGTAAGGAAATGTAAGGAATGTGCCTTTTTCACAGGTAAGCAGAAGCTGGTAGCTCTTCCATTGCATCCAATTCAAGCGGATCAACCCTTTGTTCAATGGGGATTGGAATTCATCGGAATGATTAATCCTCCATCCAGTGACAGACATAAGTGGGTCCTTACCGCAACAGACTATTTTACTCGATGGATAGAGGTGGTAGCATTAAAAGAGAGCAATGAAAAGGCAGTTCTAGATTTTTTGGAGGGTATAATGACGAGGTTCGGTGTTCTATTTACAGTCATTTTAGACAATGCGCTGGCTTTTCTTGGTATGAAATTGAGTGAATGGGCTGTTAAAAATGGGATATACCTCAAAACTTCGTCCAACTACTATCCTCAAGGAAACGGATTGGCTGAGTCTAGCAACAAAAACCTCATAAGGATTATTAAGCGCACAATGGAGACTAACAAGAGGACTTGGCATACACAGCTTAAGACCGCCTTATGGGCAGATTGGATCACACCTAAAATGGTTATCAGAAATTCTCCTTTCGTTTTGGTATATGGAAGAGAGGCAAAACTCCCTCTCTCATTGGAGTTACCTTCTTTGGAGTTATCTCATCAACTTGAAGTTATAGAGAGTGATCCTCTGACAGTAAGGTTTTCTAAACTCATGGAGTTAGAGGAATTACGAGACAAGGCTATGAAAACTTTGGAGCAGCATTAGGCTCAAGTTAAGAAATCTTTTGACAAGAAGGCGTCTGACAGGTGTTTTCAAGAGGGAGATTTAGTTCTCAAATGGGATGAATACAGGGCCAAACCAGGTAGGGATGCCAAGTTTGATGCTCTCTGGAGTGGGCCATACATCATCACAAGTTGCAAAGAGGCAAATTCATTTCATCTAGCTAGGCTCAATGGAGAAGAACTGCCCATTCATGTGAATGGGATACATCTCAAAGCTTTTTTTTGAGAAGCGTTCCACCCCCTGTATAGTTAAATTAGGTGTTTTCCTCCAAATGCTTATACACATTGTTGTGTGTTGTTGTTTTTTTTTCCTTGTTGCTGTGTTTTGTGTTGTTCTGCACATTTTTTCATCATTGGAAGGTGTCAAGGAGAAGAAGGTTCACGGTTTCCATAAGAGTTTCAAAATATGCTTCATTCAAATTTTTATAGTGTTCTGTGGATGTCAAGCATTCAACAGATTCAGTATGCTTCATGCTTAGCATTCCAGGGAGGTCTAGGATATCGGCAATGTTCAAGGAGATTCTGGGATGTGTCAAAGAAAATCATACTACTTTCAGGATTCCAACACAGACTCCATGCCCAATGGATGACTTAAGGCTACTGGAATCATGCTTAGTAGGCAATCATCCCCGAGAGGTTGCCAAAAATGTTATCCAATTTGACGCACATGGAAAAATTGGAAAACAGGGCCTTATTACTATCAAATCACGACATTGGTCCCAGGGACCCACTTCTGGTCAATAGTGTCAAATCAGGAATAAAGAGACGACTCCTCGAAGGAGCTTGTGCCTTGTCCTAACTCAGGTCATAACTCAGATCACAAGCCTTAGACGAGTTCATGAGTAGGAAATGTAAGTTCAGTAACCGAGTTTGGCTTGTCATAAAGGAATCTCGATAGAAGCAGAGGATGTTTCGATGGTTGGCTCATTGATGTAAAGAAATGACGAGCTTGACTCAGTTTAATTCAACATGGAAAGATCGATGCTTCCTCGTTGGAATATGAAATCAATTTTAATGACTCAACAGAGACAATAGCATAAATGACTGAACCTGGTCTTGATAAGATAACCCACAAAGAGAAATCATGTCGAGTTCACGGTGAGTCATAGTTAAAGGAATGAGTCGACCACCATACATAGAGGTCGATATGATGTTTCTCGCAATGAGACCAATGGAGCTCAAGCTTGGACTAATAAAACACCATGCATAGAGTTCGATAAAATGTGAGAAATGAGATGAAAGTGGAGGTAACACGCATACTTCACTAGCTTGCAGCTTCATCTATAACCACCATATCGAACCCATGGGCTAGGCGCTGGAATAACTTCTAGTCATTACTAGAAATAGTAGTGAACACAATCTTAGCCTCATTCGCAAAACTTGCCTCAAGATTTGATCGAGCTTCTTCCATGGAAGCAACTTTCCAAAGTGAAAAGGCAAGACAACTCAACTAAAAATTTATCTCGTTCTTCTACTACAGCGGCAAGATTTTCCAACAACTGATCATGGCTATGGTCGCATGCAACTAGAACATCAGGATCAACACCAACGGTTCCTTGGGATTACCCTGTGGCAGCTGTCGCAATTAACTCTCTCTGGAGGTAATTGATTTTTTGAGATAAAGCTTACTTCTCTACGCTGTAGCTGCTGCGTATAGCCAATTATTATAGTGTCATGGCAAGAGAATGATATTTTCGTGCATGGAAAATATTTCACTTGATTTCAAAGTGGATTTTTATGAATGGCAGGCCAAGCTATTAATCCCACGCTAAGGAATGAATAGTGGAAATATACCCATGGTAAGCCATGGTCAGACTTCCGTGAATTGGAGAAATCAGGTCAAATTGCCAAGTGAAGACAATATGATGGCTATCCGTCATGAAAATCCCGCGCATGGGAAACATTTTGCTATCTTGCCAAGGACGTGGAAAATAAGGCAAACACTGCCAAGCATGGAAATATTGGTTTGGAAAACCATGACCAAACTTCCGTGAAGGGGAGATTCAGGTAAACACTGCCAAATGGGAAATATTAAGATGGCAATCCGTCATGAGATTTCCACATGGGCCATGTAAATAGAAATTCACGCAGCTTGGAGTGGTCCGAGTCTTTGTGCGAGTCACCGGGAGGATTAATAGGATAGTTGTGAATTGGAGTGGGTCATGGGTTAAAAAATGCGACGTGATGCCAATTTCAGTGGAGGTTACAGGCAGACCCAACCAAGGCGATGTGTTAATGGCTCAGTCGTGGCTCATGTGTGAAGTGTTTGATAGGAAAGCAATGCTAAAAACTCGTCCAGATCGGTGGTCATGAGACAAAGTCCTAAGCACAGTAGAAGACTTTTGAATGCTTCTAGCAAGCATCTGTGCAGCACAGTAGAAGCCTTTTGAATGCTTCCAGCAAGTAGGTTGTCCAACGGTGTTGATACTGTTTCAATGAATGCAACAAATGGATGTCCCACCTGATCAGTTCAGCTTTGCCAACATACTTCTCCCAACTCCCGTTCGGGCTCTAAGCATTCGGTGGTCACGAGACAAGCTCCCACGCACAGCTGCAGGAAACAAATATTCACTGCCGTATATGATGGATTGGAGTCACGTCATTCAAGGCTTCATAAAATTTTCCTGAGTATGGAGATGGAAGTTTATTACCGTGCAGAATGAAATGATTCATATTGCTCAGCATTGCTTCTCCAAAAAATGAATTGAGTGTGAAGGTCAACTCTGAAATACTTGGTTGGCCGTTTTGCATGCTACATCCTTGTTACTCGTAAATGGTCTCTTTGAGAAACTCTGAGGGAAGAAGCAATATTTATACCCTTCCATTATGTACGTCCAATCAGAAAATAAAAATATTCTTTTACCAGGTTCAGAGAAACTTGTTTTTAACAATGAACGATTATACTGTAGTTTCAATCTAATTTTAGCTAGCTTATTTCTATTAGCTTTTATCCATGACTAAGGAAGAATTCATATGGTTGTTACCAGTACATTTTTCCAAGGTCCCTTTGGTTGCCCCAGTTGTTCAACGTATTTTTTGAAGGGCTTATTTTATGTGTTGCAAATTGTAACATAAAGGATCTTTTTAGTTTATGGAAAAATGAGTATATGGTTTAGCTCACAGCTATCTATGCCATACTAAGATCCCAATAGTGGCATAATTGTTGATTGGAGCCGATATTTCCGAGTGCACTACCAGAATACCGAAGGGATTTTTGGCCAAAAGATCAATCTTAAGGGTGTCTATCGACATGTTATGGGCATGAGCCTAGGTCATCATCATGGTAGCATTAGGTCTTTATTGGTAATGGCATTTTCTCATCATTTGGAAGGTACAATTGTGCTTATTATGGCCAAGCTAAAACATTCTTACTGCAAGTTTTGTATGATAAGGAAGAACCATGAGCATTGTGGTAAAACCATTCTTTTTAGAAATGTTGGGTTAAGCTCGACATTCAAGTGAGTTTGAACCCAGAAAAGGTAAGATCGTTTGTTGGATGAAGAGCTCGGTGACTTCACAGGGAGTTCATGGTGATGTTTCATGAAGTTTGAACGTGGAATGTATAAATGGCTTCGAGTTAACAGAGGAAAATGATAAGAAACGAGTTTGATAGCTCACCATTCGAAGGACTCAATGCAAAAGAGCCCGATTGCCAAGACGAGGAAAGATTTGGTGTGGGGTTCAAAATCAATTGCAACACTGAGTTAGAGGATTCGAAGCTCACTGAGTTGAGATTTGTGCAGACTCTATCCACATGGACCCCCCTCCTCTTCAAGTCAAACGGGTCAACAGGGGGTCCCAACATTATGTTAATTAAATTAATATTTTTATTTAAATATTTGTTATCACCGAATCACAGCACCCCTGTGCATGTATTTGAACTCACAGTGTGATTGGATAACATGGGTACTATCTCCAAGTTGTGGAACTTGCTACTTGAGACAGACCTCCAGAGAAAGCTGGTTCTTGCTCCTAAACTACCTGCCACAATCTACTCTAATGCAGGATAAGCTAACTATTCTAATCTAAATTTCCAAGGGACCAGGGAGAGAGAATACATAAAATGAAATCCTACACTAAAGCGGTGATACACCAGAAAAGGAGGGTGTGAGAGTAATCTCCAAATGTGTGAAATACAGAGGTAAAGTGCACACTAGAAGAGGTGATGACAGTTCACCATAATCTAGCAAAATGCATTCATAAAAATATTCCAAGCATACACAATGTTAGTGAATTCCTGCAAGAACATAATAATAGACACAATATTCTTGTAGAAAGATAAAAAGGAGCAAGAAGAATGCAAGAAAACACAGCAGGGGAAGATACATCCACAAACTTTGTATTTTATTGCTTCCTGGTATGCACATTTCAGTCTATTACAAGATAAGGGCCTGGATCACCATGCAAGGAGTCCACTACAAGGGCCTGCACACACTGGCTTCACAAAGCAATTTTGGCAGAGCTTTGCTACCCAAAAACTCTCCCCTCTACAATGAGCCCAACACTCCAATTTATAGAAAAAGAGAAGGAAAAGAGAAGGGAAAATGGAAATCCCGAAATCTGTCCTTCAACCACCTGTAAGAGGCATTAAGTTGAGTAAAATGATTATACATTACATGCAAAAGGCTCCCCATACTGTCCCATGTGCTGCAGCAGAGAAAGAATGATGACCATGCCTCTTAATTGCACTCCCAGCTACCAAATAAAACACGGTTCTGAACCCGGCCACGTTTTCTTGAAAAAATCAATCAATTTCTAATCAAAACTTTAATTTCTTGATTTTTGTGCATCGGGATTGGAACCACGATTCCAACGGTACCAATTTTGTACAATTTCGTTGAGAAATGCAAAAGTTATGGCCTTCTGAGTGCAGGCAGCTATTTTGGGTCTAGCAGGCGTTTTCTGTCATTTGACGGGAATGAACATTAACTGACTGGAGCCGAATATGTTTCTCTTAATTAAATATATCTCCCCTCATTAAAAATCCAATTTTGTGAAAATCGGAGCTCGGAGTCAAAAGTTATGGCTGTTTGAAGTTTCGCAGGTCAAACGTTGACTTTTCCTCTTCTGTCTTCGGCCGATCCATGCTTTCGCGTCCCACGCGTCCCTCGCATACTTTTGTCCCGGCTGTCCCAGATGAAAAACTCTTCCTTCGGGTGATCCACGCTTTCGCGTCCCATGCATCCCTCACGTACTTTTGTCCTGGCTGTCCCGGACAAAAAACTCTTCCTTCGGGCGATCCGCGCTTTCGCGTCCCACGCGTCCCTCGCGTACTTTTGTCCCGGCTATCCTGGACGAAAAAATCTTCCTTCGGGTGATCCGCGCTTTCACGTCCCTCGCGTACTTTTGTCCCGGCTGTCTTGGAGACTAAGACTTAGCCATTTTTCATGATTTTTTCTGGCCTGAGCCTGTCTTCTGCAACCTTTTCACATTTTTTCAGAGCTTGCTCTTTCTTTCTTGGCCAGGGGAGTTAGAAAAAATCTGAGGGGACCCCAGCAACATGATACTTTGCCTTGAATCAATATAATTGCTTGGGACTAAAGAATTTGATGCATGTTATCAAAATTTACCTTGGGGTGAATTTTGGATAACAATTTGGTCTCAGCGGGGTTATCTGCCTACTAGATGAAGAACAGCCAGCTGCTTGTAGCAATCTATTGGGCATGGAGTCTATTTGATAATCTCTCAGCCGATCTGAAATTTGAAAGCTTGTATCAATGAGCCATTTGACATTTGTTGAGTTGGTCTTCTCATGGTGACAAATTCTTTTCCAGGAGCTTGCTGAACTGTAAACATGCACATACTAGAAGCAATAGGACATGTGCAGAAGCACTTAGGGAAATAAAAACTACTCTAGCAGCAGTACAATGTGCATAAGCACTTAGAGGAATGGAAAATCTAAATTAATATTTACAAGGATGAGAAGCTATCTTTCTAGTAGCAGCGTTTGAGATAGATTCCATTGACCGGAATCTGTAATTCTTCACCATCCAACTTAGCCAGTCGGAAAGCATCAAACTTGGAGTGCTTTCCTGGTTTTGCACGATCAGCATCCCACTTCAGTACCAAATCTCCAGTTTGCAATATCCTGGCCTTAGCTTTCTTGTCAAAACTCTTTTTGACCAATGCTTTATCCTTTTCTATGGTCTGTATTGTGTGCTTTCTTGTCTCTTCTAACTCCATCATCTCTGCATACCTGGTTTCCATAGGTTCAAACTCAGCTAGTTCCAACTGTTTCATGAGTTCCAATGCTGGCAACTTGAGTGATATGGGTAGAACTGCTTCCTTTCCGTACACAAGCTTGTATGGAGAGCTTCCTGTAGACCTCTTGGGTGTGATCCTATCAGCCCATAGGGCTGATTTGAGCTTTGTGTGACAAGTTCTTTGATTTTCATCCAGAGTCCTCCTGATGATTCTTAGTAGGTTCTTGTTTGTAGACTCGGCTTGGCCATTACCTTGAGGGTAATAGTTCGATGAAGTGCTGAGATACACACAATTCTTGACAGCCCATTCAGTGATCTTTGTGCCAAGGAATGCCAATGCATTGTCTGATATGATAGTGGCAGGGGCACCAAACCTCGTGACTATCCCTTCATAAAAATCTAAGATATTAGATTCATTTGCCTCCTTGAGTGCCACTGCTTCAGTCCACTTGGTGAAATAGTCTGTTGCTGTTGGTATCCACTTGTGGCCCTGACTTGAATTGGGATTGATAACCCCAATGAAGTCCAATCCCCATTGCATGAATGGCTGATCCACTGAAATTGGACGAAGGGGCAGCGCTGGTAACCTTTCTTTCCCCGTGAAGAATGCACATTTCCTGCATTTCTTGACCCATGAGTAGCAATTGTTGAACACAGTTGGCTAGTAGTAACCAGCTTTCACGATTTTGAGAGCTGTCACTCGCGGAGCAAAGTGGCTTCCTGCTTCCCCGTCATGGAACTCATGTAAGATCTTCTCAACTTGACCTGTTCCAATGCATCTTAATAGAACACCATTGATGTCCTTCTTGAACAAAACTTCGTCAACAAGCACATATGGAATGGCTTGTAATTTGAAGTATCTCCTCTTTGCTTTGCTCACTTCTGGGGGGCACAAGCCTATCTGGAGGTAATGCACCAAGTCTTGAGTCCAACATGGGATGGGTGCATCATCAGCTAGTTGTTCTTGATCATTCAGTAGTAGCAGGACAGCATCCTCTTCACTTTTTGGCTCATCTGATTGTTTGGAAGCGAGCTGCTCACACAAGCCTTTGCCATGAACTAGCTTGGTCACTTTGATTTCAATATCATATTCCATCACCCGAGTGATCCAACCTGCTCTCTTCACGTTTAAATCCTTGTTTAGGAGGAAGTCCTTGACGCCAGCATGAGACACCAGCAGTTGAATCTTATTGTTTGAGACCAAATGTATGAACTTCTTCAAGCTCCTGATGACAGCAAGGACATGCTTTTTGATGAAAGAATACTTTATTTCGTAATCTTCCAAGGTTTGACTGAAGAATGCTATGGGCTGTTCTGAACCTTCCCTATTCAGCTGTGTCAAGATAGCTGAGATTGTATCTAATCCTCCAAACACATACAACATGAAGTCCTTTGAAAAATCTGGGTTGATAAGAGTTGGAGCTTGTGATATTGCATGCTTGATGTCTTCGAAACTCTCTTTGCCTTCTGCTGTCCATTTGAATGCCAGATTCTTCTTCAACATCATTGTTAGAGGCTTCATAAGAGTGGCAAAATTAGGCACAAATCTGCGGAAAAATTTTATCCTTCCTAAGAAGCTTTGGAGAGATTTCTTGTGGTGTGGCAATGGAAGCGTTCAGATGGCTTCAACCCTTTCAGGATCAATTGTTAGCCCTTCCCTAGAGACGATGTGGCCCAACAGTTTGCCTTCGTGTGCCAAGAATACACACTTCTTTGGATTCAATGACACTCCGAACCTTCTACACCTCTGAAATACTTGTCTGAGGTGAGAGAGATGGTTTGCTGCATTCTTTGAGAAGATAGTGATATCATCCAGGTATACCAGCACTATCTTGTTGATCAAGCCTTTGAATGCCATATCCATAGCTCGCTGAAATGTTGCTCTGGCATTTGACAGTCCAAATGGCATCTTCTTGTAAGCATATGTGCCCCATTTTGTAGTGAAGGCCGTTTTGAATAGATCTTCTTTCACCAATATCTGATTATAGCCTGAATATCCATCTAGCAATGAAAACCTTTCTGAACCAGCTACAACCTACAATATTTGTTCCATTGATGGAAGCGGATAATGATCCTTGAGTGATGCTCTATTTAGATCGTGAAAGTCCACACACAATCTTATTTCTCCGTTTCTCTTTCTTACCGGCACCAAGTTTGCAACCCAACTTGAGTGTTTGATGGGGAAGATGATACTGGCCTCAATGAGCTTGCTTAACTCTCTTCTCATGAGAGGTTCGATATGAGGATTTACTGGCCTTTGCTTTTGCCTAACAGGCTTGGATTCTAGATCCAACTCAATAGTATGCTGTGCCAACTTTGGGTTGAAACCTCTTAAGTATTTGTAAGTCCAAGCAAAGACATCTGGGAATTCTTGACAAAGCTGAACAAAATCAGATTTCTCTTGTGGAGTACTTACTTTGCCAATTTGCAATGTCTTGCCTTCTTCCACTAAAATAGGCTCTGAATCTTCACCCTTTACTTGAATGTTCACTTTCTCCTTCCGAAACTGATCATTCGGGTTGAAGATTGACTCCAGCGTTATGAGGCCTTTTGTTAATTTGTTAGTCCTCAGCTGCACCACTTGGTCACCATACTGCTGCTCCAGCTTGTCTTGATTTTTGGCAGAGAACTCAGCTTCTTCTTGTAGGAAATTAACAATCTACTGATCATTCTCGAAGAGTTGCCAACTTGTGTTGTTATCCGGGACAGCTGGCCTCACAACCACTTTGATATGAGGCTGAGTTTTCTCACTTTTGATACTTTCTACAACATCAAATGCAGCCCCAATTGCTGCCAGTCTGTCAGCGGCTTCATTATTTTTTTCTTGGGATGGAAATGATGCTAAAAGCTTCAAAATC
Organism: Taxus chinensis; assembly: GCA_019776745.2. Lineage (NCBI taxonomy): Eukaryota > Viridiplantae > Streptophyta > Pinopsida > Cupressales > Taxaceae > Taxus > Taxus chinensis. Next base: position 195,372,647 of record CM034147.1, on the reverse strand, counting down.
TTCAATGAGATCCCATACCCGATTTTTGTAGTTCTTCAACAGATCATTTTTGGCAGAATTTTTTCGTTTGACTTGGTTTACGATCAGCTCACTATCACCAAATACTTGCAAATTCTTGATGCATTTTTCCTTTTCCCAGTGCAGTCCATGAGTTAAGGCTTCATACTCAGCTGTGTTGTTTGAACAGGAAAATTGGAAACGGAAGGCTGAGTAATACCTTATACCTTGCGGTGAAATGAGCATAGCTCCTCCTCCTGCAACTTGTCTACTACTTGATCCATCAAAGAACATCTGCCATACTTCATTCTTGTCCTTATGATCTGGCTTGGTGATGTTGGGAATAGGTTGACTTTCTTCATGTATGCAATAGACTCCTAGCTCAGATTCTTCTATTTCTTGATAGGGATAAAAAGCATGCAGTTTTCTTGCCCATTCATCAAGAGTCAAATCTGGGATGCTTCCAACCTTGGTGTCAGCTTCATCAGTGCTTGGATACTCTTCTTGACCGAACGCTGAACAGTGTTTTATTTGGTAGCTGGGAGTGCAATTAAGAGGCATGGTCATCATTCTTTCTCTACTGTAGCACATGGGATAGTATGGGGAGCCTTTTGCAAGTAATGTATAATCATTTTACTCAATTTAATGCCTCTTACAGGTGGTTGAAGGACAGATTTCGGGATTTCCATTTTCCCTTCTCTTTTCCTTCTCTTTTTCTATAAATTGGAGTGTTGGGCTCATTGTAGAGGGGAGAGTTTTTGGGTAGCAAAGCTCTACCAAAATTTCTTTGTGAAGCCAGTGTGTGCAGGCCCTTGTAGTGGACTCCTTGCATGGTGATCCAGGCCCTTATCTTGTAATAGACTGAACTGTGCATACCAGGAAGCAATAAAATACAAAGTTTGTGGATGTATCTTCCCCTGCTGTGTTTTCTTGCATTGGTCTTGCTCCTTTTTATATTTCTACAAGAATATTGTGTCTATTATTATGTTCTTGCAGGAATTCACTAACATTGTGTATGCTTGGAATATTGTTATGAATGCATTTTGCTAGATTATGATGAACTGTCATCACCTCTTCTAGTGTGCACTTTACCTCTGTATTTCACACATTTGGAGATTACTCTCACACCCTCCTTTTCTGGTGTATCACCGCTTTAGTGTAGGATTTCATTTTATGTATTCTCTCTCCCTGGTCCCTTGGAAATTTAGATTAGAACAATTAGCTTATCCTGCATTAGAGTAGATTGTGGCAAGTAGTTTAGGAGCAAGAACCAGCTTTCTCTGGAGGTCTGTCTCAAGTAGCAAGTTCCACAACTTGGAGATAGTACCCATGTTATCCAATCACTCTGTGAGTTCAAATACATGCACAGGGGTGCTGTGATTCGGTGATAACAATATTTTAATAATAATATTTATTATTATTATTTAAATATTTTATTTAAATATTCTTTTAATTAATTGAGAAGACTAGGTCATCAAGAAATTAATGACCCATGATGGAACCTTCTCAGGTGGTTCAACTAACTGCAATAAATACATCACGGGCCTTCAATTTAGGAATGTAATTATGACCTTTCCTCTTCTTTCTCACATATTCTTCTATAAATGTAAGTTGGAATCTCATTTCAAAGGGTTCCAACAGTTCAGACAAGTTGGACAGTTAGATATCTCGGGCAAGTGTATACTTTTCAAGAATCCGCTCTCTTCTGCAAGTTGTTCTTGTGTGTTGAGAGAACTTTCAAGCCTCCTCTTCAAGACTGTAATGGCAACTATTGCCTCTTCTGAATGTATGATGCATTGTGAATGTTATTGAATCAATAAAAGTGTGTGTTTTGTGACTAATCTCGGTCCTTTCATCCTTCTATGCTTCTTTGTGCCTTTCTCATACTTGCAGGTACACTGTGCAAGTTTAAGTTCTATTGTAGGTTCTTGGAGTTCTGTGCTTATCGAGTGGTGGAGTATTGCATGTAGTTGAGTTGTGGTGTCTGTTCACCCTTCTTGGGTTCATCCTTCTTCACTGGGAAATTGGTATATTTCTCGGTCTAATAAAGTTTAACAAAGGGAACGCGTGTCTCTTAGTTTGTGGTATCCTGTACCCTCTCTAAGTTGCAGTAGGTGAAGTTGACCTATGGTGCACACACCCTCTTCAAATTAACCCTTCTTGAATGTAAAGACACCCTTTATTTGGTTCATCACCCTCCCTAGTATAGTTTCATTTCTGTAAATCTCTTTCCCTAAAACCCCATGAAAATGTTAGCATAGGACTAGATAATCATTTTTGTTACACTAGGAGTAGTACAACACTTTGTTTACCAAGAGGAAGCCAGCCTTCTCCGGAGGTTCACCTCGAGCCCAAGTCCCATAGCTTGAGAGGTGATCCCATGTGTCCCAATCACACCGAATGTCCTATTCACATCCTGGCCATTCAGAGGGTGCAGTGATTTGGTGACAACAGGTACCTTATCACTGCTTTCAATTGTAGCTGAGGTTGTTCTTCCTTCTTTTTCTTCTCTGAGTTGTTCACTATTGATTCTATAGTTTTGGCAGCTTCCTCTCTTCTAGATGTGATTTCTTCTATTTTCTCTCTTATGATGTATGGGAATTATCTTGCTCCTTTTCTCTTCCACCTTATTCTTTCTAATAAGTTGTGGGCCCTTTCAAAACCCTCGCTTTACCCTTTTCCAAAAACTAATAATATGATTGTTTTTCATATTTTACAAAAAAATCATTGTTAACAAAATAATAACTGAAACTAATATCTTGAAAGAAACTATTTATCCTGGCATATCAAGCTCTAGGAGATTGTTTTAGACCATAGAGTATATTTTAAGCTTACACACACATAATTCCTTATCAAATTCTTCAAACCCTCTAGGTTGGTGCATGTAAATTTCTTATTTTAAATAACCATTAAAAAATCAAATTTCACATCCATTTGGTGAATCTACCATTCATGTTGAGTAGCTAGATCTAGAAGAATTTTAATATTTCTCATTTTGTTAACAGGAGAAAAGGTTTAAACATAATATAAGCCAAGTTTTTGATTAAACCCTATCTCACTAATCTTTTCTTGAATTTTTTCATCTTACCAATAGGTTTATAATTAATTTTATACAACAATCTAGATCCTACAATGCTTCTTTTATGATAAAGATGCACTAATTCTGATTTTTTTAAAGAGAATTATATTTAGATTGCATAACATTAATGCACCTTTCATCTAAGATGGATTATTTAATATATTAAGATTCAACCTCATATAATGTTGACAATGTATGATAAGAATCCTGAATGCATGCGATCTTTCTCATATTATTAGGATTAGAATTATAAGTCAAATTTTGAGCCAATTTTTAACTTCTAGATTGAGACACATATTGAGAAGACTTCTCCTCAATATATGCATCCCTAATATCAGAAGAAGTGATGCGGGAGCATAACTTGTAGGGACAATAACTTTTGATCCGATTGTTGGATCGTCCTGAAATTTTATAGGGTGGTAGATATACATTAGTACTATGATGGTGTCAAATTTTATTGCAAGGTTGTGCCCATATGGCACGTTTTAATGCTCGGATTCCTTAATCTAGTGGCCTAAAATTGGCCCCGAATGTTTTTTCCGCTTTTGACTAGGTCTTAGAACTTTAATAGCTTTTGTTGTGCTTGTCAGAATAATTCCAAATTTCGTGTGAGCCCTAATTTATGAATGCATATTTGGCACGCAAATTTTGGGGTTAATATGAGTTGTTTTGCATTTTAGGTTTTTTGGCATTTTAAGGTTTGTTGGCATTTTAGGGTTTTAGAGTAGTCTTGAAATAAAAGGAAGATTGTAAAGATGTAATAGATCAGTGTGAATTCTAGAATGAGAAGTAAGCCATTTTGAAACTCTTGGTTTTATTTGCAAAGCTATTTATGTGTGTTTTTGGAGGTATTTAAACCTCTTGCAGTTGGATTCACATCAAGAAGGATGACCCGCCTATTGGAAATTAGGTTCCATATTGTCTAAAGAAATATTATCAAATGCAAGATTTTTAGAATCAAGAAATGTAGAAGAGGGAAGAGAGGAAGATTCAAATAATGGTTTCTCTAGAACATGATAATTCCTATTCACTATAATCATATATTTTACTGGATCATCCAATGTTAATCTTTTTTTGTGACTTTCATACCCAATAAAAATGCAAGAGTAAGAGGTGGGATCAAGATTTTATCTTTTAATTTTAGAAATGAGAAGGGAAACAAGACTATCAAATATATTTAAATAAGAAATATCAAATTTTTAATTTGGTCCATACTTCATGAGGTGTAGTTTGATGTAAATATATAGTAGGAACTTTATTCTGGGTATGAACAGTAGTGTTGATGCCTCCAACCAAAAGAAACTTAGGCACTTTGGATGCATGAAATGTGATTGTTGTATTCTTCCTTTCATCTATGTCATTTATGTGGAGGGAATATGGAGTTGTTAATTATCTTTCAATTCCACAAGACACACAAAACTCATAAAACTTATTATTTAAATATTCACCTCCATTATCAGTTTTGATTCTCTTTATTTTTATATTAGCCATATTTTCAACTAAGGATTTAAAGTCTTGAAACTTAGACAAAAATTGACATTTTTTTCGTAATGTATAAGACCAAGTCATTATAGAAAGTCATCAATGAAACTAACAATATGCAATGCTCCACCAAAATAAGGAACTTCCAAAGGTCATCTTACATCACTATGGATTAAATCATATAAGTTAAAGGAATTAGAATCATGATGTATGTGAAATGGTTACACATGTTTGTTACCATGCAAGAAAATTTCACAATATCCATGGTCTAATTTCAACTTAGGGAGTCCTATAACAAGGTTAAGGTGAGATATTTCAAACAAAATTTAAAATTTCACATGCCCAAGTATTTCATGCCATAATTGAGAAATATTACAAGAAGAAGAGATAAAAGATTCAACAACAAATCCTTCAAATATATACAAGCTATTCTTTTGAAAACTAGCAGCAATAATCTCACCAACATCATTCTATACATACAATGATTATTGAAGTAAATCTGGACATATTCATGTGAATCTAGACTTCAATATTACAAATATTGGCAGAAATTTATCACTTTTTTTGTATAATGGATTCCTTTTTTGTAAATAATTAATTCTATTATTACTATTACTAGATTCCATTAGTAGTAATATTGGATTACAATATTGTTGTTATTGGACACAATAGACTTCCAATTTAACTATTATTGCATTTTAATTTTGCTATTATTTGATTCTAATTTTTTTGTTATTGGATTCCAATTTACCTATTATTAGATTCCATTTTCATCAACTTAATCTATATGAAGAATTTTGTTGGGTAAATCTAATTAATGAATAACGATTGTTTTTTTTCATATTGAGACTTGAACTATATTAATGAAGACTTGAAAAAAATTCACATTCATAAATTTAGAAAATCCTGTTGGGATTATGAAAGGTTATAGGCTGTTAAGTAACATAAGGCGTGATCCTATTGGATAAAAACATAAAAAATAACAATAAAAGTAACGTCCACCATTGGATAAAAATTTTAAAAATAAAAACAATGTCCACCATGCAATTAGATTCTAATAACTCATGTTGATATCAAATGGACATAAATCTACTAGCACATATTTTTCTCCTTTTAGTAGCATTAATCATCGTTATATCATTACTGATAATCATTGAGTGTCCAAAAAAAAAAAAGTTTTCCCTTAACCTTATTTTATCGCTATAAATAATGTTATTGCTTCTACCTCAGTAGTAGTGATTTGAGGGAAAAAGAAGTAACCTCACCATGGCATCACTTTGTGGAAAATTTGAAGTATACAATCGAATTCTTGCAACAAATAAATTCCATTTGAAAGATACACTAATATTAAAATTTACCACACCTATTTTTGGACACCACCATTAATATTATAGCGAATGTATTGATAAAAGTAATGTTATTTATATCCAAAGTAAGATTAGGGAGCTTTTGGAAATTTCGAAGTGTGAGGACTCACACTTTGAATGTGTACTGCTAAAAAAACCCACTTGAGACCCAGGAACAACCTAGGATTAGTTAGGAAAATTATCGAATAATTGTTTTTTTTAGAAGAGTATACAACCAGGTTATAAGACAACAGTTGTCACTAACAAGTTCTAGATTAATTCTAATCCACAAGAGTATAATTTTCTTTCAAACACCATTTTTAGAGGTCACAAGGTCCAAAATTTAGGGTTATAAGGTTCAATTAGCGTAAGAGGGTAATTCCTCACCATACCCACTCTCTAACATGATTAACAATTCAACTTGGTTTTTCTAAAAATTTTAGAAATCAAAATTTCCTGAAATCATTCCCATTGGAAAGGAAATTTCCTCACCTTTCCAGTGATATAAAGAAGTCCTCCTAAATCCTCATATTTCCTCACCTTTGGATAGGAATGTTCTTTAATGAAATAATTCCACCCTGTGTCACAAGACAAGGCTCAAATAATGTCCAAAGCTCCTTCCTTAGATGGGTGGACAACAATAACCAATAAAAAGGGTTCCTCTCATAATCCTAAAAAAACTTCATCCTTATGACCAATCACCACTAATGGATTTATATCATCTGTTACTCTTTCCAAACAATTTTTTTCCCTCGCCACCCTCGGCCTCCCCGTCCATTTCCCCCTCTTTGATGTCTACTTCTGAAATTTTTGCATCAAAATCTCTAGATCATTTTATCTCCTTACCTCTTCAATTGTTAGAAGCACCATTCATGGAAGATAATCATATATCTTTCACCCAAAATGTTTCCTTAGTTTCTCCCATACCCCTGCACCAACGAAAGATAATGAATTTGTTTAAGAAAAACGTATAGCATTGTCGGTGGCAGATGTTACCCATGTCACTTTGTCTCACAAATAGTTTTCCATCCTCTCCAATATTGAAGACAAGGGATCTATGTATCTTGACTCTCTCAAATTATTTTGTACTCTTATAATATACATGGCCTTACTGAACCCACATGGATATATCTTGTTAGGTACAATTGTCTAGAGTTTAAGCACATATGCATGTTCTATGTTTATAAGAAGTTAAACTTACATGATTTTTCCTTCATTGTTTTTCTCTCACTATATGGCACAGTGCTATATGTCATGCATCCAATCATGACCTAGTGTATGGAGGGGTAATGAATTTGAATTCCCTTGACCTTGCACCTTTCTCAACATGTGATCTCTTGGGGCTCTCCCCCCACTCTTCAAGTGGTTTGGACCCTCTTTGATTTTGACAGGCATATTTTAGGGCTTACCAATATCTATGGATCTATTGATGTGATTGAAAGGTATATGTTATGGCGATGGATTGATATCTCTTTTCCTAATGCTCTTAACAGTTTTTGTGGGGATTTTAATATGTTTTAATACCCATATGACAAGGTTGGTCATTTTCTTATGAATTGGTGCATGGGATAATATGAGGTCTAGTTCTAGATGAGGCACAAGCTCTGAATTTTTGACCCCAATATCCTTTATAAAGAGATCTCCAATTATGCCTAGTTTACATGGTCCAATTTCCTCCAATGTCAATATATGATTGTTCATTAGTTGGATCGTGCCCTTATCTCGGTTCAAGAATTATTATTTCTTGAACGCATACAAGGCATGCATATTGCAGTTGATAAAAATGTTCTCTTATTAGATTATTCCCCCAGTTTATTTGACAATAATTGGTATAAAACTATAAAAATACCTGGTTAACTCTCAATTCTACTTAAACACATCACACTTGAAGTATGTTTAGAATGTGTCATATATCCAGTACATATATAACTTAGCTCCTTATCTTGCTAGGTGGGGAGGCTAGATTTCCTAGTGGAATGATGCTATAAAATAATGATCAACTTCTTCTACATCTATGGAAAGTAACATACTCTCTTTTAACCATTTATGCATTAGGCCTCATATCATGAGTTTCAATGAGTCTCACAACAACTTAATTTCTCTCCTTTCAATCAGTCCCTACAAAGAATGGGGTTTTTTTTTGTGTGATTGGTTATATAGAATGAAATTTGGTGATAAAGATTCCAAAGATTTTGTTGTGCTTAATGTCATACACTCCCCTAATCAAATCAAATCAATTTTTCAATGGAATGTTTTCCACACTACTTTCTAGATATCCTCTTAGTCTTCATCCATCACTACCATGGGGTTTTTTCCCCTCAACCTTCCATCCCAGATAGAGAACAGGTCCTTCTGAAATTCCTTTTAAGTTGTGCCTTGCAAATTCTCACAACCTCAACGAGTTGTGTAAAAAATACAATTTTCTCTCATATACCTTAAGGAAGAATAATTTAAAATGACTCCTAAAAAATATCTAGGTATCAACGGATTCCCATATGAATTATATTAGAGTTTATTGGACATCTTGAGGAATGATCGACACCACCTTTACCTTGAAGCTTTAGATACCAATTCTTTTGATGAATTGATTAGCCAAAGACACATCAAGTTTATCCCCAAGTTTAGAGACGTTGAAAAAATAAATAATTAGATACCAATCATGTTTCTAAATATGTTTTCTAGTAGACATAAAATCTATTCACTTTGATACATTTATAGACCCTAAAATCATGCTCGCATTTACATGATTCCTAATAAAGAGAAATAGTAAATCAGAAATCCCATTAGCCTTTTACTTTGTCTTCTTCACTTTATACATCTAGTGGTCTTTCTTACTTTTGAATTGTTAATATTTCTATGGCATCACACACTACCACTCAGCTAGGACACTAGCACCAGATGCGCATGTCCTCCTGGGCCTCTTTACCTTCTTCTTATCCTTTTATATCCCTTTCCCTTCTTAATTAATTTTTACTACGTTGGGTTGGCATTTGAGTTGTCAATTACAAAATTCAAACAACGAAATCATATAAATACAGAGTTATGTTTTCATAATAAAGGAACAAGAACTATGCATTACATACTATCACCTAAGCTTTCATCCAAAGGAACATAAAAAAATTTAGACATCCATCTATCACACTCATTCAAGTGATAAGGTTTACATTCTTCTACATACACAACATAGGAGGGGAATTTTATTCTATTTCACTTCACACATTCGATACATCCACTACATTGTATATCTAGCCTACTATCATTATTGAATCTTGCATAAGGGAATCCTAGGGAATTATTTCACATACTCTCACACAAAACTACATGGTGAATAAGATGTAGTTTAATGCTTGGTCATAAGTTCACTCTTTGGGTGACCTCCATGGTCAATGTGACTCCCCATTTCGTATTCTCCTTTTTAAGTATGATACAGTTTGTGGGTATGTGTAGTTGAGCTTATTTCATACATGTTTGAGGTACACTGACATATCAGACATTAAATCCAAAGTGAGAGATATAAATGGACAATAAACACCATTCAAACCTAAAAGAATTAGATCAATAACATCTACTTAGACACCAATGCCCAGATCCAGATGTCAATGCCAGATGCTCATGTTCTCTTGGACGTGCTTCTGTCTTATGCATTTTCAGAGTCTAGAATCCCCAACGAGCATTGATGACACTCTCCTCAATCTATTTCAACTATTAACCTGCCCATATCACTTCAAGATTTCTCAAGAATGAATAATCCTCTTTATCTCCCTCTCTTGCTTAGGGTTTCACATTGATATGCTTGTTTACTTTCATATTATTATACATTAGCATTTGTAAATAATTCATTATAGCATTTACTTTGAAATTATATTTAATTCAATTTATATCAAAGCATTTAGTAAACCCCATCACTTGAACCCAACCTTTCTTCTAGGATCCCTTTTGTTTATTCTCCCATGGCTGAAAGTTACGAATCCTTTACCAATGAAGACCTCTGTGACCTCCATACCAATATTGATGAACATCCTTAATATTTAGATATTTTATTGTTTGTTGTTCATGAGGAATCCACTAACCTAGTTGATCTCAACCCACTAGTCTCTTATAATACTTCTCTTCCTATTGCAACATAACCTCTTAATTCTACCCTCCCACCCACCTCCATTGTTCTTGTTTCTATGCCTACTCCTACCAATCATTTAACCCATCATATTACTTCACATACATGATAAGCTGCATCTTATGGAATTCAAGACTTAGCTTCTTTATACTAGGTTATGTAAATCAAAATCCATCAATTACAACAAGTTACTTCACATTCCTCTCCATATATTGATTCCTCACTTCTCCTTCACATCCCTTTTTCACACGCCATATCTTCTCATCAACTACCCTCTAACTTCATTGCAACCAAGCTTCCTACATTCAATGGCCATTGTGACCCTCAGGATAATATTTGATCTTTTCATGTGGCATGTCTTGATTATGTGGATGATTTTACATTAGTAGTAAAACTATTTCCTACAATCTTGCAAGATTACACTATGAATTAGTTTTATGATCTACCTATTCACTCGGTAACCTCTATTCCATACTTAGTTGATGTTTTCATCGTACTTTTTTCTATCAATATCAAATCCAAGATCTCTTCTGCACAACTTTCTCAAATTAAATAAGGATCTAATGCACATCTAATAGATTATGTTTTGTATTATAAAAGCAACCTTTCTAGAATGAATAATGTACTAGCTAACTATGAATTGCAAGATCTCTTTAATCAAAATAGCCTTGTTCAAATGAGTAACATTAAATAACCAATTAATATAATGTTAATGCGAGCATTAGAATATGCAACACATATAAATAAATAAATAAAACATAGTAAATAACTATGGCATAGAAAACAATAATTACACAGTTATAACTGATCAAGTCCCAACGAATATCAATATTTCATGTTTTTTATATTTAGGATCGGTTAGCTCTAACTACATATCACATTATTTGATTAAAGTTTTAAAGATTAGATATATTACATTATTAGGTCCAATCAAACCCCATTTGGATGAAAATGCATCAATTGGCACTAGTTTTATATTACTGAATACTTTATTTGTTCAATATAGTATACAATTGGGGCTAGGCAACCCATATTAATATTGATATATACATATTAGTGTATTTGGACTAGATCAAACCTAAATATATTGTAGATTAAATTAATTACACATGACAATTTACATCCCTTATGTAATCAGTGTCCATCAATCCCAAATCGACATTAAAATCTTTTTCTTATTAAAAGGCTCAACTAACACTCGTTTTATATTAGATATCAATATTATTACTGGATTGGTTCAATATAATAAATAATTAGGGAGAATTGATCTTGAATTGAAATAATTTTGACATTTTATTGTATTTGGAATTGATTGGCCCCAATGAAATACTATATATAACCAATTTTAATCAAAATGTTAGATTTTTTATGCAATTGGATCTATTAAAAATAAAATAAAATAAGAAAGTCTCATTTAGTTTTTAGAGGATAGACTGGCCCTCTTCACATACTAGAGACAAAATAATTTACCCAATTAGTTTAATCTAATGTGCACTTGAAGTTCTAATTCACATTAAATTTCCTTTTTCTACATTTGGGCTCAATAGGCCTAAATTGTCAACTACATTGGACCAATTTTATGTGCAAGTTTCAATATCTTATGTAATATGTGAGAATGATGCCCTTATTGACATTAAATTATGTGAAATGAATGTAAAGGGATCAATTTACCCTAATTGCATATTTTAAATGGAACCAATAATAAAAAAGTTAAACTTAGTATGTAATTTGGGTCAATGGAGCCTTAATTAATATTACATATTAACTTTTTTTTGTGCTTGGGATTGATTGGTCCCATTTTCATTCCAAACTGAACCAATTTTACTCGATATTTTAAATCCCATGCTCAATTAGTATCAATCAATCCCAAATTGACATTATAATCTCATATAGTTTGATTACAAGGGCCAATTGGATGTAGTTTCATATATGATATTGAACCTATTTATCAATTGGTTCAATTTTGTATGTAACTAGAGATAGTTAAACCCAAATTGGATTTAGCTTCTATTATTTCATAGGAAACACAAGGATAAATAATAACAAAGATTTATACATCCACCAAAATAAATAATCCATGAATTATATTTTATGATTGAACAATAAGTTATCATGAATTACATCACAAAATGAATTAGATATTAGATGTCATATATAAACATGAAAGTAAATGAACACAAGACACAAAATTTATGTCGGAAAACCTGTATGATGGGAAAAAATGTGTCTAGACGTCGTGCACTCTTAGCATCCATTTAATAATGGTATTCGAGGCAACGAGTAAAGAAAACACCAAGATTGACATAAAAACAAATAAAATTAAAGGGGGTATAGGGACCACTATGATTACATACCCCACGTGAAGTAACCTTTACACTAGAACAAACTAAGGTTTCCAAGGCCTTATGTTGAAGAGGAGAAAGGAACTCTCTGGAGGTATCCACACTATGGGCGTACTAATAAAGAAAAGAAGCATGAAATATCTGTACTAACCAAAGGAAAGCGTGTAACATTAAATAAACTAAAATACAATATCCTGACTTAACATGTCTATAAATACTAACCTTACATAAAGTATATGATGACTGTAAGGAACTACTCTATACAAAATGACAAAGAGGGTTAAATAAATTACCTGTTGGAGTTAGTCACTAATGCATTTATCTCCCAAAGGACCATACACAAAGAGAGAAAAACTTTCAAGTGGAGAAGGGGAAACGATATAGTCCTAGCTCACTATAGATGACCCAAAAGTAAAAGAAAATTAATCCAAGGAAGAACAATCTGCAAAAAAATTCAAGATGTAAGAAATCCAGAAGCTAAGTGAGAAGGTGCAAGTTTTTGTAAGAGATAAAAGGTAATGGAGAGTTCCTTTTTGTAATTATGTGATGTTCTTTATGTGTTCATGGGAGTTGAGGTATTTATACTGATACCATCTCCCATGGGAAAAGGCATCAACAGGGTTTTGAATTTTCACCGACATAATCACCCATGGGCGATGGCATCAGAAAGGGAGGAAAATACAAGGGGATATGTGAAATGATTCATGAAGAATAATAATGATGTAAAATGAAAGAAGAGGGGTCATGAGCAAGTAAGATAACGAAAGAATGGGAGGGAAAAAAGAGGAATATGACTAAAATAAACACATAAATGGGACCAAATTTGTTCTCACTCAATGTATCATCCCTTATCCAATGGTTATGTGAATAACCGTAACCCTATCCCGAAATGAGCCCATTAAGGAACCCAATGCTTAGATATATGCATTTGTGACATCTAACCTAATAAGAGAAATTATTATTAACATGTATGAAAATAGAAATAATAATTTTTGTGTGTGTATATATATGCCCCATCTGTTGATTAAAACATGTCAAAATAGTAAAACATGGGGTAATCACCAGAAAGAAAAATACGTAACACCAAAACTAGAAGTATATGCTGAAAGGAGAGAAAGGACTAGCTAGAATGAAATATACCCACCAATGCGTACCTGATAGTGTCTTTCATCCTACCACGTACGGGTACAATCCATGTTGTTAGAACCCTAGAGAAGCAAAATGTAAAGGAAACACTAGATGATCATCAATAAAATAAGACATAAATCACCTAACTAGGGGCCCATGGGAAGGATGTCCTGGATTTGGGAGTTTGAGATGAGGGATCATAGTGTCAAATCCAAGCGGTGGGTAGTAATGTTGAAAAGTGCAAAAAAATGTATGGTAGAAACTATAAAGAGGTATTGTCATAAAAAATGAAGGTTAAAATAAAGAGAACATGGAGGATTATCCCAAAGGGTTAATAGTAACACTGAACAAGAAGAAAAAAACCATGAGATAGATGCTATAAGAATAAAATAAATCCAAGTAAGACATGATCCTAAGCGAGAATGCACAAGACCACAAAGATCCCAAAGAAAACAACACAGTGAAAATAAGCCAAGATAGGTGGAATCAATACCGATGACATTCGAATGGTAGGAGATGTCATCGAAAAAGAATCAAAGATAGGTGATATCAAGATGACAAAATTCCAACGGTAGGAGATGAGATTGATGGGCATCCTCAGAAATAATGTTTGATGAAGAAGGCATATCATGAGAGACTTTAAAAATAGTATGCTTCTCAATTTCTACACCATCAGCTCTGCATGTTTTGTTTTCATATGGGGGAAAGGTATTTATAGTCAAGAAAATAGTTTTAGACACAATCAGACCTACATAATATTTTGCTTAGGATCTGAAGCTATCTGCGGGTAGGAAAATGATTTCAGACACCATCGGCCTTACAGAATATTTTTAATAGGGGCCAAAGATATCTACGAGTAGGAAAATAGTTTCAGACACCATCAGTCATGTAGTAAATTTTTCACAGGGGCCGAATGTGTCTAGAAGAGGAGGATTTTTTCTTGGGAAGCCTATGGCTGAGGTACAAAGGGGTACATAGTTGTTCTTATCTTGTAGGAAATTTAAATGATATTGGTTTCAAATCTAGAGGACCACATTTGAGCCAAGGCATGTTGATAATATGATGGCTCTATGGTGCCCATGATATTTTTCATGGGCCTTCTATGAAGATTAATTTGACATTTTGAATGATGTTTTTCTAAGGACTGATATTTTACATTTTGGACCTTTTGCGATATCTCACTCCAGGTTGGTTGAGGAGGAATATGATTCATGTGCACAACTACCAGTGTGGGAGGTGTATAATAATGCATGCTAGGAACACCATTTCGATATATTAATAGTAACATATGATTATGCATTTGAATCATGCTAGTTATCGTGGTAGCCTAGGATAAGGCTATCTACTATAGGAGTTTAATTATCACTAGGTTAAGGTATATAGAAGAAGGGTGACCTCTAAAGGTGGGTGATTGTTATTTATTATTAGTCTCATTAGTGGGATTCCTAGGGTACTCATTTTGATTGGTTTTGTTGGGAGAATCCTAATAATGTATGAGTTCTTATTAATTATAATGATGACTAGTTATTTCCATGATTCCTAAAGGTATCCTTTGGAAACCTCTGTCTTGACTTGGTGCAATATATTTACTATCATTGAGATTTTTAATGATGGATTTGGGAACTATATGCTTAGTTTCAACCATATTACAGTCAACAGAGTGAACTTGTTTTGAGTGATCAGCAGAAAAAGTGAGGATAGATAGGGAGATTAACACTTCTATGATGAGAACTATAAAACTTATATGCATGGAGAGAAAGTGTAGGATTGAATTATAAACCCATGAATTAGTTCAGGGGATTCGATTGAGATAAAAGAACCCGAGAGGAGACATTGGTGTAATCTATAAGTTGAGATCAATGATATAGAAAACTGTAATTTAGACACAATCAGATCTGTAAAAATTTTACACTGGGGCCAATGAAATTGAGAATGAAAATGAAATAAGATAGAAACAATAGTTCCTAGATGAAGGCATTATCAGCTAGAAATTTTTTGCATAGGGTAAATGATGTTTGGAGAAATTGATTTTTAGGTTTTTTAGAATTTTTAAAGACTAAAACAAGACACTAATGAAAAGTGGGTGCTTTTAACGAGATGTGCTTCATAAAAAGGTATAAAATATGATTCACTTCTTGATTAGGTTCACCAAGGATGTATGATGGGAATAAAATGTGTCTAGACACCGTGCACTCTTATTATTTGTTCAACCATGGTATTCAAGGAAAAGAGTAAAGGACACACCAAGACCAACATAAAAATGAATATAATTAAAGGGGGTACATGGAGTGCTATGAATCACATACCCCAAGGGAAGAAACCCTTACAGTAGGAAAAACTAAAGTTTCCAAGGCCTTATTTTTAAGAAGAGGAAGGAACCCTATTGATGCATCAACACTAGGGGGTAATAATATAGAAAAGAAGCATGCAATATGTATGGTAACCAAAGGAAAACATGTAGCATGAAAGAAACTTAAATAAAATATGGTAATCTAGCATGTCCATGAATTACTAAGCTAACATAGAGTATGTGACGAATGTAGGGAAATAATCTATACAAAAGGACAAAGTGGGTTAGAGAACATATGTATGGGGTGGTGGCTGTTGATCCATATATCTCCCAAAGGACAACACATAAACAGAGAATAGATTTTAGGTTGAGAAAGGGAAAAAATATAGTCCTAGCTCATTATAGATGACACAAAACTACAAGAAAACCAATCCAAGGAAGGAGAATATCCAAGCCAAAAGTCAAGATGTAAGAAATCCAGAAGCTGAGCGAGGAGGTACAAGTTGGAATAAGAGAGAAAAGCTAATGGTGAGTTCCTTTGAACAGCTATATGATGTTCTTAATGTGCAAATTGGAGTTAAGGTATTTATACCAATGCCATCATTTGTGGGTGAGGGCATCATAAGGGTTTTGAATTTCCACTTACGCAATAGCCCGCAGGTGATGGCATTAGCAAGGGTGGAAAAAGCAAGGGGAGATGTGTAAAGAATCTTGAAGAATAAAAATGATCAAAATAAAAATGGAAGGGTCATGAGAAATAAAGATTTTAGAAGAATGTGAAGAAAAATAAGAGGAATATGAAAAAAATAAACACATAAATGGGACCAAAATTTGTTCTCGAGAAATTGTTAGTAATAGGTATGAAAATAGAAATCATAAACATTTTGGTGTATACTAAACCTTTCAATAAAAAACCCACTCAAAAATCACTTATATTTATTGAGAATATGTATTTCACCCACCAATGCCACTATGCCCTTTAATCCATAGTAGTTAAACCTTCAATAAGGAATTATAAACTATCACATACATTCACTCATGTCCAGATATTACGCTCACATCATTCACATCATGTATCATTAGTCTACTTACATATACATCTCGCATAATTCACATGTGTATTACATTCATGTATACAATCTCAAATGAGATCACCTTGTTTTATAAAAGGTGGGTGGCCCATTATATGGGTAACTTTTAGAGTTCAAATTTAAATATCTACTCACGTAGTATGGGATCTACCACCTTATTTTTTTAACATAATTTATAAGCCAAGACCTTTAGTCTTTGGCGGTTTTCTATTAATTCATATTTCCGCTTAATATTATAAACCCAACACTACCCCTTAATGTTAAGTAGGGAAACATGAAAAAAAAAATTTATAGAAAAGAACTTACAATCCATAAATCATCACTTGAATATTTAGGCTAGCATGCAAATACTTAAATTTTATTCGAAATAACACAAGTAGAGTCACCTTTTTTTACAAAAGGAATTACAATCCATAAACCATCTAACTGATTTAGGCTAGCTTTTGATACAAATTTTGTTCTACGAGCTTAGTAACTCCACACTACCACAATACACTAATTCAATGTTCTATGGACTTTGTAACTCTCCGAATCAATTTAGGTGTTCCGCAATTTTTATAAAAGTAGTGGAAGACTGATTTATTGTCTTACAAACTTTGTAACTATGTAGTATACTACTATAGTATCTCACAGATTTGAACTAGCTATAAACCAATGTAGATGTTCTATTGGTTTTAGAAAATTTGTTATAAATTACTTTGGTGTTTTACAAAATTCAAGAATATTTGGCAAAACTTAATTGTTACTGATGTAAATCCTCACTCAAATTTGTTCATCCAACATTCCCTTACCATGAAATAACTTCAACTTTTTCCTTAAGTCACTCTACATCATTCAATTTTAAAACTATATCACACATAAGTAAAAATTTCACCTTAACCTCTCTTTTCATGAAATAATTTGATATATCTACCCTTATTAATGTTATGAAAATACTCAAAATAGTAATTAAGAAGCATGAGAAAAATTATTCTAACCATTCTCTAATTGCCCTTCCTTACCATTTGTGGAATAAGCTTCTGGAAGAAAGATCTTGAACCTTCTTATATGACTAGTCAGAACTACCTTATTACCATGCCTTATGTCCTTCTCCAAGTCTTTATCCATGTGCTCTATACTTCTTTACAAGCCAAGAATACTTATGCCCTATTGTAGGTTTCAACTTTCTCCTTCAACGGTTCAAATTACTTATTCCTTCTCAAGAGAGAAGGTCTTAAATATAGTAGATTATTTGAGTCTTGATCTTAATGAATTCATGTAGCCATTTTCCTCATGTCCTTAGTGTTTCCATCCAACTATTCTAACCATTGTTTTGACTAGAATAATTCAAAAGGCCAAGTTCACCTTCCCTTAATAAAACTCTCCTTTTTAGAGATCAATAAAAATGACCTTTGGTTACTTCATAATCAGAGCATGCTAGGAATATTATAAGTAAAATGAGACCAAATTCCAATACCCTTTTACAAGTAGAATATGTATGTCAAACATAGGTTCTTCAATCCTTGTCTAAAGGCATTTTCCACAATTGTCTTTCCGTGACTATTTAACCCTCTACTAGCTCTACCTAGGAAGTTTTTCTTCTTTAAATTTGAGCGTGTTCACTTACTCTTTAAAGTACCAGAATTTATTAGAACCCATTTACGGATTCTATATGTATTGAAAATATCTCAGGAAGTTCATAAAATTCCCTTAACGTTAACTCTACAACTTCTAAACGAGGTCTTAAGTCTTTTGTACAGGACAGTAGGTATATTATCACTAATCAAAAAAGTTTAAAACACTATCAAGGTTGAAAACTTATGAATTCAACATAAAAAAACCCTTAAGGTGTTTTATCTCCAATCTCAAGACTCTTTTTCCATAAATAGTCACTCATTCATTTGTTTTTGTCTTGCTTCATTAAGATATTGTACTACTCAGTCCTCTTTAGGACACACTATCATGGTAATTAAGGTTTTAGAGCTAGTTTAGCACCAAATATTTTGAGGATAAGATATGAAAAAATATAAATATCAGAAGTATCTAAGTTATTACATTACTTCCTTCTCATAGGCCCTTAAATCAAGTTCTCTCCGTTAAACCCTGGGTTCTCCATCTTTCTATAAACTTATCAATAGATTGTCACCAAATGCTCATAACTGAATACTTGAAAATGATCCGTAGTATTAAAATATATTGAAGAACAACCTTGAGTAACTATATTGAATTTTTATAATCTCATCTCCTTATAGAGATCAAGAAATAAAAAAAATTCTCAAACCCTATGGACGGTCTTCCAACTAGCCCAATAAAAAATATTTTATTATAAAATGCATAATCTTTAATATCAAGGCTTAAGGTTTATACCTACGTCTTGTTTGAACTACCTTCTCACATTTAACTTACCAAAAAGTTTTGACTTTTTATTCAATTTTCAATTTAGTCACACAACCTACTACTCTACCCCTGAAATCAAGTTTATCACTACTTTTTCTAATTGTGCAAAAAAATTGATATTTCCTTTCACTATGAGGGTTCCAACTGACTTAGTAAATGATAAAACAACTTATTACAATCCTAGAAACATGAGTTTACCTCATACTTGTTACTCAATATTTTGTATTTTATGTCTCCACACAATTATGAGACTAGGAAATCCAACATGCACAATATTATATTTAAGAAACATGCACAACTACTACACAAAAAATTACCTTCACAATGTGTTTCTTGAATTTTCTCATTGTTTTGAATCTCATTTTAATGGAATGAGGAAATTCAATTATAATAAGGTTTTTTATATCTACCAATCTTCTTTAAACCATGATTCTATAACCCTTAGATTAGTTACAGCTATAATTTATAATCATATGTTCATGATTTGGAGGTATTTTACACTATATGCTTGTAATTTAACTCTAAATAACAATTTTCATGTCTCTAGACACCCCTACTATGCTTCATTATACCGACCACAAATTTTATGAGCTCCAAGATTACATTACAACATAAAAATCTGTACAAAATGACTCCTCAATTTCAAATTTACATTTGGGAGGGAAAATGGCTCTTTTTAACTTTTGAAAAGTGTAGAACAAAACTATCACATCTAATTGACTATTAGAAATCTCTAGGACCTATGCAAACAACTGTAAACCAAATTTGGATGTTTTCATCCTTATGTACATGCTAGAGTTGATGCTCCTAAATCAGTTGTGTGGACTTCATAAAAATCATAGTACACAGGAACAATATGAATTCTCAAGTTAAAGTTATTTCATATAAAGTCTTACATAATAATATGGAGTATTTTATAAAAATTAATCTCTCATATCTAATGCTTTCTAGGGTATTACAAGTAAATTCACATAAAGTATTATTTTACTTAAACATAATGGAATTAGTATAGAGAGTTTATAATTAGCACAATTAGTCCGTTAAGACGCGGTGTTGTGAAAAAACATGTAAAACATGATCACTCCTCCTTATTTACCCCTCAAGGGAAACTATGAAATTCCATTCTTCATCTGATGCAGAGGTGAATATAAATTCCATTCATATGATCATTTGAGTAATGCTCATCTAACTTAGAGGTGGAGATCAAGGTCTGCCACATGATCATTTGAGCTAAATTTTCAAATGCCTAACATAACACGAAATTTATAGAACTTTGTACCACATAATGGATTTTTAATTTTTTTTTCAACTTGAGCTACAGTAAGAGAAAAATTGAGATCTATGTCATCATTTAAAACTTTATCTCGAATGAAGTACATATGGCTCTCCATATGCTTGCTTCTTTGATGTTAAACCAAATTGTTTGCAAGAGAAATTAAAATTTTGTCCTAACATAAGAGAAGATTACATGCTTTGACGCCCATATAAGTACATCCAATAGTATTTTAAGCCACATAGCTTCCTTTTCTTCTTCTATTACACTTCTATACTCTACTTCAGTAGAAGATATAGATAATGTTGGTTGCTTCTTTCTACTTCAAGTGATTGCACTTATGCCCAACTTGAAAACATATCCAAAATTATATTTTCTATCCATAATATCATCATGGTCAGAATCACAATAACAAAATAAATTTGCATCATCATAAGAAGAATAATACAAACCATAATTGATTGTACCTTTTATATACCTTAGAATCCCTTTTTCCATTTTATAATGGTCCTCACATGGATCTCGCATGAATCTATAAATAATTCTAAATAGTTAGGATATATTAAGCCTATTGATAGTCAAATAAATCAAACTAGCAAAACGTTGTCTATATAAATTAGGATTAAATTTATCAAAAGTAGGTTTTGGATATAATTTAACTCCAACTTACATAGGAATAGAGATAGGATTTCAATCAATCATGTTAAATATTTTTAATAACGGTATAAGCATCATGTTCTTGAGATACAACAACAGATTTGTGATTTTGATAAAAAATTATTCCTAAAGAATGATTTAAAAGTCCTAAATCATTCAATTCATAATGTTGTCTTATATTCTATTTGATTCTAAGAATTATATTCTTTTCACTAGTAGTTATCAAGATATCATGAACATATAACACATTAATAATAATATGATTGTTCATTAACTGGTTCAAACATCTAACTCCGTGATGGCATGTTCCCTCTTCCCAAACCCTAGCATCGTCGAAGTGGCCTATTGGTCTTTTCAGGTTGGCACTTGCTCGAGATTGAATGTTCATGTTCCCGATGGTGTGGGTTTTGTGTCAAGCATTGAGGGTGTTACGAGGCTTCGTGGATCCCCTTCTATAGATTATGTTTAGACTATGTGTATGGAGGTTGTCGTTGATCGTAGCCCCTTCTCACCCAAGTAAGTTCCTGATCATGTGGGTGCTCAGCCATTCAATGGACGCTTAGAGGTGTTTCAATTTCTGATCAACACTATCACTAGCATTACCCTCCACCTCGAAATCCATCATTTTGCTTCTGGGTTGGACCTGCAACGTATTATCTCTCTTAGCTAGTTTTTCATCTGGGTTCTTTTGGCCTCTCCTATGCAGGAAAAATACTTTTAGATGAATGCATTCTTATCTCCTACAAGATTTCCTTAGATTTCACGATCTCTATGATGTGATTCTTAAAGGGGGTTCCATAGCTCGTAACTCTACATCTTTCAAGGAATCTCTATTCAAGAATGCTTCCTCCACCTCTACTGTCCCTAGTCCTCCCCACAACTTATCTTGTGGAGTAAGCTGCAGACATCCATTTACTGGAAATCACAAGTACTGATTCCCTAACACTCAAAAAAATATAGAAAAAAAATCCATCATCTATAGATTTAATGGTGTTTGGCCTTTGACTAATGCACTTATACAATGGGTTCACTCTAATTGGACTATAAATTGTGACCATTGTTTTTGTGCATGAGGTTTCTTCATCATTCTATTGTTTACAAAAGAGGATTACTAGAAGACCTTGAATGAGGGACCATGGTTTTGGTGTTCAGCTGGTTTGTTTACCACCCCTTGGTTCCATCACTTTGACCCATGATCCTATTCCATCTTGTGAGATTTTGTTTGGGTGAGGTTACCCAACCTTCCTCTTCGTTTGCAGAGGAAATTAGAAATTTATTAGAATTTTTTTTAAAACAGGATGTTACGAGATTCCATAGTGGGTTACTCACTTTTGTCAGAATATGTGTTGAGGTTGATCTTAGTAAAGGTCTTCTAGATAAGATGACCCTTAACATGGGTGATATCTCTCATGTTCATCCTCTTGACTATGAAAATACATATTTCAAATGCACTGTAAGATGCCATGCAATATTCCGTCTTCTTGTCCTCATAAGAAAGTTCACCCTGTCAAGAAAAATCCTTCTAAGAACTGGAGCCCCCTAAGCTTGAGGAGGACTTAGATTTAGATGTGGATGTTTAGGAAGCTAAGAGTGCTGACACATGGGTCAAGGCCCAACCTACATTATCTACTAGGGATGTTATGATGGGGTAGATTAGAGTTTTCCCATTTGCGGTAAATATCCAACCCAAGAATCAAAAGACCACATGAATCTGATCATTATGATTAAGAAAAAGAAGTCCCCTTCTCCTTGAATCATAAACAATATATGGATAACCCTATGATTTTCATTTTTTCTAGTGCACCAAACTCGGTGGAGCATTTAACGGAGAATTGGTAGTTGGTGCACTTGAAAAAGAGAAAGAAGGGTAGGTTCTAATTATTTATCCTATGTTCCCTCTTTCCCTTCTTCTTCTTTTCTTGTGGTTACCATCTGGTTGTCTCCACTTCTTCATTTGGCAATTCTGTATTTGTTGTATTTTCTCTTCTCCTCTTTGTGGTACCTTATCACTGCTTTCAGTTACAGCTAAGGTTATTCTTCCTTCTTTTCCTTCGCTGACTTGTTCACTATTGACTCTGTAGTTTTGGTAGCTTCCTCTCTTTTAGATGTGATTTCTTCTTTTTTATCCCTTATGATGTATGTGAATTATCTTACTCCTTTTATTTTCCCCCTTGTTCTTTGTATAAGGTTTCTCTAGAACATGATCATTCCTATTCACTATAATCATATGTTTTACTGGATCATACAATGTTAATCATATTTTGTGACTTCCATATTCAATAAAATGCAAGAGTAAAAGGTGGGATCAAGATTTTATCTTTTAATTTTAGAAATGAGAAGGGAAACAAGAGTACCAAATATCTTTAAATAAGAAATATCAAGTTTTTAATTTGGTCCATACTTCATGAGGTGTAGTTTGATGTAAATATATAGTAGGAACTTTATTTTGGATATGAACAGTAGTGTTGATGCCTTCAACCAAAAGAAACTTAGGCACTTTGAATGCATGAAACATGATTGTTGTATTCTTCCTTTCAGCTATGTCATTTATTTGAAGGGAATATGGAGTTGTTAATTATATTTCAATTCCAAATGACACACAAAACTCGTCAAACTTATTATTTAAATATTCACCTCCATTATCAGTTCTGATTCTCTTTATTTTCAAATTAGCCATATTTTCAACTAAGGATTTAAAGTCTTGAAACTAAGACAAAACTTCATATTTTTTTGTAATGTATAAGACCAAGTCATTATAGAAAATTCATCAATGAAACTAGCAATATGCAATGCTCCACCAAGATAAGGAACTTCCAAAGGTTCTCTTACATCACTATGGATTAAATCAAATAAGTTAAAGGAATTAGACACATGATGTATGTGCAATGGTTCAACATGTTTGTTACCACGCAAGAAAATTTCACAATATCCATGGTCTAATTTCAACTTAGGGAGTCCTATAACAAGGTTAAGGTGATATATTTCAAACAAAATTTTAAATTTCACATGCCCAAGTCTTTCATGTCATAATTGAGAAATATTAAAAGAAGAAGAGATAAAAGATTCAACAACAAATCCTTCAAATATATACAAGCTATTATTTTGAAAACTAGCAGCAATAATCTCACCAACATCATTTTATACATACAATGATTATTTAAGTAAATCCAAACATATTCATGTGAATCTAGACTTCAATATTACAAATATTCACAGAAATTTATCACTTTTTTTATATAATGGATTCCTTTTTTGTTAATAATTAATTCCATTATTACTATTACTAGATTCCATTAGTAGTAATATTGGATTCCAATATTGTTGTTATTGGACACAATAGACTTCCAATTTAACTATTATTGCATTTTCATTTTTCTATTATTAGATTGTAATTTTTCTGTTATTGGATTCCGATTTACCTATTATTAGATTCCAATTTTGTCAACTTAATTGATATGGAGAATTTTGTTGGGTAATGATAATTAATGAAGAACAATTAGTTTTTTTGATATTGAGACTTGAACTATATTAATGAAGACTTGAAAAAAATTCACATTCATGAATATAGAAAATATTGTTGGGATTATGAAAGGTTATAGGCTGTTAAGTAACATAAGGCATGATCCTGTTGGATAAAAACATAAAAAACAGCAATAGAAGTAACGTGCACCATTGGATAAAAATATAAAAAATAAAACATTAATAATAAAAACAATGTCCACCACACAATTAGTTTCTAATAACTAATGTTGATATCAAATGGACGTAAATCTAATAACACGTATTTTGATCCTTTTGGTAGCATTAATCATCATTATATCATTATTGATAATCATTGAGTATCCAACAAAAAATAAATAAACTTTTTCCTTAACCTTTTTTTAGCCCTATAAAGAATGTTATTGTTTCTACCTCAGTAGTAGTGATTTGGGGGATAAAGAAGTAACCTCACCATGGCATCACTTTGTGGAAAATTTAAAGTATACAATAAAATTCTTGTAACAGATAAATTCAATTTCAAAGATCCATTAATATTAAAATTTACCACACCTATTTTTGGACACCACCATTAATATTATAGCCAATGTACTGATAAAAGTAATGTTATTTATATCGAAAGTAATACTGGGGATCTTTTGGAAATTTCAAAGTGTGAGGACTCACACTTCGAATGTGTAATGCCTGCTAAAACAACCGTCTTGAGACCCAGGAACAACCTAGGATTAGTTAAGAAAATTATGGAGTAATTGTTTTTTTAGAAGAGTCTACAACCAGGTTACAAGACAACAGATGCCACTAACAAGTTATAGATTAATTATAATCCACAAGAGTATAATTTTATTTCAAACACAATTGTTAGAGGTCACAAGTTCTAAAATTTAGGGTTAAAAGGTTCAACTAGGGTCAGAGAGTAATTCCTCACCATACCCACTCTCTAACAAGCTTAAAGATTAAACTTGGTTTTTCTAAAAATTAGTGCATTGAAAATTTCCCTAAATCATTCCCATTGGATAGGAAATTTCCTCACCTTTCTAGTGATATAAAGAAGTCCTCCTAACTCCTCATATTTCCTCACCTTTGGATATGAATGTTCTCTAATGGAAGAATTCCACTCTGTGTCACAAGACAAGGCTCAAATAGTGTCCAAAGCTCCTTCCTTAGATGGTTGGACCACAATAACAAATAAAAATGGTTCCTCTCATAGTCCTCCAAAAAAGTTCATCCTTTCGACCAATCACCACTAATGGATTTATATCATCTGTTACTCTTTCCAAACAAGTTTTTTCCCTTGCCACCCTTGACCTCCCCGTCCATTTCCTCCTCTCTGATGTCTACTTTTGAAAATTTTCCATTGAAATCTCTAGATCATTTTATCTCCTTACCTCTTTAATTATCAGAGCACCAATCATGGAAGATAATCAAATATCTTTCACCCAAAATCTTTCCTTAGTTTCTCCCATACCCTTGTACCAACAAAAGATAACGAATTTGTTTAAGAAAAATGTAGACCATTGTTGGTGGAAGATGTTACCCATGTCACTTTGTGTCACAAATAGTTTTCCATTCTCTCCAATATTGACGATGAGGGATATATGTATCTTGACTTTATCAAATTATTTTTTACTCTTATAATATACATGGCCTTACTGAACCCACATGGAGATATCTCATTAGGTACAATTGTCTAGAGTTTAAGCACATATGCATGTTCTATGTTTGTAAGAAGTTAAATTTACATGATTTTTACTTCATTGTTTTTCTCGCACTATCCGGCCCAATGCTATATGTCATACATCCAATCATGACCTAGTGTATGGAGGGGTAATGAATTTGAATTCTCTTGACCTTGCACCTTTCTCAAGATGTGATCTCTTGGGTCTGTCACCCCACTCTTCAAGTGGTTTAGACCCTCTTTGGTTTTGATAGGCATATTTTGGGGCTTACCAATATCTATGCATCTAATGATGTGATTGAAAGGTATTTGTTATGGTGATGGATTGATGTCTCTTTTCCTAATGCTCTTTACATTTTTGTGGGGATTTTAATATGTTTTAATACCCATATGACAAGGTTGGTCATTTTATTATGAATTGGTGCATGGGAAAATATGAGGCCTAGTTCTACATGAGGCACAAGCTCTGAATTTTTGACCCCAATATCCTTTATAAAGAGATCTCCAATTATGCCTAGTTTACATGGTCCAATTTCCTCCAATGTCAATATATGATTGTTCATTAGTTGGATCAAGCCCTTATGTCGATTCAAGAATTCTTATTTCTTCAACACATACAAGGAAGACCTATTACAGTTGATAACAATGTTCTCTTGTTAGATTATTCCCCCATTTTTTTTTACAATAATTGGAAGAAAACTATAAAAATACCTGGTTAACTTTCAATTCTACTTAAACACATCACACTTGAAGTATGCTTAGAATGTGACATATATCCAACACATATATAACTTAGCTCCTCATCTTATTAGGAGGGGAGGCTAGATTTCCTAGTGGAATGATGCTATAAAATAATGATCAACTTCTTCTACATCTATGGAAAGTAACATGCTCTCTTTTAACCATTTATGCATGAGTCCTCATATCATGAGTTTTAATGAGGCTCACAACAACTTAATTTCTCTCCTTTCAATCAGTCCCTACAAAGAATGGGTTTTTTTTTTTGTGTGATTGGTTATATTGAATGAAAGTTGGTGATAAAGATTCTAAAGAGTTTGTTTTTGTGCTTCATGTCATACACTCCCCTAATCAAATCAAATCCATTTTTCAATGGAATGTCTGCCACACTACTTTTCTAGATATCCTCTTATTCTTCATCCATCACTACCATGGGGTTTTTTCCCCTCAACTTGCCATCCCAGCTAGAGAAGAGGTCCTTTTGAAATTCCTTTTAAGTTGTGCCTTTCAAAGTCTCACAACCTCAACGAGTTGTGTAAAAAATACAATTTTCTCTCGTATACCTTAAGGAAGAATAATTTCAAATGACTCTTGAAAAATATCTTGTAATCAACGTATTCCTATTTGAATTCTATTAGAGGTTATTGGACATCTTGAGAAACGATCGACATTACCTTTACCTTGAAGCTTTAGATAAAAATTCTTTGGATGAATTGATTAACCAAGGAAACATCAAGTTTATCCCCAAGTTTAAAGACATTGAAAAAATAACTAATTAGATACCCATCATGTTTCTAAATATGTCTTCCGGTAGACATAAAATAGATTCACTTTTGTACATTTATAGACCCTAAAATTATGCTCACATTTACATGATTCCTAATAAAGAAAAATAGTAAATCAGAAATCCGATTAGCCTTTTACTTTATCTTCTTCACTTTATACATCTAGTGGTCTTGCTGACATTTGAATTATTAATCTTTTTATGGCATCAAACACTAGCACTCAGCTGAGACACTAGCACCAAACGTGCATGTCCTCCTGGGCCTCTTTACCTTCTTCTTATCCTTTTAGATCCCTTTCCCTTCTTAATTAATTTTTACTACTTTGGATTGGCATTTGAGTTGTAAATTACAAAATTCAAACAACGAAATCATATAAATACAGAGTTATGTTTTCATAATAAAGGAACAACAACTATGCATTACATACTATCACCTAAGCTTTCATCCAAAGGAACAAAAAAAATTTAAGGCATCCATCTATCACACTCATTCAAGGGATAAGGGTTGCATTCTTCTGCATACACAACATAGGAGGGGAATTTTATTCTATTTCATGCCACACATTTGATACATCCGCTACATTCTATATCTAGCCTACATGCAAGATATTGGTTTTTTGCATGGCAAATTGGTTTGGGTATACGGTGCCTAGTACTAACGATAAGCCAAAAGGAAGGGGAATCCAAACAAAATGAGAGAAATGGGGAACAAAACAAGAGAAAAATGGGATAAAACAAAACAAAGACACCTCGGATCAAGGTGGATTCCACTCGTAAGAACCTGGGATTGGACTCGTTGGGGTCTTGAAAACAAGACAAAACAAGTCGAATCAAGGGGGATAATGAGCATAATTACCTAGTTTTATGAGTGGGATCCGCCTGGGATTGTACTCGTTCGGGTTTTTTGATTCATTTTGTTCTGTTTTGTCCGTCCTGTTTTTTTCATTTTTTGTTTGGATTCCCCTGGCTATAGTACCAGGAGGGGTGTACGGATAGAGGGGACCCACGGCTATAATCACTTATCGGTAAGATCGATTTCCAGTAAGATCACTTACCGATAAGATTTTTTTCCGATAAGATCACTTACCGGTAAGAGTGCTTTTCCGGTAAGAGTTCTTTCCAGTAAGAGTGCTTTGCCGGTAAGATCGCTTACCAATAAGATCACTTACCGGTAATCTCACTTTCTGCTGTCAACACTAAAATTTTCCTCTCGTAATTTCTATTTCATTAATGTATGTATTAGGAATAGGATGTTGTTAAGTATAATTAGTAGTAGCGTCCGATAGAAGATAACGGCGCTGCCAGTACGATGCCGCCAATAATGTATAGTATGGTAATAGTCAAAAGTACAATAGGAATGTTGTGGTAAAAAGTAAATAGTTGTCGTAAGTGGTCCAGTAATGTTAAAATGTCAAAGTTGGGGTAAGTAGAGAAGTAGGGTCTACATGATTAGGAATTAGAAATATTATATTGGTAATAAGGACAAGGAGTGAGGTCATAAATATTTTGTATATTTTATTTGTAAAAAGTCTAAAAATGTGGAACCCATGTGAAATGATAAGGTTTATCTTATCTTAAAAGATAAGCTTACATGTACAGATAAGAGTTAAGGTATGGAATATGATTCGTCAGAGTGGATTTCTTATCCTATCTTAGAGATAAGATGGATAAGCCTAGAAGTCTATAAATAAAGAGGCCACCCCCCTCATTTAGCATAGAAGGAAGTAGTGAGAAATATTGTAGGAAGTGTGTAAAGGAAGCCATCAGTTTAAAGGTGTGTTGAAGAAGCCATTAAGAGGTGTAATTGTAAAGTTTCTCCCATAGTCTTGGTGAAAGGCAAGTGAAGTCAATAACACTTGAAGTACCTCATGGGTGAGATTGTAACAATTTCATGTTAATATTATAATTTACTCTGATATTTCAGATTTATCATCATTCCTTCTTATCATAGTCTATGGTATTCTTGTGTTATGTTTGTTGTTGTGTTTCCAGATTACATCCACCAAACTAAAGGCTGTGCATTAGTAAATAATCATAGCACGAGGAGTTCCCGGTGAAGAATTATCATAGTGCCGGATTGGTGATGACATTTTGGTTCCGTTGCCGGGACCATTCCTCGTTGGTGGATTTTCTGGAGAGATATTCCCACTTAGTCAAAAATCAATTGGAGGGTAACCTTATTTTTACTGTGCATAGTAGTTACCATGGTAAAGTCATTTTTACCGTGAATAGTAGTTACCATGGTAAAGTCATTTTTGCTGTGAATAGTATTTATCACAGTAAAGTCACTTTTTACCGTGAATAGTATTTACCGCAGTAACTTCACTTTTTACTGTGAATAGTGTTTACCACAGTAAAGTCAGTTTTTACCGCAGTAAGTCAAGTTTTACCATAGTTACCGTGGTCATTTCTATTTTACTGTAGAAAGGTGTAAAGTCACTTTCTATTACAGTGATTCCAATTATTTGTGCACATAAGTCTTGTTGATTGTACTTGTGGGTTGGTATTTTACGGTGGTTACTTTTGAAAATGGGGAAGATTCCTATTTTTTCAGCCCAATCTAATGAAGATGCTTCCTCTTTCATTCAAGAGTTTAAACGATCTTGTATTTGTAATGGCCTTATAAGAAGGGAACAATGGACTGAATTTTTTCCTACCTTTTTGGATGGTTCAGCACTTAGGTGGTTTGAAACACTAGGTGAAAATGTGAAAAATTCATGGGATTTATTAACTGAAAGTTTTCTTGAAGAATTTGGTGAACAACAGAAATATGCAGATCTCATGATCGAGATCACAAAGCTATCCCAAGGAGAGAAGGAGAAGATAAGGGATTATCATGCTCGTGTTCTAGAGCTAAGGAGGAAGCTCGATGCCCAGATCCGGAAGGAAGGATTAGCGGATGGGTTGATGAATGGCGTGGATAATCTCCTATGTAAGCACTT
This sequence comes from Taxus chinensis, assembly GCA_019776745.2. Lineage (NCBI taxonomy): Eukaryota > Viridiplantae > Streptophyta > Pinopsida > Cupressales > Taxaceae > Taxus > Taxus chinensis. The sequence continues at coordinate 195,341,835 of CM034147.1, read as the reverse complement.
CATTCTTGGGATGAAGCCAGAGATCAGACAACGAGTGAAGTATGACCGCCCAGCTACCATTGAACAAGCAAAGGAGATTGCAAGAAGGCAAGAAGAAAGCATGGAAGAGGAGCCCAAAGAAATTGTTGCTAAAGTAGAGCCTACACCAGCACCTTTGGTCCAGAATCCACAACCACTCCCGGTGAGCACAAATATTTCTCCTAGTACATCTACTGAGTATGAAGATCTGCTCAAAAAGATGGGTCAGTTAACTATTAATCTTCTTCAAGGAAAAGAATTTAGTTCTCAGGGAGGAGATAGAGGTCCAAAAAGAAATATTTCTGAAGTTGTATGTTATGGTTGTTATAAAAAGGGTCATTATAAGTATAATTGTCCAGATAGAGCTTCTACATCTGGTAAAGGAGATAATGATAAAGGAAAAGCACCTGTGAATTCTTTTGATGTAGTAGATAAGAGCAGAAATAATGAAGTAGATGTGTTTGTAACAAAAAGAAAGAAAGAAAAAGATAATCAAGATGGAAATGATCCTAAGAAGATGAAAGGAGAAACTAGTAAGAAACATAGGAGAAGAAAGTTGGGTGTGCAGGATTTTCTGATTTCACAGGGGCAAGGACCATACTCCATCTTGGAAGATCTGTCCAAAAGGCCTGCAAATATTACATATGGTCAACTCTTGGCTATGTCTTCTGAGAAGAGGCGGGAGTTGCGAAGTGGACTCAATGCTCGATGAAGGAAGGAGGTTGAGGTCCCTGTTTTGGAGGCAGAGGCGGATCCCTATGCTCCACAAGCTGAGGTATTATGTAATGGTATTTCAATTCATGATGTCTTAGTTGATGGAGGTGCTGCAGTTAATGTAATGACCGAGTCTGTAATGAATATGTTGGGTTTAAAAATTGATCGCCCTTCAACACTTATGTTAAGGTCATTAAATAAAGGAAAAACTAAACCAGAAGGTGTAGTTTCAAATGTGGCAATATCTGTTATGGGTGTTGTATGTGTGGTAGACTTTCAGGTGATGAAAAATGGTACTGTTGCGTACCCAATGCTGCTGGGAAGACCATGGCTAAGGAGAGTTCATGCAAGAAACTACTGGAATGAAGGTTTCATGACACTTGGACGTGGTAGAGAGAGGGTGAAGATAAACGTGATCCCTCGACATCATAAGGCAGAACCTGTGGATTCAAGTGATGAAACTGATGATTGGACATCCTCTGATTACTCTAGTACCAGTGAAGTGGACACTGAAGATGAAGAAAGTGAGGTTGATGTTTCAGTCATGGATATCCTTCCAGTCACACCAACTCATGACCCCATAAAATTATCTGAAGAAGAAGTTGATGATCGTCTCCAACAAATAAAGATTGGTGATGCTGTGATGGAGAGTGAGAAGGAATCCTACCTCCAGCTCTTTCGAAGGTACATACACATATTCACTTTTGATTACAAGGAACTCCGTCAAGTAAGTTGGGTAGAACATTCTATTGAGCTGGTAGATGGTGCTAAGCCCATAAAGCAAATGCCATATAGAATGAATCCTAATTTTTCCAAGACTGTAAAAGAAGAAATAGATAAGTTGCTTGATGCAGGATTCATATTTGCTGTGGAGAATTCAGAATGGGTTTCTCCCATTGTGATCTCAATAAAAAAGAATGGGAAGCTACGCATTTGTGTTGATTACAGGAAGCTCAATAAGGCAACAAAGAAGGATCATTACCCTCTTCCATTTTCAGATCAGATCTTGGACGAAGTAGCTGGCCAGGAGTGCTATAGTTTTGCTGATGGATATAGCGGCTACAACCAAGTTCGTATAGCAGAGAAAGATCAGCTGAAGACCACGTTCACCACTCCTTGGGGAACGTTTGCTTATAGAGTTATGCCTTTTGGGTTGTGTAATGCTCCGGCAACATTCCAGCGTTTGATGAATAGGGTGTTCGAACCCTACATTGGGACCTTCATCAGAGTATTTCTGGATGATTTTTGCATCTATGGGAGCAAGTTGGACCACCTGCACCAAATGGAGACAACATTTCAAAGGTTAGATGAAGCACAAGCCTCACTAAACCCTACAAAGTGTGTCTTTGGATGTTCTAAAGGCATTTTGTTAGGGCATGTTGTATCCAGAGATGGTATTGGTACTGATCCTGATAAAGTTTCAAAAATCAAAGAGTTACCATTTCCTATGAATAGAAGTAAGTTGAGATCATTTTTAGGCCATGTGGGGTACTATAGAAGGTTCATCAAGAATTTCTCAAAGATTGCACAGCCACTAACCCAGTTCTTGAAGAAGGATGTTACTTATGAACCAGGAAATAAGGCGCATGAAGCTTTTGGACAACTGAAGGAAGCCCTGGTGTCTTCACCTGTTTTAAAGAATCCAGATTGGAGCAAGCCATTCATTGTGTACACTGATGCCTCAGATGCAGCACTAGGAAGTACTTTGAGCCAAAAGGATGAAAATGGGAATGAACATCCAATTTACTTTGGGAGCAGACAAATGAGCAGTGCTGAGGTAAATTATACTGTAACTGAAAAAGAGGCTCTGGCTATCATTTTTGCTGTAAAGAAGTTTAGGAATTACTTGCTAGGGAAAAAATTTCTAGTTGTAACAGATCATCAGGCTCTAAAATATATTGTAAATAAGCCTAACCCATCAGGGAGGATAGCAAGATGGATAATTTTGCTACAAGAATTTGAATTTGATATTATAGATAGGCCAGGAAAGAAGCATGTCAATGCAGATGCACTCTCTCGAGCCTATGATGGTTTAGGATCATCTTGTGATGATGATGATTTCCCCGATGCAGCATTGTTATCCCTTGACACAATCCCTAGTGAATACATAGATATTTGGAATTATCTGAATGAATTCAAGTTTCCTGATGGTGCCAATGCAAAGACTAAGAGAAAGATTACTCAAGCCAGTCGTCCATATTCTATTCTGCATGGAGTATTATTTCGAATAGGACCTGATGGACAGTACAAGAGGGCAGTTGGACGTGATCAAGGGAAGGAACTGCTAGAAGAATTCCACAATGGTACATGTGGAGGGCACTTCTCTGGACAACTTACAGCAAGAAGGATCTTGGATGCAGGTTATCACTGGCCCACTCTTTTTAAAGATTGTTATAATTATTGTAAGACATGTGATATTTGTCAAACACATGGTAACCGTAAGACTTCATCAGCTCCATTATGCCCTATTCTTCCACTTGGTCCCTTTGAAAAGTGGGGAATAGACATTGTAGGTCCACTTCCAACTACCTCACGCCAAAATAAGTATATTGTAGTTGCCACAGATTATTTAACCAAGTGGGTTGAAGCTAGGCCATTGAAAACAGCTTCCATGGATGAAGTGGCAAGGTTCATATATGAACGCATTGTCACCAGATTTGGTTGTCCATTAGAAATTGTAACAGATCAAGGAAGCCACTTCATTAATGAGGTGGTAGAAGCCCTAGTCAATAAGTTTTCTATTAAGCACAGGAAGGCAACAACATACAAGCCAAGCACAAATGGACAGGTGGAACGAACAAATTTTGTGTTGTGTCAAATTCTAGCAAAAGATGCAGCCTTGCAGGTACATAAATGGGATAAAAGGATTCATGCAGCATTGTGGGCATATAGGGCAACATCAAAGTCAGCAACAGGATACTCCCCATTTCAGTTGGCTTATGGCATTGATCCAGTTCTTCCTATTGAGTTTGATATTCCCACGGTCAGAGTAATGAAAAATGAAAGAATGGATGAAAGTGATTCAGTAAAAGAAAGGTTGGTACATCTTCATTTGCTAGAGGAAATGAGGGAAATAGCTAAGGATACAAGCTATAAGAAGAAAATGAAGCAGAAGGAATACTTTGATCAAAAGATCCGGTGGTCTCCATTTCATGTGAATGACTTGGTTCTAGTATATGATTCCAGATACAAAAAAAGAAGACAGAGAAAATTTCTTCCAAAATGGATGGGGCCCTACAAAATAGCAGCTGTGCATGAAAATGGTACGTACCGACTGGAGGAATTGGATGGCACTCCCATTACGAAATGGGTCAACCACGACAAGTTGAAGATTTTCCAAGCACCAGAATAGTCTACTCCGAGGACGGAGTAGAAGCTAGGAAGGGGGAAGATGTCGACACTAAAATTTTCCTCCGTAATTTCTATTTCATTAATGTATGTATTAGGAATAGGATGTTGTTAAGTATAATTAGTAGTAGCGTCCGATAGAAGATAACGGTGCTGCCAGTACGACGCCGCCAATAATGTATAGTACGGCAATAGTCAAAAGTACAATAGGAATGTTGTGGTAAAAAGTAAATAGTTGTCGTAAGTGGTCCAGTAATGTTAAAATGTCAAAGTTGGGGTAAGTAGAGAAGTAGGGTCTACATGATTAGGAATTAGAAATATTATATTGGTAATAAGGACAAGGAGTGAGGTCATAAATATTTTGTATATTTTATTTGTAAAAAGTCTAAAAATGTGGAACCCATGTGAAATGATAAGGTTTATCTTATCTTAAAAGATAAGCTTACATGTACAGATAAGAGTTAAGGTATGGAATATGATTCGTCAGAGTGGATTTCTTATCCTATCTTAGAGATAAGATGGATAAGCCTAGAAGTCTATAAATAAAGAGGCCACCCCCCTCATTTAGCATAGAAGGAAGTAGTGAGAAATATTGTAGGAAGTGTGTAAAGGAAGCCATCAGTTTAAAGGTGTGTTGAAGAAGCCATTAAGAGGTGTAATTGTAAAGTTTCTCCCATAGTCTTGGTGAAAGGCAAGTGAAGTCAATAACACTTGAAGTACCTCATGGGTGAGATTGTAACAATTTCATGTTAATATTATAATTTACTCTGATATTTCAGATTTAATAGTCTATGGTATTCTTGGTGTTATGTTTGTTTTTGTGTTTCCAGATTACATCCACCAAACTAAAGGTTGTGCATTAGTAAATAATCATAGCACGAGGAGTTCCCGGTGAAGAATTATCATAGTGCCGGATTGGTGATGACAACACCAATGCCTAGATTCAGATGCCAGCACCAGATGCTCATGTTCTCTTGCACGTGCTTCTATCTTACGCATTTTCAGAGTCTATAATCCCCAACAAGCATTGATGACACTCTCCTCAGTCTGTTTCAACTATTAACCTTCCCATATCACTTCAATATTTCTTAGGAATTAATAATCCTCTTTATCTCCCTCTCTTGCTTAGGGTTTCACATTTATATGCTTGTTTACTTTAATATTATTATACATTAGCATTTGTAAATAATTCATTATAGCAGTTACTTTGAAATTATATTTAATTCAATTTATATTAAATCATTTGGTAAACCCCATCGCTTGAACCCAGCCTTTCTTTTAGGATCCCTTTTGTTTATTCTCCCATGGCCGAGAGTTACGAACCCTTTACTAATGAAGACCTCTGTGACCTCCATACCAATATTGATGAACATCCTTAATATTTAGATATTTTATTGTTTTTTGTTCATGAGGAATCCACTAACATAGATGATCTCAACCCACCAGTCTCTAATAATACTTCTCTTCCTATTGCAACACAACCTCCTAATTATACCCTCCCACCCACCTCCATTGTTCTTGTTTCTATGCCTACTCCTACCAATCATTTAACCCATCATATTACTTCACATACATGACAAGATACATCTTATGGAATTCAAGACTTAGCTTCTTTATACTAGGTTATCTAAATCCAAATCCATCAATTACAACAAGTTACTTCAAATTCCTCTCCATATATTGATTCCTCACTTCTCCTTCACATCCCTTTTGCACACGCCATATCTTCGCATCCACTACCCTCTAACTTCATTTCACCCAAGCTTCCTACATTCAATGGCTATGGTGACCGTCAGGAGAATATTTTATCTTTTCACGTGGCATGTCTTGATTATGTCGATGATTTTAAATTAGTAGTAAAACTATTTCCTACAATCTTGCAAGATAACACTATATATTGGTGTTATGATCTACCTATTCACTCGGTAACCACTTTTCCATACTTAGTCGATGTTTTCATCGTACTAGCTAAATATGAATTCCAAGATCTCTTTATTCAAAGTAGCCTTGTTCAAATGAGTAACATTAAATAACCAATTAATATAATGTTAATGTGAACATTAGAACATGCAACACATATAAATAAATAAATAAATAAGTATATAACATTGGCACATAAAAAAATAATTACATAGTTATAACTGATCAAGTCCCAACTAATATCAATATTTCTTGTTTTTTATATTTAGGATCGATTAGCTCTAACTACATACCAGATTATTTGATTAAAGTTTTAAAGTTTCAATATATTACATGATTATGTCCAATCAAACCCCATTTGAGATTAAAATCACCTATTTGGATGAAAATGCATCAATTGCCAGTAGTTTTATACTATTGAATACTTGATTTGTTTAATATAGTATACAATTGGGGCTAGCCAACCCATATTAATATTGATATATCCATATTAGTGTATTTGAACTAGATCAAACCTAAATAGATTCTAGATTAAAGTAATTACACATGACAATTTCAATTCCTTATGTAATCAGCGTCGATCAATCCCAAATCGACAGTAAAATCTTTTGTTTAGTAAAGGGCTCAACTGAACCTTGTTTTATATTAGATATCAATATTATTACTCGATTGGTTCAATATAATAGATAATTAGGGAGAATTTATCCTTAATTAAAATCATTTTGACATTTTATTGTATTCGGAATTGATTGGCCCCAAAGAAATACTAGATATAACCAATTTTAATCAAAATGTTTGATTTTTTATGCACTTGGATCTATTAAAAAAATTTAAATTTTAAAGTCTCATTTCATTTTTAGAGGATAGGCTGGCCCTCTTCACATACTAGAGACAAAATAATTTACCCAATTAGTTTAATCTAATGTGCACTTGAAGTTCTAATTCACATTAAATTTCCTTTTTCTACATTTGGGCTCAATAGACCTAAATTGTCAACTACATTGGACCAATTTTATGTGCAAGTTTCAATATCTTATGTAATATGTGAGAATGATGCCCTTATTGACATTAAATTATGTGAAATGAATGTAAAGGGATCAATTTACCCTAATTACATATTTTAAATGGAACCAATAATAAAAAAGTTAAACTTAGTATGTAATTTGGGTCAATGGAGCCTTAATTAATATTACATATTAACTTTTTTTTGTGCTTGGGATTGATTGGTCCCATTTTCATTCCAAACTGAACCAATTTTACTCGATATTTTAAATCCCATGCTCAATTAGTATCAATCAATCCCCAATTGACATTATAATCTCATATAGTTTGATTACAAGGGCCAATTGGATGTAGTTTCATATATGAGATTGAACCTATTTATCAATTGGTTCAATTTTGTATGTAACTAGAGATAGTAAAACCCAAATCGGATTTAGCTTCTATTATTTCATAGGAAACAAAAGGATAAATAATAACAAAGATTTATACATCCACCAAAATAAATAATCCACGAATTATAGTTTATGATTGAACAATAAGTTATAATGAATTACATCACAAGATGAATTAGATATTAGATGTCATATATAAACATGAAAGTAAATGAACACAAGACACAAAATTTATGTCGGAAAACCTGTATGATGGGAAAAAAATGTGTCTAGACATCGTGCACTCTTAGCATCCATTTAATAATGGTATTCGAGGGAATGAGTAAAGAAAACACCAAGATTGACATAGAAACAAATAAAATTAAAGGGGGTATAGGGACCACTATGATTACATACCCCACGTGAAGTAACCTTTACACTAGAACAAACTAAGGTTTCCAAGGCCTTAGGTTGAAGAGGAGAAAGGAACTCTCTGGAGGTATCCACACTATGGGTATACTAATAAAGAAAAGAAGCATGAAATATCTGTACTAACCAAAGGAAAGCATGTAACATTAAATAAACTAAAATACAATATCCTGACTTAACATGTCTATAAATACTAACCTTACATAAAGTATATGATGACTGTAAGGAACTACTCTATACAAAATTACATAATGAGGGTAAGAGAAATTTACCTAGTTAGGAGGCTGTCGTTAATGAACCTATCTCCCAAAATACCATACAAATAAGAGAGAGAAGGACTTTCAGGTTGAGAATCAGAAACGAACCCAGTCCTAGCTCACTGATAGATGACTAAAAAATTCAAGAAAACCAATAAAAGTAATAAGAATCTTCAAGTGAAGAGTCAAGACGTAAGAAATCTAAAATCTAAGCAATAAGGTGTAAGTTGGTTGTAGAGAGATAAAAGGTAATGGGGATTTCCTTGTACACAAGCATGTGATGTTCTTTATGTGTTCAAATGAGAGTTGGGGTATTTATACTAATGCTATATTTCGCATGGGCAAAGGCGTCAGACAGGGAATTTTTAATTTGCATCGATGTAATCACCCAATGTAAGTGATGACATTGGAAAGTTAGGAAAAAGAAAAGGGATTTGTGTAAATGAGTCATGAAGAAGAATAGGATGATGCAAAATCGAAATAAGATTAGGTCATGATCTAGTAATTATACCGAAAGATTGTGATGCAAAATAAGAGGCGATAAGGGAAAAAATAAATACATAAATGGGACAAAATTTGTTCTCTCTCAGCATGTATGATCACTAACCCAATTGTTACGTGAATAACCATAACCCTTATCATGGAATGATCCCCTTAAGGAACCCATTGGTAGAGACAGATGCATTAACAACATCTAACCTAAAAATTTAAATTATTCAGTAATAGGTATGAAAATAGAAAGCATAGTTTTTTGTAGGTGTATACATATTCCCTAGTCTGTTGATTACCACATGTCACAATACTAAAAAATGAGGTATTCATCGGAAAGAATGACACATAACACCAAAATTAGAAAGTATATGCAAAAATTACATAAATGACTAGCTAAAATTAAATATACCCACCAATACGTACCTGATAGTGTACTGGTAATCCCACTACATACGAGTACACTCCATGCTGTTATAACCCTAGAGAAATAAAATTTGAAAGGAAACATCTAAATGATCATCCATAGAATAAAACACAAATAACCTATCTAAGGGTCCCATGTGATGTATGTCATGCAGTTGGAATTTGGATTTATGAGAGATCAAAGTGTTTGAAATCCAAGTTGTGGGTAGCAAGGCTAAAAAGTGTCAGAAAACATGTATGGTAGAAACTATACAAAGAAGAATTGTCATAAAACTTAAAGGTGTATGTAAATATATAAATGGAGGATTATCCCAAAGGGATAATACTAGCTCTGAAAGGAAGTCGATAACCCATGTTATAGATGCTTATAAGAGATACAAATAAATATAAGCAATACTATGAGCCTAAGCGATAAGGTTACACAATACTGCGAACGATCCCATAGGAAACAATATGGTGAAAATAAGCGAAGAGAGGTGGAATAAATACCATGCAACAGTTCAACACTAGGAGATAGGAGATGTCATCGAAAAATAATAAAAGATAGGAAGATATCAATACTGACGAAATTCCAAAAATAGGAGATGTCAATGGCAAAAGAAGATATGAATGATCGTAGAGTATTGGTGATAATATTGTCAACTTGATTCAAAATGTGACTTTCGGGCATGAATCACAAGTAACAAGACTTTATTATTTGCATTTAGGTGGAATAGAACCAATAGTCTTGGAGAAGTATAAAGAGGTGATATATGTGAAAGGTTTATCATCCAAGGTGAGATTGGTATGCATCCAAAAATATATCGCACTGACATGGTGGATTGTTTTCCTCTAAACTATGTAATGTCGTGCTCTTCCCAAAAGAGGGAGGTAAGAGGATGTTTATAAATAATAAGGGATATCATGAGATGCTTGTGCAGTGGTGAAGGTGATATACGCATGAGTTTGCGTGGAGTGGAAATTAACTAGGTAGCTGGGTTAAGTGGTTCAATAGGACCCCGCTCTTAATAAATGAGCTACAATTTAGTGGGATGAGAGTGATGGGAGTCCTCAAAGAATAATGTTTGATGAAGACAATCAGGGATATCCTGAGAGAATGGAAAAATAGTCTGCTTACTAAATTTCATACACCATCAGCTCGTGCAAGTTATGTTTTCATGGGGGTCGAAAGGTATGTATAGTCAAGAAAATAGTTTTAAACACAATCAGACCTACATAATATTTTTCTTAAGATCTGAAGGGTTTGCGGGTAGGAAAATAATTTTAGACACCATCCACCTTGCAGAATATTTTTCACATGGGATCGAAGGTGTCTGTGAGTAAGGAAAAAAATTGTCCGACACCATTGGCCCTGTAGTAACAGGTTTTCACATTGGGGCTGAAGGTGTCTTGAAGAGGAGGAATTTCATTCTTAAGGAAGACTGTGGCTGAGGTATAGAAGGGTACATAGAGGGTTTCTTATGTTGTAGGAAATTTCAATGGTATTAGTTTCAAATATGGAATAGCTCATTTGAGATAAGGCATGTTGATAATATGATGGCTCTATGGTACGATATTTTTCATGGGGCTTGTATGACGCTGACTTTGAGAGTTAAGAATGAGATCATTTTAAGGAATTATATTTTTTATTTTTCCCCTTTTGTGATAACTCACTCCAGACTTGGTGGAGGAGGAATATGATTCATGCATGCACAACTTACCATTGGGGGAGGTGTATGAGAAGGCATGCTAGGCACAAATTTTTGAGACATTAACAATAAAATATGATTATGAATTTTAAGCATGCTAGTGTTGGTGGTACAACCTTGGATAAGGCTATCTACTATAGGATTTTAATTATCACTAGGTTAAGGTATATAGAAGAAGGGTGACCTTTAAAGGTCGGTGATTGTTTTTTATTATTATTCTCATTAGTGGGATTCCTAAGGGAATCATTTTTATTAGTTTTGTTGTGAGAATCCTAATAATGTCTAAGTTCTTATTAATTATAATGAGGACTATTATTTCCATGATGCCTGAAGGTATCCTTTGGAAACCTCCGTATTGAATTGGTGTAATATATTTATTATCATTGAGATTTATAGTGATGGATTTGGGATCTATATGCTTAGTTTCAACCATATTACAGTCAACAGAGTGAACTTGTTTTGAGTGATCAGAAGGAAAAAGTGAGGATAGATAGGGAGATTAACACTTCTATGATGAGAACTATAAAACTTATATGCATGGAGAGGAAGTGTATGAATGAATGAAAAACCCATGAAGAATTTTATGGGATTTGATTGAGATAAAAGAACTTAAGAGGAGACATTGGTGTAATCTATAAGTTGAGATCAATGATATAGAAAACTGTAATTTAGACACAATCGGATCTGTAAAAATTTTACATTGGGGCTGATGGAATTGAGAATGAAAATGAAATAATATAGAAACAATAGTCCCTAGATGAAGGCTTTATCAGCTAGAAATTATTTACATAGGGTCGATGATGTCTGGAGAAATTGATTTTTAGGGTTTTTAGAATTTTATACACTAAAATAAGACAAAAATGAAAAGTGGGTGCTTTTAATGAGATGTTCTTGATCAAAAGGTATAAAATATGATTCACTTCTTGATTAGGTTCACCAAGGATGTATGATGGCAAAAAAATGTGTCTAGACACCATACACTCTTATTATCTGTTAAACCATCATATTCGAGGAAAAGAGTAAAGGACACACCAAGACCAACATAAAAATGAATATAATTAAAGGGGGTATAGGGAGTGCTATGTATCACATACCACTAGGGAAGCAACCCTTACACTAGGACAAAATAAGGTTTTCAAGGCCTTATTTTTAAGAAGAGGAAGGAACCCTATCGATGTATCAACACTAGGGGATAATAATATAGACAAGAAGCATGCAATATCTATGGTAACTAGAGGAAAAAATGTAGCATGAAAGAAACTTAAATACAATATGCTAATGTAGCATCTCCATAAATTACTAGGCTAATATAGAGTATGCGACAAATGTAGGGAAATACTCTATACAAAACGAAAAAGTGGGTTAGAGCACGTATGTATTGGGTGGTGGCCATTGATCCATCTATCTCCCTAAGGACAACACATAAAGAGAGAATAGATTTTAGGTGGAGAAGGGGAAAAAATCTAGTCCTAGCTCATTATAGATGACAGAAACTACAAGAAAACCAATCCAAGAAAGGAGAATATCCAAGCCAAAATTCAAGATGTAAGAAATCTAGAAGCTGAGCGAGGAGGTGCAAGTTGGAATAAGAGAGAAAAGATAAAGGTGAGTTCCTTTGAAAAATTATATGATGTTCTTAATGTACAAATTGGAGTTAAGGTATTTATACCAATGCCATCGCTTGTGGGTGAGGGCGTCATAAGGGTTTTGAATTTCCACTAACGTAATAGCCCACAGGTGATGGCATTAGCAAGGGTGGAAAAAGCAAGGGGAGATGTGCAAAGAATCATGAAGAATAAAAATGATCAAAATAAAAATGGAGGGGTCATGAGAAATAAAGATTTTAGAAGAATGTGAAGCAAAATAAAAGGAATATGAAAGAAATTAACACATAAATGGGACCAAAATTTGTTCTCGAGAAATTGTTAGTAATAGGTATTAAAATAGAAAGCATAAACATTTAGGTGTATACTAAACCTTTCAGTAAAAAACCAACTCAAAAATCACTTATATTTATTGAGAATATGTATTTCACCCACCACTGCCACCATTCCCTTTAATCCATAGCAGTTACACCTTCAATAAGGAATTATAAATTATCACATACATTCGCTCATGTCTAGATATTACACTCACATCATTTGCATCATGTATCATTAGTCTACTTATATATACATCTCGCATAATTCATACGTGTCTTACATTCATGTATACAATATCAAATGAGATCACCTTGTTTTATAAAATGTGGGTGGCCCATTACATGGGTAACTTTTAGAGTTCAAATTTAAAAATATGCTCACGCAGTATGGTATCTACCACCTTATTTTTTTAAGATAAGTTATAAGCCAAGACCTTTATTCTTTGGCATGTTTCCATTAATTCATATTCCCGCCTAATATTATAAACCCAACACTACCCCTTATTGTTAAGTAGGGAAACATGCAAAAAAAAAAATTATAGAAAAGAACTTACAATCTATAAATCATCACTTGAATATTTAGGCTAGAATGCAAATACGTAAATTTTATTCCAACCAAGACATGCAAAGTCACATTTTTTTATAAAAGGAATTACAATCCATAAACCATCTAACTGATTTAGGCTAGCTTGTGATAAAATTTTTGTTCTACGAACTTTGTAACTCCACACTACCACAATACACTACTTCAATTTTCTATGGACTTTGTAACTCTGTGAATCAATTTAGGTGTTCCGCAAGTTTTATAAAAGTAGTGGTAGACTGATTTATTGTGTTACAAAATTTGTAGCTATGTAGTATACTACTATAGTATCTCGCAGATTTGAACTAGCTATGAACCAATTTAGATGTTCTACTAGTTTTAGAGAATTTCTGGTAAATTTGTTTAGTGTTTTGCAAAAATTTAAGAATCTTTGGCAAAAATTAAGTGTTACTGATGTAGATCCTCACTTAAATTCTTTCATCCAACATTCCCTTACCATGAAATAACTTCAACTTTTTCCTTAAGTCACTCTAAATCATTCAATTTTAAAATTATATCACACATAAGTAAAAATTTCACCTTAACGTCTATTTTCATGAAATACTTTGATATCTCTACCCTTATTAATGTTACAACAATACTCAAAATAGTAATTAACAAGCATGAGAAAAATTACTCTAACCATTCTCTAACCACCCTTCCTTAACATTTGTGGAATAAGCTTATGGAAAGCAGATCTTGAACCTTCTTATATGACTAGCTAGAACTACCTTATTACCATTCCTTACGTCCTTCTCCAAATATTTATCCACGTGCTCTATACTTATTTACTAGACAAGAATTCTTATGCCCTATTGTAGGTTTCAACTTTCTTCTTCAATGGTTCAAATTACTTACTCCTTCTCAAGAGAGAAGGTCTTAAATCTAGTAGATTATTTGAGTCTTGATCTTAATGAATTCATGTAGCCATTTTCCTCATGTCCTTAGTGTTTCCATCCAACTATTCTAACCATTATTTTGACTAGAATAATTCAAAAGGCCAACTTCACCTTCCCTTAATAAAACTCTCCTTTTTATAGGTCAATAAAAATGACCTTTGGTTACTTCATAATTAGAGCATCCTAGGAATCTTATAAGTAAAATGAGACCAAATTCCAATACCATTTTACAATTAGAAGGTGTATGTCAAACATAGGTTCTTCAATCCTTGTCTAAAGGTGTTTTCCACAATTTTCTTTCCGTGACTGGTTAACCCTCTACTAGCTCTACCTGGGAAGTTTTCTTCTTTAAATTTGAGCATGTTCACTTACTCTTTAAAGTATCTGAATTATTAGAACCCATTTACGGATCCTATATGTATGGAAACTATCTCAGGAAGTTCATAAAATTCCCTTAATGTTAACTCTACAAATTCAAACGAGGTCTTAAGTCTTTTATACAGGACTATAGGTATATTGTCACTAAGCAAAAAAGTTTAAAATGTTATCAAGTTTCAAAACTTGTGATTTCAACATCAAAAAACCCTCTAAGTATTTTATCTCCAATCTCAAGACTCTTTTTCCACAAATAGTCATTCATTCATTCGTTTTGTCTTGATTCATTAAGATATTGTACTACTCAGTCCTCTTTAGGACACACTATCATGGTAATTAAGGGTTTAGATCTAGTTTAACACAAAATATTTTGAGGATAAGCTATGAAAAAATATAAATATCAAAAATATCTAAGTTATTACCTTACTTCCTTCTCATAGGCCTTTAAATCAAGTTCTCTCCGCTAAACCCTGGGTTCTCCATCTTTCTATAAACTTATTAATAGATTGTCACCAAATGCTCATAACTGAATACCTGAAAATGATCCCTATTATTAAAATATATTGAATAACAACCTTGAGTAACTATATTGAATTTTTGGAATATCATCTCCTTATAGAGATCAAGAACTAAAAAAAATTCTTAAACCCTATGGATGGTCTTCCAACTAGCCTAATAAAAAATATTTAATTATAAAACGCATAAGCTTTATTATCAAGGCTTAAGGTTTATACCTAAGTCTTGTTTGAACTCCATTCACACATTTAACTTACAAAAAAGTCTTGAATTTTTATTCGATTTTGAATTTAGTCACACAACCTACTACTCTACCCCTGAAATCAAGTTTATCACTACTTTTTCTAAATTGTTCAACAAATTTGATATTTCCTTTCAATATGAGGGTTCCAACTGACTTAGTAAACGATAAAACAACTTATTAAAATCCTATAAACATGAGTTTACCTCATACTTGTTAATGAAAATTTTGTAGTTTACGTCTCCACACAATTATGAGACTAGGAAATCCAACATGCACACTATTACATTCAAGAAACATGCACAACTACTACAAAAAAAGTTACCTTCACAATGTTTTTCTTGAAGCTTCTCATTGTTTTGACTCTCATTTTAATGGAACGAGGAAATTCAATTATAATAAGGTTTTTTATATCCACCAATCTTCTTTAAACCATGATTCTAAAACCCTTAGATTAGTTATAACTATAATTTATAATTATATGTTCATGATTTGGAGGTATTTTACACTGTATGTTTGTAATTTAACTCTAAGTAACACTTTTAATGTCTCTAAACACCCCTACTATGCTTCATTGTACCAACTACAAATCTTATGAGCTCCAAGAATACATTAAAACATCAAAATCTGTACAAAATGACTCCTCAATTTCAAATTTACATTTGGGAGGGAAAATTCCTCAGTTTAATTTTTTAAAAATGTAGAACCAAACTATCACATCTAATTGACTATTAGAAATCTCGAAGACCTATGATTACAACTGTAAACCAAATTTGGATGCTGTCATCCTTATGTACATGCTAGAGTTGTTGCTCCTACATCAGTTCTGTGGACTTTATAAAAATCATAGTACATACAAACAATAAGAATTCACAAGATAAAGTTATTTCATATAAAGTTTTACATAAGAATATGGAGTATTTTATAAAAATTAATCTCTCATATCTAATGCTTTCCTGGGTATTACAAGTAAATTCACATAAAGTATTATTTTTAATTAAACAAAATGGAATTAGTATAGAGAGTTTATAATTAGCAAAATTATTCCGTTAAGAGGTGGTGTTGTGAAAAAAACATGTAAAACATGATCACTCCTCCTTATTTCCCCCTCAACGGAAACTAGGAAATGCCATTCTTCATCTGATGCAGAGGTGAAAATCAATTCCATTCATATGATCATTTGAGTAATGCGCATCTGACTTAGAGGTGGAGGTCAAGGTCTTCCACATGATCATTTGAGCTAAATTTTCAAATTCCCAACATAACACGAAATTTATAGAACTTTGTACCACATAATGGATTTTTAATTTGTTTCAACTTGAGCTTTAGTAAGAGAAAAATTAAGATCTATTTCATCATTTAGAACTTTATATCGAATGAAGTGCATAGGGCTCTCCATATGCTTGCTTCTTTGATGTTGAACTAGATTGTTTGCAAGAGAAATTAAAATTTTCTCCTAACATAAGAGAAGCTTACATGCTTTGATGCCAATATAAGTACATCCAATAGTATTTTAAGCCATGTAGCTTCCTTTTATTCTTCTATTGCACTTCTATACTCTACTTCAGTAGAAGATATAGATAATTTTTGTTGCTTCTTTCTACTCCAAGTGATTGCACTTGTGTCCAACTTTAAAACACATCCAAAATTATATTTTCTATCCATAATATCATCATGGTCAGAATCACAATAACAAAATAAATTTGCATCATCATAAGAAGAATAATACAAACCATAATTGATTGTACCTTTTATATACCTTAGAATCATTTTTTTCCATTTTATAATGGTCCTCATATGGATCTCACATGAATCTATAAATAATTCTAAATACTTAGGATATATCAGGCCTAGTGATAGTCAAATAAATCAAACTAGCAAAACGTTGTCTATATAAATTAGGATTAAATATATCAAAAGTAGGTTTTGGATCTAATTTAACTCCAAATTCTCAGAGGATTAGAGATAGGATTGCAATCAATCATATTAAATATTTTTT
Source organism: Taxus chinensis (assembly GCA_019776745.2). Lineage (NCBI taxonomy): Eukaryota > Viridiplantae > Streptophyta > Pinopsida > Cupressales > Taxaceae > Taxus > Taxus chinensis. The sequence continues at coordinate 195,324,639 of CM034147.1, read as the reverse complement.
ATAATGGTATAAGCATCATGTTCTTGAGATACAACAATAGATTTGTGATTTTGATAAATAATTATTCCTAAAAAATGATTTAAAAGTCCTAAATCATTCAATTCAAAATGTTGTCTTATATTCTATTTGATTCTAAGAATTATATTCTTATCACTAGTAGTAATCAAGATATCATGAACATATAACACAATAATAATAATATGATTGTTAATTAACTAGTTTAAACATCTAACTCGGTGATGGCATGCTCCCTCTTCCCTAACCCTAGCAATGTCGAACCAACCGGTTGGTCTTTTCAGGTTGGTACTTGCTCAAGCTTAAATGTTCATGTTCCATATGGTGTGGGTTTTTTTGTCAATAATTGAGGGGGTTACGAGGCTTCATAGCTCCCCTTCTACAGATTATGTTTATATTGTGCATATGGAGCTTATCGTTGACTGTAGCCCCTTCCCGCCCAAGTAAGTTCCTGACCATGTGGGTGCTCAGCCATTCAATGGCCTCTTAGAGGTGTTTCAAGTTCTGATCAACACTATCACTAGTATTACCCTCCACCTCGAATCCCATCGTTTTGCTTCTCGGTTGGACCTACAACATATTATCTCTCTTAACTAGTTTTCATCTAGATTCTTTTGGCCTCTCCTATGCAGGAAAAATACTTTCAGATGAATGCCTTCTTATCTCCACAAGATTTCTTGGGATGCCATGATCTCTATGATGGGATTTTAAAGGGGCTGCCATATCTCATAACTCTACGTATTTCAAGGAAGCTCTATTCGAGAATGCTTCCTCCACCTCTTCTGCCCCAAGTCCTCCCTTCAGCTTATCTTGTGGAGCAAGCTGCAAATATCCTTTTACTAGAAATCACAAGTACTGATTCCCTAACACTCAAAAATAATCTAGAAAAAAAATCCATCATCTACAGATTTAATGGTGTTTGGCCTTCGACTAATGCACTTATCCAATGGGTTCACTCCAATTGGACTAAAAATTGTGACCATTTTTTTTTACACGAGGTTTCTTCATCATTTTGTTCTTTGCACAGGAGGATTACTAGAAGACCTTGAATGAGGAACCATGGTTTTGGGGTTCGGCTGGTTTTTTTACCACCCCTTGGTTCCCTCACTTTGATCCATGATCCTATTCCATCGTGATTTTCTGTCTTGGTGAGGTTACCCAAACCTTCCTCTCCTTTTTATCTTGTTGTGGAGGAAATTGGAAATTTATCAGGAATTATTTTAAAACAGGATGTTACGAGATTCCATAGTGGGTTACTCACTTTTGTTAGAATATGTGTTGAGGTTGATCTTAATAAAGGTCTTCCAGATAAGATGACCCTCAAGATGGGTGATATCTCTCATGTTCAACATCTTAACTATGAAAATACATCTTTCAGATGCAAAAACTATAAGATGCCATGCCATAATTAGTCTTCTTGTCCTCGTAAGAAATTTTACCATGCCAGAAAAAATCCTTCTAAGTACTAGAGCACCCTGAGCTTGAGGAGGACTTAGATTCAGATGTGGATGTTTAGGAAGCTAAGAGTGCTGACACACGGGTCGAGGCCTAACCTACATCATCTGCTAGGGATGCTATGCTAGGCCAGATTAGTGTTTTCCCATTTGGGGGAAATATCCAACCCAGGAATCAAAAGACCACACAAATCTGATCATTCTGATTAAGAAAAAGAAGGCCCCTTCTCCCTGAATTAGGAACAATATATGGATAACCCTATGATTTTTGTTGTTTCTAGTGCATTGGACTCAGTGGAGCATTTAACGAAAAATTGGTAGTTGGTGCACTTGAAAAAGGGAAAGAAGGGTAGGATCTAATTATTTATCCTATGTTCCCTCTTTCCCTTCTTCTTCTTTTCTTGTGGTTACCATCTGGTGGTCTCCACTTCTTCATTTGGCAATTCTGTATTTGTTGTATTTTCTCTTCTCCTCTTTGTGGTACCTTATCACTGCTTTCAGTTGCAGCTAAGGTTATTCTTCCTTCTTTTTCTTCTCTGACTTGTTCACTATTGACTCCGTAGTTTTGGCAGCTTCCTCTCTTCTAGATGTGATTTCTTCTATTTTATTCCTTATGATGTATTGGAATTATCTTCCTCTTTTTATCTTCCCCCTTATTCTTTGTACAAGGTTGTGGGCCCTTTCAAAACCCTCACTTGACCCTTTTCCAAAAACTAATAATATGATTGTTTTTCATATTTTACAAACAAATCATTGTTAAAAAAATAATAATTGAAACTAATATCTTGAAAGAAACTATTTATCCTAGCATACAAAGCTCTAGGAGATTGTTTAAGACCATAAAATATATTTTAAGCTTACATAAACATAATTCCTTATCAAATTCTTCAAACCCTCTAGGTTGGTGCATGTAAATTTCTTATTTCAAATAACCATTTAACAATTTTCACATCCATTTGGTGAATCTACCATTCATGTTGAGTAGCTAGATCTAGAAGAATTTTAATGCTTCTCATTTTGGTAACATGAGAAAAGGTTTAAACATAATATAAGCCAAGTTTTTGATTAAACCTTATCTCACTAATATTTTCTTGAATTTTTTCATCTTACCAATAGATTTATAATTAATTTTATACAACAATCTAGATCCTACAATGCTTCTTTTATGATAAAGAGGCACTAATTCCAATGTTTTTTAAGATAATTATATTTAGATTGCATAGCATTAATCCACCTTTCATCTAGGATAGATTATTTAATATATTAAGGTTCAACCTCATATAATGTTGAAAATGTATGATAAGAACCCTGAATGCATGCGATCTTTCTCATATTATTAGAATTAGAATTATAAGTCAAATTTTGAGCCAATTTCTAACTTCTATATTGAGACACATAAAGAGAAGACTCCCCCTCAATATATGCATCCATAATATCAGAAGAAGCATGACCAACCTATTGGAAATTAGGTGCCATATTGTCTAATGAAAGATTATCAAATGCAAGAATTTTAGACTCAAGAAATGTAGAAGAGGGAAGAGAGGAATATTCAAATAATGGTTTCTCTAGAACATGATAATTCTTATTGACTATAATCATATGTTTTACTGGATCATACAATGTTAATTGTTTTTTGTGACTTCCATACCCAATAAAAATGCAAGAGTAAGAGGTGGGATCAAGATTTAATATTTTAATTTTAGAAATGAGAAGGGAAACAAGACTACCAAATATATTTAAATAAGAAATATCAAGTTTTTAATTTGGTCCATACTTCATGAGATGTATTTTGATGTAAATATTTAGTAGGAACTTTATTTCAGATATGAATAGCAATGTTGAATCCTTCAACCAAAAGAATCTTAGGAACTTTGGATGCATGAAACATGATTATTGTATTCTTCCTTTTATCTATGTCATTTATTTGCAGGGAATATGGAGCTGTTAATTATATTTCAATTCCATAAGACACACAAAACTCATCAAACTTATTATTTAAATATTCACCTCCATTATCAGTTCTGATTCTCTTTATTTTCAAATAAGCCATATTTTAAACTAAGGATTTAAAATCTTGAAACTTAGAAAAAACTTCCTATTTTTTTTTAATGTATAAGACCAAGTCATTATAGAAAAGTCATTAATGAAACTAACAATATGCAATGCTCCACCAAGATAAGGAACTTCCAAAGGTCCTCTTACATCACTATGGATTAAATCAAATAAGTTAAAGGAATTAGACTCATGATGTATGTGAAATGGTTCAGCATGATTGTTACCACGTAAGAAAAATTCACAATATCCATGGTCTAATTTCAAATTAGGGAGTCCTATGACAAGGTTAAGGTGAGATATTTCCAACAAAATTTTAAATTTCACATGCCCAAGTCTTTCATGCCATAATTGAGAAATATTACAAGAAGAAGAGATAAAAGATTCAACAACAAATGCTTCAAATATATACAAGCTATTCTTTTGAAAACTAGCAGCAATAATCTCACCAACATCATTCTATACATACAATGATTATTTAAGTAAATCCAGACATATTCATGTGAATCTAAACTTCAATATTACAAATATTCGTAGAAATTTATCACTTTTTTTGTATAATGGATTTCTTTTTTGTTAATAATTAATTCCATTATTACTGTTACTAGATTCCATTAGTAGTAATATTGGATTCCAATATTGTTGTTATTGGACACAATAGACTTCCAATTTAACTATTATTGCATTTTAATTTTGCTATTATTAGATTCTAATTTTTCTGTTATTGGATTCCAATTCACCTATTATTAGATTCTAATTTCGTCAAATTAATCTATATGGATAATTTTGTTGGGTAAAGATAATTAATGAAGAACAATTGGTTTTTTTGATATTGAGACTTGAAATATATTAATGAAGACTTGAAAAAAATTCACATTCATGAATATAGAAAATCTTGTTGGGATTATGAAAGGTTATAGGCCGTTAAGTAACATAAGGAATGATTTTGTTGGATAAAAACCTAAAAAATAACAATAAAAGTAACGTGCACCATTGGATAAAAATATAAAAAATAAAACATTAATAATAAAAACAATGTCCACCACGCAATTAGTTTCTAATAACTAATGTTGATATAAAATGGACATAAATCTAATAGCATGTATTTTGCTCCTTTTAGTAGGATTAATCATCGTTATATCATTACTGATAATCATTGAGTGTCCAACAAAAAATAAATAAACTTTTTCCTTAACCTTTTTTTATCCCTATAAATAATGTTATTGCTTCTACCTCAGTAGTAGTGATTTGGGGGATAAAGAAGTAACCTCACCATGGCATCACTTTGTGGAAAATTTGAAGGATACAATCAAATTCTTGCAAAAGATAAATTCCATTTCAAAGATCCATTAATATTAAAATTTACCACACCTATTTTTGGACACCACCATTAATATTATAGCCAATGTATTGATAAAAGTAATGTTATTTATATCCAAAGTAATACTGGGGAGCTTTTGGAAATTTCAAAGTGTGAGGAATCACACTTTCAATGTGTGAGGAATCACACTTTGAATGTGTAACTCCTACTAAAACAACCCACTTGAGACCCAGGAACAACCTAGGATTAGTTAGGAAAATTATGGAATAATTGTTTTTTTTAGAAGAGTCTACAACCAGGTTACAAGACAATAGCTATCACTAACAAGTTCTAGATTAATTGTAATCTACAAGAGTATACTTTTCTTTCAAACACCATTTTTAGAGGTCACAAGGTTCAAAATTTAGGGATTAGAGGGTAATTCCTCACCATACCCACTCTCTAACAAGATTAAAAATTCAAGTTGGTTTTTATAAAAATTTACACAATCAAAATTTCCCTAAATTATTCCCATTAGATAGGAAATTTCCTCACCTTTCTATTGATATAAATATTTTCTCTTAACTCCTCATATTTCTCAAGTTATGGGCCGATGGGCCTTGGGGTGAAAATTTTCTCCAACAATAGGTCAGTGGGGCTAGGGGAGAAAATTTTCCCCAAAAATGAGTCTACGGGGAGGTGGGAGATATTTTGGAAATTTTCCCATGTGGGGTGAGAATCCAACCTTACGCCCATGCTCCCGTGAGTCTACAAGGGACACATGGCATCTCTTAGGCCAATGCGGGGAAAGTGGGGTGGCAGGGAGAAAATTTGTTTAACGCCTCGAAGGGAAAAAAGGGTAACATTCACCTGTGCCTCCGCCGGCACCTTGCGATGCCATGTGGCAGATCCTGATTGGCTACAACTGGCGGGGCAGTGGGGAAAATTTGGAAAAAATTCCAAAAAATTTCTGAAATGCAAAAAGGCAAAAAGGACCCGCTCCTCCGCCATTGCCACGCGACACCACGTGGTAGCTCCTAATTGGCTAAGGGCTGGCGGGACGGTGGGGAAAATTTGGAAAATTTTCCCAAAATATTACTGAAGCACTAAGTTAAAAAGGGATCTGCCCCTCTGCCAACACCTCATTGTGCCACGTGGTAGCCTTTGATTTGATGTGGGTTGGTGGAGTGGCGGGGAAAATTTGTAAAATTTTCCCAAAAAATTTCGAAATCTCTAAGGGAAAAATTCGGTCCCACGGGCCTGCCAAGGAAAAATTTTCCTTTTTTTTTACGCCAACTGAAGAAAAAATTCAAAAGGCCATACCTTTAGATAAAGAGCACAATTCTGGGACAACAAGGACTTTATGGAAATATCTCGACATCCTCTTTACTTAGGAATCAATAATTTTTTATTTGGATAAAGTTTAAGTGGTCAATTTCAAGAAAATTATCTGTAGGCTTTTACAGTGCAAACTAGTAAAAACTGAACTTATTAAATTTTTTCAATTTGTTCTTGTCACTCTCTCAACATGTCAAATAGACATGGAGAAATGTTCTTAGGTGTATTTAGGATACGTTTGTGAGCTAGATCCATGTTATTAAATTCCAATTTGAAAATTTACAATTTTGACAGCAAAACGAATGTGAAATATTTTAAATCAGTTTTGTCAGGTTTTGAAAGATTTCCTTTAAGTTTTTTTGTCTAATTAGATTTGTTTAGGGAAAAATACTTCAATTTAATCATTTAGTTTGTTATTTCATTGTTGCAGGTTCCGTCTGTGCATTTTGGATTAAATAATTGCCAGTTTGAAAATACAAGACAAAGATCAAATTTTTAAAGGGTTTATTTTCCATTTTCTTCTTCCAAGTATTATAATATGTTCCAATTCTAATCTAATAAATTTAGTTGATTCAATTCAACTATTCAAAAACTAAAATACATCTCTGATTTCCAATTTTCACATATTTCAAAAGACAAAGTATTACACTTCCTTTATACGCATTTCTTCCTTTCAAATAGAGATTACAACTCACATCTAGATGATTAAATTCAATACAATGATACAATTTGAGGAAGGTTATGCAATCCTTTATTTATTCCAAAAGACAACTTTACAACTTCCTTCTTTTATTCTTTCCAAAATCATATATTATATACAGGGCAGAATAATACATTTTTTTCTCATGTGTTTAATTTTTCCACTTTCAAAACAAGGATTTCATAGTTTATTATAAACACATATTTCCAATGGAATAATATCATATGGACAAGAAAAAACCACTTCCATTAATTCAAATGAAACTCTTACAACTTCCTTTCCATTTGATTTCAAAATATAACATACAAAATACATATCATTCTTTCACATTCCAATTTACACTTCCATAACCACTACAACATCTTTCCATTACAAACATATACAAGTTCATCCACTTCAAGTGGGAAAGGTTACAATAAGATTTCATTACACAAGGGATGATCAAATTGTCTTTATCTCATCTCCAGAACAACAACATGTAGATTTCTCATTCTTCCAATTTGATCACAACAAGAGTAGGGGAAAGGAAACGCTCTCCACCCAACCAAGACATTCAATGAAAAGGACAATCCATCCTTCTTCATCGGCCCCCGAGCCCCAACCATAATTTAATAAAAGATGTGATCCAACTCATGGCAACAACAGGCTTCCATAATCACACAAGCAACATTTTCACAATAAAACACAGTCCCAAAACAAAATGTAGTTTATAACTACATTAAAACATGAAAAACAATACTAAGGCTTTAACAAGCAAGCCATATGATCAAGAAACTATGGGGGATACTTCTTATGCCTCCCAAAATTGGAAATGGGTATCACCACCTGAATTACAAACCGCCAAAATATAGTATATCACAACCCTAACATTCCTTATGCCTCCCCAAAGTACCCCTTATTCCTCACATTTCCTTATGCCTCCCCAACCTCTTATGGCACCCCATAATGAGTAAAGAAATGCAAGCTATTTATTTGTAAGGTGGAACCCAAATCCCAACTCCCTCCACCCTTATACCTCCCTAAAACACACTTGTGCCTCCCACAAAATAAACCCCATAGTCTTCTCCTACACCATTCCTAGGCCATCTACCCAACATCCCACAAACATGCCAAAACATTCACACATTAACATTTTCATAAGAAAAAAAAAGAATCATTTCAAGAGGCAAGCTCCTACCTCTCCATGATGGAGTTGTTCCAAGTTCCAAAATAGTAAGCTTTATCCCAATGCAAGCAATCCAAATCAGCCAAGCACAAGCATGCAACAACCTTCCAAAAACTTCTTCAAAGCAAGAGCTCCCAAAACAACAAAAGAATTCACCCAAGAATGAAGTCTCCAAAGTGAAGCAACCCAAAACAAGGTAAGGATTTTGAATTTTATAGAAGAGGGAAGAGAAGAGGATGAGGTGGATCCATGTAGGATGCCACATCACACATCCTCAACCCCAACCCCAAAGTTCAACTTCATTCTCCAATGCACAATAAATAGGTGGGTGAATAATATGACAATTTACTTACACACTCAAATCTAACCCACACCCCAAAGGAATGAAATTAAATCATGTAAGAAAAGTACAATTAAAACCTACAATTTGCCTTCTCAAAAAGCATTATAAAAGTCTAATCTCAACTCTCCAACCATAGGTATGGTTGGTAATTAAATTTAAGAGGTATGGGACAAGTTTAACTTGTCCCACAAGCCTCCAAAATCAGCCTCCAAGGAAAATTTTGAATTTCCAAGAAGGTGGAGTGTTTCACACTCAAAAGTTAACTTACACATCACTTACACATCTCTTACAACACTTTAAATCAAGGCCAACAACTCTATTAATTACTTTCTCATGACATATTTTAATTAATTAATATTAACAACATGCTTACCCACAATATTAATACAACATTTAATAAATAAATAATGAAAGGGGAAAATGCATCACAAAATAAACACATGCAACATTAAACAAAAGGGTCAAATAAATAAATACACATAACCCCTTGGTCACATTTAAAGGTGGCCCCCCCATGGGAATCCCTAACACACACTAACACGCACAAACAAATACAAGTTGTCATGGTGACCTTGTTGAATTCATCTAGAATTCCAATGTGGTTGATCTCTAATCCCCCGATGTTTGTTGTGATATTTTATCCTGCAAAACACAAATATGCTTTTCAGCCTCATGGCCATATCAGAACATCCAAAATAATATAAATATAACCCCCTAAATCATTTAGATATATGAATCATAACAACATCAAAGTAATCTAACAATATCATTTGCAATTTTACTCAACAACTATATCATCATCAAATAATTTCCATTTCTAGGTCTACTCACAATATCCAAATATCACATGTCCAAACAACATCCATAATATAACCATGTCAAACAATATATCATCATCAATATCCAAAATGCTTCTAATAATCATCATGCATCATAACTAAATCAAGTCAACAATAATCCATGATCTAAATCTATCATCATACTATAATAAGGTCCATAATCATGTCTATAATATAATCAAAAGTATCATGATTAGTATCAAAAAGGTTTCAAAGGGAAATGGGCACTACATCCCCTCCCCTTAGACTTGAATTCCTCCTGGAAGTCATTGGAATGAATGTGGAAACTAAACTCGTAGCAAAGTTGCATCCCCCCATGTAGCTGCAGTCTCATCATATCTATCCCACTGCACCCAGACCTGATCAACCTCTCTTCCTCGAAGGTCCAGGGTCTTACGATCTAGGATGCGAATGGCCTCCACCATTACCTACCCTTGATCCTGCACTTGCAATGATGTCCAATCTAACACATGAGAAGGATCTGCAACATATCTCCTAAGAACTAAAACATGAAACACATCATGTACGTGAGACAAGCTTGGTGGCAATGCTAGACGGTAGGCCAAGGGGCCGATATGCTCCAAGATCTCAAAAGGACCCATGAATCTAGGAGCTAACTTAGAACCTTTTCCATAATGGATAGGGCTCTTATGTGGCCTGACACGAAGGAACACCTTCATGCCCACATCAAAACTATGGTTCTTCCTATGCTGATATGTGTACTTCTTCTGCCTGTCATGTGCCTCCTGCAATCTGTTTGATCAAAACCACCTACTGCTCCATGTCTTGCAACAAAGATGGTCCAAGAGAAACCCTGTCCTCTAACCTGTCCCAACTAAGAGGTGTCCTACACTCTCTGCCATACAAAGCCTGAAAAGGAGCCATGCCTATAGAACTCTGAAAACTATTATTGTAGGTAAACTCCACCAAGTACAGGTACTCCTCCCATCTAGACTGTTGATCCATCATGTACATCCTAAGCATGTCCTCTAAAATCTGATTCACCCGATTCTGTCTGTCCATCTATCTCAGGGTGATATGCTGTGCTGAAATTGATCTTCGTCCCAAGGGCATACTGCATGGTAGTCCAAAAATGGGAAGTGTACAAAGGATCGCGGTCACTAATGATCTTCCATAGAATCCCGTGCAACCTAAAAATCTCATCCAAATATACCCATGCCACTGCACTAGCTATATAAGTGGTCTTCACTAGAGAAAAGTGAGCCACTTTTTTCAATTTATCAACTGTGACCATGATGGCGTCGTGGTGATATCTCGACATCGGTAGCCCAACAATGAAGTCCATGGAAATGGTGTCCCACTTCCATTCTGGTATAGCATGAGGAAAGAGAAGGCCAGCTAGATGCTGATGCTCGGCCTTCACTTTCTGGCACTCTAAACAGTGTGACACAAACTGAGCCACATCTCTGTGAAGTCCTCTCTAGTGATACAACTGTCTCAAAGTAGCGTGCATCTTCTTCACCCCAGGATGGGCTGAATAGGGTACACGATGTGCCTCTGTCAATATGTCCTGCCTCAATCCTCCATCTCTAGGAACATAAATCTGACCTCTGTGCCTGAGAAGGCCATCTTCCTCTAGTGAGAAACCATCAAACTTCCCCTTGAGGGGTCTCTGAGACTCGATCTCTTCTCGAACTGTAAGGTAGAAGCTATCAAAAGGAAGCTGCTAAACAATTCTACTCCGTAAATCTGTGCCCACTAAAGTAGCCATAGCCACATGTCTCCGTCTACTGAGAGTAGCTACCACCATTTTTTCCTTCCCCTTCACATGCTCCATCTCCATATCATAATCACAAAGTCAACTCCATCCAACGACCGCTGATGAGCATTGAGATTGGACTGCGTGAAGAGGTGGCGAAGACTCAAGTGATCTGTCCTGAGTGTGAATCTCTGACTGAGAAGAAAGTGTCTCCATCGAACCAAAGTGTGCACAACTACCACAAGCTCAAGATCATGAGTTGGATAATTAAGCTTGTAATATTTGAGTTTGCGAGACTCAAAATCCACTACTCTTCCCTCCTGCATCAACACACCTCCAAGCCCTGCTAAAGAAGCATCTGTGTAAACAAAAAACTCACCCTGTGGATCTGGCACTGTAAGAATAGGTGTTGTAGTGAGACATTCCTTTAGTGTACTGAAGGCCTGCTCACACCTATCTGACCAAACAAACTTCTTCCCTTTCCTCTTAAGGGAAGTGATGGGGTGTGCAATCCGAGAGAAGTCCTAAACAAATCTCCTATAGTAACCTACTAGTTCCATGAAGCTGCACACCTTAGTCACAGTAGTGGGTGTCGGCCAATCCATAATAGCTCTAATCTTGGAAGGATTGATGGTGATACCTTCCCTAGAAATGATATGACCCAAATACTACACCTCTGTCTAAAATAATACACACTTCTCCAAGTTCCCGTAAAGTTGTTGCTCTCGAAGACACTAAAGAACCTGGCGAAGGTGCCCCTCGTGCTCCTCACGCATACGTGAGTAAATAAAAATTTCATCAAGGAAGATGAGCATGAAGTGATCTAAGAAGTTCCTAAATACCCCATTCATCAAACTCATAAACACTGCGGGGGCATTCGTCAAACCAAAAGGCACCACTATGAACTCATAGTGGCCATATATCATATGGAATGCAGTCTTATGAATGTCCACCTTTGAAATCCTCAGCTAATGGTATCCTAACTTAAGGTCTATCTTAGAGAAAGTTGTGGCTCCCTTCATCTGATCAAATAAATCATCAATGCAGGAAGGGGATAACAGATTCTTGATCATTACTTTGTTCAGCTAGTGGTAATCAATACACAACTGCAAGGATCCATCCTTCTTCTTCACAAAAATCATCAGTGTGCCCCAAGGGGATACACTAGGATGGATAAGGCCTTTCTCTAGGAGGCCCTCCAGCTACAACTTGAGCTCGCAGAGCTCTGGGGTGGTCATCTGATAAGGTGCTAATGAGATAGGCTCTGCTCTCAAAACCAAATCTATATGAAAAGCAATCTCACGTGGGGGTGGTAAGCCCAGTAGCTCCCTAGGAAAGACATCTGTAAACTCTCTCAAAATGGGGTGATCATCTAGCGATGGTCCACTAGACCCATCCTCTGATTTATCACTGACTGTAACAACATACATCTGACAACCCCGTCGCACACACTACTTAAGCTACATAACAGAAATGGTGTGAATAGAAACGAGTCTCCTGACCCTGATATCACTGACTCAACTCCCAAATCATCTGCACAAGATATAATCTTGTGGTAACAATCCATCCTAGCCCTGTGAGAAGACAACAAGTCCATGCCCAAGATGACTCCATAAGAGCCCAACGGAAGGATACGAAGATCTGAGGTAGTGGTGAAAGGTCCCAAATCCACCACACACTCCTTAACTAAGGAGTCTACAGAGATCTTGGCTCCAGAAGCCATCTCAACATCCTAACTATGACCCTTCCTAACTACCACCAGCTTGCATCGCTCTACTAAATATGGTGCAATAAAAGAATCAGAAGAACCAGAATCAAACAAAATGGAGGTAGGAATGCCAGTAATGTTACTTGTAGTCTCAATAATTATACTTTGATGCTCTTCCTGGTGGTTCTTGACCACTACGTACATCCTATGACTACACCCCATATCACCAACAGTAGTCTCTGAAGATCTATGTCTTACCCTTGTTATTAGGGTTCTGTGGGTAGTCTCTCCAAAAATGTCCAGTAACACCACACCCAAAACAACCACCTGATCCTCTCCCTTGTGTAGCAGGTCTATCCGGTACTCTAGAGGTTTGTGGTGTGGATCATGATGATCCAGCTATAGTCTACTAAGGTCTCTACTGGTAAGCTCCTACCTAGTGAGCTCTCTTGGCACCCTGTGTCCTGATGGGACCCCTAGGAGGAGGCCCCATACTCCGACCTCTCTATGCATCAAACCTCTGTGGAGGTCTATAAGGTGGGAGGGACTACTACTACTATTGCCTCTATGGTCTAAAAGATGACTGTGCTAAACCCTGTCCACCACAAGGAAGAGGTATTGACCCCCTTGATTTGTTGTCTTGCATCTACTGTATGCGGCTCTGACTCGGTCTCTAGCCTGTTGGGTCTTTCCCCGAGTCTCCTCTGCTATATAGGCCTTCTCGATGGCCTCAGCTAATGTCTGTGGACAATGGATCTGCACTGCACCTCTAATGTCTAGGTTCAGGCCTCGGATGAACCTATGGATCTGCACCTGCTCATCCTGCATGTAATCAACATATTGGAGTAGATCTAGAAATCTACTCTCATACTCAGCCACTATAAGAGATGCCTATCGGAGGTCATGGAACTCATCTATCCACTACTGAATGAACCTCTGTGACAAATATCTTCTCCAGAAAATGTTCCTCAAAGAGCTCTAGGTAACTATCTCAGAATCAACATGGAGCTTCTTGCTCCTCTGTCCGCCACCAGACACCAGCTCCATCCCTCAGTAGATGGATCGAAACACATCCTTTCATGTTGCTAGAACAAGAATAGATCTTGAAGCATCTACTCAAGCTCACTAACTAGGCCTCTACCTAAAATCCACCTGTGTCACTAGAATAATGTGATGGCCAAAGCTTCAGGATCTCCCTGATGTGATCTATAGCTTGTGGTCTAATGGCCTCTAGGCCTCTTTGTATGCTCATCCCTAAGCCTAGGGCTCCGAGACCTATCTCTGTGTCTCGAAACTTGGTCACCCTGTCCCCTCTATGGTGACTCTACTCTGGCTGACTCTGCATGGAATTTCTCTCCTCCATGCTCCTCGCTGGGTCGAGGAGATACATGACCCTCAATGGAAGTGACTCTATCATGTCTGGTTGCATGTCCTCCTACTGATCCTCCGCGTAGAGCGGCATTAACATCCTAAAGAGTCTATAAAATCTAGGGTAGGATGGATACTACAACATGATCTGGTGGTGGTAAGTCTAGGTCTATGTGAAAAGACCCCTCATCCCATCTGTACCTCCTTCACAGACCAAGGCGAGAGTTAGTTCATCTTTCTAAGTTTTATTCAGTTTCCATGTTTACTAAAATATGTGATTTCTAAACTAAGTTGTTTTCTAGATTTAAAAGTGTGCTAGGTTTAAGGCTCATGTCTCAAGTTTTCTAGTGTGCCCAATGGCCCAATATTTTGAACCACTACACTAATACCAAGTGTATCGCCCACTAAAACAACCCACTTGAGACCCAGAAACAACCTAGGATTAGTTAGGAAAATTATGGAATAATTTTTTAGAAGAGTCTACAACCAGGTTACAAGACAATAGCTATCACTAACAAGTTCTAGATCAATTCTAATCCACAAGAGTATACTTTTCTTTCAAACATAATTGTTAGAGGTCACAAGGTCCCAAAATTTAGGGTTAGAAGGTTCAATTAGGGTCAGAGGGTAATTCCTCACCATACCCACTCTCTAACAGGCTTAAAGATTTAACTTGGTTTTTCTCAAAATTAACACATTTAAAATTTCCCTAAATCATTCCCATTGGATAGGAAATTTCCTCACCTTTCCATTGATATAAAGAAGTCCTCCTAACTCCTCATATTTCTCAAGTTATGGGCCGGCGGGCCTTGGGGTGAAAATTTTCCCCAAGAGTGGGCCTGCGGGGCCAGGGGAGAAAATTTTCCCCAAGGGCAGGTTTGCGGGGTAGCGGGAGATATTTTGGAAATTTTCCCACATGGGGTGAGAATCTGACCTTGCGTCCACACTCCCGCGAGTCCGCAAGGGATACATGTCATCTCCTAGACCAACGTGGGGAAAGCGGGGCGGCAGGGAGAAAATTTTGTTATTGTCCCAAAGGGAAAAAAGGGTAACATTCACCCATGCCTCCACCAGCACCTCGCGATGCCACATGGAAGCTCCTGGTTGGCTACGGCCGGTAGCGCTATGTGGAAAATTTGGAAAATTTTCCCAAAATTTTTCAAAACGTAAAAAGGAAAAAGGGACCCACTCCTCTGCTGATGCCTCACGATGACACGTGGCAGCTCGTTGATTGGCTGCAGGCCGGCGGGAGAAAATTGGAAATTTTTCCCAAAATTTTTCCGAAGCTCTAAGTTAAAAAGGGATCCTCCCCTATGCCAACACCTCATGTGCCATGTGGCAGCCTCTGATTATACCTGGGGGTGAGGTGGGGAAAATTTGGTAAATTTTTCCAAAAATTTTCAGAAGCTCTCAGGGAAAAATTCGGGCCCACGGACCTGCCAAGGAAATTTTTCCCAATTTTTTTTTTACACCAAGTGAAGAAAAATGTCAGAAGGCCATAAATTTAGATAGAGAGCTCAGTTTTGGGAAAACAAGGAATTTCTAGAAATCTCTCGACGTCCTCTTTACTCATGAATCATTAATTTTTGATTTTGATAAAGTTTAAGGGGTCAATTTCAAGAAAAGGATCTGCAGGCTTTTATAGTGCAAACTGGTAAAAACTAAACTTATTAAATTTTCTTAATTTGTTCTTCTTCCTCTCTCAACATGTCAAATAGACATGGAGAATTGTTCTTAGGTGGATTTAGGATAAGTTTTTGAGGTAGATCTATGTGATTGAATTCCAATTTGAAATTTTACAATTTTGACAGCAAAACGACTGTGAAAGCTTTGAACTCAGTTTTGCCAGGTTTTGAAATATTTCCTTTAAGTATTTTTGTCTAATTGGATTCATTTAGGGAAAACTAATTCAATTTAATCATTTAGTTTGTTATTTCATTGTTGCAAGTTTGGTCTATGCATTTTGGATTAAATAATTGCTAGTTTGAAAATACAAGACAAAGATCAAATTTTTAAAGGGTTTATTTGTCATTTTCTTCTTCCAAGTATTATAATATGTTCCAATTATAATATAATACATTTAGTTGATTCAATTCAACTATTCAAAAACTAAAATACATCTCTGATTTCCAATTTTCACATATTTCAAAAGACAGAGTATTACACTTCCTTTATATGCATTTCTTCCTTTCAAAAAGAGATTACAACTCACATCTAGATGATTAAATTCAATACAATGATACAATTTGAGGAAGGTTATGCAATCCTTTATTTATTCCAAAAGACAACTTTACAACTTCCTTCTTTTATTCTTTCCAAAATCATATATTATATACAAGGCAGAATAATACATTTTCTTCTCACGTGTTTCACTTTTCCACTTTCAAAACAAGGATTTCATAGTGTATGCTAAACACATATTTCCAATGGAATAATATCATATGGACAAGACAAAACCACTTCCATTAATTCAAATGAAACTCTTACAACTTCCTTTCCATTTGATTTCAAAATACAACATACAAAATACGTATCATTCTTTCACATTCCAATTTACACTTCCATAACTACTACAACATCTTTCCATTACAAACATATACAAGTTCATCCACTTCAAGTGGGAAATATTACAATAATATTTCATTGCACAAGGTACTGTCAAACTGTCTTTATCTCAGCTCCATAACAGTAACATATATATTTCTCATTCTTCCAATTTGATCACAACAAGAGTAGGGGAAAGGCAACGCTCTCCACCCAACCAAGACATCCAATGAAAAGGAGAAGCCATCCTTCTTCATTGGGCCCCGAGCCCCAACCACAAAGTAATAAAATATGTGATCCAACTCATGGCAACAATAGGCTTCCACAAACACACAAGCAACATTTTCACAATAAAACACAGTCCCAAAATAGAATGTAGTTTACAACTACATTAAAACATGACAAACAATACTAAGGTTTTATCAAGAAAGCCAAAGGAGCAAGAAACTATGGGGGATGCTTCTTATGCCTCCCAAAAGGGGAAATGGGTATCACCACCTGAATTACAAATTGCCAAAATATAGTATATCACAACCCTGACATTCCTTATGCCTCCCCAAAGTACCCCTTATTCCTCACATTTCCTTATGCTCCGCAACCTCTTATGGCACCCCATAACGAGTAAAGAAATACAAGCTATTTCTTTGTAAGGTAGAACCCAAATCCCAACTCCCTCCACCCTTATACCTCCCTAAAACACACTTGTGCCTCCCACAAAATAAACCCCATAGTCTTCTCCTACACCATTCCTAGGCCATCTACCCAACAACCCACAAACATGCCAAAACATTCACACATTAACATTTTCATAAACAAACAAAAAGAAGCATTTCAAGAGCCAAGCTCCTACCTCTCCATGATGGAGTTGTTCCAAGTTCCAAAATAGAAAGCTTTATCCCAATGCAAGCAATCCAAATCAGCCAAGCACAAGCATGCAACAACCTTCCAAAAACTTCTTCAAAGCAAGAGCTCCCAAGACAGCAAAAGAATTCCCCCAAGAATGAAGTCTCCAAGGTGAAGCAACCCAAAACAAGGCAAGGAATTTGAATTTTATAGAAGAGGGAAGGGAAGGGGATGAGGTGGATCCATGTAGGATGCCACATCACACATCCTCAACCCCAACCCCAAAAGTCAACTTCATTCTCCAATGCACAATAAATAGGTGGGTGAATAATATGACAGTTTACTTACACACTCAAATCCAACCCACACCCCAAAGGACTGAAATTAAATCATGTAAGAAAAGTGTAATTAAAACCTATAATTTACCTTCTCAAAAAGCATTACAAAAGTCTAATTTCAACTCTCCAACCATAGGTATGGTTGGTAATTAAATTTAAGAGGTATGGGACAAGTTTAACTTGTCTCCACAAGCCTCCAAAATCAGCCTCCAAGGACAAATTTGAATTTCCAAGAAGGTGGAGTGTTTCATACTCAAAAGTTAACTTACACATCTCTTACAACACTTTAAATCAAGGCCAACAACTCTATTAATTACTTTCTCATGATATATTTTAATTAATTAATATTAACAACATGCTTACCCACAATATTAATACAACATTTAATAAATAAATAAAAAAGGGGCAAATGCATCACAAAATAAACACATGCAACATTAAACAAAAGGGTAAAATAAATAAATACACATAACCCCTTGGTCACATTTAAAGGTGATCCCCCCATGGGTACCCCTAACAAAAAAACTAAACACAAAAAAAAACAAGTTGTCATGGTGACTTTGTTGAATTCATCTAGAATTCCAATGTGGTTGGTGTGCAACCCCCCAATGTTTGTTGTGATATTTTAACCTGCAAAACACAAATACCTCCTTCGACCTCGTGGCCATATCAGAACATCCAAAATAATATAAATATAACCCCTAAAATCATTAGATATATGAATCACAACAACATCAAAGCAATCTAACAATATCATTTACAATTTTATCAACAACTATATCATCATCCAATAATTTCCATTTCTAGGTCTACTCACAATATCCAAATATCACATGTCCAAACAACATCCATAATATAACCATGTCAAATAGTATATCATCATCAATATCCAAAATTCCTATAATAATCATCATGCATCATAACTAAATAAAGTCAACAATAATCCATGATCTACATCTATGATCATACTATAATAAGGTGCATAAACATTTCTATAATATAATAAGCAGTATCATGATTAGTATCAAAAAGGTGTCAAAGGAAATGGGCACTATAGAATTCACTAGGAATCAAAATTACAATGTCTTAGGACTCATGATTTTAATGTCTGAGGAATCACACATTCAATGTGAGAGGCATCACATGCATATTCCATACATTTCTCGATAGAAATAATGTGGTTCTGGGAGGAAGGCAATTTATTAATAGAATCGATAGATTGTGCCACACATGATGGATTGCAAAAAATTGATAGATTGTACAGGTTAGTTGTAATATATGCACATAAGCGTGCAATTTTCTCCATAATCAAGGCATTAGTCTCATGTTTTCACATAAATTAATTAAGTGGTGCAATTATTTTGATGTCAGGGAAAACAAGAAGCATGTGCATTGTCATTTCTAATGTTGAGTTAAAGGGCTCCGCAACCAATGAAAACATTTCTAACATTTCTTTGTTTGTAATGATCCTCAATTCTGTAGTATTGAAAAGTGAATTAGCACAAGATGAGTGAGTAGCCATGGTAAAATACTAGTCAAGTGGAGGACTGAAAGTCGTGGCTCATGGTGAAGTTGGCTTGGCGGTAATGTAGTTTGTGATAGTGCAACCACAGAACACAAGATTTTTTGTATTGTCTTCAACATGGAGGTGAAGGCCATTGGAGGCAGCAAGATTTGAACTCTTATTGTGGGGGTGGTTTTGATGGCCAAAATAAAAGAGATATTGTTGGATCCTCTCGAGTTTTTGGCACTCCAGTCTTGAGTAGAACTTGCAAGACATTTCGTTGTCCAAGTTTTTATCATGGAAAATAATATAGGAAGCCATATTGATCATTTTTAGGCCTCCTTGAAGATGAAGCATGTTTTGAAGGCATGGAAGGTGATTGACATTTATGGGCATGAGAGGTTACATGCTGCTAAATGGGCTTCTTGTTATGAAGAGGATTATATTGGGAAGGAATTTTTCAGGAGACCTTTGAAATATATTAGGTGCAGAGGAAATGAACAAGTAATCTCATGTCCATTTGTTGGGGCTTTTGGCAAGTAGAAGAAAGAGGAGGGAGAGAGGGAGGTTTGTATGATTGAAGTGATGGAATAATGACTATCCATATTATAGTTGAACATATTAGCTAGTGAATAGTGCTAGCGGAGAGGGTGAGGTTCTTACCTTGTTCATGTTTAGGTACTCATTGTTGGACACTAGGAATAATAATGGATAGGCTACATATATGGACCCATGGATCCCCCATGTATGGATCTTACTTCCATGATACGAAAGGATCGTCTTCCTCTGACAGGTTTGTAGACCTTAGCAGCAACTAGGCCCATGTGTTTGATAAGAGGTATGTTTTTCGATCCACTTTGCATTCTAAAGTGTTTATCATGTACATAAATTTCCCAACCCCTTTGTGCACATAGATACAATATTGATTTTTTTTTTAACTAGCATTAATGGTAAAAGAAAGCATCATGGTCAATATTGTTTTATTTCATATTTTCAATTGCATTTTTAATGTTTAGGTTAAGTACAATGGCTTGTTATCTTTCTACTTACTGTTATGTTTTTGTGGTAGCAAAAAATAACTTATATTCATGGTTATTTTAAAAATGATCAAAATTTGAATTATAAACCATATATTTATGGTTATTTCTAAGTATTATCAATCTATAACAAACCTTAGAGAAAACATATTTTCATGAATTGTTAGAGTGGCGAGTGGTGGCTCTCTAATAATGCCTCTAAATTATGGAAATATATAATGGATGTGGTGTGTAAATAAAACCAAATTGCACTGGTTAAATGTTGGTGAAAAAAAATCAAAACAATTCTTCCATATACCATTATGAAAGCCAATCACTCCTAGTAGATTAATGCCATTTTGAAAGCTAGCCTCAGATCACAAAGATTCCTTACATAGTTCAAGCTTTCAAAGTGCAGGTGTCTTCCCATGAGAGAGAACATGCCATTATTTAATACTTGTCATCATGGTTCCTTGCAAACTATCCTAGGTACAATCATTTATTTGTGTTAGGATCCCAAACATTGACAAATTACATATAATCGTCACTCAAATGAACAATGGAGTAGAACATGCTTTTTTAAGGTTTAATGAAGTGTATCTTATGGCCTTAAGATCTCAATTCCTTACCTAGATTATAACTTGTTTGTGTGGAAGATATTTTTATTATATAATTTATGAAAAAATTTGTTTGTTAATTCTCTAATTTGTTATAAGTAATACCATTTACAAATCCTATCTTTTTGAATTGCTTGGTTTTTAGATCTTATTTCTTATTTGTTAGTATGTTTGATCATAGTGTGAATGGTAGCTTCTCATTTAGTGTGATGGAATTAATGTTTCACGATATTGTTGGAAAGAAAGATCTGAAAACTTAAAAGGAAAATAGAAAATGTATTTCATCTTGTACTTCATTCAAGTTACACCCTTAAAAAATCAGCGATACGAGAAGTCAAAATTACTCTAATGTTAGATGTTAGATATATAAGGTTATTCTCCTATATATGATATGTTTTTTAGGTAATAGATAAATTATTGAAAGGAAAGACAATGGATATGAATTACAACTTTGTGTTATACATGTAGAGAAAATAGTGAATTGGTTTCTATAGATTGATCAATAAATACAAAAGGTACAATTGTAATACATTTTTTTGTTTTAGTTTTTAAACTCTCTCGACAAATGTTCACTACCATAACGTTAACAAAAAAATGTTCTAATTTAGTTTTATTTTTTCCTTTTTATGGAATAGAGTTTGTTATCATATAAATTATTCATTTAAATATGTAAATGTGTGTATTTAAAGTATTTGAAGATGTATAACTGAATTGATTGAAGATCTATTATGTTTCATACAAATGCTCTATTTTATGTTTATGATTTTGTATAATTGCATATTATTGCATAAAGACTAGAATCACAAGACTACAAATTAGGAGTTCCACTAAGGAATTTATTAACAGATGGCTATAATTTGTGATACACTTTTAGCATCGGGGCCCATTAATTATTCCTCTTCACATTTCCCTTTATGATTGTCATATTAAATGATGCAGAGGCTCCTCAAAAGATTTATTTTGTTTCATGAAAGGTGGGGCATATCGTATTCCTTTAGTATCTTATCATATCTACAGAATACAAAGAGATTAAGGTTGTTTAGGAATCCTCGTAATAAGAGATCAAGGGGCTTTCTTTGTTGGCACTTTGGTAATTAGAGAAGTTGATTGGAGGCAGATTCTCCTTTGAAAATTCTTTTTTTTCATCAAATGGAAGATTTCTACATATTTAAGGAATCAAAGCCCCATTCCCAATTTGTGATAGAGTTGGTAATGTAATGAAATTTAAAATTTCAAGTTAGATACCACTTATAATAGTGTGGGAGGGTTGGCAGTATTTAATGTTTTCTTCATTGGAAAACAATGTTGGTACCCAAATTTGTTCTCCTTTTCAAACCAAGTAGTAACACAGATTCAACAGGGAACTTAGAGGCAGATAGATCATAAATGTATGTCATTTTGTAGCCGAGGAGAAATATAGTTGTCCCTTTGTTACTTGGATTTTTGGAGAGATGGTTAACACCTCAAAAGGATGTGATCTTATCCTGACTATTTTAGGTTGTACCTTTCAACCAAAGTAAGAGAACCTATTGTGTAACCTTTGTTATTTGAAAGTAGATACAAGTACCTTTCTTGTACATAAATTTTATAGAGAATGCCTATGGGAAAATATAATCAACACACCAAATCTGACTCTCACAAGTTGTCACTTATAGATTATGGAGATATTCTCACAACAAGGCAAAGGTTACTAAAGACATTTGGAAACCTGATTTGTTCTGCATACTTTAGTAAAAGGATTTTGGTCTAATGTGGGTATACAGAGAAAAAACAAGGGTATTATGGGTAGGATTGGTTGTTGTTAAATGAATTTTTGTGGGAAGGGAGACAAGATGGACTTGACTCACTATATCCTTGAGAACTTATACAAAATGGAAATATTCAATCAAAAAAATGCCACAAAAAGTTAAATTGTTTCCTCAACTAGAATATGTGATTCAATGGAGGCCCAGATCAACACTGTTTCACACAACCTATGGGATTTTTTCATGAAGGATCAAGTCAGAGGACCCAATAAAGCACCAAGATTTAAACTAAGTCACGCCTGAGGTACACGCAGAGGCATATAGAGAATCTCTATCAAAAAAATGAAAGAAAAGTGATTTTAAACCGTTTATCCCATTCCCAAATGAAATATCTTCTGAGAAATGAAATTACATATACCACTAAACTATCACAAGGACCGAGACCTATGTGATTGGACTATATTTTGGTACAAGATTGCAATAGAAACAAGAAAAACTATCCGTATGCATTCATAAATGAAATAAATACACTTTACTCAAGATTAACACAGAATAACTCAAGTTTGATCAAATTTAACAGCAAGAGAGAGTTTCCAAAAAAATATCAAAGCTTTTCAATGGATGTACACTTGTAACCACCTTGACATGATCAAATTTGACACAAAGAGAGACATACAGGCTTCTCTAGACAACTTCTCAAAACGGATGGGCTCTGTCAAGATTTTTTTACTGGAGAGAATCAGTCCTGATGTTTTCCAAAAACTCCCAATCACTTGGATGAAATTTTTTTTCTCTTTATAGAATTTCCAATAGATCCCCTTCCTTTGAAAAGACAAAATTTTTAAATGCACCAATGCTTGCCATGATTCTATCATGATTCACAGAATTAGATCTGTAAAAATTCTCCAGCTACTAGAGGGAAAATATCTTCGATTTCTTCTCGTATTCAAATCCTTTATAAGGAAAAAAATGCCCCCATCCATTCGCCAACCACTTCCACCCCATATCAATCAAATTTGAAACCTTGCATGCTTAGGAGAAGAAAAACAGAAAACCAGATTGAGCTTGAGAGTTAGACCATTTTAATGGTGAAAGACGTCTCTCAATCTCTCCCACCAAACTGTAGATATCAAAATTAACTCACTCCTCTATTTGGCGTGTAGAAAATAGCAAGAAATCATGAAGACTCGCACTCCCAAAATTTTTACAAAGAAAATTGAGGGAAAATCAGATTTAGACACTCAGTAGCTGTTGATATTTGATTTTGAATGTGGGTCATCCACGTGGAAGATGCAAAAAAATGCTCGGGGGCTTCTTTTGAACTTTTCTAACCCTTTTGGAAAAATGGAAAAATTCCCCATTTTTTCCTATGCCTCCACTTCTGAAAATCGGCCTAACACGTGTCTTGAGGTGGGCCCCAAAAGAAATGTAGAGAAATTATTTCATTCGACTCTCTTTTGGAAAAAGGAAAATTTTCCAAGTTTTCCCCACAACTCCACCCTTGAGAAATACCTTTGACACGTGTCCCAATGTGGGTCTCAGCAGAACTACACTTCCCCTTTTACTTTTAACTCCTGTTTCTCAAAAGGAAATTTTTCCAATTTTCCTCCGTGGATCCGCACCTCCGCTGTTGACTAGGGCAAAACATTGACAATTTCCCATTGGGCTTGCAGGCCATTTTTGCTATTTTAACCTTTGCAAAGCAAAGAGGTGAAAAGTTTGAATTTCCTTCGATGGTCTGCCTCCCCGTCCCCTATGAATTTTCAAATTGCCACATGTCGTAATGGCGCACCTTGTGGCGGTCCCAAAAATTTGATACCTTGAATGAGCATGGGCTTGCCACATGTCGTACTCCAGAAAAATTTGTACGAAGGCTTGAAGCTCAGCAGAAGGTGCCACTTTTGATGCTCTGAGGCAGTCTCCATTTGGCCGTTAAAAAGTATAAGTAAAATGAAAAGTGAGTGGAGGCTTCCACGTGTCACCCCGACGCTTCTTTAAAATGAAACTCAAGGGCTAGTTCCCAAACATGCATGGTTCCTCCACATGTCTCCATGGTGCAATTTTAAAATGGTGCCTAAGGCGAAGACCCTAAATGGGCACAAGCTTGCCATGTCTCCCTATTCTGCCAAACCGCTCCAACTGCATAAAAATTTTCTAAGTATGAGAAAGCAGTAGAAGCCTCCATATGTCTCTTTCCTGCCAACCCTCCACATGTCCTCCCGGCGCTACTTAAAAGCCAAACCAAAAATTTGATTCTCAAATGAGCTTCGTTCCTCCATGTGGACACATTTAAAAATGAGGTTTGTCATGGAATTTATGAAGTATTAATCTAATCCACATCCAACCAAGAGGTTCCACATTTCCCTGTCGACTGAATGATGCAAATTTGACCAGGAGAAACACTCATCATACCGTAAAACACAGAGAAACATCCATATGAGCAAGAAAATGAGGTTTTCTTCAATGAAAGAGAATTTAGACTATTGCAAGGCTCAAACATGATCCTTAGGAACACATCAACTCATTTATCCTTGAGTATTTAGGGAAAAAATGATGAGGACAACAAATCTTGTCTGTGGAAAATGGAGAAAATAGGAAAATGCAAGATTTTGAAGGAACAGAGCATGAGAGACTCAAAATACAGAGCTTTTTCAGACGAACAAAGGAACCATGAGACAAATACAGATCCACACATGATCCTTGATCCAGGAGCAGACTAAAAATGGTAATAAGACTGACCAAGCACTGTACAGGGAAGGAGAAAATGATAGAGACCGTGAATCAATAATTTTTCAAAGGCACAGATGGGGTGAGACCATTTTGAGCACCAACAAATAGGAGCCATATGTTCTTGGGATTTAGCTTTATGATCTATTTGGATATTTACCTCCATAATAGGGCATGTTGCTCTCCTAACTATGTTTTGTGGAAAAGATAGACCAAAAAAGACTTTATTGTTTAGGACAACTTTGATATTGTGAGCTCAAGGGTGATGCAATTCGATTCCCGACGCCGAAAGGAATGGAAAAATTTGTATATATGGAAATTTTTAGAATGATCCTTCATAACATTTTTTTCAAAATGCATCTCTAAGGAAAAGGTCCTTATTAGAGGTTGATTAATAGGACAGATTTATATGTTTATGTGACAAAGGAATCATATGATTTATTCTGGCACAAAATTAAGCATGTTTTGTGTTTGAGATATTGTAGTTTTTATAGACTGATCAATAAAAACAAAAAGGAAGCGAGATAATATTAGATGATAAGAAAAAGATCATCAAATGTGCAAGTTAAGTGTTGTGGTAAGGCGCTTCAAATAATACATGGCAGCATTGTGGCATTGAAATTCATTTCCATTGCTATGAAATAATGATTGGCATGTGGCTCTCTTAAAATTGGAAGGGGTTTTTACGGGTTACTATAGAAATTGTGAGTGAAATGATATGCACAAAATGAGGTTTGTGAGAATAAAAAACTAAGAAAAATCATTAAAGTATATGCACAAAATGGGTAAATATTTAAAGGATACAAAAACGATCCATTCTTGCTGATATAATTCATTAAAATGTATAGTTGAACCATCTTTAAAGGATACAAAGGATTCCCTCTTCCGATAGTGTGAAAAAATAGAAATCTTAGAACAAAGTATGGAAATTCATTAAAATATTATTGAAAACAATTTCAATTTAATGTAGTAGTTTTTATTGCACCAATAAGAATCTATGTGAAATTTGGAAGCATGCTAAAAGGCATGTAACAATTTTTTGAAAAAATAACTAAACGTATTATAGTGTCATAGATTGACATGATTTCAAGATATACACAAAATGGGATTTTTTAAAAAATATTTTGATATTTTTAAACAAATAAAACAAAGCATTATAATGTAACCCTTCTCGAGGAAATGACAAGTCACAATTACGTAGATATTTCTGTTGGATAAATGTAATCTCAACCCCAAAATTTAATGTTGACTTCTGACAGCTGGGTGAATCTGAAAAAAACATATTTTGACAAAAAGGAAAAAGATATGCTTTGAATGGAATGTGCATATTTGATTATGACATTCTTTGTAAAATCTAGAAATGTATTTATGTTTTTTATGGAAGGATATCTACTTATTACGTGCATCAGATTTAGGAATTAATTTCTAACTTGTATGTATTGTTATTGGTGCTGCATTTGGTATGTAATAAGGAGAAGAAAAACTAGAAGAGGAAGAGGAAGAAGAAGAAGAACATAGCAGCGAAGCTCTGCTAAATTTTTTCTAAAAATACGAATATATATATATATATATATATATATATATATATATATATATATACTGCTCATTTTTATTTCAAATCTCAACTGTGCATTTTTTGTTATGTGTTTTCCATTGATGTGCATGTATTCTCACTATTTTATTACCACAAGTTGTTTTTATTTCTGTTGTTCATATTCTGAGTGTCCAGACCTCCTCCCATGCCTCTTCCTGTTTGGACCCCAGTCATTTTTAGTGCTGTTTTCATTGATGTCAAGAGGTGTTGATGGAAAAAAGGGCTGATTAGTAGTGCCCTTTAAGGATAGTTTCATGTGCCTGGTGAGGTGTAATAGGCTGGTACAGGACAAAGTAAAGTCATGTGAGCATGGGAGAATTCTTGGAAGAGTGTCTGCAACTTCTGTGAGAAAAATGTTAGGCTTAACTCATCCCCAAGAGTCTTGAGAACTAACAATGTTTTTGCATGCAAATGAGGTGGGTCAGATAATTTAAGATCTATTCATGTCAATACAATCATGGGATATGATGGAGGAATGTTTCCTTGTACTTCAAGAAACATTTCAGGTCCTCAAGAGGTCATTTGGGCAAGTTATTGAATTTTTTTCTAAAACAACCTTATTGGAAAATGCACTATGAGGCTCCTAGCTTAATATCTCTTAAGAAAAAATATAGGGAATTCTTAGAATAAGTCATAATAGAAATTTTTGAACACTACTTTAGGTTTGAGATAGTGCAAAAAGTTTCAAGTCATTTGGATATGCATTAAAGAAGTTATGAGCTCTCAACCAACACGCTTCTTATCTATTTTCAGGATGGCCACATAAAGTGTTGAATTCAAATGAGTTGTCTAATTTCTTGTCATGTTTGTGAAGTGTTTCTAGTGCTTAGAGATTAATGAGACATCCTTTATGCCATAATAGGGTCATAAATATTCTTCAAACATATTCCTACTAGCTAAATCATCTCATCATGTGCCAAAGCCTACTCATTCAAGCTTTAGAATCGAATGGAACATTTATACTACACGATTAAAAGTCATAGTTGATAGAGACAATGGTCTTATTTCATTTATACATTAAAATTTGAAGTTAATAGAATCTTTCAGTAGGATCATGTGGTGAATCTTGAATTTCAAATTCTTTTCCTTCCCATAGTTGCCTGATGAACTCTCAACAAAACAAGTTCAGCGGTATGCTAAATTCTTGAGCACTCTATCAGGTCTCTGAACTGTTCTCAAAATTTTGATATTTCTCTCAGGTCTCTGAACTGAGTCTTCATGAGACTCTTGAAGTTTGCATGCCATTATTTTTGTTAATCTCAAACTTTGGTTAAATAACATCCTTCAACTGTCGAGATTGTATGCTGAGAGAAAACATATTATTTTAGTCCTCCTTATTCAAAATGAATGGCATGTTGGGAGCATGACCACAAGATTGGTGGAAATTCATATTGTAAGTGAAAAAGGAAATGCTCAAAATGTGAAATCTTAGTAAAGATGAAATAAAGGTACCCATGTGAGTGCAAATATAAAATGTCTTTTTTGTGAAACCAAGAACTATCATATGAGTGCATATGGTGTCTTCATATAAGGAATATGATTGAAATGCATCAAGATATGATCTAATCATCCTTCAAACAAGTTTTAAAATGAATCTTAGTCCTTTAAGAAAGTTACAAAATGACAATCTTCTTGTTAACATACTTCAGGGAATTTGTGGATTGTAACTTCGATCTCTGGGAGCTCATGGAGATATTTCATGAACTATAAATCAATGGGAAGAGATGAAGGAGGTTTCCCCCTTTCAACAGGTTTTTGAATTTTAAAATTACATCTATATTTAAAAGAGAAATAAATTTAATTTTGATCTCAGGCTTGCAGAGTGATTGTTTTTCTACCTAGGGTTTTTGACATAGTTTTTTAATCACATTAAACTCCACACCAGACCAAATTCAATAAAAATTTGTGAAGATATTTGTGGATGTGATACACGTAGTTTACAAAAATAATGAACCAATTCCATAGGATATATTTTTAGAAGGATCAGATAGAAATTTCGAGGACGTGAGATGTATTATGTGGTGTATTTTTTTATGTTTTTGTTGCAATTCCTTCTTGGTTAAACCTAAAATCCTTCGTAAAAAGTTTATGGATTATGAGGAGGGCCCATACATGTTTATTATGATATCAATTTCATTTGGAAGTATGGAACCTCATGACAGTGATGGAAGACCAATCCTAGTTTACTTTGAAAGCAGATCTTATTTATTTTTCATGAAGCTTAATGCTAGATAAAGGTGTTAAATGATTGTTTAAATCTTAAAAGGATTAGACCTTATTTTTCCATGCAAAGTGGAATTTTAAAATCCTTCATTTACACCACTTCATCTTGATCTTCAAGCTCGAATGGCAATTGAAAAGTTAAAATAATTGTTTTCTTACACTCTCAAAGACTTATTGGATTCTCTAGGAGAGTGGAAGGGGTATGAGTTCGAATTCAAATAGGGAGAGTTTTTTCAAATTTCATGTGTAATATTTATTTGTTATGAACATAGTAGTGAAGAGGGTGAGACATGAAAAGATAATGTATAAGAGAACAAAGTATAGAGTTTGAAATAGTTGGAGACATTGAAGCATGAACATTCAGGGATAAGGACAAAGTTTGAAATAGTTTGAGAGATTTTAAGCATGAATACTCGGTGATAAGGATAGAGTTTGAAATAGTTGGAGAGATTTGAAGCATGTATACTCAATGTTAAGGACACTGATACAAGGAAAGGCATTGAAACTGGGTGAACAATTTGAATCATGGAGTTATAATAAGCTAGCTCTTACTGAATGACACAAGGATTGTTATGAAATAGAGCTATATGCAATTCAATCAAAGGTATGAGTAGTCTCAATTATATATGAGGAAATTCAAGAGATGATTTAAGTTTAATAAGACTTGAATTCATTATGATTACAAAGAGGTGTTGTAAGTGTAGTGCAGGAGAAAACAAAAATGTGTAGATATCAAGAATGAGAAGACATTAAGAAAGATATAGTAAATATATACAAAGGAAATCATGTGGTATGAAGATTGTAGGTACAAAATGAAAAATAGAGAACTAATAATTGTGGAGATAGGACTGTGACCAAGGTAAGAATTAATGATTGAAGGCTATTCAAGAAAATGCAAGGGTGTGAAGAAGAACGTATAGGACTGCAATTGAAGAGTTGATGATTGTGATGAAAGATCAATGAAAAACATTAATGTGTAAGAGTGAGTTGAATAGAAAATCATACAAAACTTAAAATATAATATTGTTTTTGAAGAAGAATTTGCAAAGACACTAATCTAGTAGGTGGCATTAAGGCATAAACTGGAATCGAAGTGTACGTTAGACATTCTTGATAGTGCAAAGGTGCAAAATCTAGAGAATAAGGAGTAGAAATTAGAATCTCATATTGGTATACTAAAAAATACATATGTAATATAGTGTGAAATAAGACAGTGATACAAGTCTAATAAAATTAAAGGTAGTAATGATTAGTATAGGATGCGAAATCAATGAAACAGGTACATTGGACTGACAAGGTGGTCATGATCAGTTAAGTAAGCAACACAAACCTAAATGATAAAGTTGTAAAGTGTTATTGTATTTTTCCTAAGTGGGTGCTTAGGTTTTAGGTGTAGGAGCTGCTTGCAAGTTGTAGCTATCTAAACTAGCTTAGTGGGTGATTGGCAACCTTCTAGTTGGTGCTAGAAGGGCTTAAAAGTGGGTTCTTCTTAGGTTGAGTGGGTGCTCAAAAAAATTGGAAATCATTGTATGTTAAGAATGAGTGTTCTTAATAAAAGATTTTTATTTCAAGTGGGTTTTATCCCTCTAAGGGTTTCCCACTATAAATTTGGTGTCCAATATACTTATGTTCTTGCATGCACCTTTATTTGTGTTCATGTTTTGATTGCTAGTTCTTTCCAAGAACTGTTAGAAGTTGTTGATCTAATCAAAATTGATTCACTGCCCCATCTCAGTGCTTGTGATATCCAAAAATTTCTTTCAGAGCGCGGTCCTCCTGAATCAAACCTAACATCTTGGAGTTGATCCTGACGTCACAAACATGTGCACATAAGCAGATTTTGTGTTGAAGAATAAGTATGAGATTTATCAAGCCTTGATTAAAGAGTTAAAAGTTGAAATCAAAATCAAATATGTAAATTATCTTGAAGGTCTCCAAGAAGTTACAGATAAGTTATCAAAATATCTAAGTGTCAAAGAAAAGGATTGTATTAAACTTGAGGAAGAATTGAAGACTTTAAAGAATGAGCTAGAAAAAGTTAAAGTTAAATTAATGATACATCAAAGACACCCTTACGATAGATCAAATCTGGAATGTAAAAAATGAAGCAACCCAATTTAAAATGGAGCATGAACCCAGTCATGAGTCATTCCAAGCAACCATTAAAGCTAAGGTTGAATAATGTGGTGACCTAAATGCAAAATTGATAATGCTCAAATAATAAATGGAACAAGCAAGGAAAAGAGAGTTGAAGGATAAATCAAGACATGAATGTTGCAAACTGTATTCAGAGAAAAAGAAAGAGGAAAAGGAAAGTCCCAAAAAACAGACAAATGAGAAGCAGACCAAGGAGGTCAACACAGGAAGGTCCATGTCCATAAAAAAACAAATGTATCCATGTATGAGGGAAAGTTTAATGGATATTGCTTTTCATGTTGTGCTTTTGGACATAGATCTAGAGACTATTCGAGAAAGATACATAAGGAGCATCCGTGGGGAGATTGTAGAGCCAAGAATGATAAGAATGGAGTTGGTTGTAATTTCCATAAGAAGGGTGACATAGCTAAATTATGTCTTGAGGAACCTATGAAGCAAGAATAGACAAAAAGAATTCCTAGAGATAAGATTCAACTTGTATGTTTCAAGTGCAAGAGAGCTAGACACTTCGCAAGACATTATCATACGAGGAAGGTCATATACAAGAGAAAAGATGAATTTAAACACACTCATATAGAATCAACCAAGAAACAATCAGAACTAGCAAATAAAGAGGCACAACAAGATAATACAGTGACAGGGGAAAATACCTTACATGAGAGATCATCAAATGTTGACAAAGGAAAGAAACATGAAAACAATTCCAGTGCCAAGGATGACAAATTTCTTCCTCAAGATGTGGTATAATAGGGGTGTTGGTTGAATTTTTTTTCCATTAAATGTACCCAATGAAAGTATACAAAAATCAGCAATAGTTATGGAAATTTACCTTTGGATGGGGTGAAATTTCCACTTCTTTGTGAGAGAGTAAGTTCCCTCGTATGATGTGATTTTTTGAATTTTTGGTGCTTTCAACCAGAAAGCAAAAAAGGGCGAAAAAATTGAGAATTGGAAAATTTAAAGAGAAAGCAAAAAAGAATAGAAAAAGAACACAACCTCTTAGGTGTTAGGAAAGACAAATAAATCTGAGACACAAAGTTCTACAAATCTATCTTATCAGGGACACACCATTCCTTCTTGGTCATATAAGATTGCCTTACAAGGTTTGTTGAATGGGAAGAGTAAAACTTCTCTATATGGCAGGAAGGAATACAATGAGCATGAAATTTGGAAAACACAAAGTCTTCTTCTCCCTCAAAATAGGTTGGTATGGCACAAATCTCACGTGTTTTGATAATCGACACAGTCTGATTTACCTGGGCATCCACCATACAATGAAGGAAAAATAGGGTTAATGATTTAATCACAAGCAGATTAGAAAAATTTCTAATTGAAAATCATTAACACATCGGTATAAAAGTATTGTATTCATCTGTGTACACAAAGTTGCAGCAGAAAAATGTGCAGATAGAATAGCCTCTCCAAGAAAATGGAATGAAAAAGAATGAGAGAGAGAGATCCCCATTACAATTACAGTACAACCTTATATAAGGAATCTTTTCCAATAAGTAGTTATGAAACTACCTGACTAACCTTTAACCCCAATCCCAACATCAAGTTGACTCAACTTGAGTTACATGTTTCATTACAATTTACATATGTATAGTATTTAATTAATTTGGTGAAAAAATTAATTAAATATATTTCAACTTGATGAACATTTAGATGAGGATTTCACTATTGCTTCATGTTGTCCCGCAATCTGCATCCACAGAGAATGATGCTCATGCCCTTTAATTACACTTTCAATCACCACTAACTGTCATTCTAAACCAAATTTGTTTTCCGTAAAAAACTCCAGTTAAGCTTCATAAAATCCTGATTTTCTTGGTTGTTGTATGTAGATATCCAATCCATGATTCGAACGAGTATTCACTTACGCGATTTTGTTTAGAATTTCTCAAGATATGGTTGTCTGAGCATCGATAACTTGTTTTGGGATTATTAGATTTACTTCTACTTATGGAACCATGAATTGATTTTTGGATAGCTTTGAAAGATTATTTCAAAATATTTCACTCATTTATAATGTTTTCTCCATAGTTTTAAAATATTTTGGAGGCATTTAAACCGTGGTGGGCCCATTCTTATATCTCCAATGCTTGGCTTTTATAATGGGGAAAAGTGATGTTTGTATTAATATTGGGCCATTAACATCGGCCAACTCAGTAGACGAGCGTGAAAGTCAAGCCCTACATCACTGACGGGTGATATAGACCACATTGGCCCCCTTTCAATTCATTGGGTTATACTTAGCTCGGTTGACACCATATTGCAACTCGGGCTTCAATCGGTCCGATTTCGGCCTGAACTCTGCACAAATGAGCCGCAAGGGCCTCCTGGGCTCACTAAACGCCCGCCATTGCACTGTGTCAGACATTTCGGAACTTTTATGCACCGATGTCCCAAATCCCTTCATGCCATTCAGGCTATATCTCTCTACATTTTCTGCAACCTTTACTCTTTGGTGGAGTTGCAGATCTTTGTGTCACACGTAATGTCTCTTGTACATCTTGGGCCAAATTTATCCAACATACCCCGCACTAGACCTTCGCGGCACTTTCGGCTCTTCCGTGCACTCATGTCACAAATGCTTTGGGACGCTCAGGCTCCAACCTTCCAATTTTGCCGCAAGACTCATGCCCAACTCAAACTCTGGCTCGGCGAGCTGTCCTCTTATGCCATTTTTTTATTCAATCTTATCATAGTTTTCCAATTGGTGAATCCTAGGAAGTGTATAGATATCCCTTTATATGGAAGAGAAAACTCAGCTGCAGGATCGAGCTAAGTTTCATTTGTAAAATACGAGCTTGATGAATTCGTTGTTGTGATTATCTGGGAGCTCAACTCGTCGTTGTTTCACTTCTCCATGCTTTAGATAGGTTCAACTTCGATGGCATGGCTGGATTTGGTGCCTCCTTGAGCTTTCCCACCATTGCGTGTGTTGGCCTTCATACATCCGTCAAGTTGGCCTAGGATGAGTTTTGCGAGCTTTTATTAGGGTTGATGGTCAATTTGATTTGTCTAAGACGAACCCTCGTGAATGCATGTAATGCCGAGCTCAGTGAGCTCTAAACGAATCACTCGATATTCAGTTTTTCTTACGTAGCTCAGTGGGCATCGAATGGGCTCGATATTCCTGATGTTTGGCTCGATTATCAGAAGTAGCTCGCCACGGCGCTTTCAATTGATCTTGCGTGCTCATGCCCAATGTGTAAACAACCTGTCAGCCTTGAATTCCTCACGTTCTCTACAGAGTTCGAAGGGGATATTACAATTAGCTTGGCATGCAATGTTTGAGTTCGGCTATGAGCAGGAAGTAGCTCGCTGGAGATACTTATAACTTGTTTTCCTTGACATGAAGGCAATTTGGTAGAGCTCGATGGTTCTCTTCGCCCATTCTCCCACGAATCATGGCACTTCGGATGGTGTGAAACATGCATAGCGCAGGCAGGCCAAACCAGCTCGTTGTTTCCTCCTGCGAGCTCACCTTCTATTCGGCTACCATTCCATAGAGCTCGACCCATTTGAAAAATAAAAATTCTCCTTTGCCGAATGCTCGCTCATTTGTTGATTTCCTGGTCTCCTTTTCTTCTCGAGCCAACCCGAGTCGCCTGGATTCACAATAATGTCTCGACGCCACTAAAATGCATCTCCGAACTTGTTGAACCTTCAAACTCAATGTTCTTTGTTGCCGAAAGGGACCCTGAGTCGATCCATCTCGACTCCCACGTTCTGCATTAGCATGGCTCGGTCGTGACTTGTCAGGGTAGCTAGAACAACTCGTCCCTCCTTTCAAAATGCTGGTTCGAACTAAATGCCGAAAAATTGAATTTCCCCATCATGGCATTCTACTTTCCCCAATGGTGCACCGTGTTATCTTCCTGGAATCGTTGTAGTAGCTCGATCCTCCGTATCATAATAAACTAGCTCAACCAGATGTAACCGGGGGCTTTGACAACCACAATTATCTTAACATGGGTCTTACATAGCTCGGTGGATCTAATCCTCAGCTCACTTCCTCATATGCTCGAGTCGCCCACTTGCTTAATTATTCGGCTTTGCAATTTATTTTGACTCAGATGCTTGGATAAGTTTGGCCAAGGCTTTGATGTTGGCCTCGAATACCATGTGAAGTATTCAATCGCCTGTAGCTTAATGAATTGTTGTCTTTAATTCTATTCAATGATTAGCTTGGCCTAAAAACTTACCGACTCACTTGTCTTTCTGCTATATAGATCTTGGTTTCATAATGCAAATAGCTCTGTCATGGAGTAACTCGGTCCGCCTTTTATATCATTGGAGCGACTCGGCTTTTCAAATATACAACTTGATGTTCTTTACCATAGCTCAACCTTCGTTATTATGAACCCAATGAAATGTTGGCTAGCCCAATGCACCACACTTCGAGCCAAGAAGATAACTCGGCCTATTTACATAACAGCTCGGTTGTTCTCATGAGTAGCTTCGGTTGTTATAAGAGTAGCTTGGGCATTGAAGGAGCTCGCTCGCATCAATGTGGCTCAACCAAGGGCACAAAACACAACTTTTTAATCCTTTTCAATCATTCCTCTACCCTATTACAACCATAGTGCTTGGAGGTGTTTCTAGAGCAATGTTCTTGATTTTTCCATTTTACCTAAAAGTGGGCCTCTTGGAATATCCGCAACATAGGTATCTAACCCAAAAATTTTATTTTTTTTGAAAAATTACACCATTCTGGAATGGGTGACAACAACTTGCTCTTTCTGGGGACATGGCTTGGATTGAGGATCGCACAAACAAGACAACTCGAACTCCAGAATCTCGGGGTTTGGAAAATAGACTAGTGCCTTATCCATTGGGCCAAGGTTTAATACAAGGAGACTTCCTCTCAATTCACAGCTGCACCAATGCACACATACACACAAAAGGAAAAGGAAGGGAAAAAAACCAAAATCGGGAAAGTATGTACATAGAAGAAAGAGGATATTTACAGGGGGAAGGAAAGAGAATGTACACAATCTACACAATTCTAGAGATAGGATGAGAGAAATATGTACCTTTGTGAAACAACATATTAAAAGTATGAGTCACCCGAGAATTGAAAATGGGTATTTGAGCATACCAAAATATCATAGAAGCATTATGTGGCTTGAAAAGGAAAATTGATGAAGGAAGACCATCCACATAGTGATGCTCCACACTAAAAATATTCAGTTTCTGCGAGCAACTGAATGTCTAACTAATACTTCTATTCTTCCGATAATTAGAAGATGGAGGAATAGTGTCATATAAAGTCTTGTACGACCCTTGGCTGCTTTCATACTGATTTCTACACACTACTGAACTCTGATAACTAGATTCGTGAGAAGATCTGACCCTTATAGCATAAACTCCCTATTTTGATACAATGCTAATCTCGTCTTTGTGAAAATTCTTTCAACATAGATCTTGAAGCCCATCCATTTTCACCAAACTTTCCTTATAATCACTCTCAAGAGAAAAATTATTGAATGATTTATCATTATCATGGTTTTTAATCCACTCAATTTCTAACTAATCATGGAGAATACACCTAATATTTTTACAAAAATCAGCTCTCTTGCTTTCTAGTCCTCCAGGATCTTGCTTCTTAGGGACAAGCTGCATTAGTGATTTGTCTTCATGATTAGCAAGGAACTTAAAGGCTATTAGACTAGGTAAAAATTGATCAACAACATCATCCTCTTCCTCTTGTTTGCATTCCAAAGGGTGAGCTGAAACAAGACTGTCATAATCATAATTGTGAAGAAAAGATTCAATGCATGGATTTCCATTTTCTATTTGTTTTGAAGGATAGAAAAAAGGCTCATGTGTGCTAATCTTATCAATAAATATAACAGGAGGACTAGTGATCTCATTGAATTTTTTTTCTTTAGGTACAAACACTTGTTTCTCATTGAAAGAACTCAAAACAAAAAGAGAATGGTCAACAGTGACCTTCATCTCAGTGTATTAAAATTCTTCAATCATAGAAGAGGGAGAAGTCTTGTCCATTTTGTTATGATGAACATCCACTTCCACAAGCATAGAATTACTTCTTTCAAAACAAGGACATTCAACCTCGGTGTATGACATATCTTCTACAAACTTTATTTCAGGTTGAAACGAAGCCTCATGTTGTTTTTCTTCTTCATTATTTGAAGGAATATTAAATTGGCGTGCACCATGTGGAGTAATAAGAAGACATTCATTGGTGTAATTGAGATAATGCTGGGGAATATTGAATACTTGATAATGTGGAGAATAGTCATGAGCACCTTTAAGAACTTGAATTTTCTCCTCTTCATTAGAAAGTGTCTTATATTTATTGATTGATTGTTCCTAAATTTTCTTTAACTCCTCACGTGTCTGCAGTTGCCTATATTTTATTTGCACTTATCTCATCCGTTGTATAGAATTTTTATCATTTGCAGTTGCCATTTTCATCTTCCTTCCTTTTGTAGCACTTTCTTTATATTTAAGCCACAAATATTTGATCACTGGGTCATCATACACAGCAATTTGTGCTAATCCATTTTTCATTTCTTACATTGTTAGTTACTTTTTTGGAGATGACACGGGTGCTATAGTGGCTTTACTTTTTGCATATGGAACATTCATACCTTCTGGAAATATTTTTCTTACTTTTCTATCTTCATCAAGTTGCAGGTGAAATATTTTTTGGATTCATAACTCTGTAGAAGTTCTGCATAAACTAGACCTATTCTAGATTAACTAGAGATTTAAAATTTTTAAAGGGGAGATCTCCATCCTCGTCCCCACCATAGTCACTGTCACTCGTTGGTATGGGCCAACAAGTTTTTTTAATTTTTCCTTCATTCCTAGGAAGTTTCAAGAGAATGAACATGACAGAAATTCGTTCCCAAATAGAGTCGCCAAAAATTGTTGGTTGAATATTTTTCCATTGAATGTGCACAATGGAAGTATGTAAAAATCAGCAATAGTTAGGGAAATTTACCTTTGTACGGGGTAAAATTTCCTCTGCTTTGGGAGAGGGTTAGCTCCCTTATATGATGTGATTTTTAATATTTTTGGTGCTTTAAACTAGAAAGCACAAAAGGGTGGCAAAATTGAGAAATGAAAAATATAAAGAGAAAGGAAAAATGAATAAGAAAAGAACACAACCCTGTAGGTGTTAGGAAATAAAGAAAAATTTGAGACACAAATTTCCACAAATCTATCTTATCAGGGACACACTAGTCCTTCTTGGTCATACAAGATTTCCTTACAAGGTATGTTGAATGGGAAGAGGATAATTTCTCTATCAAGCAGAAAGGAATACAATGAGCGTGAAATATGGAAATCACAAAGTCTTCTTCTCCCTCAAAATAGGTTGGCATGGCACAAATTCCACGTGCTTTTATACTCGACACAAATTATGATTTACCTTGGAATCCACCATACAACGAAGTAACAACATGGTTACTGATTTAATCATAAGAAGATTAGCATATTTTGTAATTAAAAATCATTAACACAATGACATAAATGTATTGTATTCATCTTTGTACAAAAAATTACAGTAGCAAAATGTGCAGATAGAATAGCCTCTCCAAGAACATGGAATGAAAAATAATGAGAGAGAGAGAGATCCCCATTAAAATTTAAATGCAACCTTATATAAGAAATCTCTTCCAAGAAACAATTATGAAACTACCTGACTAATCTTTAACCCTAATACCAACCTCAAGTTGACTAAACTTGAGTTACTTATTTCATTACAATTTATAGATGTATAGTATTTAATTAATTTGGTGAACAAATTAATTAAATATATTTCAATTTAATGAACATTTAGATGAGGATTTCACTATTGCTTCATGTTATCAAGCTATCTGCATCTGGAGGGAATGATGCACATACCCTTTAACTACACCTTCAATCACCACTAACTGTCATTATGAAACATGTTCATTTTTCATAAAAATCTTTAGTTAATCTGCATCAAATCCTTATTTTCTTGGGTTTTGTGCGTAGATCTCTGATCCAAGGTTCCAACAAGTATTCACTTGCATGATTTTGTTAAGAATTTCTCAAGATATGGTTGTCTGAGCATCGATACCCTGTTTTGGGATTACCAGATTTACTTCTAGTTCTGGGACCATGAATTGATTTCTAGCTAGAAAAATAATTTCAAAATATTTATCTCCTTTTATAATGTTTTCATCTTTTAAATATCATGGCGACATTAAAATTGGTGGGGACACTTCATATTTCTATTATTTAATATAGAAAGGTGAGTTTATTATAATATCCAAAAATTAACATTGATAGCTCGGTAGACAAGTGGAGGAAAAGACAATGTATTGCGGGTTATATGCTCATACAGGGAACTTCGACATCCCTAACCCGTTTGTCCCGAGTGTAACTTGGGCTTCAATCCTCCGATTCATTCACTCTCCCGTTGATCCACATGGGCCTTTGAC
This sequence comes from Taxus chinensis, assembly GCA_019776745.2. Taxonomy (NCBI): domain Eukaryota; kingdom Viridiplantae; phylum Streptophyta; class Pinopsida; order Cupressales; family Taxaceae; genus Taxus; species Taxus chinensis. Next base: position 195,284,879 of record CM034147.1, on the reverse strand, counting down.
TCACTGCTCGCCCACATTGCAGTGTGTCAGATATTTCGGAATTTAGCATCCAACTCATCCCATGGGCTATTCGAGCCATTTATCTCAACCTTACCCACACATAATAGAAATCAAGTGTTTTTGACCTTTGTGTCCTTCAAGGCTCAAGTTCATTTGGGTCACCCAGGACCCGATTCCCCGAATTCACCGCTTAACTCCTTGGTCGGTGTTTTCATGCAATTGTGATTCATGATGTCCAACTTATTTATCTTGCCAAGATTTCCAAATGTTCTCTCTAGTCAGATCTTGTTGTTTCATTAAATGCTCGACTCTAAAAATCATTCACTATCTGGAAGAGAAAACTCAGTTGCAAGATCGAGCTTAGTTTCATTTGTAAAATATGAGCTTGATGAATTTGTTTTCATGACTATCTGGGAGCTCAACTTGTCCTTGTTTCACTTCCCCATGCTTTAGATAGGTTCAATTTCCATGGCATGGCTGGATTTGGTGCCTCCTTGAGCTTTCCCACCATTGTGTGGCTTGGCCTTCATACATTCATCAAGCTAGCCTATAACAAGTTTTACGATATTTCGTTGGTCTTGACGGTCAATATGATATGTCTATGATGAACCCTAGTGAATTCCTATAATTCTGAGCTCAGTGAGCTTTGGAAGACTCACTCGGTATTTCATTTTTTTACATAGCTTAGTGGGCATTGAATGGGTTCAATATTCTTGATGTTTTGCTCGATTATTAGAAGTAGCTCACCACAATGCTTTCAATTGATCTTGTGTGCTCATGTTTAATGTGTAAATATCCTGTTAGCCTTGACTTCTCACATTATCTACAAATTTTGAAGGGGATATTACAATCAACTTGGCATGCAATGTTTGAGTTCTACTATGTGCAGGAAGTAGCTCGCTAGAGATACTTATAGATTGTTTTCCTTGACATAAAGGAAATTTGGTAAAGGTCAATGGTTCTCTTCATCTATTATCCAATGAATCATGGTACTTCGGATGGTGTGAAACATGCATAGCCTAGGCAGGCCAAACTATCTTGTTGTTTCCTCATGCAAGCTCTGCAGAAAATCTGCAGTCTTATACAACAAACAACATAAAAGAAATAAATAGAATACTTAAATAACTTGCATAAATAGATGAATATTCCAACCAGCACTGTTGTGCATAATCTCCATTAATAAAAGCTTCATCATACTCAGAGCTTCAACTCTTTACAATCAAGCTGTGTGTGCAGCTGTGTGCTTTCAATGCACATCCTTCCTTGCTTGTGCAGATTTCACACCTTTGTGTGTGCATACAAAGAAATTACAATTGTTGTTATTTAAATAGAATAACTCACCCACTAACAGCTCTTCAACTGAGCATTCTAAATCTAAACTCATGATTTTAAATAGTTGCATTCTATGCATGAATTAAAACAAATTTATTTGAATTAAATATAATGATAAAAATAAGATAAAGCTAACTTAACTAAAGCAAACTAAAACAAGACTAAAGTTAAAATTAGCTTTCCTAAAAAGCTACAGTTGGAATTAAATATGAAACACATGCATATTTCCAACACTCCCCCTTAATTTCAAACTGTAGCTTTCAGTCTTCTAGAGTTGTGTTTGCTTTTTTAGATCTGCCATGTGCAGGATCAAAAACTCCTAAACAATCTCTCAAATATATGAAAACTTCTTTTGCTAAAGCCTTTGTAAAAATGTCTACAAACTGATCTTCAGATCTACAAAACTCAAGATGAATTTCCTTGTTGTTTACTAGCTCCATGATGAAATGATACCTCATATCAATATGCTTGCTCCTCTTATGAAAAACATGATTTTTGGACAACGCTATGGCTGAGTTGTTGTCACAAAAATTCTGTGTAGCTTCCTCTTGTTTCTGTTGTAAATCTGTCAACACTCTTCTGATCCAAACAACTTGACATGCTACTCTTGTTGCTGCTACATACTCTGCTTCTGCTGAAGATAACGTGACAATGGGCTGCTTCTTTGATGCCCATGAAACCACTCTTGTTCCAAAGTGAAAAGTATAGCCGGATGTGCTTTTCCGATCATCTATACTTCCAGCACTGTCACTATCTGTATAACCAATGAGTTTGAACTCATCTGAACTTGAATAAAGAATTCCATGATTTCTTGTTCCACATACATACCTCAAAATTATTTTTCCAGCTTGCCAATGTGAATCTTTTGGAGATTCCATGAACCTTGATATGAGGCTCACACCATACATGATATTAGGCCATGTGGCTGTCAAATACATAAGACTTCCAACCAAATTTTTAAACAATGTTGGATCCACAAACGATCCTTCATCCTCTTTGCTCAACTTCAAACCTACTGCAACTGGTGTTGGTGTTGGCTTACAATTCAACATGTTAAACCTTTTCAAAACGTCACTTGCATACTTTTCTTGTGAGATAAAAACTTCACCTTCTGATTTTTGAACTTCAATACCCAAAAAATAATCCATAAGACCAAGATTTGTCATCTCAAACTCCTTCTTCATGGCTGATTTGAATGACTCTGTACATAGATTTCCAGTAATGATCAAATCATCTACATATAAACAAACAATTAAAATTTTACCTTGCTCATTTATCTTGGTGTATAAGGTAGGCTCACTGCTGCTCCTACTGAAACCATTCTCAATCAAATAAGAATCTATTCTGTTGTAACAAGCTCTAGGTGCTTTCTTGAGACCATAGAGTGCTTTCTTCAATCTGTATACTTTTCCTTCATGACCTTCAATCTCATAACCTTCTAGCTGATTTACATAAACTTCCTCTTCAAGGAATCCATTTAAGAATGTTGATTTAACATCCATCTAATAAATAGGCCATTTGTTTTGAGCTGCAATTGCTAAAACCATTCTTACCATGTCTAAACGTGCTACTGGTGCAAATGTTTCATTGTAGTCAACTCCATATTGCTGCGTAAAACCTCTTGCAACTAGCCTTGCTTTGTGCTTCTGTACTTTTCCATCAGCATTTTATTGTCTTGTAGACCCACTTGACTCCTATCATGTCCTTTCCTTTTAGAAGATCCATTAGCTCCCATGTCTGATTCTTCTTTATAGCATCAATCTCATCATCCATGGCTTTTTCCCAAACTTCATTCTTTATAGCCTCTTCGTAATATACTGGATCTGCAGCTTGAGAAAATAATGTAAAAACTAAAAATGAATTAGTTGTATCCACATTATAAATCTCACTTAGACTTCTTGTTTTCCGCTCCGCAGGAGTATTTGATGCAGGACTGCTTTTTAGTGATGGAGTAGCTTCTGGTGTTCCCTGTGGTGTCTCTTGCATGGATGAAGATGGCTGAAATCTTGGTGACCTGCTGGCTGTAGATGGAGGTGTAGCTTGTGCTACAACTTGTGGTGCATGTCCAAGATTTGTAGATACAGTAGGTTTTTGATCTAAAGTTTCATCTGTCATATCATCATGTGGAATAGATGTTGCTATACTCACTATTTTCTCTATACTTCCATCCCATGCTTCATTATCAATAAACTGTACATCCCTTGCTAATCAAAACCTTTCCAGTGACCGAATTGTACAACTTGTACACTTTTGTATTCTTTGAATACCCAACAAAAATAAATTTTTCTCCTTTGTTGTCTAACTTCTTCCTTAACTCATTAGGTACATGTGCATAAGCTACACAAAAAAAAACTCTGAAATGTGAAACAATGTGTTTCCTATTAGTCCATGCTTGTTGAGGAACCATGTTCCTAACAAGTTTCATTGGACACCTGTTCAAAATATAAACAGAAGTTACTACTGCTTCTGCCCAATACTCATTTGGAAGATGTTTTGCCTTCAACATGCTTCTTGCCATCTCCATGATGGTTCTATTTTTCCTCTCTGACACACCATTCTGTTGTGGTGTGTATCTGATAGTAAACTACTTGTGTATGCCATGATATTTTCAAAAATTCAGAAAATTATTAGAAAATATACTTACCTCCTCTATCCGTCCTCATAACTTTGATGTAGTACCCACTTTACGTTCTCCACTAAAGCCTTGACCTGCTGAAATGTATCAAAGACATATGATTTGTCTCTCAGAAAAGTACACCCATGTATTCCTTGTATAGTCATCAATGAATGTCATAAAATAAATAACAACATCCAATAGAATTTATTTTCATTGGTCCACATAAATTTAAGTGAACAATTTCAAGTGGTGCACTTGTTCTTGCTTGTTTTGCCAATTGAGAAGGACTTTCTATATTGCTTCCCCAAAATACAATCTTCAAAAAATCTATTCCAGTTTCTGAATAAATGGAAAACCTTTCACCATATTTTTTCTGTGTAATAAATTCAAACCACCAAAGTTTAAATGACTAAACCTGATATGCCATAGTCACGATTTCATCTTTTTTAACTGAACTGAAAAGTTGATTGTGTTCCTTTAGCACAGGACTAAACTATACCTTACATAGGAATCAGTGCAAGACTCGTTTGCTGTAGTGCAGACCTGATTGTCATGTGGCGCAGGACTCATTTGTTTGAGCACAGGACTCAAAAAACGAGTGAGCTGCAAATTTTTCTACAAACAGATCTGATGTCTTCTTGTTTCTAGGTTTCAAAATCAGTGGAAACATCCTATTGCTGCTAATCTTCACTTTTGCAATCAACTGAGTACTTGGATATTTATTCATGATCATGCATTCATTGTGTTCAATGTAAACTTTGGTATCCTTTCTGTACCAGTTGTCCAATACTCATAAGGTTATGTTTCAAACCTGCAACATAGTAAACATATTGCATACTTGTTTGCTCCCCCTGTCTTGTTAGAATACTAACTATGTCTTTTCCTTTCACAGACACAATATTGTTATTTCCAAGAGTTACATCACTCTTAATTGAATCATCCAAACTAGAAAACAAATATAGATTACCTGTCATGTGATTACTGTAACCTGAATCCAAATACCATACATCACATGGACTCTCTTTTGACAAATTACATTCAATAGGGTATAAAGAAGGTATTGCTTCAACAATCCTTGTGCATGCAATAAACATAGGTTTAGAAATAGAACTTCTAACCTGATTTGCGATTTTGTCTCTCCTGATCATATTGCTTTTTCTTGCAATAATAAGCATAGAGCCCATATCTCTTGCAATAATGACACTGAACATGAGAATTATCTTGTCTCTAACCATAACTCTGTTCTTGATTCTGTCCTCTTCCACCTGAGTTTGATGAACCGCTGCCACGTCCTCTAGATGGACTTCTTCCTCTACCTCTTGGGTTGAAACTTCCTCTTCTTTTGCCATAAATACCTACTGTCTGAGATGTAAAATCCTGATCTAGACTTGCATGTGATCTATTCATCCTCTGTTCATGATTTATTAGTGATGCATGCAACTCATCAATAAAAAACTAACTCAGATCCTTAGTTTCTTCAATAGCAACAACTAAAGGATCAAATTTTATAGGAAAACTTCTAAGCAATTTTTCAATAATCCTTCTATCCTCAAGAGTCTCATCATGGGATTTGATTTGATTGACTAAGCCAACTACATAAGTAAAAAATTATTCTATAGAATCTGAATCTTTCAGTTCTAAATTTTCAAAATCTCTACGAAGTAACTGTAGCTTGGCAATTTTTACTTTCTCCTTACCTTGATATGCAACTTGTAAAGTATCCCATGCAGTCTTTTCTTGACTGGCTACTTCCACTCTTGGAAGAATGCTTTCATGCATTGCCTGATGAATATAGAAAAGAGCTTCGCCATCCTTCTTTCGTAACTCCTTCAAAGTATATTTCTTTGCTTGAGAAAGTGCAGTATATGTTGCTGCATTTGTGGGCTCTGTGTACCCATCTTCAATGATCTCCCACACATCTTGCGATCTAAATAGAGCCTTCATGGTCAACAACCAGTATTCGTAATTCTTTCCATTAAATTGTGGTGTCTGCATATTGGATGTAGAAGCCATAACTTGCTACCAATTTAATAAGCTGCTGAAATAACCTCGCTCTAATACCAATTTTTAGAAAATCTACAATCTTATACAAACAAAAACATAAAAGAAATAAACAAAATACTTAAATAACTTGAATAAATAGATGAATATTCAAACTAGCACTGCTGTGCATAATCTCCATTAATAAAAGCTTCATCATACTCAGAGCTTCCACTCTTTACAATCAAGCTGTGTGTGCAGTTGTGTGCTTTCAATGCACATCCTTCCTTGCTTGTGTAGATTTCGCACCTTTATGTGTGCATGTAAAGCAATTACAATTGTCAGTTATTTAAATAGAATAACTCACCCACAAATAGCTCTTCAACTAAGCATTCTAAACCTAAACTCATGCTTTAAAATAGTTGCATGCTATGCATGAATTAAAACAAATTTATTTGAATTAAATATAATGATAAAAATAAGATAAAGCTAACTTAACTAAAGCAAACTAAAACAAGACTAAAGCTAAAATTAGCTTTCCTAAAAATTTATGGTTGGAATTAAATATGCAACACATGCATATTTCCAACAAGCTCATCTTCTATTTGGCTACCATTCCATAGAGATCCTTTTCCGAATGATCGTTCATTTGTTGAGTGTCTGGTCTTCTTTTTTTCTCAAGCCAACTTGGCTCACTTAGCTTCACAAGAATGTCTTAATTCCACTAAAATGCCTCTCCAAACTTGTGGAAGCTTCAGACTCTATGTTCTGCGTTTTCGACAGGGACCCCGAGTTGATCCAACTCGACTCCCATGTTCTGCATTACCATGGATTGGTCGTGACTTGTCAGGGTAGCTCAAACAACTCATCCATCCTTTCACAATGCTGGCTCGAACTAATTTCCACAACATTGAATTCGCCCATCATGGCATTTCACTTTCCCCAATGGTACACCATGTTATCTTTTTGGAATCATTGTAGTATCTTGATCCTCTGTATCATAATAAACTAGCTCAACCAACTCTAACCGAGGGCTTTGACAACCACAATTATCTTATCATGGGTCTTACATAGCTCGATGGATCTAATCCTTGGCTCACTCCTTCGTATGCACGATTCACCCACCTGCATAATTACTCAGCTTTGCAAATTTTTTTAACTCAGATGCTTTGATAAGTTCGACCAAGGCTTTGATGTTGTCCTCGAATACCATGGGAAGTCTTTAATTTCCTGTAGCTTGGTGAATTTCTTCCTTTAATGCCCTATTCGATTATTAGCTTGGCCTAAAAACTTAGTGACTCACTGGGATTTCTGCCATATATAGCTTGGTTTCATAATGCAAATAGCTCTTTCATGGAGTAACTCGGTCTGCCTTTTATATCATTAGAGCAACTCGTATTTTCAAATGTATAACTTGATGTTCTTTACCATACATCAACCTTTGTTATTATGAACCCAATGAAATGTTGGCTAGACCAATGCACCACACTTCAAGCCAAGAAGATAACTTTTCCTATTTATATAACATATTGGTTATTCTCAAGAGTAGCTTTCCCCAATACAACCTTGCAATGTATCCTTTCTCACTCTATTATTTACAAGGTAGTTCAGTCTCATAAAGGAATGACATCAGCCAGCCATGTAACTCAGTTTGCATCTAAATGGATTAGTGCACATTTTAATAACTCAACCCTTTAATGTAGAGATCTATAGAACATGATCAATATGTAGCTTCCCCTCAACACAAAACTATTTCAGTTGTTACAAGACTAGCTCGGAAATTGAAGGAGCTCACCCACATCAATTTGGCTTGACCAAGGGCACAAAACACAACTTTTTAATCCTTTTCAATCATTCCTCTTTCCTATTACAACTGAAGTGCTAAGAGGTGTTTATGGAGAAATGTTATTTATTTTTCCATTTTACCTTAAGGTGGGCCTCTTTGAATATCCGTAACACATGTATCTAACCCAAAATTTTTAAATTTTTTAAACATTTGCACCATTCTGGACTGGGTGACAACAAGGTGTATGAATTTAAACATGCATGCTTATCAAGAATTCTAACAGATGATGAGAGCTTAGGTAATGAGGTTATACTACCTAGAAATGTAGCTAAGTAGTTGAAGGGATCCTAGGATAAGAAAAGGGAAAATTGAGGATTCGTAATGTTTTTTTGTCGACTCTATGCTTTTTTGAGATGATTCAAGGCTCATAGTATGCCTTCTCTAAGATTTTAGGAGGTATATTCACTCAAATGAAGCATTGGAGTCAGAACAAGTTTTCTCACGATGCATAAGGTATGTAATCCTATGATTTGTCAAGGTCCTGTTTGGGTTCTCTTGTGTAAAATTCTTAAAATCAGTTGTATGGTTATCTGTAGCTCATGTTAGTGTAATCATGATAAAAATAATTATATAAGATGATTGAATTGTTAGGTTAATTATTATTTACGTTTATCAATTATGAATTTCATATTAATTAGTTTATTTATTTATTGGTTACATGGTTATATTTCATCATAACCATCTATTTTTATTTATTCTACATATGGGTGTTGTCGTATTATTTTAACAATATTATTGTTTGTTTGTATTTAATATTGGTTATGATTCTCGTGTAATATTTTGGAAGCTTATGTAATCATGGATATTGTTCCACCTATGCAACTTATTTTCTTATCTGTATTAAGTTGTACAATACCTATAAGTATTGTAACTCATACCAATGTAATCTGGTTGATTTGATATTAATAAAGTTTATCAGGCCTCCACCCCTATTGCTCGGTTTACATTTGGTATGAGAGCTGGTTGAAGCTCCTGGAAAGGTTGGAGAAAATTTGCAAAGGAGAATTCATGGAAAATAAATATGCAACAACAGAGAGCTAGTGAAATCTAGGTAAACATAAACCATTTTTTTTTTCTTGGTGCCATTTACACCAGGAAAATTTGTTTCCTGGGACTTATAATATTTTTTTAAAAAAATTCCCCATCAGGGGTTTTATCTCTAAATTGTTTGGCTATAGATAATATTATCTGTCCTATAAATTTTGGAGGAACCGATTTGCATTGTGGAGTAATATCTCAATCAAGATGAGGCATGTTGCAACTATCAAGTTATTTGCACTGACTCCACTGAGCCCTTTTTACATTAACAAGCCCTTCCATGTCTTTGCATTGGGCAACATCTGATTGAGTTAGGTTATCCACATAGCATTGGATTCTGGGCATGCTACACCAATCTCTCTGATTGAGCTACATTATGTTGATAAAGGTGAGTTCCACTCACCCCTGACCGATCCCTTGGTCGATCTCCACAGTTTTTTGTGACCCTGCCAAAGAAAACAGAGAGCTCCTCCCTCCACACGTCTTGCAACACAAACCAATAAGTGGCTGAGGATTCTATCTCCAATGCAGGACCCGCATAAGAGCCAACACAATTAGATTCAAATTAGTGAAGGAAAATAAACAAAATTCACTTAAGCAAAGCAAAACGACAGCCAACCAAAAATCAAAAGCGGTGGAAGCAAAATAATACAAAGGCGGATGTGCTAAATACATGAAAAGGAGATACAAATGCTTCAGATTCAATTTCTATACAAAGAAAAACCCTAAACAAGTAGACAGCCCATGTGGGAGATGCGCCACATCATTTTTTCATAAGGTGAGTCACTTTTCACATTAAATAAATACAATATGCTTTGGTTTTAAGCATAAGCGCTCATAGAGCCAAGGCAGATAGAGGGAATGACTTCGTGATAGAAGGTTTGGGGTTCAAACCCCACCCCCAACAAAAAAATTTCAATTTTGAATTTTAGTGGAAAATTTAGAAAAACCACCACAATTAGAGGCACATTTAGAGGAAATCCTCTATTAAACCTATTAGTTACAGCTAAACACACCCCTAAACTTTTAGCGAGAAAAACCCTAATATAGGGAAAACTTTTTGTTTCTCCTAATAGCCCTATTTTTTTATTCTGGAAAACATTTTCCAAAGGAAGATTGTCTAAAAACTTCATTTTGAGATAGTTTTTAATGGATTTTTGCAAAAAGGGTCATTCTGCACTCCGGAGGCCACTAGGGCTGGAAAAAAAAACAATTTACCTGCCATTCAATTTTTCCAAATTTTTGAATCTAATTTGTAGGCTTCAGTGTATTTTACTAATTTTCAGGTTGCCTCTTGGAATATCCCCAACACAGGTATCTAACCCAAAAATTTTAAATTTTTTGAAAATTTACACCATTCTGGAATGGGTAACAACAAGGTGTATGAATTGCAACATGCGTGCTTAGCAGGAACTCTAACATATGATGAGAGATTAGGTAATGAGGTTATCTTACCCAGAAATGTAGCTAAGTAGTTCAAGGGATCTCAAGACAAGAAAAGGGGAAATCAAGGATTCATCGTGTTGTTTTGATGACTCTATGCTTTTTTAAGATGATTCAAGTCTCACAGTATGCCTTCCCTAAGATTTTAGGAGGTATATTAACTCAAATGAAGCATTGGAGTCAGAATGATTTTTCTCCATGATGCATAAGGTCTATAATCCTATCATCTTTCAAGGTTCTGTTTGGGTTCTCTTGTGTAGAAGTCTTAAAATCAGCTGTATGGTCATCTTAAGCTCATGTTAGTCCAATCATGATAAACATAATTATATAAGACAATTGTGTATGTTCATAAGTATTATGATCTTTTCTTATGGATAATGTAAGAATTTCTTAAAATAAGGTGCTAGGAAGGTGTGTATTGTCATCTCTAAGTGTTGAAAAGAGTGGTATTACTATCAAAAGGTCTGTTATATGGTCAAATGCAACATAAATTTTTTCATATTTCTGTTCTTATTCATGAAGTCTTTGTCAACATCAGTCTATGGTCAAAGGTCTAAATTGATATTGAGCATAATATTAAGGGTAGTGAGTAGATTCATGAGGTCTGAGATTTATATTTGCTGAGTTTGAGTTTTGTGGAGTATCATGAAGTAACCATGTGTTTTTGTAGCTTGCATTCAATGTGTTCATGATTCCATCACATGTATGGAGCTATGTAGATTTCACAGAAGTTGTCAAGTATCATAAAGCATAAGTATTATTATCATGAACTATTTAGACACAAGTGTTGGTCTGTATCATGAAATGTAAATGTGGTGTATAGCTCCCTAAAATCCCTTTGAAATTGGTTTAATAAGATCAAATCCCATTTGATCAGTTAGATCTCATATAGCTTTTCTGAGACAATGATGTGATCAAGAAAGCACATTCTTATATTTCTTCCAAGAAAAGTCAGGTGCTACAGGTATGAGAATTATTAGTATTCATTTGAAAATATATTATACATGGTTATAAATATTTTAACAAGGTGTGGAAACTAGTTTGGAGGAGATAATAAAAAATTTAGACAAAATGTTTCCTTGCTGCCTTGATTGGGTCTGCACAGTCCTCTTAAGTGGCAGCGATGAAAAATTGTATTTGAATGATCCAATGAAGGGATTTGAAGATAAAATTTTGGACAAATCATCTATGCTCATAGGGTTAGAGGATGGAAAAGGTGTGAGGCTTCAAGTAAGTGTATACTTTTAGTTATACATGATAGAGTTGGATTGTTTTCTCTTGATCAAAAGTGTTGGTGACTCAGGTATGGAAGATGGTTCCCCTCATTCTTGACAAGTTTCTTGAGGTGTGTATCCATTTGACATAATTTTAAAGTGTTTGGAAGAAATGATTTCAAGGTATCATTAAAATTCCCAAGTTGATCTAAATTCAAGGTACAATGATCAAGTTGCAGAGCATATGGATAACTGTGATAGTGAATAAAGATTGAATTCTTACAAAGTCATTTCTGAAAGAGTTGATGCCTAAAATTGAGGGCTAAATATGTGGATGAAGGCACAATGGTATAAGATAGAAGCTTAAGGGAAGGATTTAATTTCACAACTTCAGAGTTTACAATCTCTATGAGTTAAATGTGAGTTCAAGGGGTTGGAGTCAAAACTCTAGATGAAATATTATGTGACAAAAATTGTATCTAAGTTTGGTAAGCTAGAAGGAGTTTCATGTGCAAATAATGAAAAGCTATAGGGGTTTGATTACTACAAGTATTAATGGGATTTAAGGTTCTTGACATGCTACAACTTGTGCCATAAATGATTCTACATAACTTTAAGGGTACTTGAAGCATAACTATAGTCTAAGGTGAATGTAAGACAAGGGAGCATAGTGAAAATGTTCTCAAAACTAAATTAGGATATGTCTAGGACTTGACATGATCTATTTGGTAGGGAAAGTGAGATGTTACAAAGTATGTGTTGTCAATGTGAAGATTTTTCATGATGTCATAGTTCTTAGAGATGTGAGAAAATTGAAAGAGTTGTTAGAGATGTTAGAACTTGTTGTTTATTATAGAGACAAATGGAGAGCTTGATATGTATAGAATAGGTAGCATGAATTTTTGAGTTCTTAAAGACATGTTAGAAGTTCCCTAAGATGATTTAAGCCTCATAAATGATGTTCATGAAGAGCTAAATGTATTATTAGCTCATCAGAGGCAGAGGGAAGCCTATTTCCCCCCATAGTAAGGAAATAAATGATAATTTTGGTATTGACATGTTGTTATCAGTCCTCTAATAATTTTGGCATGTTTCTATTACAAGAAGAAATTTTTCTCATACCGAGACAAGAAAGTTGTTTGCAAATGAAGAGTTTTTATACTCAGGGGGAGTTCAAGACAAACAAAAAATCTCAAAAAAAAGAAATATCATCCAAGGGGGAGCTTGTGGATAGGTAAGTTTTATTGCTCATGTTTCCTTGTCCTCAACTATCATTGGTTCATGTCAAGTGGTAAAAATCCATTTTCAATGATGTCAAAGGGGGAGAGATTAAAAGTTTGAATTTAAAAAACAGGTATGTAAATGCTTTTGTGATCAATTTTTTTATTTATTTATAAAGTGTTTCCATAGATTACAAAGGGGGATTTTTTTAAACCCCATTCATTATCAGTGGTGTTGTCATTGATGACAAAAAGGGTTTATTTGTAGTTCCTTTTCAACATAGTTTTAGGTGATTGGTGAGGTGTGACAAGTTGGTATAGGAAAAAGAAAAGTCATTTGAGCATGGTAGAATCCTTGGAAGAGTGTTTATAACATAAGTGAGAAACATTTAGGCTTAGCTCAACCCCAGGACTCATATTTCTATATTGCACATAAGTTGTTATTGAGAAATGACAATGTTCTTGCATCCAAATGATATGGGTCATAAAATTTTAGAGATATTTATATCAAAAAATTCATGGGAGATGATGGAGGAAGGTTTCATTGTGCTTCAAGAAAACTTTTAGGTCCTCAGGAGGTCATTTTGGAAAGTTATTCAAGTTTTTCTAGAATAGACTTCATTGAAAATGCATTATGAGGCTCCTACCTTCATAGCTCTCAAGAAAAAATATAGGATCTTCTTAGAATAATTCATAACATAAATTTTTTAATATGACTTTAGGATTGAGATAGTGAAAAAAATTTCAAGTCATTTGGATATGTATTAAAGAAGTTATGAGCTTTCTACCAACATGTTTCTTCTCTCTTTTCAGGCTGGCTACTTGAAGTGTTGAATTAAAATAATTTATCTAGTTTCTTGTCATGTTTTTGAAGTGTTGCTAGTGCTCAACACTTAATGAGACATCATTTATGCCATATTAGGGTTATATATATGCTTCGAATATATTCATACTAGCTAAATCATCTCATCGTGTGCCAGAGCCTTTTCATTCAACCTTGAAAATCAAATGGAACATTTATAGTACATGGTTAAAAGTCATAGTTGAGAGAGGTAGTGGTATTATTTCCTTTCTATATAAAAATTTTAAGTTAATAGAATCTTTTAGTAGGATCATGTGGTGAATCTTTAATTTTAAATTGTATGCCTTCATACATTTGCCTAATGAACTGTGAAGAAAATAAGTTCAGTGGTATGTTAAATTCTTCAACTCTCTATCAAGTATTCACCTGTTGTCAAACTTTTGAGATTTCTCTTAGGTCTCTGAATTAAGTCTTCATGAGACTATTGAAGTGTGCATTCTAGTATTGTTGTCAATCTCAAGCTTTGGTTAAAGAGCATCCTTTAACTGCTGAGATTGTATGGTGAGAGAAAATGAATCGAGAGTGTATCATTTCAATCCTCCTTATTTGAAATTAATGGTGTACTGGGAGCCATTATTGTTGTCAATCTCAAGCTTTGGTTAAAGAACATCCTTCAACTAGCTGAGAGAAAATGTAGAATTTTAGTCCTTATTCAAAATGAATGGTGTACTGGGAGCATGACCACAAGATTGGTGGAAATTCATAGTGTAAGTGAAAAACGAAATGCTCAAAATGTGAAATCTTAGGATAGATGAAATAAAGGTTGAGTAGGCAACCCATGTCAATGCCAATGTGAAATGTCTTTTTGTGAAACCTAGAAATATCATATGAGTGCATATGGTGTCTTGATGCAAGGAATATGATTGAAATGCATCAAAATCCAATCTATTCATCCTTTAGACAAAATTTTAAGTGAATCCTAGTCCTTTAAGAAAGTTGCAAAATGACAGTCTTCTTGTAAACATACTTCATGGCATTTATGGATTGCAACTTTGATCTTTGGAATCTCATGGAGATATTTAATGACTAGAAATTGATGGGAAGAGATGAAGGAGGTTTTCCCCTTCCAATAGGTTTTTGAATTTTTAAATTTCATCTATATTTGAAAGAGAAATCGATTTTATTGTGATCTCAGGATTGGAGAGTGATTTTGTTTTCTGCCTAGGGTTTTTGACATAGTTTTTTAATCAAATAAAATTACACACCAAAAAAATGCAATAAAAATTTGTGAAGATCTCTATGGATGTGATATTCCCAGTTTGCAAAAACAATGAACGAATTCCATTTGATATTTTTCGAGAATGACCTGACAAAAATTTCAAGGCCGTGAGATGTATTCTATAGTGTAATTTTTGGATCTTTTTGTTGAAATTCCTTCATGGTTAAACCTTAAAGCCTTCATAAAACGTCTATTGATGATGAGGAGGGCCCTATACATTTTTATTATGAACTCAATTTTTTTTGGAAGCATGAAACCTCATGACAGTGATGGAAGACGAATCCTAGTTGACTGTGAAAGCAGGTCTTATTCATTTTTCATGAAGCTGAATTCTAGATAAAGGTTTTAAATTATTATTTCAAGATTAAAAGGATTATAAATTCTTGTTCCACATGAAGTGGAAGTTGAAAATCCTTTAGCTACAATAGTGCATCTTGGTCTTCAAGCTCGAATAGTAGTTGAAAAGTTAAAATAAAAATTTTCTTACATTGTCAAAGACTTTTTGGATTCTCAAGGAGAGTGGAAGGGTTATGAGTTCAAATTGTGTAGGGATATTTTTCGGGAAGTTCATTTGTAATCTTGTTGTGCTGTGAACATAGTAGTGAAGAGGGTGAAACATGAAAATATAGTGTAACAGAGAACAAAGTATAGAGTTTGAAATAGTTGGAGACATTGAAACGTGAGCATTTGGTGATAAAAGAATAAGTTTTGAATAGTTGGAGAGATTTGAAGCATGAATATTCAATGATAAGGACAGAGTTTGAAATAGTTTGAGAGATTTGAAACATGAATACTCAATGTTAAGGATAGTAATACAAGGAAAGGAGGTGAAACTGGGTGAACAATTTGAATCATGGAATCATAAAAAGCTAGTTCTTGATGAATGACACATAGATTGTTATGAAACAGAGCTATAGGCAATTCAATCATAGGTATGAGGATTTTCAAAGATATATGAGGAATTTCAAGACATGAAAGTTTGATTAAAATTGAATTCATTGTGATTATAAGGAAATGTTGTAAGTGTAGTGCAGGAGAAGACAACAAGAATGTGTAGACATCAAGAATGATACAGTGAATATATAGAAAGAAAATCAGGTGGTATGATGACTGCATGTAAAGAAAAACAATGAATGTATGCACATAATGAAAAATAGAGAACTGATAATAGTTCAGATAGGACTGTGACCAAGGCAAGATTGAATGATTGAATGCTATTCAAGAAAATGCAAGGGTGTGAATAAGAAAGTAGAGGAATGCAATTGAAGTGTTGATGACTATGATGAAAGATCAATGAGCAATAGTAATGTATAAGAGTGAGTTGAATAGGAAATCATACAGAACTTAAAATATTAGATTGTTTTTTAAGAATAATTCTCAAACACAATAATCCAACAGGTGGAATCAGGGCATAAAATTGAAGTGAAGTGTAAGTCATACATTCTTGATAGTGTAAAGGTGAAAAATATAGAGAATAAGGAGTAAAACTTAGAATGTCATATTGGTATACTTAAAAATACATATCTAGTACAATGTGAAACAAGACAATGATGCAAGTCTGATAAAATTCAAGGAATTCATATATCACATGAACTTAAGATAGAGTATAGGATGTAAAATCAGTGAAACAGGTACATTAGGCCAACAAGGTGATCATAATTAGTTGAGTAAGAAACAAGAAGCTGAATGATCAAGTTGTGAATTGTTATTGTATTTTTCCTAAGTGGGTGTTTGGGTTATAGGGGTAGGATCTCCTTACAAGTTGTAGCTTGCTAAACTAGCCTAATCGGTGTTTAGAAACCTTCCAGTGGGTGCTAGAAGGATTGGGGAGTGTGTGATTATCAGGTTGAGTGGGTGCTCAAAAAAACTGGAAATCATTGTATGTTAAGAAAGGTTATTATTAATAAAAGGTTTTGATTTCAAGTGGGTTTTCTCCCTATAAGGGTTTCCCGCTATAAATTTTTTGTCTAGTATACTTATGTTCTTTCATGCACATTAATTTGTGTTCATGGTTTTATTGCTAGTTCTTTCCAAAAATTTTAGAAGTTTCTAATTTGATCAGCACTGATTCACCTCCCCTTTGAGTGCTTGTGGTCTCCAATTTTCCCTTTATCTAGTATCAGAGCAATTTTTTTTAATAATCAAGATTAAGTTATTTTACTTCCAGATCTCGGTAGAGGTTATTGAAAACCATTGATGTTGTCCACATTTGAAGCACCTTTGTCTAGTCTGCAAACTCCATAATTTAATGGAAAAAATTATGAATATTGGTCCTTGATAATGAAAGCTCAATTTAGTTCCCATGATCTTTGGGATATTGTTGAAAATGGGTATCAAGAACCCACGAATGCAGGAAAATTCAATACACTTACACATGTAGAAAATGATATTTTGAAATAACAAAGAAAGAAGGATGGACAATCCCTCTTTTAAATTTATCAGGCTATGCATGAGAGTATTATTCCCATAGTTACATCAGCAAACCAATCAAAGGATACATGGGAAAATCGCCAAGTGGCATATCAAGGTAAGGATAAAGTTAACAATTTAAAACTCTAGTTACTTAGAAAATATTTTGAGAATCTAAATATGAAAGATTCAGATTCAGTAGAATCCTTTTCCACACATATTTTTGGGCTTGTGAGTCAAAAAAATCACATGGGGAAACTATATAAGATCAAATGATAGTTGAAAAAATCCTTAGATTTCTACTTGTAAAGTTTGATCCTTTAGTTGTTGCTATAGAGGAAACTAAGGATTTGAATTAGATTTCAAGGGATGAGTTGCATGCCTCTTTGATAAACCATGAGAAGGGGTTGAATAGATCACAGACATGCATAGAAAATGCATTTTTCTCTCAGGATTCTACAAGTCATGGAAGAGGTAGAGGAGGAAGATTCACTCCTAGAGGAAGAGGTAGAAATACATTTAGAGGATGTAACAAGAGTCTTGCAAATCAAGGTGGAAGACGACACAACCATGATCATTCACATGGTAAAAATTATTCAACCAATCATAGACAAGACAAGTCACATGTTTAATGCCATTATTGCAAAGAGTATGAACAATACACTTTTAAATTTAAGAAGAAATAATATGATCAAGGAAAAAAAATCATAATCATACTGAAGGATCTACACAAATTTCTATGTTTATTACATGCACAAATATCATTGAAGTAATTTCTACAAAATTACAGGTTGAATTTAATATGGTTCAAGAGAGTATGCATGATATCTAGTATTTCGATTCAGGTTACAACAATCATATGTCTGGAAATATAGAGTTATTTTCTAGTTTGGATGAGTCAGTAAAGATAAATTTTACTTTTGGACACAATAATCAAGTGAATGTAATGGGAAAATAGACTATTGATATTCTAACCAAAAAGAGGGAATAAAAGGTCACTAATGATTTTATTTATGTTTCTAGTTTAAAGCATGGTAGAGAAAGGATACATGTGTTTTATGGAAGATAATGAGTGCGTGATTGTGGAAAAATATCCTAGCACAAAGGTAATTTAAAAAGTGAAGATGAACAACAAAAAAATATTTCCCTTGAGATTGTAGCCAGGGAAAAAGAAAAAATATGATTTGTTCACAAAAAATTAGCAGTTTAGTTCAGAGCCAATTCCTGTGTCAAGCCAAATCAATCCTTTGTTGATTCTTGTGCTCAAGCAAACAAGTCTTGTGGTAAGAAAAATCAGTTATGCGAGTCCTGCACTCCAACAAGTGAGTCATGCGTCAAGATAAATGAGTCCTACACCAATGTAAATCAGGTCTGTGCTCATTCAAGCGAGTCCTAAGTTGATTCCTATGCTAATACAGATTCCTATGCTAATGTAGAGTCCTATGCTCAAGGAATACAATAAGATTTTCAAATCAGTTGTGAAAGATGACTCATGGCTTTGACATCTCAGGTTTGGACATTTACACTTTTGAGGTTTTAATCTACTCTATAGGAAGAATATGGTACAAGGTTTTCCATTAATTCAAAAACCATAAAGAGTATGTGAAGGGTGTATTTTGGAGAAGAAACACAGAGAGTCTTTCCCAATTGCTAAATTAGTAAGAGCATATGCACCTTTAGAGATAGTACACTCAGATTTATGTGTACCTATGCAAACAACTACTATTGGAGGTTGTTTATATCTTATGAAATTTATTGATGATTACACAAGGAAGACTTGGGTTTAATTTTTGAGGCATAAATCTGATGCTTTTAGAGTCTTTCAAGAGTTCAAGGCTCTTGTGGAGAAGAAAAGTGGTTACTACATCAAGGTATTAAGAAGTGATAGAGGTGGTGAGTATATTTCTTATTCTTTTCTGAATTTTTCTAGAGAACATGGTATTCACAAATAGTTTACAACTAGCTACACACCTTAACAAAATGGTGTGGCAGAAAGAAAAATATAACCATTATGGAGATGGAAAGGAGTATGTTGAAGGAAAAGAATTTTCCAAATGAGTATTGGGCTGAAGCAGTAGCAACTACTATTTATATTTTAAATAGATGTCCAACTAAAAGTGTAAGGAATATCATTCCTCAATAATCTTGGAGTGGTAGAAAGCATAGTGTTGTACACTTCAGATTATTTGGATGCATTGCATATGCACATGTACTTGATGAGATGAGAAGGAAGTTGGATAATAAATGTGAGAAGTGTATTTTTTTTGGGTATTCAGAAGATACAAAGGCTTACAAGTTGTTTAATCCATGTACTAGAAAAGTTATAATCAACAGAGATGTACAATTTGTTGAGAACGAAGCATAGGATGGAAGTGTAAAAAAATAATAACTATAGCAGCAGTTGATTCACATGATGATATGGGTGATGAAGTGTTATAACAACAAGGTCTTCCTCAAGCAATACCTTCTTCCACTCCTGGACATGCACCACAAGTTATAGCACAAGCTACGCCTCCCTCTACAATAAGGAGATCTTCAAGAAATCAAAATTTTATAGTTGGGAAGTATAGTTCACCAAGAACATTAGCCATTGATGACTTTAGAAAATAGTCCACCAAACTTAGTTTGATAGCAACAGTTCATCAGATTTAACATTGGCAAGTTTATTGCAGAAAAAAACAAGAAGTTTAAGAGATATTTATGAATCTGATTTTAATGTTGAAATTGTAAATTATTTCTCTATTTTTGTTTATTTTTAGAAGCTACTGATTTGATGTATTTTGATGAAGCAATAAAAGATGCAACATGGGTAGAATCCATGGATGAAGAGATTAAAGCTATTGAGAAAAATAGCAGTTGGGATTTAATGGATCATCTTCAAGGAAAGTATGTCATAAGTGTGAAATGGATTTACAAAACAAATCATAGTGTGGATGGTAAAGTGTAGAAGCATAAGCAAAGATTTTTTTCTAGAGATTTCACTCAACAACCTGGTATTGATTACAATGAAATGTTTACTCTTGTAGTGCGTTTGAATATGGTAAGAACCATTTTGGCCATTGCAGCTCAAAATAAGTGGCCTATTTTTCAAATGGATGTAAATTCAGCATTTTAAATGGTTATCTAGAAGAAAAGGTTTATGTGTAGTAGCCAAAAGGATATGAAATTTCAAGTCATGAAGATAAGGTATACAAGCTAAAAAAATTTCTCTACAGACTCAAGAAAGCTCCTAGAGCATGGTAGAGTTGCATTGATTCTTATTTAATTAAGAATGGCTTCAGTAGGTGCAGAAGTGAGCCTAATTTCTATATCAAAATGGATGAAAAAGGTAAGATGTTGACTATGTGTCTTTATGTTGATGATTTAATTTTTATGGGAGACCTTTCTATAAATTCGTTTAAGGTAGCCATGATGAAAGAGATTGAAATGACTCTACCTTGGTCTCATGAAATACTTCTTAGGAATAGAAGTTAAGAAATCATCTGAAGGTATTTTTATTTCTCAAGAAAAGTATGCAAGTGATGTATTGAAAAGGTTTAATATGCTGAGTTGCAAACCAGTGCCTACACCAGTTTTTACAGGGTTGAAGTTGAAAAAGGAAGATAGTGGTTCAAGTGTGTTGATCCTAGATTGTTTAAAAGACTAGTTGGTAGTCTCATGTACTTGACTATCCACAAGGCCTAACATTATGTATAGTTTGAGCCTTATTTTTAGGTTCATGGAGTCTCCAAAACACTCTCATTGGAAAGATGGAAAAATAATACTTAGGTATGTTTGTGGAACCAAAAACTATGGAATTTTGTATTTAGTAGTGGATGAGTTTAAACTCATTGGATACACAAATAGTGATTGTGCTGGCAGCGTTGATGATAGAAAAATTACCAATGGTTATGATTTTCATTTTGGAATATAGGCATAGTTTCATGGGCTTCAAAGAAACACCCATTGTAACTCTTTCTTCAACAGAAGTGGAGTATGTGGCAGCGATGAGTGTGGCATGTCAAGCCATATGGATGAGGATAATTCTAGTTGAGTTGATGCATGAACAAGAAGAAGAAATAAATATTTTTTGTGATGATAAATCAACCATTGATTTGTCTAAAAATCATGTTATTCATAAAAGAAGAAAGCACATAGACACTAGTTATCATTTTATTAGAGATCTAGTAAATAAAAAAAGGAGATATTTTTAGAGTTTTATAGATAACAAGATCAATTTTTTGATATATTTACTAAGCCATTAGGAAAAGATCCATTTGAATATTTAATAATTGTTTTAGGTGTCTAAGTTGAAGATGAAGTGAAGAACAAAAAATATGGAAATGGTAGCAGCAACTATTGAGATAGAACAATCACTTCTGAAAAGGATGGCAGTGAGTTGAGATTAAGGGGGAGTGTTGAAGAAATGTAGTCTCAAACCCCCACATTCAATACTAACAACTGACAACTTGAAGATTTCTGAAAAATATGATTTTTAAAAAAAGGAAATAGATTTTCATTAATGGAATGTGCAGATTTGATTATGACATTCTCTCTAAAATCTAGAAATGTATTTATGTTTTTTGTGCAAGGATATCTAACTCTAACATGCAGTTGTAAGAATTAATTTCTGATTTGTATGTATTGTTTTTGGTGCTGCATTTGGTATGTAATACGGAGAAGAAAAAATAGAAGTGTAGGAGGAAGAAGTAGAACAGAGCAATGAAGCTCTCCTAAACTATTTCCAGAAAACTATATATATATATATGCTGCTGATTTTTATTTCAGATCTGAACTGTGCATTTTGTGTTGTGTTTCCACCATTGATATGCATGCATTTTGTCTATTTTATTGCTGCAGGTTGTTTTTATTATTTTTGTTCATATTTTGAGTGTGCACACCTCTTCCCCTACCTCATCCCTTTAGTTTATACTAAGTGAATTATGAGTAATGGAGCATTATGATATCTTGTAATCCTAGCTTCTCATGTTATTGATAAATATTAGTCGATTGAAAGTGTAAGTCGTCATATTCCAAAAATCATATTCTCATTCGAATTTGTTTGATAGCCATTGAAAAGGATGAAGTGACATGATATTGTTTCTCCATTACTGATACCCTAGAAACTAGAGCAGAGATATAATTGGAATGATTCTCCGAGTTCAAGTTCAAAGTGGAAGGACCCCAATCAGAAATATATTCCTCTAGCTTCTCCTTGGAAAAAAGGGAATCTCTTGGTCCATTGGATGGACATAAACTATGGGGTCGAAAGGTTAGCCATATGACCTAGAAGTCCCTTAAAATCTAATCATAACTCATGGAATAAATTGCATGGGGACTGAGGTCTTATTCCACATTAAAAAACTATCATTATTAGATGAATTTGATATAATTTTCATATGTATGGCTATTTAAATCCAAGAGGAAATCATGTGAATGTTGATTAGAAAACCAAATCATATAAGAATGGACAATCTTTTTAAAAAAATAATGAAATTTATTCCAAGCCATCTTCTATAATGATCTCAAGGAGTCAAGGACAATTATTTTCTTCTCCACTGAATATATATAATTCTCTAAAATATCTGCAACCCTGTTTCTTGACCTTGGTTTGTGAGAAATTATTTTTTGTACTTATAGACTTTTTACAAATAGAGCATTTTATATCTTGTAATCCTCACTTCTCGCACTATCAAAAATTATTTGATGAAGGGAAGGTAATCAGGAAGAGTCATTCCCAGTGACTTTCCCTTTTGCAATAGAGAAGGGAATATTATTTTGAAGGTTGGGGGAAACTCATCTTCTTCCTTGAGTAATTTTAGATTCTATGTAACAAAAAATTTACTTAAAGAGAAACATGGAAAAAAGTATTGAATAAATAGTGCATGGGGCATATAACTATATGATACCAACAAAATAAAACAACATGTTACACGTACATGATTTACAAAATCAATCCCACAAAATATAAATGAAGTTATGCTCATTTTAGGATATGAGTATCATTTCTTTGAATTCATCACGTAAATGTAGATATCCACAGATTTTGGGATAAAATGAATAAATACATTGATATACTTGCATAAAACCAGTTCATAGTTTAATACATAAAGGCTCACATAATGTATCTCTCAAACTAGCCAAACATACCCCAAAACATAATCATTAGAAAAAATGAAGAACAAAAAATTAAAAGTGGAGTACCATTTACAACCCATGATACAAGGGGAAAAATAAATTTAAAATCTCTTAAAGCCCTAAACATTGACAATAAACCAAAAAAATAAACCCCTCCACAAAATAACCAACCAAAACTATTGTAAAATGTAAAATGGTGGGCATGAAGATAAAATCTATGGGCATGATATGAAAACACTGAAAACAATATCAATACAAAATATAAAAAGAGACTTGTTACACATAAAGCTAATTGGTAAAATAACCCATAACAAAATCATTGATAATAATGAAAAAATGGCTTGTTGGGTAGTTGAGCAATAAGCTAAAGAAATTCCACTTAATCAACAAACCCAAACAAAACATGTGAATTTTAAAATTTCTTAAAACCATATCAAAAACCTAATTTATAAACAAAAATAAACTTCTAAAGGTTTGAGTTCTCACCTTAATATAGTTTGATAGAAGGCATAGATAAGGATGTAATCCATGTGTAGAATAATGCTTGGATAATCAGCCCTTATAGAAGAATGCTACAAAAGCTATGGAAATAATAATGCAATAAGATATGGTTGCAATGTAATACTTGAATACAAAATGCAAATTCGATGGAGTTTTGTAAAATTTGTGAATTTTGTATCCTAGTATTAGGTATTGGTAATTGGTCGTATTATTTTACAAATTTTCTAGAATCAACTTGCATGAGTAAAACCTTTTATTTGAGACATATATTTATCTAACTAGTTTTACATATCCAAAACATAATCATTAGTAGATCTGATGCAATATTTCAAGAAATAATATTGTTCCTCTTATGATCGACAATAATATTGCAAGAAATATTATTGTTCCTCTTAGTATCATTTTTATATAAATTGAGAATTCTTATATTAATAAAAAATAATTATAATATCCATAAAACCAACCAATTACAAAAATAAAAATAAATTTTGAACAAAAACACAATACAAACATAACAAGAACATTGTCGAGAGTATCTTCACAGTTGTGTTGCATTTGAAAAGAGCACTTTAACAAATCCATTTTTTTTCTTTTCTTGAAACAAGATGGGAATTCCCACCTTGAGGTTTTTTGTTTAACATTTGGTGGCTACACATTCCCTATTTCTAAGGGCCCATGTGCATTCAACATTGACATAGAGGCTTGGTTCCTCTCCCAAAGTAATTTCCAATTAGAATCTACACACAATGGGTTTGTTAAATACATCTTTGGATTCCCATATTACAGTTATTGCAGTAACTTTCAAAGTTCTTGTAATAAGATGGTTGGGTTTCAAAATTGTGTTTCCTTTGTTTTTCCTTCCTAGTTGTGTTGGGGGAAATAGAAATGTGGAAATTATGTAATGCATGTGAGATATTTGACCATAATAATAAATATATGTGTGGTGACATGGAGTGCCATGTTTCCAGGTTGTATATAAAATGGGTTTTACATGGAATGCCACCAAACTCTTTCAGGTAGTGATACGTGTTAAAATGTACCCTTACCATGCAAAAATTATTTTATTATTTATTAGCCTATAATGAGGGGGTTATAGATACTCTAAATTTCATGAAAAATTCTTATTTCATTATGGGGCTATAACTAATCATTACATTTTTTGGTGGACATTCTTTCCTAAGTGGAATGTGTGGAGAAAACTCTAAATGTATTGTCAATGCGCCAATAAAAAATGTGGAGGTCTTAGTGAATAGAGGAGATTAATTTGAAGAAGGTAAGATATAGGGGCATAGAAGAGATTTAACAGAAGTGGAAGTTGTGTGGGTGTGATTACGGGGTTCTTGTAAAGCACATGGATCATTTGGAACATAAAATTATACACCATTTACATATATCCATATTTTTCAATGTTTAACATTAACATTATCCATATATCCATACTTTCGAAGAAGGTAAGATATAGGGGAATAGAAGAGATTTAACAGAAGTGGAAGTTGTGTGGGTGTGATTATGGGGTTCTTGTAAATCACATGGATCATTTGGAACATAAAATTATACACCATTTACATATATCCATATTTTCCAATTGTAAAGCAGTTGAAGACTTCAAAAGACATTTTTGGTAGAACGCTACCTTTGCTGTTGTTGACTCTCAAGGGGCCTCTAGAGGTTTAGCGATCTTTTGGGATATGAAGATGGTTGATGGTAAGGTACTCTCCTCAACCCAGAATCATTTAGCTATTATCTTTAAAAGCCTTGAAAATAATCATAGTTGGATCTTATCTAATATTTATGCGCCCAATACTGCTATTGGTAAAAGAAGGCTATGGAAAGAGTTAACCTTGTTCCGAAGAAAGGTTGAAAACATGAACTAGTTGGTTATGGGAGACTTCAATACTCCTTTGAATCCAGGAGAAAAGTTTGGAGGAAGCTCTGAATTCTCCCTTGGTATGGAATAATTTGCAGACTTCATCTCAACTCTTAATCTTATGGACATAGAGCTTCATGGCAATCAATTCACGTGGTCTAACAAAAGATTAGGAGAGAGCTTAATTCAGGTTAAACTTGACAGAGCTCTTATTTCTACAAATTGGATCCTGGACCAGAATTTACATCTTTCTACTCTCCCCAGAACGGGATCTGATCATAATCCAATTGTCCTCAATTTCTTCAATTGGACAAAACCTTTTCACGGTAATTTCAAATTTGAGAAAATGTGGTTCGAACATGAGGATATTCTTGATAGAATTAAAGAGTGGTGGGTTTGGGAAGGCACAGGGACGGCCCAATTAAGACTCCTTCAGAAGTTAAAGAATGTTAAACAGAAAGTTAGAAAATGGAATAAAGAGGTTTTTGGAAACATTTTTGAAAAGAAGAAAGAACTTAAGCAACAGCTTGGAGATCTTGAGCTAAATGTCTCCATGAAAGGTATGACCCTTGAAGATCATCAGTGGGAAAAAAAACTCCTATCAGATCTGCATAATATAAACAGCCGTGAAGAAACCTTTTGGAGAATGAAATCTAGAGCCCTTTGGCTTAAGGATGGAGACAGAAATACAAATTTTTTTCACCTGACAGCCATCAAACATAGAGCTTGTTACAAAATTTCTGAAGTTGCTACAAGAAATGGAAACATTACTAAGGATCCTAAAGATATCAAATAGAGGTGCTAAATTTTTACAAGAACCTCCTCACTGAAGATTCCTCCTGCAATGAACAAGTGGCATCTTTCCTCTTAGACTCCATTCCTAATAATCTAATACCTGCTGAGAGATTTAAAAGTCTTTCAAAAACTATCACCATTGAGGAATTAAAAAAGGTTGTCTTTGCTTTAGAAGGGAATAAGGCTCCAGGTCCAGATGACTTCTCGGCTAACTTTTTCCAAAGATGTTGGGAAATATGCTCTGAAGATCTCTTGAAAGCTGTCAATGAATTTTACAGAATGAGAAATCTTATTAAAGAACTAAATAATACACACATTTTTCTTGCCCTGAAAAATATGGATGCAAAAATACTTCAAATATTTTAGGCCTATTAGTTTGGTTAATGTCATTTATATGATCTTCACAAATATTCTCACCACTAGAATGCAACCTATTCTCATGGAGATCATTTCTCAATAGCAGAGTGGATTCATTCAGGGAAGAATTATCCAAGATGGAATTATCATGGTTTATGAAACTATACATTCTATGGATAAAAGTAAAAAGGTGGCGATGGCCATCAGACTTGACATGCATAAAGCTTTTGATAGAGTCTCTTGGAGATTCATGGATGAGGTCTTGTCCAAATTTTGTTTTCAAAGCAAATTCAGAAAAATCATTCACTCTTACATCTCTACCTCTCGATTATCTGTGGTTGTTAATGGGGAACCTATGGGTTTTTTTTCCAGTAATAGAGGTATACAACAAGGCGACCTAATCTCCCCTCTTTTATTCATTATTATGGCTGACAGTTTACGCAGATCTATTTCCAAAGCTATTGACATTGGCATGATAAAAGGCTTCCCTCCAACTACTAGGGTAACCATATCTCCTCTCATCAGCAGTTTGTTGATGACACTTTGCTACAACTAATGGCTTCTATTATTGAGGCAAAGGCCATTAAAATTGTCCTCAGATTTTATGAGGAAGCCTCGAGGAAAAAATTTAATTTTGACAAAAGCTATATTTATTTCTTCAATACTCCTGAGGAGAGGCAAAGAAAGATTGCTAATATTCTAGGATGCACAATTAATTCTCTGCCAGCTACTTACTTAGGGTTACCTTTAAGTACTGGCAAGATTTCAGTGGAGGTATGGAATGATCTTATTAAGAGATTTCAAAGAAAGTTGGCTGGCTAGAAAGGAGCCATTATTTCAAGTGCAGGTAAGTGTATTTTGGTTAAAAGCACACTTCAAAACTTGCCTATCTACATACTGTCAATGTTTAGAATGCCTACAGCTGTGATGAACAATATTGAGAAGATTCAAAAACACTTTCTATGGCATGGTATTGAGGATAGATTCAGATATCATCTTGTGGCTTGGGAATAGGTTTGTAAACCTAAGAGACTATGGGGGGTTAGACATCAAAGATATCAAACATATGAGTACTTCCCCTTACTGCAAAATTAGGATGGAGGATTATAATAGAGCACAGACCTTGGAAAAAGTTGATTAAGATCAAATATCTTTCAAATCAAAGAAAGATTTCCTTCATTTATGATCAGTCCCTTCCGAGTGGTTCTATTTTCTAGAACAACCTTCTATGCAGCAAACACATTCTTTCTCAAGGGTGCAACTGGAAGCTTGGAGATGGGCAAAACATAAACTTCTAGACTGATAAGTGGACGGATTCTAACTGGGATTTTTGATTATGATCATATTAAAGACAACTTAACTACAAAGTATGGACACAAAATCCAGGGATACATTGAGAGGAATGGAAATAAAAAGAAAATGGAAGCAGCTAAAAGTGGAGAATGATAATACTCAGGCTGATATTATATCTCTCCATAATAAAATTTCCCTAACCCATATAAGTAATCAAAATCTTAAGGATGAGTTCATCTAGAAAGATTCTTTTGATGGAGATTACACTGTTAAAGTAGGATTATAATTCTTTCTTTACATCCATGGCAAGTGAAATTAAGTGGCTCAAATTGTCGCATGCCGGAGCTAACCCCTAGAGTGAACTTCTTTTGGTGGCTAATTATTAATGGCAAGATCCTAACTAATGACAACCTCATCAAGAAGGGATTCATCATGCCAAATAGATGTTGCATGTGTCAGCAAGAGGCTGAAGATATAAAGCATTTATTCCTTCGTTGTGAGATTGCTTCCAAAATTTGGCAGCTTGTCTTTGCAAAATTTAATCTGAGATGGATTTTTCCCCCTTACCTGCCTTCAGGGTTGGGAGCAATGGAGCTCTCCGTTCAAACATTGCATGGTGAAAAGGATATGGCAACTTGTTATGCCCCACACTATGTGGAGAATCTGGAAGGCTTGTAATGATAATATTTTCAGAAACAATAGATAGGCTTGTAACAAAGTTTATAAGGAAATTATCTTTGATGTGCAAGATAATATTGTTAGATTTAAACCCCCTAAAAATAGACTCTACCCGAAGGATGAAGAATGCATTCTGACTTAATGGGAATATTACCACTGTCAATAGAAATAACAATGGTACTGATAGAAACACAGTACGATGGATTAAATGTCCCACTGATTGGAACAAGTTAAATTTTGATGGGGGCCTCGAAGGGAAATCCGAGGTGACTTTGGAGGAGGGGGAATCATTAGGGATCAAAGAGGCTGTTATGTTGCTACACTTTTTCTGGGAGAATGGGCAGGCAGACTAATCGTTATTCCGAAGCCATGGCGGCTCTTTGGGGTATTAGACTTACCAGAGATTGTAATATTCCAAATATCATAATTGAAGGTAATTCTCTAAATATTATCAATATTCTGAATAAAAAGCAACACCCCAGCTGGTCTATTAGGGATTATATATAGAAGAAGCTATTGATATATGTAAAAGCTTTGTAAATGTCCAAATCACCCACACCTACTAGGAAGGAAATAGGGTAGCTGACAGTTTGGCTAACTTTGGTGTTAATAATCCCTTTCAAACTTAGATTAGAGGGGACGTTCTGCCCACTCATGTCAATAAAGCCATAATCATTGATCTCCATGGTAGTGAAAATCATAACTAACGGCTGTTTTTTAGACGCTAATGTGCGGATCCCCAAGTACATGTTGATGACATCACAAAATATTTGGATGATTGTTGCGATCTGTGCGGGCCGGGATGTCATCATTTCTTGACATAGGAGGAAAGCTGAGGCACGGGGCAATAATAACAAGTGTAGCATAATAATTAAATCGGCTTTCACAGGAAGGAAAGATTCAAATTCCAAGTTGAAAGTTTGGCCTATTCCGCACATTGGTAACTATTTTACCGTTGAGAACAAGAAAAGGTGCAGAGGAAACATTGGGGGGCCACCGTGAAAAACTGAACCGACCCACAATCCTGAGTGGAAAGAGAACACGGAGCTTTGGGATTACCTGCAAATCGGGGGGCCTGTCTAATTTCATTGAAAGGATCGAAGGCTTTGACCAAGACATCTCTATCAAATTCGCCCGGGGTTGGAAGAACAGAATAGTCAAATATAGTAACATGAAAATGGAAATCACGGAAGAGCTCATAGCTCAGATCACGGGCCTTATCTTGGAAGGCACAAAATTCTTCAATAAGAAGGTAGACAGGGAGGTGGAAACCAAGAAATTTCTAGAAGAGGGAGAGAATCTTGAGTTCGTGACTGCTGGCCTCAAGGTGGAGTCGATCCCTGAACCATTTGCTGAACTAGCCAAAATGGTGGTAAGGTATATTACCCTTGAAGGAAGATATGTGACTATACCTCAAAAACATCTAATTTTTCTGAATCATTTTCATAGAAATAACATTATCATCTTTCCTCATTATCTGATTAACTCTCTGGAGAAATCTATAAGGGAAGTTTAAAGCCACTCTAGGGCTGTCCCTTTGCACCAGGGCCTTATTCTCTTGATTCACCGACATTTCTCTCAGCTGCCCTCCCGTGAATCCTATCCCACCTCCCTCTTCCATACCTCCACCTGCCCACACAGCTCCCACTCCCCCCCTGCTAAAAAGAAAGAATGAAGATGCGGTCTCCAGTAAGAAAAGCAAGAGCCTCAAAGCCAAAATCCCTACTTCCCAACGAGTCCTAAGGAGCCACAAGGACTTAGAACTAGCTGAAAACCTCCTGCATATCAGCAGGCCGGTGGAGGAGCCCAAAGAGGAGGAATTACTGGATAGGGTGGACAGATTAGAAAAGGAGCTACAAGAGCTCAAAGGGGCTATAAAAAACATGGAAAGAGCTGAAGGGTAAAAGGATCCTTCAAAGTGAGGAGGAAGAGGGGGTTATTGGTGAAGTCTTCAAGAAACTACAGTCCCTAGATGACAGATTGGGGAATGCTAAAAGTCAAAATGACTGCATATTGTCTACCCTCAAAAGCATTTACAATTTCATTGAGCAACATGTCCACAGTGTTTGCAGTTTAAGTGGGATCAATGAGGACATATGGGGCCCTAAAGAGAAAAGGGACATTGCAATTGCCCAAGCTGATTTACAAGACTCCTCTCAGGCCACTGCCATTGCCTTCTTCATGTCACTGCAGGCTATCAAGACCAAAATTGACAGAGCCATCAAGTAAAGGGCTGTTGTGATGCTGTTTTTTGGCTGCGATGTGGCTGTCATCGGGTGGTTCTGGAGTTGTTTTGTGGTGGGGCTCCTTATGTTGTTTCTCTTTTGGTTCCTTTTTGATCTTGCCTTCTTTTTTCTAGATCTTTGTACGTTTAGATCCTTTTTTCACCTATATTGTAATATTTGGCTGTTGAGCCTTCCTTGGTTGGCTGTTTTTCCCTTCTCTGGGCTGCTTCTCTCATCTTTACTATCTGGCTTTTGAGCCCTTTTGTATACAGGGTATAGTCCCTTCAAAACTATTTTCCCTTAATAAAAAAAAACATTATACACCTCTCTACATATATCATTTTGGGAAGCAGATTCAGAAATGGAGAATAATTTCACATTTTCTCAAAACACAATCTTCTTGATGTGGCATGAGAAAATTGATGGTAATGATATGTCAGATTACAAACCAAAATCATAGTTGGCTACAGAAATTTAAGTCACTTTCAGATCAGTTAAATCTTGCAATCCACTAGATCAAGTGCACATTTATTTAATTATTTCATTCAATCATTTATACACATTTTTTACAGTCGAAGCATGTATCAAATGTTACTATATACACATATTTAACTGAAAATTAAGGTAGAATGACTTCATCTTTAGACGTCATAATTAAGCTGTTGGATAACAACTATTCAATATCATCAATTTTTCGGGCACAATATCAATGAAAAACGTTACATTAAGAAAGATTGTTATGCTTCACCCCTAGGGGTTTCTCCTTCACTTCTTTATCGTCATTATTTTTATCACTGAATAGTTTGGTTTGCATGTATAGCCCTCAAGTATTGCAGGTTCATTACCATTGATGTAGGCATGGTTATACAGGTATGCATAAATCTTAATCCAAATTATGTTATTGATCAAACTCTCTCCATAGATATAAACTGTTAGATCTAATTATATACTAGACATTTACTTGGGTACATTTCGATTTCGATAAATATACACTCTAACTTGTGGTTCATATAATTCAACTAATGACAAGAATTTTACGTATGTTCACCAGGGGAATTGGCATCCAACACTTTTCCCTTGATAAATTCTGGTCAATATTCTTAAATGGAATCTTACACAACATATTCTGCCTAGTCTGGGTTAAGATAAAGATTTATGGTGAGGAATGCTTGGATGATTATGGTTCAGGAATTAAGTTCACCCACGTCCCCCTCGTCAGGTGCGATTGAATCAATAATGTGGTAATGATACTATTTTCATAACTAAACTAGTACGCTATTGAGGCCTTGATTTCCATTATCTCTTCACAATCTTTAATGATAATATCATTTACTACACATTCAGGTATCACATATAGGGAATCATACCCTAAATACAGGTTATGTAACGTCAAATTAGAGGACCATGCTATGGAGGTACGAATACTTATCTGGCTTCAGTTCCCTAAGCTTGTATCTAGAATTGTTACGACTTCTAAGAGACATACAAAGCAGTTAATTTGAGCTTAATGGTAAGATTACAAGGATTAAATCAAGTGAAAGATGGATGAAATTTTTGCATACACTTGAATTAATTGGAATAATCTAATTTATTATTCAGTAACAAACTTCATAAAAATTTAGGAATTGCTACATCTAGCCTAAGATGTGTTGTTATCAGAATGCAGATGAATTGACAGATTTAATCATAGGTTTGAGTGCTCATGAATTAAACATAGAAGAGAGATGAGAGAGATAACACAATTTGAAAAGGAGTGCAATGGACCTCAGTCATTAGTTCACTTTTTTAATCGCTAGGAGCATTGAGAGGGGGGTCTAATCAGTATGCATATTCAAACTTTAACAAATAATTCAATTCACTTAATTTGTTATAATAAAGACAAAAAATAATTCACAAGAATTCAACATGAGATATCACACAGAGAGACAAAATTTAATGTGGGAAACACTTAAAAGGAGAAAAAATAATTGAAATCAAAGAAATAACTTAGAAAATAATGTCCTCTAAAGATTACAATGATTTCATAGTTGAGCATCAACTCAACATGGAGTTGCAACTCCAAAATTTAACCAAACCACTACTTGATCTTTAGCAAGATTCTACTTGCATGGAAGCTTTAACTCCCAAATTCAGTCAAGCACCTACTGACCTTCTGTAAGCTTCAACTTACAAGGAATGGTATTCAAATCACTATTTTAAGCTGTTACTTAGAATTCTGCAAGGTTTTGATCACTCTGAATTTTTTGTCTCACACATCAAATTATAACCACTAAATCATCTCATTCTTCTTATTAATTATCCTTCTAATTCACCTCTCTTCTGATCACCTAGTCATCATAAACTATTTATCATAATAGGTTCCCTTCCAACTCTTATTCTATTCATTATACTCTCTTTGAACCACCCTTTCAAACACACACTTTTTCATATGTACATGCTACTACAATTAACTAAATAAAAAAGACATAACATCTGAGATTACATGTCATTTTAATACTCCTAATTTTCATAGTCATGGTGATGAAAATAAGCATTCACTCATTTTCTCATTGTAAAATCCTCTTCACACATACTAGATACTCATTTATGATCACATGCTTTGTACTTCATCAATTTAATTACTCTTCTTTGTTTCTTCTATCAACTTGCTCACACTTCAGATATCAGATGTCTTCAAAGGATAATTTTCACACTAAATATTCTCACTATTCTTCATCAGTGCTAGAATGATCTTTCATACATCAAAATGTACTCTCTATGTTGATATCATCTCACTTTCATTGTACAAATACCAGCATCTATCTTTGGACTATACATTTATCTATTCAATATACATCAACAAGAAAATTTCCATCTTCAACAAGGCATCCTATATACATTTAGAAACCCTTTGTACTATAACACAGGGATGTACTTTGTAATTCAAGGATTCATAAGTCTTTTCAACTAACTCGTATACTTCAAGTGGGATGACAAGTCTTCAAGAAAACTGCCTTAGACTTGTTCATTATTGCATCTAACATGCATCACATTATTGACCTTCATTCCTTTTAGGCTATTTCAATTCTATTCATTTGAGGGTTAAATGATGAAACAATGGAAAGGCTCAAAAACGGATGATCCATACACCTTTTCAAAAGTTAATGGAACAATATTCCATTCAGATCACTGTGTTCTGGCTGACAATTTGTAATGATTTTAAGTCATTTTCCTATTTTTCCAATGACTAGGTTTTGTATTGTAGCTAAAAGATAACTCCTCTAAAGGTTTTCATTATGAAGAAATGTTACAAGATCCTTTAGACATTATTTTTAACCTCTTGATATCTGTCAAACTTCTATATTGACTTCATAACTTCATTTGAGTAGATAAAATGCATTTGGAGCAAATTAGTCATCAATAGTTTTGAAACAAGAAGGATAAGAGGTACTTGTCAAACCATCAATATGTATTCATACATCTCAAGGAGCTTGTACAAGTGGTCTTAAGAAAACCCACTTGAATAGGAGGAAAAAAATAAATCACTTGAAGCGCACAAATCTTGCAGGAAGGATCTGACTTCAGACTTCATCATTATACAGTCACAGGTGGAACTCAGGTGGCCACATTCTGATGGGAACATGACCTGGAATACCTCCTATGGAGTGAGCTAATATTTTCAAGAACTTATCTTAGCTTGTAAGATGATTTGAGAATTTAGATATATCCAATGTATCAAGAGAGTATGGTAAGACTCTCCTTACTATTCTTCATGGATCAACAACTGAGTCAAGGCATATAAACATGATTTTACATGCACAAAGTTCAGAAAAATCCACAGCTTCAAGGATTGAATACAATTATCACTTAACTCAGTTGCATACATGACTTCAAACCAATTTTCATAGAATGATAATGTAGGACGCAACTTAGGTGCCCTAGATTCACTAAGGGTATAGCTAGTCTCAACTTTGCTTGAAGTTAACTTGAACTCTAATAACTTTAGATGTAGTTAGGGTTTTATGGA
The DNA here is from genome assembly GCA_019776745.2 of Taxus chinensis. Classification (NCBI taxonomy): domain Eukaryota; kingdom Viridiplantae; phylum Streptophyta; class Pinopsida; order Cupressales; family Taxaceae; genus Taxus; species Taxus chinensis. Next base: position 195,249,860 of record CM034147.1, on the reverse strand, counting down.
TTCAAACCCTAGTCCTCTATTAGAGTGATTTCCACACTTCATTCTTCAACTTTTGTCCTTTGCAATGAAGATTATAGCATGAATGTAATTCATGTCAATCTTATTACAAGTTTCAGTCCTTCTTTTTCAACTCTATTGATGGTAAGATACATTCATGTTTTAGGCCTAGATGTTTAGTTCCTTCTAGACTTTCATAAAAGAAACTTGAGAAGCACAGGCTATTAAAGAATGAGATGAGTTTACATGTTGTAGGAAATCTAATGTCCTTAAACTATCTAATGCACTTGTTTAAGGAACTCCCTTTCCTTAAGGGATCTTAACCACACATTCGGAATTGTATTTCACCAAAGGACTAAATGAGGAAATGAGAAAGTCCAAGTATTTAGGACTAGTGTGACTTGGTCTCAAGAGTGCTAACACTAGGCAATTTTGAGACATTTAGGAGAGGCTTCTTAACAATAAACCTTCAGCTCCTGACCAACCACTAGTAGTATTTCTTCAAGAGAAACCTATACATCACCACCAACCACTTGTGTGCACAAGATTCTAAAGAGAAAATAAGAGTTCACATACTCAGAATATCAATTTTGATCAAGTTTCTTAGTTTGTTGAAAACATGAAATTTTAGGACTTCAGAATATCTTGAAATTCCCAAAACTTCACCAAAGATAAAATTTAAGGAGTTTCAACATAGGTATCTTGGACCTATACTAATTACCCATATCAATTTCTTACCTCAAACATCTATGCCTATGCACAATGAAACATTTCTTCAAATGTATGACTATGGGTAAGGCTTATTTGACTCTTTAACGGTAGGAGTATAATATCAATTGAGTTCACATCAACCATGCACTAAAATTTCCCAAATATCTTCATGAATGTGGTAAGGAACAGATCACATACCATCTTCTACTAGTAGGATGATTCAACTTAGAACATTCAAATTTTCTACTATATAGCAAAATGATTACCTTTTTAAACAGGGTCAAAATCCATATGGAACAGTCAACCATGAGAAGAAAAGGATGTGCACCATTACCTTGACCTCAGGAGAAGCTATTCTATAACCCTTGAGTGGTTTTACAACATGAAAATTTCATTTGGATACCAATAAGATTCGTTTCTTGTCCTATCACTTTAAGAAGGAGGTTTGGTGAGTGTAAGAACGCTGATAGAAAAATGAATAGAATTTTTTTTTCCTTAAACATTTTATCTCAAACATTTTGAAAATGTTTAGGCTTGGAGTGATATTCAAAAAATCCTCTTATAATTTATCTGAATAATTCTTTTCAATTTTTCTAGAGCTAAAAAGGCATGGGTCACTGTTTTAGCCCTTCTCACTTTACCCAGTTTTCTTTAAAACTTGAATATCTTCAACAATTCTCTTCAAAATTTCATGAAACTTGACATGAAGCACGTAAAAAACATTCCTCAACATGTTCCATATCTTGATTTCTCATAAATGATCATGTACGGTCCTGATACAATATCATTTGTCTAAGCATCCACTGTTAGTTTTCAAAGGCAATTTTAGTGAAATCTTCAAATTTTCCTCCAAGAGTTAAATTATGGCGTGTAGATGATCATAAATTCTCTAGGAAATATTCCTAGCCTCCTAACATGATTACATAGGATTTTTGTGGCCTTATTTTGAGCTCTTACACCTCATTAGGCTCTAGAACTAGGCCTAAATGAGCTAGTTCCAACTGTAACTTCCAACACCCAGACATGATGATGCACTCTAGAATCTCTTGCACATCATTGAAACACCATTTCATACCTTTGGAGACACTTGGTGAAACCACACCAAGAATCTCCATACCTTTAGTGGGCACCTACCTCATTGGCCAAGCCTGTAATACCTTGAAACCCATCATGAATGTTCAAGAAGACATCATGAGACCACTCTATGAACTCCAAGCACCATTGAGAAGGAAGTACCAATCAAATTTTTTTCCATTGATTTATTCTCATGTCACCAATCACACGTTTTCCATCAATTCCACCTAACATCAAATATGACACCAATGCACTAGGGTTCAACAATCTCCTCCTTTGTCATTAATGACAACAAACTTAGAAACCTTGATGGTAAATAAACACATCAGCATCAAAAAAGCATTCATACCTTGTTTCTAACAAAAATCTCTCCACTTTGATGTCTATGATAATGTTTCATACATTCAACAGTATAAGCAACGTGCAATTAATCATTAACAAAGCATAACGTTACCTCAAGTAACTCCCCCTTGGATTAAAGTTCCTATCTTTCCATCTATGATTGAGTATATACATGGATTTATTCACCAATCATCCTCAATGCTTCCCCTAAAAATATTATCATCATGCTCAAGAAAAAGATCATTTCTTCCTTAAGCTAGTTAACTATTCTATTTGGAGTTTAGATCCCTAAATTAACATTTCAGAGCCTTTTAACCAAACTTTGGCTATCCATAGAGACCTATGTTCATCATGAAATAAGCTCATACAACTCCCCCTGGGATCATTTTATCCTCATTTATCTAAAGCTAAATGAAATCAGGTAGTTACCTTGCACTCAAGCCATAAGGATGGATCAATCAATTATAACCACTCCTAAAGGACTTTTTTAGTGATTTCTATTTGCTTTTCTTGTCCATTCACTAATTGAGAAAAATAATTTTCTCCCCCTTGAAGTGTATCATCTTATATTCATTATATTGTGATTCACTAGGCTTTATAGGCTCCTAAGACACCTCAAATTCACATGTTGGACATTCTCAGCCATTTCTGTTGTTCTAATAATACTTCCAAACTTTTAGGTTACTTATTGTTGACACACCACAACCTGAAACAAACTCATGTTGCATGAGATCCTCATCATTGGTATTTACCACAACATCCTTAGCCTCTTTTATTAAATACTTGTGAGTATTCAAGATACTCATTTTCTTCATATCACCATAACTCACCATGTTTACTTTTTTTATCCTACCTATCTTTCTTCTTGTTCACCTAGAGTACTTAGTCAAAGGAAAATCTTAGCTCTTTATTCTACAAGCTCTAAAATTATTTTTGGTGTCTACCTGTTAGATTTGATAGGCATTGTAGCTCATTTACCATTTCATAAATTAGTGTAAAGATTCACTATGATTTCTCAAACTTGGCCTATATCATAGGCTTTGAGATCCTTTAATATTGTACTATATGCAAGACCATAATAAGAGTTATGTCAAACTTCAGGTTATGTTCGAAGATATTTATGAAGCTTTTTCATGATTAGGACCATAAAACCAATCCATTCCATTGCATGTTGTCTCCTTTAACACTATTAAAGGGATCTTAACAGACCTTGACTACTCATCTATAGATATGAAATATTGTACCCAATATGCAATATGTTCCTTGGATTTGGAATTTTTTGTGTGCCTTCTATAGAGTTTCCAATTGCATACCTATTCATTCTCATTTTGCATTCTTGCATACCTTCTAGACCCTTTAAAACTTGTTTGATTTAGCTCTTCCATTTTCCTCCTTGGAGCATTCTATCATAATGTGTCTGATGATTTATAGATAATGTATTATACCTTGAAGCTTCTTGGGTTAATGATGAACCTCTTCATTATTCATAACATTTTCTTTATTCAAATTGAGCATGATTGTGACCTTTGTAACAATTTATTCACTCAAAATTATATGAAGACATCAAGTTTTCTTATTTTCATGATAAACCTTCAAATTTTTGACTTTGAAACATTTTCATCTGTTGAGCACTTCAAGTTGAGCATCCAAAGTTTGACTACTTTTGCAACATAGGGGTTATGAATGGATATCTATTAGACATGAATTTACTTGGCTTGAAATTCATCATGGTTGAAAATTTCATAGACTTTGTATGTGTTGTCATTTTTTATACTAATATCTAGAGGCTTGTTATGTGGCTATGGATAGAATTTTGATGCATCTTTTTGAGACTTATTATAACTTGTATGGTTTTAACACTTTGTAACATACTTTCATAGCAGGAATTTTCCGAAATTAATTTTGATCCTTTCATGATTCAGGTCTTACGATAATGGTAGGGACAAAATTATTATGTACTATTAACCAATCCCCCTTGGAAGATACTGTAAGTTTTACACAAAGACACAACTAGGACCAATAATTGATTTAAATTCAGTTTTTTGCTGACATATTAACTAAACTTGATAGAAAAAGAATGTTTCTCTCATGAATCAAAGCTTGAGAATACTATGAAGGACATGAAAACATATACTTATGCATTCTTTCAAGAAAATGAAACTTTCTCAATACTTAGTCAGACCTACTACGTAGTGTGATCACTCACCATTGCTAGTGTAGGATATTCATTTTCCTTATATTTGATTATTTAATTAGAGATTTCCTTCACTCATGGGATATGCCTACTTAGGTGTACCAGTAATGTTTATTTAGCTTACATGTTGTGCTGAGTTAGCTTATTAGTTAACCTACTTATAGTATCAGTTAGTGAGATTTATTCTCCACTAATCTAAGAGTACGTTGAAAATTCACCACCTATATATAAATGAATTGAATCAGTCTATATGGAGCATTCATTTAATTTGGAGAATTTTTTTCCTTATGAGTTCTTGATCATATTACATCTTATTGTTAGTTATTTCAATTTCTTTAATTCCTCATGCTGCAGACACAAAATCATGCGCTTAATACTATTTCATATACCACCAAGTATGTTGTTTTATATATGGATCTTGAGTAAGAAAATTATTCACTGGTGATACAGTTTGTAGTCCATCCACTTGCGTTATTTGTTTCTATTACTTTTTTTTATCTTGCATAGTTGTCACTCATACACCTAGTTCTCGTCAAGTCACAGGGATCCCTGTCTCTCAATCTTCACGCATTTGTCGTTAGTTGTCTATAGACACTAGCGCCTAGGTTCTCTTGTCCATCCTAGGAACCCATGTCTTCTTTATTTGTGATCTTATTTTTGACATTTCAGGGCGGTATTTTTGGTTTTCCCACTCATATATTAAGGTACTATTTGGCATGTCGCGTCATTGGTGTCGAAATTCAAGAAATATATCCCTATATAAACACAATATACATACCATTATAATGGAAAGAAATTCTATCAAGGGCTATCTATCTACATATCAAAGGGACTGCATCTTGGGTTTATTACTGTGCATATACACTACATAGGAAGGAGAAGTTCATTTTTTCATCCAAAAATTTTCATTTCTATATATCTACTAGGTCCCCTATCTTGGTGTCATTAGCGTAAGGGAAACCTATGAGAATTATTGTACACATAATCACATAGAACTACATTTGGTTTGATATGTAGTACAACAATCAGTCGTAAGTTCACTAGTTGAAATATGAGGATAGTCTGAACCCTCATTTTGCATCTTTCATTTTTAGGATTTGATGTCATTTTGAGGGTTTTGTAGGATGTTTTGTATTTCATATTTACAGGTACTCTGGAAGTCAAAGTGTGAAATATAGGTGATCAAAGGAGAGCAATTTTGAAACTCTAGAGATAGTATAAGAACTAGGTTCTAACCCTTTTGGAAGACTCTAGCGCCCACATAGGTTGGGCACCCATAGAAACCCTTTCCACTATCTAGGAACCCCTGTTTTAACATTCCCAACATCCATGCATTTTTTAGTGTGATTGCAACACTCTAAGTTTTTGTTTCATCTGGTCGACCTATCCAGACAGACTTTGGGATAAGTGAAATCAAGGTAAGTGCCCTATACCTTTCATTTTATTTCATAATCTTATCAAATAAATTTCCTAGCATCTATATTTCATTGTAAATCATTATAGAAATTTTATAAATTCGTATTTTAGAAAAATAAATTCAGATTTTAATGAATCATTTTTGTGAAACCATAGCTTAGAACTCTTTAGAGTGTTAATAATACCCTAAATGGATAAATCCCCTAAAATTAACTCTGTACTTTTAATAATACCCTAAAAGTAAATCTTCTTCTCTTATGCAATCTATGCATCATGAGAGTGTTAATCCTATCCTTGATGGTGGTGTTAAGGCTGAAGTTATTGTTCTTTACCGCTATGCTAAATTTGATGACAATTGTTTCTAAAGATAATTTTTTTCTGTTTGTACTCTTTGTTACTTATTTCGCAATAGGGCCACTCCATTGTCTTCTATTTTGTAGAAACTCTTGGTGATGCTATTATTGATTATATGCTTGGTCTTGATTGTGATATTGTAGATAAAAAGCATGATGAAAATGTCTATGTGCATTATGTTGTTTCTCATACTAGTCAAGATGATTGTAAAATTGCATCTCATACTCCTTTCATTTCTGAAAATGTATCTAATTATTGTAAAGATACATCTCATGATAGTTATTTTCCTACTTATTTACATGTTGATGTTATGCTTGATTAAATACTTTCATCCGAGTATTTTTTTGATATTGATGATACACATACTAGTAATGAATCAACTTCTCTACATACTGTTGAATGTGAATTCTCTACTCCGCTTTCATATTCTTTTGAGATTGTGTCTAGTAACGTGCATGTTGATTCATCTCCATGTATTATTTCATCTCCTAACACATCTTTTGATCCTATTCTTAATGTTGCTAACGATATTCCATCACATAGTATTTCTTCCACACCTATATCTAGTGTGCCTATAACATCAACGTCCTCCACTTCTTCCTCTAAAATTTCTATTATTATTCATAATGGAAAGATGCAATAACTAAATACACCATTCACATATTATACCATTCCTTCAAATCATATGTTATGACTCATGCATGTTTTTGGTTAATTACAATCTTAGGTTCAATCTCTCACACCTGAAAGCAATTCCTATTATGCTTCTATTGATAACAATTCTTTACATGGTAATCCTATACCAAAAAAATATTCAATATTCAGCTTTCCTAAAGGATTTCATAATGAAGACATTTTCATACTTTGATGGCACTGATAATCCATATTTCCATCACAAGAATGATCATTTTGCTATGGCTTCTTACTCCAATGATCGATTATTACTTAAAGCTTTTCGTCATATTATTATTGGTGATGCTCTCCAATGGTACACACATCTACCTTTTGGATCTATTAGTACCTATTGTGAGATGGAAGATTCCTTCCTTCATCACTTCATAGTAAACAATGTCCCTAGAGTCACACATGACCACTTACCTAGACTACATCAAGGAAAGATAGAACCTATTATTGATTACATTCTACATTTCAATGCTTGCATGCATCAGTTAGTCTTTCAACCCATTTATCTAAAGAAGCAATTCATCTTTTTTCGTGGATTCATTCATTCTTTAAAGCAACACTAGAAAAATGATACATGAAAATCATTCCACAATCTTATGCTATAATTTTATTGATTTAGAACAAGATCTCATTCAGGGTTCATTTTAAGAGACCTCTTAGAAATCGGAGGTGGAAAGTACTTGGAGAATATCCTCAGAACCAGTTTTGCGGGAAGGCCAATTTTTTTGGGGGTCCAGTAACAAAAGTTTCACCTAATTTTTAAGAGGTGTGACAGAAGGCTACAGAGGTGCGATAAGAGATTTGTTGTCATGCGTCAACAAGGTGGTAGACGTGCATCAATGAACCTCACTTACGTGCATCAATGACCTTTTTGACGCACATCAATGAGCCTCACTGACGCGTTACAACAAGGTAATTGACATGCATCAGTGAGGTTCATTTACGTGCATCAACCATCTTGTTGACACGTAATAATAAATATTTTGTTGCGTGTCTGAAGCCTTTTCCCTCTGGTCGTGTGACAACAAAATCTCTGTGTCACACGTCAACAAACTCTCTGTTGCATGTATACTTCCTCCACACTCCTGTCGAACGTCAACAAACTCTATATGTCGTGCATCAACAAACTCTATGTCTCTCGACTGTAACCTCCGCCCTCCTATCACGAGTCTATAGCCTCTACCCTCCTATCATGCATTTACTATACTTAATAATACATATGCCCCCAGGTGGTATGAGTGATCTAGTAGTGTTCTACTTGGAAAATAATCTAGGATTATATAGGGGATAGTTTCAAGGGTAGGTGAAGCTGACCCCTAAAAAAATTTAAAATGTAATTTTTAGGTGAACAGGTCACTAACCCGTGCCATAAAATTCACCTTTTAATTTTTCTCAAAAATGGAATATTTGCCACTAAAATTATCCCTGATCTCATTACTACACATTTCATAGATCCTCCTATTATTTATGCTACTACTACATCATCTAGTTTTTCTCCTCTTACATTTATTGAGCATCCTCCAAGGTCTCTATCTCTTCCACCTTGTAATCAAGTTCAGTCTTCTGCATCACATAAGTGTACTTCATCTCCTCCACCGTGTCGATCTCTGTCTAATAATTCTACATCTCCCCCACTAAATCCATTACTTTTTTCTCTTGGTGTTAGGCCCCATGATGTGCTACCTGATTTTATTGACAAGTGATTTATTTTCTTAACTTATAATCAACATCATCCACCTCATCGCTTGCAATGTCAATGTGATCAACCTTATTAAAATATCATGGCATCAATGGCCATTTTGATGATTCGTGTTGTGCCCTTTGTGATAGATTACAACAATTAGAAGATAAGGGTGTCATTTCATTTGGATCTCACTCTCATGAGTGATCTATGTCTCTAATTCCACACAAGTGTATTTTTACTATAGTGCACTTATGTCCTGCACCTGTTTCTAAGGTCACTACTAATCCACTGCCAAAGCTCATTATTGATGCATGCCCTCATCTCATTCATCCATCCATACATCATCTCATCCACCGCACAGTGCTCCTATAACACATTGGATAACTAAGCCATCAAATTTTTTGTTTCCCATCATTGACACCATTTCATCAGGCATTCAGTTTGGCTCATGCACTCATACTACTTCCATTTCACATGCCTACACCATTCCATGCCTACTTGGCCTTTGGTAGGTGTTTTTTCTCACCTCACCACTGATGATGCACTCATGTTCTCATGGTTCTTACATGACTGTTGAGGTAATTTTTACAATAATAACCTCGCCACATCTTTGTGCTACATATTATATTGATATATCTATCTAGCATAAATTTTCATACTATTTCCCGATGACACACTCATATGGTTCATTTATGACCATTGAGGGGTCTTATATGAATGAACTTCATCTCACTACACACATGCTAGGGGCATTAATTTATTTTTTCCCCCCTTCTTCATCTTACACACGATATCATACGTTATTATGTATCGTTTTCATTCTACGCTTAATCACATATCATTATACTATTTCCTTCATCTTTTGATTCATTCATTTTATCTATATCTATCACTAGTTATTGCATACTATATATACAACATAATTCATCATATACTCATTCATTCACCCTTGAATTTATCTTTGGAAATATTTACATTGCAAACATTTGAAAATATACAAAGGATAGAAAATATTTAACATCAAACTTAACCCTTACCTATGTTCTTGTTTGTGATTTTCATGCGTAGGTAAATATCCAAGAGCCACTTTTACCTGTGTAAACACAAACTTCAAAAACATATGTCTTAGAGGGAACGAGGGTTTAAAATATATTTTTCTACTAACCACCAACAATTTGAATGCACACAACAATTGGTCAATTAAATAATTAATTAATTACACACGCTCTAGTACCATGCCAAGTATGAGGTGTGATTTAATAAATAAACACTTTAGAATATATTTAACATTTACCAAACATTTAATAAATATTAAAGAACAAAAAACAAACATTTAATGTGGAAAACACCTAATGGGTAAAAAACCAAGGGAGTAAGAATTTCCATTATGTGAGAAACAAAATTACAGTCCAGTAAAAAATCAAATCTCCTCACTTCTCTCCACAAATTCACCCATAGTGAATTACCTGAATATGGTCCATGACCATATTTAAATAACCCCAATGGTTATGAATATTAAGTAACGGGGTATACCCTAGGTTTAAAAACTAATTAGTTATTAAATAACTAATAAACATAATATAAATTTTATATTAAATAATTAAGAATATAAACTAGATCGTAAATTATTTAATTGTAAACTAAACATTATACATACTTAATATTATGTTCTAACATACAACCATCACCTGAACCCTCTCAACAACAACAGGAAACCACAATATGTGATATACATCCTCCAAAGTCACAGTCATATGTCTGGTAGGTAATCAAAATTTACAAGTATCTACACATTATCTCTCATACAATGTAGTGATCATTGAAATATTATGGGGTGCATCCCCCATCCTTGTTATGTGCTGTAATCCAGAATGGTCTAGTAGATGCCACTCATCATTTGAAAAAACCAATCCTAACAATGTGATCAAATAATGACCACTATAGAACTCCCACAAATGAATATCCCTTTGTACTATAGAATGCAAATAATAAAAATGACATTAGTACTTTGTATACATGTAAAAATAGCTAACCAAACCATCAACAACCATCAATTTTTAAATTCACATCATTATTTTGTAAAACCAAGCCTCTTGGATCGCTAGCACCTAAGAGCATGACACATGTGCCTAGGAGCAGGTCATGAGTGCCCATATCTGGGAATTGGCATCCTGAAGGTCATTAACACCTTCACCTCTCTTTCTTAGGTCAAAAATGCCTAGAAACTCAAAAACTTTTTTTTGCAAAAACTCATGAAACAACTAATTTCAACACAATTTTTGAAAAAAATCACACTCACCAACTGATTTATTGGATGTGACACTATAACTACCACCACCATGTTAAATTGATTCAATCACGGTTCTCTCACTTGCACCATCTTAACACAATCAAAGCTCAGAATCACACCCATGCAATATTGAAATTAAATGCCTATTCCCTTTTTCATATTACTATTAATAGTAAATTTTACTTTCCTACCTCATTACCATCACTATTTACACTCATTCTCCTAACTAATACCCATGGGAAAATTTCAATCATATCTTGAATAGAAATACTCTAATTATTTCCTCATTTGTGTCATTATCTTCATAAGTATGTTTGATATCGTATCAGACACATTCCACAACGTTATATTCCAATCTTGTGCATCTACATTTTCATATACACACGATTTTACAACATCCACTATATTGTGTTTCAATAACAATTACATCTTCACACATTTAATTTTTGCTCAATGTTCATTCTCATCATCACTTTCCCTTTTACCGAAATGGGGGGCATATAATCAAGGTCATCCTATAATTCCACTCACATCATTATGTGATCATTGTTCACTTCTAATTCATCATTATCAATAATTTTCTCCTATATCATGTGAAACTTCACACCATTTTCTATTGATTCCCCCTAATGACCTAATATGGGGCAAATAAGCATAAAATATCTCCATGAGTAATCAATCAAACACATTCAAATCTCAAAAAAAAAAATTCTACTATTGGAATCACATCAATCAATCCACATGAACACAACATAATTTTTCTCGCATATGACCTAACTTGGTAGTTATATCACCAGTTTCCAAGATGACCTATCATGGGAAGTTAGCTCCATATATTCTACCACTTTCAAATGACCTAACATGGAAGCCATATCATACATACTGCAGAACCCTTAGAATAGGGTAAATGAGTCCTCATTTCCTTTTCTATACTACTCCTATGGGGGTTATTCACATTTGATCGAAATGAATCAAAATGTATCGAAGTTAAAAAAAATTGGTCTTTGTCCATCTACAATGGCTAGACCTTTTGAGGATGTAGTTATAGTTGGAGGGCAAAATTAGACTTCTCTCTCTACACTCTTCCTTTGGTGATAGGAAACTGAAATCCTCAGTTTTTCACATACACAATTGGGTTGGGAACTGATAACTCCCTACCCCATCACAATTTCCATCAGTAATAAAATGGAAATATCCAATCAATCAAAATCAAAATCATCAATCTCACTTAGTGCTCCTCATAATGGTTTTTCATCTATCTTTATGCCAAATGGATTAACACACTAATCCATTGTTCACCATGCTATTTGTTATTATTTGCACATACATGTGTAATAGGGATTCTCTGGACTTCTTTCAGGTATGTTCCTTACTTTACACTAGTTGAATTTCATTCAAATAGAATAAAGGGGGGTGAATGTCGAAAAAAAATCACACACAAACTATTATTTACTATACCACCAAGTATGTTATTTTATATATGGATCTTGTGTAAGAAAACTATTCACTGGTGACATACTTCCTATTCCATTCACTTGTGTTGCTTATTTCTATTTTTTTATCTTGCACAATTGTCACTGTTGTACCCAATTATGGTCAGGTCACATGGATATTTGTCTCTCGGTCTTCACACATTTGTCACTAGTTGTCTTTGGAAACTATCACCCAAGACTAGACACTGGCACCTAGGTGTTTCTGTCCATCATGGGCGCCTGTTTTGTCATTATTTTTGACATTTGAGTCCATTCTTCTAAGTTTTCCCACTCATATCTTGAGGTATTATTTAGCACGTCCAGTCATTAGTTTCAAAATTCAAGCAAGATATCCCTATCAAAACACAACATACATACCATTATAATGGAGGACAATTTCTATTAAGGGTTATCTATTTACATATCAAACGACAATATCTTGGGCTTATTACTCTGCATACACACTACATAGAAAGGGGAAGTTCATTTTTCCATCCACACATTTTCATTTTTATCTAAGTAATTACCCTATCTTAATGTCATCAGTACAAGGACAACCTAGGATAACTATTACACACACAACCAAAAATAACTACATTGTGTCTAAGACGTAGTGCAACTCTCAGTCATAAGTTTGCTAGTTAAAATATATGAACAATATGACCCCTCATTTTACATATTTATTTTTTATTATTTTATTTCTTTTTAAGGGTTTTACAGGAGGTTTTTTTAATATATATTTATAGGTATGCCGACAATCAAAGTTTGACATACAAGCGATCAAAGTAAAGAAAGTATGAAAACCTACTGATAGTATCAGAACTAGACTCTGATAGTTTTTGTATATGTCAGCACCCCCTATAGGTCTTGGGTGCCAACAAGAACCCTCAACCATATTTAGGTGATCATGTCCCTACATTCCCAACATCTTTGTATTTTTATGAGTTGTATTGTGACAATCTGAGTTTCTATTTCATCAGTTTGTCAAGTCCAGACACACTTAGGGATAATCAAAATCAAGGTAAGTTCCCTATCTCTTTCATTTTCTTTCATAGTCTTATCAAAGAAATTTCCTAGCATCTGTGTTTCATTTTATATCATTGTAGCAATCATTGATTTTATATTTTAATTATTAGATTAAGTGCATTCATTTTGCATAGAGATCCAAAAACTCTAATATGGTATCAGAGAAATTCTAGTGATACCTTTTCCATTACTGATTTATTTGTAGTTTTTGAATACTTCATTTTTTGAAACTAACAATTCATGTGAAAATAGATCTGACTCCTTATTAGTTCTTTACAATTTTGATTTTTGGTGTTTTCCTTATTGACAATTTGAGGGTTGTTAAATATTTTAGGGTTTTACAAAAATATTCTAAAAAACTATGACCAAATTTATTCGTTTTAGGGGTTTTTTTAATAAATTTGTGTGTTGCCTTAGTTATTATGTAGTGTACGTAGATATTTCCTTCATGGTGGTATTGGTGGGATCAAACCTAAAGGCTCCCTCTGGTTGGCTATTGCTTCATTGTGACCCTACTCACCATAGTCACTTTAGCTCGACACTAATTTGGTTTGAGATCTATCTAGTCAGTACATCCCATGTTTGATTCCCATGGCTCGACCCATATCAAATTTCATAACAACTTATATTTGAACTCTTTTGGATCAGTGTGTTTCTCACTTTTCTATTCATTCATGAAATCGAGCTCAGCCTTATCACCCTGTCATAGGTCTCTCATCTCAAGTTAGACGTGATTCTGTAGATCATAGAAATATGGTCTTGGTATGACTCAAAGTGGACTCTACGTGGCTTAGCATCCATTTTACTGGCACAACCTTTCCTCCATTCGATAGTTCTATCCTTTCTTTCTTTCGCTTTCCCTCAACCTTACTTCTAAATACATCTTACACAGTTATGCAACCCCACTCAACATCAATCTCTGCACATCAGACCCTTTTTACATGGCATTAAATAATTCTTTTGCATATCTCCCTAGCTTAACGTCCTAGTTTTCATATATTTTTGGGTCCATTAGTCTGAAGCTCACACCCTATTCCTCGAGGTCCATTCTCCTTGCTTTGTACAGGTAGCTTGGCCCTTACTAGATGACATAGAACCCTCAAAGGAAGAAACATGATCTTGTAGAAGAACCCCCTTCTTTAGTTGTAGACTGGTTCATTTCCATGAAGGAATGTCCAGTGCCCTAGAATATTTATTTAATTTTTTTGGCCAAATCTTAACTATCTTCCCACCTTGTTATTTTTAACACTACTGTCTCCTTTAAATTTCCTAGTTCAAATTAGTATGAAAGAGTTGTTTTTTTTCTTCTAGAAGGCGCTATCTTTTATTGTTTTTTGTATATAATCAATATCATTGGCATCAGACAACATTTATTATGATGTTTATCTACCTTCCCATTCTTTGCATGTCAAAGATGGAGGGAAAGGTCTGGTTTCGCAAGTGGCCAAACCGCATTCCATAAACACTTTCTCCCTCATCTTGCAAATGAATGGATTTTCGGTTGAGCTCAACATCCCTTTATATTTTTCATCTCGTCCTGGTTCTAATGAGTATACGTAAAATCCATTTTCTATTAAATTCTAACATTTTAAAATTAGTTTGTAGAATTTTAATTAAATAAGCCATTATTTACAGGAAATTGTATTTTCTCTAACATTCGTTGAACTTGACATACCTTTGTAATATGACGAAGACTCCACTTAACAACTACTAATGGTAACTTTATTTCATAAACATTATTTGGACTATTCACTCATCATCGTCATAGAGAAAAAAAATTGATTGATAGGTTGATGGAATAATGTGGAGCAGAGATTGCTTCTTTCTGCTGATATATGCCTTCTAGAAACCTAGAGAAGGCACACCATCTGGTGAGATCACCTCATAACTATAGATAGTCATAAAATCATGATGACTCAATTATTTTCCTTCTTATCTTCAAAATATTGTCAATTTTATTGGATGCACTCATTGGTGTGACAACCTCATCTCCCAAGCCTTCACTTTCTAATTGAATGCCTGATAGACATACATGATGCATCTCATATACCTACTCTAGTATAGCTTGAGGTAGAATCTCTACATCACTTGCACTAGAATTGTATTCCATTTTCTTGGATTTATCATCACTTCCTGATGTTTTGTTTATACTAGACTCTCCCATGACTGTGATTGATTGTTGTGTCTCTTCTTCATCTATGCATGCTATTTTCCTATCATTATTTGCTTCGTCAACTCCTGCATTTTCTTCCTTGACCTTGTATATGCATTTTACCTGCTTCTTTTCAGAGGTTATTTTAGGCATAGCTGAATTTGACTCATTTCTAAGATTGGTCTTCATGTTGTAAAACTTCTTAACTTACCCTTTAAAGGTATGATGCCTACTTCTTACTGTGTTTGTTCATTGTGTTATAAATTCTTTATAAAGTTCCCAAAATCATGAAAATTATAACACATGACACTACACTTACCTCTGAATTTGTGTGAACTGTCATTCCAATTATGATTGGTAGTCTTGAGATCATAACATTTCCTAGCATAGTGTCCAAAATTGTTGTAATTGTATCATACTACCATATCTATACCTTTTGAGTCTACATATTTACAAAACTTGTAACATCCCGATTTTTCATTCCTTGTTTTCAGAAGAATGAGTCATTAACATAAAACTGGATCACAAGGTTTAGCATCAAGAAGTGTTACTTGGCTAGTGTCAAAACTAGGCGTGCACATGTTTATCTTGAAAAGGATAAACATACTGACACGTAGTTGAGAAGATAACCTCTTAATGATGTTTGTCACTAAGCATTCATGGGACACTTTATGTCAATACCTCATCTTGTTGTTTTTCAGATAAGTTTTCTTAACCTGATGAGTTTGGTGATGTTGTGGGGTTTCTTTATTTATTTATTTATCTTATATAAAGGGAAATTTTCTATGAGAAAGGATCCATAATATTGTTACAATGATTGAATGTTGTACACTTTAATATGTTTTACAAAGGGGATTACCTTCTATGCCAAATACTATGATTGTCGCATTTGTGTGTGCCACTTGGTTGTTGAACCTTGATTCATCTTGTTGACTGGATGTAATGATTCTAGTATTAATTAAGGTAATGGTGGTTTAATTGTTGAGAAGGAATTATCATGACAAATAAAGTTATAAGGTATGGTGGAAAGAATTGCCTAAGACCAGAAAGGTGTGCATTAAGTTGATAGGTATTATTTGGATCATGTACATACTATTAAGTAACAGACCAGTCATATTATACTGTTTGTAAATATAAGTAAAAGGCCTAAATACCTCATCCTGAGTGTAATATATTACCAGGGTCATTGATCAGGATGGTGGACTATTGTGATGCTAAGGTTATAGGTTTGGGCTAACACACACACACACACACACACACACACACACACACACACACACACACACAGAGAAGGAAAGTAATTGACATGGCTACTTTATCTAATGTGGATAAAGTCTATTAAATCTCAAATGGCCATGGTAGACCATGAAACCTTTTATTAGATCTAGGGTCATGATTGTTAAGTTATTATTTTTTACTAAGGCTTGAAATTCCATGCAAGCTATGATTAATTTCGAGTTTAATAAAAATAGTCAACTGCCAAATTTGAGGCCAATTTGGGGATGGTGGTGGTAGATGAGGAAACCACATGTGTGACACTTTTTTAAAAAGAATTTGATACCTAAGTATATGGTTCTAGAGAGAAGTGAAGCTTCTCCAAGAAGCTATTATTTCTTACATTCAGGTTCATTGTGATTTTTAATGTGTTGAGTTCGAGATCTGCATGGTAGGGTTTGAGATTTATTTTTCTTCAGTCAAACTTGTTTAAGAATGGTTGTATGTAACTACAAAGCCAACATGGTCAACTCCTCCTTGTTATTTGTATAATTTGATTAATTATTTTTAGGTGTCCATGGTTATAATTGCATCAGTGCTGGTTTGATTTTGGTAGTAGTTGTGAAGTAAAATGACTTCCTAAGTAAGGAGTTCGATTGTGGAATATTTTGGGGTTAGAACATGGGGATATCTGTCTAGTTTGCTGGTAAATGAAAGAGAAGTTTCAAAGGGAGTTTGAGAAGGTTTCATTATTCTTTTTCAAGCATGGAAAGCTCTTCCCTTTCTCTTGTAGATTAAATAGTTCAAATGCTTGTATAAAGGATTTCCACAATATATATGTTTATGGCAATGAACTAATGAGTTTTATGTGGTAATTTTTTGGTATGGGTGCTTTTGATAATGAATAATGATACCTAGATAAATATTATTTTACAAGCCTTGGGAAGACATAGTGATGACCTGCAATTATGTGTAATATCATTTATTCATATATTAATATATTTACAACTCCCTGCGAGCCTATGACTTGCATTTTTTAGAATACCTAGTATTTTAGGTTCTATGCTTACTAAAACAGATAATGTTATGCTATTTGTTTGGTTTGATGATTATATTCTATGTGTTTTTGTTATGTTTTATAGGAAGAGTATTACATCAAATTCCAGGTTAAATCAGGGGCCTGAGATACTAAAATAGTTTGTCACCTTCATTAAAAATAAAACGTGAGTGGGAACATTGATAGAATTTTGTACTTATTCTTTTCACCTAAATATCAATTCTCTATACCCATATGGGGTCTATTCATATTTTATGATTTTTTTTATGTTTATCCTAAATATACTTTGGCTTTTGGGTACACGGTGTAGCAGTATATGAAGATACTAGTCAGAGGATTTGTAGAGGATATCTAAAATCCCTAATTGAGAACACCATGGTTTCCACCATGCAGTAACAAATTTCTTTATTAATACTTTATTGGGAACACTCTAAGTTAGAATACTCACATGCACATTGTGTATACAACCTCTAAGGTATCAACTTGCCAATGACATTCATTGATAGTGTAGTTGTCAATGATATTTTTTGATAGTTTATAATTTTTTGGGTGCACATACACAAGTTAAAGGTAATCATGAATACTTTAGTATTCACGATCTAAATGTTACTTGGTTTTATGAGTGATTAAATTATTTGTGGATGATTACATTAGCTATGTGGAAGTTGCATGATATTGATGTGAATAAATTACTTACACTCTGTTAATTAAGATGAAATGGATAAGAAATCAGACTCATATAATCTCTTTTATTTTCTTTTCTATAAAGGAAATAAGAAATGTTTTCAGACTATAAAGGTAGAGGTCATATATTATTTGCATGGTTAATTACCTTTTTAATGAAGTAATGTAGGGTTTTTATGTTAAATTAAGGTCCTGTAGCAGGAGTATAATAAGTTCTCTCTTTGCATAAAATTTTAAAGTATAAAATGTATGTTGGCATGTAAGCCATGTTACTATAATATGGGAACTAATGTGTTGAAAATTTATTCTATCTGGATTTCAATAAGGATTATTAGCTAAACTTTTCTAAGATAAAGTCTTAAAAACATTTTGTTTTAATTATGTGCAAGATACACAGGTAAAATAAAATGGAAATGATTAATGACCCTACTTCTTGATATATGATGCTTGGAAGATATATGTATATATGTTGTTGAAATATATTTGTTAGGAATTTTAACAATATAATCTATAATGATAAAGTGGACAACTTTTCATGCCAGTCATGTTGGACAGACTATGTGCATTCTGTGCATTAACATTTTGAGTTGCAGGGTCAATGATCTTCAGAATGGTAAAAGAGAAGAACAAATGACATTCTTGCTAATTTGTATCAAATTTTACGTATGACAATAATGAAGAATTATTGTATAGAATGAAGACCTTTTTTAATGAAACAATGATATATATTTTTCCTATCACTTGTTTAATGTTGTTGTTATAAAACAAGTGATATTTATAAAATAAAGTGTTATCTATAAATGATATCCTTTATAATGTGTCACATGTAACTTCAATTGAGAATTTATTTGATAGTGTTGTAAATGAAATGCTTATTCAGTTATACCTGAATTTTAAATATAATGAGATGACTAGAACTATTTATGTGAACATAAACATAGATATTGTTACACCAACAATGTATCTTTTGATAAATCTTAATCTAGGCGATATAATAGTAATATGATTGTAAGGAGATGAGTTAATAAGTATTCATATGATGATATTAAGTATATATACAAGGGCATGTATATAGTTAGATTCCCCTTCTATGTAATTATAGATACGGATTAAATTATGTCTTATAATCTCAATCTCCAAATAAGGGATGATTAAGTACAATAGAGGGAAAATAAATACTATACAATCATTAATGAAAGCAATCCAAATGCTGAGTGTAAATAAATGATGGTGTCCTAACAATATTTTTTACAAGACTTAGAGGGATAATGAAATATGGAGTTGAAGGAATAAGTTGTAATAGTGCATAGAATAAATGATGATTAGAGTGTTGGTCAATTATAATCCATCCTTTAAGAAATGACAAAAGTGGGAAAAAGGGATTTAAATTAATGTATTTACATAGGTAAGATGATAACTAACAAGTAACTTGTGACCACTTGAACAAGGTATCATTGACCGGATTGACCTAAGTCAACTCAACAGGCCTATCACATGTTTTAGGTGATGAAAATTCCTAAACAAGGTTGTGAATTGATTTAAGCCTTGTGCTAGTTAAAACTAGTTTAGGATTCTTGAAATCACAATTCTCATAACTGGTATGGGACTTTTATGGGATTTTTCATTACTTGAATACTACCTGGTTGGAATAGTTGTTATTGCAAATTGGGAAGAAAGTAAATTTACTTGAAGGAGAGTAAATTTATTGCAAATCAATGTATATTGTAATACTTAAATACAATATACATTGATTGATATCATTATAAACTCTATAAGATTTGTGAATGAGCCTTAGAACACATAAAAAAGGGAAATAGTTATGTGAAAAATTTAAGGATAGTAGCTTCCTTATATGTAAGGAAAAACCATATTTAGGTCTCTTACCATAAAGAACCCCTTGGGTGTTATGGGACATCTGAGGTGGTAACAACTGCATGAGTCCTTTATCATGGGCTGGCTGGTACTGTTAATAGAGTCTTTTGAATGAATTTTAATGATTACTTATGAAGTTTAATGGTGAACCTAATAACACCATTTTTGAATGATAATACATATAACTAAATAAGTGATTAGGTGAGATGACAAGTTCCCAATGGAGAGTGTGTCATCATGGAACTGAGCATGAAATACACGTCTCTGAAACTTTACACAAAGTAGTGTAAGTTGCTGATTACACTGTTGTGATTTAACCAAGATCTAAGAGATGAGGTTCCAAATGAGAATTTCATGGTGGAACCCAATTAGAAACTTAGAAAGCATCACTTAATTATCAACGCTTGATAAAGGAATAACCAAAGGAGAAATTTAATGTATTGGCTCGTAAAGAGCATTGAGGGGTATTAAATAAGATTTGTATACTCTCGTAAAGTAACACATAGTTTATGAAAGTTTTTGGAAATAGATTGTATTAAGGTTTATGTTGGATTTAAATATATGGGTATTTAAATCTGAAAGCATAAAGTTAAAAAATTAAAAAAATTCCCTAGATGAGAAGTGTCAAAAAGTGGTTGTTACATTTTGGTATCAGAGCTGAAGGTTGCATCTCTTGGACCTAGTGATTCCTTATGCTTATTAAATTATGAGTTCATTAATAAAATGAAATGAACATGAGAAGGATGTACTATGTATAACAAACCAGACCAAGTTATGTTTAGGGTTTGGGGTAAATAAGTTAGAAAATACTCTAATAGTCCTTCATGACACACTAAGCCAGATAAATGTGTGGAGTAGCTGGTAAGTGTGACTATGATAAGCCAAGGAAAACACTTGTGCTTAATGATGAAGATAAAAAAATGGGTTGCTCGATTGTTGAACTGTCACAATGACAGATTTTGGAATTTGAATCCAACATGATAGAAAACCCGTAAAGGGTAAATGAAGTAGATGGGTGTGGACTATCTGTTGAAAAAGAAATGTGTAGAAAAGTCAAATGTATAAAATCAGAATCTGTAGTAAATAATTTCTAACTTGAAAAGAGTAAAGAATATACAAGTTTCAACTCTTCCTCAACTACCACTCTAGGAAAAAGGTGGTGAAAATGATACAGTAGAAATATAGATTGCTAGGATGAGTATAACACTAGTATAATTAAGTTGTTATACTGAGAGAATAATTGAAACCTGAAAGAGAATTCTTATTTTCTTTAGCACATGATAAGAGGTTTGTTTTATCCATACACTTATGTCAGCTATTTCATCATTGGCATTGCCTAACCTCACTATCAAAATTTGATGGCATACATAAGTTTAAAAAGTAACTTAAGATGTGGTAATTAAATTTGATTGTTTAGCTGAAAAATAAAGTGTTTTATTGAACTTTACAGCTAGAAAGGGAACAAATAAAAGTAACAACAATGGTTCCTTTGATTGTTTCAGCTTTATAAAACTTTATTTTGAATATTTCTTTTTTATATATTACATAATATTGCAAAAAATGAATGGTTGTAATGAAAAAAATCATGTCATACATCAGATTGTCTATCAGTTCATACTAGTTGAAAATTTGTTACAACTAATAAAATTGATTTACATATTAGAAAATTGTAAGTTTTTGTTGAAAATGATGATTTTCTTTTTTGTTTAGATAAGATGAAAAAGGTTTGGTTTTAAACCAGGGACCAAAAAACCCCATACAAAGAGGAATTTTTTTATGAAAGACAAAAAATAAAACATAGCCATGGAGGAGGAGTAAAAAACACTTTACAATAGGCCCTGACACAAACAGGACAAACTTTAAGATTTTACAAATTAATACAAAGTTTTTTGAAGTTCCAAAGGGATAGAGACTAAGGAAAGCAAATAAAAATAAAAGGGAAGAAATATGTACGCCATTAAATCACCGTATCCGTGCTATAGGATTTGGTACTCGGACCACCATATCTCCTACTAGCCACCTTGATAATGACCCTTTTTAGAAGGTTGACTGCCTCGTTCTCAGTTTGAGTCTCGACCTACTCTTCCCTCTAATCCTTTTTATGATTGGACTCAACAACCATACCTGAGATGTTACCAGTATTTGAATCCTTACTTTTAGAAGAACTCAACATCAAATTCAACTTGTTTTTTCTCTCCTCAATAGCAACCTGATCCTGCATAATAGAAATATGATGCTCTTGCATAAAATAATCGGCCTAGATACCCCTAATGGTTTTTTCTAGGAATCAATTCTTTGATGGTAATCTTGCAGCTCTTATATGAGATTTTTGTTAACGGTGAGAATGGTATCAGTAGTGGTCTCAACCCTCATCAGTCTGGGATCCCATTAAAAAAGTTCTTGGGCCCTTTTAGTGGAATTTTCATCTAATTTATTGATTCTTTTTTTAAGATTACACAAGGCATCCACGATACCCTTATCCGGATCAATAACTTTCTCTTTCTTAATTTTGTTAATGCGGGAAGCAAGGGTTTCTTGATCAGAATCATGGTCATTATAAGGGAAAGGAATGGTCATTTTATCTCTTTGAACCATGAGAAGAATGAGATCTTGGTTGAAGGTAATATCCATATTATCTTTCTTAAAATATTGAATGGTCAAGAGAAATGTCTGATAGAGAAAATATGCAAGACTCATAGTCTGTTCCCAATGGAAAAAATTGAAGATAGACAAATAATGAGTAATTTTTTTAATAATATTCCTTCAAGGGTCAAATAATTCCTAATAAATAGGTAGAAATCATCCCAACTATCCATCGTAAATGAGTGAGGAATACCATCATCATAAGCTATGATTTTTTCCCCAACTTCAAAGAAAGTAGCAATTTCATGTTTTTCCTAGCTTTGTTTTTGAAATTTTTGAAACCCTCCATTTTTAACCCTGTAACCTTAGAGATTACATTTTCAGAAAGATCAATATGAACCCTAAGAAAAACAAAACCACCATCCTTCGAATAAATAGTAAAATCAATAGACAAGATAGGGTCATTACCTTTGAGTCATCGAATGAACTTAGTAAAACCACCTTTATGCAGCAATTTCCACATACCCATGTCATTTTTGAGGTGGAGAAAAGTAGAGGTCTCCACTCTCACCATATCACCCCCCATGAAACCTATAAGATGAACACCTTCATAGACCCGTGAGATAAACTGAGAAAAATTAGGGAAAAAGAAAGTGAAATTAATAAGGCTAGTTTTCTAAAAAAGTAAAGTCCTTTCAAAAACCCAAGCATGTTAACAAGGGGTGTCATCATAACCCTTCCTCCTATATTGTGTCATCATTAATGAGTTTGTTCACCTAACCCCAAGGATTACATGTCCCAATATACGTCTCTAAATCCACCGTGGTAGTACCTGTTTTGGCCAGCGCATCCATCAGTTTGTTCCCCACCCGATAAGTGTGTTGAATGACCACTTGTTCAAATGAAGCAAGAATGGAACGTGCCTCCATAGTAAAATATTATGTTTCCAGACACATTTTCTGCTATCCTTGAGGACATTTATGACACACACCAAATCACCCTCAATAATCATATTTTTTATCCCTAAATCATGACAGTATCTAACACCCCAAAGCATGGCTCTAGCCTCAACAATGTTGTTCAATTGGTTTCCTATGGGCCCCGTATAGGCACTGATGTAATTTCTGTTATGGTCACAAACAAGAAACCCTCTGCCAACCACTTTTTCGTTCACATGGAACGAGCTGTCAAATTTTATCTTTTGGCTTCCATCTGAAAGTTTTATCCATTTAACATTAAGTGTCAATTTTTCCTTAATGGTGGTGGTGAATTCAGCCTCTAAGTTTCTAAGAATGTCTATTTCTCACTTTGGAGACACTCTGACCTATTTGGGTTTTAGGATCTTAGAGTTATCCTTAAGAGCTCGTTTCACTTTATCAGACACCTTGCTCTGGTTGACCAATTTTTTCTTGAAGATCCTATTGGTACGTTTAATCCAGATTCCCCACAAAATGTGAGGTAGGGCAAGCTTCCACATTTTCTTAACCATGCCATTTTGAAAATTGAAGTTCCACTGCTCAGGTAAGAGGGCCCCATCTCCCGGAAGGAACCACTACACATTTAAGATACATAGGATCACAATGAAGGCTTGAAACTAGAAGGGACATTATAGAAATAAGTGCCTGATGGTTTCTTAATTTTCCTTACACAACCCACATCTATTAATAATGATCATTCCCCTCCTTCTGATTCGATCCACAGTAAGGAAATTACCTTTGATGACTTCCTAGAAAAAAATGTTGATCTTATTGATAAGATGCTTATTCCAAATCTTCCTTAAAATGATATTTGATTCCAAATAATCAAATTTTGTTAAATATCTAGATTTTACTTCGTAATCCCCTATGTTAATGAGTCCCCAGATTAGCTCATCCTCAATGCTATCAAGTGGGATATGAATATCCCTGAGTTTCCTATTTAACTCTTGAAAAGGTTGAATATCCCCATGAAGGAAAGGAGGGGGAAGGATAGGAGACCATCTGTGTTCCTCATCCAAGTAATTACAAACAATATCTCCCTTCTCATTAGAGTAGAAATGCCAAAGCTCACTCCATGGGCTATTCATATTGAGGGAAACATCTTCCACCCAAGGATCCTCCCAGAATTTTATTTTAGAACCATCTCTAGGGTTCCATTTGTACCCCTTGATTAATAATTTTCTAGTTTGAAATAGGTTGTTCTGGAATATAGATCCTCTCGGGAGCACCATGTCGCTAAATAAATCCATCATCCCACCAAAGGGAAGCAAATATTTCTCTTTCAGAATAGTCATCCAGATACCAGCATCTTTATGTAGCCTCTGCCCCACCTTAAAAATGAGGGCGTGGTTCATAATCAAAATGTTCTTTAAACCCAAACCACCCTTATCCTTGGGTTGAGTAACCTTGTCCCAAGAAACCAAAGGTAATCTATTTTTATCCTCAGATCCAATCCATACGAACCTTTTTTGAATTCCTTCAATGGTCTTCTTGAGTCTACTTGGAAGAATAAAAATATACATGTTATACACTGGAATTCCTTGCATACTACTCTAAAGAATTTGGGCCTTCCTAGCTTGAGATATTAAAGAGCCTTTCCAAGAGGAAAGGTTCTCATGAAATATCTCAACGAGTTGGTTCCAACCTCATTCTTCGATTTTACTCCTACAGAGAGGCATTTCCAAGTAGGAATCTGGGATATTTTTGATATTACAATCCAACATGGTAGCCAATATTTTTGTTGTTCCTCTTCAATATTTATAAAGAAATAAGATTTTTTCCTAAAGTTAATTTTATGCCCTCTAGCTCTCTCATACTTATTATTGATACCTTTGATAGTCCTGTCTTCTTGAAATATTACATGACCCAAAAGGACTGTATCATCAACAAACTATTGTAGACATTTATTTTCAATACCATTGGCCACCTTAATCCCCTCCACAGAGATCAAGAATAGTTGTGAGGGCTGCAATTGGAGGGCGGCTTAGGCAATCTGCTACTGAGTTGGCACTTCCCTTCTTATGCTTTATTATCAGGTGAAACTGTTGTAGGTATGTGGCCCATTTCTGGTGTCTCTCATTCCTCAACTTGCTCTGTGTCTGAAGGAACTCCAAAGGCCTATGGTTAGTGTGGATTATTCTCTCCTTCCCTAGAATGTAGTGTTTCCACTACTTACATGCCTGGACAATGGCATAAAGCTCCTTGTCATATATTGGGTGCTTCCTGACTGTGTCATTGAATGTTTCACTATGGTATGCAACTGGGTGGCCATGTTGCATGATAACAACTCCCAAGGCATACTCAGATGCGTCTGTCATCAGCTTGAATGGATGATGTAGATCAGGAAGGGATAGGATAGGGGCTAAGCATAACCTTTCTTTCAGCCCTTCAAATGCTTTCTGCTGTGCTTCCACTCATTGGAATTTAGCCTTGTTCCCTCCTTTAGTCACTTGATTGAGTGCCTAGGAAATATGTGAGAAACCCAAGACAAACCGGTGATAGAAATTGGCAAGGCCCAGGAAGCTACGAAGCTCTGTAAGATTCTTTGGGGTAGGCCACCTCTGAATAACCTAAATTTTCTCCGGGTCAACATGGACTCCTTCCTCATCCACGACGTAACCCAAGTACTGGACCTTTGTCATCCCAAATGTGCACTTATCCAAATTTGCATACAGTTTGTGCTTCCTGAGGGTCTAAAGTACTTCTTGAACATGTTGCAGATGCCTCTCCCAGGTCTGGCTATAAATGAGTATATCATCTAGGTAGACCACCATGAAGGAATTGGTGTAGGGCCGCAAGATGTTGTCCATCATCTGCATGAATGTTGCAGGTGCATTAGTTAGTCCGAAAGGCATGACCAACCATTCGAATAGGCCTTCACGAGACTTAAATGCAGTTTTCCAAACATCAGTGGGCTCGACAGGGATCTGGTGATAGCCAAATTTGAGATCAATTTTGGTGAAAATTTTTGCACCGTGGAGCTGGTCCAGCAAATCATAAATCCTTGGGAGGGGGTAGCGATTCTTCACAGTGATTTTTTTCAAAGCCCGATAGTCTATGCAAAGTCTCCATGTTCCATCCTTCTTTGGCGCCAAGATAATTGGACTTCCACAGGGTGAAGATCTTGGCCTAATATGTCCCTTTTAAATGAATTCCTGAGCTACCTCTTGATCTCATCATTTTCAAGGACTGACCTGTGGTACACAGGGCTATTGGGTAAAGGAGACCCCAGGACCAAATCAATAACATGTTTTACCTGACACTGAAATGGCACTCCTTTAGGTGTCTGGAATAGATCATCATACTCAGCTATGATTTGGTTGAGCTGCTTCTATTGCTGTATTGAGTGCATGTTCATGGAGGCTGCAATAATTTTGTTTGTAGGTTTTGGCCTGATCATCAAGATGACAAACTGTTTGGTTTTCTCCACTAACTTCTTACATTGTTTGGAACTAATGAGGGAGAAAATTTTTGGGGGAATGACCTCAGGTATCCCATAACGTCGACTCCCAATGGTAATGGTGACCCTTCTAGGTCGTGACTCATAGATGCCATGTCTATCCCACATAAATGGCTAGCCTAGGAGCACATCACAAACATCTAATGGAGCAACATCACACATGACTTCATCATGGAAGGGCTTGATGGCATATGAAAGGAGGCATTGTTGTGTGACTTGGAGGTCTCTTCTTGGGTTTAACCACCCGATACTATATGGCTGGGGATGTGGCTTCACAGGGAGGTTTAGGCTCTTTACAATATCAACAAAAATTAAATTCTTCTGACTTCCACTATCAAGGATAAAATGCAGTGGCTTACCTTTTACCCAGAGCTTGGAGTGGAAGAGCCTTTCCTTCTCATCCATATTCTTCACTTTTGAGGTGACAATGATCACATCTGGATCAACATCTATAATTTCATCATCTTCATCCTTGACCTCAGGGTCTGTAACTGCTGGTGTAGAGAGTGTTGAAGAAGATGACTCGGTGAGTAAAGACTTGATGGCTCGACATTCTTCCTTGGAGTGGTGATTTGTTTTGTGGAGGTCACACCACTTCCCTATCTTCTCCTTCTACATATTATTTCCTTGCGACTCATTCTGTTTCCAACCTTGGCCTCGGGTCTGGCCTTCTTTATCATTCTTCCCCCTCACGGGTTGGTTTGTAGCAGTCCTCCTTTTTTGCTTTTGTTCAATCTTGACTGAAAACTTGTATGCCTCACCGAGGGTTTGAAACTGAAAGAATTCCATGTCCTCTTGGATTCTCCATTGCAGGCCACTACAATATTTTAGAATCCTATGTTTTCTGTGTCTTGAATACCCAATCTTACAAATAGAGAATGAAATTTGTCAGTATAATCTTGAACCGACTGGTCCTTACCTTGACAAAGTTGCTGCCACTGTATGTACAAATCATCATAGGCCCCAACAGGGTAATATTCTTCCTTTATGGCATCCATGAAATCATTCCATGTGGGTTCCTCTGCGATTCCTAGCTCATCCCTTTCGAGCCCATTCTTATACACACCCCACCAATTTTTGATAGCAAGAGATGATTTTAATAGAGAAAATGTTATCTTTTCCTTATCAGTAAATTGATTGACATAAAAATATGAGGTCAATTGGTCCAACCAGTTCTCTACTGCATCAGAATTGATCTTACCTTCAAAAATAGGAATGTCAAAATTTACTTGCACCTTGAATGGAGTCAGGGCACCAAAGGACTGATTTACAGATGAGGAGGCATGATTTCCTACTTGTAGTTGTTGCAGAATTTGGGTGAATTGTTGTAGCATCTAATCCTTTTACTCCCTAAGAGCTTCATTGACCATATTTTTGAGAGGATCATCAGTCCTAGTGTTTTCTGCCATTGGAGGTCACCTGCAGCGAACAGGCAAGTATTCTGAAGGATTGTGTGTGGACCACCCAAGCTTTTTGTATTCTGACCTCGTTCTGGGGATCATACACTCTCAAGATGACTTAGCTCTGATACCACTGATCCAAAACCGAGGGGTTTCAGACTTAAGGAACAGATTAACAAATGTGCCAAATGAATTGCAAAACAACTATCTTTGAAAAGAGATGTAAATTACTCAAAGACTTCAAATACATCAATTATCTCTGCCAAGAGATGTCTATCCCTTTTCTGGGTACATATGCATTTATAATAATTTTATAAATACAAAAGGGCACCTAGAAAGATGTGGAAGGTCACCAGTCTCGAGGGAGATGAGGTTTTTCATCTTCCAAGACTTACATGTGCACTAATTTTATGAAACATACTATTTTTAGAATTTACTATTTTTAGACAGCACTACAAAAATCACAATTTGTGCCCCTTAAACATGGATTTTTAACTGGGGGTCAAACATTGCCAAACAAATTTTTTCACGTTCTCATCACATTCTACACATTCCAAGCTTTCCTATGGAGTCAATCGGAGGTACGGTACAAAAGTTATGGTCTCTGGAAGTTGCGCCACTAGAATTGCTGCCTGGATCATTCCACAAAATGAATAGTTAAAAAAATTTTAATAATACTATCCAAAATTTGTCTTCCAGGCACAAAGGTCCCTTGGTTGGGAGAAATGAAGTAATGAAGTGTCTCCTTAAGTCTGAAGGCCAATATTTTAGAGATGATTTTGTACATGGTGTTGCACAAACTAATTGGTCTAAAGTCCCCCGGATCCTTAGCACCAGGTTTTTTGCGTATCAGGGAATTAAAAGTATGATTAATTTGTTTGAGTAAGCAACCTGATTGGAAAAATTCTTGAACAACAAAAACCACATCAGTCTTAACAATATCCCAATAAAGTTGGAAATAAAAGGTTGGGAACCCATTCGGGACAAGGCTTTTATCACCTTCTATAGCATCCAAAATAGCTTTGATCTCCTCTTCAGTAGGGATATCAATGAGAACCTATCTTTCATCTGGACTGATAGTTGGTTCAAAGAGGTCAAGGATTTATTCCCAAGTAACTTCACCAATGAGAAGGTCCTTAGAAAAACATTTTTTGAAGAAGGCGACAATGGTAGAAGAAATATATTTATCATCAGGGGCCACATCCCCATTACCTTTCTTGATCTCTTGAATACACATTTTATTGGCTTTAATAGTAGCAGAGATATGAAAAAATTTAGTGTTTTTATCCCCCTCCTTAAGCCACATGATTATCAATTGCTGCTTCTAGTAGACCTCTTCCTGATGCAGGATACTATGGTAATCAGATAGAAGGGTATTTTCTTTAGCTTTGTCCTCATGGATACACCCTCCTTGTTCCATGTTTTCTTGAAGAATCCTGAGATCCTCCACTATTCTACTTTTTTGGAGAAAAATGTTTCCAAAAATTTCCTTATTCCAAAA
The DNA here is from genome assembly GCA_019776745.2 of Taxus chinensis. Classification (NCBI taxonomy): domain Eukaryota; kingdom Viridiplantae; phylum Streptophyta; class Pinopsida; order Cupressales; family Taxaceae; genus Taxus; species Taxus chinensis. The sequence continues at coordinate 195,219,715 of CM034147.1, read as the reverse complement.
TTTCATATTAACTTCGATATTTTTAAGCTTAGTGGTCACTTTGAACATATTGTCACCTCTTAGATCAATGTCCCACCAATCCTGAAGTATTTGTTCCAAATCAGGGTGAGTATTCCACATCTTTTCAAACCTGAAGGTTCATTCCACATTGTGTGCTCTAACACCTATTTTGAGGATTATTAGGTTATGATCCAACCCAATCCTAGGAAGGGAGGAAAGAGTGTAATGTTACTGCTAAACCCAGTGAGTATTAATAAGAAAATGAACCGATCTTATTTGGATTAGATTGTTCCCCTCTCTCCTATTAGACCACGTGAATTTGGAGCCACTGAGATTAAGATCTATTAAGGCATTCCAACCCATAAAATTACCCAATTACTCCTTACTTTCAATTTAAGCATTAATGTTAGGGTAAATATATTATTACCTTAATTAATTATGCATCGCATAATATTTATTTTATTGATTAAATGTTATATGGTTATATTTAATCATAATCATCTTATTGTTTTTATTCAAACACTACGGATGTTGTTGTATTGTTTTAACAACATTATTGTTTGTATTAGTTCCCAGGTGTACCTGTGTAACATCCTTTATTGTTTGTATCTAGATGTGTAATACACACACACACACAAACATTTCATCCTACACCTACATATTTTGGATTGATTTCACATTAATATAATTATATAGGCTTCCATCCCTATTTGTGAAATTACGTTTGGTACCAGAGCAGGTTGAATCTCCTGATAAGGTTGGAAAAGGTTGCAAAGGAAGGAAAAATTTTGGAGAAGAAAATTTCTTCACAGGAGATCTAGTGTTGCCTCTTGTAGCTTCCTAGAACTCCCTGTAGTCCCACAACCTCTTGGTGTAATCCCAAGGTAAATAGAAATCAAATGTTTTTTGACTTGGTTCTCTCTGCACCAGGAAAATTTATTTCTGGCGCTAATACATATTCAGAATATTAATTTTTTTTTGCAGTAGATAATATCTATACCTTCTAAGATCTCTGTCAGAGCTCCCCATTGAGCCTAGATAGTACTAGTTATTGGACTCCACCTAGCTCCTAAGCAAGCTAAATGTGAGTTCCTTTGTGGATCGGTCGAGTTGTTTGAAAAGTCCTAAATGAGCTAGTTTTATAGCTCCCCACCAAGTTCTAGTTGACTGAGTTATTGGAGAGTTTACAATTGAGTTGAAGAGTCATTATCGAGCTGCATTGGGTTGGTATCTAGCTACAACCCCACATCCCATTCAAACCTAGCTATTAGAGCACCGTTCACTATGGCCAATCCTACATCCTAACATAGCCGACATTGAGGAGATTTATCTTGCATAGCTGAGCCATAGATCGAGTTTTCTAGAGACCTGTGAGCCTCCCATCATAGTACACACGTCCATGGGTCACATTGCATTGGCATGTTAAATCATTGGGGCAAGTAGAGCTCTGTGCATACCAAGCAACCTGCACATACAAATCATCACGACCAAGGTGGATCTTGTTACTACACTCTATTCGTAACACAAGATTCCTACTACCTACAACTAGAGTCCCATGTACACCTCTCCATGTCTAAGCCAAGAGGCAAAAGCTGATCCTATAAAATGGAAAGGAGAGAAAATAATAAGACAATGACCCTGCAAAAATTAACAACAAAACAAAAAAAAAGGTGGTGGAGATAAAAACAAATAAGTGGAAACATATAAAGTAAAAACAAGAGATAATCACTCGGATCCTATCAAATCGAATACCCTAATCCACTCCCCTCCAAGCACTAGACACATGGAGCATAATCATCCACCCACGTGGATCATCCAAAGCTGATACGTCTGTTTTTAAAAAGGTCAAGATTTTTCTATTGTTAATATACAATTTGCTTCATTTTATATGCACTACCAGCAATCTTGAGGCGCTAAGAATGATATTACACATTGAAAACCATACCCGAAATGGGTAGATGAGGTTTGGTTGATTTCCACCCCCAATACCTATTTTAATATTCTAGATAGGTTTGAGATGGAAAAACTGGTGAAACCACCAACTTTGTAGGGGAATTTAGAGGAAAAACCTCAGCTAAACAAATTATTAATAAGAAAATGACCTAATCTTCTTTTGATTAGATTTTCCCCTTCTCTCCTATTGGACCAATTGATTTTGGAGCCACTAAGATTTAGATCTATTAAGGCATTCCAACCCATAAAATTACCCAAGTCCTCCATACTTTCCATGAAAACATTAATACCACCCACTCTTCTCAGAAGAAATGAGGGGGGTATGAAAGTCTCCACCAATAATTAATTTAATTCATTAAAAATTCTTCTAAAAGTCGTTAGCTTCTCCCATAACTCCCTTCTTGCCACAGAGGTGTTAGGAGCATAGACGTTAGATAGTATAAATTGATTTCTTGTTCTAACTTTAATAAAATAAATATTAATATGATGTTGATTGTTGATAAGGGGTAAACCCTCCAGTTTATCCTTTTATTAGAGGCACAACAATCCTCCCAAGGCACCAACAGAAGGTTGACAATGCAATCCATAATCTTTCAAAAAATAAGCCTCAAAATCCTTCATCCTCATGTCATTCATCTTAGTCTCTTGTAACATTAACATGTCGGGTTTGTTTTTCTCTTTTAAATCCCACAAAATCCTATGCTTACTGGGCTGATTAAGGACCCTAATATTCCAAGAAATGTCAAATCATTTATGATAATAGGATTTCTTACCCAACACTAATGGTTTTTGGAAACCTTCTGTGATATCTTTCTTTTTCACTTTATCCTTTTTTTTCTTTTTCGAAGGACGTCCCAGGGAATGCACTTATTTGCTCTTGCATCTGCCTTAGATATGGTTCACGGTGTTGAAATCTGGTTTGTGGATGGCCTAGTTTCAGGGATGAGAAAATTTGAGCTCACCATAATTGTGCACTATCTTTTACAATTGACATCCATCTTCTTACTTCCATCTGGATCTTATTTTGACATTTTCTCCAGCATATCCTCTTGTTCCCATTGGGCATCCTCCACAACAAGAAGAGATGTTCTCTAAATTTTCATCTAACATTTGATACATATTTCTTACCAGTAGAGATTTCTCTCTGGTCTATGAGAAAAGAAACTTGCTTCCAAGGAGTTCAGGACTATTGAACCCACTATACTATCCTCCTAAAATTCCTCAAAGATCTCTAATTCCTCATTTTTATCAGGTTACTGGATCTCCTAAATTTTGTTGTCCTTATCATATCCTTCCTCATCAGTTGTCTTGTCTGTAACTTCTGGAACGTGATCCTTGGAATTTTTTATCTTCCACCATTTAGGATTGACCTTCGATGGTCCACTTCCATTTGAGTGCATTGGGCCCTTTCCCTTTCTATATTCCTTGCTCTTAGTCTTCTTAAGCAGGGATTTCTAAGAAGCCTCTTCAAATTTGGGAAAATATTTGATATTATGTCATGCTTTAAAGTAGGAAAAACACATAAACAGAGTAGACTCATAATAAATATTTTGGGTTCGAATACCCCATGGTGCTTTAATCTCAATGCTTCTTGGTAAAGGTGTTTTAGGAATTAAATTTATTTAGAAACATGTAAAAAGAAGCCTCGTTCTAGAACATGTGACTGGATCAATAATGACCAAGAAACCAATGGTCTTAGCTATCCCATGAGGTATATACAGTCCCAATATTCCAACATAATTCAAGGTAACCGGACCTGAACAGGGTATTCTTTGATAACAGTCTCTAAAGGATTGAATCCTGCACCCAATTTTGAACCAGAACCATAGCATGACCCATGAACTAAGGCCCCCCAACAAGAACCCTTAAAAATCATCCTCCCAGGATAGATGGATCACAAAGAATGAATTATCATAAGCCACAACATCCATTGCCCTTTAGGCAACCATTTCCTATTAGCCCATTTCCCAAATTCTTCAATATTGGGTCTACTACCAGGAATCTTAGAAAGAATGGTATTACACATTGAAGACTAAACCCAATTGGTTAGAGATTCTGGTATTTCCAAGAAAGTGCCTTTTTCATTATAGACAAGGTTGAGATCGATGGAAGGTTCATGTTTGACTAGTTGTCCCACCACATGCCTCGCCCACATGATAGAATGAACCTTGACTGGCTCCACCTTATCCCTTTCCACCATGAACTGAGCATCCTTCCTTGCCTCCTGTAGATGTGAGTTGTGATCATCTACACCAAACACCTTCTTAGATTCTCACCCAAAACCAAATTCAAAACCTCCGTCTCCCACTCCTTCCATGCTCAATATAAAAAATGATGATTGTTATTCTTAGTTAAAGGGTATAATTTTATGTTCTTGAATGATTTGATTATTGATTAATAAAGTCATAATCATCAAGATGATGATTAGTTAAGAGGGGAAGTATGTCACATCCTGTGTTTTCAGACTGTTTCATCAAAAAGATTAAATCGTCAATGGGGATTAAGTTATGAGATTTGAAGGAAAATATTTGTTACATAGCTATATAGGCAGCCACACAAGCGTGTGCTATCTCGAATAGAGATGCTAACCACACTCATGGTAAAATTACTGTCACTAAAAATATGCAATGGTGACACTTGTCATGTTAACACCTCATAACACACTATTTGTTAGACAATTTATGACCTATCTTGCTGAGTTTGGTGATGTTGAGGGGTTTCCTAATGTTATTTATTGCATCTTATAGAAAAGTGATGTTTTTGATGCATTGTTACTATAATAGTAGTGGGTATAATGATTGATGGTTGTACATCCTGTTACTATGTTAGATGTAAAGGGGACTAGCTAGGTATGCCTAATCAGTATGATTGTCACATTTGTATGTGAAATTAAAAGATTAATAATAAAGAGTTGATAATTGTGTTTAGTTAGAGGACGGACATCAGCCTCTAATTAAGGTAATGTTGACCTTTGATTGTTGAACAAGGCATTATCATGACAATGAAAGTTAGATTTTATTTTGGAAATAATTGCCTAACTTGAAAGGTCTGCATTACCACTATCAGTCTCTAAGACTAATATGGCTCTATGTACATATCTATGTGGGCTAATGGACCATTCATAATATACAAGATTTGTATATATGAAGACACAATGGCCTAAAAGACATTATCATGAGTGTAATAATGTTGGATGGTTAACTTTAGTGATATTTTTTCGTAAAGTTCCTCCATACTAGTTGTGCTTGATGATGTCTAGTAAGTATTGCCTAACTATTGATAAAGGCATGACAAGGGAATTATTGATCTTAACTTTATTAAGGGCCTTAAGAATTAGACCTTATCAAATGTTTCAAGGTTAGATTTTGATAACCTAAAAGAGAGACAGAAAACCTACTTGAATGATCATAAGACATATCGAAGGTAAAATATTAATGCATTAGAACCCACTTACCATGCATTGAGAATGACTAAGATTTGAGGAATAAATTCTAGTGGAAAACCAATTAGCATGAGTTTTTTTTGTAAGAGGGCATACTAAATTTGAATGATGGTGGGTAAAAGTGAATAGCCACTATGTGGCACATTATTATTAATTTCATTCATGGACAGGTGTGTATTTCTCGGTAGAAGCAAAGCTTATCCATGAAGTTACTCCACATTCAATCTTCACTTCACTATTACTTTCGCAAGGGCGGTGCATGATATATTTAGTTCTGATAAACTATAGTGTCTCCAAGCTATTATAACAAAATAATGTATATTTCTGGCTCAATGAAAGGGGGAAAGGATTTATTAACCTAAGCAAGTCATGTGTTGTTATTTTTACAAAATTTGGGATGCCTTATGGGGGAAATAATTTCTGAGTTTCTGGAGATTCCGGAGTTCCTTAAAACAATTGTGCAAGAGATAATGAGTGAATTAATAACAAAGGCATGGAATTCGCACCCCTCTTCTAGAAATTTTTATTTTTTATAGTTGGGGAAATATTTTTGTTTTATCCTAAATTAAATAAATGTGGTTGAATGCAAAAGTGTAGAAATTTGGATAGTTGTTTCTTGATTGTGAAGTTTGACCGATTGTTTACTTACCATTTAGGTGATAGTTAGTTCGAACCAAATTTTGTCTTTGAATGTATGACCTATATGACCTCTTACCTGATGAATTAATATGGAAGGTTTTTAATACTAAAATTTTCTGGGAAGTCTATTAAAAAGTAACTATTAGGCAGGAGGGGTGATTATATCAGTTTTGGTTAACTAAAAGATCATTCTTGAGAATACCCAAATTTGAATGTATAGTTCTTTATTGGCCCTTTATAGTTATTTACTGATGGGTATCGACCCTTTAAATGTTTGGATTTAATCTCCATCAGAAATTTTGTAAAGTGATTCGGAAACCTTAATATTTCCTATTTGTGTTTGAATATGCGCTTGAGTTATTTTCAGGGTTTAAGGATGTGTTGAAAAATCTGAAAGAAATCATGACTCGCCAGTGAGTCTTGGTTGAATATCTAATTTTAAATAGTAAATAAACCACTGAAAAATGTTTAATATTTTGGTGTAAATGTATATTAAATCATAAGTTTTATATAGGGACATGGGTATACTTATCACTTTTGTGTTGGGATAAATTTGTGTTAATTGGCTGATTATAGGGACTACCCAACATGGTTTTAGTGATGCTTCCCTTGTTGATATTATTGAGGATATATTACCTCCCTGAGTTGTCCCTTTCAGTAAGATGAGAATGCATACAAATCATATATCAATTGGATTGCTAAGACATAACCTTAGTAGGCTAATCCAAATATTATGCACGATTGAATAGTTTATATTAATAACTCAGGTTGAATGTGGTTATGTGTGCTAGAATGAGTTATTTCATTAATCGGTTGAGTGAATTTTAGTTTTAAGTTATTCATGTAATATTACCAGTTGTCCCTTATTTAAAATAGTTATAGAAAGTACCATATGTTATATGTTTAATTGGAATAATATTTCATTTTGATTGATTTGAAAAGGTTTCACTATGTTCTACTCCTTATAGTAAAGAAACTTATCTATGATAATCTAGTGAGTAGAATAATTTGAATGTTTTGTTTTAGAATACATTTTGATATTTTTATAGTTTCCAAAATTTCCAGTGGAGGTACCACTATAATCTTATGACTCAAAGTTTATAAGCATCTATATAAACAAAACTAAAAGGAATAATGTATGAAGATGACAATTTATGTGATCTTTGTAGAAATATAAGAGATAATTACAGAAAAAAAATAGTACTTAAACAACTATACCAGAAGAAAATATCAAGAAATAATGATGTGATTTCCATTCTAGTTCAAGTTTCGAACTGACTATGTACAATTGTACATTATCATTTTTCAGTTGTAGGTTCAAGTGAACTTTGAGAAGGCTGACAGATTTTTAAAAAATTCATTTTTCAATTGATTCGTGAAATATGAACTATATTACTTATTTTAATTTTTATTAAATGAAGTACCATTGTATCAATGTGATAAATGAAAGGAAAAAAATAGTCTATTATAATTGTAACCATTCAAAAAAGGGAATTAGTGAGGAATATTTTTTCTTTAAGAAATTCTATTGTGCTTGTTGTGAAAATGAAATGAAAAATATGTATTCTTTTGTCAATTTAAGTTTTATTTTCATTAGAAATTTAAATTGAAATTTTTTCGTAATATTAATAGGTTACACAACTGGTTACCTGTATGGAATAATGTTAAGCATTAATACATAGATAAATAGGATGTAGTTAAAGAATGATGCAAGCATACCTACAATATTTATGGTTCTAGTTACTGCTATCGATGTAATTAAATATAATACATAAACTAAATCTTATGAGTAATGTGAATTATATATGTTGATTGACATATATCTACTTTTGTTTAATTATTTGTACTGAAACCAAATGGATATAAAGGATTCATTTACAAAGGTGTTATTATGTATCAAAACATAATAACAAAACATTAAAATTATGTAATGAAGTGTAAATCATGTTAATATAATCATCTTCAAAAGATTATATATGGTGAACAATCATACTGAAGTATGACATCAACTTATATATGATTAAACGAGGTTAATCTATTTAATTTAATTAAACTAAATTAGAAAGTTCAACTGATCATCTAAAGTAAGCATGGACTATTAGATATAGTTGGGATGTACATTAGTATCCTTAACAAATAGGGTAACATAAATCATCTTTAAAAGAGATGAATCTATTATATCTGCTACCCTTGTTGGCAGAAAATTACCCCTCAAGGAATTAAGTTGAGTTACATAAGAGTAACCATAACAATATGGTTGAGGGTAGCAATTGGAATATAGTTGATAAGGAAACCCAACTATTACTGTTTGGCAAGATGATTCCTTTAGTGATACACCTTGATGGTTGGTTTTCAAAGGTGGCTATGGAAAATTAAAACTACTTAGGATTATTGCAATCACAATTCACATAACTGGTATGGGACTTTTATGGGAGTTTTCATTACTTGAATACTACCTAGTTGGAATAGTTGTTATAAATAAGTAGGAAGAAAGGAATTTTTCATGAAAAAAGGTTGATGTATGTAATACTTAAATACAACATACATTTATTGTTATCAATATAAACTCTTTAAGTTTTGTAAATGAACCTTAGAATACGTTAAATTTGGAACCAGGTACGTGAATTCTTTTTAGGACAGTATCTTACTTATGTGCTAGGACAAGACAGATTTAGGGATCTTACCATAAAGACCCCCTCAGGTGGTATGGTACATATGAGGAGGTAAAAACTGCATGAGTCCCTTATCATGGGCTATCTTATACTATTAAGAGAGTCTTTTGAATTAATGTTAATGATTACTTAAAAATCTTAACAGTAAACCTCATAACACCATTGCTAAATAAAAATCCTTATACATGAATAAGTGATTAGGTGACATGAAATTTTCTCAATGATGAGTGTGCTATAATGGAACCAAGCATGGAATACATGACTATTAAACATTGCACAACGTAGTTTAAGCTGTTGATTACACTATCGTGATTTCACCAAAATCTAAGCTAAGAGATGCCTGGTGGGATTCCATGGCGGAACCCAAGTAGACACTTAAATATCCTCACTTAATTATCATATCCTAAAAAAGGAAAGACCAAAGGATACATTTGATGATTTGTCTCATAAAGAGCATTGAGGGGGATCGAGTAGGATCTTTATACTCTCATGCAGCTGCACATGGTTTATGATAGTTATCGAAAATGGATTGCATTAAGGTTTATGTTGGATTTAAATATATGGGTATTTAAATCGGGAAGCATAAAGTTAAAATAAAAATTCCCTAGATTAGAAGTGTTAAAAAGTGGTTGTTACAAAACTACTTTGGTGATTATTCTAAGTATTATTTGAAGATATGATATTTTTCTTGGAAATTGAAGAAAATTATATTCTTTTATTTTTGACTTCTATTATCCCTTCACGGGTTGTCATCTACGGATTGCTTTTTGCATTCCTTAGCCATATTTCCATAGTTATGACAAGAAAAATAAAATCCTTTGAAATTACTTTCATACATGGATGCATTTGGTTATCTGACTGACTTAGACCTTCTTTTATTTCTCTTTTTTCATATCTTCATGCCTTTTCACATGCTTGGACCTATTTTATCATCCTATGTCTTTTACTTAGGTTCTCCTTGGAATCCTAGACCTGGTTTATCACTTAGTGCTCTTTAATTTTCTGAAATTCCATCAAGAGATTCAAAACACTTTTCAAGTTCACTATACACATTAAATCTTTTTTTTACCTCTTCTATTTCAACCTTCAATATTATCAATTCTTCTTCATGTTTAAGGTTGACCTATTCCTTTCCTGTCAAATATTTGTACACATTCTCAACAAATGACTCCATCTTCTTGAGTGTTTGGTTGTGGTCATATTCCATAATCTTGATTTCCTTCTTTGCTTCGTCAATAAGAGACTAAGAAATCTCATACTTCCTTTTCAACACTGATTCAACAAATGTACACATACGTGTGCTTCCAAGATCTCCTCCAAGCTGAAAAACTTGATTTAAGAGAACTAGGATTTAATACCAATTTTTTTAAGTTAGGACACTTAGAGGCGGGGTGAATAACTGTTTATTCAAACTTTGAAAGACAATTTAATTCACTTAATTTGTTACAATAAATCCAAATAATCATTCACAAGCACTCAACATGAGAGATCACACAAATAGAAAAAATTTATCGTGGTAAACCCTTTAAGGGAGGAAACCCACAGAAATCAAAGAACTAAATTGGAAAAGAATGTCCTGTAATGATTATAATGATTTCACATTTGAGAATCAACTCAACATGGAGTTACAACTCCAAAATTTAACCAAGAAATTAGTTGATCTTCATCAAGCTTCTACTTGCATGGAAGCTTCAACTTCAAAATTCAGTCAAGCACCAACTAACCTTCTGTGTCCTTCAAAGCACAAGGAATCTTCAACTCCCCATTTTATAATCTAGTACTTAGACTTATACAAGGTTTTTATCACTATGAATTTGTTGTCTCACATAATAGACTATGACCACTAAATCAACTCATTCTTCTTTTGCGTTCTCCATCTAATTCACCTCTCTTTTGATCACCTAATCAATGTCAAATCTCTGTCATACAAGGATCCCTTCAAAATATTATTCTCTTCATGAGACTCTCTTTGAAACACCCTCTCAAATAATCAAACTTTCATGTGTACATGATATTGCAACTAAATCAATACAAAAGCCATAACATATGATTTTACATACCCCTAATCTCCTTCATAGTCATGGTAATCAAATATTCATTTTCATGATTTGTTCCTCTTCACCCATACTAGCACTCACTCATGATCACAAAATTTTTCTTCATCAATTCACCACCTATTTTCCCTTTTAACTAACAAACCTGATATTGGGACTTTAAGAATGATTTTTCACACTAAATCATGTTATTTTCTTCATGAGAATGATTTTCTCATACTCCCATTACTTTCTATGTTGATCTCATCTCATTTTATTCACACAGAGTCTCATATATCCCCTATACACTTTTTTGTTTTCAACATGCATCAATAGGAAATTTTCCACAACATTAAGGAACCTATATGCATGAAGATACTCTCACATATGTACTTTTCACCTCACCTTAAACATAACACTTCATATAACTCTGACAAGGAGATGAATTGAATTTTCTTCAAATTTGTCGTAACATTTTCATTATTGTGTCTAACATGCAACAATTATACCTTCATGATCTGTAGGTTATTTCAATATCATCTAAGGTAAAATGATGGAAAAGGATGTCTCGCGAACTTCATGACACCTTATCATAAATGTCAATATTGCATTCAAACCCATGTTCTCTATTTTCTAACACTTTTTAGTCATTATCCTATTCTTCCAATGAGTATGTTTTGTCTTGTATCCAAAAGATAAATCCTCCAACTATTTTCATCATGAAGAAATGTTACAATATCCTTTAGACATTATTTATAACCTCTTGATATCTCTCAAACTTTTCCATTGATCTTAAAATTTCATTTGAGTCTAAAAGATCGTGGGAGAAAGCACTTAGTGAGCACTATTATGAACTTAAAAAGAAAAGGAACTTGTTAAAACATGTCATTGCATTCTTTCATGGTCCTTGAACCTGTAGGATGTATTTACCAACATGAAGCACTTTAAGGTCTTCAAAGAACATAAGAAGGATCACTTTAAACTTTATTTTTCTCACTTAACAGAAACTCAGTTCATAATCTTGGGTTTGCTTGAAACACTATAGTGAATTGATCTTTAGGATGTTTGTTTTTTCGGAAGGATGATTTGAGATTCTTTATATCAACTAAACTTACCAAGAGATAAGTGAATCATCACTCTTTTTCATGGATTATACTTTGAGACAATGCACATAGAGATTTAGCATGTACAGAGAACAACATCCTTGTTTGTGTAATGTCATACAATGTTCTTGTAATTTTATGACTTCAATTTCACCTATAAAGGATAATGATAATAGTCTGTAATGTACTATTTTTTAAAATTTACTTCACTCCGTAGCTAGGAGGACAAGTTTGCATGGTATTCAAGATAGTATTAGTTAGGGTAGGGTTTTATGATCTAAACCCTAGTTAGTTGTTTGAAGACTTTCCATACTTCATAATTCATTTTTATATCAATACTCTTATAAGAGGAATTCATGAGAGACTCATATTACAATTTTCAGGCCTTCCTTTGCATGTATTGATGGAATAACATCATATTTTAAGTCCAAGAGTACATTTCTTCTTGACTTCCATAGGACATCAAACACAATTTTCAACAGTGAATCAGTTTACATGAAATAAACTATGTCCTTAGAATCTAGAACACATTTTTGAGAATATCCTTTCCTTAAGAAACATTCCATTCTAATGTTACTCACCAAATCAATGAATAGGCCATGGAAAACAAATATTTATAGAAGTGTGAACACTGGTTTTTAAGACATTAAGGTACAGTCTTAAATTTGAGACTTATTACCATCATACTTTCTCTTACCTAACCAACCAATGTATGATTTCATCAGGAGAAAACATATACACCAACAACAACCATTTGTGTGCACAATTTATGAAGAAGATTTCACATAAGCATCTATGTTTTATAAGTTTCTTAGTTTGGAAAACATGGTAGTTTTAAGAATCATAAGGTTTGAGCTATCTAGCACTTCACCAAGAAAAAATGAGTGTCAAAAAATTATCTTGGACCTTTACCATATACCCATAGATATATTTCTTATCTCAAACATCATGCCTATGAACACAAACATTCTTCACACACCATGATTGGTTGGGATTATTTGATCTTTAGCAGTAAGAGTATAAGAATGATTATTTCACATAAACCATGCAAAAAAAATTACTAAATATATTCATGAACTATAATGACACCTCACATACCATATTCCACAGTAGGATATTTAACTTTGCATCTTCAAATTTTCATTTTATAGCTAAAATTCTTCAAAATAGGTTAAAATCCATACAGAAAAGTCAACCATGAGGAGAAAAACCCCATCATTATGGCCTAGAAGAATCGTTCTACACTCTTTAGATGTTGTACCAATTTTCAAACTTTATTTGGAGATAAATAAGCTCATTGTTCTCCTATCACTTCAAGGAGGAGGTTTTTTGAGTGTAAGAACACTGATAGAAAAATGAATAGATTTTTTTGTTCCTAAACCATTTAACCTCAAAATTTTTACAAACTTTCAGGATTTGAGTTCCCTTTAAAAAATAATATTATGATTTATCTTAAGAATGATTTTCAATTTTTTTTGAGTGCTAAGAAGGGAGGTTATTGTTTTAGCCCTTCTCACTTTACCTGGTTTTGGTAAAACTTGAATATCTTTGCCAATTCTACTCAATTTTTCATTAAACTTAAAATAAAGCACTAAAACACCTTCTTATACTTGATATATAATTTTTATGCTCATAAATGATCATGTATGGTCAATCCCAATCTCATTTTTCCAACCTTCAACTCTTACTTCTCGAGGGAATTTTTAGTGAAATCTTCAAATTTTCCCGCAAGATTTAAAGTACACCTTGTAGATTCTAATAAACACTCTAGAAAATATTCCTAGAATCTTACCATTCTTACATAAGATTTGCATGTCATTCTTTAACATCTTACACCCCATTAGGATATAGAACAAGGTCTAAATTGGTTAGTTTCAAATGTGACTTACAACTCATGGCTTGATGATTACCCTAGAACACATCCTTGAAACACCATTTTAGACCTTTGGGAAACTTGGTAAAATCACACCAAGCATCTCCACACCTATAGTGGGAACCTACCTCACTGACTAATCGTATAACACCCTAAACCATCTTGAATGTTCAAGAAGACATCATGAGACCACTCTATTAACTACAACAACCATTGAGTAGGAACTCCTAATCATAATTCATGCCCCTAACTGATCCTCATATCACCTATCACACATTTTCCATCAATACCACCTGACATCAATCAAAACACCGATGCATTAAGGTTCAACGGGGTCAAATACCTCAAAATAAAGTCATATCTCATCAAAATCCTAAATGCTTCTAGGGTGTCTATTAAGGACCTTATTGCCTTAGGGATGTCACGTAAAATAGAAAGGGGCATACAATATGTTTTCAATACAGCTAATGGTAGGGACTTCCTTTCCCGAATGGAGAAATTTCTGGTTCCACTTCTCATCTTTACAAAAGGATTTATGAAACAAAAGTTTAAGATATATTATATGTTTTTCCAACTTATCAAGTATAATATGTTATTTGTTTTTTAATTCTCTCAACACGTCTAAAAACAATAATGGTTATTTGTAAAGATAATACGATCTTACTTACTTCATGTCTACCAGAGCCTTTCTTTTCGGTAATGTAGAAACCTTTTTTTCCTTGGTATTTGCGGTTTGAGGTCGTTATAAATTATGATTATGGACCCCTAATCATATCTCAATATATTCACCAAAAAAATTATCAAGGAGATTAGAAAAAATGTAATGAATAAGTGCATGTAAATGTTCAGCGAAATTATAGAGAATAAGCTATAATATGGAAATGTTCTATGAATGAGGAGCTTCTAAAATTTACCTTGGAGAAATAATTCATAAATTTAGGTGATAACTTATTTTTAAAATTTAATGGAAAATAATAAATAGAAAGGGATTACTAGTTTCCAGTTGATTCTTATATGTAAACCTTTTCTTGGTATCAAACATAAACAATACTATATGTATTTATGAATATATTATTTAGAGTTACTACTAAACCAATAACACTATAAAATCCTATTGTGAAATATTTACATATTTCTATTGTTTGAATACGCACTAAGTTTGGTCTATCGTTTTATATTTAAATCTAATTAAAAAACCTAGTGGCATTATGGCAGGGTTAGTTGTATTGCACTTCAAACTAGGTTAGTTTTTTATTCTTCTAAATTGTTTTTTTGGTGAATGTTGTCTAGTATATTGTAAATAATTTGAATATATTCAAAATACATATTCAAAAAATGTTAACAAAAATGAAAATGTCATTTTGGATTAGTCAAATCATGGAAGTTTGAAAAAATTCATTGTCAATATAATGAACCAGTTTAAAATAGTCTTATATAACGAAACTGGATTATAAATATTTGAAACAAAACAATAGAACGTCTATACAAAAAAAATTACGACAAAAATTTCTAAAGGTTTTAGCCTCGCGGCTGCTACGGTATAAAAAGGGTATATCAAAGATAAGATGTAAATGACCAAGCGTAGCACCCACTAAGTTATGCAAAGAGTTTTTACCGTGACAAAATCTAGTGGATGCAGCTATCGGCCACTAATATATATATATATATATATATATATATATATATATATATATATATATATATATATATATATATATATATATAACTTTATTACTAAAGGGGGCGTTACCTAGTTTAAAATGATTTTTATTAATGAGAATGGATTTTAAATCCTTTCGGTTAAAACAAGAGAAATATGGTCCAACATCTAATAGGATAAAATGTTATTATACCAAAGGGTGTAAAAAATAATACCTTTCACAAAAACACCACAATGTAATACTCTCGACAATGCTATAAATATTTTGTTGAGGTATTGCCTTGTGACCGCTAATCCTTCCTATAACTGTAAGTACATCTTACAAGTCGACCTTCATTGAAAATTCTTAGCGAATACCAAGCTCTATTAATATTATTTGTTATTAGATTGTTATATTCAAAATAAGAAACATTAGAGCTTATCGATAGCTAAGCCATACCTTTCAATAAGTAATGGATCTTAGCAGTCAATAAACATTTTTTTTATATTAACTGATGTTAATTATGTGTTATACACATTATATATTATGATAACTACATAAGGATTGATCCCTCTCGAGGGTATGTAGTGTAGCAGTTGGCTCCGCTAAAGATATTCCAACCATTTTAAAGAATTATAGATAATGAAAATCACTATAGAGATTACATGACTTGTTTTCCTTATATGAAAAATCAGGACACTTAGACTAGCGATCCAAAATACATACAAAGATATTTTTACAATGAGTAGATCTAATGGTTGTAACCTAGACACTCCTAATATATACCATACTTTTTTACAACGATATAATGCAATAGATGAAGACTAGTGGACACTAATCTGTACAATTGCATGACTAAAGTGGGTTTTATCTTGTTTATATAAAATTGAATTGTTAATATTTGTATTTACGACAAGAAAATAATAACCTACTATTTCACCATAGAGTGTAAATATAATAAAATCTAACCTAAAATTTCCAACTATTATTTCACCAAAGGGTGTACAATATATTTCCCTTAACAATGATTTTTTTTGTCGATAGTAAAATCAAGAGATTGAGCCTAACAACTGCTAAGCTATATAAAGAGTTTTTTTAGAATGAAAATATTAAAGAGTCAGAGCCTAAGGGCCTCTAATGTAAAAAAATGTATTACCTAATGAGGTTTTATGTAGTTTCAGGTAATAATATTTAATGAAATTAAATTGTAAATATTTGAATTTAGAAAATTTGAAATATAGTTGTTAGAGCTCAAAATTGTGCCCTTCTCGGAATAAACAAGAGAGACCCAAGATTTTGAGGAAACATGGAATTATCTGCAAGTGTCGGACTTACTCCTTAGGAAAAACCTCCAGAGAAGGTTAGTTCCTTTACCTATTCCAGATGCTAAAGCTACACCTACAACTAGAAATACAACCATCAATCCTAATCTAAGAATTCACATATACCAGGGAGAGAGGGAGATGTATAAAAATGGAAATCCTAAGATAAAGGGAGGTGATAGTACCAAGAAAATGGGGAATAATACTCTCAATGAGGGAAACAATGGGAGGAAATTATGATGAATAGGGAAGATATAAAATCCACATATCAAAACAACACCTTACCTTCCACTTCCCATACAAAACACAATAGAAATAAACCCTAAAAAGTGGAAAACCATACACAACATACTTGCAAAGAGATGAAGAGGAAATAAATTTCAATAGAACACAAGATGAGGCAAGAAATAACCACAAAATATGAATTTTATTTCCTTATAAGTATGCACAGTCCATTACATTCAAGGAAGAAGACTCCACCACCTTGCAAAATCCAAATTTGAGACCTGCAATTCAAAAAAATTGTGCAACATTTTTGATATGATGCCCTTGTATTCTTTCAGGGTCCATCCTTTACAAATGAGCATAAATTCCAATTATATAAAATGAGAGAGAGAGGGGGGGGGAAGAGAGGGAAATTCAGTTTTTTGAGTTCACCTACCAAAAACATGCATTAAATAATTGAAAACAAGCATGTGAACCCTGTCAAACCTATCCCCCAATCTCATCTTGCTTGCTAGAGAAGGTAAGAGCCCATATTTATTTAATCTAGTAGTTGAACTACCTATAATTATACTTAAATTCGTGTGACTATTTTTTACCCTTTTCTCTCACCTAACTTAATGAATTTCTTAATGCCAAAGTGAAGTACTTTGTGAGATATTTCCAACAAGATTGATTTTTTCAAATAGGGAGTTATAGGGATGAAGTTATGGCCGTGAGGATATCTGGAGCTTGGGATTAACAGGAAAAAGTTCCATATGGGTCATGATAAGTTGCTTTAATCATTATTTGAACTAGAACAAGGAAATCAATCTTGAGGAGAACTCATGGAAGGGAGGAACATGTTTGAATCACAACCACTTGGGGGTGGATCAATGGACATTAAAAACATTAATCACTTAAATTATACCCATTCATTAATTATTAATTAACGTAACCATGAACCTTGAATCATGCATTCAAGAACTATAAAAAAACATGAGGAAAGGTGAACACATCAACACATGGATAGAAGATATAAGTGGAAAACCATCAAGGGGAAGAAAATCCAATGAAACAAAAAATTTATTATATCTATGTTTCAAATTTAGTTGAGCACCACAAGGAGCATCAAACCCTAGGTTTAGTGAGGCACCAACCCCACAAGAACCACCAACCCATATTTTAGTAGAGAAACAACCCTAGAATGAGGTACCAACCCCTATATGACTCGGCACTAATCAAATCCACTCTAATTTTTTTACATCTCTAAAAAATTTCTCCAACAACTAATGATGAAATAATGAAGCTCACTTTTCCTTCTATCTTCCTAAATAATTCTCTCTAGCCTTCCTTTATCATATGCTTATTTTTCATGCTAATTTGAAAATATGACCTAGATCCCCCATAACATACCAAATAGTAGAAAAACATATCATACACACATACCTCTCTTTCTGGTCACAAATACCTCTTACTCCTTCACAAACAACCCCATATCTCACACTTTTCTCATACTCTCACAACTAACTCAAATGAGCTTTATAATTTTCCATTATACCAGTCTCATGATCATAATAAATGTAGTTCAGCCATACTATAAAAAACTAATATAAATAAAATCATTAAAAAATCCTATAAAAATCATCCATAACACCTGTTAGTGAAAAATCACAGCACCCCCAAATGGGCTCAGATCTAAGTGGGGCATCCAGTGTGATTCCATAACATGGGACCATCTCTTAAGCTGTGGGACTTACAGACTTGAGATGGCCCTCCAGAGAAAGCCAGCTTCTTCCTCCTAAACTACTTCCCACAAGCTACAATAGTGCAGGAAAAATATCTAATCCTAATCTAACCTTCCAAGGGAATAGGGAGAGAGAGTGCATGAAAACAAAGCCTACACTAAGCAGTGATAGACTAGAAAAGGACGTTTCTGGTCACAATCTCAACTACTTGAAGTGGAGAGAGGTGAGCAAAGGAGAGAGTGGACAAGATGCACGACAACCATAGATGAAGTTCACACAGAACACCACTTCAACCCATTAAACATGGCTCCCAAAACCTGTAATAGACATCAGAAGTATGCACAATATACCCTACAACGATCAGTGGTGAGAAGAGACAATAAAATAAGCAAAGGATGGAAAAATTCATCAAGAAACATATTTTATTACTCCAAAAGTTCACACAGTACATCATCATTGGGAAAGAGGAAAGAAAATGCCATTACAGAGCCATGAGAGGAGGCTTAGACTCCACATTCGACCCTAAGGAAGAAAGAGAGAGGTAGGCAGGAGAGAAACAATAACCAACCTTTTGAACAAATCCCCTCCCTTACAATATATAGAAGAAATAGAGAAGGAGAGTGGGAAGAATTCGAACTCTACGTCAACCACCCCTACAATGCATTAAATCCACCTACTCCAACCACTCCAGAAAGAATTGAAATCCACCTGCAACAATGATGGGCTTCACTTCAAAAACCATGCCTCCATGTGTTGTTTCTTGCTAGGCAAGGAAAGAGGCCGATTCTTCATCATGGTGGTAGGTGGAGGACTTGACATCCTAAAAAATGGTAGACCAGATCATTAATGGTGGTAGGTGAGAAGTAGGTGTTGGAAGATCTCCAAAAATCCCTTTCCCTCTTAATTCCGAGCTCCTAGTTGAAAGACATGGTTTTCTTAAGGTGCCTTGGGTCTGGCACTTAATGCGGGCTCACAATATGTGAAATGGTCTTTCCATATAGGGGCCATGTGGCAACCCCGAACTCTTTGAAGACTCAACCCCCTCGTCTCACTCTTGAAGTTATGTTGTTGAGGCACATAAGCCCCCTCCTATTGGCAGAGACACTGTGCTTGACCTGAGACATGGGGAGGATCAACGCTCATTTGGGACCTGCCTCAAAGGTTTCCCTTTGAAGTTGCATAGACGAGGCACATGGAGACATCTGCTAACCCTTTTGTACTTAGCTGATTCAGGCATGCTTCCTTTCTCGATCCCTGACTACGTGGTAGGCTGGTTCTCATTTGGGACCTACTTTCTGATTTTGCCCCATGAAAGAACACCTAAGGGACACATGGGGCTTTCTGTTGGTTCTCCTTTCCTTCGCTGATTCAATAGCCGGTTATGTACCCCTTTTTTAACTCTGACCACATGGCGGGCCTGCGCTCATTTGGGAACTCAATTTGGATTTTACTTCTGAAGTTACTTTGAGCTGATGTGTGGCTCCTTCCGCAGGCCCTGGAATCTTCAATGGAAGACTTTGTCTTCTTTTTTACTCTGACCATGTGGCGATCCCGCGCTCATTTGGGAGTCTTTCTTTGGGTTGTGCCTTTTAAGTTGCAACAGTGAGGCAGGTGGAGGATTCCTTCGACCCTCTTATACTTAGTCAATTAAACAGGTGGCTCTGTCCCTTTTTCAGACCTTAGACACATGGAGGGTTGGTGCTAGTTCACGGTCTTTCCTTGGGCCGCACCTTTGAAGTTGTACCGATGAGGCATGTGGCACCTTCTATAGCTCTACTCTACATTACATGTGTTCTACCTAAGTCTATTCTATTTGACGAATGATTTATATCTGATCTGGGACATGTGGAGGCTTTCCCACTCATTTGGAGACCCTGTTTGGACTTGACCTTTAGAGGTGTTTTGATTGGACACATGGAGGCTTTCGCTTCCCTGAGAATTTTCAATTGTCGAGTCTATCTCCTCTTCAGAGCTAGGACACCTAGAAGCTTCGCGCTCATTTGGGGTCTCCATTTTGATGCACCTTTTGGAATTACACTGAGATGACACATGGAGCCTTCCGAGAGTCCGTTTCTTTTCTCCAAGTCAACTCACATGCGAAGTCTAAAAACTTTGAGCCCTTTATTAAATCTTCTTCTGTGAGCTCTGATCTCCTTTGACGTCATTTTCCTCCTTCGCTGACCCTGCCCCTTCATTGTTGGATTTGGAATGTGGGCTCGCATGACTAAACCAGCCCTTTTGATTTTTTTATGCAAGGTTATGTTTGATCAATTTTTCCCCTTGGGGGTAAAATTGGGATAACAGTTTGGCAACTCACAGGGACATCTGCCTACTAGATGAAGAGACTAGTTGCCTTGTTACATCCATTAGGCATGGAGTCATGAATGATGGCCTTGTAATGATCTTGTCCCTAAAACCGCAAGGTCGAATGCTTGCACTTGGTGACCTTGATCTTTCCCCACTATCCACACTGTCAATTTTATTAAGAAACTATTAGAAATGAGGTTCTAAGAGTAGAAAATTGTATTGACCTAGGGCTTCACCTGTTCCGGAAATGGACTGTTACAATATTCACCCAAAGGTACACTGAACCGTATAGCGATAAAACCATGGAGTAACAAATAAACACAACACGCTATTTAGAAAACTAAAAATCAAACATATCTCAAGTGGGATATGCAAAGAGTGAAAAGGCACTTATTCTACTAAAAACAAACCTACTCCTACTCCTACACTAACCCTATCAAAAAAAATCTAAACAACGCCTACCACAGGTAGGGAAAAATAACTTCCCTTCTTTAAAAAAAACTGCCATGTATATGATTTGGCACTGAACATGGCTCTTATTATGAGTGAGATACCGACAAGAGGCCAATCTTCCACCCAAATCATCAAGGTATCAACATCAATCAAAAATACCTCCTCAAGCTGATTGGCATTAGACTCCTAGAGGTTTTGATGGTGACCCTTGGTGCTTTGATACTCATCCTCATGCCCTGGAGTGGGCATGACTAGTTTTTGCTTCTCCCTTGGGTCCAGTGAAGAAAAGTACCTAATTAAGAATGGTTTGGTCCTTTGAGTGTGCTTATGGTTCTAAATTTCAACTCCAAGGATGAAGTCTTCTTGTGGGCCTTTCTAGGTGGATGGTGTGGGAGAGATGGGGTCATCATGTTCTTTTCCTTCCTCCTCCTGAGAAGAACATGGAAGATCACAATCCCCCAACCATGGTTCTAAAGGGCCATTGTGAGATGCAGGTTGTTGTCCTTGGATGGTATCCTCCATAGTAGCCGACTAATTTTATTGGGAGGTAGATGATGGAGGATCAAATGACTTGATCTCCTCGGGATCCTCTCCATGAAGAAAATCCTCTAGGTTAGATAGATAGTCTACATCCTCGTTGTCCTGCTGCATGTGCTTGAACTCCTCTATGGTGCCCTCCATATCTGTAATTTTATCACCATGGTTCCCCTAATCCTCAAACATGAAGTTTTAAAGCTCAAACTCTTATTCGACATCAGACCTTGAAGGGGATGAAGTGGGAGAAAGAACTGTAGGTTCTTCTATGGCCTTCTCTGCACTTGAAGCTTCTGGAACCATATGGTTCTCCTCCACAACCGGAATGCACTCCTCTTCATTTGGATTTTGAGTAGCTTCTTCTTCCCTTGCTCGTGTTACAATTAGAGCTTCCACCACCTGTGGCTTGACCTCAGCCTCCTCCATGGGTTTGACCATTAAGGGGATCTTATTAATCTCAAATCTAAGAGCCAAGCTCACCAAACTTCTAATCATTTCTTCTTTGGCTGGCTCGTCTTCTTGTTTCTCTCCTTGACTTGTTTTTGGAGTCTCTCCTTTACATGGACTTGGGAGAGTAGGAGGAGTGGTGGGTGGGGTCTCCACTATTTGTTTATTTATCTGTGGTGGAGGGTAAGGCACTACTTTTGGCTCTTGTGGAGGGGACTTGGATTTGGAAGGGAAAAGGGAAGAGGAAATGAGATGAGATGGAATATTAGGGGATGGAGAAGGGAATTCAATACTTAGGGAAATAGATGGGAAGTGAGACTCATGAAACTTCCGGGATGATGCTATTTGAGGAGGAGGAAAGGAAAATCTATGAGGTGGTGTAGTTACCCATTGATAAGGTTTTCTGGCACCAAGCTTATAGGCCTCTATCTCCTTGGTCTATTGCACAAGTTGGGGCAGCATCTCAACCATGAAGTCAAGCTTTTCATGTGGGCTATAATGTCTTGGAAAAGGGCCTTCCCATGGAAAAGGTACCCTACAAAAAATCTTGAATGATTTCATTTGTGTTGTAGCCCTAGATTACACCATGCTAGCCTCCATTTTTTGAATCTTCTCCAGCAAACTAGCATTCTTTGTGTAGCTGCTATCATCATATGCATACCCTTGCTCTTGATAAGCCTCGTAACAATTTTTTTTTTGATATTGTTCATATGGGTAAGCATATAATGGTTCTGGATCTGATCATGATGTTGATCTGGAGGAGTTGGGAAATACGTTGGAGGTAGACTGCACTATCGTTGCTGCAATTGTGAATTCAAAGATGGGAATGAAGTCATGATTACACAACTTCATGGGATGGAAGAAGATGAAAGATGTGGAAATAAAAGCGGGTGGAAATGGATGGGAAGAAGGTCTGTAACTTCATAGATGTGGATTGTTGACCAGATGGATTCGTTAGATGTGCTTGAAAGTGCCTCCAAAGGCTAAGATCTTCACCAAGAGCACATCGAACCTAATGAACTGAATTGGTAAGGTGATTTAGACCTGTCCCACCGGGCATGCAAAAACTGTTAGTGCAAAATCACAACACCCCCGAATGGTCTCAAATCTTAGTGGGGCATCCGGTGTGATTACATAACATGGGACCATCTCTCAAGTTATATGCCATACATACAATTGCATTTATACAAACTAAAACATATTTTCATAATACATACCTAAAGTGTAGTGAGTTATGGGCCCCAATGCATGTAATAAAACCATTATAGACACGCAAATACCTACCAAAATCTACTTTAGTGAAGGAAAACTATCTAATCCTAATCTAACCTTTCAAGGGACCAGGGAGAGAGAGTGCATGAAAACAAAGCCTACACTAAGTGGTGATACACAAGAAAAGGAATTTTTGGTGACAATCTAAGCTTTCTGAAGTGGAGAGAGGTGAGGAAAGGAGAGGGTGGACAATATGCACCACAGAAAAGAGATGAAGTTCACATGGAACACCACTTCAACCCATTAAACATGTCTCCCAAAACCTACAAGATACATCAAAAGTATGCACAATATACCCTGCAACAATGAGAGGTAAGAAGAGACAATAAAATAAGCAAAGGATGGAAAAATGCATCATGAAACATATTTTATTTCTCCAAAATTTCACACAATACATCATCAGTGGGAAAGAGGCAATAAAATGCCATTACAGAGTCATGAGAGGAGGCTTAAACTCCACATTTAATCCTAAGGAAGAAAGAGAGAGGGGGGAAGGAGAGAAATAATGACCAACCTTTTGAAAAATTCCCATCCATTACAATATATAGAAGAAAGAGATAAGGAGAGAGGGAAGAATTTAAACTCTACCTCAACCACCCCTGCAATGCATTGAATCCACCTACTCCAAACACTCCAGAAAGAATTTAAATCTACCTGTAACAAGGATGGGATTCACTACAAAACCCATGGCTCCATATGTTGATCCTTACTAGGCAAGGAAGGAGGCCCATTCTTCATCATGGCGATAGCTGGGAGACTTGATAGCCTCAAAAATGGCATACTGGATCATTAATGGTGGTAGATGAGTAGTAGGAACTGGGAGCTCTCCAAAAATTCCTTTCCCATTCAATTTCATGCTCCTAGTTAAAAGACATGGTGTTATGAAGGTGCCTTGGGTCAGGTGCTTAATGTGGGCTCGCAATATACGAAAGGGTTTGTCAATACATGGGCCACGTTACAGCCCCACACTCTTTGAAGATTCAACCCCTCCTCTCACTCTTAAAGTTTCATCATTGAGGCATGTGATGCCATTCGTGAGCTTGCTTTGTTTCGTTCACTTCTGCCTAAGCCGCCTCTAGTTGGCGAAGACACTGTGCTTGACCTTAGATAGATGGAGGCTCAATGTATGTTTGGGACCTTCCTCTGGGGTTTCCCTTTGAAGTTGCGTAGAAAAGGCACATGGAGGCCTCTGTTGAACATGTTGTACTTAGATGATTCGAGCTTGCTACCTTTCTCGTTCCCTGACTACGTGACAGGTTGGCACTCATTTGGGACCAGCTTTTAGATTCACCCCCCTAAAAGAGCACCGAAGGGACATGTGGGACTTTCCACTGGTTCTCCTTTCCTTAAAAAATTCAACAGCTGGTTCTACCCCCTTTTTTTACTCTCATCACATGGTGGGCCCATGCTCATTTGGGAACCCCCTCCAAATTTTACCTCTAAAGTTACACCAAGCTGATGCGTGGCTCCTTTCGCTAGCCCTAGACACTTCAATGACCGACTTTGTCTTCTTTTTTACTCTAACCACATGGTGAGCCCTCACTCATTAGGGAGTCTTTATTTGGGTCGAGCCTTTAAAGTTGCGTTGATGAGGCACGTCGAGGATTTCACGGAACCTCTTATACTTATCTAATTAAACAGTTAGCTCTGTCCCTTTTTCAGACCTTAGACACATGGAGGGCTAGCGCTAGTTCAAGGTCTTTCCTTCGGCCATACCTTTGAAGTTTCACTGATGAGGCACATGGAACCTTCTACATCTCTACTCTATATTCCTCATGTTCTGCCTAAGTCCCTTCTATTTGATGAAGGCTTTATGTCTGACATGGGACACGTGGAGGCTTTCTCGCTAATTTGGAGACCATGTTTGGACCTGAAATTTGGAGGTGCACCTATTTGACATGCAGACGCTTCCACTGTCCTGAGACTTTTCAACTACCTAATTTTTCTCCTTTTTAGACCTGGGACACGTGGAAGCTTCAAGCTCGTTTGGGGTCTCTAATTTGATGCACTTTTTGGAATTGCAGTGAGCTGACACATGACACCTTCCGCGAGTCTATTTATTTTCCCTAAGTCGAATCACATGTAAAGTTTGAAAACTTCAAGCCCTTTCTTTAATCTTCTAATGTGAGCTTTGATGTCCTTTGACGTCATTATCCTCCTTTGCCGACCCTGCCCCTTCATTGTTGGATTTGGAAAGTGGGCTCGCATGACTGAACTAGCCCATCCGATTTTCTTATGCAAGGTCATGTTTGATCAATTTTTCCCCTAGGGGGTAAAATTTGGGTAACAAGACCATGAAGGTATCCATCATCATCTCAAACCACCTAAACACTCATTGTGACTCAAGAAGCCCTAAATCACCAAAGAAACCAACTCACCAAGAAGGGAATGTTCTACAAAAAAAAAACTTTAAAAAAAAATGGAACACAATTAGAAATTTTTTATAAGCCTTAAACAACCTCCAATAACCATAACACACTCTGCAACAACATCTCGTGCCATGAAACCCTCTTGAGAACATACACAACCAAGAACATTCAAAACTAGTCTTCACAGATCAAGCCATAACTTCATCAAATATCATAAAAAATTCAAGTGTGATATACCAATGGAAATATCATGAACTCGGGGTCATCAAAAAATTCAAATCATGCCATAAATAATATTGTACATCCACCAAAACACCTCTACAACTAGACTATATCAAACTACCAAAAACTACCCTAAAACCAGTCATGCAAGATAGGTCATAAAAGACCTCCTAAAATCATAACCATAATATGAAATCATCATGAACATGAATAATAGATCCCATAATTCCTTAAATACCAAATTACTCACTAGGTCCAATAACCAATATGAGCACGAACTAAACTTTCCCAAAAACATGTGTTTTTGGGTGGGCCCCACATACTTTCAAAACCTCTATATAACACTTGGAGAAATATGGAGGGGTCCTCTACAACCTTAAATCATCAAATTTTCACAAGAAATTAATTTTGGGCTACTATAACAAAGATCTGTCCATTCACTATACACCCAACGTTTTAAAAGGGTTTAAAACCAGTTTGTTTTCTTAACAATTTTTCATAAAATCCTGACGATAAATATACCTCATACCAATTTAAAAAATATTATTAATAGATATATTAAATAATATACAATATCTTGGGTCCCCATGTAAATAAAAAAATCTCAAATGAGCACTAGAAAGTCAAAATTCGACCTTGGTTTCTCACCTCCAAAACTTGGTAAGTGAAAAAATGCAATAACTTGAAAATATTAATCTTTTGAAATTGAAATGTGGAATACACCTTCATATCATCATGATAAAACATCTCAAATGATCACCTTTTCCCAAATACACTCAGAAATTGTTGACTCCTCCACTCTAGGACATGCTTTCTTTAAGACTAGGTCTAGGAATAGATCTAAAAAATTAGTCTAAAACGTAAGCCAACAATATAAGACACTTATGAATGTCCCCAAAATCATAATCATACCTCTCACACTCTCAAAAAGCTCACTTGGCTCATACATACCTATACTCTATCACATCATACTATAGCTACTAAATAAGCCTCTAAATTAGGCCTATTGAACATGCTTGCTTCATTGAATATGACCTTCTCAAAACTTAGACACACTTTGATAAATTTTAATGACCTTTATCACACTTCATGATATCACAAACACATAACCAAATAATTTAATCACCTCTACAAGCCCTCAAACTAATTACAGAAACCATGAACTATCACCAAGACTAAACAATCTCAACAAGACACTCAACACTACCAATCAACCTTCATGTTCTTTACCTATTTTTACATTAATGAAAATCAATGACAATACTAACAACATCATACTTTAACATCAATGAAAGCACAATTCCAACAATCTCCCACTTTTTCATTGATGGAAAACCCATTGATGTCAAAACACACAAGCCTTAAACTCCCCTTAAGGATAAACATGCCATCATTTCTCTCCCACAATTTTGTCCTTAATAAAAATATAAATACCTTCAAAAAATTATCCTAAAAACTTAATAACTTCACCTTTTGGTTGGAAACATTAACCAAACCTTATTAAGGTTCATTTCATCTTCTTCATCTCTAATTTGACACCTTGAGCATCAATGAAGCAACATGGATCCCCTAAGTAAATGCATACCTTAAAGCTGTGTTTTAGA
The DNA here is from genome assembly GCA_019776745.2 of Taxus chinensis. Classification (NCBI taxonomy): domain Eukaryota; kingdom Viridiplantae; phylum Streptophyta; class Pinopsida; order Cupressales; family Taxaceae; genus Taxus; species Taxus chinensis. The sequence goes on along the minus strand of CM034147.1, from coordinate 195,191,881 downwards.
CCTTTATGATGCTCTTCTTATCATACCATAGAATTGATTCTTTTCTTCAATAAAATTTCTCCCCTTGTCTTCTTTACTCTAAAATAGATCACCTTGTCTTAACCAATCCATGGCTTCTCCAAGATGTGCACACTTAGACCCACACAGAAAATAAGATGATCATCATAGCGTTGATATAAAAAGATCATCTTGACTACTACATACTTCCCCTAAATTAAAAAAATAACTTTCTTACCTTAAATACAACTCAGTCACCATCTTGAATCTATGAATTTATTCTTCATGAAAAATAAGGATTGTTATCATATTACATAGCTTATGAATGTAATTATCTCATCAATACATCACCACACTATTAGCACATACAAAATTCATAACAACCACTGCTAGGAAGAATGAAAATTTTAATATATGTTTCAATGACACCTTGAACTCATCATGTGACTTATAACTTTATTGATTTTGCACATGCCTTCATAGCTCATACTTACCTTCCTTCTTGAGCTAAGAAACATGAATGAATCCGCCTGATTCTTATACTCCTTCAAACACTATCACACTATCTTGACATAACTAAGCCTTCTCTACTCCTTAAGCAATAAAAAACTTATCGTTCATGATGCCAAGCTACATCATAACTTATAAATTATACCTTCTTCATGACTTTCAAGACTTCATACTCAACAAGAACCAAACAAACATCACAAACAACCATATCAATAACTCAAGACCATAAGTCATACCGTCTCAACTCCACCCAACCTTTTGAAACCTGTCATACACCTTATTTGACTCATGGAGGACAAATCATCTCCCCCTAACGACAAGCACAATTAACTCTTTACAATGAATCCCCTTGAATCCTATATTTCTCCAAGGCAACTTACCAATACAAAAATATAGTGCAAGAAGACACATCCTTCTTGGTTGTATTATATTATCTCAACAAAATAATTATCATACAAACAATACTACATACCTTGTTCCTTTGAATCTTATAGAAATTAAGTTCATTCTTGAGACATGACTATACATGATCCTTATACAAATTCTCCAAACTCTTAACAAACCATGTTTACTCTTACACAAAACTACATATTTTTGCATCATATATATTGTACTTTCAATATTTTACTGATACCAATAACTTGACACAAATTTTGGAATCATACCATGATTCAACATAATCTCAAAATGCTTCTCCTCAGATCAAAGACCCTTTCAAAAATTGCATGATGTTAGTTAAACATGTTCTAACTTTTCCTTTAAGAAAAAAGTCTTCTGAAAAACAAAGAAATGAAATTTTTTCAACAAACATAAGACTTAGTCCTCATTTATTATCTAGAACATAATTCTTTTCGTGTTGATAAATATACCATACCACTTAGTTGACACACATATATATGTATAATTAGATATTTTAAAACCTCGTAGGCTTCCACAACTTGAGATCATATTTTTCTTAACATACCTTGAAAAGTTTATGATCAACAAACCAAAAATCTCAATACTTGTGCCCTCATGATATCAAAATATTCAACATATTCAAACCTCAGAGCTAGGTTTTCAAGGCATAAACTATGATTATTATCATATATCTCACATCTTAACTATCCAACATCAATACACATCTTCATATATTCTCTTACAGCTCAAGATCTCATTATTGCACCATGACTATACCCATATAATAATGAAAAATTAAAATCATAAATTCTTTAGATCTAATTTGAAAACATTCAAACACTTCATGATTATAACACAATCATTCTTCTTAAGATTTTGTTGATACCTAGTAGCCATAACAATGTCACCTTTACTTTATCTCCATAGTTATTTCTTAGGGAATTATGGAAAAAAATTCATACGCATACCTCTCCTCAGTAGTCACGAGTCCATAAACTTGTAATACACTTTTAAGGCCTTTACAAACCTTAGAATTCCTTTTCCCACTAATATGACTTGAAGTAACAAAAATGAACCAGCCATATTTAACCAACATGCTTAATAACTTAGGGAGCAATACATCAGACCTCTATATCCTTTAAATCTTTTATGAAATGAAAATAAACCCTAACCACATACTTATCACAAGGTGTTAGGTCATAAATAACAACCCTTACCTCATTTCATGACCTAAGAGTACTCTTCCCAAATTTTTTTGTACTCAAATCTCATGTTCAACAAGCATATTCTACTTTCTACCATGACAAAACTTCTTATTTCTCTAACTCACAACCTACATCTCAACATCCTCAATTTATATTTCTCTTACTAGTAATATTTTTTTCATACCATCTTAACAACATAGAGAATCATAATTGTATCCTCGTATTATATTGACACTTAATCAAACCTTGTGTTTGAAAACATATATTCTTTGTATTCATTCAAACTCCCTTTAAGATAATACACCTATATCTTCAAGCTCATAAGACACCGTCTAATACTCTTAAGTCTTTCTAGTGACTAGAATATTGTTACCTCCTAAAATGAATTTCATTCTATCTTTAGATCCAAAACAGATACCTTCAATGAAACATTTTTATATGTTTATAAACGCACTCGCCTGACCTATACAACTTGATACAAAATCACATAGCTCAAACATGTTTATCTCACAATTTTTTGATAGAAGGTAAAAGGTGGGTTTTGGCAAGGTCCGTACCCTGTTACAATAAGGATTTATAATTCATATATGACCATATAAATTTAATGATTCAAAACTAAACCACTTGTAAAACACAACTATAACATACAACATAAAATGAGCCCAAAACCAGTTTAAATATAGTTCAAAAATAGTTCAGAACTAGCAAAAAACGATACAAAGTGCAATAATAGGGAAAATATTGTGCTTACTTTCTATATTTTCTGTTGAGGCCTCTTATATTAATATTATGAGTTTTTTTGGCCCTTTGTGGTCCAATGTTGATTTCCTCCATGCTGTTATTTCTTTTTTTTTGAGATTATTTTTTGCTCCTCTTTGTTTGATTTTTTTCTCTAGTGGTGCAACCTCCTACATATGCTTAGAACTAGCACAAGACCATACAAAGTGCAATAATAAGGAAAAAATTGTACTTACTTTCTACATTTTCCATTAAGGCTTATTATATTAATCTTATGAGGTTTTTTTTGGCCCTTTGTGGTCCAATGTTGATTGCCTCCCTGCTGTTATTTCTTTTTTCTATGATTATTTTTTGCTCCTCTTTGTTTGATTTATTTCCTCTAGTAGTGCAACCTCCTACATATGCTTAGAACTGGCAAATAACCATACAAAGTGCAATAATTGGGACATGGTTGTACTTACTTTCTACATTTTCCATTGAGGCCTCTTATATTAATATTATAAGGTTTTTTTGGCCCTTTGTGGTCCAATGTTTATTGTCTTCCAGTTGCTATTTCTTTTTTCTGTGATTATTTTTTGCTCCTCTTTGTTTGATTTTTTCCCTCTAGTGGTGCAACCTCCTACATATGCTCAGAACCAGCAAAAAACCATACAAAATGAAATAATAGGGACAAGATTGTACTTGCTTTCTACATTTTCCATTGAGGCCTCTTATATTAATCTTATGATGTTTTTTTGGCCGTTTGTGGTCCAATGTTGATTTCCTTCCTGCTGCTATTTCTTTTTTCTGTGATTTTTTTTTCTCCTCTTTGTTTGATTTTTTTCATCTAGTGGTACAACCTCCTTAATATGCTCTAGAGTTCTTAGGATTCGTGGAGGACGACTCTTACCGATTCTTACTTTTCTATTTAATGGTGGTTTCAATGACTTTGAACTATTCAATTGCTTAATCCTTGGCATGCATCTACTTCCTATTCAATAGTTTCCTTTGTATCTGATTTGGTCTTATCTTTCTGAGTATGTTCTAGAAAATTCCTTGTATCATCATGTATCAACTCCTTTGAATCATCTATATCCTCTTGAGTTTCTTCCTTTTTCTGTTCATGTTGATCTTTAGGTTCCTATTGAGTTTTCTCAATCTTGATATCCTTTTCTTATATTTCTATGTATGGTAAAAGAATCTCCACAATATGAGTATGCTCGAGAAACACCTATTCCTCTATGGATTCTTTCTCTTGGGATTCTAGACATCCAAAAGGGTTTTCCTTGTCCACATGCCAATTTGTTTCAGGTTTGTTTCTAATTTCAAGACTGCTTCATTCTCTAGCATCTTCTGTTAGGTCCTTTTCCTCATTTAGTTTGTTATGCCATTCCATTCTTCTTTTGGGCTCCCATGTGTATTCAAAATTAATGATTTTTGGGAAGGCTTTAACATTGTGTCCTAATTTGTAGTAATTTTTCCACCTAGGAATAAATGTTTTATATTTAAACATATGCTTCTAGCTGCCCAACTTAGAGTGTATAGTGATATCATCAGGTGAATATATTTCCAAATCTGCATTCACGCAAATCCTAGAAAAATATAATCTAGTTCTGACATTAGTAGCTCCATCAAAATTTGTTACGGAGCCTAGATAATTTGATATACTTGTTAAGACTTCTGCCACCTAGAACGTGAGAGGAAAACTAACAAGTTTTATCCACAGAGGCATGAAATTTATGTTTTCCTTGTCAAGATCAAATGCAGAAGTCCATATTTTTGTAAAAAGATCCATGTTCCCAAAGAATCATGGACCATCCCCCAGTGCATGATTACAGTCCTCCAGTAGATTAAAATTAATGATTAAAAATCCTTTAGTCATTGAGGAAATGTCCATGTTCCTGCGAGGGTTCCATTTTCTAAAGGTCCATTTTCTTATGATGTTAACATTTATTCATGGCCCATGAAAATTTCCTATTAGAGATAAGTTATTTCTCTATATATCTTTCTCATTCATCACATCTAGTAAATTAAAGTGATGATTTTAACCTGAGATATGATGCTTGATTGCAGTCCTATGCAATGATTATTTCTATGTGCTTGGTCTTTATTCACATACGACATCCACCCACATGGTCTTGGAACCTTCACCTTTATTTTCATTTCCATTACCATCTTTGGCTCTTAATCCTCCTCCTTATCCATCCACGTTCCCTTCCCTGCACTCCATTGTAGAGTTCAAAATCACTCTCCCGCTCAAAATCCCTCTCAAAATCCCACTTTCCATCCTTAATTTGATTCTTTTTATTTAATATTAAGAAAACATTACTGAACGAAGAGATTGAATAATAAATTTACATGGTATAACCCAAAGGTTTCAAGGTCAAATTTTATGTTTGTCTGACACTTATTTATACCTTTGATGAATATTTATCCATAAACCTAAGAGCATAGAATATTTCTTCATAAGATACACCAAACTAAGATAAATCAACACTTTCCATGCATTCGTGTTTTTAAAGACTTGAACATCTTCATTCAAACTCTTGTCACTTTCATAACAGACCTGTAAACTATATACTTCACACTTCTAGGAGCATATGATAATAACACACATATCATTCATAGAAATCTTAACCTAAAAACCTTCTTAACCTCTGTTAACACCATTGAAACATAGATATAGAAAGACAAAATTATTCATGACACACACACAGTACTTTAACAAACTTTAATGTTCTACCAAACACATACATTCTTTGCATGAAAAATAGACTTGACTTCTTGATTGTAATTTTGTCCTTTATCCACATGTTTTGACTTTAAAATGTTGTTGAATGTCACTGGTTCATCCTTCTTAAATTTATTTACATGATTAGACTTTGTAAACCATACATGCTTGACCTTGGGAGAAACAAAATTCTTTCCATGACTTGGAGCAATATGATGAAAAATACCCTCTAATATGACCTTCTTGGTGACAACTATGCAAAAAATATGATACATATCTCATGATTGATGAAGACTATGATCTATTATATTAATCCATGGGTACCTAATTTTGAGGAACATTCTAGAATCTCTTTCCTTATGCCCATATTGATTGTAATAGTAACAAAGACCATGAAAAAAACTTTCTTACCTCGTAGTATTTGGTTGCATGATGGGATTAGAAATCACATTGCTCTTGGAATATACCTTATTGACATAGAAACACTCATTTTTTCCTTATTTGGGATTAGGGCTTGTTTCTTGACTTGAAAATTAAAACTTCTTGTCATGTTTTTCGAAACCAAGACCTGATTTTTCACTAGCTAACTTTTGAATTCTAAAGATATCATCTAGAGCCATAGTAATTTTATTAAACCTCTCAAAGTTCCTAAACCTATTGGATACCTACTTCAACTCTTCTTTCTAATTCCTTATTTCAGAATCATACATGATGGATTCATCCTCTCTAGGTTTTGGGGCTTCTACCTCTTCCTTGAGCTTCCTACACTCATCATCCATTCCTTTTATAATTGATGTCACTAACCTAACTCAAGATTATACTTTTTTTATTATCTGGTCATTCTCAACATTCATACAATTGATATGTTCTTCATATAAATTAAATAAGGAATCCAAAATTTGGTTCTTTTTTATTTGAAACATAAATTATAATTTATCCTTAGATGAATTCTCATGATCTCTCTCCAACTTACCCATTTTTCCTTCAAAATATTAGCTCAAGCTTGTTAATCTTTCTCAAAAGGACCTACTCTGATACCAATTGTTGGAAGCACAACCAATCAAGGAGGTGAATCATTGGGCATTAAAACATTCAATACCTTAACATTTATCCATTAATTAACCATCCATAAACTTAACCACAAACCATGAATCATGCATTCAAGAACTATAACAAAACATGGCAAAAATAGAACACATCAACACATGGAAACAAGATATAAGTATGAAACCCTAAAGGGAAAGAAAACCCACTAAAACAAAAATTTATTAGATTCATGTATCAAATTTAGTTAAGTACTAAATCAACAAGTAGAACCAACCCCATAAGGAACACCAACCTATAGTTTAGTAGAGCACCAAATCTACAAGGAAGTACAAACCCCCCTAGATTACTAAACACAAACCAAAGCCATTCTAAATTTGTTTCCATGTCTAAATTGTTTCTTGAACAAATGAATATGACACAATGAAGCACACTTTTCCTTCTATCTTCCTCAAAACTACTCTCTAGTATTCCTTTCTCACATGCTTCATCTTCAAGCTGATTTGAACATCTGACCTAGCTCAACCATATCAGATCACAATATATAGAATATACAAAACCATATCTTTCAAGTCACAAAGACCTCTTACTCTTTCATAAACACACTCCTATCTCTTAATTTTCTCATACTCTCACAACTAGCTCAAATGTGCTTTCTAATTTTTCTTTATACCCTTCTCATGATAATAATTGATTTGGAGGAAATTTTAAAGTTCATATGTTCCGTAAACCTCCCTTAAACATGACAAAATGATATATCATTCTGATACATTTCCGATGATAACAAGAACATAGGAAATAGGAGACTGGATGCAAAAGATGCCATTGGTCAAAGTTGGTCAAAATTGGGGCAAACTTGGTCAACTAGCAAATCAAGAGTTGACACATGGAAAAATTTTAAAATGGGAAAAATATTTTTTGAAATTTGGTCTTCATCACCCATAATCATATGGTTGTGCTTTTTTATTTACTCACTAGGTGCCATCATTCAGGATCGACACACTTTTTATAAGGAGGGGTGTCTTTGCTACCTTTTCTTCATATTATTGTTACCACAATTTTCTCTATATATGCCTTATATTTTCATTGCATGATGCATGTGGGATGATTATTACACAGAAGTGATATTGTGTATTTTCATTAGATCAAGTTAACTTATAACTTGGTGAGTTGATCATTGGTTGTATTATATTGGAGCCAAATTGGACCTATCTACAAAAATCTTGTTAGGATTAATTTCCACATTGATCAAGCCTTATGTCCTTACAACACGGTGGAGTGGTAAAATCCCTACCTATTGAGCTTATCTCCATGGAAAAATTAGACGGATCAACATACAACACAATACAACATTACATGGCTCCCCACATTGCCTTATCAATAAACTAAATCTCCATACCAACTGCCAACGTGGCAGCTGAACCTATATGGCGGGATCAACATTATATGGTTCCTAACATGGCCTTATCAACAAGCCCTTGCCAACATACTGGGTGGCCAATACTTACCCAATAGACGTGACAAAACTATCTACATGGTGCCAACTTAGAGTAGGGATAAACGAATACATCACCACCACATGGAAAAACATTTGATAAGCATGAGTGCAGTCATAGGGATATATAACGGCTAGACTATATTAAAACCACCTAATATCCCAAATCCTTATCAATGCGGGATTTACTCACTTTTGGCAAACAAAGATTGATAGAGGTAGTTAGTGGGACTAGACCCCCTAACCTTTGGGATCAAAAAATATCAACTCACCAATACACCACCATATCTTGTTGACCTATACAATGAGCTCGATTATATTTAAATAAGGGTTTTTGCTGGTCTGAGACTGAGGTAGAATAGAGAAAATTTCAGAAAATAGATATTTTGGAGAACTTAACCTTAGAATAAGATCTCAGAGTGAACTAATGACTTGTTGATAATTCTGATACAATCGTGACGGTGTGATATTTTTCCAGTCTTGGAGTTGTTGTGATTTTGTTTTATGCTACAAAAGTCACAAGAAGAAAAATATCCTATAGGAAGAACCTTTGAAAGTGATTGAGGAAGGTGAAAGACAAACATTGAGCTCCTCCAAGGTATTTTGAAGGTTTAAAAATATAGTATAACAAGTTTTTATCTATTTTTTGTTAATTGTAAGGGTTATTGTACTTGCAATTTGAATATTTTTGATGAATCAGTTCTCAAACTAACCCCAGAACGTAGGAATTATAAACCCCATAAACAATCCCTATGTTGTTTTATCTATATTTTCCTTTCAATATCTGATTATTTTGAGTAATTAAATTCATAATTTTAATTTGGATGTACAATTAATACCTAATTAACAATTTGGGGAAGATCAGTGAAAGTAGGAAAAAATTGAATTTTATGGACTTCGATCAAACAATGAATGAAGGGAATTAAAATTCAGTTTTGGATCAGTCTTAATTCAGATAAAAATAAGATTCTGATCAATTTTGGATAAATAAAAGTCCTAAAAATTGATGAATCTTTACGATCCTAGTAAACATTCAAAAAAGTATAATAATTACTAGTGTTTTTGGATCAAGTTTTAGTATAGGAGCTGGATGATTGCTTTAGTTTGTGTAGTTGGTTCATTGTAATTTAACATGTACATGTGCAATATAGGAAAAATGTAGAAGCAGGAAAAGCTCAATGAGATTAAGGCTTATAATCACCAGATCCAGAAAGATAACTCTCTCCTAAGATTGATGTATTTCTCCTAACAAGAGGAGAATCCTCTATTGAAATTAGAATTACAAACCAAGGATGATATCTTGGTAAAATTACATAGTTATTAGTAGAAAGGGGAAATACCTTTGAATTCAAATGCAAAAAGAATGACTGATGAATGCATTATAAGTTTGCTACTACTTGATTTTAATTCTTCTTCCCATTCAGATTTGAATTTGGATTTAATTAATGATGTTTTTGGTGATTTTGAAAACTATACTAAAGGAATTTTTTCTACATTTATAAATAAAATGGGATTTAATGGAAGTGGCCTTGGTAAGAACAATCAAGGAATATCTAACCCAATACAAGTCTAGGATCTTCCTTATTATGCAGGTTTGGATTTTCCTAGTGTGGGAATGTATATTGGAGAATCCTCCAGGCACACTGAAGGAAGATGAGATTCCGACAAAAAATTGTATGCCCCACTAGTACAATAGGTTAAATTTGGTAATAAAATTGAGAGAATAGGTAGTGAGATTCCACCTCTACTTTCTTATCATAATCACAAGCATGGGAAAAATTGCAAAATGTTTGAGGATCCACTCTTTCATTTTAAGCAATATGGTTATGATATACGTAAAATTATAAATGATTTTTCTTGCAGTTTTTGTGGATTGAGTAATCATTTTGTTGCCTTTTGTTGGAAGAGAAGGTATTTATTGCAGAAGTGGTTTCCTACTGAGATTAATGTGAAAAACCAATCTCATAGCTGTCAGGTGAGAAACGGTTAAAATATTTCCTTATCTAAAAATAAGGATAAGAGGAACTATTGTACTCATTTTCATATGAGTTGACACAAGGTTGAAAACAATTGGAAACTTCATCCAACAAACCATCCAAGAAATGGTAAGAAAAAGTTGTTAATCCACCAGTTAAGAATAAAATAACCTTGGATCTATCGACAGATAATCCACAGATGAGTCCATTTTACTTTGATATGGCTAATAAAAAATCATGCAATTTGGATAGATTTATATTTGCATAGATGTAATTGATGAATAAAATGTATTCTTTTAAGAGCATTTTTGTGGGATTCTGATGTATGATGAAAGAAAAAATTCACATATTTTCATTTTTCTTTGAAATTGGAAAAATGGCGTCACATGTAGGGAAGATCTAATGGAAAGGCTAATTATAATAAGATTTTACTTATCATTTGTTAAGGATGACTAAATCCATTCATGTTTTTAGCAGCAGAGTATGAAGATTCAGTGAGCATGGGTATAGTGTCTATTTTTGGAAATTTACATTTCAGTATCTATTGTTGAATGTCACTGTACAAATATGAACACCAAATTATTATTTTAATTAATATACAATCATGTTGTATTCATATATGATAATTAAAGATAATTTAAGTCCCATAAATTGGTCATTTATTGTAACTATCCTATATGGTTACAATTAGAGTGTACATATATTGCACTAACAAACTAGTTTTCCAATGTTACTTGGTGATATTCTATAATAGATATCATTTTCACCATTATGAGTATGCATACAATTTGATTCTATCCTTTTTAGAGTTCAGTATGTGGGGATAGATATTTCATTTACAAATTAACATGATTCAGTTTTGGCTATAGATATTTTTGGCATGTGTGGTCTAAACATTCTAGATTGTGATATTTGTATTGTTTAGATTTCATATGGATAGTGGACACTAGCTATTTTAGTATGTAGTTTTATTTTTACTGATATATAGTTTGGTGTAATTTATTATTTCATTGATTGGCTGTACCACAAGGTATCAGTTGGAAACTTTATTTTTGTTGTTGAATGGGTATTTTTATCTGATCAATTGTTTGTGATGGCATCACAGTGGGATGACAGTATACATGATACAGTGAGGTGTTCTCCTATTATTTGGGCATTGGGTTTTGTTTTTATACTGATTCAAGTTGTTTACAGAAGTTGACAGGGTCACAGAGTATCAGCGGACAATTGACTTTTTGTGGCTTATAATTGTCTATTTTAATTACTAGCTATTCAACATTTACATTGATTTAATCCATAATACTATTTATGTATCATCGATGTGTTTTTGAAATGCGAGATGGTTTAGAAATATTTGTGGGTAGAAAAAAACTTTTTGTGGACTAAAAGCCTTCCCAGTTGGGAGGAGTGATTCAGATGATATTTTGAAGTTAAGATGTTTTTGAAACATCCCTAAACCACCAGAGTATAGTAGAGCATTTCGATACCTTTCTGGCGATAATAAGAATGCTACAAACCGACATTTGATGCAAAAAGTAACGCTAGTCAAAGTTGGTCAAAAATGGGGAAAACATGGTCAACTAGCCAATCTTGACTTTACACATGGAAAAAGTGAAAAATGTTAAAATTGTGTTTTGAACATCGATCTTCTTCACTTGTAATCAGATGAGTGGGCCTTGTTATTATTTGGCTAAGGGTTCTCATCCAGGATCAACACACTTTTTATAAGAAGGGGTGTCTTTGCCACTTTTTCTTCATATTAGTGTTACCACAATTTTCTATATATATGCCTTATATTATCATTGCAAGATGCATGTAGGAATATTTTTTTTAGGATAGTGATATTGTGTTTTTTCATTGGACTGAGTTAACTTACAACTTGGCTAGCCATTCATTGGTTGTATTACATTAGATCTAACTCGACCGTATCTACAACAATCCTGTTTGGCTTAATTTCCACATTTCTTGGGCCTTATCTCCTGGCGGGGTGGTGAAATCCCCACCATTCAGGCTTATCTCCATGTATAACTCATCTAGATGCAACACAACACAACCTTGCATGGTTCCCAACATGGCCTTATTAACAAACCAAATCTACACACCAACCTCAAAAGTGGTGGAGGAACCTACATGGTGTGATCAACATTGCATGGTGCATAACTTGACCTTATTAACAAGCCCTCACCAACATATGGTGAGGTCAACCCTTACCTAGAAGAAGTGTCACATTTATCTTGCCACATCCATCTATGTGATGCTAACTAATTAGAGAAGGGATAAATGAAGCCACCACCACCAAGTGGAAAAATAGTTGATAAGTGTGGCCGCAACAACATGGATATATCGTGGCCAATCTATATTTAAACCTCCTAATATCCCAAATCCTTATCAATGTGGGATTTAATCACTTTCAGAAAACAAAGAACGATGGAGGTAGTAAGTGGGGATCAACCCAATAACCTCCAGGATCACAAAATTTGGACTCGCCAATAATCCACCATATCTTGTCAAGCTATATAATGAGTTCAATTATACTTAAACAAGGATTCTTGTAGGTCTCAAACAAAGGTAGAACATAGAAAGTTTTAAAAAAGAGAGTATTTGGAGCACTTAACCTTAGAACTAGAGCTCAAAGTGAAGTAGTGATTTATTCATAATTTTGATATGCTCATGAAAATATAATATTTTTCTCATTTTAGAGTTTTTATGACGTTGTTTTATGCTACAGAAGTCACAGGAAGAAAAAGATCGTAAGGGAATAACCTCTGTAAGTGATTCAACATGGTGAAATACAAGAATTGAGCTCTGCTAGGATCTTTTGAAGGTTTGAAAACACAATATTGTAGGTTTTATCTATTTTTTGTTAATTGTAAGGGTTATTGTACTTATAATATGAACAATTTTAATGGATCGGTTCTAAAATAAACCCACGAACGTAGGAATTTTGAACCCCGTAAAAAATTCTTGTGTTTTATTATCTTTGTTTTCCTTTTAGTATTTGATTATTTGTAGTAATTAAATTCATAATTTGAATTTGGATGCATAATTAATCAATAATTGACAATTTGGGCAAAACTAGTGAAATCACGTAAGAATTGAATTTTATGGGCTTTGATTAAACACTGAATTAAGGAAATTAAAATCCAATTTTTGATCAATCCTAATTAATATTAAAATCATATTGTGATCAATGTTGGATAAATAAAAGTCCTAAAAATTGATGAATCTTTACGATCTTGGAAAATAGTTAAAAATTATAATAACTACTAGTGTTTTTTAGATCAATAATAATACATTTAGGGAACCCAGATTATAGAAAACAACACTTACAAATATAATTATAAAATCCTATAAAAATCATCTGTAAGGCCATATAGGTCATCACCATCATCTAGAACCACCTAGACCACCATTAGGACTTAAGAATCCCTAAAGCACCAAAACAACCAAGACACGAAGAAGAGAATATTCTATAGAGAAAGCAACTTCACCAAAACATAGAAAACACTTAGACGTGTTATCTGATCCTTCAAAAACCTCCAAAAATCATGAAACAATCTGCAACAACATATCATGTCATGAAATCTTCTTGAGAACATGCACAAAGAAGTAGATTATGCTAAAATGTAAAATAATAGCCTAATCTGATGAAAGTTTGTAGTAAATAAATGAATACTAAAATATTAAAATAATACTCAAGAAATTAAGCAATGAAAATATGAAACCCTAATTACAAAGAGGATTAGAAGAGCCTTAGGTTATTCAAATATCTTGTTGGAATCTATCGTAGTGGAGAACAGATAAATAGAGACGGAGTATCATCACACAACCTTGAAGAAATGTGGATTTGATAGATTTGACTAGACTAAGGTGCCTAAAGAAAGATGGGGGATCTTGTGGGCACCCTAGTCTAATTATTGGGTGCCCCAATATATGTAGATGCCCACAAAACCTCCTTTGTGGTGTCGCAAGAGGTTCACACTTGTTTGCATTTGATCTCCTATACATCACTGTAAGAACGACGACATCATTGTAAACATGCAATGAAGAAAGCTCTTGCAAAAACCTCAAATAGGAATGTAATCCTAAAAAAAGATGCAAAATGAGGGGTCGGAGTGTCCTCAACCACCATAATGGTAGACTTACAATTGAGCACTACACTACATCTCATATCCAATTTAGTAATGTGTGTGTGCGGAATTGTGCCCTAGGTTTCTCTTGTGTATGTTACAATTGAAGTAGTGAGCAAGTAGTTAGATGCATAATGTAAATAATGTATGTGTTGAAAAAATAGACTTCCCTCGTATGAAGTGTGATGCAAATGAACCAAAATTTGTCCCTTTTGATGGAGATATATGGATGAAAATGGAGCTATAGATGCCTTTTATGGATGCAAACTTAGGTGGAGATAGTGGATTCTTATTTCTTGGTCCCTGAATATGATCACAAAACCTTATATTTATATGATTCCTTTTCTTAAATTTGTAATTAACCCTAAAAATTATGACTACCAACATGATATGATGCTCAAACGGCTAAAAGGGACCCAAAAAGTGTGACCAAAGTACAAATAGGACAAGGTCACCCAAAGGGAATGGGGGCACATGACGTTGGCATCCTAGATGGGGACTAGTGTTCTTAATGACAAATGTTGAAGAGGAAACAATTAAACTCTGAAAATAAAAGTGCAAGAATTAAAGTATCCAAAAAAACAAAGAAAGGTTGCCAAAGATATGGGTTAATTAGTATTTTTCTTACTTAGGAATCATAAGAATATTAGTATGCAATTATGAATAGATAATTACCTGAAGTGCATGATTTAGTGTCTACATTTTCCCCCACTTTATGTTGCTGAGTATAATGCTCGGTAACATAAAGTAGATAGAGATGTGTACCTGATATATTTGTAGATCGATGTATAAAGCATGCCGAGGGACTAGACAAATCATGGAAAAATGAAAAAGGTGGAGCATGGAGACTAAAGATGTAAAAGTGTAATAAAAAAGGTGATGAAAATGAAACTAGGGAAGAAACACATGTGGATATGCCAATGTGTGTGATGTGCCTGTTGTTCATGTTGATGTGTACAATGTTGGTGATGTTGACTGATTTCTTCCCATACAAATAGACTTGCAAAAGAGAAGATGATCAAGTAGTAAAATACACATGTATATGTATAAAAAAACATGTATGTAAAATAAAATGTTGAAAATGTGAAAAAAGAACACATGCAATTGATCCATGATGAGGAGAGTGTGTAGAAAGGATCATGTAGATGATGTCGATGTGAGTAAGTTTTTCTAGTTATCTCATACCAATGTAATGGAAGAAGTATAGGGATAAACTATTTGATGTCATCCTCTAACCTTTAACCACTTCCTGTTGTATAAAACACCACTATAGATGGTGTGTACTAGTTCCAAGGAAATTTTTCCCTATAAAAAATTGATGTGTGAATGCCCAGTGGTAAAGGACCCTCTACCCTGTCAAAATCCTCTGTAACAAGTCAAATAACTATGTAATTCTTGCCTGGTTACTTGCACTCTAGGAAAGACAATTATATTACCCCTGTTACTAGGACTCAAGGAAGGCCATTGTGTACTAAGGACCCAAGTCTGATTCTAAGCCCTATCCAAAACTGATAGTGTTTTATGTTATGTATGCTTTGTATGGGGTGAATGATTCACCCAAATTATTCCCCCCTTGTTTGGGGTGTATGCAACGTTGCTAAAGGATAATGCAGCCCAAAGGTGGACCAACCACTTAAAATGTGCCTTATAGGGGTAAGGGGATGTGCTTGGAAGAAACCAAGGCACATGCAAAAAAATGGCTAGAAAAAGGTGTTAGTATGAACCAGCATGCATGTAGAAGACAAGTGTAAGCTATGAAGACAATGTGTAAGCTAGGATGCAAGTAAACACGTAACAAGATAACATAAACCATGAAAAGTGGGTTATAAACATGGGACACCACTCACGGTGTCGCAAGACAATCAAGGATGTAGTGGTAGGAAATGAATAAGTGTGCACACAAGACAAAGTGAAAAGACAAAAAATAATGGCATAAAATGACAAGAAAGTACAAGCAATGTAACAGATAACCATGGTGATAAGTAGTCCTACAAAACAAATACTACACATGAAGCACTCATTAGCATGTTAGAAAGATAAAGATTATGTCAAATTCATGTATAAGTTAGTAAAGTAGCATGCTATGAAACAAAAATGAAACAATAACACCTATAGTGTATGAAAGTAGATTCCCCCAAGATCCGTTGTGGGACTATTACTAGATACTATACCAAACATCCATGATGTGTGTAATAGACCTGTATAATCTGCAATCACAACTAGAAAAGAAAGAGAACGCACATGTGTGTATGATAAATATAATGACATACAATGTATCTATATAGCATGTGTAATAAAGTGAACATATACAAGAAAGTGAAAGAAAGAGAAAATGCAACCAAGATATGCAATATATTGTTGATGGATGGAATGGAATGCAGAGTGAATAATAGGATACATGTGACCCTCGAGTGAACATAATTGTATGCAATGAGGTTCATTTTTTTATGCCCCTTCAATAGTTAAGAATTAATCATAAATGAGAGTGCGTCATTGTGAAATGGTATGAATGATGTGAGGAATGTGTAGTGATGATATGCGACATATAGATGAGGTGTAAGAATGTGTGATGATCTATCCTAAAGTTTGTATCACAACAAGATAAAAAAATAAGTGATGATTTATCCTAAATCATAAATTACTAAAGGATTCTAGAAGAAGTGATGATGTAGCCTATAATGTATATAACTAATGTAGGAATGTCCCATGATAGAAAGTTTGAATGTTTGAATGTGTGAGTGTCATGAGGTCCATTTGATTTGTTTACCCTCAACAATCTAGTATGGACCGTGAGAATAGAGTTTGTCATTGGGTAGTGAGTGTAGCGCATAAAAGTAGATGTGTAATAGACATGGGGATTATAAATAGTTATGTGGTGTGAAATGTGTAGTGTGTAATTTAGGATGTATAAAAGGTAATGCAAGATGCGTAGATGATATAAAATGTGTATATTCATGTAAGATATAATATGTAAGATGTTGGATATATGCATGTAATATGTGTGAAGAGAAAGGACGTGTGATGTCTATTGTGCAGTGTGTGAGGTTCATGTGTATAGGATGCCCTCAACAGTCAAGTGTGAGGGTCAAGTGATGTGAGAAATGAGGAGAGCCCGTATTGTATGCATGAATATAAATACATGGTATCATATGTATGTATGTATGAGTGATTATGTAATATATAGAGATGTCCATGAAGTATGTAGTGGGAAGATCAAAAGGGGTTCTTATTGTAAGATATCCCTCAACAGTTTTGTAAGAACTATAAGAACATGAGTGTTTCATCATGGGATAATGTTCAAAGAGTCACCTACCAAAGAACAAGTTTACATGAAGTGGTGGAAGCATGCGTGGAAAAAGTAAAAACATGACCATGCGATGGTGGCTGAAATGTGTTTTTGGCTATCAGTAGGAGTTGTTGCTTTGACAAAATGAATTTGAAATAGAGGTGGAGAAGGATGGGGAGGAATCTTGAATGGTGGTAGCTTAGGTGGGATTGATGACATTGCAAAAGAAATGATAGTAAAAGAAGGTTACATATTTTGACTTGGTAATACCATAGATAACATGAGTGGAGGCTAGGCTGAACTATACTTTTGAGGAAGTTTATTAGATTGACTTGGTAATTTCCCAGATAACTTGAGTGGAGGAGTAATACCATCCATAAGAGGAGGTTGAGTGGATTGAATAGGGGGAACTTGAGGGGCCGAATAAGGAACCTTAGAAGTGATAACATGTACTCATTAGACGTCGAAGGAGAAGATTTAGGAGCCCATTTGGATGTAGCACTTGTAGATGGACATGTAATAAAATGTTTTATAATGAATGAGATAAATCCTTGATGCTCAATATGTTTGATTCATCATTGTAAATCGTACCAATAATTTTCATTATGTCCACTGATTCAATGATAATTACAATATGGATGACCTTGATAATTTGATAGCTGATAAAGAGGATAGTAATGAGTAGTAAGTAAAGTCATCAATTGGTAACTACGGAGCTCAGTAATAATTTCATGTTGCTTAGTATTGCGATCAAAGGTGGGAGGATCTGGTAATGGTATGAATTGAGGCTTAATGATATGATCACATGTAGTAGACATATAATGAAGATGAGATGTAGAAGGAGAAAAAATATGAGCCTAAGAAGCATCCTTAAGATGTTTGATTTCAGATTTGAAAGATGTAATTGTGGATTCCATAGCCTTAAATTTTTCTTGAAATAAATAGTGAAAATATTTAATTGAATCCAACATGGGTTGATGATATGGAGGATCAAGAAGAATAGGGTCATTAAATAAATGATCAAAAAAAGAAGTTACTTGATATAGGGGCATATCTCAGGGAAGATACATGGTGTATAGGGCATTTTTAAAAACAACTTGGCAATTAGGATGAATTTGAAGTGAATTGGAAAAATATATTTAAGGAAGTTTAGGATCCATGATAAAAAGATGATATGCCAAACAATTATCCAAAGGAATGATCAAGAGTAGGGTTCACCAAAATGATAATTCTAAAATGTAAAATAATAGCCTGATTTAATGCAATTTTGTAGTAAATAAATGAATACTGAAATACTGAAATAATACCCAAGAAATTAAGAAATGAAAATATGAAACCATAATTAGAAAGAGGATTAGAAGAGCCTTAGTTTATTAGAATAGGTTGTTGTACTATGTCACAGTGGAGACCAGATAAAAAGAGGTAGAGTACCATCACATAGAAGCCTTGAAAAATGTAGATTTAGCTTGACTAAGACGCCTCAAAAGGGATGACGACGCTCGTGGGAACCCTATTCTGCGTATATTGTCACAAAAACTCATTTAAGATATCGCAAGAGGTTTTTACTTATTCACCTTTGATTTCTTGTACGTCTTTGTAAGACTTTTGATGTTTATGTAAACCTCTTATGAATAAAACACCCACAAAACCCTCAAATAGACATCAAATCCCTAAAAGGAAAATTGTAAAATAAGGGGTCAGACTATTCTCAACTACCACAATGGTGTAGTTACAAATAAGCATTGCACTACATCTCAGATCCAATTTATTTATGTGAGTGTGTGTGGAACTATTCCCTAGTTTTCTCTTGTGCATGTTGCACTTGAAGTAGCGAGCAAGTAGCTAAATCTAGAATGTAAATAATGTGTGTGTGGAAATAATAAACTCCCCTCCTATGAATTGTGATACAGATGAACCAACCTTTGTCCCTTGTGATGGAGCTAGATGGATGTAAACGAAGATATAGATGCATTTGATGGATGAAACCTTGGGTGGAGATATTAGATGCTTAATGCTTGGTGCCTTATTATGATCATACAACTCTATATTTATATGATTCCTTTTCTTGAATTTCGTAATTCACCATGAAAAGGTTGACTACTAAAAATACAAAATTATCGAACATATAGAGAGGAATCAAAAAGTGTGACCAAAGTACAAAGAGGACAAGGCCACCCAAAGGGGATGGGGTTTCTTGACACTGGCATCCTAGCTAGGCACTAGTCTCCAGAATGAAAAATGTTGAAGAGTAAAAAATCCGAATGAGAAAGTAAGAGTGAAAGAATGATAGTAAAAATAAAAACCAAAGAAAGGTGGCAAAATACATGGGTTAATTAGTACTTTTATTACTTATAAATCATATTAATATTAGTATGCAACTAGGACTAGATAATCACCCAAAGTGCATGATTTAGTGTCTACACAAACACCTTCAAAACTAGTCTTCATAGATCAAGTGATAACATCAAAAAATCTCATAAAAAATGTCATTTTGATATAAAAATTAAAATATCATAACCTCATAGTCATCAAAAAACTAAAATCATGCCATAAACAATACTGTAGATGTGAAGCCCATTGAAAACAACCCACTTGAGACCCAAGAAACAACCTAGGATTAGTTAGAAAATTCTGGAAGAATTTTTTTTTTTATTATAAGTGTCCACAACCAAGTTGCAAGACAACAGTTGACCCTATTAGGTTTTGAAACAAATCTAAAATTACAGGAACAAACTTTTCATTTATTAACAACTATCAGATCTCACAAGGTTCACATTTTAGTGTTAGAAGTTTCAGTTAGGTTCAGGGAGAAATTTACCCCATACCCACTCTCTAACAGGCTCAGAGTTTCAACTTGATTTTTCTTATAGTTAAAACTTCCAAAAATTTCCCTAAATCATTCTCATTGGATAGGAAATTTTCTCACCTTTCTGTTGATATAAATAAGTCCTCCTAAATCCTTTTAGAACTCAAGTTATGAGGAAGCGGACTTTAGGGGTAAAATTTTCCCCAAGGGGACACGTGTCAAGCAGGGGTGAAAATTAAATTTGGTTTGGTAGGTCGTGGGGTGGTTTTTAGATTTTTTCCTTACACGGGAGAAAATTCCCATTTGCGCCCGTGCCTCTGTGGGTCCTCTAAGGACATGTGGCAGCCTCAGATTCATCGCTGGGGAAAAAGGGAAGGGCAGAGAGGCAGAAGAATATTTGGCATTTTGCCTAAGAGGGAGGGAAAACCATTTGACGTCCATGTGCCCATGGGTTAGCCAGGGACACATGGTACTCCACACTACATCATGGGTAAAAGGGAGAAGGAGGAAGGCAGAGCAGTGGGGAGATTCAGTGAATTTCGCCAAAGGGAGGAGATGGGGTGAAAAGGGTAAATGCACGTGTGGGTCCGCGCGTCCGCGGAAGGAATTTTTCCCAAGGCATGGTGGGAGTATGGGGCCATGGGAATTTTATCAAAATTTTCCAAAGAATTTTTTGTGAAAAAAACAAAGGGTCCCCCCCCCCCCCACGAGCACCCAAAGCTACCACGTGACAGCCTGTGATAGGCCGTGGGACGGCAGGGAGAAAAGAATTTTTTTTCCTAAATTTTCAAAAAGTGCTAAGGAAGAAAAAATGTTGCGCCTCCACCGCTGCCCCATGAGGACATGTGGCAGCCTCTGATTGGTTACGGGCTAGTAGAGAAAAATTTAAAATTTTCCCCAAGAGAATTTTTAAAAAAAAATTCTAAGGGTAATTTCGACGGGAAATTTTCGGGCTACAGGCCCACCAGGGAAAATTTTTCCAAATTTTTCCCGCAAGGCAGGAAAAATTAAGAGGGCCATAACTTGAAATAAAAATATTAGTTTTGGGAAAATGAGGATTTTCTGGAAAGATTTCGATGCCCTCTTTGCACATGAATCATAAATTTTACTTTTTGATAAATTTTAAAGGGTCAATTTTACAAAAACAATCTGCAGGCTTTTAAAATACCAACTAGTAATTTCCAACTTTCAAATTTGATTAAATTGGATCTCCTCCTTCACTCAACATGTCAATCAGACATGGAGGATTGTTCTAGGGAGGGTTTAAAGTGTTTTTGGAAGATAAATTTGTTCAATTTATTCAAGTTTGAATTTTGTCCAACAATTGACAGAAAACAGTTGAGGGAAGGATTGGCTCAATTTTGCAATGTTCAAAATAGTTTTCTTAAGTTTTCTTTGTCAACTTGAGTTCATTTATGATACAACATACTAAATTTTAATATTTCTAAGTTGATTTATGTTTGCAGGTCCGAACTATGCATTTTAATTAAATTCATTTGCCAATTTAAAGTTTAAAATAGAGATCTATTTCTTTTAAAATTATATATCAATTTTATCCCTCAAATGTGACATTTCATTTCCAATCTAATCTAATACATTCAGTTGTTTATAAACAAACCATTTCAAAACTAAATTATAAAGTCAAATTTCCAATTTGTATATATCCAAAAGACAATTTACTCTATTTTCCTTACATACGTATTTTCTTTCCTTTACAATTAAAGAGAGATTCCAATCACAATATTGATATTCCAACTCAACCCAACAATGCAATGAGAGATGAACGTGTAATTCTTTATCAATTCAAAAGGAGATACCTCTTTACATTCTCTCTTTTTTTTTTCCCTTGAATGCAATTAACAGAAATTCTATTTCTTTCTTTTCCATGTACATAGCAGAATGTAAATGTCTTTGACAATTCAAATATATATATTTCCAAAATCAATTACAAGATCATTTCTTCACAAGTATACATTTGAATTTCCATCCACATCAAGTGGGAAAGGATTAAAATGAAAGTGTTTTCACAAGGGACTATCAAACTACATTTTTCCTTTGCTCCAGGACAACAACATGCACATTTTCTCTTTCTCCAAGTTGATCACAACAAAAGAGGGGGAAAGGAAATGCTCTCCACCCAACCAAGACATCCAATGAAAGGATAAGCCTTCCTTCATCATTGGCCCCTATGCCCCAACCAAAACACAATAAGAGGTGTGATTCAACCCATGGAACTAACGGGCTTCCACAACACACAACATTCTTTCAAACATGCACATTTTAATATAAAACATAGTTCAATACAACACAACATTTCACAACTACAATTGAAAACATTCCAATCAAAACTCAGGCTTGATCATGCAAGCCAAAGGAGCAAGGTCTATGAGGGAAGCTACTTATGTCTCCCAATTGGTAATTGGGCATCCACCAGTAACAAACTACTAAAATAATTCATCACACACATATCCTTATGTCCCCCACAAATCTCTCCTTATGCCCCCCCACAGATTTCCTTATGCCCCCCACAAGTAAGAAATGTAAGCTATTTCTTTTCCATGGTAGATCGCAAACCAAAACTCCCTCCACAAAACTATGATGCCAATGGCATTCCTTATGCCCCCCCACATGGATTCCCCATAGCCTTCTCCTACACCATCCCTATGGAATTCTACCCAACCAGCCAAATAATACAATAAAAAATCCTCCATTCATACAACACAACAAGAAAATAACAATAATAAAAGAAGGAATAACCACCTACCTTTCCATGGTAGCTTTTGTTTCCAAACAACAATGTTCAAATTCCCAAAACACAGTCCAAAATAGCAATCTCCAAAGCATGCAAAGCTTTCTCCAACTTCCTCCAAAAGCAAGAGCTCCAACACAAGAAAAAATGTGCCGCCAATGAAGTTGCAAAAATATTCAACAACCCAAAACAAGGCAAGAGTTTGAATTATATAGAAGAGGGAAGAAGAGAGGATAATGTGGATCTATGTAGGATGCCACATCACACATCCTCAAATTCAAACACAAAAGACAAAATTCATTCTCCCAAGCACAATAAAGAGGTGGGTGAAAATATGACAAGTTACTTGCACACTCCAAAAATCCCACACCTTAAGGGACAACAAAATTAAATAAAATGTAAGAAAGTGCAATTAAAAACATGCAACATGACTAAATAAAATGCATTATAAAATTCACAAATCACTTCTCCAACCATAAGTATGGTTGGTAAATTAAATTTAGAGGCATGGGACAAGTTTTACTTGTCCCACAAGCCTCCAAAAACAGCCCCCAAAGACAAATTCGAATTTGTCATGGAGGTGGAGTATTTCATACTCCAAAACTTACTTACACAACTTACGTGTCCCTTAAAAATTTAATACAAACAACCAACAACTCTTATAATTACTTTCCCATATCCCAATTTAATTTATTCAAATTTTAATCATATGATTTCTCGCATTAATCTATCACAGTTTAGTTAATTAAAAGAAGGGAACACATTCCTAAGAAAATACATACAACAATAATAAAAATTAACCACATCAATAAAATACATAATACCCATAGTCACATGTAAAGGTAATTCCCCCCCCCCATGGGAATCCCTAACAAAACAACACACAACACAATAAAACGAGTTGTCATGGTGACCTTGTCGAATTCACCTAGAATTCCATTGTGGTTGGTCTTCTATCCCTTGATGTTTTGTTGAGATATTTTTAACCTATAAAATAAAAATACCTCCTTCAGCCTCATGGAAATATCATAACATCCAACATGATATAAATGAATTCAAAAAACCAACTATATAAATGAATCAAAACAACATCGAAGTAACTACATCATTTGCATTTTTAATCAACAATTATATCATCATCATCAAATATCTAAAATCACATGTCTGAACAACATCGATAAACATCCATGTCAAATAGTATATCATCATCCACATATGAGTGTCTCTAATGCCCATCATGCATCATAATCAAATCAAGATCAACAATAATTTGTAGACACCTGTAGTTTGATCAATACACTATTATTTCTAATGGTGCACTAGTGCTTCTTCCTTTTGCAAATTGATGGCACACCGCCAGTTAGGCCTATCTAACTCTCTTCCTATGACACCCTTTTGGTAAATTTTCCTCTCATAAACCATTTAAAATAGGTTGTTATAGCCTCGTTCTAACTACATTAGTTTCTTATTTTCTTCTAGCTTGCTTATATTAGCTTCGCAGAAGATCAATTCACTTAGTTGGATTGATTAAGCCCTTTAGAACCCTTCCAGAACCCCAATTACTCTCTAACAGAGATTAATTAATCTAACTTAGGTTAATTACCCTAAACATAGTCAAATCACTTTGAATTGCTAAAAGTGCTTTTTGGACTTTAGCCTTTGTCCCACATGCACCCAATTCTCTCTTTTCTTCCAAACCAAAAACTATAAATAGAGATATACCCCCTCCCTCATTTCCTAAGAATTCTCTCTTCTTCCTAGCACAAATTATAGCAATTTTTTTAGGCTTTAGTTTGTATTTCATATTCTTTCATTTGAGCTAAAAGCATTTAATCTTGTATTTCATAGCATTAATATGGAGTAAAATGGAAGATCCATTGGCCTTGAAGCCATTACTGGGGAGATATCTTTCTCTTAACACATAAAATGAATGCTTAGATCCTGTTAGGTTCATTATTTCAAGCTTTCAAAGAATAGAGATTAACGTCATTTACTTAGTTTTCATGTTTATTTCAACGTAATGTATGCAAAGAAGAGAACCTTTCTCGTTTCTTATCACATGGTCCATTGATTAGATTGTTAAAAGTCTTTGGGGTTTCTTTATATATTCTTACCCCAAATCCATGGCTTTTACAACTTTTCATTCAACACATTTGGCATGCTCAGTGGGACACTTATGTCCATCCTCCATTAATGGAGGTCTTTTAGGTTTTTCAAAGCTCATTTTCAATATTTTTTCTCAAATCACTTTTAATTTCCTCATTTTTATTTCTAACTCTAGATAAATGACCTTAATTTGTATACATTTTATGGGTTTGATATAGAAATAGGAAACTTTGACTAACAACTAACATGTTTGCTCTTGAAAATTTGAAAATCCGTGTTTTTTGTAGGTTTTTCACAGGGTGCGCGTAGGTGTCCAACAAGGGGCGCGCACATGTCAGAACCCTAGTGTACCCATCATATCAAAGCACATACCTATCAGAAGGTCCTCATCATTTGCAAATTTAACCTTTACAAGGACATGCACGTGTCTCTGTCATCTAGGGAACGTATCCGCCTTTCTGGTCGTGTATGTGTTAAGTGCTAGACTGTGTAAAAAGTCTATTAAACCTTTACAAGGACACGCATGCATCTCCATCATCTAGGGCATGTATCCACCTCTCAGGCTGCGCAAGTGTAAAAGGACCGACTGTGTAAAATTTTTTATAGTTCTTTGTTTTAGGCTTAAGCGTGTACACATCGTAACCTAAGCGTCCATGTCAATATAGGTGCAACTCTATCATATTGTGAGCATCTGTGTTTACTACATTAGGTTTTATTAATTTTTGACTACATACGTACTTGTTACATGGGGCGCATATCCATCAGTTAGGACGTGCTGGTGTTGGTATAGGCGCACAGGTGTTTGTGTTAAATGTGAAAATTTTTTACAGTATGTAAAAACTTTCCTTTTGATCCATTACTGCAGGTTTTTAGGACTAATAATTGGTAAAACAAGGTTCTTTCTTAAAAATTTCAGTTTGCATAGATTAAAAGTGTTTTGTTTTTGACTTAGAATTATTTTTTGTAGAAGTGTGTATGCTCTCTCCTCGTGTATTCCAAGGCTATCTTGGAGATCACAAACACTAATACAAAACTCATATAAATTGTTCAAAAAACACTTGCTTTATAAAGATTGAAATAAAATTTTCATTTCAGTAGAGTTTTTCACGATTGCGTATGCTCTTCCTTCGCACCTTTTTTGGCAATCTTAGGAATCAAAAGCAAAGTGGGAAACTCTCTTTCTTGACATCAACTTATGAATTGGAAAATTACTAAAACTTGTTGTCTATAGGACCTATCGCTTGTCGAAGAAAGGTGTCAACAAAAAAACACAAAACTTCTAATACACATGCTCTTACAGGTTTCCAAATGGTGTGCTACTTAAAACCACATTAAGCTAAGCAAGATAAAAAACACACCACATTCAAAAACATTGTATTGTAGGTTTTGGAAAAGGGTACGTCCCTATCCGTTCAACTGAAACATAACCCCTTTGGCATAACGCCTTAAGCTATAACAATGGGGGTGGTACCAGGAACCCTAAAGTAGTCCACCACTATGTAACCTCGTGGATGAAACAGGAAGCACTCTACTTACCCATTTGACTAGTATGTCTTGTGAGTTAGAGTTACAAGTTGTCCATATCGCAACCTTAGTAAGAGTACATGATGGATGATTTCATTTCCCACTGTACGTGAAGGAGGAAAAAGCCGAGATACTCCAAAACTAGTCATTATGACTTTTTGGGTAAATCGTTCCTCGGTCTTAGACAACCTTGTAATGCCTAGTTGAAAAAACTTGTTAGGGAAGCCATTTTGTCAAGGAGCACACTTTACTAGTCCTTGTTGCTTCAAGCCATCACAAAGTGACAACTCATCTGGAATCTATAAATTTTTTGTTGAAACAAGGCAAAGAACCCTTGTGAGTTTGAACTGAGTGTCTTTTTCATCACGGAACTAAGCCACGTCCCACTTTTTCTTAGTTTTATTCTTGTTTTCAGACGAGGCAAAGCTCTACCTAAGTATTTCTTAGCTTGTTTCCATCTTTTGATCAGTATCTTTGCATTCTCACTACCCATTTTTTGGGGTGAGAAAGGTGCATACGTCACACATTTTTATCAAAGATAGTACTCGTAACTTTTTTGTCCATTTATGCCCATCCATGTTTGTGCTGGGTTGTTAAACGTCTAAAGTACACGGGTATGCTTTTCGTATCTTTGATAAAAGTTCTTCCATCTTGATTTCAAGATCATCTTCACCGCTATGTATTTGGTTCATCTTTTGTCTCTTCTTGAGTTGATAGTTTTGTTCACATCCTAGATGTACAATCTTGGTACTTACATTGTATTCTCATTTTGTGAGGAGATGGTATAAGTCCCCTTATTGCATGGTTACACTACTCACATGATTAAAAATTCCTTGATATACTTATTACTTGGTTTTAGTTTCGACGTCATCTGAGTCTTCTTGAAAAGTGTTGATAACGCCTTATATATCATAATAAATTTATCATGGTACTAACACCTTGCTTTCTCAGTTAATGTATCACGGTGACGTTATTACACTATATCTATTCGTGACTTCCATTTTTCATAAGGTTGGCTTTCATCAGCATTTAAACTAGTTTTAAGTATACCTTGTTGAGGGACTGCGACAACATCACGTCAGTGCTTAGACCTTGTTGGGGTTCTAACTTGACTTACATATTGATACATCATTTTTGCTATCTTAGGGTATATGCTTGGCAATAACAAATTGATTGGTCATAACATTAGGTGTGCATATGAGTGTTTCTTGATAAAGACGATTGCATAAAACTACATCTAGGATACACTGTAGTATAATACTAACACCACCTTGAACGGCTTACAGAAACTATAAACTTAGGGGTTATGCTAGCTACATACAGACATCCACTAGTGATGCCTAAAATCATAAAAATGGCAGCCAAATCAAATGAACATGATGTGGGATAAAACCCTTTCGACACCTTCCCATTCAGTGGTCATAATTTAGGACCGGTATTCTCTCAAGTCAAAGATACGGAGACATTAATCGATCATAGTGGAGAAGATTTAGACTCTTCGAGAGAACAATAAAGGTTAGACCTAAGTAGATTCAATGAAATCCTATATTACAACAAAGATCAAGTACTTGCAAGAGTCTTGGCATTAGGAGTTAAACTTCCGCACAAGCGCGAAGAAGAAACAAAGGTCGTTAACCCTAACTTAGGAGAGCAAAGATTCATCTTAGACATGGATAATCCTTTTGATGTGGGGTACGCTTCCACTTCTAGGAAACATAAGGCCACTGTCGAAGGTGAACCATCACGTAAACCTCACTTTAAGGCCTCGCTTAAAGTGAAAACTGAGCGGAAGGCCTCCCCTCCTCCAAAATTTGATGAAGAAGAGGATACCTTGGTTGAGGAGGAGATCCTCCAAAATATGATCTTGAAGTTGAGTCAAAAATTAGAAAACCTAGGCTCTTAAAAAAGAAACATGTGTAAAGACAAAGACAAAAAAAAACTTAACGATTTTCAATTTGATCCACATACGGACTATACCTTTAAGGGAACTCAGGCCCAAAGGTCAATATCACCTACTAAAGATCAACTTATTCAGGATGAATTAAAATCTATGAAAGATACGCTCACGACATTACAATAGGGAATGTAGGCCAAAACATAAAATATTCGTATGAAGAACTATGTCCGTACCCCTTTGATAAGGACATGTTACAACAACCTTTCCCAAAACACTTGATTGTCCCCAAGTTTGATAAGTATAAGTGTAAAATTGATCCTCATGATCATATAAAAGACTTTTACATGGCTTATCAAGAGGTCATGTATAGTGATAATTTCTTGATATGACTTTTTCCTCGCAGCCTAGGAGTCATGGAATTAGAATGGTTTTATAGCATACCTAAGGGTTCCATTAAAACATGGTCCACGTGCTAGTAGAGAAATTTGTAAGGCATTACTCCTATAATATGGAGAGTGACATTATGATGAACGATCTATGCAACACAAAACAAAAACCCAATGAGACATTTGCAGGATTTTTACAACGATGGCATGTGGGTTAGCTAGTCACTTTCCTTGTGCCTTACTAGAAAAATAGTTAGTGAGCATATTTTTTCCTAACTTGAACCCAGAAATAGCCTTTCACTTGCAAATGCATTGCAGCTCAAACTTTAAAGAAATCATCAAGAAAGGTAATCAAATTGAGAAAGAACTCATTGCCAAAGGAACGCTTAAACCTATTACTAAAAAAAAACATGAAGCCAAATCCATAGACAAACCTAAATTCTTCAATAAGAATAAACATGTTGTTGGTGATGGCATTATAGACTCCAAGAGAGTCCAAACCATACAGATAGACCCACTCTTAAAGATTTCACAAGGGCCTTGTCCCAAAGAACCTACAAAACCTACGTTCACATCTTTGACAGAATCCTTATCTACCATCCTAAAATAATTAGATGGTGCAAAGATGGTAGAATATCCAACTGCAACAATACCATATCCGGAAGACGCTCTGAAACCAGTTTGGTTCAAAGAAGATGAATCTTGCAACTTCCACTGTGTTAAAGGACACAAAACATATAGATGTTTGAGATTATGCCATTAAATCTAAGACCTCATAGAGGTCCGGAAGATTGTTATAGCGTCTCCCCTCGAGACCGGTAAGAGTTCAAATGAAAAAATGGGTATTTATAAGGAACCTTTTCCTAACCATATAGATAAGAAGGAAAGAAAACCAGACCAAGGGAAAATTCCAAAGACTATAGGATTTCTGCCTATGTGTACCCTACAAATGATAGTCCTTATGATTCCCTCATTGGATGTATTAATTCATCTAACAAAAATATTAACGCCATTCATATTTTAGAAAAGAGTTGTGCAGTTGGGACAAGACGTGCCCGCTTAATCATACCAGATCCTATGCCTATCCTTGAGGAAAGTCAATATAATTTGATAGAGCAATTAGAAAAAACATCTGCTAAGATATCTATCCTCGATCTCCTCAAGATCTCTAATGCCCATAAGAACATATTGTACAAAACTTTGCAAAATTTACGGGTTTCCACAGAAATAGATCCCATGAACTTTCAAGCCATGATTGCACGCTTAGACACCAATGATCATATTAATTTTGATCATACTGCAATCCCGCATAATAACCTAGAGCATAACTTGCCATTATATCTCAAAGTGGTGGTTACCTGTCATAAAATCAAAAGAGTACTTGTAGATGGGGGATCTGGTCTAATATTTGCACCTTGAAGCTGGTAAAGTAGCTAGGCCGTTCAGAAACAGAGCTAGGTGCTAAAACTATCACAATCACAACATATGACAATGAAGAAAGAGAGTCAGTAGGGACTATAGTGGTTCCCATGGAGGTAGGACCCACATGTCATGACACAACATTTCATGTCCTTGACTTGGACCTTCCATACAACATGCTCTTAGGATGCCCATGGATCCATGCCATGCAAGCTATTCCATCAACTTTTCATCAGTGCATCAAGTTATGTCATGAAGGGCAGGTGGTTACCATTTTGGGTGACCCAGAACCTTTCACACATTGTAGGGCTTTGCACAGTTTTTCTCATGCAGCTTATGAATGTCCTTCTGTGGATGTTGTTGTCCCTCTACAAATGGAGGCCATGAAAAACCAAATAGATTCAGAGTCTCTCACGCCTTTCAATCAAGATTTTCCCTCATTGGTCAATCCATTTGCTTCATGGGAGGCCACATCAGCAAAATATGGCCCAAGTAGGCCATTCACTCTTGAGCAGGCTCTGTTGATATCAGACTTATCAGTATCCCCTAGGACAAGGGGTAAGCCTTATTTTCAGTTCAAGAGCACCCATGAACAATGTCCTAAACCATTGGAAAAATTTGTCCATAGTGGCTTCCTATCTAAGGAGAAAATGTTAGAGGACCCAACTAGCAGAGTTCTAGAAGGTACCATGGCTTCATGCAATCAAGCACCTCAATACATCAAAGGTCCTCACATGATTTTTTTCATGGGCTATAGCGGGTTTGGATGTGGCGTTAATGCACAAGGCCAGTTGGAGCCTATCCCTATCCCTCATTTTAAAACTAATAAACATGGCCTTGGAATAAGGCCCCATGATGCTCTACCTTCTGAGAATGATGCCACCTCTTCTGAACATGAGGATGTTTCATCTCATTCTGATAGTGACGCAGATTCCCAATGTAGCCTTTATGAGGATCTTGCCTCTACGAACCTATTCCCAGATACATCGGTCCTTACCTTATCTGAATCCATCCCCCTAAATAAATGTCCAGTAGCCCTTGTATATCCTGAACTTATAGATTGGGATCAACAACTTCACGTGCCATGGAATTTCTTTTAAAAATGATGAGGCATTCATAGATTTCATGGCACTCAAGGACTTTATTCCGGCTAGAGACCACAAGAAAGGATTTAAGATTCAACTAGATGCTTGTGCCTACTTCAGGGAAGAAGTAAAGATGTGCAGATGGTTGAATAAAAATTTTGTAACTAAAAGTATACTTACTTCTGAGAAACCAAGCAAGAAGGCTCAACGGAAATCCCATAGTGATAGACTCTTTGATAAGCTCATAGACAAACAAAATGAAGAGTCTAAAGATGAAGTGATTTATCCATTCAAAGATGATCATGAACTACCATAGGAGGTCGATCTTACTCTTCCCCCTGATCCTACGTGGATGGAAGATGCTTCTAAAATGCTTATTGAGGAAACAATCAGCGTCAACATTGGCTCAGAGGAGTAACCTAGAATAGTGAAGTTGGGAGCTTCACTCTCATCTCAGGAACAAAAGACCTTTGTAGAGCTCTTAAAAGAATACGTGGACATATTTGCGTGGACATATGTAGATATGCCTAGTTTGGACCCCAAGCTAGTTGTGCACACATATGCCAAACCAATCAAACAAAATTTAAAAAAGATGCATCCTAAAGTGGCACTCTTGGTCAATGAAGAATTACAAAAGTTGTTAGCTATTGATTTCATAAAACCTATAGACTATTCAGAATGGATCTCTAACATAGTCCCAGTACTGAAAAAACCTGTTGGAATAAGGATCTGCATGGATTTCCATGACATCAACAAAGCATGTCCAAAAGATGATTTTCCCCTACCTAACATTGACATGATAGTCAATTCAACCGTTGGCTATGAAATGTTTTCCTTAACGGATGGTTTTTAAGGTTATAACTAGATACAAATTGCGGAGGAAGATTAGCATAAGACAACATTTATCACCCCTTGGGGAACATTTTGCTACAAATTCATGCCCTTTGGGCTTAAAAATGCTGGGGCTACTTATCAGCAGGCCATGACAATTATTTTCCATGATATGATAAGTGACATCATGGAGGATTATGTTGATGATATCCTAGCAAAATCCAAAGGTAGAAAAGAACACCCTGAAGTGTTGAGGCGTATCTTTCAGCACCTAAGAGATTATAAGGTTCGTTTGAACCCTAAGAAATGTGTCTTTGGTGTTTTATCTAAAAAATTCCTAGGGTTCATTGTTTCACAAAGAGGGATTGAAGTGGATCCTGCAAAGGTTAAGGTTACTGCTATCAAAGAAATGCCACCACCTACCACTCTCAAGCAAATAAGGATTCTACAAGGAAATATTCAGGCAATCCATCACTTTATCTCACAACTTGCGGATAAATGCCACCCCTTTACTCATTTGCTCAAGAAAGATGTCACATTCAATTGGGGACCTGATTGTCAAAAATCCTTTGCACTACTCAAATAGTACTTGTCCATCCCACCTGTACTAATGCCACTTACCCTCGGTGAACCTCTCCTCTTGTAAATTTCCACCACCCAGTTTGCCATTGGTGCATTACTTTCCCAATATGACTAAGCACATAAAGAGAGATCGGTTTACTATCTTAGCCACACCTTGATCGCATACGAGCTGAATTATCCCCAAATAGAAAAGGCCTACTTGGCGGTTGTCTTCACATTTCAAAAGCTTTGCCATTATCTCCTGAATAATAAAACCAAGCTCATATCTAAAGTTGACCCTCTCAAGTACCTTTTATCCAAACCTTCCCTCACAGACCGAATGGGTAATTAGATCATTCTCCGGAGCGAGTTTGATATCAGTTTTGTGAATCAAAAGTCTTTAAAAGGACAAGTATTGGCTGATCAGTTGGCAAAAGCTCCTCTCCCAGGAATGGAACCTTTATGCTTAGATTTACCAGATGCATCTATGATGTATATTGAGGAATCCGTGGAATGGCAGGTTCATTTTGATGGATCTTTTACCTTCCATGGATCTGGAGCAGGAGTGGTGCTCATCACTCCAACTGGCGATGTCATACCACGAGCATTCTGGTTGGGATTCCCATGTACAAATAACATTGCAGAGTATGAAGCACTCATCGTTGGCCTCAAGCTAGCTATTACATGGAACATCAGACAACTACGAGTCATTGGAGACTCTCAACTTATCATAAAATAGGTTAATGATGAGTACAAGGTTAAAGATGAGAAGCTTATTCCATATAAGAAAATGGTTGAAAATTTGAAGGAATATTTCACACAAGTCATATTTGAACAAAAACCAAGGTCGCATAATAGATCCGTGGATGCTATGGCTACTATTGGGTCTCTCTTACACATAGCACCTAAACAAATCAAGATGCCTTTCTTTGTGGAACATTTACAGGTACCTTCATATGATATTCCAGAGTCATGTTTGGCATGTGAAGTTGTTGGTCCTTTATCCCCTTGGTACGACCCTATCTTCCAATACCTACAAGATGGCACTTTTCCCCCTGACATCACCCATTCTGAAAAGAAATCCCTTATTCGCCGCATAGCCCGTTATACCCTCCTAGGAGGTACCCTTTATCATCGTGGCTACGATGGGAATCTGCTTCACTATTTGGATGTTACTGATTCTATCCACGCAATTAAGGAAGTACATAGTGGTATTTGTGGAGCACATACTAGTGGCATGGCCTTAGCTAAAAAGCTATTGAGAGTAGGCTATTATTGGCCTACCATGGAATCTGATTGTTGCAACTTCATCAAGAAGTGTGAGCTATGCCAGAAATATGGAAATTTAATATATGCACCAACACAAGCCCTGTAACCTATTGCAACACCTTGGCCATTCTCTAAATGGGGCCTGGATCTCATAGGGAAGCTCCATCCTTCTTCATCAGATGGTCATACTCACATCATCACTACCACTAAATACTTTACCAAATGGGTAGAGGTTGTCCCTCTTACCTATGTCACCAGTGCACAAATTTCAAAATTCATCATGAACCATCTCATATGCCGCTATGGGATCCCCATGACCATTTTCAATAATAATGGTAAATCCTTCAAAAATAAAATGGTTAAAACATTGTGTCAACGCTTCCATATCCAACTTAAGTGGTCTACCCCTTATTACCCTCAAGGTAATGGATAGGTAGAAGCCACCAATAAGACCCTTGTATGGATTATGGAGAAAATGGTCAGTAAAACCAGCCGTAATTGGCATCTGCAGATACATCCCGCCCTCTGGGCCTATCGTACTTCCATCTACACTCCTACTAGTGTGACCCCTTATTCACTTGTCTATGGCACTAAAGCCATCATACCTTTGGAAGTGGAGCTTCCCTCTCTGAGAATATCTCTCAGAGACTATCTTGATAAAGATGAAGACTACAAAGTTGCTCGCCTAGCAGAGTTAGAACTATTAGATGAAAGGCATATCAGAGAGCTCAATCACCTAAAATTTTATCAAAACAGAGTGTCTAGAGGATATAATAAATGCATCATTCATCGGGAATTTGATGTAGGAGATCTAGTTCTCAAAGAAAATCAAAATAACACCATCAAAGATAGAGAAAAGAAAGGAAATTTTGAGGCTAACTAGTTAGGTCCTTATGTTGTAATTGCAAAATATGGATCAGGGGCCTACAAAATTGCATATTCAGATGGTGAAGAGCTTCTAGAACCTATGAACACCATGCACTTAAAGCGGTTCTACGCTTAAGCATGATAGGAATATCAAATAAGCACTAAAAATTTCAAAACAAAGAAAAAACAAGCAAAAAAATGGAAAAATGAGAAAATAGTACCAGAAAAAGTAGGTCATCCTCATGTGAAAACCACACAACTGTGGCATGGGGGGCAGGTCCTTGAGTGAAAACTATTTTTTGGCACTCAAGGAAGATTTTTTGGACACAAGTTACTCTTACGGAAGGATGGGTGATCATTACCACTTTTTAGATACGACCTTTTCTGCTAGGTCTAGGAACCCTACTAGGACCACCTTTGCCTTATCATGATCTGGTTTGTTTGCTCTTATATCAGCATGGAGGACATCACCTTAGCATACTCCCACCTAATGATGAGCATGAAAGTACCATTATCATCTTCATGTGCATACGTGCGTGGCATTCTGCCCTTTGTATATTCCCACATCATGCTGGGGGCATCCACACTTCTTTGTTCTTGTACATTGTTTTCAAAACATGACCTTGGAAAATACAAAAACATTCCAAAAATGATACACAAAAAATATAAACATCTAGAAAATTTCCCTTTTCAGGGATAAATCTACATTCGTCTCACAACGCTATCTTTGAGAAACCTAGAAAAATAGTGACAAATGTAGCTGCGAAAACTTATCTTTTTAGATAAACCCAAAAACATTAGAAAATATGTCAATGTTGTCCCGCAAAAACAAAGTAGTGCTTTAATTAATTTTAGTTGTTGGTTTGTATAGTTTTGATGTACTTAGTCTGTTGAATTGTTAGTTCTTTTAGTGGATCATTTGCTTATCTAATTTTGAATCTTGTTTGATTTAAATTATGTATTGCATTACATACATTTGAGGGCTCTCATGCTTGTAAACAATTGTTGTAGATTTCTTTGTTTGTTGTGTGCATCCTTTTAGGGTTCATTTTTACTTGCTTAGATTAGATCTCATTTTTATCTCTTGTTAAGGTTTTGTGCATGTGTTTGTTTAGTAGTAGTATGTGTATATTTGTTTAGTTTTGTTAACTTTTGCTTGTATGTTTTTGCATGGTTGTTTGTTATCACATCTATCATCTATCATTTCATCACTTTTCTAACATCATTCACTACATCATATATATACAAAAAATGCTAAGTATTACATCATGCATGTATGCTAAGCTAATCATCAAATATTGTATCATCAATGGGGGCAAGAGGGGTTGCGCATAATCACAAATCTATCCCCCCCCACACCAATATCATCTAGTATCATCCCAAGTGCTAGCATACAAACTCAGAAATAACTCATGAATCTAAAAACATGTGTTGCCATCTACAGATACATCATCAAATATGAAAGCAGGAAATACATACATTTCTAAATCTAAGATATGCCACATACATGAAGGAAAGGACAAACATACATCATAAATCCATCATACAATGATACATCAAATGTCCATATATACATGTATAACTGTCTAGGTCAGTACTCAAAATAATACATCATCGATACAATGTGCCATCAAAAAGGGGCATGCATAAAAAAGAATCAATCCTTCATCATGAGGCGTCATCAAAATAATGATATACACAGACTATACATCAAAATATACCTTCATAAGAGGCATGTATACAAAATATCTATACAAGAAAAATAATGTAGAGCTCAACCACAGCTCTCACCCTCACCGGGGCTCCCAGGTTTGTCACCTAGTCGACAGAAATAATGGTGGCTGTGATGGACCTGCACCAGGGAGCACCACCAAACTATTCTAGATGGCCCCTGTCCAACCGGCTCCTCAAGCATATGCTACCTAACAAACCTCACTGAGTGACCTGATCTTTGTGACCTGGAACCTGTCACGCTAGCCTCTGACTACTGAAATGAGACTACTCGCTGACCTACCAGAACTTCCCTAAAGTAGGCAGTCTTATAATACATAGCCTCACCACCGGATCTCATGGCGTCTCGTATCAAGTCTGCATATCAGAAGTTAGAGCTTCCTATAGGGCGGCATCTCGCTTGGCCTGTCAAACTACCAACGTCAGCCTGGGCCTATCTCAAGACAACGGCCTCTCAATCTCTCTCCATAGTGATAACCTGCACCTGGGCTCATGCCTGAGCTCTTTGTGTAAGATAGTCCTGTGACTGTGTCTGTGCATGGTCCCTCTGAGAAACAACCATCTGCACCTGAGTCTAGGACTGGTGTAGGAGGCTCAATATCTGAGCACCCTGCGCAATCAACTCTCGTATCTGACTCTGCCATGCAGCACTTTCATTGGCCTAGGAAATCTCTGCCCTGGCCTGATCCCTCTCTGCTGTTAACATCTACACCTAGGCGAGAGCCTGATCTCACTTTGTTGTGAGGGCCTGAACATGGGTCATCGTTGTATTTCTCTCACTAGCCACATGTAACTATACAGCTATGGCTGCCTGTAAGTGATGCTGAAGAGTAGCTCGCTGCCCACCAGCACTACTGCTCTCTGGAATATCCCGTGGTGGGCCCTGCTCTGGTAATACCTACTGAAGAGGGGTATAAATCCCCGACGTAGAATGCCCACTAGGAGGCAACTCTATGTCCACAGCCCTGTATATCTTGTCTCGCCCTAGGCCTAGGGCCCTGTCCCTATGGCTGTTGTGGTATGGGACCCTATCCCCTATATCTAACATGTTGTGCACATCGAGACCACCCTCATCATCGTCGTCATCACTATCATCTCCACCCTCGCCACCGCTAGGAGGCCCCACTGGAGGAGGTCTCACGCCAACATCATATGCCACTCTAGGAATGCTCAAACGGTGTGGGAGCACACCATGGTACCATGGCCCATACTCCAGCGTAGTGCCCAAATCTCTAATCTGTCTCAGTGGCACCCAAATGGTAGGTGCCACCTGTCAGAAACTGGCCAGTGCTCTGTCACGGGAAATCTATGGACCGATATCAAAATGCTCTCTAGCTCTATGAGCATACCATCTATCTGGCCCAGGAACATCCTAGGTAAGGCCAAGCTGCCTCTGACACCGATCTACTCTATATAGCTCCCGCATATAGGTGCGGCTACCCAAGATAAAGTGCTCAACAGTAGCAGTGCTGAGATCTAAGCCATCCTCGAGCCACTAAAAATGTCTATAAGGCCTCCATATAATGGAATCCTGGCGCAGCTCATCTAACTCATGCACCTGTAGTGGTATGTAACTCCCATGAAGGGTCACACATCATCCCTTGCCGGGACCCAACCCATCGTAGAAGGCTCGTCGGGAGCCCGAAGTCTCAGAATACCTAAGGGACGACCAGTGGTAATGTGGTCCCACGCCGAAATCTGTAGTAAGCGAGCAGGTCCTGCCATCTTTTGACGGTAGTATGTAATCAAATGAAGGTCCCAGTATAAGTGTGCTAGAATGCACTGACCCCAGCAGTAGGTCTGTCCCTCCACCAAACCAAGAATCACTCCCAGTAGTCCAAGTGGAAATGAAGCACCAGTCTTGTCAGGGAGTAGAACTCCACTGACAAGAGCCATCATATAGACCACTACGTGGTCTAACTCTGGGTCATCTATACATCGGGATAGTCTGATGGACATCCCACACCGTGGTATAGTAGGAACACTGAACAAATGTGTGATATGATGCTGAATGTCGGTCCAGTGGCTTGTAGTCTCGATAAGTTATCCCTGAATCAGGAACCCACATGATGTGCCATACATCCTCCAAGGTAATGGTCATCTCCCCAGTCGGGAGGTGAAAGCACTAGCTCTCGTTGTGCCACCACTCTGCTATGGCCGTCAAAAGGCCATGATCTAAATTAATCTGTGGCATCTCTACCACGTGAGACAATCCTGTCACGCGTAAAAGACTCTCCAAGGTCACTCTATCATCCTCATCAAACTACGCCTCTATCATCGATAATCGGCCGTAGCACTCGCGAGTCTAAAGAACGGGTAACATATGCTGCAAAATCAATGCAAGTGTTAGGCATATAACATTTGTATATATTTTTCTAAGGAAAAATAATGCTTTTAATACATCTAATTTACTAACTATTCTTTTCTTCTTAAAATAATCTTGCATATATTCTTCTGTACTTGGATGTTTTCTAGCCAAATGTCTTTTCTTACTTTAGTCTAGCACGTACATGCCTCCTTTGGCATCTGTGTGCCCTAACCAACGCGTACACCACCTTTCGAACACATATGTGTGCAAACCTTTCTTCTCCTTTTTTTGCGCAGGCCATACAGGACGCATACATGCACCCAATATGATGCACCTACATGACCCGCTTCGATGCACACACGTGCGTGTGTCTGTTCCAACCCTAACTGACGTATGCGTGCATCCTTTAATCTTTTCTGTGGGTACATGTGCGCGTACCCACCTTTCCCAATAGATACACGTGTGCGTACCCAGTTCTGCCAAATAGGTACGGGGTACTACGCATCCCTATCCCCTGCGAATAGATACGCGTGCGCATCTGTGTTTGTTTTGACACATGCACGTGCGCATACCCATTAATGTGATGCGTACGCCCACGCGCATGCATCAAAATTTATTCTACCTACCCTAGAAAACCCTAAAAAAGGCATTAAATGCGTAATTAATAGGATGTTAGGGCACTCACGAATGGTCCATCCCCTAGGTCCCGCATGTACTCCCGGATGCGATCCGCGAGCCTCGTCCTCCTCGGTATCCTCACCATCTCACTCCAGTGCTATCACTCTCGCTCATGGTAAAAATTTGTAAAGGCTCTGGTCGAAATGAGTTGGTCGTGATTGTTTTACCAACCCCGGGTGGGTATATTAACTCGTCGCGATGCCCCTAGGACATGTTTTCTCTGCCATGATCATTCCACCCTTCTTCTACCCGCTGTGATAATTATTTTTGTATTAAAATAATTATTTTTACTAATTTTCACACGCTGGGGCACTTCGTTCCGTCCAACAAATGCTTCTTCGTCACACTGAGGTAATTTACGAAACTTCCAGGTGCCTTTTCCTATTGTTTCCTCTATTTTCATCTATTTCCCCCGTCATGATAATTATTTACTAATTTATTTTAAATGAATTATTCTCAACCCATCTTTCTTCTTGTGGGCATATATTCTAAGCTTTTTGACAAGATTTTCCTTCCCACTATCGCCCTCATGCGTATTTTTAAGAGATCTTTGATCTTTTGAAATTCTTCTGACCGATAAAAAAAAATCACAAAAATATCTAAAAACAACAAAAAAATTGAAATACATCAAAAATGGCTCAAAATTGGTTAAAACCGATCACCTACGACTGAAATCTGTGTTTATTGCATGGCACTCCTCCCAGATCTTGCTGACATTTTCAAACATTTTGAAACAACGACTCGCGCATCACCAAAATCTTCAATCACCCACACAAGCTATGTTTCTTACTTCGTCTGTACTCTGGGGCACTATCAATTGCCTGGTACTGTTTTCGTCGTGCACATTGCTTTTTCATAGGACGGAAGTGTCCTCCATCTTCCCCCTTGCATAATACACCTTGCTTGGGGCATCATTCTTCACCCTATTCGTTTATAAGAACATTTGGGACTTCATTTCGATAACAAAATATTTGTGCAACTATCTTGAACGTTGTTGGTTTAAGTGTGTGTAATTGTACTTATTTCCCTGTCAGGTGATTCTGTTTATTTCTCGTATTGCATTACATTCGTGTATGTTGCATGGAGTTGGTCATTTTTGGCACAAGACGGTTGTTTATATCTTGGCTTTTAATGTCATTTTACGCTTCCATCGCATGCTCACATTTTAATAAGGACCCATGAGGAGGATTCTAAGCATTATGATGATTAAGTATTGTTAGCAATTGATTTGCGGATAGCTCATTATCCCTTTTTCCTTTTATCTTCTCATCTTCACTGGACACTCTTCTCTCTATTTGTTTGTTTTTCGATCATCGATCGAGTTTCTTCGTCACCCCATCGACACTTGAGGGGGCATTCATCATCCTTTGTCCTATTAATTTTTCTTCTACCCCTTCAAAACTTTTCTACTTGCTTGTGTTTGTCTACTTTCTTTAAAGTGACGTCGCTTACGTCACCTCAAAGAGGGGAAAATGTAGACACCTGTAGTTTGACTAATACACTATTATTTCTAATGGTGCACTAGCGCTTCTTCCTTTTGCAAATTGACAGCACGCCACCAGTTAGGCCTATCTAACTCTCTTCCTACGACCCCCTTTTTGTCATTTTTCCTCTCATAAACCATTTAAAATAGGTAGTTATAGCCTCGTTCTAACTACATTAGCTTCTTATTCTCTTCTAGCTTGCTTCTATTAGCTCCCCGAAAGATCAATCCACTTCGTTGGATTGATTAAGCCCTTCAGAACCCTCCCAGAACCCTAATTACTCTCTAAGAGAGATTAATTAATCTAACCTAGGTTAATTACCCTAAACATAGTCAAATCACACTTTGACTTGCTAAAAGTGCTTTTTGGACTTTAGCCTTTGTCCCACATGCACCCAATTCTCCCTTTTCTTCCAAACCAAAAACTATAAATAGGGCTATACCCCCTCCCTCAATTCCTAAGAATTCTTTCTTCTTCCTAGCACAAATTATAGCAATTTGTTTAGGCTTTAGTTTGTATTTCATCTTCTTTCATTTGAGCTAAAAGCATTTAATA
Organism: Taxus chinensis; assembly: GCA_019776745.2. Lineage (NCBI taxonomy): Eukaryota > Viridiplantae > Streptophyta > Pinopsida > Cupressales > Taxaceae > Taxus > Taxus chinensis. The sequence goes on along the minus strand of CM034147.1, from coordinate 195,150,135 downwards.
TTGTATTTCATAGCATTAACATGGAGTAAAAGGGAAGTTAAATTGGCCTTAAAGCCATTAATAGGAAGATCTCTTTCTCTTAACACATAAACTGAATGCTTAGATCCTCTTAGGTTCATTATTTCAAGCTTTCAAAGAATAGAGATTAACTTCATTTTCTTAGTTTGCATGTTTATTTCAAATTAATGTATGCAAAGAAGAGAACCTTGCTCATTTCTTATCACATGGTCCATTGATCAGATTGTTAAAATCCTTTGGGGTTTCTTTAGAGATTCTTACCCCAAATTGATGACTTTTACAACTTTTCATTGAACACATAATCCATGATCAAATGTCTAACAACATACTAAATCAAAACATAATAATGTCCATAATGTGATCAACTATATCAGAATAGTATCAGCAGGTTTCAAAAGCGAAGTGGGCACTACAGTAGACCCACCAAAACACCTTTGCAACCAAACTATCTCAAACTACAAAAAACTACCCCAAAACTAGTTATGTAAGATAACATGCACAATTGACCTTATAAAATATCAACCATACTATCAAACCATCACAGACATGAATAATATCTCCCATAATTCCTTAAATTCCAATTTATTCGCCTAATTTAAAGGAAAATCTTACACAAACTGAACTTTCCTAGAAACTTGACTTTTCGGGTTGGTCCCACACACTTTCACAACCTATAAATACCACATGGAGAAATATAAAGGAGTCCTCTACAACCTCAAATAATCAAATTTTCACAAGAAATAAATTATAGTACACTACACAAAAGATCTCTCTAGTCTTTATAGACCTAGGGTTTTAAGTGGGTTTAAAACTAGATTTCCTTCTTAACGATTGTTCATAAAAAAAATGAATATAAAAGGAAATCATCCAACTTGTAAAATGTTCTTAATATACCTATTAAACTATACCCAAGATCTTGGGTCCCCATTCAAATCACACACACTCCAATGAGTATCAAAAATTCAAAATTTGACCTTGGTTTCTCACCTCCAAAACTCAGTAAGGGAAAAAATTCAATAACTTGCAACATTTTCATCATTTGAACCTAAACTTTGGACCACACCTTCATATTAGAATTATAAAACATATCCAATCCTTATATTTCCCTAAATACACTTATAAATTACTATGTCTAGAAATAGAACTAAAAACTCAATTTAACACCTAAACCAACACTATAAGATACTTGTGAGTGTCCTAAAACTTCATACTCATGTCTCCCATGCTCTAACAAATCTCACATTTCTCATATATACATGTTATCCATCACTTCATATAATACACGCTGACTAGTCCCCTAAATTAGGCCTCTTGAACATGCTTTCTTTACTTAACCTAACCTTCTCAAAACTTCGGAAAAATTTGATAACCTATAATTAACTTTATCACACTCCATGATATCACAAAAACATCACCAAATCATTTCATCACCTTTATTATCCCTCAAACTGATTCAAGACACCATGAACCATAGGTAAGATCAAACAATCTAAACAAGATACTCAACACTACCAATCAAACTTCACGTTATTTACATCTTTTAACATCAATGGTACTCAATGAAAATACTGAAAACATCATACTTTAAAATCAATGGTAACACAATGCCAACATTATAGTTTCATGTGTGTTGGTTGTGCCCGACTTATCTGACGCGCCCGACTACCTTACCCTCATCGCTTAATCAGATAATCGACGTTTTCTTGGAATAAAATAACATTACTTTGTTTCCATTAGAATCTTCCATAGCCAACAATTTTCCCCTCCTCCCCCTCGATTGACCCTTATGGAAAACTACAGAACATGAGAAACATAGGAATATTTCCCCACGTTCCTGAGAAGGCTAATTTGGTCAATTCTTCCTCAAATGACCCCAATTTTTTGGATTTTTGACTAAGTATAGGCATCAATGGATTTACATGGAGGAAAGGAATTCCGTGAACCAAAGGAACCTACAAAAAACATGGTTTTTCCCTTTGTTGATAAGTTTTTCAAATTTTACCTTGTTTGACATATTTGAGGTACTTTACACAACATTTTTGGTGACTCACAAGGACTATATTCATGCTATATATGAGATCAGTGGGCTTGAAGCATCCATTTGATATGGATTCATCTTGAATAAACTTAAAATCTAATCTAAAAATTGAAAATATTTCCTTTAAGCCTTTATGAAGCACATCTTGGACTTACAACTAATCTAGAGTTGCCTGGGGTTTCCTTTGAAAGATAAATTTTGGATTTATGGGTTTTCATTGTAAACCTTCCTAGAAAATTAAATTTCTAATAAATTAAGGGGCATTTAGGACCTGACTATATATGATCTCTTTGGGATAAAGAATACACTTTGAAGGTTTCCCCAGAATATGAGTTTTGCTAAGAGGAAAACATAAAGAATTATAATATGTATGAAATAATTTATTCTCATCATGAGAATTGATCTAATTTTGAAATTTAATGAGAGTGGAAAACTATCTTGAAATTTATTTTCCACCTATTTTTCTCGAAAACCATGAATAAAGATGATATCAGTGCCTCCCTCAACACTTTGAATGCTTGCAAGCTACTTTGAATTTTTTTATTTCGATTCTTGCAACTCATCCTTTTCACTCTTCAAATCTATCTGAAACATATCTTCAAAATCCTTCATGATCCATTGCAAAGGAAAATTCCATCTAGAGACAAAAAAAAACTATGAAAAGCACATAGGGAAAGGAAGCTACACTAACAACAAAACAATGTGCTGAAAATCACTTGGAGGGATTGAAAACTAATCTAATATACATACAAGGTGAAACAAACATGTTAATGGGAGTAATAAAGATAAATCCCATTAACTGGCATATGTAATGCATCTCAGTCAAGGTAAGACAACTCAAAAGAGTCGGCCTATTTGCAAACATTGTTGATGTATGTCCCACTCTATACTGAGTCAAACTAGAATGGTGTTATAGTTTAGCTTTATTTGCATTCAATTTCAAGACAAAATAACCTAATTTTGATTCCCGAGACCTATCATTCTTGTCAAACCATGTCATGGTTGATCTTATGTTTTCTTCTAATATGATCATGGTAAAATCCTTCAATTCATCAAGTTCCATAAATTATACTATTATGAATTCTCTTTGATCTGATCCCTCAAATTCTAACTATTGGGCCAACTTTAGAGAAAGAAATTAAAAAGAAATGTTAGATTTAGTAGGGAAATTGAGATCTATAGATCACAGATCCACCATTAAAGGCCGAAGATTATAGATTATGATGTACATTTAATTAAACAAATAAATAACTTGAAATAGCTAGCAAATAACAAAGCTAAATGAGTAAGAGCTTAAAGAAAATAACAAGAACAAGAAAACATTACACCAAATATCAGTGGAGAAAATAGAAGGAAAAATTCCAATGGTAAAACATTGTCTTTTATTAAGAATCTGATACAATTTCACACAACACTTTCACTTTTCTCCTTAGCTATATTTCACATCGGTAGAGCTATGTATCATGTTTTTTCAATAGCTAATACATTCCGTTAATCATCCCATCCTACATACAAATCACATTCTTTAATATAATCCTGCATAACTGTTGTAGACACTCATGTAGTCAATTGCAAGAGGGATCACCCAATCAATTGGGTGGTTGAATCAGTCATGACACTTCACTCTTTGAGTGTGAAAGGATTCACACATTAAAGTTTGATAAAAAAAAACTATGATCATGTTGGGGTATGCCCAAGTGGCTAATCCCACTTGACATTATTACCCCAACATTCCACATTAATGTTAAGTGGGAGAAAACAATTATACATGCCAATTTTAAGACCCATGAATCATGAACAATGATTCAAGCTTAGCAAGCTAACAAGGGAAATCCATAGATCTTCCCAACTAGATATTCTTACGACCATTCCTTTATAGTATGAAGAATTACATAAGACCATGGAGAATTTTATAAGATAAGGCATACACATGACTAAATATTCACTAGGATTCACAAGTAACTTCACAAAATAGTGACACATTTACTTATTACAATTAGAGGAATTGTTGGAAGTTTGAATAGACCATTAAGAGGTGAAATTTTCATGGCCACTCCCCCTTAAGGTAAACTATGATAGGCCCAATAAGGAACTAAAATTATAGAACTTGATAAAACACATTGGTTTTGTGAAGATATCTATAACTTGATCTTCAGTTGGACATAACTGGAGATCAATATCACCATTACAGACTTTTTGTTTAATGAAATTCATATGGAATTCAATATGATTTTTCCTTTGATGTTGAAATGGATTATTTGCAAGAAAAATGCAGCTATCACTTTAACATAGAAGAGTAGTACTCCCTTTTACATTCATGTGCAACTCAGCTAACAACCTTTCTAGCCACATAGCTTCTTTAGCAGCTTCCATGACACTCCTATAATCTTCCTCGGTGGAAGAGATAGACATTGTTTATTGATTTTTGCTAATCCAAGTAATGGAACTTGCATTAGGCTTGAAAATATATCTAGAAGTAGACTTCCTATGTATAGCATCACCAACATGATCAAAATCACAATAACCAAATAATTGTGCATCATAAGAAGAAGAATAAACAAGACCAAAATTGATTGTGCCTTTGATATATTTCAAAAAAATTGTTTCCATTTTCCAATGATCCTCATAAGGTTCTTGCATAAATGTTGACACTAATCCTTCTGCATAAGAAATACCAGGTCTAGTAATAGTCAAATAGAGAAAACTACCAACTAGTTGCGTATAAAGAGTAGGATCAAATTTAGAAAAAGTTGGTTTAGGATCAAATTTAACACCAAATTCAATAGGAATGGTAGTATCTCTACAATCAAACATGTCAAATCTCTTACGAAAATTAAAAACATACTGAGATTGAGATGTAAGAATAAATTTATGATCTTGAATGATAATCATGCTGAGAAAATGATTTAATAAACATTAATTAATCATTTAAAAATGTTGTTTTTACCTTTGTTTAATTTTTACAATTAGACTTTTGTTACTGCAGAATCACAACACCCCCAAATGGCCTGAGTGTGAGTAGGGAATTTGGTGTGATTACACAACATGGGACCATCTCTCAAGTTATGGTACTTGCAAAACTTGAGATAGACCTCCGGAGAAATCTAGTTCTTGCTTCCTAATCTACCTGCCACAAGCTACTCCAGTGCAGGAAGATTCTAACTATTCCTAATCTAACCATTCCAAGGGGACATGGAAAGAGAGAGAGCGTGAAAGAGCCTACACTAAGTGGTGATACACCAGAAAAGGAAGTGGTAAGATACTCTATTGAGGGAGAATGAAATGGGGAAAAGGAGACTGAGGGAGGTCAGATGGAACTGACACAGACCCAGATCCAAATCCACCATTGAAACTCCACGAAGCAAAAAATATTACACCTGCAAATGTGAAATACATACACAGGGAGAAAACACGAGATAGAGAGGCACAAATAAACCATAAAATAATGCCAAGGGTTTAAAGATGCCACGAAACAAGATTTTATTTCTCTATAAGGTGCACAGACTATTACATGGGTGCTCAGAGGAACAAAATATGCTCTCTAGGCATAGAAGAAGGCTTACAACTCAAATGGAGTCAGGAAACGAATTTGACAAAGTTTCCCCACATCCCAGAATGTCTCTCCCTTCTCAAATGAGAAGTGTTACAATATGTAGATGATGAAAATTGGAGGGAAAGAAAAGAAACATGACTCTTCTCTGAAAATCCAACCACCAACCACCAATTCCCGCCGCAAATCCACCCACAATCTTTCATGTGTGGTTCCCTATGTCTTTTCAGCATGTTGAATAAGGAAGAAATCAAATCAAATCAGATCTGGTAGTTGAAGCAATTAGATTTTACATTAATGTGCTAAAATACATTCTCTTAATTTTCACCCACTAGAGCCTACTAAAAATAGTATTTTATGCTTCCATGGCATATAGGGTGTTGACATGTTTCCAAAAAGTCTTCTCCCACCCAAATCTGAGTTTCTAATCAAAAGATATGGTAATCTTAAGTTCCTCAGGTTGGGTGCTTAATATTTAAAGAGTCTATCCACACAAGGTCCATGTGGCAGCCCTGCACTTCTTGAAGATTCAACCCCTTCCTCTAGCTTTTTAAATTACACCAAATTCACATGTGGTGGCTTCTGCGGGTTCCTCGGGATCCTTTGTATTTTTCCTAATTCCTTTTTGCTTAGCGGGGCCATAAGTCTTACCCTAGACATGTGGAGGCTTCACGCTTATTTGAAAGCAAACTCAAAATTTTACTTTCAAAGTAGCGCCATGCTAACACTTGTCTCCTTCCATTGGTTTGACTCTGCTTTGAATATTCATCCCTCGACTTTGTCCCTTTTGAACCTGGGATGAGTGGAAGGCCGGCGCTCATCTGAGTTTCCTCTTTGGGTCGCACTTTTGAATTTACACTGATGCAAAACATGGAGGCCTCCGTAGGCTCTTGGAATTTTCAATGGCCACCTTCACCTTTTCAAACTTTGGAACACATGGTGAGTTGGAACTCATTTTAGATTTTCTTTTTGGTTGTGCCTTTGAAGTTGCATCATTGAGACACATGGCACTCTCTGCGGCTTTGTTCAATTTCTTTATATTTGGCTAAGTCCCTTTTGCTTGGCGGAGGCATATGTCTGATCTTGGACACGTGGAGGCTCAGTGCTTGATTGGGAACCTAATCTTTGGACCCAACCTTGGTGTTGCACTAGATTGACATGTGGAGGCTTCCGCCGGTCTGACCTGAGCTTGGAATTTTCAACAATTGACTTTGGACGTATGGAGGGCTGGCACTTGTCTGGAATCTTCACTTTGGATTCTATTCTTGGAGTTACACCATTGAGACACATGGCACCCTCCACAACTCTGTGACTTTTCAATGGTCGATGAGACCCCGCAGGCTCATAGGCTCGCACTTGAAAACTGTGCCATTTTTGAAAAGTGTAAAAGTTTCAAACTCACCCACAGGCCCTCTGGCCTGCTTTCATATTTGGGAAAAATTTCCTCCATGGCTCCACAGAGTCACTTTTGGAAAAAAGTCATCCCTAGGCCCGCTAGCCTATAGTTTCCATGGCAAAAATTCTTTCCTAGGCCCGCCTTTGGCAAAAAATCCTCCTAAGGCCTGCTGGCCAGTAACTTTAAAAGTATAAAGAGTTAGAAGGACTTCCTTATATATATGGAAAGGGGAAGAAATTTCTTATCTGTTGGAAATGTTGTTTAGGGGCCTTAAGTTCTTGGAATATGTGAAAATTACGACTGAAGCACAAAAGGGGAAAATGGTGTCAGTTGACCTCAAAAGAAGTGTGAGCTTATTTTTGTCAATAATTTGGTGACTCACGGCAATCACCTGCCTGCTAGGTGAAAATATCAGTGGCCTTGAGCATAAATTTTGCATGGAGTCATAATTTATATCCTGATAGTGACCCGAACTTTGAAAAATTGATCCCTAAGTCACTTGGAAACTATTAGAACTAGAGCTGGTCTCGCCAAATGCCATGAACTCACCCTGGTGTTCGAACTCTCATTTTTTAAGAAAATCATGGAGATTATATCTCTAAGAGTGTAAAATTGTCTTTACCTGGGGCTTTCATTCATCCCTAAAATGGACTTTAGGCATGTTGAACTACATGGTGACACAACCTCAGAGCAACAAAACACAATAACACGCACTATGTACAAAGATCAAATCATGCATGCCTCAAATGAGACATGTAGAGTGTGTAAGAGAACTTCTTCTACTGACATAAAATATACTCCTACTCCTAAACTAATCAAAGAGAAAAGGAACTCAAACAAATCGTGCAACTGGCAGGGAGAAGTAGCTTACCTTTCTCAAGAGGGACAGCCATGCAAATGATTTTACACTGAATATGGATTTTTGTATGAGTGAAAAATTGAAAATAAGCTGGACCTCCACCTAGATCATCAAGGTTTCAGTTGGAAACAAGAAAAATGCCTCTTTTAGTTTCTCTTCATTTTGATTGAAGAGGCATTGCAGCTGATCCTTGGTACTTTGGAGCTCATCCTCAAGCTTAGAAGCAAGCATGACTAGTTGTGGCTTCTCCCTTGGCTCTAATGACGCCAAGTACTTAATTGGGCATGGTCTTATCCTTTGGGTGTTCCCACTACTCTAATTTTTAAATCCAAAAATGGATTCTTCTTGTTATCCTTCTTGGGTGGATGGTGCGAGAGAAATGACAACATCCTCTTGCCTTTTCTCTTCTTTCTCCTATAAAGAACATGGAATATTCATATCTTCCAACCTTAGTTTCAGAGGGATGTTATGAAGTGCAAGTTGTTGTCCCTGAATGCTCTCCTACAGGAAAAAAGGTTTACGTGCTTGGAAGGTGGAAGATGGAGGAGAAAATGATGTTATCTCCTTAGGATAATCTCTATTTAAGCAATCTTCCAAGTCTGATAGGAAGTTTGCCTCCTTTTTGTCCTGCTGCATGTGTTCTACCTCCTCCATGGTGTCCTCTTGATACGAAACTAGCTCACCATGGTTCCCTTCTCCTTCAAACATGAAGTTTGAAAGCTCAAACTCTTCTTCAACATCATATCTTGAAGGGGATGAAGTGGGAGGAAGAACTGAAGGTTCTTCTGTGGCCTGCTCTGCACTTAGAGCCTCTAAAACTATATGGTCCTCCTTGATCATGGGTTCATCAATCAAATCAAGAACTTGAAATGAAAGCAAAAAATATTGAATATTGCTTTCTTCATTGAGTGGCCTTAACTCTGATTTGATCTCTCCCAGTTACTCCTCTTCAATGGGACTTGGAGCTGATTGTTCCTCCTCCTTAACTGGTTATGAAACTTGGATTAGATCAGCGTCCTCTTTAGGAAGAGTGCCATTAGGGACACTACATTCAGATAAAATGGACTTCTGATCTTCTCCTTCTTGTTCTTATTCTTATTCTGCTGAAAATTCAGCCCACCCACCATTAGCTCTTCAACCTTGACCTCCTTTGGTTTCTTGACCATCAATGGGATCTTTGTAAGACCAAGTTTGGCAACCCAAATCTTCATATTTTCTATCATTTCTTCTCTATTGGGCTCCTCTTCTTACTGTTCTCCTTGGCTAGATTCTTGAGTATCTTCCCAACGTGGACTTAGGAAAACAAGAGGAGTGGTAGGTTGGGGTTCAACCAGCTTTACTATTGTTTGTGGTGGAGAGGGGAGTGGAACTTATTGTTTGTTTAGAGGGGATGACTTCTTGGGAATGGAAACACAATAAGAATTGGGATGAGATGGAATATTAGGAAATGGAGAAGGGAAACCATTACTTGGGACAACAGACGGGAAGCTTGACTCTCGACACTGCTGAAATGATAAAGCTTGAGAAAGAGAAAATGAAGGACAGGGAGTTGGTGATTGACTTACCCATTGACAAGGTTTTCTTGCACTTTTCTCATAAGCCTCAATATCATCAATTCATTGTGCAAGTAGAGGTAGCATTTTAGCCATGTAGTCAATCTTCTCTGGAGGGCTATAATGTCTTGGAAAAGGGTTGGCCCATGGACAAGGTGACCTATAACCAACTCTAAATGCCTTCATCTGTGTTGTAGCACTAGAATTCACCATGCTAGCCTCCATTATTTGAATTTTCTTTAGAAGATCAGAATTCTCAGTGTAGTTGTCACCATCGTATGCATCCCCTTGTCCTTGATAAGCTCCATGGTCAAACTGGTTTTGACTCTACTCATATGGGTAAGCATTATTGTTCTGGATCTGATCGTATTACTGATCTTAAGGAGTTTAAAAATACATTGGAGGTTGGATGCACTGCTTTGGGTGTGAATTCCAAGAAGGAAATGAAACCGTGATTGCACAACTTCAATAATTCTAGAATATGAAAGATGTGGAAAGAAATATGAATGAAAATGGATGGGGAAAAGGTCTGCAACTTTAGAGATGAGTTGTTGACCAGATGGAGTCGCCAGATGTGCTTTTCATGTGCCTCCAAAGGCCAAATCTCACAATGAACACATCAAATTGATGAAATGAAGTGGTAAGGTGCTTCAAAACTCTCCCACTGGGCGTGCCAAAACTGTTAGTTCAAAATCACAACACCCCTGAATGGCTTGAGTGTGAGCATGGAATTCAATGTGATTACCCAACATGGGATCATCTCTCAAGTTGTTGGACTTGAAAAACTTGAGATGGACCTCCAGATAAATCCGGTTCTTACTTCCTAATATACATACCACAAGCTACTCCAGTGTAAGAAGAGTCTAATTAATCCTAATATAACCATTCCAAGGGGATAGGGAAAGAGAGAGAGGGTGAAAGAGCCTACACTAAGTGATGATACACCAGAAAAGGAAGTGGCGAGATACTCTGTTGAGGGAGGATGAAACAGGGAAAATGATAATGATGGAGAACAGACAGAATTGACACAGACCCAAATCCAAATCCACCATCGAAACTCCACGAACCATGACATCTTACACCTGTAAACATGAAATACATACACAGGGAGCAAACATAATATAGAGAGGCAAAGAGAAACCATAAAATAATGCCAGGGGTTGAAAGATGCCACGAAACAATATTTTATTTCTCTATAAGGTGCACAGACTATTACATGGGTGCTCAGAGGAAAAAAATACGCTCTCCAGGCATAAGATAAGGCTTACAGTTCAAATGGAGTCAGGAAATGACTTTGACAAAGTTTCCCCACATCCTAGAATGTCTCTCCCTTCTCAAATGAGAAGTGTTACAATATATAGATGATGAAAATTTGAGGGATAGAAAAGAAACTTGACTCTGGTCTTAAAATCTAACCACCAACCATCAATGCCCACCGGGAATCCACCCATAATTTGTCAACTCTGGTTCCTTATGTCTGATTGGTGTGTTAAAGAAGGAAGAACATTGGATCGAATCAAATCAGATCTGGTAGTTAAAGGAATCGAATTCTGTATTAATGACCTAAAATACTTTCTCTTAATTTTCACCCACCATATCCTGCTAAAAATAGTATTGTATGCTTCTATGGCATAGATGGTGTTGAGACGTTTCCAAAAAGTCTTCTCCTACCCAAATCTAAGTTTCCAATCATAAGATATGGCCAACTGAAGTTCCTCGCGTCGAGCATTTAATATTTTAAGAGTCTATCCACATAGGGTCTATGTGGCATCCCTGCACTTCTTGAAGATTCAGCCACTTCCTCTCACTTTTGGAATTGTGCCGGATTGACACATGGTGGCTTCCCCAGGCTCCTCGGGCTCCTTTGTAAATTTTTCCTAAGTCCTTTTTGCTTGGCAGGGCCATAAGTATGACCCTAGACACATGGAGGGTTGGCAATTTTTTTAAAGCCCTGTCTGAATTTCACTTTTTAATTAGCATCATGCTGACACTTGGCTCTTTCCACTGGCTTGCCTCTACTTTGACTATAAAGCCCCTAAATTTGTCCCTTTTGAACCTAGGACACGTGGAAGGCCCGCACTCATCTAAGTTTCCTCTTTGGGTCATGCCTTTAAATTTGTGTTGATGCAACACATGGAAGCATTCACAGGCTCTTGGACTTTTCAATGGCTGCCTTCACCTTTTTGGACTCTTGGACACATGGTGAGTTAGTGCTTGTTTGAGATTTTCCTTTTGGGCTGCGCCTTTGAAGTTGCGTTGTTGAGACACGTGGAACTCTCCACGGATTTGTTTAATTTATTTATATTTGGCTAAGTCACTTTTTCTCAGCAGAGGCATATGTTTGACCTTGGACATGTGGAGGCTTCTGCTAGCCAGTGTCGAGATTGGAATTTTCAATGACCAGCTCTATCCCCGTTCTTTGACTTTGGACGTGTGGAGGGTTCACACTCATCTGGGGTCTCTAATTTTGAGTCTATTCTTGGAGTTGCACTATTGAGACACGTGGCACCCTCTGTAGCTCTATGACTTTTCAACGGCCGATGAGACCCTGCGGGCTTGTGGGCTCGCGCTTGAAAACTATGCCATTTGTGAAAAGTGAAAAAGTTTCAAAGTCCCCCGTAGACCCACCGACCTTCTTTAATATTCAGGCATGATTTCCTCCATGGACCCACATGCCCTATTTTGGTAAAAAATAATACCTAGGCCCATCGGTCCGCATTTTCCATTGCAAAAATTCTTCCCTAGGCCCACCTTTGGAAAAAATCCTACTAAGGCCCGCCGGCCCATAACTTAAAAAATAAGAAGAGTTAGAAGGACTTCCTTATATCTCTGGAAAGGCGAAGAAATTTCCTATCTATTAGAAAGAAAATTTAGGGGCCTTAAGTGCTTGGAATATGTGAAACTTCCAACTAAAGAAAAAAAGGGGAAAATGATGTCAATTGACCTCAAAAGAAGTGTGAGCTTATTTTGGTCAACAACTTTTATCACTGCTAGTAATCAAAAGATCATCTACATACAAGAAAATAATGATAATATGATTGTTATCAAACTTAGCAAATAAATCATTATCAGAACAACATTTAGAAAAACCAATATCTTGAAAAAAACAATTAATTTTATCATATCAATCTCTAGGAGCTTGTTTAATACCATAAAAATACTATTTAATCTTACAAACATAAAGTTCCTTGCTTGGAGCCTCAAATCCTTTAGGCTAACTCATATAGATTTATTCTTTTAAGTCACCATTTAGAGAAACATTTTTGACATCCATTTGATGAATCTCCCAACAATATTGCACAGCTAATGTAAGAAGAACTCTTGTATTACTCATCTTGGCAACATGAGAAAAAGTATCAACATAGTAAATACCTGGTTTCTGAGTGAAACCATGAGCTACTAGCCTTTCTTTGAACTTTTCAATCTCTCTTAGAGAGATATATTTAATTTTGAACAACCACCTAGATCTTACAATGCTTCTTTTAGAAGTAGGAGGGCCTGATTCCCAGGTGTCATTTTTGATTAGAGAATTATATTTATCCTTCATATCCTGAAGCCATCTATCATCTTGAGATGCCTCTTCATATGATTTTGGTTTTACCTCATAGTGGGTCATCAGGGCATTGTAGGTATGTTTACTTCTAGTTAGTTTTCTAAGATTATCAGGATAAGAGTTTTCAACAAGATTTTTAGCCCATATAGGAATCTTAGGTTGTAAGACATTTTGGGATGACTCCCCCTCAATATCCATCATATATAGATTAGGATAATCAACCTCTTGAACTTGTGTTTCCATACTGTCAGTAGGAGGATTATCATGATCTATCTCTATAGAAATAGAGAAGGTTTCATTAGGATCACTTGAGAAAGTTATTTCTAAGACTTGAACATTTCTGTTTTCAACAATCTCATGCATGAATGGATCATAGACTCTCAAACTTTTATTTTTACAGCCATACCCAACAAAAATACAAGTAAATGAAGTTGGATCAAGCTTCTTCCTTTTATCTTGTCTCCCTATGGGACAGTTTTCAATGCTAGTCACAAGATCCCAAATATTTCTAGCCATAAAACAGGATTTCAAATGTACTTTCCAGATACTATAGTTAGTTGAATTCAAGAGATGAGACTTATCCATTGAAGAAAACGGCACGAATATCCATTTTGGATGCTCAGACAACAAATGAAGACAAACAAAGCTAAAAAATGACTTAAAGAGGCCCAACTGAGACAATGTACAGTCTACAGATCTTTTAAATTGTTATACGACTACAAAATCCCAAATTTGATGGAAAAATAGCTTGAATTTGTTGATATAAGATCAATTTGATGCAACAGAGTCGAGGTCGAGTTAGAGGAGCTCGGTGAGTTATTTTGCAACTTGGCTCCATGAGCTAAAGGATGAGCTACATGATATGAGAGTGAGTCAAGCTAGAGTAACTCAATGAGTTATTTAGAAACTCGATGGGGAAAGCTAAAAAAATGAGCTACTTTAACAAATAAAATAAGTTAATAAAAAACTCAGATGGGGGTTGACACATGGCACCGATCAACAATATCAAGAGAGGTGCATGTGGGCATTAAAACAGATCCTTGGTCAAACATGAAGCTTTAAAAAATTAAATTTAAAGCCTCTTTGGGTCTAAAACTGATACAAAAAATGCAAAAAATAATAAATAAACACACGTCAATATGCGTAGATTTAAAGTAAAGAAAATACACGTGTCACATTTTAATTAGCTCACTTTTCACAATATAGCTAATAAGACAGACTGACTATTATTTAAAAGATAGAATCGTATACAAATGTATTTAATTATTTGGACCACTTTTTACATTCTGACACAATGCAATAGCATATTCTAATTCAAACAAGTCTTTTGTTGAAAAATTAATGGCTTAAACAATTTATAAACCAAACTTGAAATAAAGTTTGGGTCTGAAAAGGGAAAAAGATAGTTGTCACAAAGTAAATGGTGAAGATACATGTCAAAAAACAATTAGATCGCATTTAACAAGTTTGAAAAGTGTGAAAAATAGAATATGTGTCGTCTTTCAATTAGATTATACTTTACAATTCACAGACTTAAACAAAATACGTGGAATGAAGAAATTTTGTTAGAATCTGTGGTTCAAACGAAAGTTAATAATCCTATGAAACAAAGGGCTAAAGTCTGACACCGCGAAGAATACTAAGATAGGTGTCACTTTTCTATTAGCCCACACTTTGCAAGTCTTCCAAAAAGATTAAAAAAAACTGAAGACACATGGAGCCTTTTAAATGGTCTACATTTCAAAAATATTATAAATGCAAAAAAAACATACTTGAAGCAATTTTATTGGTCTTCCCTTCGCAACTATAAAAAAAAGTTAAGATTGGACTGACAAAGCGGACTATGGATCCATTTGGAGCAATAATATTGGCTCAAGTTTCGCAAATGTCAGAAATAGGAAACTAGGGGCAAATAATGTGAAGACACACATAAAGCCCTTGTTGGCTCGCGGATTGCAACTAACAATATTACTGACACCATGAAGCAAGATGGAGCCTTTTGATTGTCTCCGGCTTCATAAAAAATGAAAAAATTAACAATATATGGAGAAATATTATTGGCTCAAGCTTCGTAATCAAAAGAAGTCATATAAGTCTTTCAGGGCCAAGCTAGATGGCACTAGAGGATTGTCCCAAGCTTTGTAAAGATAGAAAGATGTCATATTGAAGCCATTGGGAAATCTAAGAGATAGTGCGGCTTTGAAAATATGAAAATAACAACATGGAAGCTACATGGAGCAATATTATTTGTCCAAACTTTGTAAAAATTAAAATTACAAGAAATATGAAGTTTGATTGCACAAAACGATTGGCCCAGGCTTTGCAAAGACAAAAAAGGTGAAAAATAAAGATTTTACATTAAGGATGGACTTAAAAGTCCCGAATAAACTAGATGTAACTAAATATTTCATATCCACATTCAAAAAATGACTATAACGACTATTTACAGCGGGGAAAATACAAAAATAGCTTATAGATGATGGATTACAGCTGTAAATGGCTAAAATGATATGATAAATCACAAATATAATAAAATAAAATATTAAACATGATCTAAACAACCATTTATCCTATTTTTAATCAATATTTCAAGTAATATTAGCTGGGAACTAGAAGTTTAAACCTGGTTAACTTGAACACGACTATGGAACTTTTGGGTCTCACAGATCTGCAATAAAATTAATGTTTCTTCACCCTTTTAATTCAAAAGACTTATAGATTGATCTTGCACATGCACAATCACCATGCTCCAATACCATGTTAGATTTAGTAGGGAAATTGAGATCTACAGATCACAGATCCCTCATTAAAGGCCAAAGATTATAGATTATGATGTACAATCGATTAGACAAAGAAATAACTTGAAATAGATAGAGAATAACATAGCTAAATGAGCAAGATCTTAAAGAAAATAACAAGGACACATTACACCACATATAAGTGGAGAAAACTGAAGGAAAACCTCCATTTGTAAAGCACTATCTTTTATTAAGAATATGATACAATTTCACCCAACACTTCCACTTCGCTCCTTAGCTATATTTCACATTTGTAAATCTATGTCTCATGTTTGTTCAATAGCTAATACATTCATTTAATCAATCTTTCCTACATACATCTCACAATCTTTAATTCAAGCCTGCATAGCCATTGTGGATAGTTTGGTAGTCAATCCCAAGAGGGATCACCCAATAAATTGGGTTGGTGAATTGGTCAGGATGCTTCACTCTTTGAGTGTGAAAGGCTTCACACATTAAACTTTTATCAAACAAACTATGATCATGTTGGGGCATGCCCAAGTGGCTAATCCCACTTGACATTATTACCCCAACAGGAAAATGGAATCTTGACATCCCTACAATAAACAAGTTTGTAAGGATAACTACCAAATTGTTTCTTTGTATTGATTATATCATCCTAGAGAGCATTTCCTATCTTCATATGCCACTGCCTTTGGTGGATATCTATTGTTCTCTTCATGATTTTTATCAAGTTAGTAGATTCTTCCAAACCATTACGATGAGGGTAGTAATTTGAAGATATCTTCAAGTAAATTCCATGTTTAAGAGCCCAATAAGAAATTTTACATCCTAAGAAGAATTTTGCATTATCAGAAATGATGGTTTGAGGAACTCCAAACCTTATCAAAATGTCTTCAAAAAAGTCAAGGATAGCTGATTCAGTAGTTTCCTTGAGTGTCATAGATTTTTTCCATATGGTAAAGTAATTAGTTATTGTTAAAACCCATTTATGACCAATAATTGATGGAGGGTTAATCATGTGAATGAGGTCAAGAGCCCATTGGAAGAATGACTGATATTCTTGGATTAGATGAAGTGGAAGTGTAACCAACCTATTTTTACCAATGAAGAAAGCACATTGTTTACATTTTTTGACCCATTGATGAGCATCTACAAATGATGTTGGCTAAATTATATTTCCTTTATAATTTTCATAGTATTGGATTTGGCAGACAAGTGTTCACCAAAAACAGCATCATGGAAATCTTGTAATAATTTTTTTACTTGGTCACCTTCTATACATCTCATAAAAACTCCATAAATATTATTTTTGAAGGGAATGCCATCAATATATACACAGGAGATTGACTGCAATCTCAAATTCCTTCTTTTCATTTTTCTTAGGTAAGGAGGATATGAACCAGTAGATAAGAAAGCTTTCATGTCCTCAATCCATCTGTGTCCATTGTGTGAATTTCCTTTATCTTGTGGAACTTTAGTATTGTGTGGAATTCCCTCATACATAAAGAAAGAGGTTTCTTGATCATCTTGAGCATCCAAATCCAACTTCTTGCAAAGTTATCTAGCTCTTATAATTTTTGTGGATTTGATAGTTACATCATATTCCATAATTTTTGTCACCCATCCAACCCTTTTGTCACCAATTTTTTGCTCCCATAATGGATTCTCTCACATTAGAGTGTGACATTGAAACTTTTATGTGATTAGTGGCAAACATAATATTGAATTTCTTAAGAGATCTCATAATGGTAAATACCTATTTTCCTAGGTTTTTGTACTTTATATCATATTCCTTGAATCTTTTACTGAAGAAATTCATTGACTTCTCTAGCTTGATATATTTTTTTTCTTAAAACAACAACAATAATAGATTTAGATCCATAAACATATTGGATAAAATCCTTGGAGTAGTCAAGATTGATAAGAGTAGGAACTTTGACAATTTCCTATTTGATTTTAGTAAAGATTTCTTTTCCTTTTTTGGTCCACTTAAAAAAAGAATCTTTCTTGAGAATTATGGTGATATGCCTAACCAATATTTCAAAATTAGGAATAAACTTACTAAAAAATTATTCTTTTCAAGGAATGATTGTAGAGCCTCATTTTTATTTTTTCAAGGAGAGATAAAGAATGGATGAGATTCTTTCTTGATTAATGCTAATACCATATTTTGAAACAACATGACCTAAAATATTTTTCCTAGGGAATAAAAAATTACACTTCTTGGGGTTAATAGTTACCATTCCTTACATCTCTCAAATATTTTCTCAAGATGGGTGATATGATTTTTAGAAAATGGTGATATCATCTAGGTAAATGAGGATGAAATCATTGATATACCCCTTAAAACAATTTCTATTACTTTTTGAAATGTGGCACATGCATTTGATAAACCGAACGGAATCTTGTGATATGCCTATATTCCCCACTTGGTTTTAAATGCAATTTTTAAATGATCTTCTTCTTTGAATTTTATCCAGGATTGAAACTTGAGTAGTTATCTAGCGTGAAAATTTTCCTACTAATGTTTGGAAAATTTGTTCCATATAAGGTAGAAGATAATTATCTTTTAAGTAAGCTTTGTTCAAATCCCTTAAATACATACAAAGTTTGATTTATCCATTCTTATTCCTTATCAAAACTATATTTTCCACCCAAGTAGAGTCTTTGATAAGAAATATTATTTTTACCTCAATCAACATGGATAACTCCTTCCAAATGAGGGGATCTATCTTGGGATTGATAGGCATTTGTTTTTTTCTAATTATTTTGGCATTAATATGAAGATATATGGTGTGTTAGAAAATTTTGGGGTCAAAACCAGTAAGATATTCATAGTCCCATGATAAGACATCATTAAAATTTTTACACAAGGAGATAAAACCTTATTTTTCATCACCATTACATGCCTTTCAAGCAATAAATCCTTTCCTTGTACAATAGTGATTGTTTGGCAGTGCTATTGTCTTAATGTTATGCTTTTCTTTTCTTCCCTGAATTCATCATCGAGACTAAAAATTTATTGAAGAGTGAAAAACCCTTTAGTAAATTTGGTTTTCCTTAGCTGAATAATTTTATCACCATAGTTGTCATGAAAATTAGCTTGCATTTTGAGGAGAATTCAGCTTCATTTTGGATAAATTGAAAAAAAAAATTCACACTATCAAATACCTACCAGTTGATTTCATTATGTGGAATTGATAGACTGACCACCAACTTAACATGTTATTAATTTCCTTGAATGAGGTTATCATCGAGTGAAAATTGTGATCCAAGGGATGTCATCTGGTTTGTTTCTTTGTTCAATTTCCTTTGCACTAATTACATATTAATAACATAAAATATCTCTAGGAGATCTGATACTCTACGCTTATAATATTTAACAAGCTTATTATTGGTGGAACAATTCCCTCTCACTTGATGTATGAAAAAATTTGTAACCCTAAAAATTAACAAGGCTTTGATTTGTTGTTGAACCCTGGTGCGTTGGTGTTGTCATTAATGTTAGGCTCCATTGATGGAAAATGTTTGATTGGTGAAGTGAGTATCAAATAGGGGCATTAATTTTGACTTATAGTGCGTTATAAATAGTGGTTGGAGTTCACAGAGTGGTATCATGATGTATTATTAAACATTTCAGATGGTTTAAGGGAGCTACATGGTGCTACAACCTTTGTCAGTGTGGTTAGTGCCCACTAGAGGTATAGAGGATCTTAGAGTAATTTTATTAGGTGTCCCAAATGTATGAAATGATGTATCAATGATGTGGAAGATATTCTATGGTGAACATTAGGCGAGGTGTTGCAAGTCACAGTTGGAACTAGCCCATTTATGCCTAGTTCTATAGCCTAATGAGGTGTAAGATCTCAAATAAGGTCATGAAAATCCTAGGTAAGAATGGTAATAGCCTATGAACACTCCGTAGAATATTTATGAGTAGATACAGGGCATACTTTACTTCTTGGAGGAAAATTTCAAGTTTTCACCAAAATTGCCTTTGAGAACTAGTAGTGGAAGCCTAGAAAAATGAGATTTTTCTAGACTATATAGTCTCATTCTTGATGAATAAATTATTTTATCATGTAGAGGGAAGTGTTTTAGTACTCTAGGTCAGGTTTCATTAAGTTTTGAATAGGATTGTTGAAGATATTCAGGTTTTACAAAAACCAGGTAAAGTGAGAAGGGCTAAAATAGAGACATGTCTTCTTCGCACTCAAACATATTGAAAATACTTATTTAAATAAATCATAAGAGGATTTGTTTAAGATAACTCCAATATTTAAATTTTTCAAAAATTCTGAGGACAAATGGTTAAGGAACTAAAAGTTCTATTCATTTTTCTAACAATGTTCTTCACTCACCAAGCCTCCTTCTTGAAGAGATAGGAATAAAATGGGATTATTTTTCTCCAAATAAAGTTTTAAAGTTATCTCAATCACTAAATTTTATAGAAGGATCTTCTTAGTTCAAAATTGTTACATCCTTATTCCTCATTGTTAACTGTTCTGTACATGTTTGACCCTTTTTTACAAGGTTTTGGCTATACAATTTTGTTTTGAATGCTCAAAGATAAATCTCAAGGTGTGAATGCTTGAACATGAGATATTACTAGTCTTCATGAAGTGTTTTAGACAAGTTTCATGCATACTCTGTTTGAAATCAGTCCATATTCCTCTTCTACCATCAAAATCACACTCAAACTAAACCTGTCATGGTGTTTGAAGAAGGATTTGATGTACAAGTTTGTTGATGAGGTAAGAATTTTTGATAGTCACCTATTGATGGAGCCCATGGATTGTTCTTGTGCAGTGTTTTGAAGCTTGGGTTCTCTTGCTCTTCAATTGAACAATATGTCAAGTCAAACAAGGACGAGAAACTAAGGTTTTTATATGATTTATATTCACGATCCAATATCAAAATAACCTTATGATGATGTTAGAGATTCCATATAAAGTATTGGAGGAATGATTTGATTCTATGTGTGAAGGTATGCTAGTAAAGGACTTCAAACCAAGAATGTTCCTTGATGTCTCAAAAACCAATATTCATAGTCCTATAAAAACTTATTTCTCATGACCATGTTCATTGTTTAGATGAGTGAATTTGGAATGGTAAGTTACTTAAGGAAATTATCTTCTCAAAATGGTGCGTTAGGTGTTAAGGACAGAGAATTACTCATGAAAATTTATTCAATTAGAAGATTGTTTCTGATTTTTGGCGATAGTCAAGGACTATATCCTTGACCTTAAACCATGATGTTTCATCATTAATAAATGTAAAGAAAGGTTTAAAACCTATATTATGAACTCCTGGTGAAATCACTCTTCACTTGTATTGAAATAAGAATGAATTATGAAGTGATGTAAGCCTTCAAATAGAAGAGTAGGGTTTGAATCAAAAAACACTCACTATGTACAATTTTGAAAGATCGAGAAATTTTGATCTTGTTGGAACCATATCAAGCCATATATGGATCTGGGAGATGTGGAAATTCCTTTCTCCATCTTGAAATTTTCCCTTGAAGTCATAGTTAATTTACAATGTTGGGGTTTTAACCAAATTCCTAATGGTGCAAGTTTGTGTTTGTAAATCAGTGATTATCTTGCTAAAAATCATACTCCATGAAGAGGGTAAAAATACTCTACCTCTGTTGATATATGAATTGTTAATAAAAAACCTCATACACCTTATAAAAACCCATATATGTTCTTGAAATCTCCCTTTTTTGTCTAATCAAGCTCCTCTATCACTGACATGCACAATTTTGTGTCTATGAAGTTGAAGGGGTGAATAAAGTAAACAAATTTCTTAATGCCCTATTTGGTTAGGTTATAAGCTCTTTGATTTGAACGCATAGCTATGATGTGTTATCAAGTCATCTTCTTTCTCTTGTTTTAGAACTGTGATGATTAGCACAAACACCTAATGCATTCATGTGTGTCTTTATCAATTGTGATGTGTAAATGGAAAGGAAGCAGATCTAAAAGAGGTCATAAAGAATATTTGGTGCTCTAGTAACGTATATGCACGTTGATGAAACATAGGTTAAAGCCATGAATGTACAATAAATGAACTAATTTGCCATGTATGACAGAGAAAATTCAACATTTATAAAGAGGAAAATTTGTAGTTGTGAAAGGATTGATTTATTTTATTAGATTTGTTTGAGTTTCTCATTGGTTTTCAGTTGAGCTAGGTGAATCGTGACAGACATAAAAACCTCGATATGTAACTCGAAATGATCAGATGTTGTCAAGACGTTAAAAGGAAGTTTTATATGAAGTTTTTTTTATCTCCTTCAACGTATGAAATAGAGAAAAAGTTGAAAATAATTTAAAGTGGAAGAGAAAAGGTCCTTTCTCATGAGATGTTCTAGTTTATAAAAAAAAAATTTTGTCTATGAAGCTGAGGTTGAAGATATCAATATCTTGCTAATGTGTGTTTAAGATATATGATTATATTATGGAGATAGTGTGCTTTAGATTGAAGAGTGTGAGATGAAATTGGCTTAGAGAGCTATACGAGTATGAGAGGATAATCTTCATGAAGTACAAAAGATAATTAAGAGTGCAAAATAATCTTTAGATAATTGATATCATATAGGTTACTAAATTGATGAAGAGAGAGCATGTGATCATGAGTGAGTATTTATATGTGTGATGAGGAATAAATCATGAGAATGAATATTTATTCACCATGACTATAAAGGAGCTTAGGGACATATAAAATAAGATGTTATGTTTTATTGACTAAGTTAGTTACAACAACATGTACATATGAAAGTGGGAGTGTTTAAGAGGGTTATTACAAGAGAGTATCATTAAGATAATGATAGCATGAAGGAAAGATTGTATAATATAGATTTTTTGTGGAAGGTGATAAGAACGAAGGTGAAAGGAGAATAATAATGAGATGATTTAGTTGTCACAATTTGTTGTGTGAGATAACAAATTCATAGTGATCAGAACCTTGGAGAAGTATAATTAACAACTTAGCAAATGGGGAGTTGAAGATTCCTTGTAAGTTAAATCTCAAAAAAGGTCATTAGGTGGCTTATTGAATTTGGGAGTTGAATCTTCCATGAAAGAAAAATCTTGCTAAAGATCAAGTAGTTACATAGTTAAATTTTCGAGTTACAACTCCATGTTAAGTTGATGCTCAACCGTGAGATCACTGTAATATTTAAAGGATATTATTGTCTAAGTTAGTGCTTTGATTTTAGTGGGTTTTTCTCATTTGAAGGGTTTCCCACATTAAATATTATATCTTTGTGTTTATCCTTGTATTGATTGCTTGTAAATGTTGATTTAAATTTATCATCACAAATTAAGTGAATTGAAATGTTTGATAAAGTTTGAAAAGAAAGTGATTCAACCCTTCTTAGTGTCCTAATTTCCAACAATTGGTATCAAATCTTGATCCTCTTTAATCAATTCTAACATCTTAGAGGATATCTTGGAGGCACAAGCATGGGTACACTAAGTGAATAAATTTTGAAAAGAAAGTATGATATTGCTCAATCTCTGATTGATGGAATGAAGAGGGAAATCAAGATCATGAAAACTGACCATGGCCAAGTACTAAAGGAGATGGAGTCATTTGTTGATAATGTGTTAAAATCCTTGAAAGAAAAGGATTTTTTTTTCCTTAAACATGTAGAAGAATTGAGAATATTGAAGCTTGAACTTGTCACGTCCCATAATTTTTCATTCTGTGTTGTTGTAAAACAAATCGTAGCATTAATCAATTTGCAAGTAACATGGAATCAGGTGCCATTAAGTTGTCATGTGTACCATTGGGAACACATATGCATAACTGAAAGGGTATGCATACTCATGCACAACTATATGTGTGACATCGCAATGAATTTTATTGTCAAGTATTCAACACCTAATTAATGTTCTAACTCACTTTGTGAACTAGTAGTCTTGGATGTTCATTATCTTGTTTTCTGTAAATGATGGTTTCTATAACCATCTTAAAGGGCTATGTTGTGTGTTGATATCACTTGTTGTGCTGCAAATAAAGATTTTATAGAATAAATAAATTTTATGCCTACTTTTAATCCATTACTATGATGTGTGAGCTAATATTGATGAAAGTTTACTAACCCCTTTGAAAGCTAGGACAATCATTGATTGAGTAAAAACTCATCGAATTTTTTTGGTAGGATTAACCGCCTTCGATGGATCGAAACTCCACTATGGAAAATGTTATATTTAACAATATTTTGGCTTAAAGGAATTATGTAAGGGATTAAAGGTATGTAGGTCTAATACCTTAATGCAAAAGGGGGATATGATGCTTTATTTTGATCCAAGCCTAAAGTGTACACATTTGCAGGGAATCAGATCGATGGTATTATGGGAAAAGGGGATTAGATTTTAATCAAGTGCATTGATTTGGTAATAGTTAAAAAAAATTGCATGCTAATATGAAAAACTTGGCAATTCGTTAAATAAAAAGGTTATATCTTTTTTTTTTTTTTTTTAAATGGTCAACCAACCATGTAGCTATATAAAAGAAACTAATGATGACTCCAATGGTCGACTCACCATGTGAAAAAGGGGATAACTAATTGTTGAAATCCTCCCTGCAAAGTTTAGCGAGTAATTTGGATGGTGGTGGGTAAGTTTTATTAGCCACTGTGTGGCAAAGAAAACTTTTGATTCATTAAATACACGATGGATGGCCCTCAAAAGTGGTGAATCTTCTCCAAGAAGCTATCACGTATGTAACTATAATTCATTTCTATTTTGCATTATCGAGACTCTATGCATGGGATTTTTAGAAAGTTCAGTTCAATCAGACTATTACCATATTATCAGTTAAAAATGCATGCTTTTATTTTTTAAACCTGGTGAGGTGTGTAAATAATGTTAAGACTGATGAGGATTAGGACTCCGGGGGTTTGAACATTCTGAGTTATGTTGCTTGACTTTCAGGAAAAGATTAAAGGATTTGTAAAGGAAAAATAAAGGAAAAGCTACAGATTTTTCCTTAAACATCAAGCATGAAATCATTTTTCCCTATCTTTAACATTTATGGAATTAATATTATTCAATCATTAAAATACTAGTATGAAAGGTCCCTAGTTTTTTAAAATTTGGGTTATGGAATGTTTTTTTGGCTTTGAGATTAAGGAAATAATCTATGTTTTATTTTCTATGAGATAATTTTTTTTACAACTATGTATTAAGTCCTGCGATGGTTTAGGTAAACAAAACACCATGGTTGTATGCATTTGTTTTTTGCATTTCTAAACTAGGTTAAATACTGATAACATGTTTTAACATTAAATGTGATTTTCAACGAGACTACATTATTTAACTATTGAATACCCTTTTAAGGGAACGAAGCTGCAGGAAGTATTAGGGGATTCTGTGAATAAGTAGCTTCCTTCTTTGGAATGGTTCATTAAACCGTATGCTTATTCAGTCAAATACTCAAGTATTTTTTGCATTGAACCCATTTCGGGTTTAAGATTTAATATGTCATCAATCTTTGTTTAATGTTCACGAGAATATATATAGAGTCACCTTTTAAGGCTATTAATCATGGTTCCTCCTATAGAATCGAGGTTTGTGATATATACATGAGTATACTAGTTTGGGCGTGTATAGTTAATATATAGATGCCATCTCCTAAAATCCCTCGTCTCTTTCCGTATAGACTTACTTATTCAGTACGAGGAATTTAGAAATGGTTGTATTTTTATAAGACTGTTATTTAAACCACAGTTGAAGTCAATTACAATGACCCATTAAACGGGCACCAGGGAGAGTTTTTGAATGGCTGATATTTTGATAAGTCTCTTCAAAATGGTTTTTTTCCACTTAAAGGGAAATAGGAATTGTGTAAATGTTCCTTGTGTCGATTATGGGTCTTTGAATAAGTTTATTCAAGCCCTTTCAGGAATGACCCGTTAGTAATATTTTTGGCATAGTTGGTTCAAATAATTGATATATTGAAGGGCTTGTAAAGATAACTGTGTAATTTGTGTGTTTATCGTGAGGAAATTTGTAGAATAAATTCGTATAAAGTGATCCTACTATATAGGGAAAATTACCTTAATTCGGAGATATCAAGATGAGTCTTAGTGATCTTCCGGAATACTAAGGAATGTTAGAGAATTTAAGGTGTTATTTTCTCCAATCTTTTGTATTGTTGAAATGGATTCATGATTTATTACTGCCAAGTTTGAATGATATTCTTGTGATTGCAGTGATCTACATGTTATGGATTTATAAGTCATATCTTATTATTTTCCATTTATATAAAATGATTATGCTTAAAAAAATTTGTTGATCTACTTTGACTCAGTAAAAGGAATTATTGTAGAGATTAATAAGGAAAAATATTATTATCTTGCCCTTTTGGATGAAATAAGGGCACATTGTTTAGTTACCCATAAGGTAGTAATGGAAGGTAAATAATCTTGTTTAAGGAACTATTGATCTGTGAATTTATACTGTTTTGAAAACATGTTTTAAATATATGTGGGTTCTTTTAAAGGCATTAGGAAAGAAAGAAAAGGTGATAGAAAAATTAAGGAAAATGTTATAAAGGATTAACATAGGATTCTGTTTTATATCCGGTTATGATAAATTGGAAGATCGGGTTATATATAGGATATATATATATATATATTCTTTTTTTAGGGTACTTTGAAAGAAAGAATAAATAAAGGAATCAATGATATCTATTATTTATCCTTGATATTCTATTACTACTAGAGTTTGAAACATTGATATATGTTAATGTTATAGATAATAAAGATAAGGTGGATGACCTTTTCATGCCATTTTTTTCAAACTGACTGCTTTCTAATATTTATACAGATGCTAGAAATTAATTCATACTTGGACGGATGTACTTAGAGACTATGTTTGATAAAAAGATGTTTGATTCGATAATCGAAGTTGTAATTAATTTCTTGACAAAATGGTAAAAGTGAGCTTATGCTTCACTTTCCTATTTGGATGAAAGGAATTATAGCCTTAAAAATAGTTGTACTATTCTAGAAAAAGGAAATAAAAATCATTGCATTAAATAAACAATTTATTAATTATAATGACAGTTAAAGTGGATTTGATAGATCATTATTGTTCCCTGTTGAAATAAGCATAATCTGGATTATGTTGATTTAAGAAAATTATTTTACTAAATTATGAAATATTGTATTGTTGATTAAGGAGCGGTTATTAAATTGTCATATTTATGTGATTCAGCAGTAAGTGGCTATGCCGAAATAAATCTACAAGAAATTTAATGAGATATAAAATATTATGGTAAATGATTTTGGATTATTTATTACATAGATATATGAATTTTTTTAAACTCTTCTAATTGACAAGTTCAAACCAAATATGTACTTGAGTAATAGTATGAAAATGTCATACATAATTATAACATGGACTATGACAATAACGTAGCCTATTGTCGCAATACATTAAATGCTTATCAGATGTACATAAAATTCTTATGGATAAAATTACAATCTATTATAGAAACTAGTTATTGACCTTAGGAATGTTTTCTTAGGAGATAATTTAACGCTGTGATATGAAGGAAAACCTTTCGTAAATCCAATTCATTATTATTAAATAAGTTAAGGATTACGACATTCCAAATAAAGGGAACCGGGTAGGCCAACTCTAGATGGCTAATGTAACACATTATCCATTTAATGATGAAAATCATTAAGTGAATATTGTCGTATAACATATATTACAACTATCGTAATCGGAAGGAATATGCATTACACTATGATTGGAAATTTGATTATCCTGTACGAACAAGCCACCTCAGTACCAACTTATGTTGGGTACGGGGAAGAAATTAGTTGCGTAAATGATGAAAGTTGTTACATAAGAACTTTCTCTCCCATAGGAAACCTAAGTTTCCACTAATGTACTTCTTTGTGTAGGATGATCAAGTTTTGTAGCTTGTATGTAGTTTGAAATTAAATATACTCAACTAATTGATTTAATTATGATAACAAAACCAAGTGACATGGTGATGGGACAATTTTTTGTTGATGAATGTGTCATCTAGAAACTAAGCATATAACGTATGAATCTTAAAATTTGTCCAAAGTAGTATAAGTCATTACACTGTTAGGATGCACCTAGTTCTAACAAAAGTATAATGTCGTATGGTATTCGATTGACTGAATTCTAGGTAGACACTTAGAACATCACTTGTAAGTCTATGCCGAGAAGGTTATTAAATGTATACTCTATATACAGACTCAAAATAGAAACCTAAGGGGGATAAGTGGATCCAATTTACCCATAGTTATGCACATGATTTATTGATTTTTCATCTGCATAATTGTAATTTTAAAATTGCTAGATTTAAATTTTAGGTTCTACATTTAAACCATTGAAGGCAGAAGTTAGATCTGAAAGACAACAAAAAAAATTCTCGTAATTTAAAGTATAAAGAGTAGTTGCTAAATTTTGGTATCATAGCTTAATTTTTAAGGGTAAACGGTTCTCGAACTCTTTGGGTCCTTATGCTAATCGAATATCTAAATTTTTTAACTTAAAAGAATGGATATGTGAATGAAGAACCAAAAATAATGAACATGACCAGATATGTTGTAGGTTCAACATAAAATAAGTTAGATAAAACTCTAACAGTTATTCATGACACACAAAATTGAAAAGTTTCTTTGAGTAGTTGTTGAGTGTGAAAATGATCAGCCAAGGTAAATAACTTGAACCGATTGATAAAAATCAGCAAGGGAAGTTTCTTGATTGTTGAACTATCTTAGTGGAAGCTTCAAAACTTAAATCCAATTTTAAATTAAAATCTGAATAGGGAAGATAAAGTAGAAAACATGGACTATCTACTGTTATGTAGAATTCAGAAAATCTAAAAGGAAATAACCGAATCTATAGTAAATTTCTAGCTCATAATACGAGAATATAAAAAAAGTATTAGTTCTTCTTCACCTAAAACTTTAGGGAAAAGTGGTGGGAACATCATGGAATAAAATTTGAACTTCTAGGATGGAAACAATTTTAACTTTCTAGAAATTCTAGCAAGAAGCAGAACAACGTTGCGGTAGCTGATAAGCTAAGATTAAAGAGAAAGTATTCTAATATGATATCAGGTAAGTTAAATAGAACTTCATGTTGCTTTATTAAAAATGTGATATTAACATTGATTAATTACTTGTATTTGTGATTAGCTGAAAACATATATTGAAATATTATTTTTCCTTACCATATGACATGAAATTTGGTTAAAATGGTCAACATGCGATTGTCAATAAAACATTAACATTGTCTAAGCTTCATCTCAAAATTTGAAGAAAAAAGTGAAATCTTTAAAATAATTAAGACATAATGATTTATAAAGATTTTCCCGAAGTAAATCAATGGGACATTGGTTCGGGAACCAATTAGATACCTTGGAGCTATATAGAAAAACAATAAGCATACGTGGCATAGAAAGGAAATTTCTCTTAGAAACGTAAGACTGATTTCTCCAACAATTAAAAAAATTAGAAATGAGTTATTATCGTAAGACCTATTTGAAGTATTTAATGATCAAATTAATCACCATGTAATCATTAGTTATCTTGGGCTATCCTAGCCAAAATCTACGGTGTGATTTGAATAGGTTGGTTGAAAGATAGCTATGGTTGCCTTATGAGGAGCGAATAAGTTTATGATTTGGGAATTTATTTCATCAACGTGAAACTATTTGAATACTCTAAGAAAAGGAGTATACATCATATATAACATTCGACTATGTATCCATGTTTATTGTTCCCAATTCTGGTTCGAGTGCCTAATGGTTTGAACTGAGCCAAATGGATACATTTGTTCTGATTTTGGGACTGTGGATGCTTAATCAACGAGGTTTATATATGGGGTTGAATAAGAATATATACATTCCTTTTTTATTGGTAAAAAAACCATTATAGGTCTAGTTTAGAACTGGGCTCTAAGTCTTTCTGGGTTTCGGATAGGTTCTTCGAATCCCCAACAAAAGAAAATATATAGATATTAATAATATATTTCCTAGTATGCGAGAAGATCATTGCTAATAATCTAATTATATATTCTTATTTGGGTTCCAAATTTGGATGGAAGTTATGTCTATGATCTATTTTTTTATATCCTTATATGGCACAAATTTGAGTTATAATATCTAGGAATTAATCATATTACTTTATGAATTAGGGTTGTTGATAACCATATCGACTATGTGAGGATGTAGAAACTCACTGTGTAGTCAAATAAGATCAGTCATATGAATAATTACTTTTTTTTATGTTATGGAATAACATAGTATGGGTTGTATAGATTAAGGTATTCATTTTCTGATATGTACCTTAACTTAGCAAAGTTGCTATTATTCAACTTTTTTTTGAAGGGTTACATTTCATCTCTATTTTGAAATGATTACCATTATAAACCTATATATATTAATTATTGTAAATAAGAATTGAGGAAATCCTTATCATAGTATGGATGGTATACATTTTGAACCTACCAATAGTATATATCATTGTCGATGATAATTTTTGAATGGATATCAAGTTATAGAATTGTAACATTAGCACTATTATTGGAGAAGCTCAATAAAGGATTGATAAGTCAAGGGCTAATGTTCTCTTGTTGAGAAAACTTAGTTAAATTGATTGGGACTATGAGATAAGAACATGATCCTTGCATCTAAAATATTTTACTCTCTAAATAGTGGAAATAGTTGGAGTTTTACACCACTATGTATCACCTTACAACTTAGGTTGGGAATAGTGGGGCTATAAAAATTAGATGAGATAACACTGGGATCACTTGTTTGGAATCAAAAAGAGATAATTAAGGAAGCATCGGTATGATTTTATAAAGATAAAAGGTTTTTTTCTAGCATATTTATTGCATGACTTCCTAACCAAAGATGAAGATTGGTTTTGGTAAGAGCACAACCATACAAATAAGTAGATACTCTGTTTTTATTGATTTCCCTTGCTGATCAATGTTGTTATGAGTAATAACTAGAGTATAGGACTCTTCTTGCATTTAGAAGTGTGTAAGGGACCATCTTAAGAGATTAATGAAGAATTAAGTGATGTATTCTAATTTTTTTAGCTTATAATTTATTGTTCATCAATATAGATAACAGTGGATTTGAGTTGAATCAAAAGTTCCAAGCTTTTTTTGAATTGTGTATGGAGTCCCTGGAAGATTGCATGAGTGAATAGTAGTGATTGTAGAGTGAAATTAGTGATTGAATGTTCTATGTACTACCATCTACCTTACAAGTGATACTTAGATGAAATCAGTTGAGATTGTGTTTCTATATGGCTTGGATAAAGTAAGTTGAAGGCATTCATGATCAAGGAATGCAACTCTAATTACAAAATTGGTGATCCTTTGGATAAAATGGATGATGATGTTGGCATACTTAAGTATTAAGATCATAATTTACTTAGGAATAAAACCATGACTGTTATCTGATTATACAAGAATTTTATGTAAATTAAAGTAACATTAAGAAACGTAAGACAATTAAGATCACCTAACTAGGGGAAGGTGGCTTAACGAATATAAAAATCCCATAGGATTTAAAGGATTTGTTGTCATGCAAATGTGCAATAAGGAAATTGACAGTTTCTGAGCATGAAAATTATACCCCTTTGTTATTGTTTTCAAGTTTTACCCTTCTAAGGCACCCTGGGTCTGCCCAGTCAGTCCAATTGACCTTTCGATTGATATTATCACACCTTCTAGGTGATTTAAAAAGGTCCATTTATTCCCCGCTAGGTGATTTTAGGAGTTCATTGAAAATTATAAGCTTTGAGCAACTGTGGGAAGGGATATCACTGACCTTCCTAGGACTAGAGAAACCAAATGGAGTAGAACAGAAAATACAAACTAGGACATGAAAGTGAGTAAAAGGCATTAGGACATCATGGAAGTGATTTAGGAAGATTTAGAAAGGAATCAGAGAAGTCGGGGTAGTTTCATGAAAATTAGGGTTCACGGGCCCAGGAAGTGCACAGGTGAAAAAAAGTTGTTGAGATTCGGAAGGTGATTTCAGGAGCTATGGATGGATTTTGAAGACAAAAAACATCATTATAAATTTAATTCCAAGACCTAAAAGCTGTTAAAATTATTTTTTTCACAAGACTTTGGTGCGATATGTCTACAGTCAGTTTTTTCTCAAGCCTAGGCAGTGCACAGGGCCGAAATAGCAACTAAACTTCAGGAAGTGATTCCAAGAGTTCTGCATGGAGTTAAGAAATAAAATAATATAATTGGAAAGGAAATTAAAATCTATACAAGATGGTGAAAAAAAAATTCACAAAACTTTGACGCAATAGGTCTACAATCTGATGTTTCAAGGGTCAACTATGGAAAAGAACAAAAAACCTATTTTTTAGGGCACATATGGAAGAATAAAGAGTTGAGAGAACCACCATTGGATTTAGAATACCAATCCCATTAAAATTCATATATAATTTCTTCAAAACATTCCATCGGGAGCTCAAGTTATCACCATTTCAAGTTCGCTCTCAAGACGTCATAATTAGTCAAATTTTATGCAAGAAATGTGTCAGGAATAGGAGCTTGAATCATTTTTATGCCCCTTATTTCTCTCATGCTCAGAGAAATGAGAGTCAAAAAATTGTACCCAACCCCTAAAATCAATCTAGACCCATATACGACCTCTTGGATTGCCAATTTAGCCCCCAGGTGTTTGCGGGAGCTCAAAGCCTTCACTTTTGGATTACTACCACATGTCATTGTCTAGCACACCATGAAAGCTGATGTCCCTCATGTCCCTTTGAGGTGGGGTGCATCAGGGTCTAGAAAATTTTCCCATCCCCTAAGGAGACTCCTAGTCTCTCATGTGACATCTTCAAGAGCGAATTTTGAGC
Organism: Taxus chinensis; assembly: GCA_019776745.2. Lineage (NCBI taxonomy): Eukaryota > Viridiplantae > Streptophyta > Pinopsida > Cupressales > Taxaceae > Taxus > Taxus chinensis. The sequence goes on along the minus strand of CM034147.1, from coordinate 195,117,500 downwards.
CCCCAGATGCTTGTTAAGACTTCATTCTCAATTGTCAGATCAAGTGCCATGTATCATCACCTAGTGCATCATGTAAACTAATTTCCTTCATGTCCCTTGTAAGTGGGGCACATCAAGGTCTGAAAAATGCACCTAGGCCCTCCATGAAAGCCTTGTGGTTCCTCATGTGACTAACTTCCAACCCCTCAGTGCTTTAAAAATGCTTTTTGATCAAATCTAGTGGCGTCGGATCTCCGCCACATGTCAAGTTGAGGCACACTATGTAAATTGATATACTACACATCCCTTTGAGATGAGGGACATGAGGGAAATGGAATTGCACCTCATCCCTGCTTAGCTTTATTTCAAATATTATAAATCCCTCCCACTCCTAACATCTAACATCTAACATTCCCATGCACAACTTACTTTACAACTTCCTACCAGGGTTTATTTTAAGAAGTAGGTGGTAAAATGGAGGTGGAAAACACCCGGTGAATATAGGTGGATCCACTTTCATGTAAAGACAACTTTTCCATGTTTTTGAGAACTGAAATTTCACCTGCACAAAGGCAGAAATTTCTGTAGACCCTAACGCCTTGTTGTCATGTGACAGAAGGCTTGTTGTCACATGTCAAGAAGGATTCTTGATGTGTGATAGTAAGTCACCTATCACGCATCAAGAATCCTTCCTGATGCATGATAGAATTCTCACTAACCCGTGACAACAAATATTTTTTCATGCATCAAGAATCCTTCTTGATGCGTGAAAACAAAACTTCTTTCACGCATCAGGAAGGATTCTTGACATGCAAAAGAAGGCTTGTTGTTGCGCATCAAGAAGGATTCTTGACGTGCGATAGAAGGCTTGTTGTCACGCATCAAGAAGGCATCGAAACCCTTTTTTGTCCCATAAATACCCTCTCGCCGGTCATTTTCACATTTACACTATCTGGCTCCCAAAATTTCTTGTTTACATGAATCAATTTAAGGTAAAATCAAGCTCAAAAACAAGTACAATGGTGAATACAAGTGCAACCCAAGGCCAATCTCAAGATCAAAATCAATTAGAAAATACAGTTAATCAAAAGATACTCTACAAGATTTTTTTATGCCCCCATATTCAAATAGTTTTGTAAATGAATTCGGAATACAAGGATTTGGTCAATAAATGTGATTTTGATGGGCTCGTTAAAATTCCTTGGTTTGAAATAGATCATGATATTATGAATTACCTACTCTCCTCTTACAATACAAAGGAGAATCTATTTACTGTTATTGTGGATGACACCTATATGTTTCAATTCGGTGTCAATCTAACTAATATTCATCACTTAACATTCCTTCCATACAAAAATTTACCCGTTGTCACAATGAAATCAACCCAGGTCAAAACCGATAAAAAGTACCTTGAATCGACTTTCGGTTTCCATGTTGATTGTACATATAAACTCTTTTAAATTTTTATTTTATTTTTTCAGTTTTCGATATTAATTACATTGTTTTTTTGAATTTTTGCATCTCATGTCAACAAATAAAGACATGCTATGGATACACAAGGAATTAAACACCACTTTCTTGCTACTATGATTTATTTCTTTCAAGCCAGAATTGTTTTGTAGGGTTGGAAAACTGATATACCAAACTGGGCTATTACATATAATCTTACAACTATCGGAAAGCCAAAATTTGATTGGTGCATGTTTTTATCGAATAAAATAAAAACTGATATTACAGATGCATCGCTTTCCAAAAAACTAGTTATTCACTCCACAAACTATCTCCTTGGCCTTTATTACGAGGATATTTTTAATTTAAAAGACAAACCAACTCCTACTTGTACAGACGAGACAATGAAGAATTTTTTTATTCCATTTTAAAAACAACAGGTATAAGTTTGTATATCGACATAAGACTAACATTATGTTCATCTGGAATCTGATTAATTATTGACTATTTGTAGAAAATATTTTTCGAGGCCCTTTTGCAAAAAAAGGTTGCATCAAGACGAAGAGGCCAACAACATCCTGAGGCGTCGGCAGATTCGCAATCTGAAATGGTAATTCACTCATCTCCATACTGCCAAGTGTTTGAATTTGTTAAACGCCAGAGACATAATACCCTAACATTTACTATTTACAAATTCCTATTTTCTATTTTCGATTTACCATTTACCATATTGAATTCACATACAATCGACTGTTGCTGACATTGCATGAACTTTGAACAATACCAGGGCTTCTCAAAGTCAACCGTCTTCACCAACTCATTCAGTTTAGTCATATGTAATTGTCTCTTCTCAACAACCTGCACAATAATCCTAACAACACACAGCTCAAACACAACCAACTACTACTCCAAAACGGCTACCTTAAACTCCATGAAACATTACCCCTCAATAAGGTATTATATAATTGCTTAAATACAAGACTCAAGTTTTCAATAGTTTAAAAAAATTTCATATGATTTTTCTTTCTCTTTTCAGCATATTGCATTCCTTCACATTCTTTACAAATAGTGGCACTGCCCCCTCCACCAATACGATTCAAAATTCCAATTAAAGGACTAGGTAAAAAGAACATTGGTAAACACATGTCAATTCCTCCGGGCCCTAGTGGGACACTAAACATTGCATCCTCATTTTGATTTCCAACCCTCTCTCTTGGTGTCTTGCCAAGTGCAATGGGCATATCAAATTGAAATAATATAAATTTAGATGAATATTACTTGGGCATTGATAGAAATGACCCATAAGGATTTTTTAATACACGTGAGATGATTTAAGTCCACCAGGTATACTTCTATTTCAAATTTCATTACTTTTCATTTTAGATTTATTTATTTGAATATTGATTTATTTTATCACAAATAGGATCAGGCCACCCAAAGGTAGAAACAGGTAGCAGTTGATGATCAACCAGAAAGCCCCCATACCTCTCCAGCTACATCATCTTCTTCAGATAAAGATGGTGAACAATTGATATCATTTCCTTTAGAGAATTTAATTGGTAATGATTGTCAATCCCATGTCACGGAGTTATTGTACCTCATATCAGTCAGCTTATAGAATGGGAGAGATGGGCTAAAGTACTAATCAATGAAATAATAAGTCATGAAAATTATTGTCAAAGAGAAAGTTTATACGTTGTAGTCAAGATACAACATACGAAGATCGATTCCTTACTTACCCAAGTAAAAGGTGGGATAGTCACGTATAAAAACAACTATAAAGATGATATTTTTGATAAAACATTAAACAAATTGGAAAATATTAGTGCTGAAGCCCAGACATATTTTAATAAATGGTCTAAGGACAAGGATCTGGTAGCAATTGCAAATTCTGAAAGAGATAGATCGGTTATAAGTATTATCACTTTGAAATAATTGTTTTTTGTTAATTTGAACTTTTCTTATTTTAGTAATATGTTTAATTGAGATCAATTTATTTATGCAGTTGAAATATGAAAATTTGAAGAGTCAAGCAAAGGTGTTCCAAGTTCACTTGGAAAGCACTAAGAATAGTTTATCCGCAACAAAGAATTTGAAATAAAATATGCTTTTAGTTAATAAACAAAACAATACACTAAAGTAGATAATTAAAGAGCATGGCTTTGACCTAGAAATTTTATTCAAAGCCAAGGAAGCCACATATTCTAGTTTGTTATCCCATGAAGATGCAACAAAGGAAGAACAAAGGATCGTAAAGAGTCTAGATAGATCTAATTAGTTCCTGGATTATTCAAGACATTGGGGAAATGGGTATAGGAGGAGAAGCCATTGGGGAACAAAGTACAACTACATGAGTGGAAGCCATTGGAGAAAGGGGTACACAAAATTGAGGGTTGAAAATTTTCATGATTAAGGGTTAAAACTTGAAAAATTGAAACTTTGAATTTGAAAGTTTGAAATAATTTATAATCTATATTTTAAAATTCGAAACTTGAGTTTGATGGTCATGATGTTTGAAAATTTGAAATAATTTATTATCTGGATTTAAAATTTAAAACTTGAATACGATGGCGTTTGAAAATTTGAAATACTTTAAAATGTAGAATTTTATATCTTCTTATATATTATGTATAGAATTTCAAGATACTTTCATTTGAGTGTGATGACATTATGATAATGGTTAATTACTTGTTTTAAGAAAATCTGGAATGTGGTATGACAAAGGCATCTTAGTACTTGTAATGATGATTGCATAGATGTTAATGATGACATTAGACTAGAATCATAGATATGGATTATCATTACTTGTATGTGGATGATGATAATGGATAATTGTTTTAAGAAAATTTGGAATGTGGTAGGACAGAGACAATTAAACCTTCTCAAAATCTTCTAATGGATATGATATGATGACATTAGAATGGATATAGATGATGATGAAGGATGATAATGGATAATTGTTTTAAGAAAAATTGAAATGTTAAAATAGATATGGATGATGATAAATTTTGATGATAATGGATAAATAATTGATTTAAGAATAATTGGAGTGTGTCAGGAGTCTAGTACTTACATCTTCATATTAGGTTTATCAAAATTTTCTTCTCTCTACTTGTCAATTGAACTAGGACTTACATCTTTTATGATGACATTAGATGTGGATGGAGACATTAAAACAAATGGATTATGATGAATTGAGTGGACATGGATTTTTACATTCAAGCACGATCATGGAATGTGGTAGGACAGAGAAATTTAAACCTTCTCAAAATTTTCTTCTCTATTTTTTATGAATCAATTATATGATGACACTAGATGTGGATAATGACATTAGTTTCAAGTACGATTGTGGATGATGAATTGTATAATGGATAATTTTTTTAAGAAAAATTGGAATGTGTTAATGATAGAAACAACTTAATATGGAAAAATCTACCTCTCTCTACTTGTAAAATTCGAATGTGTGATTTTATCCAACAAAGTTTAAACACTTTATCAAAGAATTTTACAAATATAGACATAAATTAAACATAATTGTCAAAAATCAAGCAATTTCATATGATAGGGTATAAGTTACCTCTTGTATTTTAGATGGTTGTGACAAAGCATATGGAAGGAAAATGATAAATCATCCTTCCTAGCGTATAAATAGATTAGTATATAGATGGGTGAGTTTCCTGACATTATCAGTCCTGAGAAGTGAGAGCTTCCTACGATGGATGTCAACCCACGTTTTAAAAAAAAAAATGAAATAATGATTGATCGGATTAACAAAGAAACAAAAGATTAAAGAAAAATGCAAATGATAACCTGTACGTGTCTAGACAGTAGAAGTCTGGAAGAGTATAACAGTGGAAGAATATGAAAATCTGAACTTTGAGTGTCTTGCAAATTAGTATGTGACAAATGCATGTAAGAAGCAAATTTTTTAAACAAAATTTTGTATTCGAAAAATCCAAAATAGTAATTATATGAAACAAATTTTCATAAATAATTGTATTTAAAAATATGTAAGTATATATACCTATAACATCTTTAATGATAACAAGAGCTAAAACAAAATTCTGTAAAAAGCATCCTTAGTTAATATTTACATCTGTAGAGTTAATATGAAATTGAATAAATAACCATAGTCAATATTTGCATCTATAGAGTTAATAATTGAATAAATAACCATAGTCAAACAATAAAAGTAAGGTCAAGGAGATACCTATTTAAAGCTAAAACAATCCATTTTCAATAGTTGATTCAAATTCGATGTTCTCTTCTGTAGAGTGTGATGACACACCAATTCCAGTCTCATCGTTGGGAATAGTTGTACTTGTAGCTGTATTATTTACACCTCTTCTTTCAAAAATGGATTTCCAATGTGCACTTACTCTATTGAAAGGAAATGTTTCCATGGAGTAGCGAGAAATATAACACTTCATGCAACCTTCTAGATTTTTATCCAACTTTTTTCTTAGTTCTGATTTTATAAATGATAAAGCACTGAAAAACCCTTTCATCCTCCAAAAACCCAAAAATCATTGTTTGGCATAACTCATATAATCTGAAATATTCACTGATGTTTTCTTGTAAGACAATACTTTGATAGATTCCTCGTCAGAGCCTTGTAATAGCACCACTTTTAGAAGGTTCGTCTAAATTTTTATATTAGTTCCTCATTGTTGTTGATTTTTTTTTTTATTGAGACTTTAATAAATGAACATTAAATATACCTTTGATTTCCATACCCTTGACCTCTGAAGTCTTTGTGAAATGTTCCATTATTGTACCCATGCATTTATGGAAATACTTTCTTACAAAGTCTGCACGAGCACCTGTAGTATTCCATAAATTAGGATTCATCACACCCATTGCTTCAAGAATTTTGTCTTTGGAAAAAAATTCTCTAATTTTAGATGATAAGGATTCTAAAAAATAACACACCAAAAATACCAACACAAGGACAACACAGTGAAATACAGGATAACTTTTTTTTTGACTTGCTTGACACATAACATGGCGCAACATGTCGTCACCAAGGTTACAACTAACACTGTGAACAACTTGATACAAGGATGGCCATAAAGGCAGCACGGAAACGTTCACACCTATCAAGGACAATTTATTTTTCTTTTTGACGAGACAACATGGAAGTCCAACCACATGACACACTCACAGCTAGGGCAAGCCACAGTAAGAAATGGTTGGGGGTTATTTATTTTGGTAAGACACCCTTTAGCTCATGACTTAAGTTTTCAGAAGGAATCAATATATGATTCGCACAAATTCATCTCACCAACTGAGTTAATTTCTTATACACTGAAGAGTAGTTCACTTAAAGTCTTCTCCTACTTGCTAAATCTTATTATCTTCCAGAAAATAACCATTGTTTTCCCTTAAGCTTGTTTAAGAGTTCATCCAAAAGGGGTAGTGTTCACTAGTTAGCTAGGGATATCAATTTATATATAAAAAAAAGAATTTACTTCTCAAAGGATGGTTTCATTTTGATCACTCATGGAATTATTTGATTTCAAGTAGATCACCTCTGCATTTATTTGTTGAATATAAAATTATTATTTGTTTAGCTTCTTAAGGGTTAACCGACCCATTTTACTTTACTTATAAAATATTGTCACTAAGTCTTAGAAAGATTTAACTTAACAATTTATCTTCAAGATCAAAGTTTTACAATACTCATATCAATGTAAAGATTGAATGCCATTTCTCACAAGGATAATTTCAAGCTTAACTACACAAGAACAAGACACTTTATTTCACCATTACCAAACAATACAAGGCAAGAGGTCATATCAACTCTCTTTACAAGCAATGTTACACAATTTACAACACATTGGACATTTATACAAGGAACTTCATAAATTGCACTGATGAAACCTTTACAACTCTTTCCTTTAATCTACTCGCATAATCCATCTGCACAAATACTAGCTGGAATCAGTTCGCGAGAACTGAGCATGTTAAGGCTACTCATTGCAACAGTAAGCTAACATTTAACAATATCAAGAAAGGAAAATTCTAATTCAAAAATGGATTAAAACACAACCCACAACTCCAAAATTATTTGCATGGGAAAGAAATCTAACCATCCAGCAAGGAGAAAGTCAAAATACCAGTAAGAACAAAATCACATAAAACAAGGCAAGACCTTATGGGTTAGGAACAAGAAGGTCAAGAGTGTTGATATCTCCTTCATGTAATCCAATGGGTTACGTGATTGGAATCCAAAATTTACTCCATCCAACAAAAGGGATCCAAGAGAAGACAAAGCATACTAATTATGATCGTAGGCGCGAAGCAAAATGACGTTATCCAATTCTTCCAGGGGGGCTTCATAGTAATATGGGTTCGACGCCCTTAAAAGAACACAACTATAGTTTCAGTTTTAACCAAGGAGTTTACCACTACCTTCTTATAGGATTTCTTAAACGTAGTACTAGTTAACCCAAACAAATCCACTTTTCCAAAAGCGTACAAAAGAGACACAGAAAGGGCCATTATTCTACCAACAAACCCTATCCTAATCGTCAACTTCTCTACATAATATAAGGGAAGACTAAACCCAAAAGTCGTTAGTAATTTTTATATAATTCAGACAATGTCAATAAACATTAAAATAAAATTTGATTTCCTTAACAAGGCCACAAAATGGGACCTTTTAGTAACCAAGTTTGAAGTATAAGGTATTCGAGTTCGAAAACAAAGGGATTCGATACGCAGAGGGTAAAACACCAACGATGCCCCAGACTCAAAAGACCTTACCACGAGTACAAGCACAAAACAAGAACCAACGCACATATCCATCAAGAAGGTTACGCAGTGCAGTCAGGCCTAGAAGTTCTATGAACTCCTTGCCAAAGGTATAGAAGATGGAAATTTTACCCGATCCATGTGGGCTTATCGAGGAAAAGTCTAGCAAATATCAAACAGATAAATATAACAGCCACCTATAATAATATCACTGAAATCAGCTGTCATCTAACAGGAAACGAGTTCGCGAGTCCAATACCATGGGTTCACCTACAACTTTTGTTTCAGTCCAGCTAGTAACAGCTTGCTTGCGACCCTTAATAAAAATGGTAGAGATTTCATTCAATTAAACTTACAATGTTTCCCCTTGCTTTAATCAAACAAGAGTTTACATCAAGAAGTAGGTATAGTAATTCTCTCAACACGTAGAGGCCAAAATAGATGTCAAGTTATTCATCCTCTAGAACTGGGTACAACAGTCAACCATGTACAATTCTGAAACAAGACCCTAATGCCATTTTCTAATTAAACAGAAAGTAAGGAATGCCCACAGGCTTAAACAAGTTTTAGAACACAATGTCACTATTAATGTACCTTTTTGCAAAACAGAAGAGCCCTAAACAGGAAATACATATTTATTCAGCCAAAAGAGATATGTGGGCTTAACCTTCCATTTAGTAACCTTCAGTTATAACTACCATCACAGAATTCTTTTAAAAGAGATTCATATAAGCAAACAAACTCAATAATGTTTCCTTCCCTACGAACTAGATTGCATCACTCAAAATTGCAGTAACCCATTTAGACAAATATGAAATAGAGTAAGCTATAAGGGAGGAAAGGACATTCCAAGAAAAACCAGCAAAATTGGATCGAGATTTAAAGGAACAACCAACACAATCAGGCAGCGATATAAACAACCACGAAAACATTTGTCTAGGCGCTATTCAGTAGGAAAGAAAATTCATTTCAAGATACTGAAGGAAGGTAGAAAACTATTACAAGGAGTAGATTTAACATGCCTGATTAGAATTCTTCCAATCCAACAAGCACGTCGACCAGGGCTCGGGCAACAGCAACACAACCTGCGCAACTTCTCTTCCTCCACCTGCTGAAGATCCATACCCTGTTAACGGCCATGCTTGGCATAGGAAAGGGGGTGATTGAAACATGCCTTCTTGGAATCCTCGGGAGCAACTCCGGGAAGATAGAAGCACTCTGTTCTCTTGTGTACATCAATGTACTCATCTGTTTCGTCCACAATTTCTTCCTACAACAGCTCTTCAAGTGTGATAATACCTATGACCTCCCCTTCTTCAATGTCATCCAACATCCTATTAACTCCATTTCTCAAGTCCTCACACCCTGGAAAATTTTTTTGCTTGTCTAGTGAATTAAGCTTGGTAGGAAATTCTGCATTTCCAACTCGACCCTTCTCAAGGTCAACTGGCTCAGCCTGGTTCAACAAAAATAGAAGAATTGACATTTGAGTCTTCAGTTTTTTTTTTTTTTTTTTTCTTGATACTTTCCTGAGAATTTATATCCTCAACATCAAGTTGAGGCTTTGGTTTTCTAGCTTTGACAACTGCAGCCAATCCTTCACAACACCGGCAACATTCATTGTCAAAGCTGAAGTCTTTCCGATCAGGAGAAAAACTGCAAGGTTAAGGGCAAAGGCACAGACAGAATTTGTGCCAAACACGAAGTAGTCCAAGTGGAATGTAGAGTTATCCTTGAGCAAAGGGAATTCAACAAACAACCAGGGTACAGTCAAGAACACAAGACAACAGGGTGCAACATAGTACAATGAGGTGATGGGATTCAAGGTGATTCCCTTTGAAGTAAGCAGGATCTGGATCAAAACCAACCTTGTGGCCTCAAAACCGACTGCACCCAACTGAAGCATCACACCCCATGTATTAAACTTGGCCTCTCCATATGCTGCAATGGCCACCCCAACTGAAATCCCAATCATGTTTGCCATAGTATTAGACTTAAAGTTCTCCTTTTTCAACCCAACTCCAATGGAATACACAGCCACGGGCATGAGGGCTTTAAGCATCTGGATAAATGACACAGATAGATAAATGTAGGCAGAATTTGAGAACCAGAGGCTCATTGAATACAGGGCTCCAATGGGCACAATGGAGGACAAATAGACCTCCTTAGTCATCCCAATTGGCTCCACAAGTTTCAAGACCCTGACCAACAGAACAGCCAGGGCAGAACAGAATGCCATGTGGATCATAGTTAGAGTAATAGGAAAGGGCCAGTTGTACATCTTTTTATCCAAAATATACTTGTTGAACACAATCACAGTGAAGCTCAGGAAGATCCAGATGGCCACATAGGTGTAGCTCAGTAAAACCTTCTTCAGAACATTGTCACTGACAGACTCGCCCTTTACTGATCCCTTACCCATCCTCACAAAATGGGTATCCTACTTTCTGCCCTGTGCAAATTTGTGAAGGAAATCTGGCAGATCTGAAATCTCCAGTAAGAAAACTGACAGATTTGGTTAGCAAGAAATCCAAACAGTAGCAGATGAGTGAAGAAGCAAACGCATGCACAGGAGTTAACAAAAACGATCTGAGCCTCCTGCGGCCTAAACAGGAGGTAGAATTGCACCTCCAGATTTGATCGAGCTTCTTCCATGTTAGATTCACCACCTGGACAGAAGTGACTTCCAAAATGAAAAGGCAAGACAGCTCAACTAAAGCTTTACCTCGTTCTTCTACTACGGCTGCAAGATTTGCAACCACTGCTCACGACTGTGGTCGCGTGCAACCAGAACACCAGGATCAACACCAACGGTTCCTTGGGATCGGCCTGTGGCAGCTGTCGCACTTAACTCTCTCTAGAGGCCACTGATTTTCTGAGATAAGTTTTCTTCTCCACCCTGTAGCTGCCGCATATAGCCAGTTAATTCCTCACGGCACTTTCCTAGGAGAATTTCAGTTCTACGCTCCACGTTTGGTAGGCACAGGCTAGGAGTGTACTGGTCCTTGTTTATTGCATTTGGTGAGACTGTGACAGCTACTGAGGGCGCCCCCTGCCAATCTGACCCGACTCTCACCCACCTGCCTTCAATTCTCTCAGAAAAACCGTCCCATTCTTTCATTTGGTCAAGCAATTAAATACATTCACCAAACTGCTGCGCCCTGTCAAGAAAACACGCGCCTTCCCACGCCCTCCACTCCGTTTCCATTTTTTAAAATTTATTTGTTTCAAAATTTTTACTTTCATTATTATTGTTATTTATTTCAGAGGGGTTCGAACCGCAGATTGTCTATCCAAAATCCCAATCGATGCCAATTACCCTTCCTTAAGCAAGCAGAACGTGGTCGACAATATCAGAAATACGGATTAATATTAATTTCTTTGTCGGTTGATAACTCACTACTAGCTTGGATGTCATGTAACTATTCTTATCTCCTATAATATCAGACATTATAGAAAATGTAACAATGAATTCCACCAAATGGGCAAGTATAATTTGTGTCATGTCTAATGGAACCCTACCCATCACACAAAAAATGTGATTAATAGATTTTTAATTAAGAAAAGGGTCGTAAAGCACTCAGGAATTCATATCCACAAGAATAGGGAAAACAATTTATATCCTAAGCTCATAAAGATTATTCAGGAAAGAGTAGAGATATTCCATGCTTAGCACTCGATCGCCACAGGATGAATAGGTGTAATGTAGAACAGGGCATTACACATGAAACTAACCAACGAAGGATACTCCTCATGAACTCTGAATGTAGGTTCATATAAAGATATCCATCTCGTATTAACATTCTTCAGAAGGTTTTTACAATCTGTAATTCCAATTGTGAATTTTTGGAACTCAAGAAATCGCTTTGGGATGCTTGCCATATAGGCACAAAGTTCTCTTATAAGGTCTTGTACGTTAGCAACATTTTCGTAGTCGCATAACTTTTTATATGCTAAATTTATTTTTTGAGCTCTACAGTTAATTGCTAGCATATAGGGGGCCATTGGTGTTTGCAATCTAACATACAGCCCTATATGGTGACCCTTCATGACTAATGCACCATCTACTCCAACGCATACAAAAATTGTAGCAATTTCATAATCAGTCATTCCAGCAATATCTTTCAAATGAGAAACAACTATTTTATGTAGGTTTTCAGCATTACATTTTTCAACCATTTTCATAACACCAGCAGATGAGGTGTCCTTATATGATTTTCTAATGTATAGATGTGGATATATACCCATGCAGTGTTTTCAATTGTTGTCACTTCATGAATTGAAAGAGAGATAAACTTATTTTTTTACAATCACTTTCAAATCTTCCATCTCTATCATCGAAATGCATTTTGCCATTTCCCATGCACTACTATCATACCAATGAGCCTGCAAGTATGTTGGGAATTCCATTATATTGATACAAAACTTTGAAATTGAGGAAATTTGAAATCGGTCTTCCTTTCTTTAGTATGTGAAATAAAGTACAGAACTATATGAGTTTTGCATGTAGATTTGTTTGATTCATCTTACCAATTTGTGATGTGATCGTTCCTCCCTTTTCTATAAGATGTCTGCATTTTTTTTGTACTGATTCATACTCTGCTACGTATTTAACATGCATGCATTATTTTTCAGTTTTCCACCTATGTGTTTTGATTTCTAGCCATCCTCCCCATTACAGTCAAATATTGTTTTCCATAGTGCTTTTCTATAATGTCCATCTTTAATTGCATTTTTTGTTGTTTTCCCAATTTCCACGTACATATTGTACATATACATTCAGATGGGATCTCTTCTGGATTAGATAACTATACAAGTTTGATAAATAGAAATTTGGCATCCCAATTGAACTTGTAAGTCCTCACAATTGTCCACATATTCTTGTTCGTTTTCAATGTTTTACTTTTTTGAGTAGAATTATATGTAATATCACAATCACCTAGTTTCCTCTTTTGTGAAACAAAATTTGAATTTGATTTATGTGTTCAAATTTTTTGAGTATTTATATGTGTGATATCTTGATGCACTCATCTTTGCACCCTAATAGGAATAATATCTTCTAGATCTGGCATCTCAATAGGTATATCTTCAAGATTTGACATGTTATCATCATAGGTGTCATTTGGTTAATACTGTGTAGAATACATGTCCACCTCTATATTACCTTCCACACAGTTAGTAATTTGATTCTTTCCAGTGGCAGCTATATGGGTGCTAGTGGTTGCGGTATCTGTAGCAGCAAAGTTTCCAAAATACTTGAACAAGGACTTCTAAGATTTCTTACATACTTTTTGGGTTTTCCCATTCTAACCACTAGCACCTTCCATTATTCTGTGTCACATGTTAGAGAAAATTAAGTCTTGTGTTAGAGTATATTGATTCGTGTGTTAGCAAACATAGTGAGTCGCATGTTAGATAAACCTTTGTCACACGTCAACAAAAAACTAAGTTGTGCGTCAACAAACTTATTCCTGTCGTGCATCAACAAATGTAATGAGTTACGCGTCAACGAATATCCTTGGTGCACATAAAAAAAAAACCCTTTGTCACATGTCTGTAAATATTATTGTCACATGTCAGCAAACCCACTGAGTTACATGTTAGGTAAACCGATGTCGAGCATCAGTAAAAAACTAAGTCACATGTCAACAAACTTAGTCCTGTCGCTTGTCAACAAATGCAATGATTCATGTGTCAATGAATATATTTTTAACGCATCAACAGTAAAAAACTTGGTAATCAAATGATAAATCTATACTGTGCTCTAGTGCTTAGAGTATGCAAGTTCAGAACTTCACGTTATTGGTAAGGTACTGGTAGTCTGGTGGTAGTATACTACCCGTGAATCACCTAGGTTTTTATAGGAGATGTTTTCAAATGTAGGCGAAGTCAACCCCAATATATATATATATATATATATATATATATATATATATTGTAAATTTTAGGTCAATAGGACACTGACCTGCTCCGAAAAAATTGGCTTTTCAAATTTTCCTAAAATGATATTTTCACCATATTACGAATATTTGCAACTAAAATTATCCCTGCTTCCTACCACCAGTCCACCATTACCAAAGCTAAAAACTGATTTACCATAGCAATAAAATCCTATACCCCATGGTGATACATAGGTCTTAGAAGAATATTTCATCAATGGAGGAGAAGAAATGAAAAATAGAGAAGAAGAACGACAAAAATCTCCATTGCCACAAAATGGAATTTTGAAGAGATCTTACAAATGGATGCACAGATTGATGAATCGTATTTTTTTGTTCATTCATATGTAAAAATATTTCATAAACGTACCTTCAAACCCTCTTGTAATGGCATAAAACATTCACAGTGAAGAAATCCTCTTTTCGGCCCAATGGAGAAAAAAGCTTGATTTCTCGTGAAACCAATAGTCAGATCGAAATAAGATTTAACCGGAAGCACAAGAAGTGAAAACCCATATCAAAAACATGATTTCCTTTATGAAGAGAGGATAAAACTAGACCTGTAATTTTTGAGGTCCATTAATGGGTGTCGTGTCTAGAAGTGTCGCCAGGTCAGAAAGTTAAAAGTTTAAAATATCCCAAACTTTTGATCGAGTAAGCACAAAATTTCAAACGAGCACTATTGGGAAAACCCATATCCGAAAACTTCATTCCACTTCAATCCGACCCACAGAAGCCCACTTTCTAAATATAGCATATCTTTTACATAGAGGACTATTATTTTGGGAAAGTCATCAATAGAAGAACATGTGAAGGAAATGTTGAACACAAAGGATGCACTGCAGTTGGAAGATCATCAGAATGAGCATCTTGGTCCAAATTTGAAACTTACTAAAAATAGTAATTGATCTCATGGACCCCTGCTAAAAATAGTAAATCAATCCATAAGGTGAGGGGAACACATGGAGAAAGGGTAATTCGAGCTACCATAATCATTTGAGGTCTCGAAAAGCTAATTTGTGCACTTTCCAAAAATAGTAAGTTGTCATGTGGATAGTTGCTAAATATAGCATGATTACTCCAAAGGCCAAATGTTGTAGAAAGTGCATGCTGGAAGTTGAATATTCGAGTTGACATCACTAGTTCGAGCCTAGAGAGGGAAAATTCTCGAAACTTGCTAAAAATAATTTCCTTTTCCAGAAATAGTAGATTGAAGTTTAGATTCAAAGGGGAAAGAACTGTATAAGTGAGGTAACTTTCATGGATCTCAACAGTGTATTTTTTCACTCATGTGTGAGGTGGATCTCACATTCGACACCTTCAAACCATTCATAATGTGTTTCATTAGGATCATGTTCAAATTAGTTTGGTAGCATTGCAAGCAATCAGAATAAGATTTGTCCCAAAGCTTCTGCATCTTTAGAAGGGATATCGAGGAGCAACACCCACTATCACCAAAGGTTACATTTAGTAGTGTTTCTAAACACATAATTCGAGGTGTCCATAGGTCATAAAAAGGTAGTTTCTTTTCTGAAACATGAATAAATGATTTACAACAAGGAATTTAAGGAAGTGGGGATCTTCTCATCAACACGGCATGGAGAATGATTTAGCATCAAGTAAAAGCATCTAGGATTTTTTAGGAGGCAAAGGATTTGGAGATTCAAAAAGTAATCTCCTTAGAAGAATCAATGGACTTCATCAGGGGAAACATCCTTTCTTTTCCTCTCTCTCTTCTTTCCCCCCAACTTTCTCTCTCCTCGATATTCTAATCTTACGTTGGGGTTGTATTTTTTCACTTATCTTAATGCTTCTAATGTAATAAGTTACCTTTATGATATAAAAAGCGACTTAATGTTTTCCTAGGTAGGTGAAGAGTCTTAAGTCATGTCGAGACTTATGAAGATTCATTGGGGAGTATGTGAACATTTATTTTTCTTCATTTAAATAGTAAAGACATTCCCTTTTCAAAGGTTTGGTGATTAATTTTGTAAACTCAAGAGTGTATTGTACTTTGAGAGAACAAAGGAGATATCAATTTTATTCGATTTTTCCCCTTCATTATTTTTCCTCCATTCCCACACTATGCACAACTTTTGTTTAAGCAATGAATACTAGAATAAGGATTTTCTAACTTTCTTTGACTAAGGCATTTCTTGATAATTTGTGATCATAAATTATATTTGGTCTTGTTGTTGTTTACTGAGTTATTTCTTCTCATAAATACATGTGCCAAAGTTTATAACTAGTGTGTACAGGAATATGATCTTCTACATGTAACATTTGTTCTCATATCTCATTTCTCATTGCCCTTTCCTACCTTATAGAGAAAATCCTCTCTAACAAGAAATTTCTATATTTTCCACAGGGTCACAGGAGTGACCCTATTAGATCCCTGGTCAAAAGGCCACCATAGAAATCAACCTTTACTTGCACATGCATTTACAAAAGTTGTACCGGTTAAGCAGAGGGACTTAGATTCCCAGAGAATTGGTAAGAAGTCCACAAGTTTTCCATGGAAAATGTTTCTCACCAATAGTTTTTGGCACCCACCATGGGGTAGATTTAGAAACATCTACACGCAAAATATGGCCACAAGGTCCAAAACTTGAAAAAAAATCAAATATTGAAAAAAAAGGAGTTCATTAAAATACATTATTGAATAGTATACTGTTAATTTCTACATGTTACTTTTCATATTCCACAGTGTCCTTTCATATTTCCACTGCAAGAATTTCCAAAAGTTGGCTAAAAGGAGATACACCAGGTTGAATAGATCAGGGGGAATTATCGACCCCACTTTCAAGGATTTGCAAAATCAACAAGGATGAGTTAGAGACAATCCCTACTATTTTTCTCAAGCCTCATCCCCATCTGAGTCTTCAAGAAACTCACCTGAAAATCGTATCCAAAATACCGTGGATGCTCCCTCTTCAAATTCCCCCATTTTTCAACCACTATTGAACATTGAGTCCCCATAGGAAGAAGAATTTGAAGAATAATTCATAGAAGCAAGAGCTGAAGCAGAAGCATAAACGAAAATGGAAGATGAAGCAGAAAGACCCCAACCCATTGTTCCATGGTGAAGGAATACAAGTTCTCTTACTCTTGAACCCCCTCTTTATGATCTCCCAATGGATTCCCACAATAACTTTCCAAAGTTCAAAGGTGATGACACAAAAATACCTGAATAACACATCACCACTTTCACCACATCATGTGGGATTCTTGGAGTTGAAGATGAAGATGTTGCTATGATATGGTTTGTGGAATCTCTTCAAGAAAAAGTAGAATAATGGTTCTACCTCTTTCTTTTCCGATCCTTCACTAGTTGGAACAACATCAAGACTTCCTTCGAGGAAATATTTAAATCAGCTGAAGATTGTCAAGACCTCTTAGTGTAGTTAGCTCAAATGAAGAAAGGAAAAAGTGAAACTATTAGAGACTTCATGGCTCATTTCAAATGGTTACTTCATAGGATACTAGACTAATATTCGTCGTCTGAAAACAATATCAAGAGATTCTTCATCAATGCTCAATCATCGGAGGTAGGATTTTTCCTCTGAATGGTTCAACCGAGGTATATTGCAGAAGTACAAATATTAACCATTGAGCTAGATGACAATCTCATCCTATTTGAAATGATCAAGAATCCCTCAAAGCATAACGCTCAACGTATGGGAGATGAAAGAAAACATCCATTGCTGCAAAAACTGGCGAATGAAATGGCATCCTTGAAGAGGGAATTTTTTGAATGAATATCTTCACAAAGAAATAATAGAAATTAAATTTCAAGAGCAGCCCGAAGGATTACCTTGGACGCCCCACTCGTGAACGCAAATTGTAGGATTCAGAAAAGTGAAGTAGAGCTTAAAAATAAAAGTGAAGGTGATGATATCCTAGAGGTCGATGAGCTTTATAGTGCTACACAAATCAGATTTTGTGAGTATTATGGCGGTGATGAAGATGATGAAGAAAATACACCTAGTTTCTCATGTGCAATATTCACTCATTCTCAGTTTGAGAAATGAGCACCTCCCTCAACTGTAGAAAAGAAAAATAAGGTTGATGATCCTCTTGTGGTGACTCCAAAAAAAAACTAATCAGTTGAGCATCTCCACTTCCACCTTGAATGGAGTCTGCATTTCTAAAAACCCGATCATGTAGCGAGTAAGAAAGCTCCTGTAATTCCAAGTAAGTATTCCAATGCCTCTTCTAATTCTAAGTCTAAATTTGCTCCTATAAAATCTAGTACTTTGAAAGTTCCTAGTGTGCCTTTCAATATACCCTCCATTCCCCAAACATCAAACGCTACTTCCAAACCTTTCCTGAATAAAAAATCAGTCCCTTTATTCCCCTTGTCCACATATGATCCCTTTGACTTCGTAGAATATGTGAACAAAGCCAAGGTGCAGATTACTGAAACTGAATAGCTGCGGACTCATCCTATACAATTCAAGAGATTTTTTCAATACATCAGGAGTGGTATTTTAACACCCAATGTTGTATGTCCTAGTTGTAAAGGACTACTACCAAACCCACCTATGCCTCCATCACAGAACATGTTTTCTTTGATTGCATCCAAGACTGATAAGGCTGAACTTTTTTATGTCTCTCTTCCTGTTGGAGATTATGTATTGAACAACTACATAATAGATTTTGGTGCCTCCAATAATGTGATGCCTATAAAGTTCACCAAGGCTCTAGAACTCAACATGACTCCACTCGGTTGCTCTTGTTACTCCTAGGAGTCAAAAGAGGTCCCACTTGTAGGGAAGGTATAAAATGCACATGTGGTTCTTGCCAAATTTCCAATTTCATTTTAGAGAAACATAGGTTTGAGAGAAAAAAATGAAAGAGACAGATGGTAATGGTTATGTGTGTACTTCAACTGAAGTGGCCACCAAAAACATTTTTCAGTTTTCAAGCATCAAAAAAAGATTACACGTCCAGCCTAGACTAGCCGTAGAATCCTGTGAACAATTGTTCTCGTACGATCGAAGAGCATGCATGTCAGATATGTGTATGCAAATGGAAGCTGAACATGGATTGCTTGCAGGGATCACATGCACAGAAAGTAATTTTTCATTACATGTTCATAGTGTTTCCATTTGCGTACATCCATTGGGCTATCAGTTTGGTCGTTATACTTTGGTAGATATTGATAATTATATAGCCACTGCTCCTTCCGTAATTGAAATAGATGCACAAACTCAAAATTTGAGATTGACTGATTGTAGTCGTGAGAGAGACTAATTGCAGAACATCTATGTTGGAATCTCTCACATTCTTGATCCGATTATGAATGATGTTTCGTGGGAACAGTATAACAATGCACTGACAAACCGAAGTCACGAAAGAGACTCATTTCAAAACATATGTGTTGGAATCTCTAACATTCCTGATCCAATTATGAATGATGTTTCACAGGAACAACGTAAGAATGTCATCGCAAAACAAAGCATATGTGATACTTATTTAATGGTAAATATTTCTATTTGTATTTTTGCAGAAGAAAAGATGCGAGAGATGTGAGTTTTCTCATTTTTTGAATTACATACTTTTGTATGTAGGTTACAGATGAGCTTCAGCTAGTGGTCTATCCAGTCATGCGAGAAAGAGAAAACGTGGAAATCAATTGCGTATATATGGATCGAGTACGAGAATTCGAATCGAATCAGCTGAAAATTCCCAAAATAACATTTATGGATACTATAAAAAAAATTGGGGATATGGATAACACACATTCTATAGTACGTGTGGACTCTGATGGTGGGAGATCTGTAAATAGGGAAAATGTGGAATGTCAAGTAAGCGGTTTGGTGCAGAATAAAAAATGTGACGCTTTTAGAGATAGTAAGTGTGAAGGTGAGTCAGAAGAAAACATCTGAAGTCGAGACCCACTTTCGATGGGAGGTGTAGCTTAAACACAGTTCTACTCCTTATGTTATGGTGTGTGGTTAAATAAAATGCTTCAGTCCCATCAAATACTTTGGAAATGAATTGATGGAGGTTCATTTTAACCCCTCCGAAAAATTATTATAGAATGTGTGGCTAATCTTTGAAATGGAATTTCTAAAAGATGGCGATTCTCCGGAATAGCAATTCACAGAAAAGTTGAATTTACAGGGTTTTTTTCAACGGTTTCGTATAGTTAGACGTGTGTTGGATGGATGTCCTAGCATGGCTACACGCGGTTGGATGATGTATTGCTAGTTTTCGACCATCAAAACTTAATTGGATGGACCTCTGTTATGATTGAACATCTGCCTATTGTACATTAGATGAGATTCATTGGATTGGGCATTTGATATTCCATGGCTACCGTCCAACCTATATTGGACGTTCATCATTTTTTTGCTGGACGATTGTTGTTTACTTGTTTTCTGGTCGACATTTTTTTTTTAGATGGAACCTCTCAGTCATGTAACCCGGTTGGGAGGCCATCTCATCAAAATTGGATGGTTCAGCTCAGTGTATTTAGATGGTCACCTTGGTGACATTTGACAGAACGCATTAGACATACATCCTATTTTTTTCTGTTGGATGGACCTTAGGGGCTCACCATCTACTAGTGTTTTGACGGGGAATATTGACACCAATCCCTAGGAACATGCCTCAAACTTCTCCACCAATCGTTTGTCACCACGTGTCCACTGAGTGAGCCCATGACATATATATACCCATACACGGTTCATTTCTTCACTTTTTCCACCACAAATCCACAACGCTTTGAGCTCTCCAATTTTCAACCAAACCAATGTGCTCCTATGGTCCTTCCGTAACCCATTTCCCCTCCCTCCCTTACAACTTACTAGCAAAAATATCCAAAACATTCAACAATGTCTAGTACCACGATTACTCTTGCAGCTCCTTCTATATTTCATTACGAAAATCTAATGTGCCCTCAGATTATAGAACTTATAAAATTGAAAGACACATTGAAGGAGTGGATGAAAATAAACATAATTCACGGGGATTTTCCACATGCCCCAATTCGAAACAGATACTTTTGTCCTCGATTACTTACTCACTATTTACAACCAGAAAGAGCCACAATTTTCCATTTCCCTGCTAGATTGTATAGTATCTTCCACAGTGGGGCCCACAGACGTCCATTGATTAACTGGGTTACCTTTCCAAAACTAGCCACCCGTGACTACAAAGTGGTCCTTACGAATGAAGAAAACAAAATGGAGTCTCATTCTAATGTGCAAGTTGATGGTAAGTAAAATATAAATTATTATTTTCAGTTGTTTGTTTTCTTAATATTACTTGACTAGAAAGAATCTAACATTTCTTTAATCTTGTTGCAGCTCCTCTTACTCGTTCCAAAAGAGGCCTTGTTAAATAGGGTATTGAGAAAAAATTCTTTCATGCAGTGATATCTCTATTTCAATCCATGATTATGTTGCAGGGAAGATCTACGGACATTCTTGTTTGGGTAGTTCAGTATATATTTCGGACACTTATAGGACATCAATTTGATTGTTGAACATACTTTTCCAATCGAAAAACGATGTCAAAAATGTCGTTGCTAGTAGAAATGCATCTGATAAATCTAATATTGTTTTCTCTTCTGCCAATTATCTACTTTCTTTGTATCAATAAGATTTCCACCAATTAAAAACCAAAGAAATTTTGACTACAATTAATGAAAAATGATTGTTCTCTCACTTTAAGAACAACAAGTAACAATTAATTTTCACATTACAAGGATTTATTACTTTTGAACACAATAATAATAGTAATTTGATCTTTTACAGAGAAGAATTATGGTTGCAATATCTCAGAAGGAGGCTATTTCTCGAGGTAAATCCCCTCGCAAGGTCTTTGGTGATTATGATATGGATTCAATGGAATCAACCCCAATATGTGTTCCTCATAAAAAAATACCTAAGGGGTTGATACCTCCACCACTACTATCTTTTATGCCATCACATTTCTTTACAGGTATAAAATTTAATGTATATAATAATTAATTAAGATGCTAGGAGGAACCATACATAATCTATCTATTCTATAAGCGGTATAGTATTTTAATATTTCTACATATTTTATTTTCAGAAACTTTTGAGTTTGACGATATAGATCAAACTCATTCTTGGTGTCAAGATAGAATGCTCATGTGTCCAAGCATGCAAGGTAATGTTTAATGTTTACCATTTTATATTTACTTGCAAATATTTTATTTAGTATTTACAAGGGTATAATGATTTGTTTTCTAATATTTTGTGGTTTTCTTCTTGCAGTTAATAGACTTGTGCACTAGATTCCCAAGAGGCCTCCAATACCGCCGATGCATACTGTACAAACAATATGAAAATTTTTAGGCAAGAATATTAGGTTTCTTGTAGACTTTGCAGGAACTGTTCATCCAGTAACCTCTGAATTTCCTATTTTTTCACTAGGTTGTGTCCTCAGTACAATGAGGACCCAGTTTTTGAACCTGATCAAGCTCGACGACGAGTTTTTCATCTTTGATAACGATAACACAGAGAAAGGTAACTATTTTGACATGCATAGTATGATACAATGTAGTCTACCTCCTTAGTCACAATCACAGAAGGATGTAAATGTAATAGTGGAATCTAGATATCCTCCTCCACAAAGTAAAAATCTGCTCATAGATGATCAGAAGATAACTTTTTCCTTCGAAAATCTGATATCAGATAGTATAAGGGCCATAATTCTTGATTTTTTATGTCTGATGTGGAATTAGTGCATATTTGGGAGAGAAGGGCCAAAATTTTGATCAAGGAAATAAATATTTGATACCATAATCATCCTCAAAGGAATTCATTGTTTACTTCCATAGAGAACAAACCAAAAAGGCTTGACATTTTTCTAAACAAAGCTCAATCAGGCACAATTTTGTTTAACAATGATTATGATAATGATATTTTGGACATAATGTTAAATAGGTTATAGAATATTAATGTTGGAGCCTAGGCGTACTAAAACAAATGGGCTAGAGACAAAATTAATGTTTTAATTGCAAACGCAAAAAAAGAGAAATTTGTGGTAGGTCATATTTTACACATAAAATCATGATATTATGAGCATTTCAATAAATTATTAAGACTTATCTAATAGGCTAATACATTTGTATTTTTGTTTTGTACGAAAAATATCAAAATTTAATGAAAGAATCCGTTGTATTTGATACACATTTGAAGAATGCCCACAAAATATTGAATTCATTTACATAGTTTAAGGAAAAAATGTATTATTACATTTAAAAGGATAATCAAGGAGCATTAGATGGATCCATAAATCTTACTAATGGAAATGATATATTTTGATCCATCACTTTTGTCAGCAGGAGATGTTGCAAGGGAAGAGAAAAATATTTTTTGAAATATAATTACCGCAATGGAGGATTTGTAGGGATCAAGAGTTTTAGTAGGGATTAGAAACACTATACAGATTGACAAAACTCCTCCTATTGTGCAAAAAAGGATCAAGCTTCCCCTACAACATAAAATAGAAAAAAGTAATTAGTTTCACATTGTGACAGGTGTGTTGTCACAATTCTGACACTGGTGTAAGAATTAAAAGAGAGTGGCTATTCATTATTTTCTTTTTTATTCCGTGTGGCAAATGTAATGACAACTATGATTAAGAGTCATAGGCAGAAAAGAGGATACCCTTGTAATGTTTTCTTATATGATAGAAACTTGTCAGAAGATTTGAAAACCATTAACAACCCACCATTTTATAATTTTATTGGTTGACAATGATTTATGAAAATATGTATGTCTTCATAAAGTAATCTGCCTCTTGATAGAATTAATACAAGACTAATTTTTGATTGGAACTATATTTACCATTGTATTTAAATTTATTAAAAGTTTTTAAGAATTTAACATGCAAACTTGTAATTGGATTTCTTCTTAATGTGAATTTTTTATGTTAATATTTGGAGATGTTAACTATAATGCATGCTTTAAGATGCTTAGTTTTTTTAGATATGGTAAAAATAGTTTGGTTCTGAGGGTACCAAAAAACCCTAAAGAAAGGAGAAAAAGATATAGCAATTAGAAACTCAAGAGAAAGAATCTACCAGTGGCATACAAATATAACAAACCACGAAATGTCCCACCTGAAAAATATTAAAGTAAATTCCACGAGACTCCGAAATGAATCAAGACCATTTACGAGCCATCTGTTCCAAGCATCTAGGTTGGACTGTTGTCCACCCATCTCCATCACCCATGGAACCCTAGTCCTTACTAAGTGAGAAAAGGACAAGGTCCACCACTAACCCACCATGTAAATCCTTCACCGAATTTTGACCGACCCCACCATCCCTGCGATCATCCAACTCATTGTCCTTCTAATTTGAATTTTAGAAAACAAATCCCCTCCCCATGGACCCACACTCATGCATAACTGGAAAAATGTTCCCCACTTTTTCAACTAACATAGGACTGACATCATTAATGTTTTGGTTCAAAATTTGAAAATCCCGCTCATTGCCACCTTCAGACGTGGCCTGCATTTAATAGTTATATATACTATAACCCACCACAAAACTACCACTAGGTTTAGTGCCGCACGGGGGAAGAAAGAATCAAGTCAGTGCTTCAACAAAAATAGTTGCATGACCAGATCTGACACCTAGTTTAATTAAAACACGGGAAAAGCCTTCTGAAAATCCAATCACAAGTTCATTCTCCACCACCAAGTCATCCTTATTAGCCTCTAAATTCCCATCATACTTGTCTACTAACTTGGATATGGGATTATTGACGTACTCCCTTTGCACCATAGGGGCCTACAAAGCATCGTAACTACATATTTTTTCTTTGAAACCCGTCACCCTACACCTTACCTAGATGATTGGGGAGGGTTCAATATATATACTCTATTCCCATTTTCATAGGATGGAGTCCACTAAGATTTGTTTCATCATACCTACACCTACAAGAACATTTATGCAGAGTCAAGCATAGATCAACCGAGATTGAGATTTAGAAGATGGGTCAATGGAAATCAGAACACCCATTGTTCTAGCAATTTCAATGAACACTTCAAGTTCCCAAAATTCCAAACGGAAAGCACGAAGCCTAATCCAAACTACACTATCCTGAAACTTCCTTGCTTGAAACACTCCAGGTTTCCACTGCATGATGGGTAGGGCCTCTTTCCCATAAAACCATGCTGCATCCTACAACACCCTTTCTGAATCCCTATCATCATGGAAATAAAAAAGAAACTTGTCTCCCACTAAGGATCTTAACTCTACCTTGAAATCCCACTTCATCCTATACCAATACTTGACGAAATAGACATTGGGCCTCAACTTAGTGAAAGATACAATATTAGTATATTGAAATCAATAGTTGGCCCTTTCGATGACCTCTTTAGGAATCTTCAGCTGTGAACCCTCTTCTTTGAAAATATTTATGCTTTCATGCAGATGTAAAACATTAATCGATAATCACACAGATGGATCCAAACAAACCAATCCTTATTTCAATAATAAAACAAAATATAATAAATGAATTTGTTAGAAGTAAAAAATAGTCTATTAAGACCAGTTAATTATCATTAGTGTATAAAATATTACAATATATCAAATCATTGTCAATAGCGTCAAGAATATATACAAGAAATTAGAACTCTGACAATCAAAACAGTCTAGGAGCAACCCGTTCATTTGTGTTCTTGAATTTGACTAAATTAGAACCATGTTCAGTGGATATGTTTGGATCCCTTAGATTATTCAGAATGTTTCCGGCTCCTTTTCTTTCTACGAGTGAATTCCATAATGCAAGTTCTCTCACATAAGGAAAATTATCCATAGAGTAATTGGATACATACAATCTTAAGCAACTTTCCAAGTTTCTATCTAATCTATTTCAGACTTTTAATTGTATAAAGGACAATGCACTAAATACCATCTCATCTTTGAAAAAACCCATAATCACTATTTGAAACAGTTCATATAGCTAAATATACTTATTCAAATCCTCTCGTAAAATACTTCTCGAATAAATCTTCTTCCAAAGTATTCTAATGGAACCATTTTCTTTTGGCTCATCCAGAAACCAAAATTGCTCTAGCATAGTGGTAGCAAAATCATGTGACTAAGAACTAAGTAACTTGTTTTAATAATACCTTCAACAAGAACTCCATTTATCTCTTCACGCTTACAAAAATGGTCCATTAGACTTTTCTTGTATTTTATATATAAAGCAATGATGTATGTTTGAAGTATGCCTCTAGCTGTATTCCAAAACTTTGGATTGACAACTCCCATTGATTCATGTAATTTATCCTTTTTTTAATCTTTCACAGATTTCTGTAGATAAAGGTTGAGAAATATTTTTCAAATTATTTTGAGTGTCACATAATACTATTTCAAATAAATTTCATTTCACTCTTACTTATTTCATCTCTGACCTAGCCAAATCTACTCTTTTAAGAAAATTATGAAGTGGTATCTCTGTCACATGAGTTGTTATAAATAGATAATCTTTTATATTTAATTTTAAGCAGCAATTTACATTCTTAAGGTATGTTATTGCATTCCATCTTTCAAAAATAGGACCTTGAAAACTGCCATTTGAAAAATATAAATTATCTAGACTCAAGCACACATTTTTTCTCAGCCTTGAGAAGTGTTTTACGTAGATGAAATGCTCTTGCGTATGCTTAGTCAAAACATTTAGCTCCTTCAACATTGCAAAAATACCACATAGTGTAAGTAAATTTTCAATGTCTATTAGATGGTACAATAGATCTTTAGCTTTATCTACATCCATACAGTATTTATACCTAAAACTTGTCAATGAAGTATATTCTTAAAATATTTTACAAGTAGGTTCATACATTGAAATCCATCTGGTATCTACATCTTTAAGAATATTTTTCCCATCTGTCAATCCAATTGTAAATTTTTGAAATTCTAAAAATCTCTTTGGAATCCTAGAATAATAAGCATGTAAATCAAAAATTTGTTCCTCCACTTTGGCAAAACTTTCAAATGTGCTCAAAATTTTATAGGTAAGATTCATTTTGTGAGCCATGCAATGAATTACAATCATATACGGGGCAACAACTGTCATTAGTCATATGTAGAGACCATTTCGCCCCCCCTACATTATATCTGCATCGTCCGTTCTAATACAAACTAATTTCATTGTAATGGAAAAAACATCCAAACCTACAACATCCTTCAAACTTGACACCGCCAATTTCTAAATGTTTTCAGAATTGCAATTTTCACTCATTTTATGAATTTCTAAGAGATGGGGATTTCTTACTTCATTTACAAATGTGTATACATGAATAAAATCCCATGAAGTATTATCCACTATTGTAACCTCTTTAATTGAAAGGGAAATAAAATTTTCATATTTAATTGACTCTATCAGATCCTCCTTTTCTATCAGAGAAAGATAATTTGTAATTTCCTAGCCACTTGTATCCGATCAATGTGATTGAGGAACATTGTGTAACCCAATAACCTAATACATAATTTTATTTTCTAAGAAATATGAAATGGGTCTTCCCTTTTTTAATATATGGAATACAATAGTAAATTGAAGACTTTTGGCTTGAATTTCAGTCTCCATAGTTGCTCAATTTTTCTATAATTGTGCCACCCTTTTCATTTAGATTTTTCAAATGTTTTTTCTTTTTCATATTATTCTACATATTTTACATGTAAACAATCTTTTACAATTTTTCATTTATGAGATGTTACTATACTCCAATCCTTTCTCTTTTAGGAAATATACATTTTCCTGCATTTTTTTAATGGCCTCTAGTTTGAGATGCATTGTGTGATCTTGCCCTTATTTCAAACTACATATTTTACATCGACATTGAGTTTAAACATCATTACCATTTTTTGGCTCCACAGGATCAATAAAAGGATCTTTGGCCACCCAGTTGAACTTGAAATTCATTCCTATTATCTATTTTTTCCTCTTTCTTCTTATAGATTTATTTATTTTCTTTGAATTCAACTTGTGCATCTGGGTTCTTAATAGGAATCTCTTGATCCTTATGTCTTCTTTTTTTGGAAAAATAAATTAGAGTAGAAGCTTCCTCTGTTTTTGGTGTTGGAAGAGAATTTGATGAATCTTCTTATAGCTCCATGTGATCAAGGGAATGAATGTGTTCATCAACATATAAAGGATCACTGAAATCTAGAAATGTATTAGTTTGTGAAGGTGTTTGAGAAATGTTTCCATATTAATGTGTTACAGAAATAGTATTAATTATGTATATTATTGATATCGCTAAATAAACATAAAATAAGAATGCAGAGGGTATTTGAAACATAGTATGGAAAATATAATAATAAAATTCTTTCAATTAGTAGATAGTACATACCTATATTTTCAGCACATCCAGACACAACCTTCATTTTTTGTGAATTTCTAAAATAGCCAAACAATGTCTTAATACTTTCTATAACCTTCTTACCTTTTTTTCAAGAATGCATGGATATGTCTTGAAATAGGGAAAGAAGGGCTTGGGGTTCAACGACTAAGCTAGACGGATGAGGGATATTATAGCAGGATGGATCACCTTTGGCCGAATTGGGGTTAGACGGCTTGCACTTGGATGGGCAGCAGTTAGAAGAATAATTTTTGAATGGCCTACGGTTGGATGACTTGAAATTGAATGCCTTTCAGGAATTTTTGCAATTTATTTCTTGTGATTGGACGAATTGCAATTGGGCATTTTACAGTTGTACATATAACAGTTAGATGGAAACAAGTTGGGCAACAAACCTTGTGGTCTGACTGGAAGAGGTTGGAAAGGTTGGTGTTTGGCTTTGGTGATAATGATTTCAAAAAGGTTACATGGTTGTATGTGTATTATATGGATACCTATGCCCGTGGCACTATCTATAGTAGTATACTTCGGTGAATATGTGCACAAATTGATTCAAAATGTTTGTGAATCACATGTATAAGTTCATTTATATGTGTAATTACTAGGTGAACTAACCCATACTAAGGATGTGTCAGCCAAAATTTCTAGACAATTAGGTGAAAGTAGACTACTAAAAAATCACCATATCTAATTTCCAAAAACCAGAATATTCACGAGTTTACGAAAAATCACCAATAAACGTTTACCTGGAATTGATGCACTGGATGTTATTTAGATGTTTTGAATATACAAAACATCGTACCCTAGAATAGTCATAACTCTCTCAAAAAAAGGGCATATTTGTAAGAGATGCAAGGGTGAACAAGGAGGTCATCAATTTTCTAAGTGGAACAATATGGATTTATGGGAACAACTGAATGTTTTATGTATACTAACACTGGTGAAGGAGATGTTGATAGCACATGTGAATCTTGTGTTGCAGGTGACTGATTCTTGTAGTTTCCGATATAAATATAGTGGACACACACTTTTCTTCATGTAAGACATATCTTCTATTGCAAGAATTCATCCTTGTCGAGTCAAGGATTTTGATATTCTTATAGTCAAAAGGAAGAATAATGAACATACGGAATATGAATATATTTTTTAATAGATCCCATGTTCTTGATTCTTTGTACTATAAAATGCATAATGAAATGTATCACAAGGATGTTGAGATATACTACGCAACGTTATGTGATATCCCAAAAAAATGGAGATGTATCACATAGATTCTGTCGTATAGAATCTAGCATACACGACGTGATGAAATATCACACAACAACAGATGTAGTAAGGAATATAGAAAGTTTAGATGAATATGTAATACATAATCATACATCATCATTTGCATCCATATTTCCTAATCTGCGTAGGGATATGGAGGAGTCTATATTATTTGTTTAAAATACATATGTGAGATCCGTTGACACTATTGACTAGTTTCCAATTGCCTCTTCGTTGATCAATGAATACAATACCGAGGGAATTTTATCCATGAAATTTTTGACACGTTTCCATATAGAAGATGTGGAATGACTATAACCAATGATCAAACAAGTGTACATGCATGATTATATAAAACATTTGATTAGGTATCATAACAAAAAGATTGGAAAGCATCCTAGATTTATATATTTAGCATATAATACATCATTTTACAATCACATTCAAGCCACTACTGCTATTTTTTTTAAGAAGCATATGGAGGATAATGTTTCCATGACTATTGAATACTTGCATAAGTCCCTCAATAGTGCAATAGACAAGAAGTTGGTAGAACAAGTGATGTGTTTCGGTGCCAAGCTTCATGACACTAGTTCATATTGGTACTTATGTTGTATTCACTTGACAAATATAATACTTCAATTGGGCATCCCGATTCTTTTCTTCACACTTACTGTGGCAGACACTAAGTGGTTTGATTTGCATCAGATGATGCTTGAGAAACCTATTTTTATATTTTTTACGGGCACATAGATGGAAGACTCAAAATGTAATAGATTATCTTCATATTGTCGTGACATATATACATGAAAGATTTGAAAGATTTATCGAAGAGTTTATATAGAAACTAATTAGTGTAACAAACTATTGGTACATGTTTGTAGATTTTACATCCTTCGGTAAAATGTATAATAGTGTTGAAGATATTTATTTCTCCAACACATTATGGATGTTGTAAATGGAAGGTTATGTACGACACTCATCATTTGTGTGGCATATGTTGTTTAGGTTAGAGTGGCAACATCGACGATATTCACATGAGGGTAGGTGGGTGAAAAGGAAAGAAACATCTCCAACTCCAAAATTTAAATGCTCATTCCTGTAAAATGCAATAAATCCATGGCAAACTCAAAATAGTTGCACACACTCAGAATGCCATATCTTTTGCATTTCTCGACAAAATCATGTAAAATTGGTACCGTTGGAATCATGGCTCTAATCCTGATGCAAAGAGATCAAGAAATCTTAATTTTTAAACATGGCCAAGTCAAGAACATTGATTTTATTAGTGGTTGTGAGTGCAATTAATGAGCATGGGAAATCATTGTTTCACTGCTACAAGTTAAGGGACAACATAAAAGGATTTTTGCACTTGCAACATATCATCATTCCATGTAATTTATTACATCTTGTAAGTGATGGGAAGTACGATTTCAGGATTTTGAGATTAAGGAGATGGATGCAGATAAATGGTAGAAATTTGAAGAAGATAACTTACAGGAACTGCATTTTTTTCAAGCAGAGGAGAATGAAGCGCTAAAATTAGTAAGAAGTTGAAAAGGTCATAACTTGAGCTCTGGGTGTTCATTTGAGTCCTTTTTTTATTAAAACCACATGTTTTGATGGGACGAACGCAGTGGAAACTAGCCATACTAGTTGGGGCAAGTTTTTGACATGTTTTTGGGCCTTAAATCCTCCATCTTGAGGCCGAAAATTAGGATTTAAGTTATAGTTTGGTTTTTTCCTATTTTTGGGAATTAGTTAATTTTAGTCAAATAATTGCATTATGAGTTAAAAATTTTGTAATTCCTCTAATTTAGGGATGTAGAAGATGTGTGGAAATTTCTGTGCCCATATGAATAAGCATGCGAACTTACTAAGAATAGCAGGTTCTAGTAAACTGCTAAAAATAGTAATTTTCGCCACCTAGAGTAGATTTAGTTAGAGTTAGTTAGAGTTTACTTGGAAACTCGTGTTGGGAGCTGTTTTACTATTTAGGAAATATTGTAATTCATTATTCAATAATGAAGCAGGAGATCTATTTTCTTTGGAGTTCATATTATTTGTAGTAAATCATGTTTGGTTAGAATTTGGCTACATTAAATGTGCTAAAAATACAAAATATTGGTTCTCATATTGCGTAAATAATATATAGCCTTGTTAGATTCCTTGAAACAATGACTAGGTAAAGTTTGAGATAAGTGTTTTAGGTGGGAGATTGATAGATGAATAACAACATTCAATTTCGAACTACCTTTGGATAAAGCATTTACCAAAATCTATGAGTTGTCTTCATTTCCTAATAGATCAATGTTCTGACCTATAATAGGTTTGAGGCCTATAATTAAAGCCTAAAATTCTACTTCATTATTGATGTCCCTCAACAAATATGCATAAAATAAATCTTTTGAAAGGGTCTTCAAAAAATTTAAGCCAATGCATTGAATAGGTGTCATGTTAGACTATGACATTGGTCATGATATTCCTAGCTTGTTCCAAAATGAGAGATTTGAAAATTGTTCAACAAAAATGACTCGAAAAAGATGTGGTCAAATGAAATCCCATGACTCCAAGATATGGGGGAAAATGCTTTTGCAAGAAAATTAACACGGAGCCATGTAGATAGAGTGGATGGGATTTGTAAATACTTGAATGCATGGCATGAATGGCTATAATAGCATTACACATAGAATTGATCATTATGTCTACATGGTTGACATTCTTGGCTATGTTGGGTATCTCAAAGAGACTCTATACTTTATCAAAAATAGCTAATTAAATTTGTGGTGGTTGTGTGAATGCATTTGTTTGGTTCCTCTAGAGCACAATAAGAAGAAGGGGCAATACCCTTCCAATATGTATTGACTGCCCCACTGCAATCAAGTTTATGTTCAATATTGATGCAAGAAAAGTATTGTTAGAGATGTAGTTCAATTCCATTATTTGAAGAAAGGACACTATTCTTGTAGAGGTTCATTGTATTATGTTTTGATCATATTAAATTTGTCATTTGGGATTGCATTACAAATAGAAAGTTATATAGATGCACATTTATATATACTCTTTCATATTGTCTTAATTATGAATAGATATTTATAATGTGGCTTCCTATTTCTTATGAGTGTTAATATGTTTATGATCTTAAATTTTTCTTGAAGTTAATTTCATTTAAATTTGTATGTTTTGAATTTAACCAAATTGTTAAAAAAAAATTGTTATTTTTTATTATATTATAATTGAATCTATGTTGGTACTTCAAAAAAACTTGCATGTTGAGATTTAGAGGTTAGAGAAGAGAATATAATCACAATTATATATTACACTATAATAACACTGAATGGAATGGATGAGAACAACTTACAAGAGGTCATTCAACAAACGTGAATTTAATAGATGTGATACATGAGGTACTTTGCAAATTATATTGTCAAACTATGATACAAAAATCTCAATATTTCACACTTCAAGTAGACAAATTACAATTCAGAATCATCACAATGTGAGGTTGCAAAATGGAGGGAAGAAAATCTTCAAAATATAGTCAACAGCTTCAAAGTATTTCTTGCTCCACCTCCTTGCTGTTACAAGAAATGCAATCACCCCTCCCAACCCCACTCCATAAAGCAATCCCACTGTGATTTCAAACCATGGAATTTCTCTGTTTTTCTCTTCTTTATTAGTAAATAATAAATGAGGAGCAAACTCTAGCCAAGAAAAATTCTTCGGAAGTGGACAATTCCATAAATTGGGATTACCTGAGTATGTTGACTATCCAAATTTGGTCATGTGCTCTCCTTGTGGTATGTTGCCTGATAAATTATTGTTGGACAAGTTTAAGACACCCAAATAGCCTAGAGAATTGAGCTCCTCAGGTATATTTCCAGAAAATTTGTTTGTAGAGAGGTCCAACGATTCTAGCTGAAGCATTGCACCAAGACTATGTGGAAGACTTCCACTCAGATGGTTTGTGGAGAGATTGAGAAACACTAACCCCTCCAACTTTCCAAATTCTGAAGGAACACTTCCATTCAATTCATTTTGTGACAAATCTATAGATGTGAGGGTGGAGAGAGTATGTGTAGTGCTCCTCTCTTACCTTGGCCATCAAATCTACTCCAGCAGAATAAGGGTGGAAATTGATCTTCTTGGTCAACACAGAGGCTTGCTGGTTTGTTGTGGCCATTGCTTGTGAGGATAAAATGTTGGGTGGAATAGAGCCTAATAAGTGATTAAATGAGAGATCCAAGATCTGGAGGTACTTCAATCTTTGTATTTCTGAAGGAATGTTGCCTTTGAAACCATTTCCCTTCATCGCCAGCACTATCAACTCTGACAAGTTTCCAATCGACTTTGGAATTCGGCCGTGAAATGAATTGTGCCCAATATCAAGTATTTGCAATCCTGTAGAATTTTCTAAAGGAAGGGGGAAAGTCCCACTGAGGTTATTATTATGAATGACTAGTGAGTAAAGACTGAGCTTCCCAAGTTCAAAGGGTAAAGATCTTTCAAAATAATTATTTCCCAAATTCAGTATTTTAAGGGAAGAACAATTAGCTAAACTCGGAGGGACGGTTCTTGTTAAACTGTTATTGGCTAGATTTAGCATTTGAAGATGAGAAAAAATCCCCAAACTTGGAGGAATATTTCTATTCAACAAATTGTCATTAAGCAAAAGTACTTCTATTATAAGCCACATTGATGTCGATGGTATCTTTCCCTTCAGTGCATTCTTAGACAAGTCCACTACAATCAATCTTGCCTTCCCAAAAGACAAAATTTCTAGATAATTTGTTGAAAGATTTACAAAATATAAGGAGGTCAAAATATCCCATATCCAAGATGGAATCTTTCTGACAAGACTGTTGTTAGCCAATGTTAAGACTTTTAGATTGAGGAATTGCGTTGAAATCCATGGTGGAATTTGGCCATTAATATTACATGATGTCAAATCTAAAGTAGATAATTGGAATGGAGGAATCCAGGCTGGGCTAATATTCAATACACAGTTGGATAATGACAAGTCATCTAATCAGGTAAGGTTGTGAAAAAAAACTTCTGAAATTGTCAAATGATGGTTAAAAGAGAGACTTAGACCAGAGAAAGAAGGGGCCAATATTGAGGATGAAAATATTTCATTGAATGCATTATCATTGGCATAGAGTCTCCTTAGGGAGGATAGCATACCAAATGTTGAAGGAAGAGCACCACTTAGACGGTTGTACGAAATACATAATATCTCGAGTGAGGATAGATTGCCTAAGGAATATGGGATTTGACCATCTAATTGATTATTATAAAGACCCAATCTCTCTAGTGAGGAAAGATTTCCCAAGGAATATGGGATTTGACCATCTAATTGATTGTCATGAAGATACAAGATGCTGAGCAATGAGATATTTCCCAAAGAACAGGGGATCTTACCACTTAATTTATTCCAGAAAAGGGATAAGACTTTTAAAAAAGAGAGACCCCCCAAAGAAGGTGGAATGCTTCCAGTTAGTTGATTGTGATAAAGGTGAATCTCAATGAGAGAAGTAAGGTTTCCCAGATAGGATGGCAGACTTCCACTCAGTTGGTTTTCAGAAAGATCAAGGTGAGTCAGACTGGTAAGCAAACATATAGCAGGGGGTATTATCCCACTCAACCCTATTGCATATAAATATAGACTTTGAAGATGAGAAAGGTTTCCCAAGTAGTAAGGAAGAGTACCTCCTAATGTTAAAGCAGAATCATCATAAATACCAATAATACTAACATTAAATACATGTTAGTGCTCATTGCATTGAATTCCATACCAGTTGCAACAGTCGGATCCATTTCTCCACAAACTGAGAAGGTCATTGGATTGATTTTTGGTGGATTTGAAGGAAAGAAGAGCTTCAGATTCGTGTTGAGGACATGTGAGACAGAGGCTTAGATTGGTAAAGAGAATAACAGACACTGCAATAATAAATAGGGCACGAGTAGTCATCATAACAATATAAACACACAGGGCTCGATTAGCTGACGATTATTTTGATTGTGGCATGTGGGGTATATATATAGGTAAACGTAGAGTAAATTGAGGGAACATTCCTCGAAATGGAAATTGTAAAAATTCATAGACACATATTCACATTAATCCGTATGTTTGAGATATTTTTTGGACATGTATGGAAATTTCATCGGTGTTTAACACAAATGTCTATTTATTTAGTTTGTCTTGTTCTGTGTGTGTGTATGCGCACGCGCGCATGCGCGTGTGCGCTTTGCTTTACAGATGTGTTAAATTGAACAAACAAAAAATATATATTATTGGAGCAGGGTTTAAAATTTACTCTCATTTAGAATTTTTTAATGTTATAAGGCATAAAATAGTTTGTTGGTTATAAATATGACTAATATTTCATGTATGTTTAATTTAATCTAATAATAATTTCATATATTAAGAAGTTGTTCCACATAATGGTGTGGAGGGTCACAATTACCATAAATAAATGGTTTTTCACTTATCTCTAGTTGTTCTTACTCTAGATTTCAATGGTGTTTTTAATTCATATTTTTCAAAACAATCTTAATTGTTAAAATTTATTACCTTGCTTCCTACTAAATATATTTATTTGTCACTTTTTAATGATTTATCTTTGTCGAATGGAGGGGTGGGTCAATATCCATGGGTTGACCCGAGAGGGCAATCATGGAAACCAAATGGAGGAAAGAGTCTTCAAGCACCAACACAGGGAGATAAAAAGCGTGACAGAGGTTGAAAACTAAGGGATTTTAGTGGTTAACAGGGTGAGACTAATTTTAGCACCAACATCGGCTCCGTCTCGGGGATGGGAACTCCCTGTGAGTGCCACAAGAACCAAATAATATACCAAGTGCCAAAAACCATCCATTGGGCAAAGGAGTTAGCTTACAGAGTAGAAAACCAGAACCATCCCCTAAAAACAAACCGAGAAACTAGTAAAACCATGTCACCAAGGACCAGAATGAGCAAAATCATAAAAGACAGAAAGCAACCAATGAACTATACACTGTACAAATGATGCTCACCCTGATTTTGGGGAATTAATCCTGGAAATGTTTCAAGTGCCTGCCATTAATAGGAAATTCAAGTAATTCTGCATCCAAGTCTTTCAAGAAGAAGGTATGTTCACCAATCTAAATGTCAATGGAGTAAGGGGCCATCCATAGTGCATCAAATTTACCATGTTTTCCCTTTTGTTCTTGCCTACTATCCCATACTAGCACAAGATCTCCATTGCTAAAAGATTTGGGTGTTACCCTTTTGTCAAATAGCTTCTTCAACTTTTCTTTGAACTTCACATGCCTTTGGTGAGATGCCCTCCATTCTTCATCAAGTTCAACAATTTGGTTAATGTGAGTATCATATGGACTAACTTCTTGATCTTCCAGTTGTTAAAGGAACTGATACGAGGACAATTGCATATGCAAGGGTAGAAAATCCTGAGTCCCATACACCAATTCAAATGGACTTTTTCCAGTAGCTTTTTTAACAGTAATTCTATCAGCCTAAACAACAAACTTCAACTGCTCACCCCATTTCCTTTTTTTTAGCTCCAAGGTTCTCCTAATGATCTTTAACAATTTTTTATTGCTAGAATCTACTTGTCCATTTCCTTGGGGGTTATAGTTGGAGGCATACGTCAAATTGATCATATATTCTTTACACATTTCCACCAAAGGTTTAGCTTTGAAGCTCATGGAATTTTCAGCAATAATTTTAACTGGCACTCCCAAACCTACAGATGATATGGTTTAGCAGGAAGTCCATGACAATTTGGTATGTTACTCTCTTGGTGGGGATTGCCTCCACCCACTTATTGAAGTAATCAGTGGCTACAAGAATACACTTATGGCTAACACTTGAAGGGTCTGAAATCTCACCAATGAAATCCATTCCCCATTGCTTGAATGGGGTTTCAATTGATATAGGATGCAAAGGTAGGGAGCCTAAGCTTTCAGTCTTCTAGAAAAACACTCACAACTCTCACATCTTCTAACCAATAGAGTTGTATCCTTGAAGAGAGTTTGCCACCAATAACCAGCCCTCAAGATCTTGTGTGTTTTGACTCTTCCAACAAAATACCCCCCATAAACTCCTCCATGGAGATCAGAAATTATCTTGGGGGCTTCATCTTCAGTAATGCACCTTAAGAGAACTCCTTCAGGGTTCTTCCAAGCTAACCCAAAATTAGTAGTGACATATTTCTAGGAAGCCAGCTTAAGAGGTATTTTCTGATTGTTACTTAAATGCTCAGGTCTGTATAGATGTCTGAGATAAAAAATTATATCTCTATACCATTCAGAACTCATCAAATTTTTAAGGACATCCACCCTTCCTTCTTCTACTTCATTCACCTTAATAGTTTTACAGTTGCTCTTAGCCATAAGCTTAGCTAAGCCCAAACCTCTTACCAACTTCATGGTTTGAATATCCATGTCATATTCCTACAACTTGTTCACCCACCTACATATTTTTACCAAGACCTCCTTCTCTGATA
The DNA here is from genome assembly GCA_019776745.2 of Taxus chinensis. Classification (NCBI taxonomy): domain Eukaryota; kingdom Viridiplantae; phylum Streptophyta; class Pinopsida; order Cupressales; family Taxaceae; genus Taxus; species Taxus chinensis. Next base: position 195,079,243 of record CM034147.1, on the reverse strand, counting down.
AGACATCTTGCACCATGGTGTGGGTAATATAAGCAACAACTTTAGAGCTCAAAATGTAAGGTCTAAAAACCTTTGTTGCTTTTACCAAGGAAAATGCTTGTTTCTCCATAATGGTGTATTTCAACTCAGCCCCCTATAATGCCTTACTAAAAAAGGAAATTGGCCTCTCATCCCCTTCATCATCCTTCTGCAATAAAACAAATGCAAGAGTGTTATCTAAAGCAAAAGAAAACATTTGGAAAGGCTTATTATAATCTAGAGCTCCTAAAACAGGGGCATGCTTTAATGCGTCTTTGATCCCATTGAAAGCTTGAATGGAAGCCTCTTCCCACTTTATAACTTGTTCCTTCTTTAGAATGGAGGTAATTGGAATGGCCAACTCAGAAAATTTTGATATGAATCTTCTGATAAAGTTTATTTTCCCAAAGAAGGACTGAATTCCTTTTTTGGTTCTTGGAATTGGGACCTTGCTGATGACCTCTACCCTCTTAGGATCTATCATTACACCATCCTTTAATAAAATGTGACCAAGCAACTTGGCCTTTTGCACTCCAAAATGGCACTTCTTTGGATTGAGTGAAATGCCATACTCTATGCATCTTATCAACATTTTTTCCAAGTGCTGCAAGTGGTCACTTCTCCTTCTAGAAAACATAGTCACATCATCTTGGTAAACAACAATAAAATCATTAATGTAACCAGCAAAAGCAACATCCATTTCTCTTTGAAAAGTTTCTCCAACATTCATCAAACTAAAGGGCATTCTAACATAGACATAAGTTTCCCAAGGAGTGGTAAAGGTTGTCTTGATCCTCTCCGACTCCTTCACAACAACTTGATTATAGCCAGATAAACCATCCAAGGTAGAAAGCAACTCAGAACCAGTAACTAATTACAATATGTTTTCCATGTTTGGTAAAGGATAATTATCCTTTATTGATGCTCTGTTCAGATTTCTAAAATCCACGCACATCTTGATATCACTATTATTTTTTCTAACTTGCACTAAGTTTGCAACCTAAGAAGAATACCTTGTGGGCTGAATAATCCCTCCATCCCTCAGTCTCTTCAATTATTCTTGCATTTTAAGATATATGAGTGGATTGATCAGCCTCTGTTTTTGCCTGAATGAATTTGCTTTAGATTCCAAAGGAATTTCATGTTAAAACAGATCCTCTCTGTATGCCTTTAGTTCAGAATAAGACCAAGCTAGGAAATCTTGATATTTTTTCAACAATTGGGCATAGAACTACTTTTCCTCATTGGTCGGATTGCTTCCCAACCAGATCTTTCTTAGTTTCTCCTTTGTACCAAGGTCATACTCCTCAACATCCCTTGAGGCTGCTATATGCCTGTTAATAATGCAATAAACATTATCAAAGTTTGATTCAAGAGAAACCAGTCCTCTAGGAATGATATTAGTTGTCATTTGGATGATGTCTTTGCCAAACAAAGTTTCTTTACCCTCTACTGCACACACCATTGCCTCCCAATCAATACATTGATCAACAAACTCCCCTTTATTCTGAAGAAATATTTTGACTTGAACATCATCATAATTTTTTTTCCAATGTTTAATGTTGTCAGGGACAGATGGTTATGTTAACACTTCAACATCATATTCACAATATGGGGATATTGCACAATTATCAAACCGAGAGACCAATACTGCAAGCTTGTCTGCCATAACATTGAACTTCCTATCATGATGCAAAATATTAAATGAATCAAACATCTCAATCAAATCCCAGACTGCATGCTTGTACTGTTTCATTCTCTAGTTTTTAGTAGCATACAGTTTTCTGATTTGTTTGACAATTAGTTCTAAATCTCCCTTAACAATGATGTCTTTAACATAGGATTTCCAAGCAATCCTCAAACCTAACAACAATGCTTCATACTCAGCAATGTTGTCAATACACTCAAAGTAAAGTTTGAAAGAGAAAAAAAACTCTTACAAGCTTGGAGAAATTAGAAATACACCAGCACCATTTCTAAATTTGGAGCAAGCTCCATCAAACAAAAAAGTACATGGAGAGCCTAATTGTTCAAGAATCTTACATTGATCCATTTTTTTTCTTTCCCATCAGCAAATTGAACAAATTTTTCAGCATCAACACTTGTGTACAACACTTCATAAGATGTATTATTGGGATATTTAATGAGGTGCAACATTTTCTTCTCTCCATACAAATTGACAATTTTCCCTCAATTGGGATGGTGGCATAGGACATAGCCATTTCAAAACTACCACCAACACTTGAAGCCCATTTTCTAGACAAAAACATACCCCAATTGGTTGGGCAATATACAATAACAACATCAAGCTTCAAGTTCCTAGCTGGATAAGATGCAAGATGTACCACCAAACCTTTCACACATCCCACCGCTAACACCTCTCAAGAATCCATGGCAGTGAACTTCCCATATGCTGTTATTACTTTGATATCTAGTTCATTCATGACCTTAAGAGGCATGACATTACATGATGCTCCTGAATCAAACATACAGTTGTGTAATAATCTGTCCTTAACAATCAGGATAATGAATAATGGGTCTACATTTAGCTGAGACTCTACCAAGGATGTTCTCAAATAAACCTCAGGTGGTTCACCTAGTTCTTCCAATGCTAATGGTGTTTCTAGCTCTTCAATGATTGGAGGAGTATCCACAATGTTTATGTTTCTGCCTGGGGTAATCTTCTCTTCTTTCAGCCCCAAATACTCAAAGGCCCTTTTCTTGTGCTCATGAATCTAAAGAAACTCAACAATTAGAACAAAAATATTGATCTGACTCAAGACTTGGGAAATAACATAAGCAACATACTTTGGTAAGGCAACATTGGAAGGGAGATTGACAAACTCATCAGATTGCATGGGATTTTTGACAATTTTGACATGAGGAGAAGTATGAATCTTGTTTGGGACAGCAAGGCCTTTGGAAGGTGTATCTTTCTTAGGAACCTCTTTAGGAATACTAGTAAGCAATGGAGTTTTAGGTTTGGCTTGAGGTCCTGCCCCTTTGACAACTTTATTACTTGTGTTATATTCATTTTCTTGAGCAACAACACCATTCATCAATAACTACCTATCCTCCTCAGATGGGATTCCTCCATCATACTTCAAAGCTCTTAAATATTTAAAGTCATTATTAGGTATTTCAAAACCTTGTACAATATTTATTTCTAAAGTATGAGAGGAAGGAAGAAGAGTTACTTGGTGGATGCAATCCCAAAAACTTATAGCCATTCTAGCACTTATCACTTCAGTTAAAGTTTCTCCTTGTCGTGAGCTTGTGGAGCAACCCATCATGCATACATCATCATCAATATTATCATCATCAGCTTCTTCTTCTACTTGTTGATCTACTTCACACGGAGCATGGGGCATGAAACATCTGTCACACCAATCAACTACATTTGTTTCTTCAACAATAGTAACTCTGACAGCCAAAGGATCAGGAACCATTATGTTTTCCCTATCTTGGGGCTATTTATTTGCAAATCCAACAGGTCCATTGCCTCTGTCATTAGATATCTGCTCATTTCTATGATGATTTGTAAATCTGTCTAGGCCTTGTTTCTTGTGTTGACCTTGTGAACTCTGCCCAATACCTTTCTCTACTTGGGCTAATTTGTATGAGATTTCTTTGGCAGCCTCTACCAAAATTTTCACAACTTCCTCCAAATCTAGAACCTTACTTGCTTGACATTTTTCTGGGTTAACCAGCTTCACACCCTCCCTCTTAGGAGGTTTTACAATTGCCTTAATGTTCTTCTCAATTTGTAGAGCCATGGTCAAGGCCTACCTCAAATTGGTAGGGGTTTTGTCCCTTAAATAATAAGCATCTTTCTTATCAAATTCATCTAAATACTTTATCAGACATGATTCATTGAATGGCCTTAAATTAACAAGAAATATCCTCAAGGTCTTGTTAAATCTTGTGTTGAAATTATGCACTAATTCATTAGGATTCTTCTTGATATTTTCAAACTCTAATAAAAGAAACCTAGGGTCTATTTTATCACCATACTGTAATCTAAATGCATTATTCATTTCCGTCTAAGAATCAATGGAATTTTCTAGAAAATATTTATACCAGTCCCTTGCATCTTCTTCCAAAACATGGATAAACAATTTGATATATGCATCTTCAAATTCAATCTCAAAGTCTTCCATCATGTTTATAAAAAGTTTTAAATGTTGATCACTATTTATAGAAATATTTCCTTGGAACTTTGGTAGTCTATTTCTTACATCTTGGGGAACTACATTTCGCTAACCAGCGATGCCTCTAAAATTTATAGGACCGAAGGTATTTACAACAAATGGAGGTCTGGGTGCGGTATGGGCCATGTTGTTTTTGTGAGGTGACCTTGGACGAGAATCAAACTGATAAGGGACAGGTGGTCTTTGAAACACAAGAGTATAACTTTCAAAATGGTTATCCCTTAAAGGATTTGTTTCTTGGAGAACCCTATCAACTTTGGAAAACACAGGTGTAGAATGAGAAGAAAACTACTCAAATTCAAATGAAGGACCCTCTCCAGATGGAGAATTCAACTCCACAAAAAGACTACCTGATTCAGATGCACATGAATGACAATCTTCAATGATATGCTGATCACCTTCATCAATGGAGATCTCTTTTCTTGACTGTTGATCTCCAACAACTCTACAGGATTTTCTTCCTTCTGACTTTGTTTTTCCTAGCTCTGGAAATAATTCCCTAATAGGATCCTTAGCAAAGAAATATCTTCTTCCTTCCATCTTTGTAAATATTAGCAACAAATATCTCTTGACAGAGGTTAAGACACTGGTATCTATCAAAAATTAGATCAACATGGAATCGCTACTAAGGATTTCCACCTTAGTTATGCAAATGCACTAAAAAATATGATCTGACAAATGTCTCTCAACACTAGAAACTAGAAATGGAGTGATTTGACCTCCCTTTACCCAAATTTATCAATGAAACCTAATGAAATAACTGTAGAAAGTGGAAAAATTACACAAAACACCTATATCTCTTAACACTTCTTACAAGCCTGAACACAGGATGATGATGAAACAATGTACTAGCACTTAGAGCATATAAGAAATGTTTATCATGATCTAAATATGCACTACAATCACAATGTCCCTGGAAATGGCACTAGAAGTAGTGTTGGTACACAAATTTATTCTCCCTCAGAAGTTGAGTAGCATCACAGATTTGACAGGAAAATTAGAGGTAAGAAGATCATGTTGTATGTCATTTTGTAGTCGGGGAAGAAATTCAGCTTGATCTTTTTCACTCAGATGTGGAGAAAAGGATAGCACCCTTAAAAGGATTTTATTTATCCTCACTACTTTATGGTTGTGCCTTTCAACCAAGGTAAGAGGACCCTTTTGTAGCCTACTCTTTGTGGAGGAGATGGAGATGTCCTTCCTTGTAAAGTTATTAAGAAGACCTTGAAGAAAATATGATCTATACAACAAAACCTAACTCTCATGAGTTGTCACCCTAGATAATGGAGATTTTCTAAGCAAGGTTTAGGCCACTAAAGACAATGAAAACCTAATTGCTTTTGTATGTTTTTGTAATAGAAATTAAGAATTTCTACACACACAGGACAAACAAGGGTAGTGTGGGTAAGATTGTTTGTTTTTAGATGAATTTGTGGTGGGAGGTGAGGCAGAAAGAACTTGATTCGCTAGATCTTTGAGATATTTTACAAAAATGGAAGGCTTAATCAACAGAATGCTTTAGAACAGCTAAAATGCTCCTTTAACCAGAAGGTGTGCTTTCAATGGAGGCCCAAATCAACACGTTTTCACACAAACTTTAAGAATCCAAAATGAAGGCTCAGATTGAAAATATTAATTGAACATTACCAACCTCTATTTCATCATGCCTAAGATACCCTCAAAGGTTATCAGACAATATTATCGTCATGCTAGGAGTAATAGTGATTTTAAATTCATTTATTTCACTATAAAATGAAATCTCTGCTGATAAATGAAAGTAAAAATGCCACCAAACTATCATGAGGATAAGATCTTATGTGATTCATAGAGATTTCAATTTAATATTGCAATGGGAACAAGAAAAACTATTTGCAGACATTCAGAAATGAAGCAGACATAATTTTTCCCAAAATCAACACAGATTAACTCAAATTGGATTAAACTCATCAACGGGGGAAATTTTCTAGAATAATCTTAGAGCTTTTATATGGTTGTACACTTGTAACCACCTTGACATGATCAAATTTAACACAAAATAAATAAACAAGTTCCTCAGATGGATTCTTAGAAAGACGGGCTCTATCAAACTTTTCTTTTAGGAAAATACTCCTGACCTCTAAAACTCCAACCATTTGCACGGAAAATTAATGCAATTTATAACATTTTATTTACAACAAAGTTTTCCCCCCCATTACCATAAACATTCAAAGTACCATTGCCTCTTACAATTTTGATCGTGACCCCTAGAATCATATCTGCAAAATAGTTGTGAAGCACTCAGAGGGAAAATCTCTTCGAATATTTCTAACATTCAATCCTTTCATCTCGTAAGTCATTTTTCACTTCATGTGCCAACTACTTCCTCCTCTAATCTGTCGAATCTGGTTTCTTGTGTGCCAAGGAAGGAGAGATTGGAAACTTAGATCAAGTCCAACAGTCATATCACGTCTTAATGGTAAAAGATGTTTTCTGATTTTACCCACCAAATCAAGATATCAACTGGTTTCTTACGTGCCATGGAAAATCAGATTGAATCCAACAGTCAGATTACATATTGATGGTAAAAGACATTTTTAGATCTTCCCTACCAAACTAGGATATCAAATTAATTTTCCTCTTCATTTTGCATGTATGAGACGCCAAGAAATGATTTAAAAAACCATAAAAAATTGCATCCTAAAGAGCTTTGGAGAAAATTTGCAGAAAAATCAGATACAGATGCACAGTTGTCATCGATTTCCCTTTTGAATTTAGACCATCCATGTGGGAGATCCAAGTCAAGATGGGCCTAAGCATTCCTTTTTACCTTTTACAAATTTTTGAAAAAATGTGAAATTTCTCATTTTGCTCCACCCCTCCACCTTTAAAAAATGGGCTTGACACATGTTGCAATGCGGATCCCAAAGGAACCGTGGCTTGATTCTACTATTTTACCTCTTTTTTTGAAAAAGGAAAATTTTCCAACTTTTCCCCGCTGCTCTGCATCTCTGTCGTTGACTGAATCAAATTATGACTATTCTCTGTCGTGTTTACGGGTCACTTTGAAGACTTTAATCTTTTAAACACTAAGGGGAAAAAAATCCAAGTTGCCTCTGATGGCCTGCCTCCCCGCCTTTTGACTTTTCAAACTGCCACGTGTCTCAATGGCCCATCTTGAGATTGTCCTGAAAAGTAGAGACCCCAAACAAGTGCGTTCCGGAAGAGTCTGTTAAAAGTTTGGAATTTTAGCAAAAGGCGTCATGTGTCTAAGGTCCGGGACAGTCTCCTTCGGCCATTGAAAAGTCCAAGAAAAAAGGTAGAGTAAGTGGAAGCCTCCAAGTGTCCTCCTGGTGCTTCTTCAAAATAAAAATCAGGGGCCAGTCCCTAAACATGTGCCACCCCTCCACATGTCTTAGGCCTTTTAGGAAGTTGCTTGAAAAGTCTAAATAAGGAAGGCCCAGTGGAAACCTCCATGTGGCCTCATGGTGAAACTTCAAGATGGTCCTTAAGAGTGAAGACCCTGAATGAGCGCGGGCTCACCACATGTCCATGACCTGCTAAAATTGTACCAGATGCATGAAAATTTTTTTGTAAGTTTGAGCAAAGCAGCAAAATCTTTCACATGTCCCCCGGCACAACTCCAGGGCCAAACCAAAAGGTGAATTTTCAAACGAGCATCGTTCCTCCACGTGGACAAGTTTTGGGTCGAAGCAAGCCATAGATTTTTTAGAGTGCCCCACTGAGCTGCATCCAACCAAAAAGATCCATGTTTCCAATAATGTAGAGATTTAAAATAGATGGGAGAAACACACCCGTAAATCCGTAAAAATGTAGGGAAACCACTGTTTGATCCCAAAGATGAAATGTTCTTCAAGGAGAGATAATTTGGAAATGTTGTAAGGTTCAAACATGATCCTCTGAGCTACATTCAATCACATTTCCTTAGGTACCTGGCACAAAAAATGGCAGCGACATCAACACATGAGTACGGAAAATGGAAGGGAAGGAACAGCCTGAGTTTTACACCCAATTTATAGACACCTTCAGATGGACAAAGAAACAAAAGACAAATTCCAGATCTTTAAATTATCTTCAACCAAGGAAGGGACTAATCATGGCAACCAAATGGAGGACAGATTCTTTAAGCACCAACACGGGGAGATAAAAAACTTAACAGAGGCCAGAAATTGAGGGATTTTAATGGAAAATTGGGCCAGACTAATTTGAGCACCAACATATTGCAGTACACATGACACTATAGGATATCACGTAGGACAACACATAACACAAGACATGTTTGCACAAACATTAACCCACATAGATACCATGAAAACACGTTATTCACATCAAGGCCACTTTTTCCCAAATGAAAAGACACAACACAACAATTCAACTACATTATGACTCCCACATAAGAAACATCCATGATAACACTTTCCTGGTTTAAATATTTATTACATTCATAATTCGATATTGACCTTCTTTGTTGAGAAATCACCTATCAATTTTTTTATAACTAGACTGCATTATCTTTACTTTATTTCACATTTCACTTATAGTTATCCCGTTTATTTTTTCTTGATTTCTTCATCACACAATAATGATGTATCCTAGTTATTTGTATGAAGATATGTACATACATGATCATTTTAGTGTTTGTTGAAGGGATTCATTTTCTAAGTTGCACGTTTTATTGGATTTTTCATTTATCTTAGTTGCAACAATGGAAGTTCTCATGAAGCAAAGAAATTTTATTGATTAAAGAGTAGATAGATTACATGTTCTTTCATATTAGTAGTTAAGTTTTAAGGATAGTCTATTTATTTTTACGTTATTACAACTAACCATGTATCCCATTTACTTCACTTAATTTCTTAGTCATCAATGTACTAATGAGTATGATTTAACACTCCACCAATTTTGGATTCATATACAATTAATTATTAGATGTGTGTTATGAGGAGACATTCAATTTAAATTTCACACACCTTACTATGCTCAGAAATAGAGAAATTAAACACCCTTATCTCAAAAAATCATATTGTGACTCTAGGTACATTCGGTACTTCTTGCCAAGTTGACTCTCTCACTTGAGAGGGGTTAAAGGGGTTCAAAGTAAATATTATCATGCGTAAGTAACTAAAACATCAGATCCATTCACATCATTTTAATTCATCTTAAAATAGTTTCATTCAATTTGATTTAATTACCTTTTTAAAAAAAATTGTGTAACACATTTATTAATAGGCACATTGGCATGAAACATTCTAAGTGGAATTCTTGCCATGACATTGATTTTCGATCAGATACTTCATTGGTATCACACATTGACAAAGCTCATATTTTTGTTCACTTGCCTCTTTCTAAGGATCATGAGAAACACATGAGTTTTGCACCTTCACTCAGGCTTAAGAAACCTGAGATTTTAGATGTCAGACATGATCAACCTGAGATTTTAGATGTCAGACATGATCAACCTGACACACATTATGGTGTTCCTTTGCATGCACCCATTGTGCATTTTGCACCAAGTCATATACAAGAATCTTCTTCATCCATCTGTGTTGATTTGGGGTGGATATCTGATCACTCGTGGTGGTCACATAGGCATTCATTGAGAGGATTCTACAAGTGTGGATCCTCTACCATTTGATCTCTTGCTCCACTTTTTATACCTTATGCATTGTAATGCTTCTTGTTTTGAGCATTTTTCTTTAACTGGTGTAGTGTATCTCTCTTGTTTGTTAAGACATTTTTTATCTATATTTTTGACACTTTTGGCATGTTGACAATATCTTTTGTGCGGAATCTATTCTTATGAAGTCCAATGTTATTTTTTCAGTCTTCGAGTAGTTGATTTTGGGAAACTCATACATATTTTTAGCGTTACTCCACCCATTCAGCAGTATGAGAGGGTGTGGTGTTGATCCTGCTTCTTTAGGTTTCATGACCTTGCCTTGTCACCTTGGCTTTTCTTAGATTGTGACACTCTGGAGTTTTTGAACTTGCCTTGTTGCTTTGGTTATTGTTCTTGGATCATGGCATACATATTTACAGTAGTTGATCAAAATATGTTTGGTGTTTTTTCTTGCACTTTCAACATAACTCCGTTGACAGTATCCTTGTATGGAGCTATTCTGGTGAAGCCTAGTGTCAGTTGTTTTTGAGTTTTGTGATCGAGCAGTGGATTCAGACCACAATGCACACCAAAATTCTTCAGCATTGTACGATTTTTTTGATTTGAGCTTCTTGGGATGCCTTACAGCGGGTTTTTACTCTCTTTAATTTGTTGTTACTAGTTTTGGGTACCTTGCGGTGTCCTATTTTCCCAGTTATTGTACATGAGTACCTCATCATGCCTAGTTGCTGAGACTCATACTGTGGACATCCCACTTCTATTTTGGCCCCTAGATTCACTTGAGGGGGGGAGTTAGAGTAGGTATTTACCTTATCTCATGATCACCTAGGTACTTTATTTACCCTTATTGTATTTATCATCACCCACTTATGTGTGTGGATATTTTATTTTATCTTATTTAGATATTAGGAGATATTATCCAGTTGTTAGGTATAGTTATTTCCTTGATCTATGGTATTGACTAGATCCTTGATGTCTAGTTCTCTCCTAAATCTATGGTCTTGACTAGTTCTTTGATGAATAGTTATTTGCTTGATTTATGTCTTGATCTATGACTTTGACTGGTTCTTAGATTGTTATTCCTTGCCTATATAAGAAAGGCCCATTCTCATTGTATTTCATTGAGTTCCATAATAATATATGATATTGATGTTCATTTGTTTGCAAAGGTTTATGTAAAGTTATTCTGGCGAATTACTTTCATCTTATTGATCATGGTGTTTTATTAGCATCTGTGTTCTCAGCTTGGTATGATCTGGTTATTGTTATTTTTAGATCGCACTAGCCGTCTTGTTAAAATATCTCATTGTTTGATTATATAATAGTTTAATATTTTTATTTTATTTCAAATGGATAACCAAATTATACAAGAATTATAAAAGATAAAGGTAAGGAGACCATGCCAAAGGGGACACAAATTATCCAAAGTTGTGGATCTCAATTTTTCATCTCCACAAGCCATTTCCTCGAATAGTTCCATGATTCTGGGACACTCCCCCAAATGCATTTACTCGAAAGTCTCAATAGTCACTTCAATAAAACCATTTTTTCATATATAGAAGATGAATCATTGCATGATGCTATATTTTTCTATCATTTCCTAAAGAACGAATCCGTTTCCTTGATCCATTGATGCTCTAGTGTAATTGTCACAACATGGCCTAGTTTAAAGAATAACTAGGTCGAGCTAATAAACATGAGCTAGAGCTCAACCTATGAAAAACACACTAATAAATGTCAAGTTGAACACAAGGTAAGAGCTGACAAGGAGAACATAGTGAGATGGATTTACATCACACGAAATTATACCGCATAGACACCATAACCGAGCTAAAGAAAAATCTGGGATTTTGAGTAGGATCAAGTTTGTAACAACATGGAGAGATGAAAGTCATCATAACAAGCTGAACATAGCTCACTCTCACTAAAGGCACAAATCAAAAAAAGATACATCTCAAGTCAAGGAGAGAAATACCATAAGTGAGCTCAAGTCAAGGAATCTATGACCCAACTATGTAAGTGTAGAGCCTGAGGAATTAAATCTTACAAAATAACCATAACAGTGGGCTCTCAAAACACAACTAACCAAGCTCCAACCCCTTGAATACAACACAAGGATCTTATAGAGATAACCAGGAACTCACAATGATAATGTAAGTCGAGCAAAAATATAGCATGGCATCCTAACAGAGTAGAAATGTATAGCTCACAATTATAAAACCATGTTGAGCTAGGTAGAGGAAAAAAGAACAAGAATATATAAGAATATGGACACAACTCGTGCCCAAATAGAAGAGAAGTGGCGAATTCAATGCAGAAAATCATAAGACATGAGCTTTTTTTTTAAAAAAATATTGAAGTAAAAGGCACAGACTGGAAGGATGCAAGAAAAGCCATGGAATCTAGATTTACACCTACCCATTGCATTTTCTTGAAAGCTTTTAATCCTCTTCAACAAATGCTTTTTTTTACATCCTACAGTCCAAGCATTCCTTGAAACACATCTCTTTGAGGCACTATGGAAAGTAGTTCACGTTCCCAGTGTATGGTTCCAATTTTGCATACACATCTATAAGAGAAATTACAACCACAAGATCTGAAAAAATTACTCTATCTTTTATGCTTTTATGGACTTCGATACCCTATTCTAGCACTCATATTTTGGCACAAGCTTAAAATACACAAGAAAATGCAAACCGATCATGTTGGAGACCTGTTTTTTGCATAGTGAAAAAATGTGACTGTCTCGAGAGGAAACCATGTCCCCTGTATTTTTTCATCGTTGCAACTAAAAAAATCCTGCAAAATTTACATCCTTTACAGTGTCTCAGCCTAGTCAAAACCCTTTGGATATCAAATGAAGCGCTTGTATTTTTTTTTACAGAGAATTGATATGTCTAAAAGGTTGATTCAGAAGTGCATGTGACGTCCATATCCTGCCACATGCCACCCAAAATCCATACCAATTACCATTACTTCTAAAACAAAAAACATTCATTTCATTATTTTTTTTACTATTATTCTATAGTTTTTTTCGTTCACTACATTTCCCTCCCCTTACAAGAGTATCGTCCTTGATGTGAAAAAATACTGAATATCAAATGGTAAGTACGCATGAAAGACAATAATGACACATTTCGTTTAACAAAACAACTTTTCAGTACAACATGAGCACAACGAAGTAAAATAAATTAGGTAATATCTTAAATTTTAATGTTCTGTGAAGATTGGGAGTTCTAGTTTACATTATTACTTAGTTAATCATTTTCGTTAAAAGTATTTCTAAAAATAAAGCTCTTACTACTTCATTGTTTTAATATTCTAGTTCATTTCTTTTTGTGGGTGCCCAACATAAAATGACATCACAATACCACACTAGGCCTAAACACAACACCAATAGTTCACAAGACATCATGATATGTACTTTCACAACTATATTACATCAAAAGAACTCAACCAAACCATAGAAAGAACATACACAACCCTCACAACACAATACTTTTCACACACATGCCCGTTACAAAAGGTCCTTACAACATACGTAGACTACTACAACATGGAATTCCTAACATGTAAACATACATGGGTTTCACGTAACTCAAACTCATAATTTTAGCTATATAGGGTCAAGATGGAAACAACATCACAAAACATAAACCAGAATCACAAGAATACACATAAATAATAACACCGACTCCGTACACCTCCCAAAACATCACAAAAAACTCTTTATACCTCCAAAAGCATTACAAAAAAAATTAATTTACCTCCCAAAAAATCACAAACAAGCTACAAATACCTCCCAAAACATCATAAAACAACCCCATATGCCTCCCAAAGCATCACAAAGAAACTCCATATACCTCCCAAAGCATCACAAAACAACTCCATATACCTCCCAAATAGCAAAATAAAGATAAATTTTCCTTTTCGCTCCCCAAAAGAGGTCAGTCATCCTATGGCCTTGGGCACATAAGGTCCGAACACCTCTAAACCAAGTGACATAGTAACTTATGGTTCAAAAACCCACTGTTTATTTGTAACTCCTTGGTGCATAACCCTAAACATCGAAGCGGGTCCATAGGCTCCACTGCTACATGGTACATCCCATGACCCTATTCCACACATTACGAAAATAGAACCAGCATAACAATCCATTTGAAATGCCAAGTGGAAAAAATACGCAACCCTAGGCTAGTATATAAAACCTTTAAACATGAAAAATAAATTTAAATCCAAGTAAAGCAAATGGTCAAATAACCATAGTTAGTGCAATGATCGGCATGTAGTGCAAAAACCAAATAAAATGCCCAAAATATAAGAACACATCAATCAACAAAACTGTTGGTTCTAGAAAGAAAAAGTAAAATGATCAATTTACAAATAAAATATGTATAGAGAAATAACACGTTACAATAACTATGTGGCCTTATACATCCACCAAAAGGGTACTCAATTAGTTACTAGCACTTAGACATCAAACTTCGGCTCGTAAAATGATATATAAAATAGTACAACTGTCAACATCTCTATTTGAATCATCCCTCCAACACTTCCACAAGGCTCAACATATTTGTAACTACACTTAGGTTGAATCCATATCATAACCATATAGGGATAGAGAAAGGAGTACATTTCACCATCTACTGAGCCTAAGGTGTCCATGAAACATGATATGAATGAAACCCATTGAGCAAGTGCCATGCATACTAAACGAATAGAACTGGGTTTTCAACCTATGTAAGACTCCACTTCCTATCTTGTACTCGGCTCGAGTGACTGGTCAACGGTACACATTTTATCACTCCATACATACACCTTTTACTGATTTCCCTTAGGATTGGTTACTGTAATTTTCACAACATAACACATAACTACATCAATAACACAATGGTGTTCCATACATATTAACCATAGAATCTACGTATGGTATTTATAGAGTGTAAATCACAATCATTACATTCACAAGTTATAATCGATCATGTTACACCCAAAGTGTAAGCACTATACAATAGGGATCATATGTTCACCATATGCCCCTAAATAAAAACATGAACCATCACATATTACATAAATTATACATATGATGAACAAAGTGACTAATAATACAACATAAAATCAATTGTTATATAACATGGTGACACACACAATTCATAACAACATGGTGGCAATGTCACAATACAATCCAATTCACTATACACCAATTATGTCGTGTAACATATCAGCACACCTATATACCACGAAATAACAAGAAAATCCAAAACTCTGCAATCCAAAATAACATTATTTTCACACACACCAAGGTGACACATCACCCAAGAAATCCTCATTGAATCCATGAAATAAAGAGTGAATGCTCTCATCACAAGCACATCAACATGGTAACAAATATGCACTAAGTGACATGCACAACATGTACGTTCATAATATCATAGTTACAAATTTTGTCACATAACAACATATATCACATTACTCTTCCAATCCCCACCACCACAACCATGCAAAAATCACCATAAATCCAATCCATCCTAGAGGTTCAAGAGCATGAACCTCCGCTTCGATACCAAATGTAATTCCCACAAATTACACACAAAAATACAACACTAAAAATACCAAAATAATTATTATTTTTTCTTACATTGCAGTACACATGACACTATAGGAGATCACCCAGGACAACATACAACACATGATATGTTTTCACAAACATTAACCCACATAGATAACATGAAAAAATGTGATGCTTATCAAGGCCACTTTTTCCCAAATGAAAATACATAACATAATGATTCAACTACATTATGAATCGCGTATAAGCACCATCCATGACAACAATTTCCTGATTTATTCGTTTATTACATTCACATTTCAATATTGACCTTATTTGCTGAGAAATCAATTAACAATTATTTTATCACTAGAATGCATTACATTTACTTTATTTAACATTTCACTTATAGTTATCCCACCTAATTTTTCTTGATTCCCTCATCACACAAGAATGATGTATCCTAGTTGTTGGTATGATGATATGTAGATACATGATCCTTTTTTTGTTGTTCCAAGGATTCATTTTCTTAGTTGTGTGTTCAATTAGATTTTCCATTTATCTTAGTTGTAACAAGAGAGGTTCTCATGAAGCAAAGGAAGTTTATTGATTCAAGAGTAGATAAATTACACATTCTTTCATATTAACATTTAAGTTCTAAGGTTAGTATATTTATTTTTATGTTATTACAACTAATCATGTATCCCATTTACTTAACTTAATTTCTTAGTCATCAAGGTACTGACGAGTATGATTTCACACTCCACCAATTTTAAATTCCTAGACAATTAATTATTAGATGTTTGTTACGAGGAGACATTCAATTATAAATTTTACACACCTTACTATGGTCACAACTAGAGTGATTAAACACCCTTATCTCAAAAAATCATCTTGTGACTCTAGGTACATTAGGTACTTCTTGCTAAGTTGACTCTCTCGCTTGAGAGGGGCTAAAGGAGTTCACACTGAATACTCTCATGCGTAAGTAACTAAAACATCACATCCATTCACATATTTTGCATTCATCTTAAAATTCTTTCATTTAATTTGATTTAATTACCTTTTTAAAATTCGTTGTGTAACCCATTTATTAATAGGAACATTGGTATGCTCATGAGACTACTAGTCCTTTCCTTAGGGGTTCTTGTCAGGAACATGATTACATGATTTCACACCATACATTCATTATAAATTAGGACAGGGAGTAATAAGAGGAAGTAGTTCTTCATTTAAAAGGTTAAGATTCACATTAAATGCTACACGAAGTGGATTCCATTCTCACAGAAATATGGTATAAACATGTTATAATAATGATATACATTTCACCTTTCTCCAAGCACATCATCTTATGGTTAAATTTTCATAAACTTATCATAAATTCAAATGTAGTTAAGTTTCAAAATTAACTCTTAGTATTGCACCATTAAGCCCAACGATAAAAGAGATTGAGTATCGATTTCAAAGTTCATTCAAAAGTCTCACTTTTCTATGCTAAAGTATTAACATACGAGGGTTAGTTATGCATGAATTTTGTACTAGGTTTAACTGTGTCATTTAGATTTCTTTATTGCATTTTCAATGTAAGGAAAACATGACACACAAATTAATTAATCGTCTATTGCACACTGGAAATGAACTACAAGACACTAAACTAAAATTCATTTGACATATATATATAAGCTTTTTACTATACATAAATCTAAATTCAAATGGCATCTTTGATTATATGCACATTTCCCATAGAAATCCTAAACCTAGCATCTCATACATATTACCAAATTTCAAATATAAACTTTTATGTAACATGGAAATAAATTATACATATATACATTCTACAATGACCTATATAAATTAGAAAAATAAAAAACGAAATACACCATGCCTTTTTGCAATATTTCTTGCATCCTAGAAAACCATGTGAGAAAGAAATCAACGAGAAATCATTGGCATGTCATCCACCTAGATCTAGCATAATTAGCGTCTTTAGATTCCATTTACAAAATAAAAATAATTTTGATTCGAATGAGAGGGTTAGAGACATGTTTTCATTTCATTTCACTTCACTTCATTTCTTAACCAAGGAGAGAGAAAGAGATAGGGAGAGAGAGAAACACTATTTCACCAAAAGTTTAATTTCACACATGTCACATGATAGAGTTTCAAATAATTATTTACAAGTGTCAAAAAGTTTCCATGGTGGTTTGGTATCCTAACAGACATCCTACAAATTTATTTTCATGTTTTTCTAGTACTTGCAAAAACACCCAATTTTGGCACAAAGGCTAATACAATGCGTTCAAAAAATGTCTTCCGATAAGAAAATTCATGACGGTAAAATTCCAACGTGTCCAACTATATACCAAGAATCCATAGGGACTGACAGAATCAAGAACTAGTAAACGATGTACAATTGGTGAATGGTTTTTCTAGAGCCACTGGTCATAATCGATCAAGATTGACATAGTCAAACAATGAATAGAGGTCTACGAAAACCCTCTGCCAAACTAACCAGGGATGGGATTTTTCCAAACTGAATATTCTAAGAAAATTGTCTAGTAACAATACTAGAGTTTTGTTAAAGTCGGGTAAGAATTTCATCATTCAAAGTCCAAACGGCAGAGCCGATAGGAAACCCAACTTTTAAAGTTTAAAAAAATCCTAAAAGTGCAAAATGGGGTAATAGGGCTCCTAAAGCAGTGACAAATGAGAATGTAAATGGTAAAAATAGGTTGAGACTAATGCTTGACGCGACTCTATATATAACAAAGAACACATACTGACACTTGACATCTCTGTTATGGGCCCGAAGTGTTGTTTTACAAGTCTCTGGAAATAGTATTTTTTTAACTTTGCAAATGTAGATAAAAGTGGTCGTTTTAGTTAACTCATCTATCTCTCGCGAAAAACCAACGGACACGAGAACCAAAATTTTGACACTCTTGGTTTAAAAATGTAGGAAGGTTGTGGTCACGACATGGTTGAGTGGTCAAATTATAAGTCGGTAACAAAATTTTGAGGTTTTATTTTGTTGATTACACTAGTCGTATTGTTAAAATTTCATCGTTGTTTGAGTATGTAATAGTTTAACATTTTTATTTTATTACAAATGGATAACCAAAATTATACAAGAATTATAAAATATAAAGGTAAGGAGACCATACTTGAGGGGAAACCAATTGGGCCAAAGCTGTGAAGCCTGATTCCGCATCTCCACAAGCCATTTCCTCAAATGGTTGTGTGCTTCTGGAAACATTCCTCTAAATTCCTTTTCTTGAAATTTTTAAGAGCATCTTCAATAAAACCATTTGTGCATATAAAAAATATGAAACATGCCATGAGGCTATAATTGTAAAGCATTTCCTTAAGAATGAATCCGCTTCCTTGATCCATTACTACTCTAGTGTACTTTTCACAACATAGCCTAGTTGAAACAATAACTAGGTCAAGCTAATAAACGAGATCTAGAGCTCGACGTATGCAAAAATCACTAAGATATGATGATTTGAAACCAAGGTAAAATATTGAAGAGCAAAACATAGAGAGCTAGGTTTGCATCACAGGTAGCTAAACCGCATAGACACCATGACCGAGCTAAAGACATATCTGGGCTTTTGAGTAGGATCGAATTCGTAACAACACGAAGAGATGAAAGTTGTCACAACAAGCTGAGCATATCTCACTCTTGCTAAAGGCACAAATCAAACAAAGATACATCTCAAGTCAAAGAGAGAAATACCATAAGCGAGCTCAGGTCAAGGAAGCTACGACTCGGCTATGCAAGTGTAGAATTCAAGGAAGTAAATCATGGAAAAGACCCACAATAGTGGGCTCTCCAAACACCACTAACCTCCAACCCCTTAAATACAACACAACGATCTTATAGAGCTAACCGGGAGCTCACAATGATAACGTTGGTCGAGTAAAAATAAAAAATGACATCCTAGCAAAGTAGAAATGTATAGCTCACAATGAAAAAACCATGCTGAGCAAGGTAGAGGAAAAAAGACCAAGAATATATAAGAATATGGACACAACTCATGCCCAAGCAGAAGGGAAGCGACAACTCCAATGAAGAAAACCATAAAACTTGAGCTTTTTTAAAAAAATCGTATCCAAGTAAAAGGCGCAGACTCGGAGGATGGAAGAAAAGCTGTGGAATTTGGATTTACACCTGCCCATTGCATTTTCTTGAAAGCTTCTAAGCCTTTTCAACAAACCCATTTTGTACATATCCGACAGTCCGAGCATTTCTTGAAACATTTCTCTTTGAGGCGCTCTGGAAATCAGTTCACGTGCCCTGTGTAAGGTTCCACATTTTGCATACACATCCACCAGAGCAATTGTAACTAAAACATCTGAAAAAATTCCTCTATCTGTTATGCTTTGACGGACGTCCATACCCTATTCCAGCGCTCATATTTTGGCACAAGATGGAAGTGCGTAGGAAAATGCAAACCGATCAGGTTGGAGACCTGTTTGTTCCATAGTGAAACAATGTGACTATCACGAGAAGAAACCATGTCCCCTGCATTCTTCCATCGCTGCAACTATCGAAATATTGCTAAATTTACAACCTTTACTCTGTTTCAACGTGGTCAAAGCCCTTTGGATCTCAAATCAAGCACTAGTATTTTTTTGCAGAGAAATGACAGGTCTGAAAGGGTCCCCCTCCTCCCACACGCCAGCCAGAATCCACGCCACTTCCCATTACTTCTAAAACAAAACGCATTTATTTCATTATTTATTATTATTATTATTATTATTCTGTATTTTATGTCGTGCACTACACATCAAATAAATATGATGCTCGGTCGGTCAAGAGCTAATGATCCATGCCCGATGACATCGTTCTAGGTACTATAGTGCAATCCACTTTGTAATTACGAAGAACTTTACAACCATGTTCCAAGATACACAAAATGTAATGAGATGTCTTAATGCTTGCAGAAGAAAGGATTGTCCATGGTTTGTCGTTACAATGATCCATGGGATCTTCAGGATGAGTTGGAGTTGTGCATTGATACGGACGACTAAAATAAATTTGATTCTTGTTGCAACGATGCGAGACTCAACCTTCACAAATCTGACATGTTATCTATTTAAAACAACAATGTGGATTGTCAACCAGTCATTTCTAGACACGTTGTATTTAAATACATAGAAAAATATGCTTCTAAGTTTGAAAAACGCTCTGACAGCTTTCATAACATGTTGATAAGAATATTAGATGGTACTGAACAAGAAGAGTTTGCATTATGCATCTATCAAAGGTTTTTGATAAAATTAGTCATGGAATGCGGTGTCGCGGTGCAAGAAACATGCCACTTACTATTAAAGTTACCATTAGTTCACTACAATCGAACATTTGTAACTTTAAACGTCAGTTGCAAGGTCTTTCACAGGGTCAACACTACATTTGAAGAGGAAAACAAGGGATCGTGTTTCATCAATGCATACAAGAATAATCCAAAACAGTTGGAATCGATGTCATTGAATGATGCAACCAGATCATGGTCATTCAACTTGAGGAAGAAAAATAATTGGAAGCCAAGGGACACTCCTACTATTGTACGCATGTGGCCGCGGTATTGCTATGTTCTGGAGATATCTTTAGAAGATTATTAAAACTTCTTTTGAAGTGATTTTTTGTTGTATAAACCATTTTGTCATTTGCAAAGGAAGATAGGTAGTACAAAAGAGGAAATTCTGGAAAATTGGGAGATGATTAAGAATACGTATCATGTGTGGCATGTGGACAGGAAGGATGCAATAGATGAAGAATAGATAGAAAATAGTGATGGTGATGAGAGTGAGACTTTAATAGGTGTTGATAGAATGAACGAGTGGGATTTACTTTTGCAGGTTGTTCTTCCTAATCATGTGAATTTGAGTGATCTTCATATGCTTGGAAAATGAGATTTTGATTTGAGCCATGTTTGTGATATAGAAGATGATGAAGACTTCCAAGATGCATCGATATGCTTCATAGAAACGAACAAATCCTTGCAACATGTGATGGACGCTTAAATAGTTCGCTTTCAGATGTGAACAATCTGTCGTTAAATTATATAATAATTATTAATGATTATATTATTATATTTATATTATTAATATTTATTATTATATTTATAATAATTTATTATATTAAATTTTATTATTGTTGTAATGAAAATTAAATATTATTATTATTATTATTTATTGATTATAATTACAATATTTATTATTATTATTATTATTATTATTATGATGGTATGAAAAATTACTAATGATGTTATTTATTAGTCTTATTATTATAATTATTGTTATAATTATAATTATTTACTATTATTATCATAGTTCATAAATTACTATATGTTAGATTAGTTATTATTATAATATTTATAATATTAATATTTACTATTAATATATTCATATTAAATTTATTATTATTATTATTATTATTATTGATATAATTATTAAAATAAGTTTAATGATTTATGAATTATAATTATAATATTTATTTTTATAATTATAATTGTAACATATATTATTATAATTACAATTATAATTGTATTATTTATTATTATCATTACAATTATAATATTTAGTTATTTTTACTATTATTTAACTATCATAATAAAAACTAGTCCTTTATAACAAATACACTTATTATTATTATTTAACCACTTTCAACTTCTAGAAGAAGATAAGACCTATGTTTAATTATATTTACAACATGAGTAGCAATGTGACTAGTCCCTACTTTTAAGGTGAGTTGTTTATTGTTTTAAAGTAAATGACATTAAATTGATTTAAAGTAATTATGTTATAAAGAAGTGTGTTTGTTATAAAGAAGTAAACATGTACTGGTTTTCAGATCTTAATTAAGCTTAAATATACATATCAGTAAAATGAATTGATTGGATTTCTCTCAAATCAACATCCATCCATGGGGTAGAAAATGTGGTATGTATTTATGAGTAATAATGAACTAATAAGATCATGGGGTTTGAATATGTTAGTGAATTATTAATAGTTACAAGCCCTTAGTTTTCACTATAGCTTTGTTTTTTTTTATTATGAAACCATAGAGGCATGAGGTATGGGTCGTGGCAAATCATCAGGCAGTCCTGTTGCTAACTCTCCTGCTTCGACTCCTCGCAACAGTGGTGATTTCAATTTCAGGACATGGCCTTTTCATGCTTACGAAGGCTTCGTGATGAGCTCTACTGTTCAAGCAGAAAGAAAATGTAGTAAACCTATTGTCCAACTAGCCATGAGACATGTTAGCACATCACAGTACCTTTGAAATCGCTACTTTCTAACATGATAAGGTTTTAAAGTCCTTTCATTATAGCATCTGGTTTTATGTATCAATTTATAGTGATGAATAAACTAAAGGGGAAGGATTTGGGGAAAATGTCAATTGTGTATGGGACAGTAAAAGAGAAGTACATAAATCTGCAAAATTTAAGAGCCGCAGTGAATTGTTTATTGAAATACAGGAAAAAATATTTTCAAAAACAGCCTTATTGCATAGAGGTGTAATGTATTCTTTTATTATCTCTTCCAAGTGTCATGTCTCTTCTTCAGATATTTTAAAGGCATTGATTTGTATATACTCGGAATTCTCTGTACCTGGAGCTTTCGACATTCTAATGGAAACTTGTGCACGGTAAGAGATGATTGAAGAGGCTGGTGATATATTATAATTATCAAGCAATTTTGATGTTATCTTTTGCAACAGGTTTGTTAAAGTTCTAATTAAAATGCAGTTTCAACACTTTGTATTTTAAATCTTCACAAAAATGCAGAAAAGGAGAATATGTACCAATATTGATACTTGGAATTGCGTTGTTGATGCCCATTGTTAGATAGGTAACCTACCAAAAGTGAGCAACTTCATGTGTAAAATGCATCAAACGGTTTCATCTCCTGATGGTGTTACCTATGATTATCACAGCTGAAATATAAGAGAAATTTACACAAGGTGTGTAAACATAACAAACCATGAAGAAAACAATGACAACAGCGGAAGATACAGTTCAGTGTGTACAATGTTGAAATTAGCAACAAAATATTTATAATATCAAAAACCATTATTGAATCAGGTAAAGGCGGATGAAATTGCAAGTTCTATAATAAGAGGTGCATTAACTGTTTGTAATGTACATGGACATTATATACATAGCTTAATCTAATACAAACTTGAATTGCAGTTCACAAGTGAACATTGTACTTTGAATTTACAAACAACAAAAAGAACATAGAACTAGTTGTTGCAAAGGTTTCTACTTGTGTACGACTATTTCTCCGAAAGAGGTGACTATAATATAGATGGTATGTATAAAGAAGGGTGAACAACAAAAAAGCATTTGCATAATAGGATTAGATGTCGTTTTCACTCTGCCTATACACAGAAGATAAAACAACTTAACATTACTTATATATGAGTTTTGTAGAGTGTAATTTGATGGAGAGAAGGAACTGTTGTATAATGATGTTTACATATCTTATTGGTGGAGGGCATTTTTGATGTTGAGAATGACATTACTTTGATTGAGTGTGAAGACAACTTGCAGCATGCATTTTCGAAGTAGATATACAATTGAAATTTTGTTTTGTAGGTATTCTTCATGATTTTTTTGTGTAAGGGAAAGTATTCAACCAATGGAGGACCAAAAAGTATGCATTTGATATTTAAATTGTTTGTTGTTGTTATATTGCACACTAGCTGATGTGCGTAATGATGGACAAATTCCTGATTGCAGTTTGCGCAATTGATTGTCATTTGCTTTGGTGCAAGAGGAGTTTCAATTTTTGAATTACATTTGTTGCATACAAACTCGAATGACTTGGAATATACATTTGGAATCGACAATTTCCCTTGTACACGATGGGCCAAAATATGAAGAATAAGTGCATGATAAAAGATATAGAATGGAAAGCGAATGCAAGTTATCAATTGAATATGGAAAGCAATGGAGTTGACATTTTTCTTACCTCAGTCGTTTCAGTGACTTGATCATTAATAAACCGTAGATGCACTGTAGGTTGCAATCTTTTTAGGGAAAAACCTAATGACCAAAATGTCCAAAACCATATGTATCCCAAGAAATCTTTAGTAGGTGCATGTAGTAGCATATTGCCACTTTGTAATTGCCAATATTTTGATATGTAAACCTATTCAAATGAATAGTTTATCTCTTTTCTTATATCAATATAATGGTTTACTTTTTTTAGAAAGAAGCCCATTTAAATTATATGAGGAAATGTGATGAAGCAGAAAGGTGTAAACAAGCATAAGCAACAAGGTAACTTAGCACTGTCATGACGGACATGAGAAATTTAATTTCATTGACCTTATAGGCCAATCAACGTTTTGGTGATTTGTAGGTGTATGAGCATCCCTTCTCTGGTTGGTGCAATATTCTCGAATCACATAACCTCCAAATGTTCAAATTGCGTGGCAAATGATTTATTCTACATCAAATGCTTAGAGTCACAAATAATACATATTTTCATCACGTCTGAAACAGAAAACAGAAGGACCATATTCAGATGCGTTTTTAAAAGTGGAATGTCTCAAATAACTAGATAGCTTCAATAAATTCCGATGTTACCGAATAATTGTACCATATCCTATTACATTTCAAGAAAATTTTAAGGATAGCTTTTGCTGAATTTCTTTAGTATCATATCAATATATCAAAAATAGTGTTAAACTTCTAGGCATGGTCACTAGAGACGTGGGGGCGCTTCTTCCGGTTCAGAGACCGGGTCCCCATTCAAATCAAGGTATGAGAATAAATGAATAAGGGTACGGCTATTTTATATAAATATCTTATCACCAGAAGATGCAGATATAAGGTCCCCGTGACTATGCGTTTATGCAATTGTTTAAGTTATCAACAGAAGGATCTTCCTTCATAAACCAAACTCTGTTGTAAATGTGATGGATGCCACTCGGAGCTGCAATAAAAATGAGTGGATGCAATATTTGATGACTCTTCTTCAAAGGCTAAATCTCGATGAAGGAAAGTATTTTTCATCTTTTAGTGTGCAAGTTAAAGTGGAGAATTTTTTTGAATGGGTATCTAAGAGAACTTAATCGAGTTTTCTGGAATTAAGAGCAGAGGTTCCCGTGGGACTATGGATACGAAAACTATTTTGCCTTGTGCCTAGTCAAATAGCTCGTGCAGACAACAATGGAATAATAGCTCTTATAGATGTAGTCGGCATTCCTCCTCATATTTCAATTTTCTCAACCTTCAAATCCAACAGTAGAATTCATCAAATAGTAACTTCCAATTTAGAAAAGTCTAGAATATTTCGCAGTGATTTTGAAGGGTTTTTACCTACATTACAGTATCTGTTGGTAAAGGAGGGGGTGCCAGCATGTATCAGTATGTTGGTTGTACTTCTTTGTTCTGCTGTTGTTCTTGTCGAAACATCTGCTACTCAAAATGATGTTGATTCGTGTATAAACTCTGATGCTTTATTCCTGCGAGCCTTTCCGGATCCAAACTCGTAGTGCCTATGAAAGCAGGATTTTGAACACATGTTTCATATCGAATGCAAATGGAAGAAAGAATCAACGCATCAGCATGGATGGCCCATAAAGAGAATCTTTAACGGGTAACTGCCTCTACCTATAAAAGCGCATGATGGGAAATTATTTAAATTGCCAAGTCAGAGTAAAACTAGGGTATCTAACTGATTACACAGACACAGCACATTATTTCACTAGAGATTGAAATTGATGAACGAGAATAATACAGCCCACGGATTGTATGAAGAGGATTAAAATCGTTGCATGGAAGGGTCACGTATAGCTTAAGAATAATATAAAGTCAAAATTTTAAGATAACTGTGAGATAAGGAAAGCAATAAATAATTTGATGCTTATGGGGAACAAGCCATTCAAAAAATCTGTTTTAAATATAGAATTTCTCATTTTTCAAAGATTTAATGTTACAAGATTATTATATAATTATTTAATATGGGAATATCAAAATAAGGAGAAAAATCTATGAATGAATGGCATTCAAGAAAATTATTATTTATAATTTAATAAAAAATATATATATTATTTAAAATTATTGCACACACTATAAGAAAAAACAATAATTGATTGTGAATGGTTGAAAAAAAAAGGTAAAAAAAAACTGATTACTATATAGTTACCGTGGGGAGGGACTAACAAATAAAGTGTGTATAATGAAATTGGTTCGCTATCTTAAGAGTATGTTATAATTACTACGTCAAAATTTAAAGTAATTTATGAAGACTCTTTTGAGAAAGTCTGTATTAAAACATCTGCATATTTCAAGTCTCTCTATAGAACCGTCTTCCCTGATTAAATAATGAACTTCTACAAAATTATAGATTTGAAGATAATATGAAGACGCCAATGCTTTATGTTGACAAAGCTACATAAAAGTTTTTAATTTTTAAGGTGCCATTTTCCAATGTTGCAAGGTGTCATTTTCCTCGTAAATGCGGGCTAAGTGTGAATGAAAGAAAGGGACCGAGCGTTGAAGAAGTTGAACAGGTCCGAATAGTATCTCAAAGGCCGGTTATGATAAACAAAAAATATGCGAGCTCTCCAGATGAAGCCATGTGTTGCTTTGCCCAAGCTCCCGCGTTGAAGCTTTTTGTCCTCAAGGATATTTCTCCAATCCCCCCGGTGAAATTCTTATTCCTCTTCTGGATTACGACTGGATTATGACTGGCAAACAGTTCACACTTTGATTGCATTTTAAAATGCGTTCTAAACCAGCTATATCAGGTTCCACAGAAACCCCAAAAGAAATTCAGATATAATATGGACCAGAGAAGTTCCAGAGAAGAAGCTGGGAAGAATACAGAGCAGGCCGGTGAAGCCTCTGGTGATATGGGGCAAGCGGCAACATCTGTTCCGCCGAGATTGTATGAATGCGTGTTTTGTAAGGGAGGATTCACTTCTGCGCAGGCGCTGGGTGGTCACATGAACGTCCACCGCAGGGAACGGGCGCGGCTCAGGCAGTCATTGTCGTCCACTTTATCAGCACCATATGACCTGCGGCAACGCCATCCTGCTCCATCATCATTGGCAACCCAATCTGGACAGGCTCCTTCTTCCTCTTCATTAGCCCCCCAATCCGCTACAACACCCGGTAGAGAAAAATACAGTTCGGAGCCTGGTTCAAGCAAAACTCGTAAGGAGAGAGCACAAGATGATGAAGAGCTGGACTTAGAGCTTCGTCTAGGAGAAAAACCCCTTAAAAAATGACACTTAATTTTACCATTTTTTGAATCTGCATTATTTCCTGATTGAATCCGAAGCGGGTACTGGTTAGGTGTACAGAATTCTTGGATCATCTTATTAAAGACAAGTTGTCTATTCCACCAAATTTATTCATGGACTTCATCATTTATTTATTGTTATTATATAAGATTTGTAAAAGGCTAGATAACACCTTTTACAGCATTAAAAACTAAATTGCAATACACTAAATTGCAATCCATTTGATCAATAATAATATTTTGAGTACATAGTCACTTAAAAAGGAGAGATTCTGAGTAAACCTGTGCAGAGTTCATTTCTGAATGTCCCGCTTTTAAAAAAAATTTGGAAAAATATTTAGTACCCCTATCTATTACGACATATTAGAGAGTTTATCACGAAATTTACTGTTGCTTGTAAAGAGAATTTCAAGAGAGCTCAATTTGATATATGTTGGAAGGGGAATCTAAGGAAGTATAAAAAGAGGTCTGAATTGATTTTCTTTTGTATCAAAAATATGCTGGAGTTCCAAAGTGAGGAAGTTACGATTCCATTACAGTAGTTTCTTATATCCGTTTTATTTAGGGTTTCGAATTTTGTGTTTGGAGTCCTAAAATTTTCGCCTTTTGGATAAAATTGAGGTTCAATTCTCACTTCAACTTCACAGTAGATTATGATGTAGGTGTATGCATGGAAATCAGTTTATTAAGGGATGTTGTTATTTATATATTAATTCAATCATCTTTAATAAACACTTATTCAGAAACTGATCAGTGTGATAACAACCCCATAGTCACCAATTTAATACTTTCAGTCCATAACAATCATAGAGAGATTTTCAGAACAACTGTCTGACAACAACCTCTATATTATTCATTCATCCATTAAAATTGCCAACTAAAAATAATAGAAAGATTTCAAGAACAACTGTATGACAACAACCCTAATGCTCACCAATTTAATATTTTCTGTCCATAACAAAAAATAGAAAGATTTTCAGAACAACCGAGTGACAACAACCGCTATACCATTCATCCATCCATTAAAATTACCCACTAAAATAATGAAAGATTTTCAGAACAAGTGTGACAACAACCTCTATATTGATCATTCATCCATTAAAAATGCCAACAATTTACATCACCTAATGCAAAGTGGCATATTTAATCGACCAACCTGCTGGAGCGTGTATGTGTTATCTGATGAAAGTAATTAATTTCAGAGTTTTACGCATTCAATTCTACATCACCACCTCTGGTTCATTCTTTGGCCTTGCAAGAGAGCGCTTCTTTTGTTTGAACAATGGAGGCATGAGCTTAGGCATGCCGGTCACTGATTAAATTTAAAGTGTTGGTTTCTGCTAAATAATATATTTCCTTTCCAATTTTGTTTGAATCCTTTGGATGGATTGATGAAATAAGTTAGGCTTATTGTAGATTATTTTAGAAAATAAATAGTAGATATTTTTAAATTATTTATGAGATGTGATATACCACATGCTTTGCATTTGGAGTTGCACAATCCTATTTCCTATCCTTTAAAATAAGTTCATAATATCATTTAGATTTATCTGACTTTCCATTCAACCTTGACTTCTTCAAAAGATATGTAGCTCTTTTGGTATAAATCTCGAACGTTAATAATCTCCAACTAACAAACGCTACCAAGACGTTCTTCTTCCTATATGCTGCCACACTCTCAAGAAAGTGGCCTTCCAAATCATAACCATTTACTCTGGAATATAAAATTAGTCTATTAATAAAAAAATAAAAAAAATGTCGTACAAAACTATGCATCTAACATTGCATAATAAAAAATGATTGCATAAATCAATCTAACAAAATAATAAGATTATAGTTAGCCATCAAAATACTTCTATTCATTTTAATAATAATTACATTTCAATATAATTGAAGTACACATTAAATACTTTTGTACATTTAGCAATGCATGTTGACAATAAAAAATTGATCTGACTTACAATAAAAAAATTCATCACTAAAAGAACCTGGAAAATAGAGAAATTTAAACCATGAAGTTGTAATATAAATCTCCATTGTTGTCAATGTGGGTATAAGTTGATGATATAATAAGATACATAGAATGTAATGAGGTTTATATGATTGTCATATTGATTTATCCCAAAGTGGAATGAAAAGGTGTAATGCCCACAATTTCCATGCACAAAACCCAAGATAAAATCAATTAAATAGAAAATTTATGGAATATATATTATTTAAAAGGTTGTCACAAAATATCCACCAACTATCTACTAAATATTTCTCGTTTAACGAGTTCAACATAATGAAAAGTTATTGTAACTGAATTAATAATCAAATATTATTAATTCCTTCCTAATTATTTCGGGTTAAAATCCTTTTGAGGTCTTCTTATTCATTCTTTTACCCTATTTTCCCATTTTCACTTTGCAGGTTTGGGTGAAGAGGGAGATGGAAGCCATGGAAGGTTCTCATATGCTATTGGATGGAAACATAGAGAGTTGGACGATTATTTGATTTCTTTTGGATCCCTCCCTTTAGGGTTTGCCAAGAGTATTATTTGTTTATTTGTATTATCTTTTTTTTTTCGTTTACGATATGGGCATTTTTGCCCCAATGTTATTTCTGATTTAAAATGTATATATACAAATATGTGGTTTTATATGTGTGTGTGTGTGTGCATTTTGTTTTGCATACATTTTTAAGTAAATCCGAACGAGTTATATATATTTGTTATAATATGCCTTTTATTATTTCGGCCAAGGTTAAAACACAATGCCTAAAAGAAAATATGGAGGAAAAATATTCTTTTGATTTGAAATAATAGATATAGAACTATCTTCTTATAGCCTTGTAAAGAATTTTACTATAATTTCAATGCTTCAATATGCTAACTTTTACTATATATATATATATATATATATATATATATATATATATATATATATATATATATATTTCCTTTCTTTCACAATAACACAAATGACATCCATTTCAAGAAAAGCAAGTACACTTCCATGCAAGAAAACTAATCTTTTAAAATGAAAACATATTACACTTTTGAGTCAAATATTTAAATTTTAAACTAAAATTTTTCCATTCCAAACAAGGATAATTTCCATTAATGGATCAATTGCACACTTATCATAGATTCACAAGTGGAAGGAGATATTGTCACAACTAGATTGCAACTTCACATGTCTCTTTTCCAAAATCTATATATTTTTCAATAATCAATACAAATCAATCTTACATAATACATTGACAAGAGTTGAAACTTTAAAATGCAAGATACAAATCCCTCCATTTTTGTGGAGATAACATGGCAACACTTTTACAAAAGTAGGATTCCTTTTTCTCTTGATCTTCTACAAAACAACTCACCCAAGATGAGCTCCTCTATTTCTCCAAAATACAAGCACAACAAAAAATAAGGGGAGTAGCAACGCTCTCCACCCAACCTATAATCCAATGAAAAGGAAAAGCCATCCTCCTCATTGGCTGTTGAGCTCTAACAATAAAGCAATAGGAGGTATCAAGCATCCAAGGAAACTTTTACAAGACTTCAATAACAATCATTCACACAAAATTTCAACACAATAAGCACAATACAAAATCACAACAACATAAATGTTTTTCAAACACAAAGGCTTGCAATCTAAGCCAAGAGAGAGAAGAAACATGGGGAATCACTTATGCCTCCCAATGGGATTAGGTGCCCACCTTTAAAGTCTCTAACACCACAAATCACATATAAACAAGACTCTTATGCCTCCCTCAAGTTCTCTTATGTCCCCCTTAAAACTCGTATGCTTCCCTCAATCTATTATCCCTCCCTCAATAAACATAACTAGATAAATAAGAAATATTTCTTATTATCACATGGTGGGACACCCAACCCAAAAATCCCTCCAAATGCATAACATAGAATCTTATCCCTCCCTTAATAAATCCCAATTTTCTTTCTCCTAAAAAACCGTAAGGTCATTCTATTCCACAAACCAAAACACACAACATTCTTCCATTTATAACCGTTTAGACCCAAAAATACAAATAAGAATACATGGGAGAAGTCCCTACATTTCCATTGCAAGAGTATCCAATCCACAATCACAATCTCAAAGCTTTTCCAAGTCCAAAACAACAACAAACTAATCTTCCAAGATTCAAATAAAGGCTTCAAAAGCAAGCTTCTCTCAAATGAAAGAGTGATAAATAAAACATCTAACCCCAAAAAATCAATTAAACTCGAATAAATAGAAAAAGAGAAGATGAGGGTGAGGTGGCTCCATGTAGGATGCCACATCACTTTTCCTCTACTCCACATCACATGGTCAAACACCAAATCCAAAGCTCATAAATTGGCGGTTGGGAATATGAAATGTTCTCCTAACACACATAAACCAAAAGTCATACTCTAAAAGAAAAAATTAAAAGCTCTTGTAAGAAGGTGTAATTATTTCACCTTTTAGCCTCCAAAACACATAATGAGGCCTAATTTTGACCCCTTACTCCATAGGTATAGATGTACATGAATTTGAGAGGTGTGGGGCAAGCTTAACTTGTCCCACAATATTCCAAAAATAGTCATTAAACCAAAATCTGAGTTTTACATACAAGGTTGAGTACACAATACTAAATCCAATAAAATCCATTCAAATCCATGATAAAAGCAAGGAAAACCTACCACAATTTAATACTCCTTTTGTCACATCTAATTTACAATAACCAAAAAGATTAACCAACTTAATTAGAGCACATTAACTTATAATAATAAAGTGAATCACACTACTATAGTAAATCACATACTCATAAAGTAATTAAAATGATAAAGGAAAATAACACATTTATCAAAGGTCACATTTTTTGCCACTCCCCAATGGGTACCTCCTAACAACTTATTAACAACATAACAACATATACAAAACACAAGTTTTTAAGGTGACTTGTTGCCAATACCCAAAGTCCTTCACTATTGATTTCCTATCCCCTTTTGTTTTTTTGTGTTACAATTTACTACAAAAATCAAAACAATACCTCTTTGACCTTGTGGCCATATCAATGACATAAAAATAATAAAACACACATATACATATCAATTCACATCATCAAACAACATAATTAAATCATCACTAAAGTAAATAAATTCACCAATTGTAAAAATTTTCAAGATATTCAATTCTATCATTTCAAGATATTCAATTTTATCATTTCACCAATCAACCATAAGGTCACAAAATTAGCTAGGTTGTCTAACAAAATCTATGTATCAAAATTCAATATGTCAGTGTATATAAAAGGTAGTAACTTTAGATCATCATCAATACTGCAATGTCAATCCATGCACATAATTCACACTATGAGTCACCACATACCCGTAATAAAAATATTTATAATATCTAACAAAATACTAATCAAATATAGTAATGTCCATCTATCAAAGCCTACTGATAAAATATGATAACAAAGTCCAAGTCTCCAATCCAAGGTAATAAAAAATCCTTGTAAGATCTATAGTGCCCCACTTAAAACAAAAGCAGAATAATAATAATAAAATGATTAAATGAATGTGTATGGTGATAGGAGTGGGCGTGGCGTGTGACAACAACCTGATAGGGCGTGGCCGCCCCAAAGGACATTTTTTACCTATCATTTTTCCTTGCTAATTAATACAAGAAATTTATTTAAGATCCGTAGGCTTTGATCATGGTGAAACCAAGTTAACATTTTAAATTTTTTAGAAAATGGATAGTTGCGGTGATGGCAGAATGTGGGGGATATGGATTCCTCTCGAGGCAGTCACATTATTTGAATATGCAGCAAACAGGTATCCAACGTGATTGGTCTACACTATCTATACACTCCTAGTATGTTCCATAATATGAGCTCTAGAGCAGGGTATGGAGGTCCACCATGCATAAAAGATAGAGCAATTTTGTCAGTTTTTGTAGTTGCAAATACTCGAGTGGAAATGTATGCAAAACGTGGAAGCATGTGCTTGGTTGTGAACTACTCGACATAATGCCTAAAATGTGGCCTCATGGATGGAAATGATAGCAGGATATGTAAAAAATGGGTTTATTGAAAAGGTCTTGGAACCTTTCGAGAAAATACAAAGCCAGACTTCACAGCCTTTGCTAGCATCCTACTCCCGGTGCCAATATGGAGGATTTAGAACACCAGGGCGTAAAAAACATCATGCAGAGCTGGTGCACAATTGTCCATATCCTAATCTGGGCTAGAATATTTTCTAACGTAATGGTCCTTTCAAGGCATTATCCTATTGCTGGCCCTGAGACCTACAATCAAATTTTTATGTTCTTCTAGAAGCCACCTCCAGTTCATGTAATTGGAATCCTATGGTGTTTTACATGGTGATCAAGGCCTGTGTTATTATAGGAAGGGATGGGAATGTTATTCAAAGTATTTAGGCTCATAGAGGATGCTAAAGTAATGCCTCATATTAGTGCCTGCAATTTCCTTACCAATGCCTTGTTAACGTCCAAAAAGGATCAATCTATGCCGAGACATCTATACTGAAATGGATATGAGGAAAATCCATTCCAATGCATCTACCTTCAAAATTTTGATTAATGATGTTTGTAGAGGCGGTAATATAGAAAGAGTATACGTGTTCATGGATCTAGTGAAGGAATCAGGATTTGAGGCTTATATTGTGGCATATATTACTCTTTTGGACGGGTATGGTAAAACAGGGAAGTTGAAGGAAGATTTTAGGCTCTATAAGCTCATGTATAGGAGGTTTTTCTTTGGTGAACATGGTTTGATGGGATACCATCATTGAGGAGAATGCTCAAGGTATTTCTTAGAATGGGCATCGATTCATTCAATAAAATGTAGAATAGTGGAATTGTGGATTTGTGCAAACTGCTTGATGAAATGCCTATTAGAGATGCAGAACCAAATCCCACAATTCTGATTGGCTTTACTCCACATGCATGGTTCATCTCACGATGTCCTTCATAATTCTTGTACTTTAATTTTCCATTTATAGAGTAATAAATTTAAAAACCTTTTGTTTATCATACATTCTATTATTTTATATAAAATTGTTTTGAAGAAATGGTAAAATGTCATATGGTATTTATGTAACCTGAATAACACTTGGTAGTCAAGAAAAATCTTAAACCCTCCTTCAGACATGATTTAG
The DNA here is from genome assembly GCA_019776745.2 of Taxus chinensis. Classification (NCBI taxonomy): domain Eukaryota; kingdom Viridiplantae; phylum Streptophyta; class Pinopsida; order Cupressales; family Taxaceae; genus Taxus; species Taxus chinensis. Next base: position 195,044,429 of record CM034147.1, on the reverse strand, counting down.
AAAAATTTGTAACCATATTAGATAGTGTTGATGGCGAATCACAACACCCCTGAATGTCTACAACTCGATGGGTTGAGACTCTCAGTGTGATTGCATAACATGGAGATTTTCCCAAGTGTGGGACCTTGCATATCAAGAAAGCTCTCTAGATGAAGGCCAGTTCCTATTCCTCTGTTCAAATGCACACATAAAAATGTAGAGAGTTTACTGAAAAACCTAATCTAACTTGCCAAGGAGACAGGGTAAGAAGATGCATAAAAATAAACCTAAACTAACAAAGGTGATGCACTGAGGAATGGAGAACACCTGTCTTGCCAATAAACACAAACCATTAAAATGCAATGCAAGATCCTACACAGATAACCAAATTTATAGTGAAAGATCAGGATGATGCAAATGAACACAGAGAGGGTTGAGAATTATCCACAAACATGCATTATTTTTTCCAAAGATTGATACAATACACTAAAAAATTCCAAGAGGCAAAGTTGCATTACAGTTTTAGATGGGAGGTTTGAACTCCACAAATTCACCTACCAAAGAGAAGAAGGGAGGGGAAAAACAAGAATTTCCAACCTTTAGAAAGAATCCCCTCCTTACAATTTATAGGAAGAATGAGAGAGGGAAGAGAGAGGAATTCCAAATCTACTCCAACCACCTCCAGGTCATATTTAATTCATCTCATTATGGCGATAGGTGAGAACTGTAGCAAACCCAAAAAATGGCCAACTGTATTTTTCATTTTTAAAGAACTTGTTCTCACCCAATTAAATATATCCCATCGTATTTGGATAGAGGACCTTGTAAGATTTTTGAAAATTCCAACCTTGTGTGAATCTGAGCTCCCTGTGAAAAGTTATGGCCATTTGAATATCTGGGTCAGGGTTTGCTTCCTATCAGGTTCGGGGTGTCAACGCTCAAAATGTTGCACCTCCTGAAGGTGCACCTTGGCACATCCATCCTCATGTCAACATACTTTTAAGTGCACCATAGGTGCTGAAAATGTGGTGTCGGCGCCTTCTAATCTGCGCCAGGGGTGTAACTTTTTCCATGTCAGCGCCTTCTAATCTGTGCCAGGGGCGCAACTTTTTTCGTGTTGGTGCCTTCTAATCTGTGCCAGGGGTGTAAATTTTTCTATGTCGGCACCTTCTAATCTGTGCCAGGGGTGTAACTTTTTCTATGTCAGCGCCTTCTAATCTATGCCAGGGGCGCAACTTTTTCCATGTCGGCACCTTCTAATCTGCGCCAGGGGTGCAACTTTTTCCATGTTGGCACCTTCTAATCTGCGCCAGGGGCACGACTAGTGGCGCAAATAAATTTTGGGTTTTGAGTTTCTTTGATTTCCATAGTCTTCTATTTCTCTATATTTACCTGAGGGGGGAGATATATACAACAGATAGTTATGACACCCTTTTATTGATAATATGAGTTTTTTTCTTGTAAACCCACCAACTGTGCCGCTGTAAAAGATAGTAAATCATGATATTCATAGACCTACAAAATAACCTTCTGAAACCCGAAAAGGGGATGTAAAGTCTCCTTCATGTTCCTTGTTATGAGGACAGTTGCCTTAAGATTTAATTTTTACCCCAATCGGTCATTTATACTCTCTTTATCACTCCTCTAGGATTCATGTTACCTCATTTGCACTTTTAGGAAGTTGTTAAAATTGAAAAGTTGGGTTTCATATCGGCTCGCCATTTGAATCCAAGACGTTGAATTGCTTATCCACCTTGACAAACCTATAATATTTTTACAAGACAATTTCCTGGAACTTTCAGTTTAGAAAAAAACACTCTTCTTGATAGTTTGGGAAAGAAATTTTGAAGGCCTTTGGTTGTAATTTGACTATGTCAAACGGGACCAACTACGATCGGTGGCTCTAGAAAACATGTCGCCATTTGAAAACTATTTGTTAGTCCTCATTTCCGCTAACTCTGGTGAATTCTATATATATAGGGGAACCTGTAGGAAGTTTCTCATTGGGTTTTCATCCATAAAATGTAATTTTTAGATGTTTTTTAATCCCTCGAGCTAACTTTTGATCATTTACAACTAGGTCAATTACAACTGATGGCCTCAGAAAAGTGGCTACCTATCATAAATTGTTCACTAGTTCTGAATTATGTCAGTTCCTATGAATTTTTGGTGTATAAGAGGACATGTAAAAACTTACCTGTGGAGTGTTTTCTCACTAGAAGACAACATTTGAAATTATTTTCTTATCCTCCAAGCCTAAATTGAACATTTTTGCAACTAGTAGGAAAACGTAAAGAAAGAAAGTTGTAGGACCCCCATTGGGTTACCAAACCCCCGTGGAAACTTTTTGACACTTGTAACTAACTTTTTGAAACTCTATCATGTGACTTGTGTGAAATTGAACTTTTGGAAAAATAGTGGTTCTCTCTCTCTCTCCCTATCTCTTTCTCTCTCCTTGGTTAGGAAAAGAAGTAAAATGAAATGAAATAAATATGTGTCTCTAACCCTCTCCTTTGGAATGAAAATTATTATTATTATGTAAATGGGAAACTAAAAAAAATCAATTATGCTAGATCTAGGTGGATGCCATGTCAGCGATTTATTGTTGATTTCATTCTGAAATGATTTTGTAGGATGCAAGTAGGATGGAAAAATGATGTTGTTGTAACTCATTGTGTATTATTGTAATTTATGTATGTTAATGAAAAAAAAAATATATTTATTTAGTTCTATGTTATAGTAAATAATTGTTACTGAAATTTGGTAATATGTATGAGATGTTAGTTTTATGGGTGCTTTGGGAATTGTGCATTTAACTATATAGGTGTTCTTTTGATCCAAATGTGACATATGGTAAAAAGGGGGTTGGATATATATGTTAAGTGAAATGGTAAAGGATTGTTCACATTTTTTGAAGTATTGAAGGGTCTATTAGTGAAGATTTGTAAAAAAAAATTAGATGCTAGTGTTTAAGGGAAAAGTTCATCTAAATATGGGTGGTATTTGATTCCAAAATTTAGTACTTGTAAAAAGTTGGATAAATGTGTTAAATGAAATTGAAATTAATATCTTATAGTGCATTTCCAGTGTGCAATTGATGATTAAATAATTGGTGTGTTGTGTTTCTTACCTTGAAACGTAATAAAGAGATCTAAACGAAACAGTCAACCCTAGTATAAAATTTGTGTATAACTACTCTTCCTGTGTGATTTCTCTTAGCATAGAAAATTAAAACCTTAGGACAAAATAAAATCCTTATGCTTGATAACACCTTCTAGATTAAATAAATAAAATCACTAGTTTGAGTTTATCATTATAGCTTTTATGCTTAGCGACATCGTCTTGAACTCGTTGGTTAGGAATGACATGGTCAAACATTATCTAGCACATGTGGTAACCTCATAGGTTTGGTAACCATGTGTATAGTAAGGAGAATGTGTTATCTTAAGGTAGTATTCTTGGGAAACAACTTCAAACATAGTGTAAAATCATCTTATATCGACGTACATGTTATGTGGCAAAGATCGCCAACTAACCTTGGAAGTCACCCTTAAGAGTTGGGATCAGAAAATAACTCGATACCCAACCCCATTTATCATTTAGGTTTTATGGTGCAATACTAAGAGTTATTTGTGAAACTTAACAAAATTTTAGTGTATGATTAGTTTGTGAGAATGTAACCATAATTGGTGTGCTAGGAGAAAAAGAAATTTTAGATTGTTCATATAATGTGTTTAAAGCATCTTGTGGCGAGGGACTAAATCCACAACGTGTGATCCCTAATGTGAACCATAATCCTTTAAATGGATTAATTTTCCCCTTGTTGCCCAATTTTCCTAGTGCCTAATGGATGTATGTTTTTAAACTAGGTGATCTTGTTTTTAAGACAATTCCCTAGGACAAGAACTAGTGGGCTTGCAAGCATGCAAATGTCTTTATTATCAAATGGGATACTTAACAAACTTCAAAAAACTAATTAAATAAAATTAAGTGAAGCCATTTTAAGATGAATGTAAATGATTCAAACAGGTCCTATGTTTTAGATACCTACACATGAGAATACTAAGTGTGAATACCATTTAACCCCCTCTCAAACAATAGTGTCAACTTGACAAGAAGTGTTGAATGTACCTAGAGTTACAAGATGATTTTGGAGATAAGGGTGTTCAATCACTCTAGTTGTGACCTTAGTAAGGTGGGTAAAATTTATAATTGAATGTCTCCTGATATAATGCATATAATACTTGTTGCCTAGGAATCCAATTTTTTTAAAGTATAAAATTATACTCATTAGTGCCTTGATGACTAAGAAATTTTGTGAAGTAGATACATGATTATTTGTCATAATGTAAAACAAAATAGACTGACCTTAGAAACTAAATGATAATATGAAAAGAACGCAAAATCTATCTACTCTTGAATCAATAAACTTCCTTTGCTTCATGAGAACCTCCCTTGTTGCAACTAAGATAAATGGAAAATCCAATCAAACATGCAACTTAGAAAATGAATCCTTAGAACAAACACTAAAAGGATCATGTATGTACATAAGTTCATACCAACAACCAGGTTACAACATTCTGGTGTGATGAGGGAAAACAAGCAAAAAATTAGATGGGATTACTGCAAGTGAAATTTTAAATAAAGTAAAGATAACGTAGTCTAGTTATAAAATAATTGATAAGTGATTTCCAAGAAAATAAGGTCAATAACGAAATATGAATGTAATAAATATGTAAACAGGGAAAGTGTTTTCATGGATGGTGCCTATATGGGATTCATAATGTAGTTGAATCATTATGTTGTGCCTTGCCATTTAAAAAAAATAAGGGCCTTGATTTTCATCATGTGTATTCATGTTGTCTATGTGGGTTAATGTTTGTGGAAACATATCATGTGTTTTACGTTATCCTAGGTGATCTCCTTTAGTGTTGTGTAAAATTCAATGTAAGTAAAAAAAAATATTCTGGTATTTTTTCTCTTTTTTGTGTGTGTAAAAGGTAGGTGTTACATTTGGTATCATAGCGAGGTTCATGCTCTGAAGCCTCTAGGATGGATTGGAGTTTTGATGATTCTGCATGGTGGTGGTGGAGATTAGAAGAGTAATGTGATATATGTTTGTTATGTGACCAATGTTGTAATTATGATATTATGAATGCACACATGTTGTGCATGTCACTTAGTGCATGTTTTTTACCATGTTGATGTGCTTGTGATGAGAGTATTCTGCTCTCCTTTTTCATGGATTCAATGAGGATTCCATGTGTGATGTTCCACTTGGTTATGTGTGAAATAATGTTATTATGGATTTCATGGAGTGTTGGAGTTTCTTGTTATTCTATGATATGTAGGTGTGCTTGATTTGTTGTATGAAAAATATTGGTGTATAGTGAATTGGATTGTATCGTGATGTTGCCACCGTATTGTGATGAATTGTGTGTGTCACCATGTTATATTGCAATTGATTATATGTTGTAATGTTATTCATTTTGTTCATCATATGTATAATTCATGTAATATGTGATGGTTCATGTTGTGAATTAGGGGCATATGGGGAATGTAATGAACCCTATTGTGTAGTACTTGCACCTTGGTTGCATGTATGTGGAAACATGCGATGTATCGTAACCCGTGAAAGTAATGATTGTGTTGTACCCTGTATATATACCATGCGTAAGATGCATTATGGTTAATGTGTGTGAATCACCATTGTGTTAGTGATGTAGTTATGTGTTATGTTGTGAACCTTACACTAGACAACCCTAAGGGGAGCAATACCGCCAAGAGTGTATGTGTGGAGAGAGGAGGCGTGGACTAAGTTTTCATAATCTTGAGCTCAGTACATGAGTGAGGAAGTGGAGTCTTATATAGACTTGAAAACCACTTCTATCTATTTAGTATACTTTGAATTTCTTAGTATATTATGGATACGCACCACCTTAGTGCTCAACTTATGCAAACTAACATCCCATGCTTACAATCTCCTATTGGGTTGTCCATTGAACAATCCTATGTGATTTTGACTATGTTGAGCCTTGTGGGAGTATGGAGGGATGATTCAGATAGAGATGATGATATTTTTATTATTTGATATGTTATTTTATGAGTCTAAGGCTCAATGTCTATGAGTGCCAAAAACTTGTTGTGTACCCCTTTGGTGGCCGTATAAGGCCATAAATTTATTGTGATGTGTTATTTATCTATACATATTTTATTTGTAAATTGGACATTTTTCTTTATCTTGCTAGAACCAATAGTTTTCTTGATTGATGTGTTCTTATATTTTGGGCATTTTATTTGGTTGTTGGCACTAACATGTGGATTTTTGCACTAACTATGGCTATTTGGCCATTTTTTTAGCTTAGTTTTAAATTTGATTTTCAAGTTTAAAGGTTTTATATATAACCTAGCCCAAGGCTTTAGGATATTTTTCCACTTGGCATTTGAAATGTATTGTTTATGCTGGTTCTAAATGATGTAATGTGTGGAATAGGGTCATGGGATTCACCATGGAGTGGTTGAACCTATGGACCCACTTTGTTATTAGGGGTACGCCCCAAGGAGTTACAGATAACTAATAGGTTATTGAACCATGAGTTATTATGTCACTTGGGTTAGGGGTGTCTAGACTCTATGTGCCTAGGGCCATAGGGTGACCGACCTCTTTGAGGGAGGCATAAGAGACTTGAGGGAGGCATAAGAGACTTGAGGGAGATATAAGAGACTTGAGGGAGACATAAGAGACTTGCATGTGTGTGATTAGTGTGCTTAGAGTTTTATTTTTATGTTTGTGATTTTTTGGGAGGTATATGGAGTTTTTCTATGATGCGTTGGGAGACATGTAGGTTGTATGGTGATTTTTTTGTGATGCTTCGGGAGGTATATGGAGTTGTTTTGTGATGTTATGGGATATGTATGGAGTTGGCATTAGGATCTATGTGCACTCTTGTGGGTTCTGGTTTATGTTTTGTAATGTTGCACATTGATGTTCCTCATTGTCGGTATGCTTTGACCCCTTTTCACACTATATAACTATAGCTATGGTCATGAGTTTGGTGAAACCTTCATATGTATAATTTTTGGAATTCCATGTTGTTATAGTATGTGTATGTTATGAGTGCTATTGTGTTGGGTGCATCTATGATCAGTACTATGTTGTGAGGGCTATGTATGTTCTTCCGTGGTTTGGTTCAGTTCTTGTGATGTGATATAGTTGTGAACCATTAGTGTTGTGTTTATCCTTTTGTTGTATTATGATGTCAACTTCTATTGGGAACCCACAAAAATAAATAAACTGAAATCTTAAAATAATAAAATATTAAGAGATTGAGATTAAGAAATACTATTAAGGAAAATGATTAATTAGGTAATAATGTAAATTGAAAAATGCCAATCTTTAGAGAACATTGACAAATCATCAAGATTTTTCCTTATACCTTGTGGTTGTGTTGTATTGAAAAGTCATTTTGTTAAACGAAATGTGTCATTATTAACTTTCTCGCATATGTACCCTTCAATATTAGGCGTTGTGTAAAATCGAAGATGATGCTCTTATAAAGGGAAGGAAATGTAGTGCCTTGCTTAAAGAAAAACCAGAATAATAATATAAAAAATGATGAAATGAATGTGTAAGATGGCAGGAGTGGGTGGTGGCATGTGGTAGCGACTTGACAGGGCATGGCTTCCCCAAAGAACATATATGACCTGTCATTTTTCATTGATAAATAATAAAAGTACTATAGTTGAGACCCGTAGAATTTTACCACGGTGAAACCAAGTTAACATTGTAAATTTTGCTGAAAATGGAAAGTTGTAAGAATGACAAAATGCAGGATACATCGTTTCCTCACGAGATAGTCGCACTATTTCACTATGCAATAAACAGGTCTCCAACCTAATCAGTATTTAGTGTCTATTCTCTCCCAGTCTATGTCATAATATAATCTCTAGAGTAGGGTATGGATGTCCATAAAACATAAAATATGGAGAACTTTTGTCAGTTTTTGTAGTTGAAAATTCTCTAGTGGACATGTATGAAAAATGTGGAAGCATGTGCTTGAAATGTGGACTCATGGATGGAAATGATAGCAGAATATGTACAAAATGGTTTTGTTGAAAAATCCTTGGAACCTTTTGAGCAAATTCAAAGTCAGGCTTCAAATCCTTTACTAGCATACTCCACCTGGTGCCAAAATGGAGGATTTAGAACACGAAGGCGTAAAACACACCATGCATAAATGGTGTATAATTGTTTATATCCTGAGTTGGGCCTAAATATTTTTTGATATAATGGCCCTATCAATGAATTATCCTATTGTTGGCCCTAAGACCTACATTTGGATTTTGATGTTCTTCTAGAAGCCACCTCCAGTGGATGCAATTGGAATCCTGTGGTGTTTTACATGCTAATCAAGGAATATGCTCTCTATAGAGGTGGTAATCTGGAAAGAGCATATGATTTCCTAGATGTAATGAAAGAATCAAGATTTGAGGCTTAAATTATGGCATATAATACTCTTTTGAATGGGTATTGTAAAACAGGGAAGTTGAAGGAAGCTTTTAGGTTTTATAGGCTCGTGTATAGGAGCAGATGTTTTGGCCAACATGGTCTGATGGGCTGCGATCATTGAGGAGAATGCTTGAGTAATTTTTTGGAATGGGTATCGATTCCTTCAATAAAATACAAAATGGTGGAATTATGGATGTGTGGAAACTACTTGACGAAATGCCTATAAGAGTTGTAGAACCAAATCCCGCAATTATGACTCACTTCATTCCATAGGCATGGTTCATCTCACCTTGTGATTCATAACTCTTGTACTTTAGTTTTCCATTTGTAGATTAATAAATTTTTAAAAAAAATTTTATCAAACATTTGAATATTTTATATAAACTTGTTTTGGATAAATGGTAAAATGTCATATGCTACTTATGTAACCTGAATAACACTTTGTAGTCAAGAAAAAGCTTAAAACCTCCTTCAAACATGATTATGAAAACTTCGTAACCATATTAGATAGCTGTGAAACCCTTTTATTGACAAGTTGAGTTTGTTCCCTCGTAAACCCACTAATTGTGCCATTGTAAAAGTTAGTAAATCATGATATTCATAGGACCTACAAAGCAACCTTCTCAAACCTAAAAAGGGGATGTAAAGTCTCGTTCATGTTTATTTTTATGAGAAATTTTTCATCAAGCTTTAATTTCAACCCCAATCGATCATATATACTCTCTTTTTCACTCCTCTTGGATCATTGTTATCATGTTTGCACTTTTAGGAAGTTGTTAAATTCATATCGGCTTGTTGTTTGAACCCTGGAAAATGAAATGTTTATCCTCCTTCACAAACCTCTATTATTTTTACTAGACAATTGCCTTGAAATTTCTTTTTTGGGATAAACACTCATCTTGATAGTTTGGAAAAGGCATTTTGTAGGCCTCTAGTCACAGTTGGACTAGGTCAAACTAGACTAATTACAACTGGTGTGTAGACACCTAAAACGTGTCATACTTCATCGTCCCCTGTCGGATAACCTAATATCCCAGCCAAATTCTCCTTTTATATGAAGGATAAATTTAATTACCCTTAATTAAATTATCTGTAAACCCCGCCCCCCTCTCAATTTAATTTCACCCCTAACCATGATCCCTCTTTTTAGATAAGATAATTTGATTAATTAATTTAATTAAATTGACCTAATTAATCCCATAACTCCACCTCACCTTGCAACTTTCCTTTCAACCTCAAATTTCCATTTTCCCATCTACCTCACCCTTCCACCCACAACTCCACCTCACCCACTTCCCCACCTTTCCCATACCTGCGACCCACTTCTTCTATAAGTGCAAATAGTTGCCAAACCACCCACATGTGCCCATTTCTTGTCCTATTACCTATGGAAGATGAAGTGGGCATGTTCTAGACCATTTAGGTTAAGTGGAGGAGGCATATTCCTCCAATTTCAAAAAAATAAGCTCTCCCAACATAACCGATGTAAGTCACATGTCGTCCGATGTCGGTTAGGTGGGACTGACGTCAGTTACTATAAATACATATTTCCAACTCTTTTCACATGGTTGGTGGTTTTTTTTTTGGAATATCCAAGTTAGAAATGGAGAAAGAGGTATGGATGGTGCATTGAACATTTGGTGGAGAAAGAATCTCAACAATCAGAACCAGAGAGACCAAATCAAAAGGAAAAGCTAGGAGATATCAAGCAAGAGCATTCCAACCACCTGCAAATCTTCATGGAACATTCTTCAATCACTTTTCCAAAATGTGTTTACCTTCTACGCACTATTGGCTCTTAAGTAAGTTTACAGACACTCTATTACTCCCTCTAGTGCTTATTATTACACTCTTTCTTCTATTTTTAAAATTTCTTCTACTCGGAGTTATTCCACAGCTCCATCTACCAAATACCTATCTATTTTCCCCCAAATCCAACCAAATCCCCATTCTCTTCATCTCTGAGACTTTTTCTAACTCTTGCAACCTTACTAAAACCTCCTCAACTCTCTATGAAAACATAGAGAAAAGTCAAACACCCCATTTTAATATCTTACCATTTTCCCACAGTGACCAACATCACTCAACATCACCGTGGTTTCACTTACATACCTACATTGGTCAGTTTGCCGATACCAGTCATTGTGATAGTTAACCGAACCCAGAACAGTCAACTTCTTATCCACCCAAACTCTCCCAAAACCACACCCACTTTTACCCAGACCTTCCTGACCCCCTTTCCCACACCTATTGAACCTATAAACATCTTATTTTCCCTGTGTAGTCACAGAGAGTCTAAATCACCTCATTTTAACACTCTGTCATTTCTCATAGTGACCGATAGTGGTCATCTTAAATCTCCATTAGTCATACATATACCAACATCGTCCACTCTGACCAGTGTCAATCTCTATGTCTTAGAACAACAAGCTTCTTATCACCCACAATAAAAAAAAACATCACCAGATCTTACCCAGACCCTATCTGTGACCCTCACACCACCTGCACCAACTGCAACCTGACCTAGTACCCTTACTAGTGTAATTATTAAGCATTTAATTGGATTAACACTGATAGTATTCTGAGATACCAAAATTAGAACTCTAGCATTAGATTCTTTTCTTTGCATGTTTAGATATTTTATATTGAGTTATATATCAATGGATTGAAAACCATCGAGGAAGAATCATACTTTATAGACCTAGCTCACGCTAGGAAGTCCACTAACTTTTTCTATTAACTGTATCTTGTGGTCTTACTTTGCATTACAGATAATTCCTCCTAGACAAAAGGAAACTCTCACAATCAAAATGGCTCAACAATCAGATACGCGCGCATTATACCTTCTAACTTCACCCTGAACAGGTAAACCTCCTACACCCATTATCCTATTTGTTTTACCAAGACATAGAGTTGGCGAAAGCCCTCTGAAAATATGACAAAACATCTTCGCACTCCCGGTGGGACCCATCATGGGTTCCTTTGCATTGTTCATTCCTAGGTGAAATATTATGTATCTATTTCCTTTTAAAAGTAGTTCACATTAAATTTCTTCCTTTGGAACATTCTCTCTTTTACTTGTCTCATTGACACTTGTATTTTGGACAAAAAAGAACCATTATTTTCATTTTTGTATTGCATTAGTGAAAGACATATTATTTCCTATTCATTATTGCTTTCATCAAATGTCATTGTGGATTTGGGTTTAAAATACTTGCATATCATTTATGAGTATTGAATTTTTAGCTCATTTAAAAGTTGTGGGCAACCTATACACTAGAAGTCATGCCTAGCTAATGGTTGACAAAATAGAATCATAGTGTACACTCTCTTCATTGCACCAAACCACTAAAATAAAGCACTCATTTTATTAAACATCCTACCTGGAAGGTTTCAATGATCACATGATTAGAAACTAGACATTGGGATTTTAACTGGTTTCTCTATCCAATCATTATCTCAATGAAAGGACCCCCCTCACCAAAACTTTACGTGAGACCAGCCTTAGTTCTTGGCTTTTCATAGGGCACCTTCTATCAAGCCAAAAATTCTTCTCTATTCACAATTCAATCCTAAATGGCATAAGCCAGAACATAAAAACTACCACATAAGATTTTGTTTTTGATATTTTTTGCTTGATTTGTGTTTTGAGGTGTGAGATTGTGTTCTCCATTCTTTCTTCCTTTCACACTCTATAATCATAGTTGGTGTATTTCGAATCTTTCTGAGTGTGTTAGGGTTCATCATTTACATACTCAGGTTTCTGGATTGGTCTTTTATTTGATCTAAGTCACTAAATTCATATTGCTTCCATCTTTTCATATTTCATAGTGACCGGCATCAGTCCACCAACCATCATCAGTTTACTCATCTAACCAACACCGGTTAACATGACCATTGTCGGTTTTCTGGTGTTTTGATCATTTTAAAAAAAGTATCACTCATCATGTTTTTGTTCTTTTTGGGTTTCCTTAGATACTTCATCATACCTATGGGTCTGTGAAATCATTTTCCAATCAAGATTTGCTTCATTTTTCATCAGTTATTACAAGATTTACCAATTGTTTTTTATTTTTATAAAGTAACAGATATCGGTTCTCTAACCGTCATTAGATACCCTATGGCCATCATCGGTTACCTTCAGACCGTCATCATCTACCCTGTGTCACTTCCGCCGGTTACCCAACCACTTTCGGTATTTGTGTTTTAATTTTTAAATTGAAACAATGACCAATTTTTACCTTCTCGAATTATTTTCTCCATTCCTTATGTGACTCTATGTCATTGACATAGAGCATATTGCCAACTATACTATAATATTCATGGTTTTGACCCATGGATAGGCTAACTCTCTTGTTTTCCAGACCATTCGCCAACCTCTTCCACCTAGTCCATCACCGTCTTTGATCTTATCACCAATGGATCCCAACCCACCATTCGCAATACACGCCGGTGATGAGGAATTTATAAGGTTCCTTGACCAAAATCCCACTACTTTAAAACATTACATAGTCCATTCATCCACTTTTGAATCATTTGGGAAAATTATCTACTACATGCTCATATCCATCCCACCTACATTGGCACCTACTTCTTCCTCCACCACTACCAACATTTCCTTGGCTATTTCCACCTTACCTCATGTTGTTTCTCAGCTTGACCTTGTCTCATCAATATTTGTTGTACCTACGACATCTATTGCACCCACAACATTCATTGTACCTACGGCATCCACCATGCCTACATCCACCACCCGCAGTACATGATTTCCTATATCTTCCACTGCCCATATACTTATTGCATCCCAATTGCGTTTGGTGTTGGAAGCCTATACTCCGTTCCAAAACCTCATTCTCTCTATCCCCTAGTCTCTTCCACCAATCTCTACTAAGGTCTTTACATCCACCCCACCTATGTATACCTATTACCAACAACCACCTATTTCCTATATTTTTTACTCTGGGTACTTCCCCTCCACCTCCATTCCCTCTCATATCCCTTCATCTTAATTTTCATACACATCACCACCACACACTGGGATGTCGTCTACATCATACCAATCTTATTTACCCCCTCATACCTCAGGAGGTGTCCCATCATCACAACCCACTAATGACCTAATAAAAATTATGTTGGACAAGATGCAGACATTGGAAGCATCTATCTCAGGTTTACATAACTCTCTAACACATGAGGAGATTTGTAATGATCCTATTCACTCATCCATTCCTATTCACCCATACCCTACGCATTGGGAAATGAAAAAGTTCAACCACTTTAATAGCAAGGAATATCCGTAACAACACTTGTTTTCTTTTAAACATGCCTACTACCTGATCACTTATAATGAGGTGTTGCTCTTACAGATATTTGCAATGTCGTTGATAGGACCTGCTTTGGGTTGGTACAGTTCTTTACTTATACATTCTATCCTCTCATTTAACAAGGTTACTCAGGATTTTCTTGACCACTTTTCTATCAATATTGTTAAAAAATTCACCATGACTGACTTATATGCCATATGCCAGTATGAAGATGAATCCATCGAATATTTTTTCACTCGGTGGAACAACCTGATTAACCAACTCACATTCCAATTATCTCAAACATAGTTAATATAATTATTTACTAGGGCTTGTCCTAGACATATATCACAAACTCTTAGGGTTCAAACCTTCTGCACCATTGTTGAGGCATTTACTATGGATTGGAAGCTATAGACCCATACATTTGAAGAAAAGAAGCTACCATTGTGTAAGAAAAATGTTGTGTTCAAACCAAATGATACTTCTTCTTCTTCCAAACCCCAAAATACCTATCCTAAAACCAAGGTTTCTACCAATGTGGTTTTTTTAGAATCCATCCCGTCTCATCCATCTAACCAATCAAAACCTTCATCTAATCCCTCCCCCATCCAGGCCTTTTTTTGCAAGGGAGAAACAAAATTATACCCCCATAAGAGAGCCCTATTCTACCATTTTGGATAAAATCCTAAAAAATGGAGCCATTACCCTTCCACCCATCAAACCACATAATGGTTTTGACCCTACTCTCCCTATGCCTGCATGGTACAATGAAAACAATTACTGCAATTACCATTGCGTTCAAGGTCACAATGATGGTAACTATATCAATTTCTAAAACATTATCCAAGAAATGTTGGATAAAGGGGATATCATCTTCAACAATACTAATGTAGCGGCTAACCAAAAGCTTCATATTTTTTGGAATACATTCTCAAATTACACCCCCTCATCCAACGAAAATGATGATTCTTTGGCCAATGACGATAATATCTGCAAGGTTCATGTTTATTTTGACATCTTACCCTCTCCTTCCATACAATTTCATCCTACTTCATGAGTTAAGGAAATTCTTGGAAAAAATCCTTCATCCATGGAGGATTTCCCATCATGTTTTCCTCTACCCAAGGAGGAGACTACTATACACACTAGTATAATTTTCCCATTTACTCCCCGACCTAATGAAAAACCTACAGTACCTATTCTCCTACCTACGGAAGAGTTTGTTTTTCTTTTTCCTTCATCAAAATAAGACCTTATCTCATCCACCTTGCCTCCTCCCCAACATGTGGGTGACCCATTCGTAGTATCCCTTTTGGTCTTATATAATCCTAGCACGTTGGCTAATAAGAATCTACACATCAAGAAAAATCCATTTCTGAACCATAATCACTCGTCTGACTCATTTGTTGAGTCCTATGACACCCAAACACATGCGGTTCACACCATTTTCAACATGGAACCCCTATTTGATAAGTTTCCCATCATTCCCTGTGTTTAAGAGACCCCAACACACACTCCTCTACCTATAGAGGAGCATGTTTCATCTACTCCTCTACTAGCGGAAGAACCCATAACACCTATACCTTCATATGTGGATGAACCCACCCACATGTGCCCATTTATATTCCTATTACCTGTGGAAGGTAAAGTGGGCATGTGCTAGACCATTTAGGTTTATTGGAGGAGGAATATTCCTCCACTTTCAAATAACAAAACTCTCCAGATATAACCAATGTCAGTTAGGTGGGACTGATGGCAGTTACTGTAAATAAACATTTTCATCTCTTTTCACAGGGTTTGTGATTTCTTTTTAGGAAAATTGAAGTTAGAAATGGAGAGAGAGGTCTAGATGATGCATTGAACATTCGCTGGAAGCAAGAAGTTGAACAAATAGAGCCATAGAGACCAAATCAGAAAGCGAAGTTGGGAGAGCTCAAGTAAGAGCATTCCAACCACCTGCCCATCTTCAAAGAACATTCTTCAATCACTTCTCCACAATTTTCTTACCTTCTACACACTACTGGCTCCCAAGTAAGTTTACAGACACTCTATTACTCTCACTAGTTCTTATTATTACAATCTTTCTTATGTTTTTGTTATTTCTTCTACCTGGAGCTATTCCACAGCTCCATCTACCAAATACCTATCTATTTTTCACCAAATCCCACTAAATCCCCATTTTCTTCATCTCTCAGACTTCATTTAACTCATGTAAGCTTACCCAAACCTCCTCAACTCTCTATGAAAATACAGAGAAAATCCAAAAACCCCATTTTAATATCTTACCATTTTCCCACATTGACTGACATCAGTCATAATAACCGTCATCGATTTCAACTACATACCGACATCCGTCACCTAATCAATATCAGTCATTGTGACAGTTAACCCAATCCAAACCAGTTAGCTCCTAACCCACCCAAACTCTCCCAAAACCACACCCACTCTTACCCAAACCTTTGCGACCCACTTTCCCACACATATTGACCCTAAAGACATCCTCCTCAGTCCCCGTGTAGTCATAGAGAGTCTAAAACACTCATTTTAGGACTCTGTTATTTCTCACACTGACCGATAGCAATCATCCTAAACCGCCATCGGTCATACTGTATAAACAAGCTTGGGGCAAAAAACTTCTATGTTTTTCAACGTCGCTTACCAATACATGTTTCATGATAAAAAGGGGAAAAATGTAGACACCTAAAAAGTGTCACACTTCATCATCCCCTTTCAGGTAACCTAATATCCCATCCATATTCTCCTTCTATACACAAGATCAATTTAACTACCATTAATTAAATTATCATTAACCCCACCCCCCCATCTCCATTTAATTTAACCCCTAATCATGATCCCTCTTTTTAGACATGATAATTTTATAATTTACTTTAATTAAATTGACCTAATTAATCCCATAACTCCATCTCCACTTACCACTTACTATCCACCTCATCTTACCACTTGCCCATCCAGCTCACCCTTCTACCCATAACTCCACCTCACCATTTCACTTTCCCACCTTGACCATACCCGAGACCCACTTCTTCTTGAAGTGAAAATAGTGGTGAACCCACCCACATGTGCTAGACCTTTCAAGTTAACTAGAGGAGGCATATTCCTCCAATTTCAAAAAACATGCTCTCCCCACATAAGCAATGTCAGTCAGGTGGGACGGACATCGGTTACTATAAATACATAGTTCTAGCTCTTTTCACAGGGTTGGTGGTTTCATTGTAGGAAAATCCAAGTTAGAAACATAGAGAGAGGTATGGATGGTGCATTGAATGTTTGGTCCAAGCAAGAAGTTGAACAACCAAATCCAGAAAGACCAAATCAAAAGGAGAAGTTGGGAGAGCTCAAAAAAGAGCATTCTAACCACCTTCCAATCTTCACAGAAAATTTTCCAATCACTTCTCCAATATTTACTTACCTTTTATATATTATTGGCTCCCGAGTAAGTTTATAGACACTCTATTACTCCCTCTAGTGCTTATTTTTACACTCTTTCTTCAGTTTTTGTTATTTCTTCTACTTGGAGCTATTCAACAGCGCCATCTACCGAAAACCTATATATTTTCCCCCAAATGCCACAAAATTATCATTTTATTCATTTATGAGACTTTTTCCAACTCCTGCAAGCTTACCCAAACCTCTTCAACTCTCTATGTTAACACAAGGAAAATCCAAAAACCCCATTTTAATATCTTACCAAATTTCCCACAGTGACTGACATCGGTCACCATAACCACCATCGGTTTTGGCTACATACCGACATCGGTCATGTCACCAATATGGGTCATTGTGACAGTTAACCCAACCCAAACAAGTCAGCTCCTAACGCACCCAAACTCTCCCAAAACCACACCCACTCTTACCCAAACCTTCCTGGTCCCCTTTCCCACACTTATTGACCCTAAACACATCCTCCTCAGTTCCTGTGTAGTCACAGAGAGTCCGAAACACCTCATTTTAACACTTTGTCATTTCTCATAGCGATCAATAGTAGTCATCCTAAACCACCATCGGTCATACATGTACGAACATCAATCACTCTGACCAGCACCGGTCTCTATGTATCAGACTAGCAAGCTTCCTAATCACTCACAATCAACTAAAACATCACTTGATTTTAGCCAAACCATCTCTGTGACCCTCAGACCACTTTCATCATCTGCAACTTGACTAGAGACCTTTACCAACATAGTTATTAAGCATTTAATTGGATTAACACTGATAGTAGTATGAAATACCTAAATCAGAACACAAGAATTCGATTATTTTATTTTCATGTTTAGATATTTTATATTGAGTTATATATTAGTTGATTGACAACGATCAAGGAAGTATCACACTTCCTAGGTCTAGATTACGCTAGGAAGTCCACTAATTTTTTCTATTAATTGTATCTTGTGGTCTTTCTTTGCATTACAGGTAGTTCTTCCTAAACAAAAGGAAGCTCTCAAAATCAGACTGGATCAAGAATCGAAGACGTGCGTATTCTATCTTCTAAATTCACTCTGAATAGGTGAACCTCCTATACCCATTACCCTATTTTATTTACTAGGACATAGAGTAGGTAAAAGACCTCTTAAAATTTGGCAAAACACAGTGGCTCTAGAAAACATGTCGCCATTTGAAAACCATTTACTAGTCCTCAATTTCGTCGACTCTAGTGAATTCTCCATTTATAGGGGAACTTGTAGGAAGTTTTTCATTTTGCATTCGTCCATTAAACATCAGTTTTGGATGTGGTTTTCTGATCCCTCAAGCTAACTTTTGATCATTAATAACTAGGTCAATTACGAATGATGGCCTTAGAAAATTGGCTGCCCATCATAGACCGTTTGCCAGTTCTGAATTCCATCAGTTCCTGTGAATTATTTGTGTATAAGAGGACACATAGAAACTTACCTGTTGTGTGTTTTCTCATTGGAAAAAAATGTTTGAAAGTGGTTTGTTAGCCTCCGAGCATAAATTGAATGTTTTTGCAACTAGTTGGAAAATGTAAAGAAAGAAAGTTATAGGACACTGCTTGGGTTTCCAAACCCCCGTAGAAACTTGTTGACACCTGTAATGAACTTTTTTAATCTCTATCATGTGACTTGTGTGAAATTGAACTATCAGAAAAATAGTGGTTCTCTCTCTCTCTCTCCCTATCTCTTTCTCTCTCATTGGTTAGGAAAAGAGGTGAAATGAAATTCAAATGCAAATTATTCTTATTATGTAAATGGGAAATTAAAAATGTTAATTATACTATATCTAGGTGGATGTCATGTCAGTGATTGATCGTTGATTTCATGGTCACATGGTTTTGCAGGATGCAAGTAGGATGGTGAAACTACGTGGTTGTAACTCATTGTGTATTATTGTAATTTATTTATGTTAATGAAAAATATATATATACAAGAATTATTATTTTATAGTAAATACTTGAAACTAAAATTTTGTAATATGTATGAGATGCTATTTTTATGGGTGCTTTGGGAATTGTACATTTAACTATAGGTGTTCTTTTGATCCAAATTTACATATGGTATAAAGACAGCTGGAATATATGTTAAGTTAAATGGTAGAGGATTTTTCACATTTTGTGAAGTAGTGAAGGTTATTTTAGTGAAGTTTTGTAAAAAAAATTAGATGTTATTGTTTAAGGGAAAAGTTCATCTAAATATGGGTGTTATTTCATTCCAAGTTTAATATTGTAAAAGTTTGATAATGTGTTAAATGAAATTGAAATTAATAGCTTATAATGAAATTAAAGTGTGCAATTGATGATTAAATAATTGGTGTGTTGTGTTCCTTACCTTGAAAATGCAATAAAGAGAACTAAATGAAACAATCAATCCTGAATGAAAATTCGTGTATAGCTACTCTTTCTGTGTGATTTCTCTTAGCATAGTAAACTAAAACCTTAGGACGAAATAAAATCCATACGCTTGATAACACCTT
Source organism: Taxus chinensis (assembly GCA_019776745.2). NCBI lineage: Eukaryota > Viridiplantae > Streptophyta > Pinopsida > Cupressales > Taxaceae > Taxus > Taxus chinensis. The sequence continues at coordinate 195,024,686 of CM034147.1, read as the reverse complement.
CTAGATTAAATAAATAAGATCACAAGTTTGAGTTTATCGTCGTATATTTTATGCTTACCGACATCATCGTAAACTTGATGGTTAGGAATGACATGGTCAAACATTATCAAGAGTATGTGGTAACCTCCTAGGTTTGGTAACCGTGTGTATAGTAAGGAGAATGTGTTCTCTTAAGGTATTACTCTTGGGAACCAACTTCAAACATAGTGTAAAATAATCTTGAACAGACGTACATGTTTTGTGGTGAAGATAACCAACTAACCATGGAAGTCAACCTTAAGAGTTGGGATGAGAAAAGAACTTGATACCCAACCCCATTTATCATTTGGGTTTTATGGTTCAATACTAAGAGTTATTTGTGAAAGTTAACAACATTTTAGTGTATGATTAGTTTGTGAGAATGTGACCATGATTGGTGTGCTAGGAGAATGTAAAAGGTGGGTGTTACAAGATCAACGTTGAAGGAGAGTGGACACTACATCCCCATCCCCTTAGACTTGACTTCCTCTTAGAAGTCATGGAAAGAGATAGGGAAACAAAGCATACACATAGCAGTAACGTCTTCCATGGGGTTTCTTTACTTCAAAGCAAATTGTGCCCCTTGAAACTCTAGTTTGGTTCAACACTTTAAAAAAAAAAGAGAATGGAGACTATAAGGTATAGATATTAAACCTTATCCAATAAGATTTCTAGCATTCAAACCTACAGAGTAATCTCTACGAGGTTAGCCAATTTTACAACACAAAATCATTAAATAAGATTTTCCAATGGGATCCCAAAGAATGATAACTAAGGTCCAAGAAGAATAGGAAAATTTCATGTACACAAGGTGTCCACATAGATACACATGGGTATTACAACCGATAAAAGAAAAAAAAATCCCACTTATGTTGAATTCCATTTCAATGTTTTTCATTTTAGATGAGGTTAACAACTACCAATCATGACCTTCAATTTTTACGAGAATACAAACCTACTCATAGGTTTAAAAAATTTAGGATCACACAAGACACAGTTTAACAAGGAACACACCTATATTTAATCAAACATTTATGAGGAAGAAAAATAATCATTGGCAGTACTTCATATAACCCGTAAGGTGTCACTTAAATTTTCATGGTAATACTAGGCATACTCTTTTCCACAAGGTTTCATCTACTCCTCTACTTGCAGAAGAACCCATTACACTTATCCCTTCATATGCGGAGGAAACCACTACACTCATACCTCTATTATTTGTAGAACCCACCATATTTTTCCTTCTACACATGGAGGATCGGATCACATCACCACCTTATCCACTTTATCTGATTATGTTACTTCAAGAGAATTTTCTCTCTCTGATTATGTTACCAAAAGAAGAATCTGCGGAATCCATTTCATCACCTCCTCTACCATAAAAAACCTATTCATACCCATTCTACCCATCAGTGATATGTCTCCTAAGATTTTATAGGACCCTATGGATCTCCTTGTATCACTTTTACCCACCGAGACAGAAGCAAAAAACTTTCCCATATCTATTAGTGTAGAATCCTAGACAAGTATCACAACATGTTAGAAACTATCTAGGCCAAAACCCATCTCATAGTTTCTTAGCCATTTAGATTATGTTGACACTTTTACACTATTAGAATGCCTTCAAATCACCTTTCCAACCCAAAGATAAACATCATCTTCCGAAACTTCTACCATTTATTCATAAATGTCTGAAACTATCTTTCCTACACCCATCGTAACCACCTCTTCTCTTTTTCCCTTAACCACATCTGAATCATTAACGTCAACCATACCACTCCTACGCCAAAATCCATACCTATCTCCACACCTTCACCTATGTCTAAACCCATCCCCACGTTAGGAGTCCTGCCCACACCAAACCTGTTCCATCCACCTCTCATATTGGATCTAACCACACCTTCACAAACCATCACAAAGGTTTTTTCCATACCTAAAGCAATAACTTGACCTTTTAGGTCACCTATGCTAGCACCAGCCACTACCATGCAGTCACCTTCACCACTGTCATCTATCCTGGGCCCACACCCATCAACATTTTTCAAGCAACCTCTTACCCAAGGTAAAAGAAGGATACAACAACGCACCTCCATACCAAAGTCTATGGCTCCGTCCACCTTACCTACCCAGCCTAGGCATCTTTCTTCACCCACATCCTCCTTGCCACTCCTACCTACACCACCCCTTGCCCCTTCACCATTACCTAAAGCACTTTCTTCACCTCAAACATACTTTTCCACAAGGCATACCACCCTTGACTCCACTACACTATTGTTATCACCTTGGTTGACCTGTCCTCTCCCATCAACTACCTTCCCCTCTACTACACATGCTACCTCCCCACATTTACCTAAGAAGATGCAAACAAAACCCAAAAATCCACTACCTTCCCAAAAAGTAGTAAAACTTGCATATCTTTAATAAGCATATCACCACCTACACCATTACCCAAAAGGGTATATACTGAGACTAAAACGATATTATCTACCAAACCATTAATCAAGTTTAGTCAACCCCCTCTTTTACCGGTATTATACAATTTTCCAATCATGCTCACACTCATGTCACAGTGTGATCCATTGGCCAGATCTTACGCCAACATTTTGGCTAACCTTATAGTGACCTCCATTATCACATTACCGCCACTTAAGCCTTACGACCAACTCAAACCTAGAATAGAGGGGTTTGACAATAAAACAATTTACACTTACCATCATGTGTCAAGGCATGATGTTGAAAACTGTAAGGATCTTAAGAATGTTCTTCTCTAACTATGTCCTCCTGAAGACAATTTTGATGATGATGATCTTTTAGATGAGGATCCTATTTCACCTTCACCTATCACTACACATCCTCATCCCTTACCTCTCTAAGGACCTTCATCTCCACCTCCAGAACCCTTTTATCCCCCTCAGAAATTTGAGATCAACATGGTTAACAATTCCACTCTCGTGCAGAAAGACAAAGGAAAGGAGAAAACAACTAACCCATCCGCCACTCTTTACATAATATCCCATCTGCACTTGTATCGAAGATCACAATTCATGGACCCACATACCTCATTTCTGATGGGGTTTCCCATTGTATAATGATTAAACAATTACACCAGTATCCTCTAAAAATGTCTTTGTATGACCTCGTCCAAACCTCTAAGTATCATCGACAGGACCTCATTGAGGTTATGTAATCTATTAAGGTTTTACCTAATGATCGTACTCCTATGGAATCCATTATCACTCCTCACCATGTGGCCTATCATACCACTTCATCCCCTTCCTCTACACCCACTACTACCCATCAATTAGTTTGGCTCAGTTTCTATGATGATAAGATTGTACCTCTCCAATTAGACAATCCACATCCCTCCCTTTTCATTTCATTCTACATTGATAATATATGTGCTATGATCGATGGTGGTACCAATATCAACATTATTTCTTCTCATGCATACAACCAAATGCGCATCTCATTTTCTCAAATTTTCCTCAATGAAATTGATCAAACACAACCCTGTGCAGAAATAAATCCGAGGGATGACCCTGTCACACGAGCCCACGCTTAAAATCTGAAAAACTGGTTGTAGGTGGGCTCTAAAATGGAGTAGAAGGGTTGGGGAAGAGAAAATGGTGGCAGAGAAACCAGAGACTCAAAAGAAAAGAAATGGAGAAAGACTCGAAGTATTTGGGATCCAAAAATGATTCAGAGCAAGCCCAAAGTGGCTAAATATTGAAGAATCAGTGGAAGCCTCCATGTGCCTCATCGGCGCATCTCCAATGATTAAACTCAAAAAGTAGACTCAAATGAGCATGGAGCTTCCATATGTCCTAGGCCTATAAAAGGGTAGAGCCAGACATTGAAAATTCCAAACAAGCAGAAAGAACCACGTGTTGGCTCGATGAAATTTCAAGATGGGATCCCAAGGATGAGACTCAAACTTGTGCCAGCCCTCCACATGGTCAGGGGTCAATGGACGTCAAATTCAAAACAGGCCCAAATCGGCTAAGTATAAAAGTGTAGGCGGAAGGTGCCACATGTCTTAATGGCACACATTCAAAGGCATGGCCCAAATCAGGGACTCAAATGAGTGCAAGGCTTCCATGTGTCATCCTGATGTATCTTCAAAGATAAATCTAAAAGTGGGTCCTTAGACAAGTGCCAAGTCTCCACATGTCCTGGGTCAGATATATGGCCCCGCCAAACAAAGGACTTAGCTAAAAACATAAAGGGACAAAGAAAAGCCACGGAAGGTGCCATGTGTCATCCTGATGCAACTTAAAAATAAAAATCCAAAAGTGGTACCCAAAAGAGTGCCAACCCTCCACATGGCCAATTTCCAAGTCAAAGCGAGAAGGTGGGTCGTCGGAGGTCATTTTAACCTTTTGGCTTTGTTCCCAAGAGACATAAATTATGAAAATGAGCCACATCTCTGCTGATACCCAAGGAGTCACATGTCAGGCCTAAATTACATGCAGGCTAGTGGGCCGACGGGCCTTGGAGTGATTTTTTTCCCAAATAGAAAATGCGGACCGGTGGACCCGAAGATGGTTTTTTGAAAAAAAGGTATTGTGGGGCTGCGGGGTAATTTTTTACATTTTTGAATTTTTGTGCTAAATGGGGTAAAGTGAATTTCTGACCCATAGAACCATTCTGCTAACTGGATTCTACTATTTTTTGTATGGTCTCGATTCAAATATTCAAATGAGAATATCTTCTGATCCATTGCTTGAAATATGACAAATTTGGCACCATTGGAAATATCTCGACCTTGTCTATGCCATGGAGATCTGAAACTTTAATTTTTTCGAGGTTAGGTGGGTAGAAAATGGAAAATTTCTTTGTGCCATTAATATAGTATCTAATTGCTCCAACATCCAGATCGGATTTGATCTAATCCAATGTTCTTCCTCCTTCAACGCATTAAACAAGTAATCAAGGCAGACTTGACAAATTGTGGGTGAATTGTAGAAGGCATTGATGGCCAATAACTGAGTTTCAAATTATTTTTCCCACCTCTCTCTTTCATCTCTTATTGCAACATCTATAAAAGAAGGAGCTAGGCTCATTAAAATGAATTGGAAATTTCTGTTTTGTGCCCTCCCTTCTTCCTTTGTTCGCAAGTGAATTTGTGGAGCTCCCAAACCTCCCATTTGAGGTATAAAGAAAAGTTTCACGCCTCTTGTCTATTGTAATGTATTATATCGACTCTGGAGCAACAATATATGACTGTGGATGACTTCCAACCCTTTCATGTGTTCAGTCTTGTCTCCCTGATCTTTCATTACATTTTGGTTACCTGTGCATGGTGTTGTATTGCATTCTTGTGGTCTGTGTTAAGTTTTAGAATGGGTGTTTAACATTCCTTTGGTGTATCACCTCGTTAGCTTAGGTTTATTTTTTTATATCTTCTCAACCCTGTCTCCTTGGTAACATAGTGTAGGTTTAGAGTAGATCCTCTACAATTTATTTGTGTGCACCTAAACATAGGAATAGGAATTGACATCAATCCAGAGAGCTCTCTCAACTCACAAGGTCCCAAACTTTGAGAAATGGTCCATGTTGTGCAATCAAACTAAGGGTATCAACTCCTATAGTTGCAGGAACCCAGGGGTGTTGTGATTCTACACTAATAGTTTTAGCATGCCCAGTGGGATGAAGAGGTCTCCATTTTTATTCTGACAAGATTGATGTGCACTTGTTGCAAGTTTTAAACTATTAAGAAGCTCCGAAGTTGCACATATGGTGACTCCAAAGAGACAAAATACACTAGTTTTAGCATTCGAAATTTTTCAAAGTCATGAGAAGGATACAAACAAGGTTAAGAACTAGAGAGGACGGATTTTTTTTTTACCTATACTTGTCCTCAGATAGAGGGAGAAGGGGGAGAAGAGCCAAGAGGTCTCCATTTCCACCAAATATATCCTTGTTAACAGCTCCTCCTGGTAGGTCATTCATTCAATCAACAAGGGTTCTAAGGCCAATCAAAATGGCATAACCACCCAACCCCTATAATGAATTCATTGGTAGTAGCCCACTCACTCTCAATGCACAAAATCCAGTCCGAGTGGCAGCAGTAAAGAGTATCCCATATTTCATTAGAGAGAACCAGACTTCTGCTAGTGATCACATTCAAGACATTGCAAATGTTTGTGTGGTTAATGAGATCATTGAGATGGACATTGTAGTCAAGTTGTTAGCCTCTTCACTCAAGGGTAAGGATTCACAATGGTTGAGTAGTCTTCTCTATTCAAACTTGGGACCATCTGTGCAGAGCTCTCCATAACCAATTTGGAGAAAAGGGAGATAACATGTTCTTCTTAGAGCAATTGACAACCATCAAGAGAGATCCTAATGAGTAGTTGAAAGGATTCAACCTAAGATTTCAAAGGACATGGCACAGGATTCCATTAGATGTAAGGCCCACAGATGGAGGTTCCTTCTTATTCTTTATTAGAGCTCTAAATTCCAATATTGCTTTAATGATTCAATTAATGGAAGGCAAAACCTTACCTGTAGCCTATAACATTTCCATAAGAGCTAAAAATTGTCTGATTCAAGCTGGAAAACTTTCTCTTAGGCCACCCATGCCTCTATACAAAGAACTAGAAGATCCAAGCACTAGTTAGACACCCACATTAGCTCCTATACCTACTCCTAGGAATCAAAGTTCAGCGGAAGCCTCCACCTCATCCTCTAGCACCTCAAAATATCTTCAAGAAGTTATGAAGTAGATGTAGAAACTAGGGAATGAGCTAATGACCATCAAGAGGAAACATGCTCAAAGTTCTAGGCCATATCAACCTCAGACCCAATATTAGGCTATACCCCCATATCAGTAAAATAGCACCAGCTCAGGCTTTGAATCAGAACCAAAACCAAGGACAACCTCAAGGTGCTAGACCCTTCCCGTCATATCATCCAAACACATCTTCAACATCAAGGGCCTTTGTTCCAGCACAAAACAACATGGCACAAGAATATGATTGGTGTTTCCCATGTAATCATCCCCATAACCAGTCGATGTGTTTTCATGGTGTACTAAACTAGGCCTTGATGGTATAAACCATTGGTGTGTCACAATAGCCTAGCCAAGAGGAAAATCAGCAGGAAGGGGTGTAGTAAAAGGCACCTCCAAGTGATACTATGCTTGCCAATTGGAAATTTGAAGACTTCTATGGAATGAATCAAGCCCCTCCTCAAAGTGTAGCTGCCAATACAAGTTCCAAGAAGAGGAATATTGGAGAGGGAAAATCACCAAACTCAATTACTCCTCAACCCTCTATTACTCCACAAGGTATTGGCACTCATAATGCAACTCAGGCACCAGTTGCAGTGACCCATGTGCAATAGAAAAATGTACCAGGGAAGGGGCAGCAAAAGGATAGCTCATTTAACATCATTGAACAAATGAAGAATAAAAATGTGAATATTTCAATGTGGGGGTCATTGGTTATCCCAGGACAGAGAGACCTATTGTAGACTACTATGGCCAATTGGTCAAGCTCAAATCAGCCACCTAACCAGTAAGAGAAAGTGTTTACCAATGTGGTTCAGCCTAAGGGAAACCATGGAGAAAAAAAAGGTAAGAATCTGAAGCCCCCTTAATTTTATGTTTCATTGATCATTGGAGAAAAGTTGACACATAATTGCATGATTGATTCGAGGGCAAGTAGCTATGTAATGCCAAAAAAAATAGCCAATCATTTTGGTATTCAATACGAAGTCATCTCTAGGGGCATAGTGGAATTGGATGGGACAATAGTAACACTTGTTGGAGTCATCAAAGATTTGAGCTTTACACTGCATGCCTGCCCCAATGTGACTATATTGTGAAAACGTATCAGTCATAGAATTGCTGCCACATTTTACATTATGTCCATTAAGAGACTTCACTGTTAGGATTGGAGTCTATTTTTCTACTAATTGGTCACACATGATTTTTAGAACAAGGTATGGAGCTAAGGCTACAATCAGATCTTATCCCATTGCAGATTACCATATTGAGTCTTATGTACCCAACCCAATCAATGACAGTTGTTCATCCTTTGATCAGGAGGACCTCCTAAGCACTTGTGAAGCAGATACCAAGGTTTGATGTATTCCATACTTGACCCTCGATGAGTGGGAGAACTAGAGGCATGCTTTTGACCCCTATAAGGAGATGGAGGAATCTAATCTAGGAGTCTACTATTTCCATGAGGAGGATCATCCTCTTCCTGCCATCATTGAGCCAGACTACAAAGATGATAATGAGGTATGGAAATTATTCTTTGACAGCTCGATAAGTAGACAAGGAGCTGGAGGAGGAGTTATTATTGTTTGCCCCAAGGTATGAAATACTACTCATCCTTCCATTTCCAATTTTCTTGTTCAAATAACACATTGGAGTATGAGGATTTGGTCCATGGACTGCATTGGGCAAGGAAAAGGGGTATAATATAGTTGCAAGTGTTTGGTGATAGTGAACTAGTCGCTAATCAAGTTTGAGGACAAAATTTTACCAAGAACGACCTGTTAAAGAGCTACAAGAACCGGGTATGGACCTCATTGAGGATTTTGAAGCATTCTAAATCAATTCTATCATGAGGAAGAAGAATGAAGTAGCAGACATAGTGGCAGTGATTGGGGCATCCTTTGACATTGTGGAGGTTATCAAGAGTGATAAGTCTCAGTCCCATATCAAAGTAGTTGTAAGACCAGTTATCCCTAAAAACAATACAAGTTGGCAAGTCTTCGGAAATGATTAGAAAATTGTCAACTTCCTACAAGAAAATTTGAGTTCTCCTTTAGGAACCAAGACAAAATGGAGCAACAGTATCGTGATCAGGTGGTACAACTAAGAACCAAAAAAATGCTAAAGGGACTTGTCACTTTGGAATCAATCTTAAACCTAAATGACTAGTTCCAAAAGGAGAAGGTGAATATTTAGGTAAAGGGTGAAGATTTAGAGCCCATTTTCATAGAAGAAGGCAAAACATTGTAGATTGGTAAGGTAAACACTCAACAAGAAAAATCTGAGTTTGTTCAACTTTGTCAAGAGTTCCTAGATGTCTTTTCCTGGAATTACAAATATTTAAGGGGGCTCAACCCAAAGTTGGCAAGACAAACAATTGATTTGGACTGAGGATCTAAGCCTTTTAGATATAACCAAAGGCCATTGAACCCTTAGATAGAGCCTCTCATGAGAAAAGAGTTGAACAAGATTATTGAGGCCAACATCATCTTTCCTATTAAGCATTCATGTTGGGTTACAAACCTGGTGCCTATGAGGAAAAGAAGTGGAGAGATCAGAATGTGTGTGGAATTTCATGATTTGAACCGAGCATCACTCAAGGATCACTACCCACTTCCATCAATGGAACATATCATATAAGTTGTAGCTTGCTCTGAGAGGTTTTCATTACTACATGGATACTCAGGCTATAACCGAATAATGGTGAAAGAGGAAGATCACTTCAAGATAACTTTCACCACCAAATGGGGTACATATGCTTTCAAGAAGATGCCATTTGGACTATCAAATACTAGAGCAACATTCCAGCGAGCTATGGACATGGCATTCAAAGGCTTAATTAACAATATAGTTCTAGTGTATCTGGATGATATCACTGTTTTCTCAAGCAATGCTGCAGACCATATCATTCACCTCATGCAGGTGTTTCAGAGATGTTTCAGAGGTATAGGAGGTTTGGAGTGTCTTTGAATCCAAATAATTTTGTATTATTAGCACATGAGGGAGAATTTTTAGGCCACATTTTCTCAAGAGAAGGTTTAATAATTGATCGTGAAAGGGTTGACAAAATCTGGACACTTCCATTTCCACAACATAAAATGTCTCTCTAAAGCTTCTTGGGGAGGATAAACTTTGTTTGAAGGTTTGTGCTTGATTTTATCACTCTTGTGAAGCCTTTAACAATCATTTTAAAGAATAGTCTTTCATTTAAATGGACAAAAGAAGGAAAAGAAAGTTTTGAGTCCATCAAGCTTGCAATATCACAGGCTCCAACTCTTGTTAACCCAGACTTCTCAAAATACTTCATGTTGTAGCTTTTAGAGGGTCAGACACCATCTCAGCCATCTTGGTCCTGCCCAACAAGGAAGGTTCAAAATAACTAATAGCCTTCTCCAGTTAGAGATTGGAGGACTACGAGGTAAAATAATCTTTCATTAAATAACATGTCCTTGTTGTTATTAAGAGCTTGAAGAAGTTCATAAACTTGGTATCAAAAAATAAGATTCAATTTCTAGTGTCTCATGCTAGTGTCAAGGATTTCCCCCTAAATAAGTACTTGAATAAGAACAGAGCAATTTGGATCACTCATGTAATGGAATATGACATTGAGATCAAAGTGACCAAACTGGTTCATGGAAAGGGTCTGTGTGAACACCTCACCTCCAAGCAATAGATCGAGTCAGCTGATGAAAAATATTCTTTCCTTTTACTACAAGATGATCAAGAGAAGCCAGATAATGATGCACCTATTTCATGTTGGACCCAAGCCTTAGTGCATTATCTCCAAATAGGTTTGTGCCCTCCAAAGTGGAACAAAGTAAAAAGGAAATACTTTAGACAACAAGTCATTCCATATGTGCTTGTTGGTGGTGTCTTGTTTAAGAAGGATATCAATAGTATTCTATTGAGGTGCATTAGGACAGGACAAATTAAGAAGGTGTTACATGAGTTCCATGATGGAGAAGCAAGAGGCCATTTTTCTCCTCGAGTAACAGCTCTTAAGATTATGAAAGCTGGCTACAATTGGCCTACAGTGTTCAGGGACTACTACTCATGGATCAAGAAGTGTAAAAAGTGTGCATTCTTCATAGGGAAGGATAAGTTAGCATCCCTTTCCCTTTGCCCAATTTCAGTGGACCATTCATTCATGTAATGGGGGATAGTCTTCATTATGGTGATTAAACAAAATTCAAGCTAGGGCCATGAGTGGATGCTTATAACAACAGATTATTTCACCAAGTGGATTGAAGAAGTGGCACTGAAAGAAGCAAATGGATCCAACATCTTTGATTTCTATGAAGGAATAACATCTAGGTTTAGAGTCCCTGCCACTATTATATCAGATAATGCATTGGCATTCCTTGGTAGAAGGATCACTGAATGGGCAGTTAAGAATGGTGTGTACCTCAACACTTCATCAAATTATTACCCTCAAGGTAATGGCTAAGAAAAGTCCACAAACAAAAATATAGTAAGGATTATCAGAAGGAATCTTGATGAAATCAAAGAACTTGGCATATAAATCTCAAATCAGCTCTATGGTATGATAGGATCACATCCAAAAGATCCACAGGAATCTCCCCATACAAGCTTGTGTATGGAAAAGAGGCAGTATTGCCCATATCATTAGAGTTTCCTCCTCTAGAGCTCATGAAACAGTTGGAGATAACCGAGTTTGGATCTATGGAAATCAGGTATGCATAGCTGATGGAAGTAGGAGAAGCAAGAGAGCATGCAATGCTGGCCCTGGAGAAAGACCAAGCATTGATCAAGAAGATTTTTGACAAGAAAGAAAGAATGAGGACCTTTCAAGACAGGGACTTATTTCTGAAGTGGAATGTAGATCGGGGAAATCCAGGGAAGCATTCTAAATTTGATGCCATCTGGAGTGGCCCTTACATGATCATACGGTGTAAAAGCAGTAATAACTTCTAGCTGGATAAATTGGATAGTGAAGAATTGCAGATCCTAGTAAATGGGATCCATCTCAAACAATGCTACTAAAAAGGGAGGTTCCACCATTGTAAATATTAGCATAGGGCTTTAATTCCTCCAACTGTGTATGCACATTGTTTTTCTGTAGCATAGGTTTTATTTCCCTAAGTGTTGTGGCACAGGTCCTTTGTTGCTCTAGGTTTGCATTGTTATACGGTTCAATGTGCTTCTAGGTGAATGTGCCATTCCCCTCAGCATTTGCAGCAAGGAGACCCATAGTTTCCATGACATTTTCCTGTTATCTAATATAACAAATACAAAGCAACTAAAATTAGGCCCCAAAAGGTCCATTTTCAGAAGAACAGGATCAACGTCAGGTCACTAACCACGACTTCATGCCCAGTGGATATAACAAGGTAACTAGTTTTTCAATCTATCAGGCAGACATACCCACGAGTCACCAAATTGTTATCTCAATTTTTCCTTGAAATAATTGATCAAACACAACCCTGTGTAGAAATAAATCTAAGGGATGGCCCCGTCGCATGAGCCCACACTTCAAATCCAACAAATAGGTTGCAGGCAGGCTCTAAAATGGAGTAGCAGGGTCGGGGAAGAGAAAACAATGTCAGAGAAACTAGAGGCTAAAAATAAAAGAAATGGAGAAAGACTCAAAGTCTTCAGGCTCCATAAATAATTCAGAGTGAGCCCAAAATGGCTAAGTATGGAAGAATCAGTGGAAGCCTCCACATTCCTCATTAGCGCATCTCCAAAGATTAAACTCAAAAAGTAGACTCAAATGAGCACAGAGCTTCCACGTGTCCCAGGCCTGAAAAAGGGTAGATTTGAATGTTGAAAATTCTAAAAAAGTGGAAAGAACCACGTGTCAGATTGGTGCAATTTCAAGATGGGAGCCCAAGTTAAAGACTCAAACTTGTGCCATCCCTCCACATGGCCAAGGGCTAATGGAGGTCAAATTCTAAATGTTCCCAAATCGGTTAAGTATAAAATTGCAAGAAGAAGGCACCAAGTGTCTTAATGGCACACATTCAAAGATGCAGCCCAAATCAGAGACTCAAATGAGCACAAGGCTTCCATGTGTCAGCTTGACGTATCTTCAAAGATAAATCTAAAATTGGGTCCTTAAACAAGCACCAAGTCTCCACATGTCCCGGGTCAGATATATGGCCATACTAAACAAAGGACTTAGTCAAAAACATAAAGGGGAAGAGAAAAGCCGCGGAAGGTGCCACGTGTCATCCCGACACAACTTCAAAAGAAAAATCCAAAAGTGGTCCCCAAAAGAGTGCAAGCCCTCCACGTGACCAATTTCCAAGTCAAAGCGGGAAGGAGGGTCGCCAGAGGTAATTTTAACCTTTTGCCTCTGTTCCTAAGAGAAATGAAGTATGAAAATGAGCCACACCTCCATTGATGCCCAAGGAGCCACGTGTGAGGCCAAAATTACATGCAGGCCGGCGGGCCTTGGAGTGACTTTTATCCCAAATAGAAAATGTGGACCAGTGGACTCGAAGATGGTTTTTTGACAAAAAGGTATTGTGGGGCTGTGGGGTAATTTTTGAATTTTTGTATTTTTGTGCAAAAGGGGGAAACGTGAATTTCAGGCCCATAGAACCATTCTGCTAACTAGTTTCCGCCATTTTTTGGACGGGCTCGATTCAAATATTCAAATGAGCATATCTTCTGATCCAATGCTTGAAATCTAACAAATTTGGCACCATTGGAAAGATCTCGACCTTGTCTACGCCATGGAGATATAAAAATTTAATTTTGATGAGGTTAGGTGGGTAGAAAATGGAAAACGTATTCATTCCATTAATATAGGATCCAATTTCTCCAACAACCGGATCGGATTTGATCTAATCCGCCGTTCTTCCTCGTTCAACACACCAAACAAGTAATCAAGGTAGACTTGATAGATTGTGGGTGAATTTGCAGGAGGCATTGATGGCCGGTAGCTGAGTTTCAAATTAGTTTTCCCAACTCTCTCTTTCTTCTCTCATTGCAACATCTATAAATGAAGGATTTGGGCTTATTAAAAGGATTTGGACATTTTTGTTTTGTACACTCCCTTCTTCCTTTGTTCACAAGTGAATTTGTGGAGCTCCTAAACCTACCATTCAAGTTGTAATGCAAATTTTCATGCCTCTTGGCTGCTATAATGTATTGTATTGACTCTGGAGTATTAATATATGTCTCTGGGTGACTTGCAACCCTTTCATGTGTTCATTGTTGTCTCCATGATCTTTCATTGCATTTTGGTTACCTGTGCATGGTTTTGTATTTCATTCTTATGGTCTATGTTATGTTGGAGAATGGGTGTCTAACATTCCTTTGGTGTATCACCTCATTAGCTTAGGTTTATTTTCTATACCTTCTCAACCCTGTCTCCTTGGTAAGATAGAGTAGGTTTAGATTAGATCCTATGCAATTTATTTGTGTGCACTTGAACAAAGCTATAGGAACCGGACCCAATCCGGAGAGAACTCTCAAATCAAAAGGTCCCACATTTTGAGAGATGCTTCATGTTCTACAATCACATTGAGGGTCTCAACTCCTCTAGCTGCAGGCACCCCTGGGTGTTGTTATTCTACACTAACACATCCCTCCCAATTGCATTCATAAGAACCCAGTTATGTTACATTCATTTAATGATGCCATAACTTCTACCCTTAGTACCATCATTCTCCACATTCGTGTGCCCCCCATAATATTTTGGAATTATTCTATGTATTAGAGGGGGAATTCTAGCACAACATGTTACTTGTCCGACCTTGGATCCATTCCATGGGTTGTGTTCCTTCAACCCTACACCATTGTTTAAAATTTTAACATGAATGACCCTACTATACCATCCCCACCGACCCCTCACCATTCAAGACCTGTAACATGCTGTATTGAACGAATGATGTCCTTATACTAGTTAAGCCATCTACCATAGCTACCAATTTCCCTTCACCCATAGCCCCATCTACCAATGTTTTTGCTACCTTCTCCACGCCTGGCTCCTCCATTCCCACTACTGCCACAACTTCTATAGTTGAACCATTAGCCAACCCATCTACTTCTCAAATAACTAATACTTCTTCTTCAACCAATGATTCATCCATTCCTACTACCCACATACCTACTACTGATCCTTTCGAAGGTGTTTTTCAACTCCTTTCTCTAGGGGTATACCACGATTTTAATATTGAAACATTCCTTACTCCTCAAGAGTATGGTAAAATTCACCAACATCCCCATTATAACCATTCCATAGGTGAAGTTTTCCCCTATGGTCCTCCTCACCTTCACACCAAATTAATGTATGGGGGACTAGATGCTTCCACTTACTCATCCGAGACACCTTCCAAAACTCAACCATTTTCCTCCAACCTTTAATCTCTTACAAACCACCACTTCACCCTCACCTTCCTCCATCATTGTGATTAGAAGGGATTTGTATTTAGTTTCTATGAGAAATACCGCCATACTATCATCCCATGCACCACTTGTAAGTATAAAGACTGTTGTGGCATCATATTTTCCAATCCATCAACCAAGAAGGCCTGAGTCAAACTCATTGACAATGATAAAAATTTTCCACCCCATTCACTAACCTCGCCAACCTCACCTACAAAGTATATGGATTCAAAATCCATTCATTCTATATTTTTCTTTTCTATAAATACCATTTTCTTGAGACCTCTTACCTATCAACGTGATGGTTATTCTCCCACTTATTTTTATTTCCTTTATACTTAATGATTAACAATGATACTCCTTCTATCAATGTCATTCAATGTCAAGACGATGACTCTATTATCACCTTTTTAGGTGTGAAGGATTATTTTATCCACCGGCCATTACCTTCTAAGACACAGAACATGTTGAATGAATCGACCATCGAGATCAACATTCACACTCAGGATGACCCTCACATTCTCAAGATAGGCCAATCTTTTTATTTCACTGAACACGAAGCCTACACTTCATTCCTCCATGACTATAGTGAATCTTTTTGTTGGTCATATGTCCATATGCCCTGTATTGACCCAAATATTGTGGTACACAATATCATAGACCTACATGATGTTAATCTTGTAAAATATAAACTATGTAAAATACATCCGCACATTTCCCTTACAGTGAAAGAAGAACTCCAGCTCCTTTATGTTTCTTTCATTTTTCCCATTGATTATCCCTGATGGATTTCTAACATTGTTCATGTCACCAAAGTGATGGGGGGACTCCACATATCCACAAATTTCCAAGACCTTAACCTATCTTACCTAAAATATGAATTTCCTCTACCTAGCATATAACAACTCGTTGATCTAATGGCAGGCCATGAGATGCTATCACTCATGAAAATATTCTCGGGTTATAATCAGATATTACTTGCACTGGAGGATCAACATAAAAACCCCTTCATCACCCCTTGGGGGACCTTCTACTATCGTGTCATGCCCTCTGGCCTTAACAATTCTAGAATCACTTACCAATGAGCCATGACCTATATCTTCCATGACATTACACATACTATATTGGAATATTACATTGATAACCTTTTGGGGAAATCTATTAGTGATGTTGAGCATTAACCCATCCTTAAAATTATCTTCGACAGCCTCTTCTAATATGATGTTCACCTTCAACCTAAGAAATGTGTCTTCAATGTTCTTTCAGGTAAAATCCTTGGATTCATTGTCTCTTTTCATGGCATTAAGGTTGACCTTGAAAAAATTAAACCAATTCTCAAGATGCCTCCTCCCACCAACCTATGCTAACTTCATAGTTTGAAAGGAAAGTTTTAATCTATTCTTCATTTCATTTCTCAACTTTCTAACCATTGTCAACCTTATCACCATCTTCTTAAAAAGGATATATCCTTCCATTGGAATGAATACTATCACAAATATTTCGAGGCATTGAAGGAATACCTACTGCAATAACTTGTGTTTATCCTGCCTAAAGATGACAAACTATTTTACCTCTACATCTCTGCCACTGACCATTCTTTGGGTGGCATGCTCACTCATCGCGATGAGCAACACAAGGAGCAATCAATTTACTACATAAGACATACACTTATGGACTACAAAACTAGATATACACATGCAAAGAATTTATGTCTAGCTCTAGTCTTTATGGCCACCAAGCTTCGCCACTACCTACTTAATCATAAAACCTTTGTCATCACTAATACCGACCCTTTGCATTACATGTATGCTAAACCTTGCCAAAACCAATGCATTTCTCAGTGGATAATGCTCCTCACAGATCTAGATATCAAATTTCTTCATCAAAAGTCTATCAAATTCCAAACAATTAGTGACCAACTAGAAGATGCACCATTTCTAGGAAACCAATATTCTAATTTCAAGTTCCCTGACTAATCTATCACTACCCTCTCCCTCGATGATCCCACTGAAGAGACTATTCTTTACCAAATGACCTTGTTAATTTATGGCTCCAAGTTTCAATGTGGGGGTGGGGAAGGAATCATTCTCACTCCTATTGATGGTGAATCCATGCCTCTATCGTTCAAACTTGACTTCAACTGTACTAACAAGATTTCCGAATACAAAGCACTCGTATTAGGTATCCAAACTGACATAGCCTTAAATGTTAAATCCATTAATGTTTGTGACGACTCGCAATTGGTGGTAAACCAAGTCAATGGATTATACCAATATCATAATGAGGTACTGCAAAAGTATAAACATCACGTTGATATACTCTTGACTACCTTTGAGCACTATAAACTTCAAACAATCTCGTGTGCCATGAAAACATTCACAGACACCATGGCTTGTCTTGCTTCCCAAATACCCACTTTTCCTACACACTCAGGATTATTTATCACTATATAGAGATTGGAGTCACCCTCTTACCTATCCCACAAGGTTTTCCTCATTGGGAAAAACCACTATTGACCCACGTGACATTTGGTATAAACAATACTCTAATTACCTTTCCTTTTCAATTCTTACTTCAGACCTTACTAGCAATGGTCGATGAGCCTTCCTCCAATAGGTCTCTCATTACGTCATCATAGGAGGTCTCCTTTATAAATTTGGTTTTGACGGAATCCCTATTTGATGCATCGTTAGTTCTAAAATTCCGTATACCATAAAGAAAATCCATGATAGAATTTGTGGAGAACATTTTGGCAGCCTCACTATTGCTAAATGCATCCTTTGCCTCGACTACTATTGGAAAAACCTAAACCTTGATTTTTGTGACTATGTCAAGAATTGTGTGAAATCTCACAAACATTCTAACCTTCATCGTACCCCAATTCATGCCTTACAAGTTACACAATACCATTTTCCTTTCTCTCAATGGGGTTTGGATCTCATTGGTGAGATTAACCCTTATTCTTCCCAACATCATCATTGGATCATAACCACAACTTAATACTACACTAAATGGGTAGAAGCCATACCTCTCATTTCTACAAAAGCCAAGAAAACTTGTGACTTCATCAACCATCACATCATTTTCTATTTTGGAATTCCTCACCGCTTGATCACTGATAATGGAAAACAATTCAAAAAAAAAAATCCCTATGGAAACTGTGTGATGCCTTTGACATTCAACTCAGTTTTTCTTCACCTTATTACTACAGAATAATAGCCAAGCCAAATCAACCAACAAAACCCTAAACAAAATCCTCATGAAAGTAGTTGATGATACTGGTAAGGATTGGCACACTCACATTCCTTTTGCCATGTGGGCTTACCGCACCAGTATTCTTGCTTCAACCACTGCCACACCTTTCTCTTTAGTCTACGGTACCAAAGTTGTTTTACCTCTTGAATTCCAAATTACATCCCATTATATCTCACTCAAATATATGCTCACAAAAGATGATTTTCACCAAGACTATCTTTCCTAACTTGAGTTATTAGACGAGCGTCATCTAATTACTCTTGATCACCTCCAAGTTTACTAAACACACATCAAACATGCTTCTGACAAGCATGTCCACCTGTGAGCCTTCTAGGTTGGTGACCTCATCCTGAATGAAAATCAACATGTAAAAAAAGAGGATAAAAGTAAACGGAGTAAATTTTCTCCTAATTAGCTTGGAACCTATATCATTACTCATACCTATAGATCAAGTGCTTATCGCTTATCTTCGCTCGATGGTAAACTTGAACTTGATTCTCTCAATGCCTTGCACCTTTGACCATTATATTGTTGAAAAAAGTACTATATCACCCTTTTTATATTACCAAATCATCCCTTGAGTGCTCATTCCTTTCATCTACCTCTGTTGATGACCAAAGACTAAAACAAGAATCATGTGATTATCCATTACCTTTTCAACCTTATCTTAAAGATGAGTACCCTGACTCTACTCATGGCATGATTCTCATGGATAATTTTCATCTTTTTATGATGGAATCCCATGGTTGTTCATCACTTCACACCTCTCTTGCATAGTTAACCTTGGCGTGTTATGGTCTTACCTTCATACAAGATTCTTGTACTCCTCTATAGTCTTCTCCATGACCTAAAAGTCAAAAAAATAGAACTATATCAGAATTCAAGTGGGATCAAACTCCTTGAATAAAACTTCCTATCATTAGATGAATCCCTCAAACAAGCCATCTACCTCTTTGTATTGCTACTATAAATAGACTTTTCCCTCGAAGGAAAGCTATAAAAGTCAGCCTTAAAACACATAGTCTATCCAAAAAGAAAACTAGTGCCATAAATATAAAATATTTTAAAGCTTCCTGCATCGATAAGCTTCACAAATACCTCAAGGAGTCATTATTTTCATCCCACATAGGCTTCCCGCATCGATCAGCCTATACAAATCAAAAGCAAAGAAAAGGAAACATTTTTTGTCATGGACTTGCCTATTTTGGTTTGGGTATCTTGTAGATGGGACATGTTATCGCTCTAGAAGTTTATGGTAACCAACCCACTTCACCTCATCTCTTTCCCTTTCTTATCTCCTACCTACTCAAAGGAAGTGCCACAAATACAAAATTTAGTGAGCGTGTAAGTTTGGTTACCCCTCAAACAGTCAATCATGCAAGGATTTTAGGGGTCTTAAGTTCCTAAGCCTACCATTGGTATACTAACAAATGGTTCTTACAAACTTTTCATCAGTTCACCCCCATCACATTTTGCTATTTTCTTACTTGTTGATTTTCTAATATAGGACTAGAACTTTGACACTTTCCTTCTACCATACCTATTCAACCTAAAATCACCCATTCCTATGACATAAACTCACCCGTGCCTATTCAACCATACGTAGACCCACCCCATGCATATTAAACCTAAACTCAACCATTCCTATTCAACCTAAAATCACCCATGCCTATTCGACCTACATTCACTCGTGCTTATTACCTATACTCAACTATTCCTAAATTACCTACTTACACATACCTATTCCACCTAGATGCAACCTTACCCAAGTGACCTACAAACCTACAAACCCATTCCTTTTTCTCATCATATTCCTCCCTCGCGTATGGGATAACTGCATCAGCTTAAGGCCCCTTTTCATCGGGGCTATATAAGAAGCACTCTGAGGGCATAAGGCCCTTGGAGGTTAGCTCAGCCATTCTTTTCACTTAACCAATTTTCCTCCATTTTTTCCTATTTTACATTCTAACCTAATGATTTTTCCATTTTACACAAAACTGGGAAATTAAAACCATCATAAAACCATACCCACCCTTTTGTAACATCACCATATCATACATCAATCATCTCACTTTTCTATGATATCAAATATTTGGTAATTTACACCACAACATACATATACATAATCATTTCTTTTCCATAATAACAATAGTTTTGAAATTAAATCAAACGTAATATCATGACCCCATCATTCCTAAACTTGACTTCACCATGCCTAGACCTAACTCCATCATGCCTAGACCTGACTCCACCATGCCTAAATGACCTTGACTCTATCCTTCCTATAACTGACCCCATCATGCCTACACCTAACTTCACCATGCCTAGACATGACCCCATCATGCGTAAACCATGGCCACATCATGCCTAAATGACCCGAATCTACCATGCCTAGACCTGACTCTGTCATGCCTAGACTTGACTTCACTATGCCTAGACTTGACTTCACCATGCCTATACCTAACTCCACCATGCCTAGACCCGAATCCATCATGCCTATACCTGACTCTTATATGCCTGTGACCTGACTCTACCATGCTTAACTTGGACCTTCTAAAAATATCCATGACCATAACAAAAGTGAAATACAACCAAGATCATCATCAACATCAAATCATATGAGAAAAAAACTTCACCATCAACATAAATATACCACAAATTTAAATGTCTATACCTCAATACAATGAATATGCAGATATATAAACATAAAAATATCAAAACTCTCATATCCAGTCCCACTTCTCCGGCATGCAGGCCGATGTATATAGAAAAAATCACAATGATCATACAAGGTCACATATAGTGACTAAGCATCACCTTACCTAATACCCTCATGTCCAGTCTCACCTAGGTCCTCCTCTTGGCCCTCTATAGGGCTCGATATCTGAATGATCTCATGGACCTGTCTACTTATCCTCTCTAATACTCACCTTACACCCAACACACCCCTGCTCATCACATTATTACTTCCCAACTAACCTCATTATTAGTTGGGGCATGTTTTTCCCCCAATGCAACCTTATTCATACCCCTACCCCAATCACCCACACCCAACATTGACCAATGTGATCCTCGAATTTGTGTACCCATTTCACCTTGTGAAAGGATACTTTTCTTGATCAACCTAATGACCTTACCTTGTCTAAATGTTGTGTCGTTTATCCAAAGCAACCCATACCTTTGGTGTACCGAATCATACCTACATGGTCTTGCACTTGATCTTGTTGTGTTTCATGACCATATCTTATACCTTGGATACCTGAGTCACTTCAACCTTGTTTGGATAAACCTACTGACCTTGGAAAATGTGGAGTTTGAACGCTCTTCAACATAGTCCCTTATAAAAATTTATACACATGCCTTCATAATATGGTACTTAGCTATTACTCATCCCTAACCATTTGACCCTACCCATGACCTTACCAATTTCCTATCACCCAACCCAAAACAATTGGCCTTTCCCACAGACTTACATATCACCCACCGACCTTGGCCTAACCCATGGCCTGGTATTATCAATCACCCTTTACCCAACATACCTCACCCATTGGAAACTCAAATTATCTTTCCTGAAATACCTTACAACAACGCTACTTGTGTTTGTTAATCCTAGTAACCCTGCTTAGCCTTATGTCATGATGTTTATCCCGACAAACCCAGACCTTTTGGTGTATCAGATCATACATAAACAATTTTTCACCTAGCCTTGTCATCATCTAGGACCGTATCCTATACCTTGGATACCTGAATCAATTTAGCCTTGTTTGGATAAACTATCGACCTTTGACAACGTACTTTTTTTTGTCTTATAGTCGTGTGCCTTATTACATTCTATAACGTGTACATACATTTGAATGCTATACCCAATCACCTACACCACATTGACCATTACCCCTCATCATATTTTTTACCATATCTCTCTCCACCTACCCCTTTTTATCAAACCCACCACTGACTCTCTATTCTCCATCGTAAGTGCATGCTTTGAGAGGGGATCATTTACACCCTTACTTGGGGCAACAAAGATCATCCATACCCGTACTTGTGGCTACAAACTTCTATTTTTGTCAGTGTCGGTTACTAATAAAAGCTACATGATAAAAAGGGGAAAAATGTACACACCTAAAAAGCGTCACACTTCATTGTCCCCTCTCAGATAACCTAATATCCTAGCCATATTCTCCTTCTATAGGGAGGATCAATTTAATTACCCTTAATTAAGTTATCTTTAACCCCCCCCCGCCCCTCTCCATTTAATTTCAACCCTAACCATGATCTCTCTTTTTAGACATGGTAATTTGATTAACTACTTTAATTAAATTAACCTAATTTATCCCATAACTTCACCTCACCTTCCCACTTGCATATCCACCTCATCTTACCACATACCCATCCACATCACCCTTCCACCCACAACTCCACCTCACCATTCCACTTCCCCACCTTTCCCATACCCAGGACTTACTTCTTCTATAAGTGCAAGTAGTGTCCAACCCACCCACATGTGCCCATTTCTTTTCCTATTACCCATGGAAGGTGAAATGGGAATGTGCTAGACCATTCAGGTTAAGTGGAGGAAGGATATTCCTCTACTTTCAAAAAAATATGCTCTCCTGACATAACCAATTTCAATCACCTGTTGGCCGATGTCGGTCAAGTGGGACCGATGTCAATTACTATAAATACACAACAACTCTTTTAACATGGTTGGTGGTTTCTTTTTTGGAAAATCTAAGTTGGAAATGGAGAGAGAGGTCTGGATGGCACATTGAACATTTGGTGGAAGCAAAAAGCTAAACAACCAAAGTGAGAGAGACCAAATCAGAAGGAGAAGCTGGGAGAGCTCAAGCAAGAACATTCCAACCACCTACAAATATTCATGGAACATTCTTCAATCACTTCTCCACAATTTTATTTCCTTCTACACACTACTGGCTCCCAAGTAATTTTGCAGATACTATATTACTCCCTCTAGTGATTATTATTACACTCTTCTTTATGTTTTTTAATTTATTCTACCTGTAGCTATTCCACAGCTCTATCTACCAAACAACTATCTATTTCCCCCCAAATCCCACCAAATGCCTATTCTCTTCATCTCTAAGACTTTGTCTGACTCTTACAACCTTACCTAAACCTCCTCAAATCTTTGTGAAAACAAAGATAAAATCCAAACACCCCATTTTAATATCTTATCATTTTCCCATAGTGACCTACATCGCTCAACATAACCACGGTTTCACTTACATACCAAAATCATTCACTTAACCGATACAGGTCATTGTGATAGTTAACCCAACCTAGAATAGTCATCTCCTAACCCACCCAAACTCTACCAAAACCACACCCACTCTTACCTAGACCTTCTAGACCACCTTTCCCACACCTATTGACCCTAACACATCCTCCTTTATCCATGTGTAGCCACAGAAAGTATAAAACAATTCATTTCAACACTTTTTCATTTCTCATAGTGACCAATAGTGGTCATCCTAAACTACCATCAGTCATACGTGTACCGACATTGGTCACTCTGACAAGCATTAGTATCTGTGTCTCAAACAAACAATATTCCATTCACCCACAATCAACCCAAACATCACCATATCTTACCCAAACCCTATCTGTGACCCTCACACCACCTGCACCACCTGTAACCTGAACCGAGACCTTTACCAGCGTAGTTATTAAGAATTTAATTGCATTAAAACTGATAGTAGTCTGAGATACCAAAATCAAAACTCTAGCATTAGACTCTTTTATTTGCATGTTTATATATTTTATATTGAGTTATATATTAGTGGATTGAAAACCGTTGATGAAGTATCATGCTTCTTGGATCTAGGTCACGCTAGGCAGTCCACTAACATTTGCTATTACCTATATCTTGTGGTCTTACTTTGCATTATAGGTAGTTGCTCCTAGCAAAAAGGAAGCTCTCACAATCATAATGGATTGGGAATCAAATACGCGTGCATTATACCTTCTACCTTCACCCTGAATAGGTAAACCACCTACACCCATTATGCTATTTTTTTACCAGGATATAGAGTTGGCGATAGCCCTCCGAAAATGTGGCAAAACATCTTGGCACTCCCAGTGGGACCCATCAAGGGTTCCTTTGCATTGTTCATTTCTAGGTGAAATATTGTGTGTCTTTTTCCTTTTAAAAGTAGTTCACATTAAATTTCTTCCTTTAGAACATTCTCTCTCTTTTACTTGTCTCATTGACACTTGTATTTTGGACTAAAAACAACCATTCTTTTAAGTTTTGTATTGCACTAGTGAAAGAAATACTATTACCTATTCATTATTTCTTGCATCGAATGTCATTGTGGATTTGGGTTTCAAATACTAGTATCATTTCTGCGTGTTGTATTTTTAGCTCATTTAAATATTGTGGGCAACCTATACACTGGAAGTCATGCCCAACTAATGGTGGACAAAATAGAATCATAGTGCACACTCTCTTCTTTGTACTAAACCACTAAAATAGAGTACTCATTTTATTAAACAACATCCTACCCAGAAGAATCTATCAACAATCACACGATTAGAGGATTGACAGTGGGCTCCAAACTGGTTTCTCTGTCTAGTCATTATCTCAGAGAAAGGATCCCCCTCACCAAAACTTTACCTAAAACCAACCTTAGTTCTTGGATTTTCATAGGGCACCTTCTATCAAGCCAAAAACTCTGCTCTATTCACAAGTCAATCCTAAATGGCATAGTTGGTGTATTCCAACTCAAGTCAATCCTTTCACACTCCATAATCATAGTTTGTGTATTCCAACTCTTTCTGAGTGTGTTAGGATTCATCATTTCCATACTAAGGTTTCTGGATTTTTATTTTATTTTATCTAAGTCACTAAATTAAAATTTCTTCCATATTTTCATATTTCACAGTGACCAGCATGGGTCCAGTGACCATCATCAGTTTACTCATATGACCATCATCGGTTCATCTGACCATTGTCAGTTTCCTGTTGTTTTGGTCATTTTAACCAAAGTATCACTCATCATGTTTCTGTTATTTTTGGGTTTCCTCAGATACTTCATCATACCTATGGGTCTATGAAATCATTGTCAAATCAAGATTTGCTTCATTTTTCATCAATTATTACAAGATTTACCAATTATTTTTTCTTTTTCCACAGTAATCTATATCAGTTCCCTAACTATTATCAGTTACCCTAGGACTTTCATCGGTACCCTAGGACTATCATCAGTACCCTTGGAATGTCATCGTCTACCCTCTATCACCAACACCGATTACCCAACCACTGTTGATCTCTATGTTTTAATTTTTAAATTGAAACAAAGACCATTTTTCACCTTCTGGAACTATTTTTTCCATTCCTTTTGTGATTTTTTGTCATCTACATAGATCATATTAACAATTCTACTATAATCTTCATGGTTTTGACCCATGGATAGGCTAACGCTCTTGACTTCTACACCAGTTACCAACCTATTCCACCTAGTCCATCACCACCTTCGATCTTATCACCAATGGATTCCAACCCACCTTTTGTAATACACGCCGGTGATGAGGAATTTTCAAGGTTCCTTGACCGAAATCCTGCTACTTTACAACATTACTTAGCCCATTCATCCACTCATAACTAATCTATACAACTTATCTACTGCATGTCTGTATCCATCCCACCTACACTGGCACCTACTTCTTCCTCCACCACTACCAACATTTCCCTAGCTGTTTCAACCTTACCTCTTATTCTTTCTCAGCTTGACCCTGTCTCATCCATATTTGTTATACCTATGGCATGTATTGCAACCATGCCTACATCCACCACCCTTAGTATAGGCTTTCCTATGTCTTCCAATACCCATATACATATAACATCCCATCCTCCTTTGGTGTCCCGAGCCTATACTCCCTTCAAAAACCTCATTCTCTCTATCCCCTAGTCTCTTCCACCAATCACTACTAAGGTCTTTACATCCACCCCACCTACATATACCTATTACCTAAAACCACCTATTTCCTCTACTGTTTACTTTGGGTACTGCCCCTCATCCTTCATTCCCTCTCATATCCCTTCATCCCAATTTTCGTACACATCAGCCCCACACACTGGCATGTCATCTACATCATACCTATCTTATTTACCCCCTCATACCTCATGAGGTATCCCATCATCACAACCCACTAATGACATAATCAAAATGATGATGGAAAATATACAGACATTAGAAGCATCTGTCTCAGGTTCGCGTAACTCTTTAACATATGACGAGATTTGCAATGATCCTATTCACTCATCCATTCCTATTCACCCTTACCCTATGCATTGGGAAATGCCAAAGTTCAACCAGTTCAATAGCAAGGAAGATCCATAACAACACTTGTGGACTTTTAAACATGCCTACTATCTGATCGCTTATGATGAGGTGTTTCTCCTACATATATTTCCAATGTTGTTAACGGGACCTGCTTTTGATTGGTATAGTTATTTACCTAGATAGTCTATCCTCTCATTTAACTAGGTTACTTAGGCTTTTCTTGACCAATTTTCTATCAATATTTTTAAAAATGTCACCATGATTGACTTATATGCCACACGCTAGTATGAAGATGAATATATCGCATATTTTGTTACTTAATGGTGCAACGTGATTAACCACCTCACGTTCCAATTACCTCAGACAAAGTTAATAGAATTGTTTACCATGGCTTGTGCTAAACACATATCACCAAATCTCTAGGTCGAAACCTTCTGCACCATTGACAAGGCATTTACTATGGCTTGGAAGCTGGAGATTCATTCCCTTGAAGAAAATAAGCTACCATTGCGTAAGAAAAATTCTGTGTTGAAACCAAATGATAATTCTTTTTCTTACAAACACCAAAATACCTATCCCAAAACCAAGGGGTATGCAAATGTGGTTGTTTTGAAATCCAGCCCATCTCATCCATCCAACCAACCAACCCCTCCCCATCCAGGCCTTTTTGTTTATAAGGGAGAAACAAAAGTATACCCCCATAGGAGAGCCATACTCTGCCATTTTAGAAAACTCTTAAAATATGGAGCCAGTACCCTTCCACCTGTCAAACCACATACTAGTTTTGACACTTCTCACCTTGTGCCTACATGGTACAATGAAAATGATTACTGCAATTACCATCACGGTCAAGGTCATAGTGATGGTAACTCTATCACTTTTAAAAACATTGTCCAAGAAATGGTTAATAAAGGGGATCTCATCTTGGAAAACCCTAATGCAGTGGCTAACAAAAACCTTCATATTTTTTGGAAGCCATTCTGAAATCCCACCCCTCATGCAACCAAACTGGTGATTCTTAGGCCAATGATGGTAATATCCATGAGTTTTATGTTTTTTTTGACATCTTAACCTCTCCTTCTGCACAGTTTCCTCTTACCTCATGAGTTGAGGAAATTATTTCACAAACTCCTTCATACATAGAGGATTCCACACCATTTTCCCTCTACCCAAGTAGGGGACTACCATACATACTAGTATAATTGTCCCATCTACTCCTCGACCTAATGAAAAACCCACAATACATATTTTCCTACCTATGGAAGAGTTTGTTTTAATTTCTAATTCATCAAATGAAGACCTTATCTCATCCACCTTTCCTCCTCCCTAATATGTGGGTTACCCATTGGTAGTATCCCTTTTGGTCTTGGATAATCCTAACGTGTTGGCTAATTAGAATCTACATATCAACAAAAATCCATTTCCAAACCACAATCACTCGTCTGACACATTTTTTGAGTCCTTTGACACCCAAACGCATGAGGTTTGTGCCATTTTCAACATGGAAACCCTATTTGATCAGTTTCCCATCATCCCCTCTACTAAAGAAAACCCAACAGGCACTCCTCTACCCATGGAAGATCATGTTTCATCTACTTGTGGAAGAACCCATTACACCTATCCCTTCATATGTGGAGTAACCCACCTACATGTGCCCATTTATCATCGTATTACCCGTGGAAGACGAAGTGGGCATGTGCTAGACCATTCAGGTTAAGTGGAGGAGGCATATTCCTCTACTTAAAGAAAAAAAACTCTCCCAACATAACCGATGTCAATCAAGTGGGACCAACATCGGTTATTATAAATACATAGTTTCATCTTTTTTCACAAGGTTGGTGGTTTCTGTTTAGAAAAATCCAAGTTAGAAAAAGAGAGAGAGGTCTGGATGGTGCATTGAACATTTGGTGGAAGCAAGAAGCTAAACAACCAAAGCCAGAGAGACTAGATAAGAAGGAGAAGCTAGGAGAGCTCAAGCAAGAGCATTCCAACCACCAGCCAATCCTCATAGAACATTCTTGAATCAATTTTCCACCATTTTCTTACCTTCTACACACTACTGACTCCTAAGTAAGTTTACAAACACTCTATTACTCCCTCTAGTGCTTATTATTACACTTTTTTTTAAGTTTTTTTTATTTCTTCTACCTGGAGCTATTCCATAGCTCCATCTACCAAATACCTATCTATTTTCCTCCAAATCCCACCAAATACCCATTTTCTTCATCTCTAAGACTTCGTCTAACTCCTGTAAGCTTACCCAAACATCCTAAACTCTCTGTGTAAACATAGAGAAAATCCAAACACCCCATTTTTAATAGCTTACCATTTTCCCACAGTGATCGACATCGGTCACTATAACTGCCATCAGTTTCACCTAAATACCTACATTAGTCACCTAACTAATATTGTTCATTATGAAAGTTAACTCAACCCAGACTAGTCATCTCCTAACCAACCCAAACTGTCCCAAAACAATATCCACTCTTACAAAGACCTTCTTGACCCCCTTCCCCACACCTATTGACCCTAAACACATCCTCCTCAGTCTTTGTGTAGTCACAGCGAGTCTAAAACACCTCATTTTAACACTCTTTCATTTCTCATAATGACCGATAGCGATCATCCTACACTACCATCAGTCATACGTGTACCAAAATCAGTCACTCTGACCAGCGTCGGTCAATGTGTCTCAGACCAGCAAGTTTCCTAATCACCCACAATCAACCCAAACCTCACCAAATCTTACCCAGATCCTATATATGACCCTTAGACCACATGCACCACCTGCAACATGACTAGAGACCTTTACCAACATAGTTATTAAGCATTTAATTAGATTAACACTAATATTAGTCTAAGATACCTAAATTAGAACACAAGAATTAGATTCTTTTATTTGCATGTTTAGATATTTTATAGTGAGTTATATATCAATGGATTGATAACCATCGAGGCAGTATCACGTATCCTAGATCTAGCTCATGCTAGGTAGTCCACTAATTGTTGCTATTAATTATATCTTGTGGTCTTGATTTTCATTACATGTAGTTCCTCCTAGCTAAAAGAAATATCTCCCAATCAAACTGGATTGGGAATCAGATATGTGCACATTATACCTTCTACCTTCACCCTGAACAGGTAAAACACCTACACCCATTACCGTATTTTTTTACCAGGACATAGAGTGGGTGAAATCCCTTTGAAAATATGGCGAAACATAGTGGCTCTAGAAAACCTATCGCCATTTGAAAACCGTTTGCTAGTCCTCAGTCTCATCGACTCTAGTGAATTCTCCATATATAGGGGAACTTGTAGGAAGTTTCTCATTTCATGTTCATCCATTGAACATTAGTTTTGGACGTGGTTTTCTGATCCCTCGAGCTAAATTTTGATTGTTTATAACTAGCTAAATTATGACTGATGGCCTCACAAAAATGGTCACCAATCGTAAAATATTCACCAGTTCTGAATTCTATCAGTTCTAATGATTTTTTGAGTATAAGAGGACATGCAGAACCTTACCTGTCATGTGTTTTATCACCAGAAAAAAACATTTGAAAGTGGTTTGTTAGCCTCTGAGAGTAAATTGAATATTTTTGCAACTAGCTGGAAAACGTAAAGAAATAAAGTTGTAGGACCCCCATCAGGTTACCAAACCTTCCTGGAAACTTGTTGACATTTGTAACAATTTTTTTTAATCTCTATCATGTGACTTGTTGTGTGAAATAGAACTTTTAGAAAAAATAGTGGTTTTCTCTCTCTCCCTATCTCTTTCTCTCTCCTTGCTTAGGAAAAGAGGTGAAATGAAATGAAATAAATATATGTCTCGAACCCTCTCCTTTCGAATGCAAATTATTATTATTATGTAAATGGGAAATTAAAAATGTTAATTATGCTAGATCTAGGTTGCTGCCATGCCAGTGATTTATTGTTGATTTCATGCTCACATGGTTTTGTAGGATTTAAGTATGATGGCGAAACTACGTGGTAGTAACTCATTGTGTATTATTGTAATTTATTGACCATTACCCCTAATCATATTTTTTACCATATCTTTCTGATCCTATCCCTTTTTTATCAAACCACCCACTAATTCTCTATTCTCCATCATTAGTGTGTGGTTTGAGGGGGAGTCACTTATACCCTTACCCAAGGAAACAAATATCACCCATACCCACACCTAGGTTAACAAAATTATGTTTTTTCAGTGTCGCTTACCAATACAAGATACATGACAAAAAGGGAATAAATGTAGACACCTAAAAATCATCACACTTCAAAATCCCCTCTTAGATAACCTAATATCCCATCCATATTCTAATTTTATACACAAGATCAATTTAATTACCCTTAATTAAATTATCTATAACCCCACCTCTCCATTTAAATTCATCCCTAACCATGATCCCTCTTTTTAGACATGACAATTTAATTATTTACCTTTATTAAATTGACCTAATTAATCCCATAACTCCAGCTCACCTTGCCACTTGTCCATCTAGCTCACCCTTCCACCCATAATTCCACCTCACCATTCCACTTCATCAACTTGGCCATACTCGTGACCCACTTCTTCTAGAAATGAAAATAGTGTCCAACCCACCCACATGTTCCTATTTCTAATCCTATTACCCATGGAAGGTGAAGTGGGAATGTGCTAGACAATTCTGGTTAAGTGGAGGAGGCATATTCCTCCACTTTCAAAAAAATAAGCTCTCTCGACATAACCAATGTCGGTCAGGTGGGACCGATGTTGATTACTATAAATATTAAGTTCCATCTCTTTTCACAGGGTTGGTGGTTTCTTTTTAGGAAAATCCAAGTTTAAAATGTAGAGAAAGGTCTGGATGGTGAAAATGTTCGATGGAAGCAAGAATCTGAACAACCAGGGCCAAAGAGACCGAAAAAGAAGGTGACGCTGGGAGAGCTCAAACAAGAGCATTCCAACCACCTGCCAATCTTCATAGAACATTATTAAATCACTTCTCCGCCATTTTCTTACCTTCTACACACTACTGGCACCTAAGTAAGTTTACAGACACTCTATTACTCCCTCTAGTGCTTATTATTACACTCTTTCTTATGTTTTTGTTATTTCTTCTACTTGGAGCTATTCAACAGCTCCATCTACAAAATACCTATCTATTTTCCCCAAAATCCCACCAAATCCCCTTTTTCTTCATTTCTGAGACATTTTCTAACTCCTGTAAGTTTACCCAAACCTCCTCAACTCTTTGTGAAAACACAAAGGAAATCCAAACACCCCATTTTAATATCTTACCATTTTCCCACAATGACCGACATCGGTCACAATAACCGCCGTTGGTTTTGTCGACATTAAAATTTTCCTCTGTAATTTCTATTTTATTATGTATGTATTAGGAATAGGATGTTGTTAAGTATGATTAGTAGTGGCGTCTGATAGAAGATAACGACGCTGTCAGTACGGTACCACCAATAAATTAGAGTATGGTAACAGTCAAAGTACAATATGAATGTTGTGGTAAAAACTAAATATTTTTTGTAAGTGGTCCTATAATGTTAAAATGTCAAAGTTGGGGTAAGTAGAGAAGTAGAGTCTACATGACTAGGAATTAGAAATATTATATTTGTAATAAGGACAAAGAGTGATGTCATAAATATTTTGTGTATTTTATTTGTGGAAAAGTCTAAAAAGGTGGAACCCATGTGAGATGATAAGGTTTATCTTATCTTAGAAGATAAGCCTACATGTAAAGGCAAGAGTTTAGGCATGGAATATGATTGGCCGGAAGAGATTTCCTATCCTATCTTAGAGATAGGGTGGATAAGCCTGAATTCCTATAAATAAAGAGGCCACCCCCCCTCATTTAGCATAGAAGGAAGTAGTGAGAAATATTGTATGAGTAAGTTTGCCATTAAGAGGTGTAATTGTGAAGTTTCTCCCATAGTTATTGTTGGAAGGCAAGTGAAGTTAATAACACTTGAAGAACCTCATGGGTGAGATTGTAACAATTTCATGTTGATATTATAATTTACACTTATATTTCAGATTTTTCATCATTCCTTCATATCATAGTCTATGGTATTCTTGTGTTATGTTTGTTGTTGTGTTTCCAGATTACATCCACCAAACTAAAAGTTGCACATTAGTAAATAATCATAGCACGAGGAGTTCCCGGTGGAGAATTATCATAGTGCCGGATTGGTGATGACATTTTGGTTCTGTTGTCAGGACCATTCCTCGTTGGTGGATTTTCTGGAGAAATATTCCCACTTAGTCAGAAATCATTTGGAGGGTAACCTTGTTTTTACTGTGCATAGTAGTTACCATGGTAAAGTCACTTTTTACCATGAATAGTATTTACCACAGTAACTTTACTTTTTACCGTGAATAGTATTTACCACAGTAACTTCACTTTTTACCGTGAATAGTGTTTACCACAGTAAAGTCAGTTTTTACCGCAGTAAGTCAATTTTTACCGTGGTCATTCCTATTTTACTGTAAAAAGGTGTAAAGTCACTTTCTATTGTAGTGAGTCCAATTATTTGTGCACATAAGTCTTACTGATTGTACTTGTGAATTGGTATTTCACTGTGGTTACTTTTAAAAATGGGGAAGATTCCTATTTTTTCAGCCCAATCTAATGAAGATGCTTCCTCTTTCATTCAAGAGTTTAAACGATCTTGCATTTGTAATGGCCTCATAAGAAGGGAACAATGGACTGAATTTTTTCCTACCTTTTTGGATGGTTCAGCCCTTAGGTGGTTTGAAACACTAGGTGATAATGTGAAAAACTCATGGGATTTATTAACTGAAAGTTTTCTTGAAGAATTTGGTGAACAACAGAAATATGCAGATCTCATGATTGATATCACAAAGCTATCCCAAGGAGAGAAGGAGAAGATAAGGGATTATCATGCTCGTGTTCTAGAGCTAAGGAGGAAGCTCGATGCCCAGATCTGGAAGGAAGGATTAGCGGATGGGTTGATGAATGGCGTGGATAATCTCCTCTGTAAGCACTTCATTCTTGGGATGAAGCCAGAGATCAGACAACGAGTGAAGTATGACCACCCAGCTACCATTGAACAAGCAAAGGAGATTGCAAGAAGGAAAGAAGAAAGCATGGAAGAGGAGCCCAAAGAAATTGCTGCTAAGGTAGAGCCTACACCAACACCTTTGGTCCAGAATCCACAACCACTCTCGGTGAGCACAAATATTTTCCCTAGTACATCTACTGAGTATGAAGATCTGCTCAAGAAGATGGGTCAGTTAACTATTAATCTTCTTCAAGGAAAGGAATTTAGTTCTCAGGGAGGAGATAGAGGTCCAAAAAGAAATATAACTAAAGTTGTATGTTATGGTTGTCATAAAAAGGGTCATTATAAGTATAATTATCTAGATAGAGCTTCTACATCTAGTACAAGAGATAATGATAAAGGAAAAACACCTGTGAATTCTTTTGATGTAGTAGATAGGAGCATAAATAATGAAGCAGATGTGTTTGTAACAAAAATAAAGAAAGAAAAAGATAACCAAGATGGAAATGATCCTAAGAAGATGAAAGGAGAAACTAGTAAGAAACATAGGAGAAGAAAGTTGGGTGTGCAGGATTTTCTAATTTCACAGGGACAAGGACCATACTCCATCTTAGAAGATCTGTCCAAAAGGCCTACAAATATTACATATGGTCAACTTTTGGCTATGTCTTCTGAGAAGAGGCGGGAGCTGCGAAGTGGACTCAATGCTTGATGAAGTAAGGAGGTTGAGGTACCTGTTTTGGAGGCAGAGGTGGATCCCTACGCTCCACAAGCTGAGGTATTATGTAATGGTATTTCAATTCATGATGTCTTAGTTGATGGAGGTGCTGCAGTTAATGTAATGACCGAGTCTGTAATGAATATGTTGGGTTTAAAAATTGATCGCCCCTCAACACTTATGTTAAGGTCATTAAATAAGGGAAAAACTAAACCAGAAGGTGTTGTTTCAAATGTGGCAATATCTGTTATGGGTGTTGTATGTGTGGTAGACTTTCAGGTGATGAAAAATGGTACTGTTGCGTACCCAATGTTATTGGGAAGGCCATGGCTAAGGAGAGTTCATGCAAGAAACTACTGGAATGAAGGCTTCATGAAACTTGGACATGGCAGAGAGAGGGTGAAGATAAACGTGATCCCTTAGCATCATAAGGCAGAACCTATGGATTCAAGTGATGAAACTGATGATTGGACATCCTCTAATTACTCTAGTACCAGTGAAGTGGACATAGAAGATGAAGAAAGTGAGGTTGATGTTTCGGTCATGGATATCCTTCCAGTCACACTGACTCATGAACCCATAAGATTATCTGAAGAAGAAATTGTTGATCGTCTCCAACAAATAAAGATTGGTGATGCTGTGATGGAGAGTGAGAAGGAATCCTACCTCCAGCTCTTTCGAAGGTACATACACCTATTCACTTTTGATTACAAGGAACTCCATCAAGTAAGTTGGGTAGAACATTCTATTGAGCTGGTAGATGGTGCTAAGCCCATAAAGCAAATGCCATATAGAATGAATCCTAATTTTTCCAAGACTATAAAAGAAGAAATAGATAAGTTGCTTGATGTAGGATTCATATTTGCTGTGGAGAATTCAGAATGGGTTTCTCCCATTGTGATCTCAATAAAAAAGAATGGGAAACTACGCATTTGTGTTGATTATAGGAAGCTCAACAAGGCAACAAAGAAGGATCATTACCCTCTTCCATTCTCAGATCAGATCTTGGATGAAGTAGCTGGCCAGGAGTGCTATAGTTTTGCTGATGGATATAGCGGATACAACCAAGTTCGTATAGCAGAGAAAGATCAGCTGAAGACCACGTTCACCACTCCTTGGGGAATGTTTTCTTATAGAGTTATGCCTTTTGGGTTGTGTAATGCTCTGGCAACATTCTAGCGCTTGATGAATAGGGTGTTTGAACCCTACATTGGGAACTTCATCAGAGTATTTCTGGATGATTTTTACATCTATGGGAGCAAGATGGACCACCTGCACCAGATGGAGACAACATTTCAAAGGTTAGATGAAGCACAAGCCTCACTAAACCCTACAAAGTGTGTCTTTGGATGTTCTAAAGGTGTTTTGTTAGGGCATGTTGTATCCAGAGATGGTATTGGTACTGATCCTGATAAAGTTTCAAAAATCAAAGAGTTACCATTTCCTATGAATAGAAGTAAGTTGAGATCATTTTTAGGCCATGTGGGTTACTATAGAAGGTTCATCAAGAATTTCTCAAAGATTGCATAGCCACTAACCCAGTTCTTGAAGAAGGATGTTACTTATGAACCAGGAAATAAGGTGCATGAAGCTTTTGAACAACTGAAGGAAGCTTTGGTGTCTTCACCTATTTTAAAGAATCCAGATTGGAGCAAGCCATTCATTGTGTATACTGATGCCTCATATGTAGCACTAGGAAGTACTCTGAGCCAAAAGGATGAAAATGGGAATGATCATCTAGTTTACTTTGGGAGCAGACAAATGAGCAGTGCTGAGGTAAATTATACTGTAACTGAAAAAGAGGCTCTAGCTATCATTTTTGCTGTAAAGAAGTTTAGAAATTACTTGCTAGGGCAGAAATTTATAGTTGTAACAGATCATCAGGCTCTAAAATATATTGTAAATAAGCCTAACCCATCAGAGAGGATAGCAAGATGGATAATTTTGCTACAAGAATTTGAATTTGATATTATAGATAGGCCAGGAAAGAAGCATGTCAATGCAGATGCACTCTCTTGAGCCTATGATGGTTTAGGTTCATCTTGTGATGATGATGATTTCCCAGATGCAACATTGTTATCCCTTGACACAATCCCTAGTGAATACATAGATATTTGGAATTATCTGAATGAATTCAAGTTTCCTGATGGTGCCAATGCAAAGACTAAGAGGAAGATTACTCAAGCCAATCATCCATATTCTATTCTGCATGGAGTATTATTTTGAATAGGACCTGATGGATAGTACAAGAGAGTAGTTGGACGTGATCAAGGGAAGGAGCTGATAGAAGAATTCCACAATGGTACATGTGGAGGACACTTCTCTAGACAACTTACAACAAGAAGGATCTTGGATGCAGGTTATCACTGGCCCACTCTTTTTAGAGATTGTTATAATTATTGTAAGACATGTGATATTTGTCAAACACATGGTAACCGTAAGACTTCATCAGCTCCATTATGCCCTATTCTTCCACTTGGTCCCTTTGAAAAGTGGGGAATAGACATTGTAGGTCCACTTCCAACTACCCCATGCCAAAATAAGTATATTGTAGTTGCCACAGATTATTTAACCAAGTGGGTTGAAGCTAGGCCATTGAAAACAACTTCCATGGATGAAGTGGCAAGGTTCATATATGAACGCATTGTCACCAGATTTGGTTGCCCATTAGAAATTGTAACAGATCAAGGAAGCCACTTCATTAATGAGGTGGTAGAAGCCCTAGTCAACAAGTTTTCTATTAAGCACAGGAAGGAAACAACATACAAGCCAAGCACAAATGGAATGGAACAAATTTTTGTGTTGTGTCAAATTCTAGCAAAAGATGCAGCCTTGCAGGTACATAAGTGGGATAAAAGGATTCATGCAGCATTGTGGGCATATAGGGCAACATCAAAGTCAGCAACAGGATACTCCCCATTTCAGTTGGCTTATGGCATTGATCTAGTTCTTCCTATTGAGTTTGATATTCCCACTGTGAGAGTTATGAAAAAGGAAAGGATGGATGAAAGTGATTCAGTAAAAGAAAGGTTGGTGCATCTTCATTTGCTAGAGGAAATGAGGGAAATAGCGAAGGATACAAGCTATAAGAAGAAAATGAAGCAGAAGGAATACTTTGATCAAAAGATCTGTTGGTCTCCATTTCATGTGAATGACTTGGTTCTAGTATATGATTCCAGATACAAAAAAAAGGCAGAGAAAATTTCTTCCCAAATGGATGGGGCCCTACAAAATAGCAGCTGTGCATGAAAATGGTACATATCGACTGGAGGAATTGGATGGCACTCCCATTACGAAATGGGTCAACCATGACAAGTTAAATATTTTCCAAGCACCAGAATAGTCTACTCCGAGGACGGAGTAGAAGCTAGGAAGGGGGAAAAATGTCGACATTAAAATTTTCCTCCGTAATTTCTATTTTATTATGTATGTATTAGGAATAGGATGTTGTTAAGTATGATTAGTAGTGGTGTCTGATAGAAGATAACGGCACCTTCAGTACAGTGCGGCCAATAAAGTAGAGTACGGTAATAGTCAAAGTACAATAGGAATGTTGTGGTAAAAAGTAAATATTTGTCGTAAGTGGTTCGGTAATGTTAAAATGTCAAAGTTGGGGTAAGTAGAGAAGTAGGGTCTACATGATTAGGAATTAGAAATATTATATTTGTAATAAGGACAAAGAGTGATGTCATAAATATTTTGTGTATTTTATTTGTGGAAAAGTCT
Organism: Taxus chinensis; assembly: GCA_019776745.2. NCBI lineage: Eukaryota > Viridiplantae > Streptophyta > Pinopsida > Cupressales > Taxaceae > Taxus > Taxus chinensis. The sequence continues at coordinate 194,986,552 of CM034147.1, read as the reverse complement.
AAAAAGGTGGAACCCATGTGAGATGATAAGGTTTATCTTATCTTAGAAGATAAGCCTACATGTAAAGGCAAGAGTTTAGGCATGGAATATGATTGGCCGGAAGAGATTTCCTATCCTATCTTAGAGATAGGGTGGATAAGCTTGAATTCCTATAAATAAAGAGGCCACCCCCCTCATTTAGCATAGAAGGAAGTAGTGAGAAATATTGTATGAGAAAGTGTGCCATTAAGAGGTGTAATTGTGAAGTTTCTCCCATAGTTATTGTTGGAAGGCAAGTGAAGTAAATAACACTTGAAGAACCTCATGGGTGAGATTGTAAAAATTTCATGTTGATATTATAATTTACACTTATATTTCAGATTTTTTTCATCATTCGTTTATATCATAGTCTATGGTATTCTTGTTTTATGTTTGTTGTTGTTTTTCTATATTACATCCACCAAACTAAAAGATGTGCATTAGTAAATAATCATAGCATGAGGAGTTCCTAGTGGAGAATTATCATAGTGCTGGATTGGTGATGATAGTTTCACCAACATACTGACATCGGTCACCTAACAAATACCGGTCATTGTGACAGTTAACCCAACCCAAACCAGTAAGTTCCTAACCCACCCAATCTCTTCTAAAACCACGCCCACTCTTACCTAGACCTTCCTGACCCCCTTTCCTACATCTATTGATCCTAAACACATCCTCCTTAGTTCCTGTGTATTCACAGAGAGTCTAAAATAACTCATTTTAACACTCTCTCATTTCTCATCATGACCGATAGCGGCCATCCTAAGCTACCATCGGTCATAAGTGTATCGACATCAGTCACTCTGATCGGTGTTGGTCTCTATGTCTCAGACCAACAAGCTTCCTAATCACCCATAATCAACCTAAACCTCACCAGATTTTACCTATACCCTGTGTGTGACCCTCAAAGCACTTGGACAACCTAGAATCTAACCATAGAACTTTACCAATGTAGTTATTAAGCATTTATTTATATTAACACTGATAGTAGTCTGAGATACCTAAATCAGAACACAAGAATTAGATTCTTTTATTTGCATGTTTAAATATTTTATATAGAGTTATATATCAGTGGATTAATAACCATAGAGGAAGTATCACGCTTCCTAGATCTAGCTCATGATAGGTATTCCACTAATTTTTGCTATTAATTTTATCTTCGTGTCTTGCTTTACATGACAGGTAGTTTCTCCCAGACAAAAGGAATATCTCAAAATCAAACTGGATCAAGAATTAGAGATGCGCATATTCTACCTTCTAACTTCACCTTGAAGAGGAAAACCTCCTATACCCATTACCCTATTTGTTTTACCAGGACATAGAGTGGGTGAAAGCCCTCTGAAAATCTGGTGAAACATGGTTACTCCAGAAAACCTATCGCTATTTGAAAACCGTTTGCTAGTCCTCAGTCTCGTCGACTCTAGTGAATTCTCCATATATAAGGGAACTTGTAGGAAGAATCTCGTTGTGCGTTCGTCCATCAAACATCAGTTTTGGACATGGTTTTCTGAGCCCTCAAGATAACTTTTGATCATTTATTACTAGGTAAGTTATAACTGATGGCCTCGGAAAACTGGCTGCCAATCGTAAACCATTCACCAGTTTTGAATTCCGTCAGTTCTTGTGAATTTTTTTTGTATAAGAGTTCACATAGAAACTTACCTGTTGTGTTTTTTCTCACTAGAATGCAACATTTGAAAGTTGTTTCTTAGCCTTCGAGCGTAAATTGAATGTTTTTGCAACTTGCTAGAAAACATAAAGAAAGAAAGTTGTAGGACCCCCGCTGGGTTACCAAACACCCGTGGAAACTTGTTAATACATGGAATGAACCTTTTTAATCTCTATCATATGATGTGTTATGTGAAATAGAACTTTTAGAAAAATAGTGGTTCTCTCTCTCTCTCCCTGTCTCTTTCTCTCTCCTTAGTTAGGAAAAGAGGTGAAATGAAATGAAATAAATATGTGTCTCTAACCCTCTCCTTTCAAATGCAAATTATTATTATTATGTAAATGGGAAATTAAAAATGTTAATTATGCTAGATCTAGGCGAATGCTATGTCAGCGATTTATCGTTGATTTCATCCTCACAGGGTTTTGCAAGATGTAAGTAGGATGGGGAAACTACGTGGTTATAACTCATTGTGTATTATTGTAATTTATTTATGTTAATGAAAAATATATATACATATATTTTTATTTTTTAGTAAATACTTGAAACTTAAATTTGGTAATATGTATGAGATGTTATTTCTAGGGGTTCTTTGGGAATTGTGCATTTAACTATAGGTGATCTTTTGATCCAAATTTACATATGGTAAAAAGAGGGTTGGAATATATGTTAAGTTAAATGGTAGAGGATTGGACACATTTTGTGGATTATTGAAGGGTGTATTAGTGAAGTTTTGTAAAAAATAATTAGATGCTAGTGTTTAATGGAAAAGTTCATCTAAATATGGGTGTTATTTGATTCAAAGTTTAGTATTATAAAAGTTTGATATTGTGTTAAATTAAATTGAAATTAATAGCTTATAGTTAAATTACAGTGTGCAATTGATGATTAAATAATTAGTGTTTTGTGTTCCTTACCTTAAAAACGTAATAAAGAGATCTAAATGAAACAGTCAACCCTAGATAAAAATTCATGTAAAGCTACTCTTTCTGTGTGATTTATCTTACCATAGAAAACTAAAACCCTAGGAAGAACTCAAATCCTTACGCTTGATAACACATTCTAGATTAAATAAATAAGATCACAAGTTTGATTTTATTGTAATATCTTTTATGCTTAGCGACAACATTGCGAACCAGATGGTTAGGAACGACATGGTCAAACATTATCTAGAATACATGGTAACCTCCTAGGTTTGGTAAACGTGTGTATAGTAAGGAGAATGTTTTCTCTTAAGGTATTTCTCTAGGGAACCAACTTCAAACATAGTGTAAAATCATCTTGGACTGACGTACATGTTGTGTGGTGAAGATCACCAACTAACTATGGAAGTTAACCTTAAGAGTTAGGATCAGAAAAGAACTCAATACCCAACCCCATTTATCATTTTGGATTTAAGGTGCAAAACTAAGAGTTATTTGTGAAATTTAACAACATTTTAGTGTATGATTAGTTTGTGAGAATGTGACCATGATTGGTGTGCTAGGAGAATGTAAAAGGTGGGTGTTACAAGATCAACGTCGAAGGAGAGTGGGCACTACATCCCCCTCCCATTAGACTTGAATTCCTCTTGTAAGTCATGGAAAGAGATAGGGAAACAAAGCATACAAATAGTAGTCACGTCTTCCATGGGGTTTATTTACTTCAAAGAAAATTGTGCCCCTTGAAACTCCAGTTTGGTTCAGCACTTTTTTAAAAAAAGAGAAGGGAGACTATAAGGCATAGATATTAAACCTCCTCCAACAATATTTCTAGCATTCAAAACTACAGAGTAATCTCTACGAGGTTAACCAATTTTGCAACACATAATCATTAAATAATATTTTCCAATGGGATACTAAAGAATGACAACTCAGGTCCAAGAAGAATAGGAAAATTTCATGTACACAAGGTGTCCACATATCCACACATGGGTATTGCACATGGTAAAAGAAAAAAAATCCCACTTAGGTTGAATTCCACTTCAATTTTTTTCATTTTAGACGAGGTTAACAACTACCAATCTTGACCTTCAATTTGTACGAGAATATAGACCTACTTATAGGTCTAAAAAATTTAGGATCACATAAGACGCCATTTAACAAGGAACAATCCTACATTTAATCAAATGTTTATGAGGAAGAAGACTAATCGTTTGTAGTACTTCATATAATTCGTAAGGTATCACTTAAATTTTAATGGTAATACTAGGCATAATATTTTGCACAAGGTTTCCATATCTTGAATTTGTGCCCAACAATCATAACACAACCACAAATTCTGATTTAGAAACCTAGTCAATTTTGACAACATTCCTATATGTTTTTTTTGTGATAGACATTATTTTCTCATAATATTATATCAACACAAGAGGTGTCATTCAATCTATATAAAAAACAAAATTTCATAATTTTAAGCCCACCCTAGCTCAAATAATCTTAAAACGATCACAACTTAATATTATAACCCATAGGATCACTCAAGCGAGCTAGGAGAAAATAGGTAACAAGTGGGGTCTAAATAATAATTTACGAGAGAAACACACCAAACATACTTATTGAAACTTATGAGAGCATTTTGCACCGTTCTCTTCCCTAAGAACAAGGGGGATAATATCATGGTTCCTAAAATGGAAGGAGGACTTCAAAATTTCTCCATATCCGTAACATATGGTTCCTAAGTTTTTTAATAAGCCTAGGTCATGAATGACCCACTCTAATACAAGAAGACACCTTCCTAACAACTCAGGCATAAATAATTGCTTCAAAAGGGTCATAATTTATACGCATGTTGAGATAGGAGCAAAAATGGTACCACGTCATGAAAGGCCTAAAAAGGAGGACTACTCACATTTGTGTTTAAATGGATTAAACATGACTAGAACACCACATTATTAGTAAAGTACTTGTTGACCAGACAAAATGTTTCTCTAAGGAAAAGACACACAAATGATGCATGCGTGGGAACAAGGAACATTTGAAGGTGTGCGAAGATAGGTAATGAAGCATGCACCACAACACATTGGCTCAAGAATTAGCCATTTTTATTGATAAGGTATTTTTTTTGAAATAGTCTGCGGAGCACACATAGAGATGAAGACTTGTGCTACACGCAATGATATTTCAGGAATGAGCAGGTGATAAGCACCATACATGGTTTAAGCTAATAACAGGATTTCTTCTTAGAGTTAACTATTGGACATCTATTATTAGAGCACTTGCATGTTGATCATGCCATTATAAAGGTGCGTGGATATTATCAGTATGTGACCTATTTTGAGAAGTGCATGGGAAGTGAAGGGTAAGTCCCCACCTCTATAAATATGTATTGAACCATGTAGATTAGGGTGAGTGAATTATTGTAGAGTTATGTTTCTAGTTCTGATGCACGCATGACTCATGGGGATACTTTGAAGTCTAAGAAGCTTATGTGTTTTACAGTATTTAATGCAATGGAGTATATTATTTGGATAATGTTGTTAGACATAAATTAATCTGGTCCTTGTATGGTTAATCTTATTCTCGTTATTATTTAGTTCATGATTCTCTAAGATTTAGATCTGGTTTATGCATCATGAAATGTGTATGATTAGTTATGGATTTGAATATGTATTATCATCATCACACTAACATCCTGCATAAGTAACTCTAAAGAGGGGCTTGGTACCTTTGCATGCTTCGGGTGAGCACTCATCTCATGCTGAGTATGTACTAGCATGCCTGGGTTTTTCATAGTGGATTATAGGCTGCATCATTAGTTCCATTGACATGACCAATTTCTCAGTTGTTTTCATATGTTTTGTGATGAAGATGTACCAGTTGACCCTAGTAACTATTAAGGAGTGGATAATAGATCTATAAGAAGAGTACGTTTAGAGTTTCAACACTAGATCTAAGTTTGACACACGCATGTGTGTGGAGCACAACTTGTACAACTGTTTATATGATAGTTTCATTGATATCTTTCTGATAGAGTTGTATGAGTGGCTAGCTGCTTATGAATCTAAAAAAATTGGAGGTATCACACACTTATCAAGAAGCAGGAAGAATTTCAGGCCCTTTATGATGCTGATCCTATTTGGATGCGCACTTTGGACACTTGGTTAAATGGTGTTTGTAATGGATATATTTTGGAATACTCAATTTAAACTTACTCTTGTCTGGAGGTAGTAGAGTTTTAATTTTTATGTTATCCTAGGGGAACCTATCTACAAGTAATCCCACTGGTGATCAAAATCTTGATGGTAAACATGAACTTGGAAGAAAAACTGACGGCTAGCTAAATCCCACCATCCACAGGGGAAGGATAAGGTTTGGTGAAGGATGGCAGACCTAGCGGAAGAGAGGAAAAGAGAAGAAATGTAGCTTAGTACAATGAGGCATGTGAGAGGGATATAAAGAAGCAACATGATATTGCAGAATGAATGGCCTTGAGGAGAGAAATGGCTAATGAAGGGTTTGGAGCTCACATAGAAGGCATGGAGCTAGAGCATCTAGAACTCCCCATTTGGGAAAGCATGAAAGGGAACCCTCCTCAGCCTCATATGGGATTGCGCCAGCAGAGACAACATGGGATGTGGGTGTGCATCAGAATCTACCTGGCAACCTAGCCCTTGCACTTAGTTTTCTAGTACCTAGTACAACCAGTAGTCAAAAAGATAGTTTGGGGAGTAGAATAATAAGAGTAAATCAAATAGAAAGTATAAATATGGCCAGGAAAACATCTTCTTTATTATTTGGAGGTAACATTTTAGGAACATCACTGACACAAAAATCAAGCATGTAGAATTTTGGACTCACTTCTGGGATTAATACCACCTCGCAGATTGTAGAAGTTTAGTTTAGTACCACCATTGGGACACAAGGAAGTACATCGAATGGTCCAATTTTGGCTACAGGTGGAGGATCATGGGGCATAGGTGGCTCTAGTTCTGGAGGGTCTAGAGGTAGAGGTAACACAAGAGGTTCTTGATCAAGTGGACGTGGTCCTCACTAACCCCATAATATTTAGATGGAGATGTCACTTTGTCTTCCAGAGTATAGGGTGTGCACATGTGTGAGATACTATGCTATGTAAAATGGATTATAGCTTCTGAGTGCAAGACAAGTAATATTAAAACTACGTTACAGTGATGCGTTCATAGTTGGTACAGGAAATTTGACTTGGATCATACTTGCATAGATTATGCAACACTACAAGATGTTTTCCTTAAGGAGTTTTATATCCCTAAGTTTGAGCAGAAGAGTATAAGCGCACTCAAGGATATTAAGCATGGCACTACTGAGAACATTTAGGAATATGATGCTCATTTCAAAACACTTTTTTCTAATCTTTCAAATGATATCCATGCAAGCCATCATGGACATTAGTTCCTTAGGGGCCTGATCACAATGTTTAGGAGGGTGCTATCACATAAGATATATACAGACCCGTGTGAAGAACTTGAATTAGTGTTATGCACTTAGGTAGTCATAAGTATAGACACTAGAGTGATCCCATTCTTAGAAGCATAGATTACAGTTAAGGTAAAGCAGTTGGAGAAACTATCAGCCAATTTAGCACACAAGACACGTACTGGGATTTGGTGTACAAATTGTGAAGTGGAAGGACACACTAAGGATAATTTTTCCTACATGTCAGTACATTCATTATTGCTAGATTGCGAGATATTTCATTTATACCATGATAAGAAATAACGTATCTTTTTATTGTAACATTTTTCATTCCACAACTTATAATATAGAAGATTAAAGGTTGATTTGTCAGATCCATGATGCCATAGATATTGGTGTACGATAGACAAGAGTATTGGATAACTCTAAAATTAAAAGTGAGCATGATAATCATGATCACACCCAAGGGTGCTATGATCAAAATGAGGGACGCTTTGAAGGAATTCATGGCAGAGGTCGAGGATACCGTGGTGGATTTGGGGCCTGAGGCCGTGGTGATGGAAGAGGTGAGTTTCCTCATGGAATGTGTTATACATGCGGATCTCCTGAGCACTATAGGCATGAATTTCCTCATAATATTACTTGTTATTTTATGGGAAGAATCATAACTATGAGGAATTCATGGAATTATATGAACATCTCAGCAAACAAAATAAATAGGAGAACAAGGGCGCAAGGGTGGTTAGAATACAACACACCATGGAAAATCAGTGGATGCCAAAGTTGGCACCAAAACCTAAGGTAACACCTGTGAAGATTACTACACGCACTGAAGTTGTGCGTGCTAGAGAACAGAAACCTACTATTACTAAGAAGGAGGTTTTACATGTAAGATATCAAGATCCTACACACCAGAAGGGTGTTTATCATGAAACCATGGAGGTAATCAGAATTATTTAATGTGTAATATAGTGTTTAACAAAATAGTCATGAAATTTTGAACAATAGAAGGTACCATAGACAGTCCAGTTAGATGTTGATGATTTGAAAGAGGTATGAAAATTTTTACACTAGGAGAATATTATCCCATTACTAGGGAATTAGTTAAAGAGAAACACTCTGAGCGTAGGTATTGAGATTGGATGACAAATCCTGCATGTTAATATTCCCCTCATAGCTTGGATTATGATAAGGAAATCACTCTAAATGTTGTTGTGGATGGGTGGATTTTGAGAAATATATTGGTTGATATAGGTGTGGAAGTGAATGTCCTTACTTTAGATGCATGGGTGTATATGGGAAGACCTCCATTACAACCATCCTCTAATGTACTATTTATGGCTAATCAGACTAAGGCCACCCCCATTAGATTTTTAAAGGATGCATCCATTACTATACAAGGGGCCAAGTTCACTGGGGAAGTTAAGGTTTTGGCACTTGCGGAAGCGAGAAACTTCCCATCTCTACTTGGAATCCCTTGGTGTTATGAAAATAATGTTAATCTACAGTTCAACAAGGGGTATATAAGTTTTGAGAAAAAGAAATAATGAGTTATTATCCCTTTAACAGATGGAAAATATGCACCTTATGTTGAACCTTTGAGTGATGAAGACCTAAACAAAATTTATTTGCACATCATTCAAGATCCAGAAGTACTTGAGCCATATAAGGAGGAAATCCTCTATTGAGAGGATGCACAATCTATTAGTGATACTAAAAGTATTTCTTGTGACAATTAGGAACATGGAAAATATGGCATGGTTGGGTACGAAGTAAGAAGCACCTTTGCATGGAGGATCAAACCTTGTTGTATTAGGTAGATAGGTAACAAATCTGTACCCAGATACACTAGAGGAGATTCTACAGTATTCCTACGCGCCATAGAGGAGCAATGGATGGATCAAGTGGAGAGAAGAAATATGATATTATATAACCTGTGTGGGAAGACAACACTCTAGTGGATGGTTCACAAGGATAATCTCATAGAATTGAATGAAGTAAGAATTGCTATAAGAACCAGGTTTCTCAGGAGAAATCCACCTACACAAATATTTATATATCATTGTAATCAACATGTTTAGCACCATGTTCAGTAGTGTGAGAGAATCAGGACATAGGGGTAGGGATATTTACCACCTTCACTTTGGGTGCACAAACTTTGTTCTACTTTTTAAGGTTATGCACATGCTTGGTATGTTTATGTAGAACTACATAGGGAGACTGGAAATTGGCAAGAATTGATTGTAGGAATTGTCTATACCATTGAATACTTCTCTACTAAACCTATGTTAAGAAAGGCATTACGGGTTATGGAACACTTGACTATGGGAGATAGTACAAAGTATCAAGAACTCATTCAAGAGTTATTTGGTGAGGAATAACCAAGAGCGTGTTTTGATGAAATAGATGCCAAACTATTTAAGTGCATGTGCTTTAAGAAAGAGAAAAGAAATATTGTCTACATAGTGGATGATGAAGAAGTAGAAAATTCACACATTGATCATTATGAAGGTATGCATAAGGTTTTAGACAGTGTGGATAAAAAAACGCGTGTCTATCCTGGACATATGAAGACCAAGAAAGTGAACATTGGCATGGATGTTGAACCTAAGGAGGCCATAATTGGATATTATTGGTCTGATTCTAAAGTGGTAAAGATAATTGAGTTACTACATGATTTCTAGGACTTATCTATTAGGGGATACCATGAGTTAAAGGGGGTGCATGATTCATTAGGTGAGATGAAGATTAATCTAAAAGAAGGTGCACGCCTAGTCAGGAAAATACCTTACAAGATGAACCCTAACCTGCCTGTAAAAGTTAAGGAAGAAATTGAAAAAATGCTAAAATCTGGCATCACTAAGCCCCTAGAAGAATCAGAGTGGATTAGAACCATGCTAATGATTACAAAGATCTTAATGTTGCATGTGTGATTGATCCTTTTCCTATGTCTTTCATTGAGGAAATATTAGAAGGTGTTGCATGGCGTCAAATTTACTCTTTTACAGATGGATTCTCTGGGTATCATTAGGTAATAATTACACAGGAGGATCAAGACAAGAAAAATTTCACCACTAAATGGGGAAGATTTGCATATATGGTGATGCCATTTGGTTTGAAGAATTCACCTGATGTATTTCACACATAGTTGATAAAGCATTCCAATATTTTCTTCAAAAATTCTTGAAGGTTTACTTAGATGATTGGATGGTATATGGGCTTGCTAAGGGTCATTGTGACAACTTGGGCTTAATGTTTGAAAGATGTAGAAAATTAAAAATTTCTTCAAACATCAAGAAGTGCATATTTGCTACACCTTTTGGAACTCTGCTAGGGCATATCATCTGCAAGGAATGTTTGTTAGTAGATCAAGCTAAGGTTGTAGTTATTGTAGGCATAGAGGAGCCTACTAGTCAGAGTGAGGTGTGTGGTTTCTTGGGACATACAGGGTATTACAAAAAAAATATCAAAGGATATGCGAAGATTTTTACACCCCTAGAGGTTTTACTAAAAGGAAAAGGGACATTCTATTGGAGATAAATGTAGTAGTGTGAATTTGAGACATTGAAGGAGAGACTTACTATAGTGCTTATTTTTCCTTTTCCTCCATGGAACCAATCATTTCACATACATGTGGACGCCTTTGACCCAGGCGTAATGTTAGCTCATCCTGGAGAAGGTATTATAGATCATCCTATCTCCTTTGCTAGTATAAATTTGACTCGTGGAGAACAAAATTATATAACTACAGAGCATGAGACTTTGTCGATGATCTATGTCTTCCATAAGTTCAGACAGTACTTGTTAGCAACACCTTTTGTATTTTATACAGATCACATAGTACTAAAACACTTGGTCAATAAGCCCATTTTATAGGGGCACATATGTTGATGGGTTCTCTTATTCCAAGAATTTGATTTTAAAGTCGTGGTAAAACCAAGTAAAAGTAATTCTGGACCGGACCACTTATCAAGAATTCAATCAAGAGAGGGTGCGTAGAAAATTGAAGATACAATGTTAGATACACAGTTGTACAAATTACATCGTGCACCTTCAGAATTACAAGATATTGCTTTATTTTTGCACAAAGGTATGGCACCAGAAGGAATGAAATCCATAGAAAATAAACAACTTGAAATTCACATTGCAGCCTTCATCTTGATCAGTGGTGACTTATACAAACTAGGTTGAGATGAAGTATTATGCTTATGTGTATTAGAACATGAGCACAAGGATATCACGGAAGAGGGTCATGGAGGTATTGCAGGTGGGTATTATGTAGGTCACACCACTGTGTGCAAGATTCTACTCACTGGATTATGGTGAGAGACCCTGTACAGGGATTGTAAGACATTTGATCATTATCACCACCTTGACAAACTTGGACAAAGAGATGAAATGAATTTGAGGCCTATTACTAGTGCAGAGCCGTTTGAAAAATGGGCAATAGAATTTGTGGGTACTATTTCTCCAATCGCGTGTAGAATTGGATTACGCTACATCATCACTTGTACATATTATCTTACACGATGGACAGAAGTATCACCTACAAAGGATTTTACAAAAACTATAGCAGCAAGGTTTTTATGGGAAAATATTCTTACTAGGTATGGATGTCCATTGAGTTTGACAAGCGATAGGAGCACACACTTCTTGAATGAGACAATTAGGATATTGTTGGATGAATTTATGGTTGCACACCACAAGACTACACCTTATCACCCTCAAGGAAATGGGACTTTTGAGGCCGTCAACAAGATATTGAGCCAGACCTTTACAAAAATTTGTGTTATTGGAAGGAAAGATTGTGATAATAATGTTTCTGATGTACTTTGGGCATATAGAAAAACCTTCAAAAGGTTAAATAAGGCCACACCCTTTCAGTTGGTGTTTGGGGCAAAAGAAGTTCTTCCCATGGAATTTATGTTACCTTCTTTACATATTGTGTGCATGCGAGGTCTAGCTGATGAGAAAACATTAGAAGAAAGAATTGACAATTTAATACAGTTAGATGAGAGGCGTGCCATATCACATTAGAGTCATAAGCAGGAAAATTCCAGGTAGAAGGAATGACATGACAGACACATTAGGGATAAGAAGCTTGAGGTTGAATAAATGGTACTTTTTTATGATTCCAATTTTCTATGCCACCCAGGAAAACTTAAGGTGCATTAGTTTGGACCATATGTTATCACTCACATCCTTGAATTAGGCACTTATCAGTTAGAGGTGCTTCATGGAACACGGTTACCTATTTACTTTAATGGGAGTAGGCTGAAGCCCTACTATAAATAAGTCTTCTGAGTGTTTTTAATAAGGCAGTATTGCCATTTAGTATAGATTTTTCTTTCTGTATTTCTTTTAATGTATTTCATTCTTTGTCACTATGCTTTGTCAATTTAGTTCGGTGTTTTGTGTAATAAGCACATTTGTGCGCTAGAAGCTAATTACGATTTGAAGTATTTTTATGCACAGAGGACTACACATACCATTGGTGTGGGGTCATTGTTATTCAAAAAGGGGTAAACATGAGAACATACTATTACAAGTGCTATTCAAAAATGGAAGGGAGTTGCTAGGAAGAAGATTGCTCCTAAGGAAGACCATAGCTGGAAAAAAATGAATGAACAGTATAATGCAAGGTAAGCGGTGGCCATAGAAACTACTAGATGAAGGAATAGTGGTGAGGTAATTTGGCGCATGGACACACACAGAAGGAGGTCTATAGCCAGAAGGTAGGAAGGCACACTAGAAGGTTATAGTTGTGGTGCATGGGTGTATTGCGTGGAAATTGGGAAAAATGGTCAATTAATGAGAGGATCAGTGATAGGTAAAGGAGCAATAAATGAATTTTTTTTAGCAACTCTACATAAAGACGTGATGCGGGTTTATTTCTACCTTTGCGATCACAAATATTCGAGCAAGCTAGTTGTGACCAAACTAAGTGAAACATGTTGAGGTGTAGAGAGTTGTGAAACCAGGCATGGAGAGCATATTTGTGCACATAAATGGTTTGCGTCCCCACTAGAGAAGGGTTTGATTGAAGCAAAAGAAATGAGAAGGAGCTAGGTCATGTGGTTTCAAGATAGGGCAAGAGAGCTTACTCAACATAGGAAAAAGGAAATATTTTTACCATGGCACCAAGGAAAGCACCTGGACCAGGAATGAAGGGGAAGAAAAAGCTATAAATTGAGGTCGAAGATGCCCCCGAGAGAAATTTTTAAAAAATGCAGTATCCAGAAGGAGTGATCATTAGATGGGATTGGTATTCCCATATCCATATATGTAAAGTAAGTGACTACAACCACTACACCACTGACAACAAGGGGGAGTTGGACACATTGTTGAATAAAAAGATCAACAAGTGCATAATGGATGACATGTCAGTATATGACAACGATGGGGAGAATTTTCTCAAGAAGGTAGGGTTGTATCAACTGCATGAACTCCCATATTTTGGAAAACTAGAAACTTTATACCAATGGATTATGAGAAGAGTTCGTGAAGACTTTTTCTATTTTGTTGGATGGAGAGTAAGGATCACCGTGCCTTTGATTGCTACATTGACAGGACTAAAGGGAACAAGGACATAAGTTAGTAGTGATCTAACTGATAAGGCAATTGTTATATCCATAAGCAAGGAGTTGGCATATGCTAAGGGTCCATGTAGAATGGACATCTACAAATTAAAGAAGTACTTTATGGTAAATTTATCCACACATATGCTCACTAAGATGAATGATCAAGAGAGATGGTCACTAGAAAATAACATGTGGCTATATATTGTGAAGAAAATGTCACAAAGATAAATGTACAACTTACCTGGCTTCATATTAGAAACAATTATTGAGGCAATGTGCCTAGGTGAAAAGATAAGTTTTGGCGCTATCCTATTATCTCTTGTGTTTGTAGAAATTGGAGTGCCTGATGGGCCAAATAACAAAATTCAGGAATTGTTGGTCTAAAAAACTGTAGGTCGTGGGGAAAAAGGCCAACAGTGTGTAGGGCATAGCCCCTCTTTGAGACAGCAAAGTGAAACTGGTTTATTTCTAATCTATCAAGTAGGAATCTATGCAAAACTACAGTATTCTAACTTCAGGGAGTTTGGGATCTCCTCCCAGTAGAGGGAGTTCCAACAATGAATAGAAAGGTAGGAGGAAAGGAACGGAGGAGGGTAGATTTGAAGGAAGAAAATAACTGAATTCCAAGATGAAAATGTCAGAAGGTTTATGCTTTGGGCTGGTAGTAAACAGAGCCAAAATTACTTGCATAAACAATTAAGGCAATACTAATGAACATATGAAAATAATAGGAATGAATCCAATAGAATAAAAACATAGATCTAACTCAAGAAATATCTAATACAAATAACACACACATTAAGCACAAAGTCTGAATATATGTATTAATATTTCTTCTATTAACAAGAAAGCACAAAGTCTTTCTCTCCTCACTACTCTTTTCATACAAAAAATGTCCACCTTGAATACAACAAGTATTCAAGTATTTATAGAAAGAGAGGAAGGAAGAAGACAAAAACAAACCAACAACCTACAAAATAGCTTACAAGATATTTACAAAATATCTAAAAAGTCAATAGTTGACTTGAGCAAGTTTTTTAGATGACAACATCCCATGGTGCAACACAGATGAGGTCATCATGTATGCCAACATGTTTTTTAAACATTTTACAAAAATGATCAATGGATCCTAGGAAGAAGTAACTACTCCTCATCATCCCTCTGCTCAAACTTGGTATCCTGCATTTAATCAGGAGAATCGATTTGACACTCTACTCGATATTCTGCAAACTTGTTGATCATTGCTTGAAGTTTATCATGGTTGGGACCATAAAAATGGTCACGAATGACTTCGCAAGTTTCTTTCTCGTTCTTGAGCTTATTAGGTACCGCAGTGAAACTGTCACATGCATCAATTTAAAAGCCAATGAAATCGCGGAAGGCCAAGAGCTTGTTGATTGAATCTCATTCGAAAGTGACCTTTGGTGCCAAACCTTGAGTGATGATAGCCTTGAAGTAATGGAATGTATCATCTACATCCCTCAAGTTATACAATTCATTGACCCTCCCTGGAGACATTTTTGTAACTGTCTGCTCCATGTTATATCATGCTTCTAGGGCTTCATCTTTGATTTTATCTATTCTCTCCAGGATATATTCCATCTGGTCAACCCAGTAATCTAAAGCAATGAGAGCTTTATTATGTGCACGTGGGTGATTGATAACCCTGAGCTTCAATAGTTCGTCAGTTGAGTAGTTAACCATGGTTTGGAATGTTTCATGTTGCAACCTAGCGTTATCCAATTCTTCGGAGAGGGAACTTGCTATTGCTTGTAGCTCCTTATTTTCTTGAGTTATTTCCTGATAGACAAATGTGAATTTTCTAATTATTTCTTCACTATCTCCAGGAATCCACTCGATCCAGGAGGATACTGCCATGCCTTGTTCACCAATATTAACATATTGATTCATTTTCTCTTGATTGGGAACTTGAATAGGTTTGGCAGTAGTTACTGGAGGAGAATTGCCCATTTTTTACAATGCTTATAGGAGATGTTTTTTTTGTTCTTTGTGTATTTTTTTCTCCTCTTTTGCTTCTTGGAGCTTCTTGCAGAGAGCATCCACATCAAACAAGGATTCTCCTTGTAGCCTTTCAGATGAAGTGCCCATTGTGACTTGAGTCACTATGAAGTCTATGGGAGACAGATATTCTTTTCTCTTGGTGTAATCTGGATAAGCTATCTCCATGAATCTCTCCCACAAAGTGATTTTAGAAAAGCAAGTTATCGCTTTCTACTTCTTGGTTCCCTTCTTTGGAATAATGGTGAAATCCATGGCTATAATGGGAAATTTTCTCTTATGCTGGCCCAGATGCTCAGAAATCCAACTAGGACTTATCGGAGTGGGAGTGGAGGAAGAAGAAGAAATGGGAGTGAGAGGGGGACCAACTGTAGAGGCCTCAGGGAAGTGTGTTGAAACACTCGATGGTGGCATTGACAAGGAGTCCAACACACCGATGCTTGTGGGGCCTGGAGTTACCAATGAGGAGGAGAAGGATTTGGAAACAGAAGGGATCGTCATTAGGATTGAGGAAACATTGGGTCAAAAATCCATAAGAGAGGTGGGAGATGGAAGGGAGGAAGGGAGAAGAGAAGACACATCCATAGGGACAGATCCTTGAATGATAGGAGGATATGGAAGAGTGAAAGAAGGGATGTGGGATACGTCAGTAGTTGTAGTTGTGATAACATCCTAGGTGGATGTATCCCTTGAAACATCTATTGTTTCTTCTTTACCTGGAGACACTAGGTTAACTACTTCTTTCTCAGAAGTAGTAGGAGGGCTTTCAAGAGATTTCTCTTGCTCACTTGGTTCTCCAACCTTGTCTTTTCCTTTTCCTTTCAGCACATGGGCTAGTCTTGGAGGTGCACTTCCTTAAGGAGAAGTAGTGAAATCAACTCGGAGGTAGGTGAGACCATTCTATTTTCACCAATGTTCGATGCGCTGCAATGTGGGCTTAAGCCTTTCCTGAATGGTTTTTGGCACTTTGGCTCTGTCGATCTCCATGAATGGCCAATCATCCCCATCTGTGTCAAGGTAAACTTGATCAATTTCTTGATTAGCCTCTTGGAATTCCTTTGGGATGATGGCTACGCCATAGTGGATGATATCCTCAAGAGCCAATCGAGAGTGATCCTTTTTCCTGATGTCTATATCATGTGTCAGGTTGATCCAAATGTAATCGATCTCAGGAACATGGATGCCATCAATTCTTTCCTTTGGGAGGAAACTTTGGCAGTCGAAGGTCGGCCTTGCTGGGAAGTTATGCTTTAGATTTAGCATCTCCAGCTTAACATACATCTCCCATGCTTTTTAAAGTGAAGGACATGTGTATCGGCCAACTGTAAGGGGGAATGGGGTTCCTCCTTTCTTTCTCTTCATGCACTTCTCATGATAAGTGATTAGCTTCCTTGACAATTCCAAGAGGACCTACTTTAGCCCTATAAACCTTGGTAGCTTCGTTGGTTCTCCCTCGAAATTCACATCTCTAAGGTATGTGAATGTGGGGAATTGCATGAACAACATTCCCCATTTCTTTGTAGCAGCAATCACACTCAGGATGGTCTGACCGTGTCTCATGTTTGGCCTCAACAAGTAGATTACCTCATAGAAGAAGGCATCATTAATTTTAGAGAACCGGGAGATGCTGGTCTCGATCCTTAGCTCTAGGTAGAACTTATATATCTTGACTTGGGGCCATATCCCATTGCGAGTTAACCCTACAAAATCCCTTTCTGACGCAACAGTGTATACAATGTAAGAATTCATGTAGAACTTCCTAGTTGTTAGAACTTGTTGAAGCTGCTGAGAGACGGTGTCACTGATGATGAAGCACTTATCAGGTGCATTATTGCTCATATTCTCCAGATACCTCAGTATCCATTTTTAGAAATAATGGGCATTAGGGAGTCCAAACATTTTGTTTAAGAAGGTGATTGTATCACTAAAATCCTCATTGAAGTCACTACGGTGGATGGTTTGTGGCCATCTGCTCACTAGCCTCTTGTTCTTCAGATAAAGATCGTTCATCATCTGCATGCATTTATCTTCATTATCATCCTATGCCTTTTGTAGTTCTCAATACTTATCTCCACATATTGTCTGTGATGGGGAATGCCCAGGATCATCTCAAAGTGACGAGCTGTGAGATTTGTGATGGTCTTTTGTTCTTTATTTTTGACACATCTAGTGTCTTTGTTATAGCATCGGGCCACCAACATGATAAACTCATTATTTACAACACTCACTGGAAGCCAAGTAGTAAAGTACAATCCACTACCTACTAATTTGTTCATCCATGGGCCGCTACTTGCCTAGGTGGTCCTTACCTAGAAGTCATCCATGTCAATATGACCCAGCTCAGAGTCTTTGATGTCAAGGCTGCACTCTGCATATGAGTTAGACATTCTGACTCTGTGATACTTATGCTTCATCTCTTGTTCTGACTGCTTAGCTTTACCTTTACCTTTAGTTGGTTTCCTGCTTGATGAAGACATATGTGAGCTCAAGGATGGATGTTGTTGTTCTTCAAGAAGAATCAAGGAGGTCCAACACATAAGAGCCATGTTAACTGTCATGTTATTCATAATTAAAGCTCGCAGAATGAAGAACAAGCAATTATAAGCCTTACGGCGCAAGGTGCAGGTTTACAGTAGGTTGAAGAGGCTTAAAATTGTGGGTGCACTTTCTAGGGTGTCAGCATACAAATTTTTGTGCCCACTTAGAAGGGGCACAGTCAGAAAAGTGTCAACATGAAGAAAATTGTTCTTGGTGTTGACCTGGGAAAAGTTGCGCCAAGTTGGAAAGGACGCTATTTGGAGAGGTGTTACATGGAAAAATGCAATGCCAAAGGGTAGAGCATAGGGCACGGATTTATAGCATACAAAATGTTATGTTGATGCTAACGAATTTGTGCCTATGCCTTAGCAATAATCTACTTTGGCTGGGCGCAAAAAAAGTTTTTGTTGTATGTGTTTAAAGTGCGCCAAAGTGTAACTTAGGAAGATGTTACAAGGAAAACTAGTGCGCCAAGGGAAAAAGCACGTGGCATGGATTTGTGGCACACAAAATATTATTTTTATGTTGTGCAAGTGGCACCTGTGCCCCACAAAAACTATTGTGTTCTTTTAGTTGGGCACGGGAAAAGGTTGTGTTACATTGGCTCAACTTTGGGAGGTGTTACACGATAAAACAATGTGCCAATGGTTTCAACAGTTGGATAATTTTGGAAACTTTTCCTTGATTTCTCTTCCTCTATCTTTTTGATTTGTTAGATGGAAAAGAGAGGGTTTGTTTGGTAAGACAACAAGTAGGGAAAGATGGATTTTTTAGTTTCTTCAGAGGTAGGGGTCTTCCAGATTTGCAAATCTGGAAGGAGAGGCAAAAGGGCTTCAGCTGGTTTGATAATTTGTTAGGTGTTTTTCTTTATATTTTATCTTTTACACCAACCCTAATACCTAATACAAACAAGAAAAACAAAAAACTAGGAGAGGAGCCACTTACCCAGATTTATAAAAGATGAAGAATGATGTGGGACCCACAAGCTCGAAAAATGGCATGCGGGGATGTCAAGAATGGCTGACAGGTGCAGAGACAATACTTCTTGCAATTTTCAATTTGTGAAAATGACAGGTGTTAGGTTCATATTTATAGAAAAATTGACATTTATTATCTCACCAACCACCTTTGGTGTGCTTTTCAGAGCGTCGACATGAAGAAAATTACACCTTATCGTAACCTTACCGACGTTGACATAACATTTTCAATGTTTTTAGAAAAATGCTTAGCACAAATTTTATGATGATGAAATAACAATGAGTGTGCCGAAGGATAAAGTGGGGGCATAGATTTTGGTGTGTCAACACTCCAAAAATTGTGCCCAGTGTAAAAAACGGGCGCAGCTTCAGTCATGTCGACATGAAGATGGGTGCGCCAAAGGATTAGCAAAAAGTGACTAAGTTTCACAACATCCTTAGTTTTTGAAAGGAACTTTGGGCTTCTTCAAATTTCATCAAACTCCCTTGTGGGCCAAAATGGAATTTTAGGTCTAGTTACATGCAAAATTGCCCTTGTCAATTTTGTAGGATAACAGCTGGCTCTTTCTGGGGACTATCTTTGAGTAAAACTTAAGGGTAGAGAATCCCAGATTTTCATGTTCCTATCCATTGGGTTACAGAGAGTCAAAAACAAGGGTAACCAGAGGGTGAGTGAAAAGGAAAAAGAAAGGGAACACAAAAAAAAGCAAACAAACGACAAAAGAAAAAGGAAACAAACAAGAAAATTGTACAAAGAAGAGAGCAAACTCTACTTCCTGAAGATCTTCAGGTGCTTCCCGCTATAGGGAAGTGGTAGCTTGATTCCATCCAGATATGAGAGATAGAAACTATTCTCTCCGTTGAGTTGCTTGATCTTGTATGGCCCTCTCAAAAGAGACTCAAACTTCCCGTGCATACCTTTCGGTTCTCTTCGTTTGTCCCACATAACAACAAGATCTCCCACTTGGAAATATCTATTCTTAACTTTCTTTTCGAACAACCTCTTAACTTGATTCTGATGTTTAGTGATCTTTTCGACCACTTTCACTCACTTTTCTTCAAGTTCTGTCAGGTACATAATCCACTTTTCAAGAGAATTCTTACAAGTTTCATCTTCAATTGCTCGAGCTAAGCGTAGAGCAGGGAGTTCTGCGGAGATAGGGATTTCAACATCAATCCCATATAACACCTAGAATGGTGCCATGCCGAGAGACCTCTTTGGAGTGATACAATCTACCCAAAAATCATCGTATAATGATTTGTGCCAGGACCGCTGGTTTTCATCAACTAGCTTCCACATGATAGTCACTAGGTTCTTATTGCTGGATTTTGCCTGACCATTTCCCTAAGGATAATAATCAAAAACATGAGCCAAGGTTATTCCCTATCCATAAAAAAAACCAATAACTTCCCATGAAGAGAAGTTGGAAGCATTGTTAGCAACAATTTTGTGTGGAATGCAAAATCTCACAATAATATTCTCTTTGATGAAGTTGCACATGACTTCAGAAGTGACATTCTTGACAGGTATGGCCTCCACCCATTTCATGAATTAATCCATTGTTGTTAGGATGTAAATATGTCTAGCACTCGATTGAGGATTGAGTGCTCCAATGAAATCACTTCCCCATTACTTGAATGGTTCGTAAATAATGATGGGCCTCAGGGGAAATGGAGCTAGCTTTGGTTTGCCAACAAAATGTTGGAAAGGTTCAAATTTTGCTACCCAGGTGGCTGCATCTTGAAATAGCATTGGCCAGTAATAGCTAGCCTGAATTATTTTGTGTGCTGTCACTGATGAGGAGAAATGACCACTGCAGGATGGGACATGAAAACTCTCTAATAATTTTATCTATTGTGGCTTGTCAACACATCATAGGAAAATGCCATCAATTCCGCGTTTGTACAATCCATCATCCCATATGACATATCTTGCGGCTCTGAGCTTCACCATTCACTTTTCCTTTGTGGTTAGGTGAGTTGGACACTCGCCATAGGTGAGAAAGAATGTGATGTCAGAATACCATTTGTCATTGGTTGTGACAAACAGAACCATGGACAAAGAATTTGCTTTCTTCAGTTCATTTTGTTCTCCATCAATGTGATCAACTTTTTTTTAGGTAATTTTGAGTATTTGTTTTCAGACATTAGCTGACACAGGCCCTTACCTCTTACCAAATTATTTGGTCTAATGTCTAGATCATATTCTTGGACCTTTACAATTCAATTCCCTCGTAAGCTCCCCAACTCCTGCTGAGTCAGGATAGAATTAACAACCACGTCTGGAACCAACACTTTTGTATGAGAATTTAGAATATAGTAGCGGAAGTTCTTGACTACTTTTACCATGGAAAAGGCATGATTTTCTAGTTGTGACATCTTTAATTCATGAGTCTTAAGAGGATATCTCATGAAAGAAATCAAGGATTCAATATCTTCAGAGTTCTTTTGCATTAAGATAGCTGATACAGTATGCACAGAGGCATAACTGTACATGATGAATTCTTTGCTGAAGTCAGGACACACTAGAACAGGAGCATGGGCAATGGAGGTTTTTATGTCTTTGAATGATGTCCTACCTTCCTCACTCCATTAGAATGATTGGGACCCTTTCATCATATTAGATATATGACAAGTCTTCTTAGCAAAATCAGGGATGAAGCGTCTAAGAAAATTTACCTTTCTGAAGAAAGAGTGAACACCAGTCTTTCTTGGAGGAAAAGTAAGGCTCTAAATAGCCTTGAACCTTTCAACATCTATCTTATTTCCTTCTCTTCTGACGACATGTCCTGGCAGCTTTCGTTCGGTGACCCCAAAAATTGACTTCTTGGGATTTAGCGAAATTTTGTGCTCTTGACATCTGATCAAGACTTGTTCCAAATGATCGCAGTGATCACTTCGTCTTTTGGAGAACATGGTCAGGTCATCTAGGTAAAATATGATGAGTTTTCCCATCATACATTTTAATGCAAAGTCCATTACTCATTGGAAGGTAGCACCGGCGTTGATCAAACCGAATGACATCCTACTATAGGAAAAGGTACCCCAAGGAGTGGTGAACGTTGTTTTGAACTGATCTTTAGGCGTGACTTGAATTTGATTGTAACCTGAAAAACCATCAAGCATAGAAAACATTTCTAAACCGGTTACTGCCTGTAGTACTTGATCCATTATTGGAAGTGGATAGTTATCTTTTAAGGATGACTGGTTCAAGTTACGAAATTCCATGCATATACATATCTCACCATTCTTCTTCTATACAGGCACAATATTTGCAACCTAGGTACTATGATGAATTAAAAAAATAATTATTATGTCCAGCATTTTTTGAATTTCAACCTGTATAGTACCTGAGATTTTGGGGTTATAATGCCTTTGCTTTTGACAAAAAGCCTTGACATCATCCTTGAGTGGAATGCCATGATGAATGTCCTTTGGCTTGAAATAATTTAGATCAGCATAAGAACATGCTAATACATCCATATACTTTTTCAGTAAGTTAATGAATTTTCATTTTTCCTTGGGCGTACAACACTTACCGATATTCATGGAACAAGGATGTTCTACAGTACCCAGATTGATGGCTTCAGTTTCTAGAGAAGAGGAAGGATCATCCTGTCGCTTTTCTTGACAAAATAGTCATGATTATCAAATAATCGTTCTAAGGAAACCAAACCTTTTGGAATCTTATTTCCTTTGAGCTATATCACTGTGTCTTTTTCAGATTTATGTGCTTGACCGATGAGAGACTCACGACACATAGAATTTGATCCATCAAAATGAAGTTCTTTGAAATTGTCAGCTTTCTCCAAAAAAACAATAAGTTAGTTGTCATCATTGGACACTTGCCAGTGTTGTGAATTATTTGGCACACTCGGGCGAAAAACCACTTCAATGGTATATGTATCTATTTTTAACCCTAGATGAGAGAGCGTGAGAGAGGCTGAGATGGCCAACAAATCAGCCATGTCATTTTGGGCTCGTGGAACTACTTTGATTGAGAAAGTGTTAAACTCTTCGATGTTATCCCATACGACATTATGGTAGTGTCTGAGCCGGTCATTTTTACTTAGTATATCCCTTTTACCTGATTGACACTTAGCTCAGCATCACCTTGCACTAGCAGATTCTTGATTCCTTTCTCTTTTGTAGCTTGCATGCCAAGCAACAAAGATTCATACTCGGTAGTATTGATAGTATTGCAGAAATGCAACTTGAAAGAAAAAGGGAAAATATCCTCTTTAGGAGATATTAGAATAACTCTAGCACCGCATCCACTTGTTGCACAACTGCCATCAAACTGTAATGTCCATACTTTGTAGAGATCCTCTTTTTGGACGAGAATGTCCATTCTCTCTGAGTCGGTGGACAGGAAGTAGTTCCCCATCCCTGACGATTTGAAAAGAATATGAGCTTTAGGGTCATCGGAGTTGGTGACAAGATATTTCTTTTGTGTCTCTGGTTCCAATGTCTGGATCACTCCTTTGATAGGAATCCTAGATTTCGACCAATCCATGTGAATTTCCCCACCAACTTCTTTATAAAATCTCCTCCCTAGTAATATCCCGTATGCTGCTAGAATATCAGCTATGAGAATAGTCATTTTTACCCTTTTCTCAGGAAATGCTGTGAATGCAAACTTCGCATCCTTGATCTGACCAATCAATGGTACCTGTTTGGTTTCCATGGAGTAGCATCTGCCAAAAGGTTTAGCAAGTGTGAGGCCTAAAGCATGGGTGACCTTTGCTAGCATGACATTATTAGAAGCTCCAGAATCAATTATACAGTTACTTAGTTTATGACCATTGATTAGGAGAGATAGGTAAAAAGGTTCAATTTTCCCTGATGTGGAAGTTGAGGCAACGTTTACGTGAGACGTAGGAGGAATGGGAAGAATTACTTTTGGGGAAATGGGAGGAAGGATGGCAACCTGGCTTTGGATATACTTAGTTAATCTTACAAGCTGCTCTGGGTTGGATTGAAGGTATTCAACTTCAGACATCTGGATCTTGGTCTTTTTGGCGTGATCGATTATATCGAATGCGACCAAGGGTTGTGCTAATAAAGGAATGAGTCATTCATTTCATGTTTGTAGAGGAGGATTACTAGTCTTTATGGGATTGGAGGAAGGCTAGATTGGAGAAGAAACAGGAGGAAAAGATTTCTTTACAAAAGGTTTAACAGGAGGTTGAGTAGGAAGGGGATTACCTCTTTTAGCGATTTTTGGAGGAGGCATTACCATAGCTTTTTCCTTTTGTTTTTTAGTAGTAACTTTTTATTATTTTTCTTACGAGCAGGTGAAAACTGCATATGATTGTTCACTCGCATACCCCTGGGTACCCTCTTATTCATCATATTCTTTGTCTTCAAATTCCATATACCTAATAATAGAGTCGTCAGTTGGTTCACTGACATCTTGGTCATCTTCGCCTTGTAAAAAAGGTTCTTCGTAATTTGGATCATCTTCTTTAATTTCAACCAAAGCATTACCTGAAAGGGCTTCAATTGCTAACCTTGGAGAAGGAGCAGGTAAATGTGACCTTTAGGGGTTGTTGTTGGGAGTGAAGTTCCTACGTGGGACATCCTGGTATAGAGTGGTAGATGATGTTTGAGTCAATTGCTTCTTTTCTAAGAGAAAGTCATTCGTCATCTTCTGGAAGCTGGATCTGATGAGGTAGCCTAAGAAGAAGTTGAAGCCTTTGATTTTGACGGCTCTCATCTTAACTCACCGAATATAAGAAGGTTGTTTTCTATTTGAATGGCCATAGCTTGAGTAAGGGCCAAGGTGGGTATTTGTTTCCATAAATGTAAGAAACTTACTTTCGAACTCATGGCATTCAAGAAGAAACACTTCTGATTTTATAATGTTGGCATCATGGCAAGGGACACATAGTTGATTAGTGAATTGAATCCAGTGATAAAATCACACATGGTTTCGTTGGTCTCCTTCTTCATGCGAGTGATTTGTGATAATAACGCAAATGCGTCTTCTGAAGGTTTATATCTATCTTCAAAAGTAGTTCGAAATGTGGCCAAACTGGTGATGGATCCAGTTGGTAAATGTTGGAACCACTCTGCTGCAGGCCCTTGTAAGGTTTCCAAAAAGAGACGTATCGATACGT
The DNA here is from genome assembly GCA_019776745.2 of Taxus chinensis. NCBI lineage: Eukaryota > Viridiplantae > Streptophyta > Pinopsida > Cupressales > Taxaceae > Taxus > Taxus chinensis. Next base: position 194,961,253 of record CM034147.1, on the reverse strand, counting down.
CCTCATGAGTCATTTTCAGAATGCTGTATGACATAATAAACATAGCTATATGCGCGTCCGTGCTTTGATTTCCTCTCCCATCAAATTTCAGGAAATTTTTGTGATTTTCGTGAGGGAGGGGGTTGATTAGATGCAGCAATGCTAGAGGGCCCATGGCATTTCCCCATGGTACAGTTAGATTTTTTGCCATTTGAAAAGCAGGAAAAAGAACATGAGCAGGGAGTGTGGTTCTGCTTAGCAAAAGAGCACTGCAAGTTGATGTTAAGGCACTCTGTGAAATCTGACTCTTTCGTGGAGGTGAGGCAATTCTTGCTGATCGATTCACTAAACTCAGTGATGTGAATCATGCTAGAGTGATACTGAAATTGTGCCTTCGAAGTAGATCAAAAATGGGATCAAATTCTCCACGGGATCTTTTGATACGAGTAAATGGTTCACCCGCCAGTGTACCCGTTCAAATCTGCAACAATTAGGAGTAGATTTACAACGATCTTTTTATTTGTATAGTTGATTTTTTGATTTTTCTACAAAAAATCAGTAGCATGTACTTTTTCAATATTTAATTTTACCCTTTTTTTAATAACAACTGATTGTGGTTTTCTAACAAATATTAACAAGGATAAAACGTGGGTTAACTTAGTAGGCTGATTTTCAGATCTTTGACCTAAATTTTGCAAGGTTTTGAAAATATCATGAAATATCAGAATCTCAGATCTACTAAAATATATAAGTTTTTGTAAAAAATCAACAAACTAAAATCTTCTATTTGGTATAGATCTATGGATTTGTATAAGGAAATTTTCAGTTTTGATCACTTATGTAAAAATTTTAATTTTTAACAAAGAGTTAAAATTTGCAATCTGGTAGTGACTTTTACAGTTTTTTTAGTTATTTCCTTAGTTTGATCCCCAGTGGAGATTTGAAAAAACTTTTTGTCTGAAAAACTATCGGTTAGGTAGGTCGTGGGGAAACATGCCAACAGTGTGCAGTGCATAGCCCCTCTTTGAGACAACAAAGCGAAGCTGGTTTATTGCTAATCTATCAAGCAGGAATATGTGCAAATCTACACTTCTAACTTCAGGGGGTTTGGGATCTCATCCCAGTAAAGGTAGTTCCAATAACAAACAAAAAGGTAGGAGGGAAGGAACAGAGGAGGATAGATCTGAAGGAAGAAAATAAATGAATTCCAAGACAGAAAGGTCAGAAGGTTTATGCTTTGGGATGGTAGTAAACAGAGACAAACTTATTTGCATAAAAAATTAAAGCAATACTGATGAACATATGAAAATAATAGGAATGAATCCAACAGAATAAAAACATAGATCTAACTCAAGAAAGACCTGATGCAAATAACACACACATTAAGCACAAAGTCTGAATATATGTATTAATATTTCTTCTATTAACAAGAAAGCACAAAGTCTTTCTCTACTCATTGCTCTTTTCATACAAAAAATGTCCACCTTGAATACAACAAGTATTCAAGTATTTATAGAAAGAGAGGAAGGAAGAAGACAAAAAAAAACCAACAACCTACAAAATAGCTTACAAGATATTTTAAAAATATCTAAAAAGTCAACAGTTGACTTGAGCAAGTTTTTTGGATGACAACATCCCATGGTGCAACACGGATGAGGTCATCATGTATGCCAACATGCTTTTTAAACATTTTACAAAATTGATCAATGGATCCCAGGAAGAAGAAACTACTCCTCATCATCCCTCTGCTCAAACTTTGTATCCTACTTTTGATCAGGAGAATCGATGTGACACTGTGCTCGATATTCTGTAAACTTTTTGATCATTGCTTGTAGTTGATCATGGTTGGGACCATAAAAATGGTCATGAATGACTTCACAAGTTTCTTTCTCATTCTTGAGCTTGTCAGGTAGTGCAGTGAAAGTGTCGTATGCATCAATTAAAAATCCAATGAAATCACGGTAGGCCAAGAGGTTGTTGATTGACTCTCGATTGAAAGTGACCTCTAGTGCCAAACCTTGAGTGATGATAGCCTTGAAGTACTGGAATTTATCATCTACTTCCCTTAAGTTATATGATTCATTGAGCCTCCCTGGAGACATTTTTATAACTATCTGCTCCATGTTATGTCGTGCGTCCAGGCCTTCATCTTTGATTTATCTATTCTCTCCAGGATATATTCCATCTGGTCAACCTGGTAATCTAAAGCAATGAGAGATTTATTATGTGCACATGGTTGATTGATAACGCCGACCTTCAATAGGTTGTTAGTTAAGTAGTTAATCATGGTTAAGAATGTTTCATGTTGTAACCTGGTGTTATCCAATTATTCAGAGAGGGAACCTGCTACTGCTTGTAGCTCCTTATTTGCTTGAGTTATTTCCTGATAGAGAAATGTCAATTTTCTAATTATTTCTTCACTATCTTTGAGGATCCACTCGATCCATGATGATATTGCCATGCCTTGTTTGCCAATCTTAACATATTCATTCATTTTCTCTTGACTGGGAACTTGAATAGGTTCGGAGGTAGTTACTAGAGGAGTGTTGCCCATTTTCTGCAATGCTTGTAGGAGATGTTTGTTTTGTTCTTTGAGTATTTTTCTCCTCTTTTTCTTCTTGGAGCTTATTGCAGAGAGCATCCACAACAGATAAGGCTTCTCCTTGTAGGATTTCAGATGAAGTCTCCATTGTGACTTGAGTCATTATGAAGTCTGTGGGAGACAGATCTTCTTTTCTCTTGGTGGGATCTGGCTAAGTTATCTCCATGACTCTCTCCTCTGAAGTGCTTTTAGAAAAGTGAGTTATCACTTTCTGCTTCTTGGTTTGCTTCTTTGGGATAATGGAGAAATCCATGGCCGTAATGGGAACTTTTCTCTTATGCTCACCCAGATGATCAGAAATCCAACTAGGACTTATGAGAGTGGGAGTGGAGGAAGAAGAAGAAATGGGAGTGAGAGGGGGAGTAACTGCAGAGGCCTCAGGGAAGTGTACTTAAACACTCGGTGGTGGCATTGACAAGGAGTCCAACGCACTGATGCTTGTGGGGCCTGGAGTTACAAATAGGGAGGAGAAGGACTAGGAAACCGAAGGGATCATCATTAGGATTTAGGAAACATTGGGTGAAAAATCTGCAACAAAGGAGAAGATGGAAGAGGTGGGAGATGGAAGGGAGGAAGGGAGAAGAGAAGACACATCCATAAGGAAAGATGCTTGAATGATAGGAGGAGAGGGAAGAGTGGAAGAAGGGACATGGGATACCTCAGTAGTTGTAGTTGTGATAACATCCTGGGTGGATGTATCCATTGAAATATTTGTTGTTTCTTCTTTACCGAGAGAAACTAGGTCGACTAGTTGTTTCTCATAAGTAGTAGGAGGGCTTTCAGGATCTTTCTCTTGCTTGCCTGGTTCTCCAACCTTGTTTTTTCCTTTTCCTTTCAGCACATGGGCCGGTCTTGGAGGTGCACTACTTGAAGGAGAAGTACTGAAATTGAATCCAAGGTAGGTGAGACCATTCTATTTGCACCAATGTTTGGTGCACTGCAATGTGGGCTTAACCCTTTCCTGAATGGTTTTCGGTGCTTTGGCTCTATCGATCTCCGTGAATGGCCAATCATCCCCATCTATGTCAAGGTAAACCTAATCAATTTCTTGATCAGTCTCTTTGAATTCCTTTGGGATGATGGCTACACCATAGTGGATGATCTTCTCCAGAGCCAGTCGAGAGTGATCATTTTGCCTGATGTCTATATCATGTGTCAGGTTGATCCAAATGTCTTTGATCTCGAGAACATGGATGGGATCAATTTTTTCCTTTGGGAGGAAACTTTGGCAGTTGAAGTTTGGCCTTGATGGGAAGTTGTGCTTTAGATTCAACAACTCTAGCTCAACATACATCTCTCGTGCTTTGGTAAGTGAAGGGTAGGTGTATCATCCAATTGTAAGGGGGAATGGGGTTGCTCCTTTCTTTCTCTTCATGCACTCCTCATGATAAGTTATTAGTTGCCTTGACAATTCCAAGAGGACCTGCTTTGGCCCTGCAAACCTTGGCAGCTTTGTTGGTTCTCCCTTGAAATTCACATCTCTAAGGTACTTGAATGTGGGGAATTGCGTGAACAACATTCCCCATTTCTTTATAGCAGCAATCACACTCGCGCTGGTCTGACCGTGTCTCATGTTTGGCCTCAGCAAGTAGATTACCTCATAGAAGAAGGCATCATTAATTTTAGAGAACTGGGAGATGCTAGCCTCGATCCTTAGCTCTAGGTAGAACTTGTATATTTTGACTTGCGGCCATATCCCATTGCGAGTTAACCCTACAAAATCCTTTATGACGTAGCAACGTATACAATGTAGGAATTCATGTAGAACTTCCCAATTGTTAGAACTTGTTGAAGCTGCTAGGAGATGGTGTCACCGATGATTTCACCCTAGCCGAAGCGTTTATCAAGTGCATTATTGCTCATATTCTCCAGATACCTCAATATCCATTTTTTGAAATAATGGGCATCAGGGAGTCCAAACATTTTGTTTAAGAAGGTGATTTTATCACTCAACTCCTCATTGAAGTCACTACGGTGGATGGTTTGTGGCCATCTACTCACTAGCCTATTGTTCTTCAAATAAAGATCATTCATCATCTGCATGCATTTATCTTCATTATCATCCTATGCCTTTTTGCAGTCCTCAATAATTATCTCCACATATTGTTTGTGATGGGGAATGCCCAGGATCATCTCAAAGTGACGAGATGTCAGGTTTATGATGGTCTGTAGTTCTTTATTTTCAACAGATCTAGTGTCTTTGTTATAGCATCGGGCCACCAACATGATTTATGACACTCACCGAAAGCCAAGTAGCAAAGTACAATCCACTGCCTACTAATTTTTTCATCCACGGGCCACTGCTTGCTTGGGTGGTCCTTACCCAAAAGTCATCCATGTCAATATGACCCAGCTCAGAGTCTCTAATGTCAAGGCTGCACTCTACATATGAGTTAGGCATTCTGACTACTTAGTTTTATCTTTACCTTTAGTTGGTTTCTTGCTTGATGAAGACATATGTGAGCTCAAGGATGGATGTTGTTGTTTTGCAAGAAGAATCAAGGAGGTCCAACACAGAAGAGCCATGTCAACCGTCATGTTATTCATAATTAAATCTCACAGAATGAAGAACAAGCAATTATAAGCCTTAGGGTGCAAGGCACAGGTTTATCGTAGGTTGCAAAGGCTTTAAATTTCTAGGAACACTTTCTGGGGTGTCAACATACAACTTTTTACAACCAGTTAGAAGGGGTGCAGTCAGACAAGTGTCAACATGAAAAAAATTACGCTTGGTGTTGACCTGGGAAAAGTCGTGCCAAGTTGGAAAGGGCGTTATTTGGAGAGGTGTTAGATGGAAAAATGTAGCTCCAAAAGGTAAAGTGCAAGGCACGGATTTGAAGCATGCAACATGTTATGTTTATGTTAATGAAGTTGCACTTGCATCTTAGGAATAATCTACTTTAGCAGGGCGCAGAAAAAGTTTGTGTTACATGTGTTTAATGTGCGCCAAAGCGCAACTTCGGAAGATGTTGCAAGGAAAATCAGTGCGCCAAGGGAAAAAGTGCATGGCATGGATTTGCGTCACAAAACATATTACGTTGATGTTGTGTAAGTGGCACCTGTGCCCCACAAAAACTATTGTGTTCTTTTAGTTGGGCGCGGGAAAAGATTATGTTACATTGGCGTAACTTTGGGAGGTTTTACACGATAAAACATCGCACCAATGGTTTTAATAGTTGGATAATTTTGGAAACTTATCCATGATTTCTCTTCCTCTATCTTTTGGGTTTGTCAGATGGCAAAGAGAGGTTTTTTTTGGTAAGGCAACAAGAAGGGAAAGATGGGTTTTTTGGTTTCGTCGAAGGTAGGGGTCTTCCATATTTACAGATCTGGAAGGAGAGGCAAAAGGGATTTAGTTGGTTTGATAATTTTATTAGGTGTGTTTCTTTATATTTTATCTTTTACACCAACCCTAATACCTAATACAAACAAGAAAAAAACAACAACCAAGAGAGGAGCCACTTACCCAGATTTATAAAAGATGAAGAATGACGTGGGGCCCACAAGCTTGAAAAATTATAGGCAAGGGTGACAAGGATGGATGACAGGCACAGAGAAAATACATTTCACAATTTTTAATTCTTGAAAATGATAGGTGTCAGGTGTATATTTATAGAAAAATTGACATTTATTATCTCACCAACCACCTTTGGCATGCTTTTCAGATCGTCGACATGAAGAAAAATGCGCCTTAGCGCAACCTTACCGATGTTGACATAACATTTTCAGCGTTTTTAGAAAAATTCTTAGAACAAATTTTATGATGATGACATGACAATGAGTGTGCCGAAGGATAAAGAGGGGGCACCTATTTTGGTGTGTCGACACTCCAGAAATTTTACCTGGTGTAAAAAAGGTGCGCAACTTCAGTCATGTCAACATGAAGATGGGTGTGTTGAAGGATTAGCAAAAAGTGACTAATTTTAGCAACATCCTAATTTTTTGAAAGGAAGTTTGGGATTCTTCAAACGTTTCCAAAATCCCTTGGGGGTCAAAACGGAATTTTAGGTCTGGTTACCTGCAAAATTGCCCTTGTCAACTTTGTAGGATAACAGGAATACCCCATGGAGAGGAAGTCCCTCGCAGAGAGGTTTGAAAAATATTTGTGTGAAGGAACCATGAATATCCCATTCAAAAAAAGGGTATAACTACGATATGATTGAATTCACATAGCCTCTAAGGAGGAAAATTTCATTCCAAAGGTGCTACCCTCAGTAGTGGGCAAGGTAGTACAGTTCGTGGTGTATCATCTATTTTACATCACGTGGTTTGAAATGAAGGATGTGATATGGATTCCATGGTGGAAACTAAAATTCATCTTCACAATGTGCTACTTCCAGGTAGTAGTACACAAGTTTATTGATGTGTTTCAGTGGAGCTACAACATGGAAAAGGTAAACAATGACTACCATACTCTAAGGAAAACTTATGTTTATCCAGGTCAATCTACCTGTATCAAGAGGCTTGTTTTTTATGTTATAAGAATGAAGATGGTAAGTTTGGCTATTGGGGATAGCAGGGCCATGATTATCTATCTTAAACTCAATCCTAGGATGGAAAATGGAAAGTATGTGGAGAATGAGTTCATGCTCCCAAGGCTGCCTGAGGGAAAACACACAGTTGAAAATGCGGCAGCTCCAAATCCTATCTCAACCATAGAAGGAGACGGGGAAGAAGAACTCAACGAGGATAGTGGAGGCTTAGACCATAGAGGCCAGAGGCAACCCACAAACAAAGTAGAAAGTGATAGAGTAGATACTCCCCCTTAGATGTAAGGAGGAGAAGAATACTTGGACATGGGTAAATTTCACAAGGAATGCCAATTTAAAAGGGTGTTTAGAAGAACCAGAACCCAAGGCACAAGAACATCTCAACCTTTATGAAGGTCACCTCAACTCTTTCCTAAAAATAATCACTTGAGAGAAAGGGAAAAAGAAAGTTAAAGCTTAACAAGGAGGAAGAGGAGTCTGAAGAGAGCACGCCGGGAACCCCCGTTCAACCTGAAGATGTTGAGGAACCCTGAGATGAATAAATGAGAGATAAATAAGAAGGGGTGATAGGAGAAGAAGAAACTATGCAAAACTAACCCAGCATGCCCATTACGACTTATGAAGAAGAAGGGATAAATCCAGACCTTGGTGCCTAGGTTCTTAAGGGGACTAGGACAAAAAGAGAGAAAGCAAGTGAAGAGTATGTTGTCCCTAGTATGGACTATACTAAGGATACAAGAAAAATTATCTGTACCCAGTTTGAGAGCACTGTGGGCCTTAATGAGTTATATAGATGGGAACTGATGGATCCAGATATGGCCACTACATGCAAGGAAGCAATTATCTTGGTCCATGTAGAATCATATGGATGAACCAGATTTTGACCTGTTTCATGAAGAGTAAATAAGGCACCCTAGAGTAGACACATGAAAATAAAACCTACTTTAATATCTGATGAGTAGGCCAGATATGCAATGGTAAAGGTATCTATTGAGGTTGCATGGAGAAACATTGATAAGGACGCCATGATTTGAGTGCTTCTTGAGGATAACAAGGGTAAAACTACAGAGATAACACATTTAAAGGAAGAAAAGGAATGAGAATGTGTAAGGAATGAGGCCTTCGTTATCATTTCTCCAAACTTTGAAGGATGAGATGAACAAAGCCAACCAAGCTCTTAATTTATGTGTGGCACCGGAAGCAGTAATAAGGACTAGAACTCTAGTTGAAGATAATGAATTTTTGACAGTGATGAAAGATGAGACACTGAGGTGTGTAGAAAGATTGGAACTGGTGAAAAAAAGTGTGAGACCCTCATAGCAGCCCATGATCCACAAAAAGAGAGGATTGATGAGATTGGGAAGCTCATAACACAAAATATTGATCCCCTAGACGAAATGATGTCAGGTATGGCCAATGTTTTCCTAGTACTAAAGAATGAGAAAGAAAATATCACTTAGGATGAATTGGATGCCATAGCCATAGATATTCTAGAGAAGACAAGGACCATGATAAGTGACTGAAAAACATTAGAAGATGAAATCAAAAATGAATATCCAGAGCTAATTCTCCCAGTTGAAGAAGGGGGTTTTGTAGAGTGAAAATTCATTCTTTTGTATAGTTTTTCATTAAATATTTCATTCCTTATTCTCTATTATTATGAACATTAGAAAGAATTCCCATTTCTAGGATGCTAATGTACATTAGTGTGGGGTAATGTTAAGCAGATAGAATTTTTCTCTAAGGAGAAGACATGCAAAGGATGCATGTGCAGGAACAAGGTGTATTTGAAGGTGCGGGAAGATAGGTAAGCAAACACGGGCCATAACACTTTGGCTCAAGACTTAACCATTTTTATGGATAATAGATATTTTTGGAGATAACGTGTGAAGCACACATAGAGATGAATACTTGCGCTACACCCAATGGTATTTTGGGAATGAGCAGCTGATAAGTGCCATACATGGTTTAAGCTAATAATAGGATTTCTTCTTAGAGTTAGCTATATGACATCTATTATTGGAGCACTTGCATGTTGTGCATGCCATTGTAAAGGTACATGGATATTATCAGTATGTTACCTATTTTAATAAGTGCATGGGCGATGAAGGGAAATTCCCCACCTCTATAAATATGTATTCAACTATGTATTTTAGTGTGTGTGGGTTATTATAGAGTTATGCTACTGGTTCTGATGTGTGCATGACTCATGGGGATACTTTATAGTGTAAGAATATTTTGTGTTTTACAGTGTTTAATGTAATGCAGTATATTGGCTAGATAATGGTGTTATACATAACTAAATTTTGTCCTTGTATGAGTAATCTAATTATCGTTATTATTTAGTTCATGATTCTCTAAGATTTAGATCTGGTTTATGCACTATGAAATCTTTATGATTAGTTATGGATCTGAATATGTATTATCATCATCACAGTATGATCATGCACAAGAAACTCTAAAGAGGGGCTTGGTACCTTTGCGCGCTTTGGGTGAGATCTCAACTCATGTTGAGTGATGTGTCAACACACCTGGGTTTTTCATAGTGGATTCTAGGTTGCATCAACAATCCATTAATCATGGTAGGTGAGAATATTTTAAGGTTCAAATAGTTACCAATTTTGGAATGATGGAACATAGGGTCCTTCTATATGAACATAACAATTAACCCATCCTAACAAGGTGACAAAATGCTTATGTATACTTCTAAAAAAAATCATACAACTAGTGAGAGGTCCTAAAACAAAATACTCTAGCATGTAACTTACATTGTAACCATTATAAATATGTTTATTGTTTGATATAGTAAGGGGTATGGAAAGTACTCAATTATTACACATCCCAATCCTTATGGTGCTATTAAGATTAGATACTCATACAGTAGCAGAAAGAAATTTTTCAAGTAGTTTGACCATTCATATTATCCCTTACAAATTTTAGGCATGCAATAGAAATTTACACAATAATGGTGGTTTATTTGTACATTCTACCTGTGTTCAATCTTATAAATTTATCCATTCCATATTCAAAATTATAAGATACAAGTTATAATTATGTTTGCTAAGCATATTTCTTATAAGTTTTCTAATCAATGCATTCCTTATATTACGATATCCTATATCTTGTATCATTAGGGTCATCACCAATGCTGACATGATTTCTCTCGATTCTATATAGGAAGAAAAATTTATTCATTCTAATTCTAGGCGAAGTATAAGAGGTTTCTTGCTATTTTTACAAATTTTTATTTCTTCTATTAAACCAAAAAATTAGAGTAAGGATCCATCTTCCTAGTGTCCAAATTTACTTATAAGTTTCAAAATTCCAAGGTTCCCAATCAGGGATCTAATATGATCAGGTTTTCACATTACCAATTACATTGTAATGGGTAGTAAGAGATAATCTTATCACATTATTCATTTCATAGGAACAATAATTCATTAACCAAAACATAACATACCAAATTTTCAAGAGTTTACCAAAGAATTACATGCATCACCGATGCACTCTAAGTGGGTCTCTATAAGTGTCAATATGAGTTATGATGAAGGCACACATTATAGTTACCAATTGCGTTTACCGGTTCAAGGAGTTTAGACTAGTATGGGGAGAAAAACAATGTTTATAGATTATACTCAAAATAGGTTTACTATAAGAAAGGTTAGTTTCCCAACAAAACTTATATCCACACAAAATGCCATCAACCAAGAAATCAAGGTAGCAAGGGGGAGAAATTATCCCATAGGCACCACACTTCCTCACCGAGAGCACAACAAAATAGTAAGAAGGTCGTCAACTAATTTACTAAAACATAGCCTCTAATTGCAAGAGTTATAGCCTTGGATGAAAGATTATGACATAACCATAATTAAGGTTGGACTCCTATGACCTATACAACCAAAACCTCCAAGCACAAGTCCAAAAAGGACCCAAATGTGTCCATAATTGTCTAACCTAACTTAATGCTAATATATTGTAGTGTGGTATTTTTTAAACAATACAAATATCAAGGCAAGGGTATATCCACGTATGCGTCCCAGAGAGAAAAATAAGCACACTTATTTAAGAACCATTCTACTTAAGTATAACCAATTTTACCCAAGGTACATACAGTCCACTGATGATCTTTTCTAAAATAAAACAAGGGAACCACATTAGAAGTTGAGTATTCCCATTAGTGGACCATCACATAAAAAAAAAAATTATCCAAACCAATAATTATCTAAGAGTTATTCTAACCCTAACAAAATCCATAAGTCCATAGCGAATATCACATCTATTTTGACAAGGAACAAAGCTCCTACCAGGGTGTAAAATAAACACAACCGCCATCAAAACTGCCAACTATACCACATGACATGGAGAACTCTCTCCCTAGAAGGGATGGGTAATGAAATAGTTATTCCAAGGTCTAGGCACACAAATTTCCATTATTCCAAAACCAAAGGCATGACTTGAAGCACCTAAGAAGACAACCAAGAAACCTAGGGTGTTACCCCATACAATGAGAGATCACAATACAAACAGTGTACAACTAGCTCTTTAGTAGACAAGAAGAAAACTACATAACATTTTTGAAAACATTTAGCCAAGTGGCCATTGAGACAAACATGATTTGAGTTACCAGATTAAGGTAAAATCCAAGAAATATCGGCAATCAAGAAAATGGCTAAGTAGCCGCATTGCAATCTTTGAAAATATCACAATAAGATAAAAATAATAAACAGAGTCTCAGAGCTTCTCAATCAAATCAATAAAATGGTGGCCCTTGATAAAATAATTTAAGTTTACACATATAAAACACAAGAAATATCAACATTACAATCACTTTGCAGCCCTTCGTGGGCCGCCGGTAGGGGTAATCAACATCGAGATCACATCTCAAAATAAACATACAAACTCAATCTACTATGACATCATGTCATGATATATACTCTACCATATGGGAATTAAGACCTCAAAGCAACAACACCCATCCTACCACCCTCACAAGCTTGATCCTAGTAGTAATCCAATTTCAACAACTGAGGCAACTTCCGGAAGCCATAACTTTTTCAACACAACTTCGATTGACTCCATTAAAAAGGTGTCGGAAAGCTTAGGATGCATAAAATGTTGTGAAGGGGCACAAAACTATTTTTGGAAAAAATTTAACCCCGAAAACCTCATGGAAAAGCTCCAAAATGTAATTTTTAAACTGTTGTCCAAAAATAGTAATTTCTAGAAAAAAAAATTTTGAGAAATTTTCACATAGGTTTTCTGTGGAAGTCAAATCACTTCACCTCCCTCAGGGTTGGTGACCTTCCACATAGGAAAAAAAACAATTTTAACAATTTTGATTATTGTTATTATTATTTTAATCCTAGAGGTTTCAGTGTCCTAGGTTTAAGTATCGATAACTGGTTATCGTGTTCCCATGTCTGCCCAGGGTCCAAGCATTGAACCCACGGCTCTGATACCAAGTGTAATGCCCACAATTTCGACACACAAAACCCATGATAAAATATAATAATTAAATAGGAAAATTACGGAATAATTTTTTTAAAAAGGTTGTCACAAGATATCCAACAACTAGATTAATTATTTCTCTTTAATGAGCTGCACATATCTAAAAAGTTACTGTAGCTAAATTAATAATCAAATATTATTGATTCCTTCCAAATCATTTTGGGTTTAAATCCCCTTTTATGATTCTTGTTAATTTCCATTAGTTAACTCTTATAATTCATTATTTAAATTACCCCTTCTCACAAAATTACTTAATTTATCCTTATAGTTCTAATGTCATTTTTTTACTAAAAAAACTAAGGCTAAAGTCACAACTTATCCTAAACATCAATTGGCCCCATTCAACCCATTAACCATACCTTTTATTTAATTATCCATTCCCACAAAAATCACATCACTTAAAGTTGTATGAAGAAATCTCATCCCTTAGATTAACTCATTTTGGGCCCTTGGATTAGAAATGCCCTAAAAATCCTTATGAGGTCTTCTTATTCATTGTTTTACCATATTTTCTCATTTTCACTTTGCATGTTTTGGATAAGAGGGGGATAAAATCCATGGAAGGTTGCTCATACGCTTTTGGATGGATACACACAGATTTATAAGATTGTTTGATTTCTTTTGGATCTCTCTCCTAGGTTTTACCAAGAGTATTATTACTTTTAGTTTAACTTATATATATACAAAGATAATGTTTTGCATATATATATATGTTATACTATGCCTTTTATTAGTTTGGCCAAGGTTATAACACAACACCTAAAAGCAATTATGGAGGGAAAATATTATTTTGATTTGAAATACTAGATATAGAACTATCTTCTTATAACCTTGCATGGAATTTTACTATAATTTAAACACTTCAATATGCTAACTTTTACAAAAAAGAAAAGAAAATATTTCCTTTCTTTCACAATAACACAAATGACATCCATTTCAAGAAAAGCAAGTATACTTCCATGTAATAACACTAATCTTTTAAAATGAAAACATATTACACTTTTGAGTCAAATATTTAAATTTTAAACTAAAATTTTCCCATTCCAAACAAGGATAATTTCCATTAATGGATCAATTACACACATGACATAGATTTACTAATGTAAGGAGATATTGTTACAACTAGATTGTAACTTCACATGTCTCTTTTCCTATATATATATATATATATATATAATCAATACAAATTAATCTTACATAATCCATTTAAAACAGTTTAAACTTTAAAATTCAAGAAACAAAGCCCTCCATTTGTGTGGAGATAACATGGTAACAATTTTACAAAAGTAGGATTCATTTTTCTCTTGATCTTCTACAAAACAACTCTCTTAAGATGACAACTTGAGGTCCTCCATTTCTCAAAAATCCAAGCACGAAAAAAGAGAGGAGTAGGCAATGTTCTCCACCCAACCTATAATCCAATGAAGAGAAGCCATCCTCCTCATTAGCCCCTGAGCCCCAACAATGAAGAAATAGGAGGTATCAATCAACCAAGATAACTTTTACATGGCTTAAACAAAAATCATTCACACAAACTTTCTACACAATAAGCATGATAAAAAATCACAACATACAATTTTCCAAACACATAAACCTGCAATCCAAGGCAAGGGACAAAAAAAACATTGGGAATCACTTATGCCTCCCAATGGGATTAGGTGCCCACCTTAAAAGCCTCCAAAATCCTAAATCACATATCAACAAGACTCTTATGCCTCCCTCAAAAATCTTATACCTCCCTTAAGTTCTCTTATGTATCCCTATAAACTCTTATGTCTCCCTCAAACTCTTATCCCTCCCTTAATAAACATAACAAGATAAATAAGAAATATTTATTATTATCATAAGGTGGGACACCTAACCAAAAAATTCATCCAAATGCATAACATTTACTCTTATCCCTCCCTCAATAGATTCCCATTTTATTTTTCCTAAACAACCTTAAAGCCATTATATTCCGCAAACAAAAAAACACAACATTCTTTCATTTATAACCATTTACACCACAAAATAGAAATAAGAATGAATGGGAGAATTCCCTACCTTTCAACTGCAAGAGTATCCAATTCACAAGCATAAGCTCCAAGATTTTCCAAGTCCAAAACAACCACAAAACAATCATCCAAGCTTCAAATAAAGGATTCAAAGGCCAGATCCTCTAAAATACAAGAGTGATAAATAAAACATCTAACCCCAAAACCTTAAATTAAACTTGAATAAATAGAAAAAGAGAAGAGGAGGGTGATGTGGCTTCATGTAGGATGCCACACCACTTCTCCTCAACTCCACATCATATGGTCAAACACCAAATTCAAAGCTCATAAATTGGTGGTTGGGAATATGAAAAATTATCCTTACATACACAAACCAAAAGTAATACTACAAAGGACAAAATTAAAATCCCCTGTAAGAAGGTGTAATTATTTAATCTTTTTAGCCTCCAAAACACATAATGGGGCCTAATTTTGACCCCTTAGCCCACATGTCTAGTTGGTAGATGAATTTAAGATGTGTGGGACAAACTTAACTTGTCCCAAAAGTCTCCAAAAATAACCATTAAGCCAAAATCCGAGTTTGACATACAAGGTTGAGTACACAACACTAAATCCATTCAAATCCATAGTAAAATCAAGGATAACCTACCACAATTTAATAACCCTTTGGTCACATCCAATTTACAATAACTATCAAGATTAATCAACTTAATTAGATCACATTAACTAACAATAATAAAGTGAATCAAATTACTATGATAAATCACATACTCAGAAAGTAATTAAAATGAAAAAATAAAATAACACATTTACCCAAGGTCACATTTGAGGACACCCCCCAATGGGGACCTCCTAACAACTTATCAACAACATAACAACATACAAAAAACACAAGTTGCCAAGGTAACTTGTTTTTAATACCCAAATTCCTTCATTGTTGATCTCCTATCCCCTTTTGTTTGTTCTGGTACAATTTCCTACACAATCAAAACAATACGTCTCTGGTCTCGTGACCATATTAGTGATATTAAAATAATAAAACACACATATACATATCAATTCACATCATCAAATAACATAACTATATCATCACTAAAATAAATCAATTCAACAATTGTTTAAAATTTCAATATATTTCAATTCTATCATTTCACCAATCAACCATAAGGTTAGAAGACTAGCTACGTCATCTAACAAAATCTATGTATCAAAATCCAATATGTTAGTGCATACAAAAGGTAGTAACTTTATATCATCATCAATACTACGATATCAATCCATGCACATAATTCACACTATGATTCACTACAAACCCATAATCAAAATATATATAATGTCTAGCAAAATACTAATCAAATATAGTAATGTCGATCTATCAAAGTCTACCGATACAATATGATAACAAAGCTGAGGTCTCCAATCCGAGGTAAGAAAAAATCCTAGTAAGATCAATGTCGAAGGGGAGTGGGCACTACAAGAGGGGATTTTAATTTGAATAAGGATATATAATATATTTTTTAGATGTTACTAGATGTTAATGAATATTCAATCAGATATATAAATAAATTTTCCAATATTCAAACTTTTTCAAGTAATTAAATAATAATCTAGAAAGAAGTTTCATTCAATTAAGGCACATACTAAATAGAGTAATATAGAAGAATATGAATGCACATAGCTCTTTGATTGGTCTAGAATATGATATATATGTGACAAGTGGATGAAATGGCTATAGATATCCTACATATGCTTTGTATATCATTTTGGAATTGCACTATGCAGAGGGATGAAACTATTCTCTTCATTAAAACCTCAATCCATTGTGGCTAAGTTGCTTCTTCCTCTTTAATATCCTCAAAATCTACTACAACATCCAATAGAGTAATATATAGTATGGAGCTTGGTTCAAGAAAATCCGCAAAAGAAATATCAAAAGATGATGAAGAATTGGACTTAGAGATTTGATTAAGAGAATATCCCCTAAAAATCACACATTTTTAGCTTGCTTCGCGATTCTTTGATTTTTTAAATTATTTTTTATGATGAATTTTATATTTCAATAGTAATAATTTTTTAATCTATTCAAATCTTGAACAAGGTAAGTGTATAGAAATCTTCAGCCAATTTTTTAAGATGTAATAGGTATTCATTCCACCAAAATCACCTAGACTACAATTCCAACATTTGATCTCTCTTAAAACTTGTACCTTATTGTATGACCAAAAAATCTTTTAGACCATCTCACATGGTACAATCCATTCAATATATAGTACAATTTTGAGAACACAATCACTTATAAAAAGAATAGATTCCAGGAGAAAAACAATGTGCAAGGTTCTTTTTTTAATACCTCTCTTTGTAATTTTGTTTAGGAAAATATTAGGTACCCTATTTGTTACATCATAGAGTCTACCAAAAAATATATAATGAATTCTAAACTGAATTTCAAGAAAGTGTTCAATTTGATGTATGCTTGAACGGGATTCTAAGTCTAAAAAGAGTTCTGAATTTTTTTCTTTTGTATCAAGCATATGTTGGAGTTTTGAATCCAGTAAGTTACAATATTTTTTTATATATGTTTTACCCATAATTTCAAAGTTTTCAGTTAGAACTTATATATTTTTCCTTTAAATTATTTTTGGGATTAAATTTTAATATATCTCAAAAAATAAGTTAAAATAAATTATTATATAGGTATATGCTTCTTAACTTGTAAATAAATTTATTAATCAATAATATAAATGCATGTATAAAGATTCCAATATTTATATATTAATTCAATAATATTCAATAAAAATAGATGGGATTGTGACAACAATCTCTATATTGTTCATTCATCCATTAAAATTGCAAATGATTTATGTCACCTATGAAAATTAGATACATAATCGACCTACCGGCTGGAGCATGTGTTATTTTATTAAAGCAATATATTTATGAAGTCTACATGTCCAAGTTTGGTTCATTACTCTAAGCGAGCAAGGGTTTCTTTTTCTTAAAAACTAGAGTCACGAGCTCAGTCATGTTGGAAAATATATTCAAGACTTTATTCTCCAGAAAATATTGATCAAACATGACAAGTGCTTTTCCCTATGTAAATATATGCACTTATTTTTTAATATTATTTTCAAATTGCAAAGTTTTTGTTTAATGCATGCTTGTATTTTTTTTGGTGAATCACAAGTGGCCTCACCCTTGTAAATTTTATATAGGAGTTTTAGTTATTTTATAATACAAATTTTTTAGTAGTGAAATTCTATCGAAATTTCAATGTATATGAGTTCAAGCTCTTCTTATTGATTATTAGAGAAAGGAAATTACATTTTACTATTTTTTTCCATTCTCCACTCTATATTTCCTTTTAGTATCAAGGCAACATGATTTAGCATAGTCCAATATTATATATTATGTTTAGTTTGTTTGCAACCATTCTAAAAATTACATCTACTACTAGGTATAGCCTCACAAACCCTCACCTTCCATAATTTAATAAAAAAACTACGAACACTTGTGTATCACTAAAATATCTCTATTTCACTACCAATCCCTGTGATATTTAGCTGAAAATGGTTACCTAAAACCACTCAATGCATCAACATTATCCATATCAAAGTATAGATAAGATTAAAAAAATTAAGTATTAAAAACTTAGAATATACTTTAAAACAATATTTATGAAACAAAATAAATTTGTAGATTCATTCTTCACTCAAATTATTGGTTTTATTAATGACATAAGGTCTCATGGAGATATTCCTAAACATAAGAAAGTTGATGAAAAAATACTGAGGAGTGTTCCTATTAAATTTGAATCTATTATTGTAGGAATTGAAGAGACTATCAATTTTGCATAGTTCATGGTAAATGAATTACATGCCTCCCTAATTTCACATGAACATATGCACATTCACTCCATTTCATTTAATCCTGATTTTAAAACCTAAGCTTCTATCAGCCATTAAAGCAGAAAAAAAGATTCCATTCAAGAGGAAAATGAAGAAGTTAAAGAGGTGGTAGATCTAGTTCTAAAAACATAAAGTGGCAACAACCAAAATCAAAACCAAAACCAATCACATGGAAAAGGTTGTGACAAGTCTCATGTCTAGTATTGTAGACACCTAAACTCCACTTTCACGGTCTTATTACTCAAAGCACACTGATTACCCTCATTCTTACCATTTCCATTATCATTAGTGATTTTCACTAATTAACTAATGTTTCCCTCTATTTTGGTAAATTAATGACACTTTGTTGGTTACCTAACCTCTTTCACATCCACGATGCCAATTTAAAACACATCCTAAGTCATAATTCTCTTCCGAGAAAACAATTAGCGATTTTAACTAACTAGGCCTATTTACCCTTGTTTTGTTCGATAAAACCTATTATTGGATCAAACCCCTCTTCCAACCATTCAAACTGACCCCTCTTCCCTCTAAGACATCACAAAAGGGTTCAAAATCTTATGATATCCTCTTAATTGGTCAATTAAGCCACCTCACATGCTAATCACTTGTTAATTTCACTAATCATGATTAACAAGCTTTAATCTACTTTATCCTTTAGTCCCACATGCACCATGTTGCAAGCTTTCCCCAAATAGAAAGCTATATAAAGGAACTCACATATATGTTTACACTGTACACAATACTTTGATTAGTATATCATATAAGAAATATGACTAAGTGCTTTAATTCCTTCTTAGATTAGCTTGCTCAATATTTGCATCCAATCTTTATGTTGGTTAATATATGGATATCTAATATGGCCTTGTAGCCACTGTTAGAGAGATCCTCTCACCATTTGTGGGGTAGCAATAAACATAATTTGATTTACTTTAGAACTATTTAGGTTTTTGCTAATTACTTATCATCTCACCTAGTAAGGATGCTTGTAGATTGAATGTTTAATTTTTCTGATGATAAATATTTGAATTTTTTTAGATTTTATAGATGTTTTTGAAGCCATGTACAATAAAACAAAGAAATGTGGATGCCCCAGTGTTAGATGGGATGTATAAGGGAAGAATTCCACGCACATGTGTAAGAAGGTAAAGATGAAAAGTTTCCCCAGCATTACATGGGAAGATTCAAAAGAAAACTCTTTACACGCAGAAGTAGGATAAACCAGATCAAGGAAAAGAAGGACACTTCCAAAAGTAACTCAGATGCAAAAACACACTAGCTTAAGAAAAAGCTATCAAAATCCTAGACTTGAAATGCTTGCGACCAACGGACCCTCCCATGGTGCCAGAAACCAGTTTTCACCAAAGGACCTATTCAAAGTGCTGCAATTTTGTGGTTTTTACTATTGGATGCACCTATTTATTTCTCTTTTTATTTTTCTCTTTTTATAATTTTTTTGTTTTTCTGATATTTTATGGACCCCACAATTAAGCGTAGAAATGCTTAAGCTGCATTGCAGTCATGGCTTCTCAAAGTTCCTGACCATCCAAGTAAACAAGTTTGTAGGCTCCGAAACCAAACATTGTGACCATAACATATAGCCCCAACTAGTTAGGCTCGAATTTTCCCTTATTTTTCCAATCCTTGCTTGTGTTGAATTGATTTTATTTTAACACCAAGTCTCCTACCTTAAATTGACGAGGTATCACTATTTTTGTGTAGCTTCGCCACACTCGATCCTGATACACTTTAAGGTGATCTAGAGCATGAAGTTGTTTTTTATTTAATAACTCCAACTATGCTAGTCGAGCTACTCTATAGCATTCAAGCAGTCTCTTATCTCTATCAGCAAAGAGGGGATCTCAATCTCTAGACATAGTATGTCTTTTGTGATGAATACTAGGGAATATGAAGTCACACCTATATGAGCGTAGATAGACATTATGAATTCTTAGAGGGTAGGGTGAATCTGTAAATCGTAGTTATGGCCTATGGTATTCACCATCTTCTCCATAATAAGGACAAAAAATTTATTAGAACCTTTGGCTTTCCCATTACCTTGAGGGTAATATGGGGTTGAATACTTCAGATTTATTTGAAAACACTTACACAACACCTTCACAATTTCATTTTTAAAGGACTTACCATTTTCACCTACAATGGCAGAGGGAATGCCATATCAATAGATTATGTTGTTCATTATAAACTTGGATATCTATGCACCTTGGACATAGGTAAGAGGAACAACGTCTACTAATTTTTTTAAATATTCAGTTGCAGTGATAATTAATTTTTTGCCATCTGAGGATGTAGGGTTAAGATACCCTATAATATTAAGCCCTTGCTTTGAGAAAGGCCAAGGTGTCATGATAGGTTGTAATGATTGTGCCGGCACATGTAACAAATTTCCATACTTCTGACATTGCAAACATTTCTTCACATATTTGCAGCAATCATTCTCCATGGTAGGCTATTAGGAACCTAATCTTAGTATCTTCTTTGCTAAGATGACCCCATTTGTATAGGCCCCATAGATGCCTTTGTGCACCTCATTAATCTATAGGATGGATTCATACGAATTGAGAAAGTGTAACATATTCCCATCATATCCTTGATGGTAGAGAGTGCCCCCAAGTAGGGTATAGTGGGATATACAATGGATGAGGTTTCTTTTGTTAGCACGATAAGTTTTGATGGGAAATGTTCCATCGTGAAGGTGGTTAAAAATGTCTACATACCAAGGGGAAAGGGGACCAACAACTTCACATACCAAACAATATTTGGGTATGTCATATGCTAGTGTCTGTAAATTTTCTATGAAGAACAACATATCATTTTACCCATGTGGAATGTGCAACATAGACCCACTACTGCCACAGCATCCGTTGCTTGGTTTTGTCCTCTTGCGATTTTTACAAATGTAATTTTCTCAAAATATTCCTTCAGAGAATCGACCATTTTCTTATATGGAATAATTTTCTGATCTTTAAATTTATACTCATTTGTTACCTATTTGATAATCACCATGGAATCACCGATCACGGTCACTTGTTTGATGTCCCACTTGATAGCAAGTTTCATCCCTGTAATAAGGGCTTCGTATTCTGCTTTATTATTTATACATGGGAACTCGAGTCAAAATTCTTGAGGGATCATGTCTTCTGGAGTGATTAACACAACTTCGGCACCTGAACCATGAAAGGTAAAGGAGAAATCATACTATAGTTTCCATATAATGGATTCCTCAAGGTGTAATTTAGATGCATCTGGAAGTTCCACACTCAAAGGTTCACTACCTAGCAAAGGGGATTCACCTAGTTGATCCACCAAAACCTACCATTTTACTTATTTTAGGTGAACATAATCGATGTCAAACTGGCTGAGAAAGATGATTCAATTGGCCATCTTTCTTGTAAGTGTGGGATTTGAAAATAATTACTTTAATGGATCAAATTTTGAGATAAGCTTGACCTTATTATTTAGCAGATCATGACATAGTTTTTGAAAGGTAAAAACTAGGGCCAAGAAATCCTTTTCTATCTATGTGTAGTTGATCTTGTAAGCGATCAATGTTCGGCTTAGGTAATATAAAACATTTTCTTTATGATTCTTATCATATTGGGCCAACATTTCCCCAATTACAAAGTACGCAGCAGAAATGTAGAGTAACGATGGTTCAATTGCCTTTCATGATATTATAATGGGGAGTTTGGCCAAATATTTCTTGAGAAAATCAAATGCTTGTTGTTGTTTTGGACCCTAGTGAAAAATGACATCTTTCTTTAGAAGATACATGAATTTATGGCACTTTTCTGCAAGATGAGAGATGAACCTTATAATTTCTTGGATCTTTCCTTGCAAGCTTTGCAGTTCTCTGATACTTTTTGAAGGACACATTTCTGTTATAGGAGTAACCTTTGCAGGATCTACTTCTATTCCTCTTCGTAAAACAATAAATCACAATAATTTTCCAAATAGCACACCGACGATACATTTCTCTGGGTTTAGTCAGTCCTTGTAGTCCCTTAGACGCTAAAAAATGCATTACAAGATCTTTGGGTGATCTTCCCAAGTGCTAGATTTTTCCAATTTATCATCCACATAATCTTCCATTATGTCACTGATCATATCATGAAATATTACAATACTTTCCCATCGATAGGTCGCGCTTGCATTATTGAGGCCAAAGGGAATGACTTGATAACAAAAAGTACCTCATGGGGTGGTAAAACTCCATCTTATGTTGGTCCTCCTCAGCAATTTTTATCTACTTATATCTCAAAAATCCATCCATGAGTGATATCATATCGTACCCAACTATTGAATCAACAATCATGCCGATGTTGGGAAGAGGGAGGTAGTCCATAGGACAAGCTTTATTGATGTCTCAGGTATCGTTACGAACGTTGAGACCAACAGGTTTCTTCTATACTAGGACTAAATTACAAATCCACTCTGAATAATCAATAGGACTAATGAAGCCCACTACAAATAATATTTCTAACTCTGATTTGACCAACAAGGTGATGCGATGATGCATCTTTTGGAGATTTATTTTACGAATTCAGCATTTGGGTTTATAGAAATATTTTGCACCACTAATAAAGGATCAAGTCCTGGTATATCTGCATAAGATCAAACAAAGATATCTATAAATTCTCTTAAAAGAAACACAAAAATATTTTGTTCTTGAGTTGAAAGAAAATCTCCTAACTTGACTATTCTAGGAAATTCCTCTGTGCCAATATTGACATCTATCGTCTCCTCTATGAGTAACTTAGACTCATCCTCCATGCATGTAGGATTAGGGGGGAGATTAAGATTTTCTTATGTTAAAGGTGGCTCAAAGAGATTCTCACCTTCAAGTGGCTTAACTATTTTTTCTGTTGACTGTGCTTTTTGTTTGTCCACAAGCACCTTTAAGAGGCTTTCACTATAGGACTTGGACTTGTTATTTTTGCAAGGATTTTATTTAGAATTTTTTCCCTTGTTTATTTTTTTTATTATATCACCACACAACTTGGCCTACTCCCCAAAATATACAAATGCATTAATATTAATGGATAATCCTTTCTTGTGGTCATTTATTGGAATACTACCAAGAATACCAAGGAACTCACAAATAGCTTCATCATTTTGAAACACATTGATTGGCACGTGTTTTTATTGGTTCCAATTCAGGAGTGATGGGTAAATAAGGTTAAGTTTCTGAATGGTAAGGGATACAGAGGGGGTTATAGTAATGATATCCACATCGGAAAACAAGCTTGTGGAGGTAAGCTCTTCATAAAGACTACATCAAGAATTTGTTTCACTTTCGCATTCAGATGGACTATCTTCACATTCAGAAGAGGTATCCTTGAGCTCTGAGTGATGATACCCATACTACTAGATTCCAATACCATGCGTACCCACTTTATGATGAGGTATTGGGAGAGCCTCTAGTGTATCTTGCTCATTGCTGCCGTAGCCACGTCCTTTGTATCCCATAGCAAGTATAAATGGATTCAGGATAACATACTTATGTGATTGGTAACATAGATCCATTTCATCATCTTAAAGATGAAATATGATGTATTTGAGTAGCTTTTCATCTTCTAATAATCCACCAAGAGTGAAATCATCAAAAGGGAATTTTTCCCTGGATCTTTAAAACTTGTAACAAGTCCTACCATGCACTTTGGCTAATAGGGAAAGATCTTAAACCAGAAGGGTGTGCTAAAGATCATATTATCTATAAATTTTTGCTCTAATCTTCATCTCCCACAGAGAAAAAGGAGACTCTGGTGTAGAAGCACCATTTTCATTGCGAGATAATTTATTTGGATCCACTCATGAAGAGAGGGACTTTGATTGAACTAGAACATATATCTCTATAGAAGGACATTCATAAATTGTGGAGAAGTAGCCCAACAAAGCTCTATAATGAGAAAAATGTTTGGGATCTCCCTGAATAGTGAGGGTCTATCCATCATGATGTAACTTTAAGCACTAATGATACATTGAAGGTACGACTTGCATGACATGAATCCATGGGCGACCGAGAAATATGTTGTAAGGGAGATCCAAGTCTAAGACATGAAACTTTGTATCATGATTGATAGGACATAGTTCCAGTGAGAAAGTGATCATACTGATTGATTCATTCTTCCTTGTCATACGCCTTTATGGTGGTGACCTTTGTCTCTAAATAAGCTTTAGTGCCCCCTAGTTTCCAAACTAGCTTTAGAGTAATTTTTTTAAAACCCGATCCACCTTCCATAAAAATTCATTTTACCTTTTTACGTTTGACTATGACTTCAACATATAAGTGTAAATTATGAGAGATATTTTCTTCTAGGATTTTCATCAGATTAAAGGTTATATGCTCTGTAAGTGCAATCCGTGTTACCATTTCTTGCAAGTTTGTAGGGTCAATATCAATGAACACTCCTCATCCTTGTAATGTATTAAAAAGGATTTATTTATGAATGTTAGGAATTTTAAGAAGGTACAAGATCGAAATCTTAGCCTTGGTTTTTGCTAATTGTTCTAACACGTCATAATGATTGTATTGAGGAGTACGGGGAGGAGGTTCTAAAATAACAAGGCGAGATCATCACGTTGCCATGACACACTCCCTTGATTTAATCTTTAGCATGTTGATATGCTCGATAGGTGGATCAACACAACCTATTAAGGCATCAAAATGATCAAACTGGTCTGTATTTGAAACATAATTAGCACTCTTGGTTTGAGATGACTGCATCTGATCCGAATTTTCCTTTCCTTTGTTGTTATTAGGGAAATTTTCTTTAATGATCCCCATGTTTACATTAGGATATTTCATAAGGGTGGTGGAATCCATTTCAACTTCACCACTATCAATTAAGTCCTGAATATAGTGCTTCAATTTCAAACATTTATCAGTCTTATGACCTTTGATGCGGTGAAATCCACAATATTCATTTTCCCTAAACCATGATGGACTAGGTGAGTCGTCTCCATAAGGTGTAGTTAAATGATATCCTACCATATTAACCACCTCTAATTGTTTTCATATTAATGAAATTGAGAGAGGGGTGAAGTTACAACTTTTATACTCTGTAGGTGGATTTCCCTTTGCAAGTTTCAAGGAAGTACGGGTTTGAATTGCTTACACTCATTTAGGGTTTTTTATTCCATCACCTAAGACATTTTTTTTCTTATTGGGAAAAAAATATGTCTTGTCACTAAGTTTGAAATCATTATGATCATAGTCACATGATGTGGGTTTAAGAGTCCCTCTAGGTGAAAATGCTTTCTCTATTTGACTACCCTTTTCTATAACCTCTTCAAATGTGTTACCACAATGCATTTGTAAGTGGAATGCAATTTCAAGGTGGAGGTTGGGTACAAATATAATTATCAACTGTTTCTTTGGTATCGAGCAAGGGAAATGGCTAGCTAGCCCTCCCCATTGCTATAAGAAACTAGTGAAGTTATAGTTATTTTGTTGTTTTGAATTACATAAATATAAGAGGATGACATCATTTTCTATAATAAATGAAAAAGTGACGTATAAATTTTTTTGATATTTCTAGTCATGTAGATATAGATCCCTTAGGGTTTTGTAAAAACCATTCTAATGCTTGACCTCCCAAACTTAGTGGGAAGATGTGAATGAGACAGTTATCGCTATACGCAGCCTCTTTACACACCATATAAAATTCCTTAATATGGTCTTGGGGATCACCTTTTACCTTGTATATTTTCGAACTTTGGACAATCAAAATGATGCGGGAAAGGTACTTGTGACATGGACCTCTAAAAGGGATATGGGCATAACTCCTTGATTTGGTACTTTTTTTTATTTCTTGATTTTCCTTCTTGTAAATATATAAGGGCATTTTTCATGTTTTACCACTCTTGATTAAAGAGTTGGTATTGTGTGGGTGGTGTGGGCCTCTACAAATGATTAACTTTAGTTGTATCCTCACCTTTGTTTTATGCATAAGTCCTCATAAGGTTCTTGATGTGCCTCTCAATGAGGAGATTTGGTATAGAATTCATGGTATAAAGATTTTTATAGATTTTATTTTAAAGGTTTTGGTTGTTCCTTGTTTATATGAAAAGCTAAAATAGCTAGTTGGCAAGTGAGATCTTGCACTTGTTGTTCTAAAGTTACCTCTTGAGTGGGTACTTCTTTACAATTTTCATAAGGAGGAGGTTTCTCATGATGCTCATTCTCTTCATGGTGTTCACAGTGAACTTTGACAGTAGGTATACGATAGTCTCCATTGTTTTCGAAAGGTATCTCCTCATCATTATGTCGTTAAGAAGTAGAGGCATGACCTACATTTAAGATGTCATTAATATTTTGAGAAGGATGTTCTACTTATTATTCTCCACTAACCATACTGGTAATGAGATAAGGGTCAACCATAGAGGGTAACCTTGTTCCTATCTCTACGACATGCATTAGAACGTAATGCTTTTTTTTGTATATATAATCATCAAAGTGGGTGGAATTCAAATCAAAATTTTCTCAAGGAGAATTCTCCTCACCACCACTATGATCAACCATGACATTGTCTTCCAAAAGTTGGTTTAACATGTCATCTCCAAAGGGACTTGCCCCTAGTTTTAGATGTCCCATTATTTTTCTAGGAGGCATAATGTGAGATATTTCACTAAGGTTGACTAAAATGGTCCATAGGTAAATTTATGTAGTGTATGTTGTAGATCACAAGCACTGATAGGGGGGTGAATCAATGTAAATTAATATTTTTACAATATTGATTTATTTTTTTATTTTTTTACCAATCTATATGTATGAGAAACATATAACCAATTTAGTATTCATCAAACACATAAACAATGAACACAGATATTTCCCGTGGGAAACCCTTTCAGGAGAAAAACCCACCAAAACCATTTCTTAAATTACACAAAGCAAGGAATCATAAGAATATAACACATCTTATAAGATTTGTTTAGTGAGACACCAATACCTCAAAGATTACTAACCCCCCCTTCACATATTACGATATTACACATTGCAAAGGACTAAAGTGAATATTACGTATCACAAGAGATTCATTTCTTTAGGCACACACCTACAAGGAAGATACAATGCTATTAATGTGCTAAGATAAAACTTAGAATTATTTACATATACACTTTGATCATGTAGTTGTAACAATTACTAATACAATGGATTATGATCACTTTCCTATCTCGATCTATGTTCTTCCTCTTTCACACTCTTCTACTCGTTCAAACTACTACCTTTATGATTTTCTTATCTGATCATGTTCTTCATTATTTTCTCGATCTCACCCTTTCTCTTTCCTTCACCATTGTATCTCTTCATAGCTTGATTACATCATATTTTATTCTCTCTACCTTTATCACTCTCTTGTCTCTAGTTCCTTTGTTTTCTCTCAGGAACAATGACTCCTTCAAATAAATTAGAGTGCTTATTTTATTGTAGTATAGCCCAAAAACACTTGCTTCGAGATTTGCATTGTCTACACTTCTTGATATATCACATGTGAATCTAGATTATTAAATGTTCCAAGCTAAGTCCATATTTTATTCTTTCCTTTTTCGACTTCATTCCTCCTTCATCCACACATCTGACAAACCAATTTACTAGCCAAATTCCAAAAATATAAAAATTACATTGTTTAGAATTTGCATCGAGTAATTAAAACTGTAACCCATCTTCTTTGCTTTATTTTAATTCACCTTGAAATCAGAAATCTCCATCAAGCTTATAACCAAATTTCTTCATGGTCAACATGCATTAAATACTTGTAGCTGGAACAAAGAATTTCATTTATCTGTGTAAAGTTCCAGTTGTACTTTTAGTTCCAATTCTCTTTCAATTAAG
Organism: Taxus chinensis; assembly: GCA_019776745.2. NCBI lineage: Eukaryota > Viridiplantae > Streptophyta > Pinopsida > Cupressales > Taxaceae > Taxus > Taxus chinensis. Next base: position 194,932,919 of record CM034147.1, on the reverse strand, counting down.
TCTCCTTCAAAATATGAATGCAAACATTCACTCTTTCAATTTTTACTCTAATTTATTGTCCTCAATCCACTTCATTTCACTTTGATCATTTTGTGGCTTCCTTTGGCATATTTGATATTTTCCTTCATGTCGTAGCTTCTCCTTTTTCCTTCAGCTTTTCCCTTATTTATGTGGCTTTTAGTTATCAGTAAAATATGTATGAATTTTGTGGATTTTTAAACTTCTCATGGTGTTATTCCTTATTTAGTACCTTCCGTGGATTTTCTCCTTTTCTAGTTCTTTGTGGCTTTCCTTCCTTCTGTGGCAATCTTCTATACTTAGCATATTTTCCATTTATCCATGGTTTTGCATCTTTTCCCTTTATATGTGGCATTATCTAAAACTTCATATTAGTAGCTTTACCTTTTGACCTTTTTCACTCTGCGATACTCTCTTGCCTTCAGTTGCTTCTTTTGGAGCTTTCCTTTACTCCGTGGTTCATTCCTTGAGCTTCTTCACTCCATGACTCTCTATGTACTTAGCATCTTGCACCTTATATCCATGAATTCCACAAATATTGTATAATTCATTTAGGACTTATCCTTGACCATCTCCAAGCCTTTATGATTTGATACTACAAATCAACCTTCATCTTTCTTGCATGCTCACTTTACCAATTAACTCCTTTTTCCATCATTGCAACTTGATATCAACTCATCAATATTGACATAAATGATACCACATATAATAATGAAAAATATTCAAAAATCTCCCCCTTTATCATTGATGGCAACACTCCAGCCTATAGAAACCTTATAACCTTTTGATAGAAAAATGAATGCATACCTAAATCTACCTTTCCCCTGTTCTTTTATATCCATGGACTGGTTCATGGTTTCTTAATTTCTCCCCCTTTGACAACAATGAAAATAGGCCATCTATACCGTACATAAATGAATGTACTTGTAATATGATTTCTTCATGTTCTTACCTTAAGAAGATCTCTGTAGGTTTATGCTTCTTATTCATTTTCTGGTGTTTCCGTGGCAATGCTCCCCCTGAGCTGATGGCTAATTTGATAACTTTGAGCTAATAGATTATCACCCCCTCACTTTTGGCATTGTTTTTAGGAGAGGATAATACCTGATAATGATCCCTTCCTTCTTTGCACACCATCTAGTTTTTTTCAGGATCAAGAATGACCCCTAATTCATTCCTTAGTTGTTCAAATGTTGCTTTTGGTAGTGACTTGGTCATGATATCTACAATTTCCTTCTTTGTTCTCAAATATTCCAGAATGATTTTCTTTTCATTTACTTGTTACCTCAATAAATGATATCTTATAGGTATATGCCTGGTATTTGAGTGGAACATTGGATTCTTAGAGACACCTATTGCACTTTTTTCGTCACATAGCAAAGGAATTAGATTGTCAGATTTTACCTTGTAATCCTCCAATGTCTACTTCATCCATAGAACTTGTGTGCAACACATCGTGGAAGCTATATACTCTACTTCACATGTTAAGAGAGCCATTGATGATTGTTTCTTGCTCAACCATGATACTATGCAATTTCCAACAAAGAATTCTCTTCTGCTTGTACTTTTCCTATCATCAATGCTTTTTGCCTATTATGCATATGTATTTTCTTTTATGTTGAAATCATTGCTTTTGGGGTACCACAGTCCATACTCAAGTGTTCCCTCAAGTGTTCCCATGAGATATCTCAAAATTCTCTTGATGACCTTGAGGTGTGTTTCCCTTGGATCTTCTTGAAATCTTCCAACAAGTTATACCACCTATATGATGTCTAGTCTTGATAATATAGAGTAAAGTAGACTATTAATCATGGACCTGTACAATGTTTTGTCTACCTTTGGTGAATCATCATCTATGCTAAGCTTGCATCCAACTTCCATCAGTGTACCAATTGGTTTTCATTCTTAACTTTTTCAGCATTTCTTTGATATACTTATTCTAGGATATAAACATACCTTGATCTGTTTGACTAATATGTAAACCCAGAAAAAAAGATAGATCACCCAACATTGAAATCTCAAATTTTTCTTTCATCAAGCCTGTAAAATCATATGTCATCTTGTCATGATCTCCACCAAAAAATGATGTCATCAACATATACTATTACAATCAGTAGATGTTCTCCTTCTTATTTTATGTATAGAGTGTTGTCTACAACACCTTTTCTGAATCCTTGCTCAATGAGGTATGAATCCAATTTGTTGTACCAAAATATGGGATCTTGTTTTAATCCATATAAATATTTCTTCAACCTTCACACATAATATTTGTCTTCAATCACTGAGAATCCATGATGTTGTTCAATGTATACATATTCATTCAAGAAACCATCTAGGAAGGTTGATTTCATTTCCATATGGAACACTCTGATATTCTTGTATGTCTTGTAAGCTACAAATATCCTTATTGCTTCCATTATTGTAACTAGTGCAAATGTCTCATTAAATTCAATCCCTTCTATTTGTGTGTATCCTTTGCATACTAATATGTCCTTGTTGTGCGTAAATTCTCCTTTCTCATTCAGCTTAATCTTGAAAACCCACTTGGTTCCAATCACATTTTTGTCTCGTAGCCTAGGTACTAGGTCATATGTCTCATTTTTTCAATATAATCCAATTCTTCATTCATGGAATCTACCTAATGTTGATCTTGTCTTACTTCACCAACATTCTTTGGTTCTATCATGGAAAAGAGTTTATTATCTTCATGATTATGTTGCTTTCTAATTCTACTTCTTGTTAGGATGCCTCAATCCTTTTTTCTAATGATCTAATTTGTAGGATGATCCTTCTTGAATTTCCTGGAGGGTGTTTTAGTGTTAGGTATTTATTCTTCTTCTTTTGCATCTTCACGCAGAATGTCAAAGTATTCATGATCTTCTTGTTCTTCATTTCCATGAGTATGTTGAGTGTTGGTTTTTCTATATTGTTCCTCATCCACCTTCACATTAGTAATTTCCACTATCTTTTACAACCGCTTGTTGTAGCATCTATAGGCCATGCTAACCATTGAGTATCCAAGGAATATAGCTTCATTTCTCATTAAGTCAAACATGCCTAATTTTTCTTTATCCCTTCTGATGTAGCATTTTATTCCAAACAATTTGATGTGCTTCACGTTTGTAGGCCTATTATTCCATAGTTCATAAGGGGTCTTATCATTGATTACTCTCAACTAAGCTTTGTTCAAAAGATAGAATGTGGTATATACTACTTCACTCTAATACCTGTTTGGGAGTTTGGATTCATTTAGCATGGTCCTTACCATCTCTTGTATTGTTCTATTTGTCCTTTCAATAACTCCATTTTTGTGAGGAGTCCGCGCGGATGAGAATTTTCTCCTAATTCTATTTTCTTCACAGAACTCATCAAACTCATTTGACCAGAATTCATCACCTCTGTTTAATCTTAGGCATTTGATTTTCTTGTTCTTCTCAATTTCATCTAATGCCTTGAAATTATTAAATCTATATAGGGCTTCAATTTTTTTTTTTAAATGTTACCTAAGTCATTCTTATATAATCATCTATTAGTAACATAAAATATACTTCACCTCATATTCCTCCAGTTCTGGTAGGGACGCATAGGTCTGTATGAATAAATTCCAGTGGTCTTGTTGTAGACTACTCCTTTGACTTGAATGAACTCCTTGTCTTTTTACCATGTAGACATGCCTTACATAGTGTATCCGCAGGTTTGATAATCTTAGGCATGTGTCTCAAACACTCTTTAACACTTAGTTTAACCAAATTCTCAAAGCTCATATGTCCAAGTATTTTTTTTCCGCATCCAGCTATAATCAACTTTACGAGTGAAGAATTTTCATTTTTTACCTCATTCAACACATACATATTGTTCTTTGTCCACTTGGCCTTTACAACTCTTTTTCCTATCTTGTCGTTGATAATATCACATCCTATATTATGGAATATGACATTGTATCCACTTTAACACAATTGAATCACACTCAACAAGTTATGATTCAATCCTTCAATATCTAGAACATTTTTTCTAATAGTCTTTCCATTATCTAAACATAATGTCCCATTTCCAACTATCTCCAAAGAGTTGTTATCACCAAATATCAAAGCACGTGAGGCATTATTTGACAAAGAAATATATTTAATTTTATCACATGTCATGTGACTAGAGCATGCACTATCTAAATACCAAATGTTATCTTCATGCTATACATGGAACGCGATCTGTACTACTGAGAAGTATTATTTTCTCTTATTCAAATATTTCTTCACATATATCAAATTTTATTGTTTATGCGGCTCTTGTTTCCTTACTGGTGGATTATTTCTTTTCTTGTGATAGGTGTACTGAGCATCATTAAAGTTTGAAATGGTGTAAGATGGGCCAAAAATTCTTCTATATCTTCTATAATTCTGTCTAAACTTCGGGGATTTATGCCCAAAATGATTACAAGAGAAATAATACCCATAAAAGGAATGCGTGTACCTCATTGCATAGGTGGTCTAGGAATAGTGTTTCTTCTTCTCATGGATTTTTTGAAACCTTGATTTATAGCAGAGGAAATACTTAGTGTAGCCATGGACTTATTTTCTTCATTTTTTGTTGACTCTTTATCCTTGCTTTCTCCCTTGAAGAAAATTCCAGACTTTTCAGTTGAATCAAGTTGACTACTGAGTATATCAGTTAGCACAATAGAGATATTTTTTATATTTTCATACATAATTAGTTTTCTGAACATTTGGTCCATCTCTGATTTCAACTCCTCTAATTATGTATTCAAATTTGAGCACTACTCCTTTTTTGATTTGTAGGACTTACAGATTTTCTCCAGCGAAGTTTCATGTTCCTTTAGCTCATTAGCCTCCTCTTCTTCTTTCTATTATTATCTTTTCCCAAAGATGCGGACTTGTTCCTCATAATCCTTTAATGTGAATCTTAGTTTCTGATTCTTCTTTTTGCATAGTTGTAATTCTTCAAGTGCACTTACCAAATCTACTTCAATATTTACCTCTTCTTCCTCTTCATCAAACTCTTCATATTCAACTGATTTCTTCCCTCTGGAGCTATTTTCTTCATCTACGTCCATAGGCATAAACAAAAATTCTAATTGATCTTCATTTTTCTAATTTTTCTATGTTTCTCAATTCCAATTCATTAGATTCTTCTTTAGAGTAGAAGTTTCTTTTGTTCTTGAATAATTTCTTCTTGTTAGCTTTCTTTTTATATTTAGTTTCTATTTTATTATGTTTATGACTGTGCTCCTCATTTTCAAACTAATTGTCCTTATTCTTGTTTGGACATCTCCTAGCAAAATGTCCAACTTGTCTGCAAGCAAAGCATTTAAATGGAAGTTTTCCTTTATACTTACCAGAGCCTCTTTTCAATTTCCTCACGAACAATGCCTCAATATTTTCTTCATCGATATATTCCACAAAACCTAATTATTCTTCATCTTCTTGACTAGAATTTATTTCTTTCTTGACCTTGAAAGCTACTTCTTTCTTGGTAGTATTGGTTCTAATAATTCTCATCTTGTATGCAACAAGGGTGATTTGTATCTCATCCATTGTGAGAGTATTCATGTCCTTTGGTTCCTCTATGGAGGAAACCTTTGCATCATACTTGTTGGTCAAGGATCTCAAAACCTTTTGAATAATGAGATATTCTTTTAGCTTTTCTCTCAAGCCTATGATCATGTTTATGACCTCATCTATTCTCTGTATGTATGTCGCGATGCTCTCATCGTCCTTCATTTGTAGATTATCAAACTGAGCATTGTAAGTTTTCAAATTTTCTATTTTAAATTTCTCATCTCCTTCATAGTTGCTCTACAATTTGGTACATATTTCCTTTGTTGTTGTGCAGTGCATTCCCTTAATGAATTCTATCTCATTCAAGCCGCATAAAATAACATTCATAGCTCCTGAGTTGCACTCATATTTTGCCTTATCAGATGAAAAAGTGATTGGTGTGGGTGGAGTTGTGTATCCTCTCTCAATGCATACCTAGATGTCAAACCTAAGTGACATCAAATATGTTTTCATCCTTATTCTCCAGAGCAAATAATTTTTTCCTATAAATAGAAGTGATCTAGATAGTGACAAACCACATTGTGCCTAATTTGATGTCATGCTTGTGATAGGAGGATCTCGTCAAATATGTTAAGCTTCTGTAATGAGGAATTGCTCTGATACCAATTGTTGGAGATCACAAGCATTGAGAGGGGGGGTGAATCAGTAAAGATTAAAAATTTTACACTCTTGATTCACTTTTATATTCTTTACCAATCTATATGTATGAGAAGCATAAAAATAATCAGGTATTCATCAAACATATAAACATTGAACAAAAGGATTTACCATGGGAAACTCTTTTAGGAGAAAATACCACCAAAACCATTACTTATATTACACAAAAAAGGACTAATAAGAATATCACACATTTTAGAAGATTTGTTTAATACAACACCAATCCCACAAGAAGAACTAACCCCTTCACTTATGTTGATATTACACACATCAAAAGAATCAAGTGAATATTACGCATCACAAGAGATTATTTTCTGCATGCACCCACCTACAAGGAATCTACAACTCCCTGAATGTGCTAAGATACAACTTAGACTTCTTTACATACACATTTTGATCATTTAGTTGTAACAATTGCTAATACAATACATTATGATCACTCTCCTAGATCAATATGTTTTCTTCCTTTGCCACACTCTTATGTTCACTCAAACTGTTACCTTTATGCTTTACTTATCTGATCGGGTTCTTCATTATTTTCTTGATCTCTCCATTTATCTCTAATTCATCGTTTTATCTCTTCTTTAGCTTGATTAAATCGTATTTTCTTATCTATGCCTTTGTCTCTTTTTTGGATCTAGTGCCTTATTTTTCTCTCATGAGCAATGAATCCTTCAAATAACTTAGAGTGTTTCTTTTATTGCACTATAGACAAAAATGTTTGCTTCGAGATTTGCATCATGTACTATTCCTGATCTATTTCTTGTGATTCCATATTATTAAATGTTCCCAGCTGAGTCCATATTTTATTCTTTCCTTGTTCAGCTTCATTCCTCCTTCTTCCATGCATCTGACAAACCAATTTGTTAGTTGACTTCCAAAAATAGAAAACTTGCATTATTTAGAATTTGCATCGAGTAATTAAAATGACAACCCATATTCTTTGCATTATTTTAATTCACCATGAAATCAGAAATCTCCATTGAGATTTTAACCAAATTACCTCATGGTCAACATGCATTAAATGCTGGTAGCTAGAAAAGAGAGTTTCATTGTTCTATACAAAGTTCCAGTTGAACTTGCAGTTGTAATTCTCTTTTAGTCAAGTCTCCTTCAAAATTTGAATGCAAAGGTTCACTCTTTCAATTTAAATGGAATGTGCAAGGTTCCTTCCTCATCTTCTTCAAACTACATGCCTCCTCACAGACATCAAAATCAAGATCATCCATGTGAGTTTGCATACTCTAGGATAGATGTTTGTGAGTGTGCATGTTGGCCAATTTGAGGTCCATCCAATCTCAGCCATATAACTGCTTGTTTGGTAGATTACACTTGAAGTGGGTGCAAATAATTTTTGAAGGGTCATCTATATAACCCAAGTTCTAAGTAACTACTACATCTTCCTCATCATGCCCATCTGTATGCTTGCTAACATCCTCATGAGCACATACACCCTCATCTTACAGTATTTCAACACCTACATCCTGTTGTATAGTGCCTCTGAAATACTAATTCACTTCCCTTTCATCCTCTCCTTCCTTCTCCATGGGGCGTACTATGGATTTTGTGTCTCCACCGATGCTACTCTCTCCTTCACCAGAGTGTCATTCATGAATACTTATACTTGGATCTATAGTATCATAGACTATGCACTCACTAATATCTTCATCTTCCTACATTTTCACATAGGGGTGGCCTCTGATCTATGCCCACCCATACTTAGAGTTTCCTCTTCTTTCTTCTCACTTCGTTGTTGGGATTCCTCATCACTATATTTAATAGGAACATACTTCTTGTTTTTTCTTGTTTCTTCCCCATCGTCCTTTATAGGAGTCACATGTGGTGATCTCCTTACTAGATGTGAAGTCCCTACTCCAGTGTCTCTAGATGTCTTCCTTTTTCCGTAAAACTCTCATGGTATGCACAAGTCTGATGTTCTCTTCTGGTTCTTCCTACTTGAGGATAATTTCTAGTCCTGTAGGCACTAGATACTCTTGAGCATGGGGCACGAATGTAAAATTCCTTGAAGTCCCTATTGTTTTCCCCTTCTTTGGAGTTCCTGGAACTTCCATTTCTATACTCTTCACAATTTTTCCATCCTTGAACCTTGGCCTCAGATTCTATAAACATAATCCATGATGCATGCCAAATCCAGTACACGTGTATGGATAGAGAAAGAGGCCTATGTGAAAATCATGGATTCAGGAAATGTGGACATCACACCAGAGAGTTTGGCCATGAGGAAGATTGAACGAGCGCACGTATCTGTATATATATACGTGCGCTCGTTCAATCTTCCTCATGGCCAAACTCTCTGGTGTGATGTCCACATTTCCTGAATCCATGATTTTCACATAGGCCTCTTTCTCTATCTATACACATGTATTGGATTTGGCATGCATCATGGATTATGTTTATAGAATCTTTAAAGTATCTTACGGTAAATACAAAGGCCAACTTACACCAAGGGCCCTTCTCTCCAGAATTCATATGGAAGCACCCCAAGATGAAATGATGGTAAACAAAAACTTCAGCCTATCCTTCCAATACCTTTGGAAATTCATGTAGAATGCGCTATTCTCCCTCAAATGCCCTGCGTAGCCTTGTAAACCACTTGTTTAGGTTCTCTTTGTATGTATTGGAAGTAGTCCCTTGCAGAGTGTACATGGCATGTTCCTTTACTGGGGATGTATTCTCTAATGGAAACTTCCTGATATTCTCCCTAGGTCCGTAGGGTACTCCAAATTCACTAATTATAATCAATAATACAATTGCACCCTTGTTAATCTTCTCACCTTTATCTGCTTAGATGCATGCCTCATTCAGCAAGCTTTCTGCGACGTACCTCATAATGTTGTAGTATGTCTTTTCAAAAAATTTATGTGCTATATGCAACCAACACATATTCACCTCGTTCCATCAATCAATGACACCCATATTACTCCCCACTAAGTGATGGTTGTCGTTATTCCCTTCATTTAATCAACTATTAGTTGATGCCATATTCAAACTAGGGGTATGTCTGAAGCTATATGCAACAAGAAGAATCCTAGTGATCTAGTAATTGAATGTAGGTATTTTTTATTTTATTTTCTGGGGGTTTTTTACAGTGTCTTGAATATTTCATGGTTAAAGCCTTATTGAATCCAAACTATAAGAAACTTGTTGGAAATAAACACTCTCTGCAGAAATAAATTTTTGGGAATAAAAACACATTGCAAAATGAAATAAATTACTGGAAATAAACACACATTATAGAAGTAAATATTATCGCTTAATCACAACACCCTTATATTTACACAAGTGCATATACTTGAGCTCATGGTGTGATTGGATAACATGGGTACTATCTCCAAGTTGTGGGACTTGCTACTTGAGATAGACCTCAAGAGAAAGTTGGTTCTTGCTCCTAAACTATTTGCCACAATCTACTATAGTGTAGGAAAGACTATCTTTCCTAATCTAACTTTCCAAGGGACCAAGGAGAGACAATGGTGATACACCAGAAAAGGAGGGGTGTGAGAGTATTTTTCCAATGTGTGAAAAATAGAAGTAAAATACATATTAGAAGGGGTGATAGCAGTTCTCCACAATATAGAAAATACATTCACAACAATATTTCATACATGTACAATAATAATGAGACCTTGTAAGAGCATAAAAATAGACACAATATTCTTGTAATGAAGGTTGAAAGGGAAAGAAGAGTGCAAAAAAACACAGCAGGGGAAGATGCATCCACAAACTTGTATTTTATTACTTCATAATATGCACAGTTCAATCTATTACAAGATAAGGGTCTGGATCACCATGCCGGGAGTTCACTACAAGGGCCTATAGCACATTGGCTTCAAAAAGAAATTTTGATAGAACTTTGCTACAATAAAACCACACCTTTTACAATGAGCCTAACACTCTAATTTATAGAAGAATGAGAAGAGAGAGAGAGAAGGGAAAAATGGAAATCCTGAAATCTATCCTTCAACCACTTGTAAGAGGCATTAAATGGAGTTAAATGATTGTATGTTACTTGTAAAAGGCTTCCCATACTTTCCTAGGTGCTGCAGTAGAGAAGGAATGATGACCATGCCTCTTAATTGCACTCCCAACTACCAAATAAAACACTGTCATGAACCTGGCCACGTTTTATGAAATATCTCCATAGATTTTTCATTAAATCCCAAATTTATTGATTTTTGTGAGTCAGTCTTGTAGCCACAATTCCAATGGTACAAATTTCATATGATTTCATCAAGAAATACAAAAGTTATGACCTTTTGAGTGCAGGAAGTTATTTTGTGTCTGCCAGGCATTTTCTATCATTTGACGAGAATGAGTGTTAATTGACTAGAGCTGAATATGTTTCTTTTATTTTAATATATCTAACCTCACCAAAATTAAAATTTTATGAAAATTGAAGCTTGGATTTAAAATTGGAGCTTGGAGTCACAAGTTATGGCTGTTTGAAGTTCAGAAGGTCAAACATTGACTTTTCTCTTCATTGCGGCTATTTTGGAAAAATCGGGTCTATGTGTCCCAGTTGTCCCAGACAAAAATCTCCGCATCACCCGATTCGGGCTTCCTTGTCCCCACGCATCCACCGTGTACTAGGTCGTGAGGGTCATTGATTTTTGCATTCGCCGCATTCATTTATCTTAGCTCCTTGTGCGGCGATTTCACCTTTTCGCATCCCGATGACCCGACTGGCTTAGACACATTTTTCTATGCCACCCACAATGCATTGAATTGTGGATAAATTGCCTTTGTGCATCTTGTGCGTACATGTGTCCCAACTTTCCCGCAAACCACCTATGCCCAAAAGTTCTAACTTTGTCAATTTTCTTTACCTACGGTGATTTTAGCAATGCGCACCATGCATGTCCCGATTGAACTTTTGCAGTCTGGGACACAAAAAGCTGATTTAGCTGATTTGTTTGTATTTCAGCTCCAAATTTGGTACGACAAACCTTGGTATGATCCACATTGGTATGATCCGCAGCCTCCAAATCCACAATGCATTAAAATAACCTTGCGACTTCAATTTTTTGATTTTTAAATTTTTTTCTAACTTGTTGGATTTTTCCCTTGGATGGGGGAGTTAGAGAGAAGCCAAAGGGACCCCCAAAACATGATTTTGGGTCTCAAATCAGTTCTACTTTCTCGGGACTGAAGAATTTGATGTATGTTATCAAAATTACCTCGAGGGGTGAATTTTTGATAACAATATTGGTGGCTCAGTGGGGTTATCTTCCTTCCAGATGAAGCATGGCTAGCTACCTATAGAAATCCATTTGACATGGAGTCTATCTTGTAATTTCTCATTTGATCTAAAGTTTGAAAACCTGCACCCTTGATTCATTGAAACATCTATTTATTTGATTCTCCTGTGGCTGTAAATTCTTTTTTGGGAGCTCGATGAACTGTAAACATGCACATACTAGAAGCAATAGGACATGTGCACCAACACTTAGGGAAATAAAAACTATTCTAACAACAATACAATGTGCATAAGCACTTGGAGGAATGAAAATTCTATATTAATATTTACAAGGGTGAGAAACTCTCTTTATAGTAGCAATGTTTGAGATAGATTCCATTGACCGGAATCTGTAACTCTTCACCATCTATCTTAGCCAACCAGAAGGCATTTATACCTTTATATTCAATGATCATGTATGCACCACTCCATATGGCATCAAACTTGGAATGCTTTCCTGTCTTTGCACACTCAACATCCCACTTTAGTACCAAATCTCTAGTTTACAATATCCTGGCCTTAGCTTTCTTGTCAAAAATCTTCTTGATCAACACTTGATCCGTTTCCATGGTCTACATTACATGTTCTCCTATTTATTCTAATTCCATAAGCTCTGCATACCTGATTTCCATAGGCTCAAGCTAGGCTAGTTCTAACTGTTTCATGAGTTCCAATGCTGGTAACTTGAGTGATATAGGTAGAACTACTTCTTGCCCATATACAAGCTTGTATGGAGAGCTTCTTGTAGACCTCTTGGGTGTGATCCTATCAACCCATAGATCTGATTTGAGCTTTGCGTGCCAAGTTCTCTGATTCTCATAAGAGTTTTCCTTATGATTCTTAGTAGGTTCTTGTTCGTAGACTCTACTTGACGATTACCCTCAGGGTGATAATTTGATGAAGTGTTGAGGTACACACAATTATTGATATCCCATTTAGGATCTTTTTGCTGAGGAATGCCAATGCATTGTCTGATATGATAGTGGCAGGGACACAAAACCTCGTGACTATCCCTTCATAGAAATCCAAGATGTTTGATTGATTTGCCTCCTTGAGTGCCACTTATTTCCCGTATATAAGCTTATATGGAGAGCTTCATGTAGACCTCTTGGGTGTGATCCTATCAGCCCATAGATCTGATTTAATCTTTGCATGCCAAGTTATCTAATTCTCATCAAGATATCTCCTTATGATTCTTCGTAAGTTCTTGTTCATAGACTCTGCTTGACCATTACCCTGAGGGTGATAATTTTATGAAGTGTTAAGGTACACACCAATCTTGATAGCCCATTCAATGATCTTTGTGCTAAGGAATATCAATGCATTGTCTGATATGATAGTGGCAGGGACACAAAACCTCGTGACTATCCCTTCATAGAAATCCAAGATGTTGGATTCATTTGCCTCCTTGAGTGCCACTACTTCAGTCCACTTGGTGAAATAGTTTGTTTCCATAAGTATCCACTTGTGGCCTTGACTTGAATTTGGATTGATAACCCCAATGAAGTCCAATCTCCATTGCATGAATGGCTGATTTACTAAAATCGGATGAAGGGGCAGCGCTGCTAACCTTTCTTTCCCTATGAAGAATGCACATCTCTTGCATTTCTTGACCCATGAGTAGAAATCATTGAACATCATACGCCGATAGTAACCAGCCTTCATGATTTTGAGAGCTATTACTCATGGAGCAAAGTGGCCTCCTGATTCTCTGTCATGGAACTCCTGTAATATCTTCTCAACGTGACTTGTGAACACCATTGATATCCTTCTTGAAAAAGATGCCATTAATGAGTACATACAGGATGGCTTGTAATCTAAAGTATCTCCTCTTAGCTTTGTTCCATCCTAAAGGGCACAAACCTATTTGGAGATAATGCATTATTTCTTGGGTCCAACATGGAATGGGTACATTGTCAGTTTGTTGTTCATGATCATTTTATAGTAACAGAACAACATCTTCTTCACCTTATGATCCGTCAGGTTGTTTGGAAGCAAGTTGCTCACACAAACCCTTGCCACGAACCATTTTGGTCACTTTGATTTCAATGTCATATTCCATTACTTGAGGGATCCAACCTACTCTCTTCTCATTCAAATCTTTGTTTAGGGTAAAGTCCTTAACACTAGTATGAGACACCAGAAGTTCAATCTTATTGTTTAAGACCAAGTGTCTGAACTTCTTCAAAATCCCGATCACAACAAGGACATGATTTTTAATGAAAAAATACTTTACTTCGTAATCTTCTAGGATTTGAATAAAGAATGTTATTGGTTTTTCTGAACCTTCTCTATTCAGTTGTATCAAGATAGATGCGATTGTATGTGATCCTCCAAAAGCATACAACATGAAGTCCTTTGAAAATTATGGGTTAATAAGAGTTGGAGCTCGTGATATTGCATGCTTGATGTTCTCAAAACTCTCTTTACCTTTTTGTTATCCATTTGAATGCAAGACTCTTCTTCAACATCATTGTTAAAGGCTTTTAAAGAGTGGAAAATTTAGGCACAAATCTATGGAAAAAATTTATCCTTTCCAAGAAGGTTTGTAGATATTTCTTATGGTGTGGAAATGGAAGTGTTTGGATGGCTTCAACCCTTTCAAGATCAATTGTTAACCCTTCCCTTGAGACAATGTGGCCCAACAATTTTCCCTCATGTTCCAATAATACACACTTATTTGGGTTAAACGACACTCCGAACCTTCCACACCTCTAAAACACTTTCATGAGGTGAAATAGATGGTCTGTTGCATTCTTTGAGAAGATAGTGATATCATCTAGGAATACCAACACTATCTTGTTGATTAAGCCTTTGAACACCATATTCGTAGCTCGCTAAAATGTTTTCTCCAGGTGTTTTACAGTCCAAATGGCATTTTCTTGTAAAGAATATGTTCCCCATTTTGTGGTGAATTTTGTCTTGAATTGATCTTCTTCTTTCACCATTATCTGATTATAGCCTCAGTATCAATCTAGCAATGAGAACCTCTCTGAACTAGCTACAACCTGCAAGATTTGTTCCATTAATGGAATTGTATAATTATCCTTGAGTGATGCTGTATTTAGTTCATAGAAGTCCACACAGTATTATTTCTCCATTTCTCTTTTTCACTGGCACCAATTTTGTAACCCAACTTGAATATTTGATAGGGAAGATGATACTAGCGTCAATTAGCTTGTTCAACTCTTTTCTCATGAGAGTTCAATATGGTGACGATTCACTGGCACCTCTGCTTCTGCCGTGATAGGCTTGGAAGTTCAGTGTGAGTGCACAACTCAATGGTATGCTTGTGCCAAATTTGGGACCTTGAAAAGCTCTCCGGATGATTCTTTCCTCTGTTCAGATGCCAAGAAAACGACATCTGAGGAATTACCCAAAAAAACTTGAATCTAAGCTGAGACAGGGAGAGAGAAATGCATAAAATCAAGATTTCTCTAAGCTAAGGAGGTGATGCTTACTTTTCTAATTTGTAATGTCTTGACACTCCATTTACAAAAATAGGCTCTGAATCTTCAGACCACTTAGAATGTTTTACTTTCTCCTTGCACAAAACTAATGCATTCGAGTTCGAAGATTGACTGAAGGTATAGAGAGGTGTTTTGGTAATTTTTTAGTTCTCAGCTACATACTCAAGGATGATTCACCATACATTGTAGGAAATTGACAATTTGGGAGGCTTGAAAACTCATTCTCTTGCAAGCAGGAGAGAAGGGAGGGTGCAAAGCAGACTTTCCAACCTGTGTTGTTATCCGAAACAAGCTGTTCCTTCACAATTTATTTGAGGAAAAATGAGGCTAAGAGTTTTATTTTTATTCTTTCTACAACCACCTCAACAGACTGCATTAACTTCAACAGGATCATGTCGGTATTGAGAATGGGGTCAACAAGCCAACAATGGCGAAGTGTATTTTACATTTTTAAGAACTGTTTTGTCACCCAATTAAAGACACAGTCGAATTTTCGTAGTTTCGCCGATTGATTTTTCTAAAAGTCCAACCTTGTGTGAATCCGAGCCATGTGAAAAGTTATACACGATCTGAATATTTCACAAACTCAGGGTCTGTTGTCCATTTAGAGTGTCAGAATACTCCTGTGCATCTGCATCGGGTTTATAAAATGCCTCGACATGTGTTTGATGCTTAATTTTATTCCCGAAACCTTGTTTCTTATAGTATATAAAAGGAATGACTTTGTCCCTGGGTGGTTCTTTTAAGATGAAAATTTGCGCATTGGGTTTGGAGGGGTGCACGACATGAAATCCTTTAGATATATGTTCCTAAGATTTGAATTCCCCGAGGCGCTGTCAAGATTTTCATATTGATGTCGGGTTTTAGAGACCCTCCGACATGTTCCTTCATCTTGATTTTCCGCCTCCGAAACCCGATTTCCCTTTGATGTCGGGTTTTTCAACCCTTGCAACATGCTTCTTTGATGTCGGGTTTATCCGCCTCTAAAACTTTTAAGATTTTTATCAAAATTGAATTTACCTATATTTACACGGGGAAGATAGACTTCAACAAGGTTGTAATTTGGGGATCCATTTTTTCTTCTTCTTGATAGGTTTGGATTCTAGATCCAGCTCAATAGTATGTTGTGCCAACTTTGGGTTGAAAGTTCTTAAATCCTTATAAGTCCAAGAAAAGACATCTGAGAACTCTTGAAAAAGATAAACAAATTCAGATTTCTCTTGTGGGGTACTTAATTTGCTAATTTTTAATGTTTTACCTTCATTTACTAAAATAGGCTCTGAATCTTCACCATTTCCTTAAATGTTTGCTTTCTATTTCCGGAACCGATCATTCGGGTTGAAGCTTAACTCCAAGGTTATAAGGCCTTTTGGTAATTTTTTAGTTCTTAGCTGCACCACTTGGTCACCATACTGCTGCTCCAGCTTGTCTTGATTTCTAGTGGAGAGCTCAACTTTTTCTTGTAGGAAATTGACAATTCGCTAATCATTCTCCCAAAGACTTACCAACTTGTGTTATTATCCACAACAGCTGGTCTCACAACCAATTTTATATTCAGGTTGAGATTGATCACTTCTGATACTTTCCACAACATCAAATGCAGCCCCAATTGCTGCCAGTCTGTCTACTTTTTCATTCTTCTTCCTTGGGATGGAATTGATGCTAAAAGCTTCAAAATCTTCAATGAGATCCCATACCTGTTTTTTATAGTTCTTCAATAGATCATTCTTGGAAACATTTTTTCCTTTGACTTGGTTCACAACCAGCTCACTATCACCAAATACTTGCAAATTCTTAATGCCTTTCTTCCTTGCCCAGTGCAATATGTGAATTAGGGCTTCATACTCAGCTGTGTTGTTTGAGCAAGAAAAATGGAAACGGAAATTTGAGTAATATTTTGTACCTCGTGGTGAAATGATA
Organism: Taxus chinensis; assembly: GCA_019776745.2. NCBI lineage: Eukaryota > Viridiplantae > Streptophyta > Pinopsida > Cupressales > Taxaceae > Taxus > Taxus chinensis. Next base: position 194,916,024 of record CM034147.1, on the reverse strand, counting down.
ATATCTCCTCCTCCTACACCTTGTCTACAGCTTGATCCATCAAAGAAAAATTTCCATGCTTCATTCCCACCCTTGTGATCTGGCTTGGTGATGCTAGGGAGAGGTTGATTTTCTTCGTGCAAACAATAAACTCCTAGGTCAGATTCCTCCATTTCTTTGTATGGATCAAATACATGTCTTTTGTTTTCCCATTCATCAAGAGTCCAATCTGAAATGCATCCAACCTTGGTGTTAGCTTCATGAGTACTTGGATAATCCTCTTTATCAAATGATGAAGAGTTTGCATTGATTGGACTTGGCGTATGGGGCTCTATGTGAAAATCTACAATAGGCTCAGATTTGATTGTAGCTTTACTTCCATACCTTGTTCTAAATAACATGTGTGACCAATCAGCTGAAAGATAGCCTTCAATTTTAGTAGTGAAGTATCTTGACAAACATAATGCAAAGAGTGGTGGCAAGTCTATGACTGACACATCTTGTAACACCATTACATTGGGACATGCGTGTAATGTGAGGCTCAAATATTTGATTACTCCAACCATTGTCACTGTTGTCCCATCTAATTGCACTACACCCATAGAGATGACTTCATATTGAAGACCTAACTGATCAGTTATCTGTTTTGGCATGACTGAGCTACTTGCTCCCATGTCAATCATGCAATTATGTACCAACTTATCTCCTATGATCAATAAGACATAGAATGGAGGGGGCTTCAAATTTTTACCTTGTTGTCCTCTGTGATTTACTTCAGGCTGAGTTGCATTGGTAAGAACCTTTTCTTGTTGATCGGATGGCTGATTTGATGCTAACCGATTTGCCATAGCAACCTATAATAGGTCTCTTTGTCTTGTGATAGCCAATGACTCCCACATTGAGATGTTTACATTTTTTTTTTCCATCTTCTCAATGATGTTGAATGAATATGAGATATCTCTTTGTTGCCCTTTTCCTTGCACATTATTCTCTAGCACTTGAGCTATTGCAACCAACACTTGAGATGGTTTAGAAGGTGGTTTGGGCTGACCCTGCACATTTTGAACTACAGTTTGATTGCCAGCACCATGTGGAGTAATAGAGGGCTTTCGACCATTTGAGTTGGATGACTGTCCTTCTCCAATAATTCTCTTCTAGGAGCGTGTATTGGCTGCTACACTTTGAGAAGGTATTTGATTTATACCACAGAAATATTCAGCCTACTAATTGACAAACATAGTTTTGTTTGGGGATGTCCCTTGCTGAGGTGTTTCCTACTGCTGATTTTCTTCATGGCTAGATTCTTGTGACACACCAATGGTTTGCACCATTAGATCCTGCTTTAATGCACCATTAAAGCACATTGATTGGTTATGTGGCTAACTGCATCAGAAACACCAATCATACTCTTGTGCATTGTTATTTTGTGCTAGAACCAATGCCATTGATGTCAAAGTTATACTTAGATCATATCGCCTGAAAGGTCTAGTGGCTTGACATTGTCCTTGGTTCTAGATCTGATTTATAGTCTGAGATGGTGGCCTATTTTGTTGGTATTGGAGTCTAGTCTGATACTGACCTTGAGACTAAGCTTGAGGCTGATACGGCCTAGAACTCTGAGCTTGTTGTCTTTTGATGATTACTAGCTCATTCCCCAGGTTTTGTAATTGCTTCATGACCTCTTGGAGTTCCTTGGAGTTCTTAGATGATGAAGTGGAGGCTTCATTTGATCTTTGACTCCTGGGGGTGGGTATAGGAGCTAATGTAGGTGTTTGGCTAGTATCTGAGCTTCCTAACTAAGGGTATAGAGGCATGGATGGCCTAGGGGTGATTTTTCCAGCCCAAATCAAATGGTTCTCAGCCCCTATGGAAACGCTATAGACTGTAGGTAAGGTTGTACCCCCCATTGAATTAATCATCAAAGAAATATCAGAATTCAAATCCCTAAGAAAGAATAAGAAGGTACCTTCATTAGTGGGATTTACTGTTGTTCGGATCCTATCCCAAGTCCACTAAAATTTGAGGTTAAATTCTGTCAGTTGCTCATTTGGGGATCTCTTGATTGTTGTTAGTTGCTCCAATAAAGATAAGTTATCACCTTTCTCTCCAAATTGGTTGTGAATAGCTATGCACAACTGGTTCTAATTTTGGATAGAGCCTGCCTCAAGGCTCCTGAATGATTGGGAAGCTTTTGCTTTGAATGAAGAGGTAGGAAGCTTGAATATAATGTCCATCTCATGGATTTCATGGATTGTACATGCATTCACAATATCTTGGACATGATCACCAGGGGAAGTCTGGTTTTCCCTAGTGAAATATGGGATGCTCTTTAATGCTGTAATCAGGACTGGATTTTGTGTATTAAGGGTGAGTGGGCTGCTGTTAGTGAAGTTGACATATGGATTTGGTTATGCCATCCTAATTAGTCAAAGAAATATAATTGATTGAATGAAAGGCCTTCTAGGTGGAGGTGTTGACAAGGTTCTATTTGGTGGAGATGGAGACCTTCGAGCTCTTCTTCTTCTCCTTTCTCTATCTGGAGATAGGTGTCCCTAGTTCTTGATCTGGTCCAAAATATTCTCATAAATCTGCCAGGCTTGGACTGCAAAAACCAATGGATTTTGTCTCTTTTAGAGTTGCCAGATGTGTAATTTCAAAGCTCCTTTGAAGCTGGAAACTTACAACAAGTGCACATCAATCTTGTCGTAATTAAAAATGAATACTTCTTTTCATCCCACTGGGCATTCTATAACTATTATCGCTGAATCAAAACACCCTTATGTTTACACAAGTGCATATACTTGAGCTCACTGTGTGATTTAATAACATGGGTACTATCTCCAAGTTGTGGGACTTGCTACTTGAGATAGACCTCCAAACAAAGCTTGTTCTTGCTCCTAAACTAACTACCACAATCTACTCTAATGCAGGAAAGAATATCTGTCCTAATCTAAATTTCCAAGGGACCAAGGAGAGAGAATGCATAAAAAATGAAATCCTACACTACAGCGGTGATACACCAAAAAAGGAGGGGTGTGAGAGTAGTTTTCCAATGTGTGAAAATTAGAAGTAAAATACATACTAGAAGGGGTGATAACAATTCTCCACAATCTGGAAAATGCATTCACAAAAATATTTCATTCATGCACAATAATAATGAGTCCTTTCAAGAGCATAAAAATAGACACAATATTCCTTTAATGAAGGTTGAAAGGGAAGATGCATCCACAAACTTGTATTTTATTACTTCATGATATGCATAGTTCAATCTATTACAATATAAGAGCCTGGATCACCATGCAAGGAGTCCACTATAAGGGCTTGCAACACATTGGCTTCATAAAGAAATTTTTATAGAGCTTTGCTACAACAAAACCACACCTCTTACAATGAGCCTAATACTCCAATTTATAGAAGAATGACAAGAGAGAGAAGGGGAAAATGGAAATCCTGAAATATATCCTTCAACCACTTGTAAGAGGTATTAAATGGAGTTAAATGATTTTATGTTACTCAAAAAAGGATCCCTATACTATCGCAGGTGCTACAACAGAGAAAGAATGATGACCATGCCTCTTAATTGCACTCCCAACTACCAAATAAAACACTGTCATGAACCTGGACACATTTTATGAAAAATATGCATCAATTTTTAATCAAATATAAAATTTCATGATTTATGTGTGTTGGGATTGGAGCCAAAATTCCAATGGTACCAATTTCATGTGATTTCGTTGAGAAATGCAAAAGTTATGACCTTCTGAGTGCAGGAAGCTATTTTGGGTCTGCCAGGCATGTTTTGTCATTTGACGGGAATGAGCGTTAATTGATTAGAGCTGAATATTTTTATTTTATTTTAGTATATCTATCCTCATCAAAATTAAAATTTTATGAAAATTGGATCTTGGAGTCAAAATCAGAGCTCGAAGTCAAAAGTCCAATTTTATGAAAATCAGAGCTCAGATTCAAATGTTATGGCTGTTTGAAGTTTGGGAGGTCAAACATTGACTTTTCTCTTCATTACAGCTATTTTGGAAAAATTGGGTCCGCATGTCCTTGTTTTCCCAAGCAAAAAACTCCGCATTTCCCGATTCGGGCTTCCTTGTTCTCACACGTCTGCCATTGACTGGGCCGTGAGGGTCGTTGACTTTCGCATTCACCAAATCCATTTAGCTTGGCTCCTTGTGTGGCGATTTCACCTTTTCACATCCCACGCCTCCTGATGTCTTGACTGGCTTGAATGAATTTTTCCATACCACCTGATATGCACTAACTTGTGGAAAAATCATCTTTGCGTGTACCTGTGTCCCAACTGTCTCGCAGACTCCCTAGGCCCAAAAGTTCTAACTTCACTAATTTTCTTTACCTACGGAGATTTTAGCAATGTGTGCCCTGCATTTCCCGGTTGAACTTGTGCATTCTTAGACACAGAAAACTAATTTATCTGATTCCTTTGTATTTTGGCTCCAAACTTGGTACAATGAACCTTGGTATGATCTGCAGCCTCTAGACCCGTAATGCATTAAAACAAGCCTGCAACTTCAATTTTTGGATTTTTTCAAATTTTTCTAACTTGTTGGATTTTCCCGTTGGATGGGGGAGTTAGAGATAAGCCAAAGGGACCCCCAAAACATGATTTTGGGCCTTGAATCAATTCTACTTGCTCAGGACTGAAGAATTTGATGTATGTTATCAAAATTACCTTAAGATGTGAATTTTGGATAATAGTAAACACACTTGCATGGAAATAAACACACATTACATAAGTAAACACACTTGCTTGGAAATAAACACATGTTTGAAAATGCTGTGAAAATGCTTGCAAGGAAATAAGAGTCTAGTCTATAACACCTGCAGTGACAAGTACATAATAGAATTTAACTAAGGAATCAAAAGTATGTACAAAATTAATACTTAACATATTTACATGAATTACTTAGAAATATAAATACCAATAAAACAAGGATCTTGTTTCTTGGAGGAGTGGGCCCTTTCTTCACCTTGAATCAGGATTTGATAAAGTATGATTATCTATAAAAGAAATTGCTATCTTATTACTAAAATGTTCTTTCTTACAAAACTTCATTGTATCTCTATATTGTATATCTCTCTATGTGTATATATTTTAATCTATCTACAGGTATTTATGTATATTTCATCATCCAAAGATGTATTTACAACCATAGTTTTCTAACAATTCAAGTGGAACTAAATATTGCCCAAAATAGATGTGGAATTTAGAAACCTTGCTGGACATACAACTGTCTGATCCTGCATAAGTTATTTCTGGATCAGGAGTATGAAGAATCAACAATCTCGTGATCTGATCTTAATTGGAAGGCCCATTAATTTCTCTAAGATTGTATTTTTTCAAAATAAATAGATCCCCATTGATTTTGGAACTTTAGAGAAGTTTCAGAACCAAAGGGAACTATTCTAGAATTAACTATGCAAGTTCCAGAGCTAAGCGCAGGAGTTCTAGAACTAAGTCTGAAGGTTCCGGAACTAAGTGATAGATTTTCTTAGCTATGTGATGGAGTTCTGTAACTAATCTTGAAGGTTTCGGAGCTACACCGTATTGAAGCCAATGTTCCAAAAAGTGTTTTTTACTTCATACTTTGATTATTTGTCTGAATGTGACCTAGTTTATCAACAAAAACCTAAATTTCCACACACTTTGTTAGGAATCACATATTTTTTACATGTTATAACTAAATCAAGAAAAATATGGACAATTACATCCAAATTTATCTCTAAATCAAACAAAATTTAAATAATGCAAAAAAACTTGGCTAGAAGGACGTAAAATGAGAGCATTCATTATTCATCAATGAAGCATATTTTAGCCTCATCATCTCTCCCACACTTACTTGTTTGTAATTCCTCTTACAAACTCTATTCTTCAAAAGTATGATTATGAATTCTGCATTCTAACTAATCATTGAGATTGAATGGTTGGAACTTAATATCCCAGTGCTTTAGCTCAAAATTTGTGTATCCTGATCCTTCTTTTATCTTTCTCTGTTAATTATTAAACTCAATGGGATCCTGAAGTGCTTTGTTCTGCCATGGAGACATGGGAGTGAGAAGGAGAAGATGCCCTTTTTCATTCCCATCCACATGCCCCAGTGTTTTTCATTGACCTGAGCGATTAGTGTACACAAAACGCTAGCTCTTTTCAGACTCCATATTAATTTCATGGGAGATGTCACTTCTCTTCTTCTTAATGCTACTATGAGAAAATCCCATATTTTCAAGAATGCATCATAAATATATTCAAAAAAAAATCCTCATAAGAGGTTATTGCATTAATGCCTTTTTGTAGGATGGAAATATAATGTTCCTTAAATATGTTGTCAAAGGCATGAGTTCTAAAATGTTTGGCAAAGGCAGATGGCTTCCCATAATGAGTTATCATATAGAGGCCTGTTGAACTAGCCTTTATTGAATGTTAATTATCCCTCTTTTTCAAAGCTACTTGAATTTGAAGTACATAAACAAATGCATTTAGCTGGTTTTCCCCTACATATAGATTGATCATGAAGCTTGTATTATTTTCCAGCATAAAGTTGTAAAGATAGAATTCGCGGAGGAGATTTTTCTGCTCTACATTGGCTGAGGAATATGTTTTCATGAACTCGGATTAATCCTTTATTTCATGTGGAAGGCCACATCCAATCCTTTATATCTACAAGTGAATAAATTTCTCTTCCAGAAAGACATTGTATGTAGGAGAAGGTCTTCTGCATGTGAGTAATCTTTCACTCATCATTCAGACCATTTGTATCTTTACCAGACATTTAAATTTATCTTCTTCCATTTTGTAAAATTTCTCTTCCCACTCTTTCCTTTCCTTCTTCTCCTCTTCCATCTTACTTCTTAGTTCCTCATTTGATGTTTTAAATTTATTAAGCTTCTAGCAGGTATCATACCACAACTGTTTATGTGGCCAGTAAGTCAATTCATTTTGTACAACTTGATTCTTTGAAGATATCTTTAACATAGCACTTTGTTTACTAGCCAATTGACATTCTTTTTCTTTTTCCGTCATTTTTTCTTTGACCAATGTCAATTCTTCAGTCCTATTTGTGAGTTGAGTATTTAGTTGCTCAATGAGCATTTACCTATGCTCCAATTTGTTCTTGAGGAAGTATAATTCTTCATTTTTTCCCCTAATGATAAGTTCTGTTCAAGACAAGAACATAGTTTGTTTTAAGTGTTTTTTCCTCCTTTTCTGATAGTTCCCCAAGGATTGGACATTGTTCTTCTAGCAAAGGGGATTTTCCTTTCAATCTCCATAATGTCAATTCCTCTTATTCATGCAACAATGTTGCTGATTCACCCATCTCCTGAAAAACTTGTTCTTCAAATATTTCATCTTATTTCTCTACCTTAGTTTGATTTGGTCGAGGAGGAGACATTGCTATGTTGCCAAGAATATCAACAGCTTCTTTCTCCAAACCATTTTTTTCTTCAATTTCCTTTAGAGTTTCTCTAGACCTCTTATGAAATCCTCTTCTTTGAGGAGCTTCAAAATGTCCTGAAGTGGGTTTCCTCCTGGAGCTTCTTCTGATTTTCACTTCATGATCCAGCTTAGGTGAATTATCATTGTAAGAGATAGATATTAGTTCTTTTGGTATTGCTATAGAGGAAGGATTTTCTTTTGAAGGCACCATATGTTTTGCAGCTTTGATCATTCTTTCAAATATCCTCCTCTTTAGCACATTAACTCCACCTACTTCCTTATTTTTCTCTACAGGAGGACCAATATCCAAATTACTTTCAGGGGAGAAAGGGGTTGGTATTCCCCTACTGATAATATCAAGGATTTGTTTGCATTTGTTAAGGAACTTTTCCCAAGCTTCTTCTCCATTTTTCTTTGAAAGAAAATGGTTTTGACAGACTAAATGGACTAATCCATGATGTCTACTTGTCCCAAATCCCAAAGAATACCTCTAAGACATTATCTGGATATAGTAAAAAAGGAACCCTAGAAGGTTTACTATATATTCTAGTTTTACAGCTTCATACCTAAGATATATTAGCATATTAAGGACCTCTCTTCCTACAGCCCCAAAGTGGCCATCACAAGTTAGGTACTTAACTACCCAAAATGATACCCTATCAAAGGGTTTGGGAAACTTGGATCTTCTGACACCCTTTATGATTTTATTAGTGTTATAAATATATTGGGGTTCAGATTCCCCTTATTCTATCAAGGTTTCCACCAGTTCTTTTAGGGTCACCTTTATAGGATTTGGAACATGTACAACCGGTACCCCCGATACATTACTCATTGTATTGAAAGTAAAAATAATTACAATGATTTTAAATTTAGTTATGGATTCTTCTAAATGTAAAACAAATTCTCTTACCAATTTGTCATTATACCTCAATAAATTTTTCAAGAACTCCACCACCCTGCTTGTCCAAAAATGGCTGCCACTTCTCCATCTACAAGAAGTTATGTATCATCCTTTGGCTCTAACATATTTTTAATCCCCATGGAAAAGAGGATGATTTAAAATATCCCTTCTTCAAATTCTTACTCTTTCATAACTAGCTGCAGAACTATTAGATTTATCTACGGAAATATTGGGTTTGGCTATGGAACTGTTGGGTTTAGCTACGAAATTCAAATATAACTCTATTATTTCTTCCTTAAATTTTTCTACAACTGCTTCTCAACTTCTTTTATATTTCCCAAATGATATCTCATTATTGATATACCGCCACTTTTACTTGTTCAATTGACATCACCCTTATGATTACTTTCTTTTAATCATAATGTATAATAAATAACTCATAATACCCCTGACTCAATTCAATTCTAATCACACATACGAACATTAATTTAAATCTTTTAATAAGATCAAGATATAATTACCGTCCTTGCTGATGTAATCTAGTTACCTTAATGACTCATCATTTGTAAAAAAAAATGAAAAAGAGAAATAGTTAGAAAATATAGCTGCAATTCAAAAGAAGCTCCTTTTATTTTGAATTATCCATTTATTGAGGAGACCAACGACCATTTATGGTTTTCAATTGGTCTTTGAGAGATTTTTTTGGGGAAGAGAACGTCATTTACTGGTTTTCTTTCCTTCCCTAGTTATTTTTCCGTTATTTTTTCTTTTTTTGGGGGGGAAGAGAAAGCCATTTTCTGGTTTTCATTCTCTTCCCTGTATTTTTGGTTCATGCATATGATTATTTGATCATTTTGGAAGAATTGGGTTCTTCCATATGATCAAATTCTGTCTGCTTCAAGAATTCATCCCTAGTAGGAGGCTTCCTATAAAGTTTTAACATGTTTCTATTGACTAAAAGTGTCCTTTTTCTGCCATTAATGGGAAGTAGGTGAATAGATCCATTGTCAAATACTTTCTTAATCTGATAAGGTCTTAACCATCTGGTTCTCAACTTTCCTTTGAACTGATGGTATGTGGAATAAAAAATTAATGCCCAATCTCCTACCTTGAATTTCCTTTCCTTGATATTTGTATCATTCCACTGCTTCCTTTGGTCTTGGATTATCTTTTTCTGATGAAATTCTTCCAATCTTAGCTCATCCAATTCATTGAGTTGTATAATGCTTTCCTTTTTGGTTTCCTCTAATTCAATGCCCAATTTAGTTGTTGTTCTCAATGTTTTTAGTTCAAATTCAATAGGTAACAAGGGATTTTTACCATAGACTAACTCATATGGTGAGAACCTTGTTGTAGTTTCCCAAGTTGTATTATAAGCCTAGACAGCCTTAGGTAGTCTCTTCACCCAATCTCTTCTACTTTCCTCAACCATTTTGGTAATAATATCTTCCAATTCCACGTTTATTACTTCTTCTTGTCCATTTGATTGTCGGTGATAGGGAGATGTCTTCCTATGATTGATATGATAGTACTTTTTGAAGGCCTGGTTCATATTAGACATGAACTGTGGTCCTTGATCTAAAACTATACTCCTTGGTGCACCAAACTTCATCATAATTATGTGCCAAAGGAAATCAGCAACTACTTCTTCAGTAACATTTGTTAAAGCCTGCATCTCTTCCCACTTTGTCAAATTAACAGTACACATAATAATGTTCTCATTTCCTTGTGAAGGATGAATAAAGGGACCAAAAAAATCTAGCCACCACCTTTCAAATGGTTCAATCACTAATTAAGGTTACAGAGGCATTTCATTGGTGAAAGTTGGTTGTCCCATCCTTTAACAAGGATCATACTGCTTGATGTATTTCTTCACATTTATTTCCAGAGATGGCCATTAGTAGTTAGTAAAATGTATTTTATTTGTTATTTTCTTCACCAAAAAATGTCCTCCACTTGGTTCATAATGAAATGCCCTAAGTATGTCAAAGATTTTATCTTCTCTCACACACCTATGTAAAACCAAATTAAGACCATATGTAAATAACATTCCCTTTAACCATTCAAATTGTGCACTGGTTTTTATTAACTTCTTTATTTGTTTCTTAGTAAAAGGAGGAGGAAACTTCCCTTTTGCAAGATATATCAACAAACCATGGTGTATCAACTAAAATGGTAAATAATTTTTAATTTGGAAAGTTGTCTTTAACTCGATCTTTCTCCCCTATACTAGTTAAAAAAAATCAGCTACCACATTAGATTTTCCTAGATTATCCACAATGGTAATATAAAATTATTGTAAAATTAATAACCATCTAATTATCCTACCTCCAACCACTAGTTTGTTAATTAAGTATTTAATTGCTAAGTGATCTGTAGAACAAATATTTTGTACCCTTTAATATAATGCTTGAACTTATTAATTACATAAATCATATTAAGAAATTATTTTTCAGTGGCGGTGTCATTTATTTCAATGGAAGTAAGATTTTTACTAAGGTAGTAAATAACATACATTTTCCCTTCTTCCTCTTTTTGTCCTAGAACTTCACCAATTAAGTTATTTAAGGCTTCTATTTGGATGTGAAAAGGTTTCTCCCAATTAGGTCCTCTCAATATTGGGGTAGTGATTAATTTTTCTTTAATTTATTCGAAAGCATGTTGACACTTTTCATCCCAACAAAATTCACAATCCTTGGTAAGTAAACCAAACACGGGGGAATTTTTTTTACTAAAATCTTTAATAAAACACCTATAGTATCCAACATGCCCTAAGAATGACTTGATATCTATGTGGGTTTGAGGAACAAGAAAGTTTGAAATAATTATGATTTCATTTTGGTCAACTTGAAATCCTTTTTTTGAAATGTGGTGTCCTAATACAATCCCCTCATCAACCATCATCCAATATTTCTCATAACTATAAGAAAAATGGTGTTGCTCACATCTTGTTAATACTCTTTCCAAATTCTTCAAAGCATCATGAAATGTGTCTCCATGCACAGTAAAGTCATCCATGTATACTTGTACACAATTATTCGTTAGGTCTAGAGAAATTACTAATACAACTATTTGGAAGGTTCCTAGAGCATTAGATAGTCCAAATGGAAATACCTTGTAGGAAAATGTGCCCCATTGATAAGTAAAGGTAGTTTTATCCTGATCCTCAGTAGCAACTCTAATTTGATTATATCCACTAAATCCATCCAGGAAGGAAATATATTATTTACTTGCAAGGTTGTCCAAAACTTGATCTATGAATACTAAGGGAAAATAATCTCTAAGTGTGGATTTTCTCAGTTCCCTATAATCAACAAAAATTCTCCATTTTCTTTTCTTTTTAGGAACAATTAAAAGAGGAGACACCCACAGACTATCTGAGGATAGGGTAGATAAAACCTACTTGTAATATTTTTTCAATTTCTTACGTGACTATGTCCCTTAAGGATGGATTAATCCTTCTTTGAGGTTGTCTAACTAGTTTAATGTTTTCAGTATAGATGTGATGGGTGAAAATACTTGGATGGATTCCTTTCATGTATTTATATTCCCAAGAAAAATCTCTAGTATGATCTTTCAGAACATCATTCTTCATCTAGCTATTAATGTTCAAAATTTTACCCGGTGTAATCTCAACATGTTTGGTTCCAGTGTGTGATGAACTAATTTGTTGAAAGGGTTCCATTAGGGTTTTTAGTGGACATGAATGTGGTAAGAACATATGATATGTAGCAATATCTCCAATATTCCCTTGAGAAAAAATACTGGAAAAAGGACAATAGTAGGTAGATTTATGATACTTATCTTGTTGTCAGTCAAACTCCTGGTCACTACTACTTTCCAAAAATTCCTCACCATTTCTTGATATCTTTGAGACTGAAGCTACTGATTTCATAGCTATTTTTTCCCCTCCCCAAGAGAAATATCATTTCTCTGGAGTGAAATTATTTTGCATTCGCAAGGTAATTTCTTTTGGTGTGGTTCCGGAGATAAGTGTGATTTTTTTGATAACTAAATTTGATGGTTCCAAAACTAAGTCCATAGGTTCTTGAACTATCCCAAATTTCTCCAAGGACAATTAGTGTTCATTCAATGTTTTATTATTCATATCTTTCACCTCCTGTATATGATTCTAAAATGTTATCATAGCCAAAGAAGATAGGTTTTGCTTATTAGTATCAAGATCATCAACCCATAATTGTTCTTTGATTATCAATAAAAGGTTGTGTTGAAGTGAAATCACAGCACCCCTAGGACTCTGTAACTCGATGGGTTGAGAATTAGTACCATGTTGATTGCACAGTCATGGAGCTTTTCACCTAATCTGTGGGACCTTGCGAAATCGGAAAAGCTCTCCGGATGAAGGTGGATTTTCTCAGTTCCCTATAATCAACAAAAATTCTCCATTTTCTTTTCTTTTTAGGAACAATTAAAAGAGGAGACACCCACAGACTATCTGAGATAGGGTAGTTAAAACCTACTTGTAATATTTTTTCAATTTCTTACTTGACTATGTCCCTTAAGGTTGGATTAATCCTTATTTGAGGTTGTCTAACTAGTTTAATGTTTTAAGTATAGATGTGATGGGTGAAAATACTTGGATGGATTCCTTTCATATCTTTATATTCCTAAGAAAAATATCTAGTATGATCTTTCAGAACATCAAACAATTTAGTTTCTTTATCATTCTTCAACTAGCTATTAATGTTCAAAATTTTACCCGGTTGAATCTCAACATGTTTAGTTCTAGTGTGTGATGAACTAATTTGTTGAAAGGGTTCCATTAGGGTTTTTAGTGGACATGAATGTGGTAAGAACATATGATATGTAGCAATATCTCCAATATTCCCTTGAGAAAAAATACTAGAAAAAGGACAATAAGCAGATTTATGATACTTATCTTGTTGTCAGTCAAACTCCTGGTCACTACTACTTTCCAAAAATTCCTCACCATTTCTTGATATCTTTGAGACTGAAGCTACTGATTTCATAGCTATTTTTTCCCCTCCCCAAGAGAAATATCATTTCTCTGGAGTGAAATTATTTGCATTCGCAGGTAATTTCTATTGGTGTGGTTCCGGAGATAAGTGTGATTTTTTTGGAACTAAATTTTATGGTTCCGAAACTAAGTCCATAGGTTCTTGAACTATCCCCAATTTCTCCAAGGACAATTGGTTTTCATTCAATGATTGATTAATCATATCTTCCATCTCCTTTATTTGGTCGTGCAACGTTATCATAGCCAAAGAAGAAACGTTTTTCTTATTTGTATCAGGATCATCAACCCACAATTGTTTTTCATTATCAATAAAAGGTTATGCATAAGGATATAAGGAAATTTTCTTAGAATTATTACCATTTGAGATAGTCATATCACCTAATCTGTAAGAAATTAAGGAAGAAACTTTAGCTAACCATGGTCTACCCAAAAGAATGGGATAACCAAGTGTTTTACCTTTTGGTCATAATATAAGGAAGTCCACTAGATATTCCTATGACTCTACCATAACTATCACATCTTCAATAACTCCTTTTGGTTTTTCTACTGACTAATTTTCCATCTGCAATATAGTGCTAGTAGGTTGTATACCTGTTTATCGTAATGTTTTCAAAGTGTACACTGTCATCACATTTATAGTTTCTCCCTAATCAACCAAAACATTATGTATATCTTTATTCCCTATAGAGACAAAAATAAAAGGGCTTCCAGGCTCTCCGTATTTGGGAAGTAAGAGTTTTCCTACTAATAAATTAGCAAGTTTCGCATCTACCTTAATAGTCCTAAGGTATTACTTCTTCCTTCCAGTTCTTTTTAAACATAGCATTTTGATTAACTTGTTTAACTTAGGAATGTCCTTGATTTATCACAACAATGGTATTGCAATATTTAATTTCCTCAACTCCTACACCAAATCAAATTCCTTGGAATTTATAGCTTCTTTAAATTTCTCTTGAAATGGAGTTTCATTGGAGTTACTATCTTGATCCATATCATTTTCTTTTTCATCCTTCTTAGGAACATCCGAACTAGGGTTTTTAGTTTCTTCTATTATTTCAGTAATTATAATAGGTGGACTACTAATTATTTTTTGAGATCTGGTTTTAATATCCTTACAATCCATGGCATTAAGATCAACTAGTTTTTCTTGTTCTGTCCCATAGACAAGACTTGTTTGTTTTTTTTCAGGGATTAGCCACTGGTGGAGCTGGTATTTGTGTTTGAACCACATTTAAGCCTGTGAATTTTGTACTAGGGAACCCATTATGTCTTGTTGATTCTGAATATGATATGTCTTCCCTTGAGCGTAGTTATTAGGGCTCCACCTAGGTTGTGACCAAGTATAAGGGTTACCTTGACCAGACCATGGTTTTATGTGTCCTTGAGCATATCAAGCTTATCCTGCCCAATCCTACAGATTCCATGTTGGTTGAGGGACCCAAGGTGGTTGTCCCTAATTTTTTGGTACTATCTCAGCCACCCATGGCATCATCCAGGGATTAGGAGATGACCTTGGCATGAACTGCCCCTGGCTAGGTTATCTATAGAAAAAGTGTACTTCTTCTACTGTGTCTGGAGTGCTAGTTTATTTAAGATAATTTTTTATGAATGAAAGAAGATAACAAGCATTAATCTCATGGTCCCTCGATTCACAAATAAGGCATACTTCTATTTTATCTAGAGGACAATCTATTATTGCATGCTTCTTCCTGCATCTAGGACAATACATAGCTAATGGTTCAGTTTTAGCATTTAATTTAGCTTGCAATCCATCCATGGTGGAGGTTAATTGAACTAAAATGTCTATTTTAAAGTTTTCTAGTTCATCCATCATTTTTTCATAATTAGATTCAAAATTTTCACCGTTTTTCCTTTCCTAGTTCCACCCCTTGTTCTTGAATAGCTTTTACAAATGTCTTTAATATCATTCATTCTCAATTGATATATGTTTCCACCTCCTATTAAATTAAGGGATTCCCTAGATTCATCATCTAGACCTTTAAGAAAAATGGTTTTTGTTAGCTCTTTTTGAAGTAAAAATCCACACCTTTTGCTTACAAAGAGGAATCTGTCTAAATAATCTTTCATATTCTCATCCTCGTCCTACTTGATTTTGAAAAAAAATTCCTTCCAGTTTCTTCCTCAACATTATTCTTGATATTTATCTAGGAAGGATGTTTCCATTTATGCTCAACTGGTAAGAATTGGATCTTAATGCCATAAACCACGTCATTGTTGCATCCTTTAGAGTAGATGGAAACAACTTTAGCTTTTGATTATTTGTTTTGTAATCATAAGTATGATATAGTAATTTAAATTCAAATAGAAATTGGTTAGGGTCTTGAGATTACATCCCTCTAAATGTGGGTAAATGTGTAGGTGAAATATTCTTCATAGGTGTATCATCATCATCCAACTTAATTGGATAAGTAAAGGTTATATCAGGTTCTCTTTCAGCTTCTCGTGCCATTTCTGCAGCACATTCTAGAATTTTCTCCCAATCAATGTGGTATGTGATCTAATTTGGGGAAGGTGAGAAGAAAAGAGTAGGAGGTGGACTACTCAATTGAGAATCAAAACTTTCTCTAAATGGGTCTTGGGAAATAATCCTTCTTCTAAAAGTTCCACTTCCTTTTGGTGACTGATCTAAGAATTCCAAAGGTGGTAGTTCTACTTCTTGTTTAACAGGGGACAATGGTGCTTCGAATTCTTGGTCAACTTCCTTATTTGAACTAGAGGATGTTGATAATTCTTGTTGAGATATTTTTGGGAGAAATATACCCTTTGTGTCTCTTGGTGTACTCATAAATTTTATGATAACATAGGGAAGATTTTTCAATTACTATATATATGATTGTTTCTCTTGTTGACACCTAATTAAACAATTCTAACTAGTGGATCCCCGAAAATGGTGCCAAAAAATAAGGGTGTCATTATTACCTTTATTTAATAAACTGTTACTTTATTTCATATTCAAAACACGGGTGTGTCTAAAGCTATATGCAACAAGAAGAATCCTAGTCATCTAGTAATTGACTGTAGGTATTTGTTATTTTATTTTCTAGGGGATTTTCACAGTGTCTTGAAGATTTCTTGGTCAAATCCTTATTGAAGCCAAACTATAAGAAACTTGTTGGAAATAAAAACTCTTTGCAGAAATAAATTGCTGGAAATAAACGAATGTTATAGAAGTAAACACACTTACTTGGAAATAAACACATGTTACAGAAGCAAACAAACTTTCTTAGAAATAAACACACGTTTGAAAATGTTGTGAAAATGCTTGCAAGGAAATAAGAGTCTAGTCTATAACGCCTGCAATGAAAAGTACATAACAAAATTCAACAGAAGAATCAAAAGCATTTACAAAATTAATACTTAACAAATTTACACAAATTACTTAGAAATATAAATACCAATAGTAAAAAAGGATCCTATTTCTTGGAGGAGTGGGCCCTTGCTCCACCTTGAATCATGATTGAACAAAGTATAATTCTCTAAAAAAATGGCTATCTTATTACTGAAATGTTCTGTCTTACAAAACTTTGAATTGCATTTCTATATCGCATATCTCTCTATATGTATATATTTTAATCTATCTACATGTCTTTATGTATATTTCATCATCCAAAGATGCATTTACAACCATAGTTGTCTACGAATTCAAGTGGAACTGAATAATGCCCAAAATAGATGTGGAGTTTAGAAATATTGCTGGACATACAGTTATTTCATCCTACATAAGTTATTTTTGGATCTGGAGTATGAAGAATAAAAAATATCATGATCTACTCCTGATTGGAAGGCCCATTAATTTCTCTAAGATCTTATTTTTTCAAAATAAATAGATCCCCATTGATTTCAGAGCTTTGGATAAGTTCCGGAACTAAAGGGAACTATTCCAGAACTAACTGTGAAAGTTCCAGAGCTAAGTGCAGGAGTTCTAGAACTAAGTCTGAAGGTTACGAAACTAAGTGATAGAGTTACTTAGCTATGTGATCAAGTTCTAGAACTAAGTTTGGTGGTTTCGGAGCTACGCCGTATTGAAGCCAATGTTCCAAAAAATGTTGGTTGCTTCATACTTTGATTATCTATCCGAATGTGACTTATTTTATTCAAAACATAAATTTCCACACAATTTGTTAGGAATTATAGAGTTTTTAGATGTTAGAACTAAATCAAGAAAAATATGGAAAATTACATCCTAACTCATCTCTAGATTAAACAAAAATTAAACAATGCAAACAAACTTGGCTAGAAGGACGTAAAATGAGAGCATTCATTGTTCATTGATGAAGCATAGTTTAGCCTCATCACTAAGTATGCTACAACTCTGGTGGCCATGTCTATAATAATGGTGACCTTGAAGGCTCACTCCCCCTTCTTATACTAATGTAAGGATGTTGTGGCATCAATGCCCTTGTTATTTGATAGGTCTCTAGCAATCTCTGAGCCCGAGTCACACATTTTTGAGCCTAGATCATGTAACCACGTCACCTTCCCAATCAACTTAGCAGTGATCCTAATTCTCCTTCCCATGAAGTAGAAAAACTCTTCATGGACGCACGACATGAGCCACTGGTACAACTTCACAGACTTCCCAAAATATTGCAACTCCAGAATTTACATGACCCCATGTTTTCAAGTAAGTTCTTCACAGAATCGTCTAAGACCATACTCTCATCCGACAATTATCAATTTTGCCTTGTGTAAACTTTTTTTACGACATCCTTTAGGAATTTCTCAGTGAGGTGGTTGATCTTTGAAACCATACAATGTGTAATATTTGTTTTCCATGACCATCCCTTAATAAATTCTTTTGGATATAACATCTCAACCAGCCACTCCTTTTTTGGGTTATCAACCTCCTTCTCCATAGTTAGAGCCCTCCATGGTGCCATCGTTCCTCTTGATCTTGTGAGTGTGAATGAAAACACTAGTTTTCATGCAAAATAAACCTAAGTCACCCTCCTTTCGTGCACATACTCCACCACTTGAATCCTTCTTCTGTACATGGATGCTCAAAAATGTGCTTCGAAATGTGACTGGTTTACTAACTCTGTAGAGTTCTCGTCATCTCCATCTCTTCTTCACACTTCTCAATTTTCTTCAAACTCACAAGGTAAAAAATGTCGTTACAAACACCGAATTGTAACCAAGTTTCAAAAATACCCTTCATTAATTACTCCACCTACCACCATACATGTGTTAATTTCATTTCAGTATGTGTCATGCCTATTTGTCCCACACCCCAATCTCTTGTGCCTAAAAATTTGGTTCCTTAGTCATAACTTTTTGGCATGCCACTAATTATCTTTCATAGATCTCCTCTACCCACACTTACTTATGTTGAAGTACTTATCCAATGTGATTCAAACATACGTAGTCTCAAATGTTGTTGTCTCCTTGAGTTATATTGAGCACTCACCACCTTACATGTGGTCTTTAACTTTGAAAAATCCTCTTGAATTTTTCATCACTTTTCAAAACCCATTCTCTTTATGGAAACCTGTGAGTTTATTTATTTTCTATATCATACTAACCTTATTTTATCCATCCCACACTAAGGGTATGTGCAATCCTCTATGCATAAAAACACTTGAGACAGTAATCAGCTTCTGGTGTGCAAACACGCTTATTAGACATAACACTGAAATAAATTGACAAAGCATAGCGAAAAAGAAGGAAACACATTAAGGAAAAAATATAGTAAGGGAAATATATTCTAAATTTCAATAATGCCTTATTTCAAACACTAAGAAGGCTTATTTATAGTAGGGCTTCAGCCTACTACCATTGAAATAATCAAGTAACCTTGTTCCTCAAGTGCCTGATTCAAGTATGTGAGTGATAACATATGGTCCCAACCAATCCACCTTAAGCTTACCTGGGTGGAAAAGAAACATTTAATCTTAAATAAGTACCATCTTCACAATGTCAAGTTTCTTTTCCTTGATGTGCCTATCATGTCATGCCTCCTTCCTGGATTTTTCTGGCTTCTGACTCTAACATGCTATGGCGCACCTCTCATCCAATTGTATCAACTTGTTAATTATTTCTTCCAATGATTTATCATCACCTAGACCTCCAGCGCGTGTAATACGTAAATAAAATAACAAGAATTCCATGGGAATAACTACTTTTCTACCTTACACCAACTAAAAGGGTGTAGCCTTATTCAACTATTTATAGGTTTTTCTATATGGCCAAAGTACATCATAAAATTTATCATCCCAATTTGTCCTTCAAAAATCACAAATATTTGTCAAAGTATGGCTCAATATATTGTTGAAATCCTCAAAAGTCCCATTTTCCTAAGGGTGATAAGGCGTTGTCTTTTGGTGTGTGACCATAAATTCATCCAATAATATCCTGATTGTCACTTTCAGGAAATGAGTTTCCCTATCACTTGTCAAACTCAAAGGACATCCATACCTGGTAAGAATATTTTCCCATAAGAACCTTGTTGATGTAGATGCTATATAATCCTTTGTAGGTGTTGCTTTTGCCCACCTTGTAAGATAATTTCTACAAATGATGATGTAGCATGATCTAGTTCTGTGTGCGGCTAGGGAAATAGGACCCATAAATTGTATTTCCCATTTTTAAAAAGGCCCTGCACTAGTAATAGGCCTCAAATGTATTTCATCTCTCTACACATGTTTTCCAAGATGCTGAGAGTGATCACATGCCTTACAATAATCCTAGCAATACTTGTACAAGGTTTCCTACCATAAACCAACGAGTAAAATCTTGTGCACAGTGGTGTCCACATGCAATACTATCATGAGCCTCCTCCATGATTGTCGTATGCTTATACACCAATACACACTGGTGAAATACTTCATCTCAGCCTAGTTTTTATAAGTCAGCAATAATCAACATGAAAGGTGCGACATGAATTGCAAGTTGTTTCTTTTCTAATGATTTAATTCCTTCTGGTGCCACACCTATGCATAAAAATAAAGCAATATTCTCTAATTATAAGGGCTCACGGTTTAACCTATATAACTATGCATCTAGAATTGTATCTTAAATACTTTGTGCATCCTCTCCTGATTGAATCCTTGATAAGTTGTTTGGGCCATAATTTCTTTTGCCTAGTTTTACCACAACTATAAAGTCAAACTCTTGGAATAATAGACACCATCGACATATGCACCCCTGTAAAATGGGATTATTTACCAAGTATTTTAATGTCATGTGATTTTTATAGAACAAAAAAGGTGTTGCTATCAAGTACTATATGAATATATGCAACGAGTAGATCATTGAAAAAGCTTCGCGCTCCATAGTTGTATAATTTTGTTATGCAGGAGTCAAATTTTCACTAGAAAAATAGATAGGATGATCTATAATACCTTCTCCAGGATGAGCTAGAACTGTGCAAATGGCCATGCCAGAGGCATTCACGTGTACATGAAAGGGGAGATTCCAGGAAGGAAAATGTAAAATAGTTGTCATAGTTAGCCTTTCCTTCAGCACTTCAAATGCGTGTTGCTTTGGTTCTTCGCAATATAACTTCCCTTTACCTTTTAATAACTCCTCCAAGGGTGCGACAATATTAGCATATCCTTTGATAAATTTTATGTAATACCTTTTGTGGCCCAAGAATCCTTGCCAACCACTCTGACTGGTTGGTTCGTCCATAGCGTAAAATTACTACAGCCTTATCCGGATCTACTAACAAACCATCCTTGCAGATGATATGCCCTAGACAAGTTCCAAAAGCTGTAGCAAATATATACTTCTTAACATTTAAAGGGATGCTTAACTATGTGCACCTCTCAAACATTAACTGAAAATTGTCACAATGATCCTTGATAAGCCCATACACATTTCAATCATCTAAGTAAAACTACAAGAATTTTTGAATAAAATCCCTGAATGATTGAACCACAATGCAGAAAAATACAACACGCACATTCCTCAATGCAAAGGGCATCACTATGTATGCAAAAATTCCCCATCCAATGGTGAAATTTGTCTTCTCTTGATCCTCCTTAGCAATTATTACCTGATGATACCCAGAGAATTCATCTATAAAAGAGTAAATTTCACTCCCTATAACACCTTCTAATATTTCCTTAGTGAATGGTGTAGGGAAAGGATCAGTGAGACATGCAACATTTAGCTCCTTGTAGTCCACACAAATCCTGATTCTTCCATATTTCTTTATGTCGATAAACATAGGGCTAACCCACTCTAATTCCTTTGTGGGATCAATAATGTCAAATTCCAAAAAAAAAATTATTTCTTCTTTAACTTTTATGCACATGTTAGGGTTCATCCTGTACGGTCTCTTTCTAACCTGGTGCACGACTTCCTTTAACTTAATTTTCATCTCACCCAATGATTCATGTACCCTTTTCAAATCATGGTAGCCCCTAGGAAACAAGTCTTGGAAATTGTGTCGAAACTCAATTATCTTAGCCACTTCAAATTTAGAGCAATAATCTCTAATTATGGCCTCCTTAGGTTCAGCAACCCTGCCAATGTTAACTTTCTTTGTCTTCATAGGTTCATGAAATACGTGCAGATTCTCATCTGTACTTTCTAAGACCTCATGTGTACCCTCTGAATGATATATGTCCAACTGTTCCACTTCTTCATTATCCACCATATAGACCATATTTCCTTTCTCCTTCTCTAGGAAAACACACTCAATCAGTTATGTATTTGTCTCATCTACTTCGTCAAAACACACTTCTATATTTGACTGACCAAATAACTCTTGAATGAGTTCTTCATCATTTGAACTATCTCCCATGGTCAATTGCTTCATAACTTGTAATGCCTCTTTCGCAAGAGGTTTAGTGGAGAAGTAGTCAAAATTCTAGATCATTCCCGTAGTCAATTCTTGCCAATTTCTAGTCTATGTATCAAGCTCCTCATAAATATACCAAGCGCGCACACTGCCTCGCAAGGTGAAATAAAGTTTGTAAACCCACAATGAATGCAGTAAAGCTTCCTACCCCTCTATCTAGAGTCTCTCACACTGCTAAAAATGGTGGTGAATAGAATTATTACCATGATATTGACATATTTGAGTAGGTGCATTACTCTTGAAAAATTGGGTTGATAGAGAAATTTTCACTTATTTCCATTCTATGAGATTATCCCTATGAACCATCCACCAGTGCATTTGTGTCCCACATATGGTATACACTAGCATATTCCTTCTCTCCACTTGATCCTTCCACTGCACTTCCATGTATTGCAAGAATACCTCATGGTTTCCTTCTCTAGTGTACTTGGGTAAAGGGTTGTTCCCTAACCTCCTAACACAGCGCAGCATGCTTACGCATGCAGCTAGTCTTCTTACTTCATGCCCAACCATCTAGTAAGTGCCATGTGGCTAATTGTCACAGGAAATACTAGTAGCATCACTAATGGACTGTGCATCATCCCACTGGAGAATTCCTTCCTTAAATGGCTCAAGCGCTTCCAGATCTCGAATGGTACGCACATAAATTGTGTTTAGGTATTCTTTACTTAAAGGCTCAACGTAAGGTGTTGATTTCCCATCTATTGAAGGGATAATAACTCATTCTTCCTTGATCTCAAAAATTATATATCCCCTATTGAACCATGGATCAACATTATTTGCATAGCACCAAGGGCTTCCAAGTAGAGCTGGGAAGTTGTCTTCTTCTGTAAGTGCTAAAACCTTAAAGTCCCTAGTGAACTTGGCCCCCTTTATAGTAATGGATGAATCCTTCAATAATCCAATTTTCATGGCCTTAGTCCTATTTTCCATATACAACACATTGGAAGATGGCTACAATGGAGGTCTGCCCATCTGAACCCATGCATCTAAGGTATGCACATTCACTTCCATGCCTGTGTAAATAATTTTCTTTCCTAAAATCCATCCATCCACAAAAACATTCAAAGTGATCTCCTTGTCATAATCCAAGCTATGGGGAGGGTGATTAGCATAAAAAATCTGTAGTCTGGTCTCAATACTAGCACGCATACTATTTCATTTTTACTAGCTCCTCGTAATGGAATAATTTTCTCTTGATGCAACATCTTGCATATTTCCAAAAGATCATCAACATCTGATAGGAAAGTCTCAATTGTCTTCTTGTGTTCTAACTTCCATGAATGTTCCTTTAAACACTGAATTTCACCCTGCAGATTTCTAAGTACCTCCATAGATTCCTGATAAACCTCCTTCTTAGTGATGGTAGGATTTTATTGTAGCATTTCTCTGGCCCACACAGCCTTAGCGCGTGTAGTAATCTTTATAGGTACTACCTCAAGATCTGGTGCTAACTTTGGAATCCATTGGTTTTCCACAGGGCAATGAATCATAACCATCCTTATGCCCTTGTTCTCCTATTTTTTCTTCTGGCTCAAATGTTCATATAAGTCCAGACACTCTTCATAGTCAGGATTCTTTACGCAAAAAGAACAAGTAATGTTCTGAGGAAATTCATGCATGTAATGGTCAGGGAATATAAACATATAACATGTTCCATGAAGGAACTCACGTCATCCACCGTCGCGGCCTCGGCCTCTAAATCCACCATTGTATCCTCGACCTCTACCATGGCCTCCCTCAAAGTTCCCTTCATTTTGATCATAGCTCCCTTAAGTGTGATCATGATCATGTCACTCACCTTTATCCTTAGATTTATTCGAAACCCATGTATATCATACACCAATATCAATGGAATCATAGATCTGATTAATCAACCTGGAATATTAAGTATTGTGAGCCATGGATTGAAAAATTTTAGAGTAGCATGACATGTTCTTTCTTAACCCACATTAAAATAATGAACAACAAATTGCATCATGGTCCAAATGATATATCTCACTTTCCAATAACAAAGAGGGCATC
This sequence comes from Taxus chinensis, assembly GCA_019776745.2. NCBI lineage: Eukaryota > Viridiplantae > Streptophyta > Pinopsida > Cupressales > Taxaceae > Taxus > Taxus chinensis. The sequence goes on along the minus strand of CM034147.1, from coordinate 194,891,828 downwards.
AATATGAGAGGAAAACTATCCTTAGTATAGCCCTCTACTTCACAATTTGTACACCAAATTACACTGCATGTGTCACAAGATGTATTGGATAATAGTTTCTCTAACTGCTTTGCCATTGCTGTAATATGAGCTTCCAAGAGTGGGCTCATCCTAGTGTCTATACTCCTAACTACCTCAGTACACAAAGCTACTTCAATTGCCTCACGTGGGTCTGTATAATTCTTATGTGAGAGCGCCCTTCTAAAAGGTGTAAGTAGGACTCTGGAAAACCACTATGCATGCTAACTTGCATGGATATCATATGATAGTTTACATAAGAGTTTTTGGAAATGAGCATCATATTCCAAGAAAATCTCAGTAGTGCCCTGCTTGATGCCCTTGAGCATGCTTATAATTTTCTGCTTGAACTCAGGTATATAAAATTCCTTAATAAAAGTATCCCATAACGTTGTATAATCCACACAAGTCTGATCAAGGTAAAACGTTTTGTACCATCTGTGTGTGCGTCCCTACAACGTAGTTACAAAATGATTGGACTTGCACTCTGAAGATGTTATTACTTTCATGTGACACAATATCTCACACATATGCACATGCTCAACAACATCTTATAAATTCACCTATACTCTAGGAGATGAAGTGACATCTCCATGAAAATATTCTAGGGCTGGTGAGGACCATGCCCACCAAATCCAGAACCTCATGTGTTACCTCTTCCTCCTGATCCACCAGATCTACCAGATCTCGAGTTACTTGTTCCTCCTGATCCTCCACCTATAGTAGGATTTGAACAATAGGTTGCACTATCGTGTGTCCCAATAGTGGTGCTAAACTGAACTCCTACAGTCTACAAAGTTTTGTTTCTCCCCGATGTGAGTCCAAAGTTCTATGTGCCTGTGTTCTATGTCAATGACATGCCTGAAAAGGTTCCTCCAACTGGTCCTTCAAACAATAGGGAAGATGTATTCCTAACCATAAATGCACTTGCTATATGATTCAATCATGAACTTGCTGATAACTCAACTCTAGCTCTTGCTAGTTTACTGCCCAAACTAACTTGCTAACTATTAGTTGTACTAGAAACAAGAAATTCAAGTGCAAGGGATAGGTTGTCAGGTAGATTTAGATGCACACTCGTGGCCCAAGTTGTATCTATTGGCGCACTCTCATAAGAGGCCGATAAGGGTTCCCTGTCATGCTTTCCCAAATGGGGGAGTTCCAGATGATTTGGATCTATGTCCTCTACGTGAGCTCCAAATCCTTCACGAGCCATTTCTCTCCTCAATGCCATAAATTTTGTAATCTCACACTACTTCCCTATATCCTTCTCGCACACCTCATTGTACTTAAGTTGAATTTCTTCTCTTTTCCTCTCTACCGATAGGTCCACTATCCTTCACCATTGTGGCTCCTGCCCCCGCGTGTGGTGGGGTTTAGCTAGCCATTGAATTTTCTTCTAAATTCAAGGTTACCAAAAAGATTTTGATCTCTACTAGAATGCCTTGTAGATAGGTTCCCCCTGGGATAACATAAAAACTTAAACTCAGCTACCTCCAAGAAAGAATAAGTGGAAATTGAGTAATAAAAAATATAGCTATTCAAAACAACACAGAACCCAGTATCCAAAACATGCACCCAAATCAGATCATCATCATAGAGGGATTGACATTATTCTTGCATCTAGACAAGTGTGTGAAACCTCTAATTCCTTTTAAACATGTAAGCAACCAACCACTCATATAGCTCTATTGGGAAGATAACAAAGAATCTCTTATATAAGAAGTCATAAAAATTATACTCCACCCACATGCGTGCATCAAACTTATATCTAGTCCTGAATCTCCAAGCATACTCCTCTTCCAGATCTATTGTCCACTCCTCAACACTTTCCAAGGTCAACCAGTACATATTCATCATGCACTATCTTGAAAAAAATTGAAAAAGAGGTCCTAACAATGGAATTAATGATGTAGCCTAGAATTTACTATTAAAAACCCATGCACACTGGCACATCAGTCAGCCTGAGCTGAGCACTCACCCAAAGTTCACAAAGGTACTAGGTTCCTCTTTAGAGCTGCTTGTATAGAATGTTAGCATGATGGTGCATATAGATATCAAGATTCATTATCAATAGTGAACAACACACAATGCTTAAACTAGACCTAGTTCTTAGAATAAATATATAATGAACTAAATAATGACTATAACAAGATTTTTCCATGTAATAACCAAATTCAGTCATGTTCAACACCATTATCTAGCAAATATAAACCATTGTATTAAGTACTGTGAAACACAAAATCTTATTACATTACATAAGTATCTTCCTAATTCATGTGCGCGAGAAAACCAACAACATAACTCTACCATAGTTTTCATACCTTAACCCGTGAAAATCAATACATATATATAGGGGTGGGGAATTTCCTTTCACCTCCTATGTGCTTCTCAAAATAGGTCAAATGCTAATAATAGCCATGCACCTTTACAATATGATGCACAACATGCAAGTGCTCTAACAATAGACTTCCTATAGTTAACTCTGAGTAGAAATCCTATTCTTATCCTAAACTATGCATGACGCTCAGCTATCGCTTGCTCCCAAAATACCATTGCATGGAACGCAAGTCTTCATGTCTTTGTGTTCTCAGCACACTAACTCTAAAAATAACCCTTATCCAAAAAATGGTTAAGTCATGATCCTAGGCGCTCTAATCCTATTATAGCGCAGCACGCTCTTCCAACACCATACATTCGTGAGCCTAACAGATAGGCTATTTTTGTCTGCTCAACAGTCTACGGTTCCTTCCTTGAGATTCTTCACTCCACAAATCTCTATGAACTTGGTGGCTTGCACCTTATATTTGTGGCTTGTACAAATGTTTTCTAAGTCCTTTACGACTTATTCTTGACCATCTCAAAGCCTTTGTGAGTTAACACTACCAATCAACATGCATCTTGCTTACATGCTTAATTTACCAATTGACTCCTTTTTCCATCAATGCAACTTGATATCAACTCATCAATCTTGACATCAATGACAACACATATAATAATGAAAAATATTCAAGAGCGTCACAACGTTAAGTTGTCACAAATAATGTTGAATATTAAATGGCCATGAATCTAAAGGTCGAAATGAACCCCATAATATAAAATAATAAAGAATTATATAATAATAACATAATATATGTGACAAGAAGTATCTAAGATAAGACAATTAAGCGCAAGACTGAAATCCAGTCACAAAATTATTTCCTCCCTATGTTTAAATTCCAAGATATGTTAAATGAAAATAGTGACAACACAATATTACAACTTAGGCCCAGATTAAAATAAACTAGACCTAAATACTAATAAATTTTTGACACAATCCCCCAAAAAGGTATACTAAAATTATTTTTAGACACCAACAAAGTCCAGATCTTTGAAAATGGAAGCTACAAAAGCGAGCAGCGTAACAACACTATTTGGTTACGTTAATCAGGATTTGCAAGAAAGAAATATTTTAGTATCTAAATGGTGTTATCATGATGTGAAAAATGTAACCTCAACACTCACAAAAAAAATCAAGGCAATTTCTAGGGTTAAAAACTAAGCCTAATTATATCAAGAAGTTTACTATGCATGTTAGAAACGTAACACTACAATTTAGAGACTTAGACCAAGTTTCACAAATGGAAAAAATACGTAAGTATCACAATTGTATAGAGATATAAAGCATACAGTGTAACAATTCAAAGGAATTCATTGATGATATCACCTAACTATAATGATAATTAGTCTCAATATGGTTGTGAGACAAAGAGCCTACTAGAACATGAAGAGGTATCTTTCATACTTTCAACACTTGCATTTCGGCGTTGCAACCTAGTCATGAAAATAGACTACAAAAGTGGTGGACATGATTATTTCTAGCGGTATTTGCTGGTAGAAACTACAATATAATATGAGAAATAAAGTCTGGAATAATAAAATATTCAATTGAATTCATCCGAGATATTATTCAATAAGATAAGGTTACATATATCGAGTGGAGTTCTCTTATGAAAGAGGAGTCAACTCTAATCTTCAACAAACTCTCACTTATCTCTCCCAATCCCTATTCTCACTCAAAAAAACTAGAATCTCTCTAAGAGATCTCTATGAGTTATCACCAACTCATTATTTACACAATAACAATGTTCACAATATTAAACTATTCCTAACATTCACCCCCTTAGTGTGAACATGGGTAAAACATACACACTCTCATCTGCAGTATGCTCACCTCTATGGAGCATGTCAAACTATGTGACTCATGACCTTGATACTAATGAAGGGAGCAATGCTCAACCTTCTATGGTTTTATAGGTTTACCATAAACCTTGACATGTAACAGATACATCGCCTATCCACCTCATGTGGTTTTCTGGATCTTGCACAAACCTTGTCAAGAACCATGAATTGTCTTACACTAGTGCTTTTTCTCAGCTATTTCATTACATCGGGAGTTACATTCAGGAATTTTTATACATTACTTTTGAACAATCATTTTCTCTTATTCTCACAAATGTATGCTAAAAGAAAACACATAACTCAAAAACTTGGCCACCAGTTTAGTTTCATAGCCTCATCGCTGGTGCCTGATGAGAGGTCACCGATTGCCCTCCTGCCTCTATTTCCTTCAACCTCCATCGAATTTCCCTGCTAACTCAATAGAAATTATAGTCGAGGATGATATGCATTCCCTGTTGCGATACAGGTAAGGGTCGAGGGGCAGAGTCCCCGAAGCTAGGAACGGTTTTCATTTGCATTTTACCTTAAAAATTAAGTGTCAGATTACACCGAAAATGCACTCATTTTTCCTTTTTTTTAGTAACAAGTTTTCGACTGAATTTTTATTTATTTTATGGACTCACCTTTAGACAAAAAACTCACAATTTTGAAAATGATACTTTTGACATAAGTGAGAGGATGCGACTACAAATTCAATAAGTAATAAAATGATATTACTTTTTAAATAAATAAATAAATAAAAGACTTTGAGACTCTTTTGATTTTGACAAAAATCACAAATACACCTAAAAAAAACACTCATACATGGTCTTATTAAGTATGGGATACATATTTGCTACAAACCAAATGAAATACCATTTCTAGAAACAACACTATATTATAAAACAATTAATAAACATCAAACCGGTGCGTGGAGCACTTGGATTACACCGTTCTATGGAGAGATTAATATCTGTCTATATGCACTGTATAGAATGCTAGAAAAACATGGATGTGGATCTGAATGGTGATACACACTAAACGGACTCATGTATTTATCTTTGGATTTGTGGGACTGTAGCTTCTAATGCCAAGTAGATAAGACAAAACCATTTGGAGAAATACTCATGTCCATCTCTGAGTGATTTCACTATGTCAGCTGAGCTATCTCGTTGCATACATTGAATCTTGATTCACATAAAGGGCTTAGAGGTGTAGAGAAACAATTTATTGAGATCCAAATCAAACCTAGTTTAATGGAAATCCAAATGTAATGCTTTGGGAAATCCAACTTAGAATAGTAAAAAACTATAGAACCAAATAATGCAAAATAGACCTGCAATTTTGATATTTATTGTAATATGCGACCAGTATGGAGTTTTAAATGCTGGGAGAATTCAATGGAGATGAGAGTTAATGAAAATGATATGGCAGAACCAAATACCTTTTTGGTTGAACACTGACTGGACAATACATATATACAGGAGTACATCACAAAGAATATGTTGAGCCACTCATGGATGACTTACAAAGGAGCACACAAATAACAAACATATTTTTTGAATAGGTAACCTTCTATGATACCACTATTAGAAGCTGCAATATAATATGAGAAATAAATTCCAAAGTAATAAAATATGCAATTGAATTCATCCGGGATATTATTCAATAAGACAAGGTTACATATATAGAGTGGAGTTCTCCTATGAAAGACGAGTCAACTCTAATCCTCAAAAAACTCTCACTTATCTCTCCCAATCCCTATTCTCACTCAAAAAACATAGAATCTCTCTAAGAGATCTCTATGAGTTGTCACCAACTCATTATTTGCACAATAATAATGTTCATAATATTAAACTATTCCTAACATCTGCGTATGTTGTACTTATTTTGTCCCAAGTGGTGATGAGAAATATTTAGCATAACTTTGCTGGAATTTCACCTTGTATTAGGAAAAAATAAAAACTAGGACAAACTAACACATCGTAAGTATCATGATAAAGCAGCCTGCGGATTCAACTTTGAGAGACTGTCCCCTTGTTTGAAAAACAAGGTTTTGACTCTAAAAAATTTATCACATTGTGAGATCTCTTTAGAATACAATGGATAAGTTAAATTGGTTCCAAATCACAAGATTCCTATTGTTTCACTCAAATAGGTGCCACAAATGATCTCTACGAGCTTGAGTTGTCAAGAAATTCACACTAACTAAATATTGGAGTATCTAGGCTTTACTTTACCCCCTTCAATATAATGAGCAATAAATGTGTTTAGCTGTATTTTCACTGGAGTCGCATGAAGATAATCTTGACTCTAATCTCTCAAGGTGTACTAATCAATTGGGTAGTGAAGCACTTTCCCAATTCATTCATAAGGTTCCCTCTTGCATGAAATACTTTGGGATTCCTAGAAGCATCCCTCTTGCTATCTTAAGGCTTATGCCAAAGGGAGTTTTTCCTAGTTTAAAGTGGATGTGCTGCAACTCTTAACTAAAACCTACATATCCAATGTTTTGCAAAGTGGTGTGTTGTCTTATCTTTTGGATTAAGTAATTTGGTTTGGACCACCTTTGGAAACCTACAACACACTTCTATGTAAGAATTTGGTTTGAAGAGAGTTATCCTTTCTTTGGAAAGTGTTAGGTCCTACACACAAATAGTTAGTAGTTATCTAACAAGATCTATAATATCATAAAAAGAGAATTATATGTTTTTTTCATTCTCGAGATCATCCAAGGACACGAGATAAGAGAATACACAACAAGCAACCCAACTAGATAACAATGAAAAACTTTAATATTAAATAACCATCATAATGCTTTATAAATCAAGGTTCATTCCCAATTAATCCAAGTGCTTTTTTGTGAATGAAAACTAATGTTGCTTTTGATTCTTAAGGTCACACAATGGTGCAAGAGAAGAACATACAAAATCCTTTGTTTTGTTTATTACTAAATGAAATAAAAATCAAAGGATTATACAAATTCCAAATGAAAAGTTAATTCCCTTAAGCATAAACAATGAATAATGAAGTTTCCCACTTACTCTAAGTTTAGCAAAAGAAGCTTTAAAGTTGTTTTTGATTCTCAAGATCACACAAGGTATCTCAAACTCAAAAAAAAGCATGAAAAAAAAAAATCATTCATCAAAACCTAATAAAAAGTGTGAGAAAACATGCTCTAAATCATAAAACTTGTAATAAAAAAGCTAAAAACCCTTGAAAATGACAGAAACACATAGAACCAACAATTTAAACTTCAGAATTTGAGCCAAATTTTAACTTTGAATGCTAGTGTTCCCTTTACCACAATAGCACGGCCATGATAACACCAACATTCTTCTTATAGCACCAATGCGACCTCAACAACACCAGCGTGCCTCTTTAAAAAATCCATAGTCGATTAATGTGAACACGTCAAGAGAGTCATCATTGCACACTTTGAAACACGAACGTGACCTTAACACAGAGGTGAAAAATCAAATAGAACATAGGCTCATCCAGAGAAGCATGAGCACGAAACTAAGAATTTGAGTGCAACCTTCATGATGTAAGCACACCCTTTGCAATGTGAGCACCACCTTGAAAACGTAAGCACACACCTTCTTGTAGGTATCCAAAATATAGGTTTTGACAAGAAAAATATGATAAAGCTTAAATATTTTACATTATGATGTAATTTTGATAGAACTTTACCTCCTTTGATCCTACAAAGAACATAACAACAAACCAACTACCACCAATCTATCTTAAAATTTATTAAAATTTGAAATTAATCTAGAAAACTGAAAATTTACTCTAACAAAAGCTTGAAACTAATCTAGAAAACTTCAAATTGAATAAAAAGGACAATTGAAGGTGTCCCACTAGGCATGTCAAATGATAACACCCTAAACTTTTGCAATATGACTAACTAATAAAGGCTAACACCATAATAGCCTAAAGTCAAGCTCAAGATTAAGAATGAAACATCATGATCAAAGCTTAAAATAATGCATTAATGGAAACTAAATGAAATCAAACATTCAATCTTCAATCATCCTTACTATATGGGATGATTACTAGTTAACATATAGCTAAATAGATCTAAGGGAAATAAAATTATGTTTGTTGTTACTCAAAAAATAGTGAGAGGATCTCTCTAATAATGGATAAAAGGCCATATTAAATATCACTCTCAAGTATTCAACCCCATATTACCCTCAAGGTAATGGGAAATCAAAAGCTTCTAATTAAACCATTTTCCATATTATGGAGAATATGGTGAATACCACAGGCCGTAACTGGCATTTACAGATTCACCCTGCCCTCTAGGAATTCCTAATGTCTATCTGCACTCCTACGAGTGCCACTGTATATTGCCTAGTATTCAGCACAAAATTTTTACTACCTCTATAGATCAAGATACCCTCTTTGCGTATAGAGCTAAGAGACTACCTGAATGAAGAGGAGGACTACAGAGTGGCTCGACTAGAAGAGTTGGAGTTATTAGATGAGAAATGACTTCATGCTCTCGATCACCTTAAAGTGTATCAGGATCGAGTACGGATAATTTACAACAAAAGAGTGATACCTTGTCAATTTGAGGTAGGAGACTTGGTGCTAAAATAAAATCAGTTCAACACCACCAAGGACAAAGTGAAGAAGGGAAAATTTGAGCCTAAATTGTTGGGGTCATATTTTGTGGTCACAAAGTTTGGCTCAGGATCCTACAAGCTTGCTTACTCAGATGGTTAGGAAATTTAGGAACCCATGAATGCAATGCATCTTAAATGTTTTTATGCTTAAGTGTGGGGTCCCTAAAATATCAGAAAAACAAAAAAAGTATAAAAATAGAAAAGTAAAAAGAGAAATAAATAGGTGCATCTAATAGTGAAAAAATGCAATTGTTGAACTTTGAACAGATCCTTTGGTGAAAACCAATTTTTGGTGCCATGGGAGGATTCATTCGTCACAAGTATTTTAGGTCTAAGATTGTGATATCTTTATCCTAAGCTAGGCTTTGTCTACATCTGAGTTACTGTTGATCCTGTCTCTCTTTGCATTGATTTGCTTGATCTTACTTCTGCGTGTGAAGAGTTTGCCTTTGAATCTTCCCATCTCACACTAGGGACAACTTTGTATCGTCACTTCATACACATAGCATGTGGCATTATGCCCTTTTATATCCCATATAATGTTAGGGGAATCCATGTTTCTTCATTTCCTTACATTTTAGCTTCAGAAAACATCATGGAAAACATAAAAAAAACATTCGTATAAATTTTTGAAAATCCCAAAACATACACATATGTTAGTCAGAAAAACTCGAAACATCTAGATACATTTCGTATAAAAATTCAAAATAATAGAAAATTGATTTGAGATAATACCAAAAAAATGAAAAATGTTTCAAAACTATCCCGCATAAACAAAGTAGTAGTTTGCTTACATTAGTTGTTGGTTTTCATTATTTATATTGGATTACTTTCTTCATCTTGTGTGCTTTAAATTGGATTATTTTTCTTACTTAGATTGAGTGTTACTTTAATTTATTTTGCATTACATTGAGTTCATTTTATCTTGCATGCTGTTATATAGTTGTCTTATTTGGATTAGATTCGATTAATTTGTGTTTTTTGTTCGCTTGTGCAGTTTGTGGTCATCTCATTATCGTATCATCTATCATCACATATATACATCATATATCAATAAAGGATAAGCTACATCATCATGAACATGAAAAATAAACATGTATGCTAATATAACATCATATAATATCACCAATAAGGGCAAGAGGACCTTATGCCCCCCCCTCAAACATAGACCATAATAAAATTGTGGATTACACATGTTTTCTCATAAAAACAAAATATGATATTTAAAAACAATCCATCATCATCATATATCCTCATAAATATAAATTTCCATGTAAAAAATCATGGGTCTCGACACATATCAGATACAAAATTCCATCATGGGCATGGATCAAAACTATGCCTTCATCATGAGGCATAATAAAATATAATATATAAAGTACATCTGTACAAAATAATGTGTCGTAATGATGAGGCATGATAAAAAAAACATTACATATACATCATCTCAAATATGTGCCTTTATATCGAGGTGTACGTAAAAAATGTGCATCAATTACGTCAATAAGATGAGTCAACATTTACTCTCTCCCATGCCCAAACTACTAGTCATACCACTAGGTGGGGTCATCTAATGTTATGGACCCACAGAAAGTGATACACCATGTTGTGCTGAAGGCTGCTATACCGATGCATGTTGTACTGATCTAGCCGATTGTGAGGTCCTCTATGATCTTGACCTAGACCTGCTAATAGCTAACTGACTGAAGGGAGTGGTCCTCTATCCCTCTAGAATGACCTCATGGTATAATTCTCTATAGTAGGATGCCTTGCCACTGGCTATCATCAGATCTAGCTGAATGTCCTGAATCCTAACTGTTGTGGATTCCCATTGTAGATGATCACGCTCTCTTGTCACTCTATTTATATCTACGTAAGTCTGGGTCCACTCTGTATTCCATTGAATCCTCTCTACAACTATCTAATCTCTCTCAGTCATAACCTATAGTTGTTGGGCTACTACTTGTTGTAATTACTACCTCAGGGCAGGTGTGTCACCTACATCTTGTGTAGCATGTGGTTATCCCCTCCTCCCCCTCCTCCTCCTCCTCCACCCCAAAAATATGTGGGATCTCATCTTGGTGGACTATGTGGTGGACTAATTTCTCAAATCGATGTAGGAGGAGGTGATAGTGGCACCTATAAATGCATATGTTGTCCTGGTACCTATAAAGGACCCAGATATAATGGAATTTTTTGTGGGTCCTGTTGTGATGCTACTTGCATCGGTACTTGCACCTGTTACTGTGTTGGTAACTATATCTAAATATCTGCCCAAAGTCTTCCTTGACCCCGCACCTATGGCCCTACATGTATGTCTCCCTAAGGATCTACCTATGGAGATGCCTAACCCTATACCCCATGTGTAATTAGAGATATCCCTGCATCTATCGCTACCTGTGGTATGGTGAAGCTCCGCGGCGACATGGTGGCATACCATCCCTGATAATAACCACTAGTCCTTGAATCTTCTATATGTGCTCACTGAACCCAATACTATGGAACAACCTATGTAAAACTAGTGTGTTCTTGTCCTAATTTGATCCATGGGCCTATATGAAAGGTCTCTCTAAACCTACACCCATACCACATCTCATCATTGAGAATCCCCTAAATGAGACCAAACTACCACTAGACCTTATCCACTCTATAACACTAAAGGATGTAACTCTTTCTCTTAATAATAAAGTGATCAACTACTTGAGTACTCAACTCAATAGCATCCTCAGGCCAATGACATAGCCTATATGACCACCATATAATAATGTGAGGTTGTGTCTCATCTAGAGCCTGCCTATAGTAGAGTGTGTCTCCCATATATATGCCCACAAATGTCATCACCATATGGAATCCAGCCCATAATGGATGGCTCGCCAAGAACCCGGGCTTGCAATGCTCCTATGGGGCACCCTATGGCAATATGATCCCATGCCCATATTTGAAGTAAAGTAGTAGGACCCACGCTCTTATGAGCGCGGTATGCTATTAAGTGAAAATCGAAATATAAAGGGAATAATATGCACCGCCACTAGAAATAAACCTCTCCTTGGATGAGGTCATGTATCACTCTAAGGAGGCCCAAATAGAAATGAACACTATTTTTATCAAACAACAATATGCCAATGAAAATAGCCATGATGTATATTGGAACCCATCCAAGCCGACAATCCACCATAAATCTAATGATGTCAACTGACATACCTCAGCGAGGTATGTCTGCTACCCCAAACATATCAGCAATACTCTATAGGTTATGACCGTGTTGGTCATCATATGTCACCAGATGACCCTGAATAGGAACTCTACCGATCCTCGAAATGTCCTCTAATGTTATAATCATCTCACTAGTAGGTAGGCTAAATGTCTGACTCTCACTGCTCCATCTCTTTGCTAGAACTATGAGTAGGCCATTATCCAAAGTGATCTTTGGAATGTGAACCACGTGTGAGTGACCTATAATATCCAGTATCATCTCCAATTAGACGTGATCTCATCTACAAAATGTTACCTCATAGGCCTGGAGCCTCCCATGTAACTCCTGCATCTTTAATTAGGCTAGGTCCATCTGCAAGGTTAGCCAGGTCATTTAGTATGATCTAATTCTTTTATTTTTATCATCTAATTTTTTCTAAAAACTTCTTAATTTTTCTAAGGCCATTCCAAAGTTCCCTTTTTGATGTCAGTACGCTCGAACGCTAGTACCCACCTCAGCACATCAATGCTTGCATTTTCCCGCGAGCGAACCTTATCCCCCTTAACCCTAGCTCATGCTAGTGCATCTATCTTGACACTAGCACACTCACTTTTGCACCTACATGTAGGCATGTGTATATGTTCCATGTTTTCATGTTAGTGTGCATCTTTTCACTCCAGCGCAGACGTGCCTATGTGATTTCAACACTAGCACTCCCCTGATCACGCTTGTGCACCCCAAGGGATGCACTAGTGTGTTTGCGTATTTTCTCACCCTACGAAATGTGCATTAAATGATAATAAATATAAGAAAAATTATAATTTTGGCTTTGTGTACCTGCGGGCCATCCCTGGGAATCCTCATGTAGTCTCGAATGCATCTACACAATGTTTTAGGTTCTACATCGTCATCATTTCTCTCGTAAGTTACAGCTTAATCAACAGTAAAAGAGGTAAAGGGTGTTAACAAATAAACTAATCGTGATGGTTTTTACCCCTCATGGCATGGTTTACATACCCATTTTCCCTCCATCTCCTGCGTCATGTCTCTCGCCCTCGAAGTGCCATGCGACCATCATGATTCTTCTAAATTCTTCTAGCACTCACCACATTGATTATTTTTTATAAATAATAATTTTTCACCCATTTTTGCTATGTTGGGGCATGTTTTTGCTTCCGGAAGACCCTTTTTGCTACCTGGGGCATATTTTTCTCTTACGGTTATTTTTTATGATATCGTATGACTTCATTAATTTTTCTAAATCATTTTTTTCTATAAAAATCACAAAACAAAAAAATTCAAAAATTCAAAAATTCAAAAATTGGTAAAAATCATTAAAAATCCAAAAATTGTAAAATTGATTTTTTTTCAAAAATTGCCAAAAATCATTAAAAATACAAAAAATTGTAAAATTCAATAATTTTCAAAAATTTATAAATGGCATTCACGTTGCTAAAATGCATTGTCCTCGAACATCAAAAATTTTCCTACAAAGCATCTTTCTAAGGTTCTTGTGGATCATTTTTGATCTTCCTCCATTAACAAAGTTGGCTTGCTTACTATGTCAGTACTCCTATGCAACAATGAGTTGTATGAGACTATTTGTGCCCTTTTTTATTCCCCTTGCATGTATCCTTGCTTGGGCCACCATTTTTAACGCTTTTCGTTAAAACACGAACATTCAAGAATTGAAGCTTGATAACAAAAAACATTGGTGCAACTATCTTGAACATTGTATGTTTAAGTAAATGTGATTGTACTTGTTTCTCTGTTAGGTTAGCTGATTTACTTTCTCATATTGAATTGCATTATGTATGTTGCATGGAGTTACACATTTTTAGTAATGAATAAATGTTAGTAATATAGATTTTCATGTTAGTTTACACTTTTGTTTATTTTAATAAGGGCCGATGAAACAAAATTTCTTATTTAAAGATCGGATGCACAAGCTATTCCTATATTCTTCACTTTCATGTCTTATCACTATTTATTTTTCTTCTAAAAACACCTGGGGTAGTAAAAATCATTTGTATCCCTGCTTTGTTTCTTTTATTTGTTTCAATCATATTTTGATCATTAATTGACTTGTTCTATCACCCCACCGACACTCGAGGGGAATCCTTCATTATAATAATTTTTCTTCAAAAATTTACTTGTTTATTCTTGTGTACTATGTTTGAAGTGATTTCACTTACTTCACCTAAAACAACAGAAAATGTAAACACCTAAATCCCACTTTTCTAGTCTTATTGCTCAAAGCACACTAATTACCCTCATTCTTACCATTTCCATTATAATTAGGGATTTCTGCTAATTAACTAACATTTCCCTCTATTTTGGTTAATTAACAACGCTTTGTTGATTACCTATCTTCTTTCACATTTAGGATGCCAATTTACGACGCATCATAAGTCATAATCCTCTTCTGAGAAAATAATTAGTGATTTTAACTAATTAAGACTCTTTACCCTTTTTTTGATCAATAAACCCTATTATTGGCTCAAACCCCTCTTCAAACCATTCAAAATCTCCCCACTTCCCTCTAAGACATCTCAAAAGGCTACAAAAGCTTATCATAGCCTCCTAATTGGTCAACAAATGCACCTCACATGCTAATCACTTGTTAATTTCGCTAATCATGATTAACAAGCATTAATCTACTTTATCCTTTAGTCCCACATGCACCAAGATGCAATTTTTTCCCAAATAGAAAGCTATATAAAGGAACTCACATATATTTTTACACTTTACACTAGCTTTGATTAGTATATTATATAAGAAATATGATTAAGAGCCTTACTTCCTTCTTGGATTAGCTTGCTCAATATTTACATCCAATATTCATGTTGGTTAGTAGAGGGATATCTAATGTGGCCTTGTAGCCATTGTTAGAGAGATCCTCTCATCATTTTTGGAGTAGTAATGAACAGAATTTTATTTCCCTTAGATGTATTTAGGTCGACGTTAATTAGTAATCATCTCACATAGTAACGATGCTTATAGATTGAATGTTTAATTTCATTTAGTTTCCATTAATACATGTGTTTATGCTTTGATCATAATGTTTCATTCTTAAGCATGAGCTTGGTTCTAGGCTATTATGGTGTTAGCCTTTACTAGTTAGTCATGTTGCAAAAGTTTAGGGTGTTATCAAGTGTTATTACTACAAAAAATGTGGTCAATATGTAAATGAATATTGAAAAAATAGTAAGATTTGACTCAAACAAAATGAAAAGTCTACTAATTAGAAATAGGGTCCAAGTTCAATGTTTTTTCTTGTAACGTTACAGAAGAGAGTCCAAAAGATGCTTGGTTTATATTCTCTAGCTATGGTAATAATTTAATTGGCAATATTGGTCTATTTTAAATTTTAAACAAGTCACTAAAGTATGATGTTACTTCAGGAAATGATAATCACATGTCTATTATGGGAAATAGAGTTTCAACATTCGAACTAAACAAGGGAGTAAAAAATTATGTCAATTCTGTCTTATTGTTTAGATATCAAGAATATTTTAATAAGAATTAGATTGCTAGTCCAAATGTGGTATATAGTTTTATTCAAAAATAATGAATGCATAATTCTTGATTAGCTTCTAAGCAATTAACTAACTGCAAAAATTCAAATGATAAATAATCATGTACTTTTTCTCAATACTTCCATTCTCACAAATCTCAAACACTCATTGTAAATAATACTCTAAAACCCTAAAATTATTTACACAATTTTATCCATTCCTCATAAATTCTCACTCTAATGAGGCATATGCTAACAAAATTATGTTCAAACTCTTGTTGAAACACCTACTCAAAGACTCGCCCCAATGAGATCTTATATTGTTAAAAAAAATCTAAAAAATTTATTGAAGAATCACTGCAAGTTCACATTGTGATTGGATTTTCACGTGCTATATATTTAATGTTTAAAAATATAGTCAGTGTTTTCTAAGATCACACTAATATAATACCTAACCACACTACATATTATGATGAAAAAGGTCTAAATTTTGATGCCACCATCATTTCTTCACATAGCATACAACATGGTCCAAATTCCACATGTGGTGGTCATAGGCACAAGCAAAATAAAATGCCATTAGTGTAATAAGTAAATCCAAATTTCACTATAATGAGAAGAAGATGCCACTCTTGTTGGAAAAACATAGTGCCAAAGAATTAGAAACAAGGAAATACAACAAGAATAAAACAAGAATAAACACAAATACATATTATATTTGATATAAAATCACTTCATACAAGTCTCAAAGCAGTTGATTTTTTTTTAGAAAAATTAAACTAAAAAAACTTCTCTCTATTTCTATTGTGTGTGAACATGAGATTCTACTCTATTTTCATCATCCATCCAGTCTTTTTACCCTATTGTTCTTCTATGAATTTTACTCTATATTCTCTTTGTCAACTTTGTCTTCTGTTATATTCCTTGCTATTCAATCCCCTTGAGTTGATGCTTTGTATTCTCCTAGTTGCATGTGATATTTTTCCTTTTTAGGTTATATGTTGCTACACGTATAAGGTTGTAAATTAATTTAAAATAATGAACAAATTTTACAAATATAATATATTCCCTCTAAAAGGGAGTTCAAATTGGGCACCCAAAATAAGCATTAATTGTTGTTAGATGGTAGATAGAAAAGAGGAAAAAACACATATTTGAAAAAATTGTGCAGGATTAAGATTATAAAATTAATTTCAACACTCCCCCTTAATCTTGAGCCAAAACAATCAAAATTCATTAAAAAAATGATTTTCAAATTCCAGAGCTAGATGGTTCAGAGCTAAATGTTTGAACATCTATGATGCCCATACTTGCTCTCAAATGCTCAAACCTATCTTTTGACAAGGGGTTAGTAAAAATTTCAGTTAGTTGCTACTCTGATAGGCAAAACTAAAGTTGTATTTCACATTTTTCAACTAATTCACGACTAAAATGGTACCTTATTACAATATGTTTGATTTTTCCATGAAAGATTGGATTCTTTGAAAAGGAAATGGAAGACATGTTGTCACAAAAATGGTAGAACCTCATTTTTTCTTTTCATGAAAATCTAAGATGATCTCCTTAACTATATCACTTGACATGCGGCTGAGTTTACTACAATATATTTTTCTTCAATTGTGGATAGTGAAACAAGCGTTTCTTTGAATCCCATGAAATACTTCCTAACTAAACATTAAACACATATTCAGATATGATTTTTCTATCATCTATGTTACCTGCCCAATCACTATCCATGTATCCAAATAAATAAAAATAATTATCAGTAGGATGTAAAATTAAATAATCTATTGTGTCATTCACATACCTCAAAATATGCTTGTCTTTTTTCCAATGTGTCTCATTTAGAGTCTCCATCAATCTAGATATCAGGCTAACTGCATACATGATATCTGGTCTAGTTGCAGTTAAGTACATCAAAATTCCTACCATGATTTTGTACCTTGTGGGATCCACATTACTTCTACAATCATCTTTGGATAATTTCAAACTTACTTTAGCTAGTGTAGATGTTGATTTTTTGTCCAACATTTAGAATCTTTCCAAATTTTACTTTACATATTTTTCTTGAGAAAAAAATATGACATGCTCCATTTTATTGACCTCAATCCCAAGAAATTACTTCAACAATCCAAAATTAGACGTCTCAAACTCTTTCTTCATGTCTAATTTGAACTCATCTATGGACTTGTTTGCATTTTTGGTAAAGATTAAATCATCTACATACAACACAACAATCAAAATATCACCATCCTTTCTTTCTTTGATGTAAAGTGTGGGCCCAATACCAATTTTTCTAAATCCATTTCTAGTCAAATAGGAATCTATCTAGTTGTAACATTCCCTTGGTACTTATTTTAGTCCATACAATGCTTTCTTGAGATTGCATACTTTTTTATCATGCCCCGAAATATCATATCTAGGTGGTTGTCCCACATACACCTCTTCTTACAACATGCCATTTAGGAAGGCCGATTTGATGTTGGTTTTATGAAGCTTCCACTTTTGATGAGCAACTATGGAAATGATTGTTCTCAAAGAGTCTATCCTTGCAACAGGAGTAAATATCTCATTATAATCAGGTCGAGGCCTTTGTTTGTAGCCTTTGACAACTAGCCTTTCCTTATGTCTTTCAATATTTCCTTCAGGAGTATTATTTGTTTTGTAAACCCACTTGAATCCAATGAATTCATTTCCCACTGGAAGATCTACTAACTCCCAAGTTCCATTCTTCTCTATTGCAATAATTTATTCATTCATTTCTTTGCAACATTTGTTTTCCTTAATTTCTTCCTCAAAATGAATAGGATAAGATTTTGAAAATAAAGAAAAATTAATCATTTTATCTTCATTATCATCATACCTTGAATGCTCATAAATCTCTTGCGTACTCCTCATATAATCTTAGCACTGATTTGAGTTAGATGGTGATGAAGATGCCTCATTAGCTGCTCCTGGTATGATTTGTTAACTATTGTCATTTTAAGATTCACCCCTTTGTGAAATAGGTTTCCAACTTGGTGCATTGTTTACTCTCCCATTTGCTCTTTCAACATCAATTATAAGTGCATTTACCTTTGTTTGTGGCTTCTTCACTTCTTGTACATATTACTAAGATGATTCCTCAATAAATTAAACATCTCGACTGATTATGGGTTCCTTTGTCACTGGATTGTACAATCTATAAGCTTTAGATTTCTCACTATACCCAATAAAAAATCACTTCTCTCCTTTATTATCCCACTTTTATCTCCTTTGTTTTATCACGTGTGCATATGCTACACACCCAAAAAATCTCAAGTGCTCAACACTTGTCTTTCTTCCATTCCATGCATCATGAGGTATCATTTTCCTAATGCTTTTTATAATACATCTATTCAACAAACAGACTTCTATTCCAAATGCTTCAACCTGATATTTATCTCTCAATCCTCTTGCTTTGATCATGTTCCTTTCCATTTCTTGAATGGTACGATTTTTCCTCTCAGCTACACCATTTTTCTGTGGTGTATACCTTATTGTAAATTATTTCTTGATCTCGTGCTCCTTAAAAAAATTTAAAAATCGATTTGATATATACTCTCCCCCTCTATCCGTTCTCAATGTATTTATATAATGGCCACTATGCTTCTAAACCATGGCCTTAAATTGCTTGAATAAATCACATGTATTATTTTTAAAGAAATAAACACATGTCCTTCTACTGATTTCATCTATGAAAGTAATGAAATAATCAATCTTGGACAAAGAGGGATTATTCATGGAACCACACAAGTATGAATGTATTATCTGAAGAGGTGAGCTTGCTCTCTAATATTTTCTTGGGAGAAAATTATTTCTATGCTCCTTCCCCAATATGCATCCCTCACGTACTTTATCTAGATGTTTAATAAGGGAATCCCTCTAACCATTTTATGTTTATAAAGAACATGCAATCAACCAAAACTCAAATGCCAAAGAGTATATTTATCAATATTTAGTGTTTTAGATGTTGTTGCTCCCTCACTTTGCATCTTCAAAGGAAAAAATCTATTTTGTGTCATCTTCATTGTTACAATCTACCTATTACTTCCAATTCTATCATATATAATGAATTTTCCATTTTCAAACCTCACCTTATATACTTTTTGGATAAGTTTCCCAATGCTTAGAAGGTTATACCTCAATCCTAGGAAATAGAAGACATCATGAATCTGTGTTTTGTCTCATTGCTTGGTGAGAATGGATACATTGCATTTTCCCATCACTGGAACCTTGTCATTTGTTTCCATATTCACTTTCGATATTATTTCTTCATCTATGTTATTGAAAATTTCCTTATATCCACACATATGGCTACTGCATGCACTATCTAAATACCATATTTTTTTGTTTCCTTGCTTAACTACATTGTAAGTTAGAAATAAAGCTACACTCTTTTCGTTCTTTTCAGGTTCAAATTCTTTTGTATTAGAAAATATTGAATTATGATTTCTCATATCATACTCTTTCTTTCTACATTCACTATCATAATGTTCATACTTTTTGCAATAATAACATTGTATGTTTGATTTATCATACCTTTTTGTAGAACCACCTCTAGATGTGCTACTACTCCTTCCTCTTTGTCTTGCATATGGCTCTTGATGGTTATGTAATCCAACTTCTTGCTGGTTGCAAACTCTTCCTCTTCCTTTATTAAAAGCTCCTCTCCCCATGCTTCTCACATTTATGTTTATTTTAAAGTATTGTTCATTGGAGGAGTTGGCTGTCCTACTCATCCTTTGTTCATGATTTTACAAATAATACCCACTAACTCATCAACTGTCATTTTCCTCAAGTCCTTAGAATCCTCTCTTGCAATAA
The DNA here is from genome assembly GCA_019776745.2 of Taxus chinensis. NCBI lineage: Eukaryota > Viridiplantae > Streptophyta > Pinopsida > Cupressales > Taxaceae > Taxus > Taxus chinensis. The sequence goes on along the minus strand of CM034147.1, from coordinate 194,871,382 downwards.
CAACTGGATAAAATATAGTTATAAGGATCCTCAATACCTTCTCTATGATCCTATGGTATTCAACAACATCTCCATTATTCCTCATTTGATTGACTATGGTATTTTTTTTGTGAAAAAAAACATTTATTGATTTTGATTATTTCATGAAAAGGGTCACAAAATATCTCCTTAACATCTGCAATCTAAATTTCTTCACCTTGTCACTTCCTTGATAATAAATTTTAAAGGTATCTCATGCTTTTTTCAAGTTTATAGTTGTTTCTATGCTTTGGAAAACTAAATCGGTGACAACATTTTTAATGTAGCTTAAATCCTTTACATCATTTTTACTATTTTCATTCAAAATATTCTTTTGGGCTTGTGTGATTACATTGAAAGAAACCTGATCTAGTACCTCTATGTATCATCCTTCCACAAGTTCCCATAGATCTTGGGAAGAGAAAATTGTCTTCATATTGATACACCAGATATCATAATTCTTCCCATAAAATATTGGGGGTTGTTGCCACAAGTTGTTACTACTAGAAGCCATTAAAACTTAAACACAAAAAATAAAAAACTCAATAGCTCTAACAACCCCTGCTCTGTTACCAATTTTTTGGAAAAATATAGTGCAGAAGAATAAGAGACAAGGAAATAAAACAAGAATAACACCAAAATAAACACAAATATAGACTATATTTGAGATAAAATAAAATCATACAAGTATCAGAGTTGTTCCTATGTTTTTAGAAAAATAAAACTGAAATAACTTATTTCTATTTCTATTGTGTTTGAACTTGATCTTCTTCTCTTTTTTTTCTTTATGCATTTGATCTTTATACCCTGTTGTTCTTCTATGAAGTTTACTCTGTATTCTCCTTGCCCACATTTTTTTTATATTCTTTTCTATTCAACCCCATGCAGTTGCTGTTGTATATTTTGCTACTTGTATGTGCAATTTTTTGTTCCTTTTTATGTTATATGTTGTTGCACATATGAGGATGGGAATGAATTAAAAACAATGAAAATAATTTTGCAAATACAATAATATTCCCTATAAAAAAAGGATTTCAAACTGGGTGCCCAAAATTAACATTAATTGTTGTCAGATGGTAGATATAAAAGAGGGAAAAAATAGATTTGAAAAAATTATGCAGGCTCAAGATTATAAAATTAATTTCAACAACTCCAACATGCCAAAATGGGGTAGCATATGGTAATTGATAACCCACCCCTTTTCAAGAAGACTACAAATAATGTCATTCATCAAATCTAGTTGCATCGGTGAAAATGTAATGCAGAGTCCATTCTAAATGTCAATCCTGTGAAAAATCTATATGACCGAAGTGTGGTAGAAAGTATGCAATGTGCCCCTGTTATAGATGTCTGTAAATGGAGACATCCTTTTATAGAGGTTTATTTGATAAAAAAAATTGAATTAAATATTATAAATTTCTCACCCAAACAAGATCTCATGAAGGGCAGAAAAACAAAACAAAAAAAATTCCTCCTAGTAAGCAGTTTCTGCAATGACATCTTTGAAGGTTAAGATAGTGTCAAAAATTATCAAAAGTTGATGTTTTCAAGATATTTACCGAAAGACAGCAGTAGAGATAAATATTATAATTTTTATGTTCCAACTTAATCATGAGTATCAGCCAACAATTGTTTTATTGATAGAGATTTTTGAATTTGTTTTTCAAATTTTCAAGATACTACTGCAGCGAGTAGTTAGGCTAAGGTAAAAGATGAAAATTATCTTTAGCATCTTCGTTTTAGGAACCTATAGTTTAGAGGTTTGAAGTATTAAAGTGGAAAAAACATGGTAAAATTCTTACCATTGATAGAAAATACTTACAAAGTATGTGAATGGTTTGCTATGGAAAAGCAACATAAAGAGTCACTCACAACTTACAAGTTAAGCCATGCAAGGGAAACACTTGATATTGTCCACTTAGACATATGTGGAAAAATTCAATGTGGAAAAATTCATACACCTTCCCTAGGTGGGTGTAAAAATTTCTTATAATTGATGGATAATTGTCGAATGAAGACATTGGAGTACATCCCATAGCATAAACATTAAGCCTTTAGTATATATTTTTGCATTATGTAAAGGTTATGACAATAAATATTAGTGAATATATATTGAATTCATTATTAAATCATCACAAGGAACATAAAATCCATAAATAGTTATCTTAAAGGTATGCACCTCAAAAATAAGTGTGGTATAAATAAAGAACAAGACAATATGGACATTGTCAAGAGCATGTTAAAGGCCAAACATTTACAAAATTATTATAGAGAAGAGCTTGTAGCAAGTATTGGCTATATCATGAACATATATCAAACTAAGAGTGTGAAGCATGTGATTCCACATGCCACATGGAGTGGAAGAAAAAATAGTGTAAAACATATTAGTGTGGAATAAAAAATTATGTAACACATATGAGAGTGTTCGTATGTGTTTCTTATGAACATGTACCGCATGAATTGACGAGAAATATCAATGATGAAAGAGACAATTGTATATTTGTAAGATGAACTGAGGACACAAAATCTTATGAGTTGTATAATCTAATCATATACAACATGATTATTAGTAAATATGTGGACTTCATAGAAGATGAAGAAAGGGATGAAATTTCTAAAAGAACTATGAGTATAGTCACAAACTTACAACATGAATAAAAAGTAGAATTGGCTTTAGTATGTATTACTTCTCAGTCACATCCTTCCATACTATGTAAATTTTAGAAAGGTGGTTAACAAATGACACCCTAGTTAAGTGCACAAAGATCCTCATGTACTTAAGCAGTAAATCCTTGAACTCAATAACATATGCCAAAAGGAAAAATTGAAGAAACACCTTAAAAAAGAATTCAAGGTGTAAGACCATCAATTCTAAATTGTACAAGGTATCCCTCCAACAACAGTTTAAATCCAGCTATGGAAATCCTTAGAATTTAGAAGATAATAAGTATAATGGAAATTTATGATTAAAATGTAGGTGAAAATAATGTTGATTTATTTTATGCATTGTTTTCACAAAAAATGATATTATTTACTATGAAGAAGCGATTGAAGATAAACATTAGGAAAAAACCATGGATGATGAAATTGATATAATTGATAAAAGTTAAACATGGAATTTAGTTGAAATTACGTAAGGAATGAATTTGATTGGATTTAAATAGGTGTACAAGAAAAGTTAAATGCATCTGCTAAATTGTAGAAGATCAAGGCAAGGTTAGTAGAAAGAGGTTTTTTTTCAATGACTTAGAATTGACTACAATGAAGCTTCTTCTGAAATAGCTAGCTTAGATAAGGTTAGAATAGCATTGGACAATAGAGATTAAAAAAATGGCATATTTACCATCTGAAGGTAAAATCTACATTTTTAATGGATTTTTTATTAAGAAATATATGGGAAACAACATCCAAGATATGAAATAATGGGTCAAGAAGACAAACTCTATGGGCTTAGGAAAGTGCTATATGGACTCCATTAGGCTCCTAAAGAATGGTATTATATAATTGATTTAACAAAAATGAAATTTTGTAAAATCCTAATTGCAGAGTCACAATGTAATGATAAGCAATAAAGTACAGATATGACCTAAGAAATAAGCTAAAGAAATATGAAACCCTATGTGCAAAAGAGGGAATAAGAGACTTATCTTATTTCGTAATAAATCTTGAGATGTGCCGAGTTGGAAAATTGATGAAATAGGAGGATAGACTGTCACAACCAAGCCTAGAAAATTGTAGAACTGTCGGATATGTCAAGGCTGGGACGCTAGGACTTGGTCAAGGGTGCCTATGTGTCAGATACATTCTGTAGGTTCCTTTGAATGCACATAACCTCATAAATTGATCTTTTTTATGTCACACGAGTGTTTCTTGCTTTCACTATCAGTCGCTTATATGTAGCTATATGTCCACAAAAATTTCCTGTAACCTATAAAATAAATGATCTCCTCCAAAAATCTAAAACACATCAAATCATAATAAGAAAAATATGAAAATGGGGAGTCGAAAAGACCCCAAAGGTCACCCACTAGAGTGAAGTTATAGTTGAGTGTTGCACTACATCTTAGACTCCATGTAGTTATGTGTTTGTGTTTGGAGAATCGTGCCCTATGTGGCTCTTGTGCAAGATGCAATAATAGTGAGAATTACCTAGATGTAGAAATATAAATAGACATTTGGATGTCAAAATGAACTTCCCCTCCTATGAATTGTATGTAGAAAAATGAATTCCCTTGTCCCTTGAATGATAGCTAGGTGCATGCTTTAATGTTGTTAGAATTCAATTTGATGCAACCTTAGGTGGTGATAGTATATGCATAGAGATTGGTGCCTTATTATGATCACATAGCTTTGTATTTATACAATTCCCTTGATTGAATTTTGTAATTAACATCTAAAAGGATGACCCCCAAGAAAAAAATATTCTCAAAATATAAAATAGGCCCAAAAGGGGCGAGTAAGATACAACGTGGTCGGTGGCACCAGGAGGGGATGAGGAGGCCTTGGAACTAGTGTAGAGAGCCAAGAAAGATAAAGGAATGAAAGACAAACTAGGTAATGGGGTGTGCAATACCAAAAAAAAAGAAGGAAATAAACTAAAGAGGCCAAAGATAGATGTCAATTACTTTTTTTCTCACTTAGGAATCATATAAATAGTGGTATGTGATTAGGACCTAGAAATTTACCCAAGTGCGTGATTTAGTGTCTATGTTCTCCCCCACTTTATATTTTTGATTGAATACTCCGTAACATAAAGTATATAAGAGATGTGTACCTAATAACCATATAGATTCTTGGGGTTAGCACACTGGTTATACTGATATATTAATCAGATCTAAGCATAAAAGAACGCAATACAGAAATAAAAAAGAAAAAATAATACACAAGATTTAACATGGTTCACCTAGTCTAGGATATGTCCACCAAGAAATAGTCAATTTATTATCATAGAGGAAATACAATGAAGATTTTAAATCTTCCACACCTTCTTGGATGTCTTATACTTTCTTCTCTACAAAATTCTCTTTTCTCTCAAAAGGAAACTTTTCTCTAATCTCAATTGAATTCTAACTTCTAAACCCTATATTTATGCTTATATATGCATCTACAATCGTAGGGTACTTTAGCTATTCAATTACAACCATTAGATTCACTTTACAAGTAAAGATAGATCTAATTCTCGCAACTTAATTATAATAGTCAAGCATAGGAAACCAATGTCAGTTACCATTAACCGATGTCGGTTCCTCTTTTCTTGACCAATACCAGTCCATGGGTGACTGAAAGTGTTTCTTCAACTAAAAATGGTTACCATGTATTCTAGAAAGTCTACAAAATCATGTCAATGAAGTGATTAAGCTCCACAACTCAATAATATCCCACTTGGAGATACATTTCTACACTGTACCATACAACTCCATCCTCTGATAATTTCTTTTGGCCTATTTCTCCCTCTTCAAGTCTCAAACTCGAAGACCAATAGAAGTGGAGTGTATCTCTAAATTCTCATTTGCCAACGACTGCATTAGCATATACATAGGATTTTCCTTTGTATGAATTTTATCCAAATTCAGTTTCACATCCTCCAATATCTGCCGTATTAAGTGATATCTCAACTGAATGTGTTTCGGTCTAGAATGAAACACTCAGTTCTTTTCCATATGAATTACACTTTGACTATCATTGTCCAATCTGCAATCCTCTTTCTCTTTTCCCAACTCTTCCATGAAGCTGCTCATCCATATCATCTCCTTGATAGCTTCTTTAATTACAACAGACTTAGCCCCTATAGTAGACAGGGCCATAACCTTCTGTAATCTAGAAATCCAACTAAATTTCATGTCACCTACTATGAAAACATATCTAGTGGTGCTCCTCATGACATCTAAACCACCAGCCATGTCTGAATCCACATAGCCATGTAAAGAAGTATCTGACCCTCCATAGCATAATTACATGTCATATGTCCCCTGCAAATTATTGAGAATCCATTGGACTTCTTTCCAATGCTCTTTACCTGGATGAGCCATAAATATTCTCACAACTCCCACTTCGTGTGTAATGTTTGGTCTTATACAAACCATAACATATGTCAACCTCCCAATTGCTGAAGAATACATAACTCGTGCCATGAACTCAACCTCTTCATGTGATGTAGGAAATTGATCTTTACTCATTTGAAATTTCCAGATGTAGGTGTACTTACATGTTTTGAATTTTATAAATTAAACCTTTCTAACACCTTATAGATATAATGCTCATGAGACAAATACAACTTCCATTTTTTCCTGTCTCTATGAATTTACATGCCAAGAATTCTATTTGTAGCTCCCAAACCTTCATTGAAAATGTGTGAGCTAGATTTTCTTTAAGCTCACCAGTGTCTCACATACTAGATCCTGTAATAAGCATATCATCCATATATAATAACAAAATAATATAGCTCCCATTTCAAATAATTTTTAAATAAACACAATGGTCAGATTCACATCTCAAATAACCATGCTCTTGCATGAAACTATCAAACCTCATATACCATTTCCTTGGAGCTTTTTTGAGCCCACATATGATCTTTTTAAGTATGCACACGAGTTTATCCTTACCCTTGAGTTCTACCCAAGAGGATGATTCATATATATCTCTTCCTCTAAATACCATGAAGAAATGTCATCTTGGCATTAAGTTGTTCTAAATGCAAATCCTCTACTACAAATAAACACAATACAATATGAATAGAAGTCATATCAACAATGAAATAAAATATTTCACCAAATTCAATACCTTCTTTTTGTGTAAATCCCTTTACTACAAGTCTTGCTTTGTATCTGTTCTGTCCACCCTCTTCTTCCTTGATCTTGTAAACCCACTTGTTCTACAATGCTCTTTTACCTGTTGACAACTTAACCAAATTCCATGTCTAATTTTTCTGTAAGGATTCCATCTCCTCATTCATGCCATGCTCCCACTGCTTGTGGGATTTATCCTATATTGCTTCTTCAAATATTTTTGGTTCACCACTATTAGTCCATTATAAATAAAACAAGGAAGGTGAAAATATTTCTGGAGGTCTACTTACCCTTTGTGACCCTCTCACTAAGATTTGGGGTGTCAGTGGCTCAATTTTCTCATCCTATAGATTTTTATATACTTCTAACAGTGACCGATGCCGGTCACTTTCTACCAATGTTGGTTCAGCTAACTGACACCGGTCTATCTCTTTTGTAATTGATGCCGATATAGGGGACCAATGTCAGTCAAGGCTAAACTAATACTAGTTACTGTGTAAACATGTAGGTGTTAATTTTGAATCTGAGATTTCATTTTCATCCACAAAATTCTCCACTGGTTCACCTTTGGGTACCAAAACTTTATCCCTATACATTCTCTTTTCATTCTGATCAATCTAACGACTACTACTTATCTTAGAACCATCTAAATCTCAAAACGAGAATCTAAAATCACCAGATCCATAACCAATGAAATTACATATTTTGGATTCAACATCCAATTTCATTATATTTTCCTTATCAATATGCACAAAATTTTCTGAGCCAAATAATCTAAGAAAAGAAATATCTACCTCTTTTCCAATTCAATCTTCTTATGGTATTCCACCATTCAGTGCACTTAAAGGTCCACCATTAATCAAATAAAATATCATGTCTACTGCTTCCACCAAAAATATAAGGGCAATCCAACATGTATCCTCATGCTTCTAGCATGTTTTATGATTGTCCTATTCATTCTCTTTGAAACACCATTCTCTTGTGGTGTTCTAGGAACCATCCTTTCTCTTCATATTCCATTTATTGAACAATAATCATTAAAAGTCTTGTTGTAGTACTCACAACCATTGTAAAAAATAAGGAATTTTAATTTTAAATTTGATTCATTTTCCACAAGATCTTTCCATATTTTAAAAGTTTCAAAAATATTAGATTTACGATAAATATAGTAAACCCATACCTTTCTTGTGCCATCATGAATGAAAGTAACATAGTAATATAGTAAACCCATACCTTGGCTCGTATCCACACATCTAAGTGTACAAGCTCTAATTTATGATTCTTATTTGTTTCCCCAACTTTGAGAAATATCACTCTCTTTTGCTTTCCAAAAATACAATGCTTGCAGAAATTGAGGTGTACACGTTTCACAATTGATAACTTACCCTTTTCTTTTAAGATTTGTATTCCCTTTTCACTCATATGGCCTATTCGATTATGCCACGTGCTTGTATCTAAATCTAAAGTAGATATAACAGAAAAGGAATCAATAATACAGGTATACAAATACAATGATCCTACCTTCTTCCCTCTTGTTATAACAAGATATCCCTTAGTAACTTTCCAAGATTCGACTGTGAGTGTAACCATGCAACTTGTTTCACACAATTGTCCTGCATAAATTAGATTTATTTTAAGGATTGGAACATGCCTCACATCTTTCAATATCCTTGTATTTTCATTCTGTAATTTAATATGAAATTTACCTCTACTAGTAATATTGCATTGTTCATCATCTTCTAAATAAACATGCCCAAAATTACCTTGGACATAATTTCTGAAATAACCCTTATTAGGGGTTGTATGGAAAGAAACTCCTGAATATAAAAATCACGACTCAATTTTAGTATCAAGGAGAGAATCAGGTCATCTTGCATTACCTCTTTTACAACAACATTTTCCTCTTTACCTTTCTCTGGTACATTCTCTTTGTTTTCCTTACACCAACAATCCTTCTTTGCATGACCTTTCTTTCCACAATTCCAACAGATTATACCTCTACCTCTATATTTAGATCTACCATTATTAAAATTTGATTTCTCATTATTCTTGTTCTTGGATATCTCATTCTTCCTTCCCCTACTTTCTACATTCAAAGAATTCCCAGATCGTGATTCTCCTATACTTTTCATGTATATTTATTCATTCAGGATTATACTAACCACATAATCAAACTTTAAAACATTAGTAGCAGACTATGTATTACTACTATCCATTACCAAGTTATCCTAACTATCTGATAAAGGAAATAATAATAAAATTTCTTTCACTTCATCCTCAAATGGAATACTAACTATTTTTAATTGATTTACAATAGACCGGAATACATTCAAATGACTTGATGCAGATCCACCTTCTTGAATCTTTAAATTAAACAATTTTTTCATCAAAATAAACTTTATTTGAAGCACTATATTTTTCATATAGATTTGCTAAATATTTCATCAACTTTACCATAGATTCTGCTTCGGTAATATTCAAAGTCATAGATTCTTCCAAACTCAATCTTATAGAACCCAGAGCCTTTCTGTCAAGAATTTTTAATTCTTCATTAGTCATCTTTGCAAGTCGTTCCTTCTCATCCAATAGTAAGTATATTTTTTTCTAATACAGATAATTGTCCACCTGCATCTTCCATAATATATAGTCATGGAAAAAAAAATTATCTACTCTAAATTTTCCTTCTTCTCCCATTTTTTTCTCCCACTTAATCAAAAATTACTTTATGAGTAAATATGTCAACACACATAACCCTCAAACAAAGATGCTTTAATACCAGTTGTTAGAGTTAGCACACCGGTTGTTCAGATATATTAATCAGATATAAGAATAAAAACAATCAATACAGAAACAAACAAGAAGAAACAATACACAAGATTTAACTTGAATCACTTAGTGTGGGCTACGCCCACTAAGAAACAACTAATTTATTATCATAGATGAAATACAATGAAGATTTGAAATCTTCCACACCTTTTTGGATGTCCTGTACTTTCTTCTCTACAAATTTATCTTTTATCTCAAAAGAAAACTTCTCTCTAGTCTCAATTGAATTCTACCTTCTAAACCCTAGCTTTACGGTTATATATGCATCTACAATCATAGGGCACTTTAGCTATGCAACTATAACCATTAGATTCACATTACAACTAAAGATTGATCTAATTCCATCAACTTAATTATAATATTCACGTATGGGCAACTGATGTCAGTTAGCCTTAACTGATGTTGGTTAGCCCTAACCAATGTCATCTCCTCCTTTCCTGACCAATATCGGCCCACGTGTGAATGATAGCAGTTCGTCAACTGACGCTAGTTACTATGTATTCCAACAAGTTTTCAAAAGCATGTCAGTGAAATGATTCATCTCCAAAACTAAACATAGATCGATGGAAAAAGTGTGTCGAGAGATAAGCAAAATCATGGAGTGATAAAATGAAGTGTAGAAGCTAGAGAAGAGGAAGTTACCTGAGGTGTGATAGCTTATGTGTTTTGTGATGTTGTACCTATTTTCATTGTCACTTGATGTGTTTGACGATGTCATTGTTGCTTATCATATGGAAAAATGTGTAAAAATAAGAGAAAAAGAGTAGTCAAAGTCATGTATATGTGAAAACTTTGATCCAAGTATGTAATAGTATGTAAAAATAAAAAAGGAACGTGTGTACCTGATCTGTGATGAGTGAAAAGGATATAAAGGATTCTAAAAATGTTATATAAGAATGATCTTTTTGGGTGATCTCTCACCAAGAATGATTTTTTCAGGTCATCTCACACCAAGTATGATTTGTTTGGGTGATCTCATGCCATGACAATAGAAGTGTTAAGGAGAAAGGTCTAGTTTATTCTCCATCCATGACTGCTTCCCGAAGTTATACACCACTATAGATGGTGCGATCCTACTTTATTTCTAGTTTAATCTGATTCGATCCAAGTAGAAAATAATGGTAGAATTCATTCTAATTGATGGAGGATTTTGCTTGTACTGAAAAAAATACTATGTAGACTGATGTGAACCATGTTGATATAATAAAAATTCTATAACTGAGCCCTGGTCATAGGCACCCATGAAGGTTCAGGGGCACCTAGGAACTCATGTCTATATCTAGGCACTGGTTTCTATGTTATGTTGATTACTGAATTCATAATGTAGGTAATTTTTATGACTGAAGACTATGTTATTCCTATATTGTGCATGTCTTAATTGTGACTTTGTACTGCTCAATGGGGTGGATAATTAACCCAATGTACGCCACCCTCATTTAGGGTACATGCGACATTGCTAGGAGGATGCGGCCCAAAGGAGAGGACCGAAAATTGCATTGAAACTAATACCTTGCAAGGGAGGGAATGTGCTTGCTAGAAACTAAGGCACATTAAAACAAAATGGCTGGAAATATGTGTTAGAGTAATCAAGAAAAATATGCATATAGAAGACAAAATGTAATATATAAATCAAGAAGACAATGTATACAATGAAAAGAGGGTTACAAACATGGGACATCACTCACACTGTCACAAGACAATCAAGTCCGAAGTGTTCAAAAGCATACAAGAAATGAGAAAGTAAGACATAAGGCATAGCTAGCAAATGATGGAAAACAATAGTAAATAAAGTAGCAGATAACCATGGTAGAATATAGAAAAAGAGTGTGTCATCAAGAAATGGTTTGAATTGTGCACTAGAAATACATGATCAAAACATTATAGAGTGTAGAGAGTGAGTGAGTGTGGTGAGGTTAATTTCATATTTAGACCCTCAACAATTGACTATGAACCATGGAACTAGAATGAGTCATAGGGAAATGTGTTTTGATGAATGTGTGGTCGAAAGATGTATCATGAGTGTGCCAAGTGTGAAGTGTGAAGTGTGTAGTGTGTATGATGTGAGGTTCATGAATATAGTATGCCCTCAAAAATCAAGTTTGAACCCTAACATGAGAGTGTATCATAGGATAGTGATGATAAAATTATGTCAAGATGTGTAAGATGTATGTGAAAGACTAGATGCAAAGTGTAGAGTGGACAAGTAGAAATGCGAGATACATGATAATATCTGAATGGGGGGAGAATAAGCATGATGCCACTAAATCCATGCCAATAAATATGCTATCCAACAAAAGTGAATTATAAGGGTCCTCCACCCAATGCTTGCAGAGATAAATGCAATATTACCATACTCTAAGATCGGTGATGTATGAGATATATGATTTTTCAGTGAATGTGATCTATGTGCATGAGACCTATGATGTGATGGAAACCTATGTGAAGGAGGCCATGGAGGTGATATAAACCTATGTGAAGTAGATCTTAGAGGTGATGGACACCTATGTGAAGGATACCTGTTATAAAAAATTCACCCCCAGGGTAAATTTGATAACTTAAAGTTGGAGCAAACAAAAATGGTAAAAGGCCAAAAATCATATGTTTGGGTACCCCTTTTCTATCCTCTAACTTCTCTGTCCAAAGAATAATCCAAGGAGTTAGTAAAGATTTGCAAAAAATCTGAAAAATGGAGTTAAAGGCCTTCTTCAGTGCAAATCAGGTCTGAGAGTTGCATATGGAACCAATACGGGTCACACCAGGGTCTTTCGTACCAAGTCTGGGGCCAAAATTATAAAAAAATAGTGAAATGTGGTAAAATTAGAAAAATTTGTCCTAGGAAGCACAAGTTCACCCGGGACAGTCAAGGCCCGAAAAGCCGAAATGGCCACAAGCCAAAGAAAATTCCACAGAAAAAGTTTGTGGAAAATGCCACAGAAAATGTTGTAGAAAAAAATATGTGGAAAATACCACAGAAAAATCCATAGACAAAGTCCATGGAAAAAGCCGCAAAAAAGTCTGTGGAGAAAGCAACAGAAAAATACTCAGAAAATGTCCGCATAAAAATTTACAGAACAAAGTCCGCGAAAAATCCATAGAACAAAGTTCATAGAAAAATATGTGGAAAGCCACAGAACTGAAGTGCCATAGAAAAAGCCATGGAATGTTGCAAAAAATTGAAACATCCGCGGAACAAAGGAAAAGACAATTTTCACACGAAACTTTGAACGGGCATTACTTTTGTTCCATTGCTAAAATTTTTAAAAATTTTATATAAATGAAAGGTACTCAACATCCTCTATGCAATGGGAATCATATTTCCCAATTTTATTGAGGGTAGGTGGGTGAAAATAAAAGAAACATCTCCCACTCCGATAAATTAAATTCCTAGTCCCGTAAAACGTAAGAAATCTTTGGCGAACCAAAAATATCTGCTCACACTCAGAAGACCATAACTTTTGTAATTGTCAACAAAATCACAAAAAATTGGTAAAATTGGAATTTTGGCTCCAAGCCTGATGGAAAGAAATCAAGAAATCGAGAATTCAATGAAGAATTGATGGTAATTTTTCAGAAAATGTGTGCAATTCAGAACAAAACTTTATTGGTGTTTGGGAGAACATTTAATGAAGCATGGGCAGACATTCTTCACTACTGCAAGTCATGGGACAAGATGAGGAGCCTTTTTCAAGAAAATTACCATCATTTCAGTCCATTTATGACATCTTGCAAGTGGTGGAGAGGAAAATTTTGGGATTTTCATTTCTCTGTCTCTCTCTCTCCCCTCTCAGAATTCTATAAATTGGAGTGTTGGGCTCATTCTAAATCGAGAGATAGTTTCAAGTAGCAAAACTATATCAAATTTGTTTTTTGAAGATAATGTGTTGTAGGCCCTTATAGTGGACTCCTTACATGGTGATCCAAGCCCTTATTTTGTAATAGATTGAATTGTGCATATCAATGAAGCAATAGATACAAGATTGTGGATGTGTCTTCCCTTGTTGTGTTTCTTTGCATTCTTCTTGTTTCTCCAACCTCATTACAAATATATTGTGTCTATTTTATGTTGTTTCAGGGATTCACTATAATTTTGTGTGCATGAAATATTATTGTGAATGCAGTTGCTAGATTGTGGAGAACTATTATCACCCCTTCTAGTATGCACTTTACTTTTGTTTTTCACATATTGGATACTATTCTCACACTCTTCTTTTCTAGTGTATCACCACTTTAGTGTAGGTTTTATTTTTAATTCTGGTCCCTTGGAAAGATAGATTATGATTAGATATTTTTCTTGCATTAGAGTAGACTCTGGCAAGTACTTTAGGAGCAGGAACCATTCTTCTTTGGAGGATCATCTCAAGCCCGTAAGTCCCACAACTTTAGAGATGTTCCAATGTTACAAATATTACACCGAATGCCCCACTCAAATCTAAGGCCATTCGAGGGTGATATGATTTCATGATAACAATTATGGAATGCCTAGCGGGATAGAGAAGAGGTGTTCATTTTAATTGTAGGAAGATTGATGTGTAATTTTTGTAAGTTTATAGCTCGTAAGAATCTTTGAATTGCACATCTAGTGAATATAAAAGGTAAAAAATCCACTAGTTTCAGTAGACACAACTTGGAAAATTCATGAAAAGAATCCAAACAAGGTCAAGAACTAGAGAAGAGGAACTATTTTTCTATCTACACTTACCCCAGATAGAGAAAGAAGGAGAAGAAGAGTTCAAAGGTCTCCATTTCCACCAAATATAACCTTATCAACACCTCCACCTGGAAGGCCTTTTATTCAATCAACTAGAGTTCTCTGACCAATCAGGATGGCACAACCCAATCCGTATGTCAAATTTACTGGCAACAACCCACTTTCTCTCAATGCACAAAATTTAGTTCCAGTTGCAACATTGAAGAACATTCCATATTTCACTCAAAAGAACCAAACAACTCTTATTGAACACATCCAAGACATTGCAAATGTCTGTGAAATTCACAAATTTTTTAGAATGGACATTGTTGTTAAGTTGTTGGCATCCTCTTTTAAGGGTAAGGATTTGTAATGGTTTAGGAGTAAAACGCTAGGATCTATCCAGAATTGGGACCATTTACGCATATCCCTCCATAATCAATTTGGAGAAAAGGGAGATAATCTGTCTTTATTAGAACAATTGAAAACAATCAAAAGGGATCCTAATGAACAATTGACTGACTTCAACTTTAGATTCCAGAGGACATGGGATAGGATTCCATTGTTTGTAAGACCAGCAGCTGAAGGTGCTTTCTTATACTTCTTTGAAGCTTTAAATTCTGATATTTCCATGATGATATAGTCTATGGGAAGTATAAATTTACCCGAAGCCTATAACATTACTGTTAGAGCTAAAAATTACTTAATTCAAGATGGAAAACTTGCACCTAGGAAACATATGCCTCTTTATCTAGAAAAAGGAGCTCCAAGCACTAGTCAAGCACCTACACTAGCTCCTATTCCTAGTGTAAGAAAACATATTTTGAATGAAGCTTCTACCTCATCTTATAGTACCTCAAGTGAGCTCGAAGAAGTCATGAAGCAACTACAAAACTTAGGTAATTAATTAGTAACACTTAAAAGGTAGCAAGCTCAAAATTTCAGATCATATTAGCCTCAAGCTCAACCCAACAGACCTCCATATCAACCTAATATGCCACTAATTCAAGATGTAAATTAGAACCAAGTCAAACCCCCTGCCAATAGACCATTTCAGCCTTACAATCCTAATTTTGCATCCAAATATAGAACCTTGGTACTAATGCAAAACAACATGGCTCAAGAGTATGACTATTTCTTCTCATGCAATCAGCCTCATAACCAGTAAATATGCTTTAATGGTGCTTTGAATCAAGATTTTATGGTGACAAAAATAGGTATAGAAAAAGAGACGGGACAAGAAGTAAATCAACAACAGGACATTACTCAAAAGGCACCTACGAATGAGACCACACTTGTCAATTTGCAGGCTGAATATTTCTATGGAATTAATCAAGCCCCTTCTCAAAGTATAGTAGCCAATACATGGTCCGAGAAGAGAAATATTGGGGAAGTACAGTCATCAATTTCAAATGATCGAAAAACATCTATCACTCAGAAAGGTATTGGTAATCAAAGTGGAGCTCCTAATGTGTAGGGTCAACCCAAGCCACCTTCTCGACCAACCCAAGTGTTGTTCATAACAACTCGTATGTAAGAGAAGAATGTGCAGGTCAAATGGTAGCAGAGAGATAGCTCATCTCCATTCAACATCATTGAGAATATGAATAAAATGATGGTAAACATCTCAATGTGGGAGTGATTAGCTATCCCAAGCCAAAGAGATCTATTACAAGCTGCAATGGCCAATTTGTCAACATCAAATCAGTCACCTAATCAAAATGAAAAAGTGCTCACCAATGCACCTCAGCAAGGAGGAAATCAAGGAAGCCACCAAGGTAAAAATTTTAAGGCCCCACCATTCTATAACTCATTGATTATTGGAGATAATCTAGTGCATAATTGCATGATCGATTCTGGAGCAAGTAACTTGGTCATGCAAAAACAAATAACTAATCAGATGGGTCTTTAATATGAAGACATTCCTAAAGGTGTGGTACAATTGGATGGGACAGTGGTAACAAAGGTTGGAGTAATAAAAGATTTGAGCCTCACATTACATGTCTATGCCAATGTAATAGTGCTACAAGATGTATCAGTCATAGAATTGCCACCACTCTTTGCATTATATTTGTCAAGAGACTTCATTTCTAAAATTTGAGGCTATTTGTCTACTAATTGGTCACATATGTTATTTAGAACAAGGTATGGAGCTAAGGATACAATCATATCTGATCCTGTTGTAAAATTTCATATTGAGCCTCACACACCAAGTCTAATTAATGCAAATTTCTCAGCCTTTGATAAGGAACATATTCTAAGCACTTATGAATCAGATGCCAAAGTTTGATGCATTCTAAACTTGACTCTCGATGAATGGGAAAACAAGAGGCATGATTTTGACCCTTACAAGGAAATGGAAGAAGCTGAATTGGGAGTATATTACTTCCGTGAAGAGGGTTAACCTCTCCCTAGCATCATCAAGCCAGATCACAAAGATGATAATGAAGTATGGCAATTGTTCTTTGATGGATCAAGGAGTAGACAAGGTGCTGGAGGAGGACCTATGCTCGTTTTTCCACAAGGTACAAAATATTACTCATCTTTCTATTTCCAGTTTTCTTGCTTGAATAACACAACTTAGTATCAAGCCTTATTTCATGGATTGCATTTAGCAAGAAAGAGAGGTATTAAGAACTTACAAGTCCTTGGAGATAGTGAGATAATTGTGAACCAAGTCAGAGGAAAAAATGCTACCAAGAATGATTTGTTGAAGATATACAAAAACCAGGTATGGGATCTTATTGAAGATTTTGAATCTTTTAGCATCAAGTCCATCCTGAGAAAGAAGAATTAAGAAACATATAGAATTACAACAATTGGGGTTGTATTTGATGTTGTGGAAAATATCAAAAGTGAGAAATCTCATCCTCATATCAAGGTGGTTGTGAGACTAGTTGTACCAGATAATAACACAAGTTGGAAAGTCTTTGAGAATGATCAGCAAATTATCAACTTTCTATAAGAAGAAGTTGAGTTCTCTGCCAAAAACCAAGACAACTTGGAATAACAGTATGGTAACCAAGTGGTGCAGCTGAGGACTAACAAATTTCTAAAAGGTCTTGTAACTTTGGATTCAATCTTAAACCGAAACGATCAATTTCAGAAAGATAAAGAAAAAATTCAAGTAAATGGTGAAGATTTGAACCCCATTTCAGTAGGCGAAGGCAAGACATTACAAATTGGCAAAGTAAGTACCCCACATGAGAAATCTAAATTTTTTTAACTTTGTCAAGAATTCCCAGATGTCTTTGCATGAAATTATAAGGAGTTAAGAGTTTTCAACCCAAAGTTAGCACAACATTCTATTGAGTTGGATCTGGAATCCAAGCCTATTAGACAGAAACAAAGGATTGTGAATCCTCACATTGAACCTCTCATGAGAAAAGAGTTGAACAAGTTAATTAAAGCTAACATCATCTTTCCTATCAAACATTCAAGTTGGGTTACAAACTTGGTGCTGATGAGAAAGAGAAATGGAGAAATCAGATTGTATGTAGACTTCCATGATCTAAATAGAGCTTCACTCAAAGATCATTATCCACCTCCATCAATGGAGTAAATCTTGTAGGTTGTATCTGGTTCCAAAAGGGTTTCATTGCTAGACAGATAATTAGGCTATAATCAGATAATGGTGAAAGAATAAGATCAGTTCAAGATAATCTTCACTACAAAATGGGGTACATATGCTTACAAGAAGATGCCATTTGGATTATCAAATTCCAAAGAAACATTTCAACGAGCTATGGATGTGGTGTTCGAAGGACTAATAAAAAAATGGTGCTTTTATATCTAAATGATATCATTGTGTTCTCAAATAATGTAGTAGATCACCTCTTTAACCTCACGCAAGTATTTCAGAGATGTAAGAGATTTAGAGTGCCCTTGAATCCAAAAAAGTGTGTATTCTTAGTGCACGAGGGAAATTTTTTGGGCCATATTGTTTCAAAGGAAGGATTAACAATTGATCCCAAAAGAGTTGAAGCCATCCAAACACTCCAGTTGCCACACCACAAGAAATATCTCCGAAGCTTCTTGGGAAGGATCAAATTTTCATAGATTTGTGTCTGATTTTTCCACTCTTGTAAATCCTTTAACCATAATGTTCAAAAAAATCTTGCATTCAAATGGACAGTAGAAGGAAAAGAGAGTTTTGAGGCCATCAAGAATGAAATATCACAAGCTCCAACACCTAGATTTTTCAAAGTACATCATGTTGTATGCCTTTGCAGGATCAAACACAATCTCAGCTATCTTGGTGTAGCTAAATAAATAAGATTCAGAACAACCAATAGCATTCTTCAGTCAAATCCTAAAATATTACAATGTAAAGTATTCTTTAATTGAAAAGCATGTCCTTACTATTATTAGGAGTTTGAAGAAGTTCAGGTATTTGATCTCGAACAATAAAATTCAACTAGTAGTGTCTCATGTTGTCGTCAAGGACTTTCTCCTAAAAATAGATCTGAATGAGAAGACAATAGGCTGGATCACTCACGAAATGGAATATGATGTTGAAATCAAAGTGACCAATCTGGTTCGTGGAAAATCATTGTGTGAGCAACTCACTTTCAAACACCAAGCTGAGTCAAAAGGTGAAGAAGAGGTTTTCCTACTACTACAAAATGATGAAGAACAACCATCTAATGATAAACGCATTCCATGTTTGACTCAAGACATGGTGCATTATCTCCAAACATGTTTGTGTCCTCCATAATGGAACAAAGCTAAGAGAAGATATTTCATATTATAGGCCATTCCATATGTGCTTATTGATAGTGTTTTATTCAAGAAGGACATCAATGGTATTCTATTGAAATGTATTGGAACATGTCAAGTGTAGAAGATATTACATGAGTTCCATGATGGGGAAGCATGAGTCCACTTTTCTCCATGAGTAACAGATCTCAAAATCAAGAAGGTTGGTTACTATTGTCCTACGGTGTTTGGTGCTTGCTACTCATGGATAAAGAAATGAAAAAATGGTGCATTATTTGCAAGGAAAGAAAAGGTTATCATCTCTTACCCTTCATCCAATTTCATTAGATAAGCCATTCATGTAATGGGGATTGGACTTCATTGAAGTTATCAATCCAAATTCAAGTCAAGGCCATAAGTGGATACTTATGGCAATAGACTATTTCACCAAATGGACTGAAGTCGTGGCACTTAAGGAGGAAAATGAACCTAGCATCTTGGACTTCTATGAAGGTGTAGTCATGAGGTTTGGTGTCCCTACAAGTATCATATCAGATAATGCATTGGCATTCTTGGGCACCAAAATCACTGAATGGGCTTTCAGGAATGACGTGTACCTCAGTATTACATCAAACTATTACCCTCAGGGTAATGGCCAAGCAGAGTCCACAATTTTTTTTACTGAGGATCATTAGAAGGAATCTCTAGGAGAATCAGAGAACTTGTCACACGAAGCTCAAATCAACTCTATGGTCTGATAGAATCACACTTAAGAGGTCTACATGCAGCTCTCCATACAAGCTTGTATATGGAAAGGAAATAATACTTCCTATATCACTTGAGTTTCCAACATTGGAACTCATGAAACCATTAGAACTAGATGAGTTTGGACTTACGGAAATCAGGTATGAAGAGCTGATGGAATTAGAAGTAAGAGGACATGCAATGCAGACCATGGAAAAGGATCAAGCGTTGATTAAGAGGACCTTTGACAAGAAAGGTAAAGCTAAGATATTTCAGGCAGGAGACTTGGTACTAAAGTGGTATGTTGATCATGTAAAGACATGTAAGCATTCCAAGTTCAATGCCATATGGAGTGGTCCATACATGTTCACTAAATGCAAAGGTAGCAAAGCCTTTCGGATGGCTAAGTTGGATGGTGAAGAATTGTAGATTCCTATCAATGGAATCTATCTCAAACATTGCTACTAAAAGGATTATTTCTCACCATTATACATAATAGTCTAGGATTTCCAATTCTTCCAAGTCCTGGTACACATTGTTGTTATTAGAATAGGTTTCAATTATCCTAAGACTTGATGTGCCTATTACTTCTAGTGTATGCTTCTATACAATTCATCACACTCCTGGTAGAGAATTTACAGCCGGATGAGAATTAAATCAGCAGAGTATAAATATCAGGGTAGGATGCGGTGTTTTCCTTGCACTTTAATAGATCGGATTTGTGGAGAGTCAAGTGAGGGAAAAGCTTCCAGGTTTTAAGCAATTTTCTACTCTCACAAACATTGACTTCAATATTCTCTTATAAAATATGAGAGTACAAGAAGTGGAGAGCAATTCCAGGTTCATGGAGCAGTGTTTCAATGACTCAAATATGTAGGTCTTCAGGCTCAAAATCAGACTCAAGATTACAAGGTAGACTCCGTGCCCAATGGGTACTTCAAGGCCACTGATCACTTCACCTAGAAGGTAGGTAACCCCACTCATTTGTCAAAACTTTTATCTAAAATTCACCCCCAAGGTAAATTTGATAACTTAAAGTTTGAGAAAATAGAAATAGTAAAAGGAAAAAAATCATATTTTTGGGTACCCCTTTACTTTCCTTTAACTTCCCTATCTAAAGAAAAATCCAAGGAGTTAGTACATATTTGCAAAAAATACAAAAAAATGGAGTCAAAGGCCTTCTTAACTGCAAACCGCATATGAGATTTGCAAATGGAACTAGTGCGGGTTGCACCGGGGTCTATTGTACCAAGTGCAGGGCAAAAATTCTAAACAAACAGTGCAATGTGGTAAAAATGGAAAAAAAATTCCTAGGAAGCACAAGTTCACGCAGGACATTCGGGCCCCGTAAAGCCGAAATGGCCACAAGCCAAAAAAAATGCCACAAAAAAATTTCACGGAAAATGCTACAGACCAAAGGCTACCGAAAATTCCACAGAAAATACCACAAAACAAAAGCTACAAAAAATGCCACAGAAAATGCCACAGATAAAGTCCCATGGAAAAAGCTGCAGAAAAAGTCCGTGGAGAAAGCCACAGAAAAATTTGTGGAAAAAGTCCATAGAAAAAGCTACAAAACAAATTCCATGGAAAAAGTCACAGAACAAAGTCTGCAGAGAAAGTTGTAGAAATTCATAGAACTGAAATGCCACAAAAAAACTGTAGAATGTTGTAGAAAACTGGTAAATCCATGGAACAAAGGAAAACAATAGTTTTCACATGAAACTTGAAATGAACATAACTTTTGATCCAGTGCTCAAAATTTGACAAAATTTATATCACTAGAAGGGTCTCAACATCCTCTATACAATGGGAATCATATTTCCCAATTTTATTGAGGAAACATCTCCCACTCCAATAAATTAAACTCCTAGTCCCGTAAAAGGTAAGAAATCTTTGGCAAACAAAAAATATCTGCTCACACTCAGAAGACCGTAACTTTTGCAATTGTCAACAAAATTGCACAAAATTGGTACAATTGGAATTGTGGATCCAATCCTGATGCAAAGCAATCAATAAATTGAGAATTTAATGAAGAATTGATGGTAATTTTTCAGAAGACATGCACAATTTATAATAATACTTTATTGGTGTTTGGGAGAACATTTAATGAAGCATGGGCAAGCATTCTTCACTATTGCAAGTCATGGGGCAACATGAGGATCCTTTTGAAAGAAAAATACCATCATTTCACTCAATTTATGACATCTTGCAAGTTTTGGATGGGCAGATTTTGGGATTTTCATTTCTCTGTCTCTCTCTCTCTCCTCTCAGAATTCTATAAATTGGAGTGTTGGGCTCATTGTAAAGGGAGAGATAGTTTCAAGTAGCAAAACTCTATAAAATTGGTTTTTTAAAGCCAATGTGTTGTAGGCCCTTATAGTGGACTCCTTACATGGTGATCCAGGCCCTTATTTTTTAATAGATTGAATTCTACATATCAATGAAGCAATAAATACAAGTTTGTGGATGTGTCTTCCCTTTTTGTGTTTTTTTACATTCTTCTTGCCTCTCCAACCTCATTACAGATATATTGTGTCTATTTTATGTTGTTTCAAGGATTCAATATAATTATGTGTGCATGAAATATTGTTGTGAATGCAGTTGCTAGATTGTGGAGAACTGTTATCACCCCTTCTAACTTATGCACTTTACTTCTATTTTTTCACACATTGGATATTATTCTCACACTCTTCTTTTCTAGTGTATCACTGTTTTAGTGTAGGTTTTATTTTTTAATTCTCTCTCTCTGGTGCCTTAGAAAGATAGATTAGGATTATATAGTTTTCGTACATTAGAGTAGATGGTGGAAGGTAGTTTAGGAGCAGGAACCAGCCTTCTCTGGAGGATCATATCAAGCCCAAAATTCCCACAATTTGAGATATTATCCAATGTTACACAAATTACACTGAATTGTATTGGTAGCATTAGAATTGTGGCTCCAAGCATGATGCATAGAAATCAAGAAATTCATAATTTAATGAATAATTGATGGTAATTTTGTGAAAAATGTGCCCAATTCAGAATAATATTTTATTGGTGTTTGGAAGAACATTTAATGAAGCATGGGCATACATTCTTCACTACTACAAGTCATGAGGCAATATGAGGAGTATTTTGCAAGAAACATACCATCATTTCACTCAATTTATGACATCTTGCAAGTGGTGGAGAAGCAGATTTTAGGATTTTCAATTCTCTCTCTCTCTCTCTCTCTCTCTCTCTCTCTCTCTCTCCTCTCAAAATTCTATAAATTTGAGTGTTGGGCTCATTATAAAGGGAGAGATAGTTTTGAGTAGAAAAACTCTATCAAATTGGTTTTATGAAGCCAATGTGCTACAAGCCCTTATCGTGGACTCCTTGCATGGTGATCCAGGCCCTTACTTTGTAATATATTGTACTGTGCATATCAATGAATCAATAAATTCAATTTTGTGGATGTGACTTCCCGTGCTATGTTTGTTCGCATTATTCTTGCCTCTCCAACCTCATTACAAATATATTGTTTCTAGTTTATCTTGTTTTAGGTATTCACTATCATTGTGTGTGCATGAAATATTATTATGAATGTAGTTGCTAGATTGTGGAGAAATGTTATCACCCCTTCTAGTATGCACTTTGCTTCTGTTTTTTCACACATTGGATACTATTCTCACACTCTTCTTTTCTAGTGTATCATTTCTTTAGTGTAGGTTTTATTTTTTAATTCTCTCTCTCTCTGGTGACTTGGAAAGATAGATTAGGATTATATAGTTTTCCTTAATTAGAGTAGATTGTGGAAGGTAGTTTAGGAGCAGGAACCAGACTTCTCTGGGGGATCATCTCAAGCCCAAAATTCCCATAGCTTGAGAGATTATGCAATGTTACACAAATTACACCAAATGCCCCAATAAAATCTAAGGCCATTCGAGGTTACTGTGATTTCATGATAACAATACCATGGAGGTGATGTACACCTATGTGAAGGAGAACATAGAGGTGATGAACAC
Organism: Taxus chinensis; assembly: GCA_019776745.2. Classification (NCBI taxonomy): domain Eukaryota; kingdom Viridiplantae; phylum Streptophyta; class Pinopsida; order Cupressales; family Taxaceae; genus Taxus; species Taxus chinensis. The sequence goes on along the minus strand of CM034147.1, from coordinate 194,847,635 downwards.
TAATGTGAAGGAGGACGCGATGGCGATGAATACTTATGTGAAGGAGCCACCCAAGTTGTGCACCTATGATGAGGGGGTGTAGTATTAGACCGATGAGACTGAGTAGGTCATGTGTAAACATGAGATATAGGAGAATATTGCGATTTAGATTTGAGAGGTCATGGGGACTTGAATGTTCTAGCTAGTGCAACAAAAACCTCAAGAGGAGGATGTGACCATGGTGTACATGGTAGAACACCTTTGATAGTAATGAATTACTTGTTCTCAATGAACTTTAGAAATTTATTATTCTAAAATATAAATATTATAACCTAATCTAATGCAAGTTTGCAATAAATAATGAATAAATATATACAAAAATAACGCAAGAAAACTAAACAATGAAAATGTAAAACCCTAATGTGCAAAGAGGATGAGAAGAGCCTTAGTGTATTCCCAGAGGTCAAGGGACTATGTCGAAGTGGTGACCGACTGAATAGGAATGCAAAACCATCGCACGGGAGCATAAAAAAATGCATATCTGATTGATTTGTCTACACTGGGATGCCTGGAGAAGGATGGGGGCACCAAGGGTGCTCTGGTCTGATATTTAGGCACCTAAGTCTATGAAAATTATTGGAACCTAGTTCTCACAAGGTCGGTAGAGCTTCACACTTGTTCACTTCTTGTTGAATGTATGTCGTTGAACTTCACTATATATCTAGAATGAAAGAATCACCTATAAAACCCCAAAAAAATCATCAGAATTCTAAAAATGAAAGATGCATATGAAGGGGTCATATTATCCTTAGCCACCATGTTGGTGGACTTATAACTAAGCACTACACCACATCTCAGACCCAATATAGTTATGTGTGTGTGTGTGGAATTGTGACATAGGTTTCTCTTGTGTGTGTCACACTTTAAGTAGTGAGCAAGTAGCTAGATGTAGAATGTAAATAATGTCATACTCCCCTCCTATGAACTATGATGCAGATGAACCAGTAATTATCCCTTATGATGGAACTAGATGGATGTAAATGGAGCAATATAAGCCTTTATGGATGCAACCTTAGGTGGTGATAAATAGTGCTTAGTTTTTGGTCTCTTATTATGATCACATAACTTTATATTTATATGATTCATTTGCTTAAATTTCATAATTAACCCCGAAAATACTGACTACCAAATAAATAAGATGCTCAAAAGGATAGAAAGGACCCAAATAGTTAGAGTAAAATATAAAGAGGATAGGGGCACCTAGAGGAATGAAAGGACAGACTAGGCCGGTAAAGGTGAAAGACCGTATGTAGCAATAGAAAACAACAAAAGATGGCCAAAGACTTGGATTAATTGTTACTTTTCATACTTACGAACCATATGAATAGTGGTATGCGATCGAGACTAGATAATTACCCGAATTGCATGATTTTGTGTCTACATTTTCCTCCACTTTATGTTGCTAAGAAGAATGCTAGGTAACATAAAGTAGATAGAGATGCATACCTGATATCTATGTAGATTGATGTAGAAATAGTGTCTAGGGACTATACAAAGTGTGGAGTGATAAAAATATGGAGCGTGGATACTAAATATGTAACAGTGTAAAAAGTGATGAAAATGAACCTAAGGTGAAAGAGTGTGTGTAAATTCTAATGTGTGTGTTGTTGTTGTTTGTTGATTGATTTCTTCCCATACAAATGAACCTTCAAAAGAGAAGACGGTCAAGTAGTCAAATATGCATGTATATGTATAAAAACATGTAAGGAAGTATGTACAACACCTTAGTTTGATCATCATACATAATCTATTTTTACATTCATAATACAATCATCATTATACTAACTTTGCATTACAAATTTCCATTTAAAAAACATTAGCAATATATAAAAACCTCACATACATCCCAACACTAATCACCTAATCATACACATCAATACACCACAATACAAGCTCATTATATATCAATCACATGTGTCAATACATATATAGTGAATACAATCATCACTTGGGGGAAACTCCCCTGCATCATATACAATAATACTAAACACACCTCATCATCACTATCGCTCTTGGGTATTATGAGATCCCTAGATCTAGATGCCTCATCACTAACTCTACACCTTTGTTCACGACCTCAATATCTCTCAACTTTCCTAGGTAATAAGGTGTTCTTCATAGATTTCTAAGAAAAATGACACTACAAATCCACATATCGTGCAAAAACATCTTATGCAAAGGGACCACCACCTACTACCTCTTTAGTTTGTCAAGTCCCTTTGCATGCCTCATCCCTATTTCCTAGCAACACAGTACATGTCGTCACTGCTACAGTCACCTACTCAAATAAATGGGCATGCTCGCCTGATATCTCATCCACTTGCTCAAGTATACCTCCACCAAGCACATCAGTTAGCATGTTCTACGTCAATGTGTAGATGGACATGTCTATTATCAGGGACCAATACACATCTCCTATAAAACAAATAACACAATGCGTTAGATAATCATCACTATAATATAGAAAAACAACAAAATACACAACATAACTATATAAATAATGATGCTTAGCTACAGTTGTCGCTACATCGTTGGAGGCATGGGATTCCCCCTCTCCTCCTCCTCAATGGGGTAACCACACTGGACCTAAAAATAATGGGAACAAAAAATACCCACCGATGTCCTACCCACCATGCACGATACTACTCAATGCAACTCATGTCATCTGAGTCTATCGTCTCTATTTCCACATCTACATCATTTGGCTTGGGAGGTACTAACTGCTTTGTTGTGGGACCTAGTCTAGTTTTGGACCTCCTAGGTGCTCTAATAGATCTCAACTATATATATGGCTGTGGGGACACATCCTAAGCCATACAAAACTGTCATGATACTCTCTCTCTCCCTGAAAATTCTCAGCCATGCATGAAAATCGGTCAACTACACCATACATTTTTTTTGAAAGCATTGCATTTACCAACTACGATGTCGTACGTGATGCTACGACAATCACCACCATCTCAAACCAGCTAGGTCGTGCTACTCTCACTTGCAGAATCCTTACTTACTCAGAGCTCACTATCACGCTCATTTAAAAGACCAATGAAGTGATTATACACTTTTTTTCACTTCTTATTTATAGTTAATTTTTCATCACCTACTTTTCTATAGTCATTATTTTGCACTTATTACCATAACTAATACACATTACATCATTTTTGTCATATCTTGAGCATTTCTACTCTGATTTACACCCCATTTGCAGAATTCTGTTTATAATTCTACCTACCACCATACTATCCACATTTTATGTGCACTATAACTCTTTGATGTTGTCTTCCATCCTATTCATACACATTTATGGTGATTTCTATCACCTTTTATCTATTTCATGCTTACTTTCGACTTAGCGTTCGTCTTCTCATCACTTCCACTTTCACGAAAAGGGGGGCATATTTTTGGGTTCATTGTATGATACCCATTACATTACCATGCAAGAAATCAACACTACTAACTCATCATTTTCAAACATTTACTAATTCACCATGCGACATCTCACTATTAATTACTCCTAATGACTTAATTTGGGGGAAAAAAATGTACAATATTTCTATGCGACATTTCATCACTTCCCCCTAATGATCTAACCTAGGGGAAACAAGCGATTAAAAATATTTCCATGTGATTATTCAATAATTTCTATTGATCCCCACTAATGACTTAACCTAGGGGAAACTAGTGTAAAATATCTCTACGAGTAATAAATCAAATCGAATCAATCCATCGACGCATTCAAATATCTAACAATTGAAATCATACTATTTAATCAATACAATACAACACAATTGGCCTCCTAGATTACCTAACTTTGGATTTGCATGCGTTAATTTCCCAGATGACCTAACTTGGGAAGTTATTCTACCTATTTCCTGTTTTCTTCCAGATGACCTAGCTTGGAAGCCATCATCCATTTCATGTTTCCTTCTAAATGAGCTAACTTGGAAGCCATCACATTACAATGACACACATGGACTGGAAGAAAGATTTCCTTTCCTTTGATCAAAATTATTTGGATCCAAAAACCATAAATGTTTGATCTAAATCTGTCTGTGGCGGCTAGATCTTGAGGATGTGGCTAGAGATTGGAGAATAACACTTTTCTCCCTACACCCTTCCTCTGGTGGCAGGAAACCTAAATCCTCTGATCGATTATTCATGTATACACATTCAGCTTGGGAAATGATCACTCCCTACCCCATCTCATTGTCATCATACAACATTTGAAATAATCAATTAACTAATATTTATTTCCTCATTCTCATTTACTACACTTCATCATGACACTACACTTTTCACTACTTTGCATGGATCAACATGTTGATCCATGGTCCAACATGCTATATGGTTCTTTTGGCATGCATTTACTACTACATTTGTGTGTTCTACTACAACATGGGCTTCTATAGATTTCTTTGAAGTATGCATCTCTATCTAATTTATGTTACCGAGCTTTTCGCTCACCAACATAAAGTGGGAAAAAATGTAGTAAAAAAATCATGCACTTACTATTACATTTATACCACCAAATATGTTATTTTATATATGCATCTCGTGTAAGAAAATTATTCACTAATGACCTATCCCCTAGTCTTTTCGTCAGTTAGTTGGTCGTCATCGTCATTTGTCTTACAGATTTGTTAGTTGTTTACACAATTCTAGACGTCTCTCTATAAGCCTCAAGTTTCATTATTTAGTCATTTGTCATCTATCATATTTCACTAGGGAATCTAGGGTAGAATTGGGGCGCCCATGGGCACTTTGGTCCTTATTTTAGGCGTTGTAGCCTTGACAACTCTTTAGTCTAATTTAAAGTTTCAAGGTTGGTCTCTGTAATTTTCCCTATCATTCCCATAAGTATTAGTCGGCATGATGGATCATTACTCTCAAAATTTGAGCAAGAGATCCCTATATTATCATAACATACATATTATCTTATGTGCAAACTATCTACCACCAAGGGCTAGCTATCTGCTAAGGTAAGGGACTTCATTTGGGCATCATTGCATCACACACACTACATAGGAAGTTTTGTATTAATTTTATTCCATACACCGTTTGCATTTTACATCTAGCTATTTCCCCCTATCTATGTGTCACTGGCACTAGAACAGGCACATAATTCCATACACAAGCACACAAAAATACATTGGTTATGGAATGTACTGCAACACTTAGTTGTAAGTCCACCATTGTGGAAGCTACGGTCAATCCAACCCATTCATATGAATCATTATTTTTTAGGGATTTGAAAATTTGTATGAGGTTTTGTAGGTGAATATTCATTGCAGGTTTACGGTGCCATCAACAAAGATACTGTGACATTCACATCAAAAATATCGATACATTATGAGGATCTAGTGACACTGACAGATTCAGTTCATGAGTTGTTCTGTGGACCGGAGCACTCGTACTACATACCAGGGTGCCCATAGGTGCCTCAGTCTTCCTCCAGAAGCCCCAGTCTAGGTAAATATTCCTCTGCTGTAATTTCGTAGGTCGTGCCATCACACTCTACTTCGTCTGCACATCATCTTGTTTAATCCCGACACATAGCGAGGTAAGTCATTTTCAGGTTAGTACTCTTTCCTTCCTATTTAATATATTTCATTTCATTCAAATACCAAATAAAATCACTTAGTCCGTACATTTAAATTTACATCATTCATTGCATTGTTGTTCCTGCTTAGATTAACTTAGATAGAGATATTATTTCATATTTTAGTTAATCATATATTGAATTGCAAACATCAATCCAAGAGAAATCAAAAGGTTCCTAAGTCCTCATAAATAAGTTACAAATCATCTAGGCCAGTCCCTACTACAAGGTTGAAACAATCAACCGATGGAAAGATTCTATCTTCATCTATTTCTAAGCATTTAAAGATCATAGAGCCACATTTTAGCAAGATAAAATTCACTTTAAGAATGAAAAAATGGTTTTAATAAAAAAAGGGTTAGGTCACATAGATAGGGGACATGGCATCCCACTACTAATGTGTTGGGTTCATTGTATATCTTGTAGATATATTAGTGTTGAGAGATGTGAGGTGTTTTTAATCTTTACACACTTGCAAAATATCCTAGGAGAACTACATGAGGCTTGATCTTGTCGCAAGTCACGCAGTGCATCACATGAATTATTTCAAAGGCTAGGAGTTTATACTCTAAGGGTAGTCTAACCTAAAACATACAAACATGATTTTTTCATTTTGTTTGTTAATGCTCTAATGAAAGGTCTTACAAGTTGCTAGTTTATTCCAGGTAATTATAAGTCATCTTTAAGCTATGAAATAAAGAGAATAAGAGAGCAAGAATAAATTATATACAAATGAAGCATATAGAATGTTGCAGATCCAAATTGTAAAATTCTCCGAGACTATAAAATTCTAGGTCAAGACCATACATCTCTATCCTAGACCATACAATATCTATACAGTCATGCACCTCCTCAATTCCAAGTTCCAAAAAGTGCATTACTGAATATTTACTTTAAAATATTCATGTTTCACTTCGCTATACATCCATATTCTATATGTCATACCTTATACAACCCTGTTTATTTTTTCTCTTGTTTATTTGAATTAGTTACTTATTTCTTATAAATATTTTCAAACATTTCAACGTTGAATGCATTATTTTGATCATGTATAATTGATGTTAGAAGTTGATTAGGTAAAAATTGTCTACCCGTTGCAAACAACCACATCCTTCTTATTGTTGTGTACTTCCCACATCATATAAAACTAATTAAGGTGTACACAATTACCACCTCTATAACAACTATGACATAATTTTTGAAATCCTTCAAAAACCTATACAACATCTAATGTAAATTATCATTTATTACAACATAAGATAGTGATACAATCGCCACTAAGGTATAGGACTTATACAATAGTACATTATTTAAACCCTTATATGCACATGCATCCTTGCATTACGACATTTTACTCCTTTTGTAATTACCATAAGCACACATCTAATACTCTTCATTTAAAAAGAGTTACTATTCAGTATCTACACACATGCACATTTATTGTATGTCCCTTTACTATTAATCTTATCATTCTATAGAAAATTATCACAAATATTAAAATATAAAAACAAATTCAAATATTCAAAAACACAAAACAATATAAATATTCAATAAATCAAAAACCAATACCTCAACATGGCTTGAGATACTAGTTCCTTACTTTGAATATAATGTATCACTTTTTTTTATAGATATAATACTCTATTTTTATTTATACATATGCATTTCACATTTTATGTGTGCATGATGCTATACATACAGGATCACATACAACTTTTAGATGCAAATACTACCCTTCACCTAGTACCCTTGACTTACTAGGGGAATCTTTCTATACAAATCATACTACATAAGATTATATTTTTCTATATTATTTCACATATAATCTTTCTTAGATAAAGGGTAAAAGGGGTGTTTTTTGCAAGGACCCTACCGAGGAACAAAATAAGGCCTGAAATCCTAGATAAGACCATAAAAACAATGAGAAACAAAAGAGGAAATGCTACCTAACAACATATAAAAACTCAAAAAGACAAGGGAGGAGAAGAGGAATTCTTGAAATAGATTACTAGAAGAGCACCATTATCCATCCAACTAAAACTTCCTCAACAGGAAGTAACTGACTAACCAAAATGGTGCAAATTTCTAAGCCTAGACTTTCGAGGCTCCACACAGCTCCATCCTTTGTCAACATCACTATCAATGATACTGAAAGTGTTAGGAATATAATTATTAGCTCTTACATATTACTAAGTTATATTGTTTGGTTGGTTAAATTGTTATACACATAATATTATAAATGTGTTATTTGTTTCCTAGTTTGTAGGAGGTAGTTTTCCTACCTCCATGGCTATATAATAGCCATTGTAATAGCGTAATATAATATATATACCATTAATGTGGTTATTCTATTCAACTCTATTGTTGTACCATCATCTGGTATTGGAGCAGTTTTGTTCTTGACCCTGTGATGGAAGAAAAATAAATTATAAATGGGTAGTTCTACTACTATTAGGCCCCATAGAATGAGAAGGAAGGATTTGAGAGTAGTCTGTAGGATAGAGTGTTAGATCGTCTACTTGTGCATTTGTGTGCATTGTTTATGATCAAATTGAATCTGTAATTAAGGCGTTGAGATTTATTTCGCGGGATAAGTTTAGTTTTTTTGAAAGGTGACTTTCTTTCCTCCTTAAATAACTGTCAATAATTCTCTATCTACCATAAGGATTTGGGTGTAGCTATAACTAGATCTTGGTTTGGTATTCATCGATGCACAAACTATTGGTGGGTATTATATGTTGCTCCATCTGGATCATTTGCGTTGCATCTCTACAATATTTTTTTCAACGTGCCCCTCTATGTAATGTTCCTGCCACTATTCTTACAAGAATAGTGCACAATCTAATGAGAACTATTGTGGCGTCAATCTAAAAATCAATAGAAAATTCGAAGCATTCAAAATTAGCATTTGCAACACCTTTTTTCATTCGGATTTGCTGCTTGACCCAGATCTGCATCATTTGGTTTACATAAGGCCGTCACATGCAAACCAACAATATTTTTTGGTTTACATCAGGCCGTCAGCGTGGGAATAACGGATTGTCCACATTATTTTTTGTCTCCGACCATGCAAACCAACAATATTTGGTCACATGCATACAACTCTACTCGACAACAACGCAAGGATTTCATCATATACTCACCATTTGTTCCACGTACTGCCATTTTAGGATTTGAAGATCTACGTGTAAATTAAAATTTCTATATAGCGGTACCAACTCTCCATTTTAGGTCCGTAAAGTTTTTCCTATAGTCGTAGCGAGAAATTTTGAGTCTAGATAGTAAAGTCAATAATCATTTAGCTCAGTTCATACGATTTATCGTCTCATAATATAAAGTGTCTAGTCTTTTAAAATATGTCATTATATGTTGTGTGGTTAAAAGTCTATACAGGATTAGTGTTGACATTATTAGTGTTTTTTCATCTCTAAATAAGGCGTGTAAGGGCATATTCTCAATTTCCCTATTCATTAGAGTGAAATTGTCATGAGTTAAAATTAGATTCATTGTAAATCACAATAAAATATAATATTTGTTTAAGATGTTATTATAGTAATTATCAGAGTTAGTCAAAATATAAAAAAAAGTAGAAGTCAAAAGTTCACAAAAATAAATAAAAAAATTTCCTTACGAACTCATTTTTGGTGTTACTCGATGCCCTGACAACCGTTGATCCTCAAAATCCAAATTTGTTGAGTTAGTAGCTTTGTATTGGAGAATGGAGGCATCGGAGGTTGGAGGTCGATTAACCACCTATCGTCAGTCGCCAATGATGGGGCCACATTTTGTTGTGATGACATTATTATGGTGTGAGTATTTACTTTCATTTTTTGCAATGTGTTTCAGTTTAGTGTTCATGTTTTGTATGGTCTGGGATGCTGGAAAATAGTTGTGTTAGAGCACAAATCACTGTCAGTGATCCTCTGACTAACGTGATCCTCTGACTGTCGTACTTCATTAGAAGATGGTCTGCTTGTGAATACGTTCACTTGCAATGGTGACCATGTGTAGCAAGATCTAATTAGCAAGGCCCGGCCAGTTGTATGTCTTCAATACAATTTTCATCTCAATGTTCCTGTGTGGAAATTTCACATTGTGGAGGGGAACATGACACCAATGTTCGATTTCCATTATGTGCCCAAAATGACTAAAGTCAAAGGCATTCTCAAGTGATTGTGGTGGTTTCCCATGTTGTTTGAGATCGAGTATCAGCGATCTACAATTGTGGCTGCAGTCAAAACCATTAGGATTCTTATAGGATGTAATGTGAAATCTTTCCAGTATGTGTTCTATTGTTGAATTTTGTAATAAGCGAGTTGTGATTCCTATATACTTCCATGATGTACAAGAATAGTGGTGAACAAAATCACCAGAGTAAGTTAGTTCATGGATCTTGAAAGGGTTTGTGGGAGGATCTAGAAAACCACACGAGGTGGACAATTGATGGGGTCTGTTCACATCAAGGTTTGTGGTTATCATGTTTAAAACCATGAAAGGAGAGATCCTTTCTTTTGATAAAGATCACGAGTCACATTGTAAGACATTTTTCATAGGGGTGATCATACTCCATATAAGTGTTTTGATGTTTTCACCATATTCGCACTAAGGGAGAAATGCTAAGAATATAATTATGAGTGCTTACATATTAGTAAGTTATATTATTTAGTTTGTTAAATTGTTATAATTGTAATACCCTTAATATTATAAACGAATTATTTGTGTCCTAGTTTGTAGGAGGTAGTTTTCCTACCTCCATGACTATATAGTAGCTATTGTAATAGATTAATATAATATATATAATTATTATGATTATTCTGTTCAACTCTACTATTGTACCATCTTGTAACTAGAACCCTCCCAAAAATCAAGTATTTAAAATTATCAGGTTCGCAAGGAGAAATTTTAGGAACGAATTTCAAAGACCCAACATATTTCACGGGTATATTCTCCCTTTCAATGTTGAACACTATTTCTATATTGCCATGACGGCTTACCTCCACAGTCCCATTAGACATCACATGAGCATCGGCTTCAACGACTTCACTGTACAAACCCACCATTTGATAGTTGTACTTACTTAGCGCTCCATTCACGTCCTTGGGGAAGGCCCCCCTAACCCACACATCGCTACGCTGGCGCAGGTGTAGCGCACTACTGCACAGAGTCAGGAGCCACATAGCCACCATCTAGAGTGGTCTGAAGGAAAGGAAGAGTCAGTGTCTCAACAAATATTCGTCCTGCAAATGACATCTCCATTTCCTCCTTGTAATTCCCCTCAGGATCCGGTGTTAGTACATCATCCGTTTCTGAAAATGGAGGTCCATCCACTGAGATCTCACTTGTTTGTACCCTAGCTTCTGCTGGAGGAGCCTCAGTGTCCACAAAATGAACAGAAGAAGTCACATGTTTCCAAGACAGAGGAGGACAACAACTGTTACCATGTCCAACCCTGCAACGAGCACAAAAAAAAAAGGAACCCTTCAAAAAACAGACTTTGTTCCCAAAAACCATGTTTCGATTCAAGCCGTATGGAAACAGAGAGAGGTTTATCAGCAAAAAACTTTACACATATCCTATCAAATGTTATCTTAGTGCGGGCCTTAGTGGTGGAGTCAATGGCAAATAGTTGTCCCATTTTCCTATCAACTCCTTCAAAAACTTATTTCTCCTAGAATTCAACTAGAAGCCCAAGCAGGAGTACCCACACTGTAGGAGCACAAGGAGGAACACGTTTAAGTCTAGGATTCCATTTAGCAATAAATAGAGAAGTCTTCCTAGAGAAGGCTTTCTCTAGTTCATCCACTTCCTCATGAAGTCAATGTTAGGAAGCATCCCATAAAACTTTCCAACCACTACAAAAACCTAACCTCTTCTTAGCTTTTTCTATCAATTCATCTGGCACAGTCGAAGAAGGCTTTTCAACTTCCCAGTAAGGGGAGCGATAGATTGAGAGTTTCAGTGGACGCAACCTAGTTGTACTTGTAATTTCAGATATATTCTTATTTCAAACAAATTTATTTCTCATGTTTATGGCTTACATTTTTATATGATTCTACTAGAACTTTATAATAACATGAAAAGACTTTATGTAACGCCCGCTAAAAACAACCCACTTGAGACCCAAGAACAACCTAGGATTAGTTAGGAAAATTATGGAATAATTTATTTTATAAGAAGAGTCGACAACCAGGTTACAAGGCAACATCTATCACTTAACAAGTTCCATAACAATTCTAATCCACTACAACATAATTTACTCTGATAAAAAATTATTAGAGGTCATAAGGTCCAAAATTTAGGGTTAGAAGGTTCAATTAGGTTCAGAGGGTAAATCTTCACCATACCCACTGTCTAACAGGCTTAAAGTTTTAACTTGATTTTTCTCGTAGTTACCGCATTCAAAAATTCCCTAAAACATTATCATTGGATAGGAAATTTCCTCACCTTTTCATTGATATAAAGAACTCCTCTAACTCCTCATATTTATGAAGTTATGGGCCGGTAGGCCTTGGGGTGAAAATTTTCCCCAAGAGCAGGCCTGCGGGCCCAGGGGTGAAAATTTTCCCAAAGGGTGGGTTGGCAGGGCGCAGTGATACTCTTACAACATTTCCCACGTGGGGTGAAAAGATGACTTTGCGCCCGCACACCCGCGGGTCCGCAAGTCCACAAGTGTAATGCCCCGTTTGGTGGTTACCAAGTTTCTTGGCGTAGTGACCTTTCCCTTGTTGGGCGTCGAACAACTGTGCGTAATTCTATTGTCTTAGACCCTGTCTCAGCGATGTGTTATCACCTTCCCCCTCCTTCTGGCGTCCTCGAGTCGTTATCGACACCTCCCTTTGCTGGTAAATCCTTTTCGAAGGTTGATTGGGCTAGTAACTTTCCTTGAAACCATTTCCATCCTGCTCCTATTCATTGTTGAGCCAAGGACTTTAACCCATCGACATGGGTTGATGAGTTCGGACATTTGGTTTATTATCGCTTGGGGTTCGGTTTTTGTTATGAGTTGGGATAGAACCCACTGTTAGTTGCAGAGAATTAAAAGACTGAGGTTTTTCGACTTGCTTTAGCCCAATGAATAAACTTGTTACTGAGTTACTGTTGGAGATGTTCTTGTGACTCTGGTAAATTTGGATTATATACACTCCTTTTTAAGTATCTGTTGTTGCGTATTTCATTTACATGGGATTATATTTTAAAAATAAAATACCCAGAAGACATGGGTGTAGAACGATATATGTATTTATACACTAGTAAATCGAATCCTTAGATTCGAGTGTGTGGCTTTTAACTGATATGTTTTGGTTTGGGGAAATAGATGAGACCTTAAGCCGTGCAAGCCTCTTAACTTAGTGTGTTTTTCAATTAGGTTATGTTGAGAATTATATTGTAACCTTTAGCTTGGTCTTACATCGTGAAAGCAAGTAGCTTATAATTTTACAAATCGTAGGATTTGAATGCAATAAATACAGATTTATACCGATGGCTTAATTTCTATTCTGATTAAGGTTTGGAATATAATGATCAATGGGTACTGAAAATAAACAACTAAAGGAATGGAGGGGTTGCGTGGGAATGATGGGGGGGTAGGTGTGTGGCGCAGGTTGGAGGGGACAGTGTTTTAAAGTCAAAATTCTATATGCTTGTGCCTAAGACCCTACTGTCCCTCACCCCCCCTTCCTGCCATCTAGACCTAGTACGTGGCCATCTCCCACTAGCCTTACCTCTGCCAGCCACCCCACCTTCTTTAATTCCTTTGATTTGCAAATCTAATGCGTCTTTTGCTACTTGCTCTCTTTGACCTGTTCTGCCCGCATGAGCAAGGAGGAGTATTGTTGTCGGGATTTGAGATGAATGGTGTGAAAACCCCAGTCCAGTGGAGTCGCAGGTTTTTGGAAGCTCTTCTTTCGTTGTTCCTTTCCTTGCCATGGCCGCATAGGCTGTTTTAACAATGTTTTTTCCAGCTGACGGGTCGTGTTTAGATTGGGGCCGAATGTTTTGAAGTTAAATGCTTTCGCATGGTTGCAGCCGCCTGTTTCCTTTGTCCTATCTACATGCCCTGGACTTGTGGATCCTGCACATACCAGGTGTTGCTGCGAATGGAGTCTGAGCCTTCAACAAACTTAAATGAAGGGAACTTTTGCCATGTGTGGCCACTGCAAGTGTATGGTGGTTGGAGTTGAAGCCGCAAGCTAGTGAAGTAGAAGTTTTACCTCCACTTCCTGGGGCGCTGTGAGATGTGTTCTTGTTGGGGATCCACAGCAGAGACCTGCCACTGTTTCCAGGCAGGCTGTAGGCACGTTACAGTATAGTAGAAGCCTTTGTGAGTGCCTCCAACAATCAGGTCGTCCAACTATAATGTTATTTGTCCAGTATCGGCTGCATCCTCAAATTTGGGATTCTCCTTCAAGATATTCTTTTATCAAAATCGATTATGTGACAGTGAGGGTGTTACCAGCAGACCTGATGAAATTTATTTACAAAGAGTCTCTATTGAGATCTTACTTGTTGTACGATGTAACTCATGGAAGAGAATCTCATAGAGGCGTGGATCTGTTTCATATCAGAATATTCATGAAACACAATTTGCTTGCAATATTATGAGCTGCTTCAACGAGTCACTAAGTTGGCAGGCATAAAGGTTTCTGTTGGATTTATTGCACCTTGCAAGCTACAGCTGAAATGGTTGCTTCGAGAGTTTGATGCTGTCCTCAAATCTGATGAAGGAAAAGGTTTATTTATCATTACGGTAGATGCCTTTCAGAGCCAGGAGCGTGATGTAATCATTATGTCTTGTGTCCAAGCTTCAAATCATGGGGTTGTCCTTGTAGCTGTTTTTCACCGCGTGAATGTGGCGCTAGCACGAGCTCGCAGAGCACTTTGGGTTAAGGGCAAGCCGCTGCATTGAAACAATCAGATGCATATTGAGATGGTGTTTTAAACCAGGCATGTTAAACCTGCCCTTGCAATCTTCTGCTACCCTTTTATTATGTCATGAATTGAATGTCCTTCTATTTTTTTTATCTGTTATGGCATTTAGAATGGGCTTCTACTTTTTCCTTGTGAATCGACCCAGATTGAAGGAAAGGAAGGACTGTTGGGAGTTGTTTGTTTTTCATACCCTGATAGCAACTGTGATAGCATGTATACATTCCTTTCTGCCTCGTTTTTTTTCTTTTCGAAATAAAAGAGTAACTGCTATGTGATAGCAAAATAATGGTTGAAGTTTTATACTGTGGGTGTTAGATCTTTAACCTAGGTGTTTCCTGCTTAATTCTTCTATTCGGGTGATATTTAGAGACAATAGTGAACAATGGCCATTGGGTTCGATTTCTAAACCAGCAGTAGCAGATATAAACTTGAGCCATGAATAACATTAGTGGATATTTGTAGATTTGTCGACTCATGGCCAGTTTTAGGCTAAGTGTTGTTTTTGTCTTGGTAAAAGCTTTTCTTGGGCTGAATCTGTGTGTAGACCTCGCATAGTGAGCATGAGGTTTTCTTAGAGGCCTACGTGAGTGAAATATTGACTGCTCAATACAGATCCTGTGACGTGAGTCACTGTATCATAAGATAAAAGAGTTCAATCGAACTCTGTAGTAGCAGATGTTTTCTTTGGAGCGACTATGAGGATAGGTCGAGTAGACAGTCGTGAAATAGATGGGTATGCCCAAGCTATTCATATGTTGTTTTAGAGACGGAAGAGAAGGCTTAGTTCGTAGGAAGAGTATTTTGCTTGTATTCCTCCTTCGCTGACTGTAAACCTTGTGATTGGTGACTCGAGTTGGGTCACGGTAGAGGATCTTGTGTCGATTCACTTATATTTTCAATAGACTATCCCTTTCTTGTTTAAATTCAAGTATCGAATGAAATGGGGTTCTATTAAATCCATTATGTAGCTTAGCAAACCTTCAATAATTCAGGTAGGGACTTTCTGAGTAAGTGTTGACTGAGGCATGTATGAAAATAGAATGGTTACCTTTCTTCGAATTGGGTTAGACTTGTATGAAAATGGAAAAGGTAGGAATCGACTCAGTTACATATTTTAGTGAGCTAAGTCCTTAACTCTTACAATGATCATACGAGTGGTGGATTACGGGTTTATTACTGATTATGTGATGTAAGATAATAACAACCTTTGGTGAAAAGACTTCTTCTTGATCCTTGCCTGTGTAATCCAACTATAGTTGTTGAATGTAATTTTAGTTGGATAGAATCTAATTTATTTAACTTCTTGAAGAAAAATAATTAGGTTCGGTGAGAATTACTTGGCATTTTGAATCTTCAGATTCAGTTTTTGTGTTGTGAGTATTATATGTATGTTGGTTTATTCAGTTGAGTGAAGTTAACTTTAATCTTTGACTGATTTGTGTTCATATATGGTTGGGGCCTATATTCTTCCTAAAACATGGATGTGTGTTAATGCAGTCTTGTTACCAAGCAATTTTGAATATGTTAAGTCATTTGACTGATCTTTATCCTTTTTGGTTAATAATAATAGAATGATGTTTGGGTGTTAGATTTCAATCACGTAATCCATAGGATTACATGACTGAAATCTCAATACTCTCAGCCTTGTTGTCTTCACCAATAAGGTCTCACCTTGATTGTCTTTGGAATATCTCTCTCACTTGAATATTGGGATTCCTCCTTGTTGGCTGGTATAAATCTCTTCATCTTGTGAAACATATTGATTAGTGGTTTGTGATTTGATCCATTCTTGAGTTTAGAATTTTACTTTCATGATATTATAAAATGTTAGCTTACTGTTGCAATGGGTAGTCTTAACATGCTCAGTTCTAGCGAACTGACTCTAGTTAATATTTGTGCAGATGGATTATGCGAGTAGACTAGAGGAAAAGAGTGTTAAAGGTTCATCTGTACAATTTATGAAGTTCCTTGTAAAAATGTCCAATGTGTTGTAAATTGTGTAACATTGCTTGTAAAGAGAGTTTATATGACCTCTTGCCTGGAATTGTTTCGGAGAATTACGTGAAGAAGTAGTTTTGTCCTTTTTTGTAATTTGGCTGGTAACTCTTCTTAGTGAGAAATAATATTCAATCCACTTCACTGGCATAAGCATTGTAAAACTTTGATCTTGAGAATTAAGTGTTAAATTAAATCTTTCTAAGACTTTGTATTGATGGGTTATATGTAAGTTTTAATGGGGTGGCTTTTCCTTACAGAAGTTACCTAAAATTTTTATTCAAATAAATCTGTTGTAGAGTTTAGATCCACTCAAAAACAAAAAATACCTTAAGTAATCAAGAGTGAGACTATCCTTGCAAAGTGATTTTATATAACGTGTTATCCCTAACTGAACTAGTAAACACTACTCTTTTTGGAGAACGCTAAAGACAAGCTTAAAGGAAAACAATGGTTAGTTTCTAATAAGATTTAACAAGTAAGAGAAGAAAATTTTGAAACCACTCAATTTATCTCTCAGCCTATTTAAAAGTAAGTAGCTTCCTCTTGATAAGCTCTTTCGGTGAAGCCTAAGTAAGAGCGCTAATAATTACGTATAAAACCTCAAGCTTCAATTAAACCTCAGTAAGAACTAATGACGTCTTAAGGGTGAACTCATTTGACCTTCTTCCTTTAACTTTATCCAGGGTACCTTGTAATTTTCTCTTAAGTTTGTTGAACGTGAACCGATGTTGTCATAAGGGCATGAACGAGTTCTAGTAACGTAAGTGTGAATAGATGGCCTTATGGAATTAAATTACCATCTTTATCAAATAAATATATAAAACAAATAATGGTTATAAAGGAGAAGACTTTAAGTGAACTACTCTACAGTGTATAAGAACATAACTCAGTTGGTAAGATGTTTTGTGCGAATCATATATTGAATCCTTCTGAAAACTTAAGTCATGAGTTAAAGGGTGTCTTATCAAAATAAATAACCTCCAATCATTTCTTACTGTGGCTTGCCCTAGCTGTGAGAGTGTCTTGTGGTTGGGCTTCTATGTTATTCTCTCTCAAAAAAAAAAAAAAAAAAGTATATTATCCTTTTGGGTGTGAACGTTTCCGTGCTAACCTTGTGGTCATCCCCGTAACAAGTGGTTCCCATAGTTGGTTGTAACTTTGTGACGACATGTTATGTCGTGTTGTGTGTCGAAGCAAGTCAAAAAAAAATATCCTGTCTATTATTGTGTTGTTCGTGTGCTTGATTTTGGGTTGGTACACTTGGTATCAGACTTCATAGGTTCATGCTCTTGAACCTATGGGCCAGATTGGTGTTGTATGGTGATGTTACATGATGTTGTTTCATGGAGATGATGGTATTGCAGGATGATGATTTATATTGGAAGAGTAATGTGCTTTAAGTGTGATGTGATCCATTTTTGTAATTGTGATTTTGTGAACGCACATGATGTGTATGTCACTTTGTGCGTATGTTTGTAATCATGTTGATGTGCTGGGGATGGGAGTATTCTCTCTCCTTCTTGTGGATTCTATGAAGAGTTCACGTGTGAATTACTGCTTGTGATGTGTGAAAAGAATTATAATGTGGATGACATAGTGTTGGAGCATTGTGGCATATTGTGATAGGTAGGTGTATCAATGTGTTGTATGACCGGATTTATGTAAAGTGAATTAAGTTGTATCATGATGTTTTACCATGTTCTAAAGAAATGCGTGTATCACCTTGTTATGAAGCAATTAATGTTATGTTGTGATGTTATTATGTTCATCGTATATATGAGTTGTGTGATATGTAATGATTCATGTCGTGATTTAGGGTCATACGGTGAGTGTATGAACCCTATCGTACGTTTGTGATTGCACTTTGGGTGCAGAATGTGGTAAAGTGATGTATTGCGCCCTGTGAATGTATGATTGTGATCTACCCCGTATACATACCATACGTGAGACGTTATGGTAGCTATGTGTGTACCACCATGGTGTTAGTGATGTAGTTATATGTTATGTTGTGAGCCTTACACTAACCGAACCTGAGGGAAATCGGTAGACTGTGTATGTATGGAGTGAGAAAATGTGTACCGTTGACCAGTCACTCGAGCCGAGTACGAGATAGGAAGTGGAGCCTTACATAGGCTGAAAACCCACTTTCGTTTGTTTGGTATGTGTGACACTTGTTCAACGGGTGTCATGCATATTGTGTTTCGCGGACACCTCAGGCTCAGTAGATGGTGACTTGTACTCTTTTCTCTCTCCCGATATGGTTGTTGTATGGATTTAACCTATGTGACTTTGACTATGTTGAGCCTTGTTGAAGTTGTGGCAAGATGATTCTGATTGAGATGATGACAGTTGTATTATTGATATGTATTTTACGAGCTAAGGCTCGATGTTGCGAGTGCTAGTAACTCGTTGAGCACCCCTTGGTGGCCACTGTAAGGCCACACAGTTATCATAATGTGACATTATTATAAGTTGATTTTATTCATAAATTGATCTTTTCACCTTATTTTTCATGAGGACCAACAGCTTTTCTTGATTGCGCATGCGTTACAATTTTGGGCATTTCCTTGGTTTTTGGCACTAACATGGAAGGATTTTGATACTAACTATGGCTATTTGGCCATTTATTTTGCTTGATTTTGGGTCTTCTCTTAAATTTGGAATTTTTATCCAAAGCGCCTTGCCCAAGGCTTGTACTTTGCCAATGTTGGCACTTTTATTGGATTGTTGTCCTAAAGTTCTATTGTTGTGATGTGTGGAACAGGGTCATGGGATGCACCATGGAATGGTTGGACCTATGGACCATCTTCGTTGTATAGGGGTACGCCCCAAGGAGTACAGATAACTAGAGGGTTGTTGAATCAAGCGTTATTATGTCACTTGGGTTAGGATTGTTCGAACTCTATGTGTCTTGAACCATAGGGTCAACCGGCCTCCTTGAGGGAGGCATAAGAGTTTGAGGGAGGCATAAGATCTTGAGGGAGGCATAAGAGATTTGAGGGAGGCGATACACAGACTAGGGAGGCATACAGAGCTTGATAAGAGTTTGAGGGAGACATAAGAGTTTGAGGGAGGCTGATATTTTTCTGTATGGTTGATGTTTCAAGATATATGTTGAGTTATTGTGATGTTTGGTAGTGGCAAATTTTGATGTATGTGTTACTCATGTCAGATGGATATGTGTTGTGATGTTAAGTGAACATGTCATTGATTCCCTTGTGGACACTATGTACCTATAGCATTTGTTTGGAGTTATGTGAATTTGTTTCATTGATGCAAATTGAACAAATGTCTGGTGAATTGTAGTACTCTTTTGTTTGAGTATTTAATATGTCAGTCATTGATGTGTGTTGAGTACTATGTTATGTGGATTGTGCCTATTCCATTTCGTATTTGTTTAACCATGTTTGCGGTGTAATACAGACAGGAGGAAGTATCACATGTGAGCTCAAGCAAGAGGATTATGGAGTGATCTTTTGAACCTGATTTGGGTTTTGTATTTAGCAGTTTATGTTGGGCACCCATTCAAGTTTGGAATAAACCAAAGTTATTCAATGATGAAATTTTGAAGGAGGATTAAACTCTATTGTTTAATGCTAATGTTTTAGGAATCTTATCCAATGAATAAACAAGATGTGCACTGTTAATCTTCACATTTCCTTAAAAATTAAACTTTTTACCAAATGCCCCACTAAGGCTATCGACTTATTATGGTATTATTGAGAATGTAATTTTAATTTTTAAGCTATTATGTGTATTATTCTCCTATGCATGTTGTTAAGCATATCCATGCTTTACTTTTAACCTCTGTATTATGTCTCCAATCGTTAGAACGATGTTTTATCCCTCCACAACACAGCCAAAGGAAATTGTGAGGCCCTCATTTGGCAAGGCAATACCCAGTTAAATCAGATTGGCGTAGTGACCTATTCTCATAGATTGTTTTCGTCTTTGACACAAAATTTGCATAATCATCTACCTAAATCTCAGATCTGGTCTCATAGCTAGAATAGACATAAAACCTACACTAAAAGTCCTTCAATGAAAGCCTGGAGTCACTATCGACATGCCCTCCGCTGGGCATCGGTAAACTCCTTTTCTACCTACCTCTGACTGCCACCTTGTAACTCCCCCCCAAACCATTTCCAACCTGCTCAAATTTTAAGACTGTCGATGTCAAGGACTTTAACCCATCGAGAAAGATGGAGTCAGTTCAGACATTTGGTTTATCTATCACTTGGGGTTCGGTTTGTGTTATGATCTTTTCATTCAATGCACTGTTAGACGCAGACAGAATTAAAAGACTTGATGGCTAGTGGACTAGGCGTGTTGCATCCACCTTCTTGAATAAACTTGCGATGTGTGTTACTTGTTAGGAGATCCACTGTAGCGACTCTGGTAACAGGTGGATTATCGGGTTCACTCCTTTTTAAGATATTTGTTCTTGCGTAATTGTGCATGTACAGGGGAGTTATATTTGGAGCATATAACTGAAATTCTCCTAGGAGACATGCCGTGTAGGAATTGATATATGCTATTTATGCAGCTAGCTACAGGGAATCCTTAGATTTGAGTGTGTGGCTTATAACTGATATGAAAATCAGTTTGGGAAAATCCATATGAGACCTTAAGCCATGCGACAGCCTGCTTAACTTAGTGTCGATTTTCAAGGAACCGTTGGTGTTGAGAATCCTGATGTTAACCTGGTTAGCACGTGACTTACAGTCATGAAAGCAAGTTGCTTGCAAAATCTTGCAGCTCGTAGTATTTGAATGCAACAAGATAAAGTTTAGTTAAGCTCTAATTCGAGCTGGGTTTCATCGTTCTTGTTTAAGTTGCTCATTGCTGAAGAAGGAATGACTCAATGTTTTCTGTACCAATAAACAGATAAAGGAGCTCCAGGGGTACTACAGTGGCCATTGAATGGGGGGTTTGTGTCTAGAAGAGAACATGTTGGAGGTTGATTGTCCATGGTGTTACAGTCAGATGAATTCAGGAACTGCATGATAGCACTCCGGCCCTACTATCCAATCAGTGTCCCTTAAGTGCCATCTAGACCTGGTACATGGCTCATCTCCGGCACTAGGCCTGAAATCCAGCCAGGTGTTTGAGCCTTCTATAATTCCTGTTGATTTGCGAGGTTTTATAGCGCAGGAGTGATGCTAGGTGGAAGCTCTGAGGAAGCTAGTGATGGAAAAACAGAGCCGCGGTGAGACAAGTAGGAGCGATGTAGTCGGGATTTGCGTTGAATGGCATGCAAACCCCAATTGCGAATGGAGTCGTAGGTTTTTGACAAGGCTCGTTACTAGTTGTTGACTAACCTCAAGCTCGATCTGAAATCTGTAAGCATAGGCTGTTGCAGGCCAAGATATTTTCCAGATGATGGGTTGTGTTCTGGCGATTGGGCGCCGAATGCTTAGCAAAGAAGCCTTCAGGAAGGCTGTCAACAATACACTGCAGAGGAGGCTCTTTCCTATATACCCTCCTATCTAAAATGCCCTAGAGGGGTTGCTGGATCCTGCACATGACTACGTGTTGCTCCGAATGGAGTCTGCGCCTGTCATAGGCCAACTGAAACGATTGGAACTTTTTGGCGACAGATATGTTGCTCTAAGTTGCAAGTTTGATATGGTGGTTGGAGTTGAAGCTGCATGCTAGGGAAGTAGGCGTTGTTACATCCATTTTCATTAGGTGTTGCTGTGAGATGTGTTTTTTTTGGGGATCCACAGCAGACTGACCTGCAACAGTAATCCAGCTAGGCAGTAGGCATGTTGCAGTATAGGAAGAGGCCTTCGTGAGCACCTCCAACAAACAGGTCATCCAACTATGTTGTTATCTATTTAGTATCGACTGCATCCTCATTTCAGGATTCTCCTTCAAGGTATTTTTATCAAAATCGATTATGTGACAGTGAGAGTGTTACCAAGAGACCTGACGAAATTCTTTTGCAAAGATTCTCTACTGAGACCTTGCTGGTTTTACGATGTAACTCATGGAAGAAAATGTCATAGAGGCGTGGATCTGTTTCATATCAGAATATTCATGAAACACAATTTGCTTGAAATTTCATGAGCTGCTTCAATGAGTCACTATGTTGGCAGGCATAAAGGTTTATGTTGGATTTATCGCACCTTGTAAGCTACAGCTGAAATGGTTGCATTGAGAGTTTGATGCTGTCCTCAAATCTGATGAAGGAAAAGGTTTATTTATCATTACGGTAAATGCCTTCCAGAGCGAGGAGCGTGATGTTATCAGTATGTCTTGTGTCCGAGCTTCAAATCATGGGGTTGGCTTTGTAGCTGTTTTTCACCGCGTGAATGTGGCGCTAGCTCGAGCTTGCAGAGCACTTTGGGTTAAGGACAAGCAGCAGGCATTGAAACAATCATATGCATATGGAGATGGCGTTTTAAACCAGGCATGTTAAACCTGCCCTTGCAATCTTCTGCTACCCTTTTATTATGTCATGAATTGAATGTCGTTCTATTTTCTTTTATCTGTTATGGCATTTAGAATGGGCTTCTGCTTTTTCCTTGTGAATCGACTCTGATTGAAGGAAAGAAAGGACTCTTGGAAGTTGTTTGCTTTTCGATACCCTGATGGTATTTGTGACAGCCTGTATACATTCCTTTCTGCAATCGTTTTTCTTTTCGACATAAATGAATGAACTGCTAGGTAATAGCAGTAATAATGGTTGAACCTTTGTTTATCGTGGGTATTAGATCTTTAACCTGGGTGATTGTCCTGGTTAATTCTTAATAATTCAGGTGACATTTATGAGACAATAGTGATCTCAATTGCCATTGAGTTACAATTTCTAATTCAGCAGTAGCAGATATAAACTTGAGCCATGAATAACATTAGTGGATATTTGTAGATTTGTCGACTCATGACCAGTCTTAGGATAAATGCTTGTTTATGTCTTGGTAAAAGCTTTTCTTGGTCTGTAATAGTGAAAGTGCAGAAATTAAAAAGTGTAGCATGATATGTTCTTAGAGGCCTACGTGAGTGAAAAGTGTATGACTGCTTAATAGACGTTCCTGTGTAAATGTGATTTTTTGTATCCTAAGATAAAAGAGTTCAATCAAACTTTGTAGTAGCAGATGTTTTCCTTGGAGTGACTGTGAGGATAGGTCGAGTAGACTAGACGTGAGATAGATGGGTATGCCCAAGCTATTCATATGTTGTTTTAGAGACGGAAGAGAAGGCATAGTTCGTAGGAAGAGTATTTTGCTTTGTATTTTTCCCCTTCCGCCGACTGTTAACCTTGTGATTGGTGACTCGAGTTGGGTCACGGTAGAGGATCTTGTGTTGATTCACTTATATCTTCAACAGACTATCCTTTGCTTGTTTAAATTCAAGTATCGAATGAAATGGGTTTCTATTAAATCCATTTTGTAGCTTAGTAAACCTTCAATAATTCATTTAGGGACCTTCTGAGTGAGTGTTGACTGAGGCATGTGTGAAAATAGAATGGTTATCTTTCTTTGAATTGGGTTAGACTTGTATGGAAACGGAAAAGGTTGGAATCGACTCAGTTACATATTTTAGTGAGCTAAGTCCTTAAATCTTGACAACAATCATACGAGGGGTGAATTACAGGTTTATTACTGAGTATGTTATGTAAGATAATAACAACCTTTGGTGAAAAGACTTCTTCTTTACCCTTTCCTGTGTAATCCAACGATAGTTGTTGTATGTAATTTTAGTTGGATAGAATCTAATTTATTTAATTTCTTGATGAAAAATAATTAAGTTCGGTGAGAATTGCTCGGTATATAGAACCTTCAGATTTAGTTAGTTATAATGTTGTGAGTATTATATGTATGTTGGTTTATTCAGCCGAGTGAAGTTAACTTTAATCTTTGACTGATTTGTGTTTGTATATGGTTGGGGCCTATATTCTTCCTAAAACATGGATGTGCGTTAATGCAGTCTTGTTAACAAGTAATTTTGAATATGTTAAGTCATTTGACCGATCTTTACCCTTTTTGGTTAATAATATTAGAATGATGTTTGGGTGTTAGATTTCAATCACGTAATCCATAGGATTACTTGACTGAAATCTAAATACTCTCAGCCTGGTTGTCTTCACCAATAAGGTCTCACCTTGATTATCTTTGGAATATTTCTCTCCCTGGAATATTGGGATTCCTCCTTGTTGGCTTGTATAAATCTCATCATCTTGTGAAACATGTTGTTTAGTGGTTTGTGATTTTATCCATTCTTGAGTTTAGGATTTTACTTTCATGATATTGTAAAATGCTAGCTTACTGTTGCTATGGGTAGTCTTAACATGCTCAGTTCTTGCGAACTGACTCCTAGCTGGTATTTGTGCAGATGGATTATGCGAGTAGATTAAAGGAAAAGAGTGTGTAAAGTTTTCATCAGTGTACAATTTATGAAATTCCTTGTAAAAATGTCGAATGTATTGTAGAGTATTTTTGTTATAATTGTTGAAACTTTGGCTTGTTTGGTTATCATGTGAAAGATGAAATTTAGAATACCGCTTGGTTATGGGATATTCTAGTGTATTTTTTTTAGAATCCTTAGAATAGTAGCGTGGCATGTTCCATGTTATTGTGCTCTTGTTTCCCTAGGTCATAGATTAATAGAGATGGTTATGTCCCTATTGGTTTTTGCATCGTGTTGGAAATGAATTGATGTCAAACTTGTCACTGTTTTCGCAAACGAGCACTGTTAAACTTGGCTCTTGAGAATTAAAAATGTTGATTTGTAAATCCTTCTGAGGCATAGTATTGCAATGTGTTATATGTAAGCACTATAAAGTGGACTGGATAGTCCTTATAAAAGTTAAACGAAAAGTTTATATTCATATGAACATATGTAATGTAGATGTAGATCTACCTTGATAACCTTTGATTGCCTGGAAGTAATCAAGAGTGAAACTATCCTTTTTGTAAAGTGATTCTATGATTACTCTTTTTTTTTCCGCTAACTGAACTAATAAACATTATCCATTTACAGTGAAACCTTAAATGATCTCATGGTGAAATCAATGGTTAGATTTTAGAAGATGATAGGATTTAATAAGTAGGAAGGAAATTGATTAATAAAACCTTAAATATCTCTCTATCATTTGAAATGTCCTCCTCTGTCAAACTTAATTAAGTAAAGTCTAGATGGAGCATTTAACCAATCTTGATAAACTCTTAACTTCAATTAAACCTTAGTAAGAGCTAATGACGTCTTAAGGGTGAACTCATTTGACCTTCTTCCTTTAACTTTATCCAGGGTACCTTGTACTTTTCTCTTAAGTTTGTTGAACGTGAACCGATGTTCTCATAAGGGAATGAACGAGTTCTAGTAACGTAAGTGTGAATAGATGGCCTTGTGGAATTACATTACCATCTTTATCAAATAAATATATAAAACAAATAATTGTTATAAAGGAGAAGACTTTAAGTGAACTACTCTACAGTGTGTAAGAACATAACTCAGTTGGTAAGATAATTTGTGTGAATCATATATTGAATCCTTCTGAAAACTTAAGTCATGAGTTAAAGGGTGTCTTATCAAAATAAATAACCTCCAATCATTTCTTACTGTGGCTTGCCCTAGCTATGAGAGTGTCTTGTGGTTGGGCTTCTTCGTTATTCTGTAAAAAAAAAAAGAAAAAAAGAAAAAGTATATTATCCTTTTGGGTGTGAACGTTTTCATGCTGACCTTGTGGTCATCCCTGTAACAAGTGGTTCCCAGAGTTGGTTGTAACCTTGTGACGACATGTTGTGTCGTGTTTTGTGTCGAAGCAAGTAAAACAAAAATTATCCTATCTTTTATTGTGTTGTCCGTGTGAAATTTTTTTTTGGGTTGCTACAACAAGGGACACGTGGCGCTTCTCAAGCCAGTGCGGGGAGAGCGGGGCAGTGGGAAATGTTTGGGAAAAATTTCCTACACGGGGTGAAAAGCCAACATTGCGCCCACAAGTCTGCAAGCTGCAAGGGATATTTGGCATCACCTAAGCCAATGCGGGGAAAGTGTTGTGGCAGGGAGAAATTTTGTTTAATGCCCTGAAGGGCTAAGAGGATAACTGTAGTGCCCACTTCCCTTCGACATCATTTTGTTTTGTTGTTTTCGAGACTAATTACTTCACTTATGGATTATTATGGCTTCTTAATTTAGCATGCTAGTAGATATCATAGACATTAGACTGTTAGTGATTTGATCTTTATATGATGCATATGGTTTACTGGTGGACATTTGATGACGATATTTGTATACTTTTGATAGGGTTATTTATCTTTAATTATGACATGTGATATGTTTAATCATTTTGAGTAGAACTTCATAATTGGACTAATGTGATGATCGTTTTGACATAAATGAAATGTGGAATAGAAATGTGCTAGAAAGTGTTAGTGATATCGTACTTGCATAGATGATAGTAAATCATGTGTCGTTTATTTTAGATTATATTGTATATTTGGCATAAATTTTTTAATGCGGCCAACAGGCCGAAGGAGGCATTCTCTGTTCTGCAGGTATATTATATTCACAACAATATTGGGGAGTGGAGACCAACCACATCAGAATTCGAGAAGAAACCAACTAAGGTCACCATGGCAACAAGTAATTGTGTGTGTGTTAGAATTATCTGGTAAAGGGAAAATTGTGACCTAGGGATCATGTGTTGTTTTGTTTTAATTTTTCCCTTTTATTAATGTTAGTGTGTGTTTCTTTTAGTAATGTAATTTACTTGTTTTAATTATTTATATTTTGATGTATGTTTTACCCCCTTATTATTAATGGGTTGTAGTGTCTTAATTAAGCTAATTTAACCTTGTCCTAAACCAATTAAAGATGTGACAAAAAAGGAGTTCATTTATTAGACTTGATTTACTCTTAGATTTTGTGTTGTGTGTTGAATGCTTGAGATCTTGAGTGTAGTGCAGTCTACCCTCCATGGGAAACTCGAATTTGGCCTTAGAGGCCAAATTTGGAAGCTTGTGGGACAAGTCAAACTTGTCTCACACCTCTTAAATCACTATGCCAACCCTAACTATGGGTTGGGGGATCAAAATAAGGCCATATTAGGTGTTTTGGGAAGATAAAAAGGTGAAATGTTTATTACACTTTCTTTCAAGTAATTAATTTTGTCCTTAGGGGGTGTGGGCTTAGATAGTGTGTGTAAGTAACTTGTCATTCCATCAACCACTTATTAATTGTGCATTGGAATATGAGGTTGACTAAGGTGATGTGGAGTGGAGAGGAAATGGATGGTGGCATCCTAGTTGGATCCACATCATCCTTCCTCTCTCCTTTTCTCTATTTACTTGAAATCATTTTGCTTGTTTTGGGGGTTGGAAGTTTCATTTTATTTTAGTGCTCTTGTATTTTTGAGAGGAGAGGATTTGGAAAGAGTTTGTGGATTTTTGGCGCTTGTTGATACTTGTGGGAATCTTGTTAGAGCTTGTGGATGCTTTCTTGACCTTTGGAGGGAATCTTGGAGACTTCACTACTTGGAACAAGATCTACTATGGAGAGGTAGGAGCTTTCACCTTTGTTGATGTTATGTTTTCTTCTACTTTGTTATATGAATGAGTACATATCTTGTGTTGAGTATTGTTTTCTTTGGAATGCTTGTTGGGTATGGGTAGATTGCCTAAGTTTGTAGTAAGACGAGACTATGGGGAGTTTTCATTTAGGGAGGCATAAGATTTTATCCTTTTGTGGAGGGAGTTTGGGTTGGATGCCCCACATTGTACAAGGAATGCTTGCATTTCCTTTTTGTTCTTAATTTGGGGGAGAAATAAGATATTGGGGGAGGCATGAGAGTGAATGTGAAGGGATAAGGGGTAATTGAGGGAGGCATAAGAGTATGTTAGGGGTATTGTGACATTCACATTGGAGGCTTTAAGGTGGGCATCCATTCCCATTGGGAGGCATAAGTGGCCTCCCCATATGTCCTACTCCTTATGGCTTTCATTGATAAGCCTTGTGACTTGTTCGTTGTGCTTGTTCTTCCCTCTTATTATGTTGATGAATCTTTTGGTTATGATGGATTGTAAAATGCATGTGAAATGTTATGTTTAGTTATGTGGAAGCTTGTTGTTGCCATGAGTTGGAATCATATCCCATTGTAATGTGGTTAGGGGCTCGGGCGGCCAATGGAGAGGATGGCTTCTCTTCTCCATTGGGTATCTTGGTTGGGAGGAGAGTGTTGCCTCTCCCCTTATTTTGTTGTGAATCAAGCAAACTATGGAGGATCCACCTTGTTGATGACATTGTGAAGCCACCATGTATTTTACCCACCTTGAGTGGAGGAAAAATGTAATATTACTTTGTATTTTAGCTTCCATTATTGTAAATTTGTTTCCACATGAAGTAGAAAGTGTTGTAACAAGATGTTGAAGGAAAGTTGTTTTCAACTTCATTAGTAAGGTTGTAATGTAGATGGAATCAAAAGTTGAAAGGAAGACAATCTATTTATTCTCCTTCTTACTTGGCTTGGAACCTCTTATGAATAAGTTGATCTTATTGAAATTCTTGTAGTTCTTGCTTTAAAACTTAATGGAAAGATTGTTGAACACCTCTTGAGGAAGGTTGGGAATTTTAAAAAAATATACATATATTAAATCCCATTTTGTTACTCAAAGGATATGTATTGCAAAGTTGGAATACTAGAGCATTTACCATTCTTGTTTTGTTGATGAAAATACTTTAGTTTTAAATAGTTTTAAATATGCCAATAAAGAAATCTATGCTCTAGCTCTATTATGTTTATCTTCATTTAAGAATTCATTGTAAAATTATTTGCAAATTAGTAAGTGAAAGGAAATCAAATCTATTTGAAATCCCATACAAATGCTCCTATTAAAATATGTAGAAAGAAATTTTAATGTAAAAGTTCTAAGCTTATTTAGTTCATTACCCATATTTCAATAATAAGGAAAACTGATATTTTAAATATAATTCATATTAAAGTATTATTAAACTTAATGGAATTATTATTAGTAAATTGTAATATACCAATATACTAATTATATTCTTATATATATTAACAAAGTATACTAATAATTATATATATATTTAAAACAAAACCTACGGCATGGCTATAACAGGCTTGCAATCAAACCTACGTATGAATTGTTTTTTTTTTATTGCAAAGCAAACTATTCTCCTGTATAGTCGGATATGAAATAGATCCACATATATGAGATTCTCCTCCTCGAGCTAGCACCGTATCACTGGTAAGTCTCCATAGAGAGTCATGTAGTAAACTCCATCCGGTCTCCTCGCAACTCTCTCTCACTGTCCTTGATCGGTTTTGATAAAATACCTTGAAGGCGAGTCCCAAATTCGAAAATGCATTCGATACTGAACAGATAGCAACATAGTTGTGCAACCTACTATAGGAAGCGCTCCAAGAAGGCATCTGCCATACTGTGCAGGCTGCTGCCGTAGACTTTTGGTCCTGCTATTTCAGGAAGAGTCCTCCAAATCCACTGTGTAAATGTAAATATAATTCATAGTATCCTGTAGACTAATCCTATCACGTTTCACGATGTTACAGAACAGTGCAGAACATCACTGTCATTCAGCGATTCAGGCTCTGATCTATTTGAGATAGAATTTGTTAAGCGTGATCTCACTCTCCATTTTGCTATGGATTCATAAAACTTTATGTTTCCCCTAAAAAAGGTAAGATAAATTGACCAAATGTCGTGGTTTGGTCCTGACATGCAAGAAATGAAACAGATGAATTTTATATGTTTAATGCCACGGGCATGCGTCCCTCTGGTCTATAGCTCCATATCAAACCACCATTTTCTAACCTACGCGGCCAGGCCGAATGAAACCATGGGTAGACCAAACCAAGGGCGAGGACAGATGATTGCGAATCCTTTTTGCAATTAATAATTAAAGATGCGGCCCAGGAGTTAGTCATCACGCAAGGGATTGGGTTTAAATGCTAGGACATGTGCTTGTTGAGCTACCCACGCCCCACCAAACATAATTTCCAACCTAAATTCTTTTAATATGTCTCCACGTAGTGGCTTTGGCCACGTGAAAACCAGTTTGTATGGCCGCTTACCAGTTAAACGGGTCCTTGGCCACATGGATGTGGCATGTTGTTGGAACTCGTTTTCCCGTGGAGCTCGTCATTGGTTATGAGGTCCATCCATGTATTTATATTAAAATTTGCCTGATGTAGTAATAGTTGAGTCGGTTATCGTCGACTTGCCAAGTTGCACATTGGCTTAACCTTGAACCTTGGAAAATTCAAACATGGTTTCGTTTAAATTGCAAAGTGAGTTACGATTAAGTTAATAAGATGCCTTTTGGTTTATAACATAAAAAAAAAAAAACCTGGTGGTATATATATATATATATATATTTTAAATGTATATATATATATTATTTATGTAATCAAACTAAAGATTAAATATAATACCTCAAATGTAAAATATAAAACTTTTGATGTCCGTTAAGGGCAGGTACAAATACATTATCAAAAAAAAATTTAGTTGTAATTTCGGTTATGTGTTTATGAAAGCAAGTTCGTTGTCATCGTCATCGTCATCGTGAGCGTCGTCATTTTCGCAGTGCTACAATAACATTGACCCGTGCCTCTGCTAGTTCCTCATGCCATGTGGCTGCTCCTGATTGGCTGCAGGTCAGCGGGACGACGGGGAAAACATGGAAAATTTTCCCAAAATTTTTTGAAGAAAAAAAGGAAAAAGGGACCCCATCCTCCACCGATGCCTCATGACGCCATGTGGCATCACCTAATTGGTCACGAGATGGCGGGGAAAACTTGGAAAATTTTGCCAAAATTTTTCTAGATGTGCTAAGTTTTAAAAGGGGACCAGCCCTCTGCTAACACTCTGTGGTGCCACATGGTAGCCTCTAATTGGCTGCGGCTAGTGGGGCAGTGGGGAAAATTTGGAAAATTTTCCCGAAAATTTTCCTTAAGTGCTTAAGGGAAAAATTCGGGTTGCAGGCCCACCAAGGAAATTTTTCCCATTTTTTTTATGCCAAGGAAGAAAAACTTCAAAAGGCCATAACTTTTTGTAGAGAGCTCGGTTTTGGGAAAACAAAGAATTTCTGAAAATATTTCAATGTTTTCTTTGCACATAGATCATTAATTTTTTATTTTGATAAATTTTAAGGGGTAAATTTTAAGAAAACTGCCTTCAGGATTTTACAGTGCAAACTGGTAAATTTGAACTTGTAAGATTTATTCAAGTTGATCTTCTTCCTCTCTCAAAATGTCAAATAGACATGGATAGTTGTTCTTAGGAGGAATTAGGATAATTTTGTGAGGTGGATCTGTTTGATTGAATTCTAATTCGAATTTTACAAATTTGACAGCAAAACGACTGTGGAAACTTTGAACTCAGTTTTGCCAAGTTTTGAAGTATTTCCGTGAAGTGTTTTTGTATAATTGATTTTTTTTAGGGCATACCACTTCAATTTAATCATTTAATTTGTTATTTTATTTTTGCAGGTTTGATCTGTGCATTTTTTGTTTAGATAATTCCCAGTTTGAAAGAATAAAATAGAGTGAAATTTTTAAAGGATCTATTTAATTACTTTCAATTTCCCAAGGGTGGAACTTCATTCTAGTCCTAGCGTAATACATTTATTTGATTTAATCAACCCATCTATGGGCTAAAATGCAAAATCTGATTTCCAATCTTAACTTTTTATTTGAAGAATAAAGCATTATATTTTTCCTCACACACAATTCTTCTTTTCAACAGAGATTTCAAAACACAATGGATGATCAATTTCAATACAACAATATAGATTGAAAAAGGTAATGCAATCATTTATTGATTCAAAAATACAACATTTCAACCTTTCTTCTTTTTATTCCTTCCAAAATATATATTATATACAGAACAAAATAAAACATTTTCTTCTCGCATGTTTCACTTTACCACTTTTCAAAAAGGGATTTCATAGTGAATGTTAAACACAGATTTCCAATGGAATAAAAACATATGGACAAGACAAAACCACTTCCATTAATTTAAATGAACTCTTACAACTTCTTTTCCCTTTGGTTTCAAAATTCTACATACAAAAACCCATATCTTTCTTTCACATTCTTTCCAAAATAGAAAATAGAGTATAACTCTTTTACATTTCAATATACAACTTGCAATCAATAAAACATCTTTCCATTACAACCATTTACAAGTTCCTCCACTTCAAGTGGGAAAGGTTACAATGATATTTCATTTCACAAGGGACTGTCAAACTGTCTTTTCTCAGCTCCAAAATAGCAACATGCATACTCCTCATTCTTCCATTTTGATCACAATAGGAGTAGGGGAAAGGAAACGCTCTCCACCCAACCAAGACATCCAATGAAGAGGAGAATCCATCCCTCTTCATTGGCCCCCAGGCCCCAACCACAATGCAATAAAATATGTGATCCAACTCATGGCAACAATAGGCTTCCACAAACATACAAGCAACATTTTCACAGAGAAACACAGTCCCAAATAGAATGTAGTTTACAACTACATTAAAACATGACAAACAATACAAAGGCTTCATCAAGCAAACCAAATGAGCAAGAAGCTATGGGGGATGCTGCTTATGCCTCCAAAAGGGGAAAATGGGTATCACCACCTGAGAACAACACACCATTATATATATATATATATATATATATGAATATCATTTTAAAACCTTGTCATGCCCTTATGCCTCCCCCAATTACCCCTTATTCCTCACATTTTCTGATGTCTCCCCAACCTCTTATGGCACCCCATAACGAGTAAAGAAATGCAAGTTATTTCTTTGTAAGGTGGAACCCAAATCCCAACTCCCTCCACCCTTATGCCTCCCTAAAACCACTTGTGACTCCCACAAAATAACCCCACAATATTCTCCTACACCATTCCTAGGCCATCTACCCATCAACCCACAATATATACCAAAACATTCACACAAGAACATTTACATATATAGAAGAAGAGAATTTCAAGAGCCAAGCTCCTACCTCTCCATAATGGAGTCATTTAAAGTTCCAAAACAACAAGCTTTATCTCAATGCAAGCAATCCAAAATAGCCGAACACAAGCATGCAACAATCTTCAAAAACTTCTCCAAGCAAGAGCTCCCAAAACAGCAAGAAATTTTTTTCCAAGATGAATTTTGCAAAAGTGAAGCAACCCAAAACAAGGAAAGCAATTCAAATTTCATAGAAGAGAAAGAGAAGAGGATGATGAGGATCCATGTAGGATGCCACATCACATGTCCCCAACCCCAACCCCTAAATGTCAACTTCATTCTCCAATGCATAATAAATAAGTGGGTGAATAATATGACAGTTTACTTACACACTCAAATCTAACCCACACCCCAAAGAATTGAAATTAAAACATGTAATAAAAGTGCAATTAAAACCTACAATAAGTCTTCCCAAATATGCATAATAAAAGTCTAATTTCAACTCCGCAACCATAGGTGTGGTTGGTAAATAAATTTAAGAGGTATGTCCCACAAGTTTAACTTGTCCCACAATAGCCTCCAAGGAAAAATTCAAATTTCTAAGAAGGTGGAGTGTTTCACACTCAAGAGTTAACTTACACATCACTTACAAGGTCACTTACACATTACAACACTTTAAAACATGGCCAACAAATCTATTATTTACATTCTTATGACATCTTTTTATTAATTAACTAAACAATATGATTACTCACAATATTAACACCACATTAAATAAATAATGAAAGGGTAAGTGCACCACATAAAACACATGCAAAATTTAAACAAAAAGGACCAAATAAAAGAAAAAACATAAAATCCCTTAGTCGCATTTAAAAGTGATTCCCCCATGGGAAATCCCTAACACAAATGACACACACAAAAAAATACAGATTGCCTTGGTGATCCTTGTTGAATTCATCTAGAATTCCAATGTGGTTGGTCTCCAATCCCCCAATGTTTTTTGTGATATTTTTAACCTCCACAATACAAATACCTCCTTCGGCCTCGTGGCCATATCAGAACATCCAAAATGAATATAATATAATTTTCAAATCATCAATATATATATATATATATATATATATATATATGAATCATAATAACATCCAAAGCAATCTAACGATATCACTTACAATTTCATCAGCAACTATATACATCATCCAATAATTAAATTCAATTTTCTCGGTCTACTCACATATATCCAAATAGCACATGTCCTAACAACATCCATATATATATATATAACTATGTCCAACAACATGTCAACATCTACATATAAAATGTCTCTAATAATCATCATGCATCGTATACTGAATCAGAGTCAACAATAATCCATGATCTGATATCTAACACCATACTATAATCAAAGTCTATAATAATGTCCATAATATAGTCAGTAGTATCATGATCAATATCAAAAGTGTTTCGAAGGGAAGTGGGCACTACAAGCATTAGGGCACAAACAAGAAACCAAGAGAAGCTAGGTACACAAACCATAAAATTTCTTGAACCAATACCAAATTTACCACCCAAAACAACAAGTTATGTGACGACAACGAATAACTCTTAGTGTATGCATTTAAGACGCAATAGTTTCTTTTGTAAGAAGCTTCAATATCATTTTTGTGCTTAATCATTGGCTCTTTTTTGTTTTTGAAAGATAACGGGGGCTTGCCCATGAAACATCCACTTGGCCCTCTATGTAGATTTCTTTGTGAATTTTGTGTGTTCTTGTTGTTATTGGTACACTTTGTTTCATTATTTTCACCATGCATCCATATAGTTTAGTTATACAATTCACATCATGCATATATATACATGGTTCCATGATTCTTATCATTTATTTCTTCTACATGAATTTATTGTTTATTAGATAGAGTGAGAAACTAGATTTTGAAGAGATCATGAACCTTGTACAATCGAAAGATAGGTAATTAACCACCAAAGAAAGACAACATAAACAAGGCCTAGTAGGCCCTAGGAGAAGAAAACCACCAATATGTTGTAGAGATATCTGAACCCTAGGCAACCCCCAACAGAGGAGGATAAATGAGGTGTTCGTCAAGTATGCTTACGAACCCACCTTGACCTCCAAACTTAGAATCAACTCTGAAGCTATCATCTGGAACTACTCCCCACAACTGAGATCATAGTGGGTGCATCAAAAGAGGAGAAAAATTATTTCCCAATTGAATGAGGGAGAGATCATTCACCTTGATGTTTCACACTGGTACAGGACTATACAGACTAAGTACCTCTTCTACATGAATGGTTATATATCAATTTCCTACATCATGAAGGGTACACCTTCATATGATCCATGATCGGTTGGGTTCATTTTTATCTTCTTTTATCCATGAAACCTTGCACTGTTCCATAGAGGCTTTGTTAAGTCAACTGATGGTAAATCGATATACCCCTTACCTCAGAATATGAGGCATAGGTACTATGATGAGTGTATAAGAACAGTTTTGGTAGATCTATATAGAAGGCATTTTCCCAAATCATTTCCAGGATACAAAATTAGAATTTCCTCCCTCAAATATTGTAAAAGTGGATAATATTATAGAAAACTACACCCATATGGGCTTAATGCAATCAGACAGGTTTCAAACTGGTAGAGGTTAAAAAAAGGTTAATTATGTCTATTCGAGTTGATTTTTTAGAGTACTTTGAATAGTCAATTTTATAAGTTTTCAAGAAAAATATAGAATACACAATGGTTTAGACATTGAATAAGGAATAAAGATAAAAAAAAGTTCATTTTTACATTACTTTTTTTACAAATTTATGGGGCATAATGCTAGTTCATGAGCCAATTTGATTTATAGGATATAATTTGTAAATATTATATGGCACATATTATTCTATATCAAAAAAACAATATCATCAATTGTGGGAGCATCAATACGTTATGTTCTATTTGGATAATGCAAAATAATTAATCTATTCAAGTTTGGTGGAGCTTGAATATATGTCGTTCCCTTTCAATCATGTAAATTTTGAATCAAGATTTTTTTTTGTTGCTATGTTATTTAGTTAGAGCATGTAATGTGTATTCCATGTAGTGACACCTAATCTAGTTCACGCATTTTGAGAGCTGATGTACACATTACTCAATGAAATCATTATTCTTGGGTTCTTATGTACCCAACCTCATTGATTAGTGTTTTCTTCTACAAAGTGGGGATTGATCACCCCCACTATTCCAATTGTTTAATAAGAATATTTGTAGTGCCCACTCTTCTTTGACACTTATTCTGCACTGATTTTTGATTTGTCATGGACTATTGCCATGGACCTTATTGTGTTATTTTTTATTAAAAAGATGTAGATGGTAGAGATATTCTGACTATCGATGTGTTTTGATTCATATTATGGCTTGTATGGATTCTAGAGGCATGATAGACATTCTCTGTTAATGATGATGATGTGTTGCTAGCTATATATATATATACACTAACATTCTAAATTCTCGTCGTATTGACCATATTTTTGTGTTCGAACTAATCTTGATGATTCCGTGATATGATGATATTGATGTAATGGTAGATCTGAAATGTTTATGAAAAATTAAAAAAATGATAGCATTGCTTAGCTTTGATAATAATTCCGTGATATGATGATGTTCCTGATGGATGTACATATATTTAATTTTTGATATATTTAATGCAGCCATGAGGCTAAAGGAGGTATTGTTTGATATGGCAGGTGATTGTATCACAAAAAATAATGGGGGGTAGGAGACCAACCATATAAGAATATATGATGGTTACAACATTGGTCACTATGGAAACTTTTTGTTATGTTATTGTTGTTTCTGGTTAGGATGTTAAGAGGTTCCTATGGGGGGAATAACCTCAAATAGTGACCATGGGATAGGTGTTGTTATTGCCACTTTTAATTTGATTAATTTGTGTGTATTGTAGTGCCCACTTCCCTTCGACACTTTTGATATTGATCATGATACTGGTGACTATATTATGGACATTATTATATTTTGATTTAGTATGGTGTTAGATGTTAGATCATGGATTATTGTTGACTCTGATTCCCATATATGATGCATGATGATTGTTAGAGACATTTTATATAGATGTTGACATGTTGTTGGACACGGTTATATATATTTATGGATGTTGTTAGGACATATGATATTTGGATATATTGAGTAGACCGAGAAAATTGAATTAAAATTGATGATGAAATAGTTGTTGATGAAATTGTAAGTGATATTGTTGATTGTCTGGATGTTGTTGTGATTCATATATATATTGATGATTTTGAAATTATATTTATATTCATTTGGATGTTTTGATATGGCCATGAGGCTGAAGGAGGTATTGTGTTTTGCAGGTTAAAAATATCACATCAAACATCGGGGGATTGGAGACCAACCACATTGGAATTCTAGATGAATTCAACAAGGTCACCATGGCAACTTGTATTGTTCGTGTGTGTGTGTTTGATTGTTAGGGATTCCCATGGGGGGGATCACCTTTAAATGTGACCAAGGGTTATGTGTATTTATTTATTTGGTTCCTTTTTATTGATGTTTGTATGTGTTTATTAAGTGATGTGTTCACCCCTTTTTATTTAAATAAATTGTGGTACATAATGTGAGTAATCATATTGTTAAAATAAATTAACCAACTTGGGTCATAAGAAAGTAATTATTGGAGTGGTTGACTCTTGTATTAAATGTTGTAAGATATGTGTAAGCAATGTGTAAGTGATGTGTAAGAGATATGTAAGTAAAATTTGGAGTATGAAACACTTCATCTTCTTTGGAATTCAAATTTGTCCTTGGAGGCTGATTTTGGAGGCTTGTGGGACAAGTTAAACTTGTCCCATACCTCTTAAATTTGCATGCCAACCTTACCTATGGTTGGAGGGTTTAAATCTAGCCTTCATTATGCATTTTTGTAAGTCAAGTTGTATGCTTTAATTGCACTTTTCTTACATGGTTTAATTTCAGTCCTTTGGGGTGTGGGCTTGTTTTGGAGTGTGTAAGTAATCTGTCATATTATTCACCTACTTATTTATTGTGCTTTGGAGATTGAAGTTGACTTATGAGTTGGAGTTGAGGATGTGTGATGGGGCATTCCACTTGGATCCACCTCATCCTCTTCTCTTCCCTCTATATATATATTCGAATTCATTTTATTGTTTGGGGGTTACACTCTTTTGGTTGCTGTACTTTTGTGTAATTCTTTTAGGGTGAATTATTTTTCTAATTGGAGCCCTTACCTTTAGAGAAAGTTGCGGAGTTTTTTACAGACTTGTGTTTTGTTGATCTTGGGCTATTTTTCATTAGAAAGATTGCTGGATGGAACTTGAAACAAACTCCATTATGGAGAGGTAAGAGCTTAGCTCTTGGAAATTCTCTCCTTTTATTTGTATGCATATGTGAATGGTTGAATGTTTGAATGTGTTGTTTTATTTGTTGGCTGGTTGGGTAGATGGCCTAGGGATGGTGTAGGAGAAGACTATGGGGCATTTTGTGGGAGGCATAAGTGTTTTGGGGAGGTATAAGTGTGGAGGGAGTTGGGATTTGGGTTCCACCTTACAAATAAATAGCTTGCATTTCTTTACTCGTTATGGGGTGCCATAAGAGGTTGGGGAGGCATAAGGAAATGTGAGGAATAAGGGGTACTTGGGGAGGCATAAGGGCATGTCAGGGATTTGAAATGATATATATTTTGGTGGTTTGTTCTCAGGTGGTGATACCATTTCCCCCTTGGGAGGCATAAGCAACATCCCCCATAGTTTCTTGCTCCTTTGGCTTGCATGATGAAGCCTGAGTATTTTTGTTGTTTTGTTTCTATGGTTGCAAACTACAATTTTGTTTGGAATGTGTTTTGAATGAGAAATCTATCTTTGTGTTGTGGAAGCCTGTTGTTGCCATGTGTTGAAAAGCATTTCTAATTGCAATATGGTTGGGGCTCGGGGGCCAATGAAGAAGGATGGATTCTCCTTTTCATTGGATGTCTTGGTTGGGTGGAGAGCGTTGCCTTTCCCCCTGTTCTGTTGTGATAAAATTGAAATAAAGAAAAATGGAGGATATTCATGTTGTTATTCTATAGTAGAGGAAAAAAGAAAATTTTGACAGTCCTTGTTGAGATTATTACTTATTGTAACCCTTCCCACTTTGAAGTGGATGAACTTGTACATTATCTGTGATGGAAAGATGGTCTGTATGGGCTATGAAAGTTGTAAATTGAATTGTGAAAGAGATATACTCTGTTCTCTATTTTTGAATAAATGTGGAAGAAATTGTATTTTGTATATTGTAATTGAGGAAGAAGACAAAGTTCTGACAGTCCCTTGCGAAACTACTTTTGTAAACCATTTCCCCACTTGATGTGGATGACAATTTAATACACATTTTGTGCTGAAGAGTTACTATGTTTTGGAAATAAAATCCCTTTTGAATGTGAAAGAAATTTACTCTGTATTATGTTTGTAAAAAGGAATGTAATGAGAAAGAGTTGTGATTGTAAAGTTGTATTTGATCTATATAAATAGAAGTGGTTACTTTGTTCAAATGATATTTCTTTCATTGGAAATTTGATTGTTGAATGTAATTTGAAATCTCTGTTGGAAAGATGAAAAAGTGAATACGTATGAAGAAATGTCATAATGCTCTGTTCTTTAGAAATGAAAGTTTTGAAAATTAGAATTGTAATTTGGCATTTGAATACATTGATTTGAATCAACTTAATGAGTTAGATTGGATCTGGAATGATTTCTAATACTTAGAAGATGATAAATGGAAAATAGATCCTTTCGAATTAGATCTTTGTTAGATGTTTTCAAAACTGGCAAATTTTTTTATCAAAATGCACATACCGACCCTGCAACATCAAAAAGACAAAATGAAATATCAAATTTTATTTGTAAGGTCAAAATGACCCCAAACATACCAAAATACTTATGAAAATTTTATAGAACCTTTCAAATCGGGCAAAGGCAAAATTGCAGACTTCTTGCTGTATAAAATTGATAAATTTTGAATGCAAATCAATCAAGTAAACTTAACCTTGCAATCTATCCTAAAATCTTCCAAGTAAAATCCTCCATGCCTGTTTGGCAAATGGAAAAAGAATTAATGACAAATTTGAACAAAATTGGTAAGTTAAAAATACCAGTTCACTTTCTAAGTGACAGAAAGATGTTTTCTCAAAATTGACCCTTTAAAATTTATCAAAATCAAATTCCTAAGGTTGTTGTGCAAAGAGGACATCGAGAGCTTTCCAGAAAGTCCTCGTTTGCCAAAAATGAGTTCCCAATCAAAAGTTATGGCCTTTTGAAGTTTTTACTTCATTTCGGGCTCAAAATAATCTAACTGTCAAATTTTAAATGAATAAAATATTCTTGGGCGGACCCGCGGGCTAAAACTTTCCTTTTTTTAGCCTTTTTCCCCAAAAGGTGCAAATTCATGAAGTTTCCTGCCACTCCACTAATCCGCAAGCCTTCATTTTGTCTAAAAATGATCTAAGTCCAAAAAGTTAATTTGGAAATTTTTCCTCCGTGGCCCCGCCTACCCCGCAACCAATCATTGATCGACACATGGCTTCACGGGCATCGATGGAGGCTCGGATTGGTTTTAACCTTAAGCACTTTCAAAAATAAATTTGGAAAAATTTGTAAGTTTTCCCCACATCTCCGTCGACCCGCAGCTAATCAGGTGCTGCCACGTGGCTTCATGAGGCATCGGTGGAGGAGTGGATCTTTTTAAGCCTTAATGCTTCAGAAAATTTTTGGGAAAAACTTCTCTAATTATCCCCACCAGCCCGCCAAACCGCATGACTAATGGTTGGCTGACACATGGCATCTTCTCGGCGTCGGTGGAGGTGCGGGTTCCTTTTGACCTTTTTGCCCTTCCTTTTGAATAGTCAAAATTTCCAAATGTTCCCCGCTGACCTGCAACCAATAACGAGCTGCCACGTGGCCTCCCTGGGCTCGCGGAGGTGCGGGTGTAAAATTCACTTTGTCCCAAAAGAGAAAAAGTTCTAAATGTCTTCCCCTCTCTGCCGGCCCGCGTCTGGGAAAATTTTGCTTCCCCACTCCATCGGTCTACTTTTCTCCTCCAGGAAAATTTTCTCTCCAAAGTCCGCAGGCCCGAGTTGGGGAAAATTTTCCTCCCTAGGCCCGCAGGCCCGCTCTTGGGAAAATTTTCACCCCAAGTTCCACCGGTCCATAACTTGAGAAATATGAGGAGTTAGGAGGACTTCTTTATATCACTAGGAAAGGTGAGGAAATTCCCTATCTAATGGGAATGTTTTTAGGAAGTTTTAATTATGTTAATCATGGGAAAAATCAAATTGAATCTTTAACCGAGTTCTGGGAGTGGGTAAGTAAGAATTTACTCTGATGATTTTAAATATGTATTCTTTTCCCCCACTGTAATTAAACCTTGCTCTTGTCTTAGATCTTGTGGAATTAAATACCTTGGGTATTTAATTGTTTTGGTCCCTTAACCCTAAAATTTTAATCAGGGAATATTTAGCTAAAATGTCAATGTAATCAGTGATTAAATTAATCCCTAAGGAGATTTGAGCTAGGTGTGGACTTATTACACTTGTTGCTTTATAATGTGGAATTAGTAATTATTATAATGGGAAAATTTATCAGTTGAATTTAATTGTCCTTGAGACTTTGGTTGTTAACACTTTAAAAAAAAATTATTCCATAATTTTGTAACTAAACCTAGGTTGTTCATGGGTCTCAAGTGGGAGATTTTAGCAGGCATTACACTTGGTATTAGAGCCGTGGGTTCAAATCTTGGACCCTTGGGCACACTAGAAAACTTGAGACATGAACTGTAAACCTAGCACACTTTTAAATCTAGAAAACAACCTTGTTTGAAAATTGAAAAAAAGAAATACGTATAAAAAAATATTACATTACTCTGTTCATTTGAACTACCAGAATTAAAATAATAATAAAATAATAAGTTGTTTGAGTTGTTGTGCTTACTTAGTGGCATTTTGTCTAAACCCAGGTAACTGAAAATGTTAAATTAAATTGATTTTTGTGAACTTCTAGTGTAGTGGAAACTTGGTTCTCCTTTGAAAATGTGTTGTTTTACAAGTCCTAAATCTTGATTTAATTGTATGATGCGTTGAGCCATTTTGAGACCCTTCCTTATTGGAGTTGTTGGAATGATAAACTGTATGGTGTGATTCTTGTGGTTGGACAATAGTGGTTGTGTTCTAGGGTCAAGAAGAGTTAATTAGAAGTTGTTTAGAGCTTCCTTCCTTCAGTGGTTAGGAAGGATGGTTTGGTTGTCAGTTTTTCATTTCGTTACCCACATGGGAGAGTGGACATTAAGTCTGGGTGTCGTTTATGACCCAATCCTGCGTATGTGTCCTTGGAACTGACCTTGAGGTAGAGTACCCCTATTGGTGGCCATGAAGGGC
This sequence comes from Taxus chinensis, assembly GCA_019776745.2. NCBI lineage: Eukaryota > Viridiplantae > Streptophyta > Pinopsida > Cupressales > Taxaceae > Taxus > Taxus chinensis. Next base: position 194,804,678 of record CM034147.1, on the reverse strand, counting down.
TATGTGAAGTGAATGTGGTGTTAACGTTTTGTATTTTACATTCGTAATGTTGTGTTATTTTATCAGGGACCAACATCTTATTTTATGATTGATTTGAGAAGCTCTGAGGCTCTTTTTATTTATATTTATTTTTGTGAGAATTTTTTGACTTTGCAATGTGGCTACTTAGCCACTTTCCTTGATTGCCAATATTTCTTGGACTTTATTTTGATTGATGACTCGGAGCTCATTGATATTGTTGGCTACTTAGCTAAACGTTACGTGATTCCTTCTTGCTTAATGATGAGCTGGTTCTACGATGTATGTATTGTGACATTTCATCATATGGGGGTACACCCTGGGTGTCTTGAATGTCTTCTTAGGTGTTCTAAGTTGTTCCTTGGTGTTGGATGCACAGAACCTTGAGTGTGTCTATGATCTTAGAGTGAATTTTCATTGCTCGACCTTGCTAGATAGAAAGTTCGTTGTGTTGTGCATTCTAGTTGGTAGTCTATTAGTGGTGGTGGTGATTCTCTTACAATCCGGTAAGAGCTTGATCCTTGTCGAAGTAGAAGTGTTTAATTATGGGATTTTGGATTGTGTTAGGATCGGATTGCTTTTTGACTGTAGATGTTAGTGGAGAAGTGGTTGTTTGGTAGTGACCTTTCATCGATGGCATGCTAAGTTTTATCATGGTTTCCATGTTTCATTATAAAAAGTATTGACTTGTGGATTGTATGCATCTTGGTAATTATGATTAGATTTAAGCCCATTCGGGCAGTGTGTTTAATTAAGTGTGTTTGTTTTTCTCACGTTGACCTATCAATCTTGGGGTTACGTGGAGACTCTTATGGATGCTTTGAGACTTTTGGATCATGCCACTGGTGATGTTAGTGTAATTAGACCTTGATGATTTAATCTCGGTGGTATTTTATAATGTGATTCTTCTTGCGAAGCTGTAACTCTTGGTCGTAAAGCCATGTTAAATAGATAGCTGATTGGCTGCTTACATTTGATGCTTTCTAATGAGTATGTGGTGTTCTTATAGTTAAAATATTTCCTTGTCATTTTGATTGCTTGGTTGGTGGTATCCTGTGGTAATATGGGTGTAGATTTGAAAACTTTCCTTGTCTTATCATGTGAGTAAAATGTTTTTTCGCTAAAACAACAAACATTGTTAAACCCTAGTAGATCAGTAAAAGTAATTATGTTCCCTTAATGGGCCTTCCTTGTAACTTATTTTGAGACTTGTAGAGACCCACTAGAAATATTTGATGATGCTTGTAATTATTTGGCAAACCCTTGAAATATTGTTGTGATCCATGTTGGTTGATAGATTCCTAGTTCTTACAAAATTAATAATGTGTTTGCTATGTTGAATGTCCCTTGTTTCCTTAAAATTAAAAAAAAAACGTGATATGTTGTTTTCCCATAAAACTAATAGTGTGATATGTTTACCCTTCCTTCTCATTAAATTTTTAATTGACAAGTTGACTCACCCAAACATCATAAAACTATAATTGAGGAGATTTGGCCTTGAAGCTTAACAAATAAACTGGAACATAGAAAGAGAAAATGGTCCTTGCTTTAACCTTGGTAGATTAATAGAAGAAAAAAATGTAAAGAATAGAAAGGGAAAAATTGTCCATCTACCTCCCCTAGGAGTAAAGTAAATGTTTTTTTTTTCTCTTTTCCACCTTTACAGAACGACGAGATATCATGCCCCCTTAGTGGTCCTTATAACACAAACTTGTGATGTCATAATAGGAGGAAGTTTAATTAAGAAAACTTGTAAAGGAGTGTGTTTAGCAAACAAAACTACAACTTTTGACTTAATTAGTTGAGTTATAAAATAAGTAAGATTTATATGTATTGAGTGCAATGTATAGTTGAACCTGTAGTTCTGTCCCCTAACTGAAATTGTGAAACACTGGTGGATAGTAATGTATTGTAGTTGCTTAGTACCTTCTTGTTCATAGATGTATGTGTCTTTCTTTTGTGGAATTTTTGGGTCATCATACCCTTATCATCCCATAGCTCGACGAGTGTGAGTTGTGGTCTTTTGGATTGAAACTTATCTCTTGTTTAAGAAGCAACCTCCTTGCGTGTTGTCTCATCCTTGGAGACCTAAGTTATTGTAATTTTAAGGCAACATATATTAAGGATATAAAATAACTTTGGGAAGTCTTCTTTTCTTCATATTTTCTTGTGTCACCTTGTTATTGTTGCCCCTTTTCCGTTAGGATGGAAAGTGCAAGATGATGATATTCACTTTTGTCACGATGCACCTTGGATTGTAGTTGGACCCCTTTGTTACTTGTTCTTCTCCCTAGCTATCTTGAGTGCTCCTTGGTGTTTCTTGTGCTCTCTTTATGGTTATTCCGAGCTTGAGCAGGAAATAAGATAAATAAATCCCATTGTGTTATAGTGTATGGTGCTTCTTGCATTATTATGTTAGCTGCTAGTGGAGTTGTTTACTAAATGTTTGACGTCTCTAGATTTGGTTGGTGTGGTGTGTTCAATTCTTAAAACAAAAGTGTAAAACAAATCAGACTATAGGAAACCTTGTGGTCATAAATTTTCTTAGTATTACCATGAAAATTTAATTGTACCCTCTTGAGTTATGGAAGTGCTTCTTTTGAATAGTTCCTTGATTGTAAATGTGTTGCTGATTTAGGTTTCCTTCCTTGTTGATTAACCTCATCTTGTGTGACCTCAAATTGTGGGACCTTGAGTAAACATGTCTTTCGTACAAAATTTTGGCCATGGTTGATTCTGCTAGCCTTGTCTAAACAACGAACTATGAAAGCATAATTTAACCTTAGTGGAAACCTTAATTTTGGTTACTGTAGTGTGTTGTATTCCTTTGGAAACTATGTGGTCTTTCTCAAACTCATGGAATTCTCCTTATTATTCCTCTACTTGGTGGTTACTCTTAAGACTCTTTTGAACTCTTCATGTTATATTGTTATGTGTTGTATCTTGGTTGATAGCGTAAAGTTACTCTCTAGATTTAAATATTCGTAGCCTTGCATGCAGAAAGTTTAGAACTCATCCCTTACAATCTCCCTTCTTCTTGCTAAATTGCATTGGACCAAACTTGGGTTCTGTGGACCCACACTTGTTTGAAGCAAGCAATCCCATAATGGGAGTGATCCTTTTTCTATTGCATTTGTTCCTATCTCTCTTTCCAGTGACTTCCAGGAGGAAGTTGAGTCTAAGGGGAGGGGGATGTAGTGCCCACTTCCCTTCGACACATCTTGATATTGATCATGATACTGGTGACTATATTATGGACATTATTATATTTTTGATTTAGTATGGTGTTAGATGTTAGATCATGGACTATTATTGACTCTGATTCCCATATGATGCATGATGATTGTTAGAGACATTTTATATAGAAGTTGACATGTTGTTGGACATGGTTATATATATTTATTGATGTTGTTAGGACATATGATATTTGGATATATTGAGTAGACCGAGAAAATTGAATTAAAATTGATGATGAAATAGTTGTTGATGAAATTGTAAGTGATATTGTTGATTGTCTGGATATTGTTGTGATTCATATATATATTGATAATTTTGAAACTATATTTATATTCATTTGGATGTTCTGATATGGCCACAAGGCCGAAGGAGGTATTGTGTTTTGCAGGTTAAAATATCACAACAAACATCGGGGGATTGGAGACCAACCACATTGGAATTCTAGATGAATTCAACAAGGTCACCATGGCAACTTGTATTGTTCATTGTGTGTGTGTTTTTTGTTGTTAGGGATTCCCATGGGGGGATCACCTTTAAATGTGACCAAGGGTTATGTGTATTTATTTATTTGGTTCCTTTTTATTGGTGTTTGTATGTGTTTATTAAGTGATGTGTTCACCCCTTTTTATTTAAATAAATTGTGGTACATAATGTGAGTAATCATATTGTTAAAATAAATTAACCAACTTGGGTCATAAGAAAGTAATTATTGGAGTGGTTGACTCTTGTATTAAATGTTGTAAGATATGTGTAAGCAATGTGTAAGTGATGTGTAAGAGATATGTAAGTAAAATTTGGAGTATGAAACACTTCATCTTCTTTGGAATTCGAATTTGTCCTTGGAGGCTGATTTTGGAGGCTTGTGGGACAAGTTAAACTTGTCCCATACCTCTTAAATTTGCATGCCAACCTTACCTATGGTTGGAGGGTTTAAATCTAGCCTTCATTATGCATTTTTGTAAGTCAAGTTGTATGCTTTAATTGCACTTTTCTTACATGGTTTAATTTCAGTCCTTTGGGGTGTGGGCTTGATTTGGAGTGTGTAAGTAATCTGTCATATTATTCACCTACTTATTTATTGTGCTTTGGAGATTGAAGTTGACTTATGAGTTGGAGTTGAGGATGTGTGATGTGGCATTCCACTTGGATCCACCTCATCCTCTTCTCTTCCCTCTCTATATATTCAAATTCATTTTATTGTTTGGGGGTTACACTCTTTTGGTTGTTGTACTTTTGCATACTTATTTTGGGGTGAATTCTTTTGCTATTTGGAGCTCTTGCTTTTGGAGAAAGTTGCAGACTTTTTACAGACCTGTGTTTTGTTGATCTTGGGCTATTTTGCATTGGAAAGCTTGTTGGTTGGAACTTGAAACAAACTCCATTATGGAGAGGTAAGAGCTTAGCTCTTGGAAATTCTCTCCTTTTATTTGTATGCATATGTGAATGGTTGAATGTTTGAATGTGTTGTTTTATTTGTTGGCTGGTTGGGTAGATGGCCTAGGGATGGTGTAGGAGAAGACTATGGGGCATTTTGTGGGAGGCATAAGTGTTTTGGGGAGGTATAAGTGTGGAGGGAGTTGGGATTTGGGTTCCACCTTACAAATAAATAGCTTGCATTTCTTTACTCGTTATGGGGTGCCATAAGAGGTTGGGGAGGCATAAGGAAATGTGAGGAATAAGGGGTACTTGGGGAGGCATAAGGGCATGTCAGGGATTTGAAATGATATATATTTTGGCAGTTTGTTCTCAGGTGGTGATACCCATTTCCCCCTTGGGAGGCATAAGCAGCATCCCCCATAGTTTCTTGCTCCTTTGGCTTGCATGATGAAGCCTGAGTATTGTTTGTTGTTTTGTTTCTGTGGTTGCAAACTACAGTTTTGTTTGGAATGTGTTTTGAATGAGAAATATATCTTTCTGTTGTGCAAGCCTATTGTCACCATGTGTTGAAAATCATTTCTAATCACAATATGGTTGGGGCTCGGGGCCAATGAAGAAGGATGACTTCTCCTTTTCATTGGATGTCTTGGTTGGCTGGAGATAGTTGCCTTTCCCCCTGTTTTGTTGTGATAAAATTGAAATAAAGAAAAATGGAGGATATTCATGTTGTTGTTCTGGAGCAGAGGAAAAAGAAAATTTTGACAGTCCTTGTTGAGATTATTACTTATTGTAACCCTTCCCACTTTGAAGTGGATGAACTTGTACATTATCTGTGATGGAAAGATGGTCTGTATGGGCTATGAAAGTTGTAAATTGAATTGTGAAAGAGATATACTCTGTTCTCTGTTTTTGAATAAATGTGGAAGAAATTGTATTCTGTATATTGTAATTGAGGAAGAAGACAAAGTTCTGACAGTCCCTTGCGAAACTACTTTTGTAAACCATTTCCCCACTTGATGTGGATGACAATTTAATACACATTTTGTGCTGAAGAGTTACTATGTTTTGGAAATAAAATCCCTTTTGAATGTGAAAGAAATTTACTCTGTATTTTGTTTGTAAAAAGGAATGTAATGAGAAAGAGTTGTGATTGTAAAGTTGTATTTGATCTATATAAATAGAAGTGGTTACTTTGTTCAAATGATATTGCTTTCATTGGAAATCTGATTGTTGAATGTAATTTGAAATCTCTGTTGGAAAGATGAAAAAGTGAATACGTATGAAGAAATGTCATAATGCTCTGTTCTTTAGAAATGAAAGTTTTGAAAATCAGAATTGTAATTTGGCATTTGAATACATTGATTCGAATCAACTTAATGAGTTAGATTGGATCCAGAATGATTTCTAATACTTAGAAGATGATAAATGGAAAATAGATCCTTTCGAATTAGATCTCTGTTAGATGTTTTCAAAACTGGCAAATGTTTTATCAAAATGCACAGATCGACCCTGCAACATCAAAAAGACAAAATGAAATATCAAATTTTATTTGTAAGGTCAAAATGACCCCAAACATACCAAAATACTTATGAAAATTTTATAGAACCTTTCAAATCGGGCAAAGGCAAAATTGCAGACTTCTTGCTGTATAAAATTGATAAATTTCGAATGCAAATCAATCAAGTAAACTTAACCTTGCAATCTATCCTAAAATATTCCAAGTAAAATCCTCCATGCCTGTTTGGCAAATGGAAAAAGAATTAACGACAAATTTGAACAAAATTGGTAAGTTAAAAATACCAGTTCACTTTCTAAGTGACAGAAAGACGTTTTCTCAAAACTGACCCTTTAAACTTTATCAAAATCAAATTCCTAAGGTTTCTGTGCAAAGAGGACATCGAGAGCTTTCTAGAAAGTCCTCGTTTTCCAAAAACTAAGTTCCCAATCAAAAGTTATGGCCTTCTGAAGTTTTTACTTCATTTTGGGCTCAAAATAATCTAACTGTCAAATTTTAAATGAATAAAATATTCTTGGGCGGACCCGCGGGCTAAAACTTTCCTTTTTCACCTTTTTCCCAAAAGGTGCAAAGTCATGAAGTTTCCCGCCGCTCCGCTAATCCGCAAGCCTTCATTTTGTCTAAAAATGATCTAAGTCCAAAAAGTTAATTTGGCAATTTTTCCTCTTTGGCCCCACCGCCCTGCAACCAATCATTGATCGACACGTGGCTTCATTAGGCGTCAGCGGAGGCTCAAATCAATTTTAACCTTAAGTTCTTTCAAAAATAAATTTGGAAAATTTTGTAAGTTTTCCCCATGGCCCACCGACCCGCAACTAATCAGTGCTACCACATGGCTTCACGAGGCATTGGCGGAGGAGCGGATCTTTTTAAGCCTTAACGCTTTAGAAAACTTTTTGTGAAAAACTTTCAAATTATCCCCGTTGGCCCGCCAAACCGTAGCCAATGGTTGGCTGACACGTGGCATCTTCTCGCGTCGGCAGAGGCATGGGTTTCTTTCGATCTTTTTTCCCTTCCTTTTGAAGAGTCAGATTTTCCAAATGTTCCCTGCTAACCCGTTGACCCAAGCCAATAAGGAAATGCTGACCACGTGGCCTCCTTGGGCATCGGCAGAGGTGCGAATGTAAAATTCACTTTGTCCCAAAAGGGAAAAAGTGCTAAATTCCTTCCCACTCTGCCGGCCGCACATCTAGAAAAATTTTCTTCCCCACCCTCCACCGGTCTGCTTTTCTCCTCCGGGTGAAATTTCTCTCCGAAGTCCGCAGGCCCGAGTTGGGGAAAATTTTCCTCCCAAGGCCCGCTCTTGGGAAAATTTTCACCCCAAGTTCCGTTGGTCCATAACTTGAGAAATATGAGGAGTTAGGAGGACTTCTTTATATCACCGGAAAGGTGAGGAAATTCCCTATCTAATGGGAATGTTTTTTAGGAAGTTTTAATTTTTTTAATCATGGGAAAAATCAAATTGAATCTTTAACCGAGTTCTGGGAGTGGGTAAGTAAGAATTTACTTTGATGATTTTAAATATGTATTCTTTTCCCCCACTGTAATTAAACCTTGCTCTTGTCTTAGATATTGTGGAATTAAATACCTTGGGTATTTAATTGTTTTGGTCCCTTAACCCTAAAATTTTAATCAGGGAATATTTAGCTAAAATGTCAATGTAATCAGTGATTAAATTAATCCCTAAGGATATTTGAGCTAGGTGTGGACTTATTACACTTGTTGCTTTATAATGTGGAATTAGTAATTATTATAATGGGAAAAGTTATTAGTTGAATTTAATTGTCCTTGAGACTTTGGTTGTTAACAATTTTTTTTTTAAAATTATTCCATAATTTTGTAACTAAACCTAGGTTGTTCATGGGTCTCAAGTGGGGATAAGTGATGTGGCATATGAAGCGTGGATGACACCTTAGAGTCTTGATGGGAGGATAAAAATTTTTCTTGTAACAATTGACTATAATGGGGGTTAAACTTAAAGATTTGCACACTTGTTCTTTTGGAATTTTCTTGGAGTCCATTACTTGGATCACAAAATATTTGTAGACGGATTCATGTAGGAAGTCACATAATTGTAGACATAGAACAAGGAGAAAAGATGGAGTTGGAGATAGCTCTGAAAGATTAACCTGAAAACAACAATGCTGAAATGGGCCTATCTAGAACATATTGTTATTCATTTACATGGTGGTTTATAGTTTATTTTCAACACTAATATCGTTATCATGGTTGAGATCTTTGTTGGGTTAGGTAGATTTAGAAGACCTTAGATAAAATGTGTAGGAGATGGAGAAATGGGGTCATTTTGGGAGGGACTAAAGGAATCATAGCTGGTACATGAAACTTGAGTGAAAATAAAAAAATAAAAATTGAATTGCATAGTGGAGGGAGTATGAGTGAAAGTTTCACCTAATAGTGAGAGCAAAGGGGTAAACTTCCTATGAACTTGTGTAAATATTGTATTGGGAGGGAAAAGAGATCTTTTTACAATTTGTTTTGCCATAAGGAAGGTTATGTTGCTAAAAGTGATTTCCTAAATAAATTTGAAGGTTATAAGATAGATGGTTCCAAACATTTGAGCATGATGATATCCCTGTGAATTTAAAATATTCCAAATCTATTCGTTGAGATGTATGTAGTAGTAGTTATAAATAATTTTACGTAAAAGTTGCAATGTATCTGGCTTAGAAATGTAAGGTGAAGAAATTGTGTTAGTTTTGATTAATTACAATACATTGTTTTGTTCTAACTATATTTGAGGCAGTTGGGGGCCAATGAAGAGAATTACATTCTTCTCCTAATTTTATATCAAAGCTTGGGAGGTGAGTATTGTCTACACCCCCTATTTTTTTGATAACACACAAATATAAAATAAGAAGCTGATGGAGTTGAAGAATTAGTTAGAAAGAAACCATAACCTAGAAGGCTTAAAGAGAAATAACCCTTGAAATGATAGTGAACATCTAACAAGTAAGAGACTTAAAGGGTGAGAATAATATGATAAAAGTAACGGGAATACCAATTAATAATCCTATGTGAGGTTGTTAAGAATTGAACCAAGGTGCAAAAGACTACTCTGTTAAGAAATAAGAATGAACGTGAGAAAAAGAGAGTAAAATGAGAGGATTCTTATGCAAGTGACTACTACAAGAGGGTGAAAAAGAGTCGGAAAGAATGACTTGATAAGTTGTATTACTAATGAGGAAATGGATTTCTATCAAAAAATGGAAAGTTAAAATTTTTGACTTACAATCTGTAATAAAGTTAAGTAAGAAGAAGGAGGAAAATAAAGTGCTTTGAAATAGAGAGGAAAGAAGATAGAAAATGCTACATGGGATTTCATCCTATTTTATTCGAATAGTGATACAGATGCTTGATGAATGGATTAAGAAGGAGTAGGGGAGACACTCTGATTTAGACTAATAAGACTTAGTATATGGAAAATACCTCTTGCAAAGAGATATCTTAAGAGGATAAATGGCACTACAATTGTATGTAAATTATGAATGGTGTTGGATTGCAATAGTGTGAACTACAGGTAGGAAACAAGTGAAATTTACCTCAATGCAATTGGGATGGTGTATACAATTCCTTGAATGAATGTCTAGAAATTGGTTTAAAATGAAGAAAAGACAGAAACCTATCAATTTTGTGAATGTAGTTCAAGCTCTAAATAAATTGGAATAGTTATCATGTGAAAATTCAGCTATTAGTGTGATGAATGGATTATGCATGGATCTTACACTAGAATGTGAAGGTTTTGTTTTTGGTGTATGATATGAATTACCGAAACTAGAGAAGACTGACTAGATTAAGAACCATTAGAAAACGCAGAGTGGTGGTAAATGAACTGTGAAAGCACAACGCAGACGGTGATCATAAGAACTCGAACCTACTTAGAAAGAAACTTTTTTGACTCTCATACGCAATTTTGCATATTATATTTGTCATTTTGTGCAACTTTTTGATGGAATGATAATTAAGTGCAAAACTAGATGCTTTAAGGTTTTTTAACTTAAAGGATGTCTTAGTGAATATCATGAAGAGGATAATTTGATGCTAGAATTTTCCAATTTTAGGGGGAAAATGATGAGCTAAGGAAGGTATGATATCAAATTTAAGGAAATGAATATTTTTGAGTAAAGAAGAAATATGTGTTTTTGTTAACAAACTATGAGTATAAGATTTGTGAGTATACAAACAATGGTGCACTAAATACAACCATATCTAAATGCAAATCAATATTTTACACTCCAAATTAAAGAATATAATTTATAAAACTAAGAAATACATTGGAATCATCATGGAATTAACCTTAGACCCAGAAAGGGTTATTCCTACCATGTTTAATAAACTAAACAAATGAAATGAAACAAAAAGATGAGAACTGATCTCCATGGGAACCCTTCCAAGTTTCCATGACATCCATGGCCTCCATGCTCCCAAAACCTACAAAAAAAGAGATAAAATTACATCATAAGCGTATATGAAAGAATCCTTAATGATTTTTATGGTATTCCTAATCTAAGGGTCCAAAATTAATTAATGTAATGGATGATATTTCACCCTACAATTTTAAGTGATGTTGTTTTAGAGGGAATGGAAAATTAATTAAGAGGTATGGGAAATGGGTTGAATTGGGCCACTTAAGGATAAGAGTAAATTATTACCTTAGTATTAGGTTATTAAGTAAATATATGACATTGGAATTATGAGGATAAATTAATTAATAAATTGAAAAGAGTAACTTAGCTAATGAATTAAAAAGGGATAATTATTGGAATTCAACTGTATAGTTAGATGATCTAGTGTGGGGAATTTTCATTAATTTATTATAAAAGTAAGAATAAAACTAACCTAGGAATATTGACTTAGCCGATATCTTAAATAAGGTGAATTATCGGAAACCCTATTAGATGATTTAAACCCGAAATCATTTGGAAGGGATTATAATATGTATTATTAATTGGGTTTCCATAACCTTGGTGAGATGTGGAACTTTTTAAACAAGAAAAATTTAAATCTAGTTGTTGGATATCTTGTTGCAACCTTCCTTAAAACAATAAATAAAAAATTATTCTATAATTTTCCTAATTAACTAATAGGGATTATCTTGGGTTTTGTGCATGGAAATTGTGGGTGTTACAATATATTTTTCCATGTGCCTCAACTAGGGGCATAATTTAATGTAAGTGATGGGCTAAGAATGCTTAATGTTAAAAGGGAAAATTAGGTTTCTACACAAACATTTATAGTTCTTCTTTCTCTTTCTATCAATTGAATTTTCCAATTTCAGTGTCAAATTTTAAAAAAATTGTATATGGAAATTGACTACAATTGTAATTTACCATTTTTTCTTTGGACACCTCTAAAGTACTCAAACATTGAAGGATTAAAGAAAATGCAAAGTATGTCTACACACTTAGATAAGCATTTCCTTTAACCGAAAAAATCATTTACTAGATTAAAGAGATGGAAAATGTAGGCATGGAAACATGGTTGTTTTTCATTTGATTTATTATTTGTAATTTGTAATTTGAGAATGTTATATTTATATTGTATCAAGTCTTATAGATAAGTTCAATGAATAAATTGAGATTAAATGTGATATTTTACTCTAAATTACAAATTGAACTTAATAATTCTCATGCTCAGTAGTTTACAAGAATGATTATCTAAAAAAACACATTATGTCTTCTGCATAGAATTTTCAAGATCATCAATTTAAATTTTATCCTTATTAGATGAACGGTCATCTAGTAAGGAAGAAAAACTTCACAATTATTTCCATGTTGGTTGATATGATCTATTGTGTATTAACAACCATATTTTCAAAAGTTAACCTTTATACAAGTCATTGTTTTCAATTTATGTTGGTCTTAGTGTGAAATACTACCTTTGGAGTAGTATATGTACAATTAAAACCCAATCTTTAACTCAATTTATAATATCTATTACTGACATGGAAATCATTTAGAATACATCCACTAAAAATTGAAAACAATCTTTCTTATTCTTTAATATTGAAAAATCATACAGTAGTAGTAGTCCCTAGGAGGGTCTGAAGCACTCCAAACCAAGTCAAGTGTTTTGAAAATCAATTCGAATAAATTATTATCAGGTTCTAGAAATCAAAAATCTAATTCCATACGCATAGCTGAAATGAACAAAATATCACTTCCATATAGATGAAAGAAGTACAATTGGGTTTGAGAGCCATGTCAAGAAATGTAGGTGGCATACTGTCACAACAATACAAATATCCTTATCCATATTCCTCCTATATTCTTCAAATTTAAGTACTTGTACATGAAAGATATGGTTTTCAATTAAACAAGTTCATGTGTGTATATTTTGAGTGAATGAAAGAAAAAAGTAGAGAATATTAATACAAATTAGCAAAAACTTAAACAGAATCATAAAGAGAACCAAGAAAAATCTATGCAATATTGATATGATAATTTTGTTGATTTTTTCCATACTAGATGATCTTTCCATAGGCATACAAAAATCCATTTCCAGAGACAAGTCATTTGTATCATCATTTGAACTTGATTCTCCTAGATTTAAGACTAGATCATTCATCGAGATACAAAAGAAGCTAAGTGCATTATCCCTTGATCATTTTCCTATATCTAACATTTTCCATAATTAATCAAAAAAATAATAATTTACTGTATTTTAAAATTTACACATTGAATGTTAATTTACCATGAAATAAAATCATTTATAGATTTCAATCCTAACTAAGAATTTTACATTTATTATAGATCCTACACTAAAAATTAGGGTTGAATTGACCTAAGCTAACCAACCAATGTAGATTTTTATTTTTAAATGATGTTGTTTAGAGTTGTATAAAAAATCATAGTAATGTATAAATCTAGAATGAAACACTTACAACGATATTTTCTTGGTAATATGAAGCCATAAAGATGAACAAAATTACTAATCTCATAATCAATCAACTGTTATGTTAGTAAGAGGGACACTTCCATTGCGATGCTATTTTTAAAGACTAAATGATCATCTCATATTAGAGTTTATATATTATTACACTTTAAGCTTACCAACCAATGTGGAATTATTTTTCTGATTGGATAATGATATTTTGGATTCATAGAATCTATTCTTAGATGGACTTAAGAGGCATATCTAAGTTGTAGTAGTGGAGCATATATTCAAAGGCTAAAAATTGAATGTAATAGTTTTAGTATTATGAAAGTACAAATGATGTGTAGTGCCAAAAAAATAAATAAAGAAAAACATTAAAACATAAAAAAAATTAGGATTGCGTGTGGCAGGTAAGCTACTAGAATGGATGGGTTAGGTGGTGGTTTGTGAAAAGGGCATGGGCAGGTCACAAATTTGTAGACTCGTACTCTTCCTTGCACAATAATACAAAAAAATTATTTGATATCCACAGGCATTAACCAGGCTGAAATCCAAAGAAATGTGGAAAATTTGAGCAGTATTTGGTTAATTGCATTGTTTGACCAAATCCAAGAACAAGGCAACTTCTCATGGGATAAGATTTTGGGCATGAAAGTTCAGAAGATAATGGTTTCCTCACACGATAGTCTCACTGTTCCACCTATGCAATAAATATGTCTCCAACCAGATCAATTTATAGTTTCCCTCGTACTCCCACCCTATGTCAAAACATGAGCTCTAGAACAAGGTATAGATGTCCATCTAAACATAAAATAGGTCAGAATTTTATTAGATTTTGTAGTTGCAAGTGTGGAAGCATGCACTTAACATGTGAACTGTTTGACTAAATGCCTAAAAGAAATGTGGCCTCCTAGACTACAATGGTTGCATGATATACACAAAATGGGTTTTTTTATATATGCTTGTGGACATGATGTAGGTCTCATGATGGATGGATTTGGATTGAGTGCTAAACAAGATCAAACTAGGCTGTAATTGGAAATTTGGTCATTGTTTTCTTAAAATTCGGCTCATCCATTGTGAAAAGCAAACCTAGGATAGAGAGGACTCGTGGGGATGCATTTTCTTCCCGATACAACCCAATCCCATCCTCCTTCCAGTCAAACAATGTTTTGTGAAATCACCTCACCAAATCTCACAAACAAATTCCCATTAGAAGTGTTGCTTGTGCTCCTTGTAACATCATTGTGCATAGCATCTACATATTCATATGAATACCTCCTGTAATAATTATTAGGTGCCAGTTGGTTCATTTAGATACTCAAAACTTTCTTTAGCGGTAGCCATGGACAAATCTTAAAGAAAAATGGATGGAGTAAATTTGTTTTTTTTTTTTTGTTATTCCATTGGCAGTCATGTATGGACCTACGTCTAAGAAAAAAGGGAGAGGAATATTTTCATATGTTGTATTACCTTTCACTCGTATTTTTGTATGCTAAATGTGGCAGCTTACACTTGGTGTGTCAATAGTTTGTCAAAATGCCTTGAAAATAGTGTTCTCATAGACAACAATGATTGTTGCATTACACGAATGGTTTGGGTGACAAGGTATTCCAAGGTCACAAGTAATGCAAGTAGCTGATATGGAACTCAACTCAATAACCTTTGCTCGCATTTTTGTAGCATGTACAAAAGTGGAGAAGTTTTTAGAACACATGAAAATTTTTCAAGATAATACCTCTTTCAAATGTAGAACCTAGCTCAGAAGCTTTGACCTATTCGTGTTCCCCTAAGGCATGGTTCATCTCTCCTTATCTTTCATAATTCTAGTTTGTTATTTTTTCATTTGCAACGAGATGAAATTTTAAACGATAGGATTATCATACATTTGTTTGTTTTAAATAATTTTTTTAAAAAAAATAATAAAATGACATACCATCACTTACACAATCCAAATAATCCCTTGGTAGTCAACCATGGACTTAAACCCTCATTTTGAGACGACCTAACAAACTTCATAAGCAAACTATATTACTATAACACCCTTTTTATTGACAAGTTGAGGTTGAGTTCCCTGTAAAGATGTCGATTGTTTCCTTGTAAAAAACCAGTAAGCCATGATTTTGGGCGACACACAAAACCACCTTCGGAACCCAAAAATAGAAGTTTTAAGCATTGTATGTGTTCCTTGTTATGAGAAGAGGTGCATAAATCTTTAAATAGACCTTAATTAGCCATTTATACTCTCTCTGTAGCTCGTCTATGAGCCTTGTTACCTTGTTTTGCAGTTTTAGGAAGTTAAAAATTGAAAAGTTGGGTTTCGTATTGGATCACCGTGTGGGCCAAGAATAACAAAATGCTTGTCCGCCTTCACAAACCCCTGGTTTTTTTACTAGACAATTTCCTAGATCCTTCGGTTTTGGAAAAGAACTTCCCTAGTTAGTTTGGAAAAGGAATTTTGTAGGCCTCCGGTCGCTATTTGACTAAGTAAATTTTGATCGATTATGATCGGTGGTTCTGGAAAACAATTCACTAATTGTATACCGTTTACTAGTTCTAGATTTCGTAAATCCCTGTGGATTCTTGGTATATAGGTGGACACGTAGGAATTCCTCTGTCGTGAATTTGATTATCAGAAGACAATTTTTGAATGCACTTTCTTAGCCTCCAAGCCAAAATGAGATACTTTTGTAGTTAGCAATAAAATGTAAAAAGAAAGGTTTAGGACCCTAGTCAAGTTAGAAAACCATTGTGGAAACTTATTAACACTTATAAATATCTGTTTGAAACTCTATCTTGTGAGTTGTGTGAAATTTTGAATTTTGGAAATATAATGTTTCTCTCTCTTCCCTATCTCTTTTTCTCTCCTCCTTTAGTTAAGGAATGGAATGAAATGAAATGATTTTATGCCCCTAACCCTCTCTTGTTGCATGTGTATTTTTATTATCATGTAAATGGAAAACCAATAACATTAAGTATGCTAGATTTAGGTGGATTCCATGTCAGTGATTTATGGTTGATTTCATGCTCACATGGTTTTCCAGGATGCAAGTAAGATGGTGAAATGAAGTGGTTGTGATTCATTATCTATTATTGTAAGTTATGTATGTTAATGGAAATAAATTTTTATGTATTGTTATGTTACAGTAAAGACTTATTATTGAAATTTGGTAATATGAATGATATGCTAGTTTTAAGGATGTCGTGGGAAATATGCATTTAACTATATGTGTTCTTTTGATTCAGATTTACATATGGTAAAGGGGAGGCTGGATATATATGATACGCGAAATTGCAGAGGATATTTCAACATTTTGCAAAGTATTGAAAGGTTTATTAGATAATTTTTGTAACATTTTAAAGATGCTATCGTTTAGGGGGAATGTTTATCTAAGCATGGGTGTTATTTTGATCCCAATTTTTGTATTGTAAAAGTTGGACATATATGTTAAATCAAATTGAATTTAATAGATTACAGTACGATTCCAGTGTGCAATTAATGACTAAATAATTGGTTTGTTTTTTTCTTACCTTTAAATGTAATAAATAGATCTAAACAAACCAGTCCACCCTAGTATAGATTTTATGTATAAATACCCTTCTCGTGTGATTCTTTATAGCATAGAAAACTAAAACCTTAGAATGAAATTAAAATATTTACACTCTATGACACCTTCTAGCTCAAGTAACTAAGATCCCAAGTTTGAGATTTCATCATATCATGTATGCTTAGTGTCATTGCCATGAAACCAATAGTTAGGAATGAAATGATCAAACTTTATTTTTGAGTATGTGGTTCCCTTCTAGGATTTTTAATCGAGTGTGTAGTAAGGAGAATGTGTTCTCTTAAGGTAGTACTCCTTGGGAAACCAACATTAAACATAGTGTAAAAATATCTCAGACCGAAACACGTGTTGAGTGGCCACGGTCTCCTACTAACCTTGAAAGTCACCCTTAAGAGTTTGGATTCTGATCCATAGGGATCCAAAATGAATCTAATTCATCAAATCAATCAGCATGAAGAAGGAAAAATAAAACACAGAGTTTTTGTCATTTTAGTAACAGGACCACCGCCCTATGCAGAGTGGCGGTTATAGAACTGCCGTCCAACTAGGGTGGCGGTCTTAGGACTGCTGGTCTACTTTGGGTGGTGGTCCTAGCTCTTTTGGATAGAAAATAAAAATATGAAATGAACACCCCAGAATTTGGGAGGTTGTCTATGTCTCTTCTCCTCCATGACCTTTCCCATTCTCCAGTGCATGGGAGGACATGAGAAAGGCTATAAATAAATGTTTGTAGAAGAGAATAGGATCATTGAAGCATGAAAGCGAGTGAGCAAGAAGTTCTTAGTGCTGGAATTGTGCTTTGTAGAAGAAAAGAGTGTTGAGACAAAGCAAACAAGTAATTGGGAGGAAGTGTGAGATATTATCTACTTCTCTTTCATACTTATTGTAAATTATGTACTTGTTATTTTGAATTGGCCAATAAAAGTGGGAAGAAAGAGCAATTTCCTTTCCCAACTAGTTTTTCCTCCTCTGAAGATTTCCAGGATAAAACTTGTTAGTGTTTATGAGCTTAATTTCTTTCCTTTCCTACGATTGTGGATTATAAGCATAAGCATAATTCATTCACTAGCTATCTCTATCATTTTCTAATAGAAAGTAGAACAACAATGTTTAATTTGTGTTTTTGTGGATAATTCCAAAGTTGAAGAGTTTACAGATCATTTTGGTATTAGAGCTAACAAGTATCCATGACTGTGGTATTCTTTCTTTGATTTGTATGACAGTGACAAGATCTAAAGGCAAAGAGGCTTTACCTTGCTATCAAAAAATTTCTACAAAGAAGTGGAAATAGAGAATTAGGGGACAAATGGAGGAAGAGAAATTGGTCCTTAGAATCAAGATGTTGGAGACCATGATGGATAGGATTTTTAGAAGGAAAGAAGGGCTTGCCAATTTGTAGAAGACATCTTTTGTCAAGCAAGACTCCATGGACTTAGAGGTTTGGGGCTTAGCTAAAAAATTTGGCACACGAAGGAGCCACCATGAGGAAATTTATGGGGAAGAGCATGAAGAAGAGACTTCAAATGCAAGAGAAAAGGTAAAATCTGATCATACTACTTTTAAAGTTGAGATAAAATCTAATATTAAAATATTTGAAGGACAAGTAGATGCATAGTTGTTTGATAAATGGCTACAACAGTTAGAATTTTACTTTATAGTCCATAATGTCACTAAGGCACAGAGGATCACCTTTAGATGTCTCAACATGGAGGGAAATGCTCTGGTTTTATGGGAAACCCATCTAACCACTTCTGAAAAGAAGAAGCATCCTATTGTGAAATCTTGACAAGAATTTAAAGAATTCCTTAGAGATAAATTCTATCCTATTGGCCACAAGACTAACCAAATGATTAAATGGAATTATTTTAGACAAGGAATTGGTCAAAGTGTGCAGGACTATACTATGGAGTTTCGGAGGCAGGCCATGTTGTTAAACATGGACTTGGAGGATGATGATATTCTGACTAAGTACTTGGGAGGAATTTACACTCACTTTCGAAGAAAATTAATCTCTACAAAGCCTAAAGATCTCAATGAGGTGTGTATATAGGCATACTACATATATGATGAAAAGAAGCAAGGAGAAGCATAGGAAAGGGAAAAGAAGTCAAAAAATATGCAGAAAAAAGAGTATGGGAAAACAAGTAACAATGGTAAGTTGAAAGGGAAAGGTAAATAAGCTGCCACTACTTTGAATACTTGTAAAGATCCCAAGAATTTTTGTAAGAATTGTGATATCAATGGTCATACTAACTCTACATGTTGGAATTTGCATCCGGAGTTACATCTAAAGAACTGAATCAAGGACTCAAAGAAGTCCATGAAATTTGTAAGAACAGAAGGGGAGGTGGAAATCAAAGATGACTCTAATGTAGACAAAAGGCTTGGATGCGGGGCCACCAACATGGAAAGCTAAGAAGAGGAGATGAGCATACTATTCCAAATCAAAATCCAAATCAATATTACTAAGGTAAATTCTTTGGTTGATATTGGTTCTCAGTCTAATTTGATTTCTGAAGCAGTTGTAAAGAAGCTTGGTCTTGAGACTTATGAGCATCCACACCCTTATCCTTTGGGTTGGGTGAAGAAGGGTGTTGAAATTCAGGTAATGAGAAGATGTAAGGTCAAGTTTGGGATAAATTCCCAGTATATTAATGTTTTGGAAGTTGATGTTATTCCAATTGATGCTATTGATGTTGTATTCGGGAGTCCTTACTTGTATATCATAGATGTTATATTCATGACAAGGGAAAACCAGTACATATGGGTCAAGGATGGCATCAACTACAACATCCAGGAACACCAGCATAAGACACACATTAATATGGTGAGTTCTAACCAAGCAAAACAATTATTTAGGAAAATCATAATCAATTTTGTTTACTTTTGTTAAAGGATATACAAGATGGGGTAGAATTTTAAGAGATTTCTAACCAAGGAAATCATGATTTAGATAGTATTATTCAGTATTTTTAGGAAGTATTTCAGGCTCCCAGTGGGTTACCGCCAAAATGGGAAGTAGAGCATGAGATTCAGCTATTTCTATAGTCCCCTATACCGAGAATAGGGTTGTATAGGAAATCCTTGCTTGAGGGTACTGAAGTAAAGAAACAACTCCAGGAACTATTAGACCAGGGGGTGATATGTCCAAGAACCTCACCATGTGGTTCGCCTATTGTGATCATGCCAAAGAAGGATGGTTCTTTCAGAATGTGCATTGACTACCGTGTTTTGAACAAGATCACCAGAAAGAACAAATATCCACATCCCTACATAGATGATCTCTTGGACCAACTTCAACATGCCAAATTGTTCATGAAGTTGGATCTCAAGTCATGTTATCACCAAGCTAGAATGAAGGAGGAGGATATATCGAAGACATCCTTCAAGACAAAACATGGTTTTTATGAATGGTTAGTACTTCCTTTTGGGTTATGCAATGCACCTACTAAATTTATGATATTGATGAATGATGTAATGCAAGATTTCATATATTCATGTGTCATAGTATATCTAGATGATATCTTGATTTTTAGTGCCCCATGGGAAGAACATTTGACTCATTTATAGCAAGTCTTGCAAGTTCTCAGGGAGAAACAACTGCTTTGTAATATGAAGAAATGTGAATTTTCCAAATAGTCACTTGTCTATCTTTGGCATATGGTTAGAAAAGGAGAGCTACGAGTGGATCAAAATAAGGTGGAAGCCATTACTAATTGGCCAACACCAACATGAGCCATAAAGAGTAGGCATTTTATGGGAGTAGTACAATACATGTGGAAGTTCATTTTAGGCTTCTCTATGATTGTAGCACCTCTACACACAGTGGACGCAAAGAGTAAGGGTTTTGACTGGGGTAAGGAACAAGAAAAATCCTTTGAGTTATTGAAACACAAGATTAGTCATGCTCCAGTAATTTCTCTTCCTAGTTTGCAGTAGCCTTTCGAAGTAGAGACAAATGCCATTGATTACACTATGGGCACAGTGTGGCTTCAAGGAGGTATTCCCGTATGCTATCATTTTGAAACCTTCACTTCAGCAGTTAAAGGATATTCAGTATATGATAAGGAAATGTATGCACTATTTCAGGCAATTAAAAATAGAAGCATTGTTTGTTGTGTAAAGAAACAATTGTGCACACTGACCACAAACCTCTCTAGTATTTGTAAGAAAAGTCTAAATTATAGTAGGCAAGGCACTACAAATGGATGGGGTTCCTTCAGCAGTTCCATCTTGTGATCAAATACAAGAAGGGAAGTACAAACTCGGTGGCAGATATGTTGTCTAGGTCACTCACACAAGAGAAGTTTTACTATTTTTCCACTATCTCTTAGATCGATCCGTTCACAAAGGAAGATTACAGAGAGGCATATTCCTAGGATAGAGACTTTGGGGTGACATTTCAGTCGTTACAGTCCCAAGGGATTGAAAGGACAGGGATTAAATATTGTTATCTCAAGGATGGGCTGGTCTACCGATGGGTGAATCTTTGTGTGCCTAAAGAAGAAAGGATTCTATTGATGAGGGAAGCACATACCTTGAAATTAGTGGGACATTTTGATATTGGTAAGACCCTATCCTACTTTCAAGAAGAAGTATCAAAATTTATACGTGGATGTAAAATTTGTTGTACCAACAAGCCTACGACTAGGAAGGAGGGTTTGTATATGCCGTTGTCAGTACCTACTCATCCATGGGAGGACATTTCTATGGATTTTGTAGGGGGATTACCTATGTCTAAACATGGCCATGGCTATCTCTATGTTTCTGTTGATAGATTTAGTAAGATGTGTATTCTTATGGCATGTAAAAAGACAGTAAAGGCACATGAGGTAGAAGATATTTTCTTTGCTAATGTATGGATGCATTTTGGTTTGCCAAAGTCTATTGTTTCTGATAGGGATTCCACGTTCTTGGGGAAGTTTTGGATTAATTTCTGGGACAAGATGGATAACAGGTTACAGAGGAACATAACTTTCCATCGGCAAACAAATGGACACACAAAGGTGGTGAATAGGAATTTTACACATTTGATCAGAGGGTATAACAGAAAATACCTAAGGACTTGGGATGAGTCCTTAGCGTACATTTAGCATTCCTATAACCAGGTAGTACACAAATCTACTATGAATTCACTTTTTGAAGCATGATTAGGATAGCTACCTACAAATCCACTGGTCATAATAGTTGGGTAGTAGGACGAGGATGAGACACAAGACATAAAGGTGACTAGAGAAAACAAATTCATTGAGAGGATCTAGAAAATACATCTCAAAGTCAAAGAATAGTTACAGAAATCGCAATCCAAGTAAAAATCTAGGCACGATCAACATAGGAGAGAACATAAGCTTCATTTTGGAGATAGAGTTTGGATTTACTTGAGAAAGGAGAGACTACAAGGTCAAGCACGGAAGCTCAAGCCACTACAATATGGGTCCTTCACCATATTGGAGCAGGTTGGAGAAAATGATTTTTGACTTGACTTGTCATCATCTCTTGGGATGTACTCTATAACGTCTGCTAAAACAACCCAGTTGAGACCCAAGAAAAACCTAGGATTAATTAGAAAAACTATGGAATAATTTTTTGTTTTGTTTAAAAGAGTCTACAACCGGATTACAAGGCAACAACTGTCACTAACAAGTTCCAGAACAATTCTAATTCACTAGAACATGCTTTTATTTTATTAACAATTATTAGAGGTCATAAGGTCCAAATTTTAGGGTTAGAAGGTTTAATAAGGTTCAGAGGGTAATTCCTCACCATACCCACTCTCTAACCGGCTTAAAGGTTCAACTTGATTTTTCTCAAACTTAACGCATTCAAAATTTCCCTAAATCACTCCCATTGGATAGGAAATTTCCTCACCTTTCCAGTGATATAAATAAGTCCTCCTAACTCATATTTTTTGAGTTATGGGCCGGCGGGCCTTAGGGTGAAATTTTTTCCCAAGAGCGGGCCTGCGGGCCCAGAGGTGAAAATTTACCCCAAGAGCGGGTCGGCGGGCTGCGGGGAGACTTTTGGAAATTTTTTCGTGTGGGGAAAGAAAATAAACTTTGCACCCATGCACCTATGGGTCCACAAGTCCACTAGGGACATGTGGCGCCTCCCAAGTCAACGTGGGGAGAGTGGGGCAGTAGCAGACATTTTGAAAAATCTTCCCACACGGGGTGAAAACCAACTTTGTGCCTGCGCTCCCACAAGTCCGTAAGAGACATGTGGCATCTCCTAAGAAAACATGGGGAAGGAAAGGTGGTAGGGAGAAAATTAGTTTAATGACCTGAAGTTCTAAGAGGGTAGCATTCACCCGTGCCTCTTCCGGCACCTCGCGATGCCACATGGTGGCCCCTGATTGGCTGCGGGCCGGCGGGTGGCGGGGAAATATTTCGAAAATTTTCCCAAATTTTTCTGAAAACATACAAAGGAAAAAAGGGACCCACTCCTCTACCGATGTGCCATGTCACCATGTGGCATCACCTGATTGGTTGCATCCAAGTGGGGTGGTGGGGAAAATTTGGAAAATTTTCCCAAAATTTTTTGGGAGCGCTAAGCTTAAAAAGGGGTTTGCCCCTCTGTTGACACCTACGTGGTGCACATGGACAGCCTTTGA
Source organism: Taxus chinensis (assembly GCA_019776745.2). Lineage (NCBI taxonomy): Eukaryota > Viridiplantae > Streptophyta > Pinopsida > Cupressales > Taxaceae > Taxus > Taxus chinensis. The sequence goes on along the minus strand of CM034147.1, from coordinate 194,781,460 downwards.
TTGGCTGTGGGTTGGTGTGGAAAATTAGGAAAATTTTCCCAAATTTTTTCTAAAGTTCTAAGGGAAAAATTCGGGCCCCCCAAGGAAATTTTTCTGCAAAATTTTATTTTGATGCCAAGTGAAGGAAAAACTTCAGAAGGTCATAACTTTTGATAGAAGGCTCAGTTTTGGGAAAACAAAGAATTTTTGGAAATATCTTGATGTCCTCTTTACACAGAGATCATTAATTTTTTATTTTGATAAAGTTTAAGGGGTCAATTTTGTGAAAACATTCTGCAGGATTTTACAGTGCAAACTGGTAAATTTTAACTTGTTCAAAGTTTTCTTTTCCCTCTCTCAACATTTCAAATAGACATGGAAACTTGTTATTAGGTGTATTTAAGAGATATTTCAAGATTCAATTTGTCTGATTGATTTGCAATTTGAACATTTACATTTCTTGACAGCAACACGACTGTGAAACGGTTGAGCCCGATTTTGCTAAGTTTTCATAAGAATTTCCTTAAGTGTTAATATCTAGATGAATTCGATTAGATCTTACTATGCCCAAATTAATGTTTCATTTGTTATTCCTTTGTTGTAGATTCGGTCTGAGCATTTGGGATTAAATAATTGTCAATAGGAAATACAAGACAAAGTTCAATTTTTTTTTAAAAAGGTCTATTTGCCATTGTCTTCTTCCAAGTATTATAATGTGCTCCAAACCTAATCTAATGCATTTAGTTGATTCAATCCAACTTTTCAAAAACTAAGATACATCTCTGATTTCCAACTTTCACATATTTCAAAGAAACAGTATTACGATTTCACTTCCTTTCAAACAGAGATTACAGCTCGCATCTAAATGATTAAATTCAACACAATGATACAATTTGAGGAAGATTATGCAATCCTTTATCTATTCCAAAAGAAAACTTTAGAACTTCCTTATTTTATTCTTTCCAAAAACATATATTATATACAGGACAGAATAATACATTTTCTTTTCACGTGTTTCACTTTTCCACTTTCCAAATAGGGATTTCATAGAGATTGTGAAGTATGAATCTCCAATGGAAAGAATATCATATGAACAAGGAAAACACTTCCATTAATTCAAATGAAACTCTTACAACCTCCTTTCCATTTGATTTCAAAATACAACATACAAAACACGTATCATTCTTTCCAACATAGAATACAGAGTATAACTCTTTTACATTTCAAATTTCCACTTTCATTGCCAATACATAGTATCTTTCCATGATAATGAATACACAGATCATCCACTTCAAGTGGGAAAGGGGCTACAATAATATTTCATTTCACAAGGGACTGTCAAACTGTCTATATCTCAGCTCTAGAACAACAACATGCAGATTTCTCATTCTTCCAATTTGATCACAACAAGAGTAGGGGAATGGCAACACTCTCCACCCAACCAAGACATCCAATGAAGAGGAGAAGCCATCCTTCTTCATTGGCCCCTGATTCCTAACCACAATGCAATAAAATATGTGATCCAACTCATGGCAACAACAGGCTTCCACAACCACACAAGAAGCATAATCACAATAAGAACACAGTCCAAAACAGAATGTAGTTATACAACTACATTAAAACATGACAAAAATACTAAGGCTTCCTCAAGCAAGCCAAAGGAGCAAGAAACTATGGTGGATGTTTATTATTCCTCCCAAAAGGGGAAATGGGTATCACCACCTGAGAACAAACCACCAAAATATGTATATATATCATTTCAAATATCTAACATGCCCTTATGCCTCCCCCAAGTACCCCTTATTCCTCACATTTCCTTATGCCTCCCCAACCTCTTATGGCACCCCATAATGAGTAAATAAATGCAAGCTATTTCTTTGTAAGGTGGAACCCAAATCCCAACTCCCTCCACTCTTATACCTCCCTAAAACACACTTGTGCCTCCCACAAAATAACCCCATAGTCTTCTCCTACACCATTCCTAGGCCATCTACCCAATATCCCACAACCATGCCAAAACATTCATACATTGACACTTACATTCATAAAAGAAGAGCATTTCAAGAGTCAAGCTCCTGCCTCACCATGATGGAGTTGTTCCAAGTTCCAAAAAAACAAGCTTTATCCCAATGCAAGAAATCTAAAAATAGCCAAGCACAAGCATGCAACAATCTTCCCAAAACTTCTTCAAGCAAGAGCTCCAAAACAACAAAATAATTCACCCAAGAAAATGAAGTCTCCAAAGTGAAGCAACCCCAAAACAAGGCAAGCCATTCAAATTTTATAGAAGAGGGAAGGGAAGAGAATGAGGCAGATCCACATAGGATGCCATATCACATCTCTTCAACCCCAACCCAAAATTCAACTTCATTCTCCAATGCACAATAACTAGGTGGGTGAATAATATGACAATTTACTTACACACTCAAATCCAACCCACACCCCAAAGGACTGAAATTAAATCATGTAAGAAAAGTGCAATTAAAATCTACAATTTGCCTTCTCAAAAAACATCACAAAAATCTAATCTCAACTCCCCAACCATAGGTATGGTTGGTAATTAAATTTAAGAGGTATGGGACAAGTTTAACTTGTCCCACAAGCCTCCAAAATCAGCCTCCAAGGAAAATTTCAAATTTCCAAGAAGGTGGAGTGTTTCACACTCAAAAGTTAACTTACACATCACTTACAAATCTTTAATCATGGCCAACAACTCTATTAATTACTTTATTATGACATATTTTAATTAACTAACTTAACAACATGATTACTCACAATATTTGCACACTATTTAATGAATAATGAAAGGGTAAAAGCACAACAAAATAAACACATGCATACATAAACAAAGGGACCAAAATAAAAGGAATGCATAAAACCCCTTGGTCACAATTAAAGGTGATTGTCCCATGGGAATCCCTAACACACACAAACACACACAAACAAAACTAGTTGCCATGGTGACCTTGTTGAATTCATCTAGAATTCCAATGTGGTTGGTCTCCAATCCCCCGATGTTTGTTGTGATATTTTAACCTGCAAAACACAAATACCTCCTTCGGCCTCGTGGCCATATTAGAACATCTAAAATAATATAAATATAATTTCCAAAGTCATTTAAATGTATGAATCACAACAACATCAAAGCAATTTTACAATATCATTTATGGTTTTATCAACAACTATATCATCATCCAATAATTTCCATTTCTAGGTCTACTCACAATATCCAAATATCACAAGTCCACACAACATCCATAATATAACCATGTCAAATAGTATATCATCATCAATATCCAAAATGTCTCTAATAATCATCATGCATCATAACTGAATCAAGTCAACAATAATCCATGATCTAACATCTAACATCATACTATAATAAGGTCCATAATCATGTCCATAATATAATCAACAGTATCATGATTAGTATCAGAAAGGTGTCAAATGGAAGTGAGCACTACATAATCTGTAGTAAACTGTGAGAACTTGCACCTATATGAGCCATCCATGCTAGATGAATATGAAGGTCTAAATTTGTTACCTTCCATTGAGGATTCCATCTTGGACTCACGAGGTAAATTGGAGGAGGATGTAATGTTGTAGCATAAGGTCAAAGATACTAAGAGAGGTCCGCTAGAGTCTTGGAGGATTGGACTGAAAGGAAAGACACCAAGGTAGGCCTAATGGCACTCAAAGGAGCAAGTGGGCGAATTATTTCCTCATCTACTCCCCCGCTAAGATTTTATGGGACTAAAATCCTCCTAAGAAGAGGAGGTGTGATCGATAGGGATCCAAAATTACTCTATTTCATCAAACCAATTAGCATGAAGAAGGAAAAATAACACACGGAGGTTATGTCCTTTTAGTAATAGGACCGCCGCCCAACCAGGGTGGTGGTCTTGGGACCGCCGGTCTACTTTGGGCAACAGTCTGTAATGCCTCATTTTCACACACACAAAAATAACAATGAAAATACCACGATAATTTTTTTTTGACTTACTTTGCTCACCACACACCACCACAAGGCTCCAAGTAAGGAAAACTCAAAGATGCGTACGACACTTACAAGTCATCGAATTACATAGACACATGACAACACCATAGACATGTCGATGCAAAAAATGAATGAATACTAGAAATGATCCAAAAAAAAAAAGAAAAGGGACCCAAGGGTTGACCAAATCATTTTTACACAAGGCTGATTTTGTCTTTTTATGATTAACATTCCAGGAACCATTTTACACAAGGATGATTTTATTTTTTTTTCCACATACACATTTTTTTAGTTTCATTTCACATTTAAATTACAGTTCGACCCTTTTTATATGGATTTTTATCCTTTAAGAAAGTTTCCATATCTTACATACTTATTTGGCACAATTCAAATTGCTTATAAATTTCTTAGTTATCTTGTTCTTATATTAAGAATATTCTTCTCGAACATTTAATCAATGTCTACCTTTTACCCTTACAACTCAAGTGGATCTGACTTGATGTCCATATAGCAATATTAGGGTGTAAGGGAGATTTAGATACAAGATAGCTTTTTCCCAAAAACATTCTTCGATCACGGTATAGTTATTTCCCTACAATAGTTAATTCTAGTTCAATGACTTGTGGAATTCCATTTTGATTTATATATATACATATCTTTTGTTTCTTGAAGTTTGATCACACCAAGCCAATTCATATTTTTTGATACACATGAAACTATTTAATTGAGTTATAAGGACTTCAAGAATGGCATTATTCCTAACCTCAAAACTCATTTTTTTACTCTTCTATGCTTTAATTTTTTTTCATCGCATTAAGGTCTCATTATTACCATCGCATTATAACAAAAGAGTTACAAAAGTACTTGTCTGACATCTTAAAGAAGTACATGGTTAGAAGTATTATAAACTACACATGAACCACAAGTGATTTGTGTTCAAGGTAGGGTCCCATTTTTCTACCTTTCACGATTCCACATGTGAAATATTATTTATTTCTTAATGTCATAAACAGACCTAACAAGGTATTACGGAACAAGATTTTGGTTTCTTGGGTTCTCTAAAGTCAACATCTTTCAAAACAATTTTGTTTTGCAAAGAGTTACTTATAATTTTCTATCCACATGTTAACCACCAAATCAACTAAGGTTAAGCTTAATTCCAATTTTCACCCAAGGCTTTAATCCCTATTATAGATTTGATTAAGGTTAAAATGTATTTACTCTATAAACCCTTCGTGAGAGTTCAAGGCACTATATTGTCACAAGCCAAAGATAAGACATTTAAATGCAAGGGACTAAAGAGTTCACTAACAAGAATTCAAGACTTAGAACAACTATATCACGATCTCCATTTATGTCATCTGAATCCAACAGGGATTTCATTCGATGAAGAAATTTAATTTTAAATCTATCTTCGGAAGACAAGGTAGTCCACTAGGATACGAAGGAAGAGATAGCTCTACTTACTCCAAATAAAGTTTGACTGTGTCGCTCCTATCAGACAGGTTTATGACAATGTCACTAAACATACTGACTAAGACGATAAACCCATTCTTGGGCTCTTGTTTACTCAAACTAGGAGGTTCCATCGAGTGTAGAGTTTAAGTTCATTCTACGGTTTTCAATGTCTTCTACGGTAAGGAGTATCACACATGAAAACAAGTTATGCTCCGATATTATACAAGGGTAGAGTGTTTCGATTAAATCTCTTTATTACATTTACAAAGTATGAATGCACAAGATGACTCATTAATCATTTATTGAACACTGAATATGTACTACAAGATATTACTTCAAATTCATTTACCTTATATATATATCAAACCTTTTTACCATGTGTACTATGAATCAAATTGAACCTATGATTAAATACACATTTCCTAGATATCCCTAAAAACTAGCATCTCATACATATTAGAAAATTATCAAATATAACCTTCTGTAACATGAGACTACATTATACATATATTCATTTTACAATGAACTATATAAATTACAATGATAATTAATGAATTACACATCGCCTTTTTGCCATCATTCTTGCATCCTGCAAAACCACGTGAGCATGAAATCAGTGATAAATCGCTGGCATGGCATCCACCCTAATCTAACATAATTAACATTTCTCAGTTTCCCATTTACATATAATAATAATTACAATTTGCAATCGAAAGAAAAGGTTTAGAGGCATGTATTCATTACATTTCATTTCACTTCATTTCGTAACCCATGAGAGAGAAAGAGAAGGGAAGAGAGAGAAAACACCATTTTGTCAAAAGTTCTATTTCACACAAGAAGTTACACTATAGAGTTTTTAAATAGTTATTTACATGTGTCAAAAGTTTCCATGGTGGTTTGGCAACCTGACGAGGGTCCCACAAATTTCTATTTTTACATTTTCTTACTAGCTACAAAAATGTTCAAACCGGGCTCAGAGGCTAAGAAACCACTTCCAAATGTTGTCTTCTGATGAGAAAACACACCACGATTAAATTTCTATATGTCCACTTATATACCAAGATTTCATAGCAACTGACGGAATTTGGAACTAGCGAACGGTTTACGTTTGGCAGCTAGTTTTCCGAGGCCACTGGTCATAGTTGGCCTAGTGCAAATGAACAAAAGTTAGCTCGAGGGCTTAGAAAACCACGTCCAAAATTGACGTTTGATGGATGAACGCGCAGTGAAAAACTTCCTACAAATTTCCCTATATAAGGAGAATTCAACAGAGTCAACGGAACTTAGAACTAGAAAACAGTCTTCAAACGGCAACAAGTTTTCTGAAGCTACCGGTCCTAATTGGTCTAGTTTGACCTAGTCAAACTATGACCAGACGCCTACAAAATGCCATTGTCAAACTATCTAGAAAAGTGTTTTTCCCTAAACTAAAAGTTCTATGCAATTGTCTAGTAAAAACACTAGAGGTTTATGAAGACGGATAATAATTTCTCTATCCAGGTTTCAAATGGCGGTTCAAAACAAAAGCCAACTTTCTAAATTTAACAACTTCCTACCACTATAAAATACTGTAACAAGGCTCCTATAAGGGCGTCAAAAAGATCACAAATGTTCATTCGGGGTCAAACCAAAGGGTAAGGTGACTCCTCACATAACAAGGTACACGAGTGAAGCTTGACATCCCATTTTTGGAGTTACGAGGGGTACTTAACGAGTCTCCAAAAAATGCAAAATTATCTATTTAAACAGGGAGATGGTCAACATTTTTACTGGGAAGTCAATTTCATCTTGTCAATAAAACAATATTGAAGTGATCTAGTTGGGTAGGAAGTTTTCTAAATCACCTCAGAATGAGGGTTGAAGTTCATGGTTTAATACAAAGGGTTATTTTGAATTCGTGAGTTACGACATGACATTTTATTGTTTTGCAACAAGTTAATATAAAACAATTAAATGTATTATAATCCTAATATTTTAAAATTATATTAAGTTGCAAATGAAAAAACTAAAGTACCAGAGTTATGAAAGATAACGGGAGATGAACCATGCCTGGGGAAATGGAGTCGGTCAAACCCATAGGATTCGGTTTAGCATCTCACTTGGGCACTTTGTTAACCAGTTCACAAGCCTTGATCTAACCTCCACAATATCACACAAACTTGCCAATCACTTGAATTTTTCAAAAAAAATATGTTACCCATTATGTTTTTTTTTTACGGTTTTCTAGGGCCTGCTCAAGGCTCCATACTGAACACGAGCTAGCAGAATGTTGGCAAAGTTGTATGGAGCTTCGAAACACATTTATTTCAATAAAATGAAACTTTTGACTGATTGTGTTGTTTATAAAGAAGGGTTTCATTTCTTCTGAAGTCGGTTTAATCATTCATGTTGTAGATCATTAAATACAACAACATTTTCATTTTCTTCTACGTACATGCCAAACTGAGCATTAGTAACCATGACATTTGATAGATTCATCTTTGGATTAATATTTGAATTACTGTCCATACCTTGTTGTTAAATCTCCACATACAGGCTCCTATTTTCCATTGTTGTCCATCTAATTGAAGCATCTTAACAAATACCTCACTTGCCTCTTATTTTTATATATATTCTCCCATGCTTCTTGGAAATGACTTCATTGGTAAGGAAGACACAACATCATTTCCCAAAGCACACAATAAGCAAAACAAGCCTGACACCACAACCCAACAACTATAAAACAAAATAACCATTTTGTGCAGATCCTAAAATCAAATTTCAACATTTCACCTCTTCCTCAAGAATGTTCTCACGTATGCACACCTGTCTACAGAGCATTTGCAGCAACAAAATAACATAAGATTCCTCTATTCTTTAAAAGTTCTTGGATGATCACAAACTTCTCCAGAGGCCCCCTTTTGATGTAGGCTTGGAGGATGTGGCAATGGCAAGAGACCCTACACTGACGAGAGCATTAGCAATAAAGTTTTTGGGCCTTTTTAACAAACCCATTATGTGCATAGCCAGTATAGCCATTGCAGTTGATGAGGCCACATTTTTCTAAGGTGTCTAGTTGAACAGTTCACATGCCAAGTGCATGCATCCACGTTTTGCAGGCCTGTCTACCAAAGTGTTTCCAAATACATCACTTGAAAAGGCCCCCGACTTTGGCACATAGGCTGGGAGAAGACTGATTAGGTTGGAGCTCTATGTGTTGTAATAGAAAATGGTGAGCTTTCCGTGAGAATATCCATGCCTCTTGCACACTACACTATCCAAAATAACTGCTAAAATGTACAAAATTATTTGGGTTCCACGAGACATAAAAGTGAAAGGGATAAGTCTTGGAAGGAAATAAACAGAGTAGAAGGAGAAAGTCACATTCAATGTCATTATCATCTCCACAAAATACTCCATTCAACACGCAACCATGTTTTAATTTAACATTTTTTGTGGGGATGCACTTGCTGTCACCATCCAATTCCTATACATTTTTTCAAAGTTAATGAGGGTTCTAGCCTGGTCATTGCTTTGGATACCAATAAAGATGATTTCATTAATTTATACATGGGTAGACAGGTCGGAAAGGTTTTATGATGCATGTGTCCTGACTACACTCCAGTCCCCACGTTCCACCAAACACGCCCCTTTTTTTTATTATTGCTATTTTTATAATTGTTTTACTTTAAGTGGGGCACTACATTTCCCTCCCCTTAAAGAGCATCTTCCTCGATGCGACAGAACACCGAAGCTTGAAGGATACGTAGGCAAGAAGCTAATAATGAAACACGTTGTGTAACAAAACAACTAGTTGGTATAACATGACCACAAGGAAGAAAACTAATTTTTGCAATATATTATATTATAATGTTCTGTGAATATTGGTAGTTCTTGTTTACCATATTACTTTGTTTATATTTTAATTTATAGTATTTTGTATCTCAATTGTCTTATGTTTGTGGGTGCCCAACAGTAAGTAACATCAAGATGCCACACAAAACTTAACACAACACAAACAACCCATGAGACATCTTTCTACATACTTTCATGATTTTATCACATCACAAGACCGTTAATTCCACCATGGGATGACAACAAGTAGTCTACATAGCAAATAATTTCTAACAATTATGTCACAGACATAGATCCAGTACACAGATGTGACTAAAAATAGAATCATCACACTGTTGATACATATACAACGAGTATCACAAGACCCAAAAAACCATGACTGTACCAACATAGTGCCAAGACAATATCCAATAGTCCATACCAACCAAGGGTAGAGTCAAGCCTCAAACATAACAAGGTGTCCAGAAGACTCACAAGGGTATACATAACTCACTATACCAACTCCACACATCACAAAATATCAAGAAATAACTCCATATATCTCCCGAAGTATCATAAAATAACTCCATATACCTCCCAAACCATCACCAAATAACTCCATATACATACCAACGAGAAATAATCATAGTGCCAAAACCAAGTTGGTCACTCAACCATAGAGCCCCATCAAGAATATCAGGTCACTCAACCACAAAGTGCCATAGAGAATATCAGGTAACTCAACCATAGAGCCCCATCAAGAATATCGGGTCACTCAACCATAGAGGCCCATCTCCTTTCTCCTTTTAATGAGGCTAGGGTCACCCTATGACACTGTGCACATAGAGCCCCATCACCCCCAACCCAAGTGACATAATAACTCATGGTTCAATAACCCACTAGTTATTTGTAACTCCTTGGGGCGTACCCCCATACAACGAAGCGGGCCCATAGGTTCAACCACTCCATGGTTAATCCCATGACCCTATTCCAACACATTACGACATTAGAACCAGCATAACAATCCATTCAAATGCCAAGTGGCAAAAATTATAAGCCTTGGGCTAGGCTACAAAAATTTTAAATATGAAAAGACAGTTTAAAACTAAGAAAAACAAATGGCTAATTAGCCATGGTTAGTGTAAAATCCAAATGTTAATGCAACAATCAAATAAATGCCCAAAATATAAGAACATGTCAATCAAGAAAACGATTGGTTCTAGAAGAAAAGAAATAATGATCAATTTACAAATAAAATACGTATTGAGAAATAACACATTACAATCACTATGTGGCTTCATACTGCCACCAAAGGGGTACTCATTGAGTTGTTGGCACTCGGACATCGAGCCTCATCTTGTAAAAAAAAAATACTTGTAACCAGAAATGAGTATATCAAATAATTTAACTGTCATCATCTCTTCTTGAATCATCCCTCCGAACTCCCACAAGGATCAACATAGTAAAAATTACATAGGATTGTCCAATGAATAATCCAAGAGGATAGAGCAGTGAACTCTAGTTACATAAGTTAAGCCTAAGGTGGTGCGCACCCACAATATACTAAGAAAGCTCAAAGTATATTAAACATATAGAAGTGGGTTTTCAGTCTATTTAAGACTCCACTTCCTCACTCATACTCGTCTCAAGATTATGAAAACCTGGTCCATGCCTCCTCTCTCCACACAATACACTCTTGAAATTTTCTCTCCTTAGGGTCATCTAGTGTAAGGTTCGCAACATACACAAAACTACATCACTAGCACAATGGTGATTCAAGCACATTAACCATAACATATTAGGCATGGTATATACATAGGATAAAACAAAATCATTACTTTCACGGGTTACAATTCATCACATTACCACATTCTACACCCAAAGTGCAATCACTTTACAATAGGGATCATACACTCACCATATGCCCCTAAATAATGACATAAACCATCACATATTACACAAATCATACGTATGATGAACGCAATGTCTAAAATTGCAACATATAATCAATTGCAGTACAACATAGTGATACACACGATTCATAACAACATGGTGATGACATCACAATATGATCCAATTCACTTTACACCAATCTTGTCATACAACATATCAACACACCTACATATCACAAAATGTCATAATTCCCCAACACTCCATAATCAACAATAACATTCTTTTACACACAATAAGGTGGTTTATCACCCATGAATTCCTCATTGAATCAACAGAAAAGAGAGTGAATACTCTCATCACAAGTACATCAACATGATAAAAAATACACACTAAGTGACATACACCACTTGTGCTTCCATAAGGTCACAATTACAAAATTGTTCACATTACAACATATATCACATTACTTTTCTAATATCCACCACCATCATGCAGAATCATCACAACTCCAATCCATCCTAGAGGTTCGAGAGTACGAACCTTCGCTCTGATACCAAATGTAATGCCCCATTTTTACACACACAAAAACAATAGTGAAAAAACTAGGATAATTTTTTTTTTGACTTACATTGCTCACCACACAACGCCACAAGGATCCAAGTAAGAAAAATAAAAGATGCATATGACACTTACAAGTCATCAACTTACATAGACACATGACAACACCATAGACATGTCGATGCCACACTTTTCCAAAATAACGAATACTAGCAATGACCCAAACAAAAAAAAAAGGGACCCAAGGATTGACTGGCCCACAAACATCATTACCATGATTACATCTTAATTACGATTAGCATTCCAGAAAAAATTTTACACAAGGCTGATTTTGTTTTTTTTTCCACATACATATTTTTTATTTTATTATTTAATTCATTCCACATTTAAATTACAGTTTGACCCTTTTTAGATGGGATTTTATCGTCTAAGAAAATTTCCATATCTTACATAATTATTTGGCATAATTCATATTGCTTATAAAGTGCTTAGTTATCTTATTCTTATATTAAAAATATTACTCTTGAACATTTAATCAATGTCTACCTTTTACCCTTACAACTCAAGTGGATTTGACTTGATGTCCATATAGCAATATTAGGGTTTAAGGGAGATTTAGATGCAAGATATATTTTCCCCCAAAAACATTCTTCGATCACGGTATAGTTATTTCCCTACAATAGTTAATTCTAGTTCAATGAGTTATGGAATTCCATTTTGATTTATTATATATATATACATATCTTTTGTTTCTCGAAGTTTGATCACACCAAGCCAATTCATATTTTTTGATACACACGAAACTATTTAATTGAGTTATAAGAACTTCAAGAATCTTATTATTCCTAACCTCAAAAATCATTTTTACTCTTCTCTGCTTTAATTTTTTTCATCGCATTAAGGTCTCATTTAGACCATCGCATTATAACAAAAGATTTACGAAAGTACTTGTCTGACATCTTAAATAAGTACATGGTTAAAATCATTATAAACTACACATGAACCACAAGTGATTTGTGTTCAAGGTAGGGTCCCATTTTTCTACCTTTCATGATTCCACATGTGAAAGATTATTTATTTCTTAATGTCATAAATGGACCTAACAAGGTATTACAGAACAAGATTTTGGTTTCTTGGGTTCTCTAAAGTCAACATCTTTCAAAACAATTTTTTTTTGCAAAGAGTTATGTATAATTTTCTATCCACATGTTAACCATCAAATCAACTAAGGTTAAGCTTAATTTCAATTTTCACCTAGGGCTTTAATCCCTATTATAGATTTGATTAAGGTTAAAATGTATTTACTCTATAAACCCTTCGTGAGAGTTTAAGCCACTATATTGTCACAAGTGAAAGATAAGACATTTATCTGCGAGGGTCTAAAGAGCTCACTAACAAGAATGCAAGACATAGAACAACTATATCATGATCTCCATCTATGTCATCTGAATGCAACAGGGATCTCATTCGATGAAGAAATTTAATTTTAAATCTATCTTCGGAAGACAAGGTAGTCCACTAGGATACGAAGGAAGAGATATCTCTACTTACTCCGAATAAAGTTTGAGTGTGTCACTCCTATCAGACAGGTTTATGACAATGTCACTAAACATATTGTCTAAAATGATAAACCCATTCTTGGGCTCTTGTTTACTCAAACTAGGAGGTTCCATCAATTGTAGAGTTAAAGTTCATTCTACAGTTTTCAATGTCTTCTATGGTAAGGATTATCACACATGAAAACAATTTATGCTCCAATATTATACAAGGGTAGAGTATTTTGATTAAATCTATTTATTACATTTACAAAGTATGAATGCACAAGATGACTCATTAATCATTTATTGAACACTGAATATGTACTACAAGATATTACTTCAAATTTATTTACCTTATATATATCAAACATTTTTACCATGTGTACTATGAATCAAATTGAACATATGATTAAATACACATTTCCTAGATATCCCTAAAAACTAGCATCTCATACGTATTGGAAAATTATCAAATTTAATCTTATATAACATGAGACTGCATTATACATATATTCATTTTACAATGAACAATATAAATTACAATGATAATTAATGAATTACACATCACCTTTTCACCATCATTCTTGCATCCTACAAAACCACGTGAGCATGAAATCAACGATAAATCGCTAGCATGCCATCCACCCTAATCTAACATAATTAACATTTCTCATTTTCCCATTTACTATAATAATAATTACAATTTGCAATCGAAAGAAAAGGTTTAGAGGCATGTATTCATTACATTTCATTTCACTTCCTTTCATAACCCAGGAGAGAGAAAAAGAAGGGAAGAGAGCGAAAACACCATTTTGTCAAAAGTTCTATTTAACACAAGAAGTTACACTATAGAGTTTTAAAATAGTTATTTACATATGTCCAAAGTTTCCATGGTGGTTTGGCAACCCGACGAGGGTCCCACAACTTTCTATTTTTACATTTTCTTACTAGCTACAAAAACATTCAAACCGGGCTCTGAGGCTAAGAAACCACTTCCAAATGTTGTCTTCTGATGAGAACACACACCACGATTAAATTTCTATGTGTCCACTTATATACCAAGAGTTCATAGCAACTGACATAATTTGGAACTAGCGAATGGTTTACGTTTGACGACTAGTTTTTCAAGGGCCACTGATTGTAGTTGGCCAAGTGCAAATGAACAAAAGTTAGCTTGAGGGCTTAGAAAACCACGTCCAAATTTGACGTTTGATGGATGAACGTGTAACAATAAACTTCCTACAAATTTCCCTATATAAGGAGAATTCAACAGAGTTGATGGAACTCAGAACTAGAAAATAGTCTTCAAACGGCGACAAGTTTTCTGAAGCCACCGGTCCTAATTGGTCTAGTTTGACCTAGTCAAACTCCGACCAGAGGCCTACAAAATGCCATTGTCAAACTATTCAGAAAAGTGTTTTTCCCTAAACTGAAAGTTCCATGTAATTGTCTAGTAAAAACACTAGAGGTTTACGAAGACGGATAATAATTTCTCTATCCAGGTTTCAAATGGTGGTTCAAAACAAAAGCCAACTTTCTAGATTTAACAACTTCCTACCACTACAAAATAGTGTAACAGGGCTCCTATAAGGGCGTCAAAAAGATCACAAATGTTCATTCGGAGTCAAACAAAAGGGTAAGTTGAATCCTCACATAACAAGGTACACGAGTGAAGCTTGACATCCCATTTTCGAAGTTATGAGGGGTACTTAATGAGTCTCCGAAAAATGTAAAATTATCTATTTAAACAGAGAGATAGTCAACATTTTTACTGGGAAGTCAATTTTGTCTTGTCAATAAAACAATATTGAAGCGATCTAGTGGGGTAGGAATTTTTCTAATTCACCTCAGAATGAGGATTGAAGTTCATGGTTTAATACAAAAGGGTTATTTTGAATTCGTGAGTTATGACACGGCATTTTATTGTTTTCCAACAAGTTAATATAAAACAATTAAATGTATTCTAATCCTAATATTTTAAAATTATATTAAGTTGCAAATGAAAAACTAAAGTACAAGAGTTATGAAAGATAAGGGGAGATGAACCATTCCTGGGAGGAATGGAGTCGGTAAAACCCATAGGATTCTGTTCAACATCTCACTTGGGCACTTTGTCAACCAGTTCATGAGCCTTTATCTAACCTCCACAATGTGACACAAACTTCCTAATCACTTGATTTTTTCCAACAGAATATGTTGCCCATTATGTTTTTTTTTACGATTGTCTAGGGCCTGCTCAAGGCTCCATACTGAGCACAAGCTAGCAAAATGTTGGCAAAGTTATATGGAGCTTGGAAACGCATTTATTTCAATAAAATGAAACTTTTGACTTATTGTGTTGTTTATAAAGAAGGGTTTTGATTCTTATGAAGTCAATTTAATAGTTCATGTTGTAGATCATTAAATACCGCAACATTTGTATTCGCTTATACGTACATGCCAAACTGAGCATTGGTAACCATGACATCTGGCATATTCATCTTTGGATTAATATTTGACTTACTATTCATACCTTGTTGTTAAAGCTCCACACATAGTCTCCTATTTTCCATTGTTGTCCATCTGATTGAAGGATCTTAACAAATAGCTCACTTGCCTCTTATTTTTATATATATTCTCCCATGCCTCTTGGAAATGACTTCATTGGTAAGGAAGACACAACATCATTTCCCAAAGCACCCAACAAGCAAAACATGCCTAACACCACAAGCCAACAACTATAAAACAAAATAACCATTTTGTGTAGATCCAGAAATCAAATTTCAACATTTCACCTCTTCCTCAAGAATGTTCTCACGTATACACACTTGTCTACCCAGCATTTGTAGCTACAAAATCTGCTAAGATTCCTCTATTCTTTAAAAGTTGTTGGATGATCACAAACTGTTCCAAAGGCCCCCTTTTCACACAGGCTGGGAGGATGTGGCAATGGCAAGAGACCCTGCACTGACGAGAGCATTAGCAATAAAGTTTTTGGGCCTTTTTAACAAACCCATTCTGTGCATAACCAGTATAGCCATTGCATTTGACGAGGCCACATTTTTCTTAGGTGTCTAGTTGAACAGTTCACATGCCAAGTGCATGCATCCATGTTTTACAGGCCTGTCTACCAACGTGTTTCCAAATACATCACTTGAAAAGGCCCCTAACTTTGGCACACAGGTTGGGAGAAGACTGATCAGGTTGGAGCTCTGTGTGTTGTAATAGAAAATGGTGAGCTTGCCGTGAGAACATACATGCCTCTTGCGCACTACACTATCCAAAATAACTGCTAAAATTTACAAAATTATTTGGGTTCCATGAGACATAAAAGTTAAAAGGATAAGTCTTGGAAGGACATCAGCAGATTAGTAGGAGAAAGTCACATTCAATGTCATTATCATCTCCACAAACTGCTCCATTCAACACATAACCATCTTTTAATTTAACATTTTTTGGGGGGGTGCACTTGTTTTCACCATCCAATTCCTGCACATTTTTTCAACGTTAATGAGGGTTCCAGACTGGTCATTGCTTTGGATACCAATAAATATGATTTCATTAATTTATGCATGGGTAGATAGGTCGGAAAGGTTTGAGGATGCATGTGTCCTGACTACACTCCAGTCCCCACATTCCACCAAACATGCCCCTTTTTTAAATTATTATTTCTATTTTTATAATTTTTTTACTTTAAGCGGAGCACTACATGGTCCTGGCTGTTTCAGACATAAAACAAAAATATGAAACGAACAACCCATAATTTGAAAGGTTGTCCATGTCTCTTCTCCTCCATGTCCTTTCCCATTCTCTAATGCGCGGGAGGACATGAGAAAGGCTATAAATAAATGTTTGTAGAAGAGAATAGGATCATCGAAGCATGAAAGAAAGTGAGCAAGAAGTTCTTAGTGCTAGAATTGTGTTTTGTAGAAGAAAGGAGTGTTGTGACAGAGCAAAAAAGTAATTAGGAGGAAGTGTGAGATATTATCTACTTCTCTTTCATACTTATTGTAAATTTTTGTACTTGTTATTTTGAATTGGCCAATAAAATTGGGAAGAAAGAGAAATTTTCCTTCCCGACTGGTTTTTCCTCCTCTTGAGGTTTCCAGGATAAAACTTGTTGGTGTTTATGAGCTTAATTTCTTTCATTTCCGACGATTGTGGATTCTAAGCATAAGCATAATTCATTCAGTAGCTATCTATGTCACTTTCTAATAACAAGTAGAACAACAACGTTTAATTTGTGTTTCTGTTGATAATTCCAAAGTTGAAGAGTTTATAGATCCGATTCATAAATGAACTCAATACCAACTCTCATATATCGTTTGGGTTTTACAATTTAATATTAAGAGCTAATTTTGAAACTTAACTACTTTTTAATATATATTATTATTTTGTGGGAATGTAACCATGATATGTTGTGCTAGGATAAAAGTGAATTTTAGGTCGTTCTCTTATAATATTTAAACCATCTTGTGGTGAGAAATGAGACCCACATTGTGTAAACTCTAATGTGAACCTTAACCCTTTCAACAATGGACTACTCCATCTTTCTCTCCCACTTGTCCTTGTATGTAATGGATATATGATGTGGAGTTATGTGATTATGTTCTTAGAGATAATCCCTTAAGACATGGACTAGTAGTCTCATGAGGATATAAATGCCCTCTTAACAAATAGGTTACACAATTCATTAGAAAAGGCATATGAACCTAGTTAAGGAAAACCTCTTATGTCAGATGTAAAACGTTACTCAGGAAACCTAATCTAGAAATAAGAAAATAAGGAATTATGTTGCCATGTTTAGAGCCTTGGATTCCTTAACTAATTTTTGGAGCATAGCCATAGTAAAATTATAATTGACTCTTGGCATTTGGGAGTGTAAACGTGAGATGTTATCCCTAAGGTAAATTGAAACATGATTTTCCTTATAATGTGATTAAACACTCTTTCTATAGATAAAGAACATATTACGTATATAATACCTCTTGTGTACTAAATCAATCTATAAGTGAGTGAAGGAAACACGGCCCTAAATCCTTAGAAAAAAATGTGAACTTCACCTCCTTTGGACTTACACTTGTTTTGTTGTGTAACGAAGGTATGATATAAGATCATGATGTATTCCCTTAGGAGCAAACCCTAGGGATAATACCAAGTAACTTTGTGGGTATGTAAATAGCCTCGCGTGTAACTAATTATCCTATCAACGAATGAATGAATTAAACAAGTAATTGACATAATATAGATGATCCTTATCAAATGAGTTATATTGTAATCTAAATGTTCAATAGTATAAAAGGATGTTTAGCAACATGAGAAGGAATGTAAGATTCACATATTATGAGTCTTTCTATAACTTAAGTTAAAGATTGAATCATGATTGTAATAATGGTGAAACTCTAAAAGTATCGTGTGGTGCTAAGACCCTACCTATAAGATTATACTATTGTGGAATCGTTATGTTGTTCCTTGTCATCTAAAAAAAGAGGCATGGATGTGCATCACATGGTTTCATGTCTTCTATATGGGTTAATGTTTGCGAAAACATATCATGTGTTGTGTGTTGTCCTAAATGATCCCTTGTGTTTTCATGTATCAAGAAATGTAAGTAAAAAATAATAATTATTCTAGTATTTAAGTGTTGTATTTGTGTGTTTAAATATGGGCGTTAGATGAGGAGAAAGAAGGCATTCAAGAAAATATACTAATCCTACAACCAATCACATATCATTTATATTGTGGTGTTATCCCTATTAACACAAAGATTGTAAATATTGAAGTGTATATATTATTGTGGATATATTCAACTATTTAATATTAAAAAAAATTATTAAATAATATTTTTACCATTAAAAATAAATGATTTTTGTAAACATGTCAATTTCCATTAGATTATTTCGATCATATAAAATCTCCAACTCAATGTTTTTCATTGATTTATTTCTTGACATTATACTTTAGCTAGATTGGGGAGATTTTTGGAAGATTATTTTCACTCGACTCATTTCGGGATTTCGGGTTTTCAAATTTATATTTTCACTTGAGGTAATATGTTTATTTAATCAAGCAACATGTTTTTTCTCTTATGAATTATGATTGGTAAACTAGTTTGCAAATGAATTATGAACCATATATAAAGTAAATGGGAAAACAATTCCCTTAATTTTGTATAGCAAATTAATATCTTAACTAACAATGAGAAATAGTGATTTAACTTTCATGGTAAATCCATGTCGTTTACATATTAAATAGCATATTCGAATTTAGAGCTAATAGAGTTATCCACAATAGTAAACTAGCAGTTGCTCCACTTCGAGGGGGAGCAAGGATACGCCGTGCGGAGGACAGTGGAAGGCTTAATTATATTGTTGTTTCATTGCTGTGGGTATATCTTTGTTAAGAGGCACAGGTTTAGGCTGTAAAGTGGAAAGTGTGCATGTAAATTTGTAGTTATGTTTCCATCTAATTGATTGCAGGAAACTAATAGGATTAGAGATTTGTGTATTTTCCTCTGCTAAGTATCGGGGTTTTACATTGAGAGCCCAAAGGGGTTTGCGGTAACCATGAGGATTTATAAGAGATTGAATGTATTGTAGCTGGTTATTAGGCTTGGTGGTTTATTCACAACAATATACAATGCCAAAAATACAGACTGCGAAGTACCGGTAGTTGTCATTTTATAATATATTTGACATAATGGGGGAAGTTATTTGTTTTTTTTTTGGCATTATGTTATATATTTCTTTGACAAGATTATTAGATTGGTTCAGGTAGTCACACTACTAATCAAAATAAGTGACAAAGAAATAGCATTTACCCAGCTAAGACACCAACCCCAAATTTTCAATAAAGTGCGATTTTGTTTTTTGCTTATACAAAATATAATCTTAATGTTTTTTGGAAAATTCTGGTGAACTGTGTTGCAGAGAAATGTTCCTCTCAACCTTGCAAAGAAGATCCACACCAACATCTGCTTGCTTTGGTGACAAATACCAGTCATTGCTCTTAGCTCTGCCGACATAGCGCTTTCATTTATTCACACCTATCGACATTTACCATAACCGATAATAGCTTCAAACTTCAAAGAGACCCTCCCAGCCATCTCCATAATACATCTTCAATAGATTAATGGCAATATAAAGCACCAACAGCCCATTTGCAACAAGCAAAAATCCCATTATAGCAGTACCAGACGGAAAGGCAATGACGAAAGCTTTTCCAACTCCCTTCCTAGCTTCCCTTTAAGATATCAAAAACCTATACAACCAAATTGTTTTAAAGGACGGGATCATTAGGATGTTTATGTTGACGTGGTGAAGTATTTCTACTTGATTTTGATAAATACAGACGTCTTACTGAACTATTTAGCAAAGAAAGATACAGTACCGACATCTATGGGTAAAACTGGCAAGATATGCATAGAATTCTCTGGTTTCTTCTGAACACAAATTTTGCAATTATTTAATCTGTATTTAGAATTTACAGATGAAGGACAAATGAATTTCCTAAGTTTCGAAAGCCAACAAAATTATGCTTCAAAATGCTACTAAATTAAATGCAACGCAATGTTAAAGCTTCATCAATTAGGGCAAAGGCTCGGATGCTCACATTTCTAGCTTTCAAAATGGACATATTTTCCATGTATTTACCATATGCAGCTAAATGTTACTTTCATGCTCTTGGTTTAATATAAGATGAATGCTTCTTATAATCCATAGCACTGTATTGCCAAGCCTAGATTTGAAGTACAAGTGTTTCCTTGATGTAAGATCCAAAGTCAGAAACTTTAAAATCAAGTATAGCTAAGTACCTGATCAACTTAAAAAAGCGAGCACTAATACATGTATTACCAATATTTACTTAACAGATTAGATCAGAGCCACTACATGGTTCAAACAGAAAGGATGGTTTAGCAATGACATCCTATCCATTTACGTTAAGAACTGCAATATTGACAACAAGCAGTTCCCACCTACACATGGAAATCACAAGGGACTACTACCTGTCACTGTTATAGGGTGTTTTGTAATCCCATTTTGAACCTCCCGAAATAAATTTTAATTTGGACTTCTTTATAAGTAATTCTTCAAGGAAAACCAAAAACAATTAGGTCTAGATTATTCTTGCATTTTCTCATATTATCTTCCTATGAATGTTGTAGCAGCTATAATTTTTCCTAAATCTACTTAACAAGTTTCCTTCATCATGGTTGGAAAATTTACAGGTCCAGCTTAGCCTTCTCCAAATAAAAATTGGAGTTTGGAAGTCCTGATATATTATTTTTGTAATTAGAAATAAATAAAAGTAAAAAAAAATATTGCACTATCTTCTTCATAATTGTATATGTATAGATAAAACTGGGAATTCAAATATTGTTAAATTTATTTATGTAGTTTGGTTTAAACTTTTGACAGCATGTAACTGCACCCTTTTTTTCAATTCTATTGTCTGCAAGAATTGTGATTATTAAAGTAACTACTATTTCTACCATATCTGTAGGATATCTATGAGCATGACCAAGAACATTCTGTCTATGGGAAATGACCAAGAACATAGCTACAATATTGTCCAAACTCATACCAAACATAGTTGCTTATACATGAGACCTCTGAGACATTTTATTCAATAATTTGTGTCCCATTTCTTTGAGACATTTGTACAAACAATTCACATGTTTCCATAGTTTTTCTATCATGATTGGATGGAGCATATTGTGTCCATGTCTGAAGATCCATGAGAACGACATGGTAAGATAGAATGTGGCCTCGTCACAACTATATTTGATTTCACAAGAATAAATTGTTGTTATTCAGTACTTTAGAATAGAAACATAAGTCTCCATGCATACATTGGTAGATTATCATTTGAATTATATCAAATAATAGTATATTTATTGGGTGTAGTCTTTTAGAAGATAGAAGAAATGCTAAAGCCATCAATCCTAGAGTTTGCAAAAAAGGAATGTGCATTACTTCTTTACATAAATGAATCATTTATCAAATAATATTATACTAACTGAGTACAGAAGAAAGGGAAATGCTAAAGCCATTGTTCCTATAGTTTGCATGAAAGGAGTTCTGCTATAGATAAATTTTTAAGATTTAATCCCTTGTTTTTTCGATCACGGATTTTTACGGTTGTTCTTATATCAAGGAGGTTTGGATTGAAATCTGTACTCGATAGTATATAAACAAACAAGACTATGCATTGTACAAACTCTTGGAGTCGATTCCTATAATGAAAGATTCAACTATAGGCGCTGTTTACTTCAAGTGAATACTACATCCACAACATGGTTTCGTCTAAAGCAATTTCTTCCATTAAATGGGTGCTTACAAATAGGAAGCACAATTTAATGTTGCAGGGTTTTAATATATCTAGAATCTTGTCTAAGCCTACACCGGACATAATTGACTCTAACGAAGAGGCCTGAGGAATTGTGTCAAACAGTTCATGCCCCGTCTCTATGCATGTTTCGCCTCACACCGTGACTAATCTACTTAAGGAGAAAATAAATTTGTTTATGGTTGCAGTTTGGTCATCTTATTTTCTTTACATGTTAACTCGACATGTCACCATACTTATTTCCCTTCATATTGCCATAGTAATTTCCTATTTGACAGTATAAATCTTGGTAAACATATATGTGAATCATGGAAAAACAAATTCAGAGACAGTGGGCAAAACAAATTCAAAGACAATTTTACTCATTCCAATTCCACATTCCATATTTTGTACGTTTCACGATAGCCAACAGTTGTTTTGAAGAGGCTCTGGTTGAAAGGCTGGGTCGACTGAGACCCCACCCACAGAGCACCGCATCCCCAACGAATAGCAAACACAGATCTAAACGAAAGCACCCAACACCCATAGAAGCAATGAAAAACAAAAGTGAATACAGGGAAAGCAAACGAAACAGGCTACGACGTGAAAACAGAGTTTGAAAAGCAGGACGACGAAAACAGGGAAGTAATTCCCACTTAAAAATGCCTACGTCGTAATAAATGGGGAACAATTCACTTAAAAACTTTGCAAATTTACAAAATAAATATTATATATGTTTTATTAGGAAACAACTCTTTTATAATTTTCTCACACTTACACTAATTAAATATCCTATTTGGAAACAACTCTTTTATAAACTTCTCAATTTTACCAAATAAACGTTAAATACCAGTTAAATATATTATTTTAAAAGTAATGTTGTATTTTCAATTTTAAACTTTTATTTAAAAATAACTTATTAAAATTGACAAACTAAAAATGTTTTTTGGTTTTTAAGAAATGTAATTGTATTTAATAAAGTGTCCAACTTAAATTTGTGTGAAGATATAGAAAGAGGTTTTATGAGTTTGTAATATAAATGATTCAAAACTCTCTATCAAGATTTGAATTGTGTTATCTCATTCAAAATTAATTACCTTAGAAATAGAAGTAACAAAAATAAATAGAAAGGCAAAAAACAATAAAATTATATAATTATATAATTCAACCTAATTTCTTTTATTTATTTCATTTTATTAAATTGATGTAACCAAAGGGCATTTACTTCAATGACTCTATATGTCGACATGGATTCCTCCTTTAATGGAGTGGTGTTTCCATTGCTCATCCAATGGTTTGAAGTGGGTGCAAATAGGGACTTCTACTTAGAGGCATATTTAGAGATGACACCTGGAAGATGTTTAGTCTTCTTCTTCTAAGAGATGTTCCACTGAAGGAGACACTAGTTTTCACACATATCAATATGCTTCAAAAGAAGGCTTACGCTAGATTAATTACATTCTACTTTAATCTTAATCTTATTGTAGGAAAAGGTTATGCGGCTATATTCATAACTTACATGGTAAATTAGTGAGAGATCATAAACTCAATTATTCTCATGGTCTTTCACTCATCACACACTTGTTTGCCATCTTAAATATTGAAAGTGTTTCTCCATAATAACAAGATTCATCCGAGTACACATGGCCTTCCTTTTCTATTGTGTTAGATTGCTGCTTTCTATTTGCTCATATTAGTTTTTACTGTAATCTTTCGGTAGTGTTACTGTTTTCACCTTATCTTCCTTACATTGTATCTTTAGCAGGTCTGTCAAGTCAATCTTGACCTTGATTTTTGGTGCACATAAATATATAAATTTTATGTGGGCTTAAATCAACTGCACTTGCTTTGTGTTAGAACTTCACTCTTCGAAGCTCTCTATCACAAAAGATTTGTTGATCCCTCTAAGTTACAAAAAAAAAATCAAATTAATAAAATGTATTTAAATATAAATGAATGTGATTTTTAAAATGATATAATTAAGAATACGAGGTCCACTTCCAAAATAAAGACATCTCATTGACCAAAGATTTGTTTGATTTTAAATGGAATCAATAAAACATATATTTAAAAGGGAGAGAGAGAAAAAAAAAAAAAACATATCTTTAAAAGCAATTGAAAGGGAATTTAATTTTTTTTCAAATATAAAATTAATCTTTGGTCACCATATTTTGGTCGTTTATGGGTTGCCAATAGGTTGTGACTGTGTTTCTAGATAAAATTAACATTCCAAAAGGCCGGTTAAGAATGTCCTTGCAAATGAGCCATGTGTCGCTTTCTCCCCCAATCACCAGCTGGCGTCTCGCTTGGATTCCTACTGGCCGATTTATTCGCCCCCAAATTTTTAGATATAATAATACTGAAAAACAATAAATATTAAGCCCTCTTTATTCCGGGTTATTATTCAACAAGGAAATGAATTTCCAACCGAGTGAAAAGGAAGTTGGCGAGAATGAAGAGCAGCCTGGTGAAGCCTCTGGTCATATGGAGCAAACGGCAACATCGGTGCCGCCGAGAATGTATGAATGCGTGTTTTGCAAGGGAGGATTTTCTTCTGCGCAGGCGCTGGGCGGTCACATGAACGTCCATCGCAGCGAACGTGCGCGTCTCAGGCGGTCATTGTCTTCAACTTTATCAGCACCATATGACCTGCGGGAACATCAGCCTGCAACAAAACATGACCAGGGTCCTTCTTCTTCTTCATTAGCCAGCAAATCCGCTACAAAATCCAGTAGAAAAAAACACGGTTCGGAGCCTGGTTCAAGCAAAACCCATGAGGAAAAATCACAAGATGTTGAAGAGCTTGATTTAGAGCTTCGACTCTGAGAAAATCACTGAAATATGAGACCTTTTTAATCACGCTCCGTCATTCTCTAAAAGCATGCAGTTGTTCCATCTTTTTCTGTACTTCACAACTTTAACAAATCTCAGACACACCCTTTTAAAATGGTGCGGTCTATTCTCTATACAAAACGTACGAATGTGCATGCATATTTGTTTCTCAACAACTTCATAGTCACTGTGATTCAAACTCACTACTTGTGCTTTTAAAGGCATTTATTGACCAACTCAGTGGCTTTTGAAGTAAGGAAATGATTTGCAGCAACCTATATATATATTTTATAACTTTATTTTGAATTAATACGGTAAATAATAACAGGTCAGACCCATTACATCAACATCATATGTACTATGTATACACATCGGTATATTTTATATAGAGATTAGATTCCTCCCAAATATGCATTTCAATATGGGATATGGAAGAAGGGAAATGCGAGCAGGCTAGTGCAGAAGTTCCGATTCTCTCTCTTGCACAAAAGAAATGCAGATTAAGCTTATTGTGGAGTTGTAAGTTGAGGAACTTACTCTTGGCTAGAGGGTGCTCTTGTAAAGTCTCGTCTTCTCAAATAAATCGTAGGGTACTTGTCAAAGTTTTAAAAAAATCACATTGTAAAAGGACAAGTTTAGAGAGAGAGAGAGTGTTTTTTTTCCTAAGTGGTAATTTTCATATTGATTTGTAAATATTTAATTTTTGTATGGGGTTAATTTAATTACAATGGTGTTGGTCTATTTATGGGTTTATTGATTATTAACTTAGTTTAAGTTCTTATGGTGTCCAATATGTCCTTGTGGCATCATTTTTTGACTTGTCATTTTGTGTTGGTCTTTTGCCAACTCCACTTATCACTTTCTTATAATGTTGGGCATGTTTATTTATGATTTTTTAACTTTTCTTTAGTATACCAATGGTTTTCCCCCTCTGTCTTGATTTTCTACCCTCCCTACCTACTTTTATCTTTTAGACTGCCATCAACACTTTTGTGTGTCATTGACTATTATTATGTCACATAAAAAGGTTTACTTTCCCAAAAAAAAGTATTACTTTTCCTTTTCTACTATTTTAGTCCTCAACCTATCTTGTCTAATCATATGCTTCTTTTTGTCAACCTTCCCACTTGAAAAAGGCTTCTTCCATACGAATAAGGTCTTCTTTTGAATTCAAGGAATCTACAAATATATAGGAGCATTAATAAATTTGAGATAGACATATAGGATAACATGTTTTATTCTTTTTATAAAACAATGATATTAAAATTACAAAAACAAAATATATTCCATCCTTGAAGCATTAAAATTTTAAAAGCATAATTTTAGAATTTAGATATTCATTCTAGTGTAAACTAGCTATTTCATGTATAGAATGTGAAGTAGTCAAGGATAACAAGGGTTTCAAAACTTTGACATATTAGTGTTTTAACTATTAGTCAAAATAGACCAGATATATAGTCCCATATTGAGGGGTATATGTGGTTAAAATATAAATATTTCTAAATATATATTAGGAGTAGGGTATATGGAGTTGTTATGAGGAGGTAGAAGTAGTAGTCATGTCGTAGATGGAGAATCACATAATTTAGATCATTGTCATTGTTTTTGTTCCAAATTAGTGACATAATTTATAGAGAAGCAATATATTTTTCTATAGTAATAAAACACCATAACTCTAAAAGTTTGGGTCATCATTCATAGTATCATTTTAAAGATATATTTGTTTTCATTTGATAAAAAAATTCAAGAGAATGGATGTCATAAATATTAATTAATCTAATTGAAAATAATGGAACCACATATTGCCCTTTAAATCGCAATACAAAATTTGAGTAGTGTGATAAGTACATACAGAAAAGAAATGAAGAGTGGTGTCAAATCACACTTATTGTGTTTTTTTACTTTTTGATTCCAATATGAATTTCATCAATGTTTTAAGTAGAAATCTAATTAACTTATTTGAAAATTTAAGATATTGAATAACACATTGATAATGTGGAAATAAAAATTGGTATAAAAAATTCATAGGAAAAATAGGTAATTTAAATATATGGTAAAATAAAGGGTATTTTATAACAAGAAAGTTATATTGACATGGGGTGTTTATAATAGAAGATTGAGATGTAGATTTAGATATAGTGATATTATTTATTATCCTCTAAACACATGTGGAAGGTTGTAAGTTTACATAGTGAATCCCATGTGTCAAAGAAAGGGTATTCGATAAAGGAAGACTTATTTTTTATAGTTTTGAACAAAATAAACACAAAATATGGAAAAAAAAAATTGACATTTCTTATAATATATAACCAAGTACACATAATATAAGACTGATAATAAAATCATACAAAGATTACACATGCCACACAGTTTTTCAGTCTCCCTATGACTATGACAAGAAAGAATAATTGCAATAGAAAGACCTATGTGGACTTAATAGTAATGAATTCTAATTTATAGTTGATGCCTAATAATTGAAACTAACTTGGAAATTATCATCTAATTCTATTCTTCTTGCTTCAAAAAATACACACTCGTACACAAGTTTACATACATACATACATACATGCATGCATGCATACATACATACATACATACATACATACATACATACATACATACATACATAGTGCTTCTTGGTATTTCTTAGCTCACATTTATCTTAAAAATTCTCCAAATAGGAATTTGAAAATGTCTGGCACGTTACTTAGAATTTTCAACTATCACTATAGAAACTATTTATTGCTACAAAGAAGTGTTTTTGAATCTTCTAGTTAATATAGATTTACGTTAACTAATGGGTTCATCATGGTACATGAAGTCCTCTTTCTCACTAATAGAATCCATTTTATCTATGTCTAAAAGCCTACTAAAGTTCCATTGGTGTTTGAAGGTAACCTTCATACTTCCAAATTGAGCCTAGTGACATGTGAGAAAACATTGAAAATTCTAAAATGGTTTGCAACAACTTCTGTATATTGTTAAAACTTGTTATGGGCTGACATGAAAGGTGACATCATGTATGACATGTCACCTTATCGTCATATATGTATGTGATTATGTATACACATTGGTGCATTTTCTATATAGATTAATCTCCTCCTCCTTTAAGATATGCATTTCAATTTGGGGTATGGAAGAGGGGGAATGTAAGTAAGATATAACAAAAATTCAAATTGTCTTTTTTTGTACAAGTGAAATGATGATTAATATTAATGTAGAGTTGTAAATTGAGGAAGTTCCTCTTTTCTTGAGGGTACTTTTTTAAAGTCTTGTCTTTTCAAATAAATCCTAGGGTAATTGTAAAAGTTCAAAATAAACCAAACTAAAAAATTACAAGTATAGAGTGTGTACTTTGTAATATTAATATCAATTTGTAAATGCCTAAAGTTATTGTGGGGTTATTTAGTTATAATGGTGCTAGTGTATTTATCTATTTATTGATAATTGTTACAGGGTAATCTCTTATTGGTGTGTGTTCTTTTATGATGTCACTCTTTAACTTGTACAATGTGTCATTACTCTTTTTCCAACTCCACCTATCACTTTCTCATCCCTTTGGGTACATTTATTTACAATTCTATAAATTTTCTTTATTATGTGCATGGTTTCCCCTTGCTCCTAGTTTTCTACCCTCCCTGCCTATTTCTATGATTTTTGGGGTCTTCAAAACTTTTGCGAGACATTGAACATTATTATGTCATGTGAAAATGGTATTTTTCAAGTGATAAAAATTAGTTTTCCTTTTATTTTTTTTTTAATATAAACCCCATTTTAACAAATTTGTGCTTCTTTTGGTAATCCTTCCCAGTTGTTGAAATTCATATTCATAACCAATAAGCTCCTTATTTGATTTCAAAGAGTTTAAAAATATTGTGGTACATTAATAAATTTAAGATAGACAAAGGATACCAAAAATTTATTTAGTTTTTAAAATAATGATAGTGAAGCTATAATAGAAGAATGCATTTTCTTCCTAAGTCATTAAAATACTAGAATCCCAAATTAAGAATTTTTATATTCATTATAGTATAAAGTATTTTTTACATGCATAGAATGTTTGCACACATAGATCACGAGGGAATCGAAAACCAAATCAAAACATGTGGCATGATCTCATATTAGCATTTTAAATATTAGTTAAAAGGACCCAATATATTGTCCCACACCAATGGGTATAAGGGTTAAAGTATGAGGGTTTTCAAAATAATATTAAGAATAGGGTGGTGAAGTAGTGAGGTGGAAGGATTAATCAATGGGTAAATGGAGACACCTTTAATTTGAATCATTTTCGTTATGCATTTTCCCAATATAATGGTATTGTTTTTAGAAAATCAACATGATTTTCCAGAGTAATAGATCTACATAACTCTCAAATTATGGTGACATCCTTCATAATATCAGTGCTAAGATATAGTTATTTTCATTTTATCCAAATTTTATAAGAGAATGGATTCTAAGGATATAAATAAATTAAACTAACAATAATGCAACCAAACATGAAATTGAATAGTGTGAAAAAAGTAGATATAAAAGAAAGGAAGCGAGATATCAAATCATAGATACTTAAGGTTTGTACATCTTGAGTCTAGTATGAATTTCATCAATATTTTAAGAAAATATAATAATGTTTTATTAAAAAAAAAATTCAATCCAACACCTTTTCATATATATGTTTTTTAAATCTAAGATATTAAATCAAATGTTGAAGAGGTGAAAATAGAAAGTGTTATAAATAATGCCATAGGAAAAAAGGGTACTTTGAATATATGGTAAAATAAAGGGTATTTTATAATTAAAATGTTGTATTGGGAGGTGGTGTTAATAGCATAAGATTAATACATATATTTTAAGAAAAGGAATATTAATTATTATGCTTCAAACACACATGATAAGCCACAAGTTTATAGATTTTATTCGTTGTGTCAAGGATAGAGGGTATAATGAAGGTCAACCTTTTGCTAATATTTTTGAACCAAATAAACACAAAATATGAGTTTAGGAACAAAACAAGTAATTTTTTTAAAATATATAACCAAACACAGATAATAAAAGAATCAAAATTAAAACAAAGAAATATTACAAATGGAACAAACATTCTCTCTCTCTCTCCCTATGACTACAAAAGAAATAAGAATGACACACATTAGACCTTACATGGACTTGACACTAATCTATTTTATTTATTGTTGATGCATAAGCACTTACACTAGCTTATAAATTCTCCTCCAACTCAAACCTTCTTATTATTGTGTGTGTGTGTGTGGACATGCGTGCATGTGCTTGTGTGTGCTTGTGTGTGTGTGTGTGTTGGTGGGTGGGTGGGTGCATGAGAATGCGCTCGTGTGTGTGTGTGTGTGTGTGTGTGTGTGTGTGTGTGTGTGTGTGTGTGTGTGTGTGTGTGTGTGTGTGTGTGTGTGTGTGTGTGTGTGTGTGTGTGTGCGTGCGTGCATGCGTGCGTGCGTGCGTGCGTGCGTGTGTGTGCGCGCGCGCGCGCAACACATGCGCAGACACACACACATCGATGGAACTCCTTGGATTGAAATAGAATTCTGATTTATCTTAAAAACACCCTGTATGGGAGTTTGAACATTTGTGGTCCATTCCTTGTATTTTGCATTTATCACCATGGAAAAAATTTCTTACTTTACAAAATATGTTTTTTATCTAAACATATTAATGTATATTTGAGTTAATAAATTTTTTAATCAAGATACATATAGTTCTCTATCTAATTGACTAAAATCACTTCTTCTATGTCTAGGATCTTAATGAATTTCAATCACTCTTTGAAGGTAACCTACTGAATTGTAAATTGAGCCTACTCTCATATGAGAAAGTCTTTAGAATTTAAAATGCTCCACAATTGTAGTACTAATAGGATGTTATTGCATAAAATACTCCAACTATGATTTCTTCATAATAATGCTTACAAATGTAAACTAAATGTGGGGAAATAATTTTTTCATTAGTGGTAAATTTATGGGGCTCCCTTCCACCCTGAGAGGATCCTCCATATTTTATAGTAACCTAGTTATTTTTAGAAAATCATTATTTGGTAAATATAGATCACAATATCCTCATTCACTGCAACAATTGGACCATATGAGTTTGCACTATTAATTCAAGTTTCACTCACACATGTTAAAGTTTTCATCATATACAACTTGTTTAAATTAATTGTATTTCAACCCATTTTATAGTGTAATGTTTATATTTATTTACTAACTGTTGATGTTAGAAGGTTCTAGATTTGAATTAATGGTGAAATTTATTAATGACTTAATGGTAATGTATTTAGTGACTTAAGGGAAACAAATTTGTGACTTTAGGTGAGATGTTATATATTTTTTTTTTGTGACTTAATTTTCTACTTTTATCCACATTTTAAGGGGTGTCATATGAGAGTGATATAGTCTTTTGGTGTGACTTAATTTTCTAATTTTACCCTCATCATAAGGGGCATGAAATGTGAGTGTCTTTGGTGTGACTTAATTTGTGGCTTTTAGATCCTTTTTAAGGAGGTGACATTGGGGAATATCTAGATGTGTCATCATTACTAAGGTATCATATTTATTGGGGTTATTTAGTGGTATTCGGAATATCTAGTGTTTCATCATTAATAAAGTCACAAATTAACTTAGAGACAAACTTAGATTAGTCTATTTAGTTATAGAATATTCCACTAAAAAAATATAATCTTGTAAGAGGGAGTGAAGAACATATTAAGTTTAGAAACATGAAATCATAAATACTAAATGAGGCATCATAAGCATACCAGTTACACTAAAAAAACCAATGCAAAACCGCAGGCACTAATATAACAACTTAAATAACAAAATTGATACCCTAAATACCAATGCCAAACCCTAAAAATATTGCCACCCTAAACACAAATGTTTCAACCTAAAAACTGATGGAACTTCCTGAAAACTAATATGATAACCTAAAAAAATGTGAAACACTAAGCACTAATGTGACACCATAAACACTAAAATTAAACCTTGTAAAAAAACACAAAACCATAAGCATAAATGCCACCATATATAAAAAAATTTACATCCCTAAACACCAGTAAGATACCCTAATTATTGATGTCAATATTTGGGCAAAAATATAATGTGTATCAAAATGTGAAACAATAAATGAAAAAGTGACACCTTAAACACTATTGTGACACTCTAAATGAAGCTAGAGTGACACCTTAAATTCAAATTAGACAATATAAAGTTCAATGTAGCACATTGATCAAACATGTGAAACCATAAAAACAAATTTGAAAATATAAACAAAAATGTGGGACCCTTAATACCTATGTGAAACCCCAAACACTAATGAAACACCTTAGACAACAAATACAATTCAATAAACATAAATTTTAAACTATAAAAACTAAGTAAAAACCATAAAAAATAATTTGACACCATAAAAATTTTGAGTAGAAAATATTGTTTTAAGGAGAAAAAACACAAATGATGTGTGCACGGGAACAAGGTGTACTTGAAGGTGCGGAAGGAAAGGGAAGGAAACACGTGCTAGGACAAGCTAATTCGGGACTTGGCCATTTTCATGGATGCAGACTATTTTTGGAAGATAATGTATGGAGAATACATCAAGAAGGAGACTTTCACTACACGCAAATGCTCTTTTGGTAACGAGCGTTTGATAAGTATCATGCATGAGTTCAAGATAATAATAGGATTACTTCTTCTAGTTAACTATAGGATGTCTATTACTAGCATACTTACATGTGTGCATGTTATTGTAAAGGCACATGGCTATTATCATCATGCAACCTATTTTAGGAAGTGCGTAGGAAGTGAAGGGAAAGTCCACACCCCTATAAATATATAGTGAACAATGTAATTAGATAGACATATTGAATAGTGAATTATTGTAGAGTTATGTTGTTGGATTTGATACGTGCATAACTTATGGTGATGCTTTATAATGTAAGAATCTTCTATGTAAATTACAATGTTTAATATAATGGAGTATATTGGATGGATAATGGTTTTAAACATTATTGTAATTGGTTTTTTCATGGTTAATCTTATTAAATTTATCGTTTAGTTCATGATTCTCTAAGATATAGATTTGGAATATGCTCTGTGGAATGTTTATGTTTATTTACGATTCTAAATATGATGTACCTTCATTAAACTAACATCCTACGCAAGAAACTCTAAAGAGGGGCCTAGTACCTTTGCACGCTTCGGGTGAGTGCTCAGCTCAGGGTGGGTGATGTTCCAATGTGCTTGGGTTTTTATGGGTTTGATATAATAGATTCTAGGCTGCATCATTGGTTCCATTGTTGGGACCTCTTTTTCAGTTGTTTTGAGGATGTTTTGCGATGAAGACGTACCGGTTGACCTTAGCAAGTGTTGACGAGTGGATAAAGGATCTGGAAGAAGATTACACTTGGAGGTTTAACATTGGATTGGAGTTTGACGCACGCATGTAGGTGGAGTAGAATTTGTATGACTATTTGTATGAGATATTCTTTGCTTTTTTTCCAGTAGATTTGTACGAGTGGCTAGTTTCTTATGCATCTAAATTGAATTGGAGGTATCACATACTTATTTGGGTGCAGGAATAATTTCAGGCCCTTTATGATGCTGATATGATTTGGACGCACACTATGAATAGTTATATTTTGGAGTACTCAATTTCAAATTATTCTTTTGCAGTGGTAGATGAGTTTGAGTTTTTACATTATCCAAGGGGGACTTATTTTTAAGGCATTCCATTAGTGATAAGAATATTTATGGTAACCCTAAACTTGGAAGAAAAATCGATGGCTAGTTAAACCCCACAACATGTGGGGGAAAGAACAGTTTTGGTGAAAGATGGTGGACCTAGCGGTAGAGAGGAAGAGGGAGGAAAGGAGGCTTATGTATAAAGAGGTATGTGAGAGGAAGATAGAAAATTAATGTGGTATTACAGAGTGAATGAAATTGATGAGAGTGATGGTTCGTGAAGGATTTGAAGCTCATGCAGGAGGCATAAAGCCAGAGCATCTAGAACTCCCCTGTTTGGGCAAGCATAATAGAGAACCATCCTCAGCCTTAGATGGGAACCCAATAGTAGAGATGACATGGGCTACAGTAACACATCTGAATCTACCTAGCAACCTAGCCCTTGCAGTTGGATTTCTAGTATCTTGTACAACCAGTAGTCAACAAGCTAGTTTGGGCAGTAGAAGAGTAGGAGTAAGTCATGTAACAAGTACATCTATGGCAAGGTAAACATATTCTTTGATGTTTTGAGGTACCTTTTCAGATGCATCGTCAACACAGAACTTGAGTGCGTAGAATTTTGGACTCACTTTTGGGAGTAGTACCACTTCGCAGACTATAAGAGTTCAATTTAATACCACTATTGGGACATAGGGTAGTACATCCACTGGTCCACTTCTGGCTATAGGTGGAGGATCATGCGACATATGTGGCTCTAGTTGTTTTGGAGGTAAAGGTAAAATAGGAGGTTCTAGATCATGTGGGCAGGGTTCACACCAACCCCAGAATATTTAAATAAATATGTATCTTCTTATTCGAGAGTATAGGGGCATAGAATATGTTGTTGAACACATGCACATGTGTGAGATAATGTGGCATGTAAAAGAAGTAAATGGTGTATGAACGCATGGCAAGTCAATTTGCAACTACATTACAGGATGTACACATAGTTGGCATATGAACTTTGAGCCTGATCAGAATTCCATAGATTATCAAGCATTAAAGGATGATTTTGTTAAGGAGTTTCATAGCCCTAAGTTCGAGTAGAAGAGTATAAGCACACTCAAGGATATTAATTAGGGCACTGCTGAGAGCGTTCAGGAATATGATTCCCATTTTAAGACACTATTGTCTAAATTGTCTTATGATATTCATGTAACCCAACATGCACAGTGGTTCATTGGGTGCTTGATCACACCTTTTAAGAGGATGATGTCACATACAACTTATACGGACCCACATAGAGCACTTGAATAAGATTTATGCGCTAAGGTTTTTGGGAGTATAGACAATAGACCCATTCCTGGAGGCACAAATTATAGCTATAAAAAAAGTTACAGAAAGTATTAGTAAATTCAACACATGAGATGTGCACTGGGATTTTGTGTACAATTTTTGAAGTGGAAGGGCACACCAAAGATAGTTGTCCTCATAGATCAGTGCATTCATTGCTACTGGACTGTAGGATATGTCTTTTGGACCATGATGTAAACTAATGCCCATTATTACAATGCGCGATTTAAGGAAGAATGTATCTTGTTATTGAAAAACATTTCGGTCCATGAATCATGATACAAAAGATTGTAGGTTGATTGGTCATATCCATGATGCCATAGATATATGTGTTCGACAGTCTGGAGTATCAGATAACTTTAAATGAAAAATTAAGCACTATGATTATGATCACACTTAAGTGCATTATGATCAGAGCGAAGGGCGCTTTGAAGGAGGTCGTGGTAGAGGTCAAGAATAGTATGGTGGATTTAGGGGTTGAGGCCATGGTGGTGGATGAGACGATTTCCCTCATAGAGCATGTTTTACATGCGGATATCCTAACCACTATAGGCATGAATGTCCTTAGAATATTACTTGTTAGTTTTTTGAGAAGAATCAAAACTATGAGGAATGACTAGACTTATATAAGCATCTTAGCAAGCAACATAAATATGAGAAAAAGGGATCAAGGATGGTCAGAACACATCGCACTGTGGAAAATCAGTAGATGCCAAATCTAGCACCAGAACATGAGGTATTACCTGTGAAGATTACTACACGCATTGAAGCTATGCGTTCTAGAGAGGCATTACACCTGAAGCCTACCATCACCGAGGAGGAAGTTTACATGCAAGGTACCTAGATCCTGGACATTAGAAAGAGGTTTATCAAGAAACCATGGAGGTACTCAGAAATATTTAGGGTGAAATATAGTGTTTGAAGGAACAATCACGGAAGTTAGAACAAAATAAGGCAGTAGAGAAAATTCAATCCAATATTGATGACTTGAAAGAGGTATGGAAAATGTTGCACTAGGAGAATATCATTCCATTATTAGGGAATTAGCTAAAGGGAAACACTCTATGCATAGGTATAGAGAATGGATGACAGATCTTTCCTGCTAATATTCCCCCTCATAACTTGGATTATGAAAAGGAGATCACTCTGAATGTTGTTGTGGATGGGTGGCTCTTTAGTAATATATTGATTGATATAGGTGCGGAAGTTAATGTGCTTACTTTAGATGCACGGGTACAGATGGGAATAACTCCATTATAGCCATCCTCTAATGTATTATTAATGGCCAATCAAACTAAGGCCACTCCCATAGGAGTTTTATAGGATGCATCCATTACTATACAAGGTGCCAAGTTCAATATGGAATTTGAGGTCTTAGCATTTGTAGAATCAAAAAACTTCTCAGCTCTACTTGGGAACCCTTGGTTTTATGCAAATAATGTTGATTTATGGTTTAACAAGGGGCATATAAGTTTCGAGAACAAGAAAGAAAGAGTAATTATCCCTTTGAC
Source organism: Taxus chinensis (assembly GCA_019776745.2). Classification (NCBI taxonomy): domain Eukaryota; kingdom Viridiplantae; phylum Streptophyta; class Pinopsida; order Cupressales; family Taxaceae; genus Taxus; species Taxus chinensis. Next base: position 194,744,544 of record CM034147.1, on the reverse strand, counting down.
AGATGGGAAATAAGTGTCGTATGTTGAATCTGTGAGCGAGGAAGAACTAAACAAAATTTACGTATGTGTCATTCGGGACCCAAAATTACTTGGGGGCCATCAAAGGAAGGAATTGTCGATTGGGAAAATGCACAATCTATTAGTGATACTACAAATATTTCTTGTGACAATTAGACACATGGTACATATGAGATGGTTTGACACGAAGTAAGATGTGCATTTGCGTAGAGAAGCAAACCTCGATGTATTCGGAGGATAGGTAACAACCCTGTACCTCAGTACACTAGAGAAGAAGATGCTATGGCATTCATGTGTGCCATGGATGAGAAGTGGAAAAATCAAGTGGAATGAAGGAATATGTTAGTATATACCTTACGCGGGAAAACAAGGTGCTGGTGGATGGTTCACAGGGATAATCTTATGGAATGGAATGAAGTCAGAATTTCTCTAATCAATTGGTTCTTCAGGAGAAATGCACCTACTACAATCTTCATGTATCATGGTAATCAACCTGTTCAACACAAAATTCAATAGTGTGAGAGACTATGGATAGAGGGGCAATAAGATTTACCACCTTCACTTTTGGTGTACAAAATTTATTCCACTTGATAAGGTTGCACACGAGCCTGGTATGTTTATATAGAGTTGTATAGGGAGAATTAAAATTGGAAGGACTTGATTGTAGGAATGACCCTTACTTTTGAATACTTCTCTAATAAACATCTGGTGGAAGAGGCATTAACGGTTATAAAGTTCTTAACTATGGGAGATAGTGAAAAGACTAAAGAACTCATTCAAGATTTATTTGGTGAGGCGGCCTCAGGAGTGCGTTTTGATTAAGTAAAAGACATAAATGCCACACTACTTAAGTGCGGTTGTTGTGAGAAAGAAAAAGGAAATATGGTCTACATATTGTATGATGAAGTAGTAGAAAATTTAGATATAGATCATTCATAAGGTACATGCGAAGTGTTAAATAGTGTGGATAGGAACGCACACACCTATAATGAACCTATGGATACCAAGAAAGTGAGCATTGACGTGGATGTTGAACCTAAGGAGGAAACACTTGGGGATTATTGGGCTGATTCTGAAGTGGAAAAGATAAAAGGAGTGCATGAGTCATTAGGAGAGATGAAGATTAAGCTACCATGAGTCATTAGGAGAGATTGAAAGATGTAGCCAATTGATCATCTCTTTAAACATCAAGAAGTGTGTGTTCACTACACCTTTCAGAACTTTGTTAGGGCACATCATCTCAAAGGAAGGTTTGTTATTGGATCTAGCTAAGGTCGTAGTTATTGGATGCCTGGAAGAGCCTACTGGTCAGAGTGAGGTGCGCATATTCTCGAGCCACATAGGTTATTATAGAAAGTTTATCAAATGATATGTGAAGATTTTCACACCCCTGGAAGACTTACTAAAAGGAAAAGGGATGTTATATTGGGGAGAACTGCAACAACGTATTTGAGGTGTTGAAGGAGAGACTTACAACAACATCTATTCTACATTTTCCTTCATGGAACTAACCATTTCATGTACATGTGGATGCCTTTGGAACAACTATTGGCACGGTGTTACCTCAACCTGGAGAGGATATTATAGACCATCCTATATGTTTTGATAGTATAAATTTGACTCCTACCAAGTAGAATTATACAACAACAGAGCATGATGCCTTGTTGATTATCTACGTGGTGCATAAATTTAGACAGTACTTGTTAGCAACACCCTTTTTATTTTATACTGGACACATGACATTAAAATACTTGGTAAATAATCCTGTTTTATAGGGTGAATATTTCGATGGGTGCTATTATTCTAGGAATTTGACTTCACAGTTGTGGTAAAACCAGGAAAAAGTAATTATGGTCTAGACCACTTATAAAGGATTTAATTAGGGGAGGATATGCAGACAATTAAAGATACAATTCCACATGCACAATTGTACAAGTTACATCACATGCCTTCATAATTGGAGGACATTGTTGTCTTTTTACGCATGGGTATGGTGCCAGAAGGAATGAAAGCATTGGAGAAGAAACAACTTGCAATTCACATGACACCCTTTATATTGATCAGTGGAGATTTATACAAAACAAGCCGAGAGGAAGTATTGTGTTGGTGTGTACTGGAACATGAGCACACAGATAGCATGGAAGAGGCCCATGGTGTTATTGCAGGTGGGCACTATGTAGGTGATGCCACTGTATGCAAGATTCTACTCGTTGGATCATGGTGGAAGACCATGTATAATGATTGTAAAGAATATTGCAAGGCGTGTGATCACTTTTAGTGCCTTGGAAAACCTGGGCAAAGAGATGAAATGCCTTTTATGCCTATTGCTAGTACAAATCCATTTGAGAAATGGATTATAGACATTATAGGTCCTATTTTACCAGCAACGTGTAGAGATGGATCATGTTATATCATCACTTGCAGATATTATCTTACAAGGTGGGCAGAAGCACCAACTACAAAAGATTGTACAATAGCTACAACAACCAGGTTCTTATGGGAAAATGTTCTTACTAGGTATAGATGTCCGCTGAGCTTGACAAGTGATATGGTCACACACTTTTTGAATGAGACAATCAGTATGTTACTGGATGAATTTATGGTTACGCACCACAAGACTACACCCTATCATCCTTAGGCAAATGATACTACTGAGGCCTTTAACAAGATATTAGGCCAAACCTTGAAAAAAAATTGTGATGTTGGAAGGAAAGATCAAGATGATAATTTTTTTTTCTGCTTTGGGCGTATAGAAAAACCTACAAGAGGTTGAATAAGGCCACACCCTTTTAGTTGGTATTTGGTGCAGAAGTAGTTCTTCCTATGGAATTCATGTTACCTTCTTTGCGTATTACACGCACTGGAGGTATAGTTGATGAGAAAGCATTAGAAGAATGAATTGACATGTTAATATTGTTTGATGAGAGGTGCACCATAACATGTTGGAGTCAGAAATAGGAAAAGGATAGGAAAAAGGCATGGCATGACCAAAACATCAGGGGCAAGAAGCTTGAGGTTGGACAAATGGTATTAATTTATGATTTTAAGTTTCTGCACCATCCAGGAAAGCTTAAGGTGCATTGGTTGGGACCATATGTTATCACTCATATATTTTACTCAGGAACTTTCTAGTTAGAGGCACTTGATGGAATGCAGTTACCTAATTACTTTAACGGTAGTAGGTTGAAGCCCTAATATAAATAAGTCTTCTTGGTGTTTGTAATAAGGCAATGTTTCTATTTAGTATAGGTTTCCCTTTTTATATTTCCTTTAATGTATTTCCTCCTTTCTCGCTACACTTTGTCAATTTAGTTTTTTTTTTGTGTAATAAGCACATTTATGCATTGGAACTTAATTACAATCTGAAGTATTTTTATGCAGAGAGGACTCCACATACCATTGGTGTGGGGTTATTGTTATTTTTTATTCACAAATGGGTACACATGAGAATAAACTGTTACAGGTGTTATTCAAGTATGGAAAGGAGTTGTTAGAAAGGATATTACTTCTAAAGAAGACCATAAATGGAAATGAATGAAGGGATAGTGTAACATGAGGTAAGCAACAACCATGGAAGCTACGATGAGAAGGCACAATGGTGAGGTACTTGGTGCATGGAAGCATGCAAAAGATAATTTTGTAGCCATAATGTAGGAAGGCACACAAGAAGGTTATGATTGGGGCACAAAATTGTTCAAGAATTTTGAAAATGGTCAATTAATGAGAGGATTGTTGGTAGGTGAAGGATAAAAAATGTACTAAATTTTTCAAAATTTATATAAGGATGTGATGCATGTTTATTTTTACCTTTGGAATCACAAGTATTTGAGCAATCTTAGTGCAATCGAGCCAAGTGAATTGTGTTTAGGTGCAGATATTTGTGAAAGTAGATGTGGAGAGAATATTTTTGTGCTAAAAAGGCTTGTGTCCCCATTGGTGAAGGGTTTGAGCGAAGAAAAAGTGTTGAGAAGGAGCTAGGGCATGCGGGTTTGAGCTAAGGCACGTGATTTTGAGCTAGGGTTTTAAATTACTCGACATAGAAGAAAAAAGGTGGGATTTTTATGATGGCACTAAAGAAATCACCTGCACCAGGCACAAGAGAAAAGAAAAAGGTGGAAGTTGAGGTTGAAATTACTCCTAAGAAATATTTTTTAGAGATGCAGTACCTGGAAGGAGTAATAGTCACACAAGATTAGGATTCCCACATCCGCAGATGTAAAGTAAATGACTACAACCACCACACCACTAATAACAATGGAGAGTTGGATGCTTTGCTGAATAAGAAGACCAACAAGTATACACTGGAAGATATGCTAGTGTATGATGAGGTTGGGGAAAAATTGCTTAAGCAAGTAGGAGTTTATCAACTGTATGACCTCCCATATTTTGGAAAACATGAACCTCTATACCAATGGCTTATGAGAAAAGTCCATGAGGAATTCTTCTATTTCACCGTACATAGTGTTAGGCTCACAACAACCCTAATTGTCAAATTAACAGGATTGAAGGGCATAAGGATAGACATTGTTAGTGATTTGACTGATAAAACAATGGTTATTGCCACAAGAAAGGATTTGGGGTATACCAAGGGTCCACGTGGAATGGAAATCTACAGTTTGAGGTAGTACCATGTGGTGCAAGTAGTTACACATCTTCTCACCAAGATGAATGATCAAGGGAAATGGTCACGATTAAATACAATATGGCTTTATATTATAAAGAAAATTTCCCAGGGAGAAATCTACAACTTGGTTGTGTATATTGTAGAAACCATTATTGAGGAGGCACGCACAGGCAAAAAGATAAGTTTTTGTGCCATCCTCTTATCTCTTGTATTTTTAGAAATTAGAGTTCCCGATGGGCAAAAGAATAAAATTTGGGAATACAATACTGAGAAGAAGTCCCTCGTGGAAAGGTTTGAGAAATATTTATGTGAAGGAACAATGAGGGGCCCATTCAAAAAAAGGAAAGAAATGTGGTATGACCTACTTCACATGGAATTTGTGGAAGAATGGCGCATTCTAAATGAACTAACTTCGATAGTAGAAAACACAATACAGTTTGTAGTGTATCAACCCTTCTACATCGTGCAATTTTCCATGAAGGATGGGACATGGATTCCATGGTGCAAACTACCATAGGCCTTCACAACGTGCTACTTATAGGCTTCAGTTCACATGTTTTCTGATGTGCACCGACTTAACTTCAATGCAAAGAAGGTAGATTGTGACTACCACACCCTGAGAAACACATATGTATATCCGGGTCGGTCTGCCTACATTGAGAGGATAATTTTAGATGTCATAGGTATGAAGCCAGTAAGTTTGGCTATTGGGGATAGTGGAGCCATGCTCATATATCTTCATCTCGGGCCTAGGCAGGAGAATAATAAGTATGTGGAGAGTGAATTCATGCTCCCTGAACTTTCTAAGGACAAACATACAATGGAGAATGTGTCATCTCCAAAGTCTCTTGTGACCATATAGATAGATGAGGAGGAAGAGGAACATGAAGATAGTTGAGGCTTAGATCATAGAGGCCAGAGGTAGCCCACAGACAAAGTGGAGAGTGAGCATACATATACTCTACCATAGGTGCAAGAAGAAGAAGATGATGTGGACATGGATGTAGTCCTTGAAGAGCGATAGTATAAGAAGGTATTCAGAAGAACCATGACCCAAGGCGCGGGAGCACCATAGCCTCTAAGAAGATCACCTAGACTCTCCCCACAGAAAGAGTCACTTGAGAAGAAGAGAAGGAGAAAGTTGAAGGTCGATGAGAAGGTGAAAGATTCTGAAGAGAGCGGACCTAGAACCCTAGTGCAACAAGAAGATATGGAGGAACCCAGAGATGAAGAAATGAAATATCAAGAGGAAGGGATGAAGGAATTAGAAGATACGGTGTAATAGCAACCCAATGCACACCTAGAATCTCCCCACAGAAAGAGGCACTTGAGAAGAAGAGAAGGAGAAAGTTCAAGGTAGATGAGAAGGTGAAAGATTCTGAAGAGAACAGACCTAGGACCCTAGTGCAACAAGAAGATGTGGAGGAACCCAGAGATGAAAAAATGAAATATTAAGAGGAAGGGATGAAGGAAGTAGAAGATACGGTGTAATAGCAACCCAATGCACATGTTACTACTCAGGAATAAGAAGGGCTAGCTCTAAACAATGTCACTTAGGTTCTTAAGGGGTGAAAAAAAGGACAACAAGTGAAGAATATGTTGTGCCAAGTATGGGCTATGCTAAGGACATAAAAATAATCGTCTGAGCCCGATTTGAGAGTATAGTAGGCCTTAAGGAATTATATGGATGGGATTTAATGGATCAAGACATGGCCACCATGCACATAAGGAAACAATTATCCTAGTCCATGCAGACCCATATGGATGAGCCATTTTTCGACGTCTACGAGTAATCTTGTGTATCAAGGAGAGTGAACAAGGCACCCCAAAGTAGACACATGATAGTCAAACCTAATCTAATGTCTGATGAGTAGGTGAGAAATAATTTGGTTAAGGTATCTGTAGAGGTGTCACGAAGGAACATTGATAAGGTTGCAACCATTAGAATGCTACTTGAAGAAAACATGACAAAAACTGTAGAAATAACACGTTTAAAAAGAGAAAAGGACTTGGAATAGAAAAAATAATGAGGCCTTAATTAACATGGTAGAAGAAATTGGTGACTATGTATAGAAAGCAAGACCTTATCTTGAGTCTAAGGTACTTGAGAAGTTTCCTTAGGCTACGCATTATGTGTGCACTTTGGTTAATTTGGTGCTAGAAGATGGACCAATTCAAATTCCAACGCCAAAGGATCCTTAACAAGAAGAAGAAAGAGCAAGGGCTTCCGTGGTTAGGAAAATTTCAAATTATTAGGCATTACTCCAAACTTTGAAGGATGAACTAAAGAAATCCAACTAATCTTTGAATATTTGTGTGTCACTAGAAGTAATGATAAGGATCATAACTTTGGTTGAAGATAATGATGTTATGAAGGCCATGAAAGGTGAAACACTAGGTTGTGCAAAAAGATTGGCACTTGTGAAACAAAAGTGTGAATCCCTTGCAGCAACCCAAGATCCACATAAGGAGAGAATAGATGAGATTGAGAAGCACATAATGTAGAAGATATATCTTCACGAGGGAATTATGTCTTCTATGGCCAATGTTGTCAAAGTAATGTAGAATGAAAAGGAAAAGATTACTCAGGAAAAATTGGAAGCCATTTCCACAGACATCCCAGAGAAAACAAGGATTGTGTTGGATAAATGAAAGACATTGGAGTGTGAGATTAAAACAAAATATTTATAATTGATCCTCCCGGTTGAAGAGGGGGATGTTGCAGAGTAAAGGTCTATTCTTTTATACAGTGATCCTTTACATTCTTTCCACTAATATTATTTATTCTTTGGGAACATCAACAAGAATCCCCATTGTTGGGATGACAATGTACTTTAGTGTGGGGTAATGTTGAGCACACAATATTTTCCTAAGGAGAAGAGACACAAAGGATGTGTGTGTGGGAACAAGACATACTTGAAGGCACGAAAGGAAAGGGAAGGAAACATGCACACCGACAAGGTGATTTGGGACTTAGCCATTTTCATGAATGCAGGCTATTTTTGGAAGTTAACTTGCGGAGCACACATCGAGATGGAGAATTACATGACACACAAATATTATTTTGGGCATGAGTGTCTAATAAGAGCCATGCATGAGTTTAAGATAATAATAGGATTGCTTCTTCCAATTAACTATAGGATGTCTATTATTAGTGCACCTGCATGTGTGCATGTTACTGTAAAGGTGCATGGGTATTATCAGTATGTGACCTATTTTGGGAAGTGCATAGGCTATGAAGGGAAATTCTCCACCCCTATAAATATATAGTGAATAATGTAGTTAGATAGATATGTTGAATATTGAATTATTGTAAAGTTATGCTGTTGGATCTGGATACGCACATAACTTATAGTGATGTTTTGTAATGCAGTAAGCTTCTATGCATTACAATTTTTAACATAATGGAGTATATTGGATGGATAATGGTTTTAAACATGACTGTAACTGGTTCTTTCATGTTTAATCTTATTGTAGTTATTGTTTAATTCATGATTCTCTAAGATCTAGATCTGGAATATGCTCTATGGATTGTTTATGCTTATTTATGATTCTAAATATGATGTACCTTCGTTATACTATCATCCTGCACAAGCAACTCTAAAGAGGGTCCTGGTACCTTTTCGCGCTTCGGGTGAGAGCTCAACTCAGGCTAGGTGATGTGTCAGCACACCTGGGTTTTTATGGGTTTTATATATTAGATTCTAGGTTGCATCAAAATAAAAATTTAAAACTTTAATAAATATGAGAAACCCTTATTACAACTCCTTAAACACATATGTGACACCATAAACACTAATGTAACACACCAAAGAAAAATGTTACACTTTAAAAACCAATCTAATACGTTAAACAACAATACAATACCTTAAAAAAATGTAATGCCCTAAATATAAATCAATCACACTAATACCAAATGAGGCACCTTAAAAAAAGGTAAAACACTAAAAAATTAATGTTACATATTAGCAAACAAATCTAACAACTTTATCTACAATGCAACACCCTAAACACAAAATGTAACCCTAAATAACTAATATAACCCATTAACAATTGAATGTAAAACCACAGAAAAAAAAATGCAGAAGCTAAACAAGAAATATGGTACCTTAAATACCATTGTGACACCCTAAAAAATAAATGAAACAACCTTGACACCAATGTGATGCCCTAATGTCATTATTTTTGTTTGATATATTCTTCTACAATACTTGATGCAACCAAGAAATAGATTAATTTCACAAGGAAGTAAAATATAATATATATAGCTCATAAACACTAACACAAAACCATTATACATTATATTTTACTCACCCATGAAATTAATTGATTTTTTGGTTGCATGTGGATGTAAATCAAGACATATTGAACCCCCTAATGACATTAGGGTGTCCCACATTTTCTAAGGTTATTAATTTTATAAAATATATTTCATTTAATATAATTTGGGTGTTGTATTGTTGTTTAGGGAACCTGTTGCACTAGTCTTTAGTCTATAGCATTGTTATTTATGGTGTCATATTTGTGTTCAAGTTTTTTTATTCTTTTTTTAGATGTTGTACTTGTGTTTAAGCTGTCACAGTTATGTTTATGGTGGAACATTTGTATATCGTAATGTATTTGTGTATAAGGTGTTATACTTGTATCAATTTTTTAGCATTTCACATTTTTGTTTAGGTTGTTAAACTTGTCTTAATTACATTGTATTTGTATTTACACACTCAAATGACTAAAATAGCTGATCTATAATATTTTATACTATTAATTATACTAGAATTATCAGCAACACAATTGTAGATGCATGCTAATATAATCACAAAAATTACATACTTACATTATTTCCTAAAATCCACAAAGGACCCAAATCACATTATAGTTGTGTATAGAGGATAGGAGCAAAAACAACTTGATGAAAATTGAGTTTCATTACAATTTATAATAATTAGATTAAGTGAATACAATGCTTGCTCAATCAATAATATTATATCTAAAACATAAAAAAGCATGTGCCATTGCACACTAATATTCTCCATTGAATCATTCAACAATTTTATATTAAATATCTAGTGATACTAATATTCTAAAGATATATGCATACCATTAAATATAACACATGTTAACATTTTCCTTTAGAAAATATTGTTGCGTTTCCCTTCACCAAAATAGGTGTCACTCTTAAGAATTTTCTTAAATTCAATACTATTATATAAACTGATAAAACATTCACTACTAATTTGAAGCTCCATGAGACCTTATGATTGATGCAATGAATTCAAAAAGATACCCAAATATTTTATGAAGCCTTTTAAAAATACCACAAGTTGTTTGACTACTAGTTCGAATTACTTCAATGTATCTAATGAAACAAATTCCAATCAAATATTTTAATTCTTATAGAACTCTATTTTTAATTTATTTTGAACCCAAAATATTTGTAGGATTCTCTACATATGCAAAATATTTTCTCTTCTTCATTTCAATAAAAAAAATTCCTTCCATACATCAACATAAATTTTTGGTTAAATTCTTTTGATCTTGTACTAATTTTTTTTATTATTATCGAAGAAATTTCATGACGTCTAATGGTCTCCACTCATTACTTACACATTTAAATTATCATTCCATCTATTTAACTTATGCCCCCATGCTTTCAATCCCATTGTCTTTTTTAGACATGGTTATGGGTGACAATTAATGTTAGGATCAAAATACATATGATTAATAAAAACAAAACTAAAAGAAGCATGCAATCAAAGGATAAACCCAATATTTAACGTGGTTCACCCAATTTAAGCTACATCCACCAGAAACAAGCCAAAATTCTCTTTCATTCAATCGTAAGGAATACAATAAATTCTCTCTCTTTTTCATACTACAAAGTGTAAATCTATTCACACACACACACACACACACACACACACACACACAACTTGTGCACCTCTTTGTAAAAAAAAAAATTCAACCACAAGCAACCTAAATATCACATGCTTATAAAAGTCTTTTTCAACCACAAACAACCTAAATATAACATTCTTATAAAAATAACAACTCCAGTCTATTAATAAAAACTCTAATCTATTAATAAGAAAATTCTATTTTTATCCATGACCATGATTTCCTCCCAAAAAATATAAAAAAGAAAACCAAATTGCCACTTTGACTTGCAATCAGGTTACACAACTTCAACAATCTCCTACTTGGAGACCAACTACTACAACCTACTATTACATCTCATCCTCAAACTCTTCTCTGACTTGTTTCTCTTCTTAAAGATCAATATTGAATGCCTACTATAGCCGGAAAATCTTTCAAATTTTCTTTTGTCATTTCCTTTGTCAAAATATCAACAGGATTCTATCTTGTATGGATCTTCTCCAACTTTAGTTGTCCATCCTCCAAAACTGATCTAATAAAGTGATACCTAATTTGTATATGGATATTTCTCAAATGGAATGATGAGTTATTTGTAAGATATATTGTATTATGGATATCACTTAATAACATGTAATCCTCCTTATTTCCCAACTCTTTTATGAATCACTCCATCCACATCATCTCCTTGCTTTATTTTGTAGTAACAACATACTCTACCTCTATAGTAGAAAAGGAAACAATCTTCTACAATTTGGTAATCTAACTAACTATTGTGCCACCAACATTCAATACATTACATGTGGTGATCATCCTACCATCCAAATCTCCATCCATGTACGCATCAACATATCTGTGTAAGGAAACCTATGACCCTCAATAGCACAACAATTTACCACTGGTCCCTCTCAAGTATCTGAGAATCCATTAGACTGCATTATAGTGCTCCTTTCCTAGATTGTTCATGTATATGTTGACGAATCCTACTAAATTGGAAATGTTTGTTATTTTTCATACCATAACATATGTCAAAATTCCAACTGCTGAAGCATATGGAACTGTAGACATATATTCAATCTCTTCATGTGTTTTATGACATTGTTTCTTACTCAACTTGGAGTACCCTCCAAATAGTGTAATCAATGGTTTTTCATCCTGCATCCTAAACCTATCCAACACCATTTTGACATACTCTTCTTGAGACAAATTCATTAGTTTACTCTTTCTATCTCTATTTATTCTCACGCCAAGAATTTTCTTTATTGCACCTAAATCCTTCATGCCATTATGTATTAGCTAATTTTATCTTTAGCTCATTTATATCTTGGATGTTTGACCCTTCCACAAGAATGTCATTCACATAAAACAACAATATAATGTAGGTTCCATTATCTAGTATCTTAAAATAAACACACTGATCTGAATGACATCTAGAGTAACCTTTTTCTATCATGAACCTATCAAATATAAAACACCACTCTCTAGGAGCTTGCTTAAGGCCACATAAGCTCTTCTTTAATTTGCAAAAAAAATTCTCCTTCCCCCTAACTTCATATCCATGTGGCTACTCCATATATATTTCTTCCCCCAAATCACCATGAAGAAAAGAAATTTTTACATCCAAGTGTTTAAGATACAAATCTTCCACAACTACAAAACTTAAAACAGTTCTAATAGAATTCATTTTAACAACAAGAGAGAAAATTTCATCAAATTCTATACCTTTTTCCTATGTGAATCCCTTCACAACAAGTCTTTCCTTGTACCTCTTTTTTCCACCTTCTTCTTCCTTCAACCTGTAAACCCACTTGTTTTGCGATGCTATCTTTCCTCTAGGTAGCTAAACCAAATCCCAAGGATTCTATCTCCTTATCCATGCCATGCTCCCATTTTTTCCGTGTTTCTACCTACATTGATTCTATAAAGTTTTCTTGTTCTCCACCGTACATAAATAAACAATACTAAAGTTGATAAGAATATAATATTTCAGAAGGTCTATTTACCCTAGTATAATGTCTCCAAATATTTTCCAAAGCTTGAGGCTCTTATTGTTCTTACTAATTTTGAGATCTACATAATCAACATCTGTTATGCCAAGATCGATGCCAACTCTTTGTATTTTTTGTATTTGTTGATTTTTAAACCCTTTGAGAACTTCTCTATCTTTTATCTCATACAATTCTACATACTCAGACTTTTCCAACTTTTGGTCTTATAGTTGTTCCCTATACGCAACCATTTCATTCAAAATAACATCCCTACTCCTAACGAATTTATTCTCATCCAAACTCCATAACAAAAATCCAAAATCATCAGTACCATATCCAATGAAGGTAAATTTATTTGACTTAGCATATAACTTGTTCCTATTATCTTTATCAATGTGAGTAAAATATTCACAACCAAAAAATTTCAGAAAAGAGTAGTTTACTTTCTTACTAGTCCAAGCCTCCTCTGGTAATCCTCCTTCTAAAGCACTTAAAGTTCCTCTATTTATCAAGTAAACAATAGTATCTACAACATCTTCCAAAAAATTTAAGGGCAATCTAGCATGAAATATCATGATCCTTGCATGCTCCATGATAGTTTTATTCCTCCTTTTTGACACACCATTTTGGTGTGGTGTTCTAAGAACTGTCTTCACCCTAGATGGATTCCATTATGTTAACAATAGTCATTAAATTCATTGAAGGAGTACTCTCCACCATTATCTTATCTGAGACACCTCAACTTCAAACTTGTTTCATTATAAACCAGAGATTTCTACTTCTATAAAGTATTAAAGACATTAGATTTCTTCTTTATACAGTAAACCCAAACCTTCCTAGTGGCATCATCAATAAAAACAACATAATAATGTGAACCACCAAGAGAAGATACCTAATCCAACCCCCACACATTCATATGAAATATCTCTAACGTGTGCTCCTTATTGGTTGATCCAACCATGAGAAATCTCACACACTTTTGTTTCCCATACACAATGCTTACAAAATTCCAAGCCTGTATTTTTGAAATTTGATAACTTTCCCTATGAATGTAAAATATTCGTTCCCTTCTCACTCATATGGCTAAGTCTGTGATGTCGTAGAGTTGTGTATATACTTGTATCAGCTAATATAGAATAGGGTTTGATACTAATAGTGGATAAATACAAAGTACCTACTTTATTACCTCTTACAACCACAAGAGCACCCTTGGTAACTTTTTAAGAATCTGTTGTAATATTAACCATACAACCCTCATCTCCTACATGCCCTAAATAAATTATATTCCTCCTTAGGCGAGGAACATGCCTGACATTATTCAACACCCAAGTGTTACCATTTTACAATTTAACTTGAACACTGCCTTTTCCAACAATGTTACATGGCTCATCATCAACAAGATATACATGCCCAAAATTCCCTTGAACATAATCTTGAAAATATTGTCTATGAAGAGTTGCATAAAACGAAGCACTAGAATCTAAAACCCAAGATTCTAATTTACTATCCAAAGAAAGAATAAGGGCATATTGTAACACATCACCTGCTACGTTTTCCTCTTTGTTCTTTTCTTGTTGATCTTTCCCTTATTTTAAAAACCAATAATCTTTCTTTGTATGTCCTACTTTTCCACAATTCCAGCATACCGTCTTTCTCCTCGATTTAGATTTCCCCTTCTTAGAAATTCCATAATGTTCAAGAATTTTTTCTTTTTCCTTCTATCTTCCCGTGTTCTCTACACTAAAAGCATTACCGGATGACTCACTTGTGTTTTTTCTTCTCACCTCTTCACTAAGAATCACACCAATAACATCATCAAACTTTAAAGTGTTTGAAATAGAAATAAAATTACTCACAACCATAACCAAAGTATTCCAACTTTCAGGAAATTAGCACAAATTCTTAAGAGCCCTAACTTCATTATCAAAATTTACTCCTACAGATCATAATTTATTAGTAGCCGTGTTGAATTAATTCAAATGATCATTTACTGAATCACCTTCTGACATCTTCATATTAAACAAAATTTTCATTAGAAATACATTATTGGTGGTTGGGGGTTTTTCATACAATTTACCCAATGTTGTCATTAGATCTACCATTGTCTTTTCTTTAGAAATATTTAAATCTATCATATTTTCCAAGAACAACCATATGGCTCCCATTTCCTTCCGATCAAGAACATCCCATTCTTCATCTTTCATAGTTGATGGATTCAAATCTTTTCCTTTCAATGGTAGATAAAGATCCTTCTGATATAAGTAGTCCTCCACTTGCATCTTCCATAGCTAAAAGTTCTGACTGTGAAATTCTCAACCTTGAACTTGTTATCTTCTACCATTGCTCCCATTCAAACAAAATACCCTCCTCTAATATTTTTCTTCCAAAAAAAAATCCTTTCTCTGATAATAGTTATTAGGATCGAAATACAAATGAGTAATAAAAAACGAATTAAAAGAAGCTTGCAATCATAAGATAAACCCAAGAAGTAATGTGGTTAACCTAATTTGGGCTACATCCCCTATAAATAAGCTAGAATTCTTTTTTATTCAGTAATGAGAAATAAAATACAATTCTCTCTGTTTTGCATACTACAAAGAGTAAATCTATGCACATATATATAACTTGTGTAACTATTTTTAAAAAAATTCTTTAACCACAAGAAACCTAAATATCACATGATTATAAATATAACAACTCTAGTCTATTACTAAGAAACTGTTGATTTTATCCATGACCATGATTTCCTCCTAAAAAATAGAAAAAAGAATATCAAACTTCCACTTTAACTTGCAATCACACTCCACAACTTCAACAATTAAGGAATTCATTATACTATAAATGCCTCAAAATACTTTACAAGGGGAATACAATTGTATATAACAAAAATATGAATTACAATGTTAAATAATTTATTAATTAAATCTTAAAATAATTAAAATGCAACACACAAATAGATATATTATAAGTTATATTCTTTATAAATGTATATCCTTATATATCTTCATATTAAATTGTAGTATTTACAAGTATAACATTAAAAAAATGAATTTATTGAATTAAAAAATCCATATTATAATTCTATTATTATTATCTCTAACACAAACATAACACCATGCTTATATTCAATCACAATACCAACCTCTTTACATTGTTTTCCCAAAATTCATTAGTAACACATATAACATTATAAATATGACCCAATCTTTGTAATGTAAGATGTAATATAATTCAATTACAATTGAGTTGGATCCATTTTTATAATTATTGGATTGAGTGAATTCTATGTCATATCATTCAAAATTTCTTTATTTGGAACTCCAAAATCCATGCACCATGTTTCTTCTAGTACACGTATTATTGCACATTGAATTTCTAAATTAAATCATTGTACACTAGTAAAATATATATCTAGTGATTATAACGATATAATTATTTGTGCATTATACTAGATAGAACATATGTTGTGAACACGATCCCTTAGAAAAACTTAGCCTATTATCATGCCAAAAAACAAGTGATCCTCTTACACACTACACAAAAGTCACTACTATTGTGCAAACCGATGAATCCTTTCTTTGTCAATGTAAGGATTCTTATGAATGGTTCTATGAGCTCAATAATATATAACAATATTAAATGAATCTTCTCAAAATATTAAAACCAATTTGACAAAAAAGTTTGAAACAATTATACATGTATAATCATCATTTTTTTCAATCAAATATTTTAATTCTTACAAAACTCTTTCATGATTATTTGGTGTACCCAATTTATGCATGTGATTCACTACAAGCAAAAAATATTAAAACTTCTTCATCTCACTCATGAATTCATTTCTAGACTCAACATAACATTCAGAATAGTTTCCACTTCTTCACAATTATCATTTAGAGGACTAAATTTGCGCACTACTACAATCTTCACAACTGTATATGTGTTTGCATAAAAATAATATATTTATTTTTCTCACACTTCCACAACCTCCGAAGTAATATATGGTAAATAAGGATTGGCATAATATTAAACATAATTGCATTTTATAAGATATTATTTTAAAAATAACAACATATTTCTCATTTACTAAAATTGTAATTATGAAATTTCAAAAACAATAATATCCTATTAAAACTCAAATTCCTTGCCATTGCCTCATGACTTACAAATGTTAGAGTTGGTATTTACCTTAGCTTGTGTTCACCTAGGTACTTTATTTATCTTTATTGTAGTTATCCTCGCCCACTTATGTGTGTAGATATTTCTTTTATCTTATTTAGATATTAGGACATATTATTTAGTTTTTTGGTATAGTTCTTTCCATGATATATGGTATTGACTAGTTCTTTCCTTGATCTATGGTATTGACTAAATCCTTGATTTCTAGTTCTCTCCTAAATCTATGGTCTTGACTAGTTCTTCGATGACTAGTTATTTCCTTGATTTATGGCTTGATCTACTACCTTTACTAGTTCTTAGATTGGTATCCTTTTCCAGTATATGATGGCGATGTTGTATTCTAGCAAGTGTTTGCTGCAGGGAGTGTATTAGTGTATCCTTATCATAAATGAATGATTGTAGAAGAGAATTTCACTTCTTGAGTGACTATTTTTTCCACAAATTTTAAAATATCCTCTTGAAGTCCACACACTTCAAAGAAAATCATATCATTCTCAGAATCAATTATAGATACAAGAATGCAACTCCCAAAATTTTAAGACATCAGTCTCAACCGAAATCGTGTTCACAATTGATCACAACACTCCGTATTTGACACTTTATAATGAGTGCGTATTACAACATGAAAATTTATAATTGTAGTGAAATCCTCAAAATAAATATTTCCAATGGAAATATCATGAAATAATATTAACATTTACAAAAAACGACACTTAAAACTGAGTTACTAATCAAAAGATACAAGCTTTCAATATTACGTTCTACTATTTATTTTAGTTGCCACTAAAACAAAATAAAATTATTTTGACTTCACCACACAAATAAAACGAAAGGGCACTAGAGTTAAGCATCTACTAGTAGGAATCAAAATTTTTAAGCTCTCATATGACCATACCATATGAGCAAGGGCTAAGGATTTGAATGGGTTTTCCCATGGACCCTTGCCAAAAAAGGAAAGAAACGTATTTCCTAAAACCACCTATTTCATGTCGATAGAGAATACTGTGACACAATAGAAAAAAAAAACTAATACCGATCTCAAACACCTGTAAAAAACCTAGAAATTGAATTTATAGGTTTCGCTCTGCTTGACATGAATTTCGAGGTGAACCTTCTCGTGCCTCTACAACAACAATAAACCAAATAAACCAATAGTCGATCTTAGTGTTTTTCTACCTTTTGGATCTAATATAAGCCTTTGTTTTACATAAAACCACATGTAGAAAAAAAATACGAACAATTCCAAAATATATAAATATACAAAGAATTTATTTGCAACATAAAACTTACAGATGGATGTCAACAACAATCTGCTTCTCTAATACTATAAAAGGAACGATAACCAGATTGTACCAAACCAAGAACATAGATGATAATCAAGCACCATGATCAATAAGATGAAATTAATTCACCATAATAAATTTACATAAACATTTGCAAATAAATGATTAACAATAGCATATATTATTATGTAACTTAATAAAATATATTGAGAATGGGCCTTGCTTATATAGGAAAGGAATAACAATCTAAGAACCAGTCAAGGTCGTAGATCAAGCCATAAATCAAGGAATTAACTAGTCATCAAAGAAATAGTCAAGACCATAGATTTATGGCTTGATATAAGACCTTGATTGGTTCTTAGATTGTTATTCCTTGCCTATATAACCAAGGCCCATTCTCATTGTATTTCATTGAGTTCCATAATAATGTATGATATTGTTGCAAAGGTTTATGTAAAGTTATCTTGGTGAATTACTTTCATCTTATTAATTGTGGTACTTGATTAGCGTCTATGTTCTTGGCTTGGTACGATCTGGTTATCATTCCTTTTATGGTATCAGAGAAGCAGATTGCTGTTGACATCCATCTGTAAGTTTTATTTTGCAAATGAATTCTTTGTATATTCATATATTTGGTATTTGTTGTTGCGTTCTTTCCACATCTATGCCTATTATAGTAACACATGTTGTGTATCCTACTTTTACTCATATGCATGGATCTTTTGAGAAGCATACCACTTCATTCAGTTCTCACATTCTTTGTTCTATGGGTTTCATTATAGGAGATATTGGCAGAAATTCACAGGGTATTATTTCCCCTATTCCACATGTTAAGTGGAATTCTCACCATGATATTGGTTTTCGAGAAGATACTTCATTGGGATCACACATTGGTAGAGTTCCTATTTTTGTTTTCTCGCCTCTTTCTAAGGATGATGAGAAACACATGAGTTCCTCACCTTCACTATGGCTTGAGAAACATGAGATTTCACATGTCAGACATGATCAACCTGACACACATTTTGATGTTCCTTTACATGCACCCATTATGCATTGTTCACCAATTCATATAAATGCATCTTCTTCATCTATCCGTATTGATTTGGGTTAGATATCTGATCACTCATAGCGGTGACATAGTCATTTGTTGAGAGGACTCTATAGACGTGGCTCCTCTACCATTTGGCCTCTTGCTCCACTTTCTATACCTTCTGCATTGTAATGCTTCTTGTTTTGAGCATTTTTCTTTAACAAGTGTAGTGTATCTCTCTTGTTTGCTAAGATATTTTGTATCTATATTTTTGACACTTTTGTCATGTTGACAGTCTCTCTTATGGGGGAGCTATTCTGGTGAAGCACAGTGTTATTTTATCAATGTTCGAGTAGTTGATTTTGGGCAATTCATACAGATTTATGGCATCACTCCACCCATTCAGCAGTATGGAAGGGTGTGGTGCTGATCCTACTTCATCATGTTTTGTGTCCTTGCTTTGTTACCTTGGCTTTTCTTAAATTGTGAAACTATGAATTTTGTGTCCTTGCCTTGTTGCTTTGGTTATTGTTCTTGGATCGTGTCCCACCTATTTGCAGTAGTTGATCCAATTATGTTTGGTATTTTTTCTTGCAATTTTGACATCACTCCATTGATAGTATCCTTGTATGGATCTATTCTAGTGAAGCCCAGTGTAAGTTGTTTTTGTGTTTTTGATGGAGCAGTGGATTCAGACCACACTGCACACCAAAATTCTTCAACAGTGTACAATTTTTTTTTAGCTGAGCTTATTGGGATGCCTTGCAATGGGTTTTTACTCTCTTTACTTTGTTTTTACTGGTTTTGGGTACCTTACGATGTCCTTTTTTCCCAGTTATTGTACATGAGTACCTCATCAGGCCTAGTTGTTGGGACTCATATTGTGGATATTTAATTTCTATTTTTTCCCCTAGCTTCACTTGAGGGGGGCTGTTAGAGTAGGTATTTACCTTAGATCATGTTCACCTAGGTAATTTATTTACCTTTATTGTATTTATCGTCACCCACTTATATGTGTGGATATTTCTTTTATCTTATTTTGATATTAGGAGATATTATCTAGTTGTTAGGTATAGTTCATTCCTTGATCTATGGTATTGACTAGTTCTTTCCTTGATCTATGGTATTGAATATATCCTTGATGTCTAATTCTCTCCTAAATCTATGGTCTTGACTATTTTTTTGATGACTAGTTATTTCCTTGATTTATGGCTCGATCTACCACCTTGACTGGATCTTATATTTTTATTCCTTGCCTATATAAGCAAGGCCCATTGTCATTGTATTTCATTGAGTTCCATAATAATATATGATATTGTTTCTCATTTGTTTGCAAAGGTTTATGTAAAGTTATTTTTGAAAATTACTTTCATCCTATTGATCGCGGTGTTTGATTAACATCAGTGTTCTTTGTTTGGTACAATCTAGTTATCATTCCTTTTAACAAATACTTTTGATTAAAAAATTATTTAGCACAATAATGTTCTTTTCCTTCATATGCTTCATATAAATTCTCCTCATAATAATATTTTTTTGATGAAAAAGATCTTATTTTCACCAACATAAAATTTATTTAAGTTTTGAAATGACAAAACAATATATTCATCTTCTTGTGTGATATATGCACTAGAACTATTACACTTAAATCCATTATTCTATGCATGCACCAACCCATATATCTTATGTTGAACTTCACCACATTTGAAATATTTTCTTTTGAATCTTTTCCAAGACCTCAACCATAAGATCCTATATTCATATATTATCCTCAACCTCTTTATCCACCATCACAACAATTTAATGTTTTTACTGCATTTGTTTTTGTATATGTTCCCTTTCCACTACATTTTTTATGACCATATGCGAACATAGCTTTACTTTTTGCTATATTAATTATTGTTTCAGGTTATAGTTTCTTCTACTTTTAATGAAAATTGATAGGCTTCTTCAACATAATGTAATACGAAACTCATATTCAATTTCCATCCCTATCCCATTCATGTAATTTGAAATTAATTTTGTGGTATATTTAGCATGAAAAAATTCTAATACTCAACTTCGAACTTAGATTCATATTTATTTTCCTCAAAATTTGTATATTATTAAAAAAAATCATATTATAATCTTGCAAAATGAAAATCTCTCTACTTGTACGTGTTTCCTGTGTGTGTGTGTGTGTGTGTGTGTGTGTGTGTGTGTGTGTGTGTTTTGTTTCAATTTGGTGTCATTAAATCTGACTCACCTTGGATCTTCTACGTCCCCATATTAAACATACCTTTTATATCTCAACTATTTCGTCAATGGCTAATGATTTCTTCAAGATTTGATCCTCTAGAGTAGTCAAGAATACCCAAGTTAAATTTACTTGACATTTTTGTAACATATTACATTTAAGTATCCATTCATGTTATGAAAACTCCTCATGTTCTATAATTTCATATGCCTATGTTTTTTCCTTAGCATCGCTCGCTTAATCTAAAACAAGACTTGATTGTGCTATATTCATAACTTCAAGACAATCTTATATGTTCCTCATCAAACAATATAGTTCTTCATATTTGGGTTCTCTTCTATGATTGCCTCTTCTTCTTGGTACTCTTGCATTTTTATGTCCTAAGTTTACCATTCTTTATAAAATAGTTCCTTTGCGCTGATATCTTTTTCAGCTTCTATTAAAACAATTCATTATTATATCTCTTTTAATACATTTGTGTGCCAATCAGAAATTATCTTCCACACCTTTTTCTTATTTTTTCTTCTATATTCTTAAAGTTACTTTTTTGCCAACACTTGCAAATGTAAATAGAAACAATATAAAAATATACACTCAAATATGAAAGTAATGAAACCATTTACTGATACCAAATGAATTAAATGTGGTTAGGGGTCCAAATTAATGGATTGTTTAGAAAAAAAATCCTAAAAATATGTAATAAAAATGAAATACAATTTCATACAACACATAATATAGATGAAGAGTTCCCAAAGATTTTATTATCTCAATCTACAAGTTATTACATTGCAACATAAAAATATTTATCTCATAGGTGACATGCTCTACAACAATGAATCCTTATAACTATGCTCTCTAACATCCATTTTCTCCTAGTATAGAACTAGAAAACATTGAATAAATTGTGGGATTCAAGCCTAACATAACTACAGTGGCATAGTTATATAATAGCAAGACCCACAAACATACATCATTTTTGCAGTCACAAGTGATCCATGTGACATTTTAGTTAAGTTAATGAAAATTAATTCAAATTAAAATAATGACTAATTGAATTGCATGAAACCATGTAAACTTACTCAACAATGTCATA
Organism: Taxus chinensis; assembly: GCA_019776745.2. Taxonomy (NCBI): domain Eukaryota; kingdom Viridiplantae; phylum Streptophyta; class Pinopsida; order Cupressales; family Taxaceae; genus Taxus; species Taxus chinensis. The sequence continues at coordinate 194,722,228 of CM034147.1, read as the reverse complement.
TATAAAACTCCGAAGTCATCTTCCACATTTTTGTTATTACATATAACATTTCACTAAACTTCTCTATTGAATCCTTCTACTTGTGCTTTATAGCTATGATGAATTTGAATTTCTAAGGAAATATGTATATAATTGAATAAAACATATGTTAATAATTTTCTAGCCTTTAGAAAATATCAGTGAATTACCATACGTAATTTCGAGTGAAAGTTATATGCACAATCTTGAAATTATTACTCTTGCACATGGTGGTAAAAAAATGTGCTATCAATCTAAATCTCGTCATACTTTCCTAAATTATTTTCTAAAATGCAGAATATATAATGTTCATTCGTAAATCCTTTTGGACATATCACCAACCTTTTGACCAATAGCTTGAAAAACTTCTACATATCTACCAATTGAATTGAAAGCTAAAACAAAAAAATCTAGAGAAATAAGGAAGAAAAAATTATGTAGACTAACTTTACAACCTTTATATATTTCACACATAAAGCTTTACAACCTTTCTATATTGCACACATAAATCATCAAACATTACAAAGAAAACTTATATGAAACAAGACTTTCACAAAAGCATACAATAGTGACTTGGGCATGACACTTGGATAGTAAAAAACATGCAAACAAGACTTAAAGTGCAATTAGAAATGTTTGTACAGTATTAGACTTAGTATTTTTTGAAGATATTGTGTTTTTGGATGATATAGGATCTTATAATTGAACCCAAATGCTGATGCATGACCTTTCTTTTCTTTGTTAAATCACTTTCTCAGTATTCACCTTATTGACTATTAGTGGTCATCTTGCAATCTAATATTATGGTTATAATCTGAGTTTTTTATATTTATGAATAGAAAATAATTATTTTTCAATGAACCAGCCATTATTTATGCATAAGATATTTATATAGCGAAGAGTTCCATTATTATTATTTAGATTAGGTAAATATTTGGTTTTGAGGGGACTAAAAAAACCAATAATACAAAGGGAGAAAAAGATATAGCAATAAAGAAACACAAGGGTATGCCTCTCTGAACAACTTAAATAGACAACACACCAAGAAGGTCACAAATAAGCCAAAAAAAACCACTAAGACGAGACACTAAAGCACCATGACCTTGAACCGAATTAAGACAACCTACCTAGTCACCCGTATAGAACACCTCAATTTGAGTTTCTTGGTTTAGACCAAAGTAAACCCATTCCCATCACATGTGGCTCATAATTCTCCTCTATTTGAGCTCATCCTAAGTTCCACCTTGAGCACGCTGTGCAAATCAGCCAACGGTCTTTGACAAAACTCACCCGTCATACCTCCACGTGATTTAACATCATTCCAATTTGAGTTTTTAGTGGGTAGCCCCAATCCTGAGGAAACACCTTGAGCGCCCACTAGATAGGACAATTACCCACCCCCTTACCCCCCACATTATCACACAGGACTGATACATAACCAGAATGTGTTGCTTTAATGTTTTTTCTAGGATTTAAAATTTGAATTGGTAGATCCCGCTCACTATCCCCGTCTAACCTATCACACGCCCAACGGTCATCCCTTTCCAGTGCCACCTCTTCCTAACTTGTGCTCACCACCACAAGTTGTTGCATAACATCCACTAGTCTTTCCCCGATCATAATTTCATCTTCCGTTTCTAAATTAGATTGGAGAAAATCTTCCACCTCAATCTCATCATCAATTTGGAGGACATGCCTTCCATAAAATACTAGACTCCATAGTCTCCAGTTGGGTTGTTTTTTCACCATGAAAACATTTCTCTTTTTTATATCAAACCTTTAAACAATCATAGATGAATGATGATATTTCAATCTCGATTTATTGTTTCCATTTCATATGCGGTGATTCCAGAAAAATTATTTTGGGCACCTTGTAACCCTAAGGAATATTGATTTACATGCTAGCAAAGGTAAGTCTCGATCTAGCTTTTTTTATTGGATAAATTGTTATCAATTCTCCCATGGATCGAGAAATCCCCAAAAACACTTTGGGTTCCCAAAACTATAGGGGTGAGCTGGAATAAGAATCCAGACGGGGAACTCCTGAAACGTAAATTTTTCATCCATTCCTAGTCTCCATTGATGGAGGTTGAGGAAAAATATCCCATACAACCATGCTTCTTCAATCAACTTCATCATATTTTCTTCTTCCTGGAAGTAGAAGAGGAAACCTTCCCCTCTAAGAGCCTGATTCTCCACCTTGTAGCCCCATTTTCTTCTGCACCAATCTCTAAAAAAATGTATGTTTTGTGTAGTGCCCACTCCTCTTCAACACTTATTTTTCTGTGATCATGTTTACTAGTTTATTAGTGACATGGAAATTGTTCAATTTGTTGATAGCCTATTGTTAGACACTATGGACATTGTGATTACTATTATGTTTTGTATTTTATTATGGACTATATGGGCATATAGAGGACATTAATATATGTTGTTGTACATGATGATGAGTTAATGTTACTTTGTTATATACTGACACTTTGGACTCTCGACAATGGTGATTATGTTTAGATGATTGGACTAACCATGTGATCTCGTTGATGTTGTGAATTATTAATAATGTGATGTTAATAGGTGATCAGCAGTACGTTGTTGAATGCATCTAGATAGATATAAGTTATAATGGATGTATGAATGGCATGGTTATCATAAAATATGAATTGTGATAAATGGTTATGCATAATCGCAAGCTGATAGTGAATGTTAGTGAATATAGTAGAATTGAGATGCTTAGAAATTGTAAATAATTGATAGAATTACTTAACCTTGATGATGATATAGCTACATTGTATGATGATGTTAATTAACAAATGATATATGTGTTTTAATTGCTTGACGTATTGATATGGCCTTGAGGCTGATGGTCGTATTGTCTTGGTTGTTTACAGGAGATGAAATTACAACAAACAAAGAAGAGACTAGGAGAATAACTATGAAATAATACTGGATGTTTACAACTTGGTCACCTTAGAAGTCATGTGTGTGTGTGTGTTATGTGTGTTGTTTTTTTACTTTGAATGTTATTAGGAGGTATCCAAGGCGGGAGCCGATTAAAATAAATAAATCCTAACTGGTGGTATAGGGGTATTAATGTTAATCTAATTAGGAGGACTAAAACATTCTAAAAATGGAGGTATAATAATATGAAATAACTATAGTTAATTATTATAAATGAAAAAAAACCCTAAATATGCAAGAGAAGGAAAGGACGTGGATTAGCTGATTGGTAGAGATTGTCACAAGTTGTCATAGGTCTGAAAGTAAAATATGGAAGTGCAGATGATCACTTAGGAACCCTTTCATGACCAGATATGGAAGATCTGAACTAACTTGGGCACCATGGAGCTCCCTAGTCTACAGTCTAGGTTCTCTAATCTCTATAAATTCTCAGAAAATTGAATCTGATATGGTGGCAAGTTAGTTCCAAACCCTGCCTATCTGTCGCAGTGGATACACATGATGAGTTATATAATGACCTACAATACAAAAGGAAGTATCAAACCCTAGAAAAAATAACTATATAAATGAATGGGTCGGATTAACCTTAGATTCCAAACTAGTGGTATTATAACTAAACATTGCACTACATTTCGGACTAGGGTGTAGTTGTGGTGAGTGTGTGTATGTCATACCCTAGGTGATCTTGTTTCAGTCGCACTTTGCGAAGTTACAATAAATAGTAACTATAGAAAATGTAAATAACATGTGTGCATGGAATATAATAGAATCCTTCCCCCTATGAGGTGTGTGTGATGGAAATCTCCTAGCCTTGATGTATGACACTATGTGGATGCAAGAGATACAATGGATGTAAATCTATGAGTGATAGTAGTGTGTGATGCTAGGCCTCTCATTATGGTCTTATAACTTTATATTTATAGAGATCCCAAGCTTAATTTCCAAATTCATCTTGAAAAGGCCGGCTGGGAAAAGGATAATGATGAAAAATTGCTAGAAAGACCCCTAAAAGAAGTGAAAAAGGATGTGCATAGATTAGGGCACTAAGAGTGGGACCAGGGCACCCCAGTACAGGATGGGGCACCCTGATTTTGGGCTAGAATGAAGGGTAAGTTGAGAAATGGATGAATAAGTGTTTGAAAATACACAGGAAATGATAAATAAATAAAAAATAAAGATGGCCAAGTGGGATTAATTAGTACTTTATTCACTTGAAAACCTTCTAAATAGTAGTATAAGACTAGGCTAAATAATTTCTAAAGTGCATAATTTTTTGTCTACATTTTTCCCCCACTTTATGTTGGTGAGTGGAATGCTCAGTAAGATAAAGCATATAGAGATGTGTACCTGATATCCATCTAGAATGTAGAAGAAGATGTGTTGATGGACTAGAATCAAGCTTGTAATGAAAAAATGAAAAAATATGGAGGAGTGTGGCTTCTAAAGATGAAAATTGTGCCTAAAAAGTGATGAGAGTGAACCTAAGGTGGAATGCGTGTGTGGCTGCTGCTATGTGTGTAGTGTACCTGCATAGTTAGTAAAGGAAAATACCTGTAGTGGTGTGTTGTCATTGTCATTGTTGTTGTTATTGTTTTTGTCGTTGTTTTTTTTTCCACCAATTTGACTACTTATTTCTCATACAACTAGACCTGTAAGGATAAAATGATCAAGTGATCAAATATATATGTATGTAAAAACTTTTTGTAAAATACGCATGTATATGGAAATGTGTAAAGTACACAAATGTAAAATATGATCAAAAAAATGTAAATGGAACATGTGCACCTGATCCGTGTAAAGAAAAAAGGGTTTATAAGGATATCATGTACTTTCGTGAGTTTTTTGGGCGATCTCATGCCACCCTGGCTAAAGAAGTATATGGATGAAATGCATTGTGTCCTCTAACTTTAACCACTTTTGCTGAATTGTGTGAAGAGGTCTTTGTACATTCCTAGTTTTTTGGGTGATCCAACGCCACTGGAAAAAGTAGTGTAGAGAGCCACACCCACTTCAACCCCCAAGCCTATAACTGCTCTGCAGAATTGCTAAAGGACACCATGTCCTATTGAGGCCACTGTGCATGGATTTCATAGACTGGTTTGAACTCATTTGTTGTGTGTGAACTTGTCTAAATAATTTGTTTAGTAGAAAACCATCAATGATGCTCCCCTCTTGAGGGGCGCATGCGACGTCCCTGAAAGGAGAATGCAGCCCCAAAAGAGGACCAACCACACTTTGACCTCTATAAATCTACCCTATAAGGGGAAAGGGAAACCGTTGGTAGATACCAAGGCACAGAAAAAAGGGGATGGCTAGCCAAAACAAGTGTTAGTCCAAAACATTTCCATGTAATAAGTGGAAAATACATAGACAATGTAGAAACTACGAAATAAATTAGTGTAAACATGCAAGAAAGCAATTAGACCACACAAATCAGGTTTTAAACATGGAACATCACTCACGATGTCACAAGACACACAAGGCCATTATGCTTCCAAATATTAGACTAGTGTGCACACAAGCAAAGGAAAAAACCTGCATATAATGGAAAACGATGTAGACAAGTAGAAACAAACAAGTATTCATGGAAATATGTAATATTACAAAAAAAGTGTTGAACATGGAACACCTGTTAACATGTTAGAGCAAAAACTAATATGTCAAATAGTGTATGAGTAAGAATTAGAAGATGTTAGGCACAAAATGGAATAATAACACCCGGTTAAGATTAATGTGGATGCCCCTAGTGATGAGTATAGTAAGGGTACAAGGTGAGCATCCATTCCACATGTAGAGTCCTACATCTATGATCACACTAAAAAAAGGCATGAATGTGCATGTGTGTATGATAATGACATATAAGAAATCAAGATAACTTATGTAGTAAAGTGAACATGAAAAACATGAGTAAGCAAGAGTAAATTCCCCCAAGACAATTCAATATGTTGTGGATGGATTGAATGGAATGGAAGATGGAATTATAGGAGAAATGTGCCCCCCGATTGGATTAAAGTTATGCAATGAGGTTCATTTTGTTTTCCCCCTCAGCAGTTAGGAATGAACCATAAATGACAGTGCATCATCGGGAAATGGTCAAGTAGATGTTGGTTTTATATAGTGCGTTGTGATGAGTATGTGTATGGAATGGTGGTGAAATGTGACATGTGGAGAGGTGTGTGTGAACCCTATAGCTGAAGAATATATCGTGACTTGTTGAATGTCATAGTAATCAACCAGTTTTGCACAGAGAAAATACACCGAATAATGATATTATAGATTCAAATCATTTAGGATAATTTTATTCACATAGATAGAGATATTTATACAAAGTTGATCTCCTACAAACTAGGAGTCAATCTAATCTTCAATCCCACATCTCTCTCCTATAATCACTCACACTTATCTCTCCACACACACACACTTCTAAAATACTATGTGAGTTTGTTTGATAAACAAACTCCTTACAATAGATATATATATTATTAATATGAGTTTGACAACTCAATATTAATAATATATTACTCATAAATTATTATTAGAATAATACTATTATTCTAATGCACTAATGTTCACACTAACTAAACTATTCCTAATAGAATGAAAGACTGATGATTTAGCCCTAAGTGTTAATCACTATAGGATGAGTGTATGGGGATGTAACATATGGAAATATGTGAATGGACCCTATAGGCTAAGCGTATACCATGACTTGTTGAACAGAGGAGTGATGATATATCCCTAAGTGTATATCACTATAAGATGAATGGATAGAGATGGGTGATGATGTATCCTAAAGTGTATGGTACTATGAAATGGATAAGAAGGGAGTGGTGATGTAACATAGGGTGTATGCTACTATAAGATGATAATGGGGGTGGTGATTTATCCTAAAGCGTATACCACTATAAGATAATAAAAAGGGGTGATAATTTAACTGATAGTGTGTGTCACTATAAGATGATAATGGGGGTGGTGATTTAGCCTAAAGTGTATACCACTACAAGATGATAGAATGGGTCAGAATTTAACCTAAGGTGTATGTTACTAACACTAGAAATGTTGGATTAGAAAGATGTAGCATGATGAATGTAAGGTTTGATTGATTGGTAAACCCTCAGCAATCAAGTATGGAATGAGGAAATAAGGTGTGTCATATGGTGATGAGTACAGTACATAGAAGACAACGTAGTATAAACGACCAAGTGATTAATATGAAATGTAAATGCACAGTGTGGGAAATGCAATATATGATGTGTAATGTATATGGGATATGCAATAAAAATATAAATGGAATATGTAATTATGAGAAGTAGAACTAGATCCATGTTGAATGGAATCTAGTGTAACATGTAGAATCTATATGATGCATGAAATGTGTTATGGGGATTATGTACTGTAGGAAATGTAGGTTGTGGAAATGATGTCAGGTGCGGTAGTAGTTGTAGATATAATATGTAGTGATGATATTTAAAGCTATACCAATATATAATGTGACCTAGCGTAAATATAGGATGTAAGAATGGGATGTAAAACTAGACGCATATGAGATGACGACTAGTGTAGTATGTAGAAGATAGATGATGTATAAATGATTAATAGATGAGGGGTGTATAAGATAATGTAAGATACAGGTTATGTATAGAAATTATAATATAATGTAAATGTGTAGAACCTAGAGTGCAGTGCATGGGGTTAAGTGTAATGGTAATCCCTTAAGAGTTCGATGTGAACTGAAGCACAAGAGTGTTTCATCACGTAACAAGGTTGCTAGAATGTGTGATGAACTTTCTAATATGTGAAGGAATAACATAAAAATGTAAAGAGTAGATATGCATCTATGCTAATGTGAGGAGAAAAGGGTGGGGGGAGTGTGTAGTGGCTATACCCCCAAGCGAGCATGAAGGAGGTGTCAACCAATAAATTCGAGGAATGGAGGTCTATCAACAGGTAATGGGGATGATGAAAACATAGGACCGCGAGTGGGGATATAGTAGATAAATTTGGTTTCGGTGAATGAAAGCTATGGTTATGCGAAGGATAAGTGAAAGATGAAGGTTGAGATGGTGAATAATGGAGGAAAGGGTGAGGAGAGGCTGGGCCGGTAACAGTCCCAGTACACCCCAACCCCTATCTATCTAGCTAGACGACCTACTAAAATTTCTATTGTAGGCACCGAACCTACCAACTCAGGAGGCTTTGTTTGTTGTTACACCCCGCCGAGGGTCTGCCTCAATAGGGGCAAGGGGGTTATCATCTATTGTTGGCTGTAAAGGTGAGGGATGGTTTTCCATCTAGAAGGTGAGGTACGGTTGTCCTCCGTACTTGTGGTGGGTCATTGGTAGTGCTATTAGGATCCACACGAGTCACACTAGCGAGAAGGGTAGAATGGGTAATAGGAGGAGGTGGTGTAGAAAATGAGAGGAGGACTAGTTCCTTGAGATCATGAATAATATGGGTCAAGTGTGACACTGTTAGGAATTAATAATTAGTTATTGTGAACATTAAATAATATTATTGTGTGTGATGATTTGTATTTACAACTCATAGAGAGATTCTAGGTGTGAGGGAATAAAGGGATAAGGTGTGAGATTATGGGGAGATCTATTTGATATGCGTTGACTCCATCATTATAGGAGATCAAAGCATTATTTATTGTAACCTCTCTATTGAATAGAACATCCTGAATGATTTGAGTATTCTTATATTCTGTGTTCTTATTATGTTTTGCAACTTTGATTTTTAGCAAAAATTTGACCAAATTTACATTTGGTATCAGATCAAAAATGAAACTTCTATGAGATTTGTGTAGAGCATATTCAAGTTGTATATTTCCTTGCTTTGTGATTCTCATCTACATGTTTACAATCGCTTAAATATGTTAGAACTTCTCTAAATAATATGTCTTAATTTCTATATTACGATATGGGTATTCCTAATTTTTTTTGCTTTTGTAGGGATATTTATAAGAAAACTACTGTCAAAATTTCAACAAAACCCACATCTAGGTTATGGAGAAATGTACAAAATACGACAGGGATTTTGTGTTGATTTTTCTCTTACAACCTGCTATAACATTCAAAGTTTGGAGTTCAATTTTCTATTGGAAAATCTACTTGTAGTGTCACGTTGCATGTAAAATATACAAATGTTAGTGAATTGTTTTCATTCTGAGGATCTGCACTCCAACATATCATTTTTTTACACTACCTTCCTTCAGTTCCTTTGTGCGTTTTTGTGTATTATTGTTAGGTACTTCCACTCAAGTGTGGATATTTACATTGAATTCTCCATTATTTATCGTAATAACATCAATAGCTATTTGGTAGTACATAGTTCTCCACTACCGGTAGTTCAATCGGATCTCAAGCCTAAGAATCAGTTTTCTTCTCTATCATTTTTATTATCAAGCTTATGCATCAACTCCATGCATGTATAGATCTACCTCATTGTCTACTTTGCTGCCACGACTTATACTTTACCAGGAAACACCACACTTCAAGATGTATTTTTTGGGTAGCCAATGCCTGATTTGTAAATGAGCTTCAAAATTACATTTTGCCGAGTTAAGAAGCGACATGATGGAGGCTGGAGGCAACGGAGGCAGGAGGATGATTCACGACCTCTCATCAAGAACCATCGATGAGGCCGTAAAAATGATTTGGTGGCCATGTTTTTCAATTGTGTGTTGAGTCTTTGTTTTTTTAGTGTGTGGTTGAGAAATAAAAACACATATGATTATGTGTTCACATGTAAGATTGAAATTCCAAATGCAATTCCTTTAGGTGTTGTGATGTGGTGTGGAAGATGCAGAATTGTGAGACTTTGTTTACAGAAGGGAAGCTTGACTAGAGATCCTCTGACTGCCTTCCTTCTTTATGAAGATGATCCACGAGTGGAATGGTAAGTGCATTATTTTCATGGAGTAAATGCAGGATGTGTTCCTTTGCATATTTGTGCTCATGTGCAACAAGTTCCATACAACAAGATCTAGATAGTAATTGCAGAACTTTGTCATACTCATGTCTTCATGTGCTACTTGCCCCATGTTCACACTAAGGGGTTGAATGTTAGGAATTAATATTTAGTTATTGTGAACATTAAATAATATTATTGTGTGATGAGTTGTATTTACAACTCATAGAGAGATTCTAGGTGTGAGGGAATAAAGGGATAAGGTGAGAGATTGCGGGGAGATCTATTTGATATACATTGACTCCATCATTATAGGAGATCAAAGCATTATTTATTGTAACCTCTCTACTATTTATAGAACATCCTGAATGGTTGGATTATTCTTATATTCGGTGTTCTTATTATGTTTTACAAGACTGATTTTTGGCAAAACTCTGACCACATTTTCAGACACAAGTCGGTATGATGCCCTCGAATCCGATGGTAGCAGAAAAATGGTTGATCATGATATTGTATTAGTTAAGAAAGAGGGTAACGATGATTAGATGATAGAGAAATGAGTTGGTGATGAAAAATGTGGCCAAGAATGTCTTAAGGCATAACATTGGAAGGAAATATAAGAGGTGGAGCTAATAGTACAGTTGGTGGATTAATGAGGGGACTGGCAGGGGACATGGATGGTGTTGGAGTTGTAGGAGTAGTAGGAGCATGCGAGGTAGAGGCACCTTTAAGTTTCTCGATATCAACATGGAGAGACACAATTATGGCTTCCATTGATTGGCACTGAACTTGTAGAGCTTGTATAGCCTCCAATAGGTGTGTGTTAGATAGAGGATTACAAAGGTGAGAGTCATCAACCGTGGTGGTGGATATAGAGCATACTGGAGATAGTGGTGGATTGATGTTTACACAAAAAGGATCTGTAGGAACAAGGTCATCTAAATTATCATCAGGAGAAGTATCTAAATCCTATTGGAAAGTATGATAAATTTTATGAGGAAGGGTCTATGTTTGATCTTCCAAATAACCATGAAGTCTTAAGATGTACATGACCATGACATGTTGTTCATCCGTAAAGGGAGGTAATGGACATCCCCGAGCATACCAAATAGTGAAGTTGGGTGTATAGCAAAGAAAGAACTACTACAAATGTGAGTTGTGCCAAATGGCATGGGGAATTTCATATCAACATGATCGGGATCAAGTGTACCTCCAATATAATCTAACCAAGACTGGCCAAGTGTGAGTGGATAAGAAATAAGATAACACTCGAGATGGACAACAAGGTGGAAAACACGAAGGCCATAGGCGGTAGTGAGAATGACATAACCATGATATAAATGTGGATCACATAAAGGATTATGAAGGTCATTGAAGTCAAAACTAAGTCGAAGGAGACCATCATATGAACATACGGTGATTGTAAATGTTGTGTCTAGTGGTATGTGTTCCCAATAATAATTATTTATGAAGAGAGTGCAAGTGAATGTTGGACATGTTAAGGAGGCGGATGATGGTAGAGAAAATGGTAAAATATCTAGAGTCAGTAAAGGTCCCTAGTATGACACAATAGTGGTAGTAGTAATGGATGGTGGGGAAGAGACTGTGCTAAGCACATAAATAGTGGTCATAAATGGCATCTCGTAGAGAAAAGGGGATAGGGGAGGAATAGGAAAAGTAACCGAATATTTTAGATTAGGTGTGGTAAATGGTATCAGAGCATTGGTAACATCAAGAGTAAGTGGTGAAGTAGAAGGGACCATATCAACCATTGAAAAAGTAGGGAATAGGTCATGTGGAGGTTCTTGAGATTGAGAACCAATCATGGGTAGAGAAGAAGGAGATACAGGGAGAGGTAATATAGTGTTAGAGTAATTTATGTCCTCATAAGGGAGATCCTAAACTTCTACTACAATTTGAGCTAGGGCTGTAGGATTATTGGTGCATAAATAAGCTATAACAACGTCTTCAATGGCACAAGGATCCATTCTAGAAGATCGAAGTTGAATGAAATAAGGAAAAGGGCTATAACCAGAAGTAGCAGTAGGAGTTTCAATGAAAACAAGACCGTATATATCAAATTGTAGAGTAGATGAAGACTTAGATGAAGAATAATTTCTATGACATTTACCCATAATGGAAGGTGAAAATGTAAAACCGTAGATGGTGCTATAAAGAGATGTCGTGTTCACAAAAATGAATAATAAAAATAAATCCTAAATGAAAGTATTGGGGTATTAATGTTAATCTCATTAGGAGGACTAAAATGATGTATAAATGGAGCTAGAATAATATGGAATAAGTATAATTAATTATTATAAATGAAACAAAACCCTAAATATGTAAAAGAGGTAAAGGAAATGGCTTAGCTGATTGGTAGAGACTGTCGCACGTCTGAAAGTAAAATTTGGAAGTGCAAACGATCACTCACGAACCCTGCAAAAACCAGATCTGGCAGATCTGAACTTAATAAGGTGTTTGGGAAGGTACTGGGGTGCCCCAGGGCAGCTTAGTTTGCAGTATAGGTGCTCTGATATATTTAAATGCTTAAAAACTGAATATGATATGGTCGTAAGATGGTTTGGAACCCTTCCTATCTATCACATTGGATCTTCTAGATGAGTTGTATGATGACCTATAAAATAAAAGGAAGTATCAAACCCTAGAAAAATAAATATGTAAATGAATGGGTCAGACTAACCTCAGTCGCCAAACTAGTGGTCTTATCACTGAACACTGCACTACATTTCAAACCTGGATGTAGTTTTGGTGAGTGTGAGTATATTATGTACTAGGTGCTCTTGTGCCAGTCGCACATTATGATCTAGCAAGAAATAGTAAATATAGAAAATGTAAATAACATGTGTGCATGGAATAGAATAGAATCCCCGCCCTATGAAGTGTGTGTGATGCAGATCTCCTAGCCTTGATGCATGACACTATGTGGATGCAAGTGATGTAATGGATGCAACTCTAGATGGAGTGAAAATAGTGTGTGATGTTAGGCCCCTCATTATGGTCTTATAACTAGGAAAATGATAAGAATGAAAAATGGCTAGAAAGGCCCTAAAAAGAAGCAAAAAAATATGTGCATAGATCGGGGCGCCCAAAGTCTTTGGGCACCCTAATTTTAGGCTAGAATGATGGGGCAGTTACAAAAAATGGATAGATAAGTGCTCGAAAATACACATGAACTATGAAATAAAATATAAAATAAAGATGGCCAAAAGGGGAGGTTAATTAGTACTTTATTTATTTGAGAACCTTCTAAATACTAGTATAAAATCGAGCTAAATAATGTCTAAAGTGCATAATTTTGTGTCTATACGAGCAATGTCATAAGTGACCATTGGTGTGAATGTTGTATCTGTCCCTTTTATTTTATTGTCTTAGTTGTGTATATGATTTTATTAGTAATGAATTGTAATGTCATCTCATTTTATTATAGATATTGTCTATACTAATATATTTGCTAAGTATTTGTTGTATGTATGTATGTATATATGTGTGTGTGTATTATAAGGGTATACGACTTGGTAGTATTGAAAAACATATTATATATATATATATATATATATATATATATATTAATTGGCCCCACCGCCCCCCCCCCCCCCACAAAAAAAAAAACAAACTTTTTAAATATATTTTAAAAAATAAAATTGGGGGAGGGTGGGGGAGGAGGCGAGGGGTGGAACCCCCCTTTCCTTCCCCCTCCATGGAACTATTTAATATCTAAAGTGGTGGGTGGCCATGGCCACCCACCCCATTTCCTTTGCACGGCAGCCACGATCCTTATGGCCCACACTTATCATAGTCGCTGCCCATTTGGTGTGTGTGTGTGTGTGTGTGTGTGTGTGTGTGTGTGTGTGTGTGTGTGTGTGTGTGTGTGTGTGTGTGTGTGTATGTATGTATATACATATATACATATATATACATATATACATACTCACCCAAATGAGTATAACCAAGTGCTCAAGAAAAATGAAAATAAGGCTAACCATTTACCCCAAACCAGAAATTTTGGTTAAACCTTACCCAAAAAAATAATATAATAACTTTGAAATACAGACCATAAGAGAAACTAAATTAGAAGGGAGTGTAAAATGGAGGAAGAGTTCCTCCCCTTTGCAGATCTTGAACAAAAATCTCCATAGATTTTCCCTTCAAGCCTCCATGACCTCCACCTCCTTCAACTTGCAAATCCTAATGTGCAAATGAGAGGGTTAGGGAAAACGCGAGAGTAAAAGGCCAAACATAATGATATTTAGGGATTTGAGGAAAACCTAGGATTTAAGTGCCCTTATTGATCTAATCCAAGGGTGGAGATTAGACCCTACACCTTTTAAGTTGTGAGTAATTTGATGGGAATGGGTATTTTAAAATTAAGTGGATGGGTATTTGACTTATGGGGTCACCTCGGGTATTCTAACTAGTGGGTTAGGTTATGTTATGACTTTTGATTATGGGCCAATATATAAATAAATGATATTTTGATTATGGGTTGATTAAATAAATATTGTGTATGGGCATTTAAATAAATAAAGTATTTGAAGGGGTTAAAATGATTAAAGGTAGATGTGCAAATAAATAAATGAGGGGCATGGGCAATATCCAATTTAGAAAGTAAAGTTAAAATGAAATTTGGGAGATATTTTAAATAAAATTAAATGTAACTTAGGAAGCGTTGTTAATAAATTTTAATAGAAATTCATATGGACACAAAATAAATGAAACTATTACTAGATTTGGAGTTAATTTAATAAACTTAATATAGATATAAAGAAGGGATTTTAAACTCGTAATGAGTTATGGAAAATAAATTAATATTAACTAGCAAAGTATAACATTAAATGACTAAGGAATTGTTAAGTGTAATAAAACTATTTAAAACAAATAATTCTCCTATCATTTTTCTTAAATGATTGATGGGGTTTTGGCATAGTTTTGGTGTGTCCTTTCTTGGGTGTTTCATTTTTCCTAAGACCCGAAAAGCCTCCAACAATCATAAACTCAAATATTTTGTTAGCCTTATCAGCCACCACAATCAGAACCGTCAAATGTGGGTCAACATCAGGCTAGGTGGTAATAAGATTCATCTATTCCCATGGTGTCATACCAAATAGTCTTGATTCCCACATAAAAGAAACAACAGTTAAAGCCCCCATTTCCCGCCCTGTATCAAACCCTGTCCCTGAAGCCTTATCTTTCGTTAGCGGAATCCCAGAAATTTCTCTCATCAGCAGCTTACCACCCTCCTACAATCACAACCGGGACCTTGAGCGCTCCACTGACTTACCAAATTCTCACTCGATTCATCTTGTTACATTATTTTATGCAGACATTCATATGATGTTTTGAAATAAATTTTATATAAGGACATTTTGGCTAATCACAGTTCACAATCACAAAGAGAAATCAGTAAAGTACATGTTGAAGCTCTGGAATTTAGAGTGGAGACACATTTTAATATAATAGTTCTTTGGTTGAAAAATTGTTGCATCTCGTTGGTTTGTTATTTTCAATATTGTATAAAATAAAGGGATGTAAATAAAATCAACTACGCATCACTCAAACAAACCCCTATTTTTGAAGGTCTACAACCCACAACGTAAATAATATTAAGAGAAAAAATATATATTTCTCATAATTCAAACAATATCTCTTTAAATTAAACCACTTTATAACAAAAATAAATATGATATTTTAAAAAAATATATAATTAAGTGTGAATAAACTAAAATATTTGCAAATAATCAAAATTGTAAAACTCTAACATAAGAGAATACTCACGTCTCCAATTCTTCATAGGACCCCTTTCTTCATAGGACCCCTTCTATCAGTTGCCTAAACGACATATTATTCTTTTGAAGATACTCGCAACTCCAATTCCCTCCAATCATACATCTAATACAATTATTATATCATGGTCCTCTCTTTCTCCGTAGGACCCTTGTTATTATTCATCCAATGTGACTCTTGAATCACGGTCCTCCCCTTCTTCTCAGGACCTTCTTCATTGATCACCCCCATGAAGTCTTCCTTCTTTGAAGATTCATGTGACTCAAAGTCTTTTTATTCAAATGTCTGAGTCCACCCATGCGTAGCAATTTACATACTTTGGACTTAGTCCTACTAGTTTCTAGATGACATAACATCATATAGGTAGGTCCACACCACCTTCTTCTACTCCCAAGACATATATCTCCACATCTTCTTCATCCCCCACGTTAGGTACCTTATTCTATCAATCATCATCAAACATATTCTAAGTATTCTAGACCATGTGAACCTCTTTCTTCCACTCAACCCCTAGTGATTGATCAAAAACTCATACCGATTGACCTCTTTTATAATGAAGCAACAATTAGGGCATTTATAGGGGCACACGAAGATATTCCTTTAGCATATTATGAGCAAGGATTCTATTTAGTGCTCGATTCATTGAGTTATTGTGGGGAAATTTTCATTCCTTTTATCAAGAAATAGAGGAAGAGTTTCAAATCATGTAACATGTTCCTCCTCTTATTCTTCCATCTTCACATTCTTCATCACATGATGAGACTCGTGGGTCTTGTATTGATCCATGGCCTATCTTCTCATCACCTAATCACTCTTTTTTATCACAATTCCTCAATCACAATCTCTTATGGGGTCGTATCCCTTCATCTTCTTCTAGGTGTTGGTCACCTTCTAGTATACCTCGCTTCCTATTTGTGGGACATTTTGACGTAGTCCACTATCTTCTATTCTTGGAGCACATCAAACTAGTCCCTTGTCTTCTATGTATGGGTCACCCCGACATATTCCATCATCTTCTATTCTTGGGCCACATCCTAGTAGCCCATCATCTTCCAGCTATGGCTCATCTCCCAGTATCCCAAATTCTTCAATCCTTAGACCATATCATTTTCATCCATCACATTATTCTTCAACCAAATACTATGGTCAACCCACTGTCATTTCTCACATCAATTCTAAATGTCCACATTCTTATCCCACTTCTAGGGATCAGAAAAGTTAAGCATTAGCTTATAAAAACCTAGAAAAGTTCTTTATCAAGCTAAGATAAAAACTTCGAAGAGATCCAAAGCTCCCAACAACTCAAACGATTATAAAATTCAAAATCAAATGTGATTCCAAAATGCACACAAACATACCTATCAATTATGGCATAAAGTGCAAAACCCTATGGATAGGGAACGCAAGCTACCGCATACGAAAGCCATGCTTCAAAACAAATCAAAATAATTTTTGGAGTGTGAGCTCACCATGATCATCGAGACTAGGGATAATATTACACTTGATAAGAAAACACACTTAATCTCTCTTATCAAATAAATCTTAAACATAGTTTTTAGATCCTATCATGCAGAGTGACATGTTTCATTCTAAGAACCATCAAAGAATAAAAAAATAAATTATAAAACAATTCAAAAATGCAAAAAAATGAGAAAACATTAAAACACTACAAAAAAAAAATCAAAGGTACAAATATCAAGCATTGCAATCACGTATTTCAAATGCATCCAAATGTTATGTTTTTCCTTTTGCTCTCATAATCCTCTATAATTCATCCACTAGTTTCATCCCTTCAATGACATTTTGGCTAGATTATTTCATACATATTTTTTTAACATTTATCTCTATGGTATCCGTTTGACCTTGGTCTTTCATAACCTTGGTAAATTAAAGAATGATTGACCTCTTAGAGACCCTATCACTATTCTCATCTAATAAACTTTTAGGGAAGTAGCAAATGTCGTCATTGAAATCACCTCCACATCCTTCCATCAATCCATTAGTAGTTCTTAACCCCTTGTTAAATAATAGGGCTGAAATAAGTTTTCAGGAAGTAAAAGAATCAAAATTAATCAATCAAAAAGTGAAATCTAAAAACAAAAGAAAATTGATATATAACTCTCTCTTGAGGTGTTTCCAATAATCTCTACTGGGGCTATTGATTCCTGACTAGTAGTAGATAAATTGTGTGAGTAGAATTAAATGCATCTCTCCCAAGGCTATAGACATCTGGCTGGCAATGGAGAAATGTACGTCTCTCCTTCCACAATCCATTTACAAATCACCTTTCAAACTAAATCATTCCTACACATTGGCTAGTGTCTTCACTTACTATTTATCAACTCTTTCCTTCAAGAGGTAATTCATTTCCATGTGCACAAATGATATATTGACGAGTAAACATGATTAGTATGTTATCAAGTGTTAATTTTTGGACCTTTTTCAAACTCTTTCTTTAGCGCATGTCTTGTCTCATGATTTGTGCCTTGGGATAATCACTTTTTCATCGATTGCCTTCTAAAAAATTTCACAGCATCCTCTATTCTTTGAAAATCATTTAGAACATCCATGTGTATCATATTTCCTCTCTGCCATTTTTGTAGGAACTTTTATCCCCTTTTAATAAGAGAATTTTCTACTTCTTTTCTCTCATGTGTTTATTGGCCAGCTTACAATGGGGGCATCCTTGCTCCCTCATCACTAAACCTATTTTATATTGGCCTTGATCCCCCTTCAATGTGTGAATATTTTTCCTTTGAATACTCCCACTTTATCGTTGGGTAATTTTCACATCTTCATTTTCTTGTGCATATGTGTGGTATTCTTCCCTTGTACATCCCATCCATCACTAGGGGAATCCACGCTTCTTTTTCTTCCTATACATAGTTTTAGAAAAATTTCAAAATAAAAAACATTCAAATATGTTTCTACAAAATCAAAAATAGTAAAAATCATCCTAAAAAATTTCTCTTTGGTTCTCACCTGTTATTGTGCGCGACTCACGGATCATCTTGATCTACCTATATCAACAAAGCTAGTTTGCTTACTATGTTCGTAATATGAGGCAAAATGAGTTGTTTGGTACTAATTCATAGTGCATGATTACTTTTCATATGAGCCAAGTGTCTCCCCTTATTCCCCTTGCATGTATCCTTTCTTGGGGCACCATCTTTTAACCCTTGTCATTAATTCACACAGGTCAGAATCAAAGCTTGATAACAAAAACATTCCATTATATTTCTCTATTAGGTTAGCTTATTTACTTTCTCATATTGCATTACATTATGTATGTTGTAAGGAGTTAGGCATATTTTACTTTCTCGTATTGCATTACATTTTGTATGTTGCATGGAGTTGGTATTTTCAATAATGGATAATTTTTCATATTATTGCTTTTCATGTCATTCTACTTTTTTCATATGCTTATATTTGTATTAAGGACTGATGACATTAATCTTTGGCAAAATGATGACACTAAATTTGTTTCAATATATAGGATGAAATTTTGATATTTTCTTTCCATCTTCATTCCTCTGCTGCATCATTCTCCTATCAACACTCTTCTTCTAATTTACCTATGGCATCCTACCCCTACACATTCTTCTATCCATTTTTGTCACCTTTTTCAATCGTCAATCACCTTATTTCATCACTCCATCAACACTCGAGAGGGCATCTCTCATTACTAGTAATTTTTTTCTACCCCTTCAAAATTTTATCTGTCTACTATCTTTGAAGCAGTGTCACTTGCGCCACGCCAAAGAGGGGAAAATGTACACACCTATAATTTAGCTCTCACAATTTAAATACTTAAATTGTGGTAATTATACCCTTTCCCACAAATTGACAACATATCATCAATAAATGTTCATTTTCTCTTCTATCACCATTAATTAGTTATGTTACGTTAATAAATTAACTCTTCTATCCAATAAATATGCCAATTAACGACCTTCCATTAATTAGTCCCCCTTTCTATCTAGGCTAATTAATTATTATTAATTAATTAACTTCCTCTTGTATTAAATCGTAAATCATCATTTCTTTGATTAAATTCTTCCCATAGTCTAAATCATTCTAATTATTCCTCTAAAAATCTTCCATAAGCTTGCTCTCTTATTAACTAATTACTTGGGTTAATTAATAAATCCCCTCAAACCCCACGATTCACTAAAAGAAAAAATAAACTCTCCTAAGGTTGACTCAACCCACTTTCAACCATCCTTATCCACAAATAACTCAACCTCTCTATTATCCCACATGTAAAGGGATGTAGAGATTCTTTTATCCATTGGGCTATATAAAGATCCCCCTTCCTACCTTTCTTCTCTCACCTTTCATGTTTATAGCTGATCTATAGGCATTTTATCCTAGAGCATCTCTCATTTGAGATAATAGCCTCTTTCTTGCATTTCATTCATCCAAGCTTTTGGGTCATATGGAGAGAATCAAAATAGTCTTGTAGCCATACTTTGATGAGATTCCATTCCCAAACCCTTGAATATCAAACAATCAACTTTGATTTCCATGGATATATCTAGGTTCATTTAGTGTTTTTGGTGACCTAAAGAGTAGAGATTCTAATACTTAGCATATTAGTTTGATTTCTATTTCAATTCCTAATGCAAGATGTTGGTATTTAGTCTTGTTTAGCTCTTAACATGATGATATTTGTGTAGTTCATATTTTGAAACTATTAAGGTGTTAGTTTCAATTCTCTTTACACAGCTAACTAATACATAGATACAACTCCCCTATTTTGGTTGTTTTTTTTGGACTTTGAGGAATTGTTGGAGCTCAAGTGAAGATTTGGTCTTTTTAGCACCTTGAAGAAATGGAGAAGAGATCCTTCTTTGTAAAAGAAATTTTACCATGTTGTCTCCTTTAAATGGAGGGCCTGTAACTTGCATTATTCTTTAAGATTGTAAACCTCTTGTAAATGTGTTGAGAAATGGTTAAGTTGTATTAAGTTTTAAAATTTATGTATATGAAAAAAAAATAGACAAAGGAAAATTACATTTGCTACTTTGAAAATCCCTTCAATTGTAAACTCTACAAAGATTGTTTTGAAGGAAAAATTTGCATTTTAATTGTATTAGTTCTTGTAAAAGAAAACTACAAAATATTGCATTGTTAACTGGAGTAAAAACTATTAAATGGGATTGAAATGGAAATAAAGTTCTTTCAACCTAAGTTTATTTTATTGCCTCTAAAGTGTTATTTTTTTTATTTTAAAAATATTTATGATCATGTTAAAAACATACTTGTCTCTTAAAATGGATTCCCATATAGTTATTATGAATGAAAGTAAATGGTTGCGTATTTCTATTACAAAGCAAACATAGTGAAAAAAGTGAATGTTTTATTACATTTCTTATTAGGTTGAAGGAAAGAATAGAGAATGAGTTGATGTTAGGCAATTTGAGTATGAAACTAGAAATGTTATCAATCTAGTAACCAATGAATGGAAGAACACATTAGTTCAATTTATTATTTATTTAAAAACCAACTTAAGTACAAGAATTACTAGAAAATGCATGTTGGAAGGTTGTATTTTCGGAGAACATAACTACCACCCTTTAAAGAGTGGTGGTTTCAGAACCGCTACCCAACACAGACTGGCGGTCGATGAACCTCCCCCAGGCAGGGTGGTGGTCATAGGATTGTTGGCCTATGTAGGGAAGTGGTTTCGTCACTTTTGACGGAAAAATAAAATCCACCTGTTAAAAAAAAACCCAGAATTAAAATTAAGTGTTTAAGATCTCCAATCTTTTTTTATAGCACCCAAATGTGAAAAATTCCTAGATTAAAGGAATTGAGGGTTTTCCCTAATTGATGAACTCAAAACAAGAAAATGTTCTCATTAAAATATAAAATAGATCCATTGTAGGATCTCTACATTAAACAAATGGGAAATATTACAATAGTGAAATCTTTACAATTAAAGCCATGAAAAAAATTTCGTGGTTGCTCTTCTCTCTCATGGATCTTCCTCGTTCTCCTCTTCTAAAAACATGTAAAACAAAAATGAGGAAATAATTCAAAGGAATGAATAAGAACACTCCATAGAGATGATTTGGGTTACTATAAAATCCTTAATATCTAAGGGTCCACATTGAATCCATATAAGGGTTGTGGTTCAAACCTACAAAAGTTAGGT
Source organism: Taxus chinensis (assembly GCA_019776745.2). Lineage (NCBI taxonomy): Eukaryota > Viridiplantae > Streptophyta > Pinopsida > Cupressales > Taxaceae > Taxus > Taxus chinensis. The sequence goes on along the minus strand of CM034147.1, from coordinate 194,700,378 downwards.
GAGAATTAGGTGGAAATACATCTTAAATAAAAACCATGTGTAGCTTAGGAATGGGGCCACTAAAGGAGTGTTAGAAGATAAACTTAAATTGTAACCTTCATTTGTAGTTGGTGACTTTTAAAAATAAAAAGCCTTTGACTCTTGTATTTCATTAAATCAAATTTACTCAAGGATAACTAGACAAAATTTAAATTAGGGATTAAATTTAATTCTATTTAACTTAATGGGAGGATAAGTTTAGACTTAGCCGTAGAATAATAAATTAATAAAGGACATTATAACTATGTTACTAAATTAATTAAAGATTATAACAAGGGGATTTTATGCCGATCTAGGGAATTAAATAATATTAATTAAATGTTAATTAAAACGAATAAAACATTAAACAAGAAATAAACTAAACCTAGTTGAAGGTTACCCCATTGTAAACAATTTTAAATAAAATAATAATAATTATTCCATAAATTTTCAAATCTAACTATTGGGTTGTCTTGGGTTTTGTGCGGGAATTTTGTGGGTGTTACAATTTGGGTCTTGAGTTGCATGCTTTGAGTCTTTTTGGAGTTGTATTTTTAATTGTGCTTTGTTGGAAGGTGTTGAAAGCTTATTGGAGTGAATATTTTTGGAATCTTAATGGAGAGGTAGGATCTCCACTTTTTTAATTTCTTCATTTATGTGTGTGTGTGTGTGTGTGTGTGTGAAAATTGTGTTTGTATGTGTGGTTGAATGAGTGTTGTGAATGTGATATATTGGGGATGGGTAGCTTGACTTAAGAAGGGTGTGGGAGATGGAAGTTTAGGACCATTGGGGAGAGAAAAGGGAGTTGTGAGGCATGAATTTTTTAGGGAGTGTGGATAGGAGTTCCACCAATGGAGAGAGAAATGGAAAACATTGACATATTTTGCATATTTGCAAGGGGGTGATAAGGGTGTATTTGACTATCTTGTGTTGTGCACATTGAGGATTTTGGGTGGATATCCTATATCACTTGGGAGGAGAAATGAGGTGGTTCCCATATTCCTTGCTCCTTTTGGCTTATTTTCAAGCCTATGTGTTTGTTGGAAATTGTAAATCTTGTTGAGTATGTCTTTTGAATGTGTTGTTTATTTTGTGAATTGTATGTTGTGGAAGCCATATTTGTAAAAGTTGTATAAGTTACATAACAGTCCCCATTTTTCTTTGGTTTGGGCTCAAGATCCAATAAGGAGGATGGTTTCTCCTTCTATTGGATTAAAGGTTGGGTGGAGAGTGTCACCTACTCCCCTTTCTTTGTGTTGAGATATCCAAATTTGAAGAGTTAAAGAAGGGAAAAATTTAAGCTATGAAGCTGGGTGATGTAGTTGAAATGAAGACTTGTGTATTTGACCATTTGAAAGAATCCTATTATGTAAATTTTTCCATGTTTTTTCCACTTAGAGTGGAATGCTTGTAATCTTGTATTTTACAAGAAAGTCTTTTAAATTTTATTTATCAAAGTTGTATTCTTATTGTTGAAAGGAGAAAACTTAGGTTGTATATTGTTTGAAATGAAACTCTCCAAATTTTAGATTTTAATCAAGGTTGTAATATGTATTTTTGAAAAATAATGATGTTATTGAAAGGAAAGTGTTTGTTGAGTTCTTTTTTATATTGTTGGAAAACTTGAAATTAAAAATGAAAAAGAAAGAAGTATTACTTTTTTTTTATTAGTGGTAAAAAGAGGGTTAAGGGGACCCTACACCGTATAACCAAAAAGCTCCATGAGAGCAGATTAAGAAAAATTATAATTACATCAAAACACCATAGTATAAAAGTTCATAGTAATAAGGGCACTTAGGAGCCCAATAAGAGAAACTAATAGTAGCAAAAAACCATAGTGCAACTAACAACATCGACAAAACTAAAAGCCAAAGACAGAGATAGTGAAAAATAGAACACCCTACACCAAATTCATTTGTGGGATTTTTCAAGCCCCTCCAACACCTTAGCCCATTATTTAGTAAAAACATCAATATTAACAGCCAAAGAGCCCAGGTCTAAACCATCCAGGGTCACCTTCCATTTCCTTCCTAGACTATCCACACCACAATAAAAATTGAAAAGATGCCCCAGAGTTTGAAGGTGTAGCAGGGTTGACTTAACAGTCACGATGCTCCATTCCATATAGCTATGCAAGATAGCTTTAACCTGATCCATATCCCTAGTAATGGCCCCCAAGTTGGCCTTTAGGATCTCGATCTCACCACCCTTCCCATTGCTAACAGATTTCTGCACCTGCTCCCTCATCTTGTTCTAATCATTAAAAAGAAACTGCATTGAGCTCTTAGTGAGCGACATGTCCCCCTTGAGTTCATCAATATCAGCAACCATGCTGGCCAAGTGATTGTCTTCTTTGATCGAGTCGACCTGACCCATAGCTTCATAGTGTTGTTACAATTGAGAATTTATAGGAGTTGGGGTACCCTGTTTGCTAGACTCACCCTTGGTGTTCAGTTTAGTGTTCGAGGTCTGCTTCGATTTCGGGTCCTGTAAGTTTTGGGCTGCAACCACCTCCACCTCATCCTCTTCTGTGTTGCCATCCAGATAATCCTCATCATCACTCAAATCTTCCTCCTTCAAAATAGACTCCGACCCTTCCGCATAAGCTTCCAAAGCTAGATTGAGAGAACCATTTCTATCAATGTCCAGGGCCGCCCTTTTGACCAGGGCAAGAATAAAGCCCTGGGGGAGAGGGACAAGGATCCTATGCGATTTAAACTGTGAGACAAAGGCACACAAATAATGATACAAGAAATAGGGAAAACTAAAAGCCTGCCCCTGTATCTTCATCTTTATCCCCAAATTGTATATGTAAAAAAAGAATGAATTGGAGTTGATGTTATACTTAAATTTTACTTTTCATTCCAAAGGAAAATGATAAAAATTTATTGTTTTAATCAAGGAAAGAGTTTGATTGATTTTCATGGTTGTATCCTATCTTAAAACAGTTTAATATGATCTTCTTAGGATATATATAAATTCATATATATCACTTGGTACATATGTTTTTGTATATATATCTTTTTATAGCTTTCTGCCATCCACAGTGACCGATACCGGTAAGACTTAACTGGCATCGATGGATCCTATACTGATATCGGTCACTGTATTATGTCACAGTTTTATATTATGTGACTTCAAGATTTAGATACTTATTTTGATGCTTAGAAAACATTACCCAACAACTGTGAAATCCTTGTTTAACTGTTAGAACTTAACATGGATGAATATAAATGAAAATTTATATGAATATGCTTAAGTTCAATAAAAATATATTTGATATTCATTAACTAGAGTCAGCTATTGTACCATCGTCAGGATTCCTGTGACTGACATCGGTCACTAGAGACTATATATTGTTCATACATCCAACTGTAAACTTATATGTTTTTACTTTCGGTGAAAACTAGAGAAAAATAGAGAAAACTGAGAATTTAATACACTTAATAAAAGAATAAGAATGTATACAAATGAATATATCTGAGGATATATGCATTTTTATACATTGTTAAATAAAACAAAACTGAAATTGTAGGAACTGACATTGGTAGTGAAACTGACATCGATAAGCCAGTGCTTACTACGGTCGGTCGAGGGACCACCACTAGTCATCTATGCGTAAAAACTTTTTATATAAAAAAACGTGATTTTCAAACTAAACATGCATTTCAGTTGTATAAAACTCAAACATAATTTAGAGTCATCCTTGAGATGCTTACATATGACAATGTATACATATATACATGCATGTATAAATGTATATAAGTGTATACACTCTTGGATCAATAAATGAGGAATTTCCCCAAATAATGAACACAAGAATTGTGAGTAAATAAGACCCAAAACTAGATTCATGGTGGAATCTCAATAATAAAATGGATAGATAATCTTACAATATCAACCCAATGAATAAAGTAAATTAAATGAAGAGTAGAATGGAGGAAATCTCCTCCTTATTCAAACTAGATCCACGGAAAAAATTTCCATGGTTTCCCCTCTTGGATCCATGGCTTTCACTCCTCCAAATTGCAAATTCAAAAAGAACAAATGAATGAAATTAGGGTAAAGAAATGAATAAGAAGACCTCATAAGGATAATCAGGGTTCTCTTGAGTAGATGTAAATTTACAGATTCCTATCAATCTAATCTAAGGGTTGAGGATTAACCCTACCCATTTCAAGTTGTGGCACTTTATGGGATTGGGTAATTTCAAATAATGTATGGGGCCATTTAATGGGCTAGGGTAAGTTGCGAATTTTTCCTTAGATTATTAAGTAAATACATGATATTGGATTATAGGATAAATTAAATAACATGATGAAGGGGGTATCTAGATAATGTTTTAAAAAGGGTTAAATTAATTGGACTTTTGAAATAACCTAATAAACAGAAACCTGAGAAGAGGATTTTGTACTCGTTATGGCATTAGAATAGATTAATAATAAATAATTAATAAATTAATTATGAAAACCTTAATTAGATGAGGAACTTATTGAATAAAGAATGTTTAAACCTAGTAGATGGTTATCTTATGCAACCCTCTAAACAAAAAAAAAATTATTCCATTATTTTTCCTAAATAATTATTTAGTTTTGTCTTGGTTTTGGGCATCTCGTTGGTTTGTTATTTTCAATATTCTATAAAATAGAGGAATGTAAATAGAATCAACTAAGCATCGCTCAAACAAACCCCTTATTTTTGAAGGTCTACAACCCACAACATAAATAAGATTAAGAGAAAAAACAATAGATTTCTTATAATTCAAACAATATCTCATAAAATTAAACCCTTTTATAACAAAAATAAATATGATATTTTTAAAAAATATCTAATTTAGTCTGAGTAAACTAAAATATTTCCAAATACTCAAAATTGTAAAACTCTAACATAAGAGAAACCCCACTACAATATTTGGATTGAGTGAGGTAAACCAGTCATAAAAAGTCAACTACTTTTTTAGTCTTAAAGGCCGGTCAAGAAAGTCCTCTTCTCGCGATGCCAAGTGTTGCTTTCTCCCACGTTGGCGCGCTCGCATTTTTTGTCTTCTTGAATTAAATTAAGAAATGTTCAATTATCGCCTGGATTACGACTGGCCAAACTTTGATTGGCTGGCCATCTAATGTGAAATATAACCATTCTAGTTGCTGTTTTTGTTATCAAATATTCCACATGAAGATGAGTCTGCAACAGAATGAACTCGGCCATGATACAGACCAGGCTGGTCTAACCCTTGGTCATGTGCAGCAAGCGGAAACAGTATTACTGCCGCCGAGGTTGTATAGGTGCGCGTTTTGCAAGGGAGGATTCTCTTCTGGGCAGGCGCTGGGTGGTCACATGAACGTTCACCGTAAGGAACGGGCGCGTCTAACACGATCATTATCACCAATGTTATCGGCGCCATATGACCATGTGACTCGCTGGTCTTCCCGAAGAATTTCAACACAATATGAGCAGATTTGTCCTTCCTCTTCGTTAGCCCCTCAAGTCGCTACAGCACCAACCAGAGAAAAATATATGTGTAGAAAGACATGTATGAATGTTTGCAACCAAAATCTGCAAGCGGAGGAAATGAATAAATCGGTAGATGATGCGGAGCTGGACCTAGAGCTTAGACTCGGAGGAAAACCCTTAACAAAATAACAATTCTTTTATTATTATTGGCGATTCTTTATTTTTTCCCTCTTTTCAGTTCCAAAAATATAACTTGGTTCTAATTCAATTCAATCAAAACACCCATGATAAGAGATCCAAGATTTCTTCTCATTGTTTTCAATTTTCAAATTTTTTTTTCTAAAATAAAAATAAATTCACCTCTTTGTGAGCTTGTTGTTTAACTATTACTAATGGTGAAGCCATACTGTATAACAATCTGCCATCGATTAATTTCAGCTTTACAACCAATCATATGTTAGTAGTTATATTTAGTAATGTTAGAAATTATATAATCTTAACTACTATTTATAGTTTCGAAGTCAATATTAAGATATATACGCATTTAATAATGTCACTTTCAGGTGTAAGAAAGTTAGAGTCTCTATACATATGTAATATTTTTGGGTAGCTTGTGGTAAAAGTAAAACTCTCTAGAATCCTAAAAGTTTCTATAAATAAGATGTCATTGCAAGTGTTTTATAAGGAATGAAGAACAAGAGCACCGAAGTGCTCTCAAAATTCTAATAGAAGTTATTTATTTTTATATGTTGAGTTTTTGATGTGTTTCTCATTTCATTTCTAAGATGTGGCTATACTTTTTTTAATTTTGTATATTAAGATCACACACGATCCTAAAGGTTTCAACATCCTCCAGCATTCAAATGGGTATTAGATCCAGGTTAATTTCATATTAGTATCAAATCTATTGTGTTGAGATTTGTATCAAAACGCATGGTTTGGGGTCATCATGGTAGAAACAATATGTCTCAAGCCCATATTCTAGTTTTCACAAGAAAAAAATATGATTTTTAGTGTATAAAAATAAAGAATTTGTTGTGCTCTTGAAATCTTTAGGATTTAGTTTAAAGTGAGTTTCTAGATTCTCGAAATTAGGTGTCTTATCAAGCCTTACCACAAGTTGAGAAATATTTATTGGAGATAAATAAAAAAATGATGCAAATGCCATATATATGTTGCAAATATTGTCATTGATGTCAAAGGAATGATGATGTCAAAATAAAACTAAAAATTCATTGATGTCTGTCAAAGAAATTTTTCGAAGGAATGATGATATCGAAGGAATGATGATGTTGATGATGTCAAAGAAATCAACTTACATGTTTCATATCTTAAAAATACTTGTCATTATTTTTTATGGAATGTGTCAATCAAGAAAAGGCTACATTAGTTTGCAATTCGCATGCCGCACAACAAAGGGAAATATTTTGTACTGTTCTGCAGGTTTGAAACCAGTTGATAGTGTTTCATAGGTTTGGACCATTTTGTAATTCTTCACTGGTTTGGACAATTACCTTAAAGTGTTTTATGGGTTTTGAAGGTAAGTCAATGTCACGCAACAAAGAATGTATGTCGTCGATCAAAGGAAGAGATGTATAGTGTTCCAGGGGTAGCAACAAGAATAAAAATCAACATGACAAATGATTTGAAATGCCATGAAAGTCAAACAAGGGCCACAAAAGTCAAGGGATGCTGTGAAAGTCAAGAAAGTTTGCAGAGGTCATAAAAATCCGCAGAACAAAGAGAAAAGAGGGGAAGTCCATGAAAGCATACAAAAATATGAGAAATTCAACTATAATTCTAAAAACGATGCCTCATGTCTTGCATCTAAAAATAATTGTATTGGTCTGACCCTTGGAAAGAAATCACACCCTTTCAAGAGATGAGAAAGGTATAAAATGACATAGAGTTTGGAATATTTAAAGTAGAATATAATGGAGAACATGGCAAATTGCTAAGGAAGAAGAAAGTGTGAATCAATGAGGAGAAGGTAGATTTCTACAAGTGTAGGAATGCAAAATTATTAGAAGTATATTTCTGAGTATGAGAGAAATAAAATCGAAATTATTCAACATTGAAAGAGTGGAAAGAAGTAGAAGATCATTCAAACATAGTGTGTGAAGAGGAGTTGATTATTTCAAAGATATATTTGTGAAGGTGGATTTCTGGGCAAATTTTTGTGGATAAGTTTATGATATTGTTATTTATGATATAAGATTGTTTGGAAGTTGTTGTTTCCTAAAATAAGATATTGGTGTCTCTTGCTAAGTTGGTGCTTAGCTGCGGGGATTGGTTTCTCTAAAAGGTTGGTGCCTACAAATTTTGTAAAATAATTTCATCATTTTGTGACTGGATTTGGACAATAGATCCAAGCAGTCTTTTCTCTTTGGTTTTCTCTCGAAATGGTTTTCACATAAATCTTTTGTTCTATAAATGTTGTATCTTTTGTGATTGCTAGTTTTTGAATAAGGAAAAGACTGTATTATATTGATTCAACGCCCAATCTCAGTATAAGTGTGTGTTCTTCAATTAGTATTAGATATGGTTCCTTCAATAAAATATTTTAATAACTAGAAGGTAGATCTCCAAAGCACAAATGACATGTTAAGAAGGATTCTCCTCAAATAGAGCTCCATTGTTTGATGGAACTAAATATGCTTTTTAGAGCATAAGGATGCCCACTTATCTAATGGATCTTAGATTTGAAATTTGGTAATCAATTGTGAATGGATATAATACTCCAGTAACTCCACCAATAGACAATGATGGAAAGAAGACAAGTGAGTGAAATGCAAAATATGTGAATGCATTATTGTGTGGTTTTTCAGAATCAAAATTTGTCAAAGTGATGCATTGTGATTCAACAAAAGAAATCTGGGACAAATTCAAGAACATCTATGAAGGTGATGAAAATAAAGAAAGCCAAGCTTCAAACTCATATAATTCAATTCAAAAGTATGAAAATAAAGGATGATGAGAATATTGTAGCTTATTTTCTTCGTATGGATGAAATTTTCAACACCATTGGAGGGTTTGGAGAAAAAGTTAAATATGAAATGATTGTGCAAAAAGTGTTAAGATATCTTCCTTTGAGGTTTGACGCCAAAGTTTATGCCATTGAAGAAATGAAGGATTTAAATACCCTAACAATGGATGAACTGCATGGGATCCTCACAACTTATGAAATGAGAACCGAAAAGGAGAAATCATCAAAGTGAGAGGCCACCTTCAAAGCATAAAAGAAGATGGAGATAAAGAAGCTCAAGCCATGTGACTGCTCCAATAATGAATCAAACAAAGAGGAAGCTCTTTTTGTCAAGAAGCTAAATAAAGGATCCAAAAAATAAAAAGGTAAGTTACCCTTCAAATGTTTTAATTGTGGAAAAGTAGGACAATATGCTGCTAAATGTCCATATGCAAAAAATGAAAATAGTGATAATGAAGAGGATCACAACATGAAGGAAGGTAAAAAAGATTAAATATAAGAAGAACATCCATAAGCACAAGAAAAACTTCTATATCAAGGAGGAAAGTAGCTCATCTGAAGAAAATAGTGAAAGCATCTTTGCTAGTGATAAAGAAGAATATTTATTTACGGTAATGGAAATAAAATGGACATTTTTGAAAAAGAAGAAGAGAAGGTTTAAGAAGAAGAAGATGTGGAAGTTGAATGTGAAGTGGATCTTGAAGAAGAGCTCATCAGTTCCCTAAAGGAGATCAAGGTACTTAAAAAGAAGAATCTGAAACAAAAACACTAGTTTCAAAACATGAAGAAGAGAATTTTGTCTCAAAAATAAAATTGTCACAGGACCTTGAAGATTTTGAAAAGATCATCATCAGCATATATATTCAACTATAAGAGGTGAAAAATATAGGAGAGGATGCGAGAACCCAACTTAAGATAAAAAAAGAAAATTATGAGAATCCAGAATTTTAAATTGGTTCTTTAAAGGAAGAAATGAAGAAAACATTGGCCCGGTTGAAAATTTGTCTGAAGTTTTAGAAGAGAACTGTAATGCTGGATGGTATACTCAATTGTCAAAGGTCACCATTCAAGAATATTGGTTTTGGATATGAAGAAACCCACAAGAATACAAAATAAGACCCCAAAGGGCCACTAAAGATGTCAAACATAGATAAGCCAAAAAGTAATGCAAATGCTCTTGAAAGTCCTATTAGAAATGTAAGTAGCAAGAAGAAAGGGATTCATGTTCCTCATAATACAAGATTTCCTCCCAGAGATAACTCAGACAAATGTAGAAGCTCATTTCCTCCAAGGTGGCATCACATGACCATGTTTTAGAACCCTTTTCTGTGGCTATTGTTTTTCATGTAATCAATTTGGTCATAAAGTAGTAGATTAAAGGACTCATGCAAGAAATTTCGGTAGAAATAAGAATGCAAGTTCTTATGTATCCTCAAATAGAAACTACAATACATTTTCTCCTTTATTGGATGATAATGTTATATGTTATAAGTGCAACAAATATGGACGTATAGTATGTTTTTGTAGAAGTGAGTTTTTGGAATCTCCCAAGCATAACAAGAATGAGGAAATTATGGATAATCAAAAGGATAAACCAACAAAAGTTTGGAAAATGATGCATGAGAAAGAAAAGAATAAAGAAAAAACCATGCTTCTACAAACTGTGTTTCATGCTCAAAATGAAGGTAATCAATGATACATTGATAGTGGTTATTCAAGCCACATGACTGGGGACAAGAGAATGTTCCTCACCTTGAAAGAAGTAAATGGAGGTACTATGAAATTTGGAGACAATGCTAGAATAAGAATATATGATAATGGTACTATTATCCTTAATAATGGAAAATCAAAAACTAAAAAAATGTATTTTATGTTAAAGGATTCAAGCATAATATTCCGGAGTGTAATTCGAATGAGTGATCAATGATACACTCTCACATTTCATGCTAAAGGTCGTGAGATCAGAAAGGCAAGTACAAGAAAGGTAGTTGTAGATGCGTGTAGAAAAAAAATAACCTTTACATTCTTTGTGAGATTAAAGGAGAAAAATGCTACATGGGGCAAACAGATGAGAATTGGCTATGTCATAAAATAATGGGTCATATAAATTTTGATAATCTATGAAAAATCAATACTAAGCAAGCTGTAAGAGATATGCCAAAGATCACTAAATCGTCAAACACTATCTGCAAGCATTGTCAGCATGGGAATCAAACAAGAGTTAGTTTCAAGACAAAAGAGTACTCAACAACAAATCCATTGGAGCTTGTTCATATAGACCTTTGTGGGCTTACAAGAACTCAAAAAATGCAAGATGAAAGTTATTTATTGATGACTATTCTATAATGTCATGGGTTACTTTTCTAAAAGATGGATCTGAAGCATTTCAAAAGTTTAAGGCATTCAAATCCTTAATTAAAAATGAAACTGGTCTGAAAATCAAGTGCCTAAGATATGATTGAGGAGGAGAATTTACGTAAAATTAATTTGAATATTTTTGTGAACATTATCGAATAAGGAGACATTTTTCAGATGTAAGGAATCCACATCAGAATGGAGTTGTAGAAAGGAAAAATAGAATTGTACAATAAATGTGTAGAACAAAGCTAAATGAATATAAGATATCGGACATGTTTTGGAGAGAAGTAGTTAACACAATTGTCTACAGTCTAAATAGAGATAAAATTAGAGTAAACAATAACAAAACACCTTATGAACTATGGAAGGGAAGACCGGCAACAATTAAATATCTCATAGTGTTTGGAAGAAAATGCTACATAAAAAGAGATGATGAAGAGTTAGGAAAGTTTGAATCCATATATGATGAAGGTATCTTCCTTGGATACTCTTCAAGAAGCAAATCTTATAGATGCTTCAATAAAAGAATGCACAAGATTGTTGAAAGTGTAAATGTAAAAGTGGATGATGTCAGATATCAAAAGAATAAGCCACAAGAACTTGATTACTCAAAGGAAGAAAGTTGTAAAAAAGATGTAGGTGAAGAAGAAGAAGAGACTGAGAAAAAGGATACAAAGACACCATCTAGATCTATCCAGAAGAATCATTTAGAAAAGAAAAATTATTGATGATGAAAATATTAGAGTACAGACTAGAAAGAGATTGGAAAATGCATCTGAACATGCAAACTTGTCATTACTATCCAAAATAAAATGTAAGAACTTTGCTGAAGCAAGTGAAGAAAAACATTGGATTGGAGATATGGAATAAAAACTAAATCAAATTGAAAAGAATGATACTTGGGAACTTGTTGCAAGACCAAAAGACAAAAATGTGATTGGCACCAAGTGGGTTTTTTAGGAATAATCTAAATGAAGATGGTAAAATTGTTAGAAATAAAGAAAGGTTAGTTTGTAAGGGGTATGCTCAAGTTGAAGGAATTGATTTAGAAGAAACCTATGCTCTTGTTTCTAGACTAGAAGATAATAGAATTTTCTTGGAATTTTATCATTTCAAGAACTTTAAAGTATATCAGATGGATGTTAATCCTTCCTTTCTCAATGGTAATTAGAAGAAGAGGAATACATTGAATAATAAGAAGGTTTCTTATTATAAGACGAAAAGAACATTGTTTGCAAGCTATATAAAGCATCGCATGGCTTGAAACTACTAGATTAATATTACATTATTTTTCTCTTGCATTGGTTATGCCTACATGACAATTCGTTCTTCCACTTGTCTGAATTTTCCATACTTGCGAATTTTCTGAACGGTTTTTGGTTGTGTATAATTTACTATCCAGTATTTTGGTTTATTAAATAAAATATGTTCTCTCTTTTCCAATTAACATTGGTATTGGAACAATGAGTTCAGAGCATGGAAGGTAAAAGACAACTTTGGAATTTTCCTTTTTTCTCTTGGCATTGCTGTTGTGAAGAGAAAGACACATCCTATGTGAAGGATCCAACATTGGTGGTCGAGGTAGCAGTGGAAATGTGATTCCTAGTGTATTAAATGATTTTCTTTATATTTATTGGATATGTGGACAAACTCAGATGTGTGTGTGTGTATGTGTGTGTTTGTGCACGTGCGCATGCAATGAAATCACAACATTCCTCGGCATCGAACTATTTCATTAGCATGGATGATTGGAGACTATTTTTGGCGTGAAGAATTACCAATTGGCATGAAAATATATTAGAGTTCCTGATTTGTATTCAAACAACCTATTTTAACATCAATCCAACCTTGTATTGAGTTCAAGCTATTAGTATTTTCTATTGTGGTTTGACATCTTTTTGTTCGGTGACTGCTGGGAGAAGACCCTGCTGTGAGGAGCACATTTCCTTTTGTATTGAGAATGTCAGCCCCCAAAATATTGTTTTCTGATGCTCAACTATTGAAAGGGCCTAATTATGCCTCCTCGAAGATGAATATACACACCATTCTATTGTTTGAAGATATATGGGATATCATCATTGGCATAGCCACTCGTCCCACCATCATAAATGAGGAAATGAAATATGACAATGCCAAAGAAAAATCATTGATTTGATCACTCTTAGCATTTCTGATAAGGTGCAACAACACATACATGATGCAATGACATCAAAGGAATCTTGGGATACTCTCTCTACCATCTACAAAGAAAAGAACTTGAAAAATATCCTCCATCTCTATTCAAATCTTCATACAAGTTGAGTATTAAATAAGTAGAGAAAGCAGAGGAATTTTTACGTCATGTGGGAGAACTACGAGCAGAGATTGGATTACTTGGAGAATTGGTGGAAGATAATATTTTTGTACCTCTCATACTATGATCTCTTCTTTCCTACTTCATGAAATTCATCACCACATTGACCATCACAAACAAAGAGGTGACCTTTGCCTAAATGGTGAAATTTTTACAATAGGAAGAAGCCATTCAGATAGTGCATGAAGAATTTAAAGAAAATGGATTGATCTCGAAGTAGTAGAGGATACAAAAGCCTCACAAGGATGAAAAAGAGAAGCAATCACAAAATTAGAAACAGAAGTATAATTCTAAAAAATTGAATCGATGGTGTCACATTTGCACCATGAATACACAGGAAACTATAATTTGTTGTTATAATGGCCACACACAACACCATTTAGGAGAAGAGAGAAAATATGGCTGTGGTGATTCACAGAAATCCAAGTGGCCTCCTAAACAAAATAATCAAGAAGGATATGTCGCAACCCAACCAAATGATTACTTAGATAAAGGTGTATGAACATCAAAAAATTATGATGCACACAAAGATGATGTTGTTCTAGTCTCATAGACATCACAACCATCAAAAAACAATTGTTTTATTGAATTTGACACCAACAAGCATATGACGGTCCATAGGAATCTTCTTTATTCATTAACTGATTGACCTAGTAGAGATCATGTTCAAATTTAAGAAAATAGGAGTTTGTTGTAGAAGGAATAGGAAATGTCACCATTCCACACAAGATGAGAAGCTATAATCACACTAAGGTTCTCTATGTTCCAAGATTGAGCAAAAAATTCCTATCTATCTCTCATCTATTAAATCAAAAGGTAAAGGTGGAGTTCATTGTTCAGAAAGGCATCAAATATTATCTAATATTACGACTGTTGAAAATCACATGCACTCATAGGGGAGGGGTGAATCAGTGCTTCTCAAAACTTTGAAATATTTTCACAACCTCAGTAATCTATTCAATATAGATTAGCAATAACCATGAGAGACTAATGACATTTAAACATAAGTATGATGTAATAAAACACACCTGAACACTAGGTTTAATGTGGGAAATCCTTCAAGGGAGAAAACCCCATGAAAATCAATGCAATAACTTGGATAATTTTTCCTATACAAGTTACAAATATTTCAACTATTGAGCCTCCACTCAACTTGAAGCATTAACTCCACTAATTTAGTCAAGCTGGCACTTGACCTTTATCAAGATTCTACTTGCATGGAAGCTAAAACTCCCAAAACTTTAATTAAGCTTCTATTTGATATTCTACAAGCTACAACTTACAAGGAATCTTCAACTCCTAGTTTGTTAAGCCACCAATTAGTCTCTACAAGATGTTTTGATCACCTTCCTTTAGTTGTCTCACAAAAAAAATTGTGATCACCTAATCAGCTCATTTATCTTATCTTTTCACCGTCCTTCTCATCTTGATACATCTCATTTCTCATCTTCTTACTCTACTTAAAACTCTTTCATGCAAGGATTTTCTTACACACACACTATTGTCATGCTTCTCTCATTAGATAACACATTCAAACTTCTCCTCTATCAAGAATACATATTTCTGAAAAAATTGCGGTCATGGAGGCATATCACAGCACCTTAATTTCCTTTGTTTTTCATGTGTTTTTCCTCCTTCAATATCATGGACTTAAAAAAAATATTCTGATGTCTAATCCTTTATGTACCTTTACCTATTCTTCATACATTATGAGCTCTATGTCTTCAAGAACATTCTTTCATGTACAATAATGTGTTTTATATCTCTAAAGAGAAATATTCTAAAACCTTTTACACTTCACCTCCCAAGTAAGTATTCAACTAATAAGTCTTCAACTCAAATAAGGAAGAAAGATTACATCACCTAAAAATTGTCCTTTTGCAATCACTAGAACTAAATTTAATGTCAATTTCATGCACAATCCCTCAAAGGCCTATCAAGATGATCCTGAAAACAATGATGATGAAAAGAAGCCTCTGAACTCCCTGACCTTCAGACTTCACTTGCAAATATTCCTTTTATTGTCATGCAAATGTGTAACATAAAATTTTTAAATTTTCAAGCACGACAATGGACCCCAGTGTCAAATTTTTTTATTGTAAAATCATTTATTGCAATATTGGAGGCATATCACAACACCTTAATTTCCTTTTTTTTCATGTCTTCTTCCTCTTTCAATAGCAAGGATTTCAACAACATATTTTTATGTCCACTCCTTCATGCATCTTCACCTAGATTTCATACATTATAAGATCTCTAGCTTCAAGAATATGCTTTAATGTACAATAAGGTGTTTTATATCTCTAAAGTGACATCCCCTAAGACATTTTTCACATCTCCTCCAAAAGAAATATTCAACTACTAAGCCTTCAACTCGAATAAGGAAGAGAGATTGTATCACCTAAAAAAATTCTTTTTACAATCATTTCAACTGAATTTAATGTCAATTTCATGTGCATCCCTTACAAAGCCTATCAAGATGCTCATGAAAACTATGATGGTGAAAAGAATCCTCTGAACTCCATGACGTTCTGAATTCACTTGAAAATATTCTTTTTTTTTTCATATAAATGTACAACATGAAAATTTCAAAATTTTAAGTATGAAAATGAGCCCCAATGTCAAAATGTTTTATTGTAAACCTTCTCGAGAACTCTTCCAAATAATTTTATCCCTTGTGTAAAACTTATCCCAATACTTTTAGTGCTCTCGTGTGTTGCAATTTCCTTTCCCATGTGTTGGAAAGATGGAAACAATTTCATGAGATCCTTTTGAGACAGTGTCTCTTGAGGCATATTTTTCAGTGAACTAAGAATTGACTATTTTTAGCCTTTCTAAGGAAGGTGTACATTCTTAGGAGAATATTTGAAGGCTTAAATTAATATATATATATATATATATGTGTGTGTGTGTGTGTGTGTGTGTGTGTGTGTGTGTGTGTGTGTGTGTGTGTGTGTGTGTGTGTGTGTGTGTGTGTGTGTGTGTGTGTGTGTAAGTGGTATTCAGGAGCTGAGAAGATTGTGTAAGTGATTTAGGAAGATTTAGCGAATATTTGTAGGTTTAGGAATAATTTCACTGAAAACAGGTTTTTGAAGGTGAAGAATCTTGCAGTTTAGAAAAGAACTTGAGCTTCGGAAGATGATTCTGGGAGCTCTGGAATGAGTTGGAGGTAAAAAAAGATACCATTTGAAATATAATTCAATGCCCTACATGATGGTGTTTTGATATTTTTTAATAAGACTAAGGAACTTATCTCCACAATACATGATTGACATGAACACCTTGTAGTAAATAAAAGGCTATTTTTGACGGTGTTGCAAGCAGAATTATTCATGGTAACCATCCCATTCTTCTCCAAATTCCTTTTTTAGTTAAAATCATATAAATAAATTCACAAAAATACCTCATGAAGCTCTGGTAACTTCATTTTGAAGCTCTCTCAAGGACGCTATTACAATTAAAAGCTTTTTCTAGTGTGACGTGTCAGCATGATGCTAAGGTGCAATTTTGTGTCCCTCTTGTCCCTTTTCCAAGGGGATAAAGGAGATGAAATATTTCACCCCTCCCCCTTTTGAGCTCCTGGACCTGCCACATGACCTAAGGGAGACTCCGTAAGCACCTTTTGGTAATTTTCTAGCCCCACCTCGTGCAATGCATGTGTTCCACTTCTCCCCATAGGGATAGGGAAAATTTTTGTGTCACTTTCATCCCTTTTCCAAGGGGAAAAGAGGTAAAAAGATGTTCCCCTCCATAAAGATGAAAATCTAGAAGTTAGTTTTTTCAAAGCTCTTCCTCTGAATGCTCAAAATTCTGGAAAACAATTTCTAGAATTTTCTCTTCCTTTATTCTTCCTCCCTTTATGTTTTCATAATCGCAGAAAAACAAAAAGTCATGAAGTTAAAAAATTTTCAAGCTTCCATGCTGAAATGTTTCGAGAATGACTTCGTGCCCTAGAGTGAAGAAAAGTTCATATCTCACAATTTGGTGCACGGATAGAGATGGGGTTTTTTGCAATCTTCTTCATTTCAAAACGCATTAAAGGAGAAATTGACAACATTTTAAAAGATTCTAGAGATTTTTAATGGTGAAAAAACTTTTTTTTTGTGCCCTAACTTTTGTTGCTTTGATTTCTCATCATTCCAATGGACAAATCAAGCTAAAAATTTGAGCACAAAGTCCATAAGAAAAACTTAATCTAGTGAATCTAATTTCGTCGCAATATGATGTGGGAAAGAAAAAATTATAAAAATATAAAGGAATCCATTGATGGCTGCCATGACACAATAACGAAAGGGGGGAAATGTAACTTTTCACAAGTCCTAAGGTTCTAGTGGGTAGAATCACGCAAAAATTGGAGGAGAGCTTAGGAAAAAAATATGCAAGCTTCTGCAAGTGGTCTCCTTCAAATATGAAACCGAGAAAAACACTTTTTATTTTTAGTAATTATCTATGGGATCACCTACTAAAAATAGTAAGTCTGAGAAAATGTGCATTCACACTCCTTATTTCATTCCATCTTGATCGAGACACTCAAAATTGAAAAAAATGCCAAAATTTTCCTAAATGGGATCATAATGATGAATGTTATAAAACAAAAATTGAGTGAAATGAGTTAAATGTGGTCACTTTTCAGCCCCTCACTCATCTTATAATGGTCCTGTTAGAGATCACAAGCATTGAGAGCGGGGGAATGAATCACTGTAGATTAAAAACAATAAAACAATTTCAATCCTAAGATCCTTGTTTAATAGCAGTAATGTATCTAGAGCATTTAATCAAGCACATGCAAGAGAATAATAACACTGAACATAAAATTTAGAGTGGGAAATCCTTTCAGTAGAAAAAACCCACTCTGAAAAAAGGATTTATTTGAAACACTAATTTTGAAGCATTCAATGATTGGTTTCTATTTAGCACCCACTCAACTTATGAAGCACTCGCTTCAGAGTCTTCTAGTAGCCACTACAAGAAATGTTAAGCACCCACTCAGCTAGTTTAGTAAGCCGCAACTTGCAAGGAGCAACCGCCCCCCTATAATCTAAGCTCCCACTTCGAAGAAGATATTACAAAATAAGGTGATCATATAGTATGAAGATGGCTTACACAGTAATTGTGATCACCTTTCTAACTCAATATTTATACACATATCTGTAGGACTCTCTCTCAACCTTCAAACACTCTATGACTTTGTCTCAATCTTCATGCATCCATTTGAATTGATTCTGAGCCTTTGTATTCATCTACAATTAGTCATTCATTGATGATTCATTTTGGTCTCTATGTCTGTCTCTACCACTCTGGCTTGAATACTCTCTCTCTCTATCTTCAGTTCATCATAATCCACTTGCTCATTTTTCCAACACGCTTATATCCTTCTCACCGTGTTTAAATAGATAAGTGTTTTCCTTTTCCCTTTCTCACACTTGATTTTACTTTTTCAAGTGCGTTAATCATCCAACACATTATTAGTGGAGCCAGGAATGGTTATGAGACAATTTCTAAAATTAAATTTCTCAACAATGTAGGATTTACAAATGTTCAAAATGGGTGATCCATCAATCTCTCTTTGATATTTAGTTATGCCTTAAAGACCGGATTTTCTATTTTAAGACATAGAGAATGTAATCACCTTTTGAAACAATCCAAGAACAATAAATTCTGACACTTGCGTCTCGAGATATCCCAAATAGGGTCTGACTTTTTCTATGGCACATAATGTTTCATATCATCACATACAGCCCCCAATATACTACGTTTTGATCCTCTTCAAAACATTTATACAATTTCTGTTATTGATCAGATACATCGGATAAACAAAACACAATGGGTAACAAAGAAACATGATTCAAATGTGTCCAGTTCTTTTGCATCTCTACATTCTCCGCATTACACTTCATCCCTCTTTTCCTTTTGATATTCAGAATCATTATCAATTTCAGAGAACTAAGTTCTACTTGGCTATGTGCTCGATGATCCACATTTTTCTCGAGACCCCTGTATCGATCCGCTTATGAACCGGCTTCAAAGCTTCTTTCATATCGCGGCTTTATATCTTTGTACTTTGGATTTCCTCCTTTACCCGCAGCCTTCGTTCTTCTACCCATGTAGATTTCTCTAATCATCTATGGCTTTCTCCTTCATTACCCACGGCTTTTGTTAATTTACTTGTGCAGCTTCCTCTAGACTCCAATGACTTTCTTCTATCTATTCGTACAGCTTTCTCTAATTCTTCGCAGCTTCATCTAGACTTCAGGCGGATTTCTTCTTACAAAACTCGTGAGCTATCTCATAGTAATATGAAAGGAATATCTCCAATGGGATTCTAATCACCATTGTAAGCATATATCCAACGACCCTGAGCCATCTTCAAACACCCTGAAACCATTGTAAATGCACCAATCTACTTGTCCTGAGACTGTTGCACACCACTGAGCCACTAAAACACCTATTATCCTTGAATACCATCATCATGCAATCACCTGGAACTTGTCTAAGATATGGCACTACCAATCAACCTTCACATTTGTCTTATAGAGTATTTCTTGAACTGCTTCTTGAATCTTGTTCCAGACTTGTTAACAATTGTTTCACACCTGAATGACCTTGAGAAGCCTACACAACACCTTCATAACACCTTTTTTCATTAATGAAACTTGACATCAATGACTAAACTAATGACAATGAAAAATATCCAAAAAAACTCCCTCTTTTTCATTGATGGAAAATTTCTTGAAAACATCAAATCCTTGATGGCAAAAGCATCTTCAAGATGGTTTCTTATTCCACTCTCTCCCCCTTTGACATCTATAACAAAGGGCCATCTTTCTAACATCGTGATGAATTTGTAGATGATGCTGCCCCTGAATAGTATTCTTGATTTACTGTTTTAAGTCTCTCCCTCAAATGATGCATTCCATGATGATCTTTAATACAAAACAAGTTGATAAACCACTATTGTCAAAATGAGCTAGCATACTACCTCCCCCTCACATGAAGACTTCATTACACTAATTTAGGAGATGTTATTTCATGAGAATTATCCCTTACCTTGTCTCAACACTTTTTAGTTGCTGGTGAGATCATGAATGACACCTAATTAATTCCTCAAGTGCTCAAATGTTGCGTTTGGTAGTGGTTTTTTATAATATCAACAATTTCTTCTATTGTGCTCACATACTCAAGACTGATTTTCCTGTCATTCAATTTCTCCCTCAAGAATTGATATCTAATTAGGATTTGTTTGGTCTTTGAGTGAAGCACAAGGTTCTTGGAAACACTTATATCACTAGTATCATCATAGAGTAAAGGAATTGGGCTATCAGGTTTTACCTTGTAATCCTAAAATTTATGTTTCATCTAAAGAACTTGAGTACAACACATTGCAACAACTATATACTCTACCTCACATGTTGAGATTGCCACTAATGATTACTTCTTGCTTAACCATGATACCAGGTAATTTCCAACAAATAATGGACCTCCACTTGTACTCTTCCTATCATCAATGCTTCCTACCCAATCAACATCCGTGTATGCTTTTATGTTGAAGTCATCTCTAAATTATTTTGACTTCCTTGAAGTGTGTTTCCATTGGCTATTTTTTAAATATTCCAACTAGACCCACAACTTGCATGATATCGGGTCTTGATGCATTGGAGTAGAGTAGACTACCTATCATGTATCTGTTTAAATTTTTGTCTACTTTTGGTGAGATTTCCTCTTTTCTTAGCTTGCATTCCACTTCCATTTGTGTTCCTTTAGGTTTGCATTCTTCCATCCTAAACCTTTTAAGCATTTATTTGATGTATATGGATTGGGATATGAATATAACTTGGTATGATTGACTAATTTGTAAGCCCAAGAAGAACGACTTCTTTCATCACATCATAAAATTCATAAGTCATCTTATCATGATCTCCTCCAAATATAATATCATCCACATACACAATGAAAATGAGAAAATGATCTCCTCCTTCTTCGATATAGATATTACTATTAGGAACACCTTTTCTAAATCCTTTCTCTATGATATATGAATCGAGCTTGTTGTACCAAGATTGGCGGGGCTTATTTGAGTCCATACAAATACTTTTTCAATCATAGTATTTATCATCAGTTAGGGAAAATCCCTCAGGTTTCTCAATATATAGCTCTTCATTTAGGTGGCCATTGAGGAAAGTAGACTTGACATTCATTTGGAAAAATATGATTTTCTTGTAAGCTGCATATGCTAGAAACAATCTTATTGCTTCCATCATGGCCACTGATGTAAATTTTTCATCAAAGCCAATTCCTTCAATTTGTATGTAGCCTTTGCATTGAAGCCTTGCCTTATTTCTTATCAATTCTCCTTTCTCATTCAATTTTTTTTCTGAAAACCCATTTTGTTCCTATCACATTCTTGTTATGAAATATTAGATTGTAACATTGCTTACACATTTGGCTCACACTTAACATATTTTGCTTGAGAATTTCAACATAAAGAACATTTTCCGTAACTATTTTTGCGTTGTCAATACTTAATGTTACTTGGCCCACAATGTTTGTTGAATTGTTGTCACCAAACCTAAAAAATCCTCAGGCATTGTTTAATAGAAAGATGAATTTTATTTTGTCACTTGTCATATGGCTGGAGCATCCACTACCTAGATACTAGATCTTATCCTTCATCTTGTACATGAAATGTAGTTTGTACTATTGAGAAAGACTCTTTACTTTTGTTAGATTATCCCTTTACAACATACACCCATCTCTTTTGTTTAGGGGGTTCTTGATTACACATTATGGCTACATGACCATCCTTGTGACATTTATAGCAATTAACATTGTAATTCATTATTTTGTTTGGTGAGTTGTAGTTTTTCCCTTGTCCTTTAGTATATATTCTACACTTAGCAGCTTTGTGTCCAAGCTGATTACACGAAAAGCACTAACCATAGAAATAATGTGAGTACCTTATAGCTATGTGATCCTAGGAAATTTTTTCTTCCTCTTTGCAGTTTTGGAGACTTCTTTATTTTTAGCATGAGAGGTGCTCTGTGTGGATGTGGTCTTGTTTTCCTTTTTTCTGGTTCAACTTATTTTCCTTCTTTCATGAATCGTAATCCAGTTTTGTCCTTTGTATTCATTTGAATGCTCAATATTTCAGTCAGATATTTTGAGATCTTTTCAAACTTCTCATACACCTTGATTTTGTCATTCATTTGTTCTATTTCAGTCTTTACACATTCAAATTCATATTTCAGTTTCAAGGATTCATCTTCCTTTTCCGTGTGGGATTGAGAGATCTATTCAAGTTGGGATTCATGTTATTTGAGTACATTAGTCTCTTCCTCTTCCTTTAGACTTTGTCTTTTCTCGAAAATGAGAATTTTTTCTTCATAGTCTTTCAATGTGCATCTCAACTTTTGATTCTTTCTCTTACAGAGTTTTAGTTCTTCTAGTGCACATACAGGTTCAGCTTCTAAATTCATATTTTCTTCTTCTTCATCGGAATCTTCATAATCAACTGAATTATTTCCTTTGGGGCTGAATTCTTAAGAGACATCCATGGCCATATATAAGCATTCAAATTGATTTTCTTCATCCCCATTTTTAGAATTTCTTGAGTTACTTGATTCAGATCCACTTAACTTCTCCTTTGAGTAGAATTTTCTTTTGTTCTTGAAGAACTTCTTTTCACCATCTTTGTTTTTAAATTTCATATTTTTCTTGTTGTTTTTAGAACTTTCTTCATCATTTTTATACCGAGTTTCCTTATTCTTAATTGGGAATTTAGCAACAAAATGGCCTACTTTTCCATATTAAAAATACTTAAATGGAAGTTTTACTTTCTACTTACTTGGGCCTCTTCTTAGTATTCTCACAAACATTGCTTCAATATTCTCATAATCTTATCCATCCTCCAAGTCTATTCTTCTTTTTCTTTCTTGGATTGAGTCTCTTTCTTGGATTTGAATGTCACTTCCTTCTTGGTAGATGTAGATCCAACTATCCTCATCTCGTATGCTGATAAGATAATTTGTAGTTCATCTATTGTTAATTTTTTCATGTCCTTGTATTTTTTCACAACTAAAATATTTTCATAATACTTAGGAGTAAGAGATATAAGGATGTTTTGCACTACCATAGGTTCTTTAGTTTTTCACCAAGGCCTCTGATAATGTTTATCACTTCATCTAATCTCTGCATATAGGATGTAATAATTTCATCCTATTTCATTTTGAGACTCTCAAATTGGGCGCTGTAGGTTTGCAATTTGGCTAACTTGACTTTTTCATCACCTTCATAGATACTATGAAGTTTAGTCCATATTTCCTTGGCAGTGGTACAATGCATTACCTTCACAAATTAAGTTTTAGTTAGCCCACATATGAGGGAATTTATAGCTCTTAAGTTACATTCATATTCCACCTTATCTGCTACAGAAATTATTGGATTGGTTTGATGATTGTAGCCTTTCTGAACACATGCCCATATATCAAAACCAAGTGACATAATATATGTCTTCATTGTTAATCTAAAGAATTCATAGATTGTTCTAGTGAAGAGAGCTGATATTGACATTGACAGTCCACCTCGTGCTTCATTTGCTGCCATGCTTGTGAAGAGAGGATATCCTTGAAGATTTTAAGCTTCCACCATAAGGATTCAATCAGATACAAATTGTTAGAGATCACAAGCACTGAAGGGGGGGGTGAATCAGTGTAGATTAAAACATTTAAACAATTTCAATACATAGATTTGTGTTTAATAGCAATAATGTATCAAGAGCATTTAATCAAGAATATGCAAGAGAATAATAACACTGAACACATAATTTATAGTGGGAAACCATTTCAAGAGAAAACCCCACTTTGAAACCACGGCTTTATTAGAAACATCAATTCCAAAACATATAATGATTGGTCTCTATTGAGCACCCACTAGAAGAAATTCTAAGCACTAAATCAACTAATTTAGCATGCTAAAAATTCCAAGGAGAAACCAACACTCTGATCTAATCTTCCACGTAGAAGAAGATATTACAAATAAATTGATCATATAAAACTAGATTGGTTGCACAATGGATCATGATCACTTTTTGAATTCTATTTTTACACACAGATCTACAACTCTCTCTCTCTCTCTCTCTCATTCTTTAAACACTCTCTGAATATTTCTCAGTATTCATGCATCCCTCTGAATTGATTTTGAGTCTTTGTATTCATCTACAATTAGTATTTCATTGATTATACATTCTAGTCTCAGTGTGTGTCTCTACATCTCTAGTTCGAAAAATTTCTCTTCAGCTCATGATAATTATCTTACTCTTTTCAACCACAATATTTCATCCTTCTCATCGTGTTTAAATAGATAAGATCTTTTCTTTTTCCCTCTCTCACACTTTATTTTACTTTGTTCCAAGTGCATTTATTGTCCAACACATTATTATTGGAGTCAGGAAGGGTTGTGAGACTATTTATAAAAATAAATTTCTCATGATTCTAGGATTTTCAGATGTTCACAAAGGACAATCCAAATATATCTCTTTAATATTTAGTTATTCCTTAAAATAAGGAAGTTTCTATTTTAAGACAGAGAATGTAATCACCTTTTTCTAAAAAGTCGAAGAACATTAAATTCTAACACCTAGATCTCGAGATATCTCAAATCGGGTATGATGTTTTCGTGGCACACAAGTTCCATATCATCACATAAAATCCGCAACACACTATCTTTTGATACTTTTCAAAACATTTCTCAATTTCCTTTATTGATTGAATACATCTAATAATCAGATAAAAATGGGTACCATAGAACTCAGGTCACGTATGTCTAGTTATTCCACATTTCTACATTCCGGCATTATACTTCATCCCTCATTTTTATTGATATTCGGATCATTATTGATTTTGGAGAACTAAGTCCCACTTGAATTTTTGTTGGATGATTCGATTGTTCTCAAGACCCTTGTCTGATCCACAATGAACTATTTTGCATCTTCTATCAACTTTCTTCTTTGTATCACAGATTTATCCCATATTTTATGGCTTTCCTTCTTTACCCACAGCTTCATTCTTTTACCTGTGGATTTCTCTAGTTATTTGCAGCTTCCACTAGACTTCGGCATCTTTCATTTTATACATGCAGCTTTCTATAATCCTTCGTGGCTCCCTATAGACTTAAGAATATTTCTCCATACAAACCTCATGATAACTTAGAATAATATCAAAGGAGTTTTGGGCCTATACTAATCATTTAAGCTTGTAATGAACCTGAATAATATTGAAACCATTCTGAATGCACCATGAAATTTCCTGAGACTGTTACACACCACTGAACCATTGAAACACTTATTATCCTTCAATGTCAACATCATGCAATCACCTAGACCTTATTTAAGAGTTGTAACTACTAATAAACCTTAACATTTCTCTTGCAAATTCTTTCTTGAGCTACTTCTTGAAGCTTGTCACAAAATTGTTAACACTTATGTCACACCTGAATGACCTTAAAAAGCCTACACAACACTTTCATAACACCTTTTTCCTTTAATGCATCTTGACATCAATGAAAACACTAATGAAAATGATAAATATCCAACAAGTATTAGCACTCATGGGATATTCTCTCTCTTTTTCAAGCCAATTCCCTCATTCCACAATGTCATGAGAAAAAAGTTTCTAAATGAGGAAAATTGCTAGTTTTTTTATCAAAATCCCTTTCAGTTCATTTCACATGACATACATGGTCAATCGGTGGATGAAATTGATGTTGATAAAATTCTCTTTTCCCCACTCTAGAATCAAAAATTATTTTGTCTCAATTTTATCTCATCATCAGTGCTCTCGCAGTGGCAAAATGAATTATCATGGCTAGGTGAACAAAGTACATCCAATTTCTCCTATGTGAATGGTTGATCATAAATATGTTTCCGTGTCTAAAGATGAAATGGATTTTATCAATGAGATTATTCCTCTTCTAGTGTTCCCAATGGTCTGAATCTCACATGCTCATCACTCTACTTCTTAATGTTTTCAAGTAGTGTGGTTCTGTGCATCACTTCAAGAGTTTTCAAAAAGGGTAAGGTGTTCAAAATGGTATTCAATAGATCTCTTCATCAGTACATTATTTTTGAGGAATCATCATCGTTTCAATGTACAAGTAAATTATTTCAATTCCTCACTCATATGCATGATTGGCCAAAAAGGATTGACAACTTTTCATGGTTTGGTCAATTGTGTGGATGACATCCTTCATTTTCTACAATGGTCTAGTGATCAAGTGTTTCTCACTTCTTCACTCAATGTACCTAATGGGATACAATTCATGATCACTTAAAAGGAGGTTTCTCATGGTTTAAAATATTTCTAGACTACAATTGAGGATCATTTAGAAGGAGGTTTCTTATGATGCAAAACAATTCAAAGATCCATATTTCATCATTGCATTGGAGAATTTCATCGGTTCATATATAGAGCTGATATTCATCGAAGGAAGAGGCATATGCATTCATGTTTGAAGCTTCTCATCTCATTCCTCCTCTCTTTCTCCATCTTCCTTCTCTCCTCTTTCTAATTTTTCATTCAGCATAATTCTTGTATTTTGTCTAATTCATTTAAGTGACATATTTTAAATTGTATAAGTATTTTCTCAAATTTATAAAGAAATAATTAAAAAAAATTTCCTGAAGGAAAATGAATGGTCACGAGTGGAATAGGAACATGAAGAATCATGTGGGGGAATATGAGTGGTCAATTCACATTGCTATAAATTGGGATGACTTTTGCATTCCAAAAGATCCTGAATATGATAGATTATGAGAGAATTTATGTTGTAGAAATTTTGGATTATTTTTGGATTTATTTTCATCAATGCACATGAAATAAAAGCTACATTTCTTCCATTCTCTTTTTCCTATGTTTCTTCTATTTCTCTCTTATGAACTTTGAAAGAATAGTGATCTATAAAGAGCTTTGTATTTTGATAAATGATTCCAAGAAATTTGTGTTTGGTTTTGTTCTTCTCACTAAATAGCTTCACTGTTACTTTCCTTTATAAGTAATGTTGATCTACTCTAGTTATTGGGTGTGATTCTGCAATTTCCCTACTCATGACAATAGCCTTCCTTTCATAATCTCTCTACTTCAACCCTCATCATTGTAATTTCCTACCTTGTATTCCATATAAGAACTTTGCCAAAGGTTAAATGGAGTGTTCCTATGTGATCCCTAGCTTATTTGGCTAACCCAAAAGACTTAGGTAGGAATATATTAATTATCATTCAATAATGGGATATGCACCATTCAATGCAGAGGGGCATATCAACGTGAACATTGATGGGGACACCTAATTTTCTATATCAAAAATTTCTCTCACCAATATGTCTTGCTGACTCCACTTAGGAGAGATTTTTCCAAGTGCACCCAAAAATATCTTTGCCCAAAAAAAATCAAAAAACAAAAAACAAAAAAATATATATTTTAAAGAAACATCAATTTTTGAAGGTAACTCTGCCAAGGAATGAATCCATGTCACATTCATTTCCCATAACACAATTAAGAAATTTTTATATTGGAGTGAAGTAGAAATGAGTGATAGTGAAGAATAAGAAAAAGAATACTGTATAGAAATGCAACTTTTTGACCAGTCATCATTCTAGAACATCTCTTGCAAAGCCAAGAAAGTTGAAGGAAAGAAGGTCTATGTCATCTCTGCAGTATCTAGAAAACTAATTTCCAAAATTGAGAAGATTTTTAATTGTGAAGACCCCTTCATCAAATCATGGTGGCTACAATTCAAGAAGACTATTGTTGAAAGAAAGAAAATTGGAATCTCACCTATAGATGATCAAGAATCCAAGAAATGGATGAAGAATATTCACAAGAGATATGAGATGTTCTATGAGAGGAATGAGGGAAGATATTCTACCACAAGTAACAATTTCAACTTCATGAAACTGATGAAAAAGCTCATGACATTGTATTTCCTGTCCCTTCCTCTTGATGATTTTATTGCATATGGAGATGAAGAAATGGATGTCTTGAGAAGAGAATATGTGTACAGGATTTTGAGTGCAAAATAATGAAAGTTTTATCCCAAAGCCCATGATGAAGTTTCGAAGTATGTAGTGGCCTTGCAAAGAAGATATGAACATCTTTAAGCACTTAGTAATTTTGAGGTAGTAAAACTCAAGAAAATCCTAATGACTGTCCACACTATGAGGTATTCATCCCCGAAATATTCTTAGAAACTTTTGAGGAATTTCATATCCTTGAGCCTTATCATAAGAATCACATTAGAAATTTGGAGGATGACATAGAAGACATGATAGTTGAACCTCCATTCATCAAATCATTCTAGATTGAGGAACAACCTCTTAATGAAACAATGAATTCTAATGAGGAGGATTATTTTTACACAATAGAATATCCAAAAAATTCCGAAGACTCCATCAATCATGAAGAAGTACAAGAAGCTTCTCCAGATGATGAATCCAAGGTAATCATTGAGAATGTTCTTTCCAATTGTGATTCTTCAAGTGACATATAAATGTTGAATGAAAAAATGGAAACTGTTAAAGAATCAAATTCTCTTTCCAATTCAATCATGGATGAACAAATGGAATAATTCAATTTTTTTCTTGAAACCAAGGAGGATGAGAAATTTGAGAATAACATCTTCGAGGAGTTAACTCAACCATTATCACCCAAGGAGCATAATTTTGATCATCATGGTGAGTATGAAATATCTAATTTTCCATACGAGAAAGAAGGTTCAATAAAGAATGATCAAGATAGAGTTAAAAATCCCCTCCACATTGATATCCCAACATGGTTCTCTACTTTTCATCATGAGGATGATGAAATGGATCTCAATCTCAAAGGAGTTCCTTTAATGCATAGCTTGGATATTTTCTCCTTGTCTGAGAATTTTGAAAATCAAGTATTCGCATTTGTGCAAGAAGGTGAGACTTAGGTGATAAAAAAAATAGAGGAGATGAATGATAATTTTTAAGGTGAATCATTGATTTATAGATCATATTTTCAATCATCTCCTTCAAGCTCAATATGATGACCTTTATATTAAAGGAAAGAATGAGTATATGGAAAACTCAGAAGAGTTATCTTTATAAGACATCTTGTAGACTATGGAAGAAAATGAAGACCCTCAAATCAGTATTATGACCCTGACTCTGACCATGGAGATGCAAGATAGGTATGAGTCAATTTATGCTTCTCATTTTGATAAACCAATGTTTGATGTTGATACAGACCAAATGGATAAGCTTGATTCCTTCCTCGATACATGGATGAATGAGAGAAAATGTGAAGGTTAGTATTTGTCTTTTTTTTAAGAAGATAACGAATGCAAAGGAAATGAGATTATCTAGCCTCTTATAAACATTCTCAATCTTAAAGAAAACACTTCCACCACAGAGGATGATAGTGAAAAAATTATTGAGATAATTTGTATTGAATATAATGGTTCAAAACAAGGTGAAAAGTTACACGAGTCTTGTGAGTGTATTAAAGATCAACTTGTTCTCACCACCATTGGATGTCATACCAATTCGGAAAAATAATTTTCACTGCAATATGCACTCAAGGGTGAAGAATTATTGTATGACCAAATCAAGGATTGTTATTTTGAGAATGATTTCAAGACCAATTTTTAATGGATAGGTACTGACAAAAATATTTCCAGACAAAAAAGTGAGAATGTGCATGATTCTTGTGAAATGATTCAAATTCAAATCACACTCATGAGTTCCCAAGCCTTGATGTGTCTTGAACATGTTTCCATGCTATAACGGTTGATCAAGGATGATGAGGACCTATGTGTCAATAATGTGGCATCTATTCTATAAAGCACTTTCTCAGAAAAAGAAAGTGAAAGTTACGAAGAATTTGTTGATTGAGGAATGAAGCTGCTTGTTCTCAATTCTTCTAAGTTCCTTGCTAATTCAGGAGATGATTTCAGGTTGCAATTCAAGGATGAATAATATTTCCATGATAAGATCAATTTTCCCACTCTTGTGGACATGGAGGAATGGTGTCTCATGATCACAAGACATCAAATAGAAGCTATAAGATACAAAGATTCCAAACAAGTCACAAAGTTTTCATTGGATGAAAGAAAAAATTTCAATATATTTTGAGTATGAATATAGAATATTGGTGTGTCTTATTCTTCTCAAGCCTTGCAAAGCCATCAAAGGATCATGTTATGATCAGATAGTAATTTTTCGTTCTTCAAATATCACATTTGAGTTTGTTGCTCCATTATGGGATGTAAATTTCCTAACCCATTGCCGGATATGTGTACATATTATCCCCATCTCTTTAAATACCCCTTCCCTGTAACATAATTTAACTTTTCCATTGTGTTTTGTTTTCCTCTTTTGGTGTGTTTCCCTTCTGTGTGTTTGGAAGAAATGAGTCTTTATTTCCCATTAGATAAGCAACTAGTGCACGAAGTGAATTGAGATTATGGGATTCATGCATGCTCTATAATCACTCCAATTGATCTAAAACATGTCCCTAAGCTAGATACAGTTGTTTTCATGTAAATGTGTAACATAAAAAGTTCAAAGTTTCAAGCATGACAACAGACCCCAGTGTCAAAGTTTTTGATCATATACCTTCTTAGACACTCTTACAGATCATTTCATCCATTGTGTTAGGCCTGTACCAATACTTTTAGTTCTCTCATGTGATGTAATGACCTTTTCCCATGTTTTTTACATATGGAAACAAGCTCATGAGATTCTTCCGAGACAATGTCTCTTGAGGTAGATTTTTTAGTGAACTCAAAATTGGTTATTTTTAGCCTTTCAAAGGCAAGTGTACATTATTTGGAGTAGATTTAAAGGCATAAATTTATCAGGAAGTGGAAATAAATATCTAATAACATCGTGCAAGTGATTTAGGAAGAATTAGGGAATATTTTTAGGTTTAGGAACAAGTTTAGTTAAAGCAAGTTTTTGAAGGTAAAGGAGCTCGCAGTTCAAAAAAGCACCTGAGATTTGGAAGATGATTCTAGGAGCTCTAGAATTAGTTTGAGGTAAAAAATTATACATTGAAAATATAATTCAATTCCCTAGATGATGGTATTTTCATATTTTCTACAAGGCCAATACGATTATGTCCAGAATCCATTGTTGGTAGGCACACCTTGTAGTCCCAAGAAAAAAAGATGTATTTGAGGGTTTTTCAAGAAGAATTAGATCGTATAACCCATCTCATGCTTCCCAAAAAAAAAATCACTAAAAACGATATAAATAAGTTCCCAAAAAGTCCCTTAAGATCTCCAGAAACTTTGTTTTTAAGATCTCTTAAGGACGTTCTCGTAGTTAGAAGCTTTTTCTAGTGCAACGTGTCAACATGAGGCATATGCGCACTTCTGTGTCCATATTTTCCATTTTCTAAGGGGATAAATGGGAAAAATAATTCCCCTCCCCCATTTGAGCTCCTAGACCCACCACATTACCTTGTGGAGCCTCCGTAAGCACCTTTTGGCAATTTTATGGCCCCCATCTCGTGCATTGCATGTCTGCCACTTGTCCCCATAGGGATAGGGTGAATTTTTGTGTCCATTTCATCCCTTTTCCAATAGGATAAGGGGGATAAAAAATTATCCCTTGCATAAATATAAAAATCCAAAAGTTAGTTTTTTCAAAGCTCCTCCTCTGAATGCTCATAAATCCACCCAGAACTCTCACAAACTTTTTCGATAATTTTCTCCTCCATTCTTATTCCTCCATTCCTCCATCCATGTTTTCATAATTACAGAAGAAAAATAATTCATTAATTTTTCATTTTTTAAATATTCCATTGCAAAAAACTTCTAAAATGACTTCATGCCCTGTATTGAAGAAAAGTTCATATCTTACAATCCAGTACACAGATCAAGGTGGGGTTTTTTAAATATTCTTGATTTCAAAAAAATTAAAGGAGAAATTGATAGCATGTTGAATTATTCCCTAGATTTTTAATGGTGAAAAAACCCTCATTTTGTACATTATATTTTATTCCTTCGATTTCTCATCATTCCGGTGCACAGATCGAGCTAAATATTTGAGCACATTATCGTGAAGAAAAACCTATTTCAGTGAATCTGATTTCTTTGCAATCTGAATAGGAAAAGAATATTTTCTAAAAATATCATGGAATACATTAATGGATTCCATGATAGAGTAGTGAAAGGTAAGCGAGGTAGCTATCATCCAATTTTCCCCTCAGGAGAAATTGGAAAAATATGACCTTGTACAGAGAAAATAGGAGGATCGATTCGGCCATGGGAGCTCACACTTTGGGCTCAAGATGAGTAAGTTGAAGTAGGCCGAGCACATTACAAAATAGATTTAGAGTTCGAGCTACTTCAGGGAATGAAAGAGCTCTGAAGTCCAAAATTCTGACATCAAAAGTAGGCTGGGGTGAAAGTCAGGGACTCGTCGGAAAGAAATACAATATTTCAAAATGAGGAAATATAATCCATCAATTTAAAAGAATGTTTCAGATTTCTCACCTTCCAAAATGATAAGGAGAGAGTGAGAGAGATGGTGAAAGAACCTACACTAAGTGGTAATACACCGGAAAAGGAAGTGGTTGAATCACAGACCCAACCACCTGAAGTAGAGAGAGGTGAGCATAGGAGAGGGTGGACAATATGCACCAAAGACCAAAGATAGATTTAACATAGAAAACCACTTTGAAACCCATTAAGCATGGCTCCTAGAACCTGGAAAAGACATCAGAATATGCACAATACACCTTGCAATGACGAGAGGTGAGGAGAGATAATAAAATAAGAAAAGGATGGACAGATGCATCACAAAATAGATTTTATTGTTCCAAAAGTTCACATAGTACATCGTTAGTGGGCAAGAGGCAAAGGAATGCCATTACAGAGCCTTCAAAGGAGGATTAGACTCTGATTTATACCGTAATGAAGAAAGAGAGACATAGAAGAGGAGAAACAATGATAAACAACCTTTGAATATGCCCCCTTCATTACAATATATAGGAAGAATAAGAGAGAGAGGAGGGAAGAATTTGAATCCTGCTTCAACCACCTCAAGACACATTATATCCTACTTTGAAAGCTCAACCACTATTAATCAATGCCTCTCTGAAATGCACCCCAAATTTTATCTTTGAAATAGCGTAGCACTAACACTTGCCACTCTCCACTAGCCTGCCTCTGCTTTGACTATTTAACCCCCGAATCTGTCCCTTTTTAGACTTTGGGACACGTGGAAGGCCCATACTCATTTGAAAACCCGCTCAATATTTTACCCTTTAAGGAGTGTCGTTAAGACACATGACACCTTCTACCTACACTCTATACTTATTCATTTTGTTCCCACTCTCGTTTTTGACCTTTATTGACCATTTACTACAAGAAGGGTTGGTGCAAGTTTGAGTCTCCACCTTGGGCTCCCATCTTGGAATTGCGTCAAGCTCACACTTGGCACCTTCCACTGAGTCGAAGAATTTTCAATGGCTGGTACAATTTTTGGGGCTCTGGAGGCATGGAGGCTTAGTGCTTGTTTGAGCCTCCCCGTTTGGATTTAACTTTTGGAGGTGTGTCATTTGGAAACTTGGCAAATTCTATTATCTCCTCCATTTAGTCAATTTGGAGGCTCGTTCTGAGTCATTTGCAAAGCCCGAAACCTTTGAGCCTTCATTGTTTCTTATCCTTTCATCCTTTGGTTATCTAAAACTACTTGGCCTCCTTCCCCAACCCTGCTATTCCATATTAGAGCCTGCGTGTAACCTATTTTCTAGATTTGAAGGTGATTTCTCTAGTTTCTTCTGTTCGGGTTCATGGCTGACAAATCTTACTCGGGGGAAAAATATGGATAACAATTTGGTGAATCGTATAGGAATCTTCCTGCTAGATGAAGGGACCAATAGCCTTGAAGCATCCATTGGGAATGGAGTCAAGAATAATAGCTTGATACTGATCCTTTTTTGTTTAAAATATGATCCCCATGCCGCTACGAGATTGACTGCTTGCTCTTAGTGACCCTGAACCTGCCCTCGCATCCGCACTCTCAATTTTCATAAGAAATCTTGAAACAAGGCTTCTGAGAGTAGAAAATTGTTTTGACCCAGGGCTTTCATCTGTCCCCGAATGTAATGTTTCAAAGACAGATTTAGTTACTTTGCATTTGTTTTATTTTGAAATCTACAACCGTTACAAGAAACTATGAGTCTTCTGTCATGAATAGTGAAGGTCCTAGCCTTAGTAGCTCTGGATCAATACGAACAAAACTTATCTACAAAAAAAAAATCCTACATGCCCCAAATGAGACATGCAGAGTGTGCATGGGAAATTCTTCTACTAAAATAAAAATATACTCTTACTCCTACACTAACCATAGATACAAAAAACTAAACAAAGCCTACTATAGATAGGGAGAAATAGCTTCCTTTTCTCAAAAGGGGAAGCCATGAAAATAATTTGACAGTGAATATGGCTTCTTGTATGAATGAAAGACTGAATTTAATCTTGTCTTCCAACCAAATCATCAAGGTATCAACATCAACCAAAAATACATCCTCAAGCTGATTGGCATTGGACTCCTGGAGGTGTTGATGATGGCCCTTGGTACTTTGAAACTCATCCTCATGCCCTAAGATAGGCATGAATAGTTTTGACTTCTCCCTTATCTCCAATGAATCTAAGTACCTAATTGGGCATGGTCTAATCCTTTGGATGTTCCCATTGCTCTGAACTTCAACTCCAAGAATGAAGTCTTCTCATAGACCTTCTTGGATGGATGGTGTGAGAGAGATGATGACATCCTCTTTCCTTATCTCTTCCTTTTCTTGTGAAGAACATGGAAGACTTATATCTTCCAACCTTGGTTCTAGAGGGATGTTGTGAAGTGTAGGCTATTGCACTTGAATTTTCTCCTCCATGGCACCAAGATCATATGCTTGGAATGTGGAAGATGTAGGAGTAAATGATGTGATCTCCATAGGCTCTTCTCCATCAAAGCAATCTTCCAAGTTAGATAGATAGTCTGCTTCCTTTTTTTCATGTTGTAGGTGCTCTACCTCCTCCATGGTGTCCTCCTGATCTACAACTAGCTCACCATGATTCCCTTCATCCTCAAACATGAAGTTTAAAAGATCAAAATATTCTTCAACATTAAATATTGAAGGGGATGAATTGGGAGGAAGAACTGAAGGTTCTTTTGTAGCCTGCTCCACACTTGGAGCCTCTAAAACTATATGGTCCTCCTCCTCTACTGAAAATTCAGCCTCAAGCACCACTAGTTCCTCAACCCTGACCTCCTCTATTGGCTTAACCATTAACGGGATATTTGTAAACCCAAATTTAGTAGCCCAAAATTTTAGATTGTCTATCATTTCTTCTCTGTTGGGCTCCCCTTCTTTCTATCCTTGACTTTATTCTTGAGTATCTTCCCAACATGGACTTTGGAAAGCAAGAGGAGTGGCAAGTTGGGGTTCAACCAACTTTGCAATTGTTTGTGGTGGGGATGGAGGAGGAAATTATTGTTTCTTTGGAGGGAATGAATGCTTGGGAAGGAAAAGGGGACAAGAATTGAAATGGGGTGGAAGATCAGGAGATGGAGAAGAGAAACCAACACTTGGGGAAGCAACTGAGGGGCTTGACTCATGGCATTACTGAAATGATAAATACTAAGGAAGAGAAAATGAAGGAAAGGGAGTAGGTGATTGACTTACCCATTGACAAGGTTCTCTTACACTTTGCTCATAAGCCTCAATATCCTCAATCCACTATGTAAGTTGAGGCAACACTTCAACCATGAAATCAAGATTCTCCTGATGGCTATAATGTTTTGGAAAAGGGCCTTACCATGGACAAGGTTCCCTGCAACCAATCTTGAATGCCTTCATTTGTGCTATGGCCCTTGACTGAACCATGCTAACCTCCATTTTTTGAATCTTCTCTAGCAAACCAACTTTCTCCACATACCTGTCGCCATTTTATGTGTCCCCTTATTCTTGATGAGCTCTATGACCAAACTGACTTTGACCCTGCTCATATGGGTAAGCATAATGATCCTGGATCTGATTATAATGCCGATTTGGAAGAGTTGGGAAATGCATTGGAGGTGAACTGCATTGCGGCTATAAGTGTGAGTTCCAAGAAGAAAATTAAGCCATGATTGAACAACTTCATGGAATGGGAGAAAATGAAAGAGATGAAAGGAGAAAATGGATGAAAATGGGTGGAAATGGATGGAAAAGGTATGCAACTTAAGAGATAGGGTTTTTTATTAGATGGAGTTACAAGATGTGCTTGCATGCACCTCAAAAGGATGAATCTCAATAGGAACACACTAACTTGATAAGATGAAGTGGTAAGGTTCTTCAGACCTATCCCACTGTGTGTGCCAAAACTATTAGTGCATAATCACAACACCCCCGAATGGCCCGATTGTGAGGTGGGGCATCCGGTGTGATTGCACAACATGGGACCATCTCTCAAGCTATGGGAATTATAAAACTTGAGATGGAACTCTAGAGAAAG
The DNA here is from genome assembly GCA_019776745.2 of Taxus chinensis. Taxonomy (NCBI): domain Eukaryota; kingdom Viridiplantae; phylum Streptophyta; class Pinopsida; order Cupressales; family Taxaceae; genus Taxus; species Taxus chinensis. The sequence goes on along the minus strand of CM034147.1, from coordinate 194,663,695 downwards.
TTTATTCTTGCTTACTAATCTACCTGCCATAAGCTACTCCAGTGCAGGCTGAATCTAATCTAACCTAATCTAACCATTCCAAGGGGAAAAAGAGAAAGAGAGTGAGAGGGTGAAAAATCCTACACTAAGAGGTGATACACCAGAAAAGGAAGTGGTTTAATCACATACCTGACCACTTGAAGTGGAGAGAGGTAAGAAGAGGAGAGGGTGGACAAGATGCACCACAGACCAAAGATAGATTTCACACAGAACACCACTTTGAAACCCATTAAGCACAACTCCCAGAACCTGCACAAGACATCAGAATATGCACAGTACACCGTACAACAACGAGAGGTAAGTAGAGATAATAAAATAAGCAAGGGATGGATAGATGCATCAAAAAATAGATTTTATTGCTCCAAAAGTTCACACAGTACATCATTAGTAAGAAAGAGGCAAGGACATGCCATTACAAAGCCTTGAAAGGAGGCTTAGACTCCGCATTCTACCCTAGGGAAGAAAGAGAGAGGGGGCCAGAGGAGAAACAATGACAATATACCCCCTTAATTACAATATATAGGAAGAATAAGAGAGAGAGGAGGGAAGAATTCGAATCCTGCTTTAACCACCTTGAGATACATTGAATCCTGCTTTGAAAGCTCAACCACTATCAATCAATACCTCACTCAAATCTGCCCCAAATTTTATCTTTGAAATAGTACCGCGTTGACACTTAACACTCTCCACTGGCCCACCTCTGATTTGAATATTCAACCCATGAATCAATCCCTTTTTGGACTCTGCGACACATAAAAGGCCCGCGCTCATTTGAAAACCTGCTCAAGAATTTACCCTTTGAGGAGCGTCGTTAAGACACGTGGCACCTTCCTCCAAAACTCTATACTTAGTCATATTGGGCTTGATCTTCTTTTTGAATTCTTTTAACCATTTGGTATGTGATGGGCTGGCACAAGTTTGAGCCTCTGCCTTGGGCTCCCATCCTGGAATTACGCCAAGCTGACACTTGGCACCTTTTGCTAAGTAGAAGGATTTTCAATGGCTGATACAACTTTTTGGGCTCTTAATGCATGGAGGCTTGGTGCTTATTTGAGCCTTCCCCTTTGGATTTAACTTTTGGAGGTGCATCATTTGGAAACTTGGCAGTTTCCATTGTATCCTTCATACTTAGTCGATTTAGGGGCTCGTTCTAAGTCATTTGTGAAGCCCTAAACCTTCAAGCCTTCATTGGTTCTTCTCCTTTGAGCCTCTGGTTTTTTGACACTACTCCATCTCCTTCCCCAACCTTTTTATTCCATTTTAGAGCCTACCTGCAACTTGTTTGCTAGATTTGAAGGTGATTTCTATGGTTTCTTCTATGCGGGGTCGTGGCTGACCAATTTTTCCTATAGGAAAAATATGAATAACACCCACATTTAGGGATAACTCCATTTTTGAAAAACCACATTGACTACCTCAACCTTTCACTTTTGAGCAATTGTGTGTGCTTTGATTGTGCCATAATAGTAAATTTGCACTTCCGAAGGTTTCATTGGCTGGAATCACGTGAAAATTGGAATAGAGCTTTAGAATGAATTATGTAAACTTCTACAAGTGGTTTCATTCAAAGCTGATACCGAGAAGAATACTTGATATTTTTACTAAGTTTCTATGGGAGCACCTACTAAAAAATTTAATTCCAAGAAAAATGTGCATTCACACTCCTTATTTTATTCCTTCTTGATCAAGACACTCAAAATTGAAATAATAGAAAAAATTGGCTAAACGAGACCATAATGGTGAATATTCTAATAATAGAAAATTAGTGAAATCATCTAAAAGTGATCACATTTCATACCTTCACTTATCCTATGATGGTATCATCTCTCATAAGATATTCTCTCTCTTTGTTCAAGTAAATTCCTTGCATTCAATGGTACGGTGAGTGAAGAGTTTCCAAACTAGAAAAATTACTAGTTTTGTACCAAAGGCCCTTTCAGTTCATTTCACATGGAATACATGGTCAATCAATGGATGAAATTTATGTTGATCTCATTCTATTTTCCACACTCTATAATCGGAAATATTTTTCCTCACGTTTCACTCATCATCAGTGCTCTCTCAAAGGCAAAATCAAGGATCATGGCTAGGTGAACAAAGTACATCCATTTTCTTCCATGTGAATGGTGTATCATAAAGATATGCTAGTGTCTCAAGGAACAGAGGGATTTTATAAATGAGATGATTCATCTTCTAGTGATCTCAGTGGCCTACTTCACATGTTCTCATCACTCCTCTTCTTAGTGTATTCAAGAAGTGTGGCCAATGTACATCACTTTAGGAGTTTTCAAAAAAAGGAAATGTGTTAAAAATGGTCTTCATAATAGCTCTTCAATAGTGTATTATTGTGGAGGAATCATCATGTTTTCATTGTACAAGAAAATATTTTTGATTCCTCATTCATATGCATGATTGATAAAAAAGGAGTAACAAATTTTCATGGTTTTTTCAAGGGTGCAAGGACATCCTTCATCATCTATAGTGGTCTAGTGATCAAGTTCTTCTCACTTCTTCACTCAATGTATCTAATGGGCTACAAAAAAATCTCATTAAAAAGGATGTTTCTCATGGTTGAAAAGAGTTTAAGCTTACAATTGTGGATCATTTAGAATGAGGTTTCTCATGATGCAAAAGAATTCAAAGAGCAAAAGTTCATTATTGCATTAGAGCATTTCACCAATTCATTTAGGAGTTGATCTTCATTAAAGGAGGATACATATTCATTCATTCTTGTATATTCTCATCTCCTTCCTCCTTCTCTCTATCTCCCTCTTCCTTCTCTCCCATTTCTAATTATTCATTGAGCATAATCATTATATTTTGTCCTATTCACATAAGTGACATATTTTTAAATTATAAAATTATTTTCTTAAAATTATAAAGAAATTTTTAATTTGTCTTTTCTAAAGGAAAATGAAAGGTTAGGAGTGGAATAGGAACATGAAGAGTCGTGTGGGGGAGATGAGAGGTCAATTCACATTGCTATAAATATGGATGGCTTCTCCATTCCAAAGGATCCTTAAAATTCTATATTATGATAGCATCTATGTTGTAGAGATTGTGGATTGTGGTTGTTGGTGTTAGGAAATAAGGGATAAAATATGCAGAACAATCCCTCATGGAATCGCAACAATACAAACTAATATGCAGGAAATATTACATTTTTCAAATAAAAGTGCAGAATAAAATTAACACAACACAAAGAGATTTTATTTAATGTGGTCCACCCAATTTGGGCTATGTCCACCAAGAATCACTTTCTAATATTTTATTACAAGCCACCACTCTCTCAACATAGTACCCAAATCTGTTTGGAGCTATGGTCAACAAACTCGACAGAATTCACACCCGAATTTAGACACATCTGCAATGTTACATTATCCTACCATATGCACAAAACCACATAAGTAGACAACTGCTTAAGAAATTTTACAAAACCTTTTGTATCAAAAGCATGGGCCAAAACTGTCCCATAAACCTATGGGTAAAAAATCCCACCCATATGAGAAAAGCATGTTTCCTGGTATATCAGGCATGTTTGTTTTCAAGGTGAAAAAACAAATTTTCCGGGGCTGCACCCCCGAACACATGTGAGATATCTGTGGAAAGTATACAATACTCTTAGTGTACAATCTTCAACACTTTCACACATGAAAATAGGCTACACAACCTAACAATTGGACTTTGTGTTATCAATGCACATGAGATAAAATCTACACTTATTCCATTCTCCTTATCTTACATTTATTATTTTTATCTCTTAAGCAAATGAAAGCATAGGGATCTAGGAAGATCTTTATATATTTTAAAAATGAATCTAAGAACTTTTTCTTTGTGATTGTTCTTCTCACTAGATAGATTCATTGTTGCTTTCCTCTATATTGAATGTTTAACTAGTCTTGTTATTGGGTGTGAACTCTGTAATTGGCTTACTCATGACAATAACCTTCCTTTCCTGATTTCTCTCCTTCACCTCTTATCGCTATAATTTCCTCACTTTTACCCGATACAAGCACTTTTCCATAGGTTCAGTGGAGTGTTCCTATGTGATCCCTAACCTATTTTCTCAACCTACAACACCTAGGTAGGAATAGATTAGTTATCATTCAATAACGGGAGATGCGTCATTCAACCCAGAGGGGCATAACCCCATGAACATTGATGAAAACACTTAATTTTCTATATCGACAAATTTTCTCACCAATACCTATCTAACCTTTGTAGAAATGATTCGTAATGGTTCTTATCAATTTTTTCCTATTCTCCAATGAAGGAGTTTTGTCTTGTAGCTAAATGAACTCAACACCAAGTGTTATGAGAATTCATGCATGTTACACAAAACTTCATTTTTCTCTATTTTCCTTTTCATTATTGTAATCTCACCATTTCAACCGTAAGCTTCGTTAGAGATTCATACTTGTATGACTAGGTGCATGTTCTCCAAAAACATAGTTAAATTAATGCTTCATAAAACTTTATGCATGAGTATTCAAGACTTATCAAGGATTAGATATGGTAGAATTTTATCTTTATATCACCTTCAGATAATTGGAGTTACACTAGCCTCTTCATGTTCTTCAAGATATGTAGACATGGGAAATTGTCTTAGTAGATTTGTATCGCTAGAAAATAGTTTTCAAGATTGAGAAATTTTACTCGCCTATAAATATTTTCATTCCTTCAAAGATTCATTTATAGAATGGTATAGATGTTTTTAAACTCACCAGATCCATTTATTTCTCCATCTTATGTCTTAGAGATCAAATGTGCTTGAATATTAAGGATAGCTCAAACTAGTTCACAAGCTTCAAAAACTAGTCTTACATGTGTTTTCATACAACATATTAAAACTCATTTTCATGGAAAATAATTTCATATAAAATTTAGCCATAACATATACTCTATGACCAAGTTCTCTTCTAAATGGATTAATTGAATGGAATCAAGTTTGCGAGCTCATACTTCAGGGCTTCTTCATTGTCTTGAAATGGAAGTTGTAGTTCATTTGAACTAGTATGCAAAATCACTTCTCCACAATAATTTTTTGGCTCAAGAAGGTTGCATGGGACCTATATGAAGTGTCCAAGACCATATTTCACCTCATAACTATGTATTTTCATCACGACTTCTTCACATCTACATGAGTGGTTCTTGCATGTTTTCCTTTTAGCGGCAGGCTCACTTGTTTGACATGGTTCACCAAAAATTTTCAAAGAACTTATTTGAATCACCACACAGACTCTTAGAAAAAATCCTAATATTTCTCCCAAACATGATCTTGCACCATGAAGTCTTCTTTACAAGACTTGATAATAAAAATACTACAAAATAGAGGTATTTATATATAATATAGTTATACCTAGAGAACGAAACCACTACAGACATGATCTAGGAGGAGTCCTTTATGATTTCAAATCATCAATTTTTCTTTATTATTTAGTTTTACAAATAAATGCTTTAGTTCTTTCCTATCTCTCTCAAAGGAGGATTTTGAGAGGGTTTGGAGTAACTTCCATAGTTAGAATTCATTCATAGAGATCAGTTCATTATTCTTTCTCATCCCAACTGTAGATTACACTTCACTAGATTATCCAACACTAGTTAAGATATTTGGGAAATGTGCATAATTTTTACATACCTTTCAGGTCTTAAAAGTTGACCCTTGAGATGAGAACTACCATTCTGATAGCTCGATAAGACTAAAACCCTTCTAACATCAAAATTATTATACATATTTTCATGAATTTCTTTCCACAATAATGGAGTACCCCTTTTCACATTTTCCAAGACTTTTTTTTTCATAAATAGACGTGTACTTCCTTAGCCATCATTGTTTGTGCATGCTAATCTTATTTGTCCTCAAAGATAGTCATGAATATGACCCAAAACATGCCTCTAATACATGATATATGACTTGTAACATTATCTATGACCTTTCTACAATGTCATTACACTCTTTTAATGATTTACTTGGCCTTTCATATCTTGGTTTACTTCATACATGCATCTTAGGTCCTTGAAATAGGCCGAATTGAGCTAGTTTCTCTTCCCACCTCATGAAATTTCACTATTTTTATCATGTACCCACCTTAACATGATCTATTCATGTTCCTCATGTCTCTACAATGATTCACCATTATCCTCCTTACTTTAATAAATCATTCAAGGTCACCTTGCTAACTAGGCCTAAGGATTAGGCCTGTTGAAATGAGATACCCTTGTTTATTCAACTCATGCACCCTTTTATTCATCATTCTGACCTTATTTATACATAATATATATGATAAAATTATTATGACATCATCCTAACACACTCTCACATCACCATCATGCCTGTATAATCTACTAGCTCCTCAAGAAGTCAGTACTCAATCAGATTTTCTTGTACCATGTTATGTCTTGCCTTGTATGACTCACTCCAAGCTTCATCTCGCTATTATTCATATTTTCTTTTCATTAATGAAAACTAACATCCACATGTTAAAAATATCTCCCTTTGTCATTGATGGAAAACCTCTAAGATGTTCTCCCCCTTTATGCATTAATGAAAAACTATCTGTCTATAGTTCATGGTATTATTCTTCATCATCGTACTCTTCCCTTATCATGGTTGGAAATATCAACCATACTCATCATTAAATCTCACTATCTTGTCTCCCCTTTTTAAAAAAATTTCCTCTCTTGATTCAAGCTCACCATTCATTGATATTAATATTCCCCCCTGAGAAGATGCTTTCAATGCACATACACATGACCACAAGTAATATTTGAGTCAAAAATTCCTCCTATCTCAAAAATATGTCTATTTCATCTCCAGAAACTTAAAGCTATGATTAATATTTTATATTCTTGTTGCAACCTATGTTTAGGTCTTAGGTCCTTAAATAGAACTTTTAAAGAAAAGGATTCAAATTTATCATTGTTGTAGAGGCCCATAATTAGCACGAGACAATGTATTGTTGCTCCTCCTGGGGTGCTTCCAACTATTTCTAACTGATCATACATTTACCTCTATTCACAACTCTTGATCTCATGTCCTATAGGTGGGTCCACATAATATTCTTTGTCCTGAAGTAGCTTTTCAGTTATTTTTTCTTGTATTGCTTATCATTTTAACTATTAAGGTAGGATCTTGATCCCCTTGGAGTGGTCATGTATCCATAAAAAAAAACATTTAAAAATATTTTGACATTTATAACTCTTTCTTGGAGGTTTGAAATAGCTCCCCCTACCTTATCTATCTTTTTAGACTTGTAGATTAGCAATTCAAGCCTGTAGGTCCCTCTTTTAGAGCTTTAGTAGTCTATAGTTCCTTGTCAACATGTTATTTAAGCAATTGTTAAAGACTGAAACCTTTATATCGTCACTTTCTAGAGATAAAGAGAGTTGTATCTCCTTATTAGCTAATTTCACCATTAAATTCAACATATGCAGGTTGTCATAAAGCCTTCATGAACTTGCACTACTACAATCTTTTCACAAATCTAGATTTAGAAGATTTTGCACTAGCTTGTAATATCTTATCAATCTTTAATTATTCATGCATCCTTTATGGAAATTAACTGATGTTTATCCATATTGTACACATCATGCAATAATAATGTAACTAATTACTTGACTAGAAATAATCAAATTAATCAATTCCTTTAGTTTCTAGTTCTGTCCTTGTTGACTTCATTAAGAACTTGGTTAAAAAACTAGCAAATTTTGTCTTTAACCTTTAACTTCTTAGTCTAATCATATCCCCTGTTTCATACACTCAAACCATTGAAATACCAACCATCAACTTGATGCAAAGTGATCAAAATTTTAAAATATCTATCAATTTCACCAAAACTCCCTTCTTGTGTTCTTAAGAGAAAATATCTTGGTGAATTCATGGTTGAGCCATTCTAGATATGCCCAGGACCAAGTGGAAACGTTTTTAACCACCCTTTATATCTCTTTAGGTTTGGGATGAAGATCTTGGCTCAACTCCCAAGGTGGATGCCTTTTTCTCACTATTCCTCCTATGCTTAAACATTCATACCAGCCCTATCTAAGTTGAAATTTCGGAATATATTTTGCAAATGAAGTACTTATAATGGTGATTTTCTTGTAGGATGAACCTCATTAGAAAAATATAATTTTTTTCACAAAATTCTCTTCAAATTCCATTGTCCTATATCTTTATTAGGTCTTCTTAACAAGTTCTAATTGAGATTCGAAAGTGTTAAAGTATACCAGTCATTGAAACATTCTCAATAGTTTAAAAAACTTGTTCTAGGCTGGGAGCTATAAGAATTACAAATAAAATTTTGACTCCATAGAATGAGTCTTATACCATCAATCAAACAATTTGTATAAACCCTAAAATGGTTTCTCTTTGCACCTAATTGTGAAAGCTTCACAATCCAACCAAACAAATTTGTTCTTAAGGCTTTTAATTTATATTGTGAATTTGTGTCAACATTCTTGGGAAAAATTACTTGTTGGTAGGACCTCTTAAGATCATTTATTGTGATAAATCTCAAAATTCCAATTTATTTCCCTTTAAACTAGTGTATCACCTATAATGAGGGTTTCAAATGAGGTATGTATACTTGCTTGAAGAAAACTCCTAGCTTCTATGTATACTAAGGAGGATAATTCCTTTGATTGCTTCAATCATGACTTGTATATGCATACACACTCGATTGAAACTTGGAATAATTGGAAACAAGTTTGAAAAAATAATTCAAAGAAAAAAAGACACTTTCCTTTACTTGGATGATTAATCATGACCCTCAAACTACATTACATAGATTAGTCATACTCAAGGACCTTATGATAGGGAATACAAACATACCTTTTACTTTTAACTCAATTTACAACAATGATAATACTTTTATCAATAGATGCAAGTGGAGAAACACTTCCAAAGACATACTATGTTTCCTTCAAGTGATACATGCCTTCTAGAATCATAGAAAAGGTATACCATTCTTGTAGCATCACCTTAGAATAGTAGATAGTCATGAAAGAAGCATGATGAATCTATCCTTTATTTTTTTCACTTAAGACATTATCAATCCTTTTGGATGCACTTTCATCTGTTATAAATTCATCTCCTATATCTTCCTCTTGTGATTGGATACCTAACAAACATACATGATGCACCTCATATACTTGTTCTATCATAACTAGGGGTAAAAGTTCTTGAATTTCATTTGTCTTGTCTTCTTTCTTATTGGCTTGATCACCACCTTTTGATTCCTTTCTTGAACTTTCCTCTCCTATGGTTTTTTATATCATCTTCACACTCTCTCTCTTTGTCATACCTTATATATTCAAACCTATAACTAGGTTCCTTGACCTTGTATGTGTACTTCACATCTTTCGTTCTAGTGGCTCTTTAAAAAACGGATGACTTGGACTCATTCTTATAACTAGTTTTCATTTTGAATATCTTCTTACCTTTTCCTTTGAATGCATGAAGTTTACTATTGTCCCTAGAATGTTCATTTAGATGAAAATGTCTTATAAAATGTCCTTTTTCCCGACAATTGAAAAAAATAACACTACTCTTTCTTCTAGATTGATGTAGATGGAGATTCAACGGAAACTTGAAAGATTTATGAACATGACACTTATTAGAAAAGTGTCGAACCTTATTGTAATTGTAACACACTATCTTGTTCATGCCTATTGCATCTTCATTTCTCCAAAACTAACTACATAGTTAATCTATCCAATATTCGGTAGTGCATCTCTTTTCTTGAAAATTGAATCAAATTACATTTACTTATTTCTCATCTCTAATATCTCTCCATGGATATTCATGTTTTACATGCTTCATACATTTCTTAACTCTATTCCCAAAGTTATGATAAGTGAAGGAATAAATATGAAAGGTTCTTTCATACATGGATGCATTTGATTGTCTAATTGATTTAGACATTCTTAATCTTATATATTTGGCCTCATTCATGGTTGATTTTCTTCTTGGACCTGCCTTATCATATTCACACTTCTCCACATGATATCCTTTGAAGCCCAGTCCTTTTTTGTCACCTGCTGCTCTTTGGCTCTCTAAAATTCCATCAAGAACTTCAAATCTCTTTTCAATCTTTTCAGAAATCTTCAGTCTACTTTTTTCTTTTTCTAGTATGACCTTCAAGGTTATCAAATATTCTTCATGTCTAAGGTAAATATATTTTTTGTCCTTAAGGTATTTTGAAACATTCTCAACTATAGATTTCAATTTTTTGACGAATTTTCCATGATCATCTTCCATGTATTTGATTTCCTTTTTCAATCCATGAAATAGGGACTCTACAATCTTAAATTTTCTTTTAATAATTTCTTCAAAAAATTTACCCGTGATTGTGCTTCAAGGATCTCCTCCAAGTTGTTAAACTTTTTCCAAGAGGACTTGGATCTAATAGCAAATGTTAGATAACATAATCACTAGGAGGAGAGAGGTGAATCAATGCATCTTAAAACTTTGAAAAATATTCACAACCTCAGTAAGTTATTCAATCTAGATTACAAATAACCACGAGGGACTAATGAAATTAAAACATAAGCATGAAGTAAGAAAACACACATGAACACCATGTTTAATTTGAGAAACCCTTCAAGGGAGAAAAACGTATTGAAATCAATCTACTAAATCAGACAAGTTGTCCTATAGAGTTTACAAAGATTTCAACTATTAAACATCAACTCAACTTGAAGAATCAAATCCAATATTTTATTCAAGTTGTTACTTGATCTTTTGCAAGATTCTACTTACATAGAAGCTACAACTCTGAAAAACTCAATCAAGCTTCTACTTGATCTTCTGCAAGCTATAACTTACAAGGAAGATTCAACTCCCTATTTGATAAGCCACCACTTATTCTTCTAAAAGATATTTTGATCACCTTCCATTTTTTTGTCAAAAAAAAAAATTGTTCTCACCTATTCAGCTCATCTATCTTCTCTTTTCACCCTCCTTCTCATCTTGAGACATCTCATTTATCATCTTCTTACTATGCCACAAACTCTATCATAAAAATATTTTCTCACAAAAACACACACACTTACCATATTTCTCTCATTGGATAGCACATTCAAACTTATCCACTCTCAAGCATACATACTGGTGAAAAAATTGTAGTAGTGGAGGCAAAACACAACACCTTATTTACTTTGTTTTCCATGTCTTCATCCACTTTCAACAACATGGAATTCAACAACATATTTTGATGTCCACTCCTTCATGCACCTTTACCTAGTATGCATACCTTGTAATCCACATGTCTTCAACAACATGCTTTCATGTATAATAAGGTGTTTTATATGTCTAAAGAGACATCCTCTAACACCTTTTGAACTTCACCTCCCAAATAAATATCCAACTTGAATAAGGAAGAGAGATTACATCACTTGAAAATTGTCCTTTTTCAATCATCAAAATTGGGTTTGTTGTCATTTTCATGTGCATCCCTTACAAGGCCTATCAAGATTGGATGAAAACTATGATGATGAAAATAATCCTCTTAACTCCTCGACCTTCTAAATTGACTTAAAAATATTCCTTTCAACCTCTTATGGCATGATTTGTAAGCGTTCTTGTCATTTTTTTCTTACTATCCAACGTAGGAGATATGTATTGTAGCTAAAGGAACTCAATACAAAGTTTTGTAAACATACATGCATGTTACAAAACCTATTTTTTTCTCTATAACTCCTTTTCATGGCTGTAAGATCTCCATTTAAACTAAAAGCTTCAAAATTGTATGTTTAGGTGCATTCTCTTCAAAAACAAAATCAAATTCATGCTTCGTCAAAATTGATGGATGAGTCTTAAAGACTTATCAAGGATTATATATGGTGGTATGTTATGTTTAGATCACCTTAAGATGCTTTGAGTGACACTATCATCTTCATTTTCTTCATGATATGCAGATTTGGGAAATGGTCTTAGAAAATTTACATGCAGTGGAAAACAATCTTCAAGATTGAGACAGTTTACTCACCTATCAAGCTTGTCATGACTTCTAAAATACATTTCTAGAATGGTATGGATGTTGTGAAACTCATCAAGTCTATTTATCTCTCCATCTTAGGTCCTAGAGATCAAATTTTCTTAAATATTAAGGACATCTCAAACTGGTTCACAAGTTCCAATAAAGAGTTGATGAGACCAAACTAATTCTCATCTATTGCAAAAAATAACACTATTCATTCTCTTAGAAAGTGGATTTATATGTAGTCTTAAGAAATAGATATACTATCTAAGATATAATTTAGAATATATTTGATCTATCGTTTAAAAATTCATTGCAATATGAATGTTTCCATTTCCTAATATTTATCGTAAGTTGGAGTTTAGTATTATGTGTAAGAAGGTCATTTGATATCTAGAATGTATTGTAACAAGTGTAAGAAAAATGATGCATACATCACAAGACTCACAAAGAGCGCAATAATAACAATGCATAGATCACAGGACTAACAATACATTGTGCCAAAGATTCATAATACATAGAGTGTGGGACTCGCAAAGAGTTCAAGACTCATAATGCATAGAGCACAGGACTCGAAGAAGCAACACAAGACTTTCTATAACTAAAATTACATATTTACAAATGAAAAACTAAAAGATATTTTTTTCCTATTATTATTAGGAGTATAAACCTCTCTCCATTTTTTCACAACAATAATGGTTAAGAATATATCAACATTTTTCCAAGCGTTGAGCTTGAAGGTCATAGAACGCTAGGCTCATAGAAGCATTAAAATACTTTCTCTAACTAAAATTAAAAAATTCTCAATGAAAATAGGAGAGAGTTTTTTGTTCCTCTTAATGTTAGGAGGAAAAAAAATTCTTTTTTTTTACACAACAATAATGGTTTTGAAAATATCATTATTTGAAGCAGAAGGTTTCCAAGTACAAAAATCGCACATGCAGCACCGAATTTACTCTAAATAAAATTCTAGACCTTCAAATGAGAATCTGAGAGAGGTTTTTGTTCCTCTTATTATTATAAGGAAAAAAATCTCTCCATTTTTACACAAAAATAATAATTGAGGAGATATATATCTATTTCAAGTTTCAACAAAATAAATTTGAAGGAAAGTAAATAAGACAAAATACATAGGTTCAGTAAAACTATGATATCTCCCTCATTTTTAGCGACAATGGTAAATTAAAGATGTTTTACAGGGCTTACAGCAAGGAGCACCAAACCCTGAAAAGGTTTGAAAATATTCTTCAAATTGAATTCATTGTAACAATAAAAAAATAAAGGACGGGAATATGGCGAGATAACTGTCATTTTGAAAGATTCAATCATGCAAGAGTAAACTTGGAAATTAGAAAGAAGTAGTTAACTGAGTGTGGAAGAGATAGTTCAATGTACAGTTATTTGATTAATTCTCTTCCATGGTTGTCTCATTGTTAAGTGGAAGAAGAAGTTGAATGCAAGTGAAAGAAGGATTTCAATCTAGAGTTGTAGTGTTTAATTAAATATCTTCCACATTTGTCTCCTTATTAGGTGGAAGAATAATTCATTAAATCTAGAGTTATAGTGTTTGAATAAATTCCTTCCACATTTATCTCGTTGTAAAGTGGAAGATGAATTCAATCTTAACCAAGATTATAGGTAGATAGTTTTGTAATCTTGGAGTATTGGCAAAGGGATGAGTTATAAACATCTCTCCAAATAACTCAATGTAGTAGTCATATAAGATGGATGATTTTTGTAACATCGTTTCTGATCAATAAAATCCATAGTTCAAGAATTTTGGCAATAGATTATTTTTAGTTTTGCTAAGCCAAAACTGAGGGAAGATCAAGATCCACTCTCACCTGAGGAGGAGGATGGTTTATTTTTCTTTATAATAGAAACATATCGTTTTACTTAGATTGTTAAAATCAAAATTGTTTATTTATTTTGTTTTGTGTGTGAAGCTTCAATTTATTTTGATTTCTTTCATTTATTTATTTTCTATTATTTATTTCATCTTGCTATATTAGATTTGTTTTCATTTGTTTATTTCAGTTGTTAGATTATATTTATTTCAGTTATGGAATTTCCGCTCAAGTATTTTTCATCATAGAGAAAATAACTGTAAAATCATTATTTCCTTTAGCCCCTTTTGTAGATAGCCATGGAAAACTCTTGGTTTTGTCATTATTTTTTATTAAATGGTGAGAACTACAATGACCATGATCACCATTCTTAAATTTTCTTGCATCAAAATTATTAAAACTTATTATCGTGGAAAAAAAATTCTAGACACTTAAAAAAAAACATCTAATCCATGATCAAGTTCTCTTCCTAATGTATTAAGTGAATGGAATAATGTTTTCAAGCTCATACCTAAGGCCTTTTTCACTGTCCTAAAATGACAGTTTTAGATCATTTGAAATAGTATGCAAAATCACTTCTCCATAATAATTTTTTGGTTCAATAATGTTTTATGGGACATGTATCAACTATCCAAGACAATATTTCACTTCAACACTATGTCTTTTCATCAAGACCTCTTCACATCTACATGAATGGTGCTTGCATATTTGCATTTTAGCGGTAAGCTCACTTGTTTGACACAGTTCACAAAAAATATGAAAAGAACTTACCTGAATTACCATATGGAATCTTAGAAAAACTCCTAATATTTCTCACAAACATGAACTTTCCCCATAAGTCTTATTTACAAGATATTATAATCAAAATATTGTAAAATAAAGGTATTTATATATAGTACAGTTGCACATAAAGAATGAACCAATGCACACATGATCTAGGAAGATTCCTTCATGATTTCAAATAATCATTTTTGCATTATTATTTAGGTTGAAGGCCAACTACTTCAATTCTTTCCTATCATTCTCAAAGGAGGGTTTGAGAGGGCTTGCAGCAACTTCCACTATTATACTTCATTCGTAAATCTAATTATATTGTTCTTTCTCATTCAACCTATATAATGCACTTAAATCCATGCTCTAATACTGGTGAAGATTTTTGGGCACCATGTAGAAGTTTTACGTACCTTTCAGGTCTTCAAAGTTGACCCTCGAGCTGAGAACTACTATTATGAGAACTCGATCGCACTAAAAAAATTCAAAATTCAAAATTATTCTTCACATTTGCATGAAATTTATTTCACGTCACTGGAGCACACCTATTCACATGTTCTAAAACATTTTTTTAATCATAAATATATTTTTAATTCCTTAACCAACATGGTTTGTGCATGTTAATTTTGTTTGTCCTCAACGACATTCATGAATATGACCCTAAACATGCATCTAATATCATATATATGACTTGTAACATCATATAAAACCTTTATACAATGTCCCTACAGTCTTCTCATTCTTGACTTGGCTTTCCATAGCTTTTTTTGCTTCATACACCCATCCTAGATCCTTGAAATAGGCCTAATTGAGTTAGTTTCTTTTCATACCTCATGAAATTTTACTGTTTTCATCATATACCTACCTTAACATGCTATATTCATGTTCCTCGTGTCTCTACCATTATTCAACTTAGCCTCCTACCTTCTATCCATGATTTCAGGTCACCTTGCTAACTAGGCCTAAGCATTAGGCCTCCTGAAATGAGGTAGTCTTACTAGTTCAACTCATGCACACTCTTGTATTCATCATTATGACCTTGTTTCCAAATCATATACCTATTAAAATTTATATGACATCATCCTAACATGCTCTCAAATAACCATCATACATGTGTAAGCCACTAGGTCCTCGAGAAGTCAATACTCAATCAAATGTTCTCATACCATGTCATGTCGTGCCTTGTTAGACTCACTCCAAGCTTTCTCTAGATAAAATTCATCCTAATTTTTCATTAATATTATTTTTAAATAAATTAAAACTCAACATCCACACGTTAATAATGATAGGATATGATACTTGCTATATATTTTTTGAGGGATTTTTTTATTTTCATTAGATGTAGTTTCATCCTCTGCACTTGCTTTATCTTCCTCCACGATGGATTGTAATTCACTCTGGCATTATCGATATGGGAATATTTCTTCCAAAATCCCTTTATCAATTCAATTCTAATCAGATGGTACGATAACTTCCTTCACTCTCAAATTCATTACCTCTTTTTCTATAATGTATGGCAGGAAAACAACATTGGGATCTATTCCAGTCGAGTACATTCCATGATAATAACCGTCTAAAGGTCATGTATACCGAACAGTGTAAAAAAATTCTTGTTTCATTTCATGGATTTCAATACTTCCAGTTGTTCACTGATGATGATTCTTGTAAGACACGGGTGTTCATTCTCCAGAATACAAAAGAAACATTTTTCCAATTTTCAAATATTATGTAAGCGAGTTGTTAAGTATACTGGGCAACCCCTTCTTGTCTTATGCTTAGATCAAAGGGGGAAATTTATGCCAAATAAATTCCTGGAATTATAGAAGGAGCATGAAATCACACAAATTTTTACTTCCCCTATACTCCAAAAAAAAATGGAATTAAAGAACGTCGCAATCATATTATCATGGAGATGGCTCATTGCATGCTTTCCACTATGAAGTTGGAGAACAAATTCTAGGTAGAAGTGATCCAGACATCTATTTATATTTTGAACCCGAAACCTATAAATATATTGCAAGATAAGACACTGGAAGAGGTATGGAATAATCATAAGACTTTGATATATTATTTTAGATTATTTTGTTGTATAACATATATGCATGTCCCAAATAAGAAGAGGAATAATATAGATGCAAAAACACTCTAGTGCATATTTTTGGGGTACAATACTACCTCAAAAGCATATCATATCATGGATATTGAGACAAATAGGATATATGAGAGTAGAGATGTGGTTTGTGATGATTCATCATATTACTCATTTCCACATAAAGAAGAGTTAGTACAAACTTCTTCTCATTGATTGCACTCTCAGTTTGATGATGAACATGAGGATTTTTCAATGAAGAAATATGAGTTGCAAGGAGAATTGTTTGTTGATCTTGGTAATTTGGAAAATAATTATTCACATTAGCAGTACCGTTAATGTCCAAAGTGGGTCCAAATAACCATGAGGGACTCCCACCTGAACTCTCTTCCAGATACTTCATTGGGAGTCAAAAAGAGAAATATGGGCAAGAAATGAGGTAAATATCACACTCATGAGTTCAATGGTTGATAGCACTGAACCTGCTACATTTCTTGAGGAACTTAGTCAGCCATAGTGGAAGAAGGGCATGGATGTAGAATATGACTCTTTGATTCAGAATCAAACATGGGAACTTATATATCTTCCTGTAGGAAAAATTCCATTGGTTGTAACTCGATTTTAAAAACAAAATACAAGGCAGATGGATCTATTGAAAAATAAAAATAACAACTATTTGAAAAGGGCTATGCTCAACAAGAATGAATTGAATATGAGGAGACCTTTGTACCTACTACAAATATCAAAACCATCAGATTTGTCTATTCACTAGAATAAAAATAAGGATAAAAACATCAGCAGATGGAAGTAAATAGTGCTTTCTTGAATGGTTATCTCGAAGTACAAGTATACATGACCCATCCAAAAGGATTTGTCGATGAGAAGTATCCTCATAAGGTATTTTGTCTAATTTAGTCTCCTTATGGACTTAAACAAGCACCTACGATATGGTACATTAAAATAGATGATCACTTATTACAATATGGATTCACTCATAGCCCCTCTAATTTGATTCTATAAATAAAAAATATAGGCACATAGATTTTCATTTCGGTTTTTTATGTGGATGATCTTATAATAATAGGGAGTTTAGAAAATCTCATAGATAAGATGTTAATAATGATTTGAAGAAATCCCTCGACATGAAAGATTTGGGGCTATTTCATTATTGTCTTGGCTTGGAGATATAGAAGAAGAAGAATCATATTTTTATCTCCCAGATAAAATATGCCAAGACACTCTTGGAAAAGTATGGCATTTCATATTATGAAACTATGCCCAATCCAATGGAAAATGGTTTACAACTTTCCATATTTTAGGATTCACCTTAAGTAGATGGTACTCACTACAGATAGCTTTTTGGGAGTCTCATTTACTTGACTTGTATGAGATGAGACATTTTCTTTACTATGATCTATATTTACATATTCATGAAGGAGATGAATAAATTTCATTGGAAAGAAACAAATAATGTGTTGAGATATGTATGAGTTATAATTGACAATGATATGGAGTATCGCAAGAACTTTGAGTTCTTCTTACAGGGATATATAGATTAAGACTATGTTGGATATATTGATGACAGGAAATCAACTTTAGGTTATTGTTTTCATCATAGATATAGACCTATCTCATGGATTAGAAAGAAGCAAAAAAAAAATTCTCTCTCATTCAGTAAGGTAGAGTATAATTCCGCACGAGGAAGTATATGTGAATTGATTTAGTTATGTCACATTTTGGTTTATCTCGACATTCTTGAAGAAACACCACCTATCATTCATTGCGATAATCAGGGTGTGTTAAAGCTTGTGAAAAATATAGTTTTCCATGAGATAAGATAACACATTGAGGTCAAATGTCACTACATTCGAGAACAAGTCTTTAACCACCACATCCAGCTACAGTAATGCCCAACATATTCTCAGATAGCATATATATTCACCAAGTCTCTTGGAAATGTAAAATTTGAACTGTTTTGGGGGTACATTTGTAAAAACCATGTAAAAATGGGGATATTTATATTAATATTACATTGTTTTCTATTACATTGATTATACTTGTGTGACAATTTATTCCTCCACCTATCTAACGATTCCATACCTGTAAACTGTCTGAACCATTTTTGGTTATGTATAAAGAGCTATGTAGTATTTTGGTTTATTTAATAAAATATTCACTCTCTCTTTTCCAATAAATAGAAACCATCCCCTAGAGCCTAGTATTCAAGATTTTACAATTCTCTAAAACACCAAGGTATCAAAAAGGGAATTTCTAATAACAATATTCACATCAAAACTAAAGGTAAGCATCAACTGATTATTGTGTTCTATGTATATGATATCATTTTTGGAGATGGTAGTGAAAAAATGTTTCAAGAGTGAGGACCTCCATTTCATTGGTTAAGTGAAGAAAGTTTATGAGGTAGCCAAGTGTGAACAATAATAGAGAATAGTGATAGAGTAGGTCAAGAATATATTTGAGCCTTGGCATGTGGTGAAAAATTCATTAATAAATGCAATGAGTGCAACTAAGTATGAAAGATGCAAGGTAGAGTTGGAATCCATAATGAAGTAGGTGGAAGAAGAGAAAGAGAAAAACAAGAGAAAAAAGGACATGAAGAAGAAATACAATTGCAAGTACAAAGTGGTGGTTGGGAGAAAGATCACATCAAAAATTCAAGAAAAATGAGGATGGAGAATCATAAGGAACTGGAAGACAAGGAAAAGGAAGACATCTATAATTTATTTGAGCAGGAGCTGAAATTTTTCTCACAAGGGCACTCTGATGTAAGAGCATCAAGGATTTGGAATTTTATAAGGTCATTAAAGAATTTTTGTTTTATTTCTATGTATGGGTGTTTTATGGATAAAACCAATGCAAAAGTAAGGGTGAGAATAAGAGTGAAATTTTAGGTGTGCAAGTAGTGTAAAAAGATGAAAATAATTGTTTTAGGCCTAAATACGACCATGTTGATATGTAGTGAGGTGTCAATCCAGTTAAGAATGATTTGATAGATCTTTGGAATCCATTTTCGTGATTTCCTAATGTTAAGAACATGGTTGAGCTCATGTAGGAGCTGATTTTTCAAATTTAGGGGCTAGACTAGAAGATTACAAGAGAGAATGACTGAGGGTTAAGAAAGTAATGGAGAAAATCATGATGTAATAATTTTTTTCAAGATTTAATAGGAGCTTGAAATGAATAATGAAGTTATTGGGATGTCGCTACAGGTATCTAGATTTTGATTTAGCATGATATGCTTGTATTCCATTAATAGTGCATTGAAACCCCTGTCCTGGACGAGACCAAAACTGTGATAGTCCTATTAGAACACTCATTTTGAAAAATGTGATTTCATAATAAGTTGAAGGATGATAAAATATTTCTCTAAATGTTTTTATCTCTTAAATCTTCGAAATTTGACCTGTAGCTCTAGATGTGTGCTCTCGAGCCCTAACTAGGGTAAAGCATAACAATTTTTCTAACCATCCAAAAATTATGAAATTTTGGGAATATATATGTCTCGATGAAGAATAAGATTTGGTGAAGTTTCAAGTCTCAACTTGCACGTGTGATCAAGTAACAAGATATTTTTTAGGTCAGGATGTATAGGTACAATGGGAAAGAGGAATTAAGGTGCATGGATGGTCAATTGAAGGAGTTAGGATACCAAATTTGGTATAAATATCTTAATGACATTAAAAAGGTGGATATACCAATTTCTAGTTGAGATCATATCTCCAAGGGCCTACTATTATAACACATGGCCTGTATACACCTAATTTTCATAGTGTGTTACAAAGGAAGTCCACTTCCATATGAAGGATTAAGGTATGGTGTTTTGGTGGATTTGACTACTTGATAAAGGGTCCTAGAATCACCTTTGAGGTTGTGAGATGTTTTTGAAAAACTTGAGATATATCAAGGTTTGCATGAAGGAAGGATTCTATGTCAACTAGGCCTAAATGGAGAACTAATATGAAATGCAAGTGTGGAGTCAAAAAGAAGGTCTTAGCACCTTGGGTTAGGTATGATAAAAGGTTCTAAGAATTTTTGGAATGGATCATACACCTACATGTTGGTTTGAGCATCTATACCTAAGATGTCTACTAGATGAATGCTTGTGTGATAGGGAAAATGCATGTTTTAGGTTACCTTGATGGATTAGGGTATAAAATGATTGTAAAGAAGGAAGAGATGATTTAAAGAATGAGAATGGATAATCATGAGCAATGGAGCATAATGAACAACAATGGTATGGATATATTATAGTTTTCCTTCATATGAATATTAGCATTTTTGTGAATATGGGCTAGGTCTCAATTTAAGGTGTTGAAGCCTACAAATGGTGTTTTAATAAGTCACAAAGAGATCCTCAGTGAATGGGAAGTGTGAATCAGTTCAATAAAGCTTAGAACTCTAGGAAAATTATCTAGGAGGTAGGTATTCAAGAAAGAAGTATATAGAGAATTTGATATAACCCTTACACCAAATGTGTTCATAATACAAAATCAATGTAAATTCTTCTATTGTAAAGGTACATATGACTACCTCCCTTTGACCAATTATGTAGTGGGATCCTTCTTCACTATAGACAACCCTAAAAGGGATACAAAAATATCCACAAGCTAGTCCATTTTCGTCTCCATCACCTCAAAAAAATAGCCTAATATGGGCACCTCCTTCACCACAAAAATCACTAGGATGAAATATACCGCCACCATAGGCACACTACAAAAGTTATCATGGTAAAAAAAAAGGTTGGAATACCCTGTAAAGACCCTTTAGTGCATAAAAAGGAGGATGTCAGGGAAGTTACTTAAAAAGGAGGATGGGATCATTACCACAAAGATAAGGAGTAATTTTTTGTCTTTTTGAAGAGCCAAACCACATCGTGTAGAATTATTCATTGAATACCTGGTGGGAATTATTATATGTATATTTTAGGGTACATGCCCAACATAATATAAAATATTATCCCTTGCTAGAGAAACAAAGAAAAGAAAACTAACTGCATAATGTCAAGATGATCTATGTGGTGCTAAAAGAAGATGACATCTTGCAAGTCATTACTATAACATGAGAAATAACAAGCCTTGGAGCATGTGATGATCTTTGTGGAGCACTAAATTTTGTGTTCTTAGTAAAACACAAACTCAAAAACACAAAAATAAAATGCATTGAATGAATAAGCTAAATAATTACTGCACTTATTTGAAAACAGATAATCCAATGTGTAAAAGGGGAGGATGAAGCCCATAATTACAAATAGATGATGATAATATTAAAACAAGGAGTGGTTATAAATTTGCAGGATCTCTTGAACATAGTAAATTTCCCATGTAATGAGGATATTTCACAAAAAATATTGAAACTTCTAAAATATTTATTAGAAAGTGCATTAAGTGAAAAAATACAAGAAAATAAACCAATATGGTATATACATACTATAAAACTATGGTATGTTGACATTCGATTGAATATAAATCTAGGTGGTTATGAGATAAACAATGTAGTTTGACTTTGAAATTATAGTAAACATGATGTTGAGATCCACTTCAAAAGCTATGGGAGACCTTGCTCTTGTATATAGCCTTGCAGACAATGGAAAAGTAGATCCAATTGGATGATTGGAGTATGTCAAGATATAGGTAGGATACTTATGTTAAAAAAAAATATTTTGAAGTTATTGACATGAAAACTAATGAAATGCATTACCTAATGTTGATAGGAAAGAAGTGTGTGTATGATCACAACATGATAATCAACACAATACTTATCTAGATAGAAGCAGACGTCAATTATTCTATTATAGTAATTCCTACATATAAGTTTGAACAAAAAAACCTATAGCATTGATAAAGAACCATTGTTTCCATGTGTGCAAGATGTTGAAATTTGGTGTAAGGTAGTACATGAAGGAAAGGCTACAAAGCCTCAATACATAAAAAAGGTAAAACAAGAGGACTTCACAAATAAGGTAATCTATGTCGAAACACATAACATGAATCCATTCATAGATGACGAATTCCAATATAATATTTGTTCTTCAAATAGATCAAAATAATCACAACTATATGAATTTGCAAGGCATGACAAGAATTATAATGACCAAAATGGAGAAATTGATAGTACATGGAAAATCACATCTTCGGTTGATGCATATTCTGATGAAGGATTGAATCATTTGATCCATAGAGAACATGAAATAAGAGAAAAGAGAATAGTGCATGTAGAGGAAAAATGATCTCCACAATTTTCAAGGACCTCTAATCTAAGTGTCTTTTAGCTCAATTTCAAAAATATCTACCTCAAGAAGAAATGAAGATCAATATAGTAGACTATGCCATAAAAATAATAACAACCTCTTGGTGGCTTGTACACAATTAAATTAATATTAAATTTATTTTAGGAATGATTATAATGTGGGCATGATTCACATTCGATACTAAGTTAAAAAAGGATTAGCTACAATATTAAGTATAAAAATGTCTAAAATTACACATTTAGGAATGCATTAAGGATTATAAAGTACATGAAATAAAACCAAAGTAGTGGGTTCACATATTTCTATAAGCTATGACCCCATAACCAAAATCTTTGTATTGTTATCAAGAATGGACAAGAAAAACATTACATTGGGGGTAGGTTCAACATGAATTTATCAAAACATTTATTTTTGAAGATGGTAACCCCATGGTAGATAAAACCCTCAATATAATAAAAACATTATTATGTTATGAATCTATTAAATCATAGGGATGAGATGAATTTCTAGGCCTCGTAGAAAAAAATCAAAAGAATTACGCAAAAGACAATATTGACACTGAAACAAAAAACATTGAAAAAGTATAGGATATAAGTTTGTTATAGAGTATGTGATATAAAGGATAATGTGCATAAATTGAGAATGAATAATACATCAAGATGGTTGGAATGTTTGAACTTGAATGTCTATAACATATACCTATAAAGAAAGAACTTATCAATAAATAATAACATTTACATAGTTTAAATATAGAAGAAAAAGAAGGGTCCATATTGGTAGCTGACACTTATAATAAGGGAGAGGCCAAGATATATGATGAACTAGTGATAAAAATGATAAATGACATTGGGCCAGTTGGAACAGTAAAGTTAGCCACTATTAGAGATTATTGAATGGAAAATGAAATGTGAGGAATATATTTCAACTATTGCAAGACTACGAAGATGTTTTTCCAACTAAATTCAGAAAATCAAAAGGAATAGATCCATCACTTAGAGAAACGCACATTGAAATAAAAGAAGAAGAGAAACCTATCAATAAAATAACATATAGGTTAAATCCCAACATCAAAGCAAAAAAATTAATGGAAAAATTGGACCACATGGTAGAAGTATATCTAATCTACCAAATAGAAAAATTATATTGGTTGTTTTATAGAAATAAATGCTAAGGAAATAGGATAGATTAGAATCTATGGTAATTAGAAATCCTTAAAGGATGCATGTGTCAATGATCCATTTCTTACACCATTCAAAAATGTAATCTTGGAAGAAGTAGTAGGGTATGGGGTGTATTATTTTACATATGGATTTAGTAGATATCACCAAATTTTGATTACACAACAAGATCGTGCAAAAAAAAAATTCACATTGGAATGGTGTAGCTTCACATATAGAGTAATGTCATTTTCTGTTATGATCCTCATGTGCGGATTTCACTAACGCCTCGAAGTTTTGGTGTAACAGTTCATTACATTTGGTATCAGAGTGACCACCCAGGTTCAAGTCCTGGCATGGGTAGCTACGCCGTCATTGCAGTGTTCACCCGAGGCTCATATAGGGCAGGGCAGGGTCCCGCTATACGGGCGAAAATCTAGCCCAGGGTCTAGGATATGGAAGCGTGGTGGGATGTTATGATCCTCATGTGCAGATTTCACTAACGCCTCGAGGTTTTGGTGTAACGGTTCATTACATTTTCATTCAAAAAGTCACATGCAATCTTCTCTAGATTCATCGTTCTTGCATTTAAAGAATTAATTCATGATTTCCTAGAAGTATACTTCGATGATTGGGAAATATTCTCTCTAATCAATTAATATATCTCCAATGTACAATTAATTTTAGAATGATGTAGAGCATTATGCATTTCCTTTAATTGGAAGAAATGATTTTCTTTACACCTTTTTGAGTATAAATTGTTCATGTTGTATGAAAAGAAGGAATTTTAGTAGATCAAGAAAAAATTGTAGCTATAATTTTCCTCAAACCTCCTACAACTCTCTCATAAGTTCATGCATTTCTAGGCCACAATGGGTATTATAGGAAATTTATCAGGGGATATGTTGGTGTTTTGTAACCTATGTAGAAACTATTATTGTGAAAAAAAATTCAATGGATAATAGGATTACAATGTGCATTCACATAATCAAAGTAAAAGCTGGTCATTACACCAATACCATTTTTTCTAGACTCGACAATGATTTTTCATGTGCATGTTGATGTGTGGGGAAGGGAAATCATAGAAATTATAGTACAACCGTGTTAAATATGAATCGATCACCCCATTCATTTTATAAGAAGAATAATTTTACCAGCAGAGAAAAACTTCATGATGATTGAAAGAGAGGCTCTAGCCATGGTTTTATCACTTTAAAGGTTAAGGAAAATATACTCAAAAATGAATTTGATTTCTTTATGGATCATCATGAATTGTGATACCTTGCAAATAATCTGCTATTATGAGGAAGGATATCATGATGGATGATGTTATTCCAAGGGCACAAGTTAAAAATAAATGTGAAGCTTGAAATACAAAAATGTGGGACTAGATCACTTCATATGCATAAATATAGGGGTAAAAATAGGGTAATTGAATGAGGATGCTCCGGGTGGACACTTATTGTGATTTATTCCAATACAATAGAAACTGAAAAGGATTGTTCACTTTATTCAACATGATATCCTATTAGATCATTACACTAAAAAGAAAAAAATAACTTGGTTACTAAATCCTTGTGTTACACCATTATAAACACACTCTTTTCTAGAATAGGGAAAGATGAGGTATTTTGAAGAGTCACATTGGAGTATGAAAGAGAGGAAATACTGAAAATATTTAATGAAAAAATAACAAGAGGACATTTCGCATGGAGAACTAGTTGCAATAAAAAATTTACAATGCAAAATCTTGTGGTCAACTCTATTTCAAGATGCACATCACATTGTGACACTTTTTTATTTATGTCAAAATGTGGGGAAACTAAACCAATAGGATGAGATTCATGTCCACACATTTATAGATACATATCCATTTGTGCAATGAGGGATATATTTCCTTGGTCTAATTCATCCACCATAAAAAATTCCTAGAGCTAGATATATCATTATGGTCATGGTTCATTTTTCAAATGAAAAGAGGAAGTCGCTGATACACCAAATTATAAAGAAAGGGACACAACCAAATTCCTATATGAAAAAATCATAGTTAGATATTTGTGCAAAAATAATATAGTCAACAATAGGGGAACAAACATTTTGAGTAATACCATGAAAATCCTTACAAAATTTATGATTGTGCATCAAAAAATCACAGCATACCATATGTACATAAATGGATAAGAAGAGGCCACCAACAAGGTGTTGGAAATAATATTACTTTTATTTGCAATGTGTAAAGATTTGACTGGGAATATCTAATACCCACAGTACTTTAGGCATACATAAAAAACTATAAAAGAAGTACATGGCAAACATCATTCCAACTAGTCTATAAAAATGAAGTAATTCTGCTGATGGAATATATCATACCAAGTATTCACATTGAAATAGTAACATAGTTAGGATATAAGTAATCCATTAAAAATAGGTGCCTTGATTGGATGAGAATGAAGGTATATAGTGCATCAATACAATTGAACTAGGAGGCCCATAAAAAAGTTAGATGTGTGACATGATTGTAATTTGTGCAACAAGAAATTTTAAATGAAACAAATAGTTTTGATATATAAAAGTAGGTTTAAAGAATATGTATGTTTAAACCATGTAAATTACATGAAATACAAAGTGAAAACAAAGAAAAGAAAACCTTCCGTAGTAAATCCCAAAGCCACATCACATTAGATCTAACTATAAGAGCATGATTGAGTGATGCTCATGTTAGATCCAATTGATTTGAAAGATTTTGTAGTTTTTTGGATGCTCCAAGAAGTAATATGAATGGAAGATAGATAAAGCTACGAGCATGAAGATGACTAATTTTATATGATTTTGGTATAATATTGGTAGGCATGGTATAAAATATAGAACTTGTTCATGGATGATTTGTGAAGGAAAGACCATTGATTTATAGCCGAGGAAGGTGAATCATCAAGCTAGATTTATATTGAGTTGATTTCGAGATAAATAAACATGACTAATTTGTTTATTTGAGTTTCTAGATTGATTTGAGAGTTGAATTTATGTTCTATATTTTCATAAATGAGTGATTGTTGAGTTAGCAAGGGGTTGCACATGTTTTTTATTATTTATTCCATATCATTTGTTTTATTCACTGAAAAAATTTTGTGAATGATATTCTTTTGGAAGGATGTGAACTAATTTTGGATTGCCCTATCTTCAGAGATATCTTTAGCTAACTCAAATGCATGATTTGAATTAATTTAAACATATCTTATTGAATTTAATAAATATTTTCAGCTTTAGTCATGAGTTTTAGTAAACTTTAGTAGAGGAGGTGGATTGTATGCGAGGATATTTAATTAATTGAAATATGAAAGTAAATATGTGATAAAAAATTTAATTACTTTGATATTAAATTAGCTAATAAAATTAGACAAGGGGGATGATAGGGTGCAAATGAAATTAATTCTAAATAGGGGCAATGTGTTTAATATGATTTTAAATGGTTATAATGTGTAGTGGTTATTTTGGGGTGTCTATAGTCTCCCCTCTTTAAAGCGTTATTATGGAGTAATAACGCTTTAAATATAGTAGACACGTGTAAAATGATGACTACATAAATCGAATCATCATAAAATCTATCTAACTATAAACTTTAATCCTAAAAACATTAATCAATGCATCGGAATGTTCTAAATAGTTATATCTAAAGTAGAAAGTGATGAAGTTCCCCTTATTCTTTTTTATGTGAACTGATGTCCAATGGAACTTCACTAACTAATTTGTTGAGTGATTTGGTGACATATGTAGGATGATGAGGGACATTTTCTACCATTTTGTGCAATCACAGTCAAAGGATACCGAGTCCACAACCACTACACAATTTTGGTGGTTGACCCTTAACAATATACAAAATCAGACCCTTGTTTCCAACAGAGTTATGGGGCCTCATGGAAATTTTATGAAAATGTCATCAGTTAATCTATTTCCTATAATTGTGTATATAAGACACCTCCTTGAACTATTTCTTTGTAAGTTTTTACCAGTCTTAAATAGTTAATAGACTGAAGTTATTTTTTAGTTTCTCTATGAACTATATAATAGACTTAATTTTTTGTCAATAAAATATATGTTATTTTAAGGATATGTTTGTGTGAAGAACCGCAATCCCGAAGTAGAGAAAGTGCCCACTTGACCGAGGAGATTGAAGGACAGGTATTTCATGTAAAATCTTTACATTTAATAAGTTCCAATCTTAATATATTGGTTTGGTGATTATATGAATGCATTATTGTATTTCTTTGCTTCAAAAAATTTCCTTTACTTTTTGTTTCTGTTAAACAGGCATTTTATTTCAGAAAAACATTTCCTTTAACAAGCATTTCATTTAGTAACTTTGTTTCAGTAGCATAGATGCATTTGATATACTTTGATTTCAGTAGTTTAGAAATTCACCTGCTTTTTGTAGTTAAGTAGTGTAGAATAAGAAAATTGATACCAAACAAACCCCCCAAAGTAAGAACTACCATAGTGACTGAGTTGTATATCAACTTATCTATATGCAGACTTGAATACAACCCTAGTATATAGTGACATCAACACTAGAATAGGTTGATTAAATGATTAGAAGTTACAATGACCCATCCTTTTTGGTGTGGTTTCTAGGGACACCATAAAAAAAACACGTCATTCTATTCACATCTTATGTTATGGGTGTTATTGAAGTTGAGCTATGCAACCAATAGTTATCCTAAGCCTTTCCTTAAAGATAAATATTGATGCACAGGACGATGGATACTATCACATATTTATACCTCACAACATTCAATGAATATCCTTGATAAGAGAATATGCAGTAAAAATTGAATGTAAGAATACTCCTAAGAGTGACACTGAATTTAACACTACTCTTGAGATTGGTATTGAATAGTTTGTAGAAATGGGATACGATGGAAACAATGATGATAAACCCTTGGGTAGAACCTTTACCTACCCCATTTTCTTAAGTGAGGACAAGGAATCTGTGTGCATGTATACTTTGCTTAATGCTAAATCAAATGAAGCAAGAACTACCACCTAAAATAGTTCTACAATTTAGCTAAAACAAAGCATAAACACCATCATGATAAGAATTAAACAAGGGTTAGATGCTAGCATTCATCAATACAAACTTTGAAACTAACAATGCTAAATATCTAAAATCCTCTATTCTCTAACAACAAATAAATGAATGGACCTAAGTAAGCTCCATGGCTATCAAAATAGTTGTCCTTAATGCTCCAAGAACCTAGGAATGGGGGCTAATCAAAGTTGGGCTACAAGACCCTTTTGACACCTCCCATATGACCCAAGCACTTTAAGAAAGAGGCTTAACTCTTCAAGATGATGAACTCTCAAAAGGGCAAGGTGCAAGCTCTTAGTCTCTTTGCTATATGCTTTGCATTTACTCTCTTAGAAAGTTTAGGTGTAAGTAAAAAGGTAGGTGGAGGGCTCTTTATATAGCCCAAAGGATAAAGGATTCAACACATTCTCATGAATGTGGGATAAAGGTAAAACATGATTAGGAATGGATAAGGTTGCTTTATTAAAGGTAACCTTACTTTAGAAGGGTTTAATACATGTTTAGCAAGTCATGGGAGTTGGGGGGTATTTTAATTAATCAAAGGTGATTAATTAATAGGTAGGTGTAAGCTTATAGAAGCCAATTAGAGGAATATTAGTGTGATTTAGGCTATTAGAAGGGGATTAAATCAATTAAATATTGATTTATTGGTTAAATGGAAGGGAAAGCTAATTAATTAATAATAATTAATTAGTCTAGGTAGAAGGGGTGATTTATTAACGGAAGGTCGTTAATTAGGGTATTTGTTGGATAGGCAACTTAATTAATTAGCTTAGTGTAATTAATTAATGATGATATGAGGGAAAATGAGTGCCTTTGACGATATGTCGTTGATTTGCGAGAAAGGGGATAATTAGCACAATTTAAGTATTTAAATTGCTTGGGCATAATTATAGGTGTCTACATTTGCCCCTCTTTGGGGTGGCATAAGTGATGCCACTTCAAAGATAGTAGACAAAAGAGATTTTGAAGAGATGGAAGAAAAATTAGTAGGAGGGAGAGATGCCCCCTCGAGTGTCGATGGGGTGATAGAAGAACTCGATCGACGATCGAAAAAGGTGAGAAGTAGGCAGAAGAATGGGGACGAGGTAGGATGCCCCGAGGAGAGGGAGAATTAGGGGTGAAAGGGAAGTGGTGTAGAAGAAATATGGATGAGGGGAGAGAAGAGCTTAACCTCTAGCCGCTTATTTGTTTGGAACAAATTGGATGTCATCATATAGCCATAGGAACTACATCATCGGTCCTTATGAAAAATATAAGCATACGACAAAGGTAGAATGACATGAAAAGCCATACTACGAACAATTGTCCATTGCTGAAAATACCAACTCCACGCAACATACAATAATGCAATGCAATACGAGAAGGAAACAAGCTCATATAACAGGGAAAACAAGTACGAACGCACATATCTAACCCAACAACGGTCAAGACAGTTGTACAAATGTTTTGTTATCAGTGCTGAAGAGATCCACAAGTTCGTGATTGACGACAAGGGTTAAAAATGATGCCCCAAGCAAGGATACATGCAAGGGGAAATGAAAATGGACACGGGGTCCATGAAAAGCATTTGTGCGCAACGAAACAGCACCAGGCAACCAAAAGTGCCCCAGAGTACAGACGAAGCAAGCAGCTAGCTTTTGTGAATGGTTGTGAATCCAGTGATCCGCGAGTCGTATTAATCGGGGAAGATGTGAGACAAACCAACAGGATATGGAGAAAATACCATGCGCAAGACACAAGTTTCAGCCGTAAGAAGCAAGTTACCATTTTGTAGGGTGTTTTACTTTTTAGGAATTTTTTGAAAAATTTTTGCCTTGTCTTTTAGATTTTTTTGATATATATATATATATATGTTTTTGTTGTTTTCTCAGAAACAATGTTCTCTTGATTTTTGTGTTTTTCTCAAACAATGTTCTATTGCCATATTTTGTGTTTTGAAACAATGTGGAAGAGGGACAATGGTTCTCTATTGTTTTTGTTCATTCCTCCCACAATGTTCTATTGTTTTTGTAGTTTTGTGAGTACATCATTCTGCTAGATTGTTCATATTCTGGGGTTTGATAACAAGATGGCTGAGTGTCCTCAGGGACCCAATGTAGTAGGTGGATCAAGTAATTTTTCCTCAGCTAACAAGCCTCCAGGTAGGAACGACCCAATAGTATGTTTTCTCTCTAGGTCTCTTGAAGCAGTAGTTGGGTCGACCTCTAGTCTTGGGCGACAAGGAGAGGTCTGAAACCAAGAGCGCTTGTTGTACATTATACTCCCCACAGCCATATTCAAGGGCAGAATTTTCATCTCCCATGAATTAAATGGAGATGTTGAAGTAGATGCCCCATGAGTGCAAGATGGGAGAATTTGAATCTACTCGAGATTCCACGTCCCTTACAGACGATAGAAGAAGGGAAAGCCGGATCAAGGCTGGACTAGATGGTGACATGCACAAGGAAACTTTCGTGCAAAGCTATTAACCAGGTCTACAATGAGCAAAGGGCAACTGACCCTTCTAGTATACAGAATGCTATGTGAACAACGATCCTTCAGCTTGATGCATTGATGAAATGGTTGATGGCACTGCTTGCAAGGCACTTGATCCATGGTCGGCCACAATTGCATTTTCACTAGTGGAAGTTCCAAGTTTCTCTAAGACGTGAAACTTTGTCTGATGGCAAGTGGGGCCCACCTCCATTGGCAGCGTAATGGTGCCTGCTGACTCTCTTTCCGCGTTGTCATATGCGGTGATAGTGATGATATGGGACTCAAGATCTAACCAGTCCTCTGTATGTCCCAATTGTTTGACTAACTTAAGCGTGCAAATATTCAATCCTGATCCATTATCCACAAGCACCCGTTTGATTTTCCTGCGGGTGACAACTACCTCAATGTATAAGGGAAGATTATGTGTAGGATTCTCAGTAGGGACCTCCCTATGGTTGAAAGTGAGATGCTCACTGGGTGCAATATTTGCCACCGCAGCTTGAAGGTATGCAGGATCAACTTCTAAAGGCACTCCCGACCCCTGAAGAGTTTGATACAAAATTTCCTTATGCACATTGGATATCTTGAGAAGATCTAAGATCGAGATCTTAGCAGGTGTCTTCTCAAGTTGTTCTAAAAGGTTATATTTACCAGTTTGCGGGGTCAACAGAGAGGGTTCTGGAATCACGAGGCGGGCACGCCTTGTTACCGCAGCGCAGTCCTTTCCCTTGATTCGGATGGTATTGACACGGTCAGTAGGGGAGCGAATACATCCGATAAGTGAATCGTAATGATTGTTATCTCTCTT
This sequence comes from Taxus chinensis, assembly GCA_019776745.2. Taxonomy (NCBI): domain Eukaryota; kingdom Viridiplantae; phylum Streptophyta; class Pinopsida; order Cupressales; family Taxaceae; genus Taxus; species Taxus chinensis. Next base: position 194,631,180 of record CM034147.1, on the reverse strand, counting down.
GGTATATAAGTAATTTGTGGCTTTATAGGTTTGGGATGACTCTCCCCGATCCGGTTTTGCCTTTTCCGACTTATCATGCTTGGGGAATGGTTCCTTATAAATCCCCATTTTCTCATTAGGTGTTTGCATGTGGCTAGGGTTATCCACCTCTATCTCCCCGTTGTCAATGAGGTCTTGAATATAGTGGCGAAGTCGCAAACATTTGTCTGTTTTATGACCTTTAACGCGATGCATTTCACAGTATTCATGCTCCTTATACCATGAAGGTTTAGGAGTGTTGTCATCAAACGGTTGTGTTGTAGGATAGGTCATCATGTGGGCCGCATCCAACTGTTTTAGTATGACAGACAACGGCTCATTGAGGGAGGTGAATGTTCGTCGCTTTGGTGGTGGTTGAATTGGGCCCTTGGTTAGTTTAAAAGGTTGACTGGTTTGGACCGTTTGAACACGTTTGGAATCAGTGATTCCGTCTCCCACCACGTTTTTGTTTTTGTTAAAGATCTTCGGCTTTTCAACGGGTTTGACACTTTGGTTGTCTTTAGATTGGGTTTTGAGGGTGCCTTTGGCAATGAGAGCCTTTTCTATTTGAATCCCTTTCTCGATAACCTCCTCAAAGGTGCGGACACAATGCATTTGGAGGTGGAAAGCTATATCTGGGTTGAGATTAGGGACGAAAATACTGACTAGCTGCTTCTCAGGGAAAGCGCAAGGGAAGCGACTAGCTATCCCTCTCCATCGTTGGAGGAAGCTGGCGAAGGTCTCATTTGGGCGTTGTTTTGTGCCGCACAAGTCTGCCATGGTGACGTCACTCTCTATGTTATATGAGAAATGACGCACGAATCTTTCCGCCAATTCTGGCCAGGTGAAAATTGATCCTCGTGGCAAGCGCGTAAACCATTCTAATGCTTGACCTCCGAGACTCTTAGGAAAAATCCTGATGAGGTAATTATCACTATAAGACACCTCTTGACATGCCATGTAGAAATCTTTAACATGATCCCTTGGGTCTCCCTTTCCTTTGTATTTGTCAAACTTTGGCATATCAAATTTCTTTGGAAAGGGTTGAAGGGTCATTGTCTTGTCAAAAGGATAGGGGCATAGTTCTTCGTATTGGTATTTCCTAATACTCCCTATATTGCTTTCTTGTATGCTCGCAAGCGTTGCTTTCATAGATTGTACTTCTTGTGCGAGCAATTGTTCTTTAGTGGGAGAAACGGGGATGTGTACATGATGATACCCTGTGTCTTCTTCTCCTTGGTTTTCTCGATGGAGTTCATGGATCCTAAACTTAGGCTTTGACTTTTGAACATTCTTGTTTGTGTCTTTCTGTACTTGGAAAGTAAGCAAAGCTAGTTGTCGGCTTAAGTTACTGAGTTGTTGTTGGATTGTGACTTGGTTTGTGTCTTCTTCTTCTAAAGGTTCCTCCTCTTCGTATTGTGGAGGTTCTTCCCCTGTCTCATGTTCTATCTTGTTTCTTCATGGCACTTTGATGAGGGGTATTCTATGCCCTACCACTTTATCATTTTCTACATAAGAAGTGGAAGCATGTCCGCCTGTTAAAATATCTTCCATATTGATAAGGGGGTGTTCCTCCTTAGTAGTGTCATTTGTTTGTAGTATTGGTTCCTTCTCAATGGGAAATTTGGCCCCTAATTCCATGACCCGTGCCAAAACTCTATCTTTGTTTCTAAGGAGAAACTCATCTAGTAGAGTGGGGTCAAAATCAAAGTCTGCGTGTGGTGATTCTAATTCATTTCCACTATGATCGACCATCTCTTCTGTTTCCTTTTCTACAGAAAATAGTGGTCCTAGATCGTGTCCGATAAATGGGTTTGACCCTTGTCTGTTAGAGGTTTCCCAAGCTTGCGCCTGTTGTTCCTCATATGTTTGTTTCTTTAACCCTAGACGCGTCTTAGGAGCCATGTTTTCGTGATAAGTTTCACTAAGGTAAGTTGTAGATTTGTTCAAAATTCAATGACTACCCCTAAGTGAAACACAAGATGTACGTGTTAAGAGTAAATTAACAGTGTGAGAATACCAATGTGATAGAATGATAAAGTCACCAATGAAACAATCGTTTGGTACCAAAACTTAATCAAATGAAGTACCTCCTAGATTACGTTTTAAAGTAATTTACGACGCCAGATGATTAACAAGATGTCTCCACTTATGCCAAGTTCAAAGGAATGAACAAAACGTAAGTAAATACATGAAGTTAAATGCGATCTCCCAATCAAGATATACGATGAGCAAGCTCAAGTCTGATTAAGACCTATATCTCAAAAAGTGTCAATTACGATTTGCGAATGACACAACAATATCACCAAGATATGTTAACCCACTTTGCAAGAAAGTGGAGTATTGATATCGAGGTGTTATTGATATAACACGCACAAATGGTAGTTCCTAACACCTTTTGAAATCGAGGTAATAATAAAACTGAACAAAAAAAGCTCAAAGTATAGCTAGGAATAGTTAAGAATGTGTGCAGCGTAACCGTACAATATAGGTATTTATGTCGAGTTTACAAGAAACAAGACGTAAATATCGAAATTGTAATGATACGAGACAAACAAACTAACTCCTCTATGGAAGTCCGCAGTGATGAACCACGCCTAACTACAATGACGATCTTGACGTGGGTATCAAGATCACAATGGCTACCAAATGACGTGAAAACACCTCCACTCACTTTAGACGTTTAACTAACCCAGCCGCAAACATGGATGGGCGTAAACGGACATAAAAGTGAGAGAAACAGTCGAATGGCAACACAAAGGTAATCACACCTCTTTTGATCAACAAAGTGTCAAAAGAATATGAAGGAAATAAATCAAGAAAAAAATGACAAAAAATGCTAGTCTTACTTCGGCAGAGTTTCGCCTCGCCCTAAGGCAAGTAAAAACTAGGCGAAAAGTAATACGTCACACGTTTCTCAAAAAGAAGGTTCACAACTCAACACTGTTTTAAAGTGGTCAAAGTGGGCTCCTGGCCAAAGTATATTCTCCTAGGTGGTTCTCTCGCCCTAGGTGTTACAAAGTTGCCACGAGCGAGCGCGATTTACCCAAAAAGTCGCACTGACTAGTTTGGGAGTATCTCGGCTTTACTTTACCCCCTTCAAGAACAGTAGGCAACTAGTGCGTCTACGTGTACTATCACTGGGGTCGCCACAACGGACAACCTGTAACTCTATCTCACAAAGGAATCACTAGTCAAGTAGGTAGTGCGGAGCACTTCCCGTTTCGTCCACAAGGTTCCCTCTTGCGTGGACTACTTTGGGGTTCCTGGAACCACCCCCATTGTTGTAGCTTAAGGCGTTATGCCAAAGGGGTTATGTTCCAGTTGAGCGGAGAGGGACGTACCCTTTTCCGAAACCTGCAATACAGTGTTTTGAATATGTTGTTCTTTTTATCTTGTTTAATTAGGTGTGGTTTGCTTGAACACCTTTTGGCAACCTGTATAACAACTGTATTAGTAGTTTTTGATTTCATTTTGATTCCTCCTTTCTTTGACAAGCGTTTTTAGGTCCTGCACTCAAGCGTTAGTAGTTCTCCAAGAAAATCACATTATTTAAAAGAGGATTAAGAGTTGCTTTTGATTCTCAAGATCATCCAAGGATGCAAGAGAAGAGCATACACAACAAATAATCCAACTAAAAAGTAAATAAAATCTTTTCAATCAATGAACCATACAAAATTTTTGATAAATGTTCATTCCCTTAAACCAAAAGTGAAAGATGAAGTTTCCAATTTACCAAATGTTATAAAATGAAGACTAAAGTTGCTTTTGATTCTCAAGATCACCCTAAGGTGCAAGAGAAGAGCATACACAAACTTTAGCCCAACTATATAGAAATGGAAAACTTCAAATCAAAGGACCGTTGAAAAATGCTTTGTAAAAGGTTCATTCCCTTAAGCAAAATGAATAATTAAATTTCCAAGTTTAATCCCAATGTTAAAAAGATATAGATCAAAGTTGTTTTTGATTCTCAAGATCACCAAAAGGTGCAAGAGAAGAGCATACACACGCTTTGATCTAAATCGAGTAAGCATGGAAATACAACATTCATCAAAACATTAGACATGTTAGAAAATGACCAGTTTTAAAATAACAGAAAAACCTGCAACTTCTGTAAGTGTAAATCCCGAATTTATGTTTTCATTGCATAGTTAACTTCAATACCTTTCCAACGCAAAAAAAATTGGAGTCATTTCGAGGTTCGGAGCAAAATTTATGGCCTTCGGAAGATGGGTTACGCATATGCTCTTATGCTCATGGGTATGCACTTGACATGCACTTAAAAAATGTCAAAAAAAAAACGTCCCTTAATATGCAAAATGGGCAAATTTTTCCAACCAAGATTCAATTTTGACAACAACCCATCACATTAATATATGAATAGAAGACTCAACGCTATCAAACATTAACATACATGCTCAAGAATTTAAGATTTTCAAGAAATTGACAAAACTAGCATGTAGAATGATGAAAAAGTAAGCTCTAAAAATGAAAACATGATGAAATCTTGAAATTTTCTCACCAACATTAAATTTTGACAGCAACCCACCACATTAATATGTAAATATAAGACTCAGCACTATCAAACACTAACCTACATGCTCAAGAATTGAAAATTTTCAAGAAATTGACAAAACTAGCATGTAAAATGTTGAAAAAGTAAGCTTAAAAAATGAAAACATGATGAAATCTTGAAATTTTCTCACCAAGATTAAATTTTGACAGCAACCCACCACATTAATATGTAAATAGAAGACTCAGCACTATCAAACACTAACCTACATGCTCAAGAATTTAAAATCTTCAAGAAATTGACAAAACTAGCATGTAGAATGTTGAAAAAGTAAGCTCTAAAAATGAAAACATGGAGAAATCTTGAAATTTTCCCCTCAATTCCAATTTTGACAGCACTTCACCTCCTTCATACCTACAAGGAAGACCCAACACATGCAAACTCAACAAAACATGTTAAAAAAAACAAGTTAGATCAACATGTGTAAAAGAGGGTTAGTAACCAAAAATAAAACTTAACTACAAAAACTTGAAATTAAGTGCAAAGGACAATGGAGTAAGTCCCACCGGGCGTGCCAAATGTGTGCATGTATACTTTGCTTAATGCTAAATCAAATGAAGCAAGAACTACCACCTAAAATAGTTCTACAATTTAGCTAAAACAAAGCATAAACACCATCATGATAAGAATTAAACAAGGGTTAGATGCTAGCATTCATCAATACAAACTTTGAAACTAACAATGCTAAATATCTAAACTCCTCTATTCTCTAACAACAAATAAATGAATGGACCTAAGTAAGCTCCATGGCTATCAAAATAGTTGTCCTTAATGCTCCAAGAACCTAGGAATGGGGGCTAATCAAAGTTGGGCTACAAGACCCTTTTGACACCTCCCATATGACCCAAGCACTTTAAGAAAGAGGCTTAACTCTTCAAGATGATGAACTCTCAAAAGGGCAAGGTGCAAGCTCTTAGTCTCTTTGCTATATGCTTTGCATTTACTCTCTTAGAAAGTTTAGGTGTAAGTAAAAAGGTAGGTGGAGGGCTCTTTATATAGCCCAAAGGATAAAGGATTCAACACATTCTCATGAATGTGGGATAAAGGTAAAACATGATTAGGAATGGATAAGGTTGCTTTATTAAAGGTAACCTTACTTTAGAAGGGTTTAATACATGTTTAGCAAGTCATGGGAGTTGGGGGTATTTTAATTAATCAAAGGTGATTAATTAATAGGTAGGTGTAAGCTTATAGAAGCCAATTAGAGGAATATTAGTGTGATTTAGGCTATTAGAAGGGGATTAAATCAATTAAATATTGATTTATTGGTTAAATGGAAGGGAAAGCTAATTAATTAATAATAATTAATTAGTCTAGGTAGAAGGGGTGATTTATTAACGGAAGGTCGTTAATTAGGGTATTTGTTGGATAGGCAACTTAATTAATTAGCTTAGTGTAATTAATTAATGATGATATGAGGGAAAATGAGTGCCTTTGACGATATGTCGTTGATTTGCGAGAAAGGGGATAATTAGCACAATTTAAGTATTTAAATTGCTTGGGCATAATTATAGGTGTCTACAGAATCACCTATGAAAAACATTTCCCCATCTATTCTGACTATATTTCAAGGAATGCCCACATAATACCCAAACCAATTGTTGTTTGAATTAAAAATTATACACCAAAAATATGACTGTAAAATAGATAACTAGAAAATCAAGCTCTTTCCTTCCACCCTCAAGGACTATTCCATAAGGTGGTTTATGGTTTTTCCCTTTAACTCCATTCATTCATGGGAACAAATGGAGGATAATTTTTTGGAAAAGTTCCAAGACTACTGCAGGGGAAAATATTGGAGGGAAGAATTATTTTAGATGAGACAAAAGGAAGATGAAATTATAGAGGATATTTGGACATATTTATTTCTATCCATAAGAGAAGTGGTTATGAGTTGAATGCAAAGATCAGTAATAAAATCTTCCTTAAAGGACTTGATGCTGAAGCCAAAGAATCCTTGCATCTAATGGGAGGAGGTGATTTACACAAACTCACCATGGAGTAGATTGTTGAGTTATGTAGGATCTACTCTAGAACAAGAGGAAGCATTAGAATAAGGAAAACATCAAAACATGCCTATGGTGCCTCAGAAATTCTATAGGAGCTAGCCAATATGAAAAAAAAAATTGACACAGTTAACTTCAACCCTGGATGGACTGAAAGCTAAGGACAAAGCTATAAAATAACCTCTAAAAATTTGTTGTCCCAAATGCAGGAAAATACATCCTTTGAAAGAATGTCCTCTAGATATCACAAAAACGTGCATGATCTGTGATTTCCTTGAACATGAAAACAACCATAGTACTCTCCTACCTTATCTGAAATAAATATTAAAATCTATGACTCAAACAAATGGAGAAGTAAACTTTTTTCAAAGATCAAATAATAAGTTTTCTTAAGTCCCTCGACCTGCTTAGAACCATTGGATGATTCCATTGCCCAATAAGACCCCCCCAGCAACTTGGGGACAACCTGATTTGAAACCACCAAACTAGGTGGCCTACCCAAATCCATAACCATGGATGCCTCTATATAATCAGTAAGGTTGGGCACCACCATCCAATGTACATCCATGGAAAAACCACTAATGGGCACCCCAGTAAACTATAATCATCCAAGGAGGTTCACACAACAACAAGCTTTAATTCCACCACCTCAACAAATCATCATAAAGGGAAAGTAACACAAAATCAACTTCAATCCTAGTCTCTCTCAAACCCAAAAAATTATCAAACAACCTCAATCAGTGAAATAGGACAGGGTGAAACAGTGCAAGTCAATGTCATTAGTAACTTGTAGCTTAGATATGGAAAGACGATAAATAATCCTCAAATAATTATTACTGAGGTACCTGAGGAAAGAGAGAGAACCAAAAATTTTCCACATATACCAGAAACTTGGGATGATCACAAAAAGACAAGAATGTGCATGCAAATCCTTTCCCAAAGAGATTAAAATGAAATACAAAATGGGGAAGAGACAACACTAGTGCAGGAGTTAAAAAATGTTAGCAAAACATTTATTAGTGCTCTCATTAATATATTGTTAGTAATGGGATCCTTGTTGTATAGTACAACAATAATATATTTGTTTTTTATACTCGTGATTATTCTGGGTTCTTTGTTGTACCTACTTCATATTTACTAGGGAGTGGGTTTGTTGTCCATGGCTATATATTAGCCATTGTATTTTTCAGGATTAATATACATAAGATTATTATTGTTTACAGAGTGTTTGGATCCTCTATCCCCTTCATCTAGTATAAAAGGTGGTTAATTTGCAATGGAAGGATAATAAGAATTTACGGGGAAACATATGTCTGCATATTTCCTTCCTTTTTGCATAATAAGATTTGAGTATCTTATGAAGATAATAGATTAATTCTGTAAGAGTGTAGAAAGGTGTGGTTGCATTTATGAAAAGATTGTAGGATTTTTTATTTGAATACATTCATATATTTTATACTTGATTTTTCATTTGCCTACTTGTGGTCATAGGATGACAACGAGCATACTTGTTGTAAATGTGTAAATGTACATGTATTCCTACAAATACCACATACATTTTCTATACTCAGGCTATTCAAGTTTTCATCTTAGTCAGAGGAATATTTTGCATGTAGTTGTTCACACACCTACCCCCAGATTATGTAAGATCTCTCTATTCATATGTTGTTTGTTCGTATTTATTTTGGATCCGTGTTGGCCATCAATTCATATGTTATTCTTTGTTATCTAGTGATAAGCGGAAGATGTTCTAAGTAAACTCTAGATATATATTTTTATTCAATAGAGCTATTCATTTTTGTCCAATTTTTCACCATAATACACAGTTCAAATCTGGAGAGATCCTCTATTTTATTTTTGAAGTGTTTGCATTGATTCGAGGGTTTTTTATCAATACAGTTCCGAAAACAAAATGGAATTAGATGTGACTATTTCCAACCCATATTAAATGGTGCATTGGTTTCTCTGAATGTATTTGGCTTGATTCGCATTTATCAATATAAGGGCCACCTCCTTTCTCACAAAGAGTTCATATTGCAACAAGGATCGATTGTAGAATATTTGCAATAAGATAATTTAGTGATGGGCCATGTGATCATCATCATTATGTTCATGAATATCCGTAATTGATTGAATTTGAGAGACATTGAATGGATAATAACAACTGTCACAATCATAGGAATGCAGTCAATCCAATGATAATTCTCTATGACAGTATTGTGAAGAAGTATTCAAAGCTGTGAATGTCATATGTTCTATTTATTGATTCTTTTAATAGCTTCGTAATGTTTAAGAATTGTACAATATAAAAGGTGAAGTCAAAATTTATAACTTTTATGTTATCATTTGTAATGTACCTAAGAATGTGTATATAATATTTAGTTTATACACTTCGTCCCATGTAGTTACTGATGATGTGTCTTTTGGAAAAATGTATTCAATGTCCTTAGTGTCATTACATTGTTCTTATGGTGGTTCCAATGTCAAAATCAGCTATCATTTTGTCAAAAGTCATTATTCCAAGTATAGTCGTCTTGTGGAGTCAAAAATTGTAAAAAACAAATTGCCTTACAAATGCATTTTTCGGTGTTACCTGACATCTTGAAAACCATTGATCCTCAAAAGCCAAATTTTTTGAGCTAGCAATGTTATACTAGAGGCTGGAGGATACACAAAGGATGGAGGAAAATTGGCATCCTCTCATCAGTCACCACCAACAGGGCCACACAGATGGTTTGGTGGAATGTTTTTAAGTTGTGTATGTTTCAATTCTAGTGTGGTGTTTTTAGAATAATGTGCTATGAAAAATTCACATTATGGGGGGATAACACAATGCATCAATTTTTATGTGTAGAATGATATTTTTGCACTATGATGGATTCTGATATATAATATCCTAAAGATCAACTATGTTAAGAGCCGAAGGATGCACTGGAACATCATGATATGGTTGTAGGTAAACCATTTGAAAAGCTTCACCCCTTTGTGGTTTGTGGTCAAACACTGGAAAACAACCTTACTCTCAATTTTTGGTTAACCGATGGAAAACTATCTTTTGGTTTGTCATCATCTAAAGGAAAAACAATTGATTGTGAAATCAGGTGCAATGTAGTATGGAGGTTTTCCCCATGTTTGCACTAAGGGGGGATTGTTAGGAAAACACTTATTAGTGCTCTCATTAATATCTTGTTAGTAATAGTATTATTGTTATATAATACAACAATAATATAGTTATTTGTTATACCTGTGATTATTATGGGTTCTTTGTTGTACCTACTTACTATTTATGAGGAAGTGAGTTTGTTGTCCATGGATATTTATTAGCCATTGTATTTGCAAGATTAATATACCAAAGATTATTATTATTTACAGAGTGTTTGTTTCCTATATCCCCTTCAAAAAAGTTAAATATATAGGTCGCAATCATGAGAGAAATAAGGAACAATCCTGAATTAAACCAAAAAATTTGGAACCATTACATAAAGACACTAGGAAGGAAGAGGAAATACCCACAAAAAATCAAAGTAGAAGGAAATCTAGGTGACCTTATAGACGTAAAAATTCTTTCACCAAAATATGGGGACCTTGGGAGTGTAAGAATTGCTATTTTTATAAATGGTCATTCAATATTTAACATATTGGTGGATCTCAATGATGCCATAAATGTCATAACAATAGATACATTCAATTTTTTTCTTTGACAGGATTATAGCCCACCAATATCGTCCTCTAATTAGCAGATCAATCTATTGTTGTATCAGATGGAGTAATTGAGGATGTCATGGTTATGGTTCAATCCTAGGAGTATCCAGTAGATTTTATGGTATCCTAGCCTAAGGTTCAAAATATGGGATATCCAGTCATCTTAGGAAGACCCTGGATAACTATTGTCATTGCATACATTGACTATAGATAAGGAAAATTAACTATCTCAAATGGACAAAAAATAAAAAATAGTTCTCTTGACCCTCCTGCCTAGCCATATGTGGATGTTTGTGAACATGTGTGGGTAGATTTTTTAGATACTAATAATATGAGTCCTGCTTATCTGACCACTATCGCAGTAAAAAATCATATGGAAGAAATTACTGAAACATGCCCAACGTTTGATGAAGAAAATATTGTGGCTATAAAATCCAAAACTACAGCTACAGAAACAAAAAATATGGCTATAGAAATGATTGTTTGGAACTCGAAAGAATAAAACATCACCTTGGTAAGTGAATTTTTTATAGAAGGTTGTGGAGAGACCTATGATTACCATGAAGGCCAAACATCAACTGATTTTCATTTTCCTTTAGCCAAGATTGTATCTATTGAGAACATGACTATTTTTCACAACCTACAGCCTCATGCTTGTCCGTTAAACTCTTTGATTGCTAAGATGGAACTAGCTATTTTTAAAGACACTAAACAAGTAACTATTGACATAGGAAAAGAATTAACTATAGGTAAAAACTTAGAAGAAAGTCAAAAGACTAAGGTCATAGAAATATTGAGAAATAATTCGAAATATTTTTCTTGGCATCATACTCACATGTTAAGGATTCATCCAAGCATCTGCACTCATCATATTTACACTGAGGATGTCAAACCTGTTAGACAGCCATAAAAAAGGATTAGCCCAACACAAAGAGACATTGTCAAAAATGAAATAGAGAAACTGTTGATGGTAAAAGTCATCTATCCAATATTTGATAGTAAGTGGGTATCACCACTTGTTATAGTTCCCGATAAAAATGATAAGTTGAGAATCCATATAGATTAGAAAGAGCTTAATAAAGCCACCAAGAAAGATTACTTTCCCCTTCCCTTTATAGATCAGGTTTTAGATAATTTGGCAGGTAAGAAATATTTCTCCTTATTGCATGGTTTTAGTATATACAACCAAATTAGTATAGTAGATGATGATCAAGATAAGACCACCTTCACTTGACCTTGGGGTAAATTTGCATAAAAAGTTCTACCATTTGGAATTTTTAATGCACCTGTCACCTTTCAGAGATCAGTTTTAGCTATTCTTGGATACCTTACTAATGACCATGTTAAATTTTATATGGATGATTTCACTTTCCATGTCTCTAGCTTTGAGTAGTCTTTAAGAAATCTCAAAAAAGTGTTAACTGTATGTGAGCAACACCAACTCTCCTTAAGTCTTGAAAAATTCTTGATAATGGTCAATCAAGGGAATTTTTTGGGTCATCACATCTCTACTAAAGGCATCTAAGTTGATCCTAAGAAGATAGCCATCATTACTAAGTTTCCTATAACAAAAAATCAAATAGACATCAAAAGTCTCTTTAGACATGCATGTTATTCTAGACAGTTTATAAAATATTTTAGCAAGATTGTTGCATTAATGTTTTCTCTACTAGAAAAATATTGTTTTTGTCACTAGAATCCTCAATGTTAACAATATTTTGAAGTTATAAAGGACAAATTGACCAATGTTCTAGTTTTGAGAGGACCCAATTGGGGTTGAAATTTTCATATTCACACTGATGTTTCCAGCATTGTAATAAGATTTGTTCTTGGACATAAATATGAGGAAGAGAAAATGTATTCCATCTATTTCATTAGCAAAAATATGAACCCCACATAGAGAAACTACCCCACTACAAAAAACTAATTTCTAGTTGTTGCTTACTCTTTAAAAAAATTTAGACACTACATTAGTGGATATAAGATTTTTTTGTATACATACCACTCAACCATAAGATACTTAATGAAAAAACTAGTAGTAGGGGGAAGAATTATAAGGTGGTTAATTATTTCGCAAGATTTTACCTTGACCATTATTGATAACCCTAGAAAGGCTAATGTTGTTGTGTAATTTCTTTCAAGATTGAATGTTTTAGGAGAAGGTGAGGTAGTTTAGAGTTACTTCCTAGATGAGAACTTGTTTGCCATATCATCACACCATCCTTGTTTTCCAACCTTTCCAATTATCTAACTACAGTGAATTTTCTAGCTTATTTCACTAATAAACAAAGAAAAGAGAATAGTCAGAAATAGTACTACATGAAAGTGGTGTAATGCAATTTTGCTTAAATTTTTTCGTGACATGATTATTCAAAGGTGTGTTCAAGAAAATGAGGTATATAACATACTGATAGCATTTCATGATGAACTTGGAGGATGGAATTACTTAGTAAAGAGGAAAATTCATAAGGTCCTTGGAGTTGGGTACTACTGGCTCTCTCTCCATAAATTTATCAAGAAATATGTATGGTAATGTGATGCATGTCAACGAATGGGGAAGCCTACTATGTCTTCTGAAATTTCCCTCAATCCTGAACTAGTCTTAGGGCCATTTGAGAAATTGGGCATTGATTTTGTTGGATCTAGAGATCCCCCATCCTATGGAAAAGAGTACCAGCTGGTGTGCACCAATTTTGTTACCAAATGAGGCAAGGTTCAAGAACTTGCATCTTCCAATGAGTATGTTGTAGCTGACTTTATTCACCACATGATCATGTTATGGTTTGAAGATCCTAGAGCCATAGTATGTGATCAAGGACCTCAGTTCGTGTCCAACATGATTGAGGAATTTTTGAAAATTTACTAGATCAAGTATAGGAAATCATCACCATACCACCCCCAATCTAATGGGCATGTAGAAGTCACCAATAGAGAACTAGAAAACATCTTGACTAAATTTATAAATGTAGATCTAAATAATTGGGTGCCATGACTTTGTGAAGCAGTATGGGAATATAAAACAACCTGGAAAACCACCACTGGTTTCTCCCCATATGAACTAGTATATAAGAATAATCCCATGCTCCCAGTGGAATTTTAATTGTAGACTTCGAGAAAAACAAAAAACATACGAATTAACTTGAATGAAGCTCAAAAATATAAGGTGATGCAACTTAATGAACTGAATGAGATGTGTATGGAAGCACAACAACAAGCTAATATTTTTCAACATCAGAGGAAGGTATGAAATGATTGTCATATCAAGACAAAAATATTCAGATAAGGAGACTGGGACTTGTTGTTCGACTCAAAATACTAGCATTTCAAAGGGAAATTAAGGATAATGTGGTTAGAATGTTACCGAATTGAAAATATATATAATAATTGATCTGTGATATTATTGCCAATTGATGGTCATAGAATAATGTATTTAGTGAACTACCATAGATTGAGACTATATCAACGATCCCAGGATAAAGACATCTTCACTAAGAATGTGCAGTTGTCCTAGGAATTTGATTCAGTCGAAGAATTCAACTCTTCCATCCATGAGTAGTTTGTTAGGAATATGCAAATAAAGGAAGAAGACCATAGTTTTTTTATATTCCTCTTCCCCCCATATCCAAAAAAACACAAAAATATGTTTTCTTTTATATGAAAATAAAGGTTAGAAGTGTAAATGATCAAAATGTGTATTAACTATAATTGATTTTCAAATGTAGGAGGTGGATTGCTAACGGTCAAAAAGACACTGAGTTGGTAAGGTGATGTGTATTTACATTTTTCCAAAGGTATTAACTATATTTGAACTTTCCAATGCAGTTGATAAAAAACACAAACACAAATCTAATGCAGTAACTGGAAAAATAATAGGTAAAGATGAAGGAGTAAAGTCATGTTGTCACTCTTTTCAAAGGATGAAAAATGGCATGAGTGATAAGGATAGAAATGTGGGAACCTTGTTCATGAATTTAAATCTCGTCACCTTCAATAATCACATCAGTCCTTTCTATCGTTATTATGTGCCACCATGATGCTATCATTAATTCATGGGTAGTTCAAATTTAAGATACTGACATTGTACAAAACTACTCTGCCTCTTCCAAGAAACCATCACCATTGCTTTGAAAATCAACCTCCTCACTACTTTTTCCATTCCTATTGCAAACTAGGCTATTCGATGGGGATGAAGAATAAGTCAGACCCAGATTTTGTAGAACTATGTCTAAGGAATGATGTCATCTCTCAAGTATTTCATGATGTAGGTAGGTTGAATTTTATTCAAAAATTTGAAGGGTTTGATGAATATTTGATTGAATATTTTTTGTCCAATTTTGAAGCAACATGTTCTAGAGTTGGAGAGAAAAGGATTGAAATAGATAAGAAAAACATTGGCACAATATTTGGTCTTCTATATTTCAGACTTAAGGTTGTCATTAAATCCCCCCTCAAATATTTGATATCCTTTTTTCATGAGGAAGGGAAAACTCTTCATGAGATAATAGTTAATCCCTAGGGGATTCAGAAGGGTATTAAAAGAGATAGCTTATTGGGCGAATAGAAGGAGGTATCTTCTTGGGTGAATATGTATTTCATTTGTGACGGAATACAATCAATACTGGGAGGCGATACCCTGAAAATTTTGACCCATTTTAAGAGAGGTAGGGAAAACCCTGAGCTCAAAGTTAATCTCCTTGAATATCTTACATATGTCATCATAAAAGTGGGTAAAAATTATAAAAGTAGAGATGGTGACACTACAATTAAGCACCTAGGGCTTATTAAGATGATTTATGTGTACCAAAACTCAAGAAAAACCAAGAGGAAAGAAGAAAGTATAACTACGGGAGAAAGTGCCAGGCAGAAGAAGGTCAAATAGGCTCATACTCTAATTTCTATTGAACCAGCCTAGAACTCTCAGCCTAAGATTCAATACGCTCCTCATTTTTTCCTTATGTTTATTAAATATTCTACAGATGAAGTTGAGAAATCCTATGACCATATGAATTTTAATAACAAGTCTATCATGTCAACCCCTTCTCTGAGTTCGGTGAGAAAGAGAAGGTCTAGTTCAGCATAGAAGGATATAGTTCCTAGACCAACATTATCTAATGAAGGCTCAGCCCAAATTTTAGAATATTTTACTAGAGCTGAGACTTCCTCTGCCTTAAGATATTAGTCAAAGGATTTTGAGTTTACATTGTCCATTCCTGAGGAAGAAAGCCATGTTGTGGAGGCACTGCAAACTCATTTTGAAGGTTCAAAAGCTATGCCTATAGCTCAAAAATCCCTACGGTAGCTACAAAAACTTATGCACAAGGAATTAGATCCATAGAATTACCAGAAGATAGGTTTTTAGGAAACACGAAGAGGAAATTTCTTCTCTCAAACAAATGGTGAAAGGTATGGAAGTAACTCATTTGTATCTTCAAAATGCTTTTGTGCAAAATAATATAGACAAATATAACAAAATAGATGTTTTGAGGATGGAAGTTACTAGTTTAAAGAGATAGAAGGATATTGGGTTGAAAGCATGGGATGATTTATCATCTCGTTGGACTCAAATCTCTCTTAGAAATAAGGATTTGGTAAAAAAAATAGAAAACGCAAGGAAGAGGATGAATTTAGATCTAATGCAAAGATAAAATTGGAAGAAATTGTTCAGTTTGTCTATCCTTTAGCTTGTAAACTTTTAGCTTGCAGAAAACCATCTTTAGTTTATAGTTTATTTCTTCAAGAAAAAATTTATTCATGGAAGTTGTAGAGAACTTTTTATGGAGAGCCTCATGAGGATCCTGAAGGAAAAACCATTTTATAGATTTATCATATTTTTACCCCAGAAGTATAAAACTTGTTGTGTGAATTTTATCTCTATAACATGATGGTTTCAAATGTTCCTGATTTTTTCATAAATATGTTAGTAGGAGAGTTTCAGTTAAAATATTTTCAGTCATTGATAAGGAATCAGATTGTGTGGGAAGAATGGATTGACATCTTTACACAATAGGACAAAAATATTGGTTTTTACATTTGACCTCATCACCATAATGATGTTTCAATGAAGAAGGATTTTAGGTCTTTATATTACTAGGCTGGCACTCATAGACACACCTCTCAGATATTAGAAAAATGTGTCCATGAATTTGAATATTATTGTAAGAAAAACTTTGGATAGGCTATGATAGCCTATGACAAGAGATGGTACCCCTTGAATCTACCACTAAAAATAAGAGAAGTGATTTCTCCTAAGAATCTAAACTGGGGCATGAGAAGGGAAGATGCACTTGTGGAAATCATTCAACAATTGACACAAAAAGGGAAAAATTAATATAGTGATGAGTGGTTTGGTACACAGGTTATACCTCCTTTACTTCTTATCGCAATGACTACTTGGAAAAACAGTACTCCTCAGTCAAATGAAAGCTTTACAGTATGGGCAGAAACTATATTTGCAAACAAAGGATGTTAAGGCACCAAGAAACACTATGCAAATCAGTTTGAAGAATATGACATGGATAAAAAAAATTGAACAAAAACAATTAGGCTTGAGGTGGTTTGCATGAGGACTTGCAAAAGGTAAAGTGTAGGGGAGGTGATGAGTCCATAAATTGACTCATCATAGCATCTATATAGCTATAAAATTTACTCCTAAAAGCATTAGTCAATGCATGGGAATGTTCTAAATACTTATATCTAAAGGAAAAAGTGATGCATTTCCCCTTATTTTGTTTTATGCAAACCGATGTCCAATGGAACTTCCACTAACTTATTTTTTGAGTGATTTGGTGACATACGCAGGATGATGAGGTGGATTTTCAACCATTTTGTATAGTCACATTCAAAGGATACCGAGTCCACATCCACTACGCCATTTTGGAGGTTGACCCTTAATAATCTACAAACTAGGACCCTAATTTCTAACAAAGTTATGGGGCATCATGGAACTTTTATGAAAATTTCATTGGTTGATTTTTTTCCTATATTTGTGTCATGTGTTATAATCAGATATGTCTATAAGACCCCTTAATTAGTTTTTACCAGTCTTAAATAGTTAATAGAAAGAAGTTATTTTTCAGTTTCTCTCTAAATAATGTAAAAGAATTATTTTTTATCAATACAAGATATGATATTTTGAGGATACGTTTGTGTTAAGATCCTAAATCCTGAAGTAGAGAAAGGGCCCACTTGACTGAGGAGATTGAAGGACTAGTATTTCATGAAAAATATTTACATTTACTAATTTCCAGTCTTAATATCTTGGTTTGGTGATTATCTGAATGTAATCTTTTATTTTCTTGTTTCAACAAATTTCCTTTACTTGACATTTCTATTAAACAAGCATTCTATTTAAGCAAAGCATTTCCTTTAACAATCATTTCATTCAGTAACTTTTTTTCTATAGCATAGATGCATTTGATATACTTTGCTTTTAGTAGTTTAGACATTTACTCATTTTCCGTAGTTAAGTAGTGTAGAACAAGAAAACCGATACCAAACAACCCCCTCAAGAAAGAACTACCATAGTGAATGAGGTGTATATCAACTTCTTTGCATTAAGCCTTGAACAAATCCCTGATCTATATAATGACATCAAAACTTGAATAGGTTGATTATATGATTGGAAGTTACAACGAACAATCATAAAATAGTGAATAAATGATGAATAAATGTGATGGACTTCCTTATTTCTCTGGTGAAGCATTTGGATGCCCCAACGAGTATGAATGCTTGATTTTACCTGGTAAAGCATATGAATGCCCCACCATTGAGTATAGATTATGCTAAGGAATTTACCCCTCAAGTGGATGGGTGGTGCGGGAAAGTGGTGGAAAACTACTTGATAGGAAGAATAAGAATACTTATTTTTCAAGAGGAATTAGAAAGGATATATGGGTCAAAGCCCATAAGTGTGTTCCACTTTTTTACATTTTTTGAACCTATAAACACATTAATTCTTAACATCACTGAAATTGTGAAGGAAATTTCAAAAAAACTACATAGACTTGGAATATGCAGTAAACTAATAAAATTTTACATTTTGAATATATAATGTATGTGGATTTTATTTTTTTGAATTTTTTTATTTTGTTTTTTATAGTTATTTATTTCAAATTTTGTTTCTTATTTTATAATAGAGTTACATTGTGCCAACATTTTTAATGAATTCAAAACATATTTGTTTTCTAAGAAATTTTTGATATACATTCTAGACTTAATTATCTAGTAGATGAATAATTTTTTGAATATTTTAGATATAAGTTTAAGTTTTTATGAATTATATATTGAATATATTATTCAATTTAGATACGTATATATGTTTATGGTGATATATCTCTTTATTATTTCAAAATTGATTTTTTCATGAGCATAACGATAATATTAAAATTTATTATAATATATTTTTTCAATTTTTTTGGAAATAAGTTACTATTTTTCATAGTGTCTCAAATGAGATGTACTGAATTTCCTAAATTAAAAAATTTTAGAAACAATTTTTAAAAAAATAGAAAAACCCATTTTTTAAATTCAAAAATTATATTTTTGGAAAGATCGTAAAAACTAAATTTGTGTAAATTTTTATAATTTAATTCACCATTTATACCTAAACACGTGGCATATGATGTTAGGTTGTGGAGCTTGTGTTTCATGTTATATGTGTTGTTAATTTTACACTAAAGTACTCTACACTCTTCATGTATCCTCGCCATGTTTCGAGGGTCGCAGCTCCCGAGAATATTTTTTCGGAGTAACCCGAAAATGTGGTCTTTTCATGTATTGATTATATGGGTGGTATTTAACCCATAGGTTTATGGGTCAGTTTCTGGGCTCACTGTATTGATACTCACAATATTGTAAAACTTCTACCTATTGTTGTGCTTATAAATAGATGGGTGTGTAAATTCAAGTGTGAATTTGAGAGAGTTTATTGAGCATAGATCCAAAAAAGATTTGTGCTTTGTAAGTATGAGAAGAATGATCCGAGAGTGGATTACACTCTTTTTGGCTTGTAATAAAATATGAGAAAGTGTTTTAGTGTGGATGTAACCCACATTGAGTGAACCACGATAAATCCTATCTTTTATTTTTTGTTCATAGTTCTTATTACTGCGATTCTATGGGTTTTATCCATATATATGGTTCTACTTACCCCTAAAATATGAAGTGGAATATTTTTTCCTCTAAATGGACTAAGGGGAAAACAAGCCACATAGGTACCACCTAGGCTCCACATAAGGTTGTTCGCCCAAACACCCTTTGGGAGAACAAGGTTTTGGCAAGGGGGGTTTAGGAGAACCCCTTTTTTATGACATGGAAAATTGGTAAAAGGTAGTTCATGTGAAGGGGGTGTTCACAAGATCACCCCTCAAACTGTTGATGTGAAATTTCGTGGGTCCCTTTTTTGTGCCCACCAAGTGGGAAATACTATTGTGTATTTACCCATATTCTATTGAGTGAATGATAATGTTAGGAAAATGATGAGAAGTATCATATGAATTTTTGTGTGTGTTTTGAATTATATGCTCGAATGAATGTAACAATGACATGATCAATCATTACTCATAGCTTGAGCTTCCATTTATATTTTGTATTTTGAGAGCAAGCTATTTTTTAATTGAACAATAGATTTAGCACCATGATGAGGAACCCATGATACGTATAAAATAACACACACATAGAGATAAAATAAATCCAATAGTAATAGTAAAATTATTACACCAAGGTTATTTTTGAACCAAAATACTAACAAAATAATTACAATTAGTCAAAAAGAAAAACCAAGGACTAAATGTAAAGCAAACACAATATACACAGTAGTTGATACACCATGGTTAGGAAGAAACCAAAATGCTAACAAAATA
Organism: Taxus chinensis; assembly: GCA_019776745.2. NCBI lineage: Eukaryota > Viridiplantae > Streptophyta > Pinopsida > Cupressales > Taxaceae > Taxus > Taxus chinensis. The sequence continues at coordinate 194,611,021 of CM034147.1, read as the reverse complement.
CTGCAATTGGTAAAAAAAGACACAAAAGTAAAAAATACCCAATTTACACAGTATTTGATATACTATGGTTAATAAAAAACCAAGATACTAAAAAAATAATTGCAATTGGTGAAAAAAGAATGATTCAAGGGGATTGGATCAAGTTGAAGAGTAGAGTTAAGTAAATCTTAATTAAACTATTGTTGTCCATCCACGTTGAAGAATTATATGAGATTGAATGGGCCAATTTTCCAAACAAGCATACATGCAAGGAAGAACATGAGAGCCTATATTTCCCCATGAAATAATACGTTTGAGGGTAGGATGATTGTTTGATAATTATAGGGTAGTTTAAGTGATCACTAGGATAGTAGTTGAAAGTTTGATATTATCAGGTTGCTTTGATAGTTGTTGAGATTTTCTAAACATTTTTGTATTGTTTTTGGATTTTGAATGTTTTCAATTTTGTTTAGATTTTGAATTTTTTTATTTTATATGTTTGTATTGTATCTTAAGATTTTAAATTCTTTTATTTTTTTGAATTTTTACTCGGTAAAGGGTGCACTGTCTAAACCTATGTTCAAACAATTGTGAACATTTCATTCCATTAGATGAATGTAGTTGATATAGTGATAGAATGTCATAATATTTCGTTAACTCCGCCCAAATAGTAAGGTGTGAGGTCTCAACACAGGGAGATAAGAAGGATGTAAGACATATGAGATAGTGATGTGTAAATGAAGATGATGGATGTAAATAAACAAGGTTAAAAATGGTCGATTGTGGAAAATGTGACTCATCTCCAGTTAAGATTGTTTGACCGATTCCAAGATTATTTCATTTTATTGGTTTCAATAAAACTTAGAGTTGAAGGTGGACTATTGTTGAAAATATCTGGTGTAAGGAATGGTTTTCCTTTTTAACATGAGAAACGAAATTGATATTTATATTTTTTATTATTAAGAGCTTTTGATTCAGTTTCCTAAAGGGCTTTCTTTTTCTTGATTTTTTTTTATAAATAACTCCATACGTTTTACCTCATACCACCAGTAAGAGATAAGTTTTAAACACTTAAGAAATATTTTAGGTGAGTAATGGTACCTTTCTATTTTCCCAATCTCACACTACCAATAAGAAGCATGGGCTCAACACCAAAGACTACAAAGTATGAAAGGTGCAATAAATTTGATTATTTTGTTTTTTTGTATTTTTATTTTTACTATTCTTTGTATGTGTATTGTGCTTATTTTGTAAAGATAGTTTTCCTCAAAATATCAGCCCCACATGACTATTAGGATGCAAGGGATCATCACCTTAGATTGAGATGGGTCGAAAAAAGATCCAAGTAAATATTTTTAGTACTTTCTGTTAAGGAAAGAGCTTCTTGGAAAGGGGTATTTTCCATCAATACAATTTTAGATAAGACTACATGTAAAAACATCCGAAATGGAAGAAACCAAAATAGGGATGAGATACACAATACCTTATAAGAAAAAGATTAACCTAAGTCTATTTTGTGAATATTATGAAGATATGATAATGAAGTGATAGATATATTTTCCAATGGATGAAACAATTAATATTGTTTTATAAGTGGCCTCCCCGAGTGCAGAGAGTACTTGTGAATAATATTTTTTTACTTCTATTCTATTGATTTTCAAATAGTTTTGTGATGAGGGGTTTCATATACAATATTTTTATCTCTTTTTCGCTATTCACTTTTTTCAAATTTTCATGGATTATGGAATGCAATGGAATCATCATTATGGAATAGGCCTATGTTTATGAAAATTGAAAGGTGTTGATATATAACACTTAGGAGGATTAGGTATAAGTCCACAAATTAGATATAAGTATTTTTAACAACTATGTGATTTGATGTGTCCTGATTTACGAGACTTGGGTGGATGAGGTTGAAGCCAATGGAGGCAGTAAAAATATTTTTTACGATTAAGTTATTGTAGTAGTCTTGATTTATGAGATTTGGATGGACGAGGTCCAATTCAATGTTTATGTGATTTGATGGTCTCAACTTTCGAGACTTGGATGGATGAGATCCAAGTCAATAGGTATGTGATTGGATAAATTTTTTATGAGATCTAAATACATATCTAATGATAGAGGTAATTTTTAGACATGGATAATATGTTTAAATTCATATTCTCGAATACGTCCATCAATGATTTCCAATGTATTAGAGGGTTTTATTTTTAAAAGGTTATTTGCTTCAACATAATTTTCATCTGTGAATGGAATGATGTGAGGAGTGAAGGATTGATCTATATGTAGACATATGTTTTTGGTATCCATTATCCTTCATCCCTCATCCTCTCTTCTTTATCATCATTACTCACACACATACCTCTCTTCTCATTCAAATCCACCATTCCCTCCTAAATTTCATTTATCCCTCTAATTGTTATTTTTTTCTACCTTAATCCTATCTTAGTAATATCTTTAATTTGTCTTCCTTAGACATCCCTAATCACCATTAATTATCCTCATACCTATTCATTAACAATTTTTATCCTCCCTAAGAACCCTATTTGCCAATCCTAGGTCCCATTTACATCCGTTTAATACATTCTTATCCCTAACAAACTTTTATCCTCCCAAGACATCCCTAGCACGTATTCTTTACCCAAACCCTAAATGCATCTCATAAGAGCCTCATTGTCTCGAGCTAATCAATTTTCCACTGCACAAATAAATGAACTTCCAAAATCATGAACGACCCATCTGAGTCACTGTCGACCCTATAAATACACCCATATCCCTCCTCTTTTAAGGATGTAATGTTTGAGACTTTGGGCTTTCTTGCGATTTTGGCTTCATTTTTTACTCTTCTTTGCAACTACTATCATCACCTTGGAGCTAATTTCAGGATCTCATGCATCAATTTGGAATATTTTAATTTCTCTTGTTTCTCGGTATCACACCTTTTCTTTCTTGGAGTCTTCATTTCTATCCCATCGCCATCGTACAATAGCCTTGCCATTTTATTAGTTATCTTAGAGCTATGTCATTGTCCCATTTTTTGTTTAGCCCCCATCATCCTTTTTTTCCATCTATTTCCCCTTATCAAACCCTAGATCCCTTCCCATTCACCGTTGAATCTTCACAGTTACCGTCAAGCTGATATGTGCTTATTTTATTATCCTTCACTCACCCCTTCCACTTTCTATTTCTTAATACCTCTTATTTTCACATCTTTCAATTTTTCTATTTTACAAACCTGCTACCTCAGATTTAATCTCCATCACATCTAGTCACCTTCGATGCACCCAAGTCACCGTGAATCGTTTCCCAATCTTTCTTCTTTTCAGTTATTTATCCCATCTGTAACTTGTCTAGTTACTGACTAAATTTCCATATCCCTCCATTTTTCTAATATCCTTGTTAAGAAGTCCATATCTAATGTTTCTATCCGATTCAATTTTTGTTTAGCTAGGTCACTGTCAACTAGATCAGTAGTTATCATCTTCATAATCATATCAAATAATTTTTGGAATCCTTTTTGTTATCATCAGATACAAACCATTTACGGTAGCTCTAATTCCTTATTAGTTCCAGATCAGCTTCATATTATCTTTTCAAATCTTCCAGTTGTTGTCGAATGTTCCTCGCAGTCTCAAGTCATCGTCGACCTGATCAAGTTTGGTTCAGTTTACATCATTTTATGTCATCAGATAAGCATTTAATCTTATCTAGTTCATTTAAGATTCTTTGTTTCAGTTTATATTATGTCGCATCTTATTATCTATCCATTATCATCCTTTTATTTATTTTTTATGAAAAATTGGGTCGACATCCATCCTATGAAGTTTTCACTTCTCAGGACCAGAATTGTAGGGTAAGCCATCATCCTATCTACTAATACATTTTTTGTGTTTAGTTCCTCTTTGTTGTGCAAGTTATCAATCTAACTACAAGAAGGATATTTTACGCATGTATCCATCATCATATCATCTAGAGGTAGATAGAAACCCTCTCATTATTGGGTTTACTAATTTTCTTTGTTACTATTTCACTAATATGAAACATGAGCAATAAAATTAGGTCAACATTTTGGCATGCCCAGTTGGACTCACCCTTCTTTGCTGATTTTTTTCATTGTTTTCATTTTCATTTCCATTTTCTATTTCTCTCTTTCTACTAAGGTTGTATGTGGGAGATTTTCTTGCTTGCGTATGTGTTGGATTGCCTATTTGGATTAAAAATGCGCTTGCTAAAAATAAAATATAAAGGAAAATAACATTATCTAGGTATTCTTCATTTCTCCCTATTTGCTCTTTTTGCATCTTCTTCCCTTATTTGTCTATTTGATTTCATAAAATTTACCATTTTGTTTTAGGACTTAAAAGGAACCTCTTCATACTTTCTTGATAATATAGTTTAATTAGGAGGTAAATTATTTGCATTCACTTCTTCCACACACATCTAAAACACACATATAAATTTACACATCTTAAACATCTTCTACCAGGTGAAACTATTGGGATTTCATCACCTAATAGGAAAGACATCATGGTATTTTGACAACGTGAATTGTTTTTTAACTAACGGTATATTGGCTAAGTGCCCAACACCCTTATCATTGTGTTGCATGAAGTGCGGGTATAGGCCCCAATATCAGGCCCTGTACTGGTAGTCATCACATGTTTTAGCCTCACATAAATTTGGGTATACTGAGGAAGCCATCAAAAACAACTTGATACCATCAAGAGTTTGGCCATTTCCTGGGTTCCATTTTGATGCCATTATCCTTTCTTTTTCACATTCTTATAATAAAAAATATAATTAAAATCTATTGCGTGACTTATTTGAAATATTACAAATAAACATATTTTCTTATCTTATTTTTTCATTCCCGTTATTACACATTCTTGAGAAAGTAAAAGGGAACAAATCACATCATCCAACAATAATCCTATTTCCAACACTTCCTCCCAACAAACTTAAGCCCTTTCCATTATCTCTTCCACCCCTTGGCTACTTCTTCTATCACACAACATATGGTCTTTGTTCCTCCTCTCCATGAGTCCTAAGTTATCCATACCAACCCCTATATAAAGACTAAACCCATTGTTACCATTCTCTCTAGACTAGCTACACCCCCATTGGCTACTTCGTTAGAAACCTTTGGGCCTCTCCTTATCCCTTGCGGATCCTTGGAGTTCCAAGAACTCTTAGATACTAATCTTGTCATTGGTCATGGCTACCTTATTCATAAATCTACCAACCATCCCACTAACATACTCCCTCTTCAACAAAATTATGCCTATCACTCTCACCCTAAATCCACTCATGCCCACACCTCTCAACTCGATGTGTTGTTTCCTTGAGCTATGAATGAACTTGTCATGGAACAACGAAAACTTGGATCCAACTAATCTTCCTCTATAATGCCTCAAACTTATCAATCCACTCAACCGGTGGTTCCCATTTCTCCTAATCTTCCCCGCTTCAACACCACACCCACTTCTTCCATCCCCATTACTTCTTCGTCAACTTTTTCCATTAGTACCCCTACCCAAAACATTACAAGAATCTCATATACTTCCTTACCCACAAAAAAAACATGATAAAACTTTGATCCATATCCATATATCCCAAGTCCATACAAATATTATCACCACACAACCTCATCCTTTGGATTCTATCCAAACTTACAAACTCCAATTTAGAGTGATTTTTTCCACATATTCCCTAATAAATCTACTCAAATTTATTAACCACCTCATACTTACATCCGCACTCATCCCATGGAAAATAAATTTAATATCCCTATCTATCAACAACAATAGATGCAATCTTATCCATTTAATTACATTCCTACCTCTCAACAACATCTTATCACCCAACCAGTTCAATCACATCCCTTCAACAATATTCCCCCCTATTAACCACCTCAACCAAAACCCACTCCTCCTCAATCATATCAATCCCATCCGTAACCTCACCCATCTATTTCTTATATCCAACAATATCATCCATCGGAATATAATCCTCACACATCTAACAACCAATCTTGAAGCCATTACTCTAGGGTCCAAGACTATTTTCTATTATAAATAGATTTGTAATGATCCCATCAACCCATCAATCCATATCAAGCCATATCCTCTATACTGGTAACTCCCAAAATTCTCCAAGTTTAATATTAAGTAATATCCTCAAGAACACCTTCACACCTTTAGACATGCATGTTATCTCATTTCTCATGACGAATCCCTTATGTTCCGCACCTTCCCCATTTTGTTGGTTGGTCAAGCTTTGAGCTGGTACAATGGAATCCCCCAACATTCTCTATTTTCCTTCACCCAAATCATGTAACTCTTCCTAGAGAAAGTTTCTATCAACATTGCACATAAATTCACCATTACAGATATCTACACCATTAGCCAGTTTGATGATGAATCTATCATGGATTTCATCGCTAGATGACATGGCATAATCAATCAATTGTCCTTCTCTCTTCCATAGAATGATATAATAGAACTCTTTTTGCAGTCATGTGTGAAGTATATTTCATCAACTCTTCAGATTTAATCCTTCCAAATGTTCCAAGAGGCATTCACCATGGCTCGTAAAATTTAATTTCGTGCCCTTGAATAAGGCCATATCAAACTATGATTCAATAAACAAAAAACCTGAATTCACCAAACCATCCAATCATAGTGACAAATCAAAAAATGTAGTTAACACCATCGTCATAAAATCTTCATCTACGTCCACTTCTCATAAAGATCCTCCACAAAGGGATCCTAAACCAACTCCCAACTATACTCCTATTGGTGAGTCCTATAGTTTTATTTTTGATAAAGGAAAGGCATTAAATATCATTCAAGTTCCTCCTATTATACCCGCTGATGAATTGTGATCCAAACCCACATGGTATCGCGATGAACACTATTGAAAGAAACATCAAGTTCATGGCCATGATATCAAAAAGTACCGTGATTTTAAAAATATGTTCTAGAGAATCATATAACTTGGGTATCTTCAATTGGATAACCTTAATGCACCTCCCAATCAACCTCTCGATGTATTCAAACAAAATTTCTTGAATCACCCCCAAACAATAAAACTAACCCCCTTACATCGCAAGCACATAATGCCCACATGATCAATACTTAGAATCTATATTTGACACCACTTCCCACGTCAATTATCCCCAATACCTTATCAACATCTATATCCACTGCTACATCTACAATCACACCTCCATCTAAACCATCATCTATAATTAACATACATATACCTACTTTGTTTACATCTACCATGTCCATGCTTATTGTAGCTCCTATCTCTACACCCATCTCTCCTCCTACTTCTACTTCCCAATCCTTATCTACAACTACACATATAACTACATGCATTATCACACCCATACCAACATCTATCTATAAATCTATATAAACTCCCATATCTACTCATTTATCTTCCAATATCACATCTTGAAGAATATAATATGCAAACACCCCCACTTAGTGCAACCGTAAATGATGTTCCTAACTCATCTTTTTCATCAACAAGACCTATCACTCCTATGATGTCACCTCTCAGACTCATGTAATTTTTAACTCCTTCTAACCTTATCAAATGTGTCCTTAATAAAATGCTTCCATATCTCATCTCCAAATATACAACAAAATCCACATCATCTGATTCCTCCTCTAAATATTGATGAGGCCATAAATTGGCCATAAATTACTATTATTTTATCTTTCCAAGTTACCTTTGAAAGTGGATTTAAATGTAATATTGGAATTTATATTTTTCTTGAGATATAATATAGGATATATATATTTTTCATTCTTTATAAATATTTTTTATCTATTTAATTGACTAATCCTATTGATTATTTGGGAAAAGATGTAAAATCTTGTGTATGAAGGCCATAAAGGAAAGATAATGCTAGTTTTGGGAAAAGTGGAATTTATCATTAAAAGTAAATTTAAACTTAAATAATATTTCATATCTATATTCCTATTGAAATATTATGCAAGTAAAAAAAAATAATCATCTCAATCTGAGAGCGCATGCAAAAGCTATAGTTGTTTTAGTTAGCTCTGGAACTTGCATCAGTAGAGCAATGTTAGCTCCCAAACCATTAGAGTTAGCTCTGGAACCTACATCAGTAGAGTAAATTTAGCTCTACAACCATTTGAGTTATCTTTGGAACCTTCATAAAAAAAGTAACGTTAGCTCTGGAACCATTGGAGTTAGCTCTGGAACTTGCATAAATGGAATGACAAGTTTTGAGGAATTGTGAATAATGAGAGAATCCAATAGAAAATATGAGAAATATTTTTGTTTATAGATTTTTTTTTAATATAAATCTCATTCAAATTTTCTACAGGTTTTACCAATAAAGAGAAATCTAACCTTTAGTGAGCTACAGTCCAAGGAAAAAATGTATTAGACGAGCACCAAAAGTTCAACAAATAGAAACAGAAAAGTTAAACAGAAAATATGAAAGAGATTTTTGTTCATAGAAATGTGTTAAATGAAAGCCTCATTCATATTTTGTAAATTTTTTCCCAATAAAGATAAATATAACTTTTAGTGAACTGTATTCTGAGCAAAAAAGTACATCATACAAGCGTCAAAAGTTCCACAATCAAAAACAACAAATTCAAATGGAAAATTCGGGAAAGGTATTTTGTCAAAATCATATTTTGAGGAAAAACCTTCTTCCAATAATGTAGGAAAATAAAATCATTGTGATTCTTGTTACCAAAAAGCAAGGAGAAGATTTGGGAGCAAATCTTCTTAAAACAATGAGATAAGACTTTGACTCCTATAATATATCTCTCTCCATATTTTGTGGAGATGGAGATCGTATTTGTTAAGATTGGAATAAATATAATATTATATTATATTTCTTAAAATAAGGAGTTTTTTGGATGCATTAATTATAAATGCAACCTTCCGCACTGAGATATGTAATTTTCTCCTAAGAAATAAAGATTTGTTCTTTCCTCTCGAATATTCTTTAGTTTTAAGATCTCAAAAGTATGATTTAAATCATATTCCAAGGAATGATCTGGAAACTCATTTCAAGGAAGATGAATCTGTGTATTTGTTTTTATGTTTATTCATTTGTTTATAATTCATTCTGTTGTATTGTTTTTCTTTTTGTATTGTTAAAATTCAGTCTCTTGTGAACCTGCAGGTGTTTCGTTTAATTATCTTTATGTCCAATTCAATAATTTCAATTTATGCAAGTGTCTTTTTGTTCCTGCAAGTGTGATTTCCTTCATGCAAGTGTGATTTATTTCATGCAAACTTTATTTCTGCAAGTGTGCCTTTATTTCTACAAGTGTGATTTATTTTATGCAAGTTTGGTTTGTGTTTAAAGAATTTGTTTTCCAAAGATCTTCTTTTCTTAATGCATATAGCCATCGGACACCATCCTTGGAATGACATTATTAATGACAAGGATTTGCAACCCTCATCATTTTGATGTCATTTCCAGGGACACGGTATTATTAAGAGATTCAGAGTTCTCTAAAAGAATATTTTAGTGATAGTAGAATACCTTTTAGAAAATTTTGTAACAGGAAGTATTTGGTAGTAGTTTCTTTAAACTTTTATTTTTTGCAAGTAGATTAAAATTTAATTTCTATAATTAAGAATATTATATTGTATGTATTTATCTCCCCAAAAAATAAATCTGTGTATAAGAGAATGACTTTAATGTTTGATCAAGAAGGTATAATGGTATGAATAAATAATTCAGATCTGGAAATGGTACAATATGATATTGAATCTGGAAGTAGATCTAGTTTATGAAATATCATATACCATGTTTTATATCTATCACCATTTCCCCTTGTATATACTAACAGCTCAGTAATTTTATTACACATAACCTTAGTAAAAAATGGCTTATCCATTTTGCAATAAGGAAGTGGTAGCATTTCTAATTAACTTCATCCACATTCAGGGACTTCGTTAGAGATAAAATAAAAACCCACTCATAATAAATCCACCCATCCAAATTAGTTTTTTAACTCATGATAAAATTCAATCCATGAACCAGATCGATTAGAAAAATTCATTTTCATGTCTTTCAATTTCTTCATTTTTGTATATGCTTGTATAACGTTAAGAAGTAATTATTGTGAATATCAAGGAAAGAACTTTTTTTGTACTAACATCTGAGGACTAGATATATAGGAATTTCTAGAGTTTTTCTTGATACCAACATGCATATTTTGGAGCACCAACAGTATCAACCAAGGAACATGCAAATTTTGGAGGGACCCACAAATACCTTCACTCTCTGTTTTCACTACTCTCCATCTCTTGAGATCACAGGTCTGGGATTTGAAAATTACTATGATTATCCCGATAATGCACAATTCAATTTGTGCTTTGAATACCTAGAAATTGTCTACACAAGTTTTAGAAATCTTCTTGGAGTCACTAACTATGTAAAAAAATTTCTATGAGATCTCAAACATTGCATCGTATTTTACACAGGCTGTACTTTGATGAATATATTCTGATGATGAATCAATTTTTTCTCTAATATTTCTCATGCTATCATTTAAAAAAAAAAATTTATTAGAAAACCAACTTTCTGGCCAATGAAAGGTAAAAAAAAATTGATTGGAAACTAGCTTGTTGGCCAATCAAAGGCAAAAAAAATTAAAAAAAAAATATTTGATTGGAAAACTAGCTTGCTGGCCAATGAAAGACAAAAAAAAATTAATTGGAAAACCATCTTATTGGCCAATTAAAGACAAAAATAAAATGAATCTCTTCTTCAAAGATAATCAACTGTTACCTGGTGGTTTCCTTTTCAGCACTATTTGACCATGATAACAGTATGACAACAAGGACAACTAGAGGTATGATCAAGTTATTTTGTTCTACTATTTTATTTTTAAATTTTCTTGTAAGTTTTTTATTACAGTTAGATCCACTTTTAAGATCTCAAAATAAGAGAAAATAAAATTCATATCTCCCCTACATACAAATATGAAAAATATGTGCATCTCTTTACAAACAAACTTTTAGAGTCTAATTTATGGGAAGCCATGAATAAACAAAATTTATGAGGAAATGCATGATCTTAGGTGTGGGAGAGAATGAGAAGCATGAGGTTTGAATTTTGATTTTAAATATGAGGTGCAAGGGTAGCAGAAGAAGATCCACACAAGAACCTACTGTAAAGGAAATAAAATCAAAAACAACATAAGGAGATCCACACAAGAACTTGCTATAAAAGAAATAAAATAAAAAAATACAGAAGGAGATCCACAAAAGAACCTGTTGTAAAGGAAAGAAAATAAAAAATAGCAAAAGGAGATCCACACAAGAACCTATTATAAAAGAAAGAAAATAAAAAATAGCAGAAGGAGATCCACACAAGAACTTGTTGTAAAGGAAAGAAAATAAAAAATAGTAGAAGGAGATCCACACAAGAACCTACTATAAAATAAAGAAAACAAAAAACAACAAAATAATATCCACACAAGAACCTGTTGTACAAGAAAGAAAATAAAATACAACAAAAGAAGATCCACATAAGAACCTGCCGTAAAAGAAAAAAAATCAAGAACAGCAGAGGAAGATCCATACAGGAGTTTTTCCTTGAACTATAGATGGAATGCATACATGCATAATCACAATGTTGAGAATAGTCTAATAAGAGGAAATAGTAATATAATGCATGAAGACATGCATCAGATTAGGTGTGGGACAATTATGAGGCCATAAATTGGCCATAAATTACCATTATTTTATCCTTCCAAGTTACCTTTGAAAGTGAATTTAAATGTAATCTTGGAAATTATAGTTTACTTAAGACACAATATAGGATATATATCTTCTTCATTCTTTACAAATCTTTTTTTATCTATTTTGTTTACTAATCCTATTGATTATTTACGAAAAGATGCAAAGTCTTGTGTATGTAAACCATAAAGGAAAGATAATTCTAGTTTTGGGAAAAGTGGAATTCATCATGAACAATACATTTAAAATTAAATATGATTTTATATCTAGATTATTCTAGAAAAAATATGAAAGTTCAAAAAAAGAATCATTTCAATCTGAGATTGCATGCAAAAGCTATAACTGTTTTAGTTAGCTCTAGAACGATTGGAGTTACCTCTAGAACTTGCATTAGTAGATTAATGTTAGCTCTGGAACCTGCATTAATAGAGTAACATTAGCTCTATAACCATTGAAGTTAGCTCTGGAACCATTGGAGTTAGCTCCGGAACATGCATCAACAAAGTAAAGTTAGCTCCGAAACTTGCATAAATGGAATGACAGTTTTTGAGGAATAATGAATAATCAGTGAATCCAATGGAAAATATGAGAGAGATTTTTATTCATAGAACTATTTTTAATATAAATATTATTCATATTTTCTACAGTTTTTACCAATAAGGATAAATCTAACTTTTAGTGAGTTGTAGTCAAAGGAAAAAGCGTATCAGATGAGCACCAAAAGATACACAAACAAAAATAGAAAAGTCAAACAAAAAATATGAGAGAGGTTTTTGTTCATAGCAATGTGTTTAATGAAAACCTCATTCATATTTGCTATAGGTTTTACCAGTAAAGAGAAATTTAAATTCTATTGAACTACATTCCAAGTAAAAGTGTATCAGACAAACGTCAAAAGTTCCACAATAAAAAACAACAAAGTCAAATGGAAAATCTGGGAAAGGTATTTGGTCAAAATTATTTTTTGAGGAAAAACCTCCTTCTACTAATTTAGGAAAATAAAATTATTTTGATTTTTGTTACCAAAAATCAAGGAGAATATTTGGAAGCATATCTTCCTAAAACAACGAGATAAGACTTTGACTCCAATAATATATCTCTCCATATTTTATGAGATGGAGATCTTAATTGTTATGATTGGAATAAAGATAAGATTAGGTTGTATTTCCTAAAATGAGGAGTTGGTTGGATGCATGAATTATAAATGCAACCTTCCACACTGAGATATGTAATTTTTTCTCCTAAGAAATAAAGATATGTTCTTTCCTCTCAAATATTTTATAGTTTTAAGATCTCGGAATTATGATTTAAATAATCTTCCAAGGAATGAGATGACCACTAATTTCAAAGAAGATGGATCTGTGTATTTATGTTTATGTTTATTCATATCTTTGTAATTCATTCTGTTGTATTGTTTTTCTCTTTGTATTGTGAAAATTCATTCTATTGTGAACCTGCAGGTTTTTTGTTTAATTATGTTTATTTCCAATTCAGCAATTTCAATTTATGCAAGTGTAGTTTTGTTCATGAAAGTCTGATTTCCTTCATGCAAGTGTGATTTATTTCATGCAAACTTTATTTCTACAAGTGTGATTTATTTTATGCAAGTTTGGTTTGTGATTTAAAAAGTTGTTCTCCAAAGATATTCTTCTCTTAATTCATACAGCCATCGGACACCATCCCTAGATTGATGACCCTCATCAAAGATCCTCTGATAAAAATATTTTTTATTCTTACGAAGGAAAAAACAACACAGAAAATATCTCAAAACTTTGGCTTCCTCACTCAAAAATACCTCCTCCATATAGATAAGAAAAGGAGCTCCCTCCTTTGAAGCCTCAAAACTCCAAAGCATCTAATCCATCCAACATTTCATCATCTATCTTGGGATCTTACCCATCCATTATAGGGCCAAGACCTTAATCCAAGTCATTTACTATCAAGAAACATGAATCACAAACATCCCTTCCTCCCCCTAAATATAAACATGAATCACCACCTTCCAATTCTCCTGCAATGCCCCATAGGAGTAGAGAACCTCTATTAGCATCATCCAACATTCCCAAATCCACTTCATCTCCAATTCACACAACCCCTTCTTCAAGAACTCCCATTATGTCCTATATAATAATGTTTTAACATCTTATTCAAGCATCTGAATTCACTCTCCCACCTATCAAGTCCTTCGACTCATGGAAAAAAACCCCATAGGGTTTGAACCTAATGTCATGTGTTCCTATAATCACACCCATGGACATGATACCTAACATTTTAGGGCCCTTCAAACCCTCATCCATAATCTCATAGAAGAATATAACCTTCTTGTTAAAGATTATCATCTTCTCCCATCCACATCTAATCGTAATCCTCCCATCAAATATACTACCCATTAAACCTCAAAATCTACTTCTTCATCTAAATCCTTCTTTGAAATCCCCCCTTCAAGCACTAATTATCATAAATAATGTCCCCCTCTCTTCATTGATTCTGTTCATATCACCATGCAATCTCGAGCTTATGACAAATTATCTACCCAATCTAAGTCTAAAGTTGTTTTTTCCACTCCATCGCATCAACCTAATCTATCTTCTTCATCCAAAGCTAAGGTATCCATTTTAGCCACTCAACCCAATCTGAAATCTAATGCCATTGAATAAAGTATTGTGAAACAGATCCATCACGCCCCTGTTAAGAGGACACTTTATGAATTAATCAAAAGCTCCCTCAATCATAGAAAAGATCTCATAGAAGCTCTAAAACGTATCCCTATCACTAGAGATGAGACTCAACCTTTTGTGTATCTTATTGGAGAACTCATAACATTTTCCACTATCTCTTTTGAAGACTCATAAATTCACAATATTTAACTCGACAATCATGATATCCCTCTCTTCATCACTAGTCACATCAACTATACATTCATCTTCCGTTCAATGATAAGAAATGGGACCAAAATACACATCACATCATCCCGTACCTTTGATCAACTCAAAATTTCCAAATTTTGTTTCGCTCAATCACCTGCCATCCTTTATGCCTTTAATGATGTTGTTTCCCCGGCATTTGGCATAGTTATCCTTCCCATATGTGTCGACAAAACAATTCTCCACTAGATCTTTTACATAGTCGAGGGGGAGTTCCAATATAATGTTTTACTTTGGCATCCATGGATTTGTGCCATGCATTACATCCCTTCCACTCTCCAGCATTGTATCAGATATGAGCATGAGGAGAAAATCCAAACACTCACCATAGACATTCCTACATTCAAAGCATGCCACATGACTTATTGACCAAATGATGTGCTTGTCCCAAAACAAGATTCATCTGGAGCATCCATTAGCTCATCTATCACTGCATCTAAGATACCTAATGATGATTCTATCAACAATGTGATGCAGTGTATTTCATTGGGGGAGTATCAAATCCTTTCCCTTAATGTTCTTCTCACTCCTACTAGGCTCAGTAGACCTGAAAAAACTATTATGTATCAACTGAATGTTAGATATATCATATCTTTTGGTCCACCTCACCTCCAAACTAATCTCATCTATGGAAGCATCGATTTTCCTTCCTCTCAAATTAAAAATTAACCTCACAGAAATCCATACACTTATGGATTTGATTTATTGTATAATAAATCCTTTTCCTACACATACATCCATCTTTTTGCATGCAAAAGATTTGGTATGGGGCATTATGAAAAAATTATGGACAATCTCATCATTGACGAATCTCATAAACCCCATGAGAAGTTTGGACTAGGTTTCAAGGAACAATCCACCGAATCTCTCACAATTTCTTCATCCCCATATCATATGAATATCGATCCCTCATTGACTTCATTTCCATTGAATGATCCCATGGATATAGATGATACTGTGTCCATATCTTCTAGATTTTTTTTAAATATCCATGATTAATTTGGGACTAATCACTTATTAGGGAAAAGGTTAAACTAGGTTCATTCCTCTTTAATTTCACAACATGGTATAGGAAGATTCCCCTACCATTGACATTATTCAATACACCGATGATGATTCCATACTTTCCTATATGAGGGTGGCGGATTCCTATCTTCGTATGTCCTTACCTCCAAACACATCCACCCTTCTCAATGAATCCACAATCAACATCAATATAGGAACTTCACAAGAGCCTTGCATTCTCAAAGTTGGTCAATCCCTTAATCCCCAAGAACTTGAATATTTTACTACCTTCCTTTCTAAACATTTCCAGGCCTTCACATGGTTATATGCCAACATGCCAGGTCTCAATCCTTCTATCATCGTCTACAACATTATCACCTTTCTTAGTGCCAAGTCGGTTAAGAAAAAAAATTCCGCATGCATCCTCGTGTCACCCTCCTTGTCAAATAGGAGGTGTAATTCCTTCATTCCATTAATTTATTCATACCTATCAACTATGTGAAGTGTGTTTCCAAAATTGTACCCATTTCCAAAGCCTTGGGAAAGATTTGTATCAGAACTAATTTTTGAGATCAAACTCTCGCTTACCGTAAGGATCCCTTCCCCCTTCCTAACATCAATCAACTTGTCAACCTCATGATTGGACACGAGATGCTTTCTCTTATGGATGGTTTTCTTGGCTATAATAATATCCTCATCCTACTAGAAGACCACCACAATACTTATTTAATCACTCCTTGGGGGACATTCTATTAATGCATCATGCTCTTTGGTTTAGAAAACATGAGGGGCCACCTATCAGCACACCACAACCTACATCTTCCATGACATCATCCATAAAACCATAGAGGACTATGTCGATGACCTCTTGGGTAAATCCAAGCACTGACAGGATCATCCTTCCATCCTTCAAATCCTCTTCGAACATATTATTCAATTCTTCCTCCATCTTACTCCCACCAAGTTTGTGTTTGGATTTTTAGCTTAAAAACTCCTTGGCTTCATTATTTCCATTACGGGTATTGAGTTTGACCCCTATAAAATTAAGGCCATCCTCAAGATGCTTTTCCCTTCTAATATAAAAAACTTTATAGTCTTTAAGGTCGGCTTCAATCTGTCTATCGCTTCATCTCACATCTTCATGACCGTTGTCAATGTTTCCACCATATTCTCTGCAAAGACATAGAATTCCATTGCGATGAAATTTTCCAACAAAATTTTAATGATCTAAAGTTATATATTCTATCCCATCATGTGCTCAAGCCTCTATATGAAGGGGATCCTTTGTATATTTACATCTCTTCCACCGATCACGCTCTAGGTGCCATATTTTCACATCACGATGAGAAGGAAGGGGAAAATCCATCTTCTACTGATCACGATTATGAGACTCGTTATAGTGAAGATGAAAATATGTGGTGTGCTCTTTTTTTCCACTTCTAAACTTCTTCACTATCACCTTAATCACAAAACCTATGTCGTCACCATCTTCCATCCACTCAAAACCATGCAATTTAATCCTTATTATAATGATTGCATCATTCTATGGCTCATTTTTATGACTAAGTTTTACCTATAGGTCATCTCACAAAAATATATCAAGGGATAATCTCTCATTGATTAGCTAGTCAGAGTCCCTCTTCTAAAAAATAATCTTCCTCATGAATAATTTTAAGATGAATCTATCCACATCATTGATCATGAATTTTCTCCCCTCAAAATAAAACTTTTATTTAAGGGATCTAATTATAGGAAAGGGTGAGATGTTGGTGTTATTATCATTCCTCCCTGGGATACACCTATCTCCATCATATGTAAACTCAATTTTGAATGTACTAACAATATGATTGAGAATAAAGCCCTCATCCTGGGTCTCAAAACTATTTTCATCCTTGGTGTCCAAATGTTTGACATCTACAGTGATTCTCAACTTATCAGTAATCAATTCAAAGGGATATACCAATACAAAACTGTAATGCTTTAAAAATACAAGGACATCATTGACTTTATTCTTGAGGCCTTTAATTTCTACACCATCCAAATTTTCCCTCATTCATCTAATCATTTTTTAGAAACCATGGCTTCCCTCACATCTCTCATCTCACAGGAAACCGAAGAATCTAAAATCTCTATCAATGTTAATCACCTTGATCATCTGTCTCATGTGTACGATATTCCTCATATCAATCCTGTTGATACTAAGCAATCTGATACCTGGTACTCTAAGAACTTTGACTACCTATCTATATTCAAAATTCCATGTGACCTATCCAAAAATTATAGGAGGTCATTCATTTAACGTGCTATCCACTATGTTATCCTTAGCATCATCCTCTACAAATGTGGGTTTGATGGAATTCTTCTACGATTCCTTAAATATCATGATTCTAGTGGTACGATCCGAGAAGTCCACAAAAGTATCTGTGGCAGTCATTTTATTGGTTTAGCCATTACGAATTGTATGGGTTACTATAGGCTCACTTTCATTCAAAAATACCGTGAATACGTTAAAAAGTTTCCCAAATGTCAGCAACACTCCAATCTCATCTGCATCACTAGTCAGGCCCTATAGCTGACTCAATATCTTTGTCCTTTCTCACAGTGGTGCCTCGACCTAATTGGTCTCATACATATACTTTCTTCCCAATGCCATCATTATATCATCACTACTATTGAATACTACACAAAATGGGTGGAGGCGATTCGACTCACATCCACCAAAGCCAACAAAATCGTTAGTTTTGTCTATTGACCTATTATCTTGCATTTCGGCATCACTCATAAAATCATTACAGAAAATGGAAATTCATTCAAAAAATAAGATATTAATAAGTTTTACGAATCTCTCAATATCGATCTTAGCTTCCCCGATCCTTAAGCTAATAGCCAAGCCAAATCCACTAACATAACTCTTTGCAATATCCTTACCCAAATTATTGATAAGGCACATCGAAATTGGCATCTTCATATCTCCTTCTATTATTGGTCCTATCGGACTAACATCCAAACCTCTATAGGCACTCCTTTCTCTCTTGTCTATGGATCTGAATCCATTCTTCACCTGTAATTTCAAATCCCATCCTTATGAGTTTCCCTCCGTGACTTTATCTCTAATGAGGACTATCGTTAAGAGTGTTTAACATAACTAGAACTTCTAGATGAATGTTGCTTCATCAATCTTCAACATCATCATGTCTATCAAGAGCACATCAAACGTGCTTACACCAAGTACCTAAAATAAAGCAACTTTAACATTGGTGACCTTGTACATAAAGAAAATCATAACATCAGAACTCTAGAAAGGATCCAATGTCAAAAGTTTTCTCCCAATTGGATTGGACCATACATTATCACACACAAATATGGGTCTAGGGCCTATCATTTAGCGTCTCTTGATGGTAAACTAGAAGCAAAACCTTTCAACACCTTGCACTTGTAATCTTTCTATTGTTAACATACTTACTAATGTGATCTTAGTCATATCAATGATCTTATCTCCCTCACCATCATTTCTACCTCTCATTATAATGATTTGGAATTATGTATTCTATCATCACTTTCCTATCTATGACCTTGAATATGAGCACCATGACTCTGCCCATAGAATTTTCCTTATGGACTAATTCCTGCTTTTTGGTAGGAACCCCACAATTATTACATCAATCACCCTCTTATCTACCTAGTGGAACTATGCTAAGTGTCCATAGGTGTCATTTGTACATATTATCTTCCCCTCCCCAAGTGGTATACTTGTCTTTCCCCTACTCTATCCTAAAGTCAAAATTTTGTATGCTCATATCAAAAGCTATCTTATCCAAAAAACAAATCGATCCCTCAAAGGAAATATTTTCATATAAAGTAAAGTATCAAAAGTATGGATTGATCCATCAAAGGACATCTATCATTCATATGTTATCATGTCATCTAAATAGTCAAAAGTCAAAATCCAAAGAAATAATTCATACATGTAGACCACTCCCTCAAAGGATGACTTCTATATTATATCATGGAAGTGAAGTTTTCCCTCATTGATTAACCTTCTAATATCTAAAATAAGAAGTAACATATACAAAACAAGCATCTTCGTAAATCTTCCCACATTGATAAGTTTTCCCATCCTCCACAAACTTCCCACATTCATTGGTTTAAGTTATATTTCTTAGAGAAGGTGTATAGACCTAGGACTACCACCTAAGGAGAACCTATCATCCCTATAAAATATCCATCTCAACCCCTTTATCATGTCTACAATGGATCTATAAGCCCACTTTCCATCTTTCCCTCAAAGATATTAAATGTGACTAAATATCATTAGTTATGTGTCAACACTTGTCATTGGTTACAAGTTCAAATCTTTGATTTTTTCCCTTTCTTGTTTACCTCCAATCTATTTCAAAGGTATCTTTCTCTCATACGATCTTCTCTATGATGAAGTGTATTGTCTCATGCTTAGGTCACCCTATTAAGGTCACACCATTTCCCACCACACCATCCTATCTTTTACATTTATGTCCAATTCATCATATCACATCTAATATAATTCCCATCATTTGCCACCTACATCTAACACATTGTGTCATCTAAATCCATCATATATTCCTAGTTATCAACATTCATAACTCATCATCTCATCTAACATACATAATCATTTAAATCTAATCTAACAAAGATGGTTTTCATTTAAAACTATCACATCTATTCTAACCCAAGTAATCTCATATCTAACATCTATCACACCATTTCCTAATCGACATCTTCTATATTATCACATCACATAACCATTATATATCTAAAATCTAATCAAAACATCACATTGTATCCAACATCTAGACTAACATCCACAATATGATCAAATATCCACATCCATCACATAGATAATCACACAACACATATATAGGCCACAAAAAAATCATAGCTATATATATCACCTCATCATAATGTGTCTATACATTCATTATAGGCCTTTGAGGGATCTATCTAAAAAGTATATATGTCCAAATCTATATCAAAATCTATGTCCCACATTCACCCTCTAGGTGGTGAAATGTATATCAGATGATCTAAGATCTGATCCCTATCCTTTGGGCATGAGGTCTTATACACCTTCCTTTCCATCTGGTGTAGGACCCGTCTCTCTTCATATCTTCTTGTAGATCCATCGTTTGGACCCAGATCCCACCTTGGTTGTGCCACACTAGTTGTGCTATTGGATTACTCTCATCGCATTGCACATCCTTGTCTTCACTTCCCTTCTAGATAAGCTGCATAGTGTGGCATATCTGGTAGTCTCAATGTAACAATGCAATCATAGTAGCATGCCTCTGTACCTTGTGCCTTGTATTGCTCTAGTGATATAGTACTAGGCGGACCCATATGGTCAGATACCTATGAAACCAATGGTGCCTCACTTTTTGATGCTACAACTATGGGTCCAAGATCCCCAAATCTAGCCCTGTAGGCCTCCCTTTGCTTATGGTAATGGTCTTGTTGATGTATGGCAAGGTTTCCTTGCTGGCACAATCTTATAGCCTCCTGACGAGTTGCATCAAACTCTACCTTTAGATTGGATATCTCACCTAGTCCCCGTCTATCTTTTCCCTCATCTCCTCACGACATTGCCTCCACCTTATCCTCCTCGGCTCCTACGTTTTCCCTCTCCTCCAAAGTTTGGGATCCTCATGCCTCTATCATCCTCTATAAATCCTACCTCGACTCTTATATCATCATCACTATCCCATGAGACCCCTGCCTCCTCAAATGAATCATACATCACAAGACTAGGTAGCTCCCACTCCGTCTCATCTCGCCTATATTTGATTGTCACCCTTAGCACCATTTGTACCAACAAAACTACCTCATCACTCGTGGAAACTGTACTTCCTCCACCACCTCCAACGTCTACCCCTCCACCCATATGATGCTCCTCATACAAAATAAATGGATGTCTCCACCTGGTCATGTGTGGAACCCTCAGTATGGCCTCTCTCCAACCTCCAATTCAAATCTCCTCTCTATGACATACATCCATAGCTCATGATACATCCATATTTGGTGCTCCATTATGTCTTGTAACACTCAGGATAATGTCCATGGAAATATGGATCTGTCAGAGTTTGGTAATGCATAGCAAGATATTATGATCATAATCTAGCATATCAATCTGCTCCCCGACATCCCCAACTGATACTGAGCCTCTATTTGAAAGGCCCCTAAAGTTAATGCAATTTATGGGGCATCGGCTTCAAATACCAGTGTCAACACACACAATATCCTCTCCTCTATAATGGGATGTATCAGATTCCCATATATCAGTAGTCTAAATATACGGTACACATCCTCTAGTGTCAACATCATCTCCCTAGTCCAAAACTAGAATGTGCTAGTCCTTTGATCCCATCTCTTAATCAGTGTTTTCATCAATCCTATATCCCGAGGCACTCTCTGATAATGGAAAAATCTACCTATCCTTATTGCCTCTATGTGGTCCCACTCTACATCTGTCACATCCCTTGTGACCCGATCAAACATTGATTGAACTCTTTCTCTAAGATACAATGTATCTCTAGCCTACAAAATCAATTAATCAACCAATAACCCATTAACATCCAAACATCAAAAACCATCATCTTTCATCAAATCTAATAAATTAAATCACATATATGACCATTCGGCACCAACCAAGTTCATGTCGACAACGCCCAGCTTGGGTCACCACCCTTAGGCCCTGGTTGGTGATGGTCGTGTACGGTTGCCGCCGACTACCCTTGGATCCTATATAAAAATTCAAAAAAATATAAACTAAATAGTAAAAAGAAAAACAAAATAGTCATATATAAATCTAGGACTTCGACTCTTACAATCCTTTATGTCCTTGGTCACTTCCTCACTCCTCCACTACTCTCCATATCGCTACAATATACATTTCTCTCTCACTTAAAGATCTCTATCATCAACTTCACACAATGTAAATGAGCTTTGTTGGACACCTCCCCCACTTATATAGGTGTGCTGACCCATTCGCTATCAACCCTCCTTGTCACTGACCCAGTCGCCATCAGCCCATCTAGTTGTCATCAACACAATATTAGTCACTATTGACCTAACCCTAATTTTTCATTTAATGTCTTCTTTCATCCAATCTCTCTTCCAAATTATGTTTTCTTCCACTTTTGACTTATTTATTACTCATAACACACCTTTATTTTTCCAACTAAACTAAGTTGGCTATCTTTTGGCTTATCTCTTATCTCATCATGCATCCTTAACTACATTTCACAACCCACTTTGTGCTCATCTTCATGTCCCTCTTAGGGCACCATTGTTCATCTTAAGCCCATCATTGTGGTCATCATTTATCCTCATCTCACTCAGATGCATTTCAACAATTCCTCATGTATGAAGGATATCGCATCTTGACCATCTTTACATTTATTTGTGCATATTTTTTATGTATTCCTTTTACCCATTGGTACCATGACTTTCACATACATCCAAATGGATTCTCATTGGACTCCCTCCATATTTTAGTATTTTTTTCCAACTCACAAGTTCATAGGAAATTTTTGTAATCTCCATTGAGGCCATACTTTGCTCCCTACCAAAGTGATTCAAAAATCACCGCCATATTTTTGTTTTTCATTGTTTATCTTTATCCCTCTCCACTTGGAGCATATTATTTCGTATTCATCTTTTCCATATCCTATCCACTCTTTATTTCCTCATCTACCTCTTTCAACCTAACGATCGATTCTTCTTCATCTCTTAAATCCCTAGTTTGAAGTGGAGTACCTCAATCATCATCTTTCATCACTTATCATTTTTCTCTCATGGCTTACCCAACGCAAACCACTTGATAAAAAGGGGAAAATATAGACACCGGTTTTTGGTATCCCTTGTTGCTCATTCTGCATCTTCTCTCCTTTATCATCATTTCTCACATACCTACCTCTCTTCTCATACAAATACCCCTTTCCCTCTTAAATTTAATTTATCCCTCTAATTTGTTTCCCCTACCTTAATCCCATCCTAATTATATCATTAATTTGTCTTCCGTAAAAATTCCTAATAACCCTTAATATCCATAAACCTATTCATTAACCCTTTTATCCTCCCTAAGAACCCTATTTACCATCACTAGGTTTGCATATATCTCTATTTAATATATTCTTATCCCAAACTACCTTTTATCCTCCCAAGACATCCCTAACCTGTATTTACCACCCAAAACCCGAAATGTATATCATAAGGGGATCATTGTGTTGATCTGATCAATCATCCACTAGAAAAATAAAAGGATTGATGCAATCTCCAGTGACCATAGTTGACCCTAAAAATACACACATACCCCTCCTCTCTTGAGGATGTAATTTTTGAGACTTCAGGATTTCTTGCGATTTTGTCTTAATTTCTCACTCTTGTTTACAACTATTATCATCACCTTTGAGATAATTTAGGGATATTGTGCATCACCTTTGAATATTTAAAGTTCTCTTGTTACTTAGTATCACACATTTTCTTTCTTGGAGTCCTTATTACCATTCCATCACCTTTGTTTATCATCCTTGCAGGTTTATTAGCTTTCATAGAGCTCTTTCATTGTCCCATAATTCGTTCAGTGCCTTTCATCCTTCATTTTCCATCTGTTTCCCCTTATCAAACCCTATAAACCTTCCCTATTTTCGTCGACTCTTAAGAGTAACTGTTGACCTGATCTATGCCTATTTTATTATCTGTCATCTACCCCTGGTGATTTCTATTTTTAGATCCTTCTAGATTCAATATCTTTCAATATTACTACACTGCACACATGTTGCCTCAGATTTCATCTCTATCAAATTTATTCATCATTAATCCACCCAAGTCATCATTGACCCTATCCCAATGTCTTATTTTTCATTTATCTGTCCCATCTGTAACATGTCTAGTTATTAATTGATTTCCCAGATTTGTCTAATTTTTTGATCTCCTTGTTCAAAAGTACAAATATGATATTTTAGTCCCACTCACCATCAGTTCAGCTAGGCCACCATCAACTGAATCAATAGTTATCATCTTCATCATCAAATCCAACAAGTCTCTTGCATATTTTTTTCTGATTAGATACAGACCATTTATGATATATTATCTTCCTTATCAGTTCTAGATCATCTTGATATCAAATTTTAAGATCTTCAAATTACCATCGACTATTCCTAGTATTCTCGGGTCACCATCAACCTGATCAGGTTTGGTTCAGTTTTCATCATTTATTGTCATCAGATCTACATTTCACCTTATCTACTTAATTTTAAATTTTTTTGCATCTTATCATCTGTCCATTCTCATCCTTTTATTTATCTTTTATCAAAAATTAGGTTGACATCTATCTTAGCAAGTGTCAGCATAGCAGCTGGTTAACACGATGAGATACCTCTCCACCATAAGTTTGAGATTTTGGTGTGACAGAAAATTGTAACATGGTATCAGAGCCAAGCAGTTAAGCGCACCTGACCTAGAGTAGTACTGGGATGGGTGACCTCCTGGTAAGTCTCGATGATGTTGCCTCCTAATGCCATTGGGCCTAATTGGGTGAATACATGGTGGGCCTAGAGCTTACATGGTTGCATCTGGCTCTATCATGTGGGTGTGTGTTGGCATAGCAGGTGGTTAACACGATGAGATCCCTATACACCATAAGTTCAAGATTTTGGTGTGATGAAAAATTGTAACAGAAATTTTTCACTTCTCAGGACTAACATTGTCAGGAAACCCACTATCCTATCTACTAATCCATTTTTTATTTTTATTTTCCCTTTGTTATGCAAGTTATCAAGATGACTACGAGAAGGATCCTTTTCATCTGTATCCATCATCATATCATCTAGAGGCAGCCTTAAACCCTCTCATTATTAGATTTTCTTATTTTATTTATTACCATTTGACTAATCGGAAATAAGAGCAAGAAAATTAGGTCAATACTTTTGATGGGAATCTAAGGCATATTTTAGGATTTATAGAGAAACCATTCATTCTTTCTTCTATTTTCTATAAGAATTTGTTGGATTTTAATACTAGTGGTGAACAATTAAATGTGTAGGAATTTAGTGTTTGGGATGTTAATATTCAAAATCTCATAGAGATCAAATGTTAGGACTAGACTACTAGACAATAGATTTTCAATTAAATATTTAAATGGAGGTGTGTTGATACCCATACAAACACACACATCATGAAATGCATGGGTAATAATTTCTTTAAAAAATATATATATTTTAGTGAAAGTCATAAATTTCATTTGTGTAAATGCCTTCTCTAACTATTTGATAATGTCATGATAATCAGAAGAAGAATTTGCATTGGATGGCTATTGTGAAAAATCCATGGACATAGGATTGTACATTTGGGGTGTCATAGATGGTGTCCAAACCTTTTTTTGTAGTGTCACAACATCAAGGCTATGGGTGTTGGATTTGATGGTAGGCATGGTGTTAAACGTAGGATCTAGGGATGAAAGGATAGAATCAAGCTCAATAATGTTTGATGATTGAAATTTATCTTCATATTTTTCATTTTTACCATGAGTTGGAAGGGGATCTTGAATGACATCCAATGTATCATTTAGCATGATAGGATTTAACGTATCTGGAATGCTGTCAATTTCTAAATGAACCAACGGAAGAACATCCAGAGGAGAAATTGAATTCTTTTTATGCATAGATGATTAACCATTTTCATTTTAATCTTGTTGAGATCCATCATTTAAAGGTTTTTGGAAAAAAATCAACTTTTCATTGGAGGTTTTGCTAGTTTTTTCGTGTTTTATTGTAATGGGTCCATTGTCAATTAAGTCTTGGACATAGTGGTGGCTATTTAAAGAATGATCCCTAAAGTGGCTTTTGATGCCATGGTATTCACAATATTTTGATTCTTTATACCATGTAGGTTTTGGTTTCCCTTTTGTGAATGGTCTTGTGATTGGGTATATGATTATATTAGCACTTTCTAATTGATGGAATACACTAGAGAGAATTTATCTAAGAGGTGTCAATTTTCATTTGACTTTACGTGGAGTGGTTTATTTGATAGGGAGTATGATTGGTTTCTTTTTTGATTTCTCATTGACTTGGGAAGCCATATGAGAGATTTTTTTGATATCTCATGAATTTTTTGTAATAAAATTTCATTTGATGTTTTTCATTAGCCTACCATTGTACTAAAGGAAAATACCTAAAGTGAAGATGTGGTCCATAAATTTATTTGGGTTTTAAAGTTTGTGACAACTTATTTGGATGTTTTAGTTTTGAATAAGATGAATATATAGAAGTATAAAAGTTTGAGTAGGATGGATATGCGTAAATTTGGACAAATTCAATGTCTAAAAAATAATTTTTTGATTGATAAGATATGATATGCTTAAATTAGGACAAAGTGAATGTCCAAATATAAGGATTTGGAATTGATTTGGCATTTAAAAAAAAAAATTAGCTCAGATAAAGTGAATACCCAAAGTTAAGACTTGTGACTAAATTTTGATTTTTCTTAAACTTGATAAAGTTAATATAAAAATACAATACTTAGATTGGAATTTATTTTTCTGAAACTTGATAAAAGGGGATATCACAGTATAATATTTAGACATTGAGATTAATTTTTCTTAAACTTGATAAAGTGATTATAAAAGTATACGAATTAGACATTGAGACTGATTGTGCTTAAAATTGATAAAGTGAATATCAAAGTATAATATTTAGGTTGGAATTGATTATGGTTAAATTAGGATATGAGTACCCAAAATTTAAGACTTGGACCTGATTTTTGGATTTTCTTAGCCTGGAGAAAGTAAGCACCCGAAGCAAAGACTTGTGATTGTTTTTTGATTTTCCTCAAGTTTAATAAAGTGAATAATAAAGGATAAGACTTGGGTTGATTGATTAAATTTGGATATTTGCATCCAAAATTTAAGAATTACACTTCTAGTTGGATTGAACAATGTGCTTAAAAATTGGGAAGTGAATCCAAAGAATAAGGATTATCCTTTGATCAATTTGATTTGAAAGGGGTATCTAAAAATAAAGATTTTGATTTAGAAAATAATATGATTTTTTATGAGAGAATAATGTGGAACATAAACTAATCTGATTCGGTAATTTGGATAAAACTATTGTTATTGGTTATGGCTCATCAATATTACTATATAAGGATATTTCTCTTAATACAAAATCTTATTTGAATGAGAACTGTACATGAAAAAAATTCTATTCATAAGGTTTAATTTACCCCCATTGATTAATTAAGTTGAATTTTATCCCACTCCATGAATCAAACTAGGGTTGTCACTAAGTATAAATTGTTCTCTAATCTCACAGGTATCTCGAGTCATGTGGGTGGGGGTTCCCATTTCATTGGCCAATTACCTCAAGGTACCAACTACTTTTGGGTTCTTGTGGAACTCCTCACAATTAATTTTAGAACTATGTCTAAGCACTTCCCACATTTAAAGTGGATTGGAACAAACCATTATCTGAACCTACAATACAATTTTACAAAAAAAAAAAAATTTTTTTGTTTTCTTTGATCAAGGAAACTTTCACATGATGAATTATTAGTTCAATCAATGTTTCAAGGTAGTATTAATATGATGTGGTCATGCAATCAATAAATTAGTAGTTTTCATCTAGAAAATGAACGATATAAATAAAAAAGGTAAACTTCAGTGTTTTTAATTGTCAACATCACCTAAAAAAATTGCAAGAGAAGATTATACACAGTAGGTTTGACCATAGTATATCATATAAATATCAAATAAAAGTAAGTGTTTAGATTTTTATTTACAAAAATTTATAGGGAAAAGGTTAAAAAAATAGTGTTAAGATAGTTATTATAAATGATTTAACACACTAGAAAATTATGAAAATAAGAAAATGATAGACATAGAAAAATAACACATGCAAGTAGGTGCGCTATCATGACTGTTAATAGTAGCACACTCAAGAATATGCACTAGAGTAACTACTTAGGTAGTGTGCTCAAGTAGATGCACTAACATGAAAAGGATATTTCTAATGGAAGACTAATTATGCTAGCATGTGCAGACGTAAAAAATCCCATTCATGGGAAAAGTGAATAAAAATTAGTATTATGGTAGCATGTGAAGGGAAACACTAGTGCGTGTAGTTGGATGCTAGCACCTATAGTGATACACTAGCGCAGGTAGCCTGTATATGGAAAAAAATGAAGAAACACATCAAAAAGACTATATTTTTTATTTTCTTTCTATTTCTTGCATGAAAAACCCTAAAAATATAATAGGAAGTCTAAAAAAATTAACATAGAGATAGAGTTAAATTAATAATAAATAATCTAAAATTAATAAAACATTTATGGCAATCGCACTCAGTATGCCAAAATGTAAACCATGGAGATCACATAAAAGAGAAAGTTAAAAAAGAGAAAAATTAACCTTCCATAGTAAATCCCAAAGTCACCTCAAATTGGATATGATTGTAAGAGAAGAGTTGAGTGATGCTCATGTTGGATCCAATTGATTTGAAATCATTTGTAGTTTTTTGGATGCTCCAAGAAGTACTCTGAATGGAAGATATATCAAGCTACAAGCATGAAGATGATTGATTTGATATGATTTTGGTAAAGTACGGTATAAATGATTTATTGACAAGTAATTAGAAAAAATAATAGTATGAAATCTCAAGCTTGCTAGTGGATGATTTGTGAAGGAAATACCATTGATTTATTGCTAAGGAAGGTGAATCCTTAAGTTAAGTTTAGATTGAGTTGATTTAGAGATAACTAAGCATGACTGATTTGTTTAGTTAAACTATTGTTCTATATTTTCATGGATGAGTCATTGTTGAGTTGGCAAGGGGTTGCGCATGTTTTTTATTATTAATTCCATATATTATTTTTATTCATCTAAAAAGTAATGTGAATGATTTTATTTTGGAAGGATGTGAACTAATTTAGGACTGTCATGACTTGGGAGATATCTTTAGTTAACTCAAATGCATGATTTGAGTTAATTTAAATCTATATTCTTTAATTTAATAATGATTTTTAGCTTTAGTCATGGATTTTAGTCAACTTGAGTTTAGGAGGTGGATAGGATGTGAGGATACTTAATTATTTTAAATATGAAAATGGATATGTGAGAATTTATTTAATTGATTTGATATTAAACTAGCTAATAAAATTAACTAATGGAGATGCTATGGTGCAAATAGAATTAATTAAGTTAATTCTAGAGAGGAAAAATGGGCTTAGTAAGATTTTGAATGGTTACAATCCACATTGCTAAGTTTTAGGTGTCTACAGTAGGTAAATTACATATTTGGTAGAAAGGCCCGTATATTATTCACCACACCATCAAACAAGGAATTGTTGTATTGCGATACTTATAAGTAAATTTATTACTAAGTAGGATAAATGGATGTAGGCTGAAAGCCTAAATTTAATGACTATTTAATTTCATAAAAGTGACAATATGTTCTGTGGAAAACCAAGTAGTCTAGTAAATTTCAAAGTGTTGGTAGTGTGGTAGTTATATTTTTTGTGTAGATAATCAATTTATGTTCGACTGTATGTAGTATGTAGAAGGACTGAAATATCAACTGAAATTATTTGGAACAAGAGAACATGATAACTAAAATAAAATACATAGGGAGGAAATAAAATAAGTTTGTGAAAGATGCATATAAAACAAGAAAGGAAATAAGATAAAATTCAAAATTCAAAATTTTGAAATGATGAATGGTTTATCACTCTAGATATTGGTACAATTGACATAGTAAACTCATGGATCATACAAAAGTGAAGGAAATGGAAAATTAGTTCCATACTATGCCAAATCCTGAATGGAAAAATAAATAGAGGAAGTAGATCAATAGGTAAACAAATAAAAAATGACCACTTTGCACTCTAAAACAAGTAAAAAAATGAGATCAATTTATAAAAAATGTTAGAAAGGTAAGACAACAAAAATGTAGAAGAGATTTAAAAGAAGATAAAGAAAGCAATGAAAATTTTGACAAAGTTACAAGATAGAGTGAAAAATAATGACGAAACCCACAGGATAGGCATGGAGGATCCATTTAAATAAACCATTGGACCTATGGTTCAAAGAAGGATGGAGGAATAAGGAATCACATTCCTCCATCTTAGTGACTCAAAGAAGGAGGTTATGGGTATTTCAAAACTACTAAAAAAAATTGTAGTTATCCACTGCACCATGAGATGGCATAAAAAGATTTAAAAAAATTAGGTTCGCAGAGGCCATCAATTCAGCTTGCAAATGCACAATGGAAGATAATCATAAAAGACCTAGTGTAAGGAAAAATGGGACAAAAAAATATAATATTTCCCTAAATTGGATACCACACCGAACTCATGTATATTATTATGAATCATTACTATAGTCCCCTTAACATAACCACATTCGTGTGATCCAATGGAATACCAAATCAAGGTTTTTCAATTCTCCCATACGAAAGCACAAGACCTCATGTCAAACTAGAAACTATGGATTTTAATGTTCCATTACAAAAAGGAAGAGGAATTCCATTTGGATTCATCAAGTAGTGCA
Source organism: Taxus chinensis (assembly GCA_019776745.2). NCBI lineage: Eukaryota > Viridiplantae > Streptophyta > Pinopsida > Cupressales > Taxaceae > Taxus > Taxus chinensis. Next base: position 194,579,785 of record CM034147.1, on the reverse strand, counting down.
TATCCTATAAAAACATATAGTTGAGCGGTACTAACAAGCAACCCAAGGGAGTAAGTAAGTGTAATCAGAAACATTAGATATAATCACACATATATGGGAGGATGGTGTTGAGTTCAAATGGGTTGAGTTTATGGAAAAACAGGAAAAAATTCTCAAAAAAAATGAATGTTGAGGAAACTTATTTATGTACCAATGGTTAATAATAATTCTATATTTTAAGCATAGATGTGTCCCATAAGGCATCATTGAAGTTCCTAATGTGTATTATCCACACAATTACTTTGCAAAATACATTCCAGAGAAGACATAAATTACATATGAAGAACATAAAGTATTCAGAAATTTGATACTATGAATAAGGTAGAAACTCAAAAAAAAATCCTTATATACCAAGGCAAGTGCAAACATACACGGATCCATATGCATATATCACCCTATTTCCTGATGGGGTCATATTAAAATTTAAAGTTATAAATGTAAAACACCCAAATCCACTACCATTTTTCATTACAATGGATATAACAATGATATAACTGAGAAGACAACATGGTTTGATTGTAACACATATTTAACCATTAAGAACACAAAGACTAGGCCAACCTATTTCTGATAGTTCACAGCCTAAAACAACTACACAAGTTTTGGCTACATTTAAACCATCAATGAAATATGCAATACAATCAAGCATAGAAGAAAAAGTAAAGAAACACGCCATTATGTAACCATATGGATCCTCACCATGGGTCAAGATAGATGCCATATTTTCCCAACTATCTTGTTGAAATGGATTTTGAAGATATGAAGGTCAATAGACACAAAATTCATGCAACGACAATGAAATAAATCAGAACCAATATTTGCCTCCAAGATAAATGAGAATGGTACACTTAGAAGGAAATAATGATGGAACAACCTAAAAAACAAAAGATGAAAGAAAAAGATACAGTATAACTTGCACTTAGGCCTAAATATCTCATGGTTAGTTTAGGGAGTGAAAATTTCACAAAGTAACAACTCATAAAAAGCATAAATCAAGGGCTTTATGAATAGGGACTGGATGTGCCAACATTATGAGAAGAAATGTCATCCTTCTTGTAGAAGAAAATAAGGAACGAGGTAATTCTATTCAGAATAGTGAACGTACAAGTAAGAGAAGAAATTGTATTGAAGTTTTATGAGTTCATACATGTAAAAGGGCTTCACTAATATAGAAGGAAATGCAAGAACTACATCTTGAAACACAAAAAAGAAGTGGATAAAGCTATGGATGAGAGACAGATAAAATATACATAAGACAAAGGTAAAAATAACTCTCAAATAAACACCAAATACATCGTCTCCTCCTTCATCCCCAAATGACATGAGTACTCTATCAGAACTAGAAACAAGGGATGGAAAAACTACACAACCTATACAAATAGATGAAAATCCCATAACTGCTAGTGCATAGCTAGTTACCAAATAACTCAGGGAAACTGTGAAAACAAAAGGGGTAGAACAATTATAGAAACATGAGGAAGCATGTAGAAAGAAGGACCAGGACACAAGTGTATCTGACACAGATAAAATTTCATAATTTGAAGAAAAGGTATAGTTACACAAAGTCAAAGTTATAAAAGAAGAAGAGGAGAAGGAAGAGAGGAACTACAAGGATATGTAATAGAAGAAAAAAAAGGAACATGAAAACAAGTAAAAATAGAAATGGAGTAGGAAAATACACAAGAGGGCATCAAAGCTTGTAAAATAGAAGAAGAAGAGGAGAGGAGGAAATAAGAAGTGAATCCAAACTCCGATAAGAAGAGATGGGCATGGTGACATTACAAAAATTCACTTCCAGACCCAAATATGATATTTTGTGGATAGTTAAATGAGATTTTGGTATTTCTCAAAACATGAGCCTCATTATTAGAATTACTGGATGGATTGTAGAGATAAAGAGGAGGTGATATTTGCACATTATTAAAGGATGGCCCTCACCTAGGTTGTGGACTACAAAGTTGTATTTTTTCCTCAAGAACTTTCAGATGGAAAGGATTTGGTGAGTAAGTACTATGTTGATAATAATTTAGCCTCACATCCTCTCCCAAGTAGTGATTGGACAAAGATAAAAATTTCATCATTACATGAAATAACAACTCACATCATCAAAATAACTTTGGGTTAGCTAACCACAAAGGGAATTGATTTAAATCTACAAAATATATAAGTTCTAAGGGAGTACTAAGAAATTGGTGTTATAATTCCATCTTTGAATAATGAAGCTGAAATTTTAGATACCTTAAATGGAAATTCCCCATAAATTTCAATTAAGGGACCATTAACTTCAAAGCTTTTAGAGGAACATAGTGATGCCCCAAGTAAAATAAGGAATTATGTAAAAAAATTGACACACATAACAACACAAATATTAAAGAAAACTATGTAAGATGCTCCTGTAATTATATCCACAACCCTTTAAGAAGTTCCACATCCAAAATCAAGGCATAGAGACTATTTTCAAAATAATATACCCATATTGATGTTCCCGTTTATTCTAGAGAGGGGCCATCTAGAAAGGTGAAACATAAGGGAATAAGTGTTCACCAAATTTAGTAAGTGATGTGTCTAGTATTGGAAAATATCATTGAGAAGGATAAATATGATCCATTTAGTCAGAATTTTGTGAGAACCAAGAGGAAAAATGTGATAACACCATCAATTGAAAGAGCCCTAGAAACAATATTTCAGGGAGTGACCTCATAGGTTCAAATTTCAACTTTAACCCCTCAAATACCACAAATAATTCTTAATAGTCCACCTCTAGTGCAACAATAATTTTATACTCATGTACTCATTATATAATATCTTATGGAAGGATTCCAAAAATATGAAGGAAAAGGAATTAGAGAACTATCACATGAGCAAGTGCTCACTTATTTATTACATGGCCTCACTCAATATTCCAGAGGTTACCTTCAACAAGATATTGTTCAAAATACATGAATTGGAGAGAAGGAAGGAGGAAAAGTATCCAAAGAGAAATATAATACAAAATAAATTATAATTGGTGAGATAGATAAACCACATATTGAAGAGGTTACATCAGTTGAAGTTGAGAATCCAAAAACCATTGGTCCTATTTATCTATCTCTTGATACATTCGATAGAGTGATTGGAGATTATGAATTTGTAAAAGTAGGAGCTAAAAATCAAAAGGATCCACAAGATGAGTCAATAAAGGAGCCATATCCTTCAAGATAAAAATATATTGAGGTTAAAAAGTCTTTAGATACAAGTACTCAACCATCTTCAACCATGATAGAAGAAGTGAAGGACAAAGAGGCAGGTGGAGAAGAAACACGATGACATGTTACTGACCCTTTTGATATGCCAAATATGTAGATTTATTACTCTAGCCTCACACTCCTTTCATCTCATGAATTGGTGACCACATCAAGTTCCCTAGAATAGGAAGATAAAACAGAAGATAGAATGTAAGTTTGAAGTTGGTTGGGAACAATTATCCCAAAGTAGAGAAAAATAAAAGTGTGCGTTGAGGGAGTTAAACTATAAAGTATTGTCCCCCTTAATTCATCAAGACACCCAAGGAAAGTGATTTTTTTCAACAATAGTAGTTGGATCATGAGGAATAATTTTTATAGAGGTGTCCACTCCCAAATTTGATGTATTAATGGATTAAGATTCCCCTTCAGATTATGATCATACTAGTCAGAAAGACCAAAGAGGGTTTAAAACACGATGTTACTATGGAATTCATTGGTCTATTCCAGAAAATAGATAAGGAAAAGGAAACTAAGGATAAATTGAGATAGAAGGTTGATTCTTTCGAGACAAAAATATCCTCTAACCAGTCAAGAAATAGCTCCAACCCTCACCTTATAAATGATAAAGTTTTTTGAAGACTAAAGCTATAGGAGGGATGAAACAACAAAATGGGAAAATGAATTATTAAAAAAATGTGGGAAGGCTATAAATGAATCTATTGGCTGTTATAATAATTTTATAATTATGTATCTGAGTAGATAGAATAAATAAATATTGTAATTGAAAAGTAGAAAATAAATATTGATAAGTTGAATGGCATGCTTCTGAAGCTAGAGTCTATAGTTACACTAGGGGAAGATGTTGTGGAGAAGGAAGCAACAATATCCTCATATTGTAAAGGAAGACAATATTAATAATTTTATTCCATAAAATTAAGGGTATAAACCTTGGAAATATTCATAGGAAAGCTCCAAATCTTAAATGAAAATGTAGAAAAGTATGTAGATGATATCAATTCAAAGCTTGAAAGAATGACACTTGTGGAAGGAATATACACCCCAGGAGTTGCATCTATCAATAAGGTGGTTGAAATTATTAAAAAACACATTGCAGGAAAGTATAAAATTTCCAACATTTTTTATTATTCTTCTATTCAAAGGTTCATTCAATTATAAAGTTTCGTTAAACAAAATTTCAAGAGAGCTAAAAAGAGGAAATTTATTTCTAGTGAGCTTGACCACATTTTTTCTAAGAAAAAATATTATTTTTATATCATGTTGGGCTAGAACAAGATCCAATTTTGGAAATGTTCAATAAGTTTTATGTGTATAGGGAAAAAATCAAAGAAATATTAAGGGGAAAACAAATGGATCTATATTCATCTCCTTAGCAGTCTTTATTCTTTACTCTATCTATTCCTTTTTTAGGAGGATTAAACAATTTAATTTTAATACATAACAAAATATTTCCTCAAGTTTGATAATAATAATGGTGTTTATAGAAGAATAAAAATGATTTTGTTTGAAAAGGAAAAACTATTCACCACTCTTTCGTAGGTTTCATCATGAGACAAAACTGTAATAGCTAATTTCATCAAGTTGGAATCTTTTCCATTATGGGTGGATTTTTCATCTGGAATATAAAGAAAGGACCACTAATCCATGTCTATGTTATTTTCAATGTTTCATGGGGCAATTATTTACATTCCTTTTGGAGAAAAAATTGTATAAAATTGAAGGATTGTTTTCACTTTGAGGAGGTTCTAATTTTCGTTTTTAGCTAAAGTGATTGTATTTGTCCAATCATTAGCAGGCATTGAGAGGATTTCATATGTCTCCCTTTTCAATTGAACACACAAAATCATTTCATCATGGATAAGGTTATTATTTCCTAATGTAAATAAATATGGAATCAAGAAATCTATTCCTTTCTTTTGTAATTTTGTATATGTTATGTTAATGAAATATAAAGAAGAAAGTTTTAGATTATTTCTTAGATAGATCATTGAATGAATATTTCTTTGAAATGCTACTTTGTAATAATTATTTCAGTTATTAAATTCCTTTCTACAATTACAATATGGGAATCAAAATTTTCAACCTTTCAAGGATATCCTAGGTTTTATGGATTTGGTATAGTAAATAAATGATGTTTTAATTGCAAGTGTTTGTGCTAAATTTTAAGAGGTTATATAGTAGTTTTTGGAAAAATTGGGTATCAATGAATGCAAATAACCTTGGAAAGGCTATTTTATTTTTATTTTAGGCTCAAATGCATTGTAAGATCATCAGGCTGAGATGGTGAATGTTATTGTTTTTTTCCATTAGACCTGCATCCCCCTTTCATCTAATCTCTATCATACCATCATGTTATACCTTTACAGACTACATTATCCTTGCATATCTAAGTGTTTTCCTCTAAACCACATAACCTTTGTATATTTTAAGTTATTTTTCCTCTGATCATAAAGCATATCATTTCGTTCCAAGTTTTCAACATCATCTTTTGAATGGTGCTAATAATCATATCTCATCTATCTTTAGTAAAGTGTATTTGATACACTAAGTATGTGTAGTGTATTATGAAAACTCCTCAAGTAAAAAATGCATTTATGGATATCTTTTATTCAGATTGATTTACCAATAATTGCAGGATATTGATTTATAATACCCATCCCATTGCAAACTACCACTCGGGACCTCTCACCTTGGTTTAGATAGACCTTCTGTGTATGTGCCTCCCAATCATTGTAAAGGTTTTTTCATTGAAGAATTCTAGATCCATCACCGACTATAAATTACATACTCCTATATCTACCATTATTTTTCCATTTGTTTCTAAACTATAGCCAAGTCAATTTTGGTATAAAATGAAGAACCACCAGAAGGATTATAAGTTCATGAGGGAGATTGAACACCATTTGTATATAAAAATTTGAAGAGATAAATATTAATACAATCCTTAAGTTGTGGAATTATATTATAACTCAGAACATATTAGTGAATGGATTTTTTATAAAGGAAGAAGTATATAATGATCCTAGGAAAGGAAAGTAATATTATAAAAAGGGTGTTGATTGATACAACTTTCATCTATTCATAGAGAATCTTTAAAATAAAATTAAGTCATGTTCACAATTGAAATATTGAAAATTTAGAAAAACACCTTTTATTCCAATTAAAAACCACACAAAAACAATACAAAACAAGAAATAGTCTTAACTCAATACTTTATAAGATTCAAAAAAATTGTTAATTGCTAATAGATTAATGATGAAGGTTTTATTGGGTACCTCTCCTTTACAGATCAAAAACATGTGAATTACATATATGAAAATGTACATACAAATTACATAGGGCCTCCTGAGTTACTAGAAAAATCCCTTGAATTTTACATAAACTAGGAAGGAGTCCTATAGACATAAAGTACTTGTAGTCTATGTGTCGCAACCTACTCCTTTGTTGGCCTGCTCGGTCCACTGTATTTAGGAAAGGATGTCCACATTCAATTTCCTTTATTAGAGAGAGTAAAAAAGAGTCAAAATTATTAACAGATACAAGCAATTCATATTCCACCTATGAGGGGGCAATGTAGGGGATGGGTTCAAAGGCATGGGTCATAAACAAAAATGGTTGGTTATCTAGCCATATAGACATGAGTTTTTTTAAGGAATATGATCCTCCACATGTAATGACATTCTGGAGAAGATTTTATTAGATGTAAAACACTGGGGATACACACACCAATTTGAGCCTAAATATTTTTATTACTTCCATCGGTGATGACTCAGACCACTCAATGTTTTCTTCACTTGGGAGCTCCAACGATTTATAAATTAAAGTTTCATTTCCTCCTACCAAATTGGAATTCCTTTGGTGGAATTCAAAGGAGATTTCAAAAAAATTGTATCGTCTACTGGCATAAGCTGATGTTATTACAATATTGGAAGAAACAATTTGAATTGATCAATCTTAATAGTGACTGGTCACTAGACTAACACCTCTTAAATAAATTTATTGGTGGAAATATTAAATATAAATTTTTCTCATGGGAGATAACTGTCAATGACTTAAATTAATGGTGATAAAAATGGCCCAAATAATTATCTATCAAGTCCTTTTTTGAAAAAATTAAATTTTTTTAATATATTTTTGCATGTGCTTAAAATATTTACCATTTATTGGACAAGACAAGTTAAAACTTAAGTTTTAAATGTTGACAAGACAATTTTTTTTCCTTTTGGGGAATAAAAAGGAAAAGCGCTTTCAATATTTTGGTCCTATGTAATGTATAATTTCTTGGGATAATCAAGTTGGAAAGTTTTCAACTTTGCATTGTTATTTTTTATTGCAAATAGTTTTCATTATTTATATCTATAACTTATTATTGTTTAACAAGGATTCTTATGTAAAATTATGTAAAAGAGTTGGTGTCTAAGTGTACTTGTGTAGCATACAAATATTTAAGTTTTTTTGAGAAAATATTATGAAGTGGTTCTTATTTGAGTTTTTTGATGTAGTTAGGAAATTTTTTGATACCAAAATGGTGTAACTGTCAATTTTATGTGACACAAACTATGATTTAGGGTCTATGACAATTCCCACAACTAGATCTCTTCTTAGACAAAAAAACTTGTTTTTATGAGTAAATGTGGGAAAATTCAGCAAATTGTTCCTTCTTATCATTCATACACTCTCATATCCTTGTTCAAGATCATAAAAAATCACTTTTAACAAAACAACACTACTTTCTTTTACCGATTCCCTCTTTATAACATAAGACAATGCATCACAAGTTAGAATATTCTTTGGTTTAACATGCTATTTTGAGGATTAGGATGAAAATAACCTTTATAAAAAATTATTAGGATTATTCACATAATATTCAATGTGAACAAGTATTATACTCAAGGATTTATAACCATTTAATGTCAAACTTAGGTTTTGCACTAACTAGGCTTATTAGGCTATAAGACACTTTATTAATTTTTCAAGGGTTTGACATAAAAAAAATTCTCTCAATTATTTAATGACTATCACCTTACCTCATATTCACAAATAATTACAAAATTTATAGATCCACAACTTTATCGAGACTGAATGATCATCAAACTAGTAATAGGGATACTAGGCCTAAGTGGCAGTTTGAAGGACTGAAATTAGATAAAGATTTTATAAATCTTCCCAATGGTTTATAGAGGTAAAAATAAACCTTCCCATACCATTCCAACATTTTTATAATTTAAATTTCCTTGCAATATCAAATTCACACAACAAATTCTCAAACCCAAGTCTCCATTAGGCCCCCTTCTTTCCCTTGTATACATAGTCAACATTATTGGTACTTGTATGGACAAAAAAATTCCCAAAAACCTCAAAATTCAATTACACTACATAAAAAAACCCACCTAGATGAAAAATGTTTTGTGTAAAAAACCTGGGTAGGGTCAGGGGGAGGATGAAGGGAAAAAAAGTGTTTTACTTAGTAACAGACTTATAGTATATGGTTGTTTCTAATTTTATATAACAATGATATTAGAGTTAGTTATTCCTAATAGATTACAACATTATTATAAGTATAGTTTCTCCTGACTAATTATATTATCATTTGCAATTATCATGTTATTGGTTAGCTACATAAAAAACATTGTTATATTCTCTTTTGATTTTTAATGATGTCAATTATATGTGACATGTTCACTATTCCAAATCAATTTAAAATTGATTATCAATCTTTTGAATTAAATTTTAATAACATTATGATCCAACCCTTTCTTTTCACCCATGAGCTATTTTATTACATTGTTTTATAGTGTGATTAAATTAATTTTAGTAATTTTATTTTTGAATTTCTAAACTTTCTTTATTTAAATATTATATTATCCTACAAGTTATTTCTTTTATAATTTTTTAAACTTTTCATAAAATAGAAATCTCAAATTTAACCTTTGGAGGCTAGAGACTTATTTTTGGATGTTTTTTTGGACACATAATTATAAACCTTTTCCTACATCCCCAAATGAGGCCTAAGTCGAAAATACATACCCACTATGTAAATGGATTGGATACATTTTCAATTCCTTTGACATATTTTAGAGTTCCAGATAGTGAAACCGCTCAATTTCATGCCTCGAAGCCATTTATTTCAAATGTACCTAAAAACATGGCATGAGGAAAAGGGAATTTTATTAATCATACACCACCTTTAATAAAATTTGATGTATTTATAAGAAATTCATGTATGTGGCAGTAATTTGGAGCTCTAGATTGGTTTGTTAAAATTATTCAATTGTTAAAAGTGACAAACACCATTTAGTGGATGACAATTTTTACTTTTCTAGGCCTATTCCAAGGACTTCCATTCAAAATGTGGGTGTGTCTGACCTTTATCCCAGATAGAGCCTACACTATTGATCCTCATTTATGGAATGATGAAGAATATTTTAAAAAAAATAGTAAAACATATTTGACATCATGAATCTATATGTATGTATATGTGGAAGCATCCTAATGTTGCAAAGATCATCTCAGTTTTTAACTTTAATTGAATATTCGAGTATGGTAAGTATGGGTAAATATTATTAAGACACATAGCTTATGTAGAGTCATCATGTTTTTCTGACTACCATTGGATCGATGGACATGAATGCATGGACTCGAGATGCATGAGTAGGAAAAATGAGGACACAAGGTGGGATCTCGTTACTAAAAATTCCACCTCACCATCCAATCTTAATGCAAGAATGTGTGTAGTGTGGGAAAGCGCTATTTCTACACATTTTAGCATCACAATCAATAAGTTGGCACTACATCACTTTTTCCAAAAGGTATGGGTCATGGGGATTCATATGGATGTGATTATGTCATGTCTATGGTTAGAAACACATCATCCAAACATAAGGGAAAAATTAAATATTGCCATTGGATGTTTTCAAACTTCTCATAAGCTTTTCTATTTTCCAACAAAAATCTACATTCAGTAAAATTATCATACATTCTCCATTCCATCCACAACTTGATTCAAACCTAATATTATTTTTCACCAATTTCATGACTCCTAATTTTAGATAGTTCGCCAACCCTACGAATCTGGTTCTATCCATATTCACCACAATTTCTATAAGTTTTTTTCTGATGGGTTTGTTAAAATTTTCCTTGTTGGAAGATCTAGAGAAACATCAATTGTACGCAACAAATTTGAAATGTTTTGTTGGGTAAAGGAAGTTCAATACTTAGGCCATCTCGTGTCTCATGAAGGTTTCAAGGTGGACCATCATGAAAATCAATTCCATGGTGGAATGGGAAGTTCCCAAAACCCTCAATAATTTACAGGGTTTCTTAGAGATCATAGGGTGGTATCAAAAATTTGTAAATAAATATGGTAGTATAGTAGAACCACTCATATTATAATCGAATAAAGACTCCTTTTTTTAGACCGGGGAAGATTTAAAAGTGTTTGAAAAATTGAAGGATGTAATGTGCACCACCTGATGTTAGAAAACTTGAATTTATCCAAGACTGTCACAGTTGAATGTGATGTTTTTGGAAAATTAATAGGGAAATTACTCATGTAAGAAGGAAATAACATAGTATCTAACATTCATTAACTAAATGGAAATAGTTTTTTGATTCCTACCTATGATAAGGAAATGATGGAAATATTACATGGGGTCAAAAAATAGAGATCATACTTTATGGGTAGAAACTTAAAATTAAAGACAAATCGTGATAGTATGAAATACTTCTTAGAGAAACACATATATTTAGAAGAGAAAAAAAATGGGTCACATATATGTTGGGTTAATAATTTGAGATCATTTTAAAGAAATATAAATAAATTGTCATTGATGATGCACTATCTAGGAGGGATGAGTCCACAGAAGCATTGTTGTGTGCCATCTCTATACTAAAGGTATATTGGGTAGATCAGGAAAGGTAATAATGATATAAATATGTAAATATCATAACTCTCATTTAGAAAGGGAAGAATCATTAGGCATATCTGAAAAATAAAAATGGAATGGTAATACATTGTGGTAAAATGATAGTTTTTTCATGCAAGAAATCCATAATTAAACATCATGTCCTTTCATATCTGCATTCTTCTCCAATAGGTGGCCATTCTGGGTTCTTTAAAACGCATTATCAAGTTAAAAAATATTTATTTTGGGAGGGGCTTAAATGTGATGTTGAAAAATTTGTGGTAGAATGTTTGGTGTGCTAGCGTAATAAGGAAAAGACCAATAAGACACTAGGTATCCTAAAACCTTTTTCTATAGCTATTTAGAGACTAGAAGATTTCTATGTGTATTTTAACATAGGATTATTGAAATCAGAAGAGAAAATTTTAATCATGGTAGTGTTGAATATACTTACAAGGTTTGATCATTTTTGTGCAATGTTTCATCCTTTTACATCTAGTATAATTGCAATATATTTTATGGATAAAGTTCAATAGCTTCATTGCACACAAAAAATTATAGTAATTGATCATGACCCGATGTTTATGAGTACTTCTTGGACTGGTTTGTTCTTTTTATTGGGTATTGAATTGGCCTAGAGTTCAACTTATCATCCCTAATTAGATGGGGAAAATGAGGTGGTAAACAAATGTATGGAGGGGTATCTTCGATTCTTAACATCAGATAAACAATAATGATGGGTGCAATGGTTTCCACTTACCAAAAAGTGGTTTAATACTTCATTTCATACCTCATCCAAAATGTCTTCATTTTTGGAACTATGCATGTATCATCCTCCATTAATCATCTCTACCATGAAGGTCATTATGAACAAGGAAACAATTGGTAAAAGCTATGAAATGGGGTAAGAAACACTCGAGAATCCCCAAAGCTTCAAAAAAATAGTTCAATGGACCATCACATAAGAGATAAAAAAGGATTCATTACTTTTTCAAACATTACTCTTGAAAGAAACAAGTAAATATAACATATATAATTATCCTCTACTCTTGAAATCTTTACAAATGAACCTAGGTAGATTCTAAGCAATCTGTTTTGTGATTGTGAGAATGGAAGCTCTCCATTAATGGCTAAAGACCAACATGATTATTTTCATTTAATTGAACTTAAAAGTGTAGTGCAATATCAAACCAAAAGCAATATTAGCTTAATATAACAAATGAAGAATAGCTCTGATCCTAGCAATAATACTAGTATGGTTTATCCTAGAGAATGGAAGTGTTCTTATGAAAGAAGAGGGGAATCTAATCCTATTTATAGTTTTCAGTTTCCAAATATGGAAATATTTTGGTGAATGTGGGACAAAAGGATAGTCCAAAAGTCACTTTTTGGATTAGAAAGGGTCAAAACATGATTACGACTATTTAAACTAGGTTAGGCCAGTTAATCATGTTTAGAGAGAAATTAGAGTTTCAAGGGGGTTTTGAGAGGTCTAGTCAATACAATAAAATGGATTTATAGGCTAGGAAGTTAGTAGAAGTAGGTTAGAAGAGTATAAGAAAGGGGTTTACTTAATAGGAGGCTATAATAGCCTGATTAATTGGTTTACAAGAAGAATACAAAAAAAAGAGTGTCGTAAGAGGGGAGTTAGATAGGTCTAATTAAGAGTGTGTCATCAATTTGTGAAGAGTGAGATAGTTAGTGAAATATTAGGAATAATAGTGCGTTGATAAAATTACAAGTGTTTACATTTTCCCCTCTTAGGGGTGGTGTAAGCTACGTCAGTTCAAAGAAAGTAGAAAAAACCCAGCAACTGAAAAAAAATTGAAGGGGGGGAAGGAAAATTAGTAGGGTGAAGGATGCCCTCTCGAGTGTCAAAGTGAGATGAAAGAGGTCAATCGAAGATGGAAAAATGATAAAAAGAGAACATAAGAAAGAATAATGTGAAGCAGAAGAAATAGGTGAGAGGATAAAATAACAAGGGGGAGATATTGAGCTATTTGTGATGTTCCTTTGTACAAGAGAATATTTTGTTACATCATATTGCTAAGAATATTCATCATCAGTCCTTATTAAAATATAAACGTATGATAAAAGTATAGAATGAAATAAAAAGGAATAATACAAACAATTATCCATTTCTGAAATTGCCAAATCCATGCAACATAAAAAATGTAATGTAATACGAGAAGTAAACAAGCTGATCTAATAGGGAAATAAGTACAAACGCACACACTCAAACCAACAAATTTTAAGATATTTGCAAAAATATTTTTTTATCGAGTGGCAGTCCAAAATGTTTGTGATAAATGACAAGGGTTGAAAATGATACCCCATGAAAATTATACGTGCAAGGAGAATAATGGAGGATAGTTAGGTCCTATGGAAAAGTTGTGTGCACAACAAAACGTACCAGGAAACACGTTGTGCCCTAGAGTATGGAAGAAGTAAGAAACATAGCTCTTGTAGATGGTTATAGATCCAAATGATCCACTAGTCATTGTTTCAAAATAGGTGCAAATGGAAGCGAGATACGAGATGAGTGTCATGCGAGAGACACAGATTTCAGCAGTGTATGATTTGTTTGCCAATTTTTGTCAATTATGGAATTTTTGTACGATTTTTTGGATTTTTGAATGATTTTATAATTTTTAAATTTTTGATCATTCAAAAGAGTTTAGGAAATGGAAGAGTACCCAAAAGTATGCCAAGATGCCCAAAAGTGGAGAAATGGGCATCGGGTACTCGTAAAATGCCTCGACGAGAAGAAGAACAAGCCAAAAGTAATTATTTAATAAAAATAATTATTGTGACAGGTAAACTAAAAGAAGAATAGAGGAAAATAACACCTGGAATATTTGAAAAATACCCAAGGGCGAAGAAATGACCGCTAGGTGGCACTTAGTTCTCCATCGTAGTGAACATTAGTACAAAAAAATTATTTCGATGAGTAGAAGAAGCGTTAAAATGATCATAGTAGAAAAAACATGTCCCATGGGCCTTGCAACAACTTATTATACCCACCTAGGAGGGGGTAAACCATCACAAATAGTTCATTTTTTGTGGAGCTCATGTTGATTATTACGCAAGTGACTTTTTGAGCTAAGAGAGAGATGACAAGGCTTCAGAGGAGGAAGAGATGAGAAGATCACATATGGGACTACCTTCAGGATAATGCGGATGGACCCTTTGTGAGTTCCCTATCATTTTTTTCTTAATTTATTGATTTATGTGCTAGTTTAGGGCTAAAAATGATGCATACACGTACGTGTATGGACTGAAATAATGGATACGCACACACATGCACATTGAAACATGGATACGTGCAGACATGTCTGTTGGCTGGGACATATATGCATCCTATGGATGAAAATGTATGCACACACATGTGTGTGCTTAATGACACGTGTATGCGTCAAATTGGATACATATGCATTTTGTGGGGTGAAAAACATGTGTGTATGTGCACAAGCCAAAAGGTACGTGTATGTGCCATACTAGATGTGTATGCATCCTGTGGAGGTAGAAATTTTAGGGTGTAAAACTGGGTGCATACATGTCAATTAGGGCGCATATGCATCGAATGGGGCACATATATGCCTAGAAGAAACACTTAAATAATTTTTTGAGAGACATAAGTCAAGTGTAGATGAACGTAGGTTAGAAATTGGTATAAGAAAGTAGATATTAGTATGTTTAGAATAATAATATAAGAATATAGATAGAAATAGTGTAACACGTGTATTGTTATTTTGAAGAGACGATTACCCGTTCTTCATACGAGAGAGCGATATGGTCACTTACTGGCTATAAAGGAAGATTTTGATGAGTAGGATAGAAAGATACTAAATATCCTCCTATACGTGACTTGTTTAGCTTACATGGTTGATATGCCATAGATTACACTTGACCATGGCCTCCTCATAACCTTAGCTAAGAGGCTTCATAGTGAGAGCCAGTACTTATGGATTTTGAATGGCAAGATGAGCATTACCTTAGAGGATGTGTGGCATATATATGGGTCCTTATCCACGGTGAGCTTATTGAGTACATGAGCCATTAGCCTGTCATTAATCGGTATTTACTAGAGATATTTGGAGTGGTGGATATACCACGCAGAGGTATGACATTGAGAATCTCTCTGTGCATAGTAGATCCCAAGCTAGATGGATTCATAGTCTACATGATGTCCTTTTTCAGTGGAGTTTTGATCCCTAAAAAGACTGAAGCTACCTTCCCACTTTGCCTCATTAGAGTTATCCGTCGACTTAAGTGATGGTAAAACATAATGTTGGGAATAGTGCATACTGGGCCATTTATATGGAGACCTACATTTGATTACTTACTACCATCATAAGATGATAGGTCCAGCCCATTTGTTATAGATTTGGGCGTGGGACCATATTTCCATAAATCACCCTACACGTGTTTTGAATTTCTTTCTCTAGAGTATCCTTATACTATGGGTTGGGTTCCGATCAGCGATGATGTGTGGAAAAACATGGGATATACATACCATTATCACCAAGATTTTGATGAGATACAATAGGCCATGATAGTATGGAGGCCATACAAACACTTTCTTTGGCCGAAGGATGGGTTAGAGCTCAGTATAGTGACAGTTGAGCACTTCATGTTTGACAGCTACAGCTACATGCAAGATTTTTACAGAGTTGATCGGTGATAGAGACAACTTGGTACTACACAGGATGTTCCAGGGTTAGATATGTGGTATGCTCACAAGGCCCGAGAGTATCTCAATATGGGGCCACATATTACTATGGATAGAGTTATGGCTAGCTATTTATAGGTGGTGGTAGTTTCATGGGTACCTTTGAGGTAGGTGAGAGATCCAAGGTGCATAGTAGAGTATCTACCATGGTACCAAAAATTATTACCTCATCGTTTGATGATTCTAAGAGAAGCCTATGAGGCACGAGTGAGAGCGCCTCCAGTGGGACCTCCTAGCAGTGGTGATGAAGGTAGCGTGGATGACAGAGATGACAATGATGATGATGATGATCTATTTGACAATTAATGTCATGATGAGGGCATAGGAGAGGGTCCTCCACTACATCAGCCACATAGACAAGGGCCTTGGCCTAGACAAAGACATGTGCCCTAGGCTCCATATATATAGTTTCCTCCAGTTGGGATTCCATCTAGTATTCATCTTCCTTTACAATAGGTGCATCCATAGAAGGGTCCTCCACCTCATGCTCCAGGTGGAGGTGGAGAAGATGGAAACTTAGTTAAGCTTCAACAGTAGTTACAGGTGGCGATATTTATTTAGTTATAGGTGGTGGCCAAGAAGGATCAGGCTAGGGCACAAATCTATACTATTACAATAGAGGGAGACTATACGAGAGCTCAAGCTAGTCAGGGTGGAGATCAGGTAGAATTGTTGCAACAGATACAAAAGCTAGTAGCATAGGGTACTCAGATATTGATCCTATTACATCAAGCATAGGAACAGACACATGATGTTATTACACAGCGGGATCATTCAAAGGCCCAGGTCAAGAATACCATTATTCAGAGAGATAAGGCATAGGCTTGGGTCCACACCATTACATTAAATAGAGATTGGAAGACTACCTCACTGAGACAGGCTCAGGAGGATATTGGTAGACTTACAATTGAACATGATTCCACTATTAAGGCAGCTATAGATTTTGGTGTCACTAAAATGATACAGGACATTATGAGAGCTAGTGGTGAGGCCTCATATTAAAAGGTCACCTACTATCGAGTAGTGCCAGAGGGATATAGAGTGACTCCCTTCGATCAGCTTGGTGTGAGAAGGACAGGATCTAGGTCACGAAGTTTGGGGTGGTCGGTAAAACAACCCACTATTTAGTAGGGTGGTGAACCCGGATCCAGACCATCTCATCAGCACCAACAACAACCTCCATTTTAGCACCCATTTCCTAGAAGTCTAGGAGAGGGGGAGATCCACAGATGATAATTATTGTACATGATGCATCCTTTATATGTATGTATGCCTCTTATGAAGGCTGATTTTGATCGACATATGTATTGATGTACCATTTTGATTGTGCCCCTGTTATGAAGGATTCTGTATGACATTCCCTTTGATGGCATATTTTTTTATCGATGATGTATATCTATTTTTGAGACACATTTTATATTTATATATGGACATTTATAGTTCGTAATTTTTTTAATATGTCTTATGATGATGACTCATGGTTATGGATGTATGTCATGATGTTGTATGATTTTATTTCACATGTATGTATCGTGATAAATGTTGATGATGTACCACATGTTTTAGATTGAAGATATATCCTTAGATGATATCATACAATTTGTACATAAGATACTTGTTAGATGAGTATATGGGATGATAGTGATAATATTGGTTCTAGGGGGATAGATTTTTTATCATGCACAATCCCTCTTGTTAGATTTTTTATGATACAATATATGATGATTAGCTTAGTATACATGCTTGATGTAAAACTTGGAATTTTTATTGATACATGATGTATAGATGGTGTTATATGTGATGAGATGATAGATGTGATAACAAAAAAATGTGCATGGAAAGAAAAAACATACAAGCAAAATTCAAATAAAACCAAACAAATATTCACTAACAAAACAGCACCAGTACATGCCAATAAGAATAAATCCAAACATGCTTAATCAACAGATTAAATCAATACTCAACCTAAGAAGGTAAATGAACTCTAATAAATGCATATAAGCAATGATGAAAATGCCAATTTGTACAAGTATGAAAGTTTTTACAAATGAATTCAATGCAACACTATAGATTCAAAATGATTTTTAATCTAAGCTAAGCAAATGAGTTCAATCTATATCATACAACACAAATGGGTAAAACAATAAAAAATCTACAAACTAACAACTGAAAGTAATCTAATCACTGCATTGTTTTTGTGGGATGATTTTGATTGTTTTTCTAATGTTTTAGTGTCTTTGTTAAAGGCTACTGTTCACATTAATTTTGAGTTTTACTTAAGACAATTTTGTGATGTTGATGTAGCGTCACCCCTAGAAGGGGATATTCTAAATGTTTAGGTTTTTTTGTATCATTTTTGAATATTTTTGCATTTTTTCCAAGATCCTTTTATGAAATCAATGTACAGTGATGAAGAAGTGTGGATGCCCCCAGTGTGATGTGGGAATAGAAAAAGGTATAATTCCATGCATGTATGTTCAATAAGGTGAAATAAGAAGGTTACCCCAACATTAGATGGGAATATATAAAGGCAGTTCCTTCACATGAATATAATAACAGATAATCCGGAACATGACTTTGCAAGATAAATTCAAGAGGTTTCCTAGACTAGCTAGGAAAATAAGTCCTATATATAAGTGGGAGTTACTTATCCAAACTTGAGAGTATCTTGTGAACTTCCAATCTTCCTTAAGCATCGGAAACTGATTTTCATGCAAGGGCTTTCCCAATGCACCAGAATTGCGTGGTTTTCACATGTGGATGACCTGGTTTTTCTTTATTGTTTTCTTGATTTTTTTTATTTTTTTGGTTGTTTTTTCTTTTCTTTTCTAATTTTTAGGTTTTTTTTTATATCTTCATCATGCTTAAGCATAGAACCTCTTGAGTTGCATGGATTTTATGGGATCCAAAAGTTCCTCGCCATCTGAATGTGTAAGTTTATAAGCTCTTGTTCCATATTTAGCAACCACCACATAAGTTCCTAACTAGTCAGCCTCAAATTTTCCTTTCTTTTCTTTGTCCTTGACAACAATTCTCTAGTTTTATTTCAGAAAAAGATCACCTATATCAAATTCATGATGAATTATTCATTTTCTATATCCTCTTGACACTCTATTATGATATTTAGGTGATTGAGCACTCGCGTGTGCTTCTCATCCAATAGATCTAGCTCTGCTAGTCGAGAAACTTTGTAGTCTTCATCTTTATCAAGATAGTCCCAGAGAGATATTATCAGGGAGGGAAGCTCCACTTCTAAGGGTATGATGGATTTATTACAAAAGACTAAGGAATATGGGGTCCCACCAATGGGGGTGTGGACAAAGGTTCGATAGGCCTAGAGGGAGGGATGCATTTGCAAGTGTCAATTACAACCGGTCTTACTAACCATTTTCTCCATGATTCATACAATATTTTTATTAGTGGATTAAAATTTTTCATTACTTTGAGGGTAATATGGGGTGGACCACTTCAATTGGATTTGAAATCATTGACATAATCCTTTAACCATCTAATTTTTTAAAGAATTAGCATTATCTATGAAAATGGCAGAAGGGATTCCATAATGGAAAATGAGATGATTCATAATGAATTCAGAAATGTGTGCACCAATTATGTAAGTGAGGGGCAGAACCTCTACCCATTTAGTAAAGTACTTAGTCGTAGTGATAATGTGGGTATGTCGATCTGAAGAGGTAGGATGGATATTCCATGTGAGATCCAAGCCCCATCTAGAAAATGGCTAAGGAGTTACAATGGGATGTAACGCCTGTGCTAGTGTGTGTATCAAATTACCATATTTCTAACAGAGTTCGCACTTCTTGATGAAGTTACAATAATCTACGTCCATGGGAAGACAATAATATCCTACTCTTAAGAGTTTCTTAGCTAGAGTTATGTCACTAGTGTGCACTCCAAAAATGCCACCATGCACTTCTTTAATAGCATAGATAGACTCAGTAACATCCAAACAATGTATTGGATTCCCATTGTAGTCAAGATGATAGAGCGTGCCTCCTAGGAGAGTGTATTGGCATATATGGTGGATAATAGTTTTCTTCTTAGTATGGGTAATATTGTAGGGAAACGTGTCATCTTGTAGGTAGTTTAATATGGTATTATAACAAGGTGATAAAGGACCAACAACTTCACATGTCAAACAATATTCTGGCATATCATATGCAGGTACTTGTGAGTTCTCTACAAGGAACAAAATTTTATTCACCTGAGGCGGAATGCATAAGAGAGACCCAATTGTAGCCATATCATCCATGAATCTATTGTGTGATCTTGATTGTTTTTCAAAAACAATTTATACAAAATACTCCTTCAAGGTCTCAACCAATTTATTATATCGAATGAGCTTCTCATGTTTGACCATAAACTCGTCATTAACTTGTTTAATGATCAGCTAGGAGTCACCAATGACTCATAGCTATATTATAATCCAAGTGATAGCTAACCTAAGACTAGAGATAAGTGCTTCATACTCTGCAATGTTGTTGGTGCAAGGGAATCCCAAATGGAATTCCCATGAAATAATGTCACCTGTGGGAGTGATGAGTACCACTCTAGCTCCTAATCCATGAAAAGTGAATGATCCATCAAAGTGGACTTGTTATACGATGGATTCCTTGATATACATCATAGATGACTCTGGTAGATCTAGACATAATGGTTCCATTCTAGGTAGGGGAAATTTTACCAATTGATCAACCAACACAAGTCCTTTCAAATAGTTCTAGTTAACAAACTCAATATCAAATTCACTAAGGAGAATGATCCAATAATACATTCATCCTATAAGGGAAGATTTGGATATTAACTTGGTTTTAATATTACAGAGGCAATGCAAAATTTTCTTAAAGGTAAAGACGACTTCCAGGAAGGCCTTTTCAATCTATGGGTAATTCAAATCATAGACAATCAAAGTGCAACTGAGATAATAAAATCCCCTTTCTCTGTGGTTAAGGTTGTATTGGGAAAGAACTTCACCAATAACAAACTGGGTGGCTGAAATATACAACATGAGGGGTTCTTTTATGGTAGGAAACATTAGAACATGTGGGTTAATGAGATATTATTTAAGAAACTCAAATTCATTTTGACAATATGGTCCCTAGTTGAATGTAACATCCTTCTTTAATAGATGTGTAAATGGATGAAACTTATCCACAATATGTGACATAAAACAAATAATTTCCTAGATTTTTCCTTGTAAACTTCTTAGTTGTTTGAGATTTTTAGGTGGAGGCATTTCTGTGATATCTGAAAACTTTGCGGGATCCACCTCTATACCTCTCTATGAGATGATGAAACCCAAAAGCTTCCATGATAGGATGCCAAAGACACACTTTTTGGGATTCAATCAGACCTTATAATCACAAAGAATCTTGAAAATACGTCTCAGCACTTCAGGGATTTCTCCTCTAGTTTTAGATTTCTCTAATATATCATCAACGCAATATTCAATGGTGAAATTCATCATGTCATGAAATATGACCATAATTTCAAGTTAATAGGTAGCCCTAGAATTCTTGAGTGTGAAAGGAATGACCTTATAACAAAATGTCCCCCATGGGGTGATGAAATTTTTCTTATGTTGATCTTCTTCTACTATCCTAATTTGGTTGTAACTTGAAAATCCATCCATTAAGGATAACATTTCGTAACCAGCAATGGAGTCGAGAATCATGTCAATATTAGACATAGAGAAATCATTTTGGGACACCCTTTATTAGTGTCTCAGAATTTGGTGTAGATTCTAATAGAAAATGACTTATTTTATACTGGGAATATATTCGATATGCAATCCGAATAGTCTTTGGGTTTAATAAAATCAGCTTTTAATAACTTTTCCAATTCATCTTTAACAAGCAGTGCAATCTTTGGGTGCATCTTTCTCAATTTCTGCTTGATGGGTTTAGCATCTGGGTACACAACAAGGTTTTACATGACCAAATTTGGGTCTAAACCTAGGATATCTGCGTATGAACATGAAAATATATCTATCTGTTATCATAACAAGGCTACGAAAACTTTGTTAGGAAATAAGGGATAAAATATGCAGAACAATCCCTCATAGAATCCTAACAGTAGAAACTAATATGCAGAAAATATTATAGATCTAAAATAAAAGTGCAGAATAAAAATAACACAACACAAAGAGATATTATTTAAAGTGGTTCACCCAATTTGGGATACATCCACCAAGAATCACTTGCTCATATTTTATTACAAGCAACAACTCTCTCACTACAATACTTAGATCTGTTTGGAGCTATGCTCAACAAACTCTATAGAATTCACACCAGAATTGATACACATCTCCAATGTTACATCAAACCCTACCATATGCACAAAACCAGATAAGTAGACAACTACTTAAGCATTTTTACAAAACTGTGGGTATCAAAAAACCATGGGCCAAAACCATCGCATAAACCTATGGGTCAAAAATACCACCCATATGAGAGAAGCACATTTCCTGATATATCATGCACATTTCAAGGCCAAAAAACACTTTCACGGGAGCTGCGCCCCTGAACCCTAGCAAGAAAACTATGGAAAGTGTATTGTACTCTTAGTGTATAGTCTTCAAAACTTTCTCACATGAAAACAGGCTCCACAACCTAAAAATCTCCCACATGGAGACTAGTTTTCCTCTAAGAAATATTCTCAACCCTTCACTAGTTTCCATGAAGACCAACCAAAGATGAACAAAACTTCAGTTATTCCCTTTTGACCACTTTATTCATCATGTATGCAATACTCTAACTGGAATGAATCTTCTCCAACTTCATCTTCTCTTCTTCCAAGGTTGTCCTGATGAAATGGTAGCTTAACTATATATGCTTCATCCTAGAGTATAAATCAGAGTTCTTAGCTAGGTGTATAGCACTCTGACTATCACTATGCAACTTTCCTTCCTCCTGATTATTCCCCAACTCCTCAAGAAATTTTTGTAACCAAATTATTTCTTTACTTGCCTCTATGAAAACAACATACTCAACCTCCATGGTTTACAAATCCACCAGCTTTTATAGTCATAAAATCCATCTCACTACTGTCCCACCTACAGTGTAAATATAACTTGTCATGCTCCTCCTGATGTCTACATCTCCAGCCATATATGAATCTACATAACCACTCAAAGTGGTTTCTGATCCACTGTAGCACAAAAATATCCCCATGGTTCCTCTCAAATATTGAAAGATCCACTTTATTGCCTACCAATGATCTCTACCTGGATCACTCATAAATCTACTCACCACTCCCACTCCATGGGCAATATTAGGCCTGGTGCACACCATGACATACATAAAACTGCCAGCCACTAATAAGTAAGGTACCTTGGACATCTGGTTTATCTCTTTCTCTGTCTTGCGACACTACTCCTTTGATAACTTGAAATGGCCTGCCAAAAGAGTCCCAACCAGTATAACATCTTGTATAGTAAACCTCTCCAAGACCTTCTTAATGTACTATTCTTGAGATAAATTCAACTTTCATTCCTTCCTATCCCGAGATATACTCATACCAAGGATTTGTTTGGCTGCCCAAAAATCCTTCATCGCAAAGGATTCACTTAGATGCTTCTTGAGTAATTTTATTTCCTACATGTTTTTACCTTCTCGAATATGTCATCCACATAAAAACACAGGATAATATAGCTACCATCCTCAAATTTCATTTTATACATGTAATGGTCAGAATGGCATCTAATATAACCTTGCTTCATTATGAATCTATCAAATTTCTTATACCATTGACATGGAGCTTATTTCAATCCATACAAGCTCTTCTTCAATTTTCACACCATCTCCTCTTTACCTTTGACATCATAGCCCTCTAGCTACTGCTTATATAGATCCTCCTCCAAATCACCATGGAGAAATACAATCTTTACATTAAGCTACTCTAAGTGCAAGTATTTTGATGCAAGTATTCTAAGAACAGTTCTAATCGAAGTCATATTTACTACAGGAGAAAAAATATCATCAAAATATATACCTTTTTTCTGTGCAATCCACTTGACCACCAACCAGGCCTTGTATCTTTTATTTCCTCCTTCTTCCTCTTCGACTCTATACACCCACTTGTTCTATAATTCTCTTTTTCCTTTGGGTAGCTTCACCAAATCCCATGTCTGGTTCTCCATGAGAGCTAGATGCTCCTCATCTATGGCTTTCTCCCACTTCTTCCTGGCATCTACCTATATTTATTCATAAAATATCTCTAGCTCTCCACCATCCATGAGTAATAAATAATAAAGAGAAGGAGAAAAATGTTCAAGTTCTCTTCTTACCATAGAAGACCTCCTCAATATAGGAGTTTGGGGTTCCTATTGAGGAGGTTCTTGAACTAATTCTTGTGTTGTTTTCCCATCTGGAAGATCCTCTACCACTGCATGTAATTTCTTGGATTCTTCCCTATTTTCCTGTAACTGCTGCTTATACATGACTTTATCATTAAAGACCACATCCTTAGATTGAATTATTTTCTTTTCCTTAATACTCCAACATTTATATCCAAAGTCATCACCACCATAACCAGTGAAAGTAAATTTTTCTGATTTAGCCTCTAGCTTTTTCCTATCATCCTTGTCTATATGGAAAAACACCTCACATCTAAAGACTCTAAGAAATGAATAATCAACTTTCTTACCATACCATGCCTCCTTAGGTATGCCTCCATCTAAGGCACTTGAGAGTACTTTGTTTATCAAATACACAGTTGTGTTTACCGCTTCTGCCCAAATAGAAAGAGGCAGTCCTACATGTAACCTTATGCTCCTAGAATGTTCCATTATTATTTTGTTCATCCTTTTTGACACCCCATTCTGCTGCAGAGTTCCTAGAATCATATTTTGCTTACGGATTCCATTCTTAGAACAGTAATAATCAAATTCATTACTGTAATACTCCCCTCCATTATCTGACCTAAGACAATATAGCTTAAGACCTATTTCATTTTCTACCAAGGATTTCCATTTAACAAAAGTGTCAAATACATTATTTTTTTTAATACAATAAAATTTTGGATCATCAATAAAAGTAACATAATAACTTGAACCCTTAAGAGATGATACCTGAGCAGGACCCCACACATCAGAATGCACCAGCTCTAACTTACTCTCTTTCTTTATAGGTCAAACCTTGAGAAACCTTACTCGCTTCTGTTTCTCATATATGCAGTCCTCACAAAACTCCAAACTTGTTTCTGCATATCTGGGAAAATCCTTATTTATTATCTCCATGCCCTTATGGCTCATATGACTGAGCCTGTAGTACCACAATGTTGTATCTACTTCTGAAGCCACAATATTACAAAAATTAGTGCTATAAGTGGTTAAATATAAGGTTCCAACCTTCTTACATCTTGCCACCACAAGATCACCCTTAGTAACTTTCCAAGAGTCTGTTGTAAATATCACAGTATAATCATCAGCTCCCAACTTCCTTGCCGATATCAATTTTCATCTTAATGTAGGCACATGTATGACATCCTTCAATATCCAATAAATCCTATTCTGCATCTTAACCCGAACAAAACCTTTTCCAACTATGTTGCAAGGATATAAGCCAACTTGTTTAGAAATATTTCCCCAGAATTAGATCCATGTAGTGGCTTATGTCTCTCATGGGAATTAATCCCACGGTAGTTCTTATGATATTACCTTTAAAAATTATTCCAACTGTTCACCTCGTGTGGGAAAGGATCAAATCCTTCTATGGTGATGTTTTGTCTATTTATGTGTGGGTCTCGCAAAAACATTCAAACCCTCTTCCATTTCTTCACTCCTTTCCCACATAGGGTTCAAAGTGTACTTCTTTACCATCACTATAGTTCCAATAAAATTTCTACGGTCTATTGAGAAACAAATGGAAAACATCCATGTGGATAATATCACACATGAATTTTCCTTCATATCTTCTTCTGTATAACTCAACTTGATTATGTTCTATTGTTTGGAGTTGGTGTCCCTTCTACAACCATGATAAATTTTTAGGGATCTGGACACACAATCCTCTTCAACTCCAGCTTATTCACCATTACTTGTGATACCAAGTTGTCACTACTTCCACCACCCATAGTTAACTTATAAACCTTATCTCCAAACCTACATGTGGTCCTAAATATGATTTTCCTCTTAGGGGAGCCAACTTATTTTGTTGGCTTCAATAAAATGCACTTCATATTCACTTATTATCCCATCTCTAGTTGTTCTTCACAATCTGTTGACATGTTAGGTTCTTCTACTTCTGTAATATGAGAACTCACATTTCTACATCCTCTTTTTCCATCATTTTGGGTGTGCAAGAACTCAAAATCCCTGTGCCCAGTCTCTATGCACATGAAACATATAACATGAATGTGAGGTCTGAGAGATTAAACTAATTAACATAATAAATAATTAAATACAACATTAAATCATGGAAACAAAATTATAAATGTGTGAAGTAAATGAAATTACATAGAGCCATGGGTTTAAATGGAAAACCCCGAGGGGTAAAAACATGGAAAGATTTCCATTATTTGAGAAACATAAATTACAGTTCATTCATATCCAAAATCTTCACTT
The DNA here is from genome assembly GCA_019776745.2 of Taxus chinensis. Lineage (NCBI taxonomy): Eukaryota > Viridiplantae > Streptophyta > Pinopsida > Cupressales > Taxaceae > Taxus > Taxus chinensis. Next base: position 194,553,286 of record CM034147.1, on the reverse strand, counting down.
CTCTCCCTCATAATTCACCACACGTGAATTATTACCATGATTCCATATGAACCATTTGACCCTACGGGTCATAATTAAATCATATGATTGAGTGTGTATTCTCACGAAGCACCCCAATTAATTATATTGATTTAATTAATAAAAAAGAAAAACATGCCAAAAATATCCTTGAACATAATTAACAAAATAATGCCTATGTGGAACTTAGCATGGAAAGAAGCCCCCGAATCTAAAACCCAAGATTCAGTAATATTGTGTAAAGAAAGAATCAAAGCATCCTGACATACATTACCCATTGCCACATTTTCCTTCTTTTTTTCTTCCTATTGTTTCTTCTTGTCCTGAAGCTCCCAACAATCCTTATTTGCATGCCTAGACTTTCCATAGTGCCAGCATACTATCTTGCTTTTGGATTTTGACCTTGCCCAATACTTTGATTTTCCACGGCTTCCTCTATTCTTCTATCTCCCTCTAGTTTCCACTGTCAAGGCATTACTTGAAGTAGAAGATTCCCCAGATATTTTTCTTCACATTTCCTCACTTAGAATCACCCCTACAACATACTCAAACTTCAACTTTGAGTTATCTAGAACCGAGTTGCATACAACCATTACTAGGCTATTCCAACTCTCAGGTAAAGAGCATAGAATTAATAAACCCCTAACTTCTTCATCAAATTCTATTGTAACCAAAGCTATCATATTTATAACCATATTAAAATCATTTAAATTATCTACTACTGAACCATTCTCATACATCTTCATATTAAAATAAAAAATCATTAAAATTATCTTATTAGAGACAAAGGGTTTTTTATACAACTTCCCCAATGAATTCATTAGTTCTTTTGTAGTCTTTTCCTTTGAAACATAAAATAATACCGAAGATGTAAGACACAGATGGATTTTCCCAAGTGCCTTCCTATCCAGAAAATCCTATTCCACATCCATCATGCTCGAGGGTTTGTTCACCTTCTAAAACAAGAGAATATAAAGATCCTTCTGATAAAGGTAATCTTCCATCTGCATCTTCTAAGGACTGAAATTTTTCCCGTTGAGTTTATCAACCCTTGATCTTCCATCATCTACCACAACTCCCACTCAAACAAAAATTTTCCCTACAATTCAACACTTCACTAAACCAAAGCAAGTTTTAATACCAATTGTTAGGAAATAAGAGATAAAATATGTAGAACTATCTCTCACAGAATCACAACAGTAGAAACTAATATTCAAAAAATATTACAAATATGAAATAAAAGTGTAAAATAAAAATAACGCAACAAAAAGAGACAGTATTTAATGTGGTTCACCAAATTTGGGCTACGTCCACTAAGAATCACTTGCTCAGATTTTATTACAAGCCACTGCTCTCTAAATAAAATACCCAGATCTGTTTGGAGATATGCTCAACAAACTCTACAAAATCCAAACCCAAATTCATACACATATGCAATGTTACATTTTTTACCATATGCACAAAACCACATAAGTAGACAAATGCTTAAGTATTTTTACAAAACCATGGGTATAAAAAAACCATGGGCCAAAACCGTCCCATAAACTTATGGGTCAAAAATACCGCCCATATGAGAAAAGCACGTTTCCCGGTATATTGGGCATGCTTCAAGGCCAAAAAAAAAATTCTCAGGGGCTGCGCCCACGGACCCCCACTCAGGGCCTTGCCCAGCTTTGAACCCCGGTGAGACAACTATGGAAAGTGTACAGTACTCTTAGTGTACAGTCTTCAAAACTTTCTCACATGAAAATAGGCTCCACAACCTAACAAATTTTTTGTTCTTGTGCTAAGAGTGAAGCTCCCAGTTTTATCATTCAAGGCTCCTCTTCTAAATCAATGTTAACACTAATCATTTCTTAAATAGGCATATTCAAATCATCTTCCATCTGTAAAGGATCAGGGGGAAGAGTGAGATCAACCTCAATAGGAGGTGTGAGATCATATTTATAAGGATATTCCTCCTTTTCCATGATTTCTTTGGTTTGTTTTTCTACTAGTTTCTCAAATAAGTTTTCCTTGGGAGACTTATGTTTTTTCTTCTTGAAAGGGTTGTATAAAGTATTCATACCTTTTCTTATGACTTTTTTCGTCAATCATCCACACATCTCTACTTCTTCTCAAAATTACACATGAGCATCTAGTTTGATTGAGAAACCCTTCTTGTGATCTCTATTCGGAGTGAAATACCTAAGTCCCATGAATTTTAAAAATGCTTCATCATTTTAAAAGAAATTAATTGACACGTGAAGTTGTTTATTCCATTCTATAAGTTTGGGATATACTAGGGTTACTTAGTGTTTGGCTTGGGAATGGGATTCTAATAAGGTGAAGATAGCCAAATTCAGAAAAAAGATCATGGAGGCAAGATCCTCATATAGGCTATATTAGGAATATGCATCACTATCTGAATGAGATGAACCATCCTCATATTCATAAGGGGTGGCATCTATCTTGGAAGGTGTATCATCATGAGTCCTAATTCCAACACTGCTTGTTTGACTTGAAGCGAGGGATGGGAAAAGATTCTAGCCTACCTTGTGCATTTATACCACATCCAAATCCATTATAGCCCATGAAATACATCATTTGGTGGCATTTGATATACTATGGAGATTGAATACATGATGTCAAGGTAACTTTAAGTGCCCTCTTAGTGGGATATTCTAACATATTTTCCTCTGATAAGAGACCACTAGGAATGAATCTCTCTAATGGTTCTCGGAATCTATTCCGAATGGTCTTGAATTTGATGTATGGTTTTCCATGTGTCCTGGGTAATACTGAAAGGTCTAATATTAATAAGGTCTATTAAAGAGTGAATTGATCATCCAGACCATACTTTACAGATGTGGATTCCCATGATGTTAATGGATTAACCAATGATGGTAAATTATGATTATAAGGAGTAAGTGCATCTAAATCTACACGTTCCTTTATAGCCTTTGTTTACAAGGGAACAACAATATATGTCGAAGGGCATTCATATGTTTCACGTGAAAAACAATGCAGTGCTCTACAATGTCCAAATGGTTCTGGATCACCTGGAATGGTGAGTATCTTTCCTATATGGCACAAATTTATACATTGATGGGAAGTAGAGTGAATGGATTACATGACATGAATCCATGGGCATCTCAAGAGCATGTTGTAAGGTAGATCCAGGTCAAGGATATGGAAATTTGTATCATGACAAGTCAGCCCTACCTCCATTGGAATCAATATAGTGCTTGTTGATTCTTGTTCCCGATTGTCATAGGCTATAATGGTAATGGTCTAAGCTCCTAGATCTTTTTCTGAATGCCCTAGCTTCCTAACCAGCTTCAGTGCATAAATATTGAGACTAGATCCACCATCCACAAGTAGTCTCTTGATTTTATGATGAGTAACTAAAACCTCTATGTACAAGGGTAGGTAATGTTCAGGGTCATAACGTAGGATTTATTTTTTATTAAAGGTGATCTGATCATTAGAATCCAGGTGGGCTACCATTGCTTGCAAGTGTGCGGGATCTACTTATGTGGATACTCTAGAAATCTAAAGTGTTTTATATAATATGTTCTTATGAGCAGTAGAGATCCTAAGGAGATCTAGGATCGAGATTATATCTAGGGTATTCTCCAACTATTCTTTTAAATTATACTAGACTTCCTATGGAATGGGTAGAGGGTATAGTTTTACAAAACGAGCTTGTCGTGTACCTACAACATAACTCTTCTCTAAGATCCTAATGGTATTAACCTATTCATCAGATGAGCAGACACAACTTTATAAGGGAGTCAAATGGTTTATCATCTTTTGGGAAAGTGTAGGCAGCGGTTCTATAGTCATTAGATGTTTATCCATGATCTTCATTTTGTTGTTGTTTATCCCCATGGTTAGGAAAGGTTTCTTTTAATATTTTTATCCTTTCATTAGGTCCTTTCCCTGAGTCAGGTGGAGAATGTACAGTAATTTTACCCTCTTCGGTGAGGTCTTGTATATAATGTCATAATCTTAGGCATCTATCAGTTTTGTGTCCTTTGAAATGATGAAAATCATACTCTTCATGATATTTAAACCAACCCGACTTAGAGGCAAATTCCCCGCTCTGATAAGAGTAAAAATTTCAAAATTTTGAGTTTAAGTGTTTTTCTCTGAAGTGCCTAAGTCGTGAAATTGAAAAAATCTGTGTTTTGGGTCATTTTGTGTGATTTTCGGGCCTGTCGGAACTTTTTGTCCCAACTGTCCCAAGTACGAAAGTGCACTCTGTTCCCCGATCGGCCGAAATCCCCGAAGCTGTCCCATTTTCGGGCCCGTCGGAAAGTTTTGTCCCAAGTGTCCCAAAACTTTTTGTGCGAGTTGTTCCAATTTCGGCCGAAACACCCGAACCGCGTACTACGCACTTTCATGTCTCAAATGTCCCAAAGTTAAAAAGTGCGAGCTTTCCAATTTTCGGCCGAAACTCCCGTGTCGCGTACTTCAGAGCTCCTTGTCCCAAATCGAAAAATGCAAGCTGTTTCAATTTCGCCCGAACCGGCCAAACCGCGTACTCCGGAACTTTTTGTCCCGAATGTCCCAAGTCCAAACGGGCCCACTGTTCCAATTTCGGCCGAATCACCCGAACCGCGTACTCCACGCATTTTCGTCCCAATCGTTCCAAAAAGCATTTGTGCATCCTCTCCCTGTTTCACCCGAATCGGCCGAGCCGCGTGTTTCGCGCATTCGCGTCTCACATGTCCCAAGCGTACCAAGTGTCATTCACACTTAGTTTTTCCCGCTCACTCCGAGTATGATGCTATTCAAATTGGTGGTTGTGTATTCAATGCGCATTAAATTCATTCCTCTCTCCAAACAGCTATATAACGAGCATTTCCCCTTTGCATTTTTCGCATTGCTTCCATGCTATCTTTGCTCGAACCCTTGCAATTTGAAAACCTGCGCAAATATCCCCTCCCTTTGCAAATTCCTTCCCGAGTCTAGGTTGCAGCTCCGAGACTATCAATATGAAGATCAAGTTTCAGGGACAGGAGCAAATTTCTCCGCTTGAGTCTGCTGTTAGCAATATTGGGGACAGCGAAGCTCGTCATCTCGACTTCGGTGATTTTTGGGCAAGAATGGCAGATGCAAACCCTACACCAATAGCACAAACGATTCATGATAGCGGTTTGGCTTTTGCCGGTGGTTTCCCAATCTCAGTACAGTGTGCTGATACTGTGCTTTCATGCGGAGCTCACTTCGACCCCGCTTCGAGCGAATTGACAAATGTACATGGGGAACTCATTGCCAAGCTGGACGCTGCCGCCATTGGCGCTGCTCTGAGGATTCCGGAGTTGGACAATGCTATAGTCGTCTCCCGGGATCAAGCACAGACCCTATTCGATCAAGACAGTGACAAATATAAGGCGCGAGTGGCGAAGTCTTGGTTGAAGAACCCTAAGAAAGGTGCTTCTCGCCTAACCAAAACCCTCTTCCGAGCAGATTTCAATGAGGAATTGTCAGACTTCATAATCCTGCTGGCTCGGGTTATGGGTTTGCCCTCCACCAATGAGTTTCATTTCTGGATGTGCCCGCTCATCAGCATGGTGTGCGAGGGAACACAAAACATCAACTGGGCAGAGATCATCAGTATGAATTTGGCGGAGCAGCTATCCAACGTTCAGCAAACAAAGAAGTTCTATATGACTTCATACCTGATGTATACCCTAGCAGCATCAAGGCAGTGGTTTGGTTTCTCCTATATAGATGCACACAAAGATGATCCAGTGTATGCCTATTGCCCGCAGTTCACCCTGGAGACCAGCAATCAGAATTTCAGAAGGGTCAATGATGCTTTCACCATGTACGTGGTCAGATTGCTCGAAGGTGATACTGCTAGAAGGTTTTCAGATGAAGCCATGAACCTGATATCGCAGTATGGAGCCTATTTCATCCAATTCAGGAAATTTTCCTATATCAGGCTTGCTGGCTATGAAAGCACTCCTCTACGGCTTCCCATGTTCTGCAATGATAAAATGGCCTTGATAGAAATATGCAGGCAACTAGACAAGTTGCACAGAACTTGCAGAGACAAGAAGATTTCTGGCTTGCACTTTCCCATCTCTCTGGGAAACTACACATGCAAAACAGCTCTGGATGCTCAGAACATAGAAAGAGCCCTGGTCCCTATCACTGTTCATTTCTTCAAGCCAAGAACCTGCTTTGACTTGAAGAAGTTTATTGAACAGAACATCAAGATAATCTATCATCATAGGGCAGATACAGAAGACTACTGGGCTGACTGTGCAGATGATTTTGAAGCCAGGAGAAGGCATTGTGGCAGGTTCTCCCTGCAATTGATTCAAGAACTCGGTCTGTACCAAGTTCCTGAAGGTCTCCAGGATGACAATTCTGACCTATACTCGTATGAGTATGAAAATGTGATTAAGCACACCCCTCTGGAGGACCTGGATTGGAACAGGAAAGAGAGGGATGATCTGGCTGAGATTCTTGCTCCAGTCCTAGTCAGGACTAAGGTCTGGTTCAGTAAGAAGATCCGAGAATTCAAGAGGCACTCAGGAGAATCCTCCTCCAAGGATGATTCGACACCAATAAGAGAGGCATCAGTTCCAAGGTCTGAAACACCAATGCAAACCCCTCCTGCCTCATCAACACAAGGACCTACTGAATCTACTCCCTCTCCATCTACCCAGGTATATAAGAAGAAACTCAAAGAGGTAAAGAAGGAGCCTGCAGAGAATGACCCTCCAAGAAAACAGGCAGAGTTGCCTATAGGGCCAGAGAACATCATTGTTCTCAGTGAAAGTGAAGAAAGTGAGATGCCAACTCCTGCAAATGTTCCTGAAGATCCAGCAGATAAGGACAAGGAGGTCCAGAGCACTGAACTTCCAGGTGCTACTGATTCTTCTACCGCCATTGCCTCCAGTGCTCTACTCACATCTCAGCTTGAGTCAACAGCTGCGCAGACCCTGAGTGTCATGAGCTCCCTGTCTCTTGGTCCCCTTGCTTCTCCTGCAGATTCTTCTTCCTCTTTTGCTTGGGTGCAACCTTTGGTTGACAAAAGGAAGAGAAAATCCTCCTCTCAAAGCTTGGGACCAAATTTCGATGCTGTTGCAGCCTTGTTGGGCACCACTCCTTCTCGTGCCAAGAAAGCCAGAACCACTTCCAGAATAGTGTCTGATGCCCAAGGTCAGCAATTCTTGGAGATTGCTAAGCCCACAGTAGACAGATCAGAATCAGACTTGCTGGCATCTGACTTGGAGCTTTCAAGAATCCCTATGGGAGAGTCTACTCCTGAAGGTGAAATTCACAACCTCCAGGAAACAGTCACAAGAGTCATTGGAAGGGTTGAGAAAGGGCAGCAAACTATTGAACAGTTGGAAGAACAAGCCCAGATTCTCACAGGTTTCATCAAGTCTCTTTTATCTAAGGATAAAGTCTTGGACCCTACCCCATTGACTACTCTTCCACCTCCTGTAATTCTAAGCCAAGATGAAGTGCAAAGTATCAAAGATATGCACAAGTATTCTGTCTATGGCAGAGCTATTGAAGCCATGGTGGATGACATGCTTGTTGCTGGATTAAACTTCATCGATGAAGCTTTCAAACTCCACGAAAAGGTGAGTAATGTGCAACTGAAGCTCTCCTCCACTATCAATACCATGGATAAAGAACTAAAAATCTGGAGCAGTTGTATAGTAGACCTTCGCCTTATGGGACAGACAGATGAGAACATCTTACTGGCGAATAAGATTTTCGATGATGCTAAGGACAATCTATCAAAATCCTGGGTCTACAGTGTGGAGTGGAAGATCAGAGTTTTGGAGGAAGCTGTGGGAGAAATGAAGAACAGCTGGCAGAAGGGAGAAGCTTTCAAGACACTGGCTGTTGCTGCTTTCAAGGATATACATTGTCATCTTCAGGATGAAAACTCTGGTGTTTCCCTGTCCTTGCAAGAAATCAAAGCTCAGTTCAGAGCTTTTGTCAAAGATAATCTATTCAAGGAAAGCTCCATCTCTAAGGAAAAGATGAAGGAAATTTGTTCTCTTCAATCTGCCATTGAAGAAGCAAATAAAGATTATCATACTCACGTCGAGTTTGATAAAGAGATGGAGAAGTGTCTGGGATTTTGGACTCAGTCTGCAGCCAACACGTCAGTTCCACGTGGCAGAGACATAGCTGAGGCATTGAAGAAATTCAGGCAGCGGATTCTGAAGACAGTGGGTCCCTCCCAGTAGCTGGCCACCTGTCTCCTTCTCCTTTCTTTTCTCTTCTTCCCATTCTTTTCGTATTCTTTGTAATTAGTTAAGGTATTGCAATCGGCGATCCTTAACTATTCTTTAGTTAAAAGAAACGGTTACGAAGAGTAACTGACTTGTAAGCTATATAATGGCCTTTCCACGCCATTTTGGAGGAGGAAGAACTTGGATATTTGCTGAAAGTGTAAATAGATCTTAAAGAAATCAATACAAAAGGGCTTTCCATTCTTTGTCTATCTAATTCTTGTTATCTCTGTGTTTTCCTTTAATATTGTGAAGATCATTTTGTTCCTAACTCGTTAGTCTCTCTGATTGCATACTGTTCAGTTTTGCAAATACAGTGATCTTGTATAACCAAGAAGGAACTTTGTGTCCTTGATTAATAAATCTGAAGAAGGTTATTTATGGAACTTTGTGTCTTTAAATTTAATCTCATTCAGCCAACGCAAATGATCTTGTCTTAAATTCTTTGAAGCTTCGCATACACGAAGAATTATTCTGCTATCTATAATTCTGAATGTTGCTATTCTGCTCATCTTCTTATTCCCTTTCCTCAGTCCTTGTGTAATTGATGATCCTTGTGGAAAACACTTTCGTAATATCCAAGTTTGACCATAAAACAATGTTCTGTACATTTGTAAATAAGTTCGTTTCTGAATAAGGGAACCTCTCCCATTAAAGAGGAGGGACTTCTTGTCCCCTGACTGTTGCTCTTCTAAAAAGTCCTATTTGACGACCAACAGTTTTTGGCGACTCCGCTGGGGAAAATCGCATTCCAGTACTGCAATTTTTCGATCATCCTTTGATCTGGCGACTCCGCGTTTCACTCGAGGGAGAAGGACCCTTGGTATCGAAGATTCTCAGTTTCAGCTTTTGGAGCAACAGGGTTTTCCTTTCCCTTCAAATAGAAGAACTCGTTCGACGAGCACTCCACCTGTTCAAGATAGAAGTCCTACGGGTGGTATTCCTTCAGAACCTGCTAGTCCCAATCTACGAGCTTTGATCCTAGCTGGTGTTACAGTTCCCCTCCAAGCCGTATTTCCAAGAATGGCGGCACAATTGCCATGGGGTCAACGTGTCGGGCCCCTGGCCCTTACTCAGCCTTTGCATGAGTTACCTAGAGGTAACCGAAAGAACTTCCCCAAATTTAAAGGAGATGGCAAAGTACACCCTGATGAACACATTGCAGCCTTCATAGTTGCATGTGGAGTCTTGGGAGTTGAACATGAAGACGTCTCAGTAAGGCTGTTCGTTGAGACGTTACAGGATAATGCTGCTGACTGGTTCTATCACCTTCCGGCTGGTGCCATCACCGACTGGAATACAATGAGAACTCAGTTCGAAAGCCGTTTCAAGCCGGCAGAAGATGTGCATGCCCTGCTTGCCCAAATTTCTCAGATAAAGAAAGATCCATCAGAACCCATGAGAGAATTTGTGGCTCGATTCAACAGACTGATCAACAAAATTCCTGTAAATACTCGACCGGTTGATCAAATTCAAAAATGTTTCTTTCTAAATGCTCAAACGCCCAAAGTCAGTTATGCTCTAAGAAGGGCTAATCTCGGAACGTTAATTCTGGATCAAGAACTGGCTGTTAGTGTCGAGGATGACTTGATCATGTCAGGGAAGTTGAGAAGAGATCCTCCCAAATCTAAATCTGCTGCTTCTTCCTCTTCCACCTCTGGACCCAATACTGATCCATTAGTCCAGAAACTTGCAAATGATCTAGTAGCTATAAAGAAACAATTGGCTCAGCATGCCCCGTATGCAGATGTTCCAAGAAGAAATTTTCAGCCCAGAAATCGTTTGCCTGCTCCTCACACAAGACTAGCACTTGAAGGACCTCCTGTCAAAGTTCCTGTGAATGCAACCTGTGAAGTTGAAGAGCCAGATGATGATGTGGACGATGAAGCTCGTGAGGAGTTCCTGGAGGAATTTGATGATGAGGCGGAAGAACTTGAGGGATCTCGGGTTAATTTCTTTACCACCGAAGGCACTGATGATGGAGATGACTATGATGAAGTGGTAGCAGATATGAACAGTGAATCATTTGCTGTCATGACTCGAGAACAGACAAGGCAGAAGGAGAAAGTAACACAGCCCATGAAGAAATCTAAGGAGCAGCCGGCAACTATTCCTGTAATTGCCAAAAGAGGATCTCCTATCCCTACCTCATCTGCACCAAAGGTAAGTCCTGTCAATCCTACTAGCAAAGTTCCTTCTTTTTCTCCTAAAGTTGATAAGCCTAGAATTCCAAATGATGATGGTCCATCCACCTCTGGATCCTTTGATATTGTTGATCACCTAAAAAGGACCAAGGTTCAAATTTCAGAAGCTGAATACTATCAAACCCATCCCAAAGCTTTTGCCAAGATGATCCAATTTGTTAATTCCCATTCCAAGACCACCTCTAAAGGCCTTTTGCCCACTCCTCCTTCTGCACCACAGCCTAGTCTGGTAGCTGCTGTCACCTCGCCTGGTGACAAAATCAAGCCTTTTTATGTAACACTTCTTATAGCTGGCCATAGGCTCAGTAACTGTGTCATAGATTCCGGAGCCTCAGATAACGTGATGCCTGCTAAAGTAGCTCATGCTTTAGGCTTGACCCTCACTCGTACTTATGGATCTTGCTACTCCATGGAAAGTAAGGAAGTGCCTTTGGTTGGAAGGATTAAAGATGCACAAGTGGCTTTTGCTGCTTTACCTGAAAAGAAAGTCTTGGCTACCATCCTAGTAGCAGACATTCCTCCTTCTTATGGAATGTTGCTAAGTAGGAACTTCTGTAAAGATGTGGGTGGAGAGATTCAAATGGATTGGTCACATGCACTCATACCTGTCAATGGACACATGAAGAAGCTGCTGCCTGAGAAACAATCTGAGTATATTGTGCAGAAAACGGATGATCCTAAGGCACAAATACTCTATGAGGACATAGGTCATGGTAATTACATGATTCTGTCCCCTGATGAAATCCAACCCTCCAAAGTATCACCCAAAGATCCCAATGGTGTTTGGATTTTAGAATTTGATGGAAGTTGTTCCTCGGCTGGTTCTGGAGCTGGTGTCCTGCTAGTGTCACCTGAAGGATGCCTACACCCTTTTTCATTTAAGTTGCAGTTCGAAAACACTAACAATACAGCAGAGTATGAGGCTCTCATTCTTGGACTGCAAGTGGCCAAAGAACGAGGTGTAAAAAATCTTCTGGCTCGTGGTGATGCAGAGCTGATTGTGAAGCAAGTCAGAAGCCTTTTTCAGGTAAAAAATGGGAGGCTGAAGCATTACCGGAATCAGGTTTGGGATTCAATTGAATTCCTTGATGCTTTCTCCATTGAAGCAATACCTAGAGAAAAGAACAGCAGGGCTGATTCACTGGCTGTCTCAGGATCACTACTGATTCCCCATCCTGAATTCTCTCAGGATAAGTTCACTATTGAAATGGTCCACCGGCCTAGTGTACCTGACAATACCAATAACTGGCAAGTTTTCAACGATGACCAGCATTTGCTTTCCTTCCTGGAACTCAAGGGTAATTTCGAACAACTGTATTTTGAGGGAAGTGACAACCTGCCTCGTGAGAGTGTGTCCTCTGACCATCCTGTCACCCAAGGAGAAGAAACAGATCAGGAAGGGTGCATTAAACTCAAAGGAAACAAGATTCCCAAAGGTTTGGTGAGTTTGGAGGAGTTGTTTGATAAACATGACAGATATGTGAAATCTAAAGCTTCTACTGGACCTCAGCAATCAGCTGAGTATGATAAGATTGATATAGGGAGTTCTACTGACCCCAAGCTAGTAAATATTGGAAAATGTTGCACAACCGACGAGAGGAGAAAAGCAATTGATCTTCTAAGGAGGTATAAGGATGTTCTTGCTTATTCTTATGAAGATCTAAAAGCCTTCAAGCCAAAAGATATGCAGCATTCTATTCCCCTCAAACCAGGAATTAAGCCTTTCAAGCAGAAGCAGAGGCAGTACAATCCAAAAATAGCTGACACCATCTTTCAGGAGATCCAGAAGTTGTTGAAGGCTAAAATTATTTTTCCCATTCACCATTCGACATGGATCGCAAATATAGTGCCTGTTAGGAAGAAAAATGGTGAGATCCGCATCTGTGTTGATTTCAGGAACCTGAATCAGGCTTCTCTGAAAGATAACTACCCTTTGCCTATGATGGATCAAATATTGCAAGCAGTAACAGGATCTGAAATGTTATCTATGCTTGATGGATTCTCGGGATACAATCAGGTAGAGGTTGATACTGCAGATCAACACAAGACAGCCTTCACCACTCCTTGGGGTACCTTTGCCTACAAGAGAATGCCTTTTGGGCTGATTAATGCTGGTGCCACTTTCCAGAGAGCTATGGATCTGGCTTTTGGAAGCTTGAAAGGGAAATGTATTGTCATATACCTTGATGACCTGACAGTGTTTTCAAAGACAAGAGCAGATCACTTCGACCACCTGGAAACGGTTCTGCTGAGATGCCGAGAGCATGGGATTTCTTTAAATCCTAAAAAATCTGTCTTCTGTGTTACAGAAGGAAAACTATTAGGGCACATCGTCTCCAAGGATGGTATTAAGATTGATCCTGAACGAGTTCAAGCCATCCAGCAAATTCCTCTCCCAACCAGTAAAAAAGGCGTGCATTCCTTCTTCGGTAAGATCAATTTTTTAAGAAGATTCATCCCTGATTTTGCTGAATTAACTTTGAATATTTCTCAGATGATGAAAGGGAAGCAAACATTTGGTTGGTCTTCTGAAGGAAAGGAATCCTTTGAGGGTATCAAGAAAGCTATTGCTAAAACTCCAGTTTTGGCCTGTCCTGATTTCAGCAAAGATTTCATCATCTATTGCTATGCTACAGATAATACCCTGGCTGCTGTCTTAACCCAAGAAGACTCTGATAAACATGAGCTACCAATTGCCTTCATGAGCTATATCCTGAAGAATCATGAGCTAAAATACACCATGATGGAGAAGCATGCTTTTGCAGTAGTCAAGGCTGTCAAGCAGTTCCGTTTCTATATCCTCAACTCTCACTCTATGGTGCTGGTTCCAGATACAACTGTTAAGTCAATTCTTACACAGCAAGAATTTGGGTCCAAGAGAGGAAACTGGGTGGCTAAAGTCCAGGAGTATGACATTGATATCAAACCGACCAAGCTGGTTCGTGGAAAAGGTCTTTGTGAGCTCATTGCTGAAGGAGCCAAACATGAGTTGCTGGAGGAGAAAGCTGACATTCCTACTGTTCTATTCCTTAGTTCAGTCGATGAATGGTATTCTGACATCGCCCATTTTCTCACCTATGGGGAATGCCCCTCTCATTTAACTACCAAGGAAAAGAGGACTGTTAAATTGAGATCAGCGCAATATGTACTGTGGGAAAATGCCTTGTTCAAGCGTGGTTTAGATGGGAGATTTCTGAAGTGTGTGGACAAGGAACAACAGAGAAAGTTGCTCTCAGCTTTTCATGATCAGACATGTGGAGGGCACTATTCATCAACAGTCACAGCTCACAAGATACTCCGGGGAGGATATTACTGGCCTTCCTTGTTCAGAGATGCATCCAAGTGGGTGGATAAATGCGAGGCTTGTCAGACCTTTGTGGGAAGACCTAAATTGGCCTCTTTGCCTCTCAAGCCAGTTGTGATTGAGGAACCATTTCAACAGTGGGGTCTGGACTTCATTGGTGCACTCAACCCTGTTTCTAGTGCTGGTCACACTCATGTGCTAACCGCCACTGACTACTTCACCAAATGGGTGGAAGCTATTCCAGTCAAGAGCACTACTTCTGAAGTGGTATGCAACTTCATCAAAGAGAACATCTTGGTAAGGTATGGTGTACCTAACAAGATTGTAACAGATAATGCTTCGAACTTCTCCTCAACTGAGATAATGGATTTCTGCTACGGGTATGGCATCTCTCTGGCTCATTCTTCAGATTATTATCCCCAGGGAAATGGACAAGCAGAATCCACCAACAAAAATCTGGTGACTATCATAAGGAAGTTGGTCAATGAGTCTCAGCGAAACTGGCATAAGAAGCTTTATGATGCTCTTTGGGCAGACAGGGTCACACCTAAAAGAGCCATTGGAATGTCTCCTTTTCAAGTGGTGTATGGAGTAGAAGCTCAATTGCCAGTGACAGTGGAACTGCCAGCCTTGCACCTGATGAAGGCCATTGAGGATACTAGTTTCAGTGATGCTCTGGATAAAAGAATCATGTACCTGCACAAACTGAACGAGGACAGATTGGAGGTTGCTGATAGGATATCTGCTCACCAGCAGAAGGTAAAGGTTCTGTTTGACAAGAAAGCTAGGTTCAGAGAGTTCCAAGTTGGAGATACCGTGCTGTTATGGGACAAAAGACATGAACCTCGTGGCAGCCATGGAAAATTTGATTCCCTGTGGCTCGGACCTTTCAAGATAAGACACTTTGCTGGTAAGAACTCTTTCTATCTTGATTACATGGATGGTTCTCCCCTCCCACTTCCTTATAGTGGGCAGTATTTGAAGTTGTTCAAGTCATAGGTGACTAGGGAGTCCCTTTGTATATTCTGTACAGTGTTTTTGCTTTTCTGCTTTTGGTGTGTTTTCCTTCTGTTGTTGTGTGTGTTGCCCTCTGTATTGGTTTGTTTTTGACTCCTTTGCCCAATGGATAAGGCACTGGTCTGCTTCACCGAGTTTGTCTAAGTTCTTGCCTTGTCTCATTCCGAGAATTTATACCAAGTCATCCCCAGAAGGAGCCAGCTGTTGTCCACTCAAAATTCCCCGCTCTGATAAGAGTAAAAATTTCAAAATTTTGAGTTTAAGTGTTTTTCTCTGAAGTGCCTAAGTCGTGAAATTGAAAAAATCTGTGTTTTGGGTCATTTTGTGTGATTTTCGGGCCTGTCGGAACTTTTTGTCCCAACTGTCCCAAGTACGAAAGTGCACTCTGTTCCCCGATCGGCCGAAATCCCCGAAGCTGTCCCATTTTCGGGCCCGTCGGAAAATTTTGTCCCAAGTGTCCCAAAACTTATTGTGCGAGTTGTTCCAATTTCGGCCGAAACACCCGAACCGCGTACTACGCACTTTCATGTCTCAAATGTCCCAAAGTTAAAAAGTGCGAGCTTTCCAATTTTCGGCCGAAACTCCCGTGTCGCGTACTTCAGAGCTCCTTGTCCCAAATCAAAAAATGCAAGCTGTTTCAATTTCGCCCGAACCGGCCAAACCGCGTACTCCGGAACTTTTTGTCCCGAATGTCCCAAGTCCAAACGGGCCCACTGTTCCAATTTCGGCCGAAACACCCGAACCGCGTACTCCGCGCATTTTCGTCCCAATCGTTCCAAAAAGCATTTGTGCATCCTCTCCCTGTTTCACCCGAATCGGCCGAGCCGCGTGTTTCGCGCATTCGCGTCTCACATGTCCCAAGCGTACCAAGTGTCATTCACACTTAGTTTTTCCCGCTCACTCCGAGTATGATGCTATTCAAATTGGTGGTTGTGTATTCAATGCGCATTAAATTCATTCCTCTCTCCAAAAGGCTATATAACGAGCATTTCCCCTTTGCATTTTTCGCATTGCTTCCATGCTATCTTTGCTCGAACCCTTGCAATTTGAAAACCTGCGCAAATATCCCCTCCCTTTGCAAATTCCTTCCCGAGTCTAGGTTGCAGCTCCGAGACTATCAATATGAAGATCAAGTTTCAGGGACAGGAGCAAATTTCTCCGCTTGAGTCTGCTGTTAGCAATATTGGGGACAGCGAAGCTCGTCATCTCGACTTCGGTGATTTTTGGGCAAGAATGGCAGATGCAAACCCTACACCAATAGCACAAACGATTCATGATAGCGGTTTGGCTTTTGCCGGTGGTTTCCCAATCTCAGTACAGTGTGCTGATACAGTGCTTTCATGCGGAGCTCACTTCGACCCCGCTTCGAGCGAATTGACAAATGTACATGGGGAACTCATTGCCAAGCTGGACGCTGCCGCCATTGGCGCTGCTCTGAGGATTCCGGAGTTGGACAATGCTATAGTCGTCTCCCGAGATCAAGCACAGACCCTATTCGATCAAGACAGTGACAAATATAAGGCGCGAGTGGCGAAGTCTTGGTTGAAGAACCCTAAGAAAGGTGCTTCTCGCCTAACCAAAACCCTCTTCCGAGCAGATTTCAATGAAGAATTGTCAGACTTCATAATCCTGCTGGCTCGGGTTATGGGTTTGCCCTCCACCAATGAGTTTCATTTCTGGATGTGCCCGCTCATCAGCATGGTGTGCGAGGGAACACAAAACATCAACTGGGCAGAGATCATCAGTATGAATTTGGCGGAGCAGCTATCCAACGTTCAGCAAACAAAGAAGTTCTATATGACTTCATACCTGATGTATACCCTAGCAGCATCAAGGCAGTGGTTTGGTTTCTCCTATATAGATGCACACAAAGATGATCCAGTGTATGCCTATTGCCCGCAGTTCACCCTGGAGACCAGCAATCGGAATTTCAGAAGGGTCAATGATGCTTTCACCATGTACGTGGTCAGATTGCTCGAAGGTGATACTGCTAGAAGGTTTTCAGATGAAGCCATGAACCTGATATCGCAGTATGGAGCCTATTTCATCCAATTCAGGAAATTTTCCTATATCAGGCTTGCTGGCTATGAAAGCACTCCTCTACGGCTTCCCATGTTCTGCAATGATAAAATGGCCTTGATAGAAATATGCAGGCAACTAGACAAGTTGCACAGAACTTGCAGAGACAAGAAGATTTCTGGCTTGCACTTTCCCATCTCTCTGGGAAACTACACATGCAAAACAGCTCTGGATGCTCAGAACATAGAAAGAGCCCTGGTCCCTATCACTGTTCATTTCTTCAAGCCAAGAACCTGCTTTGACTTGAAGAAGTTTATTGAACAGAACATCAAGATAATCTACCATCATAGGGCAGATACAGAAGACTACTGGGCTGACTGTGCAGATGATTTTGAAGCCAGGAGAAGGCATTGTGGCAGGTTCTCCCTGCAATTGATTCAAGAACTCGGTCTGTACCAAGTTCCTGAAGGTCTCCAGGATGACAATTCTGACCTATACTCGTATGAGTATGAAAATGTGATTAAGCACACCCCTCTGGAGGACCTGGATTGGAACAGGAAAGAGAGGGATGATCTGGCTGAGATTCTTGCTCCAGTCTTAGTCAGGACTAAGGTCTGGTTCAGTAAGAAGATCCGAGAATTCAAGAGGCACTCAGGAGAATCCTCCTCCAAGGATGATTCGACACCAATAAGAGAGGCATCAGTTCCAAGGTCTGAAACACCAATGCAAACCCCTCCTGCCTCATCAGCACAAGGACCTACTGAATCTACTCCCTCTCCATCTACCCAGGTATATAAGAAGAAACTCAAAGAGGTAAAGAAGGAGCCTGCAGAGAATGACCCTCCAAGAAAACAGGCAGAGTTGCCTATAGGGCCAGAGAACATCATTGTTCTCAGTGAAAGTGAAGAAAGTGAGATGCCAACTCCTGCAAATGTTCCTGAAGATCCAGCAGATAAGGACAAGGAGGTCCAGAGCACTGAACTTCCAGGTGCTACTGATTCTTCTACCGCCATTGCCTCCAGTGCTCTACTCACATCTCAGCTTGAGTCAACAGCTGCGCAGACCCTGAGTGTCATGAGCTCCCTGTCTCTTGGTCCCCTTGCTTCTCCTGCAGATTCTTCTTCCTCTTTTGCTTGGGTGCAACCTTTGGTTGACAAAAGGAAGAGAAAATCCTCCTCTCAAAGCTTGGGACCAAATTTCGATGCTGTTGCAGCCTTGTTGGGCACCACTCCTTCTCGTGCCAAGAAAGCCAGAACCACTTCCAGAATAGTGTCTGATGCCCAAGGTCAGCAATTCTTGGAGATTGCTAAGCCTACAGTAGACAAATCAGAATCAGACTTGCTGGCATCTGACTTGGAGCTTTCAAGAATCCCTATGGGAGAGTCTACTCCTGAAGGTGAAATTCACAACCTCCAGGAAACAGTCACAAGAGTCATTGGAAGGGTTGAGAAAGGGCAGCAAACTATTGAACAGTTGGAAGAACAAGCCCAGATTCTCACAGGTTTCATCAAGTCTCTTTTATCTAAGGATAAAGTCTTGGACCCTACCCCATTGACTACTCTTCCACCTCCTGTAATTCTAAGCCAAGATGAAGTGCAAAGTATCAAAGATATGCACAAGTATTCTGTCTATGGCAGAGCTATTGAAGCCATGGTGGATGACATGCTTGTTGCTGGATTAAACTTCATCGATGAAGCTTTCAAACTCCACGAAAAGGTGAGTAATGTGCAACTGAAGCTCTCCTCCACTATCAATACCATGGATAAAGAACTAAAAATCTGGAGCAGTTGTATAGTAGACCTTCGCCTTATGGGACAGACAGATGAGAACATCTTACTGGCGAATAAGATTTTCGATGATGCTAAGGACAATCTATCAAAATCCTGGGTCTACAGCGTGGAGTGGAAGATCAGAGTTTTGGAGGAAGCTTTGGGAGAAATGAAGAACAGCTGGCAGAAGGGAGAAGCTTTCAAGACACTGGCTGTTGCTGCTTTCAAGGATATACATTGTCATCTTCAGGATGAAAACTCTGGTGTTTCCCTGTCCTTGCAAGAAATCAAAGCTCAGTTCAGAGCTTTTGTCAAAGATAATCTATTCAAGGAAAGCTCCATCTCTAAGGAAAAGATGAAGGAAATTTGTTCTCTTCAATCTGCCATTGAAGAAGCAAATAAAGATTATCATACTCACGTCGAGTTTGATAAAGAGATGGAGAAGTGTCTGGGATTTTGGACTCAGTCTGCAGCCAACACGTCAGTTCCACGTGGCAGAGACATAGCTGAGGCATTGAAGAAATTCAGGCAGCGGATTCTGAAGACAGTGGGTCCCTCCCAGTAGCTGGCCACCTGTCTCCTTCTCCTTTCTTTTCTCTTCTTCCCATTCTTTTCGTATTCTTTGTAATTAGTTAAGGTATTGCAATCGGCGATCCTTAACTATTCTTTAGTTAAAAGAAACGGTTACGAAGAGTAACTGACTTGTAAGCTATATAATGGCCTTTCCATGCCATTTTGCAGGGAGGAAGAACTTGGATATTTGCTGAAAGTGTAAATAGATCTTAAAGAAATCAATACAAAAGGGCTTTCCATTCTTTGTCTATCTAATTCTTGTTATCTCTGTGTTTTCCTTTAATATTGTGAAGATCATTTTGTTCCTAACTCGTTAGTCTCTCTGATTGCATACTGTTCAGTTTTGCAAATACAGTGATCTTGTACAACCAAGAAGGAACTTTGTGTCCTTGATTAATAAATCTGAAGAAGGTTATTTATGGAACTTTGTGTCTTTAAATTTAATCTCATTCAGCCAACGCAAATGATCTTGTCTTAAATTCTTTGAAGCTTCGCATACACGAAGAATTATTCTGCTATCTATAATTCTGAATGTTGCTATTCTGCTCATCTTCTTATTCCCTTTCCTCAGTCCTTGTGTAATTGATGATCCTTGTGGAAAACACTTTCGTAATATCCAAGTTTGACCATAAAACAATGTTCTGTACATTTGTAAATAAGTTCGTTTCTGAATAAGGGAACCTCTCCCATTAAAGAGGAGGGACTTCTTGTCCCCTGACTGTTGCTCTTCTAAAAAGTCCTATTTGACGACCAACAGGAAGAATGCAAGGAAATAGATGTATCAAAATGGTATCACTGCAAGTGACTTCCTTGAAATCCATGTAGAAGTAGTTATTTTTATCATGAGGATCACCATTACTTTTACACTTTTAAAATTTAGGTATGTCAAAATCTTTCGGAAATGGTTGTCGCAACATGTCCTTATCAAAGGGGTAAGGAAATAATTATTCATATAAGTATTCTCCACTATGTCCTATGTTTCTCTCTTGTAGAGTAGTAAGTGTATTCTTCCTCGAATGCAACTCTTGTTGAATGAGTTGTTCATTTGTGGGTAATAGCGGTCTATTCACGTTAACAACCTAAAAAGTTACATCATCATATGGATCCATGCGAAACTCACCTAATTTTGTCTTAATTCTATCCTTATGTACATTCCTACTCGAAGAACCTAAGTTCTCTAGCTTTTGACTTAGTTTTAGTATCTTTCATTGAATGATCTCTTCTTTGACTAAGGGATTATATTCATTGTCAGACCTAGGAGGCGGTGATTCCTTGCACTCATGTTCAATTTTTACTCTATGTGAAGCCTTAAAGTAAGGTTTTCTCGAATCACCTGTTGGTTTTGGTAGGTCATATTCAACATTGTTGTTACAGTTTCCTAAAGTGGAAGCATACCTTGTGTCAAAAGGGTTATCCATGTCTATAAGGGATGGTCATGGTTATGCTTCCATTTCATGGTTAATGGTTTTAATCACTGCTTCATACTCTTGTGGAATTATAGCTCCTAATTCGAGAACTCTTGTGAGTACTTGGTCTTTGTTATAATAAAGGAGCTCGTCGAAGTGAACTAATTCTAACTTGGGTTGTTCTTTGAAAGAATCAGACTCCTCTACACTATGATCAACCAAAGGTTCATTGTATTTGAATTTTGAAATGAGAGGTTCTAACTTATGTCCAGTGAATGGGTATGATGAGAAATTATTTTCTTCTAAGTTATGCTCATCTAGTTTAGATGTCATTTTCGTGATTCTAGGAATCACTAGTTGAAATTCTGCTAGGTTTTGTTTAAGTGTATTCAAGTTTATACGATACCTAAGTGTATTGTGATATGAATTGTTTAAATTCCTGCTATCTTGAAAGATTTCCTAAGTACACAAAATATGCAGATGTTATTATATTTTAGGAACAAATATGCAAATGCTCCAGTAAATCTATCAAACACTCAACTATTTTACAAAACACTATAACTTTAAGCTATGGATTCAATGATAGATGTAAAATTAGATAGTGACAATAACCTATCAATACCTAGGCCGAGTTAAAATATCAACAAGATCTAAGCACCAAAGTTTTAATGACGCGATCTCTCCATGAGATCTACTATGACTAGTTCAAACACTGATAGAAATCTAAGTCTTTAATAATAGAAGATGCAAATGTGAATAATGTAACAACACTACCCCAACATGTTAACAAGGCCTAGAATAAGTAAGGTGCTAGTATAAATATGATGTTATCCCGATATGAACAATGCAATATCAACATTCTCAAAAATTCTTAGATGTTGTTGGGACCAAAACTAAGTACAAGTATAGAAAGAAGTTTTCAATTGTGCAGGTGGTGTAATGATACAATAAGGAAACTTATATCAAGTTCTTGAGAAATAAAAACATTATTTAAGTGTCAGAATTTTATGGCTAAAATGTGGGCGGAGTAACAACTCAAATGGGAAAGGATGATGAAACGATATCTTAGCTATGAAGATGATCCTAAAATCAAGATCACGTGGTTATAAAATATATATGGACATATCCATGCACTTTAGATGTTTAACAACTCAGTTGCGAACATGGATGAGTGTAAACAAACAAAATAGTGGTGAACAATATCTACAAAAACACTCTCAAATGATGCCTTCTATTTTCCCAAATGGTCAACAAGAAAAAAAGGTATAGATCTAAAAATGTGAATATAAACTACGTATCACTTGGGCAGAGTTTTGCCTCATCTGAAGGTGGGAAAGAAACAAAGTGAAGTGATACGTCATTTAATTTCATGATGAGAGACACTTAGTTCTAAATTTAATGGATTCATTTCCTTGTTCGAAAAACAAGGTTTTGAAACCAAGCAAGTTATCAATTCGTGGTGGTTTGACAAGACTCAATAATGGACTATTAAAGTGGGCTCCTTAACAAAATGGATTACCTAAATAGATCACTCAACTAGGTGTCAACAGTTTTTCTAATGTGATATTTATTTTCTAAGGCTTGCTAAGGATTATCTGGGATTTATTTTACCCCCTTTTGTTACAATGAGAAACTAGTGCATTCAGTTGTATTGTCACTGACATCGCGATACAGAAAATTTTGACTCTAAACTCACAATGTATGACTAGTCAAGTGGGTAAGTGGAGTGCTTCCTATTTCATCCATAATGTTAAAAAGTGGTGGATTACTTTAGGGTTCCTAGAACCACCCCCATTGTTGTAGCTTAAGGTCTTTATGCCAAAGGGTTTATGTTCTAGTTGAGATGATAAGGACATACCCTTTTTTGAAACATGCAATACAATGTGTTGTTTGTGGTGTGTGTTTTATATTTTTTAACTTAATGTGGTTTTAAGTAGTACACCATTTTGCAACCTGCATGAAAACATGTATTAGCGGGTTTTGTTTTTTGAAACTCATTTTTTTGACAAATGAATTTTTTCCTATACGCGAAAGGGTTAGTAATTTTCCAAAAAGATCAAGAATATCGAAAGAGAGTTTACGTGTTGTTTTATATTCCCAAGATCGCCAAAAATGCATGAGGGCAGAGCATACACAATGGGAAAAACTCAACTATAAATATGTAATGGAAAAATACTTTAAGTAAGTTGCAAAAATCACCTCATTTAAACTAAATTTTAAAGATTAATCCATTATGAACGTAAATCGAATGTTTTGAAAGAAAGAGAATTTTTTGGAATCATTTTTGGTTTTGAAGATCTCCTATAAGATGCGAGGGAAGATCATACACACTTTGAATACCTTAAGCAATCAAGAAATGAAACACTTAACTAAGTTAATCAAAACAAGACTAAAGAAACCTACAAATAGTTGTTAAGAACCTATAAACAAGTTAGCAAAAACTAAAAACTTTGATCTTACAGCTCGTGAAAAATTTCAATTTTTAACACTAACACCTACGCACCTAGTCCAATGCATATGTGCCCCAACCACTGGATACATGCCCTAACCAATAGGTATGCTTGTAGATAGAATGTGATTGTGGGGTTTTCCACCTACAAGTCCAAATGTGAACAACGTAACAATTTGTAAAAGTTATGAAATGGGGTAAGAAAAACTCAAGAATCCCCAAAGTTTCAAACAAATAGTTCAATGGAGCATCAAATAATATATAAACAAGGATTAATTACTTTTGCATGCATTAATCTTGAAAGAAACAATTAATTTTAACATATCTGAATATCCTCTACTCTTTAAAGCTTTACAAATGAACCTAGGTAGATTCTAAGTAATAAATTTTGTGATTGTGAGAATGGAAGCTCTGCATAAATGGATAAAGAGACACATGGTTCCTTCCATTTACTCAAACTTGTGAGTGTAGTACAATAGCAAAGAAAAAGCAATATTAGCTCAATATAACAAATGAAGAATAACTCTAATCCTAGTAATAATACTATAGTTTAGCCTAGAGAAGGGAAGTGTTCTTAGGAAATGAGAGGGGGGTCTAGTCCTATTTATAGTTTTTGGTTTCTAAATATGGAATGTTTTGGGTGAATGTGAGACAAAATGATAGTCCAAAAGTCACTTTTTTCCTTAGAAAAGCTCAAAACATGATTAGGACTATTTAAACTAGGTTAGGCTAGTTAATCTTTTTTAGAGAGGAATTAGAGTTTCAAGAGGATTTTGAGAGGTCTAATCAATCCAATGAAATGGATTGTGTAGTCATTTTTATACCCTTTGATCAATATTCCAATCCCATGCACATTGGTGTATCACCCAGTGAGTGCTGGGTGCTCACCCGAGGCATGCCAGGTGTCGAGCCCCTCCTTTATGTGAGTTGTGTGAGAATTCATCATTTCTGACATAAGTAAATGCAGGAAAGAAAAGAAACATGCATTCATTCTAAGATCTTATGATGATTTATCATATCAATGCATTCATTCAGATAACAAAAGAGAAGTATCCAACAGAATACATAACTGATTCATAACATATGGGAAATGCACTAGGGTGTATGCTCATGAACAACATATATTATTTAGAACAGAGCCTTATTTTCATGTTAACTAGTTCAATAACCACATTACATTCATTAAGGCCATAACAGACCAAAATAACAATGTAGATCACAGTCATTCATCTGGAACCCAAGCTATGCTTTCCACATTACAAAAACCCATTACAAACCCATCCCCCTAAACATGTCATTTCACCTACAGTCCTCCTAACAAGGACCTTACCCCATAGAACCCACTATTATCTCTACAGAGCTTCACCTATCCAAAAACTATATGATACCCCTCTAATCCTCACTCTCTTATACCCAAGCATCTCTATATATAGCTTTAGCCTCCACCTCCATACCTTTCTGAGGTAACAGATCGGTTGTCAAGTGTCCAAGTAGTCCTCTAATGGAACATGCTCCCTTTTATCCTAACTCTCCATTCTTTGCAATGATGTCTTTCTAGATCCTTCCATCACATGCATGGAATATTCCTTTCTTGACAACACAACTACTAGAATGGAACCTTATCCACTCCGCATGCAAGATGGGCCACACATTTCCCATGTGCTGTATGGAACACCGAATATTGCTAAGTCCCAAAACCCATGTTTTTCCTTGTGTGCGCGCCATGGGTTCTGCCAAACCCTTCTAAAATCTTGTCCAACGTGCCTTCACCCTGCATGCCCTTCTTCATATAGGTCCCACACGCCCACACGCCTTCTTGTACTTAGCCAATATTTTGGGACCCAACATCACCCCACATTATTCATGTTCTTCATCCTCAGAAAAAATTATCTTTAATGAATCAAGAATAGCGGGCTCTGAATAGTGGGAAAAATAATGAAGGAATTAAGAATTGGGATAAAGAATGAAAGAATGGGGAAATGAAATAGAACAATGAATATTTTTTAAGGAGGAGAGGGAAATCCTTCCCTATTTCTACCTCTAGCTTTTCCAAGGTATCAACCTTGCTCTACGCTTACTGACAGAGGTCTCTGACTAGGGTGATCACCCCCACAAAACTTATTTCCTCCCCTTTGGCACTCATTATCTCAACAATACTCTCCATTTTTTTGTCCAAGTCATCAACTACGTCCATCCTACAAGTGATCTAAGGGTATAATTCCTTTAGCCATATTTTAATCGAGCCTTGCAAGGTCTCGATAGCTTATGAATTCTTTTCTACCTCAACCAAGATTGTATCCCTTTCTACCCTGTTCCCCTTATTCTTCTCTTGAAACTCCTTGATTTTCATTTCATGTGTAGTGACTAGGATTCTTGTAGCTCTATCTCTATCAGTGCAATTTTTCATATGCAACTTCAACAACTTTCATGGCAACCTTTACCTTTATAAGGAGTTTGGTATATTGAGCAATGATCTTGAAAACCTTCATCTTCTCTTCCTTTTCTTGGCATGCCAACACCTCTTCTATAGATTATAAAGTGAGTGGTTGTCTTTCCATCGCTAGGATGTGAGTTAAGTTCTCTAGGAACTGCAAGGTTGATTCATATTTTTTCTTGGGTGGTGCTAGGTTAGGATGCTTTAAAACAATAACATCTATAATCATTTCAATTTTCTTGCGTAATCCATGCAGCCTTGCCTTTTCTTCTTTTAGTTCACACCTTAACTACACAATGATAAGTTATTCTTGTTTCAGGTCCTTGCTTTTCTCGAGAAGCTCGTCTTCCTTCTTCCCCAACTCTGCCTCTAGGAATCTCACCCTATCATTCCTCCCAAAAATTTTGGCCTCAATATAAACTGAAACTTTGTTGAGTGCATTGTAGACTTTCTCATCTGAAAATTGTTGAGCATTCACTAAGGGATTTACTCCTTTCATCTCCAGTACCTTCATCAGCGCTCTATGACATACTTTGAACTCAGGTTCATCCACATGGGACTCGAACACCTAAGATAACATCTTTCTGGTTCGTGGATATGCGCCTTCTTCATCAAACAAAGTCATAGCCAAGAGTTGATATGTTGGTATGGTGCTCTAGAAGCGTGCACATATAACCTTGTTTGGTTCATTAATGTAGCCCATCCCTTTCCCTTGTGCTGCCATTACGCCCTTCCCACCTATTCATGTAGCCCTTGGGAAGCTTACCACCAAATTGGGATTCCCACCCATGCCGCCATATTCTTTTCCAATGATCTCTTCTTACATTTAATTCAAAATTTCATCTACGCTTCACTCTAACTCCTGCTCCAGCAAGTCCTTAATGATACCCACTACTTCTCTTTCTATGGCTTCTTCCACTTGTTCCTTGGTGAGGCTTGGGGTTCACTTACTTTTTGTGCTTACCTCTTCGCTCACCCCCTTTCCCTGATCATTTGCTTCCTCCTCATCATTATTATCTTCATATTCCTCCTCCTCAGATTCATGTGCATTATATACTAGATGGTATTGAACTCTCTCGGGCTCGTCATCATACTTTTCGTTAATGTAGGCCTATATGCTCTTTGTTTCCTCCAAGTCTTCCTTTACTGCCACCTTCTACTTCTTGCTAACTGGTGATTCTAGTATAGGTGATTCTTCCTTCTCTTTCTCCTTAATAGGTGACGTATTCCTAGGTTATTCTTCATGTGTGAGGGTCCCTTCATGCTCTAACACCTCTTCTTCCAGGGTATTTTCCTTAACAGGGGACTTCTTCTTGCATGCGTAAGTGTTAAGCTTAGCTCTTACTTACGGTGAGCCCATAGATTGTGTTTTTTTCACACTTGGTGCCTTCTTTTCCCCCCTGTGGAGTATTTTAGAATGGAGATATCACTCTCAAGATAGGATCCTTTCTCAAACTTAGGCCTTATGCATAGATATACCCTTGCTACAGCCCTTTTGGTGATCGGCAGTGTTATCAGCTTCATTATCTGTACTTTTTGGGAGAGACACTTCTCCACATATGTGTGCTTCTTAGGGTATATGAGCTTTTGACGTAGCTCGTGGTGGTATTGTTATACCTCACTAAGGTCGAACCTTATCCTTTTGGCCTCCTTAAATAGGTTGACCCCTGCTTGGAAGTATTGTACAGTGAAGGAGAAAGGTAGCTTACATCATGGACTCTTAGTCCCATCTATTAATGTACACCTGCCAATGTAGAAATGTTTATATACTCCAAACTCTACCTCTCCATCCACAATGGAAGGAAAATTCTTAGGGATCCTCCACTCTACCCCGAATATTTCATGCATTCACTTGTATCAATTTTCTAGGTGTGCCTTGTGAGCAGCTATCATGGTATCACAAGTATATTTCTCAAACCTTTTCATGGGTGAGGGATTGCTATCTGGATACTCCCATACGAACTTATCTGACCCATCAGGAACTCCAATCTCAGAGAAGAGTATGGTGAGGATAATTTTACTAAATAGTATCTTCTCTCCTTCCTGCACGCTACTTAAGATATCATTTGTAATAAAGGTGGACAAGTTATAGATGGTACCTTCTGAAATATTCTGGCATACATTTAACCATGCCTTGTTTAATTACGTTTGTCTTTCTTGATCATTAATCTTGGTGACTAAGTGCGTGGTCATCCTCATAATAGGGTCGGGGATTTCTGTGATGTCAAAGTACTATGAACCTATTTTGAAGTCATAGGAATCCATAGTTTTCTTGATGGCCTCCCTATCATCCAAGTTATCATCTATGGAGTCTCATTCATAATTGAGGCTAGTGAAATATTATATAAGCTAAGAGGTTATGCACATTTTGCAGCCTATAAAATAGAAGTGGTGTTTGTGTATGCACAACATCAACCACTGATATATCCACTTGGGATTACCAAAATAATGCAACTCATATAGTTGCAACAACTCTTCCTTCTCCAACTTTAACTTTGCTTCATTGATATATATTGGCATTTCGTCTGGTGTTGTCTTGTTAGTTGGATGAACTAGTTCAAATGCCATTTATTTCTTAGTAGTTCTCGTGCAATGGTTGTAATCACTCGTAGCCATTTTTCTAAAGTGTGACACCCACTCTTTCCCTAGTAATACTGCATCTGGGTACTACATTTTTGTAATACCATTCTTCATTGGAGCTAACAACGGACCCAATTTGCTTTCCTTTTCCCTTATCCTTTTGTTTCTTTGGCGAAACGGTCACCTTCTTTGGTGCCATGTTTTCTTGTTGGGATACAACCTAAATCCCTCCTTATTGCTCTAATCTACTACTCTACTCAACTCTAAGGCTTTACTCCACAAATAATCCTCCTTCCATGCGCTAACTGCCAAACCCTAACTAGGAAAAAAATCTTGCACAAGATAAAGTATTCTAAGAAGAACTCTCCCCGCACCCGTGTACTCCTTCCAATCTGGTTTACAGATCAACCCTATTCACGCACTTAGATCTTTATGATTCTTCTTCCTTCACAATTTCTCTGGATGCCCTAGTTTGCAAGTGCTCTTTCACTTCATAAAATCAAGGTAACTAATAATGTGCCTACCTTCATACTTATAGGTTTTTCTCCTCTCCAACAATAACTGCTATACCACCTACCGACGTACTTAGCATTAAATGTAACTTTCCCACTAGGCTGACCTTAAGCACCCTTACCCACGTGTCCAATCCTTCACGAAAAACCTTGTATAACCTTCTGGCGCATAAAAATCCAATTTGATGAAATACTCTTACGCGCGTGTCTGCAATGCCAAAGTCACTTCTTCTATCCTTTACCTGATTTAATCCCTCGCCTACCTCATTTTGTTCCTACACTCTTCAACCTTTGTATGTGGTAATTTTTATAGCCTTCTTAACAGCACAATTCATTATCCACCATTTCTCCATGTGCTTTCTCAACCTTATGCGCTTCCTTCTACTAGATCATTCAACTTTTACTATTGGATTATACTTCACTTTGCACTAATCCACCACACACTAAAACAGATGTGCGATCCTCTGCGTATACACAACCTTAGAAAATAATGTGGTTACCAGTGCACAAGGTGTAAAACAACACAAACGGAAAGGAACAAGCAACGAGAAAGGGAAACATGAGAAAAGAAAAAGCATACATAAAGGGAAATCCTAAACTATCTGACAATACTACCTTATTTAAAACACTAGGAAGGCTTATTTATAGTAGGGCATCAGCCTTCTCCCATTGAAATGGATAGGTAACTTCGTTCCATCCAGCACTTGTAACTAACATGCCCCTGAATCAAGGATGTACGATATCATGTAAGGTCTTAGCCAATGGACTTCCAACTTACCAGGATGGTGCATAATCATGGAATCATACAACAAGACCATCTATCCAACCTCAAAACTATTTTTTCTTTATAGGAATATCATGCCATGCCTTTTGCCTTTCCTTTTCTGTCTTCTAACTCCATCTAGAAAGTGATTCCATTTCATCTAACTACATAAACTTATCAATCAACTCTTCCAGTGCTTGTTCATCATCCAATCCTCCTATGCTCACTATACGTAATGATCGTAACATGAATTCAACTAGGAAAACAAATTCCATGCCAAACACCAATTGAAACAATGTGGCCTTGTTCAATCTCTTGTAGGTTGTCATGTATGCCCATAGAATGGATGATACTTTTTCATCCTATTCTTGTCTTCCGACATCAAAAATCTTGATCAACATGTAACTTATTATCTTGTTAAATGTCTCAAGAGTTCCATTCACTTGAGGGTGATAAGGGGTAGTTTTGTGATGGGCCACCATAAATTCTACTAATAGAATCCTAACCGTTTCTTTCAGAAAATGTGTACCTCTATCACTTATCAAGCTTAAACAACATCTATACCTGCCGATTATGTTCTCCAATAAAAATCTAACAGCTATCGCTGCAATGCAATCATTTGTAGGTGTTGCCTCTACCCATCTTGTCAAGTAATCAGTGCAAATAATGATATACCATGAACCATTCCTTGATGCGGCTGGTGAAACTGGCCCTACAAATTCAATTGCCCATTTTTAAATGGTTCAATGTTGGCTATTGGTCACAAAGTAATTTCATCCCTCTTTCTAGGTTTTCCAAGGTGATGGAAATGGTCACAGGCCTTGCAAAACTCAATACAATCCTGGTAGATGGTTTCCTACCAAATCCCTCTCATTAGAATCTTTCGTGCGGTAGCATTTCCTACATAGTGTCCTCGTACAACCCCACCATGAGCTTCCTCCATAATTGGCACGTGCTCATGTTCTAATACGCATCGGCACAAAACCTCATCACGTCCTAACTTATACAAATCTCCACTAATCAACATGTAGGGTGCGGCACGTATTACTAATTGTTTTCTCTCCAAAGCCTTCATCTCTTCTGGTGCCACACCAGTTTTCAAGAATACAATGATATCTTCCAAGTTTGAGGGCACGTGTCATAACCTAAATAGTTACGTGTCTGACATGGTATCCTCAATGCTTTTTTCATCCTCCCTTGAGTCAATCCTTGATAAGTGGTCAGGCCCTGAATTTCTCTTCCCTAGTTTTACAACCACCATGAACTTAAACTCTTGGAATAATAGGACCCAATAAAATTTGTGTCCTTACATAACGGGATTCTTCACCAAGTATTTTAATGCCATGTGGTGTGTACAAAATATAAAGGATGTTTGCAATAGGTATTGTCTAAAATTCTGCAACATGTTGATCATTGACAGTGCCTCACACTCAGTAGTTGTGTAATTTTTTTCTTCCTTGATCACCTTCTTGCTTGCAAAACACAAGGGGTGATCAACGATCCCCTCACTAGTTTTTGCTAGTACTTCTCCCATTGTTGTTCTTAAGGCATCAACATGTACATGTAAAGGCTTATCCGAAGAATGAAATCATAGTATGGGCACAATGATAAGTCTATCCTTCAAAGTGTCAAATGCCTTTTGCTACGCCTCTCCCTAATGAAAGGAATTCTTGTGCTTTAGTAATTATTCTAAGGGTGCAAAGATATTGCAATACCCCTTAATGAGTTTCCTGTAGTACCCTATATGTCCAAGGAATCTATGCAATGCACTTTGACTAGTAGGCTCCCGCAAACCCACAATAATTGTAACTTTGGCAAGATCCACTAGTAGGCCTTCCTTACATATAATATGTCCCAGCAGGGTTCTAAATGGAGTAGAAAAGACACATTTCTTAATTTTGAGGGATATCCTCTACTACCGACATATTTCAAACATCAACCTCAAATTTTCACCATGGTCATTCACTAGCCCATACACCATCCAGTCATCTAGGTAGACTTGAAGAAATTTATGGATAAAGTCTTAGAATGCTTGTACCACGATGCGCGAGAACACAACAGGTGCATTATTTAATCCAAAAGGCATGCTCATATAGAAAATGATTCCCCACTCAGTGGTGAAATTTATCTTTCTTTGGTCATCGTTTGCAATCCTGACTCAGTGATACCATGAGAACCCATCCGTGAAATAGTAGACATCGCACCTAGCTACTTCATCAAGAATTTATTCAGTAAAGGGGGTTGGGAAAGGATCGATGACACATATCACATTCAAGTTCTTGTAGTCCACAGATATCCTTATTCTTCCATCCTTCTTGATATTGATGACCATTGGGATTATCCATTTTGATTACTCCATAGCCTCAATGATACCAGATGCTATCATCTTGTTTATTTCCTCCTTGACTTGTACACGTAAATTTGGATTCATCCAATAAGGCCTCTTCTGAATTGGGCATGCACCTTCCTTCAACTTGATCCTCATCTCCCCCAAGGATTGGTAGATGCCTTTGAGTTCATGGTACCCATGAGGGAAAAAATCCTGGAACTCACACAATAGATTAATGACCTTTAAAACTTATTTTTTTGACCAATATTCCCAAATGATAACTTTCTTAGGTTCTGTCTCTGTCCCAATATTAATCTTATTTGTTTTTAAGGGCTCATGGTAGGCACCTACTCTCTCATCAGCACTATCTATGACTTCACACATACCTTCAGAATGGTTAGTATCACAACTTTCCATCTCTTCACCATCTAGTACATAGACCATGTTTCCTTTTTTCTTTTCAATGCATGCATGCTCAAGTTGTATTACTTCTAATTCTTCTTCATTGAGATGTGTCTCCAAACAAGTCTCATCTAGTAACTCCAGTATCCTATCTTCTGTAATAGCACTATCTCCCATTGTAAGGCACTTGACAACTTGCAATGCCTTATCCACTAATGGCTTGGTACTCTGATACTCAAAATATTAAATGAGATCATCCGTTAACTCCTGCCAATTCCCTATCTAATGGCGTGTCTCTAAGTGGATATACCATGCATGAAGATAACCTTATAAGGTGGAATATAACTTATGCACCCATAAATAAGGTGGTAAATCTTATGCCCTCCCATCCAGGCCTTCTCACAAGCTTGGATATGGAATGAGGTGGGTTCCTTTCCATGGTAGTCATGTATGATAGTGGGCATGTTACTTCTAGAGAACCTTACAGAACATGTGACTCTTACCTCATGCCACTCCAAGAGACTCTCATGATGTATTTCCCACCAATGTGCACTATAGTCCCGAGCAAGTTATAATTGATAATTCCCCTTCTCTCATCATCATTCTTTCCACTGAGCCTCCATTTCTAGCAAGAAATCATTTAGGGCTATGCTCCTCTAGAGTAACTCGGAAACATATCTTCTCTCCCAGGTGCTTGCACTGAGCTGCACTTTCATCACCCTTGTTACATATCCTCTCAATTGTCTCCCAACCAACTCATAAGTATCATGCACCCAATTTTCACACACTATGCTAGTTGTATCACTCATCAACTGAGCATCTTCAAATTGGATGACTCCTTGTATAGGATGACTTACCTAAAGATCTCTGATGGAGTGCACATAGATTCTATCTAGGACCTCCTCTCCTAAGGTCTCAGTATAGGGTGTTGATTTCCCATCTGTTAAAGGGATGATCACCCTTTTTTCCTTGTTCTTGAAACTGATATACCCTTTGTTAAATTGTAAGTTGGCATTTTTCTTATAACACCAAGGGTGTTCAAGTAATGTTGGGAAATTATCTGCCTCGGCAAGTGCCAAGACTTCAAAGTCTCTAGTGAACTTGGCTCCTTGAATAGTGATAACCACATCCTTCAAGACTCCAATGGGAATTTCATTTTTCTTTTTCACCATATAAAACACATTCAAATATGGCTATAATGTGGGCCTTCCCATCTGATGCCATGAATCCAATGTAAGAACATTGACCTCCACTCCTGTGTTAGTGAGGATATTGCTCAGAAGCCACCCATCAACAATTGCATTTAATGTAATATATTTATCATATTCAAAAACTATGAGGAGGAAGGTTTGCATGTAAAACCTACCCCTTACACTCTGATCCAGAGCATGAAACCTTCTCCCATAGAAATTCTCTTAGAAAGGGAATACTATTCTCCTATTTTAACATTTTTCACACTTCCCTGACCTCATCTAGATCCTTCTGCAAAGCCTCCACATTCATCCTTTGCTCCAACTGCTTTGACTATTCCTTTAGACATTAGATTTCCCCTTGCAAACTCTGAATCACATCCATAGTCTCTTGATAAACTTCCTTCTGATGAGTAGGGTCTGGATACTTCCCATGCACCACTTCTTCCCTAACAATTAGTTTTTGTCTTAGCATCTCCTAGGCATGCACGGCCTCTACCCACTTCATCACCAGTACAAGTTCTAATCCTAACTCACGCACCACTCTCGGCATCCACTCTGGGTTGACCTTCTTTATGCTCACCATCCCAGTGCCTTTTTCTTTTTTGTTATGTTGGCTCATCTTCTCAAACAACTCAGGGCACTCCTCATACTTTTTTTTTCGCACCATGAGCACTACAATAGGTCATGACACTCACGCTTATAATGCTCTGTAGACCCATAGTTATAACAGGTTCATCGCGGTAACTCACCTCTTCCTCCGCTGCGGTTACTGCGACCATGAAATTATCTACAAAAACCTCTTCCATGCACTCCTCCATCTGTGCGTCCTTCATAGCAATGATCATCATCCTTGGAACTACTTGTAAGACTAGTCTGGCACACACAAATATCAATAAGATCATGAATCTAGTCAATCAGTTTACAATCCTTGGTATTATGGGTCGTAGACGTACAAATATTACAATAGCAAGAAACATTCTTGCGGATTACGCGTTGTAGTAGAGGACACCTATTTTCATCATGATACCCATGGAAAATCTCACAGTCAACTGCCATGGCACATATCGTCTTCTGAGGGAAACTATTATTTGCATGTTCTTCCACTTCACAGTCTATACACCAAGTACCATACTAATAACATGCATTGAATTTGTAGATAGATTCTCCAACTGCTTGGTCATTACAGGAATTTCAGCCTCAAGGAAAGGGATAACACCATTATCAACACTCCCAATAGCCTCAGCGTGCAGGGAGGCTTCCAAGGCCTCACGTGGTTCTATGAAACTCTTGTGTGACAGTTCCCTTCTAAATGGTGTTATCAATCCTCCAACAAACCATTGAGCATGTTGAGAAGGCTGAATGTCATAGGATAGTTTTGACAAGAGAGTCTTGAACCATGCATCATACTCCCACACACTCTTTTTCATTAGTTGTTTTATCTCCTTCACACTGCTAATGCTCTTTTTCTCAAATTCAGGGATATGGAACTATGCTAGGAAGGATTTCTTCAATGCAGTATATTCTACCACCATTTAATAGGGGTCATATTTCCAATACCAACTATATGCATGCCCTTGTAACGCTATTTCAAATTGACTTACCTTTCACTCTGGGGTAGTGATCCCTTTCGTGCACCATAATAATTCACACTTGTGGACATGATTTGTAGCATCCTCAATACCCCTGTAGTTTGGTAAGTGTAAATACATCTCAAAGAATACTTGTGGAGATGGCTGCAACCCTTATCCTCCTATTCTAGAGCCTTGGTTCCCTCCAGTGTTTCCTCCTCCGCTAGTTCCACTGGATCCATCTAGTCCTACACCTCATAACACACCAGATCCTCTAGATCCACTAGGTCTAGTAGGTCCCCCGGCACTTATACCACCAGATCCACCTCCTGTAGTCAAAACATTTCCTGAAGTGGTCGTGCCTAGTGTTCCCAACATCCCACTGAACTACATGCTGATGGTTTGTGATATTTTCCCACTGTTAGTCATGTATCATGCACCACTTCTAGACATGATACCCAAACCTTGTGTATTTCCACCTTGTCCAAAAATTCTTCCAAACATGGGAATGGTTTGCGCAGCCATGGATGTCCCAAATGAGAAATTATATCTCCTAGGCATATATTGGTTACTTCCACTAATACCAACCAGATTAACAATACCTCTTTCTTGACCTGAAAAACCAAGTGCAAGGGGTTGGTCACTAGGTTTGTTTAGATGTGCGTCGACAACTCTCCTTTATCCATACAACAAACTCTCATCAGAAGCTAAAGGGGATTCTCTCCCAAACTTTCCAATATGGGGTAGCATAGACTGCTCAGGTTCCACGTCCACTGCGTGAACCTCAATTCCTTCCCGTAACATCTTCCTCCATAGATCCATCACACCTGCAACCTCACATTTCATGAGCTTCAATATATTTGATTTGTCTCTCTTCTCTTTCTTTTTCAGCCGTAATCTCTGCCATCTTCCACCACCCTAGCTTCCTTTCCCAGCACTCGGAGAAGCTTAACTGGCCATGGGGAATGCCTCTAAACTTGGGGTAATGATCAAGATCTTCATAGCCAAAGGGATAGCATCTAAAAATGATCCTTTGGGATCCCTCAAAAAATCAAACTCAGAAACCTTTGGGAAAGAATACATAGAAACGGTGTATTCCACAGTATAACTAGTTAGGAATCATTTCCACACATCATGCGTATAAGTCATATCTACATCCTACGGGATCTGGTAATCACCTTGGGTCTATACACATGATCTATAGTACTAGCTTGATCTAGATGCATATGTTGAAATTCATTCATATAGTTCTATTGGAAGACAATAGAAGAACATCGCATAAAACTCATGGTACATGTTCTCTTCTACCCATCTGCATGCATTAAACTTAGGTCTAATGTTGAATCTTTTAACAAACTCATCCTCCATGCTCTTGTACCATGCTTTAACACTTTCCAAGGTCAGATATTTTCTCATCATGCATCACAAGGACCAAGATGTATGTCATTTCTCACAAAAACTTTGAAAAGAGGTCCCGAAAATGGAACCAAGATGTAGTAATTTTTATACCCTTAGAACAATATTCTAATCCCATACAGACCGGCCTATCACCTAGCGGGTGCTGGGCACTCTACCGAGGCATTGAGTCCCTCCTTTATGTTAGTTGTGTGAGAATACATCATTTATGACAGATTTAAATGTAGGAAAGAAAAGAACCATGCATTCATTCTAAGAGCTTAGGATGAGTTATCATATCAATGCATCCATTTAGATAACAAAAGAGAAGTATCCAACAAAATACAAACATTTTTCTTCAATTTAAGGAGCTTCTATGGGCCCAAACCATAACAATACATTTATTGTAAACCAACACTATATTTGAAAATAAATAAATTCTCCAATACATCAAACAAGCAACCTAAATAGGAAGCAACCTTAGAACAAGTTTCACCTCTTCAACCTCTATGACTGTGCATAGCTTCCAATCAATATTTGTCTTATGGTCATGGTATGAATCGGTTACAACTATTGTTTCGTAAAGAAACCTAGAAAACCAAAGTGAATATGTTTGTGAGAATTTTTTTCTAAGTTGCTTTTTCCCCTCAAGATCATTTTAAAAAGAAACAATGTTAAACCTAACACTAAACAAAAAATATGATTGTTCATGCACTCTTTCTAGGTCATACACAATAGTATAATTAGATGCATATAAAAAGGTAAAACATGTTAACTAAATTGATTTTTAGGAAAAATATTTATTATTTTCCCCTATGAAAGGTTCTTAAATAACCTATAATTTCTTTATTTCTTTGACAAAGAACAAAGAGGTTCTGCTTGCGAATCGCAACAACAAAAACTTGGGTAATTTGTGTAATCAGACTGGTAGAAGGAAGTTTAAATGTTGGTACATTTTTTTGCCATAGAAGAAGATGGTGAGTGTGATTTTCATGGCCATAGCTAGGATGCCAAATCCCAAACCCCATTCGACATTTTCTTAAATGTACATGATCACATAGACAAATACAACTAATCCACTGCATAAACCAAAATGCCACTAATTGAAAAACAAACTCTTATGTTTCCTCTCTATTGGGTCTTCCTCATCAAATTGGTCTACACCAAATGCTTGCAAACAAGGTTTGTGACCTCCTTGACCCAAAGCAACAAGGTATCAGGAAAAGAATAAAATC
The DNA here is from genome assembly GCA_019776745.2 of Taxus chinensis. Taxonomy (NCBI): domain Eukaryota; kingdom Viridiplantae; phylum Streptophyta; class Pinopsida; order Cupressales; family Taxaceae; genus Taxus; species Taxus chinensis. The sequence continues at coordinate 194,515,858 of CM034147.1, read as the reverse complement.
TCCACTTGAAAAGTTGAAGGTCTGGGGTAGAAATATGATGTTTCTTCACATGGGAGTTGTTGAAGTTGTGGAGCATGATTGCAAGTTAAAGTGGTAGTTTGGTTTTCTTTGTTCTTTTTTTGGGGACGAAATCATGGTCGTGGATAAAAATAACATTATCTTATTAATAGACTGGAGTTGTTGTTAATAGAATTGAGTTGTCATTTTTATAAGCATGTGATATTTAGGTTGCTTGTGATTTAAGAAAACTTTTACAAAGAGGTGCACAAGCTATATATAAGTGTATGGATTTACTCTTTGGAATATGAAAAAGAGAGATAATTGTATTGTATTCCTCATGACTAAATAAAGGAGAAGGCCGGCTTGTTTCTGGTGGATGTAGCCCAAATTGGGTGAACCATGTTAAATCTTAGGTTTATCTTGTGATTGCATGATTCTCTTACAACTGTTTTAATTCTATTTTATTTCTCATATGTGTTTTCAATCCTAATAGCCTGATTGCAAGTTAAAGTGGGAGTTTGGTTTTCTTTGTTCTATTTTTAGGGGAGGAAATCATGGCCATGGATAAAAATAGCCTTATATTATTAATAGACTAGAGTTGTTATTTTTATAAGCATGTGATATTTAGGTTGCTTGTGGTTGAAGAAAATTTTACAAAGAGGTGTGCAAGCTATATATAAGTGCATGGATTTACTCATTGGAATATGAAAAAGAGAGATAATTGTATTGTATTCCTCAAGACTAAATAAAGGAGAAGGGTGGCTTGTTTCTAGTGGATGTAGCCCAAATTGGATGAACCATGTTAAATCTTGGGTTTATCTTGTGATTGCATGCTTCTTTTACAACTATTTTAATTCCGTTTTATTGCTCATCCGTGTTTCAATCCTAACAGCCCGATTGAAGTTAAAGTAAGATTTGGTTTTCTTTGTTCTATTTTTGGGGAGGAAATCACAGACATGGATAAAAATAACATTATATTATTAATAGACTGGAGTTGTTATTAATATACTAGAGTTATTTTTATAAGCATGTGATATTTAGGATGCTTATGGTTGAAGCAAACTTTTACAAAGATGTGCACAAGCTATATATATGTGCATGGATTTACCCTTTGGAATATGAAAAAGAGAGATAATTTTAGTGTATTCCTCAGGAATGAATAAAGGAGAAGTTTGGCTTATTTCTGGGGGATGTAGCCCAAATTGGGTGAATCACGTTAAATATTGGGTTTATCTTGTGATTGCATGTTTCTTTTATTTCTATTTTAATTCCGTTTTATTGCTCATTTGTGTTTCGATCCTAACAACTGGTATCAGAGAAGGATTTTTTTTGGCAGAAAAATCTCACATGAGGGTTTCTTGTTTGAGTGTGAGAAATGATAGAAGATAACAAGTTCAAAGTTGAGAAGTTTAATGGCCATATCTTTCAGCTGCAGAAGATGCAAGTGGAGGATTACATATATTAGAAGGGTCTTTATCTACCGTTGAAAGGGAAAGCTTTAAAGTCGTCAGCTATGAAAGATGAAGAATGGGATGTTCTTGATCAGAAGGCACTGGGAACCATACGCTTATTCCTGATAGTAATGGTAGCTTTCAATATTTCTAAGAAAAATACAACTGCAGATCTAATGGAAAAATTGGGTAAATTGTATAAAAAATCCTCAACCTCCAATAAGGTATTTCTCATGATTTTTTAAAATATGAATATGTTAGAAGGTGATTCAATAAATGATCATTTGAATTAATTCAACATGGTTACTAATCAATTAAGCTCTATAGGAGTAAGTTTTGATGATGAAGTTAGGGATCTTTTGATTTTGAGCTCATTGCCTAAAAGTTGGAATACTTTGGTTATGGCTGTGAGTAATTCTATTTGTGGTTCAAACAATTTAAAGTTTGATGATGTTATTAGTGGAGAGATGAGAAGAAAAAGCACATGTAAGTCATCTAGTAATGCTTTGAGTGTAGAGAATAGGGGAATACAAAAGGAAAAATCAAAAGGTCCTGAACACCATGGAAGGTCTAAGAAGGGAAGATATAAATCTAGAAGCAGGATGGTATGTTGGAATTGTGGAAAAGTAGGACATGCAAAGAATTATGGTTGGTCTTTAAAATCAGGGAAAGATCAACAAGAAGGGAACAAAGAGGCAAACATATAAGGTGATGTGTTATAAGATGCTCTTATTCTTTCTTTGGATTGTAAATCATAATCTTGGGTTTTAGATTCTGGTGCTTCATTTCATGTAACTCCTCATAGATAGTATTTCCAAGATTATATTCAAGGGAATTTTGGGCAGGTATATTTTGGTGATGATGAGCCATGTAACATTGTTGGAAAAGGAAATGTTCAATTTAAATTGCAAAATGGTAACACTTGGGTGTTGAAGAATGTCAGGCATGTTCCTATCCTAAGGAGGAATCTAATTTCTGTCAATAAATTAGGAGATGAGGATTGTACGGTTATATTTATAACAGATTCTTGTAAAGTTACTAAGGGTTCTCTTATGGTATCAAGAGGTAATAAAGTAGGTACTTTGTATTTATCCACTGTTAGTACTGATCCATCTTCTATTTTAGCTACTACAGGTATAGACACAGCTCTATGGCATCACAGACTTGGCCATTGAGTGAGAAGGGGATGAATATTTTACATTCATAGGTAAAGTTGTCATATTTGAAAAACATAGACTTGGAATTTTGTGAGCATTACGTGTATGGAAAACAAAAGCATGTGATATTTCCCAAGGTTAGAGCTTGTTCATACAGATGTGTGGGGGGTCGGCTTATGTATCTTCTCTTGGTGGTTCACGGTATTATGTTACTTTTATTGATGATGCTACTAGGAAGGTTTGGCTTTTACTGTATAAAGAATAAATGTGATGTATTTAATACTTTCAAGAAGTGGAAAGATTTGGTTGAGAATGAAACAAGTTTGAATTTGAAGTATCTCAGATCAAATAACGGTGGAGAGTACTGCAACAATGAATTTAATAACTATTGTTCATAGAATGGAATCCGTAGGGTAAAGATGGTTCCAAGAACACCACAACATAATGGTGTGTCAGAAAGGATGAACAAGACTATCATGGAGCATGCAAGGAGCATGAGATTACATGCTAGATTGCCCTTATAGTTTTGGGAAGATGTTGTAGATATTGATGTTTACTTGATAAACAGAGGGCCTTCAAGTGCTTTGGAAGGTGGAGTACTAAAAGAGGCTTGGATCAGTAAGAAGGTACACTATTATTTTATGAAAATTTCTGGTTGTGAAGCAATTACACACATTGATAAAGAGAATAGGACCAAGCTAGAAGCTAAGTCAAAGAAATGTATGTTCATTGGGTATGACTCTAATGATTTTGGATTCTGGTTGTGGAATTTGGATGATAAGAAAATCATTAGGAGTAGGGATGTTATTTTAAATGAAATGGTTTTGTATAGGGAACAACTACATGATAAGAAGCTAGAAAAGTTTGAGTATGTAGCACTTGAGATAAAATATATAGAAGTGCTCAAAGAGCTGGAAAATAAAAAAAATGGCATCAATCCTAGCACATTTGGTGTTGATTATGTATATCAAAATTAGCAAGAACAAAAATATCATAACTCTAAAAATTCTTGTGAGACTTTCAACTAGGGTAAGTAGACCTCCTATAAGATTATCTCCGTATGAGCTTTACTATTGTTTATTGATGGATGGTGGAGAACCAAAACATTTTGAAGAATTAATGTAGGTAAAAACAAATAAAAAATGGGAGGATGGCATGGATGAGGAGATGGGACTCCTTGGAACACAACCAAACTTGGGATTTGGTTCAGTTACCTGCAAGAAAGAGAGCATTTCAGAACAAGTGGCTTTACAAGTTGAAAGAAGAAGAAGGTGGCAAAAAGAGGTACAAGGAAAGACTTGTCATGAAGGGATTTTTACAGGAATAAGGTATATATTTTGATGAAATTTTCTCTCTTGTTTTTAAAATGACTTCCATTAGAGCTATTTTAAGTTTGGTAGCTGTGGAAGATTTGCATCTTAAACAATTATATATAAGTACTTCTTTTCTTCATGGTTATTTGGAGGAAGAAATATATATGAGAATCCTCGGGGATATGAAGTCAGGGGGAAGGAGAAATTGATGCGCAAATTGAATATGAGTTTGTATTGTAATGCCCACTCCTCTTTTACACTTATTACTCACTGTTTTTTATTTATCATGGACTACTGACATGAAATTTATTATGTTATTTTGGATTAGCATGATGTAGATGGTAGAGATATTTTGACTATTGTATATATTCTGATTTTATATTATGCTTTCTATGGATTCTTAGAGGCATGGACAAAAATTCCATATACTAATGATGATGATATGTTTTTAGCATATATATATATATATATATATATAATAATTGACACTCTGAATTTTTTTTGTATTGACCATGTTTTGGTGTTTGAAACTTATATATGTGATCCTATTGATATTTATGTAATAGTATAATTTAAATGTTTATGAAATTGTAAACAAATGATAGCATTACTTATATTTGGCGATGATTTCATGTTATGATGATGTGCTTGATGAATTTTACATGTATTTTATGGTATAGACATATTTAATGTGGCCAGTGGCGAGGGCCGAATGAATTATTGTTTGATTTTGTACAGGTGACTGTATCACAGACAATACAAAGGGGGTAGGAGACCGACCATAGCAGAATATCTTATGCTTGCAACGATGGTCGCCATGGAAACTTTTTGTTATGTTATTATTGTTTTTGGATAGGATGTTAGGAGGTTCCCATGGGGAAGGGTGAATAACCTCAAATTGTGACCATGGGATTTGTGTGTTCCTTTCCCTTTTATTTTTATTAATTTGTGTGTAGGCATTTTATTATTGCATTATACTTTAATTTTTATTTTATTTATTAAATGTACCATTTGTTGTTCAGTTATGTATGTTAATTAAAGTTGATTTTTATATGTGACAAGAAAGGGGAAATGTATTGGGTATATAGTCCTTTTGATGTTATGATTTGAAGCTAGATTTTAATCAATTTACTTGGTGTGTACTCAACCCATCTCTCCAAACTCGAAATTTGACTTTCAACACAATTTTGGAGGCTTCTGGGACAAGTTAAGCTTGTCCCACACCTCTTAAATTCATCTATCGAGAATACATATGTGGTAAGTGGTAAAAATTAGACCCCATTATGTGATTTGGATGGTAAAAAGTGGATTTATTGCACTTTTTCTTACATGAGTTTTTAATGGTGTCCTTTTTTGGTATGGAGTAAGGATTAGTGTGTGTAAGAGGCTTTTCATATCCTCAACCACCTAATTACTAACCTTGGGTTTGATGTTTGACTTGGGGGATGTGGAGTTGAGGAGAAGTTATGTGGCATCCTACATGGAGCCACCTCACCCTCCTCTTCTCATTTTTCTTTTTATTCATGTTTATTTGATGTGTTTGGGGTTACTCATTTAGAGATGTTTACACACTTGGTATCTTTTGGAATTTAATTGGATGTTTTAGTTGCATATTTTTGGAGATTGCCTTGGGAAGACTTCCTTTGTTATGAAAGAAGGAAAAGTTGGTTGAATATTTTGGAAGCTTGTGATGTCAAGCTAGGGCCTTTGCCTTTTTTTTCAATTACTTTTTTATATGTGTCTACAAAGAAAATGGTTATATGGATGTGATTTGTGTTGGGTTGGGTTGATTTTGACCTTAAGAAAAGGTGTAGGAGATGGAATATGGGACCATTTTTAGAGGGAAAAAAATTTTTTGTTGCATAGTGGAGGGAGTATGAGTGGGAATTCCACCTTTGGGGAGAGAAAATGGTAAAATTTCTATACGTTGTGTTTTGGCATTGGGAGGGAAAAGGGATGTGTTGAGAAGTTGTGTATTTGGAGGTATGTTTAGTGGAACTCCTATCTCATTTGGGAGTTACAAGGAGATGGTTCCCATTGTTTCATTCTCCCTTGGCTTGATTTATAATCCTATGTGTTGAAATGTATGCATTATGTTGTATTTTGGTGTTGAATTTAGTACTTGAAATGTTGGTATGTGTGTTTCTAATGTGGAAGAAAACTTCTTAAGTTTTCATTGGTTGTAAACATTTTTAATTCTACTTATGGTTGGGGCTCAGGGTGCCAATGAGGAAGAAGGCTTCTTCTTCTCCACATTGGAATAAAGGTTGAGAGTGTGAGTGAGATTCCTAACACCCCCTCTTTTATTGTTGTGTTGGATTAAAGAAAAATAGAGGAGTTAAGGAGATTGTCATCTTGGAGGAGTTACCCTCATTGTGGAAGATAAAGGGAAGAATCACCCAAGTAATGATACCCCCTTTGTTGTAAAGTGAAATATTAAATCTTGTATGTCTCCATCTAGGAATGGAGGGCTTGTAAACTTCTATTTTGTTCAAATTGATTAAAGCAGGAACTACTATATGCTAAAAGAATGAACTAAGCTTCTTGTAGAACAAGATTTGTATTGTTATCTTGTTACAATTTTTAACAGTGTAATGGTTAGAAAATAGGACATGTGAAGTTGTAATGTATTTGATATTAAATTTCCTTCAAAACTTGTAAATTTAGATTAGGAGTGTATTTGATTTATTAATGGACACCATTGCCCTTATTTGGAATGAGAAATAGCTTATATTCAAACTTTAATATTTGGCTCAAAAGTGGTAATATGATGTTCATTTTAAAATATTAGTGTTCTTACATGGAAGTATACTATTGCTTTTCTTAAAATGGATGTCATTTGTGTTATTGTGAAAGAAAGGAAATATTTTTCTTATTAATTGTAAAAATTAACATATTGAAATGTTGAAATTATAGTCAAATTCTACACTAAGGTTATAAAAAGATGGATTTATACCTAGTATTTGAAATTGAAGAAATATTTTCCTTCCTTACTTACATTGGGTTAATTACAGTGGCCTTTAGTCTTAGTTTTATCACATCTATAAATAGATGGAAAAATATGCATCTACCTGTCTGTAATATATCACTATATAAATGAACTTGAATTAATGTCTACGTCAAAGTAAAACAAAACCTACAATATATATATATATATAATATATATATATATATATATATATATATATATATAGATACATACATACATACATACATATACATACATACATACATCATACATACATACATACATACATACATACATACATACATACATATATATATATATATATATATATATATATATACATACATACATACATACATACATACATACATACATACATACATACATACATACATACATACATACATACATATATATATATATATTATATATATATATATAATATATATATATATATATATATATATATATTTAAATTTTAAAAAAAACATTTGATAAAGTTGAATGGCTATTGATTAAGATTGTTTTCATAAATTGTAAATTAAATCAAAACTCTTGGCCGAATGGCCACGACTGCCTTTATAAAACAAATAATAAAAAGGGTGGGGCCTGGAAGAGGGCACCAACCCTATCCCCAAACCCATATATTAAAATATGGGGTGAGGATGGGGGTGGGGTCAATGCCCTCCCCTCCACCCAAATCTTAAACCTTGCACTGTCACAAAATACGCCACAGCCATATCATATACAACACCCTTTAAAGAGTTTTAAACCTCCAACGCTATGTGTTGAGTATTATTTATAGATGCGGTCGGCAATCTTCTTACTATAAATCAATACAAGTATATATATATATATATATATATATATATATATATATATATGATATATCAATGAATCCGGCCATAACCACGACCACCTTAACCCAAATCAATTTTCCATTTTAAACTCGTTCGGATTCATTTAAAAATATATGTACAAAACAAATGTTAGTTTGTGTGTGTGTGTGTGTGTACTCACATTCAATCCATTCACACCTATTGAATAAACCTCATTTTAAAACCAGAAATAAAATGGAGTGAAAATAATGCCCATACACTGAATAGGGTAAATCTCATAGAAACTACACAAATAACAAGTGATAACTATAGGAAAACCCTGGGAGAGGGATGCTAAATGAAGGTAAGAAACCAAAAATGTGTGTGTATCCATCCTAGATCTTGAACAACCTTCCATGGCCTCCATCCTCCTCATTCCTCCTAAACCTGCAAAAATTGAAAATGAGAAACTAAGTGTAAAGAAAAAGAATAAGAAGACTAACTCATAAGATATTTCTAGGGGTTCTGTCCTAACCTAAGAACCAATGGACCAAGAGATGATCTAATAAAAGTGGTGGAGGATTTCTCCCTACATCACTTAAAGTGGTGGGGTATTTTGTGGGAATGGATATTTAAATAAAATTGTATGGGTAATGGGTTGAATGGGGCCACTTGATGGTTAGGGTAAGCTATGACTTAAGCATTAGGTGATTAAGTAAAAAAAATAACATGAGAACAAAAAGGATAAATTAAATACTTTTGGGAAAATATGTAACTTAAATAATGAGTTATAAGAGTTAATTAATGGTAAGATTAATGAGGAACCCTAGAAGGGGATTTAAACCCGAAATGATTTAGAACAGGAATTAATAATATTTAATTATTAATCTAAGTTACAATAAATTTACAGTAATTATCTGAAACTTATGAAATGAGAAAATGCTTAATCTAGTTCTTGGTTACCTAGTGATGCAAACCTTTTTTAACAAAAATATAAGTATTCCGTAATTTTCCTAACTAATTATTGTGTTTTTATCTTGGGTTTTGTGCATGGAAAAATGTGGGTGTTACACTTTGATATCAAAGTTGTGGGTTCAACGCTTCGAGCCTTAGGCACACTTAGAAGCATTAAACCAGTTAACCTAGTACAACCTACAACTAGATCACAAAACATTACATGACATTTTAAAAGCGTAGAAGAACCTAAAAAACTGAAACAAAACGTAGATGGTGATGAAATAACTCTCCTTTTGATCTCTTGAGGCGGCATGTAGATTGGATGATGATTTCTTAAACATCGCATTAGACATAACACCTCCAAGAGCAGGTAGTTGTCATGCTATATTTGCATAAGATCCTGCTAGACATTATAGGATGTCAATGCATAGTTATACGAGGTATATCAGTGGGGGGACGAGCTAGCCAACATGACAGAGAAGCCTTCAGTAGACAGTTCAACATCCCTTCACTGACACAATGAGAAGCATGGAGTAGAGAACTCCCATATGCAGAGTCAGCTAGATACCAGATTCACCACAGAGGGAACATAGGGAGATCAGGGCTACAAGACAGAGGGATAGATGTAGGAGCTCTTAAGTTGAGGGTTGAACATGTAGAGAGACCTAAGGGTCGATATAGACATGAAAATACAACTCATATCAAGGAGATCTTAACGCTATGCTTATCTCATTCTATGGTGGTGATACATAAGGATTTCAGGCAGAGGCTTGGTTTGTGAGCTTGAGTAGATGCTTTGAGCTATGTTCCCATGTACTAGAAACTCAAAGGATCATGCTACGTAATTCATCTTATGAGATATGAAGCATGTGTTTGGTGAAGGACTAAGGAGTAGATGCTCCATGTAGAATCAGAGACTATTACTTAGGAGCTCTTCGAATGAGCGGTTCATGACTATATACATATCCAGGAGGTTTATTCAGTAGAGGATCAATGAGTTTCATGACCTACGACCAGACATCCATGATAGTAGCTTAGTATGAGAGTCGAGTTTCTTGATTTTCTTTAGTATGTTGAATACATGCAAGATGAGCAGGTTAGGATTCATAGGTTCATTCCAGGGCCTTGAAATTAGATCTAGGAGGTGCAATACACATTCATTTTCCACAAAACTTAGTTGAGGCCTTTGAGAAGGCCTACATTGTAACAGGATACCAGGGGGAAGACACAGAAATCTAGAGATAGAGTTAGGAGACATATTCATAGCATATGTCAGGATAGTACATCAAGGGGGTAAACTCCACCTCCTTATGGTGGACATGGTTCAACACAATCCTCCTTTCAGGCTACCACAAACAACCACCTTAATAATAGCAGCAATAGCAAATTCGACAATCCTTTTAGGCCTCCATAGAGATAGGATGCACATAGAGGATGTAGCATGGGTCACTGCCACCTAGAGGACTCAGTTAGGCATAAAGGCTCCACCCAGGTCTCAATAAGTCAGGAGCACATCCACAGTAGTCACAAATAGTCCATGGTGGGATCATCGGGTTCTACTGAGGGACTAGAATGGACTTCCCAGAGCTCACTGGAGGGGACCAAGTACTTGTTATGGATCCAGTGTAGAGGGGAACCATTGGAAAGAGTTTCCACAAAACCCTGTTAATCATGGAGTAAGGTAGCATATTTAAGAGCCTACAATCAGTGATATGGGACGCATTCCATCAGATTTATGCATTGATCGAGGACTGTTAGAAAAAGCATTAGGGTACAGTGATTGAAGACTATAGGTAGTAGTTGGTTACGATCCCTACATCTATATTGTTTGATTTTGGATCTTCTTATTTATTTATTGCACCATAATTAGTAGAGTGATGCAAGCTAGTGGCAGTTAGGAAGGGCCTTAGTTGGGATGTTGAGATGGTTTATTGGAGCCATGCTCTCATTTGAATCCTGTAGTTAAGAAGTGCATAGTGGACCTAGGACCCTTCACCACAACCTTAGATCTTTGTAATCTTTCCTTTAGGTTCATATGGAGTTCATCTCAGGCATGGATTAGTTAGTTGTACATAGAGCTACGAGTAAATTATTACAACAAGGTTATATCTTTTGTATACGATTTGGAGTAAGGGACTATCATATTTGGAGTTAGGATATCCCTCTATATTCGCACCATATCCACTATGCAGCTAAAACAGTGTGCACGTCAGGGATGTTAGTTTTATGCCATCACTGTTACTGACAGATCAGAGGATGAGACCAGTAGACCATCACTTGATGATCATCATATTTTTAGGGAGCTTTGCAGATGTTTTTCCTAGGTGAATTTCTTGGGTTACCCTCCCCTGTGTGAGGATAGACTTTCACATTGATTTGGTTCCTGGAGAACGGAGCCTATCTAATATGTGACTCCATATAGGATGACCATTTTTGACCTATGTGAGCTCGAGTTTTACAGTTAGAGGGCCTTCATGAGAAAGGCCTAATCCATGTCCTACTATATCTCCTTGGGGTACAGCAGTGATTTTTGTGAAGAAGAAGGATGAATCTTTGAGTTTGTGTGCTAACTATAAACAACTGAACAAAGTAAAAATTAAGAATTGTTACCCTCTTCCACACATCAATGATTTTTTTGATCAGTTGAAGGGGGATAATTTATTTTCCATTTATCAGCAGTGAAGGATTGTGGAGGAATATATTCCCAAGATAGTGTTTCGCAGTTGATATGGCCACTATGATTTCACAATTGTGCCATTTGGTCTGACAAATGCCCCTACAATATTTATGAGTTTGATGAATGGGATATTTAGGATATTTCTAGATCGTTTTGTGCTCGTGTTCATAGATGATATTTTGATTGACTCACATACATGTGGGGAGAATGTGGAGCACCTTCTTCAAGTTCTGTAGTCTCTTCATGAGTAGCCATTATATGGAAACCTAGAGAAGTGTACATTATTCTAGAAAGAGGTCTAGTATTTAGGTCACATTATTTCTGAGGAAGGTATCATAGTCAATATTCCAATATTAGAGTTATCACGGATTGGCTGATGCTAAACATTTTGACTGAGGTGCGTAGTTTCATGGGATTGAGAGGTTATTATAGGAGGTTTGCTTATGATTTGTCTTGTATTATGCATCCCATCACTTCCCTTTAGCGAAAAGGGAAGAAGTTTGTTTGGTCAAATAGATATTATTAGGCCTTCAAGACATTAAAGGAATGCCTTATGACAACACCTATTCTTGCAGTACCAGATCACCAGAGATATTTATTCGTATACATAGATGCTTCACTGGCAGGGATAGAAGGGTTATTAATGTTGGATGTATGTGTATTAACTTTTGAGTCTCATAAACTCAACGATTATGAGCTCAATTACTTTACTCATGACCTTGAGCTTGCAGCAGTTTTGCATGCTTTGGTATGTTATCAAAATTTATTATTAGGTAGGAGGTTTAATCTTAGTTCAAATCACTTGAGCCTTCAACACCTCTTCACATATCCCAATCTCAATTCCCATCAACGACATTGGATGGAGCTTCTTTATGAGTATGATATGGAGATAGAGCACGGGAAAGGGAAGGAGAATGTGGTTGCAGATGCCTTGAGTCATCAGAGGAATTTTTTCATGGTGATATTGGTTAGTACAGACTTGAGGACAGGGATCTTACAACAGCTTCCACATGAGAGCTTCTACCTTTCAGTTAGAGCAATGATCGAGTCTCAGAGACCCCTTAAGTGAAACTTTGATGGATGTACCCTACAGTCAATGGACTTCTCAGACACAGGGGTCAGATTTATGTACCCAGAAATGGAGGATTTCAATAGGACATCATTGTAGAGGCATATAGTACACCTTATTCAGCCCATCTAGGGGTGAAGAATATGTACGCCGCTTTGAAATAATTGTATCATTGCAGAGGGCTACAGAGAGATGTAGCTCATTTTGTGTCTCGTTGTTTAGATTGTTAGAAGGTGAAGGCCAAGCATTAGCATCCAGTCGGCCTTCTATATCCTCATGGCATACCAAATTGGAAATGTGACACCATTTCCATGGATTACATTATAGGGCTACCGATGTTATGATATCACCACGATGCCATTATGGTTACAGTTGATAAATTGACAAAATAAGCTCATTTTTCTCCAGTGAAGAAGACTTATGCAGTGAGTGTAGTAGCGTGAGTGTACTTGGATGAGATTTTCAGACTTCACAGGATTCTGGGGAAGATCCTTTTTGACCATGATCCCTTGTACGCCTCTCACTTTTGGACTACCATACAATGTTCTCTCGGGACAAATATCAGTTTCAGTACAACCTATCACCTTGAAACAGATGAACAAACTAAGTGGGTGAATTGAATCTTAGAGGACATGCTTAAGATGTACATCATGGATCATCAGTCAAGATGAGAGGGGTACTTGTACTTGGTTGAGTTTTCTTATAACAACAACTTTCATATTTCTATTGGTATGGCTCCATTTCAGGCACTATATGATAAGGAGTGTAGGACACCGCTGATTTGGGACAAGTTAGAGGACAAGGTATCTCTTGGGCCAACTTTAATATAGGATATGGAGCATTAAGTTGTTTTGATTAGAAAGAGTTTGTAGGAGGCTCAAGATAGGTAGAAGAAATATTAAGATCAGAGGTGAGTTGACAATAATTTCAAGGTGGGAATGAAGGTGTTTCTCCATGTTAGGCCTCATAAGATCCCTATCTATTACGGAAAATAATCTAAGTTAGCTCCTATATTTGTTGGACTCTTTGAAATCTTGGAGTGGATCACTCCCTTAGCCTATCGTCTAGAATTTCCACCCATCTTATCTCACGTCCACAATGTGTTTCATGTTTCTATTATTAGCAGATTATATCCTTCTCATGTATTGGATTAGACCACATTGCAGGTGCAAGAGCAGGGGTAGGTGACTGTGGAGTCCGTGCGTGTCATAGAGCATAAGACCCTAGGCCTTTAAGGCTATGAGATTGATCAGCTGAGATTCCAATGGGATAGGTATGACAAGCTAACATCCACTTGAAGGATGCTACTTTGTTACAGGCCCAAATTCAACACCTATTTCAGTTACTTCCAAGAGGAAGTCTAGTGTAAGGGGAGGGGGATGTAGTGCCCACTCCTTTTAAACACTTATTACTCAATCATTTTTATTTATATTGGACTATTCACATGGACCTTATTGTGTTATTTTAGATTAACATGATGTAGATGGTAGAGATATTCTGACTATTGATATGTTATTATTTATATTATGTTTATCTGGATTCTTAGAGGCATCGATAGACATTTTGTATTGTGATGATGATGTGTGGTTAGCTTACGTATTTATATACTAACTCTATGAATTATTGTCGTATTGACCATGTTTTGGTTTTGAACTAATCTTGTGATCTTACTAATATTGATGTAATGGTAGAATTGAAATGTTTATGAAATTATAAACGAATAATAGCATTTCTTAGCTTTGATGATGATTTCGTGTTATGATTTTTTTTTTGATGGATGTGTATATATTTTATTGATGATATAATTAATGTGTCCATGATGTTGAATGTCATATTGTTTAAGTTTGTTGGTGATTATCAAAACAAACAAGGGGGGTAGGAGACAAACTATAGCAGAATATCTTATGGTTGCAACGATGGTCACCATGACAACTTTGTGTTATGTTATTGATGTATGTGTTTAGAATGTAAGGAGATCCTTGTACTTACCCAAAATTGTAGGGTACTACTCCATCGGAACAATGTTACAAAATCTCCAATGATGATACAGGTCTCCTCGCAAGGTGCTCAGGATTCAGAAAATCCCTCCAAATGTACATTAACATCTCGCATGCCCCACTTAGCCTCAATGTGCTAAGTTTCGCTCTCCAACCTTTCTTTTCTTTGTGTTTTGGTCTTCAGTGATGAAACCACTGCCCTACCTAGGCGGTGGTCCTGTAACCGCCACCCTGCTCAAGGTGGCGGTCATTCACGTGTTTTTCCAGAACGTTCCTTTTTTCGTGACTCACGTAAAATTTCAATGTTTACCATCTTTTTTTTCACTGCCTTTGCTCATATTTATGATTTTGGTTCCCTGGAATAGTTTTTTTCCATTTTTTATTATAAAGGAGTTCAATTTGGATATCACCTTTGGGTAAATGGGAATTCTATAAATAGTTGGTTGGTTTTCAAGTAAATGGTCCCTTAAAAAATTGTCTCTTATCTTCTCATTTCATATTTTTATTCTTTCAGTTCTTAGGAATTCATAGTTTTCAGTTGTTGCATGCATTGTTAGTGTTGTTTTCCTGTTTAGAAGCCACACAATCTTCTTGTGCTAGTGCTGCTACTGTTTTATATAATCAATTGAGGTAAGATAGTTTTATTTTTAGTCTGAAGCCATTAGAGTTGCAGGTTTTGTTCATCAGGAAGGATAGTTTCAGGTTCTGGATGTTTTGTGTTGTATGACTTACCATAAATCTCGCTAGGAATTGCATAAGACAAGCTCCGTTCTCTTGCGCTATCCCTCTCCTACTCGCATTGTATTAAGTCTACATCCAAATCTGCCATTGTTCCAATGCCTACTTCTGTTGATGCTATCATTACACATTTTTTTGGATTCACGTGAGCACAAAGGAACGAGGAGACCACACTAAGGGGACAAAGCTACACACAATCAGATTCACCACTATTATGCAAAATCCAGGTTCAAGCTTTCAAAGTTCTAGTTAAAACATATCAAATAGAGTAGTCAATCATTTCATTTCAATTAATCTCACTTTTGATATTGCAGGGGAAGCTATGGGGATTGGTAGTTTCTGAGAAACTATGATTCACTCCTCACTTTTGAGGTAGGATCGAGAGTCTTTCAAATAGATTAGATCAGTTATTTCGTTATTTAGAATAGATTTACAACTGCACAGGCAAGTAGCTATACTCGACTACTTTGTTTGTTTTGATTTTGTTATTAGTTTAGTTGTCAATTTCTAGATATATTAAAAAATTTCTCTTTCGATTAGATTTAGATATATATACGCTGTAGATATACGTTGCATAATTAGTCTGCTTTACTTTAGTTAGATTTATTTCCTTTTGTATGACAATCACGGGACCTAGAGAGTCCAGAGAATACGTTTTCAAGCCAATTGTGCCTCAACCCAATCTTGTTACAGAAATAACTGATATACATGAGAATATTAGAATCCAAGTCTTCTGAACAACAACAGACCTACAAGAAATTAGCCCACAGTTAAGAGGGTTAAACATAGAAGATGACAAAGTGTATATGTTTTGGTCAAACCAGCCAAACTACAGATTACCCTAGATAACTATCTGCATGACTATAGAAGGGCTTGAAAGAGAGCAAACATTCGGTTGTGATCCTTTTGTCCCATAGCCAGATGCAGCAGATATCCTCATTGACATAGACACTAGCTTAAGAATTCAAGTTGCCTGAATGCCTATAAGGTACACTGAGAAGGTTGCACAACTTTTAGTTCTAAATATAGAGGCTGAAAAGGCATATGACCACTAGATATTAGGGATTAGGAATTAATTTTGTACATGACCATAGGAGATCCACAACGACCACAAAATTATGGCTATGATTCACAGATCCCACAATTCAACGATTCCACAGGTCAATCAGACATAGATGTTGGTTTACGCACATTAGTATTTAGATCCACTACACT
The DNA here is from genome assembly GCA_019776745.2 of Taxus chinensis. Classification (NCBI taxonomy): domain Eukaryota; kingdom Viridiplantae; phylum Streptophyta; class Pinopsida; order Cupressales; family Taxaceae; genus Taxus; species Taxus chinensis. Next base: position 194,499,498 of record CM034147.1, on the reverse strand, counting down.
TCCACTAATCATCATTGCACAATTATCCTCACTAGATGTATCAAACAATCAAGCTAAGGATTTATAGACTAAGCCATAGAATCACCCATAGAATCCCCTATATATACATCATCCATCTTATGACCCTGTCTGGAGACATACACGAAACAATCCCAGGTCATTTTCCACGTATCTCATAACCTATAGATCGAATCACGCCAAAGCTCGATATTGATTGGAGCCTTCGAGCAGTCATCCTCGCTCACGGATATATCATGCCAGTTCAGATTAGGAGGGCCTTCTTTGCCTTAGATTCACATATTCCATTAGTGCGCATCGAAGACATAAGATTGCCTAATTAGTTTGTCCATACCCCATCCATATTCCATTCCCACCGGCTATCTTGGCATGACCTCGGGAGGTCGGGTGTAAGGAAGAGTTACTTTTATATTCCCATGCTCACTTGTCACTTTTCCATCGTACAGAATTGGTGAACCCAATGTGAATCGAACACTTTTTTTTCATCTTTTCCACCACATTAGCTTTCACGTCAGCTTCACCACCAAAATTAGTGAACCCAATGTGAATCAAATAGTTCTTCCTCTTTTAGTTTTCACTTCTTCCATCCACCTTCATTCTTTCCCATTATTATACGGGTATTTATATACCCCCCAAATATTTCGGGATACGATGCATATGGCAAATCTCTTTCAGGTCTTGAAATAGGCTATAGTCAAATTAATAGACAACCATCACCCTCGCTTTCTGCATGGGCTAATAATTATTTAAATAATTACTTATCATCTCAAACTCCCCCTCAAAGAACTAGCTCAAATTCTTCATTCCAGATTGAGGAGTTAGATCGATGTACATAGAAACCAGAGCGTTCATGTTCTAATAATATGATGTTTACTGGAGAATCCATTTCATCTTCTCGGGTCTTATTCAGACCATAGATCAGTAGACAGTCAGACCCACTCCCTTTTTTGGATGAGGAATACTTAGCATGCTTCTCTAAAAGCAAGCAATGCTTCCAAAACATGTATCCACCAGTAGGGAGCTTACAAGTACAATCTGATACCCTATTCCAAGAAAACACCCCCATTCCTCCACCTATGGGAAATTCCCTCGATGAAGTTTGGCAGGATAACGACCAATTCATAGCGGGCTATCATACCCCTTTGCAGCCTCAAATGACACAACAAACGCCTGTAAGGAAAAATACTGTGTCTTCACCAAACGAGGTCATTTCCGCCTTGGATGAAAAGGTTAGAGGGCTAGAACTTGCTCAAGAAAATCCAAATTCATACTTTGTGCAAGTAGGAATTCCCAACCCTCCACATCATCCTATCCAAGTAGACCTCCTCATGGGAACAGGCACGTTGCACATACCTCCACAGTATTCACAACAAATGCCAACTGGAACCACGTTTGCTAATGTCACTCCAGTGGAAAATATGATACCTCCCGGTCTAGTACAAAATAATTCATTCCTGAGCAATGCCCCTCCATACTTAAACATGTATTCCAAATCACGACAGGGAGATATGTTCTCTTCTCTCGGCATGTTTTCTCAATCACAAGGATTTCCTTATGACCCTACAAATTCATATGTTGCACCATACCAACAACCCATTCCACCTCCACCCCCTCAACAAATGCCATTAATGGTTGAAACCTATGTGATAGGAACTTGTTCAGAATATTTGAAAGATCCCTTAGACTTCACTATATGAAGTGTCATGCTCCCAGGACCTCTTCCCGATTTTCCCAAATACAAAGTGGAGGGAGACCGGAATGCACATATCAAGGCCTACGCCATAGCCATTTGAGAACTGCTCCCTTGGGATGGAGTTGCTGCTAAAATATTTCTCAAAACCTTAGAGGGTATTGCCCTCAATTGGTATTACAGAATAACTGAAGCTTCCATCCTTTTGTTTAAACAACTCGTTTCAGATTTCATCAAGGTTTTCGACATGAACAAATTGTTGAGAATAGGAATCGGTGAATTCTTGCATATTAAGCAAGAACACAATGAATCTATTGCTCATTTCATCCAAAGATGGCGTACAGTCCTTTATTCTTTGGAAAGTGCTCCAAACATGGATCAGATGGAACTATGTGATTTATTCTTTTCTCTCAGCAGAGAGATAAAGGAATAAGTCCAGAAGTTCCCACTCAAAACTTATGATGAAGTAATTGAGAGCACCCTCCGAATAGATCAAGCTGCAATAGATAGTGGTTACAAGATGTATGGAACAAATGGGAGGTTAATCATCCCCAACCAAAATACTATGACCTATCCTACTAGCATAAATGTCAATCAAGGACCTAAAATCCTTAACAAAAATCACAGCGTAACAACATAACTGACCAAGCAAAAAAAGGAAATGTTGTAAATACTCCACCACCAATTAATAATCAACGAAACAACAAATTTACCCCGACAATCAACTCGGTGGATTTTAATCATCCACAACAAAAACAAAAAAGGTAGATCCAGACTTTGGGTCCAAGTCAAAAATCAGCTGGATATCAAAACTAAAACCAAAACCAAAGATAGAAAATGCAAAACTTTAATAGTCAACGGTTTAAACAGATTTTTGGATCACAATACGTGCCAACCCAACAACTTAGGAAATATAATCCCAACTCATATTATGGTTTCCACAAAGTTCAAGGTCATGACACTAGAACTTGCCAAAATTACAATAAATTCATGCAACGTTTGCAATAAGAACAAAGACAACTTTTCATAGATATGTTCTTAGCATACCCTACATCATCTGTGCCAAATACTTTCACGGGGGTAGTTTCCCCTCAAAGCACACCTCTTAAGATCTTCAATGATCCTCTTCCAAATCACAATAACAATAATAAATTAAATCCGAATGGGACAAACAAAGGTGTAATGATAGGAAATAACGATCATGAAGCCTCAACTTCACTAAATCCACCTATCACACCACAATTTGGAAATCAGCTACGACCCAAGATAATAAGTTTAGTGGAGTTAGACACTGAGCTACACGTGGAAGCCATAACAAGGACATGAGAGTATTCCTCTCAGCCAAATCCAAGTTACCCGCTAGAGACAGATAACATTCAACAACCATTAGTAAAACCCGTAGGTGCCTATGATTTAATTAATGACCTAGCAAAGACCTTCTCTCACATCTCATTTTTGGACTTATTGAAGAATTATCCTGCCCATAGGACCGCTCTTTTATAAGCATTAGGTTTAGGTCATTTAATTAACATCTCTCCACCTCCCGAAACATATGTAAACCATATAGACTTCGATATTTACTCTCCAGGGCAACCAGACAGGGATACCGAGTTTATATTTGATGTAAAAAAAATGCCAACAGATGCTGAGATTGCATGTAGAGGTGATCCATCCTTACATTTACAAGTGTGGGTTTATAACAATTACATTAAACGTGCAATGGTTGATGATGGGGCAGCAGTTAACATAGTCCCCTTCTCTTTCCTTCAAAAGCTAGGGTATGGAGAAACAAATTGTTCTACGACTTAGAATACGCTAAGAGGCTATGATAGCCTTAAAGATAATTTTATTGGGACTATAATATTACCAGTCACCTTAGGACCCAAAACCATCCTAACTAAGGTTTATATTATAGATCGAGAAACCAACTATAATATGATCCTCAGCCGACCATGGATACATCGTATGAAGGCAATCCATTCTACGTTATTTCAAGAAATAATATTTTTACACTTAGGAAAGATATTCATAGCAAAAGGCGATCCTAAACCATTCGATATACACCTTTCTGATTTGAAGAAAAGGACAGGTGTTCACTCTGAGTTTGAACTCCCAACAAACCAACTTAACAAGCCAACTGACTCAAAACCAGAAGAAAAGTTGATACCTACAACGGAGTTAGAAGCTACGAACCTAATCAAGAATATCCTAGCCCTCAAGGATGAGACTAACATTGTAGAAACCGTATCATTAGGAACTACTGCAAATTTTTTTGAATTGCTAGAATAAGATCTACCAATTTTCCTTCCATTTGATTCTGTAGGTATGGGATATGCCCTAGGAGTTGGTTCTCTTCCAGCAGAAGAACTCTGCATGGTAGAAGTAACCAAAGTAGAAGAAGTGGACGTAGAAAATGTCCTAACATCCATCTTCCCAAGTAAATATTGGACTCTCCATTTCGATGGAGCCAGATGTCGTTATGGGGATATGGTAGGTGTGATCTTTACTTCTCTCGAGGGAAAGATCTTACCCTTTACCTTTAAACTAAATTTCGAATGTACAAACAACAGTGCTGAGTACGAAGCCCTCCTCCTTGGCCTCATCATAGCTAAAAGGATTGGTTTTAATAACATCAGAGTGTTAGGAGACTCTCAATTAGTAGCAAACCAAGTCTCTAAGGTGTATGAGACTAGAGCTGAACACTTACAGCTCTACAAAACAATAGTACTAGATTTGAGCAAAGAATTTGACTTCATATCAATTGATGTAATCCCATGAGAACAAAATCTTCTCATAGATTCGATAACAACCTTAGCTTCACATTTCACTCCAAAAGTGAGTTGGAAGACACCCGTTTCATGGTATCCCTTTGTACTGAACCATTAGTAATGAAAATGTCAAACCCTCTTTTAATAAACATCATTGAGAATACATCTACTATCTTAGATCACATTGACAGTGATAGAGCCACTCTTGATTACTTAAACACCTATGTAGAGTTACATCTCACCCATCACATGGTAGAGTTTTCCTTAATCCCACATTCGTCTTCTTACTTTGGAAATCCCATGATAGAGATTCCCCCACAAAAGGAGCTTGACATATACATGGTAGAGAATGGAGAAGATCTGGAACTACCTCCAACACCACCTGAGTTTGAATAAGGTAACGCTTCATTAATCGAGGAAATGATTGATATTAACATTGAAATGAAGGAAGAACCAAATATCTTGAAACTAGGATCTTTGTTATTAGGAAATAAGAGATAAAATATGCGGAATAATCCCTCATAGAATCGCAATAGTAGAAACTAATATGCAGAAATTATTACAGATCTGAAATAAAATTACAGAACAAAATAACACAACACAAAGAGACAGTATTTAACGTGGTTCACCCAATTTGGGCTACGTCCACCAAGAATCACTTGCTCAGATTTTATTACAAGCCACCGCTCTCTCAATACAATACCCAAATCCATTTGGAGCTATGCTCAACAAACTCTACAGAATTCACACTCGAATTCAAAACACATCTGCAATACATTTTCTTGTACATCTATCATATGCATAGACCATATAAATAGACAACTGTTTAAGTAGTTTGATACAAAACCGTGGGTATCAAAACCAAGGGCAAAAAACTGTGGGTATCAAAACAATGGGCAAAAGACCGAAAAAACCATGGGCCCAAAAACAGCCCATAACGGTTACCCATTACCCATGGGTTAATGAACCACCCATGAAAAACCACCGTAAAAATACCCGAGTGTAACACATGGAAGGTGTACCATACTCTAACATGAAAATAGGTTCCACAAACATAACATTTGTTAACTCCAGAAGAAATAGAAATACACACTCGAATCCTTAGATAACATCAAAAGGATTTTGCATTTAATTATAAAGAAATGATGGGAATTACGCCGCACATCGCAGTACATAACCTCATCACCAAATTAGATGCAAACCCAATTAAACAAAAATCAAGACCAATGAAACCCAAGGTAGCTCTCATGGTAAAGGAAGAAGTAATGAAGATTCTCCAAGTAGGGTTCATCAAACCGGTTGATTACTCTCAGTGGGTATCTAATATCGTTCCTGTTCTAAAAAAGAATGGGAAGATACGCATCTCAATAGATTTTCGAGACATTAACAAAGTGTGTCCCAAAGACGACTTCCCGTTACCATCCATTAACGTCATCATAGATGTAACAGCTGGATTTGAGCTTTTGTCTCTCATGGATGGATTCTTGGGATACAATCAAATCAGAATATCTGAATAAGACCAAGCCAAAACCACGTTTATAACTCCTTGGGGAACCTATTGCTACATTGTTATGCCATTTGGTCTCAAGAACGCTGGTTCTACATACCAACAGGAAATGACATACATATTTCACGATCTTATTCATAAAATCATGGAATCCTATGTAGTGTGGGCCAAGGCTAGGAAGCATTGTGATCACCTAGAAGTGCTCTACATCATTATTTCACGTTTGATCGAATACAGAGTCACCCTAAACCCAGAAAAATGTGTATTTGGTGTAACAGGATGGAAATTCCTAGGTTACATTATATCGTCATGAGGGATTGATGTGGACCTAACCAAAATCCAAACTATTCTTGAGATGATCCCACCATCAAACAATTTTGGCATTAGATCATTTCTCGGAAAGCTCGATGCAATCCGAAGATTCATTTCGGACCTAAGTTTTGCTATTCATCCGATCAATAATTTGTTGAAAAAGGATTGCTGCATTATTTGGACAAAGGAATGCCATGAGGCCTTCAAAGCAGTTAAATGCTTCTTGTTGTCTCCTCCTACATTAATGCCACCTAGACTAGATCATCCTTTGATCTTATATTCACTAGATACAAATATCTCGCTAGCCTACATGTTGGCTCAAGAAGACAATGATAAACGAGAATGTGTGATCTATTTTATTAGCTGAATATTGCTTGATTATGAAACGCGTTATACACAGGTAGAATGAGAATGCCTTGCCATAGTCTTTGCAATAAAATGCCTAAGACATTACATGATAACCCAAGAAACAAGGGTCATTGTGAAAACATACCATTTACAAACTTTCCTCACGCAAGGGTCCTTGTCTAAAAAGGCTCGACGCTTTATAACCTTAATGGGAGAATTTGAATTAACTTTTGTAAACCAAAAGTCCATTAAGGGACAAATCATTGTGGATTGGTTAGCCGACAACCCATTAGACGGAGGCAATCTAGTAGATATGGATTTTCTTGATGAATGCATATATTACATCAAAACCAAACCTCCTATCTCTGAATGTCCTTGGTATACTGATATTGTTAATTATATCATGGACCATGCATATCCAGAAGATGGTTACACATTATCGTAGCCAAATATGTTATTATAGAACAAGTGCTCTATCGTAAGGCTTTCAATGGAATACTCCTAAGGTGTGTTGACACAGAAGAAGCCAAGAAGATTCTCTACGAATACCACAGCGGAATATGTGGCAGCCATTTTGGAGGTCATGCCACTGCCCGTAAAATACATCGAATGGGCTATTTTTGGCCAACTCTCGAACACGATGTAGTAGAGTTTTTACGAAGATTCCATAAATGCCAAGAATTTTCCCACGAGATTCACATGCTGGAAAAATCTCTACAACCAATCGTGACTCCATGGCCGTAACTTCATAATCATGGCCACTAAGTATTTTACCAAATGGGTAGAGGTTATGCCTCTTACCACTGTACCAGGTGCTGTGATCGCCAAGTTCATTTTGAACCAGATCATTTGCAGGTATGGTGTCCCACAAATCATTATCTCAGATAATGGCACGTCCTTTAAGAATGATGAAGTCCGTGAGATATGCAGTAAATTTAAAATAAGCCATCATACAGCCTCCCTGTATTACCCTCAAGCTAATAGGCAAGCTGAAGCAACAAACAAAATGTTGAAAGCTATTCTCCTTAAATCGGTAAAAGAAAACAAACGATATTGGCATTTAAAGTTATATCTGGCCTTGTGGGCCCACTGAACCTCAATAAGAACACCAACAGGAGCAACTCCTTTCTCATTGGTATTCAGAGCAGAAGTAGTTCTCCCACTTAAGGTTGAAATACCCAGTCTCTGCGTCTCACTACAAGGGATTCTAGATGAAGAAGCTTATAGAGAAACACGTCTCTCCCAACTAGAAAGCCTAGATGAGGCCAGATTCAACATTGAATAGCGGCATAGAGTTTATGCTGACCGGATGTGCCGGAAGTATAACAAAAGGGTCTATGAATGAGAAATATATGAAGGAGATCTAGTTCTAAGACTAGACAGCCAGATCGATAAGAAGACCGGTGAAGGAAGGAAATTTCGTCCCAAATGGTTGGGCTCATACCGAGTCATGAAATACTATGGAAATGGTGCGTATCTCTTATACACACTAGAAGGTGAGGAATTTGGCGAAACTATCAATTCCTACACCTTAAATAGTTTTACGGATGAAGCGTCGGCACTACTTGTATAATTATATCTACATTGCATCTTCATGTAGTTAGGTTCATTATGTCCATTCGTTTCATAAAATCTTGTGATCAAGGGACTTATCCTCAAATAAATTCATTACAAACTTCTAATAGTATTATCAGAAGCATTTCAATCATACTTCTTCATTTTCATGGCATCATCAACCATTTCAGAATCATTTCATCAATTAAAGCTAGATATAACAAAGTCTTAATGGTAGCCATACCAAGGCCTGCATGCTTTTTCTCACTTTTGTTTCTTCCTAGGATAGGTGTCTTACCTATGGTCTGTTCTAGAAGCTTCATGGTGTCACATCTATCCCATATATAGATCTCTTTGGAAATAAGAACATACTGAAATTTTGCTCAAATAAATAAGTCACATGTAGATCAAACACAAAAAATTAATTTTTACACATTTCCTTGCCCTACCAACCTTCGGCGATGAGCTTGCGTCTCTTACTAGTGACATAGGGTTGGGAAAGGATGGGAATGCCCTTACACGCCTGTACCTTGTCCATGGTGATAAACCCATGCTTCTTACTAGTAGCATGGGGCAAGGTGTAGGGGGTTCTCTTGACACTAACGTTGAAGGTCATAAGCAAACAGTTCAAATAAACCTTTGAAATATTGAGTCAAAAACAAATGAATCAGATGTCCAAAATTCGAAGAGAGTCCAAAATCCTGAAAACCAGATTTTGTCAACCATATGGCCATCTATGGATCTAAGTTTGGATAAACCACAAAGCAAGTTACATTCTAAAACTATGGATTCACTTGAGTAGAATAGGTTTATAGCATCCTAATTTGGTTCCATCAAAGCTTTGTCTATCTCTCATTGCTACCATTCAACAAGTTTCATAGCTTGTGCCTTATCTAATTTGGTGATGAGCCCTCGCATCTTACTAGTTGCATGGAGATAGGAGTGGGGAAAGTTCATCTACTCATCATATCAGTTTATCATCTCATTTTGTCAAAACAAAAATGAAGTACCGGAAAAATGCTTATAGAAAGCCAAGTTCAAGATGACATTGTGTATGCATTATCATATATCAGCATCACGAAATACAAAAGAAAAGGAAGAAAGCATTCGCATCATTTGTTCTCCATTTGAATACATTCTAAAAATCATATAAAAACAACATTATGATTTACATGTGGAAATGAATCACAAAATCATAGACACCAAGATTCTGATCCAAAAAGAGGTATATATATATATATAATCAAGTTTGATGTACAATTCCATCATGCACTAGGCTTGGTCAAAATGCTCAATGAGCCCAAGAAATAAAAAATGAATCATATAAACAATCTAAGAGAGCCAAGTGGCCTCTCAACCCCTATGAGACCCCTCTGAAGGTGCACAACCATTTCTAGGACTCCGGCTATGCCGGCGCTCTGAGTGCACTGAGGGCTCACGATCCCGAATAGTAGATGTGACCTCGCTATGAGAGTGGCTCCTCATCAAGCACTCTGTTATCCTATACCTGGACAACTTGGTACAGAGGGTAATCACCATCTTGGCCACATGCCAGACAGGGGCAAAGACATCATTGTGGCTACTAGCTGGTGAACCCTCCCCTGCATCCATGGATAGCTCGGCACGGGTCTTCTCCATGGGGATAATTAGGGTATCGGTACATACCCGGTGAATCAGGTCTCGCCAGTCATCAACAGTCTCTGCAAGCAAAGGAGAAAAGTGAATTAGAAAATGATCAAAAAGTAAAACCAAGAATGAACAAAAGGAGAGATAGAAACTAAAATAATCCTAGCTAAAAACAAATATTAAGAGAAAGGTGATAACTCACTCGGATCTCCAGGCCTCCAAGAGGGATCCCTAGGATCAACGCCTACCACAGATGCCGCCGCTGACTGATGTCCTCCTCCGGTGCCTGGGGCAACATAACGTCCTACTACAGACTCATCCTCCCCACCTATGTCCTGAGAGGGTGGCTCCTCTGAGACTAGAGTCACCTTCTCCATGCTCTACTCTACCCTCTCGACCTGTAAGATCTCCTGAGTGTCATGCCACTTAGGATCGCTGTCATCCTCTCCACCCGACTTGCTAACCTCCATATCCTCAGTCTCCTCCTCTGTATCTCCCTTTGTTAACTCCTCATACTTAGAGTCTATATCAATGGGGTCATCGTTGCTGTGGGTAGGACCGGTGGTAATCTGATGTAAAGGTGCCTGAGGAGCACCATCTCTCCCTTGAGTGCGTACTACCCACCTAGCTACAATAGGGACACCAGAAGTAACAACGGTCCAACCCCGGCCTCTAGAACCTCCCCTAGCCTCCTAAACTAATCTGAAAACTAACACCACTGGGGGAGCATACCAACGTAAGGAAGGCCAAACTACTGAGGCACTCAATCAAAGGGGTGTGTCTCCACCTTCCCCGTCCTATCCACAAGATACCCTGTAGTAGAGCAGGAAATCAAAGTGAGGGTCTCCTCGCCCCACAACCCTTCCATGGCCTTATAAGGTGTGGCCTCTATATCATCAATAGTCAGGGAGGCAACTATCTGGTGGGGTTCTCTAAGCACCGACATATCTTTCCATCTAGCTACCCTCACGGCTCTGGGATCCACCACCTCTACACCTCTCCCATAAGGGATGATATGCTCATAGACCCAGCTCATAACCAAGGTCGGATGACTCAAATACTATCCCTATAAGCGAACCACCCAGTACAAATCATGATAGGTGGCCCCAAGAATGTTGGCTCCCTAGACATAAATCCAGCCATGTGCCTCAATCTGTGCAATAATAGGGGACCAACAGTAGAGTAAGGTGTCCCCTCCCTTGTCCCCGATCAATCTCAAGGCAAGGATCCCCATAATATCCTGACCAATCAAGGGAATAGGCAAGCTAGGAATGCAACGGACCCTCACCCCCTTCTTCGAACTAGTGGAGACAACTACGTCTCTCATGTATGTGGCCCACTGAGCTATCAAATCCCGCGATCCCACTGTCTCAAGTGTGAGTCGTCTCCCGATGATCGAGACTCCCAGGATATGGTAGAAATCCTCCAGAGTAATGGTCCACTCACTTTTGACTCCTGGAAATTAGAAAGTGTTCCGATCAGCATCCCAATATGAAAATAAGTCACAAAGTATGTGACTAGAAGGTGCAACATGTGGGACCCATGATAGACGTAATATGCCGGCCCTCTGAAGAGTATCCTGCTCATCCTAAGAAAGTGCATCCAACACTGCTGGAATCCAGTCACACTCTCTCTCTCGGCTCCATCTGATATATTCTTCCTGCATACACCCAAAAACACACCAAACGGAGTACGTTAGTATTCAAATTACATTGGAAAAATCATCAAAACATATAAGAATAATAAAAATGCAAAATTTGGCTCAAAACAATGAGTTTTTGGCATTCTGTAAAGGACCGCCACCCTGAGAAGGGCGGCGGTTCCATAACTGCCACCTTAAAGGGCGGCGGTCATGTCCCAAATTTTCAAACGGGTCACGTGCCCTAAAAAATGCCTAAAAACACGAAAAAATGACTATTTTGACTAAAAAAAGCCTACCCATTAGGCGCCCCCCCTAAGTGACCCTATTAACACTAACATTTAAAAAAAAATCCCCCCATGACAAAGATTTCATCATTTTAAGATTTTGGGGGTAAAAACATTAAATCAAAAAGAACTAACCTGTGATCTTGTAGGTCAATGTTCCGCTCGCAGAGGCATGATCACTATCTCGTCACGAACGTTTTGACTATACTCTCATCAAAAACCGTCACCATGGGCCCCAAAGCTCAAAATCAATCAAATCAACATGCGTAAATGAATAGGAAAATGGGCCCATTTTTACATATATAGCATCTTGACTCATTTTGAATGCCCTTTTCGTAGGTTTGGAGCATCGACGAAGGTAAGTTCTTATCCCCATGCGAATGGTAAGTCCTCACTTTGTATTGTTTTAGTATTTATTTTTTGATTTATTTTATATCTACACTTGAGTCCTCTTTTCATTTTGAGGGTAGCAGGAATTTTGGATGGCATCATTTCAACACACGGATGTGTCAAGTATAACTTCTAATCTTCCATTTCGGGACTGCCATACTCGGACCCACCGTTTTACGCCTCTTCATGGCTAAAATACTTCTCCGAGGGGGAAATATGTATGTACCAAAAATTACAGGGTACTGCTTTGTTGGAACAACGTTACACAAGCCCCAATGATGATGCAGGTCTCCTCATAAGGTGCTCAAGATTCAGAAAAGTCCTCCAAATGTACATTAACATCTCGCATGCCTCGCTTAGCCTCTGCATGCTTTGTTTTTCTCTCCCCCCTTTCTTTTCTTTGTGTTTTGGTCTTAAGTGATAAAACCACCACCCAAGCAAGGCAGCGGTCCTGTAACCACCGCCCTGCTCAGGGCAGCGGTCCTTCACACGTTTTTCTAGAACGTTCCTTTTATCACAACTCGCGTAAAATTTCAACATTCGCCAGATTTTTTTTCACCGCCTTTGCTCTTATTTATGATTTTTGTTCTGTGGAGTAGTGTTTTCCCATTGTTTATTATAAAGGAGTTCAATTTGGATTTCACCTTTGGGTAAATGGGAATTCTATAAATAGCTAGTTGGTTTTCAAGCAAATGGCCCTTCAAAAAATTGTCTCTCATCTTCTCATTTCATAGTTTTATTCTTTCATTTCTTAGGAATTCATAATTTTCAGTTGTTGCATGCATAGTTAGTGTTGTTTTGTTGTTTAGAAGCCACACAATCTTCTTGTGCAAGTGTTGTTACTGTTTTATACAATCAATTGAGGTAAGATAGTTTTATTTTTAGTCTGAAGCCATTAAAGTTACAGGTTTTGTTTGTCAGGAAGGATAGTTTTAGGTTCTGGATGTTTTTTGTTGTATGACTCACAATAAATCCTGCTAGGAATTGCATAATCCAAGCTCTATTCTCTTGTACTATCCCTCTCCTACTCAAATTGTATTCAGTCTACATCCAAAGCTACCATTGTTCCAATACCTAATTCTGTTGATGCTAGCATTACACGCTTTTTTGGATTCACGTGAGCATGAAGGAACGAGGATACCACACTGAGGGGACAAAGCCACACACAATCAGATTCGCCACGATTCTGCAAAATCTAGGTTCAAGCTTTCAAAGTTCTAGTTAAAACATATCAAATAGAGTAGTCAATCATTTCATTTTAGTTAATCTCGCTTTCGATATTGTCAGGAAACCTGTGGGGATTAGTAGTTTCTGAGAAACTATGATTCATTACTCACTTCTGAGGAAGGATCGAGAGTCTTTCAAATAGATTAGATTAGTTATTTCATTATTTAGAATAGATTTACAACTACACAGGCAAGTAGCTATACTCGGCTACTTTGTTTGTTTTGATTTTGTTATTAGTTTAGCTATCAATTTCTAGATATATTAAAAAATTGCTCTTTCGATTAGATTTATATATATATATATATATACGCTGTAGATATACTTTACATAATTAGTCTGCTTTACTTTAGCTAGATTTATTTCCTTTTGTATGACAATCACGGGACCTAGAGAGTCCAAAGAATATGTTTTCGAGCCAATCGTGCCTCAACCCAATCTTGTTACAACAATAACTAATATACATCAGAATATTAGAATCCAAGTCTTCTGAAAAAAAACAAACCTACAAGAAATCAGCCCACAGTTAAGAGGAATAAACATAGAAGACGACAAAGTGCATATGTTTTGGTCAAACCAGCCAAACTACATATTACCCTAGATAACTATCTACATGACTGTAGAAGGGCTTGAAAGAGAGCAAACATTTAGTTGTGATCCTTTTGTCCCACAGCCAGATGCAGGAGATATCCTCATTGACATAGACACTAGCTTAAGAATTCAAGTTTCCAGAATGCCTGTAAGGTACTCTGACAAGGTTGCACAACTTTTAGTCCTAAATATAGAGGCTAAAAAGGCATACAACTACTAGATATTAGGGATTAGGAATTAATTCCATACATGACCATAGTAGATCCACAATGACCATGAACTTACAGCTTTGATTCACTGATCCCACAACCCAACGAGTCCACAGGTCAAACAGACGTAGATGTTGGTTTATGCACATTAGTACTTAGATCCACTCCACTTCCACCAATCATCATCACACAATTATCCTCACTAGATGTAGCAGCCAATCAAGTTAAGGATTTCTAGACTAGGCCATAGAATCGCGCATAGAATCCCCTATATATACATCATCCATCTTATGACCCTATCTAGAGACATACATGAAACAATCCCAGGTCATTTTCCACATATCCCACAATCTATAGATCGAATCATGCCAGAGCTCGATATTGATTGGAGCCTTCGAGTAGTCATCCTCGCCGACCGATCTATCACACCAGTTCAGGTTAGGAGGGCCTTCTTTTCCTTAGATTCGTAAATTCCATTAGTGTGCATCAAAGACATAAGATTTCCTAATTAGTTTTTCCATACCCCACGCAGATTCCATTCCCACTGGCTGTCTCGGCACGACCTCGGGAGGTCGGGCGCCAGGAAGAGTTACTTGTAGATTTCCATGCTTGCTTGTCACTTTTCCTTTGTACAGTCCCCATGAGGGGAATAATCTCAAATGGTGACCATGGGATATGTGTGTTCTTTTCTCTTTTATTTTTATTAAATTGTGTGTATGTATTTTATTATTGCATTGTATTTCACTTTTGTATTATTGATTAAATGTAACCTTGTTATTGGTTAAGTATGTTAATTAAAATTTATTTTTAGATGCGACCATAAAGGGGAATTTATTTGGATAGATAGTCCTTTTGAAATTTTGATTTGAAGTTGGATTTAATTATTTTACTTGGTGTGTACTCTACCCATCTCTCCAAACTCCAAATTTGACTTTCAAGTCAATTTTGGAGGCTTGTGGGACAAGTTAAGTTTCTCCCACACCTCTTAAATTCATCTACCAACTATACCTATAGAGTAAGCGGTCAAAATTACACCCCATTATGTGATTTGGATAGTAAAAGGTGGATTTATTGCAGTTTTTCTTACATAAGTTTTTAATGTTGTCGTTCTGTGGTATGGAGTAAGGATTAGTGTGTTTAAGAGGCTTGTCATATCATCAACCACCTAATTACTAACATTGAATTTCTTTTTGAGTTAGGGGATTTGTAGTTAACGGGAAGTGATGTGGCATCTTACATGGAGCCACCTCACCCTCCTCTTATCCTTTTTCTATTTATTCATGTTTATTTGATGTGTAAGGGGTTACTCATTTGGAGTTTTACACACTTGTCCTTTTGGAATTTTCTTCGAGTTTTTACTTGGAGGTTTTTGGAGATTTCCTTGGGAAGACTTGCTTGGTTTTAGAAGAGGGAAAAGTCTGTTGAAGATTTTGGAAGCTTTTTATGACAAGTTAGGGCCTTTGCCTTTGTTTTTCAATTACTTATTTATATGTTTGTACAAAGAAAATGGTTATATGGTTGTGATTTGAGTTGGGTTGGGTAGATTTTTGCCTTAACAAAAGGTGTGGGATATGAAATATGGGACCATTTTGGGTGGGAAAAGGAATTTGTGCTGCATAGTGGAGGGAGTATGAGTGGGAGTTCCATCTTTGGGAAAAGAAAAGGGTAAACTTGTTATACTTTGTGTATTTGCATTGGGAGGGAAAAGGGATGAGTTGAGAAGTTGTGTATTTAGAGGCATGTTGGGTGGAACTCCTATCTCATTTTGGATATACAAAGAGATGGTTCCCATTGTTTTAGTCTCCCTTGGATTGATTTATAAGCCTTTGTGTTGAAATGTATGCATTGTGTTGTTTTATTTTAGTGTTTAATTTATTACTTGAAATGTTAGCATGTGTGTTGTATTGTGGAAGAAAAATTGTAAGTTATCATTCATTGCAAACAATGTTTATTATACTTTTGTTGGGGACTGGGGGCCAATGAGGAGGAAGGCTTCTCCTTTTCATTGGATTATTGGTTGGGTGGAGAGCATTGCCTACTCCTTTTAATTTTTTATTGTGTTTGATTTTGGAGAAATGGAGGAGCTCAAATTGTCATCTTGGAAGAGTTGTTTTGTGGAAGATTAAGGGAAGAAGAAATAGTTATTTTTGGAAAAAAAAAATGTGTTGTCTCCATCTAAGTGAAGGGTGTGTAACTTGTATTTTAAAGCTTCGCCTTCTTGTAAATGAATTTTGTAAAACAAATTTGAATTGGTTATTGTAGAAGAGTTTATGTTGGAAAAGAGGCATGTGAAGTTGCAATGGATTTGATATTAAATTTCCTTCAAAACTTGTAAATTTAGGTCAAAAGTGTATTTAATTTATTAATGAAAACCATCCTTAATTGGAAGGGAAAATATTATATTCGAACTTAAATATTTGACTCCAAATTGAAATATGTTTTCATTTTAAAAGACTAGTGTTCTTACATGGGAGTATACTTGCTTTTGAAACGGATGTCATTTTTGTTATTGTGAAAGAAAGGAAATATTTTCTTATTTTTTGTAAAAGTTAGCATTTTGAAATGTTGGAATTATAGTAAAATTCAATAGAAGGTTATAAGAAGATAGTTTTATATCTAGTGTTTGAAATCAAAGAAATATTTCCTTCCTTTCTTACATTGGGAAAAATGAGTGGCCTTTAGTTTTAGCTTTATCATATCTATGAATAGATAGAAGAACTTATAACTACTTGCCTATATTATTTCACTGTCTAAATGAACTTGAGTGAATCATTAAATTAAATTATATATATATATATATATATATATATATATATATATATATATTATATTATACTTATATAACTATATATATAGTTATATAAGTATATATATATATATATATATATATATTTATATAAAAAATAGGCATTTTAATACAAGTCGAATGGATTATTAGGAAGTTTGTTATATATATATATATATATATATATATATATATATATATATATATATATATCAAAAGTGTTTAAGCCACATGGAGCAGCCACGACTGTGTTTATACTATGGTAAAAGGTTTTGGGGGGATGGGGGGTGGGAGAGGGCTCCGCCCCCACCCCCAACCCATATATTATATGTGCTAGGATTGGGGTTGGTGCCCTCCCCTCCTCCCACCCAAACCAATATAAAACTCAAACAAATATATGCGGCCGACCTCTTATTACTGTGTGTGTGTGTGTGTGTGTGTGTGTGTGTGTACACATACACACACACACACACACACACACACACACACACACGTATATTCACTTAAAAATATATGTAAAACAAATACACACACACACACACAAATATATTCAATCCCTTCAACCCCATGTATATATAATTTAAAACCAAAAATAAAATAGGGAAAATAATTCCCTTACCCGAATAGGGTAAATCCTAAAAAAAATACACAAATACAGAACAATAACCTTGGAAAACCTAGGAAATGGATGCAAATGAAAATATGTAACCAAAATGTGTATATATATGTATGTGTGTGTGGATATACATACATTATATATATATATATATATATATATATATATATATATATATATTTCCCTATTTTATCTCTAGTTTTAAATTATATATACACAGGGTAGAAGCGATTGAGTATATCTTTGTGTGTGTATTTGGTTTACATATATTTGTAATTGAATATATGTAAAATATATTCATATATATATGTAAACTATATATATATATTCAATTACAAATATATGTAAACCAAATACACACACAAAGATATACTCAATCACTTCAACCCTGTGTATATATAATTTAAAACTAGAAATAAAATAGGGAAAATAATGCCCTTACCCGAATAGGGTAAATCCCAAAAAAAATATACACAAATACAAAACAATAACCTTGTCAAAACCTAGGAAAGGGATGCAAATGAAAATAAGCAACCAATATATGTTTTAATCCATCCAAGAGCTTCAAAAACCTTTCATGGCCTCTATCCTCCTCTTTCTACCAAATCTATATACCTGAAAAAGAGAAAATAGGCTAAAGGAATGAATAAGAAGACTTCATAAGGATTTTAGGGAATTTCTAATCTAAGGGCCCAAAATTATTTAATCTAAGGGATGAGATTTCTCCCTACAAAATTAAAGTGATGTGATTTTTGTGGGAATGGAAAATTAAATAAAAGGTATGGCTAATGGGTTGAATGGGGAAACTTAATAGTTAGGGTAAGTTGTGACTTTAGACTTAGGTTATTAAGTAAACAAATGACATTAGAACTATAAGTATAAATTAAATAATGTTATGAAAAGGGGTAACTTTAGAAATGATTTATAAGAGTAAATTAATGGTTAGATAATGAAAATCTAAGAAGGGGATTTAAACTCGAAATGATTTGGAGGGAATTAATAATATTTAGTTATTAATTTAGTTACAATAACTTTATAGATATGTGAAACTTATTAAATGAGAAAATATTTAATCTAGTTGTTTGTTATAGTGTTGTAACCTTTTTAAACAAAAAAAAATTATTCTATATTTTTCCTAATTAATTATTGGACTTTATCTGGGTTTAGTGCTTGGAAAATGTGGGCGTTACACTTCGTATCAGATTCGTGGGTGCAACGCTTAAACCCTTGGGCACACTTGGAAACACAAAATAGTTAACCTAGTACAACCTACAACTAGATCACACAACATTGTATGATATTTTAAAATGTAGAAAACCTAGAAAACTACAACAAAACCTAGATGATGATAAATTAATTCTCATCTTGATCTGTGCAGGAAGCACAGATTGGATGATGAGTTCTTGCATGTCAAGTTAAACATACCACCCCCAGAGCAGGCAGTTACCATAATACTACTACATATATTATTGACCTTATAGGATGTCAATGCATCTATACGAGGTGGAGCAGTAGGAGCATACCTAGCCAACATGATAGGGAACCATCACTTGAGGCTCAACACCCTTCACTGCACATTGAGGAACATAGAGAAAGGAACTCCCATATGGAGTTAGCTAAACCATATTCACCATAGAGGGGACATGGAGATAGGGCTACATGACACAAAGATATATCTAGGAGCCCTAAGCCGAGGGATGATCATGCAGATAGACCTAGGGGTCGACAAAACATTAGCTGCAAATCATATTAGAGAGATCATGATGCTATGCCTATCTCATTATGCTGGTGATATAGGAGGATTTTAGGTAGAGTCTTGGTTAGTGAGCTTGAGTAGATGCTTCAAGCTATTCCCAGGTACTAGCAATACAAAGGATCATTTTGGCATTTATCTTCTAAGAGATAGAGCATGTGTTTAGTAGAGGACTAAGGAGTAGATGCTCCATGTATACTTAGAGACTATTATTTAGGAGCTCTTCAGGAGTAGATACATTTCCGAGAGGTTTATTCAGCATAGGATCAGTGGGTTTCATGACCTTTGATAGGCATCCATAACACTAAGTAAGTATGAGAGTCAATTTTTGGACTTGCTTCAATATGTCGACTACATGCTGGATGAGAAGGTTAGGATTCATAGGTTCATCAAGGGCCTGAACTTGGATTTGGGAGGTATAGTATGCATTCATTTTCCAAATAATTTAGCAGAGGCCATTAAGAAGGCCAATATTGCAAAGGAAACTAGGGGGAAGACACAACTGAATAGAGATAGAGTTAGGAGCCATACTCAACAGATGTAGGATAGTAGGTCGATGGGGTCAGCTCTTCCTACTCATGGTGGACTCGGTTTAGCACAATCCTCTTTCAGACTGCTATAGAAACCACCTAAGTAGCATCACCAGCAGACTCGACCATCCTTTAGGCCTCCACTTAGAAATGATGCATAGAGAGGACGTAGCATGGGGCCCCCACCTAGAAGACCAGTAAGGACACATTCCCCACCCAAGGTTCAGTTAGCAATAACACATCCAAAATACTCACAACAGTCCATGAAAGGGTCTTTGGGGTCTACAACACGGACCCCCATAGTGAAAAAAGGGTTTTTTGGTCATTGGAGCGGACCAAAAACTTGCTACAAATGCAGTGTAAAAAGGGCACCATTGGTGACAGTGTCCATAGAACCTTGTTAATCAAGGTAAGACACCTATTTCAAAGCCTACAGTCGGTGATATTGGATGTAATCATTGGATTTATGCAGTAGTTGAGAAACATCAGGTAGAGTATCAAGGTACAGTGATTGAGACTACAGGTAGTATTGGGGGTATTCCTAGCTCTATATTGTTTGTTTCTAGCTCTTCTGATTTATTTATTACACCATCATTAGTAGAGCGATGTAGGTTGTTTATATTTACTGAGGGCCTTAGTTGAGATGTTGAGATAGCTTATGGATCCAAGCTCTTAGTATACTCCTTAGTTAAGGAGTGTGTAGTTGACCTAGGACCCTTCACCACGACCTTAGATCTTCATATCATTCCTTTGGGTTCATATGGAGTCATATTGGGCATGGATTAGTTATCTGTAGATAGAGCTAGATTTGATTGTTACAAAAAGGTTATATCTTGTGCATATGACTTGGGAGTGGAGTCAGTGATAGTTGGAGTTAAGAGACCCATCTCAATTCACATTATCTCCGTTATGCAGCTTAAGTGGTGTGTGTAGTGTGGATGTCAGTTTTACACTATTACAATTAGTGACAAGTTAGAGGATGAGACTGGTGGACCTTGACACTATGATCATCATATTTTGAGGGAGTTTGCAAATTTTTTTCTAGGAAAGTTACTTCGTTTACCTCCCCCACATGAGATAGACTTTCATATTGATTTGGTTCCTGGAACGGAGCCTATCTCATGAGTTCCATATAGGATTACCAACCCTAAGATATGTGAGCTCAAGATGTAGTTGTAGGTCCTTATTGATAAATGCCTAGTCCATCCTAGTTTATCTCCTTGGGGTTCACCAATAATTTTTGTGAGGAAGAAGGAAAAATCTTTGTGTTTGTGTGTTGACTACAGACAGCTGCACAAAGTAACAATCAAGAATCGTTACCCATTTCCATGTATTGATCATATGTAGGGGGATACCATTTTTTCCAGGATAGACCTTAATTATGGTTATCATCAGTTGAGGATTGTGGAGGCAGATATCCACAAGATAGCTTTTCTCACTAAATATGGCCACTACGAGTTCAAAGTTGTGCCATTTGGTTTGAAGAATGCCCCTATAGTATTCATGAGTTTGATGAATTGGTTATTTAGGACATTTCTAGACCATTTTTTACTCATGTTCCTGGATGATATTTTGATTTACAAAATAACTCTTGAGGAGAACTAGGAGCACCTTCGTTAGGTTTTGCAGTGTATTCATGAGCAGAAATTATACGGGAAACTGGAGAAGTTCACATTCTTCCAGATAGAGGTTCAATATTTAGGTCACATTATTTCCAGGGAAGGTATCAAAGTTGATCCTTTATAGGGGTAAGTGCAGGAAGTTGATGGACAAATATAGGGTCATCAGTGGACGTCATATTGTAAAAAATAGTGAAATATCAACTTATAGGGATTATTAGCTATACACGCACTCTAAATTAGAAACATTTATATAAATATGAATCATAGAATTCGAAATCTAGTTTCTAAAATACTAATTTTTGTAAAAAACAGACAAATTTAGCTATATTAAACACTTAAAATTATATGACTTTTTTTTTTTTTTGAAAAAACTTATAAGATTGTAGTCCGTTTACCTGCATTTTGGATGACCAAATCTTGTTAGTTTTTTTTTCCTTTGGTGAAACGTTAGATGTAGTTGTCTATCTTGGGATGGATTTTATTTTGTATTTTTTTTAGCAATATATATATATATATATATATATATATATATTGCTAAAAAAAATACAAAATATATATATATATTTTCCGTGAAAGTGGTCTGAAAATATTTAGAAAATGGAGCGCTTTCCGTTTGCCCGCCATAACTATATCAAAAAATATCGAAATATTTTTATTTTTTTAAGGTGTATAGAATTCGTCCATGCTTGGGATGGTATAAGTTTTATCATATTTTGATAAGTGAAACAAAAGTTACAGTCTTAAACGTAGACATGAACATTCACGGGAAAAAATGTCTTAAAGACCTATTGTTAGTAAGAAATTATAAAATGATATTTATCTTATTCTATTCACTTTAAAAACAATATTTCTACAAAGCTAAGAGTCTACCCTACGTGATGGCACCATTTTTGTGAAATGTTTTCAGTTTTTTAGCATGGTTCAAGTCTTTGGAAGAGCAGATTTGAGGTTTTTTGACCTTTTGCACTTCATAATGACCTTCCATAGCTTTGGTTGGGAAAAAAAAAAGATTTTCCGAGGCTTAGGCTCGGCTGATAGATCCGCGATCACGGTTTTTTTAACAATACCGCGAGCGTGCTTTATAAACCACGAGCGCGCTTTATAAAGCGCGCTCACGGTTCATAAATCATATTTACACACATCCCAATGTCCAAATTACCATGTGATTTTTACTCTCTAACCTTACCGTACGAATTATTGTGAAATTCTGTCTTTTTCTAGGCATGTTTTTCTTATCACCGGAAGCAAAACATCATGGGAGACAAAAAATGAAGTCAAAAAAGGAATTCATTAAGTAAAAAAACACCAAACGAATTAGAGGCCAACAAAATTGAAAATGCTAAGCGAATGCAGAAACTTCATGAATCTAGAAGAGGTTCATCTTCAATCCCAACTATTGTAAGCAATGAAGAACTAGGTAATGTTTCTACTGTCAATGTTGAAGTTGAATTAAATACTCATGATGAAGAAGTTTTTACTGTCAATGTTGAAGAAGAATTAAATACTCATGATGTAGAAAATGTTGAAATTGAAGGAGACAATGAAAATGTGAATAAGGAAATTCATGTTGAAACTGTAGACAAGCAAAATTTGACAAAAACACCTCCTAGGATTTTACATAAGAAACCTAATTTTTTTATTGAAATTGATGAAAACATTTTGAAACCAATGTCTGACAAAATTTCTGAACGACAAATCAGAAGAAAAGCCACTGAAATTTGGGATAATCATTTTGAAATTTTAAATGATTCCCAAATATGTTAGTTGTTGGTTAGTTTGATGAAATTGATTAAAATGAGACCTACATTAAACACCTTAGGATTGACAACATCTAACATACGTGGTCAAACCTCTACAATTGTTGAAAACCTTCATGATGCATATCACACTGTTGGTCTCAAGAGACGCACTAGGGATAGTAATATTGTGTGTTGTGTACTTGCTACTAGTGTTGTAAGTG
The DNA here is from genome assembly GCA_019776745.2 of Taxus chinensis. NCBI lineage: Eukaryota > Viridiplantae > Streptophyta > Pinopsida > Cupressales > Taxaceae > Taxus > Taxus chinensis. The sequence continues at coordinate 194,476,069 of CM034147.1, read as the reverse complement.
AATCAATAAAAAAAACAACGTTTGATTACACAAACAAGTCGAATGTTGCAAGTTAATCGAAAAACTCTAATGAAATCAACTGAAAGACGTAATATCCTTCAATCACTCAATAATGTCGATTTTTGGGTATTTTCTACTAGAGCACCACGTAAGGACAAAAATAATTCTGATGCTATAAGAGAAGTTATTAAATTTTGGCGTGATAACACTAGAGTTTCACCTAATACAAGAGATGTTATAAAACAGAGAGTTGGTTCTACTAATCGTGAACCACATCCAAAGCATTTCTTAGATATGACTCAAACTCAATTTTTTCGTAAGTTTGAATAAGAGAATCTGGAAATTAAAATTAGTCAACATTTTTTTCAAATGTTGAAACCATTCTATGTGAAAATCAACCATGCTCGCACCACTTGTTGTTGTAGGAAACATGTTGAATTTGCGATGCATTATGCTAAATTTTTACGTATTCCTTCTATTTTTCATTCTGAAACTATGTTATCTGAATGTGGTGTTCAAGTTCCACCAATATCTTCCAGGGATTTCATTCCTACTATATTTTGTGAAAAAAAAGTTGGACAATTTTTTTATAGTCAGGATTGTTTAGATGGAAGTTGTAGTACATGCGGCGGATTACCAAAATTGGAAAGTTACATTCATGAGAAAATTAAAGGTACAATAAGACATAATTTAGTTGAATTTGATAAATATAAATCAGTTGCATACTAGTTGAAAGATGGAAAAGAGTCGAAATGGTGTGAGCTAGTTACAGAACAAATGCCCATTTTTCAATTTATGAGAAAATTTAAGGATGAAATTGTTTATGAGTATGCGAGGCATACACATAGAACTCGATGGTTGGATGAACAATTCAATCTATGCAAAGACACATTTCCTATTGGTACTATTGATTCAGTGGTCGATTTTGCAGAGAATTACACATTGCAACCACAAATGGAGGTTCAATCGCAATATTACAACTCAGTATAAGTTGCCATTTTTGTGCATATAGCATTTCTACATTCTCCTGACAGTACAGAGAATGGTCAAATTTTTTTAAGAGATTACCACTTTTATATCAGTGATGATCATACTCATTCTACTGAATTTGTGCAAGGGTGTTTCTAGTTATTTTATGGAAACTTGTCTGATAGGGACATCCACTTCAAACAACATTATATATGGTCAGATAATTGCACGTCTCAGTTTAAGAATGAACGAATGTTTTATTGGATGAGAAGAATGCATGTCAAGATGGGTGTGCAACATATTTGGAGTTTCACTGAGGCTGGACATGGAAAAGGAGAGCATGACGGTGCAGGGGCATGTGTGAAAAGAGCTCTTACAAGAGAAGAGTTGAAGTACAAAGATGGTGGTAAATTAAAAAATGTAAAGAGCATAGTGGAATGGTGTACTAACAACATGGCCCGAGGTTCTCAAGAAAATTCCATAGTTTGCAGATATTTTTGGTTGATAGAGGAAAAACATATTGCTAACTATGAGGATTGTATGACACTCACTGGGTCCAATGATATGCACTCATTTTGTAGCTTAGACGCTACTTCGTGGGCCATATGGACAAGAAAGTTGACATGTTTTTGTGCATCTTGTATCGAATTTGTCACTACTGAGTGTGATTCACAAGAATGGGTGGAAGGATGGATTTGGAGGCCTCTAACTCCACTTCCTAGTTATCAACCTCCGCAAGCATTACAAATTGTTTCTGCAGATGAAGCTACAACATCCAAGGACTTTGAAAAAATTTTGATTTTGGTGCGACAAGGTATTTATGGTTATTTATTTAATTTTTGTATTGAGTTATGTCCATTGAAATTAATATGTAATTTAAATTTGATTTGTTCAACCTTGGTTATTTTTTTGTAGGACATGTGTTTGCAGTAATTGCGACAGAAGACAATGAAGAAGGAACAAACTATTTCTTATGTCGTTGCATCGAGGAAAGAAATAAGTTGACTTCTCCTATTATAGATGGCGAAGAGATTGAGTATCCTACAGGGTCAGTGGTAGTTACTGGAACTTGGCTTCGACGGTATCCATTAAAAAACTCCTCTATTTGGGTGTTTGAAGACTTTGAGACACACAGGAAAATACTCTTATATTCACATCTAGTTCTAGTGAAAAATATTCAGTTGTATAGATATCGAGGAAGACCTAATAACAAGATTCTTTGGAAGGTTTGAGGGTCAGATCATGAAGCAATCTTGTCTGCTATTCAGAGTAGATCCGATCCTGATGGTTCATTGGAATGAATTTACAATGCTCATGTCTGGTATATATTTAATTTCAAGTTTCAATATATATATATATATATATATAATTTTTTTAGTTTAAAGATCTAGATTTAAGTTTGAATATATTTTATTTTAAATTTGTGTATTTTGTGTGTCATGTATATAGATAGTATATGGTTTTGATTTGAAACTTAAATTTCTTTGACTAACAATTTTATGTTTAGGTTAGTGGTGCAAGAAAATCTTCCACCTTCACGTGGTTGGCATTGTTAGTAGAGAATTCTAAATTCTCAAAGCTAAGAGAAGCTTGAACATTGTTTGAAAAAATAGTAAATTTTGAAAAAGTCACTTGTAAATTTTGAAAAAGTTGTAAATTTTGAAAATGACTCCTCTACGTGCCATGGAGTCTGAGTAGTCACCCGTCGAAGTTGAATGATATTTTGGTCTCAGGGCTCCTAAGGGACTAAGCCCGAACGAAGTAGCCCGGAAGAAACGACCCTTTCGCTTACCGAAACACCACCTCCTATAGCGTTCAACTTGCCACCCAGACGTGTTCGTGCAATCGGTTCGGTGCCACGACCCACCGTTTGTAAAATATAGCGTTTGACAACCTTACACTGGCTCCTACTGCACTATTTTACGCGTTTGCAAACAGTAAGACAACGAGAGCACCAAAATGAGAAGGAAAAAAATGAGAGAGGCTATTGTAGAGGGTCCGTACAGTGAGGTTTTGGATTAGACGAGGCCTCTCTAGGTGCCACGGAGTCTGAGTAGTCACCCGTCAAAGTTGAACGATATTTTGGTCTCAAGGATCTTAAGGGACTACGCCCGAACAAAGTAGCCCGGAAGCAACGACCCTTTCGAGCACCAAAACACTGCCTCCTCTAGCATTCACCTGGCCACCCAGACATGCCGGCATAGGCGGTTTGGTGCCATGACCCACCGTTTGTAAAATATAGCATTTGACAACCTTACACTGGCTCTAACTACACTATTTCGCACGTTTACAAACAGTAGGACAGCGAGAGCACCGAAATGAGAAGAAAAAAAATGAGAGAGGCTATTGTAGAGGGTCTGTACGCCGAGGTGCTAGATCAGATAAGGTCTCTCTAGGTGTCATGGATTCTGAGTAGTCACCCATCAAAGTTGAACGATATTTTGGTCTCAGGGCTCTTAAGGGACTACGCCCGAACGAAGTAGCCCGGAAGCAACAACCCTTTCGTGCACTGAAACACCACCTCCTCTAGCATTCACCTAGTCACATGGATGTTACAACACATTCGGTTCGGTGCCACGACCCACCATTTACAAAATATAGCGTTTGACAACCTTATACTGGCTCGAACTGCACTATTTCACGCGTTTGCAAACAATAGGACAGCGAGAGCACCGAAATGAGAAGGAAAAAAATGAGAGAGGCTATTGTAGATGGTCCATATGCTAAGGTGTTGGATTAGACGAGGCCTCTCTAGGTGCCACGGAATCCAAGTAGTCACCCGTCAAAGTTGAACGATATTTTGGTCTCAAGGCTCTTAAGGGACTACGCCCGAACAAAGTAGCCCCAAAGCAACGACCCTTTCACGCACCGAAACACTGCCTCCTCTAGCATTCAACTAGCCACCCGGATGTGCTGATGTAGGTGGTTCGGTGCCATGACCCACGGTTTGCAAAATATAGCATTTGACAACCTTCCACTGGCTCCAACTGCACTATTTCGCGCGTTTGCAAAGAGTAGAACAGCGAGAGCACCGAAATGAGAAGGAAAAAAATGAGAGAGGCTATTGTATAGGGTCTGTACACTAAGGTTTCAGATTAGACGAATCTTCTCTAGGTGCCACGGAGTCTGAGTAGTCACTCATCAAAGTTGAACGATATTTTGGTCTCAGGGTTCTTAAAGGACTACGCCCAAACGAAGTAGCCCAAAAGCAACGACCCTTTCACGCACCAAAAAACTTCCTCCTCTAGCGTTCACCTAGCCACCTAGACATGTCGGCACAGTCAGTTTGGTGCCACGACCCACCGTTTGCAAAATATAGCATTTGACAATACACTGGCTCCAATTGCACTATTTTACGCGTTTGCAAACAGTAGAATAGCGAGAGCACCGAAATAAGAAGGAAAAAAATGAGAGAGGATATTGTATAGGGTCCATACACCAAGGTTTTGGAATAGACGAGGCCTCTCTAGGTGCCACGGAGTCTGAGTAGTCACTCGTCAAAGTTGAATGATATTTTGGTCTCAGGGATCTTAAGGAACTATGCCCGAACGAAGTAGCCCGGAAGCAATGACCCTTTAGTGCACCAAAATACCTCCTCCTCTAGCATTCACCTAGCCACGCAGACATGCCGGTACAGTCAGTTTTGTGCCACGACCCACCGTTTGCAAAATATAGCATTTGACAACCTTACACTGGCTCCAACTACACTATTTCGCGCGTTTGCAAACAGTAGGACAGTGAGAGCACCAAAATGAGAAGGAAAAAAATGAGAGAGGCTATTGTAGATGGTCCATGCGCCAAGGTTCTAGATCAGACGAGGTCTCTCTAGGTGCCACGGAGTCCGATTAGTCACCCGTCAAAGTTGAATGATAGTTTGCTCTCAGGGCTCTTAAGGGACTACGCCCGAACGAAGTAGCCCCGAAGCAATGACCCTTTCGCGCACCAAAACACTACATCCTCTAGCGTTCACCTAGCCACCCAGATGTGCTGGTGTAGGCGGTTCGGTGCCACGACCCACCGTTTGCAAAATATAGCATTTGACAACCTTACACTGGCTCCAACTGCACTATTTCACGTGTTTGCAAACAGTAGGACAGCGAGAGCACCGAAATGAGAAGGAAAAAAATAAGAGACACTATTTTAGAGGGTCCGTACACTGAGGTGCCGGATCAGACGAGGCCTCTCTAGGTGCCACGGAGTTTTAGTAGTCACCCGTCAAAGTTGAACGATATTTTGGTCTCAGGGCTCTTAAGGGACTACGCCTGAAAAAAGTAGCCCGGAAGCAACGACCCTTTCACGCACCAAAAAACCACCTCCTCTATCTTTCACCTAGCCACCAAGATGTGTCGGCACGGTCAGTTCGGTGCCACGACCCACCGTTTGCAAAATATAGCATTTGACAACCTTACACTGGCTCCAACTGCACTATTTCGCGTGTTTGCAAATAGTAGGACAGCGAGAGCACCGAAATGAGAAGGAAAAATATGAGAGAGGCTATTGTAGAGGGTCTGTATGCTGAGGTGCTGAATCAGACGAGGCCTCTCTAGGTGCCACGAAGTATGAGTAGTCACCTGTCAAAGTTGAACGATATTTTGGTCTCAGGGCGCTTAACGGACTATGCCCGAACAAAGTAGCCCGGAAGCAACGACCCTTTCACGCACTGAAACACTACCTCCTCTAGCGTTCACCTGGCCACCTAGACATGTCGGCGTAGTTGGTTTGGTGCCACGACCCACCGTTTGCAAAATATAGCATTTGACAACCTTACACTGGCTCCAACTGCACTATTTCATGCGTTTGCAAACAATAGGACAGCGAGAGCACCGAAATGAGAAGGAAAAAATGAGAGAGGCTATTTTAGAGGGTCCATACACTGAGGTGCCAGATCAGACGAGGCCTCTCTAGGTGCCACAGAGTCTGAGTAGTCACCCGTCAAAGTTGAATGATATTTTGGTCTCAGGGCTCTTAAGGGACTACGCCCGAACAAAGTAGCCCTGAAGCAACGAACCTTTCACGCACCAAAACACTTCCTCCTCTAGCGTTCACCTGGCCTCTCGGACATGCTGGCGCAGGCAGTTTGGTGCCACAACCCATCGTTTGCAAAATATAGCATTTGACAACCTTACACTAGCTCCAACTGCACTATTTCACGCGTTTGCAAACAATAGGACAACGAGAGCACCGAAATGAGAAGGAAAAAACTGAGAGAGTCTATTGTATAGGGTCCGTACGCCGAGGTTTTAGATCAAACAAGGCCTCTCTAGGTGCCACGGAGTCTGAGTAGTCACCCGTCAAAGTTGAACGATATTTTGGTCTCAGGGCTCTTAAGGGACTACGCCCCAATGAAGTAGCCCGAAAGCATCGACCCTTTCGCTCACCGAAACACTGCCTCCTCTAGTGTTCACCTGGCTACCCAGATTTTTCAGTGCAGTCGGTTCGGTGCCATGGCCCACCGTTTGCAAAATATAGCGTTTCCTTATTTATTTAAATTAAATTACAATGACTTGGTTGTTATGTTATCTCTTGTTGTCATCTTGTCCTTGGTAGGATGATATACATCCAGGGCTCATGAATCTTATTTTCTGCCTTCTCCTTAACATTTGGTTTTGTTATAATATTCTAGGTAGTAAATTGTTCTATGGTTTTCTTTTCCCAACTCTCTTGATTCAACTCTCTGACCTCCTGTGAAACCATAATTATCTTCTCTTCCTCCTTTCTTATTTCCTCTCTCTCTCTCTCTCTCTCTCTCTCTCTCTCTCTCTCTCTCTCTCTCTCTCTCTTCTTGTACCTCATTAAAACTCTATCAACCTTTGAATCACATCTCCTGCTAGTTCTTCTTCTTCTTCACCATATATATCAAGTTTGATTCATGAGGCCTAAAAATTTCAAAATTATCTTTCTCTATGTTTCTTCCTTGTTTCCATCATCTTTTCTATTTTTCACATATGTTCTTGTTATCTTATCCTTTCTTGTAATTTCTTTAGTCTAGCATCTTATCTCTCTAATACTAACTTCTCCATCCAATGTGGCATTTTATAACCATGGTCACTCTTTACTTCACCCATCATTTTCATCTATCTCTTTGTCTTTCTTCTTGTCACTGTATCAACCTTATCTCAAATCCTTTTAGCAATTGAAAGAATGTAGTTTCATGGTATTAGTTTCATATGGAAGAAGAATATTGCAACTATAATGGCATGTTTCAGTAATGTACATCTAACAGTACAAGCTTATGATGCAAATAAAAATAATATAAAGATACAACTCCACATATCATTCAGATTTAACAATATTTCAGGATTATTATGAGTTACAAAAGAACAGGATTGGAAAATCAATATAGTTACTTCAAGGATTAACTCATATGTACACACAAAAGTTACAAACAATGCAGACCCAATTTTGGGTATCCCTGTAATATTATCAAGATACAGTCAAATACACCAGAGTTTCAAGCACACTTTTCCAAATACAACAGGATGATATTGATGAATTCCATTAAATCCATAGGTTATGGAATTATTATTTTGGCAGTTGTTAAAATATGGAGGGATGTGAACAATAACTCAAATAAGATTTAGTTACTAATACTTAAGTTGGCAATAGAGCTAACAATATTATTTTAGTTTGAAAAATAAAAATTCAAAATGCCCATGGTGAAATATATCACAAATAATAATCAGAAAGATACTAGAAAATATATAACTAGAAGTAATACCACCGAACAGAGATCAAAACCCACCGAACAGAGATCAAAACCCACTTTCTCAGAGTTAGCAATAATACCAAAATAACCAAAATAAATATGATTTAACCAACACACATGGATATATATATATATATATAAGAATCAAACAAAGTGTGCTCCAGATGCGCACATCTCTGAAAATATATATGTAGATAAGTTCATAATGTATGTATACATCTCGAACTAAGCACGTGTCATAATGTACATATGGGACAACATGCAGTCGCAAAAGGCTATATATATATACAATGCACTGTGAATCTACTCATGACCACATATGTGTCATCCAGGTGGACTATAAATCTACTCATGAAACATCTTCCCTCTCTTCGCCCTACTAGAAGTAGCACGTCCACAACCTGGGGATGTAGTGGAGGGAGATGCCACTATGGATTTCATCTGTGTGGTCCTAGGTATCTCTAAGCATGCCTGCAACCTAACCTACACATTCATAAACAACAAGTTTTTAACACCCAAAATTTTAAAATACATTCAAAATTTAGAAACTTGTACAATTTAGTTAAAATGCATGTGAAATCTTACCGCAATGTCATGATCCCTATCAATTTGTTGTGGACACGTCACAGGGACAACAATAGACTCACGAGGGGTAAGCTGTACATACAAATAATTAATTTTCAAATTAAATATTTCACATATATACCTACAAAATTTGATATTGTAGATTTAAGTTTAATAAGAAATAATGAACCTCCAAAATTTAACAAATTCAAAAAATTGTGTACCTTAGTTAGTGGATCTACAGATGCTAAGGCAGTATCTACAGCAACCTCCACAGTCTGCATATATGGAGGAGTCTCTCTAGCAGTCATAAGCTATACAAAAAACATGTACAAATCAATATTAAAATCTACTTAAGAGCTATACAAAAAACATGTACAAATCAATATTTAGTTAGTCAAGAAAGAATAAAAATGTTATTATTTTATCTTCTATTTAGGCTAAATACATAGGATCTATAAATGTTAGCACGAAGGCCATCTATCTTCATAAGATTTTGACAAAGTTTTGTATTTAATCAAGGTAACCCATAGTCATCTTCTATGACAATTAGAGCATCATTCAAATTTGAAGGACTTTTATCTAACATCACCAGACCAAACACATATAGATTCACAGAATTTCATCAAGGAGTTGATACATGGATAGGTCATTTATCTCATATATTTCTAGACATTGGATTATATTGCAAACATCTTGACCAAACCATTCACCGACAGAAATATTATTCACTTATGATCTATTTTAAGGGTGTGGTCTATATCAACATCATCTTCTGAGGGAGCATTTTATCCATCCTTTCTTCTTTTCTCTAAATTAAAGGAGTTTTTCCCATTGGTTTTTCTTATGTTCTCGACTTTTGGAGAGTTTCATTGTAATTTGGGTAGCTCATATGGTCTTATTTCAAGGACCCTCATTTTTACCAACCTAAGCTACACTTCAGGGTGTTTTCGTGTAGGTATAGATTTTCCTTGTAATTATTTATTTCTTAGAATATTTCGTGTAGATATATCGTGACTCATCTTGCTTATATGTTCTTTGTTTCATAGGAGTTACTTGACTTTTTAGGAGTTATTTGTGTGGTGGTACTTTGAGACATGTAAAACCAATATATGATTACATACATGGCTAGTTATATCAAATGAATTGGCATTTCCTACTAGAAATAATATATAGGTTGAGTATAAGAAAGTGAAACTCATGTACAGAGGTCCAAGAATTAGAAACAAAGTGTAAAGAGATTTGTAACTAACCTGCGTAAAACTCATGTGAGGCGTGCTAGTAGCCTCAGTTCCTTGAGCAGATGATGACCTGCCAGGGTCCTGTGTATAAAAGAGAAAAATATTAATACATGTACAACATATACGTGAAACAAATTATAATAATAATCTAGTGCAATTAAATGATTTATTAAAAATGTAAGTTTGTACAACTTGAAACTTACGTTTGAAACACGCCCAGCCACAGTAGCTAGCATGTCGACATCGAATGTTTCCTTCACCGGCTCTTGCTATTTAAAATAAAATAAAAAATTATTTTTTACATGTATGTAGATGACGTACAATCAAATATATATATATATATATATATATATATATATATATATATATCTCAAACATGTGAATTAAACTATTGTACATATATATATTATTTAAATTTATTTAAAATTTACTTGTGAAAGACCAATATCAGTGGCTCCAGTTCCAAAAACATTCCCCAACATCTCATCTATAGAAAAGAAATCTTGTGAACCAGCAAATGATGTCTCGCCTGCAGTGCATACGGCACCACATGATCCACAGTGGTGTGGTGCACTAGAACTGGCACCTCCACCAACATCACCGGATGCAATCTGGGTGTTATGTTGGGTGAGAGTGTCAGTGAGCTCCCTCAATGCATGCAATGTATCAATCTCTACAACCTCCTTCAATGTAGGAGGGATAACTGAAGGCAGTGGGGGTTTTGGGGCATGGGGAATCCTAGGCTGACCTACGCGTGCACCAGGTATGCTCTGTGCAGAGCCACCTCCTCAACTAAAAAAGTCTGAAAAGTCAAAATAATTAGGTACCTCATTAAGCATGAACTCACAATATAATTTCTTCAAAAAATAAAGAGGAACCTCATTGTTGTTGCATGGTGGATAATAAAAAACCATCCACCATCGGTCCCAAAAAAAAATTTTGATTCTATGATCATGGCACCAATGGATTGGGAACCGTTTGCAAGTAACTACAGGGGGGCATTGGTTCTAGGGTCGGTAAATAATGCACAAATGAGGTCTTTTCCAATTTTTTTGTCTTTGACAGCCGCATGGGATAGTTTATCCGCATACCACCACCTACACTCACTTCTAAAGGTGTTCCATCTATGTATTTAGTTGGTTGCATACTTGACTTCGCCAATCAATGTTTGCAATGTATTGGCTAAAGTCATGCGGGATGGATTTGTAGCATGATTCTGTCTTATAGTTTGAATTAGGTTCTCAATGACAATTTTATTTTCTTGGATTCTTCCAATGATATTATCTTGCATTCCTACTGGCTCAGTGGGGACAGAAGGAGCCATAGGAGGCGGATCTATGTTTGGAGGAGGGTTTTGAGGAATGTTCGGAGGGTTTTGAGGAATGTTTTGACGGTTTGCACGATTTTGAGCTTGCTGACCAACTGATAAAACAAGAAAATTGTATACATAAACAAACATTTAAAAAAACCTCAAATGCAAAAAAAATGATTACAATCGGGGACTTACCTCCTCGTCTTGGCGGCATGGTTGAATCTATTGCTGTCCAGAAGTTCGATGAGCAATTTTGAGATAGTATTGAAAGCGCGAGTGAAAAACATTTAGGAAAAGTCATGGTTCGAAATGAAAAATGAGGAAAATAACGAGTCGCGGGACTGTTAAATTTTGTCTCAGAGTTTCGCGATCGCGGTTATAAACCGCGATCATGGTTTTAGGTTCGGTAATTACCGAACCTAGAATTCAAGAACCACGATCATAGTTTTATGACTGTGATCGCGGTACCTTTATTTCAGGTTTTTATGTCCACGGAATTTTCCACCAACTTCGTGCACTTACCCATAGATTAGAGCTATCATGGATTGGCCAGTACCAACAAGTGTGACCTAGGTGCGTAGTTTCATGGGATTGGCATGTTAATAGAGGAGGTTTTTTCAAGATTTCTCTCATATTGCGCATCCCATCACTTCCCTTCAATGGAAAGAGAAGAAGTTTGTTTTGTCAAATAGATGTGAGTAGGCCTTTAGGACACTGAAGGAATGCCTTACGATATCACATATTCTTGCAGTACCAAATCGATAGAGAGATTTCTTCGTATGCACAGATGCTTCACTGACATGGATAGGAGGGGTATTGATGTAGGATGGCCGTGTAATAGATTTTGAGTCTTGAAATATCAAGGATTATGAGTTGAATTATCTTACTCATGAACTTGAGCTTGCAGCATTTGTGCATATTTTGGTACATTGGGGAAGTTTCCTATTAGACATGAGGTTCATTCTCAGAACATATCACTTGAGCCTTCGACACCTCTTCACACATCCCAATCTCAATGCCCGTCAATGGATTTGGATGGAGCTTTTTTGTGAGTATGATATGGGGATAGAGCACATGAAGGGGAAGTGGAATGTGGTTGTGGATGCCTTGATTCATTGGAAGAATTTGGTTATGGTGATATTATTTGGTACATACTTGAGGACTAGGATCTTACAACAGCTACCACATGAATGATTCTACCTTTCAGCTAGAGCAGTGAGCGAGTATCAAAGACTCCTTGAAGGGAATTTTGAAGAATTTACACTAGATTCAGATGGACTTCTCAGACACTGGGGTCATATTTATGTACCCAGAGATGGAGGATTAATATAGGACATCCTTTTAGAGGTACATCGCATACCCTATTCATCCCATCTAGGGGTAAAGAAGATGTAGGCCACTTTGAGACAGTTTTCTCATTAGAGAGGGTTACGGAGAGATGTAGCTGATTTTGTGTCTCATTTTTTAGAATGTCAGAAGGTAAAGGTTGAGCATCAGCATCCAACTAGCCTTCTATATCCTCATACCATCCCGGAGTGGAAATGGGACACCATTTCCACGGATTTCATTTTAATCCTACCGATGTCGAGATACCACCATGATGCCATTATGGTCACGATTTATAAATTGACAAAAGTAGCTCATTTTTCTCCAGTGAATACCACTTACATAGCCAATGCAGTAGTGTAAGTGTAATTGGATGAGATTATCAAACTGCATGGCATTCTATAGAGGATCATTTATGACATGATCCCTTTTACACCTATAACTTTTAGACTACCATGCAATATTCTCTTGGGACGAATATCAACTTCAGTATGACCTATCACCTTGAGACAGATGGACAAACTGAGTAGGTTAATAAGATCTTAAACCACATGCTTCCGATGTATGTCATGGATCATCACTCATGATGGGGGAGTACTTATACTTTGTTGAGTTTCCTTACAAGAACATCTTTCAGATTTCTATTTTCATGTCTCCATATCAGACACTATATAGAAGGGAGTGCAGGACACGACTGAGATAGGATAGGTTAGAGGATAGGGTATCTCTTGGGACAACTTTATTATAGGATATGGAGCAGCATGTTATCTTGATTAGACAGAGGTTGCATGAGGATTAAAATAGGCAGAAGAAGTATGCATATCAGAGGAGAGTGGATCGCAATTTCAAGGTGGGAACAAATGTGTTTCTTTATTTTAGGCCTCATAATATCCCTATTTGTTATGAAAAAGGCTCTAAGATATCTCCTAGTTTTGTGGGCCCCTTTGAGATCTTAGATTAGATCGGTCCCTTTTCCTACTATCTAGCATTTCCACCCAAATTATCTTGTGTCCATGATTTGTTTCATGTTTCTATTCTTAGGAGATACATTTCAGATCCTTCTCATGTATTAGATTAGACTGTAATTCAGGCGCAGAAGCAGAGGCAGGTAACTATGGATCCCGTGCACTTCATAGAGCGTAGAATCCTGGGCCTTCGAGGACGTGAGATTTATCAACTGATATTCCATTCCGATAGGTATGATGAGACTGCAACCACATTAGATGACGCTACTTTGTTACAAGCCCAGTTTCCACACCTATTTTAGTGACTTCTAGGAGGGATTCTAGTCTACGGTGGGGGAGTGTAGTGCCCACTCCTATTTAATGCTTATTACTCACTGATTATTGATTTATCATGGACTATTGACATGGACCTTATTGTGTTATTTTGGATTAACATGATGTAGATGGTAGAGATATTCTAACTATTGATATGTTGTGATTTATATTATGGCTATATGGATTCTTAGAGGTGTGGATAGGCATTTTGTATTGATGATGATGATTCATTGTTAGCTTACATATATATATACTTACACTTTGAATTCTCATCATAATGACCATGTTTTGGGTTCAAACTAATCTTGTGATCTTACTGATATTGATGTAATGGTAGAATTGAATTTTTTATGAAATTGTAAACGAATGATAACATTGTTTATCAATGATGATGATTTCGTGTATGATGATGTTCTTGATGGATGTACATATATTTTATTGTTGATATAATTAATATGGCCATGAGGCCGAAGCAAGTATTCCTTGCTTTTGGAGGTGATTGTATCACAACAAACAAGGGTGGGTAGGAGACCAACCATAGAAGAATATCTGATGGTTGGAATGACGGTCACCATGGAAAATTTTTGTTATATTATTATTGTATGTGGTTAGGATGTTAGGAGGTCCCTATGGGGATAATAACCTCAAATTGTGACCATGAGATATGTGTGTTCTTTTCACTTTTATTTTGATTAAATTGTGTGTATGTATTTTATTATTGCATTGTATTTCACTTTTATATTAGTGATTAAATGTAATGTTGTTATAAGTTAAGTATGTCAATTAAAATTGATTTTTGGATGTGACCATAAGGGGGCATTTATTTTGGGTAGACAGTCCTTTTGATCTTGTGATTTGAAGTTGGAATTAATTATTTTACTTGGTGTGTACTCTACCCATCTCTCCAAACTCGTAATTTGACTTTCAACACAATTTTGGAGTCTTTTGGGACAAGTTAAGCTTTTCCCACACCTCCTAAATTCATCTACCAACTATACATATGGGGTAAGGGGCCAATATTAGACCCCATTATGTGATTTAGATGGTAAAAGGTGAATTTATTGCATTTTTTTCTGCATGAGTTTTTAATGGTGTCCTTTTTTTGTATGGAGTAAGGATTAGTGTGTGTAAGAGGCTTTTCATATCATTGACCACCTAATTACTAACCTTGGGTTTGATGTTTGACTTGGGGTATGTGGCTCAGTTGAGGAGACATTATGTGGCATCCTACATGGAGCCAATTCACCCTCCTCTTCTTGTTTTTGTATTTATTCATGTTTATTTTATGTGTTATGGGTTACTCATTTGGATTTTTAAACACTTGTTCTTTTGCAATTTTCATGGAGTTTTTACTTGGATGTTTTTGGAGATTTCCTTGGGAAGACTTGCTTCATTTTGAAAGAGGGAAAAGCTTGTCAAACATTTTGGAAGCTTATGATGGTAAGGTAGGGTCTTTTCCTTTATTTTTCAATTACTTGTTTATATGTGTGTACAAAGAAAATTATTATATGATTGTGATTGTTTTTGGGTTGGGTAGATTTTGGCCTTAATCAAAGGTGTAGGAGATGGAAGATGGGACTATTTTTGGAGGGAAAAGGAATTTTTATTGCATATCAGAGGGAGTATGAGTGGGAGTTCCACCTCTGGGGAGAGAAAAGGGTAAACTTGTTATACTTTGTGTATTTACATTAGGAGGGAAAAGGGATGTACTGAGAAGTTGTGTATTTGGAGGCATGTTGGGTGGAACTCCTATCTCATTTGGGAGTTACAAGGAGATGGTTTCCATTTTTTAGTCTCCCTTGGCTTGATCTATAATCCTATGTGTTGAAATGTATGCATTTTTTTGTTTTATTTTGGTGTTGAATGTATTACTTGAAATGTTGGCATGTGTGTTGTAATGTGGAAGAAAATTTATAAGTTTCTATTGGTTGCAAAAAAAATTTATTCTACTTTTTTTGGGGCAAGGGGGCCAATGAGGAGGAAGGTTTCTTCTTCTCATTGGATTATTGGTTGGGTGGAGAGAGTTGCCTACTCCCCTTATTTTTTTGTTGTGTTGGATTTTGGAGAAATGGAGGAGCTCAAATTTTCATCTTTGAAGAGTTTTTTTGTGGAAGATCAAAGGAATAAGAAATAGTTATTTTTGTCAATTTTAGACATGTTGTGTCCATCTAAGTGGAGGGTTTGTATCTTGTATATTAAAGCTTCACCTTCTTGTAAATGTATTTTGTAAAAAAAAATTACATTGGTTATTTAAGAAGATTTTATGTTGGAAAAGAGGCATGTGAAGTTGCAATGGATTTGATAATAAATTTCCTTCAAAACTTGTAAATTTAGATCAAAAGTGTATTTGATTTATTAATGGAAACCATCCTTAATTGGAAGGGAAAAGGTTATATTCAAACTTAAATATTTGACTCAAAAGTGAAATATGTTTTCATTTTAAAAGATTAGTGTTCTTTCATGGAAGTATACTTGTTTTTCTTTAAATGGATGTCATTTGTGTTATTGTGAAAGAAAGGAAATATTTTCTAATTTATTGTTAAAGTTAGCATTTTGAAATATTTGAATCATAGTGAAATTCTATACAAGGTTGTAAGAAGATAGTATTATATCTAGTGTTTGAAATCAAAGAAATGTTTCCTTCCTTGCTTACATTGGGCTAAATGAGTGGCCTTTAGTTTTCTAGATTTATCACATTTGTGAATAGATCGAAGAATTTACAACTTTTTGCATATATTATTTAACTATCTAAATGAACTTGAGTCAATGATTAAATTAAAATAGAACAAAATATAGACAATGATAAACTTTTATATATATATATATATATATATATATATATATGAAAATAATAATAATACTTGATAAAATCATGATATATATCACGTAATATCCTGATTTTATTAAGTATTATTATTATTTTAATTAATATATATATATATATATACATATTAAAAAAAGGATTTTAATACAAACCAAATGGCTTCTTAGCAAATTTATTTTATATAAAAAATATCTAAAATCAAAAGTGTTTAGGACACATGGAGCGGCCATGGGTGTGTTTATACTATGCTGAAAGGGTTTGGGAGAGTGGGGATTGGGTCGGCACCCTCCCCCCAAACCAATATAAAACTCAAACAATATATACGGTTGCTGTGATTTTTAAACTCCACACTGATTTTTTATATATGCGATTGACCTCTTATTACTATACACACACACACACACACACACATATATATATATATATACATATATACATATATATATATATATATATATATATATATATGTGTGTGTGTGTGTGTGTGTGTGTGTATGTATGTATATATATATATACCTATATATATAGAAATATATATCAATAAATACTTAAATGAAGGCCATTTAATCAGGTCGTCACCTTAAACCAGTTTGGACTCACTTACAAATATATGTAAAAAAAAAGTACACACACATATTCAATCCCTTCAAACATGTGTATATATTATTTAAAACAAGAAATAAAATAGGGAAAATAATGCCCTT
Organism: Taxus chinensis; assembly: GCA_019776745.2. NCBI lineage: Eukaryota > Viridiplantae > Streptophyta > Pinopsida > Cupressales > Taxaceae > Taxus > Taxus chinensis. Next base: position 194,459,143 of record CM034147.1, on the reverse strand, counting down.
ACCTGAATAGGGTAAATCCAAAAAAAAAAAAATACACAAATACAAAACAATATCCTTGGCAGACCCTAGGAGAGTGATGCAAATGAAAATAAGTAACCAAAATGTGTGTATCCATTCAAGAGCTTGAACAAACTTCCATGACCTCCATTCTCCTCTTTCTCCCAAACCTACAAAAGTGAAAATGAGAAAAGAGGGTAAAGGAATGAATAGAAAGACTTCATAAAAAAATGTAGGGCATTTCTAATCCAAGGGCCCAAAATTATTTAATCTAAGGGATGAGATTTCTCCCTACAACTTTAAGTGATGTGATTTTTGTGGTAATGGAAAATTAAATAACAAGTATGGGTAATGGGTTGAATGGGGAAACTTAATGGTTAGGGTAAGTTGTGACTTTAGCCTTAGGTTATTAAGTAAACAAATGACATGAAAAGGGGTAACTTAAACAATTATTTATAAGACTAAATTAATGGTGAGATTATGAAAATATGATAAGGGAATTTAAACTTGAAATGATTTGGAAGGAATTAATAATATTTAATTACTAATTTAGTTACAATAAATTTTCAATATGTGAAACTTATTAAACAAGAAAATATTTAATCTAGTTGTTGGTTATAGTGCTTTTTTAAACAAAAAAAAATATTCTATATTTTTCCTAATTAATTATTGGACTTTATCTTGGATTTTGTGCATGGAAAAGTGTGTGTTACAGTATGGCTTTAAGAAAGCTCCGAGACAGTGGTATTTGAGATTTGATAGGTTCATGATAGAACAAGGTTACTCTAGAAGTCATTTTGATGAGTGTGTTTATTTTAAGAGACTAGATTATAGAACCTAATATATTATAACACGCTTGTGGTAGGGTCAAACATGTAGGATATAAATGAGCTAAAGATAAAATTAGCCAATACATTTTCCATGAAGGATTTAGGTGCAACAAAGAAACTTCTTGGCATGAGAATAAATAAAGATAGAAAGAGTAGAATATTGACTTTTTTCAGGAAGAGTATGTGAACAAGGTGTTGGATAGGTTTAGGATGCAGGATGTAAAACCAATGAGTACACCGTTGGGAGGGCACTCGAAGTTGAGTAAGAAATAGTGTCCTAAAACACATGACGATATTGAATATATGTCCAAAGTTCCATATGCTTTAACAGCTGGAAATTTGATGTATGCTATGGTATGCACAACACCAAACATTTCCCATGCAGTGGGAGTCATCAATAGATACATGACTAATCCAGGAAAGGAGCACTTGAATGCAGTCCGATGGATTCTCAGATACTTGAGAGGGACCTTTACTAGACATTTTTTCTATGGAGGGTTGGGCGTTTCCTTACACGGATATGTTGATACATACATGGATGGAGATTTGGATAGTAGGAGGAGCACCACATGTTATTTATTCACTATTGGTGCCATGGTAGTTAGTTGGATTTCTAAACTGTAGAAGATTGTTTCCTTGTCTACTATAGAGGTAGAGTATGTTGTTGCTACAGAAGCAAGCAAGGAGATCATATGGATGCAGCGGCTCATGGAAGAGTTGGGAAAGAAGCAGGAGGAGTACATGTTATTCAGTGATAGCCAGAGTGCAATTCATCTTGTAAAGAACTCAACATTCCATTCGAGAACCAAACATATACAACTCAAGTATCACTTTATTAGACCAGTTTTGGAGGATGGACAACTGAAGTTGGAGAAGATCCATACAAGTTAGAATCTTTTTTATATGTTGACAAAGGAGGTGACAAAATATAAGTTGGAAGGTTGTTCGGCTTCCGTAGGTCTTCAAGATTGATCTTGAAGAAGTGAAACAAGTCAGAGAAGAGTCTGAGGATGGATTATAACAGTGGGTTGCAATAGTTAGTCTCCAAGTGGAAGATTGTTGAAGTTGTGGAGCCTGATTGCAAGTTAAAGTAGCAGTTTACTTTTATTTTTTCTATTTTTTAGGAGGAAATCATGGTCATGGATAAAAATAACAATCTTATTAATAGACTAGAATTGTTATTTTTTATGTTTATTTTATTAATAAGCTTGTGATATTTAGGTTGCTTATGGTTGAAGCAAGTTTTTACAAAGAGGTGCACAAGTTATATATATGTACTGCACGGATTTACTCTTGTATGCATGAAAAAGAAAGAATTAAATTTTATTCGTTAGTACTGAATAAAGGAGAAGTCTGACTTGTTTCTGGTGAATGTAGCCCAAATTGGGTGAACAACGTTAAATCTTGGGTTTATCTTGTGATTGCATGCTTCTTTTATTTCTATTTTAATTCCGCTTTTATTTTTCATTTGTATTTCGATCTTAACAAAATCTTGCAACATTCAAGATATATGTAAAAAGGACCCATAACACAAAAGACGGGAACAACATGAGTATGATTTTTACATACTAGAATTGTACAAATATGGTTCTAGCATGTATCTAGAATAACATGGAAGCTAGAGAAGAGAGAGAACCATGGAAGAGACATAAATATGAGGGAAAAAAATAGACTATGAATAAAAAGTCAACAAAAATAAAGAGTCAACAAGAAAAAAATAGACTCTTAAAAATTTAACACAACATAGAAAATACCGAAAGTTGCGTAGGCATAAAGAAGAACATGTCAAAGTACTATACAAGAACTCTAGCAAATAAGAATTTAACTTGAACCAATAATAAATTCATACAAAAATATCTTCATTCATTCATGATGGGGTCTTTGTGAGTCCAATATCATCTTTACTAAAGCAACATCTTTTGAGTCACACTTTTTACTTTACTTTTACTCTAGTCTACCCTTTTTTATTGATAAACGTACTTTTAAATATAAACAAGAGTCAACCATATTAGTATTAATCTATGATGTCATTGTGTTTGATGGGGAGATATATTTTTACAAAGAATTTTAGCACAACTCACTTTGTACAAAGTTTTTAAAATAATTTTACACAAATCCATATTCAAATCAGTGCGCTATTTCTATTCATCTGTTTCTTTTTGGTATTCGTAACGTTTTCCTGTGGCAAATTTATGTTTTCTTTAAAATGCAATGATTTCAGCAATAATACTGGTATTTTTTTACTTGTATAGTTGTAACTACAGAGCTAAATAATCACACAGTTTTTACAAATATTAGTTTATACAAACAGACATAACAAATGAACATTCTGGCAATCTGGCTAGATTTTTTCCCTGCATCAACCTATTACGACCAAACCGTCCTTTCAAGGAAGTTATAAACATGCATATTCAGAATGAAGGAAAGAAAATCAATAAACAGCAGGGTCAACAAACTACCGGCCAATCAGGGATGATTTCTGACTTGGGTTTGTGAAGGAAAGGTTGGCAAGACCACACTCTATCCGCAGAACACTATAAAAAGTATTGGATTAAGAAGCACTAAAACAAGTATTTTCACGTACAATCTTTATTCCAAAAGGCACTTAATGCGGTTCATGAAGGTTGAAATAAGCACCAAAAATCTTGTGGTGCAGAAGAATCTCATTTGAAACTTCACTTCATAATAGGCAGAACAACGATAAGGTTTTGGAAAGGCTTCAAATGATGCATTTGAAAAACTTAGAATAAAATAAGTACAATAAAATTTTAAAAAGAAAGAAATATCAATGTTTACCTACCCAGACCTCTGAACCACCAGCTGTGTCTTCTTCCAAAGTGTCAAGTATGGTGGTTCCATGCATCTTCCTCAGTTGTGGACTGGTTTTGTCTCTTCTGAAATTGCCGTCTTGGATTTGGCCTTTATGTGAATATAAAATGCTTTATTTGTTTTGATCATTAACAAATGAATCATTCATAGCAAAAACCCAAATTGCAACCTACACTCATATATCAATTCTTACCATTATTCTATTAGGAGCTCCACACTGACAGCAAAGAATTCAAGAAAGAAAATGCAGAGAACATGAAAGATTCCCTTCAGTCTGTGGATGACTGTTAGCTTTCTCCTATATAAACACAAAAGACAGAACTGCTCAAACAAACACACTATTTTGTCCACTTCCAATCATAGACACTTATTTTGACAGAATAAACATTCATTATATCTGACATGTATCCAATTATTACCGAAGGATTATATTCTCCTTGGAAAGCTGCAAATATTCTCGAGCTGGCTTCACTAGCAAAACGTTGTTTTTATTTCTCTTAGTTTGTTTGCATCTGTCTGCTATTATACTCGTTCTACTGGATAAGATTTGATCCACTGCAAACCCAACTGTTGCTGAATTTCCTTCGAAAGAAAAATAATAATAAAAATAGGACTAAGATTTCACTTTGTACCATAAAACTACCAACTGTTTATTATAATGGATGGTTTATTGAGTGTTACTTCTCCCATTGAACTTAATCCAGATATTTTTCATTATGTTTGAATATTCATTGAATGCAGCAGAAACTTGTTTTTAACATTCATAGATTGGTGGGATGACATCAAGTAACATTACAGATTTTATTAAAACTAATCTGCAATTCTATTGTGGTTCCCAACAGATCAAAATACCTACCTTTCAGGTTCAATCCTTTTTTAATTCGTCTTAATCAGTTCCGATCTCCATCATAAGGATAGTTCAGGGAATTAGATATTGATGTGAATGATATTGAGGAAATATTTGTTAGATTTAATTGAAAAAAAAGGGAGTAGGGAATCAATTTATTGATTGGGACAATCCCTTGAACTAGGACTTGAGTCCCTATTTCAACTCTTCAATCCCAAGTAAAGAATAAAAGAGAAATATAATAAATTCATATTTTCAAATTTCATCTCCACACTCCACGCATAATGTCGAGACCAAAATCGTACCATTTTAGATTAAAAATGGTGCTATTGCTTGGTATTGAAGTGTCAATATGTGATGCAAAAGATTGATGATCTATTCAGTAGTAACTTTAATAAGAATCTTAATTGTAGAGGTGAAACCGTGAAACTATGTTTCATCATTAATGAATAAAACCAAACACGTTCATTCTATGTCAATTCGATAACACTTGATAGAAGTTCAACCAGAAGCATTTTAAGTTCAGAATCTAGAAATTAAACACATTAATTCATCTTCTTATAATTATCCTAATGCTAAGGACATAAGATGAGACTGGAAAATCTATTAGACAACTCAATTATTGGTTATCTTGATTGTCTGTGCAGATTAACAGACTCTATATATAAGAATTCAATCATAGTTTTGTTTCTGAGAAGGATGTATTATGGTTGACTACTCACTGTTCTAATTGAGCTCTCACTATTGAAAATTTGGTTGAATTTGGAGGCTTGGTGTACCAGACCATGTTAAAACTTACAGCAGCGCTAACTAAAACATAAATGTCATCGTAATCTAATGTGGGTGTTACTTATAACGTGCCAGGTTGATGAAAACACCATTGTTAACTGAAGAAGAGATAATCTATCCATTATTATTCTTATTGAAATGTTGGAATACATGATGAAAGTATTGTATACAGAAAATAATTGAGTTTCAGTAATTTGTACCCAGACGTGCAATTCACTCAACTATTAGCAATACATATCACCCACTAAAAATATACATACAACCCACCCAAAAATAAACAATTCTTTACTTCGCGGCTGGAGGTCTTTCTCCTAGCCTCAATTCAAGGTCTAAATCTTCTATATCTGACTTTTCTCTCTCACTGTATCTAATTATCATACTATCCAATTCATTTTCATATGCTGCAGCAACGTTAAATTTCTCGTCCTTGAAAAGAAATCTTGTGTGTTTCATCTCTGATAACCCCTTCGAAACCGTAGAAAGTGGCTCCTTTATAGTCTCAGACGAAGAAGAAGAAATTGAATTTGTGAAATGAATGGAAGGGGTGGTGCTATAATTGCATGGAGAGATTGAGAGAAGGGTGGAGGGTGCAGGAACATGTGAGGATAATGTAGATATAGGCTGAGATATGGAAGACTCTGCTCTAAAGGTGGTAATAGACATGGAATTCCTAGGGTTACATGGTAAAACAGAAGGACTAGATGGATTACAGCCTGCATATCTTAAGTGAGGATTTCTGGTAGAGTATTTATTGACAAATGATGATTCATCAGAAGCAATATCTGTAGAACTATATAGATTATCTGGAGGCTGGGCCTGATATACATAATACAGTTGACGAGGATGAGGATCTAAAGGAAAATTGCTGTCATGAGGATATAAATTATTATTATTGACATCAATACCAATACCTTGACGAAGGCGAGCACGGTCTCTTCTGTGAACATTCATGTGCCCTCCAAGAGCTTGTGCAGACCTAAATATCTTTCTGCAAAAGGAGCAAGTGTATGAACGAGGGGGCCATGTACTGCTTCCTTCAGTGTCCTCTGCAAACGCTTGCTCTTCTCTACTCCACATCATCATCAGATTTCCAGCCATAACATCACCCTCAAAACATTCAGAAACCCAGAAAACAAAACCCTAGAACCTAAGAGAAATGGAATAACTTCATTGCAGAAAATTCATGGCCTAAAAATCTGGACACCCAATTCACAATACCCCAACAACTAATCAAATCAATGATGATTTAGGTTTATTCAAGTTTGGTATCAAATGGCTGTACAATACAATAGAATACTAGAATTTATTCACTAATGGTAACTGTAAATCATACTCTTTAAAACAAAAACCAAACAAAACAAAATTGTGAAAAGAAATGTGTTTCATGAAGATCCAATCCCCCCCAAAAGCTGCAAATAATGCGATCAAGATTTCATGGGAATCAGTAAAACAGGAGAATTGATGGAATTATTTCAATATAAAACAAAGAATAGTATATCACCGACACAACTTGTTTCTAACAAGACCTGCTATGTAATATTTTTTATTTTGACATGTTTATAAAAATACTGCCGGCTTGCGTTGATCTTTGAGGGAGACTCAATCATTTTCCCTCCACATTTTTAATGCAGCTGTCAACAAGGATTTTGTCCGCTATAAGAAATTTAACACTAAACAATCTCCTCCTGATCTTGTCCCTGATGACAGTTCAATGAGCACAAATATATAAGGTTTTGTGACTTGACTTGAATAATTAGATGCTAATATAAGATACCTACGTAGAAGACTCATTTTGTCGACACAACCTCATAAAATTTGTCAGTAGGGATCTTTGATGTTGGTATATATCTTTATCCAAATTATTATCATGACAGGTCATAATAGAGAATTGCGAATAAGGTTACAACTGCTTGGAAAGTAACGGATGCTTGCTCGACCAGTTAACTTGGGGATCGTGCCAATCTCGAAGAGCTCTATGTTTTATTACAATTGTTTTCTATGGTTAAATGTGTCTTATACAGTTTTTTCTCATTTTCATTATAGATATGGGAGATTTTATGCTTTCACAGTTGATAAATTAATGTCAGAAAAGTTTTTGGGAGAAAAAATGTTAACATCTTTCTTTTCTTATGTTTTGAGCATATTTTTTTGAACATTATCAGAGAAACTTCCCCTGACAATGGTTCGTAGTAAAAAGTGACCCCAAACCTAGAGCAAAAAGATTTCACATAATTTATTTTCCTATGTTTTGAGTATATTTCTTTGAACATCATAAGAGAAACTTCCCCTGATAATGGTTCGTAGTAAAAAGTGATCCCAAACCTAGAGCAAAAAGAATTCACATAATTTCTTTTCCCAAAAATTTCTTTGATATTGATTATAAAAATTTAAGGAAATTCAAAATATTTAGGAAAATTATAATAATATTCACAATAAAAGAAAGAAGAAAAAAATGACAAACAAAGAGTATCCAGCATCCCCAGTAAACACTTGGGAATGGTGAAAGGTAAACAACTTTTTTGCTAATCTTTGAAGGAATTTTTTGTTTCCCTTGGGTTATTGTTTTGGTGATAGCTTTGGGGGCTAAAATGGATGTAAGTTTGTTCTTTGTGAGTTCCATTGTTATATCTTTCATTTGATCTGTACAAGGTTTTGGAACCTTTCAAAATTCTTCCTCTACTTTACCTAAAAGTAATAATAATAGTGATTAAATGTTCATAGTAATTTTTATTTTTATTTTCAATAGGTGATATAAGATTTAATTATTATTTATTTTTAATATTTATCTAAATTTCAATTAATCATTTTTATTCAGGGGTATGTGACAAAATTAATTTGTATCATTATGTGTGATATCAAATAGGTCATAATCCAACACTCTATATGAAATGTAAAGGGTGTTATCTATCATAAATTGAGGTACAAATACCTCAGTCCTTAATAATTAAGTTTAAGAATGTTGTATATGTAACTCATACAAATCTTTGAATATAATAATTCAATATAAGATATTTACGAATATAATAATTCAATATAAGATATTTACAAATACAATAATAAAAAATGGAGAATCATCTCAATCTTAATAAAATCCAATTTCCATTACCTTTTAAATATCTCATAAAACAATTTACATTACCAAAAAATGTTAACTCAAATATTATCTACTACCTTAAATGTATTTTTTATTTAATTTTAATAATTATTAAAAAATATTTTATATTGTTTAAGATTTTACTAGCTGCCAATATTCTCACGATTTTCTAAAAATATTGGTAACGTATCTACACTATTTGAGTTGTCCTTCGAATAGTATATTTATGCATTTGATCACTATTCTTATAATTGAAGGGTATACCAATGTTATTGGGTTTCAAAAGAGAAGTTAAAGACCATCCAACGTACTATTTCCATAGGTTATTGATTTTAGCTTACTTTTATATAAGATTATTATTATTTTAGAATATTATGATAAGGTGATTTACTAAAGTTTATTTATCTTGAAGATTGAATTCATAAATTTCTAGAATAAAAAATTAATTATTAAAACATTAACTATTCAAGTATTATAGAATTGATTAAATTTTAAAAGTAAAATAAACATATGTTTGACTGGTATATATTGATAGGTTTTATAACTTATTTTAATTTTAAATATATTAAAATAAATTATTATTTTATTATTAATTTTAAATTAATTATGTATGTTCGAAATTATAATTATATACTTTAATATCATTTTGATTCTATCTAACTGTTTCACATTATAAATCATGTAAGTTGATTGTTAGTTTAAGACTAGATGACCATCTTGTATTTTCCTTTTGTTAACTAGTTGATTGTTAGTTTCTTATTTTAAAAATCATAAATTTGCTTGTGTGTCTAATAATTTTAGATGGTTGTTATGTGGGATACATTTTGAAATTAGTAATTTTATGGGTAGTTAGGTAGGATGCTCATCAATTTGTTTTTGAGTTTAGCAAATTTAGATTCGCATGTAGGTAAGATGTTTTTATTATTATAAGTTTTAATTTTTTACGATAACAAATTACAATATTTTTATTATTTATGAATTTTTATGTGTATTTATTATATTATTTCTATAATATTATAAAATTAATTTGGTAATTATTAAAAAATAATCTTTTACAATTATTTTAAAAATGGTAATTATTTGATATAAATGAAAAAAATATTTTTTTAATTAATATTTTTCATAATTTTATTTTTATATGTAAATATGGTGGAAATAATTAAGTTATTTTAGTGATGATTATTTTATATCAACACTTAAATCAAATTATAAATTAGCTAAAAGTAGTTCTAACCAAACTTGTAATTTCAAATTGTTTGTATCAATCATAAAAATTTGTTGACATTATAACTCTTTCCAATGGTTATAAATTCTAACTTTACATGTACTTATTTCTATAATAACTTCACATAGATACAAATAAGATACATATGTTCACATATTTTGTATATATTTACAGACAACTATTTAAAAATTTATACCTTTATTTATTGTATATGGCTGTCTAATATTTTTATCTCAAATAAACATGAAAATGAAATGGCATTCTTTATCACTTTCTGCCATTAATTTTATCTCAAATTTGTAGTCAGAATATGATGAATCTCTAAATTATTGATGTAATACTTTGGTATGGGATACATTAGAAATTAAAAAATATTTTTCTCTTCAATATACTCTTGTGCAAATGAATAACTCAATGTTCTATTTCCACATGTATTTTTCTCTAAATACATTAATGCACATATAGATGTATTTTTAGAATTAATGAATTGAAAGTATAATTATTTTGCCAAACATTCTAATATAAATAAGGAGTATAAAAGGCTAACAAAAGTGGCACAAAACCCAATACAATAAGTTCATGATTAAAAAGGGTCCAAAACGGAGAGATGTCTATTTTTATGTGTTATGAAAATAGTTAACAACCCAAATAAGTGGCTAGGGTCCAGGAATGCATGATAAATAAAGAGTGAAGAGAAAATAAAGAGGAGCAAAACCATGGCCACGGGATATCAAAGAACACTGCAATTTTTTAATATTTTAACTTCGTAGTTTAATGTTTCCTTTAAGTTGTAAATGTTAATTTTTGAATGCTAAAGTTGTATTTAACATTGCAATATTAATCCAACTATTGAGGGAGACACTAGGATGACATTATAGTTGTTGAATATATAAGGTGATGTTATGTCAACATTTTATGTGACTTGATTTTGAATGTTTTCTACATCCCAAGTCTTTTACGTTGGCAGAATATATTTTTTGGACTTTCCTTGAAAAGTGTTTTTGCATCATATGTATAAGACGTTGGTTTTTTTTTAGTAAAATATAAATTTAGTCATAAAAACACTAAAAAAATATAATTATTTAAGAATAAAAATTGAAATATATAAGTTATGTTGATCTCATAAAACTAGGGTATAAATATTGTGTTGAATTGAGAAGCAAGATGCACATATTGTGTTGAATTCATAACACCATTGCATACATATTATTGTGATCTTATAAAAGTACGGTAAACATATTTGGTTAAATATTCTTGTAATAAACTCAATATGAATTGAATTTTTCATGTTTTAAGTGGATGTTATATATATTTTTCATGTATATGATTCCATCACGTGTAATAATATTACATATTTCTTAATTACTCTTTACTTAACCAAATTAAAAAATCAATATAATTTTAGGCCCACTTGGTCTTACATGAACCCTAAATAAATGCATTCTTATTAAAACTCACGTGTATGATTATGGACACTATAAAATGTTACCAATGTTATTTTTAGGATACAATATGGTAAGTGATTCAGATGATAGTGTACATTCTACACATCCTATGCATATTTATGACTCAATTTCTCCTCCATATCCTTAAAAATTTTTTTATATCGATAGCCCTCTAGTGATTCCTAAGAGTAGTGAATCCCTGCCATATCATATTTGTTTTGGATTTAAAAAATATTTAATATACTATAATTTATTTAATTTTATATATGTATGTGTGTGTGTGTGTGTGTGTGTGTGTAGAGAGAGAGAGATCTTATTTTCAAAATAACTATAATATCAACAAAAAAAAATGAGGATATACCACTACAAAAGAGAGGTAGAGGCAGAAGAAGAGGAATGGGAAATGGTATTTATTTTGGGGAATTTGGTTCAAACTTTTAGGTAAATTTTAATAGGTTTACTACTTTTGGCTTTTCATATATGCCTTCTATTATATGGTCTAGTCCTTTCATGGATGCACCATAAATATAAAATTGTCCTTTTGATTATAATACATGTAATGAAGAGGAGGAGGTATAAAGTTGTCAATGAAAATTTTTGCATTCAATTATATTAAATATATTGATCAATGAGATATAAAAGGTACCATACATACCTTATGAGGAGGTGTCTCCTAGGGTGTTTTGTAACTTCCAATTTAAATAATATGAAATTGTATGATGCAGATTTCAAACATTTTAGAGCATTTGGTGCATGGACAATTAATAAAGATCTTGATCATATGCATGAATGTTTTAGCTTTTGAGGGAGATAATATATGATATGACCATCCCCAACATTTGATGTAGGTTTAAGTCTCTTTATTTGGATCCTAACACCTTGAGATAATGGCATTCCTATATTACCATTATATGGCCCTAAATATTTGTTCAAAGATTACAAAATATTGTCTAGGTATAGGTTTAGCATGTCGAATTATAGTTTATATTCAAATACGCAATCAATCAATGAAAATATTGATCACACACACACACACACACACACACACACACATGGTTTGTATGTATTCCTATAATAATAATTTTGGTTTTATAAAATTTTCTAAATGATATAGGTCAAAGTGAGATAATTGTCAATTTATGTAGTGAAAAAATGACATAGAGGAGTTGTACATGATAAACAAATTGTCTCATTATATAATGGTTGTGTAAATTAGGGATATTATAGCATGATAATGGTTGTTTTTAATTATAATTATTACCATCCTATCCCTACAAAGCTACAAAAATGTAATAGAAAAAGAGTCTCAATTTTTTGATATTTCATTAACTATACAATTATGATGTCTGTATATGAATTTGTAGAAAAACGTTAGAGACATTTTTAATGAATATTTAGTAATATTGTAGACACAAAATCTACATGTACATGGGTACATTTCTAGATCCTAAAGCATACTAATGTATACATAATTCCTAAGCAAGAAAACTAATGGTTGAAAACTCGTTTTGGCCTTTTGGTTGCTTTATCTCTTACACTTTACTAACATTTACACATCTTACAGTTCTGATGACACTTGACTAATTTACCTTTTGATGGCCTTAGAAACTAGTGCCTAGTTAGGATATAAGCGCCAAGGTGCTCTTGTCCCTCCTAGGCTCTCATATACCTCTATTTCTTCTTCTTACTAATTTGGGTCCTTTTTGCTTCCTGGGCACCTTTTAATACTTTGGGTCAGCATTTCAAATGTCAATTACGAAATTCAAACAAGAGAATCATATATATATATATATATAGCCTAGTTACTTATCCCAAATAAAGAGAAAAGAACTATAAGCATTATCTACTTACCACTTAATCTTGCACAAAGGCACAAGAGCACTACAAAGTATACATATAACTCATTCATACAAGAGACAAGTGTTGTATTGGTCTACATACATTGGATAGGAGGGTATTTCATTATATTCCATCACACACATTTTGTATACTCAGGAAAAAACTAGGTATATCTCATTATCGTCATGTAACATGTAGAAGGGAAACCTAGGGAATGTGAAATAGATACACACACACACACACACACATAGAGAGAGAGAGAGTGATAACTACATAGAGTCTAAGATGTAGTGCAACGCTCGGTTGAAATTTCACTCTTATGTGTTAGAATGAATGCGGGAAGATATAATTGAAGAATTATAGATCCACAAAATAAACAGCTAAGGATTATAGATTATAATGTGCAAAATAATTTAACTAGATGTTTATATATGCATATAACAGTTACCAGATCATTAATGAGAGTAAATAACAATAACTGAAAGTAAATGAGACAAGAGACACCAGATTTAAGTGGAGAATCCTAAAGGGAAAAACTCCACTAAAAAGTATTGTCTTATATTAAGAATTTCACACTTCAACCCAACACTTCCACTTGACTCCTCGATCTCAGAGTAAACAATAACAGACTTCTGGCATGTTGTATAACATCTCGCATAAGTATCTTGAGCTTATATAAAATGGTCTATATGTTTAATAGCACCATGTAATTCAGTATCACAAGTAAATAGTCCCGCGAGAGATCATCCTACTTATATAGGATGGGTGAGTGGTTATACCACTTCACTCTTTTCAAGGTTGTGAAAGAACGACTAAGATTATTAAAAATAATCTTTAAGACAAGGGACTGTCTAAGTGGATATCCCCACTTGAAATTTGTACCCCAACACTCCCCCTTAATGTTAAGTGGGGAGGATAAAAAATAGACATGCAAAAAAGGGAAATCAGAGGATCTTACCATATAGAAATTATTAAGATCAAGTGTTTTATGTATGAGGACTTACATAAGATTATGGATCCTTTTATAAACTAAGCCGTACACATAACTAAAGCTTCATAGGGATTTACATGTAACATCACTTATAGTGACACATTTACTTATTACAAAATGGAGGAAGTATTGGAAATTTACAACAGCCATTAAGAGTTGGCATTGTCATGCACACTCCCTCTCAATGGAGACTCTTATAGGCCTAAGAAGACACGAAACTTGGAAAACTTCACAGCACACTATGGCTTGGTGAAGATATTTGCAACTTGATATTGAGTAGAACAAAACTTGAGATCAATATCACCATTTATGATTTTTTCTCGAATAAAATGAATATGAAATTCAATATGCTTGGTCCTTTGATGTTGAACTAGATTCTTTGCAAGAGAAATACAACTCTGGATGTCACATACAATAGTAGTTATCCCTTTGATGCCCATGTGTAGTTCATCCAACATTCTTTTCAGCCACATAGCTTGTTTGGCAGCTTCCATAACACTTATATACTCTGCCTTAGTAGAAAAGATAGACATTGTTGGTTGTTTCTTTCTACTCCAAGTGATGGTACCTACACCCAACTTGAAAATATATCTAGAAGTAGACTTTCTATCTGCAACATCACCAACATGATCAAAATCACAATAACCAAATAATTGTGCATCTTTACAAGAAGAATAAAAAATACCATAATTGACTATCCCTTTAATATATTTCAAAATACTTTTTTCCATTTTCCAATGAGACTCATAAGGTTCTTACATAAATCTTGAAACTTTTCCTACTGCATAAGAAATATCAGGTCTAGTAATGGTCAAATAAATTAGACTACCAACTAGTTGTCTATATAGAGTAAGATTAAATTTAGCACAAGCGGATTTAGGGTCTAAATTAACACCAACTTCAATAGAAATGAACACAGGTTTACAAAAAATCATGTTAAATGATCTAATAAAATTCATAGCATACTAAGATTGAGATGCAACAATAGACTTATGATCTTGAAATATAATCATGCCAAGAAAATGATTTAATAAACCTAAATCAGTCATTTCAAAATGATGTTTTGTCTTTTGTTTGATTCTAACAATTAAATTTTTATCACTGCTAGTAATCAAAATATCATCAACATAGAGAAAAATAATAATAATATGATTGTTATCAAACTTAACAAATAAATCATTATCTATACAATAGTTAAAAAACCAAGTTCCTGAAAAAACTTATTTATTTTAGTATACCAAGCTCTAGGAGCTTGCTTAAGACCATACAAATACTTTTTAAGCTTACATACATAAAGTTATTTACCAAGTTATTGAAAACCTTTAAGCTAACTCATATAGATTTCTTTTTTGAAGTCACCATTTAAGAAATAAAAATTGACATCCATTTGGTGAATCTCATAACTATATTGGGAAGCTAATGCAAGAAGAACTCTTATTGTGCTCATCTTAACAACAGGAGAAAAGGTCTCAACATAGTCTATACCAGGTTTCTGAGTGAAACCATGAGCTACAAGCCTTGCCTTGAAATTTTCAATCTCTCCTAGAGAGTTATATTTAATTTTGAACAACCACTTAGGTTTACAATGCTTCTTTTAGAAGTAGGAGGGACTAGTTCCCAAGTTTAATTTTTTATTAAAGTATTGTATTCATCCTTCATAGATACAATTCATCTATCATCTTGAGATGATTCTTCAAAGGATTTTGTTTCTAACTCATATAGGGTCATCAAGGCATGATAAGTATGTTGATTTCTAGTTAGCTTTCTAAGATTATCAGATGAGAGTTTTGAGCAAGACTTTTAGCCCATTTAGGAACTTAGGTTGCAAGACAATTCAGGATGATTCCCCCTCAATATCCATCATATATAGATTAGGATGAACATCCTCTTCAAATTATGTTTGCATGAGAAAATAATTATCAGGCTCTATCTTTGAAGTGGCAGAGGAGGGTTCATGAGGATCATCAGAGAAAGTTATTTCTAAGACATGAAAAATTATGTTTTCAATAATATCATGCTTGAATGGGTCATAAAATCTTAATCCTTTAGTTTTACAGCCATAGCCAACAAAAATATAAGAAAATGAGGTTGGATAAAGCTTCTTCCTTTTGTCTTTTGGAATGAAGATAAAAGAAGGACTACCAAAGATATTAAGGTGAGAGATATCAGGTTTTTGCTTTTTCCATACTTCATGAGGAGTATATTGGTAAAGAGATTTAGTAATCACTCTATTAATAATATACACAAGAGTGTTCATTACTTCAGCCCATAAGAACATAGGAACATTGGAAGCATAAATCATAGTCCTAGCCATTTAGAAGACAATCCTATTATTCCTTTCTACAATACCATTTTGCTAAGGGGAATAAGGAGTAGTTAGCTCTATTTGAATCCCACATGACACACATAACTTATCAAAATCTTTTCTGAAATATTCACCCCCATTATCAATCCTAATTATTTTAATTTTCATATTAGAAGCATTCTCAACTAGAGATTTAAATTATTGAAATTTAACTAAGACATCAGACTTCTTCTTAATGATATAAGACTAAGTCGTTTGATAATAATCATCAATAAAGCAAACAACATACAAAGCACCACTAAAAGAAGGAACTTCAAGAGGACCTCTTACATCACTATGAATTAGTTCTAATAACTGAGAGGAGTTAGGATCATGATGTTTGTGAAAAGGTTGGGCATGTTTCTTCCCACATAGGCAACTTTCACAAGTTTCATGATCTGCATTTATCTTAGGAAGTTGAACAACAAGATTCTCTCTAGACATATTATAAAATATTTTGAAATTAACATGCCCAAGTATTTGATTTCAAAGTTGAATATCATTCCTAGAAGATAATGAAAAAAAGACTTGGATATAAATCCATCGAAGATATACAAGCCATTTTTCTAAATTTTAGAAGCAATAACATTTTTAACCTTATCTTTGACATACCACTTATCTTGTAGCAAAACAACTTTACTATTTTCTTTAGTTAGCTGAGAGAAAGACAAAAGATTCTTTTTCAGTTTAGGAACATACAAGACATCTTTAATTACACCATTTGACAACTTAACATTGCCATAGACTTCAGATATAATGATAGAGCTATCTCCTAGATAGATGTTTTCCTCACAATTGAAAACATCTCAAAGGATGTGAGGAGTACAGGTCATGTGCCTAGAAGCACCACTGTCAAGAATCCACTCGTTATCATTTGAAGCTGAAAGGGTTATATACAAGGCAATAAACTTCTCAACTATATTTGCTTGTTTTTGCTTCTAATTTTGAATTTTTTTATTGTTAAATTTGTTGTTCTTAGAAATCTTGAATCATGTATTATTTTTAACTCTACAATCATACTCTTTATGCCCAAATTTTCCACACTTGTTGTAAGTTCCATTGAACTTGACTTTAAAATTTTGACTATTTTTGGCAAGATTAGGCTTATGATTTGCTTTAAATCTAGATTTAATGCTAGAATTCTTATTAGAACAATTATTAGACTTGTTTTGGGCTGCCTTATGATTCTGAGAGAAAATTTCTTGAGAGGTAGTCTCTTTTGAATCAAAATATTCCATTACTCTCTCTTCTTGAATTAACAAAGAAGACAAGGTGTCCAGATCAAGCAGATCATTTTCATTTTGATACTTAGAGTTAAGAATTGAAATAAAATTTCTAAAATTTTCACTAATGTTAATCTGGATTATAAAGTACATAAGCTTATCTTGAAATAATTCACAGTTGCACCCATCTAGTTGAGCTTTAATGTTCTTAATTTTAGCTAAATAGTCAACAAATTTCTCATCCCCCTTCCTAGGTGATGTAAACAACTCTAAAACTAATTTAATTATTTTAGATAGCATACTTCCTTCATGCATGGTCTCTAATTATTTCCATGCATATGTAGGCAAGTCCATATGACCTATTTGCATCAAGAATTCATCTCTCATGCTTTGCAATAGGATGGGCAAGGCTTCTTGAGATCTCTGACAAAAGGAGCTAAGGTTTTCAGGGGTAACTTATCTCCTTAGGGGATGTTTTTCAATACCATTCATAAGATCTTGGAGCTTTCTAGCCATGAAAAAATATTTTAACCTTACTCTCTAGATATTATAGTTTGTTCCATTCAAAAGCTGAGAACTATCCAACGAAAAACTGGAAGAACTAGCCATTTTTAATGTTTAGACGATAATGGAAACAATTACAATTTTAAAAAATGAGTCAAGGAATCCAAATCAAGACAAAATTCCAGCTACAGATCTTGTTAATATCTATATGAAAGCAAACAAATCGAATTTAAACTAAAAACAACTTGATTTGGTTGAATTTATGATTGATTTAACATAGCAAAGTTAGGGTCGAGTTAAGAGAGCTAGGCGAGTTATTTTGAAACTCGGCTCAGAAAGCTAAAGGACAAGATACACTAGCTCAAATATGAGCTAAAAGCTTAATTTAAAATCCTTAGGACAAAGGACTTTATAAAATGCACAAAACAAAGGGATTTGGGAACCACAGTACAAATAAAACGATTGAAAAAATGCTAGCAAGACAGAATACGATGCATGGAGAATTAAAAATATGTGTCGACAAATGAGTAGTTTGAATTTCATCGTGAAACCAAAAATACTTAGTCAAAAAACGATAAGTGAATCCTTTAAAATGGCTTACACTTCGCAAATCTGCCCAAAACTGACAGTTGCAAGAAACAAATATTCGTGTCACTTTTCAATTCACTCGTGTTTCATAAATACAGCTAATAAGATAGAAGACAATTAATAGAATGGATACATGATTCTTAAATTAATTAGATCACTTTTTGTCACTCTGACACAATGAGAAATCAAAGACAATCACAAGAAGCCACTTATCGAAAAATTATTTATTAAAGGCTCGACATTTGGTAGCTTTCCACCAAACTTTAAATAAAGAATTTGTGTGGACTAAAAACCATGAAATTTATCTAATTTTAAAATAAATTTCAGGTCCGAAGAAAGAACAAGACAGGTGTCACAATTTAAGTAGCTAAGTCATTGCAAATACTAACGCCCTGACACTTGAAACGTGTCAAAAAAATTGATCGCGCTTTGTAATTCTGAAAAAGGAAAAGCCACACACACACAAACACATATGTGGAGCCTTTTAAGTGGCTCACTTTTTGCAAGTCTAACAAAATAATGACAAATTTGAAAATGTGGAAAATTTGAATTGGATAATTACTGCCATAAATAAATGATTGACAAAAGCGAAATATGGAGCAATTTTATTGGCTCAGATTTTAGAAAAATTGACAAATGTGAAATGAAAGGATACTTGGAGAAATTTTATTGGCTTACCCTTCAAAAATGACAAAAGACAAGAAAATGTGAAATATTTGTCTACTTGGAGCAATTCTATTGGATCATATTTCACAAATCTAAAAAATACGAAAAATAAAGATACTTGGAGAATTATTATTGGCTTACCCTTCACAAATGACACAAGAAAGCGAGGGAGAAATACAGAGCTACTTAGAGCTATTTGATTGGGTTGTATTTCACAAATGACAGAGGATATTTAAGTCAATTTTGACAAGAAGGAGACATGTGTAAAGCCTTTATTGGCTCACGGATTATGTTGGTATGTGGGATCCTATGTGTCCTCCCCTCACATATGGAGGGTCCTCTCACATGTGTTAGGTTAAGGGTTTGATTGTGTGTCATTCATTAGGTTTACTCAACACCCTATATGTACCCTTTCATTCCTAATTTATGAGTATGTCAAGACACTCTGATGTCTTTCCTATATGAGCAAGCTTTGTTTATGTTGTGTAAGTTCTTCCATTATTGATCGATCCTGGCGATTACGCTGGAGCAATTACGATTCCGTTGGAGTGCAACTACTTCATGGTGCATCATTTTTGATTCAATTCTTGCAAACTCTTTCATGGTATCAGAGTTGAGATCGGGTAAACGTGCATTCGTCATTTGAGTTGTGATTACTATTGGCGTCGTTTTTCATTCCTCATTCAAGTTTTTTCGATTATTCATTTTTTTTAATCTTGCTAACATATTTAACAATTTGTTCTTGGAAAGTTGTTACGGTTTGCGTGTTATTTGTGCATGTGCAAGTATTCCTGAAGCTTTCAGGGGTTTTACAGCTATATTTAGCTATCTGCAGCTAAATTTGGTAGATCAGTTAAAATAGAGGTTATTTTCTTTTTTTTTAAGATTTTATTAAACTGGAATTTTTTTAGATATCTATTTGCTTGGTCTCTGTGTTTTTTTTATGGTGGTTTTACAGAATATAGGTTTAAAATTTGTGCTTTGCATGGTGTTGTGGTTCACCACCAAGCTCCTACCACTCTCCATCAAGATCCTTTCACTAAGCTACATCTCCAAACTGAGCTCTTCGTGCCTTTTCACCTCGGTCTCGTGTTCTGGTGTGTGCTTTTTACCCTAGGGATTTTGGGCTCCTTTAGTTTTGCTGCCTATTTTTTTTCTCTGACCGAGCTTCAAACCCCTAGCTGTGCTTTTTTTTGCTTGCGAGCTGTGTCTTTTTCACCTGAGCGAGCTCCTACCCTACCCTGAGCTCGTGATCATTCCCTACAACTCGTTCCCCTCCTAGTTTGCATTGTCTCCTTACCGAGCCGAGTCGTGCTCTTCCCCGAGCCCTCTCTATTCTCCCACTCGACTTGCAACCTCAAGCCTTGGCTTCCTCTACCTCATGAGCCTACTCCTAACAACTTCTCCCACTCTTGGTGACCCGCTCCCCACGTGCTAAGCTCCTTGTTCCTTCACATAGATCAGTCGTTACATGGCTTTCTCGGCACTTTGATCGCCAACTCGGGATCCTTCCACCTCTAACAGTATTTCAAAAAAATGGTAAGTTTTTTTATGGTATGTTTCTAATTTTTTGGTGGGAATTCCTTTTAAAAGGGAAAGTATATTTGAATTTTAATTAAGGATTTAATTTGAACTAAATCTTAATTAGAATTTCTTTGTAATTAATTAGGATTTCATTATCTTAATTAGTTTCTATTCGTAATTAATTAGATTTAATTTTAATTAAATCTATTTATATTAACTACGATCTCTTCATTTTTGATTAGATAAATAATTTAAATCATCTTTTAAATTAACGTTAATTGTTTTTTTTAACTCCAATAGCTGTAAAATTAGCTAAATTGGACGTTTCAAAATAGTAATCTTTAGGTGTTATTGTCGATTTTTTTACTAATCATGCACTCAAGTGTGCAGTGACACTCTAAGCACCTATTTTCCTTTTGAGTGCTTTTCCGGTGTTCTGAAGATCATCAAGACAAATCTTGAGTTCGTCTAAAACTTGTATTTGCCCTTATTATTTTTTGTGACTAGTGAGCACATCTGCCACAATTTGCAGCAAGGGGATATCCATTATGAAGTGAGACATTTTTTCTCACAACTAGGATTTTATTTCACCCTTTTTTACACATTGTGCTTATTTATGGTGTCACTTTGATGCGCTCCATGAAACTTAATTGTGGTCCCCTCTCTTGTGCATTATTATGCCAATTGCAAGGTGAGCGACCAACTATTTCACGATGCACACTCGCACCTGATTGTATTCAATGCACTAAAATATAAAGTGCCAAAAGCAGGGGGTTATTATATTATCCTGGGTGGTTGTGATGTTTTTCTACATTCCTTCTCTCTCTCTCTTCACAATGGATGCTTATTCACTACCTTTTCTTACACCGTTCAACTTTTTCCAGTGGAAATCAAAAAATATTATGAAACTAAGAGGTAAGGGGTTATTCTGCATCACCATGGGAACTGAGACTAAACCAAATGACGACCCTAAAAATCCTAAATGGTTAAACCATAGTGATGAACCTTTAGGTCTTAATTACATGTTTGTTTCTCCCAACTTGCTCTTCCACATTGAGTCATCTGAAACACCTAATTTTGCATGGAAAATGTTTGGACAACAAGATGACATGAGAGCACATGAGTTGGAAAATGAACTACTAGGGTTAAATCCTAGTGATTTTGAAAACCTACAAGCATACATCTCTAAGTTTTTCCACACTAGATTATTGTTAAAGGAATGTCAAGTAGAGAAGAAATATTCTCAACTGATCTTATCGGTCATCTCTAAGTTAGGTCTTGAATATTTTTTCTTTGTGTCAACATTTTATGCTACAATAGATGCCTTGGGAAATGATTGGAATATGCCCTCCTTTGACTATTTTTTGTCCCAACTCATTTGAGAACAGAACAAAATCATTCAAATGGGGTCTCTCAAATCAAATTCACATGCCCTTGTAGCAAGTACTAGTAAGGAAAAGAAGAATGATAATGAGATAGAGAAAAAGGATCAACCTAAGAAAGAAACCAAGACCAAAACTAAAATTAACATGAACACTTTGACTTCTGAGCCTAGAGCAAAGAAAGATAAATTTTTGTATTCCTATTGCAAGAAATCTGGTCATAAAGAGCATCTATGTATGATAAAACAAATTTATCACCTTACTCATTTACTTGAGAAAAATCAAATAGGTGTTCTTGAGTCTATCAAACAAAATCTCCAAAGGCTAAGTCTTCTATTATAAGAGAGTATAAATCTGATAAGAAGAAAGAATGGGGGAACATTCAACCAAGTGTTGAGTGTTCCTGATCTCTCTACCAATATCCTATCAGTTTACCAAATTACTCACCTTGGTGAAGGAATGAAAGTGGAATTTGGTCCTAACTTAGTGCTTATTTGTGAGCTTAACGATAAAACTACAGTGGCTGAGAGAAATGCAGATCATTGTTCATGGTTTATACCTTTTCTGAGTTTACTTCTTATTCTACACCCACTGCCTTGCTCAGTCATGCAAATGAGGTCAGTAAGATATGGCATGAGTGTTTTGGACATCTAAATTATTGCTACCTTGAACAATTGAGCCAAAAAAAAATGGTCAACGGGTTACCCCATGTCAAGTTTTCTAAGGTATTTGTGAAGTTTGAACCCTTGGAAAGAATCCTGAAAAGAAATTTGACAAAGGAAAATCCTGGAGAGCTATTCATCTCTTGGATCTTGTTCTCAGCGATATTTATGGTCCATTTCCGTCTCCTTCATTTACTAGAGATCTTTCTGTGATCACCTTCATTGATGACTATTCGCGATATACTTGGGTATATTTTCTTAAGATTAAGTCTGAAGTCTTTGAACATTTTCAAGACTTTAAGGATCTTGCTGAGAAACACGTGGAATGATCTATTAAGGTTCTTTGAACCAACAATAGAGGCGAATATGTAAACAATAGCTTTATGTATTTTGTACTTTTGAAGGGATCTCCTTGCAACATAGAGTTGCTTATATCGCTTTGCAGAATAGAGTAACAGAGAGAAATAACTATACTCTTAAGGATATGGCCACTTGTAGGATTCACTTGAAGTCTCTTCCTCCGCAGTATTGGGTTGAAGCAGTGAATTGTGCTAATTACATTCAGAACCATGTTCCACACAATATAGTAAGAGGGATGACACCCTTTAATGCCTAGTTTGGATGCAAGCCTGATGTTGAGCACTTTTGAGTATTCAGATCCAAGTTTATGGCTTGGATCCCAAGAAGAAATGCAAGGAATTAAAACCACTATCCAAACCTTATATCTTTGTAGGGTATCCTGATGGCGTGAAGGGATATCGATTATTGAATCATACTTCTCATGAGCTTTATATTGAGATAAGTGTTAAGTTTGATGAGTCTTTTTTGACTTCTACTTCTCTACCTATTGAGGTTCTTCAGCTCGCTAATTCAGATTCTGACTCATCAGATGATGATGATGTTGAGCGTGTTGTTCTTCCTAGTCCTCCCGACCATCAAACCTTTGATTCTTCCGATTCTGAAAATAGTGATGATTAGGACTATGTCCCTTCTCACTCAAGTGAAGAATCTTGTGACTCTAAGCTTGATCCTCCTTGTCCTCTTTGGGCTAGGAAAACTTTGCAAAGTGCTAGAGATTTTGTTGGAGAGACTTCGGATATGAGACGTACTCACTTAGATTTCGTTGGACCCCAATATTTCTTCACCTATTCTTATGATCCACAGTCTTTCTGAGAGGCTTATGGTATTCTTGAGTGGTATTCTACCATGGATGAGGAGTATTCCTCTCTCATGATGAATGATACTTGGGATCTCACACCTCTTCCAAAAGGAAGAAAAATCATTCGGTGTAAGTGGGTGTTCTAAAAAAAGTATGGAGTAGATGGAGACATAAAAAAATTTAAAGCGCGATTAGTAGTTAAGGGTTTCTCCTAGATAGCTAGGGTTGATTATACTAAAACATTTTCTCTGGTTATGAAGATGACTTCTATTTGATTGACCCTTTTCATTACCACAGCAAATAGATAAAAATTCCATCAAATGGAGATTAAGAGTGCCTTCCTTCATGGTGACCTAGAGGAAGAGATCTACACGGAACAACCTTCGGGTTATCTCCATGATCCCTCCCTCGTTTGTAAGTTAAAGAATTCTCTTTATGTCCTTAAACAAGCCATTGGGGCTTGGTATGCCAAGATGGACTCCTTTTTACTTATATCAGGGTTTACAAGGTGTCACTCTGATCCAAATGTTTATATTCTATGGCAAGATGACTCCATACTCATCCTTGTTCTCTATGTTGATGACTTGTTGATCAAAGGAATCTCTTCCTCTATCATTGATTCTCTGAAGATCGCCTTGTCAAATAGGTTTTCCATGACTGAATTAGGTCTTCTTTATTACTTTCATGGGATCCATATTTCACAATATGATTCAAGAATTGTGATTTTGCAACTTAAGTATGATCTTGACTTGCTTTCTCATTTTCAGATGTCTAATTGCAAGTCTTCTCCTACTCCTTTTCTTTCTGGGGTTAAGTTGGTTTCTTATTTCTCTACTCCCTTGTTTGATGGTACCCTTTATCGACATTTGGTGGGGAGCTTGATTTACTTGACTCACACTCAATCAGATTTATCTTATGTTGTTTGGATCGTGTCCAGATTCATGTAGGAGTCAAATGAGCTACATTGGAAAGTAGCTAAGTGGATACTTCATTATGTTTGTTGAACCTATACTGATGGAATTCACTATTATGGAGGGGTGGATATTGACTTGATCGGGTTCACATATTCTGATTGGGCCTATGACTTAGATCATCAGAAATCTACCTCTAGCTACAGTTTCTCTCTTGGTTCGGGTCCTACTAGTTGGTCTAGCAAGAACTAGAATGCAATTGTAATATCTTCTACAGAGGTAGATTACAGAGGAGAAGTTAACGCTACCACAAAATCTATTTGTTTACAAGGTATTCTGACAGAGTTTAGCATCCACTTTCAGTGGCCCACCATTATCTATTGTGATAACACGAGCACTATCTCAATTTGCAGGAATCCAGTTCAGCATCAGCGAACAAAGCACATTAAGATCCATATGCACTTCATACGAGAGCTTATTCATGATGGTATCATCGAAATTCAGTACATTCAGAAAGTTGATCAAGTTGTAGATATATTTACCAAGCCCTTCACTGAGGTGAAGGGGGATGTTGGTGTGTGGGATCCTATGTTTCCTCCACCCACATATGGAGGGTCATCTCACACGGGTTAGGTTTAGGTTTTTCTTGTGTTTCGTGCACTAGTGTTACTCAGTACCCTATATGTACCCTTTCATTCCTGATTTATGAGTATGTCAAGACACTCCGTTGTCTTTCCTATATGAGCAAGATTTGTTTTTGTTGTGCAAGTTATTCCATTGTTGATCGATCCTTGTGATTACGTTGGAGCCATTACAATTCTGTTGGAGTGCAACTACTTTGTGGTGCATCATTTCTGATTCGATTCTCGAAAACTCTTTCATATTACAATTGACAATTAGATACACAATATTATTGACACCATAAAGTGAGATGGAATTTTTTGACTGGCTTGGGCTTCGTAAAAGTATAACAAATACAAATGTAGTTGGAGCAATATGATTGGCTGAAGCTTCGCAGTCAAAAGAAGTCAAATAAGACTGACATGGAAGAGCCAAATGGCATAAAATAATTGTCCCATGCTTCGCAAAGATAAAAAAATATCATATTGAAGCCACTTGGTACTCTATGACTGGGTATGGCTTCACAAATATGAAAAAGAGGATAGAGAAGCTATTTAGAGCAATTTTATTAGTCCAAACTTTTTGAAAATGACAAAACAAATCCAGATGGAAAAAAAAGATTGGATCGGGTTTCGTAAAAGTAGATCTGGCCACAAATAAAAATTAAAAAATATGGAACAAATTTAAATTCTCTGAACTAACTAGATCTAGAGAGATATTTCGGGTCCAGATTCAAAAAATAACCTTAACAGCTATAAACAGTGTGAAAACTCAAAATAAGCTTGCAGATGATGGTTTTAAACCAAAAATGGCTGAAACATGATGCAGAAGAAAGGATCAAACATACAAACAACTCTGACATGATTTAAATAATCAATCGACCAATATCCAAGTAATTTGGGGATGAAATTAGAACTTTGCACCTGATTTAGCTTGAAGTTTTTAGCTAAATTTTTAGGGTTTCACAAATCAAATGATCTTCAAGCTTCTTCACTCTTGTAAAATAGAAAACATCCAAATCTAGCTATGCACACACATAATCAAAAGCTCTGATACCATGTTAGAATGAATGCATTAAGATATAATTGAAGAATTATCCATCCACAAAATAAACAATTGAGGATTATAGATTATAATGTGCAGACATTTAACCAGATGTTTATATAGGCATATAATAGTTAACAGACCATTAATGAAACTAAATAAAAAAATTGAAAGTAAATGAAATAAGAGACACCATATTTAAGTGGAGAAACCCAAATAAGAAAAATCCATTGAAAATCACTATCTTATATTAAGAATTTCACACTTTAACCTAACACTTCCACTTCGCTCCTCAGTCTCAAAGAAAACAATAACATACTTCTACCTCATTGTATAACATCTCACGTAAGTAGCTTGAGCTTATATCAAATGTTGTATATGCTTAAGAGCACTGTTTAATTTAGTATCACAAGTAAATAGTCCCGTGAGGGATCATCCTACTTATATAGGATGGGTGAGCGGTTATACCGCTTCACTCTTTTCAAGGCTGTGAAAGACCGACTAAGATTATTAAAAATAAACTTTAAGACAAGGGGATGTCTAAATGGCTATCCCCACTTGACATTAACACCCCAACATTTTGGTATCCGGCAAGGTTAGTTGGAATCCGCATATTGCATATTTTTTATTATATTTGATGTGATTGTGGGCATGTGCAAGTAGGCATATAGTTTGTAGGTTACAAGTGCATTGGATGACCTAACAATGAAACCAAAGAAAAAGAGAGAGAGTAGTAACAAAAACCTTCCAACATAAAAAATAGTAGATTCCAAACAATTGAGCAGACACAGGAACCCAGATCATTCATGAGCATGCATGGAACTCCTTTTATCCTACAGGTGCTTTTTCCCTGTACATTCTGAGGGTTATAAAGCCTCATAAATCTTTTGTGATATTGTTCCCTTCTTGTTCCATCAAATACACATTCTCGATCATTCCCATGTTACACATAATCAGCTAAGTCATCATTCTTATCTGACTTGCTTAGGGTTTTACATTTTTGAATGCTTATTACTTGCACGTTACTATAATGAATTATCATAATATCATTTGTTAGAGTAATTTACTCTAAAATTAGATTTAATACAATTTAGATTAAATCATTTGGTTAACCCATATTCCTATTTGAACACTAGATGTTATTCTTGCATATTACCTCCATATTTCTTATCACCATAGATACCCTTGGATCCTTCCATTTTCACCAACATGAGTTTCTCTCTCCCCGCTTTCTTACAAGCCAATCTTGAATGTGAGTTAAAAATACAATATTTTTTGTCTAACACTTACATGCATCCTAACACTTCTTTTGAATATGTCTCTCATAGATTCACTAGGACATTATCTTTTAATGAAGATCATATTAGCTTTACATTGGCTGAAATTTCTTCACCATTTGTTTTAGATAATGATCCACCCCTTTATATTCAAGTTTGCATCATTAATATATGGGTTAAATGAGCTTTAGTTGATAATGTATTTTTTCTTACCGTTTGTAAAATATAATTCATTTAACAAATTGGCCTTTTTGAAGTCTCCTTAACTCCCTCATTTATTTGTATTCATAGATTTGATAATATTCCTAAAATGGTTTTAGGAACAATCAAACTTCCCATTACTATTGGGCCATGAACTTTTCCCATCCCATGTCATGTAATTCCTAATAATCTTAATTATAATATTTGTCTTGGATGACCTTGGATCCATGTCACGCATGCAATCCCTTCAACCCTTCATGCACATATTTAATTCATATTCAAGGGTGTGGTCTTATAGGCCTTAGTAGATCCCTCCCTATTTTTATTTTGTAACACTATTGATCATTCACCTAAAGCTTTTGTTTCTTCCACATATCCTCCGAATTTCACAAAGTATGGGCTTGGGTATCAGTATATGCTTTGTTAAGGTTTCCCTCGCACCATATTAGGAAAATATGGAAAGGGAGTCACAGATCCTCCTTCTATTCCCACACAATCCACCAAACTCAGAATCAGATATCTCCCTCCTCCTACTCATTTTATTCCTTCCACATCATCTCCTAAGGTTTACACTACTTCACATACTCATAATCCTCCTCTAATGTGCCCTGAGCTTATTGGTGATCTTGCTTCTTCCACTTGGCCTGAATTAGATGCACTCCTTACTGATGATTCTCTATTAGAATAGATGGGAACTTACAACCATTTCCCCCTTACAATCACAAAAACAATTTTCCATCTGTTCTCAATACTATATCTTACTTTGGTGAATCTGATCCTTCTAACACCAATACCTATACTCCATACACATTGCAACATCTGCCACCATGACATGGTCTCTCTCCCATCATCGAATAGATCTTCATCACTTGCAAACTTGGGGGCATTGAACTCCCCCCCATAGTCACACATTCTAAGAAAATTTTGTCTATCCATACTACTCACATACACACCTATACCCTACTTTTTCATTGCACTTCAAGTCAATCTTTCTTGTATAAATTTCTATTATCTACACTATGAGCACACCTTGCTACCTCTATCTATTCTTATGCCTTCAATTTCCTCTCCTATTCCACTCCATACACGCTTTTCTTCTTATGATTACTTATGGATCCTTCTATTCCTATACTACTTTATTTATGGTATACATCCTTTTGTTCACTATACATACTTTGGCTAT
The DNA here is from genome assembly GCA_019776745.2 of Taxus chinensis. Lineage (NCBI taxonomy): Eukaryota > Viridiplantae > Streptophyta > Pinopsida > Cupressales > Taxaceae > Taxus > Taxus chinensis. Next base: position 194,429,968 of record CM034147.1, on the reverse strand, counting down.
TCTTGCAAACAATTATCACATAGATTTGAAAGAATGTCCTTATATAAACTTTTGGGGGGCATCGTACTTCCTCGCTCCTCACTTTTTTCTTACAAAATTACTTCTTCATATCTATACAACACAATGTTGTTACTACATACTCTACCTCACTACCCAATGACACACTCTTTTTATATGGTTCATACTTGGTTTTTGAGGGTGCAATCCCTAAATTAACCTCACGTCATACACATTTGTTGGGGGGCAACAAAACTCCCCTTATTTGCATATCTTAAATATCATATCACACCATCACTTTCACCCACCATCTACACATCTTGGTTTTATTTACTCTTGTTATCTCATAGTACCTACATGTTTCACTTTGTTTCCTATACTAGTTGCATTCTTAGTATGTCATTTTATTTTTCTATACACACATGTGTGTTCACATGGTATCTTGAGGTGAATGCAAGAATTTTACGTATTCTTAAAAAATGCATGATGCTTGACACTACTCTTTACTAGTCCCATTGAGAATCCTGGGGCATCTACCTTTATTACTGCCCTACTACACAATGGAGGTCCTATTGTTACATTATTTACTATTTCTTAGAAGTATCACTAATCTATACATGCTTTGACATACTATTTATTTTTCTAACATTGTAACAAGTGGTTCATATATAGCATTTGCCTTATAGGATACTATAAACCCATGGTTATATGTTACTTCTTGTTTGCTATTTTTTTCCATTGTTTGAGGGTTATGCCCTATGTCTTGTTTTTATCATTATTTTCTTATGGTTGCTTTGTTACTTATTATCTTGTGACATTTTGAGAGATGTCCCATGTTTGTAACTCACTTTTTGCGGTAACTTGTCTTTATAGTTTCTTTCTACAATGTATTCTATTTCATCCTAGATTTTTTACACTAACACTTGTTTTCTAGTATATTATTTTTGCATGTTCCTTGGTTTCTACCATGCACATCTCCTACTCCCCTATAGGTATGTATTCTATGATATGCATATATGTTTCAGCTCCTGCTATTTGGACTGTCTCATCCTACATTCATCATATGCACCCTAAATGAGGGGGAACAACTACTTTGTGAACAAATGACCCTTCCAATAGCAAACAACTCCATAAAAAAACATCACAATACATAATTGGTAAAATAATAAAAGTTACAGAGTGGTCTAGAAACAAACTTAGATCACAAACATATAGCAAACACTACTGTCCAGTAGTAGACAAGAATGGTGGGTGGTTGTTTCCCACTTGGGCACTTATGTCCTAGAGGAAAAATAAGACAGTTTCTAAGTTCAACATAGTTTAAAGTACGTATCTACACTATCAAACACTTGTCTTCATCACAAAATTTGGGTAAATAAGTTACAATTTGGTTACAAATCAAGGTGTGCCAATCTGCAATGGCTCTTATCATTTGAAAAACATCATAGAAAGAGATAAAAATATACCTATCTCCCCAACACTCTTCCCCTTAGCGTGATATTTCCAAAAAAACATCATCCTTGGTGTAAGATTGCCCAAAAAATTCACTCTTAGTGTGAGATAGCCAAAAAACCTTATCCTTGGTGGTAGGATGCTCAAGTCTGCGGTTTGATGCTTTCTTGGTTGGGAATTGATCACTCCCAACCCCATCCAGCAACATCTCTAAGATAAACATGAAAATTTTATATCCTTTACTCTCTCATAGATCAAGTGCACTCTTTCCTTAGTTACTACTTTTACATACTTATACATACATTACTCTAATCTGTCGGATACGAGAATTTGAATACTATCTTCCTCTATAGATCCATCCTTACAAACAAAAAGAATAATCTCACATCAACAAGCACAAGCTCCAACATCATGCTACTATGCATATGATCCACCCTTAGGGTCTACTTCTGTATCCTCGCTGTCATGCTTCACATTGTGATAACTTCAAGCTTCAGATGGCTACTTTTCCACTCGAAACACTTTCGGCTACACTCCCCTTTCGATTACAATGTACACATCTTCTATCTAATTTATGTTATTGATTATTCACTCAAAAACATAAAGTGGGGGGGAATGTAAACACAAAATCAATGCACATGGGTACATTTCGAGGTCCTAAAACATACTAATGTACATACATGATTCCTAAGAAAAAAACTAGTGGTAGATAACTCCTTTTTCCCTTTTGGTTTCTTTATCTCTTGCACTTTACTAGGATTTACATATCTTATAGTTTTGTCGGCACTTTATTGATTTACCTTTTCATGGCCTCGG